>CM062228.1:6881477-9818977 GCA_031216235.1 Syzygium jambos
CCCACCATTTGACTTTGAATCGTCGGATTAGAATGGGGATGCTAATTTTAGCATCTTTTCTATAGTCAAAATTCCAACCGAATACCCAAGATACCCCAAAGAAGTAGAAGAATAATAAAAGTCTTGGGAATCTTTGCTCATTGGGAGTAAGATTATTGAAGTTTTCATAGAAATATGGATAACTGGTATGGATTTTAGGATGAAGAATTTCCTTGATAGGTCCAAAATGATCCCACCATTGAGAGAACCAATTAGGAGTTTCTGTTAAGCTGAGATTTTCAAAGTAGAAAAGCCATGTATGGGTATGATTTGGATTTTGTCTCCAGAAAGCATTCCACCAAGCTTGTTTATAATCAAAATAAGAATATGATGCTCAGTATGGGAGAGAATCTGCCATTTTGACATTGAATTTTTTCAATGTCCATGGGTTTGGTTTCCATTCACTTGGGTGGATGACCTTGTGAAGGACTGCTTTGGAATAATTTATGTGGCCTTTGTCCGAGAAATGTGTGAAAGTGATGGATTTGGTTTCTGTCAAAATTTTTTCATAAAAATCAACATTTTTGTAAACATCATGAGGCGGATATAAAAAGTTTTGTGAGAACATATTCTTGGCAAAAATAATGGGGTTTTCATCATAAAAACCTTCTTCAACATTACATATATTTGAGAAATATGTTTTTTGGAAGAATTTTGATTTTGGAGGGGTTGTCCCGCTTGACTGAATAACCACCTCGCTAGAAATCTTTTTTCCAACCTGTTTTTGGGTAGAAATAGGAGAAGGGTCAGGACTTACCATTGTTGAGGATGATTGAGTCTGACTATTGAAAGCCTTTTGAAGAAATTTGAGGGCTTCTTCAGGAGAAATATTAGAGATATCAAAAGAGGGTCCTAGAGATAGTTCTAGGTTTGGCTTGGCTTGCTCAGAAATGGTAGTAATATTTAAGGATGGGTTTGGCGATGACTGGGTAGTTGCCTGCAGCCATGTCTTTATGTTGGTGAGGCCAGGAGATTTTTTCTCTGATGAGGGCTCGGCAATTTCTTTGCCTTTGTCTCTCCTGGTTGGTTTGTTTGGAGGTTTGGGAGGCATTTTCCCTGTAAAAATTCTCGTGTGAGAAAATCAGGAAGAGAATTTGAAGAACCATTAATGAATTCTATATCAAAATCAAAAACAGATAAAATGGCTTGCCATCTGGCAAAAATCTGTTTAGAAGCAATATTTTGAACATCTTTCTGTAAAACATCTTTTGCAGATTTGCAATCAATTCTTAATAAAAATTTTTGATTCAAAAGATCTCCTTGAAATTTGGAAATAGTAAGTACAATAGCAAGAATTTCTTTTTTAATAGTAGAGTAATTCTTCTGACAATCATTCCAATGCTTGGAGACAAATTGAACAATTTGTTCTTTGTTGTCTTTGGATTGTTTAAGAATTCCTCCATAGCCAATATCAGAAGCATCAGTTTCAACTGTTTTAAAAGCGTGAGGATCAGCGAGATGTAAACAAGGAATTTCTTTTACAGTTCGCTTGATTTGTCTCACGATGTCAGTATGAACTTGAGTCCAGGGTGGAGGATCTTTTTTGAGCCTCTGGTGAAGTGGTTTGCAAATTATGTTAATACGAGGGAAAAAATCAATAATATAATTTAGACTTCCAAGAAATCTTTGTAATTGATTTTTGTCTCTGATTTCATCAGGAAATTTTTCAGAAAATACTATTGATCTTTCAATGGGTATGATAGTGCCATGATGAATGTAATGCCCTAGAAATCGAATTTTTGTCTTAAAAAGGGATATTTTAGTAGGTGAAACTACTAAGCCATTTTCTCTGACAATATGCATAAAATGATTGATGTGCTTAAAGTGCTTTTCTATGGAAGGAGAAAATATTAAAACATCATCAATATAAACAATAATATAATCGGAACAATGATTAAAAATATCATTCATAATCCTTTGAAATTCAGAAGGAGCATTTTTTAATCCAAAAGGCATGACATTTCATTCATATTGACCAAAAGGAACAGTAAAAGCTGTTTTGTACCGGTCCTTTTCGCTAATCTGGATTTGCCAGAAACCTGATTTCATATCAAATTTTGAAAAGATTTTTGCATCATAAAGTCTATTTAATAAATCTTTTTTATTCGGAATTGGATATCTTATCCATTTTAGAGCTGTATTTAATGGTTTATAATTTATGACCAATCTTGGAACTCCTCTTTCTAATTCAGCATTTTTGTTGACATAGAAAGCAGAGCAACTCCAAGGTGATTGGCTTTTCCTAATAAGCTTCTTCTCAAGAAGTTCTTGTATTTCCTTTTGACAGAAATTTAGAACTTCATGGTTCATTTGAGAAGGTCTAGCTTTGGTAGGAATGTTTTTCTCAGAAAATTCTGGTTCGTAAGGTAAATCAACTATGTGACTTCTACGAGACCAAAAGGCATTAGGAATATTAGAACATATGGAATTTTTTATTTGGTTTTCAAGAGTAGAAATCCTTTTTTGAAGACTTTTCTCAGATAGATTTTTATCAATCCTCTTGTATTCAAGGCCTTCTTTCAAAAATTGGAGATGAGTTTCTTTGTTTTGTATTATACAATTAATTTCAGAAATAGAGTGTTCTTGAAGTGTATTTAAATTTCTGGTTTGGGGTTTTGAAATGAAGTCAAAGCAAATCTTTTTGCCTAAAGTTTCAGTTTCAATTCCTTTGTTAGTAACTTTAAAAGGCTGGAGTAAATTTATAAAAGGTGATCCTAGAATAACATTTTGTTTGATATTTTTAACAAGAAGAAAAGGAGTTTTGAAAGAAATTTGGTCTTTTATAATTTCAGCTTCAGGAATTTTGTAGTTAATAATCAATCTGTCACCGGATGCTGATTTGAGAGATTGGGAAGTTTTTTCAAAATATTTGGTAGGTATGAGACCTTCTTTTATGCAATTAAGGTCTGCACCAGTATCAAAGAGGGCTGTTGTTTCTAAAATGATTTCATTTTGGATTCTGATAGAAATGTTGATTATCCACTTCCTGGTAGTTATTTCAGAAAGTAGTAAAAGAAAATTTGTCTCAGAAGAAGAAGGGAGTTGGGGAACCTCATTTTGTTCAGGATTTTCTTCTCCTTGTTTTTCTTTTAAAATTTTTAATTTAATATCCAAAATGTCCTTTTGTAAAGAAAGCTGAGTAGCTTTGAGCTCTTGTATTTCTTGTTTTTGTTTATTAATTTCAAAAGTAAGGTCATTCATAGAAATGGGTTTAGAAATTGATTTTTTGGTTCTATTGAGGATAGTAGAAATATTATAAGGATTATCAGACTGGACAGTCGTTCTTGGATTTTGAAAATTATTCAAATATTTTAATTTTGTTTCTGGATCAGAAATCTGGTCAAAAGTTTGCAAAAGAATTTCTTCTTCTTTTGTCAAAACATTTATTTCAAAATCGTCTTCTTCTTCATCGTCCTCATTGTCTGAGGTTGAAGATGAAGGGGTTTCTAGATCATAAATTTGTAATCCTTTTTCAAAATCAGATTCATCAGAAGAACTATTGTCAATCTCAGCCATTAATTGGTTGAGTTGGTCGATAGTTTCTTCATCTAAATCAAGCTCATTGACCTTTTTACTGATTTTACAGAAACGAGAAGTGTGGCCTTTTTTGCCACAATTATAGCAAGTGACATTTTTAAAATTTCTTTTGGGTTTTTTGGTTTTGTCAGAATTGTCATCTTCTTTTTTCTTAGAAATCTTTTTGTCAAATTTCTTTTTATAGGGTTTTTTATAAAATTTTTTATGTTCTTTCTTTTTAGAAGAACATTTTCCTGAACATTTAGATTTTTCAAAAGATGCAAAAGAAGGGTCATATTGTGCACAAAAATCTCCTAAACCCTTTTTAGAAAGTTTTTGTTCTTTCTTGATTTGTTTTTGGAGGCGGATATTAGTACACATTTGTGTTCCAATTTTATACACATAAGAGGTTAATTCACCATAAGAAAGATGGTCATACGGAATTTGATTTCCATATTCTTCTCTTATCTTACTGCGAACTTGTTCTCTTATGAGTTTTGGTAAACCAGCTAGAAATTTTTCTTTCCAAAAAGACTGATTGCAATCTGTCCTTTGGAAGACTCTTTGTAAAAATATTTCTTTATATTCTCGGAATTCTCCTAAAGATCTACATTTCATATTGGACAGAAGATCTTGGTTTTTATCGAGAATATGGGAAGAATCTCCTAGAAAATGTTGGGAAATGGAGAAAATCAAAGTATTGACAGCGTCTTGGATAGGTTGATCATCTTCTCCAAGAATAATTTGACCAAAAGGGTCAAGTTTGTGAGCATTTAAAATTTGAGATCTTTGCTCATCATTCAGGTAGTTATCCCACCATCCTTTGAGCTGACCAGTAAAACCGGCTATTAAAAGATAAGCAACTGAATGATCAGAAGTATCTGGAATGGTTTTATAAGTATTTGCAAGCATAACCATTTGAGTCAATATATTGACTAGGTTTTGCTCGGAAACACCATCTATGTTCCATTCATAAATAGCATCAGAAGAATATTTGTTTTGGACTTTAGAAAAAGTTTCTTCTGAGAGAATATCAGGAGGAGTGGTACGAGAATAATAAAGTTTTTGAGGATCCTTCCAAGTGATACGATTAATTTCTGGAATTGACTCAGTGTCGGATTTATCTAAAGTATTGATCTGATTGGAAGGTTCACTACGATCAGGGGTATCTTTGACACTCAGATTTTGAATTAAAGGAGTATCTAAAATTATAGGATTTTTAGGAATCAAAACTGCTTTTCCTTTGAGGAGTCTTTTTCTTTCTTCTAAAGCTTTAGCAAAATCAAGACTGGGATTTTTTGGAACTTCAAAATTCTTGAAAAGTGGAGTTTTCAAATCCTTTTTCGGGATTGTTATAGAAGAAGATGGAGAATTATTTTGAGTTAGATTTTCAATTCGATCAAGTTGTTTTCCTATGGTGTAAAGATGTTGATTAGAGAAATTATTTTGTTCAACAATCTTTTTGATACCCATGCCTTCTATTTCAGAGGCAGTTTTGAAAGGAGAGGCTATTATTTCACTCTTTCGATGTTCAAACTTGATTTTTCTGAGAGGAGGATGATTAGATTCAATGATCTGACCATCATCCAATTCCCATTTATAAAATTGTTCTAAGACAAAGATCTGTTTTTCTTTTAGAAATATATTTTCAAACCAATCGAAGAAGAATATCTCGATTCCATATTGGTACATGTAATCATAATATTCTTTTTTGATTTCAAGAGCTTGGTTTCGAAAATTAATAAAGAACCAATTTCTTATATGTTTATTTTCAGAAGAATTGAATTCTTTATTTAAATTAATTCTATCTGGTTCAAAAGCAATTTCTAAAACATTAATTTCAGGATCTTCCATTTCGGAAGGAGTGGGATCAGGGAAATCGGGAGTAGTATGTTGATAAACTGGTCTGGAAATCCCTGACCTGTTATCTATACCACTGATATTTGGAAAAGGAGGAGCACTTGCAGAAGTTTCTCCGGGAGCGTTCAAAGGGATATCTGGAATCCTATCAACTGATCTACGAGAGGAAGTAGAGTGCCAGGAAGGAATAGATCTAATGTCACAAGATCTTCTGGGAATATCAAAAGATCTTCTAGAAAATTGAATTGTTACTCTTCCTTCAGGGTGTTGGATGACATTGGTAGGATCAGTGTTTTGAACAATTGGTTGGGGAATACGATTTTCTAATTCCCACTGATCAGGAAGGGTAATCTGATTCCAAGGGATTGTCCTGGGAATGGTGATGTTTGCTTTAGAAATATCTGTTTGTAGTAAAAGAGTTTCTCTATTGGAATTTAATTTAAAAGCTTTACTGCCAAAAGCAGAATTCATAACCTTGTAATAAACTCTGTAAATGAGAGCTATGGGAATAGATCCTTCAGCTATAGAATAATTATGAGTTTTTATTTGAAGAGTGAGAGATTTTAAAATATTTTTGTCTTTGAGAGAGACAGTAAGACCGGGATGACTATCAAAATGAATTGGTCCACTGCAAAGACTAGTTTCTACGGCTCCAAGAATGGATTCATCGTATTTTAAAAGTCTCGCATCTCTTAAAACAAGAAGTAAAGAAGTATCTAAACCTTCTTTGGTAAGGGGTTTCGCACCAACTTGTACCAATCCTATATGCATATAGTTCCATTTCTGAGAATGTTTCTTTATAGAATCTTTGTTTAAAAGTTGTATTGAAGCAAAAGAGTCAGAAAGAGGAATGTCTCTTTCCTCAGTAACAATGACATAGTCATTATTACCAAAGAGTTTAAATTTAGAATGTTCATAAATTTTATCTAGCTTAACTTTAGGAATAAACCAGTTTTCAATAGACTTATTGAAATCTTCTATATTTATTTCTTCTCTATTTATTGGTCCTTGATCAAAAGACATTTGTGATAAAGAACTAGAAGAAGACTCAGATCTTCTTAATAAATTCATTGCATAAGACTACTTTGTTCTTTTCAATTGATTTCGGCGATGCTTACCAACGGACTCACTACCCCACTGGGTTTTACTGCCTGGAACACATCCAGAAATCTCTTTTATATATATATATATATATATATATATATATATATATACATATACATACACGTGAGCAATTTAATTCTAGTGTGTATCGGTCATCAATCAAATTGTCTTGCGACAGTTGTGAGATTGAAATGGTACAAGAAATAGAATCAGAAGAGAGAGAATCAGAGAGGGAGAAGGTAAACTTGTTTGGCTCTTTCATTAAATTCCAATCACATAGAGTTGTTCACTGCAATACCAAAACGACATTGAAACTCCTACCTCTAATCGTTGATACTGAGATGATGTGGCAATTTAGGGTTTGCTGTCACTAATCCAGTGAACTAGCGTGGGACTCAAGCTCTCCAATGCCATTTTATGACATCGCCCTGGTTTCTGAGGTCATCGATCAAAGTGTGTCAAACATATCTTAAATTGAACATAATTTTCTTTGCCAAACAGAAAAATGGGGCATCAAATTTCAGGAGCAAAAGTAGAAGAGGGTTACGAGATCTCGATGCTACAACCCTGGAGCCTTTGATGTCATTACCAAAGTAAGGATCGTACAATAACCGAAAGGGGAATTGTTAATATATACAATGAGAAATAAGCACTTGCCCGTCGTGCTACTCGCAACACATTGTTCTATGGTTATTGCCAGGCCAAAAAGGGCCAATGTCACGCCCCGAACCCCTATCGAGCTCGCGACATCCTGCTTCGGTCGAAATATTGCGACGTCCCAGGAACGTCGCCGACCCAACCCAAACATCAGAGCCACATACGGGAGAGGATATAAAAACCCCCGAGCTAAAATGATGACAACGGGGTAGACCACCATAACAACAAAACAACAACATATTCATACGATACCAAAAATACAAACATTATATTACAAACATATACAACAAACCAGCATCCGAAATCACCGTCACGACAAAATATCAGGGTCTTGGTTATCTTAACTTCACTATAGGTCAACCCGATTTACACAATCCCTAAAATGCCCTAGGGAAAAACCTAAGGATCGCCTTCCGTTCTGCTCCTGATTCTTCGGGCTTGAGCCTCCGGACACTCACCTGTAGTTCCACTGGGCACCCAAAAGCGACTCTTCACACTTCAAAAAGAGGAGGCGTTCCCTGGGTTTACGGCTGGGGGTCTGAAATTGTGGATTATACAACTATGAGACGAATCTTAATAAGTGTACAACCTCAAATCCCACGTAGGCACTCACGTACCGCCAGACGAAAACGCGCAAAACACGCATAATCAACCAAACTAACAATCACACATGACCCTACCTGGAATCCATCATGCACGTTCCTACACGTTAGACCATAACACAGCCAGCACATCACAACAAGGAATCACAGACGCACGCGTGCCTCAATTATAAGACAGAAACCACTTGGGCACGTCCCATACCGTGCCTAATAGTTTCTATCCCATAATTAAGTATCACATCACGCGATACAAACACACTTGCACACTACTCACACCATGCGTCAGTTTCTCAAACCTCGCACCTCAAGCCAATTCCCGCTCATTCTCAACTCTTCCACCACTACCGCGCCCGCATAAAACGCATTAGGCCAACGGTCTTCTGACCTCGTCAGGCATCGACACCCCGTCGGGCCGGGCATCGTCACCTCGTCAGGGATGGTATTGTCCCTCGTAAACGAGCACGCCTCAGGACGGAATCCTACCTCTCCCTTTTCTTAATTACCGTGCCCGCATAAAACGTATCAGGCCAACGGTCTTCTGACCACGTCAGGCATCGTCACCCCATCGGGCCGAGCATCGTCACCTCGTTAGGGACGGTATCGTCCCGCGTAAACGAACACGCCTCAGGACGGACTCACCCCGCGTAAACGAACACGCCTCAAGGTATAACTTTTTCAACTAATCCTACATTCTCGTACCTTCGTTCCACACATTCCACACGTACCACACGGCCACATATACACACGGCCATACACAATCCCACGCCATATATGCCTTACGCCAACACACATTACTATCACACAATCACGTCACATGGCCACACATGCTTGGCACGTGATCACACACAATTTCTCGCTCATAAAAATAAACATCCATAGAATTAGGGTAAATCTGGGTAGTTTACACAGTGACCGAAAATCCGATCAAAATAAATAGTAAACAAACTCCAAAAATTCTAAAATTTGGATATATCATAAAACACATCTTGATCAACATTTCTTATGAAGAACACGAAATCCGATTCAATCTGCAACCATGCCTTTTTGTCCCTCGAAATCAGACCAAAATCAGTTAGCTCTAACAGACTGTTTTGTCCTCAAAATACATTTATTTCAACATCTAAATCACCTTGAAAAGTTTTGAAATTTTTATATGTCATAGAAAAGAGAGTCGCCAACAACTTTCGTGAAGGAATTTTATTGAAAATAGCTCTGGAAAATTTTATAAAAATTCGGCAAGACAAGAAGGTTGGGATGAACAGTGTTCCGGGCGGTTTTGATACGGTCTGAGAATGGGTCTTCGTGCGACCCAAATGGTCTCCAAAAATTCCAAATTTAAAATATGTTAACTTCAAGATGTGAGGAAAAACTTTTGTGAAGGACACCACCCCTGATTAGGCCTCCAAAAATCTCTACAAAAATAGCAAACCGGGAGGGTATAGAAAACACAATTTCGAGATTCACCCAAACTTCAAGGATCCGAGTCCTTGTTGATACCCACCGAACTTCAGCCCTCAAAATTCATTCCACAAGGTTCAAACTACCATACCACAACGATCACGGCATTACACGGCAATTTCACGCAATTAATTGCCGAATCGAACTATCCAATCTACACGCCGAACAGAAAATCATAGCCCTTATCTCAGCCCCAAAACAGCCGCTTAAACTACCCAAACCGAGCCCTAAACATGTCTAACAATACTCGAGGTCCTAGGTAACATTTGGGGAAGTCACTTACCCTAAAAAGGCGGGACAAACTAGCTGGATGGATGGCTGAAACGGGCGGAACAGCAGCAGCAGCAGCAGCAGCTCCAGCTATGATGTTGTCCGAATAGCTAAGGAGGAGAAGAACGTGGGAGAGAGAGAGAGAGAGTGATCAGGAGAGTTGGCTAAATGAGGGGGAGGAGAGAGAGAAAGAGAGTCCATCTGGTCAAATATTGGGGCTAAAGGGCGCCACGTGTCGCAAATCCGGGCCACTTGACCATTTTACCCTTAATCCAACGGTCTAGGTTTAACCCAATCCAATAATTGAGGGGCAAAAGCGTTCAAGGTCCAATAATTGAGCTGAAATTCTAATTTAATAATCCCAATTCTCCAGTTCAAAATTCGGAATACCCAGTACCGGGTCCAGGGGCAAAACAGTAATTTTTTCGCCTAGGGCCGAAATTCCATTTTTCGATCGTACTAACCAAAAATGTGAGTGGCCAACATAATATGGCGTCGGAATCGCAAAAACAGCCTCTTAGGCCCTCGAAAATCAACTGCAAAGTCCTGAGAATAAAATAATATTATTTTCACTTCCGAGCCAAAATTCCAATTTTTGACCGTAACAACTCTAAATGTGCGTGGCCACCCTAAAATGGCATCGGCCGCAAAAAATAGTCTCATACGAGCTCAAAATCAATGTCGGTGTCCAGAGGGGCAAAATCGTAATTTTTCCGATCCAGAACCGAAATCCATTTTTTTGCAGAAATGGGTGGCCCCAAGGTTGGCCAAGCCAAAAACGTCATCGGCCGTCCAAAATTGTCACTTTCAAAATTCTCGATTCCCGGGCCCGAATTTCAAGAAATGACTAAAATTGACTAATCGCGACTTTAGCTTATCTCTGGCTAACCGGTGGCTCTCTGGAATTACGTGCTCTCAACCCGTGACAGACACTAAGTCAAATCACATTTAAGTTTGCTCGAGCCAAGGTGACCTCGATTGTCATGTAATTGCGAGGGTCTGTCGCTAGTTCCCTTTGGACACAACCAATCAGATAGATCGGTCTTGGTTGGTCCAAAACATTCCCTCGTCAATTCTTATGGTCAAAGATCAAACCAAGATCGAGTTCTTTGGTCGTGCGAACTCAATCCCGTAATAGCCTTACCCCTAAGGTTATCATCCCGAGAATGCGCAGGTCCCGGGTGAGATCTCACTATAGTGCATTGGTCAAATTCATTTCTTAAATCCCGAGAAAAGGATAAAAAATTCAGACTGTTACAGCCCATCTGTCGACGACTCCTTTCGAGGACATGCTCTGTAGGAGTTCGACTCAGAACTTAGTTGAGCAACTCTTCTCATGTATAGCTTGTGCCAGGCATGGGGGTAGATGTTAGGACATGCCCCCATTACAGGGGCCTAGTGCTGATATGCAACTATACTGCAAATGCCTAGGGATGATGTCACTAAGTGTCGTGCGTGGTGTTCCCGAAGTCTAGAGAGGAAGAGAGTGCTTTATCTTAATCTTTTTTTCAATTTATTTGCTAAAAATTCTGTTAGAATTCTGGGTTTTTCGTTTTCTTTTTTAATCTTAAAAGGGAAAATGACATTACAAGTGCCATAACTTTTGTACAGTGCTTCGATCACTTAAGTGTAATAACTTATTTGTAACGCTCACTTGAGTGGCGTAACTTTTTTTCTGATAATTTGAGTACCTTATAACTTTTCAATCGATCAGTTGAGTGTCGCAACTATTTAAAAACATTCACCACAAATGCTATCCAAGTAGGATTTCTGGCACTAGGTGAACGTTTTTAAAATATTTTGATACTTAAGTGATTAATTGAAAGTTATGGTACTCAAGTGAATATTTTTTTCAAAAATTATGATATTATCACCATACGAAAGTAATGACAATGTTCTTATTCCAATCTTAAATATTGTCATATCAACAGTCACATCTACATGGTTAAGTTTGTTAATGATGAATAGACTTGCTTCAACTTATCATCGAAATTGAAGGATTTGATTGCACAGACTGAACATTTGAATACTTGATTGTATCAATCGGGCGAGTAAACAGACAAAAATTGGCCTAATTGGTAAGAATTAAAGATTATAATTATGTTAAGGCAATTTCTAATAAGGTAAAAAGTACTGATACGAGGATTTTGCTTCCAAACTTCAAAATTGACCAAACCTAGAGGTGGCCATAACCGATGGGTAATATTTTGGTTTTTCTTTTCTAAATCATAATCAGAGAAGTTTAAATGAAAATTATATCTCTAGTGTAAGGAATTTGATTCTAAAATACTAAATCAGACATCATGACATTTTTCCAAGAATCAATAGAGTTGTTAAAAAGTGCTATATCTTTTAGATGCCTCCTTAATATAGTACACACAATTTTAAGAATTAGTGGATAGTGACGTCAGAGAAAGTGTAGAGAAGTAAGAGGCAACGCAAGTGAGAACTTAAATAGATAGGTCGCTTGCCACTCATAGGTAATTAACTAAGAGATAAGAGTAATACTCGCCACCCGTAGGAATCCACCTAAGGGATAAGAGTAAAACAAGAAATCCTTCTTGTTCTTAAGCCAAAAGCTCAATTAGTTTTGAATCAAATAAGTCTTCCTTTGTTATTCATCATAGCACACTTGTATAGAGCATGAAACAACCCTCCAAGCTTGAGTAACTACTAAGACTCTTTGAAAAACAAAAGACTCATAGGAAAGACAAACAACATTTACTAGAAATAAATAAGGACTTTAGAAACTTGAACAACATTAACTAGACCTAGAAAATATATGAGAATTAAATGTAACCGATTGAAGGTCTCCATGATTTTACCATTTCCAAAGTGGATAAATTAATGGCCTTTATGTTTTTTGAAGGAACCAAACAGCCTTCGGTTCGTTGTGATCGATGAGTCGACCTGGTGTCGACAATATCAACAAGAGTCGACTTGGAATCGATAATATCGGTAAGAGTCGACTTGGAATCGACAACTTAACGTCTTCAAAGAATACTCCGGCATCAAATAGCATCCTTAAATGTTCTTTACCATTTAAACTTGATTTTACATGAACCTATAAATAAGGGCATTTGCAATAATCTCAATCTTTTGATTTTCTTTTGTAGAAGTCAATAGGTAATCTTTTAATTTAAAAGCAGAATTCTATTGTCTCGTGTCAAAAAAGTACGGATTCTTTTTAGTGCTGCTAAATGTCAATAAATGATGGTAAGTGTCACGAAACTTTTGGTAAAGAAAAGGGCTAATACCATAAAAAATATCAAATCGGCATACTCGTACTACATTTATCTTATACTAATTTTTGTATCATAAGAAATCTCGAACTAGTACACTCATATCACATTTGCTCCAAACCAACTTTCGTGTCACAAGATGTCACGCCCCGTACCCCACGAAGCATGATCATCCGCGTTGGTCGGAATAAAATGTGACGTTCCCAGGGTTGCGTCAACGACCCAAAACCCAAATCAGAGTAAATACACAACACATGCGGAAACGACGTATATACTATATATACACCCGGACAAAAAGAATGTGACCACGAGCAACAAAAGACAATAATACACAACGGACTAAACAAATATATACATAATTTAACACTTATACAGACTATATATTTACAACCAAAAAGAATACATTAAAAAGGCCACTAAACAAAAAGGATCGGTGGCCTATGGTGTCAGCTAACTACCTAGGGAGAGTTACATCAAAAAGAGGGGTAAATCTAAACTCCTATCATGCCGTTCTATTCTAAGGATCCCGACCTGGGTTGGATGATGCTGCGGACTCCTCAGATGAGTCTTCATCCGTCAGTATTTCCATATCTGATCCAACTTCGGCCACTTCCCCAATTGGTTCACCATTCTCGCCTACTATTTCCAGATTCTGGTCCTCTTCTTCTTCCTCCTCAATATTATCGTCAGCTATGACTTGTTCACCGCCTTGCACCTCGTCCATCGGTATCGGTCCATCCACCGTGTCACCCACGCTACTTACACTAAGGGAGGCTGGAGGATCAGAGACTTCTCCACTCACCATTTGGGGAATCATGACGCCATTAATATCTACTGGAACATCAAAAGTCCTCATCGGAGGTCCAGTAACCCCATCAACTCCCCTCAAATACCAGGCCACGTACTCCTGTGTCTCTGGGTAAGCCTCTCCCACATCTATAAACACCACTGACTGGCGCCTAATGTATGCTGATCCGTCCCCGCAAGGATGCTCACTAACACCTCGCTGAATCCGGTACGGGTATCCAAAAAGAGGACTTTTCCTCGGCATTCTACTGACGGGGGTCTGAAAATCCGGTTTTACCACAACCGTGAGATAAACTCAGCAAGTAAAATCTCTAATCCTAAACTAGGCTAACGTGCGTCTCCAGAGATAAATAAAACACATAATTCATTGAACCAGTAAATAAATCATTATAAAACCACAAGGGCCTACAGCCCGATTCCAACATTCCAGCCCTGCAGGTTAGGCTCTCAACATCATTATAATTCATAAACAGAGCATCGACCCGGAGGTCATGACCCAATGGTCATCACAAATGAATCGACCCGAAGGCCTGACCCTTCGGTCACAATTATATTCGACCCGTAGGCCTGACCCGTCGGTCCTCACAAATAAATCGACCCGTAGGCCTGACCCGTCGGTCCTCACAATTAAATCGACCCGTAGGCCTGACCCGTCGGTCCTCACAAATAAATCGACCCGTAGGCCTGACCCGTCGGTCCTCACAAATAAATCGACCCGTAGGCCTGACCCGTCGGTCCTCACAATTAAATCGACCCGTAGGCCTGACCCGTCGGTCCTCACAATTAAATCGACCCGTAGGCCTGACCCGTCGGTCCTCACAATTAAATCGACCCGTAGGCCTGACCCGTCGGTCCTCACAATTAAATCGACCCGTAGGCCTGACCCGTCGGTCCTCACAAATAAATCGACCCGTAGGCCTGACCCGTCGGTCCTCACAATTAAATCGACCCGTAGGCCTGACCCGTCGGTCCTCAATTATTTTCCAATGGGCTTCAAACAATTCAAATCAATCCACATCCAGGCCCATTCAACAAATTCAAGGCCCATTTAATAAATCCAGGCCCATTTAATATTCCAATTGGGCTTCAACAATTCCAATTGAGTCCAACATCAAAAGCCCATTTAAGTTCTAATTTCAAGGCCCATTAAATTATCTCCAACTTGGGCCCATTTCACAAAATTCGGAGCCCATGAGGCCCATCACCATTCAGCCCACAAATCCTTTCTAGATTAACACTAAACCAATGTAATTAGTCCTAATTAAGTCCACTAATCAATCCTTGCACAAAACACACTTAATTAGGCCCTAATTAACATAATTAAACCCCTAATTAAACACAAATTAGACTAATCTAGGGATTAGTGGTTTTACTCGCCTAATGACGACGCGAGACGACGGAGACGAGCGGCCGATCACCGGCAAGCGGTTCAATCGACGGCGGCGTCCCAAATGCAAGCCGGCGGACACGGCGGCTCCGGCAAGGCCCACGGCAACCTCACGGCCAAAACAGGGGAGGAGTCGGCTGAGTGGGGCTGAGGTGACGGAGAGGAGGACGGTGAGGCGAAGCAGGTCAGCTGGGGCGGCGCACAGAGGCGCGGCACCGGCGGAACACTCCCAGCGCCGGTGACGGCGTCCTTGCACGTCCGGCGGGAGCAGCTGTGGACGGGCGGCTGTGGACGGCGGAGGAGGGGGAAAAGGTTGCGACTAGGCTGGGGAGGAGGCCTAGGGGTGGCTCAAGGCGGCTGGCGGTCAGCAGCTCCGGCGGGGTTCACTGTTCCAGCAAGAACGGTGGTCGGCGGTGCTGGACGTCTTGCACGAAGCAGCTGCCGGGAGAGAAACGGGAGAGAGGAGAGAGAGTCTGGCGCGGGGGAGAGAGAGAACTGAGCTGAGGAGAGAGAAGGAGTCAAAGGGTGGTCAACATTATCCACTTGGGGGTCCACATGTCAACAATCTAGCCCCTTGGACCATTTTGCCCCTCATCCAATGGCCATAATTGCTTCAAATCCAATAATGCAAGGGTATTATGGTCATTTGCCCCTAACCATGGTTAACCCAAGCCTAGTTAACCCTAACCAACCTTGATTAGTCTCCAAAAATATCTAAAAATTCGAAATAGCCAAAAATGGCCTAGGGGCAAATCCGTCATTTTTCCGTCCCGGGCCGAACTTCCAATTTTCGCTCATACCGGTCCTAAATATTCATGTGATACCTAATCCAGAGTCGGAATCGCGAAATTCACTTTCTAAGCCTTCGAAAATCGTCTGCGAAGTTTCTGGGAATAAAATAATATTATTTTCAAATTTTCGCCGAAATTCCACTTTTTATCCAGAATCACTCCAAACATACTCGGATACCCCAAAATGACGTTGGCCGCGAAAAATAACCTCAAACGGCCTCCGAAATCGGTCTCGGCGTTCTCAGGGGCAAAATAGTCTTTTTCTCACTTTCTGTCAAATCTTCCGTTTTCAACTGTTTTAATCCCAAACACGAATGGCCATTACCAATTGACGTCCGTCCTATTGAATAGTCGTGAATACCCTTGAGATTTTGATATCGAAACTCGGGTCCAATATTGTAATCTCAATATGCTCGTTTTGCAGTTTTAGGATCTCTTACTAACGAGTGGCTGTTTAGGTGTTACGCGTATCGACCTAAGATTATCCAAATCGTGATGGTCTAAATTTCGAGAGAACGAGAGGAATTATCACTAACACCAGGGTCACGATCGTTTGGATTACAATCAGGTTTCATTCGTCAGGTGTACTTTCGGTCGTGCGAAATCACTCGCGATCCGATCATACATTACTGACAATATCAACCAGTCATCTTCCTAAGATCGGCCTATATTGGCTCAAAATATTTCCTCAACGTTCTTCAAATTCAGCGTTCAATCGCGATCGGGTTCTCGGTCCACGTACATGTTCCTATTTAGCCTTTCTCATATGGTTAGTGTCCCGAGACTGATCAGGTTCAGGCGAGACTCACTAAAATTACACGAGAATGAATATACACTTTATTGGTCCCGATAACGGGTCAAAATTCAGGATGTTACAACTCTTCCCCCCTTACAAAAATTTCGTCCTCGAAATTTGAACTTCAACCCTGTTCTTCGAACAACTGGGGGTGTTGACGTCGCATAGTTTCCTCGCTTTCCCAAGTAGCGCCCTCTGTCCCGTGGTGTTCCCAAACTATCTTCACCATCGGGATTGTCTTGTTCCGAAGTACTCGATCCTTTCTGTCTTCGATTCTGACTGGTCTCTCCACGTACGACACCCTGTCGTCCACGTCTATTTCTTCGTATCTTAGAACGTGTGTCGGATCTGGTTCATACTTTCTCAACATCGACACGTGAAAGACATTATGTATCTGGGACAAATTCGGTGGCAAGGCTAGTCTGTACGCCATATCCCCAATCTTTTCCAGAATCTCAAACGGCCCAACGAATCTCGGACTCAACTTTCCTTTCTTGCCAAATCGGGATAATCCCTTCATAGGCGACACCTTGAGAAACACATGATCCCCAACTTGAAATTCCAGATGTCGTCGTCTCCGATCGGCATAACTTTTCTGTCTACTCTGTGCTGTTTTTAACCTCTCTCGAATGATCTCAACAGCTTCCACTGTTTGCTGTACCAACTCTGGGCCTGTAATGCTCCGTTCTCCCACTTCATCCCAGCATACGGGAGTCCTACATGCTCTGCCATACAAAGCCTCAAACGGGGCCATCTGAATACTCTGTTGATAACTGTTATTGTATGCAAACTCCACCAGATGTAACTGTTCTTCCCATTTGCCCTGAAAATCCACCACGCAAGCCCTCAACATATCCTCAAGGGTCTGGATTGTTCTTTCTGATTGCCCATCAGTCTGTGGATGATAAGCTGTACTGAACTGCACCTTTGTCCCCAAAGCTGTCTGCAGACTTTTCCAGAAGTTCGCTGTAAACCTCGGATCACGATCTGAAGTAATCGTCACTGGCACTCCGTGCAGTCTCACAATCTGTCTTACATACAGCTCTGCATACTTTTCTAACTCCAGATCCTTGCGCACTGCCAGAAAATGCGCTGACTTAGTCAGTCTATCCACTATTACCCAAATGGAATCGTGTCCTCTCTGACTCCTTGGTAATCCCGTTACAAAATCCATGGTAATATGTTCCCATTTCCACTCAGGGATTTCCAATGGTCGCAGCAATCCTCCAGGTTTACAGTGTTGTGCCTTTACCTGTTGGCACGTCAAACACTTAGCCACATGCTTGGCTACATCCGCTTTCAATCCATTCCACCAATAATGTTGCCTTAAATTCTGATACATTTTCGTACTGCCAGGGTGGATACTATAGTTGCTGCGATGAGCTTCTCTCAATATTTCTTCCTTAAGTTCCATATCATCCGGCACACACCATCGTCCCCTATACTTTAGAACTCCATCCTCTGATACCTGAAAATCTGGCTTTCTTGCCGAGGCATCCATTCCCACAATTTTCTGGATTTCCTGATCCGTGGGTTGTAGAGCCTTAATCTTAGTTTGAATCTCCGGCTCGATCCTCAAGGTAGCCAGTAGATTCGACACATGGCTTAATTCCAATCTAAATTCTGAGTCTCGGATCTTTTCCAATAACGCCCACTCCTTGATCATCATATGTGTCATGCTAGACTTGCGACTCAATGCATCTGCAACTCGATTTGCCTTCCCAGGATGATACATGATGTCGCAGTCATAATCCTTTAGAAGCTCCATCCATCTACGCTGTCTCATATTCAACTCTTTTTGTGAGAACAGGTATTTGAGACTCTGATGATCCGTATAGATATGAAACTTTTCCCCACATAAATAATGTCTCCAGATCTTAAGTGCAAAGACGATGGCAGCCAACTCTAAGTCATGCGTCGGATAGTTCGATTCGTGAGGCCTCAACTGACGTGACGCATACGCAACTACTTTTCCATGTTGCATTAACACACAACCCAGTCCTTTGAACGAAGCATCGCTATAAACCTCAAATCCACCAGGTCCAGAGGGAATAGTCAAAACTGGAGCTGTTGTCAGTCTGTGCTTAAGCTCCTGAAAACTTCGTTCGCACTTGTCGTCCCATTCAAACTTAGTTTCCTTTTTCAGTAATCGCGTCAAGGGCGTGGCTATCGACGAGAATCCTTCCACAAAACGTCGATAATAGCCAGCCAATCCTAAGAAGCTTCTAATCTCTGTCACTGACGTCGGCCTGGGCCATTTAAGCACTGCTTCAATCTTAGTCGGATCCACGGATATTCCTTCTCCCGACACAATATGTCCAAGAAAAGCTACTTTGTTAAGCCAGAACTCACATTTGCTGAACTTCGCATAAAGCGCATGTTCCCTCAACGTCCGTAGAACTTCAGTTAAATGCACTTCATGTTCCTCTGAACTCTTCGAATACACCAGAATATCGTCAATGAACACTATGACGAACTGATCCAGGAATTCCTTAAAAACTCTGTTCATCAGATCCATGAAAGCTGCAGGGGCATTCGTTAAACCAAAGGGCATGACTGTAAACTCATAATGCCCGTATCTCGTCCTGAATGCAGTCTTGGGTATATCCTCTTTCCGAATTCTCAACTGATGATACCCTGTCCGTAGATCAATCTTGGAAAATACTGACGCCCCTTGCAACTGATCGAACAAGTCGTCGATCCTTGGCAGTGGATACTTATTCTTTATAGTCACCTGATTCAACTGCCGATAATCTATGCATAACCTCAACGTCCCGTCCTTTTTCTTTACAAACAGGACTGGCGCTCCCCATGGAGACGCACTAGGACGTATAAATCCCTTGTCTAGTAACTCTTGCATCTGCACTTTCAACTCTTTCAATTCCGACAACGACATCCGATACGGGGCCTTAGAAATTGGCTCAGTTCCTGGGGCCAACTCTATTACAAATTCCACTTCTCGTTCTGGCGGCAAGCCCGGCAACTCTTGAGGAAAAACCTCGGGAAAATTACACACTACAGAAATTTCTTCCAACTTAGGCTCCACCAACGTCGGATCCTTGACGTTAACCAAATACCCCTCACAACCTTCTTCAAGCATCTCTGTTGCCTCCACTGAGGAAATCCAAGGGATCGAGGTTCCTCCTCGATTTCCCTGAAATTCAAACTTAGGACGACCAATCGGATTAAATTGGATCGTCCTACTGCCGCAATCCATAACGGCTTTCTGTTTAGTCAGCCAATCCATCCCAATGATCACATCAAAGTCATACATGGCTAACACAGCTAAATCAATCATTTCCTCAACATTTCCAATCACAATTTTACAGTCCAGACACCCCAATGATACTAGCACCCTATCATGCAGTGGGGTCGTCACACATAACATAATTTCAAGTAAAACAGGCTCCAGACCAACCAATCTAACAAACTGCTCTGAAATAAACGAATGGGTTGCCCCGGGATCAAATAACGCATAAGCTGCATGATTGCAGAGAGAAACCGTACCTGTGACCACACCCGGCGCTTCCTCAGCATCCTTTCGCGCCAACGCGTATACTCGTCCTTGCGCAGGTGGTCTGCCCTGAATAGCCGGTGGGGGATTTCCGGCCTGATTCCCAATTCTAAGCGGCTGCTGTGGTAGACCTGGGGGTCCCGAAAGTCGTTGCTGGGGGCAATTCTTTATCTGGTGCTCCATACTCCCACAACGAAAACAAGCTCCAATCCTATTTGGCGCTTGACTGGGCTTCCCGATAATCCTTCTCGGTGGCGGAACAAACCGTCTATTACTGGTCATTGGTCTCCTCGCAAAGCGACGATTGTCTCTGTTAGGAATGAACCTCGAACCCGATGCTGATGCCCTTTCAATCTGATCCCGCTCCATAGTCTGGGCTCGCTCATATAACTCTCGATAATCTCTGATATTCAACAAAAGCATCTGAGTGCGAAGTTCCGGTTTCAGTCCATCCCGGAACCTTCTAGCCTTGTCCAGGGGATTCTCAACCATCCTCGGGGCAAACCTGGATAATCTAATAAACTCTGCCTCATACTGTACTACTGTCATTGACCCCTGACGAAGTCTCATAAATTCTGCCATCTTCTTCTCCTGGGCACTCTCAGAGAAAAACTGTCCATAAAAGTGCTCGACGAATATCGCCCAGGTCGGTTCCATAAACTCTGGAAATACCCTATCCTTAACCGCCTTCCACCAATCATGGGCATTGTCCTGCAGTTGATACGATGCCAAGGAGATCTTCTCCCTCTCAGTACACTCTAACAGCTCAAATGCCTTTTCCAATTCCTCCACCCAACGCGGGGCGGCTTCGGGGTCACCTCTACCCGTGAACTTAGGCGGTTTCAGCTTAAGGAAATGCTCTACCAACTGGTGCATTGGTCTCGGTGCCACCATTGGTTGAGCCTGCACTGGTTGAGCTTGAGCTTGATTCTCATGGACAGCAGCAACGGCTGCGGCCTCAGCAGCCTGAGCGGTCGCATTCTCTCTTTCCTGCGCCTGCCTATCCATCACATTTCCAATTCGGTCTAGTGCTCTAAGAACTCCTTCCATACGCGGATCTTCCGCCTGCCTAACATCAGCTCTGGGGTCTACTGCAGCCCCAACACCCACTCTAGGGTTCTCTTCATCTCTAGCACCAGCAACTATATTCTCTATCGCTCTCGCTCTAGCGCGACCTCTACCACGAGCTTCTCTGCCTGCGCCCCTCCTTGGGGTTCCTCTCACTCTACCTCTTTCACTGCTCATCTAGAATTCTGAGTGCTCAACTACCTGCTATAATTCCAACCAGGAATTAGAGACCTAAACCAACTAACCGGTCTAAGCCCTAGGCAGGTATAAACACGGAAATAATTAAGCACTCAGCATGCGGCTAACACAACATCACATGATTTCCACCCAAGAGTTCACATACTAACCTTGGGTCCTGCCGCACCTGCAAAATACTGGTTCAATCAATCACCACAACAGTCAAACACAAACACTCTGGAGATGCACTTAGCACTCTAGGTCACCCTATAGCTACCCATGGTCAATTTCTCCTTATCACTCCAATGCTCAACTAGGTTAAACAGAGCTGTCCTTGCTCTGATACCAATTCAAGCGGGGATGTCACGCCCCGTACCCCACGAAGCATGATCATCCGCGTTGGTCGGAATAAAATGTGACGTTCCCAGGGTTGCGTCAACGACCCAAAACCCAAATCAGAGTAAATACACAACACATGCGGAAACGACGTATATACTATATATACACCCGGACAAAAAGAATGTGACCACGAGCAACAAAAGACAATAATACACAACGGACTAAACAAATATATACATAATTTAACACTTATACAGACTATATATTTACAACCAAAAAGAATACATTAAAAAGGCCACTAAACAAAAAGGATCGGTGGCCTATGGTGTCAGCTAACTACCTAGGGAGAGTTACATCAAAAAGAGGGGTAAATCTAAACTCCTATCATGCCGTTCTATTCTAAGGATCCCGACCTGGGTTGGATGATGCTGCGGACTCCTCAGATGAGTCTTCATCCGTCAGTATTTCCATATCTGATCCAACTTCGGCCACTTCCCCAATTGGTTCACCATTCTCGCCTACTATTTCCAGATTCTGGTCCTCTTCTTCTTCCTCCTCAATATTATCGTCAGCTATGACTTGTTCACCGCCTTGCACCTCGTCCATCGGTATCGGTCCATCCACCGTGTCGCCCACGCTACTTACACTAAGGGAGGCTGGAGGATCAGAGACTTCTCCACTCACCATTTGGGGAATCATGACGCCATTAATATCTACTGGAACATCAAAAGTCCTCATCGGAGGTCCAGTAACCCCATCAACTCCCCTCAAATACCAGGCCACGTACTCCTGTGTCTCTGGGTAAGCCTCTCCCACATCTATAAACACCACTGACTGGCGCCTAATGTATGCTGATCCGTCCCCGCAAGGATGCTCACTAACACCTCGCTGAATCCGGTACGGGTATCCAAAAAGAGGACTTTTCCTCGGCATTCTACTGACGGGGGTCTGAAAATCCGGTTTTACCACAACCGTGAGATAAACTCAGCAAGTAAAATCTCTAATCCTAAACTAGGCTAACGTGCGTCTCCAGAGATAAATAAAACACATAATTCATTGAACCAGTAAATAAATCATTATAAAACCACAAGGGCCTACAGCCCGATTCCAACATTCCAGCCCTGCAGGTTAGGCTCTCAACATCATTATAATTCATAAACAGAGCATCGACCCGGAGGTCATGACCCAATGGTCATCACAAATGAATCGACCCGAAGGCCTGACCCTTCGGTCACAATTATATTCGACCCGTAGGCCTGACCCGTCGGTCCTCACAAATAAATCGACCCGTAGGCCTGACCCGTCGGTCCTCACAATTAAATCGACCCGTAGGCCTGACCCGTCGGTCCTCACAAATAAATCGACCCGTAGGCCTGACCCGTCGGTCCTCACAAATAAATCGACCCGTAGGCCTGACCCGTCGGTCCTCACAATTAAATCGACCCGTAGGCCTGACCCGTCGGTCCTCACAATTAAATCGACCCGTAGGCCTGACCCGTCGGTCCTCACAATTAAATCGACCCGTAGGCCTGACCCGTCGGTCCTCACAATTAAATCGACCCGTAGGCCTGACCCGTCGGTCCTCACAAATAAATCGACCCGTAGGCCTGACCCGTCGGTCCTCACAATTAAATCGACCCGTAGGCCTGACCCGTCGGTCCTCAATTATTTTCCAATGGGCTTCAAACAATTCAAATCAATCCACATCCAGGCCCATTCAACAAATTCAAGGCCCATTTAATAAATCCAGGCCCATTTAATATTCCAATTGGGCTTCAACAATTCCAATTGAGTCCAACATCAAAAGCCCATTTAAGTTCTAATTTCAAGGCCCATTAAATTATCTCCAACTTGGGCCCATTTAAAATTCTCCAACTTGGGCCCATTTCACAAAATTCGGAGCCCATGAGGCCCATCACCATTCAGCCCACAAATCCTTTCTAGATTAACACTAAACCAATGTAATTAGTCCTAATTAAGTCCACTAATCAATCCTTGCACAAAACACACTTAATTAGGCCCTAATTAACATAATTAAACCCCTAATTAAACACAAATTAGACTAATCTAGGGATTAGTGGTTTTACTCGCCTAATGACGACGCGAGACGACGGAGACGAGCGGCCGATCACCGGCAAGCGGTTCAATCGACGGCGGCGTCCCAAATGCAAGCCGGCGGACACGGCGGCTCCGGCAAGGCCCACGGCAACCTCACGGCCAAAACAGGGGAGGAGTCGGCTGAGTGGGGCTGAGGTGACGGAGAGGAGGACGGTGAGGCGAAGCAGGTCAGCTGGGGCGGCGCACAGAGGCGCGGCACCGGCGGAACACTCCCAGCGCCGGTGACGGCGTCCTTGCACGTCCGGCGGGAGCAGCTGTGGACGGGCGGCTGTGGACGGCGGAGGAGGGGGAAAAGGTTGCGACTAGGCTGGGGAGGAGGCCTAGGGGTGGCTCAAGGCGGCTGGCGGTCAGCAGCTCCGGCGGGGTTCACTGTTCCAGCAAGAACGGTGGTCGGCGGTGCTGGACGTCTTGCACGAAGCAGCTGCCGGGAGAGAAACGGGAGAGAGGAGAGAGAGTCTGGCGCGGGGGAGAGAGAGAACTGAGCTGAGGAGAGAGAAGGAGTCAAAGGGTGGTCAACATTATCCACTTGGGGGTCCACATGTCAACAATCTAGCCCCTTGGACCATTTTGCCCCTCATCCAATGGCCATAATTGCTTCAAATCCAATAATGCAAGGGTATTATGGTCATTTGCCCCTAACCATGGTTAACCCAAGCCTAGTTAACCCTAACCAACCTTGATTAGTCTCCAAAAATATCTAAAAATTCGAAATAGCCAAAAATGGCCTAGGGGCAAATCCGTCATTTTTCCGTCCCGGGCCGAACTTCCAATTTTCGCTCATACCGGTCCTAAATATTCATGTGATACCTAATCCAGAGTCGGAATCGCGAAATTCACTTTCTAAGCCTTCGAAAATCGTCTGCGAAGTTTCTGGGAATAAAATAATATTATTTTCAAATTTTCGCCGAAATTCCACTTTTTGTCCAGAATCACTCCAAACATACTCGGATACCCCAAAATGACGTTGGCCGCGAAAAATAACCTCAAACGGCCTCCGAAATCGGTCTCGGCGTTCTCAGGGGCAAAATAGTCTTTTTCTCACTTTCTGTCAAATCTTCCGTTTTCAACTGTTTTAATCCCAAACACGAATGGCCATTACCAATTGACGTCCGTCCTATTGAATAGTCGTGAATACCCTTGAGATTTTGATATCGAAACTCGGGTCCAATATTGTAATCTCAATATGCTCGTTTTGCAGTTTTAGGATCTCTTACTAACGAGTGGCTGTTTAGGTGTTACGCGTATCGACCTAAGATTATCCAAATCGTGATGGTCTAAATTTCGAGAGAACGAGAGGAATTATCACTAACACCAGGGTCACGATCGTTTGGATTACAATCAGGTTTCATTCGTCAGGTGTACTTTCGGTCGTGCGAAATCACTCGCGATCCGATCATACATTACTGACAATATCAACCAGTCATCTTCCTAAGATCGGCCTATATTGGCTCAAAATATTTCCTCAACGTTCTTCAAATTCAGCGTTCAATCGCGATCGGGTTCTCGGTCCACGTACATGTTCCTATTTAGCCTTTCTCATATGGTTAGTGTCCCGAGACTGATCAGGTTCAGGCGAGACTCACTAAAATTACACGAGAATGAATATACACTTTATTGGTCCCGATAACGGGTCAAAATTCAGGATGTTACACAAGAAATCCCAAATGAGTACACTAGTGACAAATCTACCATCTATCAGCTTCCGTCCAATATTTTCGTTACATCGATGACGTGTGTAACAGTCTGAATTTTCGATCCTTTTTCCAGGATTTAAGAAATGAATTTGACCAATGCACTATAGTGAGATCTCACCCGGGACCCGCGCATTCTCGGGACGTTAACCTTAGGGGTAAGGCCATTACGGGATTGAGTTCGCACGACCAAAGAACTCGACCTGGGTTCGATCTTCGACCATATGGATTGACGAGTGAATGTTTTGAGCCAACCGAGACCGGTCTATTTGATTGATCGTGTCCGAAGGGAACTAGCGACAGACCCTCGCAATTATATGACAATCGAGGTTATCCTGGGTGGAGTAAACTTAAACGTGATTTGACTTAGTGATGCCGAAACGCGATAGAAAATTTGACTGAACAAAGAAAATTCGACAGAAGACAATTCGTCCTCCAAATATGATTATCAAATCAAAATATCCAAAGTCTGCTCAAAGAAAACCCTAAAACAAACTTATATAGACCCAAATCTAACCCTATTAGGAAACGTAATCATCAAAACGTAAAATTACGAAACTGCCCTTATTAAATTAACCCATAAAAAAATACTAAAAAAATAGAAAAATCCATTTAAACAATCTCGAATCGCGAAAATCCATCGTTAATCACGGCCAAAGGCGTGAGTATTGATCAACACGCCATTTCGCTTCAGCCCACCAAATTTGAGCTTAATCCGACATCGTTGACTTCAAGTCCGCAGGTTCGTCTAGTCGCATAACGGGTCCCTTAGGTGCATCACTTAGTGTCGATCACGGGTCGAGAGCACGTAATTCCAGAGAGCCACCTGTTAGCCAGAGATAAGCTACAGTCGCGATTGGTCGATTTTAGTCATTTCTTAGAATTCGGGCCCGGGAATCGAGAATTTTGAAAGTGACAATTTTGAGCGGCCGATGACGTTTTTGGCTTGGCCAACCTTGGGGCCACCCATTTCTGCAAAAAAATGGATTTCGGTTCGGGACCGGAAAAATTACGATTTTGCCCCTTTGGACATCAACGTTGATTTTAAGGCCGTATGAGATTATTTTTCGAGGCCGATGTCATTTTAGGGTGGCCACGCACATTTAGAGTTGTTACGATCAAAAATTAGAATTTTGGCTCGGAAGTGAAAAATAATATTATTTTATTCCCCGGGACTTTGTAGTCGATTTTCGAGGGCTTAAGAAACTATTTTCGCGATTCCGATGCCATATTATGTTGGCTACACACATTTAGGGTTGGTACGGGCGAAAAATGAAATTTTGACTCGGGATCGGAAAAATGACCGTTTTGCCCCTAGGCCATTTTCAGTTCCGAATTTTGGGATAATTTTAGGATAATCAGGTCTGAAATATCAGCTCAATTATTGGACCTTAGACACTTTTGCCCCTCAATAATTGGATAAAGACGAACGAGGACCGTTGGATTAAGGGCAAAATGGCAAATCGCGTAGGATCGCGACAAGTGTCGCCACCAGCCACCCTATTTGACCAGCTTGGACTTCATTCTCTCTCCTCTCTCATTCTGGCCAGACCACTCTCTCTCCTCTCCCCCGAAATCTCTCTCTCCCTCTTGGTTTTCTCTCTCGGCAAAGGAACGCCGGAGCTCACCGCCACCGCAC
Organism: Syzygium jambos; assembly: GCA_031216235.1. NCBI lineage: Eukaryota > Viridiplantae > Streptophyta > Magnoliopsida > Myrtales > Myrtaceae > Syzygium > Syzygium jambos. Next base: position 6,908,553 of record CM062228.1, read on the forward strand.
CAGAGCTCGAACGGTCGAGCCGCTGCCGCCGTGACGCTTTTGTCGTCCATACGTCACCGTCCCGTACGACGTCCATACAGTGTCCGTACAGCATTCGTACGGCGTCCGTATGGTGTCCGTACGGTGTTCGCCGCCGCCGCCTCTGCTGCTGCTACTGTTCCGGCCACCACCCAGCCCTGTTTGTCTCGCCTTTTAGTGTAAGTGTCTCCTCTAAAAACTACCTAGGACCTCGAGTATTTCTAGGCTTGTTTAGAACTCGATTTAGGTAAAAATTTGTGGCTGTTTTGGGGGCTGTTTTGGGACTGAGGTTAGGGCTAAGCATTTGGTTGTTTTGGACTGATTGGGTGAAGAAATTTCGAGGTTTAGGAAGCTTGGTTAGGGCCATGATGTTGGGGAACGATCGGGATTAATTTGTGTAATTGATTGGAATTATTGTGGTTTGAATGGGCTGATAGGAATGTTTGTGCTGGTTGTGTTTGTGGATTGATTTGGAATGTATTATGGACTGATTGTGGATTGGTATTGTGCCGCGTGTGTATGGCCATGAAGTGTGGTGATGTGTCGGGGTGAATGTGCATTGTATTTGCGTGCCAAGAATACAGAATTGGGCCGCGTGTTCGTGTGACGAAAATGTGAAATTGTGAAATGTGTGTGTGAAGTGTGTACGTGTGGCCGTGCGTTTGTTGGCCGTGAGTAAGTGTGGTTTGAGTGGAACGAAGGTACAGGAATGTAGGATTGGTTTGACAAGTGAGACCCTGAGGCGTGTACGTTTACGTGGGGTGAGGTCCGTCCTGAGGCGTGTACGTTTACGCAGGACGATGCCGTCCCTGACGAGGTGATGATGGCTGGCTCGATGGTGTGATAATGCCTGACGTGGTCAGAAGATCGTTGGCCTGATGCGTTTTACGTGGGCGCGGTAGAAGGAAAGTGTATGTAGGATTCGTCCTGAGGTGTGTTCGTTTACGCGGGACGATGTTGTCCCTGACGAGGTGACGATGCTCGGTCCGACAGGGTGTCGATGCCTGACGAGGTCAGAAGACCGTTGGCCTGATGCGTTTTACGCGGGCACGGTAGTGGTGGAAGAGTTGAGAATGAGCGGGAATTGGCTTGAGGTGCGAGGTTTGAGAAAGTGACGAATGGTGTGAGTAGTGTGCGAGTGTATTTGTATCGCGTGATTTGATGCTTAATTATGGGGTGGAAACTGCTACGCATGGTATGAGATGTGCCCAAGTGGTTTCTGTCTTATAATTGAGGCACACGCGCGTCTGTGATTCATTGCTGTGGTGTATTGGCCGTGTTATTGTCTAACATGCAGGAACGTGTATGATGGATTCCAGGTAGGGGCGTGTGTGGTTGGTAGTTTGATTGATTGTCGTATGCGATGCGTGTTTTCGTCTGGCGGTACGTGAGTGCCTACGTGGGGTTTGAGGTTGTACACTTATTGAGATTCGTCTCATAATTGTATAATCCATAATTTCAGACCCCCAGCCGTAAACTCGGGAAGTTCGACTCTTCTTTTTGGAAGTTCGAGGAACCGCTTTTGGGTGCCCAATGGAATTGCAGGTGAGTGTCCGGAGGCTCAAGCCCGAAGAATCAGGAGCAGAACGGAAGGCGATCCTTAGCTTTTCCCTAGGGTATTTTAGGGGTTGTTTAACTTGGGATATCCGATAGTGAAATTAAATTAACCAGACCCTGATCTTTTGTTATGACGGTAATTTCGAATGCTGTTTTGCTGTATATGTTTGTAATATAATGTTTGTATATTTGGTGCTGTATGAATATGTTGTTGTTTGATTGTTATGATGGTCTATCCCGTCGTTGTCATTTTTAGTCCGGGGGTTTTAATATCCGCTTCCGCTTGTGGCTCTGATGTTTGGGTTGGGTCGGCGACGTTCCTGGGACGTCGCAACCAATTCGACCGGAAAGTGGGATGTCGCGGGCTCGATGGGGGTTCGGGGCGTGACAACGTGGAAACACATGTGGCAAATAATCCAGATGATAGGCGTTTTATGTTTATCCAACGCGAAATATCAACATTGTCTTCCAAATGACGTCGTTTTGGGGCAGCCAACTCTGAAGAAAAAGAACTAAGATTGGAAAATTTGCTAATTTTGCCCTAAGGGCTCCCTTACATTTTAAAAATCTGATAAAATCCCTAATTTTTCCCTAATATTGTCCTAAGATTTTTGCAGATTTGTTATAGGTGTATAAGTTTAGGATTTTATGACATAAAAATGAGTTTTGGGTAAATGTGGCACAGTTTACCAGTTTGGGATTTTCAAAGGTAAAACTCCTTAAAAAAAACTATCTTTGACGTTTTTCTAAGTAAGTTGTTTGATAACTTACCAACATTTCCAATTACAAACTTTTTTTTTATAGTTTGTAAATTACCAATTTTTTAAGGGTTAATACCACGAAAAACTCCAAACTCGTACATCGGTGATAATTTTACTCCAAACTAATTTTTTGACCATCAAAAACCCCAAATTGATATACCTGTGATAAATTTACCCCAAAATATTTTTTTAACCACAAAAAATCCCACACCAGTACACTTGTGACAATTTTACCTCGAACTAATTTTTTGATCACTAAAAATCACAAACTGGTACACCAGGGATAATTTTACCCCAAACTAATTTTTTGACAACAAAAAATCCTAAACTAGTACATTTGTGATAAATTTAACTTCTGTTAATGTCCATTAACTTGGATTAATATCACGAAAAATCACAAATTGATAAGCTTGTCTGTTAAAACCCCCAATTGGTATACCCGTTAACTACCACGTGTCAACAAACTTAGCAATTTGACACTAAAATTTTACGAAAACTAACGGAGGGTAATTTATCACAGGTGTACCAGTTTGAGATTCTTTGTGATAAAAAAATTAGTTCGGGGTAAAATTGTCACAGGTGTACCGGTTTTTTTATAGTCAAAAAATTAGTTCGGGGTAAAATTATTACAGGTATACCAATTTGGGATTTTTTTTTGTCAAAAAAATAGTTTGGGGTTAAATTGTCACAGGTATACCAGTTTGAGGTTTTTTGTGGTATTAACCCTTTTTTTAACTTATAAACTTTTATTTGCATAGCTTATTAATGTTTTAAGTTTATCAACTATTATATGAAATTACCAATTGAGTGGCATATCAATTTTTGTCATATTAACATCATATGTTGACTTTGATGATGGCAAAACCATTTTTAGTACCGGTTCAACCTTAGCAAAAGCCTGATGGGCAAATTCAATCCTAGAATCGAGTTCGCTGTATTGTTTTGCTTCTCGGTCCAAGGTCGGAACCGACCTTGGTCCCAAATGGGTTCTAGGTTTTTAAACTCAGGAGCTAAACCAATTTTCCCTAGAACCAAAAGAAGAAAAACTTTGTTTTTCCTTAAGAATAAGTACCGAACCAGCTTCGAGGACCATTAACCCTAGACATAGACTGATAGTCCAATTTAACCCTCGAATTGACTCGGCTGGTTTGGTTCTCAAATTGAACCGACACCCAGACTCAGGAATCAATCCAGTACTAGGTTGGTTCTATAGGTTTTCACGCTAGGAACCTAACTGATACTCCTCGGAATAGGATGGGTTGTGCGAGTTGCGAGGTGTGGTTGCCAAGTCGAACCAAACCCATATGTTCCCAGTGCTTTTCCCCCAATGAAATACGGTATTACAATATCTTATGTGTGTTCAAGGACGATGATTGGTGAAATAACTACTAACTATATAGCTTTGTCCATCCTCTCTTTGTCAAATATCAACTTGGTTTATAACATTTTTATTTTTCTTGGGTTTGTTTCTCGGCAAGAATATTTCTCCTCTAGTGAAAATATAGATAAAACATGTATTGATGACACCTTTAATCAAAATACTGGAACTCTATTGCTTGATGAAACCGAAACAAAACATGATGACCCCCACACTCGCATTACCAACAACCGGGTGATGAGTGCATTGCACTTACACTCTACTTTAATCACACACAGTCATGTTATGTCACTGCATAAAACTATTTCCCGCATATCATTCCCATCAATATAGCTTTAGAAGAAAAGTGTAAACATGTTTGTGGCTTAGGTTGACTTCCCGGAGATGCAAAGCCATTGACCAATGAAGAGAGCATCGCAATTCAGATTCGGATTGATGGAACTGAAGGATTCAGAAGTCAACTGGGACTGCTGTGCAATTGCAAAGCAAGTGTCTCCGCTTTTCACTCCCACCACGTTGTTGCACACTAGGCCAATGTTCGTCATTACTACCCCTGCGAAGCACCATGCATGAAACAAGAGGGAAATACAGCAATAATCATTACATCAACTATTTATAATGTGATGCAGAGTCGCATAAATATCATATATAGCAATGTTATGAAGACGAATCGAAAATATGGGAGAAATGCATTATCAGTAATGGATATTAGTAACGTATTACTTACTTCCAACAACTCTGCTCTCAGCCACAGAGACCACGAGGACAAAGAAGAGTATCGAAACCAAGTTGAAGAAGATGGTGGACTTGTGGCTGGTGATCTTCGCCATGCTTTTCAACTCTTTAAATTCCGCAGATACTGAGATTGTAAGAGATGTGCCTGATGTATCTTTCGATTTATAGATGAAATTAGAGCATAAGACAAATCACATTGTTGTAAAGCAATACAAGAAACTGCCAGCTTAGTGTTAACTTACTGTTTAACGCCCGGGATTACATATTAAAAGTAAGCATACATAATGAATGACATAAGGTGGAGGATATTACAATGTGAGTGTCTTCTTTTATTGTTAATTGCAACAGTTAAACTGACAATGTTCTTTTTACGTGAAGAATCCTCACTATGCCTGGATTTTCACGTTGATGAAGTGTTAGGATGAGGCCTGCATGTTTCTGGTTTTGTAGAAACAATCTTGTCTTGTTAATGGAAGTGTTGAAGTTTCCTCTGTTGAACCCTAATTGCGGCCCCTCGATAGAAAATCATTTCAATTCTCTCCCACGGGCACGAGCGAGAGAGTTTTGTAGCCAAATGCATCATTATCGACAAGAGTTGTAAGACATAGTTTAGTTCTGGTGACTTCATGATATATTGTCGGGTTCACCAACACATTAGAAGCTAAGCACAATATTGAGGATCGATCTTATTGCATCCATCTTTTGTTTGATCCTTCAGTATCGCACAGGAAGTTGTCACTTTATTTAGGGCAAAGACGAAATAAATCTGAACTCATGGCCTTTAAAACGAGAAGTGGAAAGAGAGTTAGCTACCTCTGAAAATCTTTCTACCTCTAAACATTAATTTACAATGGTTTTCATCACGTAAATCTATGGTATGCTTATTGTTCCTTGGTGATTTATCCGGTAATTTCTTCTTCTAGCACAAGACTTGAATTGCAACTCCGTTTAGCTTCCATGTTGTTAGATGTATATATTGGATCACTAATAGTGATTAGGTAGTGATTAAGTTGATTATAGTTTACATTAAGGCTCGTCCTTTTTTCACCCCTTTTTTTACATCTAATACCTTCTATTACCTTAAATTAACCACATGATCCCTTGTGGGTCTCACTCTCGATTCAAGATTATTTCCTACTTTTTTCCTTCTTTTTGCTTGGTTTCAATTTTTCTAAAAGATAAAACTACCTGTGCCTCTCTCAAACGACAAACACCGAGGTCAAATGTGGGGCTCACTCTTGATTTAAGATTAATTATTACATTTTTTCCCATTTCTTTATGTTTTCTTCCCATTTGGGACAAAATTGGTGTCCTACTTTTCAAAAAAAAAAAGCTTATTTGATAGGTAACCAGCCAATTATTGTATTAATCATTTGTATATTTCTCTCTTTTTTTATTGTGTAATAGCAAACCATTATTCTAAAAAGTAATCTAAGCACAAATAAGAAAGAAAAGAATCATCTACAACTTTTAATGAATGCATTTGATTTAATTATAACTTTAAATTTTTCATTACAATATAGTCAGTATATTTAAACTGCTCAACTTTCATTTTATTTGGTAAATCTAATAGTTCAATTTTTTATTTAATTTACATGCCATCACAGTATGATTTTCTAAAAGATATCATCAAAAAAATTTATAATATGACAAATTTAAGTACATTAAGAATTCTAAACATCCATTATTATTATGCAAATTCAAAAGAAAATGCTCCCTAAAACATTATTACGTGGAATATTATATTTGCCTTGATTACATGGATAATTAGCTATTGTTAAGAAGAAGAAATAAAGGTAAGTAATAATTTAAATCAAGAGTGGGACCTACAAGGGATAATGTGGTCAATTCAAAGTGGTAAGAGTGTCCAAAGCCAAAAATGGGTTGGAAAAAGCGAGAGCATAATTGTCTTCTTACGCTATATATAGGGCTTGTACTCTTCTTTTGGGAAATATATACAGAGTTTACATTTTTTTATCTTCCACCACAAATCTCAACATAGTACATAGTCAATGCTATCCTATGTGCATCCACTCCTATATGTTAAATTCCACGTGCAGCTTCTCATCCGACTTACACTTAAGAGGAGGTGTTGAAGTATTATTCAAAAATTGCTAGACAACAAGTCTTATATCCTCTTTACATACATGTTGTTTCCCTCTACCTATAAACTTAAATGAAAGATCTTTGGCCAACTTAGCTACTTTTAACCTCGGAGGATATTTTAGATTCATATGGTTCTTCTCTTTCTCAAGCCATATATCTTTATCGAGTAAGACTCACTAATAACAAGGTCGCCACATTTTTTATTGGGAAAAATTGTCCAAAAAGTTCTAAATCTATTCCATGGCAGCCAATTCAATGCTAAAACTTTTAATTTTGCCAATTCAGTTCTAAACCTTTTGACAACTTGCCAATTCAGTCTTAAACCTTTCAATTGTGCCAAATTAGTCCTAAATCTTTTGATGATTTGCCAATTTACTTCTAAACCTTTTAACGAATTGCCAATTTAGTCTTTCCAGCTAATTTTGATCGGAAATCGCTAACATGGTGGTCCAGTCAGCACCGCTCATCTACGTGGCGCTGACGCGGATAATTTTTTATTTTTAAAAAAATTCTAAACTTTTTATTTCTTTTTTTAAATTATTTTCTCTCCTTTTTCTTTTTTTTTTTCCTTATATTCTTCATTGAGCTTACCACTAGGCAAGGGCCGGCGACCCCTAGGCGAGGGTTGTGGGATTTGGCGAAGGCTCGCGAGCCTTCGCCAACCACAATGAGGGCTTGCAAGCCCACGGCTGGCGAGGGCTTTGTGGCCCTCGGCCAGGGGCCGTTAGGGGTCACCAAATCTTGCCGAGGGACTGGCAGAGGTCGCTGGCCCTTAGCTAGTGGCCGGCAGCTTGTTAGCTCAACGGAGAAGAAAGAAAAAACAAAGAAAAGAAAAGAAAAGAATAAAATCAATAAAAAATTACTCATGTCAGCGCCACGTAGATGGCCAGTGCCGACTGGACCACCACATTAGCAATTTCCAGCCAAAATTAGTCGGAAGGACTAAATTGACAATTCGTTAAAAGGTTTAGGACTAAATTGGCAAATCGTAAAAAGATTTAGCACTAATTTGGCATAATTGAAAGGTTTAGGATTAAATTGGCAAGTTATCAAAAGATTTACCATTGAATTGATAAAATTAAAAAGTTTAGGACTGAATTGGCCCTCATACAATAAATTTATGACTTTTTGGACAATTTTCCCTTTCTTATTGAGACCAATTCCGAATTTAATGCCAAAGATGGGACTCTCTTTCAAATCTTATACTCTGCTGACAACTGGTTGGCAATCTTATAAATATACACTATTACTCGACTTGGCATCACCTATGTTGTTTCCATTGTTAGTCAATACATGACCGTGCCCCGTACGATTCATTATATTACAGTCTTTCGAATTCTTTCACTACGTCAAGACCACATTATTTCATGACACTCACCTTTCTGCTCATTCTACATTGAAATTAATAGCTTATTCTGATGCTAATTGGGTTGTTGAACCTCAAGATTGTAGCTTCACTACAAGATACTGTTTCTTTTTAGAGCCAATTCTCCCTAGAACCAAATGAAGAAAAACTTGTTTTTCCTTAAGAAACAAGTACGGAACCGGCTTCGAGGTCCATTTAACCTCAAACCCATTCTATAGGTTTCAAATTAGGAACCTAACTGATTCTCCCTATAATAGGATGGGTCCTGTGAGTTGCGAGGTGTGGTTGTCAAGTCGAACTGAACCCTTATGCTCTCAGTGCTTTACCGCCAATGAAATATGGTATTACGATATCTTATGTGAGATCAAAGACGATAATCAGTGAAATAAATACTAACTACATAGCTTTGTCCATCCTCTCTTTCTCAAATATTAGCTTGGTTTGTAAAATTTTTATTTTTCCTGGGCTTATTTCTCGGCCAGAATATTTCTCCTCTAGTGAAAGTACAGATAAAACATGTATTGATCACACCTTTAATCAAAATACTGGAACTCTATTGCTTGATGACACTGAAACAAAACAAGATGACCACCACACTCGCATTACCAACATCTGGGTGATGAGTGCATTGCACTTACACTCTACTTTATTCACACACATATTCATGTGTGTATGTAACTGTATAAAACTATTTCCCGCATATCATTCCCATCAATATAGCTTCAGAAGAAAAGTGTAGAAATGTTTGTGGCTTAGGTTGGCTTCCCGGAGATGCAAAGCCATTGACCAACGAAGAGAGCATCGCAATTCAGATTCGGATTGATGGAACTGAAGGATTCAGAAGTCAACTGGGACTGCTGTGCAATTGCAAAGCAAGTGTCTCCGCTTTTCACTCCCACCACTTTGTTGCACACCAGGCCAATGTTCGTCATTGCAACCCCTGTGAAGCACCATGCATGAAAAAAGAGGGAAATACAGCAATAATCATTACATCAACTATTTATAATATGATGCAGAGTCGCATAAATATCATATATAGCAATGTTATGAAGACGAATGGAAAAAATGGGAGAAATGCATTATCAGTAATGGATAGTAGTAACGCATTACTTCCAACAACTCTGCTCTCAGCCACAGAGACCATGACGACAAAGAAGAGTATCGAAACCAAGTTGAAGAAGATGGTGGACTTGTGGCTGGTGATCTTCGCCATGCTTTTCAACTCTTTAAATTCTGCAGATACTGAGATTGTGAGAGATGTGCCTGATGTATCTTTCGATTTATAGATGAAATTAGAGCATAAGACAAATCACATTGTTATAAAGCAATACAAGAAACTGCCGGCTTAGTGTTAACTTACTCTTTAACACCCGGGATTACTGTCGCGACTGACCTCCCGCCCCTTTTTTTTATTGACAACATGCAAAAAGGAGGGGGGTTCGCTTGGTACGAGCTAAGTCTAGGTTCGGGACTTAACTCAGGCTCTCCCAAGCCCATATCATATCGCGACTTAGGGTTTAGGTTTGTTAACATGCAAGTAGTTTATATTAAAGAGTCGCCACTAATCAATTTGGGGTGGATCAATTAGAAACCCAAATAAGGTGACGGGAGAATCATCCTATTCCTATGAACCAGAGGTGAACTGAGTTCGGGGACTTGGTTATATTAGTTGGATAACTAATGCCCTTTTCGATACCTTTTTACCCTGTTCATTTCTGAAAATATTTTTCAGGCAATTTGGATTGATTTTAGGACATTTCTCCTAACATGTGAGGTAATCAAGCGAGTGCATAATTATAAACGATCAGCAACCAAAATAGGCATGCAACCTTAGGTTCTAATCCTAACTAAATCAGATGACATTCAAAACACAATAGTTCATGTAATTGTATTAAAAACATGCATAACAATACAACGATAATAAAATTAACATGCAAAATAATATCGCACAACCTCAGGCTTGTCTAATTTAAACAAAACAAAAACATGCATAATACCACAATGAATTAAAACAACAGATATATCTTTTTTTTAAAAAATTAATTAATTTTTTAAAAAATAAAATAAAATAAAAAATACGGAAGAGAAAGAATAAGAAAAAAAATTTATTTTTTTTTAAAATTTTTAAATTTTTTTTAAAAAATAATAAATACGGAAAGGGAAAAAGAAAAAAGGAAGAAAAAAATTAAATATTTTAAATATTTTTTTAAATATATTTTTTTAAAAAAATAAAATAAAATAAAATAAAATAAAATAAAATACTAACCGGATCGGTCGGATCCAGGCTGGTCGAATCCGACCCGGGTCAACAAATCCGACCCAGGGCGTTGACCCGGGTCAACGGATCCGACCCGGGGTGTTGACCCGAGTCGGGTCAGTTGATCCGAGTCGAAATTGACCCGGCTCAAATGATCCGACCTAGGGCGTTGACTCGGGTTGGATCAGTTGATCCAGGTCGGGTCACCCCAATGTGAACAAACGCACGGGGGTCGTCGGCAGAGCCAAAATTGGCCTTCCGTCGGCCGACCCAAACCAGCCCTGACCAAGAACCGGCTTCTGGGAATATCACCAAGCCTCTCCACCCACCTGGGTCGTCGTTCGACCGCCGACTTGCCGGCCGGCGACCAAATTAAAACAGGCTTCATTGAGGCATTTTGTCGAACAGGTGGGGGACGCAACAAAAACTAAGGCGTTTCGACCTCCTCCGACGAACTGGTCGGCTCCGGCGGCTGTGGCTCACCTTCGACAGAGAATAGGGACCGGGACTGAAGATGGTATGGGCTGGGAATCGCGCAACGCAGCCAGCGCGAGTCCCGGCCATACCGGACACAAAAACAGGGGCGAACAGGGGGCCTAAGAGACCCACTGGTTGACGATGTGGCTAGAGGATTCCCAACTGCTATGGGGACGACGGTGCGGTTATGGGGACCTACAAAACGCACAAACCCGTCCTCTTTTCTCTCTGTTCTCTCTCTCTTCTCTCTCTGTTTTTCTCTGAAAAATGGCCAACCCCTGCCTCAGCCTCTCTCTCCGGCTTTTATAGGCGAACGACGGAGCTCCTCTGCTCCGTTATGTCCACATGATGACGGCCTGCACCGGCCTACGCCGCTCGAAGACTTTTAGGGCCATTGTAGGCCGGTGCAGAGCAGGGGGGAGCTGGTTCTAAGACGGGCAGAGAGGAACATGGAGAAGAGAGGCCGGATAGCGACGGTGAGGAGCTATGCCGCCGTGCGTCACTCTGCAGCCGGGAACAGGGAAGAACAAGGGAAGAGAAAGTGACAGTCAGCGGAGGAGAAGGAAGGAGGAGAAGGGGTTGGACCGGGCCAAGCCCAGCCGCGCGAGGGGGAGAGAAAGGAAAAAAAGAAGCGGGCTGTGTGACATCCCGGATTTTGACTCAATTTTGGGATTTAATAAACGTGTAATTCGTCAGTGTGCTTGTAATAAAATCTCGCCCGGGAACTGATCACTCCCGGTTATTGTTTTTAAATTAGAGATTTCGCTAAAATCGCACTCGATCGAATTTGACCGTTATTTAGAGCCCAAACTTCGGTGTCGAATTTCTCGAGTTCCGGGACGAAATAAATTGGACGGTGTCGAGATTCGGCCAACATCAAGATTGTCAGGAGTAGTGAGAAAGTGAAATTTTAACCGGGTGCAAATTTGGACTAGTAGACCTCTCTCGTTATAGTTTGACTTAATTGATTTGGCCTTTGTCTCTTATTATATTCGAGGTTTAATTTGGACCGGTGGATTGTTTTCGATTTTGAATTTGGGCCGTTGAATCGCGATAATTATTTGAATGAAATATATATTTTCTCTTTCTTTCTCTCTCTCTCTCTCCCTTCGTTCTGTCGCGCCGAAACCCCCCCCCCCCGCCCGCACGTCTGTCCTTCTCTCTCTCTCTCTCCCTCTCTCTTTCTTTCCCTCTCTCTTTCCCCCTCTGACCACGCGCGTCCCCTCCCCCATGCAACGTCGCCTCAGCCCACGCCATGCAGACCAACCCCCTAACATTCTCTCTCCTCCTTTTCCTTTTCTTTTCTTCTTTCTCTTTTCTTTCCTTCTTCTTTCTCTTCCTTCTTCCTCCCGTGACCTCGACTGGCTCTGCTTCACTTCTGTCCAACTCGCCGACCGCTGATCGAGCTCGCCCTAGCCCCGTCGCCGTTGTCGCCGTCGCCCCGACAGAGCCACGCTGCCATCGATCGCTGCGATCGCCCGTCGCCTGCCTGCCCGCGAGGTGCACGAACAGCAGCTCGTCTCTATGACCGCCGCGACCAGGCGCTGCCCAGCCGCCCGGCGGCCTATCCTCCGTTGCCCAGCTCGCCGCCGCTACCGCGGGTCGCCGTCGCCCCAGCCAGGCCAAGCCGTCGTCCCAGCCAGCCAGCTCGCGACCGCGCCCGCAGCTCGCCGGTGCTGCTCAGCCGCTCGCCGGTCGGTCCCACGTCGCCAGTCGTCGCCGTGCCACTCGTCGCCGCCGTTTCTCTCCCCCAAGCAGCCGGCAGCACCCCCTTCCCTCACTAACCCGTGAGCCCCCTTCCCCCTCTCTTCCTCTCTTTGTTTTGGCCGTGCGAGGCCCTTCGTCGGAGGAGCTCCGCTGTTGCCGGGGCTGTTCCGCCGCCGCCCCCACCTCGTCCAGCCATCTCACTTCTCTCTCTCTCTCTCTCTAGCCATGTCCCTCTCTCCCCCTCTAGGCCGTGGAATCGCCTAGACCGTCGCCGCCGCTCACATCGTTCGCCGAAGCCGCCGCTCACCGCCACTGTTCTGGCGTGGGACCGCCGCTGTCCAACCGCCGTTGCCACTTGTTCAGCTCGGTTTGAAGCTTAGGACATCAAGTGAGTTTGACCCTAAACCCTAATTAGGCTAAATTGCATTTTTAGACGGGTTTTAGGGGTTGATTAGGGTAAATTAGGGGTTATATGGTGAAGCATATTAGGGGCTGATGTTGTGGTTGATTTGGTGGTTTAGTGTGGCTATTTTGAGGAGATTTAGCGGCTGTGAATGCGTTGTGGATTGGCTGGAATTGGTCGGATCGGAACGGCCCAAGTTCGGGAAAGTTCGAGTTTGAAATGTGGAGTACATTGCGCGCCCTATTTGGCTTTGTGGTGGCTGATTAGAATGATGTTTTGGGGAGCATAATGGAGCATTTTGAAGATGATTATTGGCCTAGAAATTGCGGTATAGAGGCTGCCCACGACTGGATTTGATTTCGGCGAGGCACGATCAATTTGGGGTTTAATCGTGCAATTACCGAGAATGATCGCTTTGTGCAATTGACTGGCTAATTGAGCCTTGTTTGTGGTTAATTTGATGATGCCATGTCGCATGTCTAGCGGGACTAGGAATGGATTAGCTTGGCGGGCCTCGAATGCGCGAGTTCTTATTGACTCGGTTATGTGAATTTGTGCATGGGTTGTGTGTCAAGTTGATGCTATGGCTGATTTGAATTGACTGTCTGATTGGGCATGTTGATTTATGAAATTGAATATGCGCGGTGCAAGTTGAGCATGTTACATCGTAATTCGCGCATGTGGATGCCCAAGTGTGAACGTGATAGCCATGAGTGTGCATCTCAAGCATTGGCACGGCATGTGCATGTATGAATGTGCCCGAATGACATGTGCATCGTGATCACTTAAAATGCCCTAATGCGTCTTATGCGGGGTTCAGATAAAAATTGGTGCTTGTGAATGTGTGATCACAATAAGCCCTGATGCGTGTTACGCGGTGTAGTGAACCCGTCCTGAGGCGTGTTACGCGGGACAATACCCGGTTTACCGGAAGATGATCAACCTGAGACGTTTTACGCTGGTAATGTGTCATGAGCCCGATGCGTTTTACGCGGGCTAGAGATCGATTTCAAAGTGATGGACTTGATGCGTTTAACGCCGGTCAGAGGAGAAGTGGATAAATGGCAAGAGTACTAGCATGCAAGTGTGCGATAATGCATTAATGAGGCATGAGCATGAGTGCGGGCATGAGCATATGCATGACATGCGTCGAGACGTCGTGATACGTGTTTATGTGCCGTGATTGAGTTCTGTGGCGTGATTGCGATTATTTATTAAATGCCTAACCTGCAGGGTCAAGTAAGATTAGATTTAGGCCCGAGGGCCTGAGTCAGTTATGTTTTGAATTATGCGCTATTTAGTACTCGTCAGGAGGTGCACGTTAACCTAGTTTAGGTTTAGGGAATTACTCACTAAGATTATTCTCATCGTTGTTTAAAACCACCTTTTCAGACCCCCAGCCTTGAGATGCCTACAGTACCAGTGCATTTTGGGATTCCGCATCACGTAGAGCGGACGCGGACGATACACCCCATAGGGAACGAGGAGTGCTACATTAGATATTATACTCAAGTTTGGGTAGACGTGGGGGAGTCACATTATCAGACCCACGAGTACATGGCGTGGTGTTTCAGGAACGATCTCGAAGAGTATGGTCCTCTCTGGACTTTTGATGTCGCATTTACCGGGTTGGGCACCCGGTACCCTCGATGCCCTGATGGCGAGGTGACTGACCCTGATTCTTCAGTCGAGGAGAGTGCGAGCTCCGACGGTGTACCGGTAGAGTACGAGATCGATGAGATTGACTCAGTGGACATGGAGCTGGACGATGATGAGCCGGAACCGATCGAGGAGGACCCCGTACCGGAGGCCGAGCCTGAGGATATGGTCCCGGAGGAGGAGGCCGCGGAGGTCGAGCCTGAGACGGACTCATCAGGGTCCAAGGAGGAGATGCCTGACAGCTCTTTATCCTCGGAGTCTTCTTATTCCGACCCAGACTGGGCACCGTAGGAGTTAGCATTTGCCTCAGTTTGGTAGGGCCAGTACTTTTTTGACCAGTGCCCCGCCTATAGTAGTAGACTGTCCCCCGAGCCACTTACCCCTTTTTGTTAGTAGTGGCCTTTGACCCGTTTTTAATTTTGGTGATCAAGTTGTACATGGATATTGTATATGGTTTCCCCATAGTAATGCAAGTGTTTATTTTGTAATCTTATTTTCGTTTGTGGCTATCCTTGATTTGGTGTTACAGTTCTGTACGGGTGTTTGATTTGCTTCCGCATGTGCTTTAAGTCTCTGTGTTGGGCGTTGGGTCGGCGACACGTCCTGGGACGTCGCACTCGAATCGACCTTTGCGAGAGATGTGGCGCGACGTAGGGTTCGGGGCGTGACAGGCTGGGCCCGTGAGAGGGGAAGAAAAGAAGAAGAAAAGGGCCGAGGCCCGCAGGGGGAAGAAAAAGGAAAAAGAAAAGGGCCGGGTCGGCCCGGCCCCAACCCAGCCCAACTTGGAAATTCTTTTTTTTAATTGAAATTTTTTTAAAAGTATTCTAATAGACCCTATTAATATAAAATGTACCTAATTTCTATATGCCATGTATTAAAATAAAAATATTTTTTTTTATTTTAGGAATTAAAGAAAATTAATTCCTAAATTTTGTGCAATTAATTTTGGGCCAATTAAAATAGGTGTCAACAATTACATATTAAAAGTAAGCATACATAATGAATGACATAAGGTGCTGGATATTACAATGTGAGTGTCTTCTTTTATTGTTAATTGCAACAGTTAAACTGACAATGTTCTTTTTACGTGAAGAATCCTCACTATGCCTGGATTTTCACGTTGATGAAGTGTTAGGATGAGGCCTGCATGTTTCTGGTTTTGTAGAAACAATCTTGTCTTGTTAATGGAAGTGTTGAAGTTTCCTCTGTTGAACCCTAATTGCGGCCACTCGATAGAAAATCATTTCAATTCTCTCCCACGGGCACGAGCGAGAGAGTTTTGTAGCCAAATGCATCATTATCGACAAGAGTTGTAAGACATAGTTTAGTTCTGGTGACTTCATGATGTATTGTCGGGTTCACCAACACATTAGAAGCTAAGCACAATATTGAGGATCGATCTTATTGCAACCATCTTTTGTTTGATCCTTCAGTATCGCACAGGAAGTTGTCACTTTATTTAGGGCAAAGACGAAATAAATCTGAACTCATGGCCTTTAAAACGAGAAGTGCAAAGAGAGTTAGCTACCTCTGAAAATCTTTCTACCTCTAAACATTAATTTACAATGGTTTTCATCACGTAAATCTATGGTATGCTTATTGTTCCTTGGTGATTTATCCGGTAATTTCTTCTTCTAGCACAAGACTTGAATTGCAACTCCGTTTAGCTTCCATGTTGTTAGATGTATATATTGGATCACTAATAGTGATTAGGTAGTGATTAAGTTGATTATAGTTTACATTAAGGCTCGTCCTTTTTTCACCCCATTTTTTACATCTAATACCTTCTATTACCTTAAATTAACCACATGATCCCTTGTGGTTCTCACTCTCGATTCAAGATTATTTCCTACTTTTTTTCCTTCTTTTTGCTAGGTTTCAATTTTTCTAAAAGATAAAACTACCTGTGCTTCTCTCAAACGACAAACACCGAGGTCAAATGTGGGGCTCACTCTTGATTTAAGATTAATTATTACATTTTTTCCCTTTCTTTATGTTTTCTTCCCATTTGGGACAAAATTGGTGTCCTACTTTTCAAAAAAAAAAAGCTTATTTGACAGGTAACCAGCCAATTATTGTATTAATCATTTGTATATTTCTCTCTTTTTTTATTGTGTAATAGCAAACCATTATTCTAAAAAGGTAATCTAAGCACAAATAAGAAAGAAAAGAATCATCTACAACTTTTAATGAATGCATTTAGTTTAATTATAACTTTAAATTTTTCATTACATTATAGTCAGTATTTTGGAACTGCTCAACTTTCATTTTATTTGGTAAATCTAATAGTTCAATTTTTTATTTAATTTACGTGCCATCACAGTATGATTTTCTAAAAGATATTATCAAAAAAATTTATAATATGACAAATTTAAGTACATTAAGAATTCTAAACATCCATTATTATTATGCAAATTCAAAAGAAAATGCTCCCTAAAACATTATTACGTGGAATATTATATTTGCCTTGATTACATGGATAATTAGCTATTGTTAAGAACAAGAAATAAAGGAAAATAATAATTTAAATCAAGAGTGGGACCCACAGGGGATAATGTGATCAATTCAAAGTGGTAAGAGTGTCCAAAGCAAAAAATGGGGTGGAAAAAGCGAGAGCATAATTGTCTTCTTACCCTATATATAGGGGCTTGTACTCTTCTTTTGGGAAATAGGGTTAATACCACGAAAAACCCTAAACTGGTACACTTATGACAGATTTACCCCAACTATTTTTTTGACCATAAAAAACCTCAAATTGGTACATTTGTGACAGATTTACCTCGAACTATTTTTTTGACCACCAAAAACCCTAAACTGGTACACCTGTAACAATTTTACCCCGAAGTAATTTTTTGATATTATTTTTTATTTTTTCGAGTTTTTTCGAATTTTTTAAGTTTTTCTTATATTTTCTTTTTCCTTTCCTTTTCTTTTTTTTTCCTTTATTTTTAACCTCTGGTAGGCGAGGTCAGCCCCGCCGGCCGACGGCGAGGTCGACCTCGTCGGCAACTGGCGAGGTCGGCCTTGCCCACCTCTAGCAAGGTTCGACCTTGCCAGTTGCCGGCGAGGGGTTATCCTCGCCATCACTGGCGAGGTCAGCCTCGCCCAGAAGCAGTGAGGTCGAACCTTGCCAGCGACAGCGAGACGAGCCCTCGCTAGGGGTGGGGCAAGGCCGACCTTGCCAGTTGCCGGCGAGGTCGGCCTCGCCGGCCCCCGCCTTCGGCTGGTCGCCGGACTGGCGACCGACCAGAGATTGAAAATGAAGGAAAAAAAAAAGAAAAGAAAAGAAAAGAAAAACTAAAAAAATTTGAAAAAATAAAAAATAATATTAAAAATTAGTTCGGGGTAAAATTGTCACAGGCGTACCAGTTTGAGATTTTTGATGGTCAAAAAAATAGTTCGGGGTAAATCTGTCACAGATGTACCAGTTTACGATTTTTTATGGTCAAAAAAATAATTTGGGGTAAATTTGTCACAAGTGTATTAGTTTAGGGTTTTTCGTGGTATTAACCCTGGGAAATATATACAGAGTTTACATTTTTCTATCTTCCACCACAAATCTCGACATAGTACATAGTCAATGCTATCCTATGTGCGTCCACTCCTAAAATTCCACGTGCCACTCCTAATCCGACTTGCACTTAAGAGGAGGTGTTGAAGTATTGTTTAAATTGCTAGACAACAAGTCTTATATCCTCTTTACATACATGTTATTTCCCTCTACCTTTAAACTTAAATGAAAGATCTTTGGCCGACTTAGCTACTTTCAACCTTGGAGGATATTTTAGATTCATATAGCTATTCTCTTTCTCAAGCCATATATCTTTATCGAGTAAGACTCACTGATAACAAGGTTGTCACATTTCTTGTTGGGAAAAATTGTCCAAAAAGTTCTAAATCTATTGCACGGCAACTAATTCAGTCCTAAAACTTTTAATTTTGCCAATTCAATTCTAAACCTTTTGACAACTTGCCAATTCAGTCTTAAACCTTTCAATTGTGCCACATCAGTCCTAAATCTTTTGATGATTTACCAATTTACTTCTAAACATTTTAATGAATTGCCAATTTAATCTTTCTAGCTAATTTTGGTCGGAAATCACTGACGTGATGGTCCAGTCAGCACTGCCCATCTACGTGGCGCTGACGTGGATAATTTTTTATTTTCAAAAAAATTCTAAACTTTTTATTGATTTTTTAAATTATTTTCTCTCCTTTTCTTTTTTTCCCTATATTCTTCATTGAGCTTACCACTGGGCAAGGGCCAGCGACCCTTGGGCAAGGGTTGCGGGATTTGGCGAAGGCTCGCGAGCCTTCGCCAATAAAAGTGAGGGCTTGCGACGCCCACGGCCGACGAGGGCTTCGTGGCCCTCGACCAGGGGCCGTTAGGGGTCGTCGGATCTCGCCTAGGGACCGGCAGAGGTTACTAGCCCTTAGCCAGTGGCGGGCGGCTTGCTAGCTCAACAGAGAACAAAGAAAAAAAAAGAAAAGAAAAGAATAAAATGAATAAAAAATTCATATTGTTTTAAAAAAAATAAAAAAAATTTGTCTATGTCAGCGCCACGTAGATAGCCAGTGCCGACTGGACCACCACGTTAGGAATTTCCTGCCAAAATTAGCTGGAATGACTAAATTGGCAATTCGTTAAAAGGTTTAAGATTAAATTGGCAAATTGTAAAAAGATTTAGCATTAATTTGGCATAATTGAAAGGTTTAGGATTAAATTGTCAAGTTATCAAAAGATTTATGACTGAATTGATAAAATTAAAAAGTTTAGGACTGAATTGGCTCTCATACAATAAATTTATGACTTTTTGGATAATTTTCCCTTTCTTATTAAGACCAATGCTAAATTTAATGCCATAGATGGGACTCTCTTTCAAATCTTGTACTCTACCGACAACTGGTCGGCAATTTTACATATATATATATATATATATATATCACTATTACTCAACTTAGCATCGCCTATGTTGTTTCCAGTGTTAGTCAGTACATGACCGTGCCCCGTACGATTTATTATGTTACAGTCTTTCGAATTCTTTCACTACGTCAAGACCACATTATTTCAGGACACTCACCTTTCTGCTCATTCTACATTGAAATTAATAGCTTATTTTGATGCTAATTGGGTCGTTGAACCTTAAGATTTTAGCTTCACTACAAGATATTGTTTCTTTTTGGAGCCAATTCTCCCTAGAACCAAATGAAGAAAAACTTGTTTTTCCTTAAGAAACAAGTACGAAACCGGCTTCGAAGTCCATTTAACCTCAAACCCATTCTATAGGTTTCAAATTAGGAACCTAACTGATTCTCCCCAGAATAGGATGGGTCCTGCGAGTTGTGAGGTGTGGTTGTGAAGTCGAACCGAACCCTTATGCTCCCACTGCTTTACCGCCAATGAAATATGGTATTACAATATCTTATGTGAGATCAAAGATGATAATCAGTGTAATAAATACTAACTATATATAGCTTTGTCCATCCTCTCTTTCTCAAATATTAGCTTAGTTTATAACATTTTTATTTTTCCTGGGTTTGTTTCTCGGCCAGAATATATCTCCTCTAGTGAAAGTACTGATAAAACATGTATTGATTACACCTTTAATCAAAATTCTGGAACTCTATTGCTTGATGACACCGAAACAAAACATGATGACCACCACACTGGCATTACCAACAACTAGGTGATGAGTGCATTGCACTGACACTCTACTTTATTCACACATACTTTAGTGTGTATGTATCTGTATAAAACTATTTCCCGCATATCATTCCCATCAATATAGCTTCAGAAGAAAAGTGTAGACATGTTTGTGGCTCAGTTTGACTTCCCAGAGACGCAAAGCCATTGACCAACGAAGAGATCATCGCAATTCAGATTCGGATTGATGGAACTGAAGGATTCAAGAGTCAACTGGGACTGCTGTGCTATTGCAGAGCAAGTGTCTCCACTAATCACTCCCACCACTTTGTCGCACACCAGGCCAGCGTTCGTCGTGGCAACCCCTGCGAAGCACGGTGCATGAAACAAGAGGGAAATACAGCAATAATCATTACACCATCATATATAGCAATGTTATGAAGACGAATAGAAAATATGGGAGAAGTGCATTATCAGTAATGGATATTAGTAACGCATTACTTACTTCCAACAACTCTGCTCTCGGCCACAGAGACCATGAGGACAAAGAAGAGTATCGAAACCAAGTTGAAGAAGATGGTGGACTTGTGGCTGGTGATCTTGGCCATTCTTTTCAACTCTTTAAATTCTGCAGATACTGAGATTGTGAGAGATGTGCCTGATGTATCTTTCGATTTATAGATGAAATTAGAGCATAAGACAAATCACATTGTTATAAAGTAGTACAAGAAACTGCCGGCTAAGTGTTAACTTACTGTTTAACGCCCGGGATTACATATTAAAAGTAAGCATACATACTGAATGACATAAGGTGGTGGATATTACAATGTGAGTGTCTTCTTTTATTGTTAATTGCAACAGTTAAACTGACAATGTTCTTTTTACGTGAAGAATCCTCACTATGCCTGGATTTTCACGTTGATGAAGTGTTAGGATGAGGCCTGCATGTTTCTGGTTTTGTAGAAACAGTCTTGTCTTGTTAATGGAAGGGTTGAAGTTTCCTCTGTTGAACCTAATTGCGGCCCCTCGATAGAAAATCATTTCAATTCTCTCCCACGGGCACGAGCAAGAGAGTCTTGTAGCCAAACGCATCATTGTCGACAAGAGTTGTAAGACATAGTTTAGTTCTGGTGACTTCATGATATATTGTCGGGTCCACCAATACATTAGAAGCTAAACACATTATTGAGGATCGATCTTATTGCATCCATCTTTTGTTTGATCCTTTAGTATCGCACAGGAAGTTGTCACTTTATTTAGGGCAAAGACGAAATAAATCTGAACTCATGGCCTTTAAAACGAGAAGTGAAAAGAGAGTTAGCTACCTCTGAAAGTCTTTCTACCTCTAAACATTAATTTACAATGGTTTTCATCACGTAAATCTATGGTATGCTTATTGTTCCTTGGTGATTTATCCAGTAATTTCTTCTTCTAGCATTAGACTTGAATTGCAAGTCCGTTTAGCATCCGTGTTGTTATATGTATATATGAATAGTGATTAAGTTGATTATAGTTTACATTAAGGCTTGCCCTTTTTTCACCCCAATTTTTACCTCTGGTACCTTCTATTACCTTAAATTAACCACATGATCCCTTGTGGGTCTTACTCTTGATTCAAGATTATTTCTTGCTTTTTTTCCTTCTTTTTGCTTGGTTTCAATTTTACTAAAAGATAAAACTACCTATACCTCTCTCAAACGACAAACATCGAGGTCAAATGTGGGGCTCACTCTTAATTTAAGATTAATTCTTACATTTTTCCCTCTCTTTATGTTTTCTTCCCATTTGGGACGAAATTGGTGTCCTACTTTAAAAAAAATAGTTTATTTGACAAGTAACCAACCAATTGTTGTTTTAATGATTTGTATATTTCTCTTTTTTTTATTGTGTAATAGAAAACCATTATTCTAAAAAGTAATCTAAGCACAAATAAGAAAGAAATGAATCATCTACAACTTTTAATGAATGCATTTAGTTTAATTATGACTTTAAATTTTTCATTACATTATAGTCAGTATATTTAATGTGACATCCTAAAAATTCGTCCGTTTAGGATTTATAAAATACTGAGTTTTATAAATGTACTCGCAGTTAATTCTCGCCCGGAACTGATCATTCCTGGGATGCTAACCATTAGGGAAGGCTAATTAGGAATTTAAATTCGTACGACTAAAGAAAATTCGATCGTGAATTGACTTTCGACCATTAAATCGTCGAAGTGATATTTTGAGCCACTGTTAGCCGATCCAAGGATAGTTAGGGATCGATTCGCCACTGTCACAGTAGTGGGTCGCGGGTGATACTGTTGGACCACGAAATGAATTGACGAACGATCCTGAACCTATATCGAACGATCGTGCCCCATGGATCTAGTAATTGATCCTCGCGATTTTATTGACAACCGAAGTCGTGACGGACTGAATAAATTGCACGTGACTCGATTTAGTATCAGTCACGAGTCGAATATGCGAATTTCCCCAACAAGCCGCCCGTTAGTTTGAGAAACGCTCGAGTTGCGTTTAATAGAATTTAATTATTTAATTTAGCCCAAATCGGACACCGGAAAATTTGGAAGTCACAACGGGACGTTAGGACGACGTTGCGGTTGTAATGTGCAATTTTGGACACGCCCGAATCCTTCAGAAAAATTTGATTTCGACGAGAAATGGAGAAAGTGACGATTTTGCCCTTGAGGATTTATAAAGGATTAGTTTTGGGGGCAAAGGGCATTTTGGTCATTTGTGCCTTAGATATTTTTGGTCAAAAGCATTATTTAAGTCTAGATAAGTCTCTCTCTCTCTCTCCTCTCTCCCCCCTCCCATTCGGTTCTTTTCCCCCCCCACCGTGAGCAGCCCCCCTTCCGATCTCTCTCTCTCCCTCACGCCCAAGCCGCGCCGTCGCCGCTCAAGCCGATCGCCGCCACGCGGGGGCCGTACACCGTCGTCGCCGTTCCCGATTAAGTGCCGCCGCTTTCCGTTCTAGCCGCGATAGTCTAGAACGCGGGTAAGTCGCAATCTAAACCCAACTTAGGACTTCGGGTATCGACGGGCGATTTTGGGTGAAACTGGGCATAGGGTAAGTGCGGAATTGCATGATTTAGGAGTGGGATTATGTGGCGGACCTTAGGATTGAACTCGCAAAATTTTTATTGGAAATTTGTGAATAACGGTGGGCTGTGGACTACTGTTCATGGGGCTGTGATAGGCAGATCGGGTCACAAGTTGAATTTTTAGAACCGAGAATTTATGGCGAGAAAGTCTCGTAAAGGACCCGAATTGATTTGAGACCATTTGGTTAGAGAAAAATAGCAATTTCCGTGTTTTTCGTGCGTTGGAATTATGACCGAGTGCGGTGTTGGAAATTGAGTGTGTGATTGTGTAATTGGTTGACTTAATTATGCATGTTGGGTACACGCGTAGGCCAGATTATTTTAATTATTATTATTGGCCATGTCAAATGCTGATTGTGCATGGATTTGGTGTAATTAATGCGTGCACGGGCCACGTGTGAAGGGCCAATTGTGTGTGATAAATGCTTGTTGAGCATGTGCATAAGTAAGAAAGTGAATATGAGACGGTATGTGAGATCGTGGAATTTTTGCCGTCCTGAGGCGTGTACTACAACGTGGGATGCTGCCCGGTATTACCGAAGGACTGCCAGCCTGAGGCGTGTACTTCAACGCGGGTTGCACAGTAGGTGGTAGGTGTTGAGCTTGAGGCGTGTACTGTAACGCAGGCAAGAGACATGGCATGAGGCGTGTACGGTAACGCGAGCTAAGGAGTGCTGTGAAAATGAGACGGTTGTTTATGCCGTAGGTGGTAGATGTTGAGCCTGAGGCGTGTACGGTAACGCGGGCAAGAAACATGGCCTCAGGCGTGTACGTTAACGCGGGCCCTAAAGTGTTGTGAAAAGCGATCGCAGTGTACCTGAGGCGTGTTCTTCAACGCGGGTCACTGGCGAGGAATGTGGAAAAAGAAATGATGAGAATGAAACGAATGTTTATGACGAGAGTTGTGCCTGCTAGGTGATTATGTGGCGTATGTGTGTGATTGTGTTTTATGAAATTGTCAGGAGGTACGTGATAGCCTAGGTGGGGTTTAGGGGTGAACTTACTGAGAAGTGTTCTCACAGTTGTTTCAACCAATAATTTCAGAACCCCAACAAGACCCATGAACCCGCCACCGCCGCCACCAATACGTTTTGGGATACCGGTGCACACCGAGATCGACGTTGCTGAATTTCCTATCCCAGATAACGTGACCTGGATTAGGCATACTACAACTATTTTCATAGAAGTAGGACTACCTTTATGGGAGACCCATGTATATACGGCTTGGTTCTTTCGGGATGCTGACGGGGATGAGTTCGGGCCCGTTAGGGGTTTTGACGTCCCGTTTGATTTAGTTGGTGATTGGGACCCGTCTACAGTACCCCCTATTGACAGTGAGTTGACCAGTGTAGAGACTAGTTTAGCTCAGTTAGGATTGCATTCAGCAGCAGCTGCTCAGGGATCTTCAGGGGCTGAGCATGAACCCGAACTCGAAGTATCTCAGGCTAAGGACGACCCGATGGATATAGATTTAGAATCAATTCCCGAGGAGGAGCCAGTGGAGGTAGAACCTGAGGCAGAACCCGAGGCAGAACCCGAGGATGATCCTGATGTGCCTGACGAGTCTGAGTAACTTGAGGGGGAACCAGAGTATATCTTTCCCTTTGAGCAGTATATGGATCCCAACTTTGTACCCGAATTCAATCTCTTTGATGGACTGTATGAGGAAGAAGAGGACGAAGCTCCAGCTAAGTCGGGCGACATCAATCACCAGATCGAGATAGAGGCGGGGTCGAGTTCTTCGGAGGAATAGACCGATTAGGAGAGTTCGGGTTCAGAAAATGAGAAGTCAGCCTCAGAATGGACGCCCAGTAAGGGGCGTGAGGATTAGGTTCAGAGTAGGTTTTGCAGGGTACCATTTTCGAGATCAGAATACTAGGTCACCGATCCTTTTTTTGTATATCAATGGATTTAAGTGCAGTGTGCAAGTGTATGCGATGGTTGTAAATTGTGGCGGTTGTAAGTTGTGAATATTTTTAAGTATGTTAATGGAATTGGATACGTTTATTTTCTCCCTGATCTTCCCCAGTTTCAATTTGTCCAGTTGAATTGTGGTTTCCGCTGACGTTTTAAATCTCTAATAGTGAATTGAGGTCGGCGATAACCCTGGGATATCTCATGAATCGACTAGTGGAGGGCGTCGCATGCCCGATGGGGCTCGGGGCGTGACATCCCCAATTGAAGTGGTATTAGAGCAAGGACCGCTCGATCTAGACTGGTCGAAGATTGGAGTAATAAGGAGCAGAGATTTTGGGGTAGTAATTAGGAAGACCCTAGTGAGTTGTAGGCGGAATGAACTATACGTGCCTCCAGATTGTTTGCTGTGATTGATTGATTGAGTGAGTTAATTGTTGTGTGGTAGTTGAAATGCAGGTGCGTCTAGACCCGAGGTAAGTGTTCAGACTCTTGTGATTGCGACTTTGTGATTGGTAGTGAGGGATTGCTTGCTGCGTGAGCTTTTGTGTTAATTCACTGCTTAGAATCAGATTGATCTAGTTGGCCTAGATTGCTAATTCCTAAGTGGAATTATAGCAGGTAAGAGAGTAGTAGAATTGTGGCAATGAGCAGTGAAGGAAGAGGCATAGGAAGAGTCCCAAGAAGGGGCACAGGTAGAGGAGCAAGGGGTAGAGGTCGTGCTAGAGCTAGAGCCGTAGAGGACCTTGGAATGGGTGCTGGAGCGATAGAAAATCTTGGGGTTGATGCTGGAGCTGCAGTGAACCCCAGAGTGGAAATTAGACCTGTTGAAGGTCCTAGTATGGAAGCCGTTATGAGGACCTTGGAACGAATCGAAAATTTGTTAGAACGGCAGACTTAGAAAAGAGCTGCTCCGATTGCCCAAGCTGCCGAGGCCGCTGTTGCCATTAATGATGATGAGAATCAAGGGCAGGGGCAAGTGGTTGTAAACAGGCCGATGCATCAACTGGTAGAGTAGTTTATCAAGCTTAAACCGCCTAAGTTTGCGGGGAAAGGCGACCCCGAGGCTACACCCCGATGGGTAGAGGAGCTCGAGAAAGCTTTTGAGGTGCTAGAGTGCAATGATCATGAGAGGGTAACTCTGGCGGTGTATCAATTGCAGCATAATGCAAGCGATTGGTGGAAAGCCACCAAGGATAGGATTTTTCCGGAAGGTACAGCTCGGACTTGGACTGCTTTTACTAAGAGCTTTTACGAAAAGTATTTTTTGGCCAGTGCTAGAGAATGGAAGTTAGCTGAGTTTATGAGACTCTGCCAGGGTCTAATGACGGTAGATCAGTATGAGGCGGAATTTGCGAGGTTATCCAAGTTTGCGCCAAGAATGGTAGAACATCCTAATGACAAGGCGCGAAGATTTTGGGATGGATTAAGGGCTAATATTCGCAGCCAGTTGTTGCTGGTAAACCTGAACACTTATGAGGAAATGTTTGATAGGGCCCAGATTCTGGAGCGAGATCAGGTGGATAGAGCCACCGCCTCTGGATCGAGGTTTGTCCAAGGTAGGGACAACTGTAACCCTGGGAAGAGGCCGATGATAGATAATAGACGTTTTACTCCTTCCGTTAGGAGAAATATTGGGAAGCCAGTCCGGAGTTTTAATGGTCCGTGTAGGATTTGTGAAGGTAGACACGGAAGTGAACCTTGTCCAAATCGGGACAGAGCGTGTTTTGGATGTGGAGGGTTTGGTCACCATATCAGGACTTGCCTAATCCCAGACAGAATAGGCCGCCTGCATTGCCACCGCCTCGGAATGGGAATCAGGCTGAGGCAGCCCAGACAGCAGGTTAGAACAGACCACAGACGCAAGGACGCGTGTATACTATGGCCAGACGAGAGGCTGAGAATGCACATGGGGTTGTCACAGGTACGATTTCTCTGTGCAACCATGCTGCGTATGCTTTAGTTGACCCTGGGGCATCACATTCTTTCGTATCTAAACAGTTTGTTGAGTTGCTTGGAATAGAACCACAATTGTTTAATGTTGTGCTATGCGTGACGACTCCTTTGAATGATAAGATGCTGATTTCGTTGGGTTGTCCAAATTGTAAGATTGTGATTGGGGATAGGGAGGAAGTGATTGATTTAGCGGTTCTAGACATGTACGACTTTGATGTGATAGTGGGTATGGATTGGCTGTCCAAGCAGAGGGCTGTGATGGATTGCAATATTAAGGTAATCCAATTTAATCCCGTTGGACATCCGAAATTTAAATTTGTGGGAAGTAGAGGAAGACCCTCGATTCCGTGGATTTCGTCGTTAGAAATGACGAAGTTGCTGAGTGAAGGTTGCCAAGGATTCTTAGCGGCAGTAGTTGATTCGACAGCTGAGGAGCCAAAACTTGAGGATATAGCTGTGGTATGCGAGTATCCCGATGTGTTTCCTCAGGAATTACCGGGACTACCACCAGCAAGGGAGGTAGAATTTGTAATCGAATTGGCACCTAAAATCGAGCCAATCTCGAAGGCACCTTATGGAATGTCGCTGTCGGAATTGAAGGAATTAAAGGTGCAGATGCAGGAATTATAAGACAAGAGATTTATTTGTCCTAGTGCGTCTCCGTGGGGAGCGCCGGTTTTGTTTGTAAGGAAGAAAGATGGATCGTTGAGATTATGTATCGATTACAGGCAGCTGAATCAGATGACAATTAAGAATAAATATCCCTTACCGAGGATTGATGATTTGTTTAATCAGTTGCAAGGGGTTTCGATGTTCTCTAAAATTGATTTGAGGATGGGATATCACCAGTTGAGAATTAGGAAGGAGGATATACCGAAGACGGCATTTAGGACGAGATATGGACACTATGAATTTACTGTAATGTCGTTTGGATTGATGAATACCCCTGCTGCCTTCATGGATCTGATGAATCGGGTGTTTAAGGAATTTTTAGACCAGTTCGTAATCGTGTTTATAGATGATATATTAGTATACTCAAAGAGCCTAGAGGAGCATGAATTTCATTTGAATCGAGTGTTGCAGACTCTAAGGGAGAACGCACTGTATGCTAAGTTTAGCAAGTGCGAATTCTGGCTCAGTCGAGTAGCATTTCTCGGTCATATAATTTCTGGGGAAGGAATTTCAGTGGATCCATCGAAGATTGAGGCTGTGATGAAGTGGCCTAGACCAATGACAGTGACAGAGGTTCGAAGTTTTCTGGGTTTGGCCGGATACTACCGTCGTTTTGTGGAAGGATTTTCATCGATAGCTACGCCCCTGATGCATTTACTGAAAAAGGAAACGAGGTTTGAATGGTCAGATAAATGTGAAAGAAGTTTTCAGGAATTAAAGCATAGGTTGACAACGGCACCGGTATTGACGATTCCATTAGGACTCGGAGGATATGAGATTTATAGCGACGCGTCGTTGAAAGGGTTAAGGTGTGTTCTTATGCAAAACGGTCGAGTAGTGGCTTATGCGTCAAGGCAGTTAAGACCGCATGAATTGAATTATCCGACACATGACTTGGAATTGGCCACTATTGTATTTGCCCTGAAGATTTGGCAACATTATTTATGCGGAGAGAAATTTCAGATTTATACAGACCATCAGAGCCTCAAGTACTTATTTTCTCAAAAGGAGTTAAACATGAGGCAGCGTCGGTAGATAGAGTTATTGAAGGATTACGACTGTGAAATTCTATATCACCCTGGAAAGGCTAACCGGGTAGCTGATGCTTTGAGTCGGAAGTCAAGCATAGCCTATTTGATGGTCAAGGAGTGGACACTGTTAGAGAAAGTGCGAGACTCGGAGTTTAGATTTGAAATAAGTAAAGTCTCAAGTTTGCTGGCTACATTGAGGATTGAACCAGAAATCCAGACCAAAATTAAGATGTTGCAATTTTCAGATCAGGAAATTCAAAAGGTGTTAGAGATGGAGGAGGCCAAGAGAAAGCCAGATTTTCAAGTATCTAAAGATAGGGTATTAAAGTTTCGTGGACGTTTATGTGTGCCTGATGATGCGGTACTCAAGGAAGAGATTCTGTCAGAAGCGCATCGTAGCAGTTATAGCATCCATCCAGGCAGTACTAAGATGTATCGGAATTTGAGGCAATATTATTGGTGGAACGGTACGAAGACAGATATCGCTAAAAACGTGGCTAAGTGCCTGACGTGCCAACAAATGAAGGCACAACATTGTAAGCCCGGGGGATTATTGTGACCATTGAAAATCCCGGAATAGAAATGGGAGCACGTAACGATGGACTTTGTGACGGGGTTGCCAAGAAATCAAAGAGGCCATGGATGTTATTTGGGTGATTGTCGACAGGTTGACCAAGTCGGCACACTTTTTAGCCGTGCGAAAGGATTTAGCGTTAGAGCGGTATGCGGAGTTGTATATGCAGCAAATAGTCCGTCTGCATGGGGTACCAGTGTCGATAACTTCCAATCGTGATCCTAGATTTTCTGCCAGTTTTTGGAAAAGTCTGCAGACGGCTTTAGGATCCAAGTTACAGCTCAGTACAGCATACCATCCTCAGACAGATGGCCAGTCTGAGAGGACGATTCAGACTCTAGAGGATATGCTTCGGGCATGTGTGTTGGATTTTCAGGGTAAGTGGGAAGAGCAACTGCCCTTAGTAGAGTTTGCTTATAACAATAGTTTTCAGCAGAGCATTGGAATGACGCCTTTTGAAGCACTGTATAGCAGAGCTTGTAGAACGCCCGTGTGCTGGGATGAAGTGGGAGAAAGAACTATAACCGGGCCAGAGTTAGTCGAGCAGTCAATTGAGGCAGTTAAGATTATTCGTGAAAGGCTGAAGACAGCGCAGAACCGTCAAAAGAGTTATGCAGACAGAAGGCGAAGACCTTTGGAATTTCAAGTTGGGGATCACGTTTTCCTTAAGGTATCGCCCATGAGGGGATTATCCAGATTTGGTAAGAAGGGCAAATTGAGTCCGAGGTACGTGGGACCATTTGAAGTGTTGGAAAGGATCGGGGAATTAGCATATCGTCTTGCACTTCCGCCGAATTTATCACAAGTGCATAATGTATTCCACGTATCGATGTTGAGGAAATATGAACCGGACCCGACGCATGTGCTGAATTATGAGGAGATAGAGGTGGATGACAAAATGTCATATGTCGAGAGACCGGTAAGAATTGAAGATCGCAAGGAGCGAGTTTTGAGGAACAAGATAATCCCGATGGTCAAGGTTATCTAGCAGCACCACGGGACCGAAGGCGCAACTTGGGAAAGCGAAGAGATGATGTAACGTCAATACCCCCAGTTGATTGAGCAGTAGTAAGATTTGTAATTCGGGGTAGTGGTGAGATTTGTAAATTTCGAGGACGAATTTTTGTATGGGGGGAAGAGTTGTGACATCCTAAAAATTCGTCCGTTTGGGATTTATAAAATGCTGAGTTTTATAAATGTACTCGCAGTTAATTCTCGCTCGGAACTGATTATTCCTGGGATGCTAACTATTAGGGAAAGGCTAATTAGGAATTTAAATTCGTACGACTAAAGAAAATTCGATCGTGGATTGACTTTCGACCATTAAATCGTCGAAGTGATATTTTGAGCCACTGTTGGCCGATCCAAGGATAGTTAGGGATCGATTCACCACTGTCACAGTAGTGGGTCGCGGGTGATACTGTTGGACCACGAAATGAATTGACGAACGATCCTGAACCTATATCGAACGATCGTGCCCCATGGATCTAGTAATTGATCCTCGCGATTTTATTGACAACCGAAGTCGTGACGGACTGAATAAATTGCACGTGACTCGATTTAGTATCAGTCACGAGTCGAATATGCGAATTTCCCCAACAAGCCGCCCGTTAGTTTGAGAAACGCTCGAGTTGCGTTTAATAGAATTTAATTATTTAATTTAGCCCAAATCGGACACCGGAAAATTTGGAAGTCACAACGGGACGTTAGGACGACGTTGCGGTTGTAACGTGCAATTTTGGACGCGCCCGAATCCTTCAGAAAAATTTGATTTCGACGAAAAATGGAGAAAGTGACCATTTTGCCCTTAAGGATTTATAAAGGATTAGTTTTAGGGGCAAAGGGCATTTTGGTCATTTGTGCCTTAGATATTTTTGGTCAAAAGCATTATCTAAGTCTAGATAAGTCTCTCTCTCTCTCTCCTCTCTCCCCCCCTCCCATTCGATTCTTTCCCCCCCCCCACCGTGAGCAGCCCCCCCTCTTCCGATCTCTCTCTCTCCCTCACGCCCAAGCCGCGCCGTCGCCGCTCAAGCCGATCGCCGCCACCCGGGGGCCGTACACAGTCGTCGTCGTTCCCGATTAAGTGCCGCCGCTTTCTGTTCTAGCCGCGATAGTCTAGAACGCGGGTAAGCCACGATCTAAATCCAACTTAGGACTTCGGGTATCGACGGGCGATTTTGGGTGAAACCGGGTATAGGATAAGTGCGGAATTGCATGATTTAGGAGTGGGATTATGTGACGGGCCTTAGGATTGAACTCGCAAAATTTTTATTGGAAATTTGTGAATAACAGTGGGCTGTGGACTACTGTTCATGGGGCTGTGATGGGCCGATCGGGTCACAAGTTGGATTTTTAGAACCGAGAATTTATGGCGAGAAAGTCTCGTGAAGGACCCAAATTGATTTGAGACCATTGGGTTAGAGAAAAATAGCAATTTCCGTGTTTTTCGTGCGTTGGAATTATGACCGAGTGTGGTGTTGGAAATTGAGTGTGTGATTGTGTAATTGGTTGACTTAATTATGCTTGTTGGGTGCACGCGTGGGCCAGATTATTTTAATTATTATTATTGGCCATGTCAAATGCTGATTGTGCATGGATTTGGTGTAATTAATGCGTGCACGGGCCACGTGCGTAGGGCCAATTGTGTGTGATAAATGCTTGTTGCGCATGTGCATAAGTAAGAAAGTGAATATGAGACGGTATGTGAGATCGTGGAATTTGTGCCGTCCTGAGGCGTGTACTTCAACGCGGGACGATGCCCGGTATTACCGAAGGACTGCCAGCCTGAGGCGTGTACTTCAACGCGGGTTGCGCAATAGGTGGTAGGTGTTGAGCCTGAGGCGTGTACTGTAACGCGGGCAAAAGACATGGCATGAAGCGTGTACGGTAACGCGAGCTAAGGAGTGTTGTGAAAATGAGACGGTTGTTTATGCCGTAGGTGGTAGATATTGAGCCTAAGGATTGTACGGTATCGCGGGCAAGAAACATGGCCTCAGGCGTGTACGTTAACGAGGGCCCTGAAGTATTGTGAAAAGCGATTGCAGTGTACCTGAGGCGTGTACTTCAAAGCGGGTCACTGGCGAGGAATATGGAAAAAGAAATGATGAGAATGAAATGAATGTTTGTGACGAGAGTTGTGCCTGCTATGTGATTATGTGGCGCATGTGTGTGATTGTGTTTTATGAAATTGTCAGGAGGTACGTGATAGCCTAGGTGGGGTTTAAGGGTGAACTTACTGAGAAGTGTTCTCACGGTTGTTTCAACCAATAATTTCAGAACCCCAACAAGACCCATGAACCCGCCGCCGCCGCCGCCACCAATACGTTTTGGGGTACCGGTGCACACCGAGATCGACGTTGCTGAATTTCCTATGTCAGATAACGTGACCTGGATTAGGCATACTACAACTATTTTCGTAGAAGTCGGACTACCTTTGTGGGAGACCCATGTATATACGGCTTGGTTTTTTCGGGATGCTGACGGGGATGAGTTCGGGCTCGTTAGGGGTTTTGACGTCCGGTTTGATTTAGTTGGTGATTGGGACCCGTCTATAGTACCCCCTATTGGCGGTGAGTTGACCAGCGTAGAGACTAGTTTAGCTCTGTCAGGATTACATTCAGGAGCAGCTGCTCAGGGATCTTCAGGGGCTGAGCATGAACCCGAACCCGAAGTATCTCAAGCTGAGGACGACCCGATGGATATAGATTTAGAACCAATTCCCGAGGAGGAGCCAGTGGAGGTAGAACCTGAGGCAAAACCCGAGGTAGAACCCGAGGATGATCCTGATGTGCCTGACGAGTCTGAGGAACCTGAGGAGGAACCGGAGTATATCTTTCCCTTTGAGCAGTATATGGATCCCAACTTTGTACTCGAATTCAATCTCTTTGATGGACTGTATGAGGAAGAAGAGGACGAAGCTCCAACTGAGTCGGGCGACATCAATCACCCGATCGAGATAGAGGCGAGGTCGAGTTCTTAAGAGGAACAGACCGATCAGGAAAGTTCGAGTTCAGAAGATGAGGAGTTAGCCTCAGAATGGACGTCCAGTAAGGGGCGTGAGGATTAGTATGGGGGTTCGGAGTAGGTTTTTGCATGGTACCATTTTTGAGGTCAGAATGCCAGATCACCGATCTTTTTTTTGTATATCAATGGATTTAAGTGCGGTGTGCAAGTGTATGCGATGGTTGTAAATTGTGGCGGTTGTAAGTTGTGAATATTTTATAAGTATGTTAATGGAATCGGATACGTGCATTTTCTCCCTGATCTTCCCCAGTTTCAATTTGTCCGGGTGAATTATGGTTTCCGCTGACGTTTTAAATCTTTGATAGTGAATTGAGGTCGGCGATAACCCTGGGATATCACATGAATCGACCAGTGGAGGGTGTCGCGTGCCCGATGGGGCTCGGGGCGTGACATTTAAACTGCTCAACTTTCATTTTATTTGGTAAATCTAATAGTTCAATTTTTTATTTAATTTACATGCCATCACAGTATGATTTTCTAAAAGATATCATCAAAAAAAATTATAATATGACAAAGTTAAGTACATTAAGAATTCTAAACATCCATTGTTATTATGCAAATTCAAAAGAAAATGCTCCCTAAAACATTATTATATGGAATATTATATTTGCCTTGATTACATGGATAATTAGCTATTGTTAAGAAGAAGAAATAAAGGTAAGTAATAATTTAAATCAAGAGTGGGACCCACAGGGGATAATGTGGTCAATTCAAAGTGGTAACAGTGTCGGAAGCCAAAAATGGGGTGGAAAAAGCGAGATCATAATTGTCTTCTTACCCTGTGACTTTTCGAATTTCGGCCCATTTTTGGGATTTATAAAACGTGTAATTCGTCAATGTGCTTATAATCAAATCTCGCTCGAAACTGATCACTCTTGGGTTATTATTTTTAAATTAGAGATTTCGCTAGAATCGCACTTGATCGAATTTGGCCGTTATTTAGGGCCCAAACTTTAATGTCGAATTTCTTGGAGTTCTGAAACGAATTTAATTGGACGATGTCGATATTATTGTGGCCAGCCTCGACATTGTCTGGGATATGTGGAAAGTGAAATTTCAACCGAGTGCGAATTTGGAATAGTAGACCTCTCTCGTAGTGGATTTTATTTAGAATGTCCGGCCTTTTTCCTAATTTATTATTATGATTTTTCGTGGACCATTGGATCGATTTTGGGTTTGAATGTGGGCCGTTGGATCGCGATTATTACTTAAGATATTCTCTCTCTCTCTCTCTCTCTCTGCCACGCCTCTCCCCTGCGCGTGACGTCCCCTCCCTCTGCCTGCGTGTCCTCTCCGTCTCTGCCACATGCAACGTCCCTTCCCCCTCTCTCTCTCCTCCTTTCTCTTTTCTTCTTCTTTCTCTCTTCCTCTTCTTTCTTCTTGGCCCGCGTCATTGTTTCTGCTTCTCCTCCTGCTCCTATTCGCCCGACCGCTCGAGCTCCTCTGTCGCCGTGCCGTTCGCCCTGCTCGCCGCCCGACCATCACCCCAGCAGTCGCCACCGCCTCCACTGTCGCCGCCGCCTCCACTGTCGCCGCCGCACAGCCACTGGACGTCGTCGCTGTCGCCGCTCGCTTGTTCGCGCACCAGGTAGCTCGCCGGATCGAGCTCGTCGTTGCCTCGCAGCTCGCCTAGCCGAGCCCGTCGCCGCCGTCCACTTCACGCCGTCGCGAGCCCCACCATCCCCGTCGTCGTTGTCGCCACCCAGCAGCAGCTCGCCGCCACCGCCGTTTGCCCGGCATGCCGGCAACTCGCCCAGTACTGCTCAGCTGCTCGCCGGCCGGCCTTGCATCGCCAGCTTGTCACCGTAGCCCGTCGCCACCACCGTGCCGCCCCGTCGCCGCCGGCTCTCGCCCCCTCAGCCCCCATCTCCCTCTCTCTCTTGCCAGCACCGCCTCAATCGTCTCTCCTTCGCCTTCTCTCTGTTGCTGTCGTCGCCACAGCTCACCGGCCAACTAGCCCAGCCCGCAGCCAAGTCGCCCAGGCCGTGGCCGAGCTGTCGCCCGCGTCGAGCGCTCGGCCACTCGCCCATCTAGCTCGCCGGCCACTCGCCCGCTCGTGCTGGCTTGCCGCTCGCTCGCCCAGCCAGCTCGCCCGTACCTGGCCGAGTGCCTTACTCATGGCCGAGCGCCACACCCGTGACCGAGGACCATGCCGAGCGCCATGCCGAGCGCCTTGCCGAGCGCCGTGCCAGTGCGTGTACCGAGCCAGCATTGTTCACCCGGACCATTTCGAGCCCTAGCCGATTTCTCCAGGGCCAAACTTAGGTAAGTGACTTCCTAAACCCTATTTAGGATAATTTGTATTTTTAGACTTGTTTAGGGTGTGATTAATACCGGATTAGGGATTAAATTAGGCGTGGACTAGTTAAATTGAACGTGCTCAATTTATGGATTATTGTGGTGATGATTGTGTGGCTAATTTGGTGATTGATTGAGATGGGTGACATGGTCAAGTTGTCGTGGCGTTTGTGGGTGAAGTGGAATATTTGAATGTGCCGGCTTGAATGTCGGATTGATACGTTGATGTGGAGAGCATGACTTGAGTTGGGTGTTATGGCGTGTCAGATTGATATTGGTGAAAGCTTGGTGATTTGAGTTTGAATTGTACGACTAAGGAAATGGGGGATTTTGTGTTGTGGTGCATGTGCATGAGAAAAGCCTGGATCGATTGGAGGATTGAGCTTGAGGCGTAGTAGCGTGGGCTGTGAGACTAAACCTGAGGCGCAGTAGCGCGGGCAGTGAGATTGGGCTTGAGGTGTAGTGGCACGGGCAGTAAGAATAGACCTGAGGCACAGTGGCACAGATCGTGAGAAAGATATTCGGCCACGCATGCGAATTGAGTGTGATTTGATTGATTGAATGTACGTGATTATGGCGTTTGAGTGGCGATGTTATGTTCTTGAATTACTATTGCTTTATGGTGGATATTTTAATATGCATAGTTGGCACGTAGTTCAAGGCGAGGTAAGTATGTTGTGTGAAATTGATTATATTGGCTGGTGGATTGCATGTTAGACTTGTCTGAGTACGCATTGGTCTAGGTGGGGTATAGGTTGTCTGCTTATTGAGATTTATTCTCATTACTGTAGTGTAAATATTTTCAGATCCCCGACCTTGAGTATGTTGCCACCTAGGCATTTTGGGGTTCCCATGCATACGGTGCATGAGGAGACCGAATATCCAGGACTGAACCCGAATGAGGTAAACATTAGACACCTTACCACTATTTGGGTAGATGTAGGACTAGAGAAGCTGGAACGCCATACTTACTTGGCTTGGTCCCATCGGGTCGGGTTGATGAATACTGGGCCAATCTGGGGTTTTGAGGGGTTGCAGCATGCTAACGAGGGTGCGGTAAATTAGGAGCCTTGGGATAAGTTTACTCCCGATGGTGAGGTGACGGATCCCGACAGTCCATCAGAGAACCCTGATCCAGAACCAGCGCCCGTTCCGAAGCCCGAACCCAAACCTATGGCCCCCGCAGACCTCGAGCTTGAAGAGAAATCCGAGCCCGAGCTCGAGGAGGAGCCTATAGTGTCTGAGCATGAGAAGGAGCCGATCGAGATCGACTTGGACATGGAGTCAGAACCTTCAACGTCCGATTCGGATTGGGCACCGTAGGGATGCTTAGGAGCTGGGCCTGGAAGCCTTTTTAGTAGAATCTCTTTTTGTGCAGTTAGTAGTCTGCCCGGCCACCTGTTCCTTTTTTATGACAAACGTGAATTTTAACCCTAGAGGCCTAATGTTTGAATATTTGGGATTTCAAGCTAATGTTATGTGTTTATTGATTTGCGTTTATTCTACCCCGTTATCATTATTTATTGTCTGGGATGTTTAAATTTCGCTTCCGCCTGCGTACGACTTTAGGTGTTTCGTTTGCGGTCGACGACGCGTCTTGGGACGTCGCAATCTATACGACCTTCGGAGGGGTGTCGCGAGCCCGTCGGGGTTCGGGGTGTGACATACCCTATATATAGGGGCATGTACTCTTCTTTTGGGAAATATATACAGAGTTTACATTTTTCTATCTTCCACCACAAATCTCGACATGGTACATAGTCAATGCTATCCTTTGTGCGTCCACTCCCATATGTTAAATTCCATGTGCCGCTTCTAATCAAACTTGCACTTAAGAAGAAGCGTTGAAGTATTGTTCAAAATTGCTAGACAACAGGTCTCATATCCTCTTTACATACAAGTTGTCTCCCTCTACCTTTAAACTTAAATGAAAGATCTTTGGCCGACTTAGCTACTTTCAACCTTGGAGGATATTTTAGATTCATATGGTTATTCTCTTTCTCAAGCCATATATCTTTATCGAGTAAGACTCACTGATAACAAGGTCGCCACATTTTTTATTGGAGAAAATTGTCTAAAAAGTTCTAAATCTATTGCACATCGGCCAATTCAGTCTTAAAACTTTTAATTTTGCCAATTATGTTATAAACCTTTTGACAATTTGCCAATTTAGTCTTAAAGCTTTCAATTGTGCTAAATTAGTCATAAATCTTTTGATGATTTGCTAATTTCACCTAAACCTTTTAACGAATTGTCAATTTAGTCTTTTCGGCTAATTTTGATCGGAAATCTCTGACGTAGTGGTCTAGTTGGCATCATTCATCTACATGGCGCTGACGTGGATAATTTTTTATTTTTAAAAAAATTCCAATTCGTTTTATTGATATTTTTATTCTTTTCTTTTCTTTTCGTTTCTCTCCTTTGATTCTTTTTTTCTTATATTCTTCATTGAGCTTACCACTGGGCAAGGGCTGGCAACCCCTGGGCAAAGGTTGCAGCATTTGGCAAAGGTTCGCGAGCCTTTGCCAACCACAGCGAGGGCTCACGATGCCCACTGCCGGCAAGGGCTTCGCGACCCTCAGCCAGGGGCCAACGGGGGTCGTCAAATCTCGCCCAGGGATCGACGGAGGTCAAAGGCCCTTAGCCAGTGGCCGGCGGCTTGCTGGCTCAACGGAGAAGAAAGAAAAAAGAAAAGAAAAGAATAAAATCAATAAAAAATTCGAAATTTTTTTTAAAAAATATAAAATTATCCATGTCAGTGCCACTTAGATGGCCGGTGCCGACTGGACCGCCACGTCAATAATTTCCAGCCAAAATTAGCCGAAATGCCTAAATTGGTAATTCGTTAAAAGGTTTAGGACTAAATTGACAAATCGTAATAATATTTAGCACTAATTTGGCATAATTAAAAGGTTTAGGATTAAATTGGCAAGTTATCAAAAAGTTTATGGCTGAATTAGCAAAATTAAAAAGTTTAGAAATGAATTGGCTCTCATACAATAAATTTAGGACGTTTTGGACAATTTTCCTTCTCTTATTGAGAGCAATGCCGAATTTAATGCCATAAATGGGACTCTCTCTTTCAAATCTTACACTCTATCGACGACTGGTCGGCAATCTTATATATATATATATATATATATATATATATATCACTATTACTCAACTTGGCATCGCCTATGTTGTTTCCTTTGTTAGTTAGTACATGACCGCTCTGTATGATTCATTATGTTACGGTCTTTCAAATTCTTCACTATGTTAAGAGCACATTATTTCATGACACTCACCTTTCTTCTCCTTCTACATTGAAATTAATAGCTTATTCTGATGCTAATTGGGTCGTTGAACCTCAAGATTGTAGCTTCACTACAAGATACTGTTTCTTTTTGGAACCAATTCTCCCTAGAACCTAATGAAGAAAAACTTGTTTTTTTTGCTAAAATGAAGAAAAACTTGTTTTTCCTTAACTACTTACGTTACCAAAAAAAAACTTGTTTTTCCTTAAGAAACAAGTACAAAACCGGCTTCGAGGTCCATTTAACCTCAAACCCATTCTTTAGGTTTCAAATTAGGAACCTAATTGATTCTCCCCAGAATAGGATGGGTCCTGCGAGTTGCGAGGTGTGGTTGTCAAGTCGAACCGAACCCTTATGCTCCCCGTGCTTTACCGCCAATGAAATATGGTATTACGATATCTTGTGTGAGATCAAAGACGATAATCAGTGAAATAAATGCTAACTATATAGCTTTGTCCACCCTCTCTTTCTCAAATATTAACTTGGTTTATAACATTTTTATTTTTCCTGTGTTTGTTTCTTGGCCAGAATATTTCTCCTCTAGTAAAAGTACAGATAAAACATGTATTGATGACACCTTTAACCAATATATTGGAACTCTATTGCTTGATGACACTGAAACAAATATGATGACCACCACACTCACATTAGCAACGACTGGGTGATGAGTGCATTGGACTGACACTCGACTTTATTCACACACATATTCAAGTGTGTATGTATCTTTATAAAACTATTTCCCGCATATCATTCCCAATAATATAGCTTCAGAAGAAAAGTGTAAACATGTTTGTGGCTTAGGTTGACTTCCCGAAGATGCAAAGCCATTGACCAATGAAGAGAGCATTGCAATTCAGATTCGGATTGATGGAACTGAAGGATTCAGAAGTCAACTGGGACTGCTGTGCTATTGCAGAGCAAGTGTCTCCACTGTTCACTCCCACCACTTTGTCGCACACCAGACCAGGGTTCGTCGTTGCAACGCCTGCGAAGCACCGTGCATGAAACAAGAGGGAAATACAGCAATAATAATTACATCAATTATTTCAAATATGATAGAGAGTTAACAATGTTATGAAGAGGAATAGAAAATATGTGAGAAATGCATTATCAGTAATGGATATTAGTAAGGCATTACTTACTTCCAACAACTCTACTCTCAGCCACGGAGACCATGAGGACAAAGAAGAGTATGGAAACCAAGTTGAAGAAGATGGTGGACTTGTGGCTGGTGATCTTACCCATGCTTTTCAACCCTTTAAATTCTTCATATACTGAGATTGTCAGAGATGTGCCTGATGTATCTTTCTATTATAGCTGAAAGTAGAGCATAAGACAAATCACATTGTTATGAAGTAATACAAGAAAGAGTCGGCTTAATATGTACTTACTCTTCAGTGCTCGGGATTACACATTAAAAAAAAGCATAATTATGATGTATGACATAAGGTGGAGGATTATACAATGCTAGTATCTTTTATTATTGTTAATTGCAACAGTTAAACTAACAATGTTCTTTTGACATGAAGAATAGCCACTACGCTTGGATTTTCACGTCGATGAATTATTAAGATGAGGCCTGCACGATTCTAACTTTGTAAAAAAAAATTATGTCTTATCGATGAAAGGAGACCGGCACAACTATCAGGAATGTGCGGACTAATAGTAGCATGGAGTTCTACTCGAAGTTGCTAAACAAATTTTGCATGAAGGCAGAATGAGAGACTACGATAGTGTAAGTGAACCACAATAAGTTGCAGAGTTAATAAGCATAACATTACTAAAGATGACATTTGTGAAAAATTTCAAGTAGGTCACCAAATGTGTAACGTGCGGAAAATTTGAAAGTTACTTCCTTGTTTGTGGTTTTCTGGAATGCAATTTCATAAGATACGAGGAGTTATAATTCAAGGAAATTAAAAAAAACATGTGTTTACTAATTTGAACATGCCTAAATTTATTGATATTTATAGATAGGTTAACTATATAGTGTAACGGTGAAAAACTTACTGCCAAAGTAATCGTCTACAGGGACCAATATGCTCCGAAATATGTATCGGATAATTATTAAAGTTAAAATTTTACTGAATTGAGAGTTCATTAATGCCCGATAGGTTTTGCTGATAATAAAAGTGAGTTCAAAATATTTTTCTAACTTAAACGGACTCCAAGTTCCCTACTTATTTACTGCAATGTAAAATAGCATGACCAAACAAAATTCCCTAACATCTTTATCTTTTTACCCAAATCAAGCCACTTGTCGCCAAATTACTCTCCCATCCAAATAATTACCCATTGGTTTATAGTGATCCTTAAAAGTGAAATAACAACAGAGTAAAAGGAAAACCTCTTCATTTCCCAACTTGGCCAAGACATCCCAATCTTGAAGCCTCCAAAATCACTTTTCAATTTCACCTTCCAATATTTTCTTATAAAAACAAAAGTTCCACACAAATTTCCA
The DNA here is from genome assembly GCA_031216235.1 of Syzygium jambos. NCBI lineage: Eukaryota > Viridiplantae > Streptophyta > Magnoliopsida > Myrtales > Myrtaceae > Syzygium > Syzygium jambos. The sequence continues at coordinate 6,949,955 of CM062228.1, forward strand.
ACCAAACCCAAAGTTTATCCAATTTGTGTTGTTTTTAGTTTCACCCATCAAGTGTCTTGCAAGATAAAATTTATGGACTACATTTTTCTTTTTATCAATTAGGGTGTTCCTTTTAAAGAATATTAGTTGTTAGTTTCTACTATTTATTTTATTTTCAAGGTGAATAGGACTTTGTTTGTTCAAGATTCCGCTCAAGTCAAGTGAAAATTTAAAGGAGTGAGTCAGATTGATCTACTTGCTCCTCTTAAACTTTGTTGGTTAATATTTGACAAAAGGACACTACAAGTGCCATAAATTGTGTACAAAGGTCGCTTTGGTGCCATAACTTTTTTTTAGATCGCTTTGGTGCTAAATCGGAGAAAAATAGATCACTTAAATGCCAACTCCGGTAAGTTTGGCCGGAAATCCGACATGGCATTTTTTATTAATTTCTGACGCTAACGTGGCTCGCGGGAGGATGAGTCAGCATGTACAGTCAGCATTTTTTATTTTAAATAATTTTTTTCCTTTTTTTTCCTCCTCTTTTCATTTTCCTTTCTTTTCTTTTTTTTCTTTTCTCCCCTCACCGGCCGGTTGGCCACCGGTGAAGCCTGGGAAGGGTTAGGCAAGGGCGGCCTTGCCCATGGCCGGCGAGGGGCGGCCTCGCTAGATCTGGGTGAGGCGACCCTCGTTAGCAATAGGCAAGGCTACCCCTCGCCGGCCATAGGCGAGGCCGCCCCTGGCCAAATCTGGCTAGGGGCCCCCCTCGCCGACGGCTTTACCCATGGCCGACGAGGGGTGGCCTCGCCAGATCTGGGCGAGGCGACTCTCGCCGGCGACTGGCGAGGGGCGGCCTCGCCTATCACCGGCGAGGGTCGCCTCGCCCAGATCTGGCAAGGCCGCCCCTCGCCCATGGCCGACAAGGGGCGGCCTTGCCTGTTGCCGGCGAGGGTCGCCTCGCCCAGATCTGGCGAGGCCGCCTCTCACCGGCCATGGGCAAGGCCGCCCTTGCCCAGCCCTTCCCGGGCTTCACCGGTGGCCGAGTCGGCCACCGGCAACCGGCCGGCGAGAGGAGAAAAAAAAAAGAAAAGAAAGGAAAAAGGAAAGAAGAGGAAAAAAAATGTTGACCGTACACGCTGACTCATCCTCCGGTGAGCCACGTCGGCGTAAAAAATTAATAGAAAATACCACGTTAGATTTTCGGCCAAACTTACTGGAGTTGGCACTTAAGTGATCTCTTTTCCTTCGACTTGGCACCAAAATGATCCAAAAAAAAGTTATGACACCAAAGTGACCTTCGTACACAACTTGTAGCACTTGTAGGCTGCATATGACAACGATTCTGTGCCCGGGAACAAATTCTGCTCATAAATGATTCTTTTTTATTTTATGCCCGGAATTGATTCTAAGCATTTTAAGGCGTTTGTTACCGGCCCAAAATTCCATCCCTGGAATAGAAAAAGAACATAAATGCGTTTGGTGACGCCACAAAATTTCTTTTTATTAAAATATTTTTAAATATTTTAATATTTCTTTCTTTTTTTCTTTTCTTTTTTTCTTTTCCTCCTTCTTGGCCATGGCCTGCTCGCCGGCCATGATCGATAAAATTTTTTTTATTAATAATATTTTTATTAAAAGTATTTTTTATTTTTTTTGGCCATGGCCTGGTCGCCGGCCATGACCAATAAAATATTTTTTATTAATAATATTTTTATTAAAAATATATATTTTTATTTTTATTGGCCATGGCCTAATTGCCGGCCATGGCCAGTAAAATATTTTTTATTAAAATATTTTTATTAAAAATATACATTTTTATTTTTTTGGGCCATGGCCTAGTTGCCGGCCATGGCTGGTAAAATATTTTTTTATTAATAATATTTTTATTAAAAATAAATATTTTTCTTTTTTTGGCCATGGCCTGATCGCCGGCCATGGCTTGTAAAATATTTTTATTAAAATATTTTTATTAAAAATATACATTTTTATTTTTTTTTTGCCATGGCCCGGTCGCTGGCCATGGCCAGTAAAATATTTTTTTATTAAAATATTTTTATTGAAAATATATTTGTTTTTCTTTTTTTTGCCATGGCCTGGTCACCGGCTGTGATATCTTGAAAATTCGATCAAATTTGGTAATTTATGAAATGGTGATTTCATCGACGCTCTATTAGTTAATTCTCGCTTTGGCCTGATCACCCAGGGAATACTAACCAAAGGGGAAAGGCTATTGAAGAATTTCTAGCAGCCGCCCGTTAGTTCGAGATAAACTATAGTTGCGATTGATCGATTTCAGCCACAAATTATGATCCGATTTTGCATGTCGAGTGCTCAAGGATATCACACTCAAATTATAGGACGTCGCCTCATAATTTTTACGAATTGGCCATCGAAAATTATTTGCTAACTTGCCCTTCTAGAAACCTCTTTGTTAGATTAAATCTTAGCCGTTGGATGGAACTTGGAGAGCAAGGCTTGATCTTGGCCGTTGGATGGAACTTGGACTTTGGAGGCACCACCATCATGACATATGCATTAATGGCCATAGGACTTTAGGGGCATCTCATCATGTTATTTTGTCTTTTTTTTTTGGTAAAGGTAAGTGTATATATACTTCTCAAAACACCAAATACAAACTAGAGCCTAAACCACTTCACCCAAAAAAAAACTAGAGCCTAAACCAACACCTGACCCTATAAGGACAAATTGTCCACATAAGGTCAAGAAAGGTTCGGTGGAACTATACAATAGGCAAAAGCCTAGCTAAAACAAGAACAATAACAACCGAAATACAAGGAAAAGACCAATCCGGAGCATTGGTGGAAGGCCGAGAACTCCGGGAGCAGCAGCAAGGCAGCAAAAAACCAAAGCCGAAGACACCGATCAGCCAGCAGCAGCAACTAAACTGGTGGGGCTCCAAAGGTCCTTCGGAATCAGCAGCAAGCCAGCGAAAAGGAACAAGGCCTTCGGAAGCAGCAGCAAGGTGGAGGAGAGGGAGCCCAGGTCACTGAATCAGCCAGCATAGCATCAAAACTCCATGGCAACTACAGGAGCAAAAGTATGGTGAGTTGAAGCCCTTGATAGCAATCTCCAGCCGGAAGCATCAGTAGGCAGCAAAGATTTGGAGGAGGGGGGTCTCCCATGTCAGCAAACAATATCCTGGTGAAGAAGAATCGAACAAGAGGATCCGCAAGAAGACCCTAAGAAAAAATGGAAGGTGAAAGCCTCCAACTCCTCTGTAGTCTTCTGTTCAAAGCCGTGTCTGGAACTCTCCCAAGAGCAGCAACTTTGTCCTTTACCACTTTGAAAATATGATTCCGCATTCCGAAAATGGATATACTTTTGCTTCGGAAAATAGAGTTGTTTCTTTCCGTCCAAATTACATGACAAAGGGCACCAAAAGAGTACCTGGAAAGGCGGTGGGCAAAGGATGGTCCTCCACAAACCTTCATTGCCCAAGTAATATGCTCATGCCACGGCCGGTTACGCCATGGAAGATAGCAATTTGTTGCCCAAAAGAATGCCAACCTTCTAGTAAAGGGGCACTCAAAAAAGAGGTGATTTGTAGAGTCCGGAGTAGCACCACAAAACGCGTACATAGCAGAGTCAATCCTGCTATTATGGATGAGAGTGGTCTGGGTAGGTAACCGGTTAAGGGTGATTATCCATAGAAGAAAGGAATGCCGCGGAGCAATGTGATGATCCCATACAAAGGAATGCCACTGAACCGGAAGTCCTCTTCTTCTTATATGGTTCCACGCCATTACCACAGAGAAGGTAGAGGAAGGTTGGGGGCCCAAATGAGCTCATCTTCAATGTCTTCCTCAAAAATAGGGGTAGGTTCTGTCCAGTGTAGAATAGTTTCCAAGGCATGAGAATGTTGCCATACGGAGTCATAAAAGGTCCGAACAGACGTGTCCCGTGGAATACGAGACTGGTAGATGTCCATGTTACTGAACAAAAGGTAGAGGGGGCCTTTGTCATGCCACCAGTCAAACCATAAGGATACTGATCGACCATTGCCAATTTTCCAACGAAGAATAGATCGAGCAGTATCTCGCATGTCGAGGACTTTCTTCCACGTCCAGGAACAGAAGGTGGGCTTAGAGACAACCCAGAAATTTGATTTTTTAAGGAAGTTCGAATGGATCCACTTACATCACATGGACTCCTTATCGGTGAAAAGAATCCATATGTGCTTGAGTATCATAGCTCTGTTATATTCAGTGAGTCTCCTGATCCCAAGACCTCCTTCTTCTTTAGGTAGGCATACCGAATCCCACGCAACCTTAGCACCACCTGTACCTAATTCCGGGCCCTTCCAGAGAAATTGGCGCAAAATGACCTCAATACCATTAAGCACTGATTTAGGTAAAGAGAATATGGCGGCCCAATGGACTTGGATGGAATGCAAGACCGACCGGATAAGCTGCAACCGGCCCGCAAAAGACAAGAATCGGTGGGTCCAAGATCGAACACGCGACGTAATGGAATCAATCAAGCATTTGCAATCCTCTTTACGCAGTCTCGAAGATATAATGGGTACGCCTAGGTAGCGAAAAGGTAAGGAGCCTTGTTGGAAACCAAGGCAAAGGAGAATGTCCCTATGTAACTCCGAGTCCCCTCCCGAGATATAAACATTGCTTTTTCTCACATTCGGTTTAAGGCCCGACCAATTCGAGTACAAATCGATTACTTCATTAATAAGATGAATAGATCTCAAGTGTGCTTGCGCAAAAATGAGGACGTCATCGGCAAAGAAAAGATGGGATAAGCTTACTTTCTTACATCGCCAAAACCATTGAAAGTCCGGATTATCAGTTTTTTACCTCAGCAAACCGGAAAAGACTTCCATGGCTAATACAAATAAGTATGGCGAGAGTGGGTCTCCCTGCCGAATCCCTCGAGTGCTAGAAAAGAAACCATGCATATCCCCATTTATTGCAACTGAAAACTTTGCAGTAGAGATACACGCCAAAACTAGCTGAATAAAGTTCTCTGGGAATTTAAAGGCCAAGAGCATGTTTTGGATGAAGCTCCAGTCGATCGTATCGTAGGCTTTTTGGAAATCTACCTTGATGGCACACTTGGGGAGGTAAGCCTCATGGTGAAAGTCTGCGAACAACTCCTGGGCGATGAGGATGTTGTCACTTATCCTACGACCTTTGACAAATGCCGTTTGAGTTGGCCCAATTATCAAAGGTAAGATGTGCGCAATTCGCCTTGCAAGGATCTTGGAGATACATTTGTACAAGGTATTGCAGCATGCAATTGGCCGGAAGTCGTTCATACTCGACGCATTGGGGTTCTTCGGTACCAATGTTAGTATGGTGTTGTTTATCTCATTGAGTAGGTGGCCAGTTTCAAAGAAGTTCTTGATCGCCTTCAAAACCGAAGGACCAGTAATCCCCCAAGTAAGTCTGAAAAATTCAACATTGAAGCCATCTGGACCTGGAGCCTTGCCCTTGGCAAGTGAAAAAAGTGTAGTTTGGATTTCCTCCTCGGTTACTGGTTGTGCAAGGAACATCCTTTGATTTTCATCTAGAGTCCTTCCAATAAAACCATTAAGATCCAGAGGTGAGGCCGGAAGTATAGATGAAGTACAAGAGAGAAGTTGTTGAAAGTGAGAGACAACTTGGTTTCTAACCGCCAAAGGTTCAGTGATAGACTCCCCATCCTCTGTTGTAACAGATAGAATTCTATTATGAAGACGTCTATGGTTGACTTGATGATGAAAGAAGGCGGTATTCATGTCACCTTCCTTTATCCAGCGGATTCTGGATTTTTGTCTGTAAAAAGATTCTTCTTGCAACCTCAAGTCAGAGAAAATTCTTTGAAGCTCCACTTCTCTTGCAAGAAGGTTCTGGTCAAAAGGGGTCGCATCCAAGGCCGTCTGAACCTGGAATAAGTCCGATCTAGCCTGTTCTGTTCTTGTGGAGATCTCCGAGAAGGAACTACGGTTCAAATGTTTCAACTTAGATTTAAGCGCTTTGAGTTTGCAACAAACAATGAACATAGGTGATCCCTCAAAATATGTTTCGCAAACTTGAGATACTAGCTCTAAAAACAGTGGATGGGAAGCCCAAAAGTTGAAAAACTTAAAAGGCTTATTGGAGGTAGTCGGAGGAACAATCTTAACCACCATAGGAGAATGGTCAGAGATGCCAGGGGGAAGGAAGTTAGCTTCGGAGAAGGAGAACCTTTCAACCCAGCTGTCATTGATAAGCACTCGGTCAATCTTTCGCATTTTCCGATTTTCACCTGAAGAGTGCGACCAAGTGTATCTTCTTCCAACATAACGGAGATCCGCCAGTCCCGCAGTGTTGAGGCAATCCCTACATTCGTCAAAAACTGGAATCCACGGAGTGGAACTACCCACTCTATCCTCTGGGTCCCTAATCGCATTGAAATCCCCAGCGACAAGCCATGGAAGGTCGCAAGAGGAGAGCCGAATTAGGTCAGCCCACAGTTGCCTTCGATTCACGAAGGTGTGTTCTCCATATACTACTGTAAGCATACAAGTATCCTGCATATGTATCAGTCTTGTTCGAACATGAATAAGTTGAGAAGAAAAGTGCAGAAGATCCATTTCAATCATATTTGGATCCCAGCCAATCCATATTCTTCCTAGAGGAGAATATTCATAATTAGAAAACCAATTCCAGTTTGCAAAAAGCCCTTTAAAAATGTCAATAAACCGAGAACTCTTGACTTTAGTTTCTAATATACCAATACAGGAAAGATGATTCTTCCTAATAAAGGAGCGAATCTCCGCTTGTCTGAGGGGGTGAACTAGTCCCCTTATATTCCAAACGCCAAAAAACATTACTGGAAATAGATGTTATCTCCGAGCTCTCCTGGACCTCCTCTTCTTGTTCTTCTTCGTGGAGGACGGCCCAGACGTTGTAACCGGCCGTAAGGAGGCCTTGGCTGGATCTTCAACAGTAAAGGATGCTAGTGATCTCGACCGTGTAGTTGGAGGGGAAAAAATTGCATGATCACCCATGATTTGCTCTTCGGAGTCGCTGATCCCTTCCCCTTCATGCACACAAGAGGAGGTTTCAGAGGACGAGTGAGAACTAAACTCAATGTCCTCTAATTGTTGTTGAAGGCATCCTTGAGGATCAGAGGCATTCAAGGGGAGAATCTCAGCAATTTGTTCTTCGGGGGGGCTCAGGACAGCCCTACGCGCCTTCTGTTCATGGCCGGGTTGCAGCCCAGGCTTCAAAGGAGCCACCGTCCCTGTGTTCGATTCCAAAGGACAAACAGGAGAAAGAGTGGATATACCGGGCCCTGCCGGGTCCTTCTGGAAGTTCAGAGCAGGCCTAAATTGCTGTTGATTCTGCCGCGGGGGGGGGCATCACCGAAGGCATCAGAGCTTTTTTCTTTGTGTTCGTGAGCAGGGGAGAGTCAGTCATAGGTCTGGCCAGCTCAGCAGAGGAATGCTGTGGATAGTTCTGAACAATGGAGGAGTCCTGGGCATAAGGCAGAGAAGTCCTCCACTGGCCCTCATGGACTAGTGGGTTTGCTGGACAGCAGGAAGGGGATGAGCTAGGACCAGCCTCTATAATGTTGGAGTGGATCAGGTCATTTCTGACTGAATCTGGTTCAGCAACCACCTGCGTAGAAGACAACATAGGGGCTGCCGAACTTGCAACAGGAGTCGGAGGAACCACCATGTCCACATTTCGGATCAGGTTAGGAGCAGAGGGGGGTTGCTGCTGTTCTGAGGGCAGTGAAGATGAGGCACTTCCTTTTTTCCTCCTAACTAAGGTCCAATCTTCAGCTGGTTGTGATCGAGGAGCAGGATCAGGTCGAGTTTCAGGCTGAAGAGGAGCACAACCGAAGCCTTTAGTTCCCTGATTATGCCCAAAGATACCGCATGATGGGCAAACAAGCGGTTTCCATTCATACTCGACTCTTATCGAGTTGACTTCGCCATCCCACCTGAACTTGACGAACTCCAGACGGGGATCAGTGGCTTTGATTTCTATACACACTCAGGCATATGAAATCCTGGACAGCTGCTCAGTCTGCGCATCCACGTATAGTGGCTTACCAAGTGCACTAGCAATGCGTCCAATGCCCTCCGGAGACCAAAGGGAGAAGGGGATGTCCCTCAGTTTGATCCAAACCGGAAGAGAATGAAGCTTTTCTTTCTTGAGTGTCATTTTTTGATGCCACTGTTGTAGAACCAGAGTGCAGCTAAAGATGGAGACCGGCCCCATATCTAGGATCTTCTTGCGAAAGTTAGCATTAGGTACTTGGAAAAAGTAGAAACCATTTTCATGTAGCTTGATATCGACTACTTGGTCGCCCCAAGACCTTTTTATTGCCTCTTCCATCAACTTGAAAGGAATTCTCTTCCCCAAGTAGTGACCGACCAGACATTCCTGCCACCTTGGACTCTCTGCAGCAGCAACCTCGGACGTTATATCTACGAGGATCTCACCATTTTCAATCAAAGGAGGGATAAATGGTAGGTTATATCCTTTTGTCAAAGCCTTGGCTACATTGGCCCAGGATCTGGACGGCTGAACAGGAGCAGGTTGAGTGCTTGAACTCGGATTCTCCTTGTTACCACGGTCTGTAGGACAGGTTCGAAGATCAGTTCCCTCAGGAGGATTTGCAACATGAGCATGTCTAGATGAGGGGTGACGACTATTAGACCGCCCTCTACTACGACTACGCCCGGTCCTACCAAGTTGGCCACCTCTAGAACCAACGGGGGGGGTTTTCCTAGTGAAAGCAACAACCGTCCCCCTAGGACCAGCAACCTGTTCATCAGCTTGGACTACTGCTTTTGATTTCCCTTTGGGCGCAGCATTTGCGTGGTTCAAGCCAGCTTCATAGCCGACTTGATGAGCCTCAGGACCAGGGGTGAGTTCAGTCTCCAATGCAGGCGGAAGGTCAGGCAAATCAGAAGTTCCCTCCATATGGGCATTACAACAATCACCTAACAGTCAACCAACATCTCCTTACCAAAACAGGGGATACAGAAGCAGACCCCTCCGTATAAGGCCCTTGAAATCCCAACTCCAATTCCACCAGTAGTAATAGGACACCAACCGGTCTCACCACCGCAACAACCAATCAGTCAAACCACCGGCTTCAGAAATCCAGAGCACGCACGCACAAAATGAGAATACGATCCCGTCGGCCTCCCGGTCTTCCCAAAATACGATCATCAAACGCAGCACCCCCACAGCAATCAAGCGGACCTTAGCTGGGGATTAGCAACTCGCAGCAAGAAAGACCAGCCGAAGGACTCCAATCGGCCGAGGAACTCACGCGAAGAGGACCACCGAAGCCGACGATATGATCTGGTAATCCAGCCTCAGCACTGACCTAGGGGACGAATCCTTAGGAGGGGTGAGGAAGGAGAGACCAAGGAGCCACTCCACCAAATTTCAGGTCAAATGGTCGCCGAAGCTGGCCGGAATCACCAAAGAGCCGGCGAGTGAACAGTAGCCACGAGGAACACCGAAGGGAGCATCCTGTGAACAGTACCCGCGAATTTTGGTGCCGTGTTTTGTTATACCATTTGACTGTCATGTTATTTTGTCCATTGTTCATTAATGCAAAGATTTCCAAGATCAAGTTATTAATGGCATTTCATGATGATATTTTGGCTCTTATTCAATAATGCCAAGATTTCCAAGATCAAGTTATTAATGGCATTTCATGATGATATTTTGGCTCTTATTCATTAATGCAAAGATTTTCAAGATCATTTCATTAATGGCCAAGATTTTCAAGATCATTTCATCATGACTTTTGACTTATATTCATTAATGGCTAAGATTTTAGGAAAAATTGGTAATAATGGCCAAATCTAGCTATTAATGAAGGAAGATTTGGTAATGATGATAAAATCTAGGAAGATTTGGTAATGATGACAAAATCTAGGAAGATTTGGTAATGATGCTATTTTGTCTCTTTTTTGCTTGGGCTAGTATAAATAGAGAGAGGGAGAGAGAGAGAGTTTTCTCACGCCTTCCTCTCCTCCCTCACGCCACCACCCTTGAGCCCCGTAAATCGCCGTGTGCCGTTCATCACCGTTTGCCGCTTGCCGTGTTAAGCCGAGGCCACCACGGACAACTCGTGTCGTTGCAGTCGTCCTCGCGTTGTCGTCGTTTTTAGACGAGTAAGTTAACATCTAATTCCTTATTTAGGATGTTTAACTTGCATTGGATAGTTTATCTAGTTAATGTTTTAGTGTGTTTGAACTTCTAGAATGAGCGTTGGCGAGTCTTGATTGTTAGACTAAGTTGAAATAGATGTTGGATGTTGATTTGAACTCTTGGTGTGGTATTTTCATGGCTGAGAAGTGGTGGATCTCAAAGTTGAAGGCGTTTCTTGGAGTTTTTATCTTGATTTCAGAACTGATTCTACTGTACGTCCCTGGTTTTCCATTTTTATAAAGCATTTTGTGGTTAGAATCTTGAAAAGTGTTCTTCATAAAAGTTGTTCACAAGATCTTGATCTATAACGTACTCAAATTTCAAATTTTTCTGAGCTCAAATGGGTTACACGAAGGTCCAATTTCTTACCAAAGCAGAACTATTTTATACTGTGGATTCCGTGACCTTCGTGCCTTCTCAGATTTTTATAAAAATTTCCAGTTCGATTTCGACCATACTTCCTTCACAAGATTAGTAAACGAAATCCATGTCTACAATGTATAAAAATTTCAAAGTGTTTTGAAAGGATTTGATTCGTAAAATGAGTATTTCTTGTGGTTCAGTTCCCTTGTTCCGGCGGACCAGTTCTGGGTTGTTTCCGAGCCATCAAAAGTGATCTTTGTATAAGGATTTTGGGATTGTGTTCTTTATGGAAAATATTTGTGAAGGTCTTGTTTATAACATATTCGAATTTTATAATTTTTGGAAACCATTTGCTATGCCTTTGAGATTGATTTCCCAAATCATGCAAATCTGTCCAGTTTTACTAGATTTCCGTGATCTGCTGGTTCTTACTTGAAAGCATTGATTTTTGATTTCTGACTTGTTGGAAACAGTAACCACACTTATCTAGCCTTTTAATGATGTTTATTTGGCATTGATCTGATGTCGAATGCTTTTGTAAATTCATGTTTTAAAATGAGGTTCACAAAGTCGATTGACCGTTTGCATGTGTGACCACTTGTTATTATTGTGTGACATGAATGTGAGCACGATTCATGTATGCATTGGCTAAATGAAAAGATAAGAATTGGCTTGAATGCTTGTGTGCTCATGTGGTCACACGTTGGAGCCATCTCGTTGTGTATCGCTTGACGATGCCCGATTTATTGAGGTCTGTTGCGTATCGCGCTCGGTTTATCGGATGCCTGGAGATTATCTGGATTGCCGATACTTCGAATGTCGGATCGCGGTCCAAGGGTGGATCCGATGCTCCTTACGGGATACCATCTTACTGTGTATCGTTTGAAGCTGTCGTATTGGAATGCCGTCATCCTGTGTATCGTTTGACGTTGCCGTGCCCAATGGGGCGGGACGATGCCCGGTTATGCCGGAAAATTGCCATCTCGCTGTGTATCGCTTGATGTGTAGTGGCCAAGAGGAATCGTAATAAATGGAATACGTGTGATGCATAGTGCTTGATTATGGGGTAGAAACTGCTAGGCATGGTATGGGATGTGCCCAAGTGGATTCTGCCTTATAATCGAGACACGCGCTACTGTGATGCATTAATGCATGAGAAATCTCATTACACGTTCTGGGTATGTGATATGTTTGATGCATCGTTGTGACATATGACTATCTATGTTATGCATAATATGTGTGCCAGGACAAGGTAAGGATGCCTGTGGTTGGTTAATGATTTGTGCATGGTCGCGTGATTAGGGACCCCCGAGGTGAGTTGGCCTTCTAAACGGGGCTTAGGCGTTAACTTATTGAGATTTTTATCTCATTTGTGATTGTTAAACATTTTTCAGGCCCTTAGCATGTTGATGCACCCAGTATGGTTCGGGGTGCCTGGAAGCTGACTTTTGATGAAGTAGATTGACCCCAACCTGATATCTTTTTATAGACTTTTATGGAAAAGCCCGTAGAGGGATTGTAAAAATGTTCCCAGGGGTTAATCAAGTAAATGTTAGAATGGTGTTTTGATTTTAATGTTGTAAACCGTTTTCCTATCTATCCTTGTTTATTGTTATTGTCTGGGTGAATTTTTGTTTAGCTTCTGCATGCGTAATCAAAAGATAAAATGTTGGGTCGGCGACGCGTCCTGGGACGTCGCATCATAATGACCATTGCAGGATGTTGCGCGCTCACAGGGTTCGGGGCGTGACACCGGTCATGGCAGGTAAAATATTTTTTTTATTAATAATATTTTTTATTAAAATATTTTTATTAAAAATATATATTTTTCTTTCTTTTTGCTATAGCTTGGTCGCCGGCCATGGCCGGTAAAATATTTTTTATTAAAATATTTCATTCTCGTCTGATCCAGCGAGGGCGATCTTCGGGCCGGACATTAGAAGCTACATTAAAAACCAAGAAAAGGACGAAGAAAAAAAAATTGATTCTCAAAATTGTTCCCAGAATCAAGAAACTACTTTTTTTTTCATTCTTCAAAACTGATTCTGGGAACAATTTTTGACAAAATTGTGCCCAGAATCAAAAAATTAAACAAATGCATTTCTGTTCCCAAACTGATTCTGGGAACAAAAGAACATAATCAAACACTGTTTGGCAAGTTATCATGCGTAGCCGTAATGTCCTTTTGCCATTAATGTTTGTTCATTTTGTTTAAATTTTGATATCGAGTGTAATTGAACTTGAAGAATGGCATGTTGTTTGTTCAATATGCCTAGGATGAGCTTGAATGATTACCAAAAGGTTTTGTTATATCTTGAATGGGAAAAATGTGAAAATGACAAAACTAGGCCTAAAAGGGGCATTTTAGTAATTTTAGACACGTTTAAGTGCAATTTTGTAAATTTGCAGAGATGAGGACTCTTTTAGCAATTATATTTTTTGGTTTTATGTGTTAATTAGTGGGTTATTAAGTTAAATCAATTAAAGGAAATCAAACAGGTTCAAAATAACTATTTTTGAAACTGTAGGGGCCAATCTATAATTTCATCAAGCCAGGGGACTAATATGTAAAAACTGAAAATTATATGGGCTCATGTCGAAGTTGGAAACCTTATGATGACAGGTAGTTAAGTTATTTTTAGAAATAATTGGTTAATCTAGACAATTTATGTAACTAGAAAAATTAGGCTCATAATTAAATTAAATGTGAGCTGTCCTTGCATTTTTGTAAAATCTGTGGCATGTTTATAGTGTAAATAAAGTATTCATATGCCTTAGATAACAAATGAATAGTCTTTGGTATTTAATTTAGTTAATATGGATTTATTAAGTGAAGATTGGAAGTTAGGGGTAAAACTTGTAAAATGAGAAACTTTATTGGGGTAATTATGTAATTTTGAAAATACGAGATTGTTAAAAATCGGTATTAATTTTAAGGGTTAATACCACGAAAAATCCTAAACTGGTACACTTATGACACATTTACCCCAAACTATTTTTTTGACCATAAAAAACCCCAAACTGGTACACATGTGATAATTTTACCCTGAACTATTTTTTTGACCACTAAAAACCCCAAACTGGTACACCTGTGACAATTTTACCCTCAACTTACCACAAAAAACCCTAAACTGGTACATATGTGACAATTTTACCATGAATTAAAAATTTAATATTATTTTTTTTATTTTTTTCGATTTTTTATTTATTTTTATTCTTTTCTTTTCTTTTTTTTCATTTTCAAACTCTGGCCGGTCACCGGTCTGGCGACCGGCCAGAGGCGAAAGCCGGCGAGGGCCGCCCTCACCGGCGTCGAGCGAGGGCCCGGGCGAGGGTGAGCCGGCGAGGCGTCGGCCATTTTCAAGATTACAGAAGAGAGAGAGACAGAGAGAGAGAGAAGGTGGAGGAGGAGGAAAGTGAATCAGTTTGCGAACTGTGAACGACCATTTTCAAGATTCCTCCGACCGAGAGAAAAACAGAGCAGCCAATTGCACACGATGAGCTTCCTCGCTCATCCGAACTACCCTCAAGAACCACCGGAAGGAGAGTGCGCCCCGGTTCAAGAACGATCCGAAGAAGAAGAAGAAGAACGCAACAGGGTGTGCTCCGAGCACCTGTTGCCCCAACCTTGCGTCCTCTGCTGCGGCGGCAGCGTCGCCAACCCCACGAAGCGGAGGAAACTCCCCTTCTCTTCTCATCCGCCGATGGCCTCGAACCTCAAGAAGAGGCCCTGCTGCTCCCTCCTCGATCGGTAGGACATCGACTACATGCTCCACGGCTTTAGCAATATCACCCTCCTCTCCCTTCCCCCCTCCAATATCCGGTGCACCAGCTCTGATCCGGTCCCGCTCGGTGCTCAAAAGAACGCGAACGGGGTTCTTGCAGCTCCAAACGGCGGCGATTGTGAAGGTGGGGGGTTCGACGGCGCAGTCTCTACGTCGCCACAGAAGCTTGTGTTTGGAGTCAATCCAGCAATTGCGACGACTCCTTTGCTGGGGAGGGGAAGCTCGTCACCGTCCTCGCCGACTTCCGCCTCTGACCGGGCGACCGGCCAGAGTTTGAAAATGAAAAAAAAAATAAAAAAAAATTCAAAAAATAAAAAATAATAATATTAAAAATTAGTTCGGGGTAAAATTGTCACATGTGTACCAGTTTGGGGTTTTTTGTGGTATGTTCGGGGTAAAATTGTCACAGGTGTACCAGTTTGGGGTTTTTTATGGTCAAAAAAATAGTTTGGGGTAAATGTGTCACAAGTGTACCAGTTTAGGGTTTTTCGTGGTATTAACCCTAATTTTAATGGTTAAAGTGAATTTAATCAATGCGCGGTCTTAGAAATAAAAGTCATTTGAGTTACATTAGTTATAAAGGAACTCATTGTCTAAGGTAACCTAAATGAATTATGGATCTACATTATTTTTGTATTAAATGACAATGGCATGGTGTTTAGAGCATGAAGATTTATATGTTGAAGTATACATAATTATGTGCTTGCCACTATTAAAACGGAAAATGCCTAGAGACAAGTGGTTGTTATTATTTATCGAAATATACCTGGCATTTATTATGTTGTAACGAATTGCATGTGAATGATGCCATATACTAAACATATATACCACGACCTTTTCACCATAGAGCGGACTCTCTTGTGTGAGTTTGTGTATAAGACTCTCGGGAAATATAAATGTTCCACTGTCCAAGATGGGTCTTTATAGGGTCGAGGGGACATGCGGTCAAATGATTTCTTACATGATATATGATGTGGCTTGAGAAGTCGATTATTAGATGACCATCATAATGAGGGTGTGCAACGGCGTATTTATCCTCGGTGATGTAGAGAACACCCGCGATGGATAGGCTGAGGCGTGGCTAAATGAATTTATGATTCCGTCCCCCGTGAGCTGGTGGGGACGACTCATTAGTTGAGATGAGTCTTGGCTAGAGACTAGTAGGGCTAGATACTCACATGTGTATATCGGTGAGCTACTATGTAGTAGTTGTGCTTCATGAAATAATATGTCTTCTTGACTTTGAGTAAATAATTTTATGCATTATAGAAAAGATAATGCATTTACCTTTTCATTTTGTACATACTCCCCTTGAACTCATTTTTTTTTGTTTGATATCAGGTTGACTATTAAAATGATCTCATACCTTAGATTTAAAATTTTCATTTATTGGGCTTGGGCTCAACCCTTTATTTTATAGATATGTAGGATAGATCCTCCTCCCATGTAACGTTTTGGAGCACTTGGATATTTTGAGTATGACTATGAGAACATACTTATACCCGGTTTTAGAAATAGTGTATCTTAAGTATAATTCTATAGTTTTGGTTGATATAGGGATACCAACGCTGATCCGTCAGTGGTTTGTCGCTTGGTATCGTAACATTGATAGCAAGATGGTAGGACCTTTGATGGTCCACCTAGTTTCGATGATGAAGGTGATGTGAAGGTGCCCGAAGTTATAGACCCTTGAGTAAGGCGGTGGTTTGAAAAATGGACAGGCAGACCATAATCTTGTTCCCGGGACTAATGTAATGTATTAAGCTTTCTCTTGAATGTTCTTATCAATATAACGAAGACTTCTATAATTGTAAGCATGTGAAGACTTCTATAATTGTAAGTATGCATATGTACTTTAACCAAAGTGGTTGATCTTATGCGGGATTATCTTTACTTATTTTGTTATATCTATGCATGTTCATATACATCTAAAAACAGTATTAATTATTATAATTTGGAAATGGCACGTATTGTGCGTGACATTCTGGGGTGTCACATCCCCATCGACCACGATTAAATGTTAAACTTCTAAAGAAGTGTGGTTAGGTTGCCGATTATTCTCTTCTTAGAATATCTGGTTGCATGAGTTTTGTTCGAATCAGTGATGGTAAATTTGATGGCACGGCAAGAAAGTGGATATTCCTATGCTATGCACAAGTTGAAGGGCTATCGGTTGTAGTGCTCACAATTAAATTCACTTGTTGTCAGAAGAGGAGTTACATTTAATGAGTATTCAATATTTCTATAGGAGGGATTATGGTAGTATTTATATGGATTTGGATGGTGTTCATCTCAAAATGGAATTACAACCACAAACTCCTAATGTAGCGGGTGCTAGTGCAGAAATCAAAATAGACGATGCTTGTAGTGAGGTAGAGCCTGTATAGCCAACAATTATTGTAGCTGTTGAGTTTGACAAGATGCATGTTCGATCTCCTTATGGATATTGATAGAGCAATGGTTTTGCTTAATCTGTAGTATAGGAGGTTTTATTTGATATTCCTTGTAGAGCGGTTGAAAGTGCAAGTGGAGTCGGCATTCCAATAAGGTCCATAATTATGGCAAAGTTCAAGCACTACTTGGACTTGGAAGATCTCTGTAATGATTTGGTCGATGAAAGACCAAGGGAAAGTAGCATCGAAGTTTATAGTCTAATGAAGCGATTACAACGTGACTCAAACGTCGAACTAAGGTGGAAATTGTTAAAATGTATCCTGAGTTTGAGCCTATGAAGTAAACTCCATCTAAGTATGTTTCCTAATTTGAGTTGTTTCCTAGTTTGAGTAATTTCCTAAAAGGAACTTCCTATTTTGGATCAAAATATTATTCATAAAAGAGTGGGTTTTCGTGCCTCATGGGAAGAAGTTAGACGTGCTTCTTCGTGAATCACACATTGAAGCAATCCGAGAGCATTGAACCCTATTAAAGCTCGTGGATAAAGATTTTGATGGAGAGATTATTTCACGAGGAACTATGAATTCTAAATACTATGTGAGTTATTTAATGTAACTGAAGGTTATAAAATACTAAGAATATTTGAGTAACTCGATTATGGTTGTAATTTTCATTACATTACTTGATCTATAGTAGAATCATATGCTGCTCTCCTTGTGAAGTAGGTTCTACTGACGGAACCATGTAAATCTAGTGCTCGGCGTAATTTCTTGTTCTATTCATTTTATTGTTCAATCACTTGTTTTTTCGCAACATAACTACTGACTATATATAGCTTTGTCTTTTTTTTTTTGGTAAAGTAGCTTTGTCCATCCTCTCCTTCTCAAATATTAACTTGGTTTATAACCTTTTCATTTTTCTCCTCAAATAATATATATAAACTATACAACATGCTAGCTATCTCGGTTTGTCCAATGAAAATACAAATAAAACGTGTACCAACTTTATTGACACTTTTAATCAAAATACTCGAAGTCTGTTGCTTGACAACACTGAAACAAAACATAATGACCACGACACTCGCATTACCAACAACTGGGTGATTGCTTTATTGCAGTTACACTCTACTTTATTCACTCACATATGCATGTGTGTATGTATCTGTAACATCCTGAATTTCGACCCATTTCTGATATCAACGAAATAGATATTATTTCTCATTAAATTTTAGTGAGTCTCACTCGAAGCTGATCACTCATTGGATACTAACCAATGGGGAATGGCTAATTAAGAAAACGGTACGTGGACCAGAAAATCGATCGCGAATCGGGCACCGATTCCGAGAAACGACGAGGAAATATTTTGGGCCAATGTGGGCCGATCCTAGGAGGGTGACAGATTTGATTTGGCCAACGACGTACGATTGGATCACGGGTGATTCCGCACGATCGAGAGTAGGCGTGGCGAATAAATCCCGAACTTAAATCGAATGATCGCGACCTTCGAAACTAGCGATAATTGCTCGCGTTCTCCCAATAATCGAGACCATCACGACTCGAGTAACCCTAGGTCGATACGCGTAACCCCTAAATAGCCGTCCGTTAGTGAGAGACCCTAAAATTGTAATTGAGTAATTTTTATCGCAAAATTGGATCCGGACTTGGACGTCGATTTTCTTGGACGTACGCGACTATTTTGTGAGGACAATGTCATTTTTGAGTGGCCAATTATATTTGGGGTTGGTACAGTCGAAAAATGGAAATTCAGCCCGAGAACGGAAAATTACGATTTTGCCCCTAAGCCTCACAAGTGCATTCCGAATTTTGGGATTAAATTGGAGGGTATTTTGGGACTTATTTGGACACCATCAGCCCCCCAATAATTCAGAAATTGAAGGACAAGAGTGCCCCTCCATTATTGGACTTAGATTAATCCTAAACCTTGGATTGAGGGCAAGATGGAAATTTTGGAGAAAATACCAACCACCCCACTAACCCATTTGTATAAACCTTTCTTTCTCTCTCTCTCCCTCATTTTTCTTTCCCTCCAAGCCAGCACACTCTTTCTCTCTCATTTCCCTCTCCCTCTCGCCGGTTCCCTCTCTCTCGCCTTCCCGGCCGTGAACCGCCACAGCCCGTCGTAGCCGAGCGCCGCCTCGCCTTGTCATACCTCTCACCCTCTCCATCTCGTCTCCCTCTCCCTCGTTCGGCATGAGGACCACGCCGGAGCCACCGCCGTGGGAGACGGACCGCCGAGCACCGCCGATCGCCGCCGCCAAGCGCCGCCGTGCCCGCCGCCAAGAACCGCCGGTTCAGCCACCTTTTTTAGATTAAGATTAGGTGAGTATAATCCTCTAAACCCTAATTAGGATGATTATGCATTTCTAGACGGGTTTAGGGTGATTTAATGTTTAATTAGTGCAATTTAGGGGTAATTATCGGACTGTTGAGCGCAGCTGATGTTGGGATGATTTCGGTGGACTATTATGCTGATTTGGAGATGGATTAGAAGCCGAGAAAGTGATGATTAGTGGCTGTCCACATCGAAGATTAATTGGATTAAGTTTGGACAAATTGGGGATTAAATGGTGTGATTGCCGAGAGTGCCTAGGTTATCCAATTGGTGGCTGATTTGATGACGATTGGGGAGCCTAATAGAGTATTTTGAGGGTAATTTATTGGCCAAGAATGTGCTGATTGGTGGTTACCTTTCTTGGGATTGATTGGGACCAAGTTCGACTAGTTTAGGGGTAATTATGGTGCCGATCATAGTGGCTGGTGTTGTGATGATTTTGGTGGATTAATTGGCCATGTATGTGAAAAATTATTGGCCTAGAGTGACCAAAATAGTGGCTGTCCATATCGGGAATTTATTGGACTAAGTATGGATGAATTGGCATTAAGTTGTGTAAATGCCGGGAATGCCTAGAATGACCTATTATTAACTGATTTGTACTTAAGTGTGTTCAATTGTATATTGCCATGCCGCGTGTTCATGTGGCCAATTAGTGCGGTGTGTGATTGGCCAATAATTGGCGTAAATTTTATTGCCCAAGTATGTGTATTGTGAGTGCCAATTGTGTGTTGTGCCACATGGCATTAAATTGGCAGAGTGAGCATGTTGATGCGGATTAATTGGGCAAGTTGTCATGGCAATTGTTGAATATGACTTGGCATGATTTTATTGATGTGCCTATGTGAAGTTGTGTGCTCATTGTACATTGCATTATTGCCCGAGTGCGGAAATTGCATGGCCACGCATTTCGTATACTGAGAATGGGCATGAGACGGAAATTGTGCGAGTATGCGTGTCTAACATGAGCATGTGATCACCTAAAATGCCCCGATGCGTTTTATGCGGGGTTCAGATAAAACTGGCTGCGTGTATGTGTGATCACTAAGAGCCCTGATGTGTTTTACGCGGGGTTGAATCCGTCCTGATGCGTTTTACGCGAGACGATGCCCGGTTCGTCCGGAAGACGGCCAGCCTAATGCGTTTTACGCGGATTTTGGTTCGTAAAGAAGATCAGTGTTACACCTAATGCGTTTTACGCAGGCTAGAGACACTAGGCCTGATGCGTTTTACGCGAGCCATGAAGTGTTGGTATTAATATAGACCTGATGCGTTTTACGCAGGTCGAGCTCTAATTGAGAAATGAGCAGTGTGCCAGTGTGCAGTGTTGAGCCAAATCATGAGCATGGTCAAACTGATGGCATGTGTATGCAAGAGTGCATTGGTAAGTGTGCAAATATGTGTGATTCGGTGATTTGTGTGCGGCACAAGCACTAATGAGTATGAGCATGCATATGGCGTACGTATGACCAAGTATGTTTGCGTACGTGCTGTGGATATTATATTGAGTTGCCTAACCTATAGGGTTAGTGAGGTGAGCGATCTGGGCCGGAGGGCCGAGGTCAATTGTTGTTTTGATTATTGAACTGCCGTGTGTATTAGTTGTCTGTCAGGAGGTGCATGTTAGCCTAGTTTAGGTTTAGGGGGTTTTACTCGCTGAGACTCGTTCTCATTGTTGTATAACCCAACTTTTCAGACCCCCAGATTTGAGGATGGCAGGTGTACCGACACGTTATGGGAGGAGCCCCGGCTAGATATAGTGCTTGACCGCCGAGCCACGTACCCCATTTTTTTGTTGGTGGCTGTTGACCCGTTTTGGCTTTTATATGTGTATCTGGTGTAAAAATGGATGATGTATATGTTCTCCTTGTTGTTAATGCCAAGTGTATATTTGTGGTCCTGTTGTTGTTACTGTTGGCCTATCCATGGTCATGTGTTTTATTTGTACAGGTGTTTTATATATTGCTTCCGCATGTGCCTTGTGCTCTGTTTGTGTGTTGGGTCGGCAACGCGCCCTGGAACGTCGCGCATTATTCGACCTTGGATGGGATGCACGCGAGCCGTGAGGTTCGGGGCGTGATAGTATCAGTATAAAACTATTTCCCGCACAAAAGTGTAGACATGTTTGTGGCTCAAGTTAACTTCCCGGAGATGCAAAGCCATTGACCAACGAAGAGAGCATCGCAATTCAGATTCGGATTGATGGAACTGAAGGATTCAAGAATCAACTGGGACTGCTGTGCTATTGCAGAGCAAGTGTCTCCATTATTTACTCCCACCACTTTGTCGCACACCAGGCCAGCGTTCGTCGTGGAAACCCCTGCGAAGCACCGAGCATGAAACAAGAGGGAAATACAGCAAGTATCATTACATCAACTAATTAAAATATGATGCAGAGTTGCATAATCATCATATCTAGCAATGTTATGAACACGAATTGATAATATATGAGAAATGCATTATCAGTAAGGGATATTAGTAACGCATTACTTAATTACTTCCAACAACTCTGCTCTCGGCCACGAAGACCATGAGGATAAAGAAGAGTATCGAAACCAAGTTGAAGAAGGTGATGGACTTGTGGCTGGTGATCTTGGCCATGCTTTTCAACTCTTTAAATTCTTCATATACTGAGATTGTGAGAGATGTGCCTGATGTATATTTCTATTTATAGATGAAAGTAGAGCATATGACAAATCACATTGCTATGAAGTAATACAAGAAAGAGCCGGCTTAATGTTGACCTCCTCTTCAATGCTTGGGATTACATACTAAAAATAAGCTAAATTATGATGTATGACACAAGGTGGAGGATATTACAATGCTAGTGTCTTTTTTTATTATTATTGTTTATTGGAATAGGCACGATGTCGATGACTATTCTTAGGATGAGGCCTGCATGTTTCTGATTTTGCAGAAAAAACACGTCTTATTAATAGAAGTGTTCGAGTTTCCCATGTTGCGGCCAATTCACCTGAGCTTTGGCACACATCTGTCGTAGGCGGTGAGCTTACTAAGGGATGTCACTGGTTTGAGAAATGAGATTCCTTTTCTTGAAAGAAGTGGAAGATGATAGTACCAAACAGAACTATGAGTGGGAAAGGCATTAATTTCAAGTAACTTTATCTCACCGTGCTTCGTTGTTTCACGGAAAATTTGGCATTTCTAAAATATGTCTTCCAAGATTTCATTTGCTGGGAAAATGGCTAGACTTGTTGATATTTGACCGAAATCTAAAAATAAACTAGAAATTATTTTGTCGTTTGGAAAGGCAAAGTTCCTTTTATTTTCCTAAAAGGACATGTACTATTTTGTGTGATATAAGGGCAACACATGCTATATTATTAAATTTTAAGTGAAGTTTTATCGAATTAAATTTTCATAACAAAAAAACTTTTATAAATTGTAAACAACCTTTTTTTCTCTTATGGAGCCTGGGCTCGCTTGCTTAGGTACCAAACCCTGCCTTGGGGTACTCAGGCTCGAGCAACAAGGTCTTAGACTCGACCAAGGGGGACCTGGGCTCAGTCGTCGAGGTCTCGAGGACATGGGCAAACCCCTGCACGAGCACTAAGGTCTTGATCCTAGGCCAAGCCTTGAGGAACTCGGGCTTGGCCACCAGGGTCCTAGACTCGAGTGCCAAGGACAAGACCTTGATCTCGGGGAGTTGAGCTCAGCAGCTAGAGCCAAGGTTTCTGGACTCGGCCATTGGGAACCCAAGCACGAGCACTAGGGACCCGTGCCCATTGTCGGTGACTTAATATACGCTATTTCCAAATAAACGTTAGTAAACAACTTAAACAAGAGTTAGTAAACTAAAACAAGTTATGAACCTAATGTAAGAAAAGCTAGTAGAGAGTAGATAAATGTAATGGGCTTGTAAGAAAGACAAAGAAAAGTTAGTAAAGGATAACAATGATGATAAACTAAAAATCAAAGAAACATTGGTAAGTAACTCAGATGAGAGTTAGCAATCCAACATTAGTCAATAATTTAATAAGCAAAAAGTTTAACAATCCAACATTAGGGATAACTTAATGAGCAAAAAGTTGCCGAGTCACTAGTTAGTAAATTCAAATGAGAGTTGAACATTTTGAGGCGTTAGTAGGAAAGGCAAATAAAAGTTGGCAAAAGATTAAAAAAAGACGTGAAGAATTTGCAACCCGTTAAAAAGATTAAATAAGTTATCAACAAACTGAAAAATTAATTGATAGTAATATTTTTACGAACAAGTTTTTAACACTTATCAACTCTCTTAGGAATATATTTGCACGGAAAAATGAAAACGGAACAATAGAATTGTCCAGAATGAGCAGCCCAAGAGGTAAACATGGGAATTACAAAACCACTCAGCTGTTGTTCTTTTGAATTATTACATAATGCTTAGATCGTTAAAGGAGAACAAGTTAAGAGTGTAGCACTTAATCCTCTTCTTTTATTATCTCCGCAATTGATCGGTCAATTATAGGAAATGAAAATTAGGATTAATATCATAAAAAACCCTAAACTGATATATCTGTGACAAATTTACCCCGAACTAATATTTTGACAATAAAAAACTCCAAATTGGTAAGCCTGTGACAAATTTACCCCAAACTTGTACACCTGTGATAAATTTATTCTCCGTTAAATTGAATTAATACCATAAAAAATCACAAATTGGTAAACCTGTGAATAATGGATAGGTAAAACTCAAAACCAGTACATTTATCAATTGTCATGTGTCATATAACTCAGAAATTTGACAATAAAATTTAACGAAAACTAATGCAAGGTAAATTTGTCACGGGTGTTTCAATTTAGGATTTTTAATAGTCAAAAAATAAGTTTGGGATAAATTTATTAAAGGTGTACTAGTTTGGAGTTTTTCGTGATATTAATTAAAAATTATATCTTGCAAAATAGTGCAAACTATCAGGTTGAGCGCATTGTGGAAGATGTATTGAGCTTTGTGTATGTTCTATGCAATGCAGAATTGACTTCACGTAATCGCATTTAGCTGGGAAGATGAATGGTGGTGCTTGCATAGTTATGAAAGTATACGTGCACCTGCCTCTATTCGTGATTAAATTTTAAGTACTTGCTTATCCGTAAAGTAGTATCAAATGACTTGAAATCTTAGGCGAAATGGGCTCGATCGACTGCTCTAATTCGCTTGTTTGCTATTAATCTAAGTACCCAAATTCCCAATATTTGGACATTTGGACTTTTGCATTGTAAAAGTAAAAAAAGCATCGACGATGGTATATCGATTACATGACGCAATTTAATCACTTTCACGTTTTGCCAATTGAGTCAACCCGGCCAATTTTAACTGGAAATCGCTGATATGGATACCGGCCGTTTTACGTGGCACAGCTGGCATTGACGTAGATAGTTTTTAATATAATTTTTTCGAATTATTTATTTATTTATCTTCTTGTTTACCCTTTTTCCAAGTCTAGCTGGCAACCTCGCCGGCCGACCATCAACAGCCATAGGCAAGGGCGTTGCAACCCTCACTCGGCCCTCAACGGCCACGAGTAAGGGCCTCCGAGCCCTTGCCTAGCACCTTTAATCTATAAAAACCCTTTAAAAATACCATTAACTATGGAACATGCTGGCTATCTCAGTTTGTCCAGTAAAGATACAAATAAAGCATGTGTACTAACTTTATTAATACCTTTAATCGCAATACATAAACTGTACTGCTCGATGACACTGAAACGAAACATGATGACCAGACCACCACACTTGCATTAGCAAAGACTGGGCGATGAGTGCGTTGGACTTATCCACTCCTTTATTCATACAACGGTCAACATCCTTGGGGCTTAGGTCGACTTCCCGGCGATGCAAAGCCATTGGCCAACGAAGAGAGCTTCGCAATTTAGGTTCGGATTGATGAAACGGAAGGATTCAATATTCAAGTTGAACTGCTGTGCTATTGCGAAGCAAGTGTCTCCGCTCTTCACTCCCACCACCTGGTCACACACCAGGTCAGGTTCCGCCTTTGGAACCCCTGTAAACCACCATGCATAAAACAAAGAGCTGTCATATGATGCCGATGAAGGCGAATAGTTTGATAATGTATTTCTTCCCCAAAAAAAACACGAGCTTATTGGGGCAAAACCAGAGAAAGACTTGAATCACATCGGTCGCACAGTTTACACTAGGAAGGTAAAAATCGCACGCATTGCATTCATTAAAACTAGTAATATTAAGGGAAAACATGGGTATGGTCAAGCTGCTCATCCTCCTCTAGGAAAGAAAAACTTCCAGCTACTGATATTACAGCATCAAAACAGATCACCAGCTAAGGCCCCTCAATGACCGCTTAGTGATAAAGGAGGTAGGAGTGCAGAGACAGCCAGGAGGTTTGCCTAGAAACAGCTACCCTTGAAAGAGTGCGGGTTGGATGGCCGTTGTTGAATTGTGCCCAAGAAAGGTGGTCCACCCGATCCAGCAAGGAAGCAAGCAACCAGGAATACAGGGGACATCATATGGTTGGCCAAGGTTTTGAAATAGAAAGCAGATCCTCAATGTATGATGAAGTTGCAGAACAAGATTTTGAAGTACGTGATTATCATTAATGGAGATTAGTAACGCATTACTTACTTCCAACAACTCTGCTTTCGTCCCCGGAGACCATGAGGACGAAAAAGAGTATCAAAACCAAGTTGAAGAAGATGGTGGGCTTGTGACCGGTGATCTTAGCCATGCTTTTCAACTCTCTAACTTCTTTGAATACTGAGTTTGTGAGAGATATGCCTTGCGTATCTTTCAATTTATAGATGATATTAGAGCATAAGACAAATTACATTGTTGCGAAGTAACAGAATTAGCCGGCGTAGCGTTGATGCTTTGGATTACATATTAAAAATAAGCTTGATTAGAGTACATGACATGAGGTGGACGATAATACCTATGTGTCTTTTGTTATTGTTAATTGCAACAGTTAAACTAACAATGTTCTTTTACCATGAAGAATCGTCACTATGCTTGAAGTTTCATGTCGATGAATTATTCGGATGAGGCCTTCGTGTTTCGGATTTGTAGAAAAATTTATGTCTTAATCAATGATAGTGTTAAAGTTTCCCATGCCACGGCAGATTCATTTGAGCTTTGGCTTACATTTGATGAAGGCAGTAAGATTACTAAGGTATTTCAGCTGACGTACAAGGGTTCCCAGATGTCCTCGCGATACCGTGGTGGGTGCGAGATGCCCAGGGGGTAACTGGGTTCCCCGAAGGATGGTACAGCCTAGGTTATTAAATCAAACGTGATCGTTTGTATTTCTATGTTTCATTTGCAATTCTGGTTTACCTATCCCAGGGTGCTTCCTTTTCATACCTACATACTATTTTGGTTTTGAGGAAGGTTCTCAAACAAGTTGATTTCAAATGGATTTAATGTATTTTATACTTGGAGTTGTCCTCGCATGTGAGGTGATGGATTTATATAGTATAGACTCGTAGACATTCTACTTGCTGAATTTATACCCATTTGTTGTTGACTATCATTTTTCAGATCACTAGATATGTCAATCCTGCCTGCCTCCACCACTATTAGCTATGGTGCCGCCGTAGAATTCACGAGGCACATCACTGAGTTCGTGGACCCAAACTTTCCTGAAATCGTCTTCATTAAATGTATTTCGATCCTGACAGTAGTCACAGGATTCCCTACTGGTCCCGTACTCCTTGGGTTCGTAGCCGTGTATGCCCGGGTTGGCGGGCGATTGGTGCGACCTATCCCACATCCTAATGATAACAGAACTAGTGATGGTAGTGGCGGGTTGGAATGAACTACGGACTGGATGATGGCATAGCATTTTTGGAGGCACGGCAGCAATTTTTTGGATGTACCGTGGGCAATGAATAGGTGATAGTGTTCATACATGTGAATCCAAGCTGGGCTAATACGACTGATGGTTTTTTTCGGTGTTGTCAAGGGGGTAGTACCTTTTTTGTTTCCCCAGTGTACCCTGACCTTTGTCACCTAAGTATATAAATAAAAATGAAAATGCAATCGCCATGTTTATATTTTTTCGCGTGTGTTCCTTTAAATTTTACATGTCTCAAGTTGTTCTTTGATTATACATGCTTCCGCATGCATAAAAAGTGAAAAAATACATTGACTGTGTTAGAGGTGACGTACTGGGGGCGCCACAACTCTCTTTGGTATCAGAGCACAGTTTATGTCTTGGAGTGATAAGGTGCGCTCGTGGCGGAAGGAAATAGGATGAACGCACGCGATATAAGACACTAAATGCATGTGTTTGATTTACTCTGGAAAAAGAGTGACTAATGGTCACTCATGAGGTGCTTATAACAATTGTAAGTTACATGTATGTACCAGTAACATTTGTATGTTACTTATGTAATCTCAGTAACGTTTGTACGTTACTTATTAGTAGATTAGTGACGCTGGATCACTAATCGAAGAAGTACCTTTCGCTCCGTCGTCACCAGGATGTGGGATAGGTAGCACCAATCACCTGCCAACCCGGGCATACACGGCTACGAACCCAAGGAGTACGGCACCCGCGAGGGATCCTATATCTACTGTTAGGATCAAAAAACATTTAACAAAGACGATCTCAAGAAAGTCTTGGTCCACAAACTCAGTGATGTGCCCCGTGAAATCAACGGGGACACCATAGCTAATGGTAGTGGAGGTAGGCAAGATCGGCATATCTAGTGATCTGAAAGATGATAGTCAACAACAAATGAGTATAAACTCAGCAAGTAGAATGTCTTCCGGTCTATACTATATAAATCCATCACTTTACATGCAAAGAAAACTCCAAGTATAAAATACATGAAATCAATTTGAAATCAACTTGTCTGAGAACCTTCCTCAAAACCAAAATGGTATTTAGAATGAAAAGGAAGCACCCTGAGACAGGTAAATCAGAAATGCAAATGAAACATAGAAATACGGACGATCACATTTGATTCAATAACTCAGGCTGCACCATCCTCTGGGGAATCTAGTTACCCCCTGGGCATCTCGCACCCACCACAACATTACGAGGACATCTGAGGACCCCTGTTACCCCAGGCATTCGGAGGAACCCAATTACCCCTCCAAGCATCCCAACTCCGGGGTATCGTTGTCATGGGGACTGACAGAACAATCACACTTACAATTCCACACGCCTCAGCGTGTCTAGTGCAACAATTTAGAAATGTCGTTTGCATTGCTAATGTAAAGGAAATATCGCAAGTTCCAAACCAACCAACATTTGTCCATTCATAAATCATATAAATTGCATGAAAATAGTTAGTCGGCAAATTAAACATGCTAGACTTCCTTCGTGAACACGAGTCTTAAAAGACTACTCACAAAAAGGAAATTTTATCCAGAAATACCAAAAATTGTCGCATAAACACAGTTTGCACTCCTTCGGAAATCATTAACCCTAAGTAAATCAGCTCTAAAAATTATGAAACTTTAACACAATGTAGAAGAGACCCAGAAAGACATTTCTCGTGAAGAAATCAAAGTCTAAATATTTTTGTAAATACCTCGTTTATTAGCTCAAATTTAGATAAAAAATTATTCGCTAGAACAGAATCTTTGCTTTTCAAAATCAGCTCTTTTCCATACACAAATCATCTCCAAAAATTCCCAAAATTTTATATTTTATATAGGAAGAAGTCATAAAGAACTTTTTTGAGGAAAGTTTGTTTAGAATCATTCTATAAAAAAATTTGGAAAATCAAAAAGGTGTAGAGATCACTGAAACAACATATTCTAGGTAGTTTAGCACGGGTTGAAAGTAGGCTTTCGTACTACCCAAATCAATTCCAAAAATTATAAAATTAAAACATGTTAAACTTCAAGATGTTTGGAGAAACTTTTAAGGGGAAGTTTCTTAAAATTCGGTCCACAAAAATGACAAACCGAAGATGTACAGTGAACCCGAATCTAGGTTTCAAGAACAAAGTGCAAGAAAGTGAGTCCGAATGAAAACCCATCAATTTACTTCAACAGAACTCATACTCAGCGTAGATTAGAAGACATCCACTTGCCTGGAAGTCGAACGATACTAGAATTTGCCACGGAATCCTCTTGATTCCTCTTAGCGCCAACAGATTTGCAGAGAACAAATTCTGGTGTTCTCTTCCCAATGAGTAACCGTGAGTGAGAGTGTGAGTGTGTGTGTGTGGGAAATCTGCCGAGAGAGCTATGTCTTCGTCTTCAGCAACTCTTCTTGCATAAAAATCCATGTGTGACTTGGCTGGGGTGACAAGTGTCAAGGCATGGATGACACTTGGTGTGGTGGCAGCAATATTTGGCATGGCGGCGGAGAGACAAGTGGCACGGTATGTGGTTAGGTGGCACGGTGGTGACAGGCTAAGTGGCGCCGCACACACGCAAAGAGAAGAAAGAGAGGGAATGGCCACGGGAGAGAAATGGAGTCGGGTCACAAAACATTGGCGCTTTCCGCGTTCTAATTTCGTATGTGATTAAACATCGAACCCGTTCAATATACTCGTAACTTAGTGCAGAAATTCAAAGCCAATCGACTAAAGCATTTACCAACCTCGGTTGTCAAGTTTGTCCATGCACGATTCACCTTCATTATTCGTCGATCGAATGGCTAAGTATTCAAAGGCACTCGGGTCTGCTGAGTAGTGATCAAGATGTCACATTTCATCGGTCCGCAATTTACCCATCTGATATTTGGCTTGCATTTGACATAGGCCGTGAGATTACTAAGCTATTTCATTGGTCCGCAAGTTACCCGACTGAGAAATGGGATTCCTTTTCTTGAAAGAAATAGCATGTGGAAATACGAGTGTGAAGGCGTTAATTTCGCCCAACTTTTTTTCTCTAAGTTCAATCGATCTTTTCTATTGATAAGCTCCAATTGCATCACAGGAATTACAATTAAATTTCAACACTTATTGTTACGATCATAGATTCTTTCATTGTGATAGAATCGACTTTGTGCGGATTATACCTATTTGTATCTATATGTATGAACAATTTAATTCTAGTAGATATCGCTCATCAGCCAAATTATCTTGATAAAATAACCTCCCTAATGAAATAGGACAACAAGCAGAATCAAAAGAGAGAGAGAGAGTGGGAGAGCAAATCAGCGAGGAAGAAGAAACATTCGTTTGGCCCCTTCATTGATTCCAATCACAAAGAGGAGTTCACTCCATAACCAAGACTTCACTGAAACTCCTGCCTCTAATCGTTGATACTGAGATGATGTGGCAATTTAGGGTTTGCAGGTCCCAAACCCAGTTGAACAACGAGGGACTCGAGCTCTTCAATGCCAATTTATAACATCCCTCTGATAATTTGTCCAAACATATCTTAAATTGAACATAATTTCCTTAGCCGGACAGAAAACCATGGCATCAAGTTTCAGGAATAAAAATAGAAGAGGTTACGAGATCTCAACACCGCAAGACATAGCTTTTGATGTCATTACAAAAGTAAGGATCGTACAATGTAACCAAAAGGGCTATTGTACATATATAACATGAGAAAAAAACACTAGCGATCGTGCCACTTGTAAGACATTGATAGACGGTTATTGCAAGGCCAAAAGGGATGACGTGACTATGGGTCTTTTCAAGGATAAGCTACGTAGGGGCCTGGTTCTTAACTTTGTCAAATGTGAAGTTCTCGTTAATGGCTTGTGTCGGGTTAGGAGACATGCCCTAACTACGAGGTCCTAGCGCTCCATGTCGCGCCCCAAACCCCATCGAGCTCGCGACATCCCCTGCTCCGATCAAATAGTTGCGACGTCCCAGAAACATCGCTAACCCAATCCAAACATCAGAGCCACATGCAGAAGCGAATATAAAGAAACCCCGGACAGAAAGATGACGACGACGGGATAGAACACCATAAAAATCAAACAACAACATCTTCATACAAAACCAAATATACAAACATCATATTACAGACCTAATTAGCAAACGAGCATCCGAAATCACCGTCATAACAAAATATCAGGGGTTTGATTAACTTAACTTCCTTATGGGTCAACCCAATTTACACAACCCCTAAAATACCCTAGGGAAAACCTAAGGATCGCCTTCCATTCTGCTCTTGATTCTTTGGGCTTGAGCTTCCGGATACTCACGTGCAGTTCCACCAGGCACCCAAAAGCGGTTCCTCGAACTTCCAAAAAGAAGAGGCGAACTTCCCGGATTTACGGCTGGGGGTCTGAAATTGTGGATTATACAACTATGGGACGAATCTTAATAAGTATACAACCCCAAACCCCACGTAGGCACTCACGTACCGCCAGACGAAAACACGCATCGCATACGACAATCAATCAAACTACGAACCACACACGCCCCTACCTGGAATCCATCATACATGTTCCTGCACGTTAAACAATAACACAGTCAATAACCACAGCAATGAATCACAGATGCGCGCGTGCCTCAATTATAAGACAGAAACCACTTGGGCATGTCTCATACCGTGCCTAGCAGTTTCCACCCCATAATTAAGCATCACATCACTCGATACAAACACACTTGCACACTACTCACATCATGCGTCACTTTCTCAAACCTCACACCTCAAGCCAATTCCCGCTCATTCTCAACTCTTCCACCACTACCGCGCCCGCGTAAAACGCATCAGGCCAACGGTCTTCTTACCTCGCCAGGCATCGTCACCCCGTCAGGGACGGCATCGTCCCGCGTAAACGAACACGCCTCATGACGGAATCCTACACACACTTTCCTTCTACCGCGCCCGCGTAAAACGTATCAGGCCAACGGTCTTCTGACCACGTTAGGCATCGTCACCCCGTCGGGCCGGGCATCGTCACCTCATCAAGGACGGCATCGTCCCGCGTAAACATACACGCCTCAGGACGACCTCACCCGGCGTAAATGTACACGCTTCAGGGTCTCACTTTTCAAACCAATCCTACATTCCCGTACCTTCGTTCCACTTAAACCACACTTACTCACGGCCACACGTACACACTTCACACACACATTTCACAATTTCACATTCTCGTCACACGAACACACCACCCAATTATGCATTCTTGGCACGCGAATACAATGCACATTCACCCCGACACATCACCACACTTCACGGCCATACACACGCGGCACAATACTAATCCACAATCAGTCCATAATACATTCCAAATCAGTCTACAAACACAACCAGCACAAACATTCCTATCAGCCCATTCAAACCACAATAATTCCAATCAATTACACAAATTATTCCCGATCGTTCCCCAACATCACGGCCCTAACCAAGCTTCCTAAACCTCGAAATTTCTTCACCCAATCAGTCCAAAACAACCAAATGCTCAGCCCTAACCTCAGTCCCAAAACAGTCCCCAAAACAGCAACAAATTTTACCTAAATCGAGTTCTAAAAGAGCCTAGAAATACCCGAGGTCCTAGATAGGTTTTGGGGGAGACACTTACACTAAAAGGCGTGACAAATAGGGCTGGGTGGTGGCCGGAACAGTGACGGCGGCGGCGTCGCCGGTGAACGCTGTATGAACGCCGTACGGACACTGTACGGACGTCGTACGGAAGGCGACGTATGGACGGCAGAAACGTCACGGCGGCAGAGGCTCGGCTGTTCGAGCTCCAGTGCGGTGGCAGCGATCTCCGGCGTTCCTTTGCCGAGAGAGAAAACAAAGGAAAAAGAGAGAGAACAGGGGAGAGGAGAGAGAGTGGTCTGGCCAGAATGAGAGAGAGGAGAGAGAGAGATCAGACCGGTCAATATATGGGGGGCTAAAAGGGGACACTTGTTGCGATCCGAAGCTAATACCCAAAATACCCCTAATCTAATGGTCCTTGTTTGTCCATATCCAATAATTGAGGGGCAAAAGCATCCAAGATCCAATAATTGAGCTGAAATTCTAATTTAATAATTCCCAATTCTCTAGTCCAAAATTCGGAATACCAGTACCGGGTCCAGGGGCAAAACAGTAATTTTTTCGCCCCGGGCCGAAATTCTATTTTTCAACAGTACTAACCAAAAATGTAAGTGGCCAATATAATATGGCGTCGGAATCGCGAAAATAGCTTCTTAAGCCCTCGAAAATCGACTGCAAAGTCCTGAGGAATAAAATAATATTATTTTTCACTTCCAAACCAAAATTTCAATTTTTGACCGTAAACACTCCAAATATGCGTGGCCACATCGGCCTTGAAAAATAATCTCATACGGCCTCAGAATCGACATCGGTGACTAGAGGGGCAAAATCGTAATTTTTCCGATCTCGAACCGAAATCCATTTTTTTGCAGAAATGGGTGGCCCCAAGGTTGGCCAAGCCAAAAACGTCATCGGCCGCTCAAAATTGTCACTTTCAAAATTCTCAATTCCCGGGCCCGAATTCCAAGAAATGACTAAAATCGAACAATTGCAACTTTAGCTTATCTCTAGCTAACGGGTGGCTCGTTGGGATTACGCGCTCTCGACCCGTGACCGACACTAAGTCAAATCATGTTTAAGTTTACTCTACCCAGGACGATCTCAATTGTCATATAATTACGAGGGTTTGTCGCTAGTTCCCTTCAGACACGATCAATCAAATAGACCGGTCTCGGTTGGCTCAAAACTTTTCCTCGTCAATCCATATGGTCGAAGATCGAACCCAGGTCGAGTTCTTTGGTCGTGCGAACTCAATCCCGTAATAGCCCTACCCCTAAAGTTAGCATCCCGAGAATGCGCGGATCCCGGGTGAGATCTCACTATAGTGTATTGGTCAAATTCATTTCTTAAATCCCGGGAAAAGGATCAAAAATTCGAACTGTTACACTCCATATTCAATTGCACTGCGAACGTCGAGGGACCACATGAATAGGTGTCCTGTGTGGCAAGAATGAGCAAAAGAAATAGCTCGGACCGGCTAGTTCTAGGTAGTTTCTGAAAGCATCAGTCCAATTTCTATTCCTAATTTTTTTGAATCGGTGATTTTTGGTCCAGTTTCCGGTTCCATGTGCAGAACAACGCTAAACGATTTCCTATCTTATAACATGTCACCAGTTCCATTGGTCCACCTGGGAATCGAATCGTATCAATTGGTCCAGTTTAGTCTGATTCTAGGATCAGATGGGCCAATTCCCGATTCCAAAAATGGGGAACTTGCCCCTCTAGTCCAATTTCAGTTCCTGGTTGGGAATCGACCTACTCAAAAACCGATCAACCCTACTATGCGGTGATGCCAGAGTCTAGAGGGGGAGAGAGAATATCTTTATTTTTTTTCTTGGGTTAATACCACAAAAAACTCCAAACTGATACACATGTGATAAAATTTACCCCAAATTATCTTTTTTATCACAAAAAACCCCAAACCGGTACACCTATAGCAATTTTACTCCGAACTATTTTTTTCATCACCAAAAACCCCACATTGATACATCTGTAATAATTTTACCACGAACTAATTTTTTGACCACTAAAAACCCAAAACTGGTACACCTGTGATAAATTTATCCTCCGTTAGATTTTGTTAAATTTTACTATCAAATTGCTAAGTTTAATGACGCATGGTAGTTAATATATGTACCAATTTAGGGTTTTTAGTGATCAAAAAAATTAATTCGGGGTACAATTATCACAAATATACCAGTTTGGGGTTTTTTGTGGTCAAAAAAATGATTCGGGGTAAATTTATCACAAGTGTACCAGTTTAAGATTTTTTGTGATCAAAAAATCACTTTGGGGTAAAATTGTCACAAGTGTATTAATTTGGGGTTTTTCGTGATATTAACCCTTTTTTCTTTAATCTTTTCTTCCAATTCATTTCCTAATAATTCCTTTGGAATTCTATATTTTTTTTATGTTTTAAAATCTAAAGTTGTCGCTTCAACCATCACATTAAATGTAAATTAAAGGAGTTGATTACACTAATCGGAAATTTGAATACTTCATTGCAAAAAAGACACAAGTTAAAAGGACTAAAATAGGCCTTACCGGTAAAAATAAGAATATTGTATCCATTTTAAGGAAATTTTTAAATTGGTAGAAGGTACAAATACGAGGATTTTGCTTCCTAACTTTAGGACCGACCAAAACTAGAGCTGGCCAAAGCCGAGGGGTGATATTTTTGGCTTTTCTTTCCTAAATCATAATTAGAGAAACTTAAATAATATATATATATGTATATATATATCTGGTGTTAGAAGTTCTCTTTCAAAAAACTAAATCAGACATTATCACATTATTCTAACAATCGATAGCGTTGTTAAAAATTACTATATCTTTTATTTTGTCAAGAAAAATTACTATATCTTTTAGATGCCTCCTTAATATTGTATACTTCGAAGAAGGGAGGGATAGCGTGCATAAATGTTTTGTAGCATTTACCATTTGATTTTACATGAACCTTTTAAATAAGAACCTTTGCAATAATCTCAGGCTCTATTTGTTTCGTGAAAAATAAATGATTTAGAAAATATTTTTCAAAAAATAATCGCTTTTATTATTTGAATAATGAGTCAATGAAATTTTTTTCATTATCAACAATAATTTCTATCAAAATATTTTCATGGACAATGAAAATATTTCTTTCATTGATTTTTTAAGTGATATAAGCAATCATTTTTAGAATAACATTTTCCAAATCATTTATTTTCTGTGAAACAAACATACCATCAATTTTTTAATTTTCTTTCGTAGAAGTTGATAGTTAATATTTTAATTTAAAGGCAAAATTATATAGACTTGTGCCAAGAAATATGGTTTTCTTGAGTGCTGGTGAATGTCAATAAATGTTGGTATTTGGTGTCAAACATGATCTCTAACTTTTTTTTTCAAGTAATTTGTTAATAACTTACCAAAACTTCTATGAAATTACTGATGTTTTATATAGTTTGCAAATTACGGTTTTTGTACTATATAAACTTATGTTTGCATAACTTATTAACATTTTGAATTTACCAACTCTTATATGACATTACAAACCTAAATTTGAGTGACTTACCGAATTTGTCAAATTAAAATACCTACTAGTTTTGAGTTATTAACTTTCATTTGTTAAACCAAAAAAAAAACACTTTCATTTGAGCTACTTATCAACTTTTTATTTTTTTTATTTTTGAATTTGCCAAATTTTCTCTTGAGTTACCAACTTTTATTTGTCTTGGTTAGCAACCCCTTTCATGTATTAACTCATTTTAGAAATGACCAACCTAAATCAGCGGAACTCACCAACTTTTTTCCCATTAAATTACAATCAACTGTTAGTTACCTACTCTCATATGAATCATTTACCAAAATTTACTTTTTTAAAAAAATTGTCAATTGTTTTTATCATTGACAAACTTCTATTTGCATTTCTTAGTATCTTCTTAAATTTACCCAACTCATTTTAGAAATCACCAACAATAATTAGAATGACTTAATTAAGTTACTCAAATTAAGTGTAGGTAACCCAAAACTAGCTAGTAACTTAATCACAGAAAAGATGGTAAGTTACTTAAATAACGATTGGTGATATCATGTAATCAGTATGAATTTAAGGTATACGTAAGAAATGCAAATAAGAGTGTATAAATCTTCTTTGTTTTGTCATAGATAAAAGAAGTTGGAAATTTAAGAAAAAGAGTAAATAAATGTCATTAACTAGCTCAAATAAGAGTTGATAATGCAAAAAAAATCTGTAACTTAATTGAAGAAAAGTTCGGTAATCATTGATAACTATTTGAAAGAGTTGTTAAACTTAATGGGCTGGTAAGTAATATAAATAAAAATTGGTAACTCAATAGAAAAAGTCTTTAGATTAACAAATATAAAAGATAAACAAACATAAGTAAATAATTCAAATGAGAGATGATAAATTAAAATTAGTAGTTGACCAAATGGAAGAAAAGCTAGTAAGTTGCATAAATGAAGGTAGGTAATTTCACTTGTGAATTGATAAATTCAAGACTATAGTAAGAAAGACATATAAAAGTTGGTAAAGGCTAACAACGTTTTTTTTTTTTTGGTAAGGTGGTAAAGGCTAACAACGTTTTTTTTTTCTTTTTATAACCCAGGGAACCCCCACACGGCCGACAGCCGGGAAGTAAACCCTGGGGGGGACACGTGCTAGCCACCACACACGTGCCCCCGGTTAAGTCACCCTGCGGCGCCCGGGATTCGAACACTCAACCTTTTGCGAGAGGAAGAGTGCGCGCTCCAGCAGCGCCACCCAGGTGGGTGGTAAAAGGCTAACAACGTTGATAAGCTAAAAATCAAAGAAATGCATATAAGTACCTCAAATGTGGGTAACCCAATATTTTTTAGTAATTTAATTCAAAAAAGTTGTTTGGTCACTCAAATAAAGATCGGTAAATTCAATAAGAGTTAAAAAATTTAAGACGTTAGTAAGAAAGGCAAATAAAAGTTTGTAAAAGATGAGAAAAGTTAGTTCTTTGCAAACCATCATAAAAATTGAGTAAGTAATCAATAAGCCTATTAAATGGGTAAGTCGGATCGGATTTGGATTGAGTCATAAATAATCAACCTCAAATTGACCCATTACTCTGTTTATGACCTATTTATTTATAATGTAAATTTCTTGACCCATATTTGACCCGACCCATACTCGACCCGATCCGATCTATATTACTAAAATATTTTCATATTTAACCCAATATAGGAAAACTTATTTTTTATGATTTTTTTTAAAAATTATATTGCTAAAACATTTCCATGCAATACAAATCTAGTGGAAAATTTTATAATTTTTTTAAATTGAGGCTCCATTTGTTCCACGGAAAATGTGATATTTCTAGAAAATGTTTTCCATGAAGTCATTTTCCAAGAAAAAAAATTCTTTCTAGTGTTTGGCTGAAACTTGAAAATGAATTAGAAAATATTTTTTGCCTTTTAATATAGAAAATATGATTTAATTTTCCTCCGCGCACTCCTTTTAATAGTTTTATTTTTATTTTTCCTTTTATTTTTTATTGTTTATTTTTCAAGAATCCAATTTTTAATTATTTTATTCTTTTCTTTTCTTTTGTTCTTTTTCATTTTCGGCTGCTGCCATAGGCAAGGAACGAGCTCGTCGGCCTCAAGTGAGGCTTGA
Source organism: Syzygium jambos (assembly GCA_031216235.1). NCBI lineage: Eukaryota > Viridiplantae > Streptophyta > Magnoliopsida > Myrtales > Myrtaceae > Syzygium > Syzygium jambos. Next base: position 6,988,039 of record CM062228.1, read on the forward strand.
GTTCACTCGATTCTGGTGAGGCTCCACCTCGCCAGATCTGGCGAGCTCGTTCTTCGCATGTGGCCTGGCACTTGTCGAAAATGAAGGAAAAAGAAAAAAAATAAAAAGAGAAAAAAAATAAAAAAATAATTATAATTTTGATTTTTTAAAAAAATATATATTTTTATAAGGTTGAAGAGGGAGAAAGTGTGTGTGGGTGTAGTGGGTTGGAAATGGGTTATTAACTCAACCCATTTAAATCCACTTATTTTAGGCTTAAAATTTTAAAACCCATCTAAGGTATGCTCTTCAAAATTGAGGACTCATATATGACCCATTTTGATAGGTCTAGTAATCAACAAGTTACCGAAAAATCAAATGACGAATAATTTCTTTACCAACTATTTTGTGACACTTACCAACTCTTTTAGAAATATATTAGTATAGAAAAAGATTCCTTTTTATGAGAAACGGAATTGACAGAAGAATTGATTTCAGCATTTTATGCCATTATTTGAAAGCTCTTGCTAAAATTATCCGGATATTAGACCAACTCTAGCTATATGATTATATTTAATTAATCATATTGTGTTACCAGATCGTCATTACATAGATTAGACAACTTAAAGACATCAAACCAATAAGATGTTTTCTGCTCTGATCCTATTTGATATCTTCAATCATGAACTTATAGTTTCTTAGGCTCCGTTTGTTTCGCGAAAATAAATGATTCTAAAAAAATTTTCCCGAAAAGAATCGCTTCTTTCGCTTGAAAAAGATAGTCGGTAAAAACTATTTTCATTGTTGATAACAATTTATGTCTAAACATTTTCGTGGACAATGGAAATATTTTCATTCGTTCATTTTTTAGCGATGCAGGCGATCGGTTTTAGGAAAATGTTTTCCAAAATACTCACTTTTCGTGAAACAGACGCACATTTAGACACACATTTAGACTCCGTTTGTTTCGTGAAAAATCAATGATTTGAAAATCATTTTCCTAAAAATGGACGCTTATATTACTTACAAAAATGTACGAATAAAAAAAATTCCGTCGTCCACGAAATTATTTAGACATAAATTATTATCGATAGTGAAAACATTTGTCATTAATTAATTATTTCAAGCGATACAAGAGATCATTTTTAAGAAAATATTTTTTAAATCATTTATTTTTCATGAAAAAATGAGAGCCTTAAACAACAACAAAAAATTATCTTTATCATTTTGCATGTGGCGAGGGGTGATCTGGTGCTTCAAATACTCAACTTAAACCAAAGTCCATAGCTCGCATATTAGTGAAGCCGAGCACCACGCTAGTATCTCATTCGTCCCAAAACCAGTAAATCCTACATCAATAACGTGCGCACGTGAGAGTTTCATCATTAAAATCTCAATTTATTAAAAAACTTCCGACATTCGGTTCACGAAAAATAAATCAGTCAAGGAAAAAAACACATTCAAAAGTGTGAAAATGATTTCTTCTTTATTTTCCTTCCTCCTTCTTTCACCATTCATTTTAAATTATTTTTATTATTTTAAATTCTAATTTTAAATTTTATCTTTTTAAATTATTTTCCTTTATTTTTTTCCTTATTCTTCCCCTTCGGTCAGTCGTTGGCCACAGCGAAGGCCACAGTGGCCACAAGCCTACAATTCAAACCACAAAAGGTTCATTTGTTGCGCGAAAATTGCACGAAAGATTTAGTATCGAAAAATGTTTTCCTCACCATAAAAAAAAAAAAAGGAATGCCCTAAGTGAATACTGTGGTGGTTAGGATAATGGCACTTATCACCATAATGTAGTGATTATCATGGTCCGCGTAAGGTCAGATGCGCGCTATGGTGAGAATCTCTCCCATGAGTCGTGCCGGAGTGATAGTACCTAAAATTCAAACCATAAAGGGTTCATTTATTGCACGAAAAATTTAGTATCAAAAGATATTTTTCTCATCATAAAAGAGAAGAAGCCCCCAAGATAATGGTAATTATCACCACAATATAGTGCTTACCGCGCTCCTGGTAAAGCGGGAAATGCACAGCGATAAAAATCTCTCCCATGTGTCCATCTCCAAAGAAAGAAGAAGCCCTAAAGGTGCTTAGGATAATGGCAACCATCACCATAATATAGTGCTTACCAGAGTAATGTTAAGGCAAGATGTGCACCTTGGTAAGAATCTCTCCCACGTGTCATGTTGGAACGATAGTACCTGAAATATAAAACATAAAAAGGCTCATCTGTCGCAAGAAAATTGCGCGAAAAATTTAGTATTGAAAAACATTTTCCTCACCATAATAATGAAGAAGCCCTCAACGAATGTTATGGCGGCTAGGACAATGGCAACTATCGCCATAATATAGTGCTTACCGTAATCCTTATGAGCTGGGAAGTGCACCATGGTAAGAGTCTCTCCCATGTTTCCACCTCCAAAAAAAGAAGAAGCCCCCAACGGATGCTATGGTGGCTAGCATGATGGCAACTATCACCATAATATAGTGCTTACTACAGTCATGGTAAGGTGGGACGTTAAATTTGGCCAATATCTCTACCATTTGACAAGCCGGAACGACAGTATCTCCCAAAATTTCTTATTTATGAAATGTTTTGATATAATTAAATTTTGTATTTTAAAGTTTCATAGTGGAGAATATAGCTGTAATGTCATTTTGAAAATCTTTAAAGAGGAACTTTATTTGTTTCATCCTATCACTTATAAGAAATGGTTTAATGGTCATATGCACAACAAAATTAAAAAAATTATAAAATTTATAAACGAGTGATTGTATTGAAAAAGTATAAATGTTATAGTTTTTTTATATTCTACTTAACAATCAGTCCATAAATTTGCTCAACAACATAGAAAAAAATTAGGTCTACTGAAGCAAAATCTAACAATAAAAAAGAAACACATAGTGCTTCTAATATACATGGTATACCATGATAAACAAAAAATAGAACATGGAAAATTCTTAATTATGACAAGTAGATCGTTCGTAGAAACGAAAAAGCAAGAATGATTGGCTGAACACTCCGTTGCTCTTAAAAAAGAGACGACGCCTTCCCTGCCTTTCAATTTCCCAAGGAAATCAATTAAATTGTTTAGCCAGTTTCCTTCAAAATTTTGGAAGGAAAATAACCCTTAATGGGATGACAGTGAGAATCCTTGTATGATAAAAATAAAATAAAGAAAGTGAACGACGTGAAGAAAACCAATAAAATTCCTACACCAATACAATATATTTGATTCGTAACTATTCATCCAATCACTAATTGAGTGGCCATGATCAAGAGACCAAATCGAGCAACCATGGCCTCAAGCTTCGTGGCTCGAAAAGATCTACAAATTAGCAACCATGAACATTTATGGTTGCCAGAAGCTTGAGCTTGAGCCCGTGCAATGGTAGCTGCAATGGAACCCCTCTCTCTATTTCTTAACTTTGTTTTCATTTATGCTATTTAATGAGGTGTCTATTTGGTATCATATAATATCTTTGAGCAAATTATAACACGATGCATATATTTCGGCATTCGTGTCAATAATTTTGCTATACATGTCAACAAAAATCAACCCGCAAGAGAAAAATTATAACGCGACATTTTCTAAAATGTTGATATGTTGGGTATTTAGTATCATTTATTTTATTTCGGAACAATATTCCACAATCTAAAATTTGCGGTCAATTAACTCGTGGAGTTCCTTTCCTTGAATAACGTCATTAGATTTGTTTCTTTTAATATTACACAAATTCAAAACCAGGATTCTCTACTCCGGTTGCCCACAGTAGACAAGAGAAAGCGGATGGCTCAAGTAGCACCGTTACTTATAAAATTTAACGGTGCCATAAAAAACTTTGGGAAAATTCTATTTTGGTACCTCAAGTGAAAGCGTTTTCTCAATTTGGCATCCAAAGTAGATACGATATCAAATAACAGTATGAAGTACCTAATCAATATTAAATAAGGACCCGAAATGCTCAAAAAGTCTTAAATAAGGGCCTGGGTCACCAAGCGGCCAAAATGCTTACCGGCCGGCTAAAATATTACTGTTCCGGCACCGGAACAATAACTTTTTTATTATTTTTTTCTTTCTATTTTTTTTCCTTTTCCTTTTCTTTTTTTTTTCTTCTCTTCCTCCGCTGGCCATAGCCAAGGCCAGCGGAGGTTGCCCGCCTCAGGCGGAGGCGGCCCTCACCGGCTTCGGGTGAGGGCCGCCCTCGCCTGGGCTAGGCGAGGTCAGCCACGCTAGTTGCCAACGAGATCAAGCTTGGCCAGATCTGGCAAAGGCTCGGCCCCGCCGATCGCTGGCGAGGCTCGACCTCGTCGGCGTTGAACAAGATCCGTCTCGCCTGCAACGGCGAGGCCGCCCTCACCGGCAACTGGTGAGGTTGACCTTGCCCAGCCCAGGCGAGGGCGGCTCTCGTCCGACGAGGGCGGCTCTCGTCCGACGCCGGCGAGGGCGAGGTTGGTCTCGCCGGCGAAAACATTTCCACTTGAGGTACCAAAATGGAATTTTTCTGAAAACTTTTTATTTTTTTGGTCAGACATTAGGAAACCTAAAGAAGGAAAGTGATTCAATTGAAGGCCACCACTTTAAGCTCCAATTGAACGATGGATGGCAATTTTACTAAAATTGGGTGGATAGAGTCATGTAGAGAATGGAAGTATGTATATATGAGATGAAAATGATAGCATGGTACTAATATCTAAGTGGAATAAAGAAACCCTAAGTCAACATTCATTGGTCTATTCTTCCTCCTCCTTCTTCTTCTCTCTTTCATCAAACGAACGCATACTTCCTCACTCTCAGCTCGGTGTTTGTCCCTCCGTCGCCCGCCGCCCGCCGCCTCTCGAGGCTCGCTCGCCGCTCCGTCGAGCCGTCGACCGCCGCTCGAGCCCTCCGTTCCTCCGGGCTCGCTCCGTCGCGCGGGCGGCTAACGCCGACGCTTGCCCGAGCGGCGCCGCCGCGGCCGCGAGGAATCAGGTACACAGCATGTCCAATCCGTCTCTTTTCCGGTCCTTTTTCTTGGTCTCTGAAGTCTGAATCGGCTTCCGCCTCGCTCCATCTTTCGTTTCTGACCAAGAAAGCTCTTTGCCGGAAATGAATTTTCGCCTGCGGCGGCGGCGGCGCCCGCCCCAAGGCCCCCCCCGGCGGTGGCGGGGCGAATTCGATTCGCCCACCACGGTGCGGTGACGGGCATTAGCCCGCCCCGGCGCCCCATTCCTAGACTCAAGTTCCTCTCTTTCGCCGGTGCAATTCATCTTTCCAGGCTCGAAACATTCGTCTGCTGAAAGTTTAGTTCGAAGTTTGTGATTTGCCAGATTTTCTTCGAGTTGCCGAACAGATTCGGCCAAACTTTTATTTAACGGATTGAATGTAAAGCTTAAAAACATGAGCCTTTTTGAAAATCGTATGGAGTTTCGGGTTTGGCCCGGACCGATCCGAATTGGCCGCGTGCGGTTCGGTCCGGCCTACATCCGGGCCACTTTTTTGGTAGAGCTAGTACCGCCGGGCAGGCCTACTGGGCAGTCAGCGTTCACCCACTTGGCTAGCCGTAGCCTCTAGCAGAGCAGCAAGCAAGAACATTCGCATGTGTCAAGAAGGTCCCTTTCCCATTTCCTTTCCCTTTCCTTTCCATTGCACCAGTTTGATCAATTTCATCTCTTTTCACCTTCTCCTCAAACCAATTACTGGATAACTCAGACCAATTGATCATTGGTTGCTTGCCTTCTGAGCTTCCGGTTATTATCAGTGTCATCCATTTGAAAACCTGTTTTGGAGTTGTCGGTGTTTGTCATCAAAATGGTTGCTTGAGACTCTTTCGTTAATTGTTTGTCTTTTGGGGCCTGGGCTGAATTGCCTTTGTTGAATAGGTATCGGGGAATGGCGTGTGCTGGAGAAATCACACCTGCTGAGTTCTTGAAGGTATGTTTAAATCACCAGATGCTGTTTCTGCCCGAAAAAGATCCTATTGTCTTTATGATTTTGGCGAGTTTAAGTTGGATTGATTGATAAATGTCGGATGCTTTTTTTCTTTTTTGCTGAGTTTTCTCGTAAATTGGAATGCTTTAGCTTGTCTATTGCAAGATCATTTATTTTCGTTACTTGCTTAATGCTGAAGCATCGGTTCGATGAATCTTTTACGCAGGGCACCCTTAGGCAGACTTTGTTTTTGCAGAGAAATGTACAAAGACGATGGACCCATTTGCTTAGGGGTACACTTCAAAGAAAGAATTTAATGGGGAGCTTGAATGATGGTAGACAGATTTCTTTGAGATGCCGTGCTCAAGCGAAGCCTAAAGCTGTGGTTTCCGAGGGTGTGAGCGGTGCTGTTGAAGAAGAATCAGCTTTAACCGAAAAACCTGCCAAAGAAGTCATACATTTTTTCCGCGTTCCGTTGATTCAAGAGAATGCGACTTCAGAACTCCTCAAATCAGTTCAGGCCAAAGTGTCCAATCAGATTGTTGGTTTGAAGACAGAGCAGTGTTTTAACATCGGGCTTGATTCGAGGCTTTCTAGTGAAAAACTTTTGGTTCTCAAGTGGCTCCTTCAAGAAACTTACGAGCCGGAGAATCTGGGGACTGAGAGCTTTCTTGAGAAGAAGAGGCAGGAAAGCTTAAATACGGTTGTAGTTGAGGTTGGGCCAAGACTATCGTTTACGACAGCTTGGTCTGCTAATGCAGTATCCATTTGTCGAGCTTGTGGGTTGAGTGAAGTGACAAGATTGGAGAGATCGAGAAGGTACTTGTTGTACAGTAAGGGTCCTTTGCAGGATCACCAAATTTATGAGTTTGCCCAAATGGTTCATGATAGGATGACGGAGTGTGTTTATACCCATAGGCTGACATCTTTTGAGACTAGTGTGGTGCCTGAGGAAGTGCGTTCTATACCTGTCATGGAGAGGGGTCGAAAGGCTTTGGAGGAGATCAATGAGCAAATGGGCTTGGCTTTTGATGAGCAAGACTTACAATATTACACTAGGTTGTTTCGAGAGGACATTAAGCGCGATCCAACGACTGTGGAGTTGTTTGATATTGCACAGTCGAACAGCGAACACAGCAGGCACTGGTTCTTCACTGGGAAGATGGTCATCGATGGACAGCCTATGAAGAGAACTCTGATGCAGATTGTGAAGAGCACTTTGCAGACCAATCCAAATAATTCCGTCATTGGGTTCAAGGACAACTCAAGCGCAATCAAGGGTTTCCCTGTAAACCAGTTGCGCCCTGTTCAGCCGGGTTCAACATGTCCATTAAATGAAACCAGTCGGGAATTGGATATCTTGTTTACAGCCGAGACCCATAATTTCCCATGTGCAGTTGCACCTTATCCTGGTGCAGAGACAGGAGCTGGTGGTCGAATCAGGGACACCCATGCCACTGGTAGGGGGTCTTTCGTTGTTGCAGCTACAGCTGGTTACTGTGTTGGGAACTTAAACCTGGAGGGGTCTTTTGCTCCTTGGGAGGATCTGTCCTTCTCATATCCATCGAATTTGGCTTCACCGCTGCAGATCCTCATTGACGCTAGCAATGGTGCCTCGGATTATGGGAACAAATTCGGGGAGCCATTGATTCAGGGGTACACCAGGACTTTTGGCATGAGACTTCCCAATGGAGAGAGGCGCGAGTGGTTGAAGCCTATAATGTTCAGTGCAGGCATTGGACAGATTGATCACATTCATATATCAAAAGGGGAACCTGACATAGGAATGTTGGTTGTAAAGATTGGAGGGCCCGCTTATCGAATTGGAATGGGAGGTGGGGCGGCATCGAGCATGGTTAGCGGGCAAAATGATGCTGAGCTTGATTTTAACGCTGTTCAGCGTGGAGATGCTGAGATGGCTCAGAAGTTATATCGTGTTGTTCGTGCTTGTATTGAAATGGGGGAGAAGAACCCAATCATCAGCATTCATGACCAGGGAGCGGGTGGAAACTGTAACGTCGTCAAGGAGATAATATACCCAAAAGGTGCTGAGATCGATATTAGAGCTGTTGTGGTCGGCGACCACACCATGTCTGTTCTGGAGATCTGGGGTGCAGAATATCAGGAGCAAGATGCAATCTTGGTGGAGCCTGAAAGCCGTGAACTGTTGCAGTTGATATGTGAAAGAGAGAGGGTTTCCATGGCCGTTGTAGGAAGTATAAATGGTCAAGGACGAGTCGTTTTGGTTGATAGTCACCTTACTAAAAAATCCAAAGCAAGTGGACTCCCACCCCCTCCTCCTGCTGTGGATCTAGAGCTTGAGAAAGTGCTTGGCGACATGCCCCAGAAATGCTTTGAGTTCCAGCGTGTGGCCCATCCGCTAGAGCCGCTTGATATTGCTCCTGGAATCACAGTGATGGATTGTCTGAAGAGGGTACTGAGACTTCCATCTGTTTGTTCGAAACGGTTCTTGACGACGAAGGTGGATCGTTGTGTCACAGGTCTGGTAGCACAACAACAGACTGTGGGCCCCTTGCAGATCACACTAGCAGATGTTGCAGTTATTGCTCAGACTTATGACAACCTGACAGGAGGTGCATGTGCCATAGGAGAGCAGCCGATCAAAGGTCTTTTGGACCCAAAAGCGATGGCTCGGTTGGCTGTTGGAGAAGCACTCACAAACCTAGTTTGGGCCAAAGTCACTTCTCTTTCTGATGTCAAGGCTAGTGGCAACTGGATGTATGCTGCCAAGCTTGACGGGGAAGGAGCAGCCATGTACGATGCTGCGACAGCTCTTTCTGAAGCAATGATAGAGCTTGGGATTGCTATTGATGGCGGAAAGGACAGTTTGTCCATGGCAGCCCACGCCGCAGGGGAGGTGGTCAAGGCCCCTGGAAATCTAGTAATCAGTGTCTATGTCACATGCCCTGATATCACTAAAACAGTGACCCCAGATCTCAAACTGGGTGATGATGGTTTCCTACTTCACATTGATTTGGCAAAGGGGAAGCGAAGGTTAGGTGGATCTGCTCTGGTGCAGGTTTTTGACCAAATTGGGGATGAGTGTCCTGATCTCGAGGATGTTTCTTACCTTAAGAGGGTATTTGACGGTGTTCAGAATCTCATTGACGATGAAATGATATCGGCCGGTCATGATATTAGCGATGGAGGGCTCTTGGTTTCGGTTCTCGAGATGGCATTTGCAGGTAACTGTGGCTTTAGCCTAAATCTAGATTCTCTTGGAAATAGCCTATTCCAAACGCTATTTGCAGAAGAGCTTGGACTTATCCTCGAGGTCAGCAAGAAGAACTTGGATATTGTATTGGAAAAGCTCTCTGAGGTGGGTGTTTCTTCTCAGATCATTGGCCAAGTTACTTCCAGTCCTGTGATAGATTTGAAGGTTGATGGGGCAACTCACCTGAATGAGGACACAGCTCTCCTTCGAGACTTGTGGGAAGAAACCAGCTTTAATCTGGAGAAACTGCAAAGATTGGCTTCTTGCGTAGATCAAGAGAAGGAAGGATTGAAGTCCAGGCATGAACCTTCTTGGAATTTGTCCTTCATTCCCTCTTTTACTGATCAAAAGTACATAACTGCCTCTTTGAAGCCCAAAGTAGCTGTTATTCGAGAAGAAGGCAGCAATGGAGACCGAGAAATGTCTGCTGCATTTTATGCTGCTGGGTTTGAACCATGGGATGTTGCAATGTCGGACCTTCTTAATGGTTCCATCTCTCTGAATGAATTTCGCGGAATAGTGTTCGTTGGAGGGTTCAGCTATGCTGATGTGCTCGATTCAGCCAAAGGTTGGTCAGCTTCTATACGATTCAACAAACCTCTTCTCGCTCAGTTTCAGGAGTTCTACAGGCGGCCTGATACGTTCAGTCTAGGTGTCTGCAATGGATGTCAGCTCATGGCTCTGCTGGGATGGGTTCCGGGTCCCCAGGTTGGGGGGGTTCTTGGAACCGGTGGGGACCCATCGCAGCCACGGTTCGTCCATAATGAATCTGGCCGCTTTGAGTGTCGCTTTGCTAGTGTAACAATTAAGGATTCACCTGCAATAATGTTCAAAGGAATGGAGGGTAGTACACTGGGAGTATGGGCTGCTCATGGTGAGGGAAGGGCATATTTCCCAGATGATGGAGTCCTTGATCGTGTGCTACATTCACATCTGGTGCCGCTGAAATACTGTGATGATGATGGAAATCCAACTGAAGCCTATCCTTTCAATGTGAATGGCTCTCCTTTAGGAGTGGCTGCAATATGTTCTCCTGATGGAAGACATCTAGCGATGATGCCTCATCCCGAGCGTTGCTTTTTGATGTGGCAATTCCCCTGGTACCCAAAGCATTGGGATGTGGAGAAGAAAGGACCCAGCCCATGGTTGCATATGTTCCAGAATGCACGAGCATGGTGCCTCGAGACAACTGGTATATCCGATCATTGCCTTCTTGGAGTCTTTAGCTTTTGAGCGCTTCACTTTATTTCTCCCCCTCTGTATACAATAATTTGTTTTTAACTGGACTGTTAATGCTCTCCCTTTTAGTTGCTCATTCATCGATCTGCCGGTTCTTTTTGCAGACAAAGCTTAAAATTGCTGTCCAATTGCAAGATTTATTAGATACAACCCAAGCACCAGCACCTCGTTCTAGGTATCAGTCATTGTGATTCTTGTTTAGCATTGGCAGTCATATAAGTACCCACTGCAGTAGGGTTCGATTTGCCTTTCCACCTATCTGATCCAATTCGTGATTATGCACAATGTAATCTTAGATAACGTTTCTCATAATTTATTCCATATCTGGGGCTGTCTCGTATTTTGCCATGATTTTCTTATATAGCATTCGATTGCATTTCTAAACTGACCGGTGTATCTACATTCTTCAGACCTGGCCATGGGAATGATAGCGAGGCGGAAGAATGGAGCATGCTGAAAATTGTTACAGAGTTGTAGCAGTGTTGGAGGAGGTGTCTCAGTTTATGTTGTTATGTAGGAGCTGTGATCCTCATACTTTTTTTAGTTGACAATACTCAGAGGTGAAATCACCTTAAGATTTTGCGTACTTAGGAGTTTTTGTTGTTGTAAGTTGTGCCTGATGGTACATCGTATTGAGCATTTCTTTCGCCAGTCATCAAGTATGACCATTTTTTTTTTTTTTTTGCTAAAACGAACCTTCAATGCATCAGAAAAGAACAATATTACACAGAAGAGGTAGAGCCTACATCAACACGATAAATTAAGGAAGACTCCGCTAACACTAAGTTTTTGACTCTAGGTGGGAGATCATTAAAAAAGAAAGACGAAGCATTTCCCAAATGATAAAAAGCCCATTTTGCAAGCTCATGAGCAGCACCATTACTAGATCTGTTGATCCACTTGAAACTCCATTTTGGGTTGTTGCTGAGAAGAAAGCGAGTGTCCGAGACGAAAGGATGAATACACCAAGGACAAATGCCCTTTTGTTGAAGAGCATCAATTAACACCTTACAATCACTTTCAAAAACCGCTTTGTTGACGTCGAGGGATTGAGCAACTTTGCATGCGAGAAGAAGAGCTGCAGCTTCCACTTCCACTGGCGAGTTCCATCTTCCTCGTCTTGTCCACGCTTGGACAACTGAGCCTCTATACGATCGTGCAATAATACCTATGGCACCTCTGTTATCTTTCCACACACCATCTATATTAAATTTCAACTCTTGGTTTGATGGAGGAATCCAAGGGTTTGACCTTACCCCAATAGAATCCGGTTTCTCGCTTAACCCAACTTTGTCCTCCCTCTTGAACATATTTGAATATTCCAAGAAATCTTGTATGATCATCTGAATCACGTGGGAAGGCACTGGAATAGTCTGTTCATGTAGCTTTGCATTCCTGTAACGCCACATTATAGTGCAAAGAATTGCTGCATAAAGGGTGAAGAGCTTGCAATCCACTCCCGTTGTCTGTGCTATTTTTCCTGGATCAAGAAAGTGATTCACCATCTCTTCCGGAGACCTGAAGTTCCAAGCAGACGAGATAATACCCCATGGGCTCTGTCTCCACAAAATTTGGGCTAGAGGACATCTTGTGAACATATGTACTGAATTTTCCTCCGAAACTCCACACAAAGGACAAGAGGGGTCTGGGATATGAATCAATTGAAACAAGTTAGCTCGACAAGGTAAAACATTAGACACTATCCTCCACAATATCATTTTGTGTCGCTCATGAGCTCTAGCTTTCCAGATTTTGTTCCAAATCCCACTATCGTTACCTTTTCCATTTTGCAACTTTATGAGTTTGTAAGCAGATTTAACAGAAAACACTCCTTCGATAGCTAGATGCCAAATCAATTTGTCTTCCCCAATGGAGTTTGGCACATGGATCTGAAGGATGGCTTGTACTGAGGTTGGGCAAAATGTCTGATTTAGCCTTAATACATCCCAAGTTTTTGTCCCTGAGATAAAGAAGCTTTCTATCTTTCTGTGCTTCAAAGCAGGATCTGGATCAATAAAAGAAGGCATATAAGTTGAGACATTAGGAATCCATGGGTGATTTCCGACCTCGATCGACTTTCCATCCCCTATTTGATATAGAGTTCCCATATTAAGTATTTCTCTGGTATCTATTATTGCCTTCCACAGAGAAGAGGATGATACCTTAACCTTGTGATTCCAGAAATTTGAGGTTTGCAGATATTTCCCTTCAAGTACTCGAACCCGTAACTTTCGTCTATCTTGGATCATTCCCCAACCGAGCTTCAAAAGCAAAGCATTGTTGAAGTCCTTATTCTGCCGAAAACCCATTCCTCCACTCTTCTTATTTCTACACAGAGAATCCCAACATTTAGGTGTAAGATATCTGTTCTTCTCGGTTGGCACACCCCACCAGAATTTCCTTATAGAGGCATCGAGTCTGTTACTAGTACTCCGAGGTAGCCAACTAGATTGCATAGCATAAATTGGTGTGCTCTGAACAACCGATCGGATATATGTTGCTCTCCCCGCCCAAGATAGTGTCTTTCTTTTCCAGGAACTAAGTTTATCGTCAACCTTTTGTTCAAGGAATTGATATTTTGTCCTACTTTTTCCTGGATTAAAGAGGGGATTTCCAAGGTACAGTGATTCAGGATCTATCTTTTGCATGTGGAGCTCATCCATACAAAACTTTTTCATGCCCACAGAAGTATTTTTAGAAAAAAAGACCGACGACTTCTGATGATTCAAGCTTTGACCTGACCACAAGCAATAAATTTCAAGGCATTCCTTCAGTGCTCTCACTTGATGTTTAGTGGCTCCAACAAATAACAACAAGTCATCGGCATACATAAGGTGAGTTAAAGGCGGACTTTTTCGCCCTGCTCTTATACCTGTAATAATCTTTAGATCCTCTGCTCTAGATAGAATTCTAGAAAGAAGTTCGGTATATATCACAAACAGGTATGGCGAGATAGGGTCACTTTGTCGAATTCCCTTCTGAGGTTTAAAACTTCCCGCTAGTCTACCATTAATGAGAAGAGAATAATGAATCGACGAGAAACATTTTTTGATGAGCCTGCAAAAGTGAGACGAAAACCCCAAGCTACAGAGTATTGCATCAAGTATATTCCAATCAACTCTATCATAAGCTTTTGACATATCAGCCTTGACTCCCATGAATGGACTCCCCTTTCTTTTCTTCCTCATGGAATGTAAGATTTCCTGTGCAATTACGGAATTCTCTTGAATGCTTCTGCCCGAAACAAAAGCTGATTGCTTAGGTGAAATGATACGACTGAGTAACCCTTTTAGTCTATTTGCCAACAACTTAGAGATAAGTTTATAGCTCACGTTGCATAAACTTATGGGCCGAAAATGGTTAAAGGTGTGTGGATTATGAGTTTTTGGGATGAGTACTATAAAAGTATGATTGAGAAGATGAGGCAACTAGCCTGAGTTAAAGAAATGTTGCACATATTGCACAATATGGTCCTTCACCACATCCCAGCATTTCGTGTAGAAAATAGCATGGAATCCGTCCGGGCCTGGTGATTTAAGAGGTGCCATCTCTTTCAAGACGTTATATATTTCATCCTCAGTTGGAATCGCCAAAAGATCCAAGTTTTCTTCGTTAGAGACTACCTTAGGGAAGAGTTCCCTAATGAGAGGGTGTGGATCAAGTGATGTTCCCGAGAAAAGCTCTATATACTTGGATAAAAAGAAGTTTTTAATCTCATCTATACTTGTAAGCCACTGGCCTCCATCATCCTGAACTGTGAGGATACAATTTTTGCGCCTTCTGATGTTTGTAGAGAGATGGAAGAATTTGGTATTCCGATCACCCTCCTGTAGCCATGATTGTCGCGATTTTTGTTTCCATATCATCTCCAATCTCTCCCATTGCTCGTTAATGGCCACCTTGATTTCTTTTTCCCTCCTGCTTTGATCTTCTGAAGGGTCATCACTTTGAATGGAATCAAGTGCTACCATCAATTCCTTGAGGCGTTGTTGGCAAATACCAAAATGTTCCTTATTCCACCTTTTGAGAGTTGTTTCTGTCGATTTCAGCTTCCTATGCCATGTGGTTAATGGATTGCCTACCACATTGTTGTTCCAAGCCTTTTCCACTTCATTAACACAAGTTGAGTCCCGTAGCCATGCAGCTTCAAATTTAAAAGGACGTTTCGAGTTATCCTCAATTGAAGTTGAATTCAGCAAAATAGGAGAATGATCCGAGTTTACCACCGGCAAGTGTACAACCCCTGCTCGAGGGAATTTCTCACACCATGATGTCGAACAAACTGCTCGATCAAGTCTTTTCCGAACGCCTGCAAAGCCTTCTCTGCTATTTGTCCAAGTATAAGGTTTGCCTTTGAACCCAAGATCGACACAACCCAATGCATCCATAAAATCTACCAGAAAGTGACGAGATGGGCCCGGACCTCTTCTATTGGACGCCTCATAGTCATATATAGTCTCATTGAAGTCACCAATTCCAACCCAATCTTCCCCCAAGTTTTGAACCCGGCTTGTGAAGTCTTCCCAAAACACTCGTTTAAGCCCACAATAAGGAGGTGCATACACCAACGAAAGCCACCACAGTTGTTCGGGATTTTCTTTGTTAGAAACCTCTGTATGGATTTGGTTTTTGTCTGCAAAGGAACAGGATAAAGCTACAGGATCTTTCCACATGACTGCTAAACCTCCCGCATTATTTTCCGTAGGAATAGAGAAGGACCGAGTAAATCCAATCCTTCTTGTAATAGTTTCTATCCGTCTAGTATCACATTTTGTTTCCGATAGAAACACAATATCGGGGTTATAAGATCGGCATGTGGCCTTCAGCTCTCTCATTGTCGAGTTTCCAGCAATGCCTCGACAATTCCATGCTAAAATATTCATGGCTACAATGGGCGCATAACTTGGCTCGCCCTTCAGAATTCCACTTCTTGCACCTGACTTGGTGACCATTAGCCTGCAGTTCTTGGGTACTTTTTCCTGCACTGTTCTCCTCTCTTGTCAAACTCAATTGCATCTACTAAATGGGTTTCCGCTGTGTGCTTTTGTGATTAATTATTCTCTCACAAACAAGTTCGGTTTAATAGGGTTTAGAATTGGTGTAATATCATGAATTTGGCCGGTGGTGTCGAGATTGTCGACAGCATTTTCTCACCTGTGATCATAGGCCGCTCGTTAAAATAAAATGGGGTATTGAATTGTAAAAGGAAAAGACTTTTACATGCTTTTTGTAACACAACTTCAAAATATATATTGAAGACTCCTGAGTAGTCCAAGATAAATGCAACTTTAGTGACACTGGAGATATGAGATTTTTTATTAGTGTAAAGTGAATTTATGTACAAGAAAAACAAACCTATATAATTAGATCATCTAATAGATGTTACATATATTTAACTAAGACATGAAAAGGAGAAATCACTATCATGATAAGAATTTAAAGACTGTTGAATGATATAGCCTCTTTTATTTGCTGATCATAATTTTCTGTCTTTCTCCGTTCATTTTCGTGACCAAATGAACTTGGTGTCGTTAAACGATGTCAAAACCTTTTCTGTTTCATGCCTCGGATCGAAGGGTTAATTCTGCCAAGATTTGCGTTCTGTTGCTTCTGCAGTGTTTCTGCCAGGATCGCCACAACTTTTAGTGCGGAAAGCCAGAAATCAACAATCTCTCTATGGTGACAAGTGGCACTAATATTATGACAACGTGAAGCTTTACAATGCAATCGCGTAAACTAGGATTTTGCACACGAACTCGAATTGAGAAGTCACATGCCGCCGTCCATTTCGGGGTTAATACTTACAACAAAAAGATGTTACATCTGCTCGGCATTGTCCGTCTTGGAGGGAAAAGTATTTATGTGCCGGATAAACATGCATCAATGACGACTTGATGTAACCAACCGACCAGGATTGTGTGTATTATGAATCTCATCCTATTTGTAGCCACGTACTTATATGCATCTCACTTTTAATTGATCAAACAACACCACGTGTCGCTATCATACGATATTGCCTCATTATTAACTTCTTGTCTCGTAGAGATGCATGAATGTAGTTCTTGAAATAGACTCAAGGTGCATACAGAAGCCACGCAAACACAGAGTAATGCCAGACTGAGGCTTTACTGGTGCAAGACTAAGAATTTACTAAACAGAGAAAGGATGTCAATTTGTCCGTCCGATTTTTCGTGAAGGCGACTCATACACTAATGGGCTAGCGTGGGCACTACACTCAAAACTTATCAGGAGTTGTGCCTGTTTGTAACTCTTTTCAGTCTTCATATGTTACTATCGGGAGACAAATAGGCCACTGATATATCCAGGAAATGTAGAAATCTCTTCCTCTGTTAAGCATTTCGCTTTCGCTCATAAATCCATCGCCCCAAAAGAAATAGAAAACCAAAAGAAGGATTTCAATAGGATGTCTTACATCAAAATGTTTCACCCTCACGAACTTCCACATCTCACTATTTCCTATGAAAAATTTTGTGTGACGGTTTTCATCCGCCGTGGAGATATCAGTGACACAATTGAAGGAGTTGAATTTGAATTGGCATTTGGATATTGTCAAAACTGATCTTGACATGGTTGCAATACACAAACTATTAGGAAGGAAAGAACCGACATAATTCTCTTACTATGGCATAGTTTCAATTAAGACATGATCAATGTTTACAAGTATAGAACTTTACCAAAAAAAAAAATGTTTACAAGTATAGAGATCTGCAATCGTGCACCTGGAATGTCACAATCTCTCATAGTCGAGTTTTGCCGACTGCAAGAAATATGAACCTGAGTTAGGTGACTGGAATGGTTGAGCAAAACATAGATGAAATAAGAACTTCAAGCTTTCAGTGCCAATCTAGTAGTTGAAGATCAAATCTCAAAGTTTTCTAAAAATGGGTCAGTGTTTAGTCTTGAGCAGCAATGGACATTATTGAGGTACGCGGGAGATGTATTCAGCCACAATCAGCTGAGTTGTTACTATAAGCACCTTGTGTATTTGCCATGAGATCAAAATTTCTAGTTAGAGTAATAAATTCATTCAATCTCCTGAAGCAAGATTAAGCTAGGCGTGTCGGAACATGTCGGAGCGTGTCGGACACCGACACGTCGGCCTCCTGAACATGTCCGTGCTACACAGTCTCCTGAAGCAAGATTAAGCTAGTCTTAGCAGCACGAGCCAACTTTTCTTTGTTTTTGTTTTCCTTTTCTTTTTGCCAGAATAGATGAGCCAAACATAAATGGGACAATGCAGTCCAGATTAGGCTCAATTAAGAATATAGTCAAATAGAAAAATCTTTAAGGCAGCTGAAGCGCAATATACGGGGTAGTATTAATTGAATTCTACAATTATGAATAGCTGTTAGGACAGGGTACCTTGATTAACATGTCAGTTGGAAGCCATGCTGGTGCAGTAGGAATACCTACCCATGCAATCTGTGAAAATGCATTATATCAAATATCAATGTTAACCACAAGTAGCCAGTGTATCAGCTGAATTGCAGGACACTACCCTAGTTTTGCTTCAAAATCACTTGGAGATACAGACAGTATAAACAATCCGAGGATATAAGTTTACTGTTCACAGTTTATCCAGAAGATAGTTGATGTCAAAATATAAGATTTCCCAGTTTCTGATGGCTCAAAATGAATACCAGTGAGGAAGAGTACTAATCTCAAAGCTACAGTGACATTTAACCAATCATTTGCCAAATTTGAGATTACTTGTTGCTCATACTAACAATCCAAATTAAAAAAAAAAAAAAAGAATTCTCCATCACTCTTCCCAAGCTCAAAATGCTTTTGAACTTAAAGGGAAGGTAAACTTAGCGGAAAAGCGGGGGAAAACTTCCGCTCGAAGTCCAATAACAAAAGTTATCCAATTAACAAAGCCAACATGGTCAAGTACAAACTTACAAGTGCATATTCTCCAGTCTCGAAGATCCGTATGTCCAATACCTATGATTGTTCCAGCAATCAGAAATGTGAATAGTTAGACGAAGCACTAGATTATGGGGACACTTTCCAATTCAATTGTTTGAATTCCGCAAAATAAGAAACAACCCACCTCGCCACGATTCTCATAGATGTAGTCCAAACCTTTATAATAAGGTGGATGCCCAACTGATAGATACTGAAAAGGGATATCCATATGTCAGCATATTCAATTACCCCAAACGATCACATTATCAAGCATTTCAAGGAAATGGAGAGGGCAAAGAAAAGATGCAGAAGAATAAACAATCCCGTAAGTTAGAGCCCCTTTCTAAAGGCAAGCAATCTTCTTTACCCACAAATTCATACGTAACTGGGACTCATGGATACACGTTCTTTGATGAACATCAACCAAACACAAGAACCCATTTACCCATTAAGAAGAAATAGAAGGAGAGAATTGCTCTCACATTGATACTGTTGAGGTACTTCTCCTTATCCACCCTCACGATCTGGCCCTTCTTCACTGAGACAAAACAATAAACACCACACAATCAGTCAGTCAACTCTGTTCCACCATCCTCAATTCACAGCAACCCAAGAGCGAGATTGACCCGGAGGAGAAACTCACTGGAGTAAACCGGCTTCTTGGGCCGTTCAGAAGCCACGGTCGAAGGCTGAGCGTTTGTGCCTGAAGAGTCTTCGGCCTTCACCTCCGCGGGCTTCTCCTTCTCTGGTTCAGACGCGGCAGCAGAAGCTTTCGCTTTCGCCATCGACACCCTGATCGATGGCAAATGGAGAAGAGGGTGGTTTCTGGGGATGGGTTGAGGGTGTGGTGGAGGGATGCCATAGAAAGGGTTGCGCGAGAAGACGGCAGACAAGGCCATTGGAAGAAGATTCAAAGTGCAGGGACTCTGTGAGCTGTTCTTGAAGCAGCTTGGCTTTTGGTCCAGTGAAGCAGGGAGAGTGTGAAGAAGTGGAGATAAGAAAAACTGTTCATCTTCTCTTTCTCAACCGTTAGCGGCCACTTAGGATAAAGAAATAAGTTATTACTTTTGCTGTGATATTTGCAAATTTAAAATATGATTATTTTATGTTTCAAAAAATTATAAAGTAATTCAAGTGTTCTACTGTTAACAGTTCTAATATCATGGAATATGTATGGAACTCAACGCTAAATAATAATAAAAAGGAAAAAATTAACTGAAAAATAAAAATGTGAAAAGAAAAAATCCTCCCAAACGATGATTTTAGCATTAGACTTTTTAAGTGGTAAGATGGCAAGTACAAAAGGTAAACAAGGCGAAATGATATTTCATCTTTTCTTGAGAATACTGGTGGCGATTTTGTCAATGAATTTACGTCAAAAGAAGGCCAAAACCATATTGTGAATAGTGATTATGATGGATGTGGTTGCAAAATTTAAGGGAGAGAGGCCTCTCTTGGCAATTCTGAAAGTACAGGACCTACCTTACAGATACCAAAGTATATGGACATGCTTCATAGATACTGTACAGTACATGGTTGCTCTAATTAACCCTAGAATTTCCGTATTTCTTCTTTTTTTTTTCTTGATTTTGGCTAATTTAACCCAGTTTGACCTTGTAAAATCTGATTGCAGGCAATTGGGAATGTGAAAACTTGAATTCATACCGTAGTCCAGACTCGATACAAAGTGTACGAGCCTTGAAACAGTGCTAATCTTGTCGGAATGGTGTGTTTCTTAAGTTAAAAGGCATTGCCAGCACATGACAGGTTGAGCATAAATCTGATAGCAGTCATGCTTGGAGGAAGTCACTCAAGTTGAGATGGCAGTTGAAGCCCCATGTGCAGTCCATTGTCGGTGATGGCAAGTCCATTTCATTGTGGTTTGATCATTGTTGTCCCCATGGAGTTCTATTGGACAAAGATCTTGAGAGGGTCATCTGTGACTCTACTTTAAGTTGAGATGCTAAAGTAGCTGATGTCGTTGTCGACAGTGAATGGAGACGGCCAATCCTTAGATCTGATACATGTGTAGTTCCAAAATCCACTACTCCTGATAGAGTGGGCTTCATGGGTGCCAAAGGGGGTGTGTTCACTCAAGATGAAGCCTGGAAGTTGACTAATGTGTGGAAGACCACAGCGTCTTGGCACAGACTCCTCTGGTTCAAGCCTAATGTTCCTAAACATGGTAAATAGCCTGGTCTCGGCTTGATAGGCTTCAAACTGGAGACGGAATGGGGAAATGGTGCTCAGTTGATGGGCATTGTTTGCTGCGTAAGCAGCAAGATGAGTCAAGAGATCACTTGTTCTTCGAGTGCTCTTTTTCAGCACTGATTTGGGAAAGAATAGTTGATTTGCTCGATTGTAATAGACCTGCAGGGGACTGGAATTTTGGGATTGCTTGGGCTATGCAGAGAAGGAGAGGAGTAGTTTAAAAGTGGTCTCGATGAAACTTGCTTGAAATCCAACCATTTATCATATATGGAGGCAAAGGTAGGGTTCTTCATCAGAAAGTTCTGCCACAGCTTGACAAAGTGATTGTTGTGATCAAGTCCTCGGCGAATGTTGCTATTGAGACATTACTTCAAGGTGGGAGAAAGATGCCACCTGACGATGAAAGTTTTATGCAGCAAACTGGGAACTAATGCTGTCGCTAATGGTCAAATTGCCTAGATAAAGTTCTAGGAGATTTAATGTTGATACTGCTGCTTGTTGCTGGGTGATCTGCTCGAGCTCCTGAGAGCAATGATGAAAGCGCCCGAAAATGTGTTCCGAAGGAAATCAAAGTGGTCTAAAATTGAAGTGCTGAAGATGTAAATGCAAAGACTGAAAAGCCAACTTTGCGAACAAAGACATCTAAACACTAATACTACAAGCCAGACTATAGACATCAGGGAAACTTAAATAACCGGTCCTGGAAACAAAACCTACAGACACTGAAGGAAACAAAACGAGACTGCAAAAGCACGAGGATACAAGCAGAGTTTTGGCATCGGATGTGCGTGTCCTCTTCTCCTCAGCTCTCTGTACTTATACTCTGCTTTGACGGTTACTTCCTCTTCCAATTTTCACCCACAAGCCGCTCCTCATCTTGGCTCGACTGTTGCCATCTTGTCACATTCTCAAGCAGCTATGGTATCGGGTGCTGCTCTTCCACATATTACGCAAGTCTTTGCGAAAATCCAATTCACTTATAGCTCCTTTGTCAATTCTAGAATGGGTAGGTCGAGTTTTCCCTTTCTCCAGGTCGAGGATTCTCAAACTCTTTAAAAAACTGGCCTTCCAGTGAACCTTCCTGATGAACCCAACTCGGAGCTTACATTTTCAAGACTCTCCAAAACAGCTTCAAGCATAACAAAACCAAAATTCTCTCAATAACGTACGAACACAGCATACTGAAAATTAAGTCCAGAACTCGAACAAAAACATCGTCAAGTGCACACCATACAACATGGTGTAGCCATTACAGAGGAAGGAGATAGTTTTTGTGTGTTTGGATGATATTCTGTACTAATTTACATTCACCCAGTGTCTGGAAAGCCATTCATCAGCATTCCATCTCTTATTCAGTCTCAGGATTGTATCTTCTTTCTATCTTCTTTTGCCTGTAAAACTATATCTTCTCAATGTATTTTTCCAACAGTAAATTCAATTTTTCTACGTAAATTATTCACAAAGGGAAGCTCCCTGTGATCCTGATATGGTCAAGTGTGCTTCGAAGGCCGTACTTGAGCACAGCCTGGTTGCCTAACCTAAACCCGCGTCCGTAGGCTGCCGAACCATCCGACTCTATTTGGTACTTGACGAACTCGCCAAGCTTTTTCTCAAAGTCAGATCGCAGACCCTTCTTCGACGAAGTGGATGTTGATGAAGACGATGACGGCGAGGATGAGGAAGAAGACGAGGATGCAACATCACTTCCAGAGCTAGAATAGATCTCAGAGTCCAACCACATGTGAGCCAAAACCTGGCATATGCCTTCTTCAACTTCTGGTCTTAAACTGGGATAACCTGCCAGACAACAATCAACAATTTTTCGCAGAAACTTCAGCTGTCAGATATGTGTCCTTAATGCACATCAAGTACATCTTACAAGACTACTGGATGAGAGAGGGCAAAAAGAAAACCTTTAAGCCGGAGCCAAGCGTGCATCATCTCGTGAGCAAGGATTGACCCCGTCAGCAGCCTGAGTTTTGGAAGAGTTCAGTGATGCAAAGTAGCAGCTCGCTTGTAAATGACCGAAAATGAAGTTTAGCAAGATGTAAAACATACCTTGGAAGACCATATAAAATGAGAATTGCTGTCACTTCACATTGGCGGACTAGTCTATGAGGCTCGGTTCTCATCTCAATGATCCGGTTGCCCAACCCAAATATCGGCCTCCTCATAATCTGATATATCACAAAAAAGTTCATAAGCCTTTCCATACTTCACAAAATCCCTGCTTTTCAAGGAGTAAAATGTTCAAGGAAGAGAGTCTTTACTGTGGTGACGCATTGTTCTTCAGACAAGCAGAGTCCTCTGGTCTCAGGCATGTGATGGTTCCCCTATCATTGTGAAGAAGGAAGCCAATCTTGCTGAGCAAACAATTAGACATTTATTTTAACTAAAGAAACTGAAAAACGAAAGCACGTACACTCTTTTCTCCCTCCCTCGCTTCGTTTAGTGCCTGCCTTTCAACCAGCAGCATCGGAATCTGTTGCTCCACTTTCATATTCAAACCCTCATAAAACTCTCGTATCTCAAGGTAAAGCGGTTGGCATTCGTTGGTGTCCATGATTGCTGAGTCTAGACACTCCAAACATAACTTTCGACCATCGTCAAGTGACAAGTATCTTGTATCTCTTGACTGCAGAGAAGTTCGAAGGCTTTATATCAAGAATAGAGTAAGAAACAAGAAATATTCCAATTTAGTTGATGTAAAACATGGATTTGGCCATTTGTGGCATCTGAGAACTCACTTCCATTCTTTCACAACTACAACATCGAGGAGTTCCGTCGCGCTCGTGCAAGGGGCAATACTTCTGTAGCCAAAAAGGATGCGCCCTATACTCAATAAGGCCCGCTGCATTTGTAGGAATCTGCAAAGAGATGAGGTCATTCAAATGGTGATTACTGCAATAAAATAGTGGATACAACAGAGATTAATGTCAAGCTCCTCCAAAACTGGGCAACAAGAACAGAGGGAGCAAATATGTTGACCGTGCCAATATTTAGATTGAGTGTACGTCTTGCAGCAAAGAAATGTACTTACATAGCTGTTGCAAACATCACACCTTGGATGATGCTGTTCCTTGTAGCAGGACTTGTGGTATGGGCGATTCCCCCAAACCGAGAACTTTCACCGAGGAAAATTTAAAAATTAGAATGATATATAATGGACACTGCTGCAAATTTTGAGGATTTAGAGATCCTTTAGGTTTTACTTAAACGGAGTTTTCATCTTGGATTAGAAACAGACCTCATAATCAGTAATCGGATGATTGCAAGCATGACAGCGAAAGCATTCTGGATGCCAAAATGAACCCATGCAACTCAAGAATCGCCCACTCCCAATCTCAGCATTGCAACCAGCACAAATTCTACAAGAAATAAACATTTAATATTTAGATCAGATCAATCCTGCAGGAAGTAAATGGTTCAGCAACACGAACATAAATCCATGGTTATTATTCGTACGATATCTTAGTTCATGATATTGATATTTCCCTGAATCAGCCCCTGAACAGCGGTTACTAGATTAAATAATTGAGGTTTCATAATACTAGTTATCAAAACTTTTCAGCGGCAATGGCATTTGTTATTCTGTCACTGACACTAAACTAGATCTGGTATTTAGACGCCCGGAGTCATAGGTAATTCAATACAAAGAAAGGACACACTTGTCCATCTGATGACCTCGAGACACAATGGATTATGCAAAGACAACCAACATTTAGACATATGCATCCTAAAGAGACTTAGATTTAATCAAATTAGGCTTAAAAATCAACAGAGAATCTGACAAAGCCTCCCTGCCAAAAAAAGAAGGAACATGACTCCTCATCTGAATTGTCGCTACTCATGACACAAAAGCAATTGTCTTACTAAAAGACCTACCTATACCCTGAGGGGAAGAAGGACGGATAAGGGTGTAAGATGCTTCCACTTTCATATCGAGGGGGCGATTCAACAATCAGGCTTTCTTGGATAGCCTTGGCGAGTTGTTCGTCATCCTCCAACTGAGATTGGACATGCTTTGCTTCCTCTTTCGGAGCTTCAACGTGTTCATCTTCTTTTTGGCCGACTTGTTCATCGTCTTCTGATTCCACATTAGTAGGTTGCTCTTCTTCCTCCGAGTGATCATCTTCATCAACTTCTGAAGAAAAATGAAACATGGCACTCAGCAAAATAGATAATGACTACAATCTCCAAATTAAAGTGACACCATCAATTGGGAAACGGCAAAACATTCTTCATCCAAAGGCATCATTATCCATCCTCTTCGAATTGTTCATTAACAGGGCCAACACGCTGTCAAGTACATGATCTCATAGCAATATTCTTTAGCATCCATCAATCCATGTTTATTTGCTGAATAGTCTAATGCCAAAGAGCAAATCTGTTGAGAAGAAACTAATTTTGCTTGAACTCTTAGTCCAAGTAAATCTGTCGAAAGAACTCAGAAGATTAATATAATTTCAATCAAGATATCATGGGAATGCTTAGGTCTTACAAATCAGCGACTTACCAATCACATGTTTTCCCTCTAGATCTTCTTCTGCGAGAGAAAGTGCGATTGCGTAGTCAATCTCTTCTCTTTCGTGATCTGCCAATTCATCCTGCATTCAGAATCAAGAAGTTAGATTTACGATGTTCAGTCTTCTTCTGTACCAATGACGGATGTAATCAGGTCAGAATCCATGTACGCTCAGCCGATAAGTACCAAGCATATATGACAGACAGACAGACAGAAAAGGAGTTCTTGTTACCTCAGAATTATGCGTCTCGTCCCAGCTTTTATAACCTCCGTATTTCCCATGATTATGTTTCCGATGGCTAGAACCTCCGAGGATCTTGTTCAACCAACCCATGAATCTCAATACTGCTTACCCTGGGTTGGCTGCTTTCCTGCAGTGTATTTTCTCAGTTAACACAAGAAAACACATCATATTGTAGTTGCGTAGGCACATAGCAGAGCATGCCCTCAAGCAGTTTCGGTGTCAGGGACATCAAGATTTCATAATCCTTCTCACAGAAAAAGAAGGGCCAAGGACTATCCGATTCACAAACCATTAAACTATGTACCGAAAACACAACTAATCTGGACAACATTCTCGTAAAAAATAATTATCTGTATCGCTTAGAAAAATTAGTCAACGGAAAATATTTTCATCACAAGCAATCATCGTTGCCCGACTATTTTCGTCAACAATGAAAATATCCTTCATTCATTCATTCCCGCAAGCAATCAAGCCATGTTATCTGGGAATGTTTTCCAAATCACCGGTTTCCCATGAGCCAAATGCCCTATAAGATGTATGAACAAATCCTTCAACCCGCACACAAACCAAAAAACGGTCGTTTTCAAATCAAGCAAGACCATGGCAAGAGCTCACCTCTCAAACCAGTTCATGAAGATGTTCAAATGGGTAGCATCAGGTAAAGAGCAAGACCCAGAGAGCAGATCCATTGACTCATCCCAAGAAGGAAAACTAACACAACGATACGCGACTTCCAACTCTCGATTAGCTATCACTCCTTCACAAAAAGCGAAACAGCATTTCTTTTGGTAGGGAAAAAAGGGTCAAACAAGCATTTCTCTGAGAGGGAGGGAGAGAGAGAGAGAGAGCTTCAAAAATTCGGGCCAAAGGTTGCATGAAAACTATATTACGATAACTGCTCTTTCCCCAAGAACCAGCATATAACAGATTTACACGTCAAACCCAGAAAAGGCTCATTATTGACAAAGCTTCAAGTACAAGATGATGTCTGCTGCTCCATCTGGGGAGCTTGGCCTTGCCACTCTTATCTTAAACCCGCCAATTCTAACCTTCCACCTTACTCCATCTTATTCTGCCAAGTGTCATAACATGACTCCCAGTTCTCTCTCTTTCCCCCCAATTCTTTTTATTATAGTTGTAAAATACTAAATTTCATAAATCATCCGTAACAAATTGTTCGTAAGATGCATGCGGTTGTGGTTCACCATTAAATGCGATGAAACGGAATGCCGTTTTTCGGGCATTCTGCGACACGGCTATGGCGTAGATCGCCTTTCATGTGCAGCTCAACTCTACCGGGGAGGGGAAAATACAGAGAAAATGCTTGCAATTTTAATAATTATCTCCTCCTGCCACAGTTCAATAAATTTTCAAATTTCTCTTCACTTTCTACCCAAATTTTCATTCTCCATATTTTTCTGAATTTCCCAAACACAGCATTATGCTAAAAATAGGTGAAAAAGTACTTCATATCTTGTGTAACTTGTATTTCAACATTACCTTTTTTTTTCGAATTTTGCAGATCTTACAATTTTGACTCCTATTCAACATGAAATTACTAAGACCTGTACAATCATACATACACAAATATATATAATACATAGGTTCCCTCATCAAATTATTAAGTTTATATAAAATAACAAAATCTTATTGGAAAAATTCAGTAACCAACGCTTTCATTTTTACCGTTAATAGCCAAAAGAAGGACAAGATTCAAGTACAGTTTCGAAAAGAAAACCGTGTACGGTTTCGTTTTTTAACTAACCGATTTCTTTCCATAACGAGTAAATAAAAGGAAATTATCACAAAACGCTGCAACCCTAATTTTCCGAACATAGTGTAACCAATAAGAACAAGGCGGCGTCTCTCCAAGGCGCCGCCGCCGCCGCCGAGGGTGAGCACCACGCGCCGCCGAGCTCATCCCCCGAACCGTTCTTCAACCTTCGAATCGACCACCATGGTCCGGACTCGATCGCGACTGAACCATTGCAGCGCTCTCTCTCTCTCTCTCTCTCTCTCTCTCTCTCTCTCTCATACAATACACACAGAAATTATAATCAAACAAGCAATCAACATGTCGTCATCGGAAGCGAACTCATCATACCTGGTTGAGACTGAGAGAGAGTGAGAGAGAGAGGCTGCGAGGAGTCAAGCCCCGGTCGTCTCCCCGACCCCCGCTCGATCCCCCGACGACCCTTCGGGCCCCCGCCGCCGTCACCGATCACCCGACAGTGATCGAGCTCTCTCCTCCCGCCACCGGCGAAGAGAACTGCATGGTGGTTCTTGTTCTTCTCCACTGGTGAGCCTTTCGGTCTTTCCTTTCGCTGTTCCTGCTATGGAGCCTTCAAGGGGAGGATCAGTACTTGCTTCGAAGGGCACGCAGGACTACGGGAGAGTCCCATGCAATTGGGTTTTCATCGGCCGCCACCACCACGCCACCACCACCAGCAGCCTCAAAAGCATTCTTGGGTTTTAGAGGGACGTCTCAACCACCCACTTTGCTTAATCTTCTATTTATTCATTTACTTATTTATTTTGCCTTTTGAATTATGTGAGGTTAATGATCTTTTGTTTTCCAATGGACTTTTCAAAGGGGGGGTGGAGCCACCCCCCCAGCATGCTTGGGCATTACTCGGCAACATCACATGAACAGAGAGGGACATTTCCTTTTTCGCTTTCTGAGTTTTGTATACTCAGCTCAATGATGCTCGTGTAATTATAAATAACAAAGTGGGTAGATTTTGGATTAGGGATATCGATTTGGGATTTTCGTGAAACAAAGATTAGGTTAAGATAAATGTGTTGTGGGATTCCGAGTTGAAATTTTTTGTGAAATAAAGATTAGTTTTTGGGTTGATATGTCATAAAGGTATCAATTTGAGATTTGCTAATGGTGTTAGCCCTACAAATAAAAGGGGAAAAAGGTACACATTTGATCCTCGAGTTTGCCTTATTTTTTTAGTGGGCGTACTCTAATCCATATTTTATCCAATCAAACTCTTAAATATACACGGTGCTCACGATCGAATCAAACAATATCCATTTCCGACAAATTTTGAGAATACCATGATGGTTGAGGTCGTCCAAAATAGTGAAACCGGGCATAAAATCATACTGTTCTCTCAATTTTTAGGTGGCAGACATTTTGATTTTCTTATGGTATCCCTTTTTTTATATATGAGGCATAATTTCAGAATTTTAGCTCGTTGAAATTTTCATATCAAACTTTTGGACATGATCGATGGGCATGTTAGCTCCAATTCATTGGGGATGTGCATGAAACGGACTTGATCGAAAAGAATGTATCAACTGAACAATGTGACTGGGCATACTGTAAGTTCAGTGGCCACGTTAATCAAACATCGTCAAATTTTTTTCCAAAAATAAATGGATTTCCTTCTCTTTGGGGTAATTTGTCGTAGTCTTCGCTTTGTCTATTTCTATATCGTGCCGACGGTGGAGAATTTAATATTCACTTGTCCCTATCGAAAGGACCTACCTATATTTACTGGATGAGACTTGAGAAATAGTTAGCTCTCTTCACAAAAAGTACACCCATGGCCATTTGATTAGCACCAGCATTGTACATGAGCATATAAGTACAAACTGAATACTATTATAGATGTCATATCTCAATTTAATATATTGGTCTAGAGCTTTCCACTTACTATTATCCATGCATCGATCTTGCCTTATTTTCAATAATTCCCTATTTTTTTATGTCCAATTTTGGTAATTTTTTCTTTGCACTGTTATTATTATTGTCCCATGTCAATGACGGCAGCAGCTGGTGAAGTGGGTCCGAAGCCAAAAATTTCACTCTAAGAGAGACATGTCCCTCTTTGCTTGGATCACGGGATGCACCAAGAGGACACGAATGGTCGAACATGATGTCCTGCCTGGTGATGCTGATTCCAAAGTATGAAGAGGTGAGTCCAACATTGGACCACCCTTTTCTTTACAAGTAGAGGTCCCATGCGTGCACATCTTACCACTAACTAAACCCACGAGAGGTCCGTCGCACCAACAAGCACGATTGACTTAGCGATCATGTCTCGCTCTCATCTTTTGTGGTGTCGTTAAGCTCGAGTGATGATATCCGAGGGTGAATGTATGGTTTGCGTGTGTGGTCATAAGTACCTGTACCTCTGTGCGAAAGAATCATGAATTGTTGACGTGCTGATGTGACTCCCAATAACGTACTTATCGAACTTGGATCTTGAGAGTTGAGTGGCGTGGAGTAATTAGGCTCATATCAAATAGTTCGTGATGGATGTGAAAGATCTATAAAAATATCCAAGAGCGACGGTCGATGTTGGTGAAGTCCTCCTGACCGATAAGATTATGTTTTTTCATAAATAAAAAAAAATGAGAAAAAGGAGAATCTAAACTATAAGCAAGAGGGATAGTGAAGATGCCCATGGACACCAAACCAAAGAGTGCCATCAATCGATCAAAAAAATTTAATCATTATCATCATCGTTATTATTATTAATTTCGCATCCAATCCACGTGGAAAGTTGAGAGAAACAAAAAATGTCATAAAAAGCTTCTATGACTAAGTAATCACAGAATCTTTCAAAAGTCAAAAAACATACAATGGTTGATTTTTATGTGTAACCCTTGTGAGGCCTCTGATTTACATAAGCATTCCAACTGGTATTGTTAGAAGCATCAACTAGTTTTGGATTGAAATGAATATCTTGGTGCATTTGAAGAAACCCTTTATAAACTAAACTCTAAAGCAACTATGCATACCGAAAAATATTGTATATATCTCATAAGTTGATCTAACGTGGTCCACTTGCCACAACTCTAGTATTTTTAGAATATCAATTTAAGTTGGTGATATAAGTTAATGGGAGAAATTATCCAATCGGTCCTGAACATGTAGTGCGGACGTCAATTTAATCTTAAACTTTTGAATTTTGCCAATTTAATCTTAAACACTTATGAAACCTTCCTATAAAGTCATTTCGCCCAATTTTAATCAGAAACCACTGACATGGTGTTGTGCAACGTAGAACGATTGGCGATGACTATACTGTCATGTCAGCAATTTTCGGCAAAAATTGGTTGGGAGGGATTGAGGGCTAAATTGGCAAAATGAGAATGTAGGACTGAATAGGTAATGTTTCTTAAATTAATGCGATGAGTATCGGGTTAAACCCTTTAGTTGATGTGTCTATATGATGCTCTCGTGACGGTACAAAGCATTAATCTATATCCAAGTAAAAACTAGGAGATTGGGTTCCCAGTCTAACGCATATATACACCCGTAATTCTCTACCAAACTATAGCTATTGCGAAGTTCCCTAAGGCATAGACCAAAACACATCAGATGTGCAATGCGGTATGCTTAAACATACGTATTTTTTTACCCGATAAGCTTTTTTTCCTACAACAAAATGTTTAAACAAAAATCACTCATGGGCTTAAAATAATATCCTTGTGTTTGTTTATAACGATAAAGATGTCTCATAAGTGATAGAGGTCACCTTTTGATCCCCCCAAACAAAGCAAACGCCATTAAGCCGACCACACCTTTTGTTGGTTTTCATAAAGATGGCCCCCGTCTTCCAATGTTTCCATGCCCTTTACGCCTTCCTTTCCAAGTCGCCCATCATGTGGTCACTGAAAATTAATCAATTGGAAAAGTCGATGGTGATTTTGATTTGATGTCTTCTTGGTGAATCTGGAAAAGGGTTTCTTCTTTTCCTTTTTTCCCCCTATGAATTTTTAAGTACAAAAAGTATCCAATATCTTTCTGTGGAGGATGTTTTCCTTACTTTTCTAACAACCTTTTTTTATTTAAATTGTAGCATATAATAAATTTTCCCATCTTGTGGTTGTAAAGTTCCATTGCTTAGTCACTGGTGATAAATTTTCAAGATTGGTCGACATTGATGGCCTACGTGGAAGATATTTATCTAGGTCAGTTATTGTGAAAAGAATAACATTATAGTTTTAATGCACCTATTAATTATGAACATTGCATTCCTTGGTTTTTGGGAAAATCTTTATTTCAGTCCTAAACTTATTGTATGGATTCCAATTCGGTTATAAACATTTCAATTGTTACAATGTAATCCTAAACATTTGAGTGAAATTCCAATTTAAGTTCTCCTGACAAAAACTCACATAAAATTACTTATGTGGCGGTTTGGTCAATAACGATCGTATTGCGTGGTATACCAGTGATCTGACCTTGATAAATTACTTGAAACAATGTTGTTTTACTTAATTATTGGATTTAAACCCGCGCAAGATAACCAATTGCTAGTATTAAAATTCTTCGACAAACCTCTAAAGAAGACTAATGCTTGCGTGAAATAATGCTAGGAATTCAACCTCTAAATTGATGCTTAACATATAAGGAAAGATTTACTAATCTTTGACTTATAATTACCCATCAATCTCAAAACTTAGACAAATAGTATTGTAGCTGAATTAATGCTAGGTTTGATACTTACCCTCGTTAGCTTAGCTACACCAATTAACCTCCTTTGTACACTTATCATCTTTTCTCTCCTCCTTGTTTTTTTTCCTTGTCACACAAATCTCAGTTTGAAGATTATTTTGAAGTTTGTGGTGGGATTTTTCTGGTGGCATTTGTTGAATTTCGATCTACCAATTGCTTTCGAAAGTAAATTGAGTTTTAAAAAGCATAGGATCCTTTGCTTGATGAAAAAGGATAGTCCATCTTCCGATCCATAAATGCCTCACTTGCTTTCCTTAAACATTGCTTTGGATCGAAGCAATTTGCACTATATGAGAAATGGATTAAGAGAGCAAACTTTAAGGAAAATGTCAGGCTTGGAGCCTTTGATGTTCTTGAATCTCAAAGTTAGAAAAGTTGTCGTCAGCGGCTTTGAGGACAGGTCACGATTTGATTCCTGGTAAAGTTTAAAAAAAACAACTAAAGAAAAGGCAAAATTTCCTATGTGAGGGGAGTGAATGCCTACATAACAATCATGCATCTTTAAAGAAATTATGTCGTTTTTTTGTCATTGAGAAAATATCACTACTAGCCTTCAAAATTAGTTCGATTTCACAGTTCGCCCCATTTGAAACATGATCATTTCAGTCACTAAAGTTTCTAACGTGGCACTAACCCAAACAAACCCTAAATGAGGAGGTTGTCGCATCATTGTTCATGGTGTCATCTTCCAAATGGTCCAAGGTGCAAGTTCAACCGGTCGCGGGAACTTGTTTAGAGAGAAAGAGTGTGTGATCATAAACCCTAATTTTTTTTCCATTTAATGATTTGATTCAAGTGCCTACAAATCCAATACATGAGTATATTGCCAATTTGCATCCTTGTCTTAATTTTTTGGCTTTTAGCGATGAAATAATTGCAATTGATCTTTACCAAAAAAAAAATAATAATTGCAATTGACAATGACATGGATCAAATCATATTGATAAGAATGATTTGCGTTTTGCAATCATCGTCAGTGTAATTAAAAACTCGTTTTTCAACATGGTCACATGGCACTAGAAAGAAGACCGGGTGGAAGATAAATAGGGATTCCGGTATTGAAAACCCGGCCAATGGCAAGCTCGAGACTTGATTGAAATATCGGTTCGGGCGCTAAGGACTTCACCGGCTAAAATTGAACGGTAAGGACTCAATCAATCAACGGCCTAAAACTCTAAAGAATGATTCGCCATGGCTAAAGGAAGCCACAGGGTCTTGGGCTTTTGTGATGCTTCTGTTCATGTTGCGTTTCATGGGCCTCATTGCCATTTGCGCCTGTTGTGTTTTCATAGCCCTTTCAGCTGTCGCTTTTTGTTTGTTCGATTGTGAAGACAACTATTATTTGCTTACCAATAAATAATGTTACTTTAACTTGCCTATCACATTTCGACCAATAAAAAAACTTGCCTATCACATAGCATGACCAAAAATCTCAAACTAATATATCGGTACCGCACTTATCTCAGATTTATTTTTGTGTTTCAAAAGATCTCGAAATTGATATACTCACAACAAATTTATCCTTTTTTAGCTTCCGTTTGATATGTATCCATTAAATTGCTAGACATGAGAACACACGCAGCAAACAATTCGGAAAATCAGCATGTGACGGGAGTCCGACGTGGAAATTCAACATATATGGGTCAGCTACGTCATTTTGGAAAGCCAAATTTGAAAAAAAAAACATAAATTGAGATCGGAAAATTTGTTGATTTTTCCCTAAAACCTCCCTTTCATTCAAAAATTTTGTACTTTCCCGAATTTTGCCTCAATTTTTCCTTAAGATTTGATAAAATTATTACATGTGTACCGGTTTGGGATTTTTATGACATAAAATTTAGTTTAGAGTAACGTGATGTGACATCTGGGAATTTCGTATTAACATGTATGTGACATTGGAAATTTTTCGTGTTCGATAATGATGCTTAGATTATAAAACTAAGTATTATTTAGCTTAGTATTTGTATGGACGCATAGAAATCATTATTAGACCATAAATTTGTGAGGCGTGGAGAATAATTTTTGGGAACGTAATCATTCCGAGTTCAACATATTGACAACTTATAAACGTTATTGTGTATGTTAATATGTAACGGTGTTAATTAATTTACCAATGTATTAGTAGCAATGGGTGATATTATTAGTTTAAACTCTAGTTAATTAGTGTTAATTAATAATTTATTTTGTGCTAATTGGTAATAAAGGAAGAAAAGTTTATGTTTTTAATATAAAATCTCACTAAACCTCCTCTTAAGACACCAAGAACTCACATGGCATATGGAGGATTAATGCATGGCCACATGCCCATTTGGAAAATTCAAACATGTCACATGCCACTCTTACACTAAGCTTCTTACACTAATTTGACACATAGCTATAAATCATCATTACCTTGGCTATTACTCATCCTTAATATGTATTGACTTCTCACACTTGCCCATAAAATTAAGTTAAGATTTGCCACTTGTGACTTCATGCATTCTTCAACCTAAAAATCTACTCTTATGTTTTATTTTCATCTTGTTAACATCGAAGGGAATTTTTCATCTTCGCTGCAACACCCTTCTTCATCTTCAACTTGCAAAGATAATCTACTTTCAACAATATCCGATCCAAGATCTACAATGTGATTTTAACTTTGGGTGTTCATATTTTGTGCGAGGTAAGTGAAGACTCTAGAATTAAGTTAGATCAAGCTACTTGACACTGTTGTAATATGCTATTTTGATGTGCCAAAATAGTGGATTCGGTGGTTGTTGGATTTGTTTTGCTAGTCTTATGTAATGTTTAAATGGTAGTTAATCGTTTTACTTAAAGTGGAGTACATTTGGTGAGTGGAAATGATGAATCCAAACTCGGAAAAGTCATATTTGTAAGTTCCGACTTAACCGCCGTTCGTAAAATCTATTGATTTTTTAACTGAGTATATTTCAAAATTTATATATATGTATTTCTGAACCTAAGTAGACTTTACTTTTTAAATCTAGATATATGTATTTTCTGAATTGAGTAAATTTTGTTCTCAAAATCTGTATATATGTATTTTTGAACTCAAG
Organism: Syzygium jambos; assembly: GCA_031216235.1. Taxonomy (NCBI): domain Eukaryota; kingdom Viridiplantae; phylum Streptophyta; class Magnoliopsida; order Myrtales; family Myrtaceae; genus Syzygium; species Syzygium jambos. The sequence continues at coordinate 7,022,859 of CM062228.1, forward strand.
TAGACTTTGGATAAATGTATTTTTTGAACCGAGTAGATTTTGTCCTCAAAATTTTTATACATATATTTTTGAACTTGAGTAGACTTTACTCTTTAAATATGGATATATGTATTTTTTAACCAAGTGGATTTACTCTCAAAATCTGGATATATGTATTTTCTGAACCAAGTAGATTTTGCTCTCTAAATCTAGATATATCTATTTATAAATCTAAATCTTGATATACTTATTTCTGAACTGAGTAGATTTTACTTTCAAAATCTGTCTATATCTATTTTTAAACCCAAACAGATTTTACTCTCAGATCTGGACATATTTATTTATGAACCCAAACAGATTTTACTTTTAAACCAAGATATATTTACTTCCTAAACTTGAGTATATTTACTTTGTAAATTTGTAGTAAAACTACTTTCTGAACTTGAGTAGATTTTTGCCTTTATTGCTTAGTACTTATTTATTTGAATAATGCATTTCATTGCTTTAATGGATATATGATGTAAAAAGAAGGTGAGTATATGCATGCAAATACTTATTTATCATGGCTTGCATGAGAATAATATAATTTCCGTCACCTACAAATCAACAGTGACGATGCCCTGTGTGTCAGGATGCCCCATGGGTTAGGACACCTTGGAGGGTGTATCGAGATGTCTCGGGAGTCGAGATGCCCCATAGATTGGGATGCCTCGGATGGTGTACCGGGATGCCTCGAAGTTGAGATGCCCCATTGGTCGGAATGCCCTGGCAGTGTTTGAGAGGAGAAGTAATTAACCATATGCATGAGTATGATTGATATAGATCATATACTTGCGTTTGAATGAAAATATTGTGGAATAATAAAATGATCAGATTATTGTGGCATATCCAAATGGAAAAAGAATAACAATTATCCAAGTTCTCTGCATACTAATTGTTATGCATGTACGCTGTTTGTGCCAGGTGAAGTGGTAAGATGATTTTTCTAACTTAAAACTAGAGAATTCATTTACTGGGCCTCCACTTATTCATTTATTTTTCATACGTGTAGGATGGATGTTTCACAGTATTTCCATTTTGGAGTTCCCATGTATTACGAAGGTGTTTTATGAAACAGTGTTTGTACATGAGCCAGAAATACTATATATTAAATGGAGTTCTACTATGTGGATCAACGTGGGTTTTATGGAGTGGGTTCCCTATCGATTCGTCAAATGGTACTGTAACCTTGACGGCGAGTTAGTTGGCCCGTTGAGAGGCTTCGACATTGGTGATGATGGTCTCACAATGGCGGGCGAAGTTATCGATCCATGACGTCATCGGACTTTTGTACAGGCAGACTTTTGGAGTATAATTTAATATGGAGATAGGCAATCTCGACCCACCCAAAGTTATGTTTTTTGTGATTATATGAAGTTTGAATGGAGATGTAAACCTAATAAGTAATGATAATATAGAAGCATATGTACTTTGACTATACTCGTGTGAATTTCACGTTTAAGAAATGTTAAGATTAAGCTTCTGCTTGTCTATTTATTAATTAAGATTATTAAGATAAAAGACACGTGTTGTGCATGACATTTTGAGGCGTCACATGTGATACATATGTATCAATTTGAAGTTTTTAGTGGTATTAATCCTCAAATAGGGAAAATTCCAAATCAATATTTGAAGTGCCATTATTTTCTCAAATAAGAACTTGAAGTATACCCTGTTTCAAATAATGGTTTAAAATGCCATCATTTTCTCAAATAAAGTAGCGAATTGATTATAACAGATTCAAATAAGGGTCTCACCTTGCCAGCCAGCCAAATTTTCTGATCGATCAAGGGAATTTTCGTCTAAAAACAATTTTAACATAAAATTTAATTAAATTATATTAAAAATTCAAAAAAAAAAAATAAGCGAGAGAGTTGGTAGCCTGTGGGCACCGACCCATTGGTGAAGGGGTGACGATGATGGTTGGTGAGGTTGTCGGCGCCTCAACAAGGGCTAGTGACCCTCGCCGACCAAAGACGTGAGCCAAACTTGCCAGAACTAGGAGAGGGCCGGCACCCTCGCAAGGCTCTCTCCCAAATTTAGGTGAGGGTCGTCGGCCCTCGCTAAGGCACTGGCGACCCATCGGTGGGGCGATGGGGCGATGGGGCGGCGGCCACATGTGGGAGGGTCGTGTTTTTTTTTACTTTATCTTTTTTTTTTAGTTTGTTTTTATGAAAAACAATTGAAAACGAAAAAAAAAGGAAAAAAACTAAAAGACGAAAATGCGCATAACTCCGGTGAGGTCAAACCCTTTTTTAGACTGAGATGACTAATTCATACACATCCGTTCGTTTTGCGGAAAATATTTTTCAGAAAAATATTTTTCTAGTTTTCTGGTGTTCGGGGGCAGAAAACATTTTTCCCTCAATGAGGGAAAACATGACCAAATTCGCGGAAAATGATTTCCACTTCTTGAGAAGCGGAAATCATTTTCTGCCAAACTCCTCCTTCCCTCCTCCGGTTGCCGCCGCCGCCGCCCGCCGCCGGCCACCGCCAGTCGCCGGTTGCTGGCCGCTGCCGCCGCCGCCAACGAAAAATATTTTCCGAAACTTTTTCATATTGGTCGCCGAACACCGGAAAATTATGTTCCGGGAAAACATTTTCCATGAAAATGACTTCCGGGGAAACATTTTCTAAAAACACAATATTTTCCGCTAAACAAACGGAGCCAATTTCAAATAAAATTCACTTCAAGCATTTATTTGAGAAAATAATGGTTTAGGTCCTTATTTGACACAAGATCCATTTCATATATTTATTTGAGAAAATTATAGCACTTCGAGCCCTTATTTTGAATTTTTCCCCTCAAATATGTTGCCTTGCAAAAGAGCAGGGTGTAAATGGCTTAAATGGATTTTCATGGGTGCGTTTTAGCTAGCTAACGAAAAAACATTTATGGTAAAAAACGACATCTGTACTCAAAATTAGGAGAACCAATTCTCGTTTTTAAATAGAAAAAATTATTTTCGCCAAGCTTAACAAGTCCTTTTTTTATATTTTTGGGTCTAATAACAAGTCCTTAAATTAAATGCTCACTTCTTCACCTTCTTCAATATCCAACTATTTCAAAATGAGATCAAAACATCCAAAAAAACGTTTTCGGTAACAACTTCTTTAATATACGGTCAAATAAATGAAAATTAATTATTTTTTTTAAATAATAATTTTGCAAAAAATATTCTCTCTTTATAATGAAAATTTTTCGGAAATCATCGCCAATTTGCGCTGAAACGGACTCGAAGCGAAAGGCGGCACGAGCAAGACGCCAAGACTCGCCGGAGCTCGCGGAGATGGAGGCGTCGCGCTCGCCGGCCGACGGGCCCAGCCCCGACCGCGACCCGAACCCGAACCCGAACCCGAGCCCGGATCGCAACTCCATCGCGTCGTCGTCGCCCGTCTGGCCGACGATCGACGGCCCGCTGGGCCTGTCGGAGGAGGATTCCGTCGGCTACGCCCGCCGGTTCTACCGGTTCGGGTTCGCCCTCCTGCCGTGGCTCTGGGCCGTCAACTGCTTCTACTTCTGGCCCGTCCTCTCCCACAAGCGCTCCTTCCCTCAGATTCGCCGGTGTAAGCGCTCATCCCCCATCGTCTCGTTGATGCCGCGATCTGCGCGTGTGCGTTTGCGTTCGCGTGCCCATTTCTGATCGTGTGGGGGGTGGTTCTTCGCGATGATCATGATCATAGTCTTGGAGGAATCGGAGCACGAATGCGGGCTTCGTCCGGTTGATTTTGGTTCCGGGATCGATCGATGCCGCTTTAGATTTTGATTCTTGTGCTCAGGATGGGTGCAAAAAGAAGTTCAGACATCGATAGGTTTCGAGGGAAGTTATTTGATGGGCGGGTTGATATCTCGTTCTATTAGCTGTTCGGTGTCGCCAATTTGCCGATTTGAAACCTTTCTTCTTTTTGCAATCTATTTTCAAGAACAAGTTGTTAGTTTGAAGTCTGTCGAGAAATTGCTTGGCCCTTGATCAGTTGACTGTTTCTGAGGTTGTGGACTGTCAAGTGACCCGTGATGAATGGTCGGGAAAATTATACCCTTATTGTAGAAATATGGTAACTTGTCGAAATGGTTGTTGCAAGCAATAGCAGAAAAAATGTCGTGTGCCTGATTTTTAAGCTCGCAGAGTATCTATGTGGATTCATTGCATTGTTCTTCAATCTATTCATCATGAAGCATCATGAAGCATGTATCGAGAGAAGTGAAACTATTTAGCGGTTGTGTTTTCATATTTAGCGAACACAAGGATTGTTTAGTAACTTCCCGATGATGGCCTCATGCTGTTTTGTCCCGCGGAACCACGTTTACGATTGTAGTTGGTGAGGGATTTAAGGAATTTACTTTTCTAAATGGGGTACCTGGAGTTAGAAAGCACAACACAATTAGGGACCTGATTTTGGGATCTCTAAATTGCTAGAGACAAATAAGTGACCGGGATCTCCAACTTTTGTGGTATATTGCTAAGGGTATGTGCCGTACTTTAGGTCTTGAGGATTTTAATACTTGGGTTGGCAATCTTCTTAACAATCGTTTGAGAGTGTTTCCAAGAGTTAAAGGGACACCATTTTCTGCCTTTTTTTAACAATAGCATGTCTGAGAGATATTAACGAAATAATTTGTTTTGTCCTTCCCGAAGCAGGCTTCTGTACAAAAGTAGTTTTCAAATTTAGAAATTAAAATAGGCTGTTAGACATGTTCAAATTGTTCTCTAGCATATTCAAACAAGGCCTTATAACAAGGGCCATGAGACATTTGACTTTATATAAGGCAGATTTGGAACAGATAGTGCTGATATGATGGGGTGGCGCTCAGCAGTGGGATATTTTCAGCAATATCTTTTTGCTGGCTGTTAGTTGTACATGGAAGAGGGGGGAAGAAATCATGCTATGTGTAGATGGTTCATATAGTCTGTGGTTTTGATGGAGCAAGCATTATTACATAAATAATTTGCAGAAGGGGCCGAAGATCTTACCAAATATATGCTATTCCAAGTGTAGAATTTGTTAGTCATGTGTCATTTCACTGTCCTTGGATGACCAAATTGCTGAACATATTCTTCAAACTTATCTTTTCTTGGAAATGAGTAGAAAAGTGTAAAATCCTTGGTTTGTCAGACGCTGTAAAAGAGCATAGGTGAAGAAGAACGAGTGAACAATCTGACAGCAGGTTGTTTTGAAGGGAGAGAAATAGAAGAGCTTTATCAAGTCCACTTACTGTTGTTTTCTGGTTGTTAACATTGGCTCAAAAAATAATGCAGGATTAGATGTCTTGTGATTTATGGAGTCACTCTCGTTAGTATTGGCATGTTGGCTATGTAACTGGAAATTCTTTTCCCTAATGTCAGAAAATGATGCACATATAAGTCTCAGATTCTGACAACTGACCTTGGAGATGGCCCTTTGTAAGACCATAGCAGTCTTCTGTGCTGTGTTGATAGATATTTAGTTTTCTTGGAAATAGGATCAGATAGCAATCATCAAGTTTAAGCATCCGTGACAGAATGATCATAATTATTTGGACATTCCTTTTGATGTCTTGAAAAAATCTCTCTGGCAAATGAAAGATCAAATTGCTTGAGACTGTTCAGTAGTTGAGTTCTCTCTAGTAGAGCTGGCTTAGCAAGAGCTGCTTCTCGATACAGCATTAGTAAATAATGGCGAAGATGTTTCGACTTTTCCTACTCAAATGATCCAGATTTAGGGCTAGTTGAACCATATCAGGACTCCTCCTGAGGCTGAGGTAAATGTCTTTACTTCATCCATAAGTTGGAACCTGTGAACCAATTGGCTAATACATTAGAGCTATCTTCCTATTACACCATAACAATCATTAAAGACGGAAATTTCCAGAGGATGATATCTGTTGATGATGGATGTGTGTTATGTACATATGGTTAATGAATAATATTTCCTGCCATTGTGCTCCCATCATCCGTCTAGACTATCCTTGAGCTTTGTTAAAGGATAGTATCCTCAGCGTCAGTTGTTCATTATGTTGTGTTGAGGCTGCATTTGAGGGTGCCTCCTCTTATCTTTGCATCAAATGTTAGTTTTTGTTGAGTTAGTTACTTAGCTTGCTCCCTGAGATGCTAGCATAGACCATCTTTTCATGGAATCGTATGCTTGCTAGAACATGGTCGGAGATTGAGATTTCAAGCCCTCATCTTTGCAGTTCCGTTGGATACGTGTGCATTTTTTCAATGAGGCTGTGGGAAGTAGTGACGTGTGCACCTATTCTGCATTCCAAAGCTTATCAAAATCGTCGTTTCTTCATTTTTCATGTCTCTGCTTTTGTTCTTTCAGTTCTTTCCATATGCGTCAACATGCCGCAAATTCACTGGGAATCTTCTCTTTCGCAGATGTTATCAGATCAGCCATTGGGTTCTCGGTGTTTAGTGCAGTTCTGTGCGCATGGGCTTTTACATTCGCAATCGGAGGAGAGGGTGTCTTCGGCTCTGTGTGGAACCAACTGGTGATGTACAATCTTGCAGATAAATGGGGTTTGACTGGTTGGGATTAGTCACCACCTGATATGATGTCCTTGTAGAAATTTCATGTGCTCAACCCGACTTTTGTGCTAAGTTCTCTTTGGGAACCAGACCATTGCCCACTTTTTTGCAGTTTTTACACTGATGCAGTTTGTAGATAATTTCTCGAGCCTGAGCTCGCGCATGTATGCGAGTTGTTCGATGGATATGTCGTCGTGGTCGTTCTGCTTTGCCAGAGCCGCTAGGCAGGGAGCCATTTTAGTTGGATCGGACATTTTAGCGCGGTATTGAATTGGCCTCCCACTTGAGTTAGCAACATGAAATCGGTTTTCTTTGTATTTGTAGGACTTTCTTCCTCATCACAAGTGACCGAATAGAAAGAGGACTAGAATCCTGAAGACGATCCGAAGCAGAGTTCTTCATTTAAGTCCAGATAAATAGATCATTCAAGCATCATAAAAGAAAAGAATGGTACAGCGAAAACGGAATAAGAGAAGTCCTAATTCTCATCTAGAATAAATCATTACGCCATCGCCTCGTAAATTTTTATTTAATTCGATAAAATCTCGATTCTTTTGCAATGAAGCCCTAAATTTTCTGTTAATTCAAAAAGTTTTCAAGCGGAGAAGGATTCATTTGTTTCATGAAAAACTCACGTTTTGAAAAATATTTTCTTAAAAATGATCGCTTGTATCGTCTACAAAAATGCGTGAATGAAAAATATTTCCATTCTTCATGATGAAAATGTTAATGCATAAATTGTCGTCGATAATGAAAATATTTTTTTGTTAGTTAATTATACCGAGCGATATAACTATTATAAATCGTTCTTTTTTTGCGAAACAAGCACATCCTTTGGTTCGTTTTGTTCATGGAAAATGAATTGATGTAAAAATACTTTTTCAATAATAATCGCTTAAAATAATTAATTAATAAAAATTATTTTCACCAACGATAATAATTTTATGTACAAATATTTTTGTGTCATTCGTTCACACCGTAAGAAGGGAAGAGGGGGGGGGGGGGGTTTGAAAACCCGTGAAAAACCCTGCAATTCAATCTCTTTCTTTCTCGTCACTCTCCCTCCTCTCTCTCTCTCTCTCTCTCTCTCTCTCTCTCTCTCTCTGCTTCTTCTTTAGACACCGCCTTCGACAAGCTCGCGCACCGCCTGGCGAGTTCCCGGCGACGGGCAGATATCGGGGTTCCGCCGCCGCCGCCCCGCGACGCTCGCCGCCGCCGTCCCGCCCGGCCGCCACGAACGATCCGCCCTGAGGTAAGCGCGTCCGTACGCCGGGTTGCTCTTGTGCTTGGGTTTTTGGGGTTGTTCGTCGAATCGGTAGGAGGGTGCGGCGGTATCGTGTTGTTGCTTGTTGGAATTCTCGCTTTCTCTTATTTGGGTGTGAAGTTTGGTGGGTTTCGATTCCTCGGAAAGATTGGGTTAAGTGTAGTTTTCTCTCTTTTCTGTGGCTTGAAGAAAAGGTAAGTGGTCTGCATTTTTTTGGCTCATATCCGTTTGGCAAGAAGCATTGAAGCAAAAATGTGTGATCTTGTTAAGGTTGGGATTTGTCGTTGGTTTCTTCCGGAATCTTGATTAGGAAGCGTTGTCCGTAATTGCTACCGGGGTACCTGAGTTTGGTTGCCCTCTGCGATTTCGCAGGATGTGGGGCCCCGCGTAAGATTGGGTTGATAAGTTATGCAGCTGATGGATATCGTGGGATCCATAGTCGATATCCCGGTTCAAGATCCGCAGGATGAGGATTTCTCCTCTGCTGATTTGATTTGGACCAAGTTTGGCACTCCCGAGCACCACGATGATGTTGCTCTAATTCCCTACTCGAGAGTCGATGCCTTCATAATTGGCGAGTGCTCAAATGTAGAATGCCCGACGAGGTTTCACATTGAAAGGGGAAGAAAACGACTGAAAGGAAGCTTAAAGGAGTACAAGAATGATGAATATCTGGAGTATAAGATGTAAGTGTGTGGCATACTTATTACATTCTTTATGAATTTCTTTTCTGGGCTATATACTTATCTTTCATCTTTGGGAAGTCAGCTCTACAAATGTGATTCACGGCTATCTTTTCGATGTATGCTTTAGTAGGCAGGTGTTATCACGTGTCATGTTCTCGTGATATCTGTACTACCTAACTATTTTAGTAAAAGTGGGTTTTGGTACTGACGAAGATATTTTTCACACACTTTGTTTTAGGACAGCAGTTTCATTTCTCTTACTTGCCCTTGAAATTCTGGACGTTCAATGCATTGATATATAAAAAGCTGAATGCTATTCATTTGTTGGTTCTTCTAAAAAACATGTCTGGAGGATATGATGTTGATTGGTTTCTCTTGGACAGAGTTTTCGTCGTCGTCGTCGTTGTTTTTTTTTCTCGCCGGGGGGTGGGGTTTGGGTGGGGTTTGTTGAACTTAGTGTTGTACTCTTAGGTTGCAAATGTTCTCATGTTATTGTTGTTCTTGAAGTTAACTTTGTCTGATTGCTGAACGTCTAGTCACTTGTTTATGTGAGGTAAAATCTTGTCAAAATGTCATGTTCGTGTTTCTAATTCACGTGGGATCTCGCTTTTAAAACACCATAAGTTTCATTAAAACTGTTAAATGATAAAAAATTTATAAACTCCCGTCATCTTGTACTTTGTTATGATTAGTCTATGTTTTGTCCTATCGTGTGTTAAGCAGTTTTAGACTTTGTCTAGCATGGACCAAGTTGCTCTGGAGCTAAGGTAGTGCTGTACAATTGCTTTTGAGTCTTTCTTCGCCCTAGGTGATTATAAATAATTACTTCTTCATTTTCTTTCTCTTGTTATTAGAGATTGTGAGCTTCTAAATACTCTGGAAAAATTTTGACCACGATCAGGGCTTATGTATAAATTTCCTTAGCAATTACAACTTTCAGAAAGAGAGTTGCTTCTTATCCAGCTGATTACTAGGCCAAAACAGCCATAGGATCTGATACCTCGTGAAGTGATTAAAAACGTGCACTTGGCAGTTAAATGAAAATGTATTTTATTTTTCTTTTGCTTTTGCTTTTTCTGCAGGTATTGGTGCTCATTTGGTCCTGAAAACTATGGGGAAGGTGGTGGCATATTACCCAGTCGAAGATATCGATTAAACACACGAAATCGTGCTGCCAGACCTCAGTCAATGCGAGGCTGCACTTGCCATTTTGTAGTGAAGCGCCTTTATGCCCGTCCATCACTTGCACTTCTTATATATAATGATCGGCGTCATGTAAACAAGGCTGGCTTTGTCTGCCATGGGCCACTAGACAGAGATGCTATTGGCCCTGGTGCCAAGAACATTCCGTATATCTGTAGTGAGATTCAGCAACAAACTATGTCCATGATATATCTTGGAATTCCTGAAGAGAATGTGCTGGAGAAGCATATTGAAGGGATTCAACGCTATTGTGGTTCAGATGCAAAGGTCAACAGCCTTGCTTCGCAATACGTCCACAAACTTGGGATGATCATTAGAAGGTCCACTCATGAGTTGGATCTAGATGATCAAGCCAGTATCCGGATGTGGGTTGAACGAAATAAGAAATCCATATTCTTCTATCAGGACACTTCAGAAACAGATGCTTTCATCCTGGGCATTCAAACAGAATGGCAGTTGCAACAAATGATTCGTTTTGGACACTGCAGTCTCATAGCAGCAGATTCGACCTTTGGTATAAAGAGATTGAAGGTAACCCTATTCTATGAGTTAATTGTCTAGTTGATTAAGAATTATCCTATGGCTGGTAAGTTAATGCTGACTTCAATGGCAGTACCCTTTGTGCACGTTACTCGTCTTTGATTCTAGACAGCATGCACTTCCTGTCGCTTGGGTAATTACTCGTAGCTTTTCGAAGCCAGATGTCTCCAAGTGGATGAAAGCACTTCTTGATCGAGCTAGAAGTGTTGAGCCTGGGTGGAAGGTTAGTGGTTTTCTGATTGATGATGCTGCTGCAGAAATTGATCCCATAAGGCACGTATCTCTTTCTATTGACATTTCCTTGTAAGCTAAAATAAAACATTGGGAGACTCGGTATATCACACCCTATGATTCCTTAACCTAGTAGTATTATTTTCAGGGATGTATTTAGCTGTCCTGTCCTCTTTTCTCTTTGGCGAATTCGTAGAACATGGCTAAGGAATGTGGTGAAGAAGTGCCCTAATCCTGAAGTCCAGCGTGAGGTTTTCAAACGTTTGGGAAAAATTGTTTACAGTATCTGGGATGGGTCTGAAACTTTGGCTGCTCTGGAAGAGTTAGTACTTGATTTTGCTGATCAAACTGATTTCATGGGGTATTTCAAGGCATTTTGGGTACCCAAAATTGGTAAACCTTCCTTTTCCCTACAGGAGTTTTGCTGTATGATTTTCTATATATCGCTTGGAATTTGTCTCATTATGGTTTGGTTATTCTTTGGGGACAGAGATGTGGCTTTCAACAATGAAAGCCCTTCCTCTTGCAAGCCAGGAAGCATCGGGTGCCATAGAAACCTACCATGCGAAGCTAAAAACAAAATTGTTTGATGATTCACACCTTAATGCACTCTGGAGAGTAGACTGGCTCGTGCATAAATTGACTACCGAGCTTCATTCCAGTTATTGGCTTGACAGATATGCAGATGAAAGTGATTCCTTTCAAAATGTTAAAGAGGAATATATGACTTCTACGTCGTGGCACCGAGCTTTGCAAATTCCTGATTCTGCCATCACCTTTGACGAGAAAGATCACCTCTACGCCAAAGTGCAAAGCCAAAAAGACAGCAGTGTGACACACTGTGTATGGAACCCGGGATCGGAATTTGCTTTTTGTGATTGCCCATGGTCGATGCAGGCAAACCTTTGCAAGCATGTCATAAGGGTCAACATGATATGTGAAAATCGTCAAGGCGGTCAATCTTCCATGTCTATGCAGTCATTCAGGGAGATATTGCTGAATATCTGGAAAATGCCTTTGGATGATTCACTAGCATTAGATCAGTCGATGGCTTGGACCTATCAGATGCTTGATCAGATACAGAAACTTGTCGAGTTGAATAGCACTAATGATATTGCCACTGTGGTGAATAGACTGCCAATCCAATGGTTGTCCAAGAAAACCAGAACATCTGTTTGCATACCATCAGCCACCTTAGGTTTGCCATCAAGTTCCAAGGACTCCACGAGACTTACTGTTGCTCTAAAAAAGAACCGTAAGAGGAAGAGATTGTCACGGCTGAGATGACAATTAAGGCAACAGGGGGCTTTCCAGCATAGAGATAAATGTTCAATTTGTTGTTGGCAGACTGATTCTTTCATTTGAATTCACTTCAGAACAAATTGGCTGCGATATATGTTTCTGGAGGTAACCCTCCAGATAAATTATGCTCATGGCCTGTTTTGCTTTGGATGAGGTGTGCCATTTGGAAAACGAAGAGATGATCCAACGCCCAAGCTTTTGGTGCATCCTTGGATATAGCTTGAGCTGCTTACCTTGTAGCCCCTTGTGAATCATTGTTATACTTAAACAGAATTTTGGACATTCAAACATTGGTTCCTTTCTCTTCATTCCCCTTGGTTTCTGTAATATGCTTTTTTTTCCTTCTCAGCTGCTAGAGAATTAAATTCTTTTCTTTTTAAGCATGATAAACAACATGCTGACCGATCTTTGATCCCGACATTAAACCTGTCTATTGTGGAGGCTGTTTGCCAACAGGTGTATTCATGTCTGTCGGTAGATGCCCTTTTGATTAATGTACAGATAAATTATTGTATTTTTCATGTGAAATATGTAAAGATATTTTGATGGCATGTGATGTTTCAAATTTGGTAAGCGCATATTCGTTTGATTTTGGTCTGGCATCTTGATTGTTTGGAGAACGTATAAGCTTAACTTGAAGGAATTTCAGAGAAAATGCCGAACTTAAAGATCTTTCTGTCTATGTTTTGTGGGTCATTTGGTCTCCGAAACTTTATTTATTTTGATTTCAATGCATCCAAGCTCGATGTATCAATTGCGTTTCGTTTCCTTTGGCTGATAAACGATGTGTCAATTGGTTTGTTCCTTCAATTTTGAGCAAATGCAAGCATGTCATCTTGAACAGAGTGTGCTCTTTCTACTGCCACACACAATCGTTAACACAGTTTCATTGGCGAAGCCCTGTGGCGGCATTGGATTATGACCAAAATAAGAAGCTGAGACTTGGTCATTGGTTTTGCTTATCTGTTTTGCATGGTCGATGTATTGGGTTGAAACCAATTGGCATATTGTGAACATATTCCAGGTTGGTACTTAGACATGGTTCTCTCGGAATTTCTTCTCATTGTCAGAAATAATTGAACCCCTATCGACACTCAGTCCAAGACATATGAAGCAGGAACCCTGGATTCCGAAGTGGGTCCAGGACTTAAGCTCACCACACGAGCCTAGTTTGTTCCACCACAGGTCCCAGGCAGGGAAAAAAATATGCCAATTGCCAATAGGAGCGAGGCAATCTCACCTTATCCACACTCCCACCACAATCTTTTGTTGCCGTCCTCATCCTTTTCCTCCACATCACTCTCCACCATATCTAAACACACCCAATAACTTCGAAAGGGCCACTAGTTGAACCCTTCATTGCTCTTCAAAACTTTCCAAGAAAAAAAAAAGTGGTTGCACAGAAAAATTCATACCCAAATTTGCTAAATGGCAACCATGAACTCCAGTGTGCTGGCTTGCAAGTATGCCGTTTCAGGAACTGGGTCATCTGAACTCAGCTCAAAGCTTGGCTCAGTTGCAACTCCTGGTGTGCCAAGTCAGAAGTTGCCCGTGATCAGGGCTCAACAAGTCAGAGTTCCCGAGTCGAAAGCCGGCGAAGGAAGAAGAGCCACACTCGCCTGCTTGGCGGCCACCATGGTTGCCGCCGCCACCGCCTCCACCTCCTCCGCCAATGCCGGCATCATCGAGGAGTACCTCGAGAAGAGCAAGGCCAACAAGGTTTTGTTCGAAATGGACTCTCTCTTTGGTGGATAGGTTCTAACTTGATCTGAGTTCATTTGAGCTGATGATCAATCATCTGATTGTAGGAACTGAATGACAAGAAGAGATTGGCCACGAGCGGAGCGAACTTTGCGAGAGCGTACACGGTCGAGTTCGGCTCCTGCAAGTTCCCTGAGAACTTCACTGGTTGCCAGGATCTTGCCAAGCAAAAGGTTCAATTCATCTCTCATTTACCTTTTAAACTTTTCCTAGCGGTTTGACATGATTGAAATATTTGTTCATATCTCCTGTTGTCCGAATACAACTGACGCTATCTCCAAGCGAAGTGTTAATGACGAACTCAATGATGGTCATCGCTAAATTAATAGTTACAGAACAATTTTGTCCCTATGAGGACTTTCTCTTGTTGATCATGCTATTCTTTGCCATGTGTGCTGCAGAAAGTGCCCTTCATCTCTGATGATTTGGAGTTGGAATGCGAAGGGAAGGACAAGTTCAAGTGTGGCTCAAATGTCTTCTGGAAATGGTGAAAAACCGCGATGTTTTCCTAGCCTTGTAAAAGCAACTGTGCAACTCAACATGTATCTGATCTCTCCTTGATACAACTTAAGCCAAATTTGTTTCTCTTCTTTTGTTCATCTGTCCTTCGTTCACATTTTCTACTAAGGTTTCTTTCACCACGGTCTATTTGTCTCATCCTACAGGCAAAGGAACCTATGTTTAGTCGAGTAAATACATGTGACATCGCTTTCTTTCTTTAATCGTTCAATAACCCTCTTCTGGATCACAGCAGATTCTAACCAGACGACGCAAAACTTAATTTTTATAGGTTAGAAATACTGGCCGATTAAAAAATATTTCGATAGCCAATGGAACGAAAAATTTGGATTCCAGAAATCAGCTTCTGAAAATCTCTGCCGGAGTATGTTACCTTGTAACATGTTTACCCTTAAATCGTTGGAGAAAGATTAACATTAAGACAAGCGAACTCCAGCTTCATTTCGCTTGAGCACATATCTTGGTAAGGTCATATCAATATTTCAATCTACGTGATTTTAGTATGTGTAAGGTCATATCAATATTTGAATTTTGATAGTTCATGTCTGAGTGGCCTTTGTTTTAATAAACGCCAAATTGTTAGTGGCAACCACCAAAACAGAGTGATAACAAAAGGCATCATGGGGGGAGATCCTACTCAAGGAATTGAAGAAAAATTAACTATCGTTGTCATTTAAATTAACTATGGACTGACTTGTATAATTCCCTATATAAGCAAGTTTGACACTCAACAGGATTGACAATGTGATTCAAATCCCACATGAAACTCTATGACACACAAATCAAGTAAAAAATACAGCAGCTCAATGTTACTTCTGAATAACCAGTATCAACTTTCACGTGACTTGGATCTTCACATGCCACGTTACAGTCTCCATCCTTTTCTGTACAACCTGATCTCTCCTCTTGCTGTGTATATCCACAATATCAAAGAATGCAGAAAAATCATTTGAATCAATGAATGTTGTTTTAATGTGTAAATCCAGCAACTGTCGATCATGCCAAAAGCATCTCTTCCTCATGCCAATGTAATTCACGAGAGTCTGCCGTTCTCTCCTATACCGGGGGCTCTTGCTGAGCCGAGAATGCCTCCTCGAATTCATGTAACAGAAATCTCGACATCTTGGCCTTTCTGTCACGTAAACAGAACCAGAAGACTCCCACATTTCGAGTCCTTTTCTCTGGAAATGTCTTTCATCACCGCAATAGTATCAAGAAGATCATTTTCATATTGCTGTACAAACACAAATCCTCCAGTTTCTAAGGACAGGAGAATGTCGAACTATTGTCCTGCAACTCAGGACACGGCACTAGAGAGACGTCATCAGCGAAACCCGAAAGAAATTCACAGTGCCACTTTGCAGACGGAGGTAATCCAATCAAGCTGATATTTCTCATGCATATCTCTTCGAACGGTGAAACCTTCATACCGTCTAAGACGGGGCCTTTTGTAGAATTCACGCTCACCACGTTGCTTATGAATACACCCTTCACTCTAGGAATGGCTTTCGGGTCCCATCCCTCATCTGGGTGATCATTAGAACCTCTGCTAAATCTTATGGGAATTTTGACTTGTTCCATCATGACATTACTTATACTGATATTAGCTATATAGCCTCCTCGACCAATATCTGTCTTGATACGGATTCCAGCAGCAGAGTTCCAGACATGCAGATGTTCTATAGTTACGTTTAAAATCCCTCCTGACATCTCGCTACCGATCCCAACCCCAGAGCAAGTGGGAGTGGTTCCTGATACTCTCCTAACAATAATATCCGAACTAGGATGCGCTGTTGCAATTCCATATTGGTCCCATCCACTCTTTACCGCTACAAGATCGTCCCCGCTCTCAATGTAACAGTCTTCGATGCACACTTTGCTGCATGAGTCTGGATATTTGAAAGGTCAGGAAGACATTAATAAACTTAAGGGGTGTAAGTGTATACTCCACTCATACAGGTTCTTTGGGGGAAAAGAAAGGTTGACCTTGTGAATCAAGACACGGACATTTTTGTCTTATGAATAAAATCAATTCATTTTCTGCCACTTGGGATTTTCAGATTGAATAAAGGGTGATTCTTTTAATCTACCACTTATCCCTCTGCAATCTCCAGTTACAGAGAGACTGAAACATGTCAAGAAGATAAATTTTCACTCCTTTCTTGAGACTTCCGTTCCTTCCATAAAACAGAAATGTGAATTAATCTATTTAATATCGTCTATCCATTTTGGTGTTAAATTTCCCTCGTATTGTGCTAAGTAATAGAAGAAACTTCGACACTTCAAGGGGAAAGAGAAATGCGGAGGGAACCAGTCACGTACCTGGATCAATACCATCTGTATTTGGGGCATTGAGGGGAGCCAAGATCGTCATGTCTTTTATAACTACGTTACTGAACCACAGACACACAAAAAAACATAGTATTCTGTAATTAGGCAACGAAATAATTGGCCAAAAAAGGCGTGGGACCAGTGTTCTTTCAATTAGGTACAATTCCCTTCGGAAATATTTGGCAAACACACTTAAAACGTGGTTAGATGTGCATGTTTGTGCAGAACTTGTGTTGAAAACATTTAAAGCATCCACTCGCTTTCACCATAGAGCTACTTTTCATGAGATTAATGCAGAACCCACGAGCCAGCATAAGAGAACAATTGCCAAACCTGCAGTAAACGGGATGAATCGTCCAAAAGGGTGAATTTCTGAAGGTAAGATTGGAGATGAGAATGTTGTGTGAGTTCACGAGTTCGACCAAATGGCCTCGTGTGTGCTCCAATGTTCTGTTCCACCATAGTTCCCACCACATCCTCCCCTGACCATCTATTGTCCCATTGTTTCCTGTTCAACAGTTTGGTCTTATCATCTTAAATTTATGTTGCATCTGGAACATAAGTTACATCAATACTTCATACATGCACTCTTTGCCTACATGGCTATACTCAAAAGATTGACAAAATCCTCTATTAATGGCTCAGACTTATGCAGCATCAATATAATTACCTACTTTGGCTTTGAGTGGTCCACTTGTCAGTCCTACTAAATGTCAAATGAACTCAATTTATCATCAAGTAGATGCAATTATTTCAGAACCACAGAAATAATCTTGGACGAACACATCTAGGTGGCCTACCTAACAAAACAAAGAGACTCACTTTTATAACTGGGCTGGAAGTCACCCTTCCCTACAAAACCATTTTGGACCAATAATTCCTAGAAAAATCAAACTTCGAAACCTTCACGGGCAAAGCAAAAACAGTGATATTTCTTCGACTAACAAATGCGTACCCCAGGATTCCACCGGGGGTAAGCTACAGCTACAAGCAAGAAGACGAATAACGGAAGACAACAAATTTTAGAAAGAAAGAAGCTATTAGAGGAAGACAAAGCTGTATATCAACGTCACATTAATGTGAAATTCCTTTACTTCTTCATTGGCATCCAAGAAGGGTACACTTCAACCAAGCCTTTTCAATTTGCATGAGCATATCTTTAGAAAATGGGCAACATTTCTGAATGGCAGAATCAATCGGTACCTGTGATGACAACGTCGGTGAGGCCATTCCCATGGATAAGGCTTATGTGCCTCCCTCCTAATCTCTCTCTTCCTCTTCCATAAGATGGTAAAGGCTCAATGATGGGCCAATCGTTTGGGTCCTATCCTTGCAAAATATGTAGAAGTATCAAGATTTTGCAATTGCAAGCATTTCGAGCAATGACAATCTCCAACATATTTCTACCAAAGAAAAAGCAAACATGTGGACTCCATATCTATCCTTCAACATGGGATTTGCGTTGTCTTCCTACTCTCGATTTGTCTAACATAAGAAATCTATATCTAATTCATTACATAGGATTTGCTTTCTCTTGCTATTCTCGATTTGCAATTGCCTCGGTCTATTAGAATAAGGCCACATAATTTAATGGGAAAATTGTCCACAAACCCCCAATTCTTTTAGTAAAACCCCTGATTGCTTTAGTCTACGAGTGGTCGATACTGATAGACGGTAATGCCATATGGGAAAAATTCAGCTGAAAGTCCATTTGAAGTGTGTTGGAACAGGGTATGGACGAGTTTACAAACGTTCAGGAACTAATTTCACTGAAACTACCAAAATACAGGGAGTTCGCAGAAGTTTCTGTCCAATTTAACTACTCAAATTTGAAACAAAAATGTATAAACACTGCTTGTTTACACGGAAACAAAGCAAACAAAGAGCCAAACCAGAGGAAAGGATGTGACTTCTAATTTCATCCATTAGTTATATTCCGTAGATGCTGTAGTCTTGATGGTAACTCTGGATAAAGTTAATTAAAAAGAAACCACTTCATAGAAAAAGAATCAAACAAAAGACGAAAGCGCCGGTGACAAAACGTCAAAAGAACAGACACAAAGGTCGGCTTTTCAAACCCGCACGAAACGTTCATTCACCACCTCCGACTCTGCCCACACGTAATCACACTGATTGGCAAGAATCTTATGGAGTTTATAATATGATAAACAGACATGAAATAAGTTACCTTCGTAAATGAATAAAAACATGAAAAAAAGATAAAAGAAATTTCGTGAGCAGTGGGACCCTTTGCTCTGCAGTGGCAGAGACACGCACCATCTTCTTACAGTCTCTGTGCACAAAAGTAAAAAAAAAAAAAAAGAAACGAAGAAGCTATGGAACGGACGGAATGACAGAAAAGCAAACTGCTTTAAACATCTATTATTCTTTATTTCTTACTGTATTTCTTAATCTCAAGTTTTAACTTGAATAAAGCATGAAACTGGCCTTCTCTTCAGAATTCATCTGGTGCCAGACTGTATCCGTTGTTCGGACAAGGTGATGGATTACCATAACGAAGAATCATCAAGTCGGTTCTCTAAATCAAGCAGAACGTAGAGAACAAACGTGGCTTGCCATCGAAAGGAAAAAGGAAAAAGAAAAAAGATGGGACTTGGTTATGGCCAGTCATCATGCACCATCATTGTTCCTCCAAAACCATCAATCGGTAGAATCGCCACAACGACAGCGGCTGCAACGACTGTTCGGTTTCGATGCTAGCCATTCCATCTCCGATGTGAATGTCATGTCGGTTCACGTGTCTCTTGCGGATTAGTCGATACGAAAGTTCCGACGATGGACACGATCCTATTCAAGAAACCAAGACAAAAGAAAAAGGGGAGACAGAGAGAAAAGTTTGACCAACCTGAGAGCCCAGGATCAGAGCACCTTCTTCGAGAAAGAGGGTGAAATTGCTGGTGAGGTTGAAGCTCCCGGTGACCCACGTCCCCTTGGGCACGTTCAGCTGCGACCCGCCCGCGCCTCCGAACCGCCGCATGTGGCGCACCGCCCTCCGGAAAGCCTCGGTCTCCGGCCTCCCGCCGTCGCCGACCCCTCCGAAGTCCCGCAGCGACATCACCACCTTCCTCGACGGCGGCGATCCGCGGAAGAACCCCGCGCAGCTCCCGGGCCCGACGGGCGCTCCTCGGGCGTCGGCGGGGCCGGGGGGCGGCGGGGAAACCGCCGGGACCGGCCTGGTGGCGATCTGGAAGGCGAGGACGGCGAGGACGGACAGCAGGAGGAGGAGGGGCGGCGTCCACGCGGGTCGGGCCAGGTGGGCCGCCGCGGATCCGAGCCCGGAGGCGGGTTTCCTGGTATCCATGCTCGATCGCCGCCGTCGCCGTTCTCGTCGCCGCTCACATGCATGCAGAGGAAGGAGGAGGAGGTGGAGGAGGAGGAGGAATGCAACAGTTCGCGCGATACAACCGAAGGGACACGCGAAGGTGAAGAAAGAAAGAGAAGGACGAGATTATTAATTTATTATTATTTATGTCTCACGGAAAAAGAAGAAGTATTTATTTAATTTCCTATTGCATGTTGTGGTCTGATTTTTCCTGTTGTATTTATTAATTACTTATTCTTTTTTATATTCATCAATTATTATTACATTAGTCTATGGGATGTGGGCCCCGGTTCGGAAAGATCAAGGAGAGAGGCGTGATCCGGTTTGTTCGGTATCGACGGCGACGACCGATACGGCCCGGGGGAGTGTGCCCGGGATCCCCTGCGGGCGATCGCACATGTTGGGCGCCTCGTCCCGCCGCCACGTGTCGCTTCCTGGGCGATCATCCCAGGGACGGTGACGTGTCGGGATCCTAGTGGCCTGGTGAGATTCTGCGGGCGGCGGTCGCGTGCAGGTGAGCCGGGCGCGTTCCGCGTTAAAAAGGTTGTGGGGAGGAAAGGACAGGGAAGGGCGGCGCCATTCACGGGATCCTGTCAGAAAAGTTGACTTTTTTGCTCCGCGGTGACCGCGCTTTCCCTTTTTGGAAACCCCCCCCAAAAAAAAGAAGAAAATGGAAAAATAGAAAGTTATTACCGATTTTATTTCCCAAAATTGAAAAAAAAAAAGAAATCATGTTGGGATTTCTTTCTATTTTTGGTGTGAGTATATGGCCGTTTTGGCAATGGCAAAGCAAGTCACTCTTTCGAGAAAGTTTTGTTTTCGCCTTCCCACCCTGTACAATTAATCCAACCACACACGGGAGAAAATCATAGCCTCGCCCGTGATCAGCTCTTCTAAAAGTGGATTGTGTACTTCTCCCATTATGGTCGCTTGGGATCTCTATTTTCGGGATGGATTAAACTGGATACAGATGGGAGCGTGCAAAGGAAATCCTGGACTTGCAAGAGGAGGTAGCTGGCTTGACGGCTTTACCTCAATTTATTGGAATAAGTTTGTCTTCGCATGCCAAACTATGTGCGCTATGGTTGGGACTTACCATCGCAAAGCAACATGGTTTTCGTAAACTCATCATTAAGATGGACTCCAAAATTATCACCAAACTTGTTAACCAAGAGAGTATAACAGATAACACTAGATCGGCACTACTTAAAGATATCATAAGACTACCGTGCTCTCATTTTTTGTTCAAAATACATCATATTTTTCGGAAAGGCAATGGGCCTGCTGAGATGCTTGCCAATATTTGCATACCGAGGCAATTTGATACCACGTTCTACGTCTACAACCTCCTAGAGAATTATCTCATGCTTTGCTTAGTGATAAAGTTTGGATTGTAGACTTTAGACTTTAATTTCCTTAGTTTTGTACCTTATGTTTACCTCCGAAAAATAGAAAGAAAAGAAAGTGTAATACAGTCATGAATATGGGCCTGGGTTTCTCTTCGGACAGCTAACAAAGAAAATCTAACGTTGCGCGTGAGGGAAAATAATGGAAAAAGAATATTAAACAGACAAAACATAAAAAGCAATATATAAAGATGTTGATCATGTGTAATATAATCTCAAATTATCATTAAAGTATAAGAAAAATCATCAGGTACTTGTCAATTGTCTTCATTATTGTAGAATACTATTTTATCCATTTATAATTACATATAGTCATTGCGGATGCATGGATTTTTTCATGGAAAATTTCCCGTATAAATTCGAGGTTCGAGTGGCATTTATAACTATCGTTCCACCGACCCTCTACTTATCAAATAGTAATTATTCACAAGGTCAGAGGGTGGTGCAAAATTTATGCATGGTTCAGGTCTTAAAAAAGCCAATCGTTGAGATTTGTGGATTTGGGAGAAGTTGACCAATTCATTTAATTATCAACTTTTCCAATTTAAATTTAAAATGTTTGACCCAAAAAAATTAAATTTAAAAGAATCGAATAAAGTTAGAAATTGCAGATGGTGATACAAGATCTTTTTAATTAAATCTATAAATTCATATTACTGGCCCTTTTATTATTATTTTTTTAAAAATTTTTGCTGTTTAGCTGCGAAATGCTCTTAATGCTGTACATGGCTAGGCTTTATCTTTGGCCACATTGAAGCTTATTTCTTATATCAATGAGAATCTTGGTGACTCCAGCACAAAAGTTGTTGGGGCTAGTTAGGAAAGATCTTTCTTTTGAGATAAATAAAGGTGAGTCATACCATTGGTCAATCACCCACTAAGTGTGATGATAATGTTTGGGGTAGGTAGGATCATTATTCACGGGGGCACACACTAGTGTCGAAGCTCAAAAGGATGGAAGATCAACCCTTTTGGAATTGGTAATGAAATAATGGTGAATAGTGATTGTCGTATATTCTCCATATGTGCATATACATAAATCACAATGACATTAGCCATTTACAGCTTGAGGTTGTGTCCTTTCCTTTTCCTCCTTTTTTCCCCTTTCTCTTTTGGGGAGGTGCGGAATAATTGATAACAGTGCATGATCACAAAAGATGATAGTTAAGGGGACACCCATATTTGAAATTCTTGTCCCATGTCGGAGTTCCCCCTCCCCTTAGAACAGCTTATAATCCAAAACGGTACTAAGAATGGTCAATACCCGCATTAGGTGTTTTGACCCATACCGTCGAGAAATAGGTAACGTGGTCAAAGAATAAAGATAATTATGGCTAAGGTCGGTTAAGCATCGGTGACAAATTGCTTCTTTAGTTGAGTGGATCTATATATCAAAGGGATACTTGCGTCCTTCGAAAAAGCATTAAATCTAATTCAGTCCTCTAACTTATATTGGTTGTCTAGGACCGGAGAAAGGAGGCAAGAACTTTAAAACCCCACTTGGTAAAAGAAGTTCATGCCACTGAGCTCGACACGAGTCTTTGATTACCAAGCATTTATCTCGAATCCAAAGATAACCTATATCGATATCACCCGAAATCGAATCGATCCCATCCTCCCCGTAATATAAAGTATCCTTAAAATGGTCCTGTTGCAAAGTAAACTTGGAAGTCCCTATAAAATGTAAATTTATCTTCAGAACTATCTGTGGCTCAAATGAGTCTCTTTGCAATCCTGCGGCAGACAAGGAAAAATCATGGAGCCTAAGTTGCACCATGTGAGGGAGACAGAGAGAGAGAGTTGACTAGCGGTGGCAAGAGGGCCACCCAACCTGGGCCTTGACCTGGACCGGTAGATTCTCAATGTGCATGATGCACATGCGAGTTATATATATATATGTAGAATAAGCAACAGAACATGTTAATAAATGAAAAGTGCCATATGAGTTGAGAATGGTTTATACGAGGGATTCTTGTTTTTTTTTTAAGGACGAGAAAATTTACTTAGATAGATACGTTTAATCTATGAAATATCTCAAAAATCTCGTGCATAAGATGAGAGGCGAGCTTAACTCCAAGCGGCTCGCCTAAGTAGGAATTTCGGGGTTCATCAATTCTTTTTTATAATCGGAATTTGAGGGTTAATTAGCACCCTTTGATTCATACCTGTTGTGAAGAAAAAGAGGCGAGATGAATTCAAAGAGGTCGATGCATTGCGCTCTTACTAAAGTCTTTTCTATGATGACACTTGGAATGCGTATCAGAATACTTTTCCTCCCTTGTAGTTATCTGTTGCATTTGAAATTCATTGGTGCTGTTCTTTTCTATCTATTTTTATTGCGGGTGCAAAGATATATCTCAAATATGGTATTAAAATTTGACTATTTGTGGAATTGAACCCTAATATATATTAGATATTTTATTCAAGCTAGCAAGATGCATGTGTGTTGGACGGGTCTGAAACTATACATGTTATGTATTATCACTACAAAAAAACTGCATTTTAGCGACGATAATTAGCGACGAATTACCGCAAATTTTCGTCGCTATAATTTTTTAGCGACGAACTTTGCGACGAAAAAAATTTCGTTGCGAAAAACCATGTCGCTAAATTAGCGACAAAATATATGGCAATTCGTCGCTAAGTAGCGACAAAATATGTCGTCGCTAAAGCATCTGTCGCAAAACTCAGATATCACAATTTAGCGACTACATATACCATTAGTCGCCATTTAGCGACGAACTAAACCTGCGTCGCTAATATTTTAGCGACTACAAGAGTATGATCGTCGCAAATTGGCGACAAACTATGTCGTCGCTAAAACATCTGTCGCAAAACTCAGATATAGCAACTTGGCGACTAGACACACCATTAGTCGCCATTTAGCGACAAACTACACCTGGCGTCGCTAATATTTAAGCGACTACAAGAAAAATATCGTCGCAAAAATCCAGAATGCACTCAGTCTCGCATATTTAGCGACAACAATGTCTACTGCCGTCACCAATTAGCGATAACTTTATCCCCCGTCGCTAATGACGTCCCGAATGCAAAATGGTAGCTCTCGGCCACTTTTAGCGACAAGGTAGTCGCCGAGTCGTCGCTATTTAGCGACAAAGGAAACTTTGCGTCGCTAAATCGTATTTAGCGACAACAATGTCTACTGCCGTCACCAATTAGCGATAACTTTATCCCCCGTCGCTAATGACGTCCCGAATGCAAAATGGTAGCTCTCGGCCACTTTTAGCGACAAGGTAGTCGCCGATTCGTCGCTATTTAGCGACAAAGGAAACTTTGCGTCGCTAAATCGTATTTAGCGACAACAATGTCTACTGCCGTCACCAATTAGCGATAACTTTATCCCCCGTCGCTAATGACGTCCCGAATGCAAAATGGTAGCTCTCGGCCACTTTTAGCGACAAGGTAGTCGCCGATTCGTCGCTATTTAGCGACAAAGGAAACTTTGCGTCGCTAAATCGTCCAGAATAGCGACGACAGTATATTGTAGCGTCGCTAAACCTGTTCGAACGATTAATATGTTTTTTTTGTTTTTTGTTCAGTTCTACCTGATAAGTCATAACATTCAACGAAAAACGAAATATAGCAGCAAAAAGTAAATATCTAAGAAAAGTACCCATATCAAAAAGGTTCAGCAAATGTATCTAATTAAACAATTATCATTCGAACATATCTAAAATGTTCAGCAAATGTATCTACTATTCATGGTCTTCATCGGGTGGGGGTGCCGGTGGAAGTCCAGTCTGCTCGGCTGCTTCATCATCATCGTCTTGCTGCGAATGCTGACCCTGCTGTTGTCTCATTAGCAGACTCAGTTGTTGTTGCATGATGCGCATTGCCTCATCTCTGGCATCTATGGCATCTAGTCTCTCCTCCATCTTCTTCATTTTTTCGTCTTTCTCTGCAAGTAGATTCTCGAGGTTTTCCACTTTTTTTTCCAGCTCACTCTCTCTTGCGCTGCGCCTTGAACTCGTTCCAGCAGAAGATGTGCCTACCGACTTCATGCTGTCCCGGGCTAACGACCCCAACCCGTACACCTTCCCTTTCTTCACTGCTGCAGATGCCTGCCACCACAGCTTCTCCTGCTCGGCCTGCGACATTTCAATCGTGGGCGACGTCCCTTCTGTACCCTCGCCGCTGCCACT
The DNA here is from genome assembly GCA_031216235.1 of Syzygium jambos. Classification (NCBI taxonomy): domain Eukaryota; kingdom Viridiplantae; phylum Streptophyta; class Magnoliopsida; order Myrtales; family Myrtaceae; genus Syzygium; species Syzygium jambos. The sequence continues at coordinate 7,048,135 of CM062228.1, forward strand.
ACCCCCGACACCCGCCGTAGATGCAAGCATTTCATCAAATTTTTCCTACGTACACACTTTAAAAGTTACTAGGCATGCATTACAATCAACTAATCTGCTATAAAATCATCAAGTTCGAACATACCTTAACGGCCTTCGCCGTGCCACTGACGAATGATTTGTCCTTTCTCATGAAGGTCCGCTCATATGTTTGTGAGAAGCTGGGCGGCGTTCCCATCACCTTCGCCTAACATACACAACGGACTTCCAACTAGTCATACAATGTATTAACGGAATAAATTGACAATCTGACAATACTTACCATCTTCCTTTTGTGCTCCGCAACTGTGATGGAGCCGCCGGCATACGTCCCAATCCCAGATTCTCTGGAACTGGAAGTTCGATTAATTTTATTCCTCTCGCTGGCGCGCTTATGCTCCTCAGTAGCCCACTTTCTATGGATTTCCCACCATGACTGATCGTCCATCCAAGCCGGCTGCCTCTGCTTAGTTTTCGCCTTGTTCATCACATTTCGCATGTGATCGCCGGCCTTCTTGTTTAAAATTCTCCTAACCTCGCTATCCATAGATCTGTCCCAATAGTACTTGCGCTGAAAAAAAAAAAAAACTAACTCAATTTACCAATACATTTTACAAATGTCACTAACAAACCGATCTTACACTTACCTCAAACTCTCGCCACCATACTCTCCTATCTTCCTCCGGCGCTTGCGTAATGCATGTATATGGCCCACGCCAAAAATTGTTGACCATACGATACCAGTCCCGCAGGACTACCGTAGCTCTGTAGAAGCTGCATTTGTTAAACATAAAAAATACATAAAACATCTCAAAAGCATAAGAAAATCTAGCCTATACAGTTAATAACAAAAAATTAAGCACTTTCATCAAATTGTACTTACGAGTCTCCTAACGGTTCTATCCGCCTCCTCCCTTGATCATCGATGACCCAATTGTCATCCGCATCTTCGGCGCTTGGCGATGTCGACGCTTGGCCTACCGATGATCGTGCCGTGATCAAAGGCTCGCCCTCAGATTGAGTCTCCTCCGTTCCTTCGTCTTCCTCCTGTTGAGGCTGCGGTTCTGTGGGGGGCGTATCGACCCAAGTGGGCGTGGGCACGAAGGTCGGTCGAGGGGGACTAGCCTCGTCGACCGGCCTGATCACGACTGCCATTGAACGCCCTCCTCTGGCCCGTCCACGTGTATAGACCGTCGGTTGATCAGCAGCCTTACCCTTACCCTTGTTGTTATTTTTCTGATTTGGACGCTGGTGCACATTGGAAAAACAAACTAGTTAGAACAATTTATTTACCAACTAGAAATGATTTATAACCCAATTAAAAACTTACCATTTTTCTTGCAGTGTGTAAATATTGTTCTTCTTCCTGCATAAGGAAAACAACATTACAGAATAAACCATTTTGTTTTAATGTACTTCACAAAAAGCAAATAGCTGATGAAGATCGTCTTAATTGAATCGACTCAGCGACACCTTGTACATCAAGAAACAAAGCGGTGCCGATGGCATAGGGAATATCTTGAATGAAAATTTTGGGTTCTTCAGCTGTCCTCTAATCATTTAAAGGGAATTCAATTGCTAGAGTTGAAAACAAAAACTACAAAGAGAGAGAAATCGATGTTGAAAATATTAGTGCATGCTTCTGTCGAGGAAGTTCCAGGAGCACACATAAGTTCGTGAAGGATCAATTCCCGGTCCATCAAACCAAACTTCCCTAGCATTGCATTAATTGACAATGCAGTTTATGATTTTGACAATCCCACATTCAGTTCAATCACAGAAGCCTTTTAGACCCTACAAACAACAATTCAAATAACACAAGAAAGGCACAGAGACGATATAACCCCTAATTAATTGACTTCTCAATCATCGGGTTGTTTAATTCACTACCCTTTGCCTCTGAGGGCCAACACTAGCATTGAACACCACGCATGACATGATGCAGTCGCTTAGTCCATATAAGATCATTCAGGAACTCACCAGGCAAGCCCTTAGATATGCATCGAACAGCCAGACTAGTGAGGTAACAAAATATGCCATGAAACACTTGGAATTATAGATTCACGCACTAGAGAATCAAAATGAACTGATAGAAGCATGGAATTGAACATGAAACAGACAATGGAGAAGTTACCACCAGCTCCAGCAGCACCAAACTGCAAGTTCCGGCAGTAGTCAGTCAGTGAGTGGCCAACGAAATTCATAATATAGTCAGTCAGTGAGTGGCCAACGTGTGCTCCTCTATCGAGAACTTACAGCATCAAACGAAATCATTCGGGCCGAGAACTTACAGCGGTCGTCGGTGGCGGGCGGAGGAGCGGGCGGCGGGGAGCGGGCAGCCGAGCGGGTCGACGAGCGGCGGGGAGCGGGCGGCGGGGAGCGGGCAGCCGAGCGGGTGGACGAGCGGCGGGGAGCGGGCGGACGAGCGGCGGCGAGAGGCCAGACGAGCGGCGGCGGGCGATCGAGCGGCGTCGGAGGTCCAGGGAGAGCGAGAGTAGAGGAGAGATAGAGAGAGACAGACTGGGCAAAATCGATTTCGAACTTAGGTTATCGTGATTCAGCGACGGCATAGCCACGAATCGTCGCTAATTGGCTACAATTAAAAACCTCCGTCGCTAATTAGCGACGGTATAGCGACCAAGTAGTCGCTAAAAGCCTGCATCAAATCAATAACTCGGCCACATTTGGCGACCAATCAGCGACAACATCGTCGCTACAATTTCACTTTTAGCGACGACATTTATTTCCCCGTCACCAAGTAGCGACGAAGATATGTGATCCGTCGCTAATGATGTCCCCGAATGCAAATTGTGTAGCTCTCGGTAACTTTTGGCGACGACCGAGCACGTCTCCGTCGCTAAAATTTTAACTTTTAGCGACGAGATGAGCTCCCCGTCACCAAGTAGCGACGAAGATATGTGATCCGTCGCTAATGATGTCCCCGAATGCAAATTGTGTAGCTCTCGGTAACTTTTGGCGACGACCGAGCACGTCTCCGTCGCTAAAATTTTAACTTTTAGCGACGAGATGAGCTCCCCGTCACCAAGTAGCGACGAAGATATGTGATCCGTCGCTAATGATGTCCCCGAATGCAAATTGTGTAGCTCTCGGTAACTTTTGGCGACGACCGAGCACGTCTCCGTCACTAATTAGCGACAAGAACAGGGTCCGTCGCTAATGTCGGACCGAATACCAAATATAAAGCTCTCGGCCACTTTTGGCGACGACAAGGTTATGACCGTCGCTAATTAGTGACTTTTTTAGCGACAAAATTGTCGCTAATTTTTACAGAATACACCTAATTACATTATTATATATTTATATATAAATACACCTGATTCATAAATAATATTATCATATATACCGTATATACTGAATATTAATTATAACACAATAAACCATAAAATACGTTATACATGTCATAAAGAAGAATAGTAAAAGTTTCAAAACCCAAAGTCGTTGTCATTGTCATCTTCGTCGTTGTCATGATCATCGTCGTCTTCTGCATCTTCACTATCATCATAAAACTCGTCTTCGTCTTCGGTGTCCTCGTTTTCCTCATCAGTGTCCTCGTCATCATCAGTGATAAATTCATCTTCTTCAACACTATGATGCAAGTTCGATTGACGAACTTCACTTGCATCAACATCGATCAATGCTCCATGTGGGTCTTGTAAAGATGGAATATTATATTCATAAGGTTCAGCTGTGTGCAGAACGACCTCTTGCTGATATGCTGTATCTTTCCAGTGTTGTTCGATCTTTTTTCGCGCTTTGATTTGACATGCTGCCAACCACTCAACTTTGTCCTGTTTCAAGCTCGGATATGATGCGTAATAGACTTGAATTGCTTGTTGTGCCAGTACAAATGGTTCGTATTTCATATATTTTCTCTTGTGATTAACTTCAACCAAATTAAACTTCGGATGCACCCTCATTCCTTTGATAGGGTCGAACCACGTGCATTTAAATAACGTAACGGCCAATGGTGGACCAGGGTACTCTACCTGTATGATAGCATCCAACAAGCCGTAAAAGGCCTCCATCAAACTGCTCCCAGATCGAACACAGACGCCACTATTCATCGTGGCCTTTCCCTTGCCATATTCTTGCGTGTGAAAATTATAACCGTTGACAAAATATGCTGGCCAAGTTCTTGCTATTGCTTTTGGACCCAATGACAGATGATATAACAACCCTTCATTCTCGATCATGGCTGGAATATTGTGAACCTAATGACACATATGAATAAGTTATTCATATATGTACGTATACATAGAGTATTGCTTAATATCAAAATTTGATGAAAACTACAAGTTAACACTGCACGTCGAGCTTACATAATTTTTAAACCATGCTGCAAAATGGTCATTGCACAAACGATCGAGCTCATCAGGCGATACTCCTGACATGGACGCCCGAAACATTCTGTTCGATTTGAGCCAAGATAGAATAATTTATTAGCGAATGGTTAGACACAATAAATGTGTATATACATTCACATTGTGAGGTCTAATATGAAATGCTTACTGAAAGTATGGCTCCACTTCTGGACAATTCAATAAAATGTATGTGTGGGCTGCATGCATTTCTTCCCCCGTTATATAACGTAACTTACATACGCCGCTTGGTCGACCAAGATAATTGAAAATGGAGAATGAGTTACAATCCGAATCAAGCGGTCCCTCGTCGTTTCGTCCTGGTCTCCGCCTCTTGCATTGCACGTGCGACTCAAAGTAGTATGATGCAAATGTAGTCACTTCTTCAACAATGTATGCATTACAAATTGAAGCCTCCACACATGCCTTATTCTTAATTTTTTTCTTCAAATGATACAAAAACCTATATGGAAAACGACATTAGTGTGCAACATCGTTGATAGGTAGTTTCATTCCAATACAAAATGAAAAACATTGTTACCTCTCAAATGGGTACATCCATCGAAATTGGACGGGACCTGCAAGTTTTGCTTCGTATGGCAAATGAACTAGTAGATGCTCCATTGAATCAAAGAACGATGGGGGGAATATCCGCTCCAAGTTACACATGATGATTGGAATATCTTTCTCCAGCTTCTCCATGTGTGATGTACGTAACATTGTCGAGCAAATATCATGAAAGAAAGTCGTCAATTCAGTAAGAGCGCCCCACACGAAGTTTGGCAGAAATTCCTTCAAGGCTATTGGAAGTAGTCGCTCCATAAAGACGTGACAGTCATGACTTTTCATACCTGACAACTTACATCCATTCAAATCAACACATCTCCCGATGTTTGAAGCATACCCATCAGGAAATCGGACAGATTTCAACCATGTTAAGACTGCACGTCGCTGCTCCTTGGTCAACGTGTACACTGCTTTTGGCTTTGGACCAATACTGCTTGGCTCCACGTCTAGAGTCGGCCGATCACAAATGTCTCGCAAGTCTTTTCTTGCATTTAGGTTGTCCTTTGTTTTGCCAGGGACGTCCATCACCGTGTTGATGACATTCTCGAAAACATTCTTCTCTATGTGCATGACGTCAAGGTTATGATGAACAAAGTGGGTCTTCCAATATGGTAAATGCCAAAATATACTGCGCTTTGTCCATTTATGCGTAGAACCATACGAATGAGGTATGCATTGCGGGGCATCAACAACGGTCGGGAAGGTTTGGACTCGTTCCCAAAGTTCATAACCGGTCAACCTCATTGGTGGAGGTGTCCTTTCAATCCTTTTTTTGACGAACTCTTTCTTATTCCTTCTAAATGGATGATTCATCGGTAAGAATTGTCTGTGGCAATCAAAGTAACACGCCTTCTTACCATGTTTTAATCGGAACGACTTTGATTTCTCCATACAAATCGGACATCCTAACAGGCCGGCTGTGCTCCACCCAGACAACATTCCATAAGCTGGGAAGTCATTTATCGTCCAAAGAAGCGCAGCCCTCAATAGAAATGTTTTATCGGTGCAAACATCATAGGTTGGAACACCAACATTCCATAGTTGTTGCAACTCTTCAATCAATGGTTGCATGTAAACGTCTATCATCTTCTTCGGGTTATGCGGACCGGGCACGATCAATGTCAGAAACATATAAGGTGTCTTCATGCACATGCCAGGAGGGAGATTGTACGGCGTTAATATGACTGGCCAGCATGAATAGTTTTTTCCGGTTTTACCAAAGGGGGCAAACCCATCACTACATAGACCTAGCCTGATGTTGCGTCGCTCCATAGCGAAACCTGGGTATGTTCTATCGAAATGTTTCCAGGCGTATGCATCGGAAGGATGACACATCATATCCTCTTCAGTTTCATGGTTTGCGTGCCAACTCATGTGTTCAGCAGTAGCTCGAGACGCAAACAACCTTTGCAATCTAGGAATTAACGGCAGATGAAACAATTGCTTCACTGGTCTACGTGTATGGTTACCACCATGCCTCCTTTGAACCTTGTATCTAGGCTCACCGCAAAACTTGCAAGATTCAGCAGATTGATATTCTTTCCAATACAACATACACCCTGCGATGCAGACGTCAATCCGCTCAACCGGAAGACCCAGGTCATGCACTAACTTCTTCATATCGTAAAAGGAACTCGGCATGTTGTTATCACGGGGTAATGCTTCACGCATTATTTCCACAAAAGAATTGAAGCAGTTCTCTGACACGTTATGCTCGGCTTTAATACTTAGCATTCTTGCCGTGACTGATAGCGTTGAGTGGTTGTCACAACCTCCCCATAAAGGTTCATCCGCTGAACTCAACACGTCACGAAATTTATGGCACACACTTTCTTCAAATGTTGTGTCACCAGAATTGTCAAACTGTGATGTATGACTGGAGCTTCCATGCTCATGGGTGCTTGTTTGGTTCGTTTCCCATCCAAAATTATGAGCAGCTGCATCAAGCACCATTCTCTGATATGGATTTAATTCATCTCTAGCACTACTACATTCTTCCCGCACACAAGGCAATTGGTGAGTATTGCGATATTCCTCGGGAGACATAAATGGTTCACCATGGCAAGTCCAATTGTAGTAATTCGGAGTGAAACCGTTTCTATAAAGATGCTCCTGAACGATATCATATTCTTGGAATTTACTGTTTTTGCATTTTTTGCACGGACACCTTAACTTACTTCCGTTCATGTATTCAACTTGTGAACTAGCAAACGCCATGAATTTTTCCAACCCAGCACGAAACTCATCGGTTAATCCTCCACGCTTAGGTAAGTTCTTATTATACATCCAAGACCTACCTCCTTCCATAATGCCTACGATGAAAACCCGACTCAACAAATGTCAAGATTCATTACGGTATTTTAACAAACATATGGGGGGTGTCACATGTATCCGAGTCGTTTAACCCCATATTAGGCTTGAAATCAATCTCGTGTAAACAACAACGTATAACGGCAACACAACAACGCGTAATATCTGATATATCACTCAAATTGAAAGAAGAAATAACTTACCTTGAAATTAAACAAGTTGGGACAATGGCGTATTTTTTGCGGTTTCTTCAATCGCAAATTTCTCACTCCCTTTAGCTTTTCCGATTTCTTCGCTAAAGCATACGCATCTCCACCTCCAGGTAACTTGTACTTACTCCAAGTAGGCGTCGGGCTCTCGTTCAGACAGAGAGGAAGAAGAGATCGAGTGCTGCGAAATGAATGAATCGTTTGTCTTGCTGCTGCTATAAGCTATATTTAGCGACGAAATATATCTACTTCGTCGCTAAATAGCGACTAATAAATTAAATCGTCGCTAAAGATAGTCGCTATTCAGCGACTAAACACAAGTCGTAGGTAAATATAGTAGCTATTTAGTGACGGTACTAATATCGTCGCTATTTTGAGACGAGATTGCGACAACTTAGTCGCTAAACTGTCCAGAGATCAAGAACCGTAAAATATAACATTAGATCACATTAGCGACGAAGTAATTACGATGCGTCGCTAAACTGTGTTTTTGCGACTACCAAGTATTTTCGTAGCTACTTAGCTATGAGAAAAATGCCGTCGCTGAATGTAGTCGCTATTTAGCGACAGAAAAGCTTGATCGTCACAAATTGGCGACGACAGCTTTACCTCGTGGCTATTTAGCGACGAATTAGCGACTAATTGTCTTTTGCCGTCGCTATTTTCGGTAATTGGCGACGAAATTAACTTGGTCGCTAATTTCGTCGCCACTTAGCGACTATTTGCCTTTTGTTGTCGCTAATTAGCGACGATACTGTTGTCGTCGCAAATATAATGTAGCTAAATTACAGTTTTTTTGTAGTGTATATGATTCTAAATGCTGGTGTCAACATGAATTTCGGTAAGAGTAATAATATGCAGCAAATTGTAACGAAATAAATATCCACGTCAATCAAGTTCTCCACTAGAGTTTACACGAGAAATTTTCCTTGAAATGAAAGAAAAGCATGGGAGGAGAACATGCGAGTTATATATATATATATAGAAAAAGCAACAGAACATGTTAATAAATGAAAAGTGCCATATGAGTTGAGAATGGTTTATACGAGGGATTCTTGTTTTTTTTTTAAGGACGAGAAAATTTACTTAGATAGATACGTTTAATCTATGAAATATCTCAAAAATCTCATGCATAAGATGAGAGGCGAGCTTAACTCCAAGCGGCTCGCCTAAGTAGGAATTTCGGGGTTCATCAATTCTTTTTTATAATCGGAATTTGAGGGGTTAATTAGCACCCTTTGATTCATACCTGTTGTGAAGAAAAAGAGGCGAGATGAATTCAAAGAGGTCGATGCATTGCGCTCTTACTAAAGTCTTTTCTATGTGCTTCTTAGGCAAAACGAAGTGTGATGACACTTGGAATGCTTATCAGAATACTTTTCCTCCCTTGTAGTTATCTGTTGCATTTGAAATTCATTGGTGCTGTTCTTTTCTATCTATTTTTATTGCGGGTGCAAAGATATATCTCAAATATGGTATTAACATTTGACTATTTGTGGAATTGAACCCTAATATATATTAGATATTTTATTCAAGCTAGCAAGATGCATGTGTGTTGGACGGGTCTGAAACTATACATGTTATGTATTATATGATTCTAAATGCTGGTGTCAACATGAATTTCGGTAAGAGTAATAATATGCAGCAAATTGTAACGAAATAAATATCCACGTCAATCAAGTTCTCCACTAGAGTTTACACGAGAAATTTTCCTTGAAATGAATCCAAAACCTATCATGTAGGTATATCTGCCGATTAAAAGAAAACACGAGACTTAAATTTGAAATTAATTTATTGAATCATATATATGAGTGCATGTAACATTTCAAGCACGTAAATTTAATATAAATTAATTTTATGATAGCTTTCCTCCATTTGTTAGAATCTTCACCTTCGTGCGATTGACTTGGTGTGGAAAAGGCAAGCAAGCTATTTGTGTGGAATTGAATGGTTTCCATTTGCTCCTCTTTGTTTATAGAGAATTAGAGGTAATTTCTTCGAATTCATCTTCCAATTCCATATTTTTCAGTTTTCTTTCTTTTTATGGAAAATTTCCCTAATCTATTTAGTAAACTATTTGTTGTCTATCCTTTTTTTTAAGAAGAGTTCATGGATATCACCATCATGACAATGTATCGCAAAAAGAATGCTTGGATATCTTGCCGAAATATGCAATATTCAATTTGTATTTTCAAAGAAATTCACAATATTTCTTTCACTAAAAATGCATAAGTAGAATTCCCTTGATTTATTTTTATACCAAGAATATTCAGATATTCCTACCTTTTCCTGTTCAAATTTTGTTGCCAAACAGTTGGTTGTTAATATAGTTTGCATCTGTTAATACTTAAAGCTAGTTATTTTTTATACTAATAAAATTTAATTTGGTTTTAACATGATCTCCGATTACTATATTGGATATGTTATTTAGACATTCATGTCACGATAGTGAAATATTGGCAGCCTCATAATTTAATATCTCTATGAGCAAAACTAATATTAAATTGAAAAGAGCGTGTACTATTGCTTAAAAATTGTAAAAGTTTCAAGAAAATTCATCTTAATGTGGAATGGAGTCCATCCATTGAAATTGTCAATGCTATAAAAGTATATTTTGGAATAGTAATAACAGTTAAACAAAAAAATCAGAAATATTAAAATTACTCGAACAGGCAATATTAAAAATATTTTTAGTGTGTAGACGCACTCTATTGGCTACGATTGATATTGATCGGCATTGTTTTGATCCCTTTACAAAGTTGATTGAAATTGCCTTATTTTTCCTTCAATGAGTCCAAATTATACCTATTTATCTGATTTATTTGGAGAAACGATACTTGTTATGAAAATTATCAACATGAAGTCTTAGTTATCAATACCGAATGTAGTTAGGTTCATTACACGTGATATAATATTTATTTGTCTTATCTTTCTTGGTGACACAACATCTAAACACATTTTTTCCTAATAACTTTTTTTGAAATCCTAGGTAACTTTTTTTGTTGATTTTCAATTCATTGTTATAATTTTATAATAGTCACTTATTCGCAAGATATGTTATAACTGAAGCATATTTTATTGCAAGATTTTCTTCAAGACTTATCGAAATCCATATAATGCTATAGTTCCTTCAAAACTCATCCACAAACTTATTGTAATCATTAACTCAAAATTTATTCTCATCAATTATAAAGTGATAGAAGTATGTTCATTGAGTATATATGATCCACTTAATCAGATATGAATAATTTAAAACTTAAAGTAACGAACCCTTAAGTTTGTTTTACATCTTTGTTGACATTAGAGTTATCTATAATAATAACATTTAACTTTTTTTTGTTGGAATAATACCATTTAACTTTAAGATCCATTATTAATTATGCATTTAGTCATATCTCTTTATAGAATATGGAAATGATTGTATAATTTATTGCAAATATATTTCTTCTATAAACGTTATGTAAGTATGGTTCATACATTTTCCAAACTATATATTGACTTTTTACTATTCATCTATGTGTAGAAAAACGTGTACTATATCTAATAATCCTTTAATATCAATTATTTGAGTTGTCATGTTATATATAGCTTTCTTTATGATTGTCTAATATAATTTATCTTTCAAATATATATACATATTTTGTCCAAAATATATATACATATATAATATTCACCTCTTTCAAAAATATGTAAACTGCAAAATGAGGTGACTTATGCATTTAACCATAAGGGTTATCACTGAATATGTTTTTAGTCATATTTATTCATAAAATATACACAATCATGTGATTTGGCAGTGTAATACACTATAATACCACGTGTCCTTTTATTTTAGTAATAAATATATATTTGTTATAAATACATTGTATGATGTGGATGTATCACTTTTCACCATTCCATGAATAGTTCTATACATTCCCTCTTTCAATGTACATGATCACCTCCTCCATTAATTACATTCATGTACAATGTACCTATACTATTCATGTACCCTCTAGCCTATAAATAAAGGCTTTTGTAAACTTGTTGATGTGCGTAAAACGGTTAACATTTGCTCCCCACTTCTCTTTTATCTCTTCCTTTCTCTCATATTATACTTCAAGTTGATTTCTGAGTTGATTCCAAAGATCACCGTTTACTTTTACAACACGTTATCAACACGAGTCGGTTAGAATCTTAGATATCACTCGAGGTAACATACATTTACCTCTCCATTATCTAATATCTCTACAATTTCTTTTTAAGTATGTCAAACATTATCAAGAGAGAGTTTGCAACGTTAGATATTACTGGAAGTAATTATCTAACATGGGCTTTTGATGTCAAGATACACTTAACATCATTATATCTCAGTCAATCTATTCTCCCAGAATTGAATCGTACTCCAGCCCAGAAGGCTAAGGCCCTTATCTTCATCCGCCACCATTTACATCAAGATTTAAAGGTTGAGTATCTGACTAAGGAGGACCCTGCAGTTTTATGGCAAACCCTGAAGGATCACTTTGATCATCAACAAGAAGTGATCCTTCCTCATGCCAGGTTTAAATGGATCAACTTACGCTTTCAGGATTTTAAGTCTGTATCACCGAATTGTATCACAACTAAGACTCTGTGGCTAGCAGATCACAGAGACTGAATTGATGAAAAAAAAACATTATCCACCTTTCATGCCAATAACCTTGTACTCCAGCAGCAGTATAAGGCAAAGAATTACTCCAAGCATTCTGAGTTAATTTCTACATTACTTGTAGCTGAAAAGCACAACCAGTTGTTGATGCAAAATAATAATTCTCATCCTACTTGATTTGCACCCGTGCTTGAAGCACATATTGCACATCATAATAACAAGAGCCATGGACGTTGGAAGGGCAAAGGGCGTAACTTGAAAAATCAGCCTTATAAGAACCGAGATAGAGGTTCACAAGAACCTAAACATGGTCCACAAAGAAAAGAAAGGTCCAGAAGTACCTAACCAGATTGGTGCCAATGTTTGTCATAGATGTGGTTCTGCAAGCCATTGGTCTCGCACTTGTCGCACCCCAAAGCACCTGGTTGACCTCTATAAAAGAGAACAAGATGAGTGAAAAAGGGAAGCCAATGTTGCAACCAAGCCCTCAATAGAGAATAAAGAATCATCTCTTGACAATACATCTCTTGATATTAATCATTTTGGTGATTTAGATTAAGCAATATATATATTATAAGTTTATGCTTATTCACATGTATTCTCTTAGTTTTTGAATAATATTCATGTTTAATATTATAATTTCATTTCTTATTCTTTTTATGTTAGTAATCAATGATGCTAAACAATTACCTTGAGGAGAACAACGGTATTCTTTGTCTTGTAAACAGTAGTACTACACATACTATCCTCCAGAAGAGGAAGTTCTTTGAGAAATTGAAAAAATGTGAAGGGAATATTACCACTATTTCAGGCGATAGTAACATAATTATAGGCTCCGAAAGAGCACGTGTAATACTACCAATGGGCACAAAAATTTTTATTAATGATGCTTTACTTTGCCCACGGTCTAAAAGGAACCTACTTAGCTTTAAAGATATTCGTTCCAATGGATTTCACATTGAAACCGAGACCGAAGGTGGTAAAGAATACTTGTATCTAACACCTAGATGAGTGGATATAGAAAACAAATTATGGAAAAGTTACCATCATTCTCCTTCGGGTTATACTATACTTACATACATGTGAGTAATAAACATGTTGTAATGAACCTGAAGTTCACAAACCCAGAAGATTTTCAATTATGACATGATCGTTTGGATCACCCAGGGTTGTATATGATGCGCCGAATATTAACACATTCAGTTGGGCATTCATTAATAAATCGTGGGCTCCCTTCACCCACTGATTATATATGCAATGCGTGCGTTGAGGGTAAATTAATTGTACGGCCGTCTCATACTAAAGTAAGGGCGGAATCTCCTATATTTTTGCATAGAATTCAAGGAGATATCTATGGGCCTATCCACCCTGCATGTGGACCTTTTAGGTACTTCATGGTCCTGATTCATGCTTCAACGCGATGGACATACGTTGACTTGTTGTCAACACGTAATATGGCCTTTGCAAAATTACTTACTCAGCTAATTAAATTACGCGCGCAATTCCCTAATTACCCGATCTAGAAGATCCGGTTAGATAATATTGGTGAGTTTATGTCTAAGGCTTTTGATGACTATTGTATGGCCATTGAGATAGACATGGAGCATCCTGTGCCACATACTCACACACAGAACGGCCTAACAAAATCTTTAATTAAACGCCTGAAAATGATTGCTAGACTATTGCTGTTGAGGGCCAAATTACCCTTTAGTTTATAGGGACATGCGATATTGCACACTGCAGCACTGATTAGAATTTGACCTATTGCATATCATGAATACTCCCTAATTCAACTTGTACGTGGATGTGACCTTATGTTTCCCATCTGCGAATATTTGGTTGTGCCGTATATGTTCCTATACCACCTCCACTGTGACATTCCGAAATTTTCGCCAATTGAAATTTATTAACTAATTGAGTTTTATGAGGTGTGCTCGTAGTAAATTTCTCGCCCAGAACTGATCATTCCTGGGAATGCTAACCATTAGGGAAGGGCTAATAAGGAAATTAAATTCGAGCGACTAAAGGAAATTCGATCGTGAATGGATTTCGACCATTAAATCGCATAAGTGATATTTTGAGCCACTGTTGGTCGATCCAAGGATAGTTAGAGGTCAGTTCGCCACTGTCTTAGTAGTGAATCGCGGGTGATTTCGTTGGACCACGAAACGACTTGACGAATGATTCCGAAATTATACCGAACGATCGTACTCCTCGGATCAAGTGATTGATGTAACATCCTGAATTTTGACCCGTTATCGGGACCAATGAAGTGTATATTCATTCTCGTGTAATTTTAGTGAGTCTCGCCTGAACCTGATCAGTCTCGGGACACTAACCATATGAGAAAGGCTAAATAGGAACATGTACGTGGACCGAGAACCCGATCGCGACTGAACGCTGATTTCGAAGAACGTTGAGGAAATATTTTGAGCCAATATAGGCCGATCTTAGGAAAATGCCTGGTTGATTTTGTCAGTAACGTACGATCGGATCGCGAGTGATTTCGCACGACCGAAAGTACACCTGGCAAATGAAACCAAGTTTTAATCCAAACGATCGCGACCCTGGTGCTAGTGATAATTCCTCTCTTTCTCTCGAAATTTAGACCGTCACGATTCGGACAATCTTAGGTCGATACGCGTGACACCTAAACAGCCGCTCGTTAGTGAGAGACCCTAAAACCGCAAAACGAGCATATTGAGATTACAATATTGGGCCCGAGTTTCGATATCAAAATCTCAAGGGTAATTACGACTATTTTGCAAGACGAACGTCAATTGGTAATGGCCATTCGTGTTTGGGATTAAAACAGTTGAAAACGGAAGATTTGACAGAAAGTGAGAAAAAGACCATTTTGCCCCTGAGAACGCCGAGGCCGATTTCGGAGGCCGTTTGAGGTTATTTTTCGCGGCCAACGTCATTTTGGGGTATCCGAGTGTGTTTGGAATGATTCTGGACAGAAAGTGGAATTTCGGCAAAAATTGGAAAATAATATTATTTTATTCCCGGAAACTTCGCAGAGGATTTTCGAGGGCTTAGAAAGCGAATTTCGCGATTCCGACTCTGGATTAGGTATCACATGAATATATAGGACCAGTATGTGCAAAAATTGGAATTTTGGTCCGGGACGGAAAAAGGACGAAAATGCCCCTAGGCCAATTTTGGATTATTTCGAATTTTTGAATTAAATTTTTTGAGGTTAACCAAGGTTGGGTAAGGTTAACTAGAGTTGATTAACCATGGTTAGGGGCAAATGACAATTCTACCCTTGCATTATTGGTTTTGATGCATTTTTAGCCTTAGGATTAGGGGTATTTTGGGCATAATGGCTAGGATCTTGACATGTGGCATGTCCCCCCTAGGATAAGGTTGACCTCTTTGACCCTCTCTCTCTCCTCAGCCCACTCTCTCTCTTCCCGCGTCTCTCTCTCCTCCCGAAATCCTCTCGGCAGCTGCTCGTCCCAGCCATTCCAGCACCGCCGGCCACTGTTCATGCCGGAATAGGGGTTCTCGCCGGAGCTGCTGGCCGCCAGCCGCCATGTCTCATCCCCAGCCATCACCCCTAGCCTAGTCGCAACTCAAACCCCCTCTCCCGCCGCCCGTGACCGCCCGTTGCAGCCGCTCCAGCCGAGGCGCGACAAGGACGCCGTCGCCGTCGCTGGGCTCGTCCGCCTGGCCGCGCCGCCGTGCGCCACCCCAGCCGACCAGCCTCGCCTCACTGTCCCCCTCTCCACCGTCCTCAGCCTCACCGCCGTCCAGCCCTCCCTTGTTCTGGCCGTGTGTTGCCGTGAGCTTCGCCGGACCACCGTAGACCGCCGGCTTGCTTTGGGGCGCCGCCGTCGATCGTACCGCTCGCCGGTCATCGGCCGCTCGCCCCCGTCGTCTCGCGTCGTCATTAGGCGAGTAAAATTACTAATCACTAAATTAGTCTAATTGTGCTTGATTAGGGGTTAAATTATTATAATTAGAGCCTAATTAAGTGTGTTTTATGCAAGGATTGATTAGTGGACTTAATTAGGGCTAATTATGGTGGTTTAGTGGTAAATTAGAGATAAATTGTGGGCTGAATTGAGGTGGGCCTCTTGGGCTCCGAATTTTGTAAATTTGGGCCCAAATTGGAGAATTTTAATTGGGCCCAAATTGGAGAATTTTAATTGGGCCCAAATTGGAGAATTTAAATGGGCCCAAGTTAGAGAAATTAAATGGGCCTTGGAATTTGAAAATGAAATGGGCCCATGAAGTTGGAATTAAATTGAAATTGTTGAAGCCCAATGGGAAAATGGAATGGGCCTTGATGGGAATGGGCTTGAATTGTGGAAGTCCATTAGGAATTAAATTGGGCCTTTGATTGTGAAATTCCACGCTGACTTTGATATGATTTGAGTGTGACTGTGACCGACGGGTCAGGCCTACGGGTCGACATATAACTGTGACCGACGGGTCAGGCCTACGGGTCGAGTGAAATTGTGACCGACGGGTCAGGCCTACGGGTCGACATATAACTGTGACCGACGGGTCAGGCCTACGGGTCGAGTGAAATTGTGACCGACGGGTCAGGCCTACGGGTCGACATATAACTGTGACCGACGGGTCAGGCCTACGGGTCGAGTGAAATTGTGACCGACGGGTCAGGCCTACGGGTCGACATATAACTGTGACCGACGGGTCGGGCCTTCGGGTCGAATGATTGATGACCATTGGGTCATGGCCTTCGGGTCGATTTAATTGTCTATGAATTATATTGATATCGAAAGTCTAACCTGCAGGGCTGGGGTATTGGAATCGGGCCG
Organism: Syzygium jambos; assembly: GCA_031216235.1. NCBI lineage: Eukaryota > Viridiplantae > Streptophyta > Magnoliopsida > Myrtales > Myrtaceae > Syzygium > Syzygium jambos. The sequence continues at coordinate 7,065,038 of CM062228.1, forward strand.
TGGGCCCATGTGAATTTATATTGATTTAATTACTGGTTCAGTGAATTGTGTGTTTTATTTATTTCTGGAGGTGCACGTTAGCCTAGTTTAGGATTAGAGATTTTACTTGCTGAGTTTATCTCACGGTTGTGGTAAAATCGGATTTTCAGACCCCCGTCCATAGGATGCCGAGGAGGGCCCCTCTTTTTGGATATCCACATAGGATTCAACGAGGTGTTAGTGTTCATCCTTGTGGAGATGGATCAGCGTACGTTAGGTATCAATCGGTTGTGCTGATAGATGTGGGAGAAGATCACAACGAGACCCAGGAATACGTAGCCTGGTGTTATAGAGGAGCTAATGGGGTTACTGGACCTCCGATGAGGACTTTTGATGTTCCAGTAGATGTTAATGGCGTCATGATTCCCCAAATGGTGAGTGGAGAAGTCTCTGATCCTCCCGCCTCCCTTAGTGTAAGCAGCGTGGGCGATACGGTGGATGGACCGTTACCGATGGACGAAGTGCAAGGTGGTGAGCAAGTTATAGCTGACGATATGATTGAGGAAGAAGAGGAAGAACTGAATCTGGAAGTTGTGGGAGAAAACGGTGAGCCAGCTGGAGAAGTGGCAGAAGTAGGGTCAGACGAGGAAGTTTTGTCGGAGGAAGACTCGTCTGAGGAATCAGCAGCGCCATCCAATCCTGGCGAGGAGCCGTAGGGTAGATCCCAAGCGTAGGAGAGTAGATTAACCCCTCTTTTTGATGTAACTCTCCCTAGGTAGTTAACTGACACCTTAGGCCACCGATCCTTTTTGCTTAGTGGCCTCTTGATGTATTTCTTTTAGTGGTAAATAAATAGTTTGTATAAGATTTAAAAAAAGGTGTATATATGTTAATATAATCTTTAGTATCTTTATACTTATTGTCTATTGCTATTCGCGGTCATGTTTGCTTGTCCGGGTGTATATATATATATATATATATATATATATACGACGTTTCTGCATGTGCCTCGTTTTCTTAAATTTGGGGTTTTGGGTCGTTGACGCAAATCCTGGGAGCGTCACATTTTATTTCGACCTACGCGGATGATCATGCTTCGTGGGGTACGGGACGTGACATCCCCGTTCGAATTGGTATCAGAGCAAGGACAGCTCTGTTCGATTTAGTGGAGCCTTGGAGTGATAAGGAGAAATGACCATGGGTAGCTATAGGGTGACTTAGTGTGCTAAGTGTACCTCCAGAATGTTTGTGTTTGATTGTTGTGGTGATTGATTGAACCAGTATTGTGCAGGTGCGGCAGGACCCAAGGTTAGTGTGCGAGTCCTTGGGTGAAATTCATGTGCTGTTGTGTTAGCCGCATGTTGAGTGCTTAATTGCTTTTGTGTTTATACCTGCCTAGGGCTTAGACCGGTTAGTTGGTTTAGGTCTCTAATTCCCGGATGGAATTATAGCAGGTAGTCGAGCACTCAGGATAGAAAGATGAGCAGTGAAAGAGGAAGAGTGAGAGGAGCCCCAAGGAGGGGCGCAGGCAGAGAAGCTCGTGGTAGAGGTCGTGGTAGAGCCAGAGCGATAGAGAATATAGTTGCGGGTGCTAGAGAGGAAGGGAACCCTAGAGTGGGTGTTGGGGCTGCAGCAGACCCCAGAGCTGATGTTAGACAGGCGGAAGATCCGCGCATGGAAGGAGTTCTCAGAGCTTTAGATCGAATCGGAAATGTAATGGATAGGCAGGCGCAGGAAAGAGAGAATGCGACCGCTCAGGCTGCTGAGGCCGCAGCCGTTGCTGCCGTCCATGAGAATCAAGCTCAAGCCCAGCCAGTACAAGCTCAACCAATGGTGGCACCGAGACCAATGCACCAGTTGGTGGAGCATTTTCTTAAGCTGAAACCGCCTAAGTTCACGGGTAGAGGTGACCCCGAAGCCGCCCCGCGTTGGGTAGAGGAATTGGAGAAAGCATTTGAGCTGTTAGAGTGTACTGAGAGGGAGAAAATCTTATTGGCATCGTATCAATTGCAGGATAATGCCCACGATTGGTGGAAGGCGGTGAAAGATAGAGTGTTTCCAGAGTTTATGGAACCGACCTGGGCAATATTCGTCGAGCACTTCTATGGACAGTTTTTCTCTGAGAGTGCCCAGGAGAAGAAGATGGCAGAGTTTATGAGACTTCGTCAGGGGTCGATGACAGTAGTGCAGTATGAGGCAGAGTTTATTAGATTATCCAAGTTTGCCCCAAGAATGGTTGAGAATCCCCTGGACAAGGCTCGAAGGTTCCGGGATGGACTGAAATCGGAACTTCGCACTCAGATGCTTTTGCTGAATATTAGGGATTATCGAGAGTTATATGAGCGAGCTCAGACTATGGAACGGGATCAGATGGAAAGGGCATCAGCATCGGGTTCAAGGTTTATTCCTAATCGGGACAATCGTCGCTTTGTAAGGAGACCAATGGCCAGTAATAGACGGTTTGTTCCGCCCCCGAGAAGGATTATCGGGAAGCCCAGTCAAACGCAACATAGGATCGGACCTTGCTTTCGTTGTGGGAGTATGGGGCACCAGATAAAGAATTGCCCCCAGCAACGACTTTTGGGACCCCCAGGACAACCGCAGCAACCGCTTAGAATTGGAAATCAGGCCGGAAATCCTCCACCGGCTATTCAGGGCAGACCACCTGCTCAAGGACGAGTGTATGCTATGGCGCGAAAGGATGCTGAGGACGCGCCAGGCGTGGTCACAGGTACCGTTTCTCTTTGCAATCATTCAGCATATGCGTTGTTTGATCCCGGGGCAACCCATTCATTTATTTCTGAGCAGTTTGTTAGACTGGTTGGTCTGGAGCCTGTATTACTTGAGATTATGTTGTGTGTGACGACCCCACTGCATGATAGGGTGTTAGTATCGTTGGGGTGCTTGGACTGTAAAATTGTGATTGGAAATGTTGAGGAAAGGATTGATTTAGCTGTGTTAGCCATGTATGACTTTGATGTGATCATTGGTATGGATTGGTTGACTAAACAGAAAGCCGTTATGGATTGCGGCAGTAGGACGATCCAATTTAATCCGATTGGTCGTCCTAAGTTTGAATTTCAGGGAAACCGAGGAGGAACCTCGATCCCTTGGATTTCCTCAGTGGAAGCAACAGAGATGCTTGAGGAAGGTTGTGAGGGGTACTTGGTGAATGTTAAGGATCCGACATTGGTGGAGCCTAAGTTGGAAGAAATTTCTGTAGTGTGCAATTTCCCCGAGGTTTTTCCTCAAGAATTGCCGGGTTTGCCACCCGAACGGGAAGTGGAATTTGTAATAGAGTTGGCCCCAGGAACTGAGCCAATTTCTAAGGCCCCGTATCGGATGTCGTTGTCAGAACTGAAAGAGTTGAAAGTCCAGATGCAAGAGTTGTTAGACAAGGGATTTATTCGTCCTAGTGCGTCTCCATGGGGAGCGCCAGTCCTGTTTGTAAGGAAAAAGGACGGGACGTTGAGATTATGCATAGATTATCGGCAGTTGAATCAGGTGACTATAAAGAATAAGTATCCACTGCCAAGGATCGACGACTTGTTCGATCAGTTGCAAGGGGCGTCAGTGTTCTCCAAGATTGATCTACGGACAGGGTATCATCAGTTGAGAATTCGGAGAGAGGATATACCCAAGACTGCATTCAGGACGAGATACGGGCATTATGAGTTTACAGTCATGCCCTTTGGTTTAACGAATGCCCCTGCAGCTTTTATGGATTTGATGAACAGAGTTTTTAAGGAATTTCTGGATCAGTTCGTCATAGTGTTCATTGACGATATTCTAGTGTATTCGAAGAGTTCAGAGGAGCATGAAGTGCATTTGACGGAAGTTCTACGGACGTTGAGGGAACATGCGCTTTATGCGAAATTCAGCAAATGTGAATTCTGGCTTAGTAAGGTAGCCTTTCTTGGACATATCGTGTCGGGAGAAGGAATATCAGTGGATCCGACTAAGATTGAAGCGGTACTTAAGTGGCCCAGGCCGACGTCAGTGACAGAGATCAGAAGTTTCTTAGGATTGGCTGGCTATTATCGACGCTTCGTGGAAGGATTCTCGTCGATAGCCATGCCATTGACGCGATTACTGAAAAAGGAAAGTAAGTTTGAATGGGACGATAAGTGCGAACGAAGTTTTCAGGAACTTAAGCATAGATTGACGACAGCTCCAGTTTTGACTATTCCTTCTGGACCTGGTGGATTTGAGGTTTATAGCGATGCTTCGTTCAAAGGACTGGGTTGTGTGTTAATGCAACATGGAAAAGTAGTTGCGTATGCGTCGCGTCAGTTGAGACCTCATGAAGTGAATTATCCGACGCATGACTTAGAGTTGGCTGCCATCGTCTTTGCACTTAAGATTTGGAGGCATTATCTGTGTGGGGAAAAGTTTCAGATTTATACGGATCATCAGAGTCTCAAATACCTGTTCTCACAAAAAGAGTTGAATATGAGGCAGCGTAGATGGATGGAGCTTCTAAAGGATTATGACTGCGATATCATGTATCATCCTGGGAAGGCAAATCGAGTTGCAGATGCATTGAGTCGCAAGTCTAGCATGGCACATATGATGATCAAGGAGTGGGCGTTATTGGAAAAGATCCGAGACTCAGAATTTAGATTGGAATTAAGCCATGTGTCGAATCTGCTGGCTACTTTGAGGATCGAGCCGGAGATTCAAACTAAGATTAAGGCTCTACAACCCACGGATCAGGAAATCCAGAAAGTTGTGGGAATGGATGCCTCGGCAAGGAAGCCAGATTTTCAGGTATCAGAGGATGGAGTCCTAAAGTATAGGGGACGATGGTGTGTGCCGGATGATATTGAGCTTAAGGAAGAAATATTGAGAGAAGCTCATCGCAGCAATTACAGTATCCACCCTGGCAGTACGAAAATGTATCAGAATTTAAGGCAACATTATTGGTGGAATGGATTGAAAGCGGATGTAGCCAAGCATGTGGCTAAGTGTTTGACGTGTCAACAGGTAAAGGCACAACACTGTAAACCTGGAGGATTGCTGCGACCATTGGAAATTCCCGAGTGGAAATGGGAACATATCACCATGGATTTTGTGACTGGATTACCGAGAAGCCAGAGAGGGCATGATTCCATTTGGGTGATAGTGGATAGACTGACTAAATCGGCACATTTTCTGGCAGTGCGTAAGGATTTGGAGTTAGAAAGGTATGCAGAGCTGTATGTAAGACAGATTGTGAGACTGCACGGAGTGCCAGTGACGATTACTTCAGATCGTGATCCGAGGTTTACAGCGAACTTCTGGAAAAGTCTGCAAACAGCTTTGGGGACAAAGGTGCAGTTCAGTACAGCTTATCATCCACAGACTGATGGGCAATCAGAAAGAACTATCCAGACCCTTGAGGATATGTTGAGGGCTTGTGTGGTGGATTTTCAGGGTAAATGGGAAGAACAGCTGCATCTGGTGGAGTTTGCATATAATAACAGTTATCAGCAGAGTATCCAGATGGCCCCATTTGAAGCTTTGTATGGCAGAGCGTGTAGGACTCCCGTATGCTGGGATGAAGTGGGAGAACGGAGCATTACAGGCCCAGAGTTGGTTCAGCAAACAGTGGAAGCTGTTGAGATCATTAGAGAAAGGTTAAAGACAGCACAGAGCCGACAGAAAAGTTATGCCGATCGGAGACGACGACATCTGGAATTTCAAGTTGGGGATCATGTGTTTCTCAAGGTGTCGCCTATGAAGGGATTATCCCGATTTGGCAAGAAAGGAAAGTTGAGTCCGAGATTTGTTGGGCCGTTTGAGATTTTGGAAAAGATTGGCGACATGGCGTACAGACTGGCCCTGCCACCGAATTTGTCCCAGATACACAACGTCTTCCACGTGTCGATGTTGAGAAAGTATGAACCGGATCCGACACACGTTCTAAGATATGAAGAAATAGACGTGGACGACAGGGTGTCGTACGTGGAGAGACCAGTCAGAATCGAAGACAGAAAGGATCGAGTACTTCGGAACAAGACAATCCCGATGGTGAAGGTAGTTTGGGAGCACCACGGGACAGAGGGCGCTACGTGGGAAAGCGAAGAAGTTATGCGACGTCAACACCCCCAGTTGTTTGAAGAACAGGTTTGAAATGCAAATTTCGAGGACGAAATTTTTGTAAGGGGGGAAGAGTTGTAACATCCTGAATTTTGACCCGTTATCGGGACCAATGAAGTGTATATTCATTCTCGTGTAATTTTAGTGAGTCTCGCCTGAACCTGATCAGTCTCGGGACACTAACCATATGAGAAAGGCTAAATAGGAACATGTACGTGGACCGAGAACCCGATCGCGACTGAACGCTGATTTCGAAGAACGTTGAGGAAATATTTTGAGCCAATATAGGCCGATCTTAGGAAAATGCCTGGTTGATTTTGTCAGTAACGTACGATCGGATCGCGAGTGATTTCGCACGACCGAAAGTACACCTGGCAAATGAAACCAAGTTTTAATCCAAACGATCGCGACCCTGGTGCTAGTGATAATTCCTCTCTTTCTCTCGAAATTTAGACCGTCACGATTCGGACAATCTTAGGTCGATACGCGTGACACCTAAACAGCCGCTCGTTAGTGAGAGACCCTAAAACCGCAAAACGAGCATATTGAGATTACAATATTGGGCCCGAGTTTCGATATCAAAATCTCAAGGGTAATTACGACTATTTTGCAAGACGAACGTCAATTGGTAATGGCCATTCGTGTTTGGGATTAAAACAGTTGAAAACGGAAGATTTGACAGAAAGTGAGAAAAAGACCATTTTGCCCCTGAGAACGCCGAGGCCGATTTCGGAGGCCGTTTGAGGTTATTTTTCGCGGCCAACGTCATTTTGGGGTATCCGAGTGTGTTTGGAATGATTCTGGACAGAAAGTGGAATTTCGGCAAAAATTGGAAAATAATATTATTTTATTCCCGGAAACTTCGCAGAGGATTTTCGAGGGCTTAGAAAGCGAATTTCGCGATTCCGACTCTGGATTAGGTATCACATGAATATATAGGACCAGTATGTGCAAAAATTGGAATTTTGGTCCGGGACGGAAAAAGGACGAAAATGCCCCTAGGCCAATTTTGGATTATTTCGAATTTTTGAATTAAATTTTTTGAGGTTAACCAAGGTTGGGTAAGGTTAACTAGAGTTGATTAACCATGGTTAGGGGCAAATGACAATTCTACCCTTGCATTATTGGTTTTGATGCATTTTTAGCCTTAGGATTAGGGGTATTTTGGGCATAATGGCTAGGATCTTGACATGTGGCATGTCCCCCCTAGGATAAGGTTGACCTCTTTGACCCTCTCTCTCTCCTCAGCCCACTCTCTCTCTTCCCGCGTCTCTCTCTCCTCCCGAAATCCTCTCGGCAGCTGCTCGTCCCAGCCATTCCAGCACCGCCGGCCACTGTTCATGCCGGAATAGGGGTTCTCGCCGGAGCTGCTGGCCGCCAGCCGCCATGTCTCATCCCCAGCCATCACCCCTAGCCTAGTCGCAACTCAAACCCCCTCTCCCGCCGCCCGTGACCGCCCGTTGCAGCCGCTCCAGCCGAGGCGCGACAAGGACGCCGTCGCCGTCGCTGGGCTCGTCCGCCTGGCCGCGCCGCCGTGCGCCACCCCAGCCGACCAGCCTCGCCTCACTGTCCCCCTCTCCACCGTCCTCAGCCTCACCGCCGTCCAGCCCTCCCTTGTTCTGGCCGTGTGTTGCCGTGAGCTTCGCCGGACCACCGTAGACCGCCGGCTTGCTTTGGGGCGCCGCCGTCGATCGTACCGCTCGCCGGTCATCGGCCGCTCGCTCCCGTCGTCTCGCGTCGTCATTAGGCGAGTAAAATTACTAATCACTAAATTAGTCTAATTGTGCTTGATTAGGGGTTAAATTATTATAATTAGAGCCTAATTAAGTGTGTTTTATGCAAGGATTGATTAGTGGACTTAATTAGGGCTAATTATGGTGGTTTAGTGGTAAATTAGAGATAAATTGTGGGCTGAATTGAGGTGGGCCTCTTGGGCTCCGAATTTTGTAAATTTGGGCCCAAATTGGAGAATTTTAATTGGGCCCAAATTGGAGAATTTTAATTGGGCCCAAATTGGAGAATTTAAATGGGCCCAAGTTAGAGAAATTAAATGGGCCTTGGAATTTGAAAATGAAATGGGCCCATGAAGTTGGAATTAAATTGAAATTGTTGAAGCCCAATGGGAAAATGGAATGGGCCTTGATGGGAATGGGCTTGAATTGTGGAAGTCCATTAGGAATTAAATTGGGCCTTTGATTGTGAAATTCCACGCTGACTTTGATATGATTTGAGTGTGACTGTGACCGACGGGTCAGGCCTACGGGTCGACATATAACTGTGACCGACGGGTCAGGCCTACGGGTCGAGTGAAATTGTGACCGACGGGTCAGGCCTACGGGTCGACATATAACTGTGACCGACGGGTCAGGCCTACGGGTCGAGTGAAATTGTGACCGACGGGTCAGGCCTACGGGTCGACATATAACTGTGACCGACGGGTCAGGCCTACGGGTCGAGTGAAATTGTGACCGACGGGTCAGGCCTACGGGTCGACATATAACTGTGACCGACGGGTCGGGCCTTCGGGTCGAATGATTGATGACCATTGGGTCATGGCCTTCGGGTCGATTTAATTGTCTATGAATTATATTGATATCGAAAGTCTAACCTGCAGGGCTGGGGTATTGGAATCGGGCCGTGGGCCCATGTGAATTTATATTGATTTAATTACTGGTTCAGTTAATTGTGTGTTTTTTTTATTTCTGGAGGTGCACGTTAGCCTAGTTTAGGATTAGAGATTTTACTTGCTGAGTTTATCTCACGGTTGTGGTAAAATCGGATTTTCAGACCCCCGTCCATAGGATGCCGAGGAGGGCCCCTCTTTTTGGATATCCACATAGGATTCAACGAGGTGTTAGTGTTCATCCTTGTGGAGATGGATCAGCGTACGTTAGGTATCAATCGGTTGTGCTGATAGATGTGGGAGAAGATCACAACGAGACCCAGGAATACGTAGCCTGGTGTTATAGAGGAGCTAATGGGGTTACTGGACCTCCGATGAGGACTTTTGATGTTCCAGTAGATGTTAATGGCGTCATGATTCCCCAAATGGTGAGTGGAGAAGTCTCTGATCCTCCCGCCTCCCTTAGTGTAAGCAGCGTGGGCGATACGGTGGATGGACCGTTACCGATGGACGAAGTGCAAGGTGGTGAGCAAGTTATAGCTGACGATATGATTGAGGAAGAAGAGGAAGAACTGAATCTGGAAGTTGTGGGAGAAAACGGTGAGCCAGCTGGAGAAGTGGCAGAAGTAGGGTCAGACGAGGAAGTTTTGTCGGAGGAAGACTCGTCTGAGGAATCAGCAGCGCCATCCAATCCTGGCGAGGAGCCGTAGGGTAGATCCCAAGCGTAGGAGAGTAGATTAACCCCTCTTTTTGATGTAACTCTCCCTAGGTAGTTAACTGACACCTTAGGCCACCGATCCTTTTTGCTTAGTGGCCTCTTGATGTATTTCTTTTAGTGGTAAATAAATAGTTTGTATAAGATTTAAAAAAAGGTGTATATATGTTAATATAATCTTTAGTATCTTTATACTTATTGTCTATTGCTATTCGCGGTCATGTTTGCTTGTCCGGGTGTATATATATATATATATATATATATATATATATATATACGACGTTTCTGCATGTGCCTCGTTTTCTTAAATTTGGGGTTTTGGGTCGTTGACGCAAATCCTGGGAGCGTCACATTTTATTTCGACCTACGCGGATGATCATGCTTCGTGGGGTACGGGACGTGACAATTGATCTTCGCGATTTTAATGACAATCGACGTCATCACGCACCGGATGGACTTGCACGTGACTCGATTTAGTATCAGTCATGAGTCGATTTCGCGAATTTCCGCAGTAAGCCGCCCGTTAGCTCGAGAAACGCTCGAGTTGCGTCTAATAGAATTTAACTATTGAAATTTTGCCCAAATTGGACACCGAAAAATTAGGAAGTTACAACAGAACGCTAGGACGACGTTGCACGTGACACGTGTGAATTTTTGGTGCGCTCAAATCCTTCGAAAAAATTTGATTTGGGCAAGAAACAAAGAATTGGACCATTTTACCCTTGAGAATCACAAAAGGGTTAGTTTTGAGGGCAAGGGGCATTTTGGTCATTTTGCCCCTAATTTTTGGGAAGGACAATTTTGCCCTTGGACTTTTTGATAAATTACAAGGTTTCCCTTGGATATTTTGGGGTGAGAATGAATTTGGACCGTTGGATCAAGATAAGATCAAATCTGGACCGTCGGATTAAAATTGTGAGAAAAGGGTATTTTGGTCATTTTGCGGTTTGGTCCAAGTGCACTATTTAAGTCAAATTTGGTCTTCCTTCCCCCATTCTTCTCCTCCCTTCTTGCCGTGAGCAGCCCTTCCCCTTTTATTTTTTTTCTTTCTTGGCCGTGAGTTCTTCCTTGGCCGTTTCTCTCCACCGCCGGCGCCGCCGCTCGCCACCACCACACCGGACCACCCTCAAGCCACCGTCCACGCCGCCGTACGCCACCATCACCCCCCTCCTGCCGTCCCTCTCTCTCTCGATCTCCCTCCCTCTCTCTCTTGGTCGTGAGGTCCTCGGTCACACCCAAGCCCCGCCGTCGCCGTCCAAGCCGATCGCCGCCACCCGGGAGCCGTACGTTATCGCCGTCGTCCCCGATTTGTACATGCTTGTGATTGTATTAAATTGCTTGCTATGTGATTATGTGGCATGTGTGTGTTTGTGTGTCACGCCCCGTACCCCACGAAGGCTGAACATCCGCACGTAGGTCGACTTGAGGTGCGACGCTCCCAGGATTGCGACACCGACCCGAAACCCGAATCAGAGCAAATACACGCCACATGCGGAAACAACGTATATATATATATATATACACCCAGACATGAAAATATAACCATGAATAGTAATAGACATCAGTATGCTAAAGAAATATTAACATATATGCACCATTTTAAAAACTTATACAAACTATTTATTTACAACCAAAAAGAATACATCAAAGAGGCCACTAAACAAAAAGGATCGGTGGCCTAGGGGTAACGGCTAGCCAACTAGAGGAGGGTTACAACAAAAAGAGGGTTAATCTAACTCCTAACACTGAGATCTGCTCTACGGCTCCTAGCCTGGGTTGGATGGCGCTGCTGACTCCTCAGACGAGTCCTCCTCAGATCTCACCTCTTCGTCCGATCCAACTTCCTCCACTTCTCTAGCTGCCTCGACATTCTCACCTATCACTTCCAAATTCAATTCTTCGTCTTCCTCCTCGATCACATCGTCAGCTATAACTTGCTGCTCTCCTTGCCCCTCGTCCATGGCTATTGGTCCGTCCACGGTATCACCTACACTACTCACGCTAAGGGAGGCTGGAGGATCAGAGACTTCTCCACTCACCATCTGGGGAATCATAACGCCATTTATATCTATCGGAACGTCAAAAGTCCTGATCGGAGGTCCAGTTACGCCATCAGCTCCCCTATAACACCAGGCTACGTACTCCTGGGTTTCGCTGTAGGCCTCTCCCACATTTACATGCACCACAGAGAGATATCTAACGTAAGCTGATCCGTCTCCACAGGGATGCACACTAACATCTCGCTGAATCCGCTGCGGGAATCCAAAAAGAGGAGCTTTCCTCGGCATTCTATGGACGGGGGTCTGAAAATCGGTTTTACCACAACCGTGAGATAAACTCAGCAAGTAAAATTCCTATTTCTAAACTAGGCTAACGTGCACCTCCAGAGATAATTAAAAGGGCATAAATCATTGAACCAGCAATTGAATCATATTAACATAATTCGGGTCCTCCGCCCTAATTTTCACTTCTCCAGCCCTGCAGGTTAGGCCTTCAATATCAATATAATCCATAACAAGATATCGACCCGCAGGCCATGACGCAGAGGTCATCAACAGTTTAATCGACCCTAAGGCCATGACGCAGAGGTCATTAACAGTTTAAATCGACCCGAAGGCCATGACCCAATGGTCATCCACAGTTAAATCGACCCGAAGGCCATGACGCAATGGTCATAAATCATTCGACCCGAAGGCCCACAATTGTATAAACCGACCCGAAGGTCATGACCCAATGGTCATCACAATTTAATCGACCCGAAGGCCCGACCCGAAGGCCCACAGTTGTATAAATCGACCCGAAGGCCATGACCCAATGGTCATCATATATAAATCGACCCAAAGGCCATGACCCAATGGTCATATTTTAATCCCGAATCATATAAGATCAACGTGGAAATTCATACCAATGGGATTCACATTAATCGCCATATCACAATGTATCAAGCACGTTGGATTATAATTTTTCACTCAATCAACGTACTATCGGCAATTAATCCACAACTCAACATTTCTGTATTCCAATCCATTTGAGACTCAACATGTCTAATTAGTCTCAATCATTCAACCCTTCGACGTGGCATTATTCCACAATGCCTCAACTAATCCCAATTGGCCTCTAACAAGTCTAATTTCAAGCCATTAGTCACTAATCCTCCTAATGACTACATTAGACTAAATAATGCAAATTCGGTTCTAGTGCAGCCCATACCAAAACAGCCACCCTTGGCTCTCCAAATCACCATTAAATTATCACAAATAGTCCCAATTAGGTCCCCTAATCATACCATGCACAAATATACATAATTAGGCACTAATCTAGCCTAATTACTTCAATTAAACCCCTAATTACACAATTTTAGACTAATTCAGGGATTAGGTGTTTTACTCGCCTATTAACGACGCGAGACGACGGAAGCGAGCGGCCGATGACCGGCGAGCGATACAATCGACGGCGGCGCTCCACGGCAAGCCGGCGGCTCACGGCGGCTCCGGCGAGGCCCTAGGCCACTCGGCCAAAACAGGGGAGGCTGGACGGCGGCTGAGGGTGACGGAAAGGAAGGCGGTGAGGGCTAGGCTGGTCGGTGAGGGACGGTGGACGACGGAGGACGGCGGCCCACGCCGGCGAGGCAGTCCGGCGGACGTGGCGTCCTCTACGTCCCGGCTGGAACGGCGGCCACGGGTGACGGGGGCGGGGGAAAGCTGGCCGACGGAGCTGAGGGTGACGCCTGGGGATGAGACACGGCGGCTGGCGGCCAGCAGCTCCGGCAAGGGCCGCTTTCCGGCGTGACCAGCAACCGGCGGTGCTGGAACGGCCGGAACGAAGCAGCTGCCGAAGGAAAATCGGGAGAGAAGAGAGAGAAACGCGGGGAGAGAGAGTGAGCTGAGGAGAGAGAATGGTCAAGGGTGGTCAATAGAGGGGTGAGTGGAGTCCACATGTCAAGATCCTAGCCAAAATGACCAAAATGCCCCTCATCCAAGGGCTAAAATTGCTTCCAAACCAATAATTCAAGGGCAAAATGGTCATTTGTCCTTAACCATGGTTAACTAAGCCTAGTTAACCTTAACCAATCTTGGTTAAATCCCAAAATTGCCCCAAAATTCGGAATTAATCAAAAATGGCCTAGGGGCATTTCCGTCATTTTTCCGTCCCGAACCGAAATTCCAATTTTCGCTCCTACCGGTCCTAAATATTCATGTGAGACCTAATCCAGAGTCGGAATCGCGAAATTCACTTTCTAAGCCCTCGAAAATCGTCTGCGAAGTTTCCGGGAATAAAATAATATTATTTTCCAATATTTGTCGAAATTCCACTTTTTGTCCAAAATCACTCCAAATGAGTGTGGCTACCCCAAAATGGCCTTGACCGCGAAAAATAACTTCAAACGGCCTCCGAATTCGGCCTCGGTGTCCCCAGGGGCAAAATTGTCCTTTTTCTCAAATTCTGTCAAAACTTCAGTTTTCAACCGTATTCAATCCAACTATAATTGGCTACTCCCAAATGACGTCCGTCTTGCAAAATAGTCGTAATTATCCTTGAAATTTCGATATCAAGTCCGGGTCCAATATCGCGATCTAATTTACTCGATTTGTCGTTTTAGGGCCTCTCACTAACAGGCGGCTGTTTAGGTGTTACGCGTATCGACCTAAGATTATCCGAATCGTAAGGGCCTCAATATCGAGAGAACGAGAGGAATTATCACTAGCACCTGAGTTCACGATCGTTTGGATTAAATTCGGGTTTCCTTTGTCAGGCGCACTTTCGGTCATGCGAAATCACTCGCGATCCGATCATGCGTTACTAACAATATCCACCTGTCATTTTCCTAAGATCGGCCTATATTGGTTCAAAATATTTCCTCAACGTTCGTTGAAATCGGCGCCCTATCACGATTGGGTTCTCGGTCCACGTACCTGATCCTATTTAGCCTTTCCCATTTGGTTAGTATCCCGTGATTGATCAATTCCGGGCGAGACTTACTAAAATTACACGAGAATCAATATACACTTTATTGGTCCCGATAACGGATCAAAATTCAGGATGTTACATTGTGTGTTTTGCGGAATTGTCTGAAGATACGTGATAGCCTAGGTTGAGTTTAGGGGTGAGCTTACTGAGAAGTGTCTCACGGTTGTTTCAACCGACAATTTCAGAACCCCGACCGGAGCCATGAATCCACCGCCTCAGCCACCAGAGCGTTTTGGGGTACCCGTACACTCCGAGCTGGATGTTGTAGAGTTTCCAATGGATGATAATTTTACCTGGATTAGACACACGACCACAGTATTCGTAGAAGTAGGCTTACCGCTTTACGAGGAGCATAGATATACCGCTTGGTTTTTCCGGGATCAGGACGGGGCTGAGTTTGGACCCGTTAGAGGTTTTGATGTCCCATTTGACTTAGTAGGGGACTGGGATCCGACAGCTATTCCTCCGATAGATGGTGAGTTGACGAGTACGGAGGTGAGTGTAGCACAATCAGGGTTGCACCCAGCAGCTGCTCCTCAGGGATCGTCAGAGGCCGAGTACGAACCCGAGCCTGAGGCATCGCAAGCTGAGGACGATCCTATGGACATAGATTTAGAACCGATCCCAGAGGAAGAACCGAAGGAAGCAGAGGACGAGGCTGAACCTCAAGCGGAGCCTGAAGCGGAACCTGATGACCCCGAGGAGCCCGATGAGGAGGCTGGTTATGCACAACCGTTTGCACAATACATGGATCCTAATTACGTGCCTGAATTTAATTTCTTCAACTTTCTGGCTGAGGAATACCAGGATGCGGCTCCAGCCGAATCCGGTGACATCAATCATTCGATTGAGATTGAGGCAGAGCCAGAATCCTCAGAGAAACAGACGGATCCAGAAAGTTTCGATTCGGATGACGAGGAGTCGGACTCGGAATGGACACCAAGTAAGGAGGCGTAAAGGCTAATCCAGGAATAAGAAATAGATGGTGGATAAGTACCATTTTTTGATCGAAAGCCGGGCTGTCAATCTTTTTGTTGTATCGACGATGTGTAACGGGGTGTATGTGTATGAGATGGTGGTTTAGTAAGGTGGTTGTAAATTATAAAATGGTAAGTTATGAGTTGTGAATATTTTACAAGTTGGAATGAAAGTAGTTATATATTCTTCCTGATTGTTTTCCCCAGTTTTTAATTGTCCGGGTTTATTTGTTGATATCCGCTGTGGTAGTAAATCTCTGATGGCGTTTTGAGGTCAGCGACATTCCTGGTACGTCGCTTGAATCGACCAGAGGCGGATGACGCGTGCCCATTTGGGTTCGGGGCGTGACATCTACAGTGTTTCAAAATGGGGCCTCAATGTCGACTTGGCATTTATGTGGGATATGAGTCTTCATCTATTATAAAATATTTGGAGCCCCAGACGGGCAACTTGTTTATTGCCCGGTTCGCTGATTGTATATTTGATGAGGCACATTTCCCAGCATTAGGGGGAGAAAGCCTGAAGCTTAAAGAATGCCGTGAAATTTCCTAGAAGGAACATCAATTGAATTACCTTGATCCATGTACAAGCACAACTGAACTTGAAGTTTAGAAGATTATTAACTTGCGAAATTTAGCAAGTAAATTGCCAGATGCATTTACTGATCATAAAGGGGTGACTAAGTCCCATATTCCCGCAGAAAATGCACCACCTAGAGTGCAAATCCCTTTGGGACCAAAAATGTCTGATGAGCCTAGTTAACGCCGGAAGTGTGGACGACCCACAAGAGCTAAAGACATAAATCCGCTGAAAAGAAAAAACATTCAGTCACCCAATGCGCCTTCTACAGATGAATACAATCCCAGTGAAATTAGTGCAACTGCCCCAAATAACAATCCCGGGAATACGGAACGGCCAAATCCTATTGATTTGGGAAACTAAGAGGATTGGTTGATGTTAACATAGAAGTTGCAATAAATTATATGAATACGGGAGTAAGATATGATAGAATTACAATTGTCATCGACGACTCCTTTGCCTCCTCAGTAGTGCTCACTGTCTCAAAAGATAATCTGGATTCATAACCAAAATCCATTCTTGAATGCCAGAAGCGTTCAAATTGGAATAAATGGAAGGAGACAATTAAGGCAGAACTAGACTCGCTTAATAAACGTTGTGTTTTTGGACCTGTTATTCGAACATCCAAAAATGTTATCCCTGTTGGATATAAATGGGTGTTTGTAAGAAAATACGATGAAAAGAATAAGATTGTAAGATATAAAGCGAGACTAGTTGCCCAAGGGTTTTCACAGAGACTCGGTATAGACTTTGATGTCACTTATTCTCCCGTAACGGACAACATTACGTTCCGTTATTTGATCAGTATGGCAGTAAGTATGAATCTAGATATGCACTTAATGGATGTTGTGACTACATATTTGTATTGGTCACTTGACACTGATATATATATATATATATATATATATATATATATGAAAGTCCCTGAAGGATTTCCAATTCCCCATATGGGAAAGAATGAAAATCACAACATGTACAATATTAAATTGCAAAGACCATTATATGGTCTTAAACAATCCGATCGCATGTGGTACAACCAGTTAAGTTATTACCTCCTGAAGTAGGGATATGTAAACAATATAATATGTCCTTGTGTATTCATAAAAAGGTCACCAAATGGCTTTGCCATCATATCTGTATATGTTGATGACCTGAATATAACTGGAACTCCAAAAGAGCTCGAAAAAACTCGTTCCTACCTAAAGAAGGGATTTGAAATGAAAGACTTGGGTCAAACCAAGTATTGTCTCGGCCAGCAGATCAAGCACCTCCTAGAAGGAGTTTTATTGCACCAGTCTAATTATACAAAAAGGATATTGGAGACATTTTATATGGATAAATCTCATCCTCTCAGCGCACCAATGGTGGTCCGTTCACTTGAAGTGGACAAAGACCCATTTAGACCTAAAGAGGAAAGCGAGGATAGGTTAGGACATGAAGTTCCTTATCTTAGCGCCATAGGAGCACTGTTATATCTTGCAAATGGCACCAGGCCTGATATTGCATTTGCAGTAAATGTTCTAGCTAGACACAGTGCCAATCCAACCCGAAGACATTGCAATGGTGTTAAACATATTCTACGTTACTGTTGGCCTTGGTTTATTTTACCAAAGAAACAGAGATTTAACATTGGTGGGATATTCAGATGCTAGTTATATGTTTGATCCTCATAATGCCAAGTCACAGACTGGTTATGTGTTCCTCCGTGGAGGCACGGCAGTTTCATGGAAGTTAGTAAAACAAAGTATGGTTGCTACTTCCTCAAATCATTCTGAGATTATTGCACTATTTGAAATTGCCAAAGAATGTGTTTGGTTAAGAACTTTGATACATCACATTCAAGATACATGTGGCTTATCCTCAATTCATGATGCCCCCACTATACTTTTTGAGGATAATGCGGCTTGCATTGCACAAATGTGTGATGGATTTATCAAAAGTGACAGAACTAAACATATTCACCTAAGTTGTTTTACCCGCATGAACTCCAAGAAAAAAGGTGAAATAGATATCCATCAAATTCGCTCTAGTGACAATCTTGCAGATTTGTTCACTAAATCCCTACCTACTTCCACATTTGAAAAACTTGTATATGGAATAGGAATGCGTCAGCTTGGACGACTAATTCAATCAAGGGGAGCGAATTAACCATCCTTGAAGGATGGAACCCATAAGGTTTATGGCTGTACTCTTTTTTCCTTTGCCAAGATTTTTTTTTCCACAGGGTTTTTACTTGCCAAAGGTTTTTAATGAGGCAACCTACGTGCAATGACTATTAAAATGAGGGGGAATATTATACGCACTGTACTCTTTTTCCCTTCGCCAAGTTTTTGCCCCACTGGGTTTTTCTTAGCAAAGCTTTTTTTTAATAAGGCAGTCTAAACAACGTATAATAAAAGGTGAACATCCAAGGGGGAGTGTTATAAATACATTGTATGATGTGGATGTATCACTTTTCACCATTCCATGAATAGTTCTATACATTCCCTCTTTCAATGTACATGATCACCTCCTCCATTAATTACATTCATGTACAATGTACCTATACTATTCATATACCTCTAGCCTATAAATAAAGGCTTTTGTAAACTTGTTGATGTGTATAAAAGGGTTAACATTTGCTCCCCACTTCTCTCTTATCTCTTCCTTTCTCTCATATTATACTTCAAGTTGATTTCTGAGTTGATTCCAAAAATCACCGTTTACTTTTACAACAATATTAATATTTTTTTATTTGTAACAAAAGAGCTATAGTTCTATACTAATGGATTTTTATTATCGATCTTCTAATGTCATTTAATTATCCAAAAGAGGGTGTCGTGTTGGATAACTTTTTTTAATGATTCCCCCAAGCATCGCAGAGACTTTTTAAAGTATTGATGAAATATTTCTGTCAATTTGCTAATGTCCATATTATCAAAAATTGATATCACAAAGCCACATTTACCCCAAACTAATTTTGTGCCGTAAAAATTTTTATATCTATATATTTTTTTTGGTAAAGGTAAATGTATATATACTTTTCAAATCCAAATACAAACTAGAGCCCAAACCTCCTCCTGACCCTATTTGGACAAAATTGTCCACAGAAGGTCAAGAAAGGTTTAGCGGATCTATACAACAGCAAAAGCTAGAGAAAACAAGAACAAGAACACATGAAGACAAAGAAAAGACCACTCCAAAGAAAAGGTGGTATGCGAAGGACTTCGGAGCAGCGGCAAGCCAGCAGGGACCAAAGTCGTAGACGCCGGAGACATCCAGCAGCAACAGCAGGAGGGGCTCCACAGGACCTTCGGAAGAAGGCACCGCCTGTGTCCCCAGGGAAAAGTAATCCGTCCCATATACCGAAAACGGCAGCAGCAACCATCCAAGCAAAGAAGGCACCGAAAGTCCCCCGGTGTAGAGAAAAGCAGGGAAAGCTCCAATGGATCCAATGGTCATCCAGCTAAGGGTTAGGCATCCGTGTCGCATCAAAGATTGAGGTTGGTAACTCCCATTTCCTCTGGAGAGCACGATTCCGTGGCGAGTCGTGGACTTTCCCAAAAGAAATGGCCTTGTCCTTCACAACTTTGAGAAGATGCTTGCGCATACCCGGGATGTATACGCTCTTGTTCCTGAACAGTGCATTGTTTCTCTCAGTCCAAATAATGTGGACTAGTGCGCCAAGTGAAAACCGGGAAAGGCGGTGTGCGAATGAATCTCCACCGCATATCTTCATTGCCCATAGAATGAAATCATGCCAAGGGCGGTTGCGCCACGGGAGGTTGCACTTTGTCGCCCAGAAGGAAGCTAGCCTACCTGTGGAAGGACAATCAAAAAATAGGTGGTTGGCCGAGTCCGGCCTAGAACCACAGAAGACACATAGAGCAGCTGTATCAATCCTTCTATTTTGTATAAGGAAGACTTGGGTAGGCAACCGGTTGAGAGATATAATCCATAAAAGAAAAGCATGTCTGGGAGCAATGTGATGGTCCCAGATAAAAGAGTGCCAAACAACCGGATTTCCTTTCCTTCTGATATGGCTCCAAGCAGACATTATCGAGAAGGAGCCCGAAGGATGTGGAATCCATACCAGCCTGTCCGGTACATCATCCACTAATACGGGCAGGGGATCAGGCCAACTCAGAAAAGTGCCAAGTGTAATAGAGTCTTGCCATGTACTGACAAAGAATTGCCGTACCGTTGCTTCCCGAGGGATTCGTGATTGATAAATATCAGTGTTGCTGAATAAAAGATAGAGAGGGCCCTTGGGGTGCCACCAATCAAACCAGAAGGATACAGAGTGGCCATTTCCTATCTCCCATCGGAATAAGTTCCGGGCGGAATGCCTCAAGTCGAGGATTTTCTTCCAGGTCCAGGAACAGAAAGTCGGCTTGGATACTACCCAAAAGTTGGATTTTTTTAAGAAAACCGAGTGAATCCATTTACTCCATATTGATTCCTTGTCTGAGAAGAGGAGCCAAATGTGTTTGTGCATCATCGCTCGGTTGTAATCCTCCAATCGCCGAATTCCAAGTCCTCCTTCTTCCTTGGGCAAGCATATATTAGACCAAGCTACCTTGGCTCCCCCGGTGCCAAGGTCGGGGCCTTTCCATAGGAATTGCCTCAGGATGGTCTCAATTTTGTTTAAGACCTCTTTTGGAAGGGAGAAGATGGTAGCCCAATACACCTGGATGGAGTGAAGTACAGATTTTATGAGCTGCAGCCTTCCCGCGAAGGATAGGAAACGTTGTGTCCATGAACGGGCCCGAGCCGTTATAGAATCAACTAGGGTCTTGCAATCTTCTTTCCGCAATCTGGACGAAATGATAGGCACCCCTAAATAACGAAAGGGGAGAGTGCCTTGCTGAAAGCCAAGGCAATGTATTAGTTGGGCTTGCAACGCCGGAGATCCCCCGGAGAGGAATAAGTTGCTCTTGTTTTTGTTCGGCGTAAGCCCAGACCAACTAGCAAACAAATCGAGGGATTCCTTAATTATTTGGACTGATTTGAGATGTCCTTCAGAGAATAAGAGGACGTCATCTGCAAAAAAGAGGTGAGAAAAGCGCGGCTTTTTGCACCGCCAAAACCAGTGGAAGTCCGGAGTATTTGTTTTCCTCGCTAGAATTCCAGATAGAACTTCCATAGCAAGGATAAAGAGATATGGCGAAAGTGGATCGCCCTGACGGATACCACGGCTGCTAGAAAAGAAACCATGCAATTCCCCATTGATTGAGATGGAGAATTTAGCAGTAGTGATACACGCCATAATCATTTTGATGAAAAAGTCAGGAAAATTAAAGG
Source organism: Syzygium jambos (assembly GCA_031216235.1). Taxonomy (NCBI): domain Eukaryota; kingdom Viridiplantae; phylum Streptophyta; class Magnoliopsida; order Myrtales; family Myrtaceae; genus Syzygium; species Syzygium jambos. The sequence continues at coordinate 7,086,244 of CM062228.1, forward strand.
CCTTGAGTGTTGTTTCAATGAATCTCCAATCAACAGTATCAAAAGCCTTTTGAAAATCCACTTTAATGGCGCATTTAGGGAGGTACGCCTCATGGTGGAAATCCACAAAAAGTTCCTGTGCAATCATGATGTTATCGCTGATTCTGCGTCCTTTAACGAAAGCCGTTTGGGGCAGACTAATCAGAGAAGGAAGGACATTAGCAACCCGCCTGGCTAATATTTTTGAGATACATTTGTAAATAGTGTTACAACATGCAATAGGCCGAAAGTCCGTCATGGCTGAAGCATTTGGAATCTTCGGCACTAAGGTTAAGATGGTGTTATTTATCTCTTTGAGCAACTGGCCAGACTGGAAGAATTCACTAACCGCCTTAAGGATAGAAGGGCCAATGATTTCCCAGGAGGCTTTAAAGAATTCAACATTGTAGCCATCCGGCCCAGGCGCCTTGCCTTTGGCCAGTGAGAATAGGGTAGTCTGTATTTCCCTATCGGAGACTGGCTGAGATAAGTAGGACCTCTGGGTGTCATCCAGGACTCGGCCTAAGACTTCAGCTATGTCGCAAATGGATGCCTGAGAGGAGGCAGAACCACCATTGAGCAGCTGTTGATAGTGGTTGACAACGTGGTTTATGACTGAAGGAGGGTTAGTTAATAAGGCCCCATCATTAGTGGATACAGAGAGAATCCGATTATGCATACGCCTTTTATTCACAAAGTGATGGAAGTATTTGGTGTTGAGGTCACCTTCTTTCAGCCACCGAATTCTGGATTTTTGACGGTAGAATGATTCTTCCTGCTGCCGCAATGAGGAGAACGCTCGGAGGAGCTCCGTTTCTCTTTCATGCAAGCCTTGGTCGAAAGGTTGAAGTTCCAGAGCTTCTTGGACAACACTTAAATCTGTTCTCGCCTGTTCAGTTCTCGCAGAAATAGAAGAGAAAGAAGTCCTGTTCATGTGCTTCAGCTTAGCTTTGAGAATTTTAAGCTTGCTGCAAACCACATACATGTGAGATCCAACAAGGTGTGAATCCCAGGCTTGGGCAACCAACTCCAGGAAGTTGGGGTGGGAAGTCCAAAAATTGAAGAATTTAAAAGGTTTCTTGGAACCTTGAGGCTGATGGATCCTGACCACCATCGGAGAGTGATCAGAGATGCCCGGCACAAGAAAGGAAGCTTCTGAAAATGAGAAGGACTGGTGCCACAGGTTGTTGGTGAGTACCCGGTCTATCTTACGAAGTTTCCGGTTATTTCCTGAGGAGTGAGACCAGGTATACCTGCATCCCACATAACGGAGGTCCTCGAGTCCAGCTTGATTGAGGCAGTCTCCAAATTCTTCAAAAACTGGGATCCAAGGGGTTGAGCTGCCGACTCTGTCATACGGGTCTTTAATGGCGTTGAAGTCTCCGGCAACAATCCATGGCAAGTTGCATGTAGAGAGCCGAATGAGGTCGGACCATAGTGGACGCCGATGAGCAAAAGTGTGCTCCCCATAGACAACAGTAAAAAGGCAGGACTCCTGCGTACTCAAAAATTTTAGATGCATGTGGATCAGCTGGCTAGAGGAGTGGAGTTGGGTCATCTCAATCTCATTTGGGTCCCAACCATACCAAATTCTGCCAAGAGGGGAGAATTCATAGTTTGCAGTCCATTGCCAACGATCAATAATGCCTCTAGAGATTTGGTCAAAACGGGAGGCCTTAACTTTTGTTTCAACTATACCGATGCAAGAGAGACGATTGGCCCTAATGAAAGCCCGAATCTCCGCTTGTCTGAGGGGTCCAACTAGTCCCCTTATATTCCAGACGCCAAAAAACATAGCCTTGAAGGTAAAATTACCGATGCGTAGTCCTCGGTCTCCTCTTCTTAGATTTTGAGGAAGGGGGACCAGGGGCTTTGGCGGGGCAAGATGGGTTGGTTGCTACACCAAGCAGGGCATTTGCTGTCTCTTCATTGGCGTACGAAGCCAAAGCACGGGACCGCGTGTTTGGTGGAGAAGTGCAAACAGATTCTGTCCCCTTTGTTCCTTCAAGAGTCTCGGCCTTGTCCACTGGTGGAGAGGCAGAGGAGGCATCAATGGAAGACAGGGAATCAGAAGCTGAGTCAAGAAACTGAAGGTCTGGGGTGCTAGCTGGTCGCGGCCCAGGAGATGAGTCTAGGGTCTGCTTATCCAGTATGGTCACTGGACTCATGGCAGGTGGGGAACAGGGGACTGCCTCAAAGTCTCTGGGATTGGCCATCTCGGAGTCTGATATAGATGGTTCAGCAGCAATTCCTGTAGGTTGCAGCTGGGCAGCAGCAGCATCAGAGGCTCCTTGTGGTAACAACAGCAGGGGATCGCCATCAGCAGCAGGTTCCGTAGCAGCAGGTTGGGGATCTTCTGTGTCCAGGTGGCTATGCAAATGGAGGGATGAAGAAGGCTGCCCCTGATCTGAGGCTAGAGCAGAGGAAGATTGCCGCTGGACAGAGCCAAGAACAGAGGGGGCATTTCCTTTTTTCCGAGTGACTAGAGTCCATTCGCCTGCTGTTTGGGGCCGGGAAGCAGGTACAGCATGGGGTTCTGGTTGCTGAGGGGCACAATCAAACCCCTTAGTTTCTGGTTTGTGTCCGAAAATCCCACATGTAGAGCATACAAGGGGCTTCCATTCGTACTCGACGTCTATGGAGTTCACTTCCCCATCCCACCTGAATTTCACATTGTCCACACGGGGGCTGGTGGCTTTTATCTCAACACAGACACGTGCGTAAGAGATTCTGGTCATATTCTCAGTCTGTATATCCACATAAAGCGGTTTACCCACAGCACTCGCTATGCGCCCAATACCGGCTGGCGACCAAAGTGAGAAAGGGATATCCCGTAGTTTGATCCAGACCGGGAGAGTGTCTAGCTTGCCCTTCCTGAGTTTTATCTTCGGATGCCATTGTTGGAGCATCAATGTACAGCTAAAGATAGAGACAGGTCCCAAGTCAAGGATCCTTCTACGGTAATCAGCATTTGGGACGCGAAAGAAATAAAAGCCGTTCTCATGTAATTTTACATCCACTACTTGGTCAGCCCAAGCCTTCTTGATTGCCTCTTCAGTGAGTTTGAAGGGAACTTTCTTCCCTATAAAATGCCCAACGATGCATTCCTTCCAGCAAGGATTTTCTTCAGCCATTACCTCAGGAGTGATGTCGACTATGATCTCACCGTTCTCCATCGTAGGGGGAATAAAAGGTAGGCTATACCCCTTAGTTAAGACCTTAGCTACGTTAGCCCAGGTTCTGGTCATAGTAGTGTGAAGGGGCTGTCGGTTGGAGTTCTGAGTTGCCGAGTTCCCTTTGGTTGATGCATTTGAATTTTTGTCAGGAATGTTTGAAGGCCCAGCAGAAGGGGCACGCCTAGAGGAGTTGCTGCGGTTCTTGGATCTTCCCCTGCTTCGACTACGACTGGAGTTTCCTTTCTGAACATGCCTGTGTCCAGGGGAAGGATCACCCTTATGGCTGAAGGCTACAGATTTGCCTTTTGGAACAACAGGTTGGGAAGCATTTCCAGGGTCCTGAATTTGGGCTATACCAACAGGGGAGGGGTTTCTAGAATCCAGCACCATGGTCGTAGAATCAGATACCACAACACCAGTCAGCAACTAGCAATCCAGACATAACACCAGGCACCAACTAGTCAAAACAACCAGCTCAACTTGCACCAGCTATCAGAGCCAGGCAGAATCGAGCAGTGCATACACCAGAAAGTCCCAAGATAAATGCAGCTCAATGTCCACCTCCAATACCAACCAGCAGGAAGTAACAAAGTGAGGACTAAGGCCAGGAGGTTAGCTAAAGCAACCAGTCAACCAACAACTTCAGTCCAGGCTTGAAACCTTCATATGGGCATTAACACATACATCTACCAGTCAATCCAGATAGGCCAATGACCAGAGTGAGTTGCGCAACAGCAGGGCCACCCAAATTAATGCTATCTTCTGAACACAGTCACACCAGCTCAGGGGGATACAAAAATTCGGAAAGCAAACCTGAGCTTCGATCTCAATCAAACGAGAAGCACACGCGGAAGAGGCTCCAGTCAGCGACGTCAGATCAAGAAGCCCAACTCCCGTATTGGACAAGGAGAGACTTCTTCCAGGGGGGTGAAAGAAGGGTGGCCGATAAGCTTACCCTTCGAATTTCAGGCCAAAAGACCGACGGAACCGGTCGGGAACAGCCAACGTTCACCGGAAGTCGGAACCGGGAAGAACGCCAGCGGGCGAGAGATGCGATCTGTGATACCACCTTCAGGGCTGCGAGCTAGGTGAATTCCAACGGAGAGGAGGGCGAGGACGGTTCAACGTCCCTTGCCACCGAGTTCCAGCTCCTAAGCTCACTGGAGATGGCCGGAATCAGCCGGAGAGCAGCAGGTGAACAGTAACCGCGAGAAGCCCCATGGAGAGCATTCTGCAGCATGAACAGTACCGGAATTTTGGAGAAATTTCCTTTATATCTATATATTCGTGCTACATTTACCCCAAACTAATTTTTAAATCCAAAAAAACCTAATTTGGTACAACCTAACAAGTCTATCCTTCATTAGCGTCCGTCCAATATCCTCTTTTTTATTGCTAACATAGAAACATACATGGCAAACAACTTGGATGATCAGCATGTGACACGGATCCAACGTGAAAATTCAATATGAATAGGACTCCCAAACATCGTTTTGAAAAAATGAACCGAGATTAGGAAATTTGCTAATTTTTCCCTATGAACACCCTCACCTTTTGAAAGTCTGGTAAAACCCCTAATCTTGCCCCACTCTATCTTAAAATTTTAGTAGATTTGTCATAGGTATATCGGTTTAAGATTTTTTTTTTAAAAACAAAAATTAGTTTAGGATAAATGTAGCACGTGGCACCAATTTGATATTTTTTGTGATATTAGTCCTATTATTAGATATGCACAATCATCGAATATAATTTTCAACCTCATTTTTTATTAGATATTTCAAAATAGAACCTATATATGCATGAATTTGTACAACGATATTAGAAATGTCATAACTTTTGTATGATACTCACTTTAGTACTAAAACTTTTCTCTCAATCACTTGAGTGCTACTTTGATTAAAAAATGATCACTTTAGTATCATTGGCGATTTGCTTAAGACATTTTTTTAATATAGACCACCCAAGGTGGCTCACCAGCAAAGTGAAGTCAGCATTATTGGACCTAAACGATGTTGTTTGAGCATCTATTTGCCCTAAATTAATGAATTGGGGAAAATTTCAATGTGAACCCTAGCTCTAATATTTCAAATTGGGGCAAATCACTTGTAGATTTTTTGGGGAAATGGGTAGATGAATAAGTGGAATAAAAATTGTTTTGCTCTTGTTTCTTCTTTACTTTTTGGGAAAATGACACAAATAGTCCCCGAACTTTGGCTCAGTATGCAATTTGGTCTCTGAATTTTTAATTTCTTCAATGTAGTCCCTGAACTTTAACCCAATAAGCAATGTAGGCCCTGAACTTTTAATGTGTTCAGTGTCATGTGTCATCCCTGAACTTTTGGTACATTTCAATTCAGTCTCCGAATTATATGAAAATGTTCAATGTAGTCCTTTCATTAATTCAAGTTCAGGGACTATATTAAACATTTTCATATAATTTAGGCACTAAATTGAACACGTACTAAAAGTTTAGAGATTAAATTGAACAAATTAAAAATTTATATCACATTAAACATTAGGCTAAAGTTCATGGACTACATTAAATAAATTAAAAGTTTAAGAATCAAATTGCACATTAGGCTAAAATTCATTGACTGTTTGTGCCATTATCCCTTACCTTTTGATTTTACACTTTTCTTTCTTAGGAAAACAAGTTTCAATGTTGATGTAACCAAAATCATGTAGAATGAGGACCGCACAGCAGAAAAATCACGGCTACCATAAAAACCATCCACTAATTGCAGATTCACGAACTATGCATCGCAACTTTAGTTAGAGAGAGAGAGAGAGAGAGAGAGGAGAGAGAGAGTTTGATGGAAATTTTTTTCCTTTTGCACATAGACAGTGGTTAAGAAACTGATTGGAAAAGAAAAAGAAGAAAAAATTGTATGAAAGTAAAAATTGTTAGCTGAAGAAGAACATGAACATGAACATGAAGAAGATGACAGTATAGGGCAGTTTTCACGGAGGATTTGACCAAGGGATTTGTCCACATTGGACTTAATTTTTTTTAAATGCCACGTCAGACTTAAAAATTCAATAAAAAAAATTTATATCGGAATATATTGTTGGAGACACCGAAGTGTTCGATTTTTCTCAAATGTGGCACTCAAATGATAGCTAAAATTTTTTTGATATTAAAGTGAGCGCCGTAAAATGACTTCATTTTTTTTAAATGCCACGTTAGACTTAAAATCCAATAAAAAAATTATGTCAGAATATATTGTTGGAGACGCCAATGTGTTCGATTTTTCTCAAATGTGGCACTGAAATGATCGCTAAAGATTTTTTGATATTGAAGTGAGCGCCATATGAAGTATTATAGCACTTGTGATATCTTTTTCCCGGCATAAATAATTATTTTAATCATTTATTGCAAAAATACGTGCAATCATAAATAATTTTTTCATCGAATTATATATAGATGTTGCAAAATGGTATATGTATTTTCAAAACAAATATTTATTTATATAAATAGAATATGCTGAAGTACGTTGATTCGAGCACAAATTCAAGCAAGACAGGCTTTTTGCTTCGTGTCTTGCTCACGAATACCCTTGGGAACTGGTTAAACATACTTAATGGAAACGTGTTGGACTCTGTAAACATTGATTATGCATATGAAAAAGATAATTAGGCATTGAAAATTATAATGCTTTCCTATTTGCTTACTCAACAAATAAGCTAGTGAACTTCTTAACAAAATTCATATAATTCAGGTATAAATGAATTGAAATTTGAAAGACATAATGATGGACCGCCCAAGATGGGCCAAACCCGGCCCGTGAGCCACAAGGGCTCACAAGATAGTTATTTGCCTATCTATAATAAAAGGCACCCCTTGAAAAATAGACGTGATTTGTCATATGCAAACATACTCCTTCGAATACGACGTCTTCTCTGTTTTCCTTCGGAACCCACACGAGTATAAAAGACGATCGAAGAACTCTCAAGCGCAAAGCGGCACTTAATCTGTGACAATACCAGGTATGTTCGTTGTGTGATATGCTTGTACGATCGGTGATATAAGTTGATGGTCCTCGGGCACGTCTTCTGCATTGATCGAATTCGTTCCGAATATATCTCAAATGTGTTGATCGGGGATTGAGTTTTCTCAACATTGGTATCAAAGCTCGTTTATTTGTTTCCCGATCATGCATATGTATCGTCTGAAGTGTATGCTGCTTGTTTTTTCGTTTTGGCCTCGTTTTTGTTCGTTTTCTTCGCGTCGCCGAACTGTTTCTACATGTTTCGATTTTTGTTTTTCGTCAAAACTTGAATTTTATTGCATAATCATAAAGTACTTGTCGAGACGAGCAAAATGATGGGCGACGCGTCGCCGGAGGACGCCGCACGCACCCTCACGCGCCGACAAGCGCTGTGGGCGTGACGGTGCGTGAGGCTCACGCATATCGGTGCCAAATGGCGCGTCGATTGCCGCCTAACCGTCGACGATGACGTCAGTGTGACGTCATCGGGAGCGGACCCGAGACCCGACCCGGTTGATTGTTGGCCCGACCCGGTTTGCCATTGACCCGACCCGGTTGACCGTTGACCCAACCCGTTGATCGTTGATCGGTCAACGGTCGAACCAGATTGATTCAAACCGGGCAGAATGACCCCGTTATTTCTTTTGGCCCGTTCGAGCTCATTGGAACTCTGATTTGGCGTTCTTGGTATCGACGTGCTCGTATCAGAATGCTCTACATTATGGTGTATTCATATTACATTTTTGCTGCACTTATGAATGTGAAAATGCACGATAAATCCTATGTACACATACTTAGGGGTATATTCTTTGGCATTTTCTTTATTATTTCTCTATAGTTTTTTGAAATACAAATGCTAGATCATATGTATATGAACAAGCATTCATTATCTTAATGTATCATGGATTATAAGTAATCCTTCGTTTTGCATTCGTTGCAGGAACAATAGTACATTTGAGACGCACTCCGATAATCCCAAGAACGGCAGCTCAAAAGGAAAAGCTTGAGAACCTAAGAGTCAAGCTAGCTCTTTATCGATGGTACGCTAGAGATGATATAATGACACACATCATCAAGGTCAATAAAATGATACAGGATATCATTTGGAACGGTTTTGTAATGTCGGAATATGTAATGGTCGGAGCCCTAAAATGTACTATTTCTAAGAAGTTGGGAAGAATGCTTGATAAGGTTAGAGAAATCTTAAAGGGTCCAAGCTATAAGATGCCTATGGAGAATTTTCTGCAACAATACTGTCGCGACCTAAAAAAATCGGGTTTTCCGATCTTAGGCTAATGGATTATTAGATCAATTAAATTAACTAATCTAGCTCGAGTTCTCCTAAACTCTATCAATTCGCAACTTAGGTCCAATTGTGGGCATGCAAATATTTTCAATGGGAGTCGCCACTAATCATTTAGGGTAGGTTGATTAGAAACGTAAATAAAATAGCGGGAGTACTATTTTATTTCTACGAACCAGAAATTTTGAATTCGAGGACTTGGTTACGCTAGATTCCCTAACGCTCTCTCGGTACCAATTTCAGGAAAAATACCCAATTTGACAATTTTGATAAATCCTGACTTAGAGTTCAAAGGTGCAGAAATTTTTTATTTTCACTTATTTAAATGAAAGCTAATCTATATGTAATAACGTGCAAAAATTGACATGTGATTAATGCAACCTAACATGTAAACTATATGTCATGCAACGACGTGACCTATTTCCAATGACGGGCATATCATTTTTTTAATATTTTTTTAATGAAATTCGGAATTAAAAATGCTAATTATCTAAACATGCAATTTTAAACTAAAGAAATTAACATATTCTAGAGTAACTTATTTAAATGAAAGCTAATCTATATGTAATAACGTGCAAAAATTGACATGTGATTAATGCAACCTAACATGTAAACTATATGTCATGCAACGACGTGACCTATTTCCAATGACGGGCATATCATTTTTTTAATATTTTTTTAATGAAATTCGGAATTAAAAATGCTAATTATCTAAACATGCAATTTTAAACTAAAGAAATTAACATATTCTAGAGTAATCTTTTGGTATTTTTTTTTATCAAAATTCGAAATTAAAATCAAGTAAAAAAAATAACCGCTAAATCTTTCTAATTAAGTTTCGATCTGAAGCCTGACAGAACAATCCTAAAATTCGAAATACCCACTATGGAAATAATTCTATCTAAAGCCTGATAGATAGATTTATTTCCACATGTGCGGTTGCGGATTAGGAAATTTTCCTAATTGATCACATTTCGAAAAAAAAATAGATATCTCAAAGATTTTGGATATATTCAAAAGATTTTGAAAATTCTAAATTCTATCCAAGTTTGATGAGTAACAGATATCCAAGATTTCAAAAAAAAAAGGAAATAAATCCTAATTGAGATAATACTTATTATTTAAATATGCAAAGTTAGATATCAATAAGCGCGAATTAAGCAATAAAACATTTAAATCAAATCAGGATAAGATATTTACCTAATCCAAAGATTTGTTTCTAAATTTGAATCACCGGCGGATCGGAACGAGCGGCGATGACGCTTGCGGTGGTATGGCCGCTCAACGGTTGGCTCGCAACCGGTGATCTCGGCCGTGAGGGTGGTGTTTGATTCAGGGAGCTCTCGGTGGTGGTGTTCGGAACTGGACTTGCTGACTTTACTGGTCCTCGAAGCAGGGGATGATGGAACGTGGATAACCTGTAAAGAAAAGAAGAATAATTTTTTCACTTCTTTCTTTTATTGCTCTTTTATGCCCCTCCCTTTCTTTGTGTATCTTGCATGGACAGATTGCTAGACTACACGCCAAAGAAGCTTCACGGTCACCAATTCTCGCTCAAGGACTTCACTGGTGCAACGAAAACTAGACTTCAAAGACTCGTGGTACTGGATTTGTCGGGATTTGCTTGCTAGACGCCGGAATGACGAGATTATGGAACCGTTGTGGTGTGGGTCACGGGAGGTGGCAAGTGCAGAGAAAGACCCGCGACTTCGTCGACAGAATAGTCGGCAAAGTTAGATGTGGGCCTACTGTGATGGTTCGCTTGGGCGTGTCCAAGACGACCGCAAGGCGCCGGAACTGCTGGTGAGCGAGGATCAGGGACTGAGGGAAACAAGCACCGACTGCTAGAGACGTCGGACAAGTTGTCCGACGGCCTGGGAACTGCACCAGATCTGGCAGGTCTCGGCCGGAGCTGTTGAAAGAATATCGGCAGTGACACAAGGTTGCAGTCGAGTCCTGTATAAATCTGTATGCTACTCATGTACAGAATTCCTTCGTTCGGCCTCTGTGGATTTCTTCACTGCATGTCGTTGCTCCTGTGCACGACCAGAGTCGATTAAACAAATCCACAAGCCATGCGAGCCTCCTGCTCCCTTTGTGTGGCTGTTCTCTCAGACCAAGAAAAAGAGAGCCCCCCCTCTTTTGACTTTTTTTTTACGCTTTTTCTCTTCCCCCCTTCTGTGTTTCTCTCGTGTATTTTAATCCTCCCTTCCTTCTTTGACCGAGACTTCCCCCCTTCTCACGATTTTTTTCTTTTTTTGCATGTCAACGTCCAGGGAATGTATATTTCTTCACTGATTCCTTGCGGGACGAGTGAATATTTTCCTTCCCCTTTTTTTTCAATCAAATATTCTCTTCAATTTCGTCGACCGAATTCTTCCAATGATTGATGGGCTAGGTCAAATTTTCATTACCGCGGGCTTAGTTCAATTAAGCTCGAAATCATTTCAGTCAAGTCCATCCACTGTTGGTCCAATGCGAATTATATGGGCCTAATTAACTATGAAATGCTCCTAATATCTATATGCAATTTTAACTAATTAATTAATTAAATTTTTTAAGGGACCGAGATCGATCGCTAATTTTTATGCAATGAATGACTAAATGATGCGTCGAAATTTAGGTGTCAACAACTGCCCCTCTTTGAGTGGAGGTTCATAGAGGTTTCGCTCAAAGACCGAGACCTAAATTTAAACTATGCAAAATGATGAATGATTTTTTTTTAATACAATGATGCATGATATGCAAACAATAAAGAACGTATGCTAAGGCTTCTTACTTCGTGTGGAGCGGTGAAAGAGTCTTACATACGGATCGCACAAAAAGCAACCAAGTGATGGAAAGCTTTATAATGCTGTGAACTCCCTCGATCTCCAAACTTCTATTCCACTGGAAGTAAGGTTCTCGAGGTACATAATTGCCTATTTGTTACCTGTAGTTTCCTACAGATGCGAAATAGCGCATGATATGAAGAAAGAATGGGATGTGTTGCCTATACCACTGGGCAATCACGAAAAAGATCATGTCACCTCTTCCATTGGGTGAGCATGAGGTTGGTTGTGCCACCTATTCCACTGGGTGAACACAGAATGAAAACTTATGCTGCCTGTTCTACTGGGCAAACATTAAATGGGGTATGTTGTCTATTCCACTGAACAACACGGAATAAGAAACTATGCCGCATGTTCTACTGGGCTAACATGAAATGAAGTGTGTTGTCTATTCCACTGGACAACGCGAAATGAGAAATCATGTCGCCTGTTCTACTAGGCGAACATGAAATGTGGTGTGCTGCATACTCCACTTAGCAACACCAAGAGATATGTCACCTGTTCCACTTGGTGAACATATGAGAGGGATCATGTCTCAGATTTTACGAAAAGAGAAACAATGAAGAATAATTAGCAGACGTACCTGATTTCTTCTTGTGTCATAAAAATGGCAACGCCAATTGCATTGCACCTGTTTTTACCTGAGAAAAGGTTAAAACAACACATGCGCAAGGGCAGAGAAAACATAATTCATGAATCTGCTTGCAATACCAAGCTTCACTGGGGAATCTATCAATAAGAACAACCATTTCGTCCTTTTGACAATTTGATCATATTAAATGAGAGACCTTTAATCAGAAAGGACTTTCTACTCACTCTCAATGAAAGGCTTTTGACTCGACTTTTGATGCGGGTATAAGAATCACTAAAACTCTCTTCATCATGCTTGACAAGGGTTCGGATATTCTCAAAATCAGTATGGCTTTGCCAATCTGAGAGGTCTTTATAAGGACTAAAACGTGGGTTTGGTCAATAGCTTAGCAAAAGGGACTCTTCGAGTTAAGGCTATTGAAAGAATTGATATCACCAACTGCTCCGGGTTTACAAGTCAGGAATGTTGCAAAAATGAGATAGAAAAATCTTGCTCGCACTTCTTCGAGCAACATTTGTAAGCATTTGAAACTCTACGTTAACTCAAGTGCCCTATTCTGAAGAGACTTCGGTAAAGGTTGTAACGTAGGTTCGGGTAGGCTTGAAATGAATGGCCTATTTCCATCAAATGGGGTATTATGAACATGGAGATTGGTGATCATCCAATCATGCTACTGGTACCATTAATCTATCTCTAGCAATTGCTTCATAAATGAACCTTCAAACGGTTTTTTCCTTGAAGACTGATCTTGCATATTGACTCAGTTCTCGCTGAAGCTTTTCTTTCTCTCCTTCTCTACTCTCTTTTTTTTTTTGAGAGAGAGAGAGAGAGAGAGAGAGATTTTCTTTTCGAGAAATTTTTCCGAGAGAGAGAACTTCGATTTAATGGAGTCTTTTTGCAATCTTTCTGATGAATTTTCTTTTGAGCTCCCATTTGCCTCAAGTCACCTTGAATTTGCTTTGAAATGATTTCATTTGTTTATCACGAGAATGATCATCAATCGGGTTGAAATGAATTCACCGCTCAAATTGGGTATGCAAAGGGTATATTGTGTAGGGATATAGAAAGAAACGCTCTTCTTCATATCTAAGGTACTTGAGCTAACACAGAATTTGCATGCAATAAATATACTTGAAGATTGATGTAAGTGAAAGCAAGAAAATTCTGACCATTTTGAACTTTCTAAGAAATTGTCCCGGCATGGGGTTGTTCCTAACAGGGGTAACAAATGAAACTTCGTTCAAAGGGGTTAAGCAAATGATAACCTGTAGTGTTTAGATAGAAGAAATGAATGCCTTTCATCATTTTGGTTGTCCTACTTTTCGTGAGATAATCCTTTACCTTGTCAGCATGGAATTTTCACTCAACTCGCACTGGGAATTATTTTTCGGGATGTGTATGAAAATGACTTGCCTTTCGTCATCTTGAAGTCTCTCATGCAATATGATCGTTCATTAGGACAGAAACAGATTGCCAGATCAAAGGCCTTCCTCAAACAAAGCTTAGTAACATCAATTAATTCATGAAATTCAATAGAGACAAGGTCAGAATGAGAACAAATCAAGTGTAATACTTTTTTACAGAATCAGAATTAACTGGACTGGAAAAAACACAACCATCCATCTCGGCCAAAATCAAAGCACCTCCTGGAAGGACTTTCTTCACAATGTATGGGCCGCCATAATTTGGAGCGAATTTTCCTTCTGCAAGAGGAACTATCGGCAATAACTTCCGCAGGACAAGGTCACCTACCTGAAAAAGTCGAGGTTTGACTTTCTTGTTGAAAGATTTAGCAACTCGTTGTTGGTAGCACTAGCCATGACATAAAGCTCTAAGCCTTACCTCATCAATCATGTTCAACTGGTCTAACCTCTGCTGGATCTAATCTGCTTTTGACAATTGTACCTATGAAAGAATACGTAATGAAGGAATTTCAACCTCAACAGGTAGAACTGCTTCCATACCATACACAAGAGAATATGGAGTTGCCCCTGTAGATGTGCGGATAGAAGTCCGATATGCCATAAGTGCAAAAGGTAATCTTTCATGCCAATCACGATAGTTCTCAGCTGTTTTAGCCAAAATTTTCTTGATGTTCTTGTTGGCTGCTTCGACCGCTCCGTTCATCTGCAGACGATACGGAGAGGAATTAAGATGCTTGATCTTGAACTCCTTGAACAAATCATCCACCAATTCATTATTCAGATTCGACCCATTATCAGTAATTATGGTCTCAGGTGCACTATATCGAGCAATGATGTCTCGACGAATGAACTTTACCACATTCCGGGCCGTCACTGTCTTATAGGACATAGCTTCGATCCACTTTGAAAAATAATCGATAGCAACCAGTATAAACCGATGCCCATTCGACGCTTTAGGATTGATTGGGCCAATCACATCAATGCCCCACATAGAAAATGGTCATGGTTCAGACATTTGATGCAATTCATTTGGAGGAGTATTAATCTTGTCACCATGGATCTGGCATTTGTGACAACTCCGAACATGCTGAATGCAATCACTTTCTAAAGTGAGCCAGTAATAACCCATCCTCATTATCTTCCTTGCTAGCATATGACCATTCATGTGCGGACCACATACTCCCTCATGCACTTCTAGCATCAAACGAACAACCTTGGTTGAATCAACACACCTTAATAAAACCGAATCATAGGACCGCTTGTATAGGCATTCTCCGCTCAAGAAGAATTTCGATGCCATTTTCCTGATATATTTTTGGTCCGATGCGGTACTTTTCACAGGAAACTCCTGTGTTTGAAGATATGTCTTGATATCATGATACCACGGCTTGCCGTCAGGCTCTTCTATTGTGGCCATGCAATAAGCCGATTTTTGTAAGACTTCTATCTTCAAAGGTTCAACTTCTAACCCACTTGTCACTCGCAGCATTGCCGATAACGTGGCCAGAGCATCGGCAAAACTGTTTTGAGTTCTTGGCAAGTATTCAAACGAAATGCCTTCAAACTCTTCCACCAACTCCTCCAAATAGACGTGATAGGGCTGCAACTTAGCATCTCTAGTTTGCCATTTACCAACGGTCTGAAGAATAATGAGGGCTGAATCCCCGAACACCTTAAGTCGGGCTACTCCCATTTCAATTGCAGCTTGTAACCCGAGGATGCATGCTTCATATTCGGCAATATTATTCGTACAAGGAAATATCAGTTTCGCTGCGACCGGATAATGTTGTCCGCCTGGAGATATTAAAACTGCCCCAATACCTGATCCTAACAAGTTTACGGCTCCATCAAAATACATGGTCCATACATACTCATCAATTGGCATGACTCTATCCTCTAACGGATCCAGATCCTCATTTTCTCCAGGATTTTTAGCTAAGACATCGGCAATTACTCGTCCTTTGACTGATTTCTGGGACATGAATCGAACATTAAATTCTGAGATAAGAATCTGCCATTTTGCCAGTTTTCCAACCAAAGCGAGTTGATTGAGCAAGTATTTGATGGGATCACACTCTGTCACAAGCAATATCTGATAGTGCAAAGTGTATTGCCTCAACTTGTGTAGCAGCCAGACCAATGCTGCGCACGTTCTTTCTGCTTCAGAATAGTTCATTTCAGAGGCGGTAAACTTCTTACTCAAATAATAAATCGCACACTCCTTTCCATCCTCTCCACCTTTCTGAGCAAGCATGGCACCTAAGGATTCACTGTGGATTGAAAGGTACAGGATCAGAGGTTGCTCTGGTGTTGGTGGAACAAGCACTGGAGGATTCATCAAGTAGCGCTTAATCTTATCGAATGCCAGTTCACACTCTTCATCCCATCTAACCAGTGCATTCTTCTTGAGGAGTTTAAAGAAAGGCTTCGCTGTCTCAGATAGCTGAGAAATAAATCTGGCAATATAGTTTAATCTACCCATTAAGCTACGAACTTCCTTCACCGACGAGGGAGATTTTATTTCACAAATGGCCTTCACTTTTGATGGGTCAATCTCAATCCCTTTGTTACTGACAATGAAGCCGAGTAGTTTGCCGGAGGCTGCCCCGAACACGCATTTTGCCGGGTTGAGGCGCAATTTGAACTTACGAAGCCTGTCGAATAATTTCTTCAAGGTTTCTATGTGATCTTCTCCACGTCGAGTTTTCGCAATCATATCGTCAACATAGACCTCGATCTCATTATGCATCATGTCATGGAATAACGTGACCATTGCCCGCTGATAAGTTGCCCCAGCATTTTTGAGATTGAAGAGCATCACCTTATAATGAAATGTCCCCCAAGGAGTGGTAAATGTTGTTTTCAACTTATCATTCTCATTCATCAAGATCTGATTATAACCTGAGAAACCATCCATGAAGGAGAACAGTTCGAATCTAGCTGTATTGTCCACAAGCACATCAATGTGCGGGAGTGGAAAATCATCTTTAGGACTAGCTTTGTTCAGATCTCGGTAGTCAACACATACTCGAACCCGACCGTCTTTCTTCATTACTGGGACTATATTAGCGACCCATTCTGAGTATTGGGTAGTCTCAATAAATCCCACGTCAAGAAGCTTCATGACCTCTTCTTTGATTTTCTTCGCCAGTTCTGGCTTAGCTCTTCGCGGCCTTTGTTTCACAGGCTCAACCGAAGGATCAGTCGGTAGACAATGTTTGACGATCGATCGATCAAGACCCAGCATGTCGGCATAAGACCAGGCAAAGATGTCTTGGTAATCCTTCAACAACTGGGTCAAGCGTTTGGTCACATCTTCAGGAAGACATGCCCCAATCTTAACCTCTCTAGGATTCTCCGTGTCGCCAAGGTTGATTACCATGGTTTCTTCGGCGGTCAGAGGTTTAGATTTCTCATGGATTTCTAAGTTCCGTCGTATCTCTTTATCATTCGGGTCATCTGAGTCATCGGATTGGCTTGCATCACATATATGAGGGTCCACGATTCCCGTCCCTTCGCATGCCTCGAGATCAGTCCTGAAACATGAAAGAAAGGGATCAAAAAGACAAGATAGGGCTTAACTACATGCAATTTTTGAAAATTGTTCTTTGCTTTTTTTTTTTAAATTCATTTTGCTTTCGAAGACCTCGAAACAAGAATTCTTGAGAAGCCCAACCCTCAGTTCTTACCGTAGATGACAAATTTTTCAATCGTTGGTTATCGTCATCGGGTTGGTTTGGGGCACTTCAACAAGATTCAAAAATGATAAAAACCTCTGTAATTTTATTGATATCGAATCAATGAATTACATCTTATTGGATTGAAAAACCTACGTGCAACATGAATTGGAATGAAAATTGAGAAAAAGCAATAAAGATTCCCACGCAGGGGGATACTAAAACTGGAAATAATTACTCTTGAGGGCCAGCGCCCATCCCTTCAAGTGGTCCTTCAGTGATTGCACCAATAGAGGTCTCAGCAAACCAACCGGTGAGGTAAGGTATATCATCATTAAAATCAGAGTCCACCACCTTCGACTCCGGCTTCTTGAAAACACAGGGTGTCTAGTCATCCTCAGAATCATCAGACAAACTGACCAAAATCGCTTTACCGTGCTTCTTAGGGGAGTCAGTTAAGGCTTGCGGCGACTTAAGGAAGATAAGCCTAAGATCATCCTCAGTCAGGCTCAGATTTAAATGTTTATATCCTCCCACAACTCCAGCCGAGTGAAAAGTGTCGTTGATGGACGGTGGTAAGGGACTTTGGCCTGCTCCTGTTCGGCTTCTGCAATAATCATTGCTTTGTTCGCGGCTTCCCTGCCCATGATATCCCAAACCAGCTTTGTGGGATTGTCCATTTGTCTCGATCGGGGCATGAATGCCTTGGCCTTCCTTCCCAAGACCTTGACCTGGTTTAAAACCATTACCGACCATGACCTTGGCCACCATGAGAGCTACTTTAGAAACTTCAGGAACGAGCAACGACATATCAGAGGAAGCTTGAACAACTTGAATTATCTCAAATGAATGATAGCTATCCTCTTCAATATGATTGGGTTCTATGTATGGGATCGATGTTGCATTGAAGATTCGGTGATCTTCCTCTCCATAAATTGTAACCAACTTTGCTCCAGCCACAAACTTGATCTTCTGATGCAAACTGGAGGGTACTGCGCCTGCATTATGAATCCATGGCCGTCCCAGCAAGAAATTGAAAGCAGAAGGGATATCCAACACTTGAAAAAGAATATCAAACACTGAAGGTCCGATCTGCAGCTTTAAGTTAATCTGGCCTATGACATCCTTCTTTACTCCATCAAAGGCTCGAACAGAAGTCTTAGCTGCTTGCATGGTAGATGGAGGAATGCCCAGTCTTTTCAAAGTAGCCAACGGGCATAAATTCAAAGCCGACCCGTTATCAACAAGCACCCTAGCCATGTGAGTTTCCTTGTACTTTACTGATATGTAAATCGCCTTATTATGACCACGTCCTTCAACTGGGATTTCCTCATCAGAAAATGCTACTTGATCTTTGAGGAGGATCGTCCCGACAAACCCTTCTAACTTATCTTCTTTAATAGTCTCGGGCACATGAATCTCACTTAACACCTTCATTAGAGCACTTCGATGCTTATCTGATGTCTAGAGAAGTTCCAATAACGAGACTTGTGCAGGTAACTTTCTCAGCTGATCAACCACGTTATATTCACTAGCCTTAATCACAGCTAGGAATTCCTTCGCTTCTTTCTCAACCACTGGCTTGGCCGGTTGCTTATCAGGATAAGTTCGCCCTGACCTCGTTATCAGATCAACATCGTATGACCATGGAACCATCTTGTCACTTTCATAAGCGTAGGGTTGAGGTGATGCCAGCACCAATACTTCAGAAGTATCGGGTATAATGATCCCGAGGTCATCGTCGGAGGCGTCCTCGAGAGGGGGCATGTCGGTTAGCTCAGGATCCAACTTAACTTGTTCATCGGTTAACATTGCGAGTTCTTCATTCCAGTCAATGATGACCTGAGATATAGTGGCCACTACCCCGAATTCATCTGCTATTCCAATCATCCCCTTTCTCACCAACTCATCCACTTTCTTTCTTATGTCACCAAGTGACACCACCTCACCGGTCGAAACATAACCAGCTCGGATCTGCTTGACTCCCGGGCCAAAGACAACATTTATACTGCTCGAATGATCAGGGAGTGGATTGTTTTGCACATTAGGTTTACTGGCTGATTGTAGTACAAACGCTCCAGTGTCAAGTAGATCTTGTATTCGATGTTTGAGTACTTGGCAATCATCTGTCGAATGTCCTACTTCACCTCTATGGTAATCGCATTTCTTCGACGGATCATACCTTGCAAAGCTGGCAGGGTTAGCTCTTTGTGGCTCTGAATTCAGCAAGTTCTTCTTCCTCAGCACCGCCAATACCTGAGATAATGTCCCAGGAAGTGGAGTAAACTGGCAAGGTTTGCGCTGCTGGCGTGACTCCTGCTGGCCTTGCCGCCCATAAGAGGTTGCCTGCTGGGTGGTAAATTGTAGTTTTGGGGCCTGAGCTGGCGTTTTCTGCACATAAGTCATGTTGACTTCGGGGGTATGTTCTTTGTCCTTCTTACTAGTAAACCTTTTGCCTGATGAACCTGGCTCACTATACCATCCTTTCTTGAGCCCGGTCTCAATCTCCTCACCCATGGCTATCAACTGGCCAAAAGATTGGGCGGTCGTTACTAACATTCGTGAACGAACCGACTGGGGTAGAGTGGACACGAATAACTTCATTAAGTCACGTTCCGAGAGTTCAGGCATGATCTGCCCTGCCATGTTCCTCTAACGAGTGGCATACTCCTTCAGAGTCTCCCCCTTTTTCTGCTCAGCTCTCTCCAGGTCTTCCCTTGTAATGGTGACATCGAGATTGAACTTAAAGTGTTTGACAAAAAAGTTTGCCACCTCTTCCCACGAATCTTTCCGGTTGATCTGGTGGTTGGTATACCACCTTATTGCAGCATCCTTCAAGCTTGCTTGGAAGGTTTGGATCATTAGGGGTCCATTAGAAACATATCTGTTCATAAGCCCCTGGTACATCTCGATGTGCTGAATTGGGTTTGAAGTGCCGTCATACTTCTCGAAAGCTGGCATCTTGAATTTATCAGGCACTTGGACTCGGGTAAAAATGGACAAATCAACAGGTGGAACACTTTGAGTTCCCTCCACTTCACGTAACCTCTGTTTAAGTTTGACCAACAACTTGGCATTCACATCATTGGGGGGTGGATGAAGAACAGGGACCGACGGAGAAGCACTATTGTTGATCAAAATGGCATCATCCAGTTGAGGGGTTGGATTAGTGTTCACAGTAGGAGATTTGTCAAGGCGGAGGCCTTGACGAGTTGGAGGTAGAATCTCCGATTGGGAGGCAACACTGATCTGCTGCTGCTTAGCCATGAGATCACTCATCATTTTGGACATGGCGGCCGTGATCTGCTCATTGATTGCATTCATGTGTTCTTTCAGCTTTTCGTCAATTATGGCTGCAATCTCAGCTTGATTGGCCATCCTTCTTTTGGTCACCGATCAAGTATTATGAGGATGAGGGGGATCCGTGGCAAATCACTTACAAAAATAACGATGGAATAAATACAACGAGTAAGAATAACGAGTCGGTCCATGACATCCTCTAGACCCTCAAGATGAAATTTCTTTCGAACGACCGGTTCATCCAGTAAATCCTGAAATTCCAAATTGCTTTATTCAATAAAAACCTAGATTGATTCCAAAATTTACAAATTATAGCTCCACGTTTTTCATTGAATTACTCAAAATGGAAAATGTCTCAAAATCGTTAGGCAACACTTATTACCAAAACAACAATAGCATGAAGTACAAATGAAAGCTAACATTCCGTCCTAAAAAGAAAGAAAAACTCCCTAAACCAAACTAGAAATCAGACGGTCTTCCTCTTCTTAGAGGCCACGTGATTTGTAGACGAATGGGCCTTCAAGGCACGCCGTAATCGTGCATTCTCTTCAGCCAGAGCATCTGCCTTATCCTGGGCCTTCGTCGCCTTTTCTTCGCTGATTTTGACTTGAGTCTGAAGGGTATGCCATAGCGTCACGACTGGGATTTTCGGGAGTATCTCAGCAAGGATGGTATGATGTTGAATATATCGGGCCGTGGCAAAATGACGCTTCATCCTTCCGGTGGGCTCATCCGCGGGCCAAATCAGCTTCTGAGTGGAACAATTCTGCCAAGCCTCAGAATGACGTCTAAGCTCGACCCTGTAGGACTCGCCTTTCTCAAACTGGACTTGGAATTCATTGGGCCTGAGTGGAGGTGGGACATCCTGCAAAACTCGGAATTGACGTGTAACCCTAAGGGGCTGATAGCTGGTTGCCCCATAAATGCCCAGTAAAGGTACGGGCTTCTGATCGCCATGGTATAGTCGAGCCTCAACCTCTCGAAACCACACAGCTTACCAAAGGAAAATCTTAGTTTGATCTTGTATTTGTTTGAACCTTAAAATAGGGTTATCAGTCATGCCCATTTCAAATACAGTCATATTTTCCCCAAATTGAGAAAAGTGTGAGAAAAACCATATTTGTAAAAGCTCAATCGGGGCTCGAAAAGTTCTATCTTTTTCTTTCTTGAATCGTGTCAGAGATATGAAAGTTTCTGCCAAAATTGTGTTTATGAAACTGACTCCACCACATATTAGTTTTACCGTCCAAGCTATCACAGGATCAATAGCATTTTGACGGAATGGAAAAATGATGAATCCAAAAAAGGCTAAGATAAAAATCTTAGATTTCATAAGGAGGGAGCTATTTTCGAAACATTCAATAAGAAAAGATAGTGAGCATGCTTGACAATTACCCTTTAGCACTTTTTCAATTTCTTTTTTGGTCAAACTCAAAAATTCAGCAAGTGCTACAACAAGATCTACCTTAATGGGTGGTTCAATTATATCCAACTCAATCGATTTCCCAATGGCAATATTGTATTCTTCCAGAGTCGGTGTGAGCTCAAACTTACCTCCCAACACAAATGTGGTCGTCTCGGGGCACCAAAAATGGGCGAGTGCCTGCATGACCCCGCTCTGAACATCTATGTCTAGGATTGGCAGCATGAATCCAATGCGCTTGAGAACGTACTGCTGACCATCTGGCTTCAACTGGCTCCATAACTTCTTGAGCTCCAGCTTCGGAGTAGGCACGAAACGGATATCAAGGCGACCCATTCTTATATAGACCACGTGCCAAAAAACTCAACCTAAACCATGGACCGACTCAAAATAAGATACAAAAAAAACAAAGATAAAGCTCGAGAAATTACCGTCTTTGGGAAAAAAATGTCAATCACATAGACATGCACATGAATCGTGAGTTTAAATCCTAATCTATCTATTCTAATGGATTTTGCAAAGTGAAATGATGAACGGAACGACGTGTCGCAGCCTCGCGTACAATCATCATGACTAGTCGCAGCCTCGCATACAATAGTCATGACTAGTCGGGTCCAATCACTTCGGCTCGATTCGGTCGACAAGGGCAACCCCTATGCATCGTAGCCTCACGTGCATGAAGACGGCCCTGAGCCATTTTTGGAAAAATTTTCGGGATTCAGATGGGATAACCTTTAGCGAAGCCTTACCGCCAAGGTTAAAGAACCATCTAAATACCATCTTAAAACTAGGGGTGTGACCCAGGTCCGGTCACAGGTTGTGTGTGGTGTAGTGCAAATACTGTAAATCATGCACAATAAATATATACAAACACCACTTCAATAGTACAAAAATTAAATCACAATTCCACTCCACCAAGCCTGCAAAACAAAGGGTTAGCCAATCACCACTCCCCTTATAACTCCCATCCTGCAAAACCATTTAACACATGAAAATGAGAATTCAATCAAATTTTGGCAAATCGAGTGATTTTTCCATAAAAATTTTCTGGCCTAAGTCCTCCTTAAATTTTTTAAAAAAAATTCAAGTCATCCCCAGCGGAGTCGCCAAGCTGTCGCGACCTAAAAAAATCGGGTTTTTCGATCTTAGGCTAATGGATTATTAGATCAATTAAATTAACTAACATAGCTCGAGTTCTCCCAAACTCTACCAATTCGCAACTTAGGTCCAATTGTGGGCATGCAAATATTTTCAATGGGAGTCACCACTAATCATTTAGGGTAGGTTGATTAGAAATCTAAATAAAATAGCGGGAGTACTATTTTATTTCTGCGAACCAGAAATTTTGAATTCGAGGACTTGGTTACGCTAGATTCCCTAACGCTCTCTCGGTACCAATTTCAGGAAAAATACCCAATTTGACAATTTTGATAAATCCTGACTTAGAGTTCAAAGGTGCAGAAATTTTTTATTTTCACTTATTTAAATGAAAGCTAACCTATATGTAATAACGTGCAAAAATTGACATGCGATTAATGCAACCTAACATGCAAACTATATGTCATACAACCACGTGACCTATTTCTAATGACGGGCATATCATTTTTTTTGTATTTTTTAATGAAATTCGGAATTAAAAATGCTAATTATCTAAACATGCAATTTTAAACTAAAGAAATTAACCTATTCTAGAGTAATCTTTTGGTATTTTTTTTATCAAAATTCGAAATTAAAATCAAGTAAAAAAAATAACCACTAAATCTTTCGAATTAAGTTTCGATCTGAAGCCTGACAGATCGATCCTAAAATTCGAAATACCCGCTATGGAAATAATTCTATCTAAAGCCTGATAGATAGATTTATTTCCACATGTGCGGTTGCGGATTAGGAATTTTCCTAATTGATCACATCTCGAAAAAAAAAATAGATATCTCAAAGATTTTGGATATATTCAAAAGATTTTGAAAATTCTAAATTCTATCCAAGTTTGATGAGTAACATATATCCAAGATTTCAAAAAAAAAAAGGAAATAAATCCTAATTGAGATAATAATAATTATTTAAATATGCAAAGTTAGATATCAATAAGCGCGAATTAAGCAATAAAATATTTAAATCAAATCAGGATAAGATATTTACCTAATCCAAAGATTTGTTTCTAAATTTGAATCACCGGCGGATCGGAACGAGCGGCGATGACGCTTGCGGTGGTATGGCCGCTCAACGGTTGGCTCGCAACCGGTGATCTCGGCCGTGAGGGTGGTGTTTGATTCAGGGAGCTCTCGGTGGTGGTGTTCGGAACTGGACTTGCTGACTTTACTGGTCCTCGAAGCAGGGGATGATGGAACGTGGATAACCTGTAAAGAAAAGAAGAATAATTTTTTCACTTCTTTCTTTTATTGCTCTTTTATGCCCCTCCCTTTCTTTGTGTATCTTGCATGGACAGATTGCTAGACTACACGCCAAAGAAGCTTCACGATCACCAATTCTCGCTCAAGGACTTCACTGGTGCAACGAAAACTAGACTTCAAAGACTCATGGTACTGGATTTGTCGGGATTTGCTTGCTAGACGCCGGAATGACGAGATTATGGAACCGCTGTGGTGTGGGTCACGGGAGGCGGCAAGTGCAGAGAAAGACCCGCGACTTCGTCGACAGAATAGTCGGCAAAGTTAGATGTGGGCCTACTGTGATGGTTCGCTTGGGCGTGTCCAAGACGACCGCAAGGCGCCGGAACTGCTAGTGAGCGAGGATCAGGGACTGAGGGAAACAAGCACCGACTGCTAGAGACGTCGGACAAGTTGTCCGACGGCTTGGGAACTGCACCAGATCTGGCAGGTCTCGGCCGGAGCTGTTGAAAGAATATCGGCAGTGACACAAGGTTGCAGTCGAGTCCTGTATAAATCTGTATGCTACTCATGTACAGAATTCCTTCGTTCGGCCTCTGTGGATTTCTTCACTGCATGTCGTTGCTCCTGTGCACGACCAGAGTCGATTAAACAAATCCACAAGCCACGCGAGCCTCCTGCTCCCTTTGTGTGGCTGTTCTCTTAGACCAAGAAAAAGAGAGCCCCCCCTCTTTTGACTTTTTTTTTTTACGCTTTTTCTCTTCCCCCCTTCTGTGTTTCTCTCGTGTATTTTAATCCTCCCTTCCTTCTTTGACCGAGACTTCCCCCCTCCTCACGATTTTTTTCTTTTTTTGCATGTCAACGTCCAGGGAATGTATATTTCTTCACTGATTCCTTGCGGGACGAGTGAATATTTTCCTTCCCCTTTTTTTTCAATCAAATATTCTCTTCAATTTTGTTGACCGAATTCTTCCAATGATTGATGGGCTAGGTCAAATTTTCATTACCGCGGGCTTAGTTCAATTAAGCTCGAAATCATTTCAGTCAAGTCCATCCGCTGTTGGTCCAATGCGAATTATATGGGCCTAATTAACTATGAAATGCTCCTAATATCTATATGCAATTTTAACTAATTAATTAATTAAATTTTTTTAAGGGACCGAGATCGATCACTAATTTTTATGCAATGAATGACTAAATGATGCGTCGAAATTTAGGTGTCAACAAATACATAAGGGTCGGGGCAAGGAAAACATCAACCCTTGCATTGAATGGGTCTCAGCGCAAACCATGGCCCGAATCTAGGGGTTTTCTGGGAGCCTCTGTTTATGTTTCGAAGAAAATAAAACTTTCTAAAGAATTTTATGAGTCCTTTCCTGTCTATGTGTTGGATTGGTATACTTGATGTTGTTCTTTTAGGATTTAGAATCAACTCTGTACATGTTTCAAGTTGATATTACATATTCTTAAACATTTGTGAATGTGTTATGATATATATATATATATATATGGCTATGAATTTTTGTGATTTCTCATTTTATATTGCCATATATTATATGTTATGTTATATGTGGGAAGTTCTTCAAAGTTTGTATAACTTTTGAAGAACCAATTTCTTTACATAAATAATTATATTAATGGTAATTTCAAATTAGGATTTTTAGATAATGATTGGGAACATAGTGAACTTTCGACTCTAAGACCTTTTGTGAAACTATTCATTAATATGATTAGTTTATGTAATTATGATACTGATGAAGCATTTAGATAGGTTTTAATAACTCGTGCATATGTGTTTGAAATGTTAAGATACGATGGTTTCAGCAACTAAAAACATAATGACTGAACTAAATAAGGGAGAAAAATTGAATGGCAACAATTATGAGATTTAGAGTCTCAAGATTCAATATGTGCTGGAAGAGCAAGAGACACTTGAAGCTCTTAACCAGATTATGGAAGAACCTGAGGATGGGACAACTGCCCAACACAAGAGGGACAAAGATGCCTTTACTGTTTGGAAAAGAAAGAACTCTCTGGCTCGCATTACGTTGCTAAACAGCATGGACAATGACATCATGCGAGAGTTTGGACGTTTCCAGAGCGCCAAAGACGTGGGCTACACTAGCATCAAGATTTGATCGAGCTTCTGTGATCAAACTGAGACAACTCACTATCCGTTTCGACTCATATAAGATGTCTCATGGAAAGATCATGAAACAACATTTGAGGCAGATGTCGAATATGATTAGTGAGCTAAAGGATGCCGGGCACACACTCACTGATGAAAAGCAGGTGCAGGCAGTAATCCGCTCCTTGCCTCAAAGCTAGGAGCACATGAAGATCCATTTGACCCACAATGAGGGTATTAAGACCTTCGAGGATGCTATGCAGCATCTTGAGTTGGAAGAGGATCACCTCATGGTGGCTAAGCCAAAAACTGATATTTACTTTGCTGGTTCTAGCTCGCATGGAGTTTCGGGCTCCAAGAGGAAGCACCCTGCTAGGTCAAAGAAGTGAAAAGGCAATGGGCCAAGTCCTTCAGGGAAGAAGCCGAGGCTCAATCAACGGGAGAAAGGAAAGCGTCCTTTCAAGAAGAACATTTCAAAAGTGAAATGTTTCAACTGTGGCAAGAAGGGTCACTTTGTTCGCGACTGTGGCGAGCCAAAAAAGGTAGAAACCCTTAGCATTCATGAAAATGCTACTTATGTGTCTAGTTCAGTGTTTCTAACTGAATCTAATCCTTTGTGGACTATAGACTCGGGAGCCACAGACTATGTAGCGAAGGATAGAGAAGCTTTCGTGGAGTTTCGACAAGTTCCACAAAGAACGAAATGGATATACGTGGGGAACAATTCAAGAGTAGAGGTCAGAGACATTGGCACCTGTCAACTACTTAAGCGCAGTGGACGCACACTATTTTTACATGATGTGCTATTTGCTCCAGAGATTCGTCGAAACTTAGTTTCGGTGTTGGTTTTAGTTAGACTTGATTTTAATGTAAACTTCCATACAAATGGTGCAGACTTGTGTTTAGGTACAAGTTATTATGGTTCCGGATATTTTTTAAATGGTTTCATTGTATTAGATGTTGACTATTGTGAAGTTAATGTTAGTTATTCCTTATTTACATCATCTGATTCTTATGAGAATGATGTGAACATGTAGCATGCTAAACTTGGTCATATTGGCCAACAAAGAATGAATCGATTGGCTAAAGATGGCTTATTGGGAAATATTAAAAAGGTTGATTTGTCCATATGCGAGCATTGCCTAGAAGGAAAAACAACACGGAAACCATTTGAAAAAGGAACAAGAGCTGAATTTCCTTTGCAATTAATCCATATAGATATCTGTGGTCCAATGAATATAAAAGAAAAGCATGGGTCTATTTATTTCATCATATTCATTGATGATTATACTCGATTCGGACATATCGATTTGATTTCTCATAAGTCCGAGGCCTTAAATTGCTTTAAAAGATTTATGAGCTTAGTGAAAAATCAATTAGACAAGAAAATAAAAGCATTAAGATCCGATCGAGGTCGAGAATATCTGTCTAATCAGTTCAGAAATTTATGTGATGAAAAGAAAATAGAAAGACAATTGATTATTCCATATACTCCTCAACAAAATGGTATTGCGGAAAGAAGAAACAAAACCTTAATGGAAATGGTTAAATCAATGATGGCACAAGCTAACTTGCCCATCACCTTTTGGGGCGATGCTTTATTGACTACTGCCTACATACTTAACCATGTGCCTTCTAAATCAGTTGTTTCTACTCCATATGAGTTATGGACAGGCAGAAAGCCTAATTTAAGCTTTCTAAAACCTTGGGGTTGTGCTGCCTATACTCGTGAGTCTTCTCACAAGTATGAAAAATTAGGTCCAAGAGGCAAAAAGAGTATTTTTATAAGATACTCAAAGCACTCAAAAGGATATGTATTCATAGGTGAACAAGAAAGCGAAAGTATAACTGAATTTGAATCACGGGATGTCACATTCTTAGAGAATGAATTTCCTAACAAAGGCGAAGTAGGTAGTGATTACTCACTATACGAATCTGTGGATCGTGATAGTGAAGTTAGTGGGAGCATTGTGACAAATGAAGAGTTGAATGCAACCCAGTCTCAATTGCAACCACTTAAAGAGACGACACCACCATTATCTCATTCGAGTGGGAGCGCAATGGAACGTGGTGAATCATCAGGAGTACAGCATTTCATACGACAGTCAAGTCGTAATAGGATTCCCCGTCGACGTTTGACATTGAAGGAGAAGCTTTCATGATCGTCCCACAAGATGAAGATGAGCCGAAAAATGTGAACGATGCTATAAAGTGCCCTGATAAGAAAGAATGGATACATGCAATGGAAGAGGAAATGAAGTCATTAAGATCAAACCAAGTTTGGGAATTAATTGACCTTCCAAAAGGACGTAAAGCCATTGGAAATAAATGGGTTCTCAAAATAAAGCGTAAGGCTGATGGCTCAATAGAGAAGTATAAGGCACGCCTTGTGGCGAAAGGATATAATCAACAGGAATGAGTTGACTTTGAAGAAACTTTTTCTTCTGTGGTTAGATTTACCTCTATTCGCCTTGTTCTGGCAATAATAGCTAGTATGAATCTGGAATTACATCAAATGGATGTAAAGACTGCATTACTCAATAGAGAATTAGATAAAAAAATTTATATAGAACAACCAGTTGGTTTCATTACAAAAGGCCAGGAGCACAAAGTGTGTCGGCTATTAAGGTCGATATATGACCTTAAGCAGTCTTCGAGACAATGGTATATACGTTTTCACAATGTAATAATGGCATATGATTTTGTAATGATTAGTGAAGACAATTGTATATATATCAAAAGATCCAAAGATCAATTTGTGATCTTATCATTATATGTTGATGATATACTAATTGTTGAAAGCAATATGGAGTTGGTTAATACAGTCAAAAATTGGTTATCTTCCAATTTTGAGATGAAAGATATGGGTGAAGCTGCATACATTCTTGAAGTTAGGATTTTAAGAGATCACTCAAAGAAATCCCTATCCCTTTCACAAGAGACGTATGTGAATAAAATCCTTGAGCAATTTCGTATGCAAGACTGTAAATCAATAGATACTCCTATTGCAAAGGGCGAAACATTAAGCGATAGAATGTGTCCTAAGACTTCACAAGAAAATGAGCAAATGGAACAAGTTCCATGTGCTAGTGCTGTTAGAAGCTTGATGTACGCTATGATGTGTATAAGACCTGATATTTGTTATGCAGTTGGAATGGTAAGTAGATATCAATCCAATCCAAGTCAAGCACATTGAATCGCCGTCAAAAGAATCCTGAGATATCTAAAGGGAAATGCCGACTATGCGCTGACTTATCAAGGAGGTGATCTACAACTTGAAGACTATACTAATACTGACTAGGGAAGAGATTTAAAAGAAAGGAAATCTACTTCTGGATACATGTTCATACTGAATAATGGCGCCATATCTTGGAGCAGTAAGAAACAATAGTGTGTAGCCTTATCTACAATGGAAGCCGAGTTCGTGGCTCTATCAGCAACGGCACAAGAAGCTGTTTGGCTTAGAAGATTTTTGGATCACTTAGGTGTAACTGAGAATGCTGCAAACCCAGTATTGGTCTATTGTGATAGCCAAGCAGCAATAGCGTACACTAAGAATTCCAAGTATCATGGAAAGACAAAACATATAGATATCAAGTATAACTATGTCGAGGATATGGTTGCACGAAAGAAAGTGAACGTGAAGTACATATCTACACAAAGGATGATAGCAGATCCTATGACGAAGACGATTTCTAGAGAAGTTTTCCATGGTCATGTGAGATCTCTAGGACTGTGTAGAATATGATACACTGAATATTGTAATTTTTCCCAGAATGTTCACTATTAATGAAGTTTGTTATTATCAATGCCTATAAGTTTGTATGACATTTGTGAATATCGATGCTGAGTGCATTATATTAGAAAGGTATGTCGAACAGATGAGAGATTAACCTACTCACATGGATAATCGCCTCTACTTATTGTGTGATGAATATAGATGAGACAGTTTTAAGCTTATTATCTAAGTGATAATTGAGAGCTCAAGCTTGAAGCATGGACGTCGCCTTAACAGAATGTTAAGATGAGGACGTATAGATTATTATGTCCGAAAGTGAAATGACCCACATATTTCACTTTACCTGCCTTTAATGTCATATGTGAGTTATGATAGATGCTTATGAATAGAGTAGATTTGTGAACTCAAGTTAGACATTGAGTATGTCTAAACTATCATCTGTACGGTATTGAGAGTAAAAACATATGCTCTATGGGAAAATGAGAGAATACCGTAATACGTATTTCATATTACGTATGCATGGGACGACCGATAAGAGTTGGCAAAAATTTATGATCTCAATTTTTAAGTCGTGTGAGACTCTTGAGGAAAATAGTTCTTCTTAATTAAAGTGCCCTCACGACTCTTACTTATTCTCAAAACTTCTATTCAGTGTTTACTATCTTATGATGTTGCCGATGATCATGATAATTCTCTAACGGGACATTTCTAGAAAAGCGAGTTGGACTGAAATGGAGAGGTTTAAGGAAAGAGGAAGATCAATTTAATTTATGATGTCACATTCTATATCTGTATTCACAGGTCGATCAATTATGATTTTGAGTAAATCATAGTTGTGAATACAATATATGAGATACTAAAAGAGATCAAGAGAGATAAAAAAAATGTAACTAATTGATCTAGGGAACTGCATACTAATTCTACTCTGGATAATGCCCAAATTTGAGCTGTTATATATTCCTAACAGATGTATAACAATGAGCTCTCGTAGTATGCTGATCGCACGGATTATTTGCCAATATGAACTTTGCAAGAAAGAGAGTTGTGTTTAGCCCATCCTGGGCGAGTGGGAGATGAAAGACATAATGGGTGGACCGCCCAAGGTGGGCCAAACCTGGCCCGTGAGCCACAGGGGCCCACGAGGTAGTTATTTGCCTATCTATAATAGAAGGCACCCCTTGGAAAATAGATGTGATTTGTCATATGCAAACATACTCATTCGAATACGACGTCTTCTCTGTTTTCCTTCGGAACCCACACGAGTACGAAAGACGATCGAAGAACTCTCAAGCACAAAGCAACACTTAATCTGTGACAATGCTGGGTATGTTCGTTGTATGATATGCCTGTACGATCGGTGATACAAGTTGATGGTCCTCGGGCACGTCTTCCGCATTGATCGAATTCGTTCCGAATATGTTTCAAATGTGTCGATCGGGGATTGAGTTTTCCCAACAAAATTAAATGAAAAGGATGAAGGGTGATCAAGATTCAAGAACAAAACTCACAAGGGTGCTGTCCCGTGTTCACACGAGGCTCACATTTATTAACATATTGTAATATGGGAAGGAACAATTACTGTATTCTAATAAGGAAGTATTAAAATTATGTCAAAGAGTACTTGAGGTTTATGCTAGGTCTACTTAATTTAGATAAAGAGGAAAAAAAATGGGGACAGTGACACTATAAGTGTCACAGTTTTCGTATAACGCTCACTTAGTATTTCCAACTCTCTCTCTCTCTCTCTCTCTCTCTCTCTCTCTCTTAGAGTTTTGTGCTGCCTCTTTGTATAGGGTGAGAGGCGGATCGTAGCTGACGACACTTAGTGCGTGTTCGAAGTGCCACGTGTTTGTCACGACCTAAACCTTTGGGGGCCACCTCGAGGAAGTAGGTTCAGAGGTATTTTATTGAACTCTCCCTAAGTTCATACCTCATGTGACATTATTTGTTTAAATTTATTTGTTCGATAGGAGTCGTCACTAACCACGATTAAGGGTCGGCTAGAAACCCTAATCGAGATACGGGAGTGTTTTCTCGAAAACATATGCAACCAGAGATTCTGAGGGATCAGGGACTTGATTACATTAGTTTTTCAACTAATGCCCTTTCGGTACCTAAACTCGACTATTTGCTAATCAAAATATCACGACCGTCTTTTACTAATCAAGAATTTTAAATTTTCATCCTAACCATTATAAAAGGAGAAAACAACAATCAATGAATTTAAAGCGTGCAATCAAATGAAATCAAAATGAAAGTACACAAGCAGCGATCTCGCATCGTCTATAAAAAAAACAATCAAAAAAATTCTTAATGTAAAGCCCCAAAGGCTTATTCAATTTTTGGTACAAATTTTATTCAAACCTAAAGTGTTTATAAAAGTCAAACTAAGAGAATTCTACATCTTTTTAGCTTTTTTCCACATTTTTATTTTCCTTAATCTTCTGGATTTTTTTAATTTTTTTAATTTTTTTAAAATTTTTTTTTGGGGAAATGGATTTCAGACGGGGTCTAAGAACCCAGTTTGATTCATTAGTCCGACCCGGACCCTGATGGTCCGAGCTAGGTCAATTCGAGCAAGCTCTTGGGCCCAATAGGAATAAGGCCCAAACTATCAATTTCAGTTTTAGTCCATCTAGGCCCAATTCCAATTCAGCCCATTACACCTCTGCTCCACCCAAATCAGAACGTGACTCGGTCTCCATTATAATCAACTCTTTTTACTTTTTTTTTTATTTCTAATTTTTTATTTCTTTTTTTATTCTTTTCTTTTCTCTTTTTATTCCCTTTTCGTTTTGGTCTTCTTCCCCGATGGGCTTTTTTTTTATTCACGCCTTCATCTTCACTGAGAATAGCTATTTGCCGCCCTCACCGAGAACATTTCTTCCGGCGAACTTCAGAATATCGGCGACCTCAACCTTCAATCGTCGACGTCAACTGACCACGGCCGGCTAATGACCACCGGCCACTAGTTGGCCGACGGTTTCTACAATGTCGGACTAACTCCGGCGAGAAATTCTCAAACTTAAACATCACGTTAACCGAAACTCGGTCTCACGTAGGAAACATATATGCAAATCAGATCGTGAGATAGACTGACTGAAGCGGCCTCTAACCGCAGGCATCGCTCCGGCAAAAGTGGAATGGATCTCCGTCGAAGGTTCCCTCAATGGCCGACTCGGAAAAAATGATGAATACGCCACAAAATCAAGGGAAAACACGGATTCAGTATTGATTCATCAAACTAGGACCTAATCAAGCACAAAGGACAAGTTCCATGCGTCGATTTCGCGAAAATCAATTCGGTTTTTCAGCTATGCATTTTGCCGAACATATGATATGCAACTTCAGAAACGATTTTCCGATTTAATTTTCAAACGATTTTCAGCGTAAACACAATATATAAAGTTCCGAATCACCAATACATTCCACAAATCCGCTTCAGTTCCACATGATTTTGACTAGAAATCGTTCATTCAATTCGGCGTCCTATGCCTCAGTGTAACAGAGAAACAAACCATTGCAAATAGAAGGTTCACCTGGTTCGTGGACAATGACTTCACGGTAGTCTACGAACGGGACCGCAACGGAACCTTTGGCCTTCTTCCGGCACGGCGAAGAAACGACGAACAAGAATGCCTCGTACGTCCGAAGCGACGGACAACTCGGAGGCTGCGGATTCCGAGTCCAAGGAAGGGAAGAGATGGATCGAAAGCTGGAGTGGCAGCTGCAGGAGTTCCCCGGCGATGGCGAACAAAACGACGGAAGAAG
This sequence comes from Syzygium jambos, assembly GCA_031216235.1. NCBI lineage: Eukaryota > Viridiplantae > Streptophyta > Magnoliopsida > Myrtales > Myrtaceae > Syzygium > Syzygium jambos. Next base: position 7,119,963 of record CM062228.1, read on the forward strand.
GGGAAGAGATTTGCCGGAATTCTTCTTCCACGCGAGTAGGAAGAACCGAACGCTCTCTTCCCCAAAGGCCCTTCTTCTTCTCCCCGGCGATTTTTCCGTTCCCCTTTCTTCTTCAGTCGAGTCGATGTATATCTTCCCGCGCTTCCACTATGCATTCTGTTTTTCTGATAACAACTTCTACAGCTCGGCAAGCACCTAGAACCTTACCTGGATTTGTTTCCGTCACGCGCTCGTTTCGTCACCGCCGTTATCAGCCTTAGATGGTCGCTCTGCTCGTCACCATCTTCTGCTCCCAAGCGCGAGCGAACAAAAGGGATCAAAGGAAATAAATTGGGCTCAAGAGACGAAAATAAAGAGAAGAGAAGAGGGGGCCGAATTCGGCCCCAATGAGGAAAGAAAGATAAGCCGAACTCGCAGTGGGCCGAATGCGCATGTTAGGCCCAATCGGTCTTGGTAGAACAAGAGTTTTTTCTTTTTATTTTTATTTTTTAAATCGAGGTGTCAACAGTGTCTGCGCGGCGCAGATATTTGCAAACAAACCTCTCGACTTGGTACGTATATGCGCTTGGATATCGAGGAAATTTCTTAAGCCGGGCCAAGTAGCGCACCCGCTTTCCACGTTATTGCACCCATTTTGACGCGGACGCCAGGCTGCATTGAATTGAATTACGTGGCCACCAAAAGCGAGGAAAAGGCCAGAGCCCATCCACGCGTTTCGTGCTCCCAATCATGCTAAATCAAGAAAGTGGGCCAAAATCTTTGTTCTCTTCTTCAAGCCAATTCAATTGTGGCAGAAGAAATCGCATGGAGACGTGCGAATGTGAAGGAAAAAGGTTCACCCGTTGAAATTTCAAAGTCTTCCCTCTTCCGACCCACTTTCCACGTAATTGCACTCCTTTGACGTGGAGATCAAATTGCAACGACTCGGCTGAATTGAATTGAATTGAATTTCATGGCCACCCAAATCGAGGAAAAGGCTAAAACCCATGTACGCGTTTCGTGCTACAATCATGCCAAATCAAGAAACCGCGAAAGCTTCGAACCGAGAACCAAGAAAGCGAACCCAAGTCTTGGTTCTCTTATTCAAGCACAGTCAATTATGGAGGAAGAAATCGCATGAAGAAGTCCGACCGTGAAGAAACAAGGTTGACGTGGTGAAATTTCAAAAGTCTTCCCCTCTTGCTACCCCCACTCTTGACGTGACGGCATCGCTACCTTCGTTTCTCGTTTCACTCTGTGCTTGTTCTTGTCAAGAGCCTTTATAAGTGTCTCGAGTCTCTGAATCTCTTCGCTTGTTCTCATTCAAGAAAGATCCCCGTCTCTCTACACGTCGATCGTTTGGTTAGTTCTTGATTCCTCCGTGCGAAAGCAACGATGGAGAGAGACCAGAACGAGCTGCAATCCCTTGGGTTCCTCGGCGTCTACCGAGAGACCTCCAAGATCATCCTCAAATGGAGGAAGATCTTCGCCCAGATCACGCTCGCACTCATCCTCCCTCTCTGCGTCACCTTCCTCGCCCACTCCTTGGTCTCGCAGCTCCTCTCCTACAAGATTGTCGACCACGAGATCACCCGGAACGACGTCTGGGTGGACGACCCCAACTACAGGGACCTGTCCCGCCAGCTCAAGAAGGAGTGGGTTGCGTTCTGGCTCGTTAGGCTCGGCTACTTCATCTTCATCTTCATCTTCTCTCTGCTGTCGACCTCGGCAGTTGTCTCCACAGTGGCCTGCTTTTATGCCGCCAAGCAGGTTACTTTCAAGAAGATCATGAGTGTTGTGCCCAGAGTGTGGAAGAGGCTCATGGTCACTTTTTTCTGGAGCTTCGGAATCTTCTTTGTGTACAATGTTGTGGCTGTTGGGCTCTTGATCGCATGGCTTGTCATCGTGAGGCAGTATTCAGTTGGCCCTGCACTTGGGATTGCCGTGGCGGTCATCCTCTTGATCTTGTACGTCATCGGGTTTGTTTATATCACCATGATTTGGCAACTGGCGAGCGTGATCTCGGTTCTTGAAGATGCGTATGGAAGGAAGGCGATGGTGAAGAGCAAGAGGCTGATAAAGGGCAAGATGGGTCTGTCGATTTGGTGTTTTCTTGGTGTCTTGGTGTGCGCCATGCTGGTTCAGGCATTGTTTGAGTGCTTTGTGGTCTTGAACTTCGTTCCTATAGGAATCAAGATTGGTGTTGGGCTGATCTGCTTGTTGCTGCTGTTGGTGGTGGTGCTCTTCGATTTGGTCGTGCAGACAGTGATCTACTTCGTCTGCAAGTCCTACCACCATGAGAACATTGACGACTCCTCCTTGCCCGATCATCTCGAGGTCAATCTTGGAGATTGTCCCACTGAAGGCCAAAAACCTGTCCAGCTTGAGCAACTTCATGCCTGATGGGTTCTTTCACTTACGTAATGATAAATTAATAGTTTCTGCTTCTGTGATTTTCGTTTACAAGATGGCCTTTACATCGCTAGTGCTCTCCTCAACAACATTTGTCACACTACTTGTGACATTCTGCTTGTCACCTTTGTTTCTCCACTTTAGACAGCCTCCCCTGATGTGCCCTATTCGTGACACTGAAAACACTTCACGCTTCCCTTGAACTTTCTATGGCGTGACTTTGACATGATTTTACCTCTACCATCACTAGATCCCTGATGTTGATCTCTATATCAAATCACTAGTACCCGTGCTATATTCTGCGCTAAACTGTCATTTCGTAACTTCCTCTGGCATTCTTTAAAGAACGAGGCAAACTTTACCGCTTTTGAGGTAATTGTGGTGCACCCCTATAGTAGTGAATCAATAAAGTGCTCCTATGACTTTGGTAAAAAGGCTAACAACATTATGCCATGCTCTTCATCATTTAAAATCTTATCAACATTCTTTTAATCCATCATGAGTTTTTTAAACTCATCGATGTGGGATTTGATAGATATACCTTCAATAGATATAAATTAAAAATCATCTTTTAACATGTATAATAGATTGTTCAAACCTTTTGTTACCTAGATTGCTTGAAGTTTTGCTCAATGCTGCGGCATTCTTCTCCTCAACTACCTCTATTAACACCTTATCCGACAGGTTCAATAGGATAGTACTCATCGCCTTCCTCATTATCATGCCTTTTTTGACATCTTTCATTATTTCAGTCAACTTATTATTGCCCTTTAATGCTTCAACCAAACTTTAAGTTGTTCATAGCATCTTCATCCTAAAGCTCAACAATTTAAAGTTGTTCCTCTCATAAAATTTTTCAATTTCTATTTTTGCTCCAGGCATAATTGTAACAACAGAATTTCCAGATAATAATCATATAAGCAAAAACCTTGTAACAAAATTCAAAAAATCCTATCTTTAAGCTCCGATACCAATTGTTGTAATCTAACATGATCGAGATAATTTATATTTTGCAATTTAAGTTAATGCGAGAGAACCGAATAAATAAATGATAAATAATAAAGGACATAAAAAATTTATACAATTCAATTCAAGCGTTGGTGTGACACATCATTAAAAAATAGGGTCAATACTACGAAAAACCCTAAACTGGTACAGTTATGACAATTTTACCAAAAACTATTTTTTTGACCACAAAAAACCCCAAACTGGAACACCTTCAACAAATTTACCCCGAACTATTTTTTTGACCACCAAAAACCCCAAACTAGTACATTTGTGATAATTTTACCCCGAACAAATTTTTTAATTTTATTTTTAAATTTTTCAATTTTTTATTAATTAATTAATTATTTTTTCTTTTCTTTTTTTCCTTCATCTTCAATCTCTGGCGACTGGCCAGAGGCGGAAGCTGGTGAGGTCGGCCTCGGCCAACAACGGTGAGGTCAAGCCTCGCCATATCTGGCGAGGACTCGCCGATGGGGTCAATCCCTTGCTAGATCTAGCGAGGCCAACCTCGCCAATTATCGGCGGGGCGGAGCCCTCACCAGTTGCTAGCGGGGCCGACCTTGCCAGTTGCCGGCGGGGCTGAACCCTTGCCAGATTTGGCAAGGCTCGACCTCACCAGTTGCCGAGCGAGGTCGACCTTGCTAGTTGCCAGCGGGTCTGAGCCCTCGCCGACAGGGAAGAGAGAAGAAAAAAAAGGAAAAAAAATAGAAAAAGAAAAAAGACGAAAATGCCCATTGGCCAAAGTATTGTGGGGTAAACGTGTCATAAGTGGCATAATGTGGGATTTTTCGTGTCACAAAAAAAAAGTTCAAGATAAATTTATCATAAGTGGCATAATTTGGGGTTTTTGGTTATATTTTCTTAACTTTTTTTTTTACATTTAATTATAAGGAGTCGACAAACAACTTTATAACCTAGGCCCCACCGAACCATGGCCTACTCTGATCAGACATCCGCTATATGTCTTCTTAGGATTAATAGATAATGTCACAGTAACAATTCTTCAACTTTAAAAGAGGATTCGATTAATAATTCAATTCAAATTGGGTTTCGCTAGCTGGCTCAAATTTGAGATATTATTTAACATGCTGAATAAGGGATTTCCTAGACTATGCACAATTATCCATATATAAAATATTCCCTAAAATATACGTAACATAACGTATTAAACATTAATTTTTTTTTTCATTTTCCTTTTACAACTTGGATGTAAGAAAGCTATTTTTTTTAAAAAAAATTCAGCCTTGCTTTTACATAGATATTTCAAAATAAGATCTACGTATATATAAACAATTAATTTGAAACATTCATTACAAAGATATGTGCGATCATGGAATATTTGTTCTCATCTAATTAATTTATAGATTCTCATACGACTTAAAATAGAACACATATAAATAAAAAAACATATGTATAAGAATTAGAGATTTGTTAAAGTGACCATAAAAAACAAATTGCTAAGTAAAGCTCGTGCGCAGCTTAGTCTTGTGTTATATATATATATATATATATATATTGTTTTCGCTCTTTATAATCCCCAGATCCTAGGGCACTTATGGTATCAGAGCCAAGGGGTAGATAAGGATATTCTTTATAATTTCATTCGCAGTAAAGACGATTTCCTTCGTGGAGGTCTTTTCACGTGATTTCTGGATGTGTTCCAAGCAGTAAAACCCAGGGGGGTAGTAAGTCCGTTGGTAAGCATCGCCGAAATCTATTGAAAAGAAGAAAGCAGTCTTTTGCAATGAATTTATTAAGAAGATCTGTGTCTTCTTCTAGTTCTTTATCACAAATGTCTTTTGATCAAGGACCTATAAATAGAGAAGAAATTAATATAGAAGATTTTAATAAATCCATTGAAAACTGGTACATTCCCAAGGTTAAACTTGATAAAATTTATGAACATTCTAAATTTAAACTCTTGGGTAATAATGACTATGTCATTGTTACTGAAGAAAGAGATATTCCACTTTCTGATTCTTTTGCTTCAATACAACTTTTGAATAAAGATTCAATAAAGAAACATTCCCAGAAATGGAATTATATGCACATAGGATTTGTACAGGTTGGTGCAAAACCCCTTACCAAAGAAGGGTTAGATACTTCCTTACTTCTAGTTTTGAGAGACGCGAGACTTTTAAAATACGATGAATCCATTCTTGGAGCCGTAGAAACAAGTCTTTGTAGTTGACCTATTCATTTTGATAGTCATCCCGGTCTTACCGTTTCTCTCAAAGACAAAAATATTTTGAAGTCCCTCACTCTTCAAATAAAAACTCATAATTATTTTATAGCTGAAGGTTCCATTCCAATAGCCCTTATTTACAGAGTTTATTATAAAATTATGAATTCTGCTTTTGGTAGTAAAGCTTTTAAATTAAATTCCAATAGAGAAACCCTTTTGTTACAAACTGACATTTCTAAAGCAAATATCACCATTCCTAGAACAATTCCTTGGAATCAAATTACCCTTCCTAATCAGTGGGAATTAGAAAATCGAATTCCCCAACCAATTGTTCAAAACTCTGATCCTACCAACATCATCCAACACCCTGAAGGAAGAGTAACATTTCAATTTTCTAGAAAATCTTTTGATATTCCCAGAAGATCTTGTGACATCAGATCAATTCCTTCCTAGCATTCTACTTCTTCTCGAAGGTCAGTTGATAGGATTCCCAATATTCCTTTAAATGCTCCTAGAGAAACATCTGCAAGTGCTCCTCCTTTTCCAAATATCAGTGGTATAGATAACAGGTCAGGAATTTCCAGACCAGTTTATCAACATACTCCTGATTTCCCTTATCCGACTCCTTCCGAAATGGAAGATCTTGAAATCAATGTTTTAGAATTAGCTTTTGAACCTAATAAAATCATTTTAAATAAAAGAGTTCAATTCTTTTGATAATAAACATATCAGAGAATGGTTCTTTGATAACTTTCGAAATCAAGCACTCGAAATCAAAAAAGAATATTATGATTACATGTATCAACATGAAATCGAAGTATTCTTCTTTGATTGGTTTGAAAATATATTTCTAAAAGAAAAACAGATTTTTGTTTTAGATCAATTTTATAAATGGAAATTGGACGATGGTCATGTCATCGAATCCAATCATCCTCCTCTTAGAAAAATTAAAATTGAACATCGAGAGACTGAAATTATAGCATCTCCTTTTAAAACAGCCTCTGAAATAGACGGCATAGGAATTAAGAAAATCGTTGAACAAAATAATTTTTCTAATCAACATCTTTACACCATAGGAAAACAACTTGAACGGATTGAAAATCTTACTCAAATTAGTTTTCCATCCTCTTCAATAACAATTCCAAAAAAGGATTTAAAACCACAACTTTTTAAGAATTTTGAGATTCCAAAAAATCCTAGTCTTGAATTTGCTAAAGCTTTAGAGGAAAGGAAAAGACTCCTCAAAGGAAAAGCAGTTTTGATTCCCAAAAACCCCATAATCTTGGATACCCCTTTAATATAAAAACTGAGTGTCAAAGACACCCCAGATCGTGTTGAACCCTCCAATCAAATTAATCTTTTGGATAAATTCGAAAAATTTTCAAACCCTCTTTCTCTCTTCAGAAAACTCCTCCCTTGGGAACCTTTTCTTTCTTCAGTCCTTTTCATAGAAATAAAGGATTTCCATATCCTATCCACAACCTTTCTGTGTCCAGTAAGTTTCTTATCCCTGTAAAGATCTTGTCTCATATTTTCAAGATCTTTTCAAAACCTTTTCTATTTCTTATAACGTGGAAAATCTTGTCGTTCTAGACTACCAAATAGTCTGAGTAACGGGAGAATTTCTACCAAAGAAATTTTCAATATCCTGCACTTGTACTTCATTTCTATATTGTGTAATCTTTCAATACTACTATTGTAATATTTCAGTATTATTTATATATCAGTCATTTCTAATTTCCTTTTTATATTTACGTTTACATACCCCACAAACGGCAGGTCGAACCGCCTGTGGAAGGTCTGTACTTTAATTTTTTTGTATTTAAATTCTTGCATAGTAATACCACCTACATGGTTGGTTTAGAAGTTCTTGCTATCCTTCTCATTGTATTATATATTGCATACGGATTCTTCATTATATATAATGCTCATGCTTTTATTTAATTTTATTTATTTAATAATTTTCTGTGTAGAAATCTGCACTTTCATACTAACTTATATATTCGCCGTTGCTAGATCTAGAGATATACCGCATATTCTTTATCTATTTTCCCAATATATTGGATATTTTAATCGAATAGAGCATCGCCTAAACATCACATATATCTTTCTTGTTCTTATATACCTATTACATTTCTCCCCTATCGTCTTTCATAATAAACGTAAACGTACAGATTAATTAAACTCATTCTATATTAATATTTTCGCTCTTTATAATCCCCAGATCCTAGGGCACTTATGGTATATATATATATACATATATATTGATCAATTTTCTAACTAAGTTTATATCTATCAGCAGTAAACATGACAAAATCCAACCTCATTAGTAATGGTGCATCTTCTGATCATTATAATTAGTGTATGGAAATAAAAGCAGCTTCTTCTGCTTTGCCTTCAAACTTTTGAAACCAATAAAATATTGCAAACTCAAAAAATTTTTACGAGACAATATAAATTAGTCTTATCCATCGATATTTGTACGTTTTGAATGAGAGTGCTGATTGTCCCCATAAAAGAAAAAAAATCAAATTTCAAATGATACAAGAAAAGTACAAAAAGTGAACCAAACATACTCGAAATTAATGACAAATGTAGACAAAATAAGTTGGAAAAAACACCATATAAAAACCTGTGGAAACTTGATTTATTTTCATATTAATACCACGTAAAATTCCAAACTAATAAACTTATGACAAATTTACTCCAAACTAATTTTTTTAATTACCAAAAATCTAAAATTGGTACAATTATGATAACTTTACTCCAAACCAATTTATTAACCACCAAAAATCCTAAACTGATATATTTGTAATTTTACCCTCCGTTTGATTGAATTAATACTACAAAAAATCACAAGCTGGTACATATGTAACAAACGGAGGCTGAAACCTTAAAGTGGTATATCCGTCAACTATCACGTATCATTCAATTTAGAAATTTGATAGTAAAAATTAACGGAAATCAACGGAAGGTAAAATTATCATAGGTATATCGGTTTAAAGTTGAAGATCAAAAAATTAATTTTGAGTAAATTTGTCATAAGTGTATCAATTTGGAATTTTTTGTGATTTAACCTTTATTTTCCTTCTACTTTATGTGCCAAAGCCTTGAAACAAGGCAGCGAGGTTACCAAGGTTGTTAGATTTTCTTCAAATAGTTAGTAGTTTACCTTTTTTTAGCCCTAGTAACAACGTAACATGGTGCCTGAGATTCTCCAAAGTGCTGAGTTGATTGCCACTTAACATGATAGGTAACTAGTATCTAGATCTAGAAAATTTATTAAATGCTCTTGATTCATGTAAGCCTACTTCAGTCGAAAGTACCTAATAATCTCATAATTCTATGTACACTATTCATGGTGCACAATCGATTCATGGCACAACACCTTTAATTCGATATATCAACTTAAAAGCTTAAGTTGATAGATGGAGAAAATCCATATATATATATATATAAAGCATGTAAATCTTATAATCAAATGATGTGATGTATTTCAATAATGAGCATTTAATTGATGAGCTAATAGAACTCTATAAATGAAACCTATTAAAGCAAACTCGACATACTCCATGAATGAGCTCAAATATCGTAGTGCATAATCCGTTGGACTTACGAGTGAATTCACTCTTTTTAATGCATTTATATGATTCACTCAGTTTATGATACACATAAAAATTCCATATGTAATTTTTACCTTCAGGAGATTCCCACGTTTTAACATGTGAGCTCAATAGATCAAATACATCAACATAATTGAGTTCATGAGTTTATTATTCATATTTAATGATGCCCTTATCGTGATTTGCCTCAATTTTTATTGGGTCATGAATTATGTACATAAGCTCAATAAACCTTTTGCATTTGTACCTTGCACTATGATGTCTTAATTCTCATCCATGTTAAGCTCATCTCGGGCAATTGTGGTCAACCCAAGTCCTTAAAATCTTTTGGGCTGTTTAAGTCTCATATTAGGTCTCAACTATATACAACTACCGAGTATTTAAGTGCAAAATATAACGGGCACTAAAACTTAGATCGGGAAAATGCAACTTAAATAAAAAGGAATGTTTGTATCGGCATATGTATAGAAACGAAGAGCATAGCGTGTCAATGAAGCAGATCATATTTAAGGACACTCGGTATGCGGCCGCGTCTCGGCACGATAGAATTCTTTACAAACCCCTACTTCATATGTTAATATGTATGTATGTATGTATGTGTCAGCTTCTTATGGAGTTTTCTTAGCCGAGTCCCACAAGCACACTCACTTTCCACGTTGTTGCGTCACCTTTGACGCGGACTCCAAATTGCATCGACTGGGCTGAATTCCATGGCCACCCAAATTGAGGAAAAGGCGTAGGTACTCCCACCCACGCGTTTCGTGCTACGCTACCACTAAATCAAGAAATTAAGGATGCTTCGGGCCGAGAGCAGAGAAAGTGGACCAGAAGCTTTCTTCTCTTGTTTAAGCAAACTTAAATTGTTGAGGACGAAGCTGCGTGAAGATGTAGGAAATCTCAAGAAAAGGGCTTGACTCGACTCGTCGACACTTCAAAGTCTTTCTTTACCCACAGTCTGACAAGATCGCTATCTTCATTTATCACTTCAGTCTGTGTGGTTGTTCTTCTTCTCTAGATAACCCTTTTTTAGCAGTATCTGAGTCTCTTCCGTTTGCTATCTGCTTCGAGAAATAGCCCGGTCTCTCTACATATCGGTCGTTGCACTCGTTCTTGATTTTGTCTGTGCGAAAGAAACGATGGACAGAGACCAGCGAGAGCTGCAGTTCCTTGGGTTCCTGGGCGTCTACAGAGAGACCTCCAGGATCATCCTCAAATGGAGGAAGGTCTTCGCTCAGATCACGCTCGCGCTCATCCTCCCTCTCTGCGTCATCTTCCTCGCCCACTTCTTGGTCTCGCAGCTCCTCTCCTTCTAGATCCTCAACCACGAGATCGACCGGGACGACGCCTGGGAGGACAGCCCGAGGTACAGGTACCTGTCCCGCATGCTCAAGAAGGAGTGGGTCGCTTTCTGGCTCTTCAAGCTCGGCTACTTCATCTTCGTCTTCATCTTCTCTCTGCTTTCGACCTCGGCTGTTGTCTACACTGTGGCCTGCGTCTACGCCGCCAAGCAGATTACTTTCAAGAAGATCATGAGTGTTGTGCCCAGAGTGTGGAAGAGGCTCATGGTCACTTTCCTCTGGAGTTTCGCAACCTTCTTTGTGTTCATTGTTGCGGCTGTCGGGCTTTTGATCGTATGGGTCGTCATCGTGAGACATTTTATGGTTGGCCCTGCACTTGGGATTGCCATGTTGGTGATTCTCTTGATCTTGTACGTTATTGGGTTTGTTTATATCACCATGATTTGGCAATTAGCGAGTGTGATCTCGGTTCTTGAAGATGTGTATGGAAGGAAGGCGATGGTGAAGAGCAAGAGGCTGATAAAGGGCAAGATGGGTGTGTCGGTTGGCTGTTTTCTTGGCGTCCTGGTGTGCTTTGTGCTGGTTCAGGCATTGTTTGAGTGCTTTGTGGTCTTGGACTTGTTTTATGGGATTGGAATCAAGATTGGGGTTGGACTGATCTGCTTGTTGTTGCTGATAATGGTGGTCCTTTTTGATTTGGTCGTCCAGACAGTGATCTACTTCGTCTGCAAGTCCTACCACCACGAGAACATTGACAAGTCCACCTTGTCTGATCATCTCGAGGTCTATCTTGGAGACTATGTCCCTCTGAAGGCCAATTCTGTCCAGCTTGAGCAACTTCACGTCTAATTTCTGTATTCCGTGTTAGTTTGAGAGTTTTCTGCATCATGGTTTTGGTGTGATTGAAAAACTTGAAGGTCATGAAGTTATTAGTCTTAAGATAATAAAGTTTGCAGCTTGGAGATGTATAAATGTTTGATAGGTCAAGGGAAAAATTTAAAAAAAAATTACAATATGCTCTAGCTTTTCTTTGCTTCACTTTTATATATGTTAAATTTTTTTCACTATCATGATGAGAAATCTTCTTCAGTCTGAACCCGGACTAGGACAAAATAAATTGTGGGTTGATTAGAATATGTCATAAAATATAATGGAAGACGGAGTTACATAGCAATTTCCTGTCAGATTCATTACAGGACCCTAGTAGCTTCGATCAATACCTGTCTTCCCATCAAGCAGATGAATGAACCGCCATGCTATTGCGATGTCGGCATCCATCCTTAGGACAATACAATGAGAATCCCATCCATGGCGATGGAATAAAGTTCGATATATCGGTAATGATACCGCGGTATAAGAAGATCATTATTGCAGACTGATGGGAAGAGATGGCAACCCCTAAATTAAAAAATGAAGGAGGCTTTCGACTCTGTTTTTTCCCATCCTAGAATTCTTCGCGTGGCGTATCATATGGTACAAGCGTATCATCGGGTACAAACTGGAGTCATGCTAAAATAATGCAGACAAAAAGTCGAAGCATAGTTTTATTAAATACCTGTAATTTGATGTTATCGAAACAGAGTTATTTTATCATTTGCTCATGCCCGATGTAGGTTATAAGACATGCGAATGGCTAATTTTCCCTTACCTCATAGTTAATCAATTCTTATTTTTCTTTTTGTATTCATACTCTAAAAGAGAATTAGAAAAAGGATGGAAAGAATAAAACTGGCTGGAGCATTAGTATGATGGTATCTATCAGTGTAGGCATATTTGTTTTCCTTTTCAGACTCTAACCAAGAAGTTACATCAAACAACGTGGATTGCAATCCACGCAGAGACCCGCGACGTAATCAAAGTGTCAATCTAGGAGTCAACGCCCTTAGTCATGTACATGTGTGTTTAAATATGGATGGTTTCTCTCAGCTTCATCATCTGCAGAGTCTCTGAACCACCCTTATGGAGGACCACATAAGCCGAGTGTTAACTAAGATGGATAGTGATGAAGAGAAGCTTCGATATCTCGGGTTCCTTGGCATCTTCAAGGAGTCCTTCAAGATCATCGTCTCATGGAAGAAAATCTTCACTCAAATCACGCTCTCTTTTATCCTTCCTCTCTCCATCCTCTTCTTAGTTCAAATCCATGTTTCTGAGTATCTGGAAAGAAGAATTCGATTTGTAAGATACAGACTTTATCACAGGGGAGATGAGGATGAGTACGTATCATCCGAGCGTCTAGAATATTGGCTCATCAAAATAGCATACTTGGTCTTCCTCCTGGTGCTTTCGCTTCTCTCTACTTCCGCGGTCGTATACACTGTGGCCAGCAATTACACGGGGAAACCCATCACCTACAAAAAGATCATGTCCGTGGTCCCAAAGGTGTGGAAGCGAGTCACCATCACTTTCATATGGAGTTTCTTGATCCACTTGGCCTACAGCTTATGCTTCCTGGGGGCTATTGTCATGTGGGCGATGCTAATCGGTTTCTCATCAGTCGGGATAGCCATCTGGTATGTCCTCTTGATCCTATTCTTTGTTGGGTTTGTGTACCTGAGCATCGTCTGGCAGCTGGCAAGCGTGGTCTCCGTCCTAGAGGAGGAGAACTATGGGATCAAGGCAATGATCAAGAGCATAAATCTGATTGAGGGCAAGCGACGAGTCACGAGCTTCATCTTCCTGCTGCTGGTCTTGTTCTATTATGGGATATTGATAGTGTACCAGTTGTTTGCGGTGTATTCATGGAACATAGGAACCATGGTAGGCATCGGCATCCTCTGCCTTGTCCTGCTGATGTTCCTGTTCCTGTTTGGCCTTGTGATCCAAACAGTGATCTACTTCGTCTGCAAGTCATATCACTGCGAGAGCATCGACAAGCTGGCCTTGGCCAACCATCTGGAAGCTTACTTTCAGTCTGAGCCTCAGAGGGATGCCACCAAGGATGTCCAGCTAGAGCAAGTTCATGTCGCCACCAAGGATGCACAGCTGGATCAAGTTTATGTCTGAAGTTCAAGTTGGAACTCTCTGTACTAGCTGAATAAGAGCCAAACCAACAAACATATATGGTCCTTAGCTTTAAGTTTGCCAGTGTACTACGAGCATCGTATAAGTAAGTTTGATCTTAAGCCATGTGTACTCCTTGATGTGTTTGACGTAGGGAAAGTGAAAGAAATACCCAAATGAAATGCGCTTGTATCAACAATCAGTACTAATAAGTACACAACTACTTTGTAGATTCTTCTTATTCTAACTCCTGTTATACTGTTAAGTTGGGTGCATCTCATCTGTCCTGATCTGGTAACTAGCCAGGACTAGCAACCCGCTTAATTTGGTGTATTAGATTTTCGTATAAAATATCAATCCAATAAATGGAAGTTGGAGAAGTAAGCTAGATGTGGAAATCTTCTGTTGCCTTGATGAGAGAGAGAGAGAGAGAGAGAGAGAGAGAGAGAGAGAGAGAGAGAGAGAGAGAGGCTTCTGATTGGTGAAGAATCTAACGGACAAGGTTTCCATTCTGTGCTGTGACACAGATATCAAGTTGTTGATCTAGCAATCATCATTTCTTCCATTAGATGAGATTACCATGTCAAAAGTTTGTCACAGATGTTATTCCTGGACATTATTTGCCCGAGGATGTTCTGTGATTTTATTGGTCTTTTCGGGCAATAAGAGGTAAAAGCTGGTCTCATCTCGTCATGATTAGTGTTTCTCCCTTCTCGCTTCCTTTCCCTTCGTATGGTCTACTCAAATGTCCAGCAGTCACAATTCTCGACAAGCTGCGAGAGATTGTGATGATATGCTATGCATTGCCACCCTTTAGAAATTTCCTAAGCCGATCTGCTAGTTGCTCTGCTTACCATTTTGCCACCGAATATGGTTCAAACTGTTAATTCGAAGAGAATCTGTAGCTCAGGAATGAGTGAAGTTGGACGCTGTTGCCAATCTCTCCACTCGAGTTGAACAGCTTTAGTTTCTTTGGACTTTTGAACAGTTTTAATTGCTAACCAGAAGTTACCATTGGTTGGATATAGGGGTGAGTAAACGGGCTTGTTCAACTCGGGACAGGTCCGAAAGCGGCCTTACCCGGCCTGTTTAAGGTTGACTCATGAGGGGACCGATCTTTAGTTCCCGGTTTAAAAAATGGTGAACCGGCTGGTTTGGTTCCTAATTGTATGCCCAGAACTCGTCGTGAACTTGTCGTTAGATTTGCAAACCTGGAACCTAGAACCGAACCAGTTTAACCCGAATCCTAAATAAGTTCTTGAACTCTTTTTCTATGATAGAAAATACCTGTTAAAATTAAATATGTTTGACATATTATCCTCGAGTAGAAATAATTGTATTCATATATGACTTATGCATGTATATAATAAAATGTAACAATAAAAAAGCCTCGGCCGATTCTCGGATTAACCCTAGAATTAGTTCTAGCCTGATTCCAAGGTCAACATGATCATTTTATTGGGTCCAAAAGTTTGGGATTTAACTATAACATGAAAGATTCCAGATTCTGTGCTTGGAACCTACTCACATTTGAATTGATCACCACTCTTGTATTTAGGGGCCAACAACAGGGCCGGTTCAATTTGGGAACCGGACTCGGCCGAATCAAGGCTGATTATAGGGGCACCAAGAACTAGGATCCAACTTTGATCAGTTAATTTCACAATTCTATACCCTGAACTGATAAATTATACTTGGAACTAGTAACCTAAAATTTGCAAGGTCAATTCCTCAATAGAGCCTTGAGCAGAAGACCCAATCGAACCTAAAATTTGCAAGGTCAATTTTATCAAGGGTTAATATCACCAAAAACCCCAAACTGATATACTTATGACAAATTTATCCAACACTAATCTTTTAACCACTAAAAACCCCAAATTGATACACCAACAACAAATTTACCCTTCGTTAATTTCGTTAAATTTTACCGTCAAATTGCTAAGTTGAATGACACGAGGCAATCGAAAGGTATACCATTTTAGGGTTTCACCCCTGCGTTTGTCACATATTTACCAATTTGTGATTTTTTGTGATATTAATCCAATTTAACGGAGGGTAAATTTATCACAGGTGTACCGGCTTAGGGTTTTTTGTTGTAAAAAAATTAATTTAGCGTAAATTTATCACATGTGTATCAATTTGAGATTTTTTATGATAAAAAAATTAGTTCCGGATAAATTTATCGTAAACGTACCAATTTGTGATTTTTCACGATATTGACCATTTTATCAACGTACTCCTAAATCTTTATAGTGCCAATTTTAGCCTGAAAATGCTTACACGTTGATTTAGTCATTGTGAGCCGTCCCATGTGACATGCCGACAATTTGCCATGAACAAATTTCCTCAAAACACGTCGTTTTTCAAAAAAAAAAATTATGAACTTGTGATTTTTTTCCGCTGTTATTATTTTTCTTTTTTTACCTTTTCTCACTGTTCATCACCTCCAACCTACTGTTCATCGCTGGAGGATCTCTGTTTAGTAATCAATTCCTGATGGAGGTGGAATCCCTTGATCTCTTGATCGATCGCTTCCACATGGGACTGAACTTGTTCATAGGCCGCTGAGGCAGATCTTGCTTGATATATCCTCTCGCCACGGCCCGAAAACGGGGCGCCATGGTGAGGAGACCACAGCAGACGCTCGGAATTGCTCGTCAAGACCTTCAAGCCCATCCCTTTCAGCAGCCTCCGTCGGTTTGACCCTAGCCGAGGCTGAGGGCTCTGTTGGTTTGGCACGTCGTTTCTTCTTGATTGGTTCGGATTTGGAGGTTCGTGAACGGAATCGAAAAAGGATCCTGGATCTTCCTTCCATCTTGCATTCCGAACACCGCGGCATGGGCTGAGAAGTGTTCGAGAAAATGCCCGAGAGGAGTGCGGTTTTGTGGAATGCCATTCATCGATGCCTCGGTTCGGTTTGGTGAGTTCAATGCTGCGAAGTTGTTTGAGCCGGATGGGTACATGTAGAGCATGTTTGAGTTCTTACACCATGAAGGAGATGAACAATAATAAAAGGAAAGTAAGGAAAAGAAAAGGAGAGAAAAAAACGAAAGAACAAAAGAAGAAAAAATAAAAAAAAAAAAGCAAAAAGGACATCATTTTGAGAAAATTTCGATTAACGTCAAATTGCAGATCACAACACATAGTCCAAACGACAATGATTGAGCGTCGCATCAACAATTTTAGGCCAAAATTAGGAAAAATGATTAGATTGAAATTTCATGCAAATATTTGGAACAATATTGATAACTTTGAAAAGTTTAGAATTGAATTATTATGCACACAATATGATTAGATTGATTTGCTAATTTGTCCCATGAAGTTGCTTTGTAGATGACGTCGTTGATTTGGCAAATCTCTGTAGTTATTCGTGCCACATGTTATGACGCATGTTCGTACGTATGATTGATATCTTCTATTCAAATAATTTATCACCTAAATAAATGGTATTTTATTCCCTAGCAATGCTTATTGACATTGACACCTTAATAGCATGGGGTATACCTTTGGAAGCGAACATGGTAAGGAAGGCGTGATGGGTTCGAGTTACTTTTCTTTCATGGAACTAATTAACTTTGGGCCAGTTAGGTCGTCTCAAATACAATAGATAGATCATTATATTTTCAATCATGAAAAAATATGGACGAGATTAGCCCCCACCTCTCTCTTTTCCTCTTCCTTGAGCTGGACTTTCCTCGTCTTAGTGTATCCTAGCATAATGCCATTCACGGACAAGAGGGAAAGAGATATCCTTCAGTGAGTTTTAGCTACGCTCAATTACTGCAGCTAAGGGAAAGAATTGACGCGAGATAGGTCGAGTGTTTTCGCCATGGATTGAGGGATCCGGGAGAGCTGACGTCCACGTTTACCTTACCTCTCGACGTAGGGTCGATGATCCTAAAACTAAGATGCATCTAATTTCCAAATGCGACAATGCAACGAGAAATGCTGATGAGGGAATATGCAGAGCAAACGCTTCTTGTGTTAGAGGTCGAGCTCCGGATAGCGACCAATCTGTACTCTAAATTTTGTAATGCGAAATGAGACTTTTGGACCGAATGATTTAGGTGTGCATGAGGGAGAATGGGCCTTTTTAGGTTGAGGGAGATGAAAATTTGTTGGTTGTGAAATGCGAACATGGTACTTAATATGGGAAGCAAAGTTGAGGAAATTCAGAAAGAAAAAATCACGCACACCCACAGAACGGAGTGTAGTCCTCTTATGAAAGTGAACGACAAAAATCATCCCAGATAGCTAGAGCAGGACTTTGTCATTGCCGCTGTCTTTTGTCCAAAGCATCTGTTTTGCTTCTCGAGCTCCAACCGAGAAATCACATCAAACATTGTAGATTGTAATCCACGCTAAGACGAGCGACGTATCAGATTGTCGATTTTAGGAGTTAACCTCCTCAGTCGTCTACACGTGTGTATAAATTTCGATGGTTTCTCTCGGCTTCATCATCTGCAGAGTTTATGATTCACCCTTATGGAGGACCACGTAAGCCGAGTGTTAACTAAGATGGATAGTGAGGAAGAGAGGCTTCGAAATCTCGGGTTCCTTGGCATCCTCAAGGATTCCTTCAAGATCATCTTCTCATGGAAGAAAATCTTCACTTTAATCACGCTCTGTTTTATCCTCCCTCTCTCCGTCATCTTCTTGGTTCAAGTCCAAGTTTCCGATAGTCTGGAAGAAATAATGCAATGGGATCCATACCTCGATTGTGGCGAAGACGGTGAAAGATATCATCGCCTCAATGATATCTTAAGATGCGACCGTCTAGCATATTGGCTCATCAAAATAGCATATTTGGTCTTCCTCCTGGTGCTTTCCCTTCTCTCTACTTCCGCGGTTGTATACACTGTGGCCTGCAATTACACGGGAAAGCCCATCACCTTCAAAAAGATCATGTCCGTGGTCCCGAAGGTATGGAAGCGAGTTGCCATCACATTCATATGGAGTTTCTTGATCCACTTGGCCTACAGCTTATGCATGCTGGGGACATTCGTCATGTCGGTGATGCTGATTGGTTTCTCGCCGGTCGGGCTAGCCATCTGGATTATCCTCTTGATCCTGTTCTTCGTTGGGTTCGTGTACCTGAGCATCATCTGGCAGCTGGCGAGCGTGGTCTCCGTCCTGGAGGAGGAGAACTACGGGATCAAGGCCATGGTCAAGGGCAAGAATCTGATTGAGGGCAAGCGACGAGTCACGAGTTTCATCTTCGTGCTGCTGGTCTTGTTCTATTATGGGATCATGATAGTGTACCAGATGTTTGTGGCGTATTCATGGAACTTAGCATTCGATTTAATCGTTGGCATCCCCTGCCTCATCCTGCTGACGTTCCTGTTCCTGTTTGGCCTCGTGATCCAAACAGTGATCTACTTCGTCTGCAAGTCATATCACTGCGAGAGCATCGACAGGCCGGCCTTGGCCAACCATCTGGAAGCTTACTTTCAGTCTGATCCTCAGAGGGAAGCCACCAGAGATGTCCAGCTAGAGCAAGTTCAGATCGCCACCAAGGATGCCCGGCTAGATCAAGTTTATGTCTGACGTTCAAATTGGAACTCTCCGTACCAGCTGAATAAGAGTGGAACCGACAAACATATTTGGCCCTAAGATTTAAGTTTGTGAGTGTACTTACGAGTTTCGTACAAGTATGTTTGATCTGGAGTCATGTGTACTTCTTCTTGATGTGTTCGACGTGGGGAAAGCGAAAGAAACACCCAAGTGAATGTGCTTGCATCAACAATCAATACTAATAAATGCAGAATTGCTTCCCAGATTCTTCTTGTTCTAACTCCTGTGATAATTTTAAGTTGGGTTTTTCTCATCCTTCCTCATCTGGCAACTAGCAAGGATTTAGCAACCCGCTTAACTTGAAAAAATATAAGGTCTTAAATTAAAATCAATCCGAGAAATGAAAGTTGGAGAAAGTAAGCTCAATGTGGAAATCTTCTGAACAAGTGGAAAAACGAGTCTTTGCCTTGATGAGAGAGAGAGAGAGAGAGAGAGAGAGAGAGAGAGAGAGAGAGAGAGAGAGAGAGAGAGAGAGAGAGGCTTATGATTGACGAAGAACAAGAAAGACAGGGTTTTAATTCTGATATCATGACACAGATACAATAAGTCATTGATTGAGCACACAACTTTTCTTCCATTAGATGAGACTACCATGTCAAGAGTTCGAACTTCGCATAGGTATCACTCCTCGACCTTATTTTCCCAACGATATTCGGCGATCTTATAGGTCTTTTTGTCACGCCCCGCAACCTCCGGCACGCAACATCCCTCGCAAAGGTTGATTTATGTGCGACGTCCCAGGACGCGTCGCCGACCCAACACAACGAACAGAGCACAAGGTACATGCGGAAGCAAACTTAAACACCCGTACCAAACATTCACGAGATCAAGGGTAGTATAACAACAGGGTTACAAAATATACACTTGCATTGATATGGCAAACATAAACAATATTCGTTTATAGCTCACACTCAAAAGTCAAAAGCGGGTCAATGGCCACCACCATCAAAAGGGGGCACATGGCTCGGCGATCAGGCACTATATTTAGCCGGGCTCCTCCCAAACGTATCGGTACGCCTACCATCCTCAAGGCTAAGGGTCTGAAAAATTGGGCTTCAACAACAGTGAGAATAAATCCCAGTGAGTAGGTTCCCTAAACATAAGTTAGGCTAACATGCACCTCCTGACGAGTAATAAACAACACACGGTCTAAACCATAAATGACTTAGGCCCTCGGGCCCAAATCCAACACTTAACCGACCCTGCAGGTTAGGCACTTTATAAAAAAGAGCATTAATGGCACAGAACTCAATCATGGCACATATACGCATATCACTTAGTTACGATGCATGTCATGCATATGTTCGTGCTCACACTCATGCTCATGCCTCATCAATGCATTGTCGCACACATGCACTCTTGCACACTTGCCATTTACCAAATTCACCGACGCACGTAACACGCATCAGGTCTGACCCGCGTAACACGCATCAGGTCTGACCCGCGTAACACGTATCAGGTCTATCACTTCGAGATCGATCTCTGGCCCGCGTAAAACGCATCAAGCTCATGACACATAACCCGCGTAAAACGTATCAGGTTTGACTATCTTTCGGTAGTCCGGGCATCGTCCCGCGTAACACGCCTCAGGACGGGTTCAATACCCCGCGTAAAACGCATTAGGGCTTTATGTGATTACTCATTCACAAACACCAATTATTATCTGAACCCCGCGTAAAACACATAAGGATATTTTAGGTGATCACATGCTCATGCCGTTCGTGCACTCACGCATAATGCACATGATATGCCCATACTCAGTATGCACGCACAGGGCCACAATGTCACACTCGGCATTCGTGAATTCCCCACTGGGCACTCAACATGATTTGGATACATATTCAATTCGCGTCTCAATATGATCAATGAATCAACCAATCCAAATCAACCACAACATAGAGTTTAGCACCCAAATTCACGCAATTAAGCACTAAAACCACACATGTCGATTGCCTACCAAACAATTCATAATTTGGTCACGCCAAGCATATCATAGAGCATCACACAATCACATTCAAGCCACATGTAATTTAGCATCCTCTCGGGTCAATCACCGTTTCCTAAGTAATTCACTCTAAAACCTCAAATAGTCAATTATGGCCCGAATCATCCCGATACTAAACCAGCCACAAATAGTCCGTCTTAGGCCATCAAATCACTTCTCGATCATTCCATTAGACCACCAAAACCGCCATGAAAACAGCCACCATTTGAATCACAATTTTCACTTGCCAACTCCACAAATTTTGCTCGAATCAATGCGCCCAAGCTCAGCCACCATTCAGCATACCACAGACCACTAAACCTCGATTAAAACATCACGCTAGGCCCCCAAAATCGCTATGAAAATAACCACCATTCGGTCTTCAATTTACAACCGCCAAATTCACATTTTTGCCCAATTTGAGGCGCCTATGCACAGCCACTTCACAGCACTATACGGGTCATTAAACCTCAACTAAATCATCACACTAAGCCCGTAAAATAGCCACAAGATTAGTACGAAAACAGCCATTATTTAGCTCACAAATTTCACTCGCCAAAACCACAATTTTTGTCCAAATCACAACTCCCATGATCAGCCACCACGCAGCATGTTATGGACCGCCAAACCTCAGTTAAATAATCATTCTAGGTCACCAAATGTGCCACAAAATCAGCCCCTAACAGCCTCCACAAGCTAACCCCTAAATTACCCTAATTTAACTCCTAAAACTCATCTAGAAACGCACAAAAGCCTACCTAGGGTTTAGGGTCAAACTCACTTGGATTTCCTAAGCTTCAAACAGGGATGAGCAAGCAGCGAGGGAGGCTGGACAGCGGCGGGGCAGCGGCGGCGACGGGCGGCCTTCCCGGCGGCGACTTGCGGGTGGCAACGGTCTTATGCAAAGGGGGCTGCTCACACGGCTGAGAAGAGAGGAGAGAGAGAGAAAATGGGGCGGCTAGCTGGTGGTGGTGAGGCGTGGGGCAACGGCACCGGTGGCGGCGGCGGCGGCATCGGCTCCGGCGAACGGCAGCGGCGTGAGGTCGAGAGGAAGAGAGCTCGCGAGAGAGGGGAGAGAGGAGAGAGGGCTGGCTGGTGGCTTGGGGAGGAGGAAATGAAGGAGAGAGAGAGAGACAAGAGAGTTTATAGAGTGAGTGAGATAGTGGGGTTGTTGAATAACTCTTAATATTGCCAACTTTGCCCCTAATCCAAAGGCTAAGACCAAATCTAGAACAAACACCTAGGGGCACAAATGTCCAACATTCAACACATTATTGGGCTGAAATAACTAATATAAAACCCCAAAATAACTCTCAAAATTCGGAACCCTAAATTAGGCCAGGGGCAAAACGGTAAATTTCCGGTCCCGGGTAAATTTTTCAATTTTTGACTCTATTGATCTCAAATATGGATGGCCACATAAAAATGACGTCGTCCTTGCAAAAATAGTCGCGTACGCCCACAAAACTCGACACCGAAGTCCGGACTCAATTCCACGATCGTTTCAGCTCAATTTACAGTTTTAGCGTCTCTCACTAACGGGCGGCTGTTTAGGGGTTACACGTATCGACCTAGGGCTACTCGAGTCATGATGGTTGTTGACACCTAAATTTTGGAGATCCAACTAGTCATTCATTGCATAAAAATTAGGGATCGATCTCGGTCCCTAGAAAAAAAAATTATTAATTAATTAGTTAAAACTGCATATAAATTTTAGGAGCATTTATAGTAATAGGCTCACATGATAGCATTTACATTAAATCAATGGCGAATGGACTTAGTTAAAAGCCCACGAATAGAAATTTTCGCCAAACTCGTTCATTATCATGGGTGGAATTTTTGCACGTGAGATATGAAGAATTTTCGAAATATATGCATGATTCTCGGTCAATATATATTTGGTTAGGCATTTGTGCAGAAATATCTTTCATGATTTCCCGAAGATGTCCACGATTTCATAGACTTTGATTTTCGGATATTTACGGAAATATGCAATATATCTTTCTCAAAACAAGAAAGAATATGCTGCCTAGAAGACCTCCTTGCGCCCATAATCAGAAAGAGAATATTTAAATTAGGGTAGGGGAAGGTCTCGGTCAAAGAAATAAAAGGAAGGGAGAGGAGAATCAGTATATGGGGGCCTTGACGTCTGGGAGGGGTGAAAAGAGAAAGAAGTGGGTCACGTATAGACAAGAGGGGGGGGCTTCGATAATTTTCAGAGATCAGAGCTTTTAGAGATAGCGAGAGACAAAGTGAGCTAAAACACAAGAGGGAGAGTGTGAGAGGGAAAGACCGGCGGTCCCCCTTCCTGGCCGTGCCTTCCTCGGCCGCGGCTACTGCCCCACAACGCTTGCCGTCACTACGCCCCGCTCACGGCCAGACCTGTGGCCGTGAGACAACACTACCGTGCCCGCTGCCATTGTGTTCGCCACCGCTACGCTTGCCCCTCATTGTCACCAATCCAGCGAGCCACCACCACGACGATCACCACTGCTACTGTCCCTCGATGATCATCGCTGCTGCTGTCCCTTGACACCCACCGTTGCCCCGTACCGCGACAAGTTACTGTTTCCGTCCGAGCCGAGGATCCCTCGACAGTTGCGATTGCTTCCCGCTCCAGCCTCGACATGCTGCAGACCTATTCCCCGATGCCGACACCCCCTGAACCGATCTATTGAGCTTCACCGCCAAGCTACGAGGTAAAAAATTGACATACACGGCAAAAAGGGAGAGCAAAGGGTCTTCACGTTCTGCACATACAGAGAAGCCAGAGGAGAAGACGCCAAAAAAGGAGAAAAATAAAAGAGAGGGAAAGAGAGATCCACTTTCGTTGTTGCAACATCCACGATTCGCAGAGAGAGAAAAAGTAAAAAAAAAAAAAGGGTGATTTCTTTGCAGTTCTCATACGTATCTTGCATCTTCACAATCGCACGCCTCGTCGCTCCACACGCCCGACCAGCAAGTTTTCGAGCAATCCTTAGCAACGCTGGCAGCGAGCCTCAACACTCCAGTGATCGTTAACGCACCTATTGGACCATCCACCGTGAGCCCGACGCTGATACAAGGAGCCGCTCGCGATCCACCGACCCGACTGACCAGAGCACCGCACAAGGTCGACTCGCCACCGCCACCGTTGCCTGTCCGATCCGCAGTCTCGATCCGCCGGTGATTCAAATTAGGAAAGAAATCTGCAAATCAGGTAATTATCTTATCCCGATTTGATTCGAATATTTGGTTACCTAATTTGTGCTTATTGATATCTAATCTTGCATATTTAGATAATAGGTAATATTTCAATTAGGATTTGTTTCCTTTTTTTTTTGAAATCTTGGATATATAATCTTATCAAATTTGGATAGAATTTAGAATTTTCAAAATCCTTTGAATATATCCAAGATATTTGAGATATCTAAATTTTTTCAAGATGTGATCGATTAGGAAAATTTCCTAATCCGCAACCGCACACGTGGAAATAAATCTATCTATCAAGCTTTAGATAGAGTTATTTCCATAGCGAGTATTTCGAATTTTAGGATCGATCTGTTAGGCTTCAGATTGAGACTTAATTAGAAAGATTTAGCGGTTATATATTTTTTTACTTGATTTTAATTTCGAATTTTGATAAAGAAAATACCAAAAATATTACTCTAGAATAGGTTAATTTCTTTAGTTTAAAATTCTATGTTTAGATAATTGGCATTCTTAATTCCGAATTTCATTAAAAAAATACAAAAAATAATATGCCCGTCATTAGAAATAGGTCACGTCGTCGCATGACATATAGTTTGCATGTTAGGTTGCATTAATCGCATGTCAATTTTTGCACGTCATTACATATAGGTTAGCTTTCATTTAAATAAGTGAAAATAAAAAATTTTCTGCACTTTTGAACTCTAAGTCAGGATTTATCAAAATTATCAAATTGAGTATTTTTCTTTAAATTGGTACCGAAAGGGCGTTAAGAAATCTAGCGTAACCAAGTCCCCGAATCTATAATTTCTGGTTCGCAGAAATAAAATAGTACTCCCGCTATTTTATTTAGGTTTCTAATCAACCTACCTTAAATGATTAGTGGCGACTCCCATTGAAAATATTTGCATGCTCACAATTGGATCAGAGTTGCGATTTGGTAGAGTTTGGGAGAACTCGAGCTAGGTTAGTTAATTTAATTGATCTAGTAATCCATTAGCCTAAGATCGGAAAACATGATTTTGAGGTCGCGACAGCTTGGCGACTCCGCTGGGGAATAACTGGAATTTTTTGAAAATTTAAGGAGGACTTTAGCCAAAAAAATTTTCATGGAAAAATCACTTGATTTGACAAAATTTGATTGAATTCTCATTCTTAGGTGTTAAATGGTTTTGCAGGATGGGAGTTATAAGGGGAGTAGTGATTGGCTAACCATTTGTTTTGCAGGCTTGGTAGAGTGGAATTGTGATTTAATTTTTGTACTATTGAAGTGGTGTTTGCATATAATTGTTATGCATGATTTACAGTATTTGCACTACACCACACATAACCTGTGACCGGACCTGGGTTACACCCATAGTTTTAAGATGGTATTTGAATGGTTCTTTAACCTTGGCGGTAAGACTTCGCTAAAGGTTATCCCATTTTGATCCCGAAAATTTTTTCAAAAAATGGCTCAAGGGTCGTCCTCATGCATGTGAGGCTACAATGCATGGACGTTACCCTTGTCGACCGAACCAAGCCGAAGTGATTGGACCCGACTAGTCATGACTATTGTATGCGAGGCTGCGACTAGTCATGATGATTGTACGCGAGACTGCGACGCGTCGTTCCGTTCATTATTTCACTTTGCAAAAGCTATTAGGATAGATAGATTAAGATTTAAACTCACGATTCATGTGCATGTCTCTGTGATTGATATTTTTTTTTCCAAAGACGGTAATTTCTCGAGCTTTATCTTTGGTTTCTTCATCTTATTTTGAGTCGGTCCATGATTTAGGTTGAGTCATTTGGCACGTGGTCTATATAAGAATGGGTCGCCTCGATATCCGTTTCGTGCCTACTCCGAAGCTGGAGCTCAAGAAGTTATGGAGCCAGTTGAAGCCAGATGGTCAGCAGCACATTCTTAAGCGCATTGGATTCATGCTGCCAATCCTAGACATAGATGTTCAGAGCGGGATCATGCAAGCACTCGCTCATTTTTGGTGCCCCGAGACGACCACATTTGTGTTGGGAGGTAAGTTTGAGCTCACACCGACTCTGGAAGAATACAGTTTTGCCATTGGGAAATCGATTGAGTTGGATATAGTCGAACCGCCCATTAAGGTAGATCCTGTGGTAGCGCTTGCTGAATTTTTGAATTTGACTAAAAAGGAAATTGAAAAAGTGCTAAAGGGTAATTGTCAAGCATGCCCATTATCTTTTCTTATTGAATGTTTCGAAAATAACTCCGTCCTCATGAGGTCAAAAATTTTTATCTTAGCTTTTTTTGGACTCATCATTTTTCCATTCCGTCAAAATGCTATTGATCCCGTCATAGCTTGGACGGTAAAACTAATATGTGGTGGAGTTAGTTTTATAAACACAATTCTGGCAGAAACTTTCATATCTTTGACACTATTCAAGAAAGGAAAAGATAGAACTTTTCGAGCCTCGATTGAGCTTTTACAAATCTGGCTTTTCTCACCCCTTTCTCAATTTGGGGAAAATATGATGGTATTTGAAATGGGCATGACTGATAACCCTATTTTAAGGTTCAAACAAATACAAAATCAAACTAAGAGTTTGCACTATACACAATGGGTCCATCTGTTCAAGGATCCAAGCTCTAAGATTTTCCTTCGGCAAGCTGTGTAGTTTTGGGAGGTTGAGGCTCGACTATACAGTGGCGATCAGAAGTCGGTACCTTTGATGGGCATTTATGGGGCAACTAGCTATTAGCCTCCTCGGGTTACACGTCAATTCCGAGATCTGCAGGATGTCCCACCTCCACTCAGGTCGAATGAATTCCAAGTCCAGTTCGAGAAAGGCGAGTCCTACAGAGTCGAGCTTAGGCGTCATTCTGAGGCCTGGCAGAATTGTTCCACTCAGAAGCTGATTTGGCTCACAGATGAGCCCACCGGAAGGATGAAGGGTCATTTTGCCACGGCCCGGTATATTCAACATCATACCATCCCTGCTGAGATACTCCCGAAGATCCCGGTCGTGACAGTACGGCATACCCTTCAGACTCAAATCAAAATCAGCGAAGAAAAGGCGACGAAGGCCTAGGATAAGGCAGATGCTCTGGCTGAAGAGAATGCACGATTACGGCGTGCCTTGAAGGCCCATTCGTCTATAGATCACGTGACCTCTAAAAAGAGGAAGACTGTCTGATTTCTAGTTTGGTTTAGGGAGTTTTTCTTTCTTTTTAGGATGGAATGTTAGCTTTCATTTGTACTTCATGCTATTGATTTTTTTTTGGTAATAAATGTTGCCGAATGATTTTTATAAGAATTCTTTGAGACATTTTCCATTTTGAGCAATTCAATGAAAAACGTGGAGCTATAATTTGTAAATTTTGGAATCAATCCAGGTTTTTATTGAATGAAGCAATTTGGAATTTCAGGATTTACTAGACGAATCGGTCGTTTGAAAGAAATTTTATCTTGAGGGTCTAGAGGACGTCATAGACCGACTCGTTATTCTTACTTGTCGTATTTATTCAGCTGTTGCTTTTTGCAGATAATTTGCCACGGATCCCCCTCATCCTCATAATACTCGATCGGTGACCAAAAGAAGGATGGCCAATCAAGCCGAGATTGCAGCCATGATTGACGAAAGGCTGAAAGAACACATGAATACAATCAATGAGCAGATCGCGGCTGCCATGTCCAAAATGATGAGTGATCTCATGGCCAAGCAGCAGCAGATCAATGCTGCCTCTCAATCGGAGATTCCACCTCCAACCCATCCAGGCCTCCGCCTTGACAAATCTCCTGCAGTAAACACTAATCCAACCCTTCAACTGGATGACGCCATTTTGATCGACACTAATGCTTTTCCGTCGGTCCCTGTTCCTCATTCACCCCCCAACGATGAGAATGCTAAGTTGTTGGCCAAACTCGACCAGAGGTTACGTGCAGTGGAGGGAACTCAAAGTGTTCCGCATGTTGATTTGTCCATTTTTACCCTGGTCCAAGTACTGATAAATTCAAGATGCCAGCCTTTGAAAAGTACGACGGCCCCTCGAACCCAATTCAGCACATCGATATGTACCAGGGGTTCATGAATAGATATGTGTCTAACGGACCCCTAATGATCTAAACCTTCCAAGCAAGCTTGAAGGATGCCGCAATGAGGTGGTATACCAACCACCAGATCAACCGGAAAGACTCGTGGGAAGAGGTGGCAAACCTTTTCGTCAAACACTTCAAGTTCAATCTCGATGTCACCATTACAAGGGAAGACTTGGAGAGAGCTGAGCAGAAAAAGGGTGAGACTCTGAAGGAGTATGCCACTCGTTGGAGGAACATGGCAGGACAGATCATGTCTGAATCCTCAGAACGTGACTTAATGAAGTTGTTCGTGTCCACTCTATCGTAGCTGGTTCGTTCACGAATGTTAGTAACGGCCGCCCAATCTTTTGGCCAGCTAATAGCCATGGGTGAGGAGATTGAGACCGGGCTCAAGAAAGGATGGTATAGTGAGTCAGGTTCATCAAGTAAGAGATTTACTAGTAAGAAAGACAAAGAGCATGTCCCCGAAGTCAACATGACCTATGTGCAGAAGATGCTAGCTCAGGCCCCGAAGCTACAATTTAGCACCCAGCAGACAACCTCTTATGGGTGGCAAGGCCAACAGGACCCACGCCAGCAGCGTAAACCCCGTCAGTTTACTCCACTTCCCGGGACGTTATCTCAGGTACTGGCGGTGCTAAGGAAAAAGAACTTGCTGAGTTCAGAGCCACAAAGATCTAACGCTACCGGTTTTGCAAAATATGATCCGTCGAAGAAATGCGATTACCATAGAGGTGAGGTTGGGCATTCGACAGATGATTGCCAAGTGCTCAAACATCGAGTGCAGGATCTACTCGAGACTGGTGCATTTGCACTACAGCCTACCGGTAAGCCTAATATGCAGAATAATCCACTCCCTGATCATTCGAGCAGTACAAATGTTGTCCTTGGCCCGGGAGTCAAGCAGGTTTGAGGCTTCAGGGTCCCTCTTGAAGATATGTTCGATGCTTTAGTCCGAGCTGGTTATGTTTCGACCGGTGAGATGGTGTCACTCGGTGACATAAGAAAGAAAGTGGATGAGTTGGTGAGAGAGGGGATGATTAGGACAGCAGATGAATTCGGGATAGTGGCCTCTACATCCCAAGTCATCATTGATTGGAATGAAGAGCTCGCAAGGATGACCGATGAACAAGTGAAGTTGGATCCTGACATGCCCGCCCTCGAGGACGCCTCTGACGATGACCTCGGGATCATTATACCCGACACTCCGGAAGTATTGATCCTGGCATCACCTCAGCCCTATGCTTATGAGAGTGACAAGATGGTTCCATGGTCGTACGACGTTGATCTGATAACGAAGTCAGGGCGAACTTATCCTGATAAGCAACCGGCCAAGCCAGTGGCTGAGAAAGAAGCGAAGGAATTCCTAGCTGTGATTAAGGCTAGTGAATATAACGTGGTTGATCAGTTGAGAAAGTTACCTGCACAAGTCTTGTTGTTGGAACTTCTCTAGACATCAGATAAGCATCGGAGTGCTCTAATGAAGGTGTTGAGTGAGATTCATGTGCTCGAGACTATTGAAGAAGATAAGCTAGAAGGTTTTGTCGGGATGATCCTCCTCAAAGATCAAGTAGCATTTTCTGACGAGAAAATCTCAGTTGAAGGACGTGGTCATAATAAGGCGCTTCACATATCAGTGAAGTACAAGGAGACTCACATGGCTAGGGTGCTTGTTGATAACGGGTCGGCTCTGAATTTATGCCCATTGGCTACTTTGAAAAGGCTAGGCATTCCTCCATCTACCATGCAAGCAGCCAAGACTTCTGTTCGAGCCTTTGATGGAGTAAAGAAGGATGTCATAGGTCAGATTAACTTAAAGCTGCAAATCGGACCTTCAGTGTTTGATATTCTTTTTCAAGTGCTGGATATCCCTTCTGCTTTCAATTTCTTGCTGGGACGGCCATGGATTCACAATGTAGGCGCAGTACCCTCCAGTTTGCATCAGAAGATCAAGTTTGTGGCTGAAGCAAAGTTGGTTACAATTTATGGAGAGGAAGATCACCAAATCTTCAATGCAACATCGATCCCATACATAGAGCCCGATCATGTTGAGGAGGATAGTTATCATTCATTTGAGATAGTTCAAGTTGTTCAAGCTTCCTCTAATATGCCGTTGCCCGTTCCTGAAGTTTCTAAAGCAACTCTCATGGTGGCCAAGGTCATGGTCGATAATGGTTTTAAGCCAGGTCAGGGTCTTGGGAAGGAAGGCCAAAGCATTCATGTCCCGATCGAGACAAATGGACAATCCCACAAAGCTGGTTTGGGATATCATGGGCAAGGAAGCAGCGAACAAAGCAATGATTGTTGCAGAAGCCGAACAGGAGCAGGTCAAAGTCCCTTACCACCTTCCATTAACGACACCTTTCACTCGGCTGGAGTTGTGGGAGGATATGAGCATTTAAATCTGAGCCCGACTGAGGAAGATCTTGGGCGTATCTTTCCTGAGTCGCCACAAGCCCTAACTGACTCGCCTAAGAAGCACGGTAAAGCGATTCCGGTCAGTTTGTCTGACGATTCTGAGGATGACCAGTCACCCTGTATTTTTAAGAAGCCGGAGTCAAGGGTGGTGGACTTTGATGATGGTATACTTTACCTCACCGGTTGGTTTGCTGAGACCTCCATTGGTGCAATCACTGAAGGACCACTTGAAGGGATGGGCGATAACCCTCAAGAGTAATCAATTCTAGTTTTCATATCTCCCCTGTGTGGGAATCTTTTATCGCTTTTTTCGTTTTTCATTCTAATTCATGTTGCACTTAGGTTTTTCAATCCAATAAGATGTAATTCATTGATTTAATATCAATAAAATTACAGCGTTTTTTTATCATTTTGAATCTTGTTGAAGTACCCCAAACCAACCCGATGACGATAACCAACGATTGAAAAATTTGTCATCTACGGTAAGAACTGAGAGTTGGGCTTCTCAAGAATTCTCGTTTCGAGGTCTTCGAAAGCAAAATGAATTTCAAAAAGTAAAGAACAATTTTCAAAAATTGCATGTAGTTAAGCCCTGTCTTGTATTTTTGATCCCTTTCTTTCATGTTTCAGGACTAATCTCGAGGCATGCGAAGGGACGGGAATCGTGGACCCTCATATATGTGATGCAAGCCAATCCGATGACTCAGATGATTCTAATCCGAATGATGAAGAAATACGACGGAACTTGGAAATCCATGAGAAATCTAAGCCTCTGACCGCCGAAGAAACCGTGGTGATCAACCTTGGCAACACGGAGAATCCTAGAGAGGTGAAGATTGGGGCATGTCTTCCTGAAGATGTGGCCAAACGCTTGACCCAGTTGTTGAAGAATTAAGAAGACATCTTTGCCTGGTCTTATGCTGACATGCCGGGCCTTGATCGATCGATCGTCGAACATTGTCTACCGACTAATCCTTTGGTTGAGCCTGTGAAACAAAGGCCGCGAAGAGCTAAACCAGAACTGGCAAAGAAGATCAAGGAAGAGGTCATGAAGCTTCTTGACGTGGGATTTATTGAGACTACCCAATACTCAGAATGGGTCGCTAATATAGTCCCTGTGATGAAGAAAGACGGTTGGGTTCGAGTATGTGTTGACTACCGAGATCTGAACAAAGCTAGTCCTAAAGATGATTTTCCACTCCCGCATATTGATGTGCTTGTGGACAGTACAGCTGGATTCGAACTATTCTCCTTTATGGATGGTTTCTCAGGTTATAATCAGATCTTGATGAATGAGAATGATAAGTTGAAAACAGCATTTACCACTCCATGGGGGACATTTCATTACAAGGTGATACCCTTCGGTCTCAAAAATGCTGGGGCAACTTACCAGCGGACAATGGTCACGTTGTTTCATGACATGATGCATAATGAAATCGAGGTCTATGTTGATGATATGATTGCAAAAACTCGACGTGGAGAAGATCACATAGAAACCTTGAAGAAATTATTCGACAGGCTTCGTAAGTTCAAATTGCGCCTCAATCCGGCAAAATGCGTATTTAGGGTAGCCTCTGGCAAACTACTTGGCTTTATTGTTAGTAACAAAGGGATTGAGATTGACCCGTCAAAAGTGAAAGCTATTTGTGAAATAAAATCTCCCTCTTCAGTGAAGGAAGTTCGTAGCTTAATGGGCAGACTAAACTATATTGCCAGATTTATTTCTCAGCTATCTGAGATAGCGAAGCCTTTCTTTAAACTCCTCAAGAAGAATGCTCTGGTTAGATGGGATGAAGAGTGTGAACTGGCATTCGACAAGATTAAGCACTACTTGATGAATCCTCCGGTGCTTGTTCCACCAACACTAGGGCAACCTCTGATCCTGTACCTTACAATCCACAGTGAATCCTTAGGTGCCATGCTTGGTTAGAAAAGTAAAGAGAATGGGAAGGAGCGTGCTATTCATTATTTAAGTAAGAAGTTCATCGCCTCTGAAATGAACTATTCCGAAGCAGAAAGAACGTGCGCA
This sequence comes from Syzygium jambos, assembly GCA_031216235.1. Lineage (NCBI taxonomy): Eukaryota > Viridiplantae > Streptophyta > Magnoliopsida > Myrtales > Myrtaceae > Syzygium > Syzygium jambos. The sequence continues at coordinate 7,152,723 of CM062228.1, forward strand.
GCACTGGTCTGGGTACTACACAGATTGAGGCAATACACTTTGCACTATCAAATATTGCTTGTGACAGAGTGTGATCCCATCAAATACTTGCTCAATCAACCCGCTTTGGTTGGAAAACTGGCAAAATGGCAGATTCTCATCTCAGAATTTAATGTTCGATTCGTGTCCCAGAAATCAGTCAAAGGACGAGTAATTACTGATGTCTTGACTGAAAATCCTGGGGAAAATGAGGATCTGGATCCATTAGAGGATAGAGTTATGCCAATTGATGAGTATGTATGGACCATATATTTTGATGGAGCCGTAAACTTGTCAGGATCAGGTATTGGGGCAGTTTTAATATCTCCAGGCGGACAACATTATCCGGTCGCAGTGAAACCGATATTTCCTTGTACGAACAATATTGCTGAATATGAAGCATCCTCGGGTTACAAGCTACAATTGAAATGGGAGTAGCTCGACTTAAGGTGTTCGGGGATTCAACCCTCATTATTCTTCGGACCGTTGGTAAATGGCAAACTAGAGATGCTAAGTTGCAGCCCTATCATGCCTATTTGGAGGAGTTAGTGGAAGAGTTTGAAGGCATTTCGTTTGAATATTTGCCAAGAACTCAAAACAGTTTTGCCGATGCTCTGGCTACGTTATCGGCAATGCTACGAGTGACAAGCGGTTTAGAAGTTGAATCTTTGAAGATAGAAGTCTTACAGAAACCGGCTTATTGGATGGCCACAATAGAAGAGCTTGACGGCAAGCCGTGGTATCATGATATCAAGACATATCTTCAAACACAGGAGTTTCCTGAGAAAAGTACCGCATCTGACCAAAAATATATCAGGAAAATGGCGTCAAAGTTCTTCTTAAATGGAGAATGCCTATACAAGCGGTCCTATGATTCGGTTTTATTAAGGTGTGTTGATTCAACCGAGGCTGTTCATTTGATGCTAGAAGTACATAAGAGAGTGTGTAGTCCGCACATGAATGGTCATATGCTGGCAAGGAAGATAATGAGGATGGGTTATCATTGGCTCACTTTAGAGAGTGATTGCATTGAGCATGTCCAAAGTTGTGACAAATGTCAGATCCATGGTGATAAGATTAAAACTCCTCCGAATGAATTGCATCAGATGTCTGAACCATGGCCATTTTCTATGTGGGGCATTGATGTGATTGGCCCAATCAATCCTAAAGCGTCAAATGGACATCGATTTATCCTGGTCGCTATCGATTATTTTTCGAAGTGGATTGAAGCTATGTCCTATACGACAGTGACGGCCCGGAATGTGGTGAAGTTCATTCGTCGAGACATCATTGCTCGATATGGTGCACCTGAAACTATAATTACTGACAATGGGTCGAATCTAAATAATAAATTGGTGGATGATGTGTTCAAGGAGTTCAAGATCAAACATCTGAATTCCTCTCCGTATCGTCCGCAGATGAACGGAGCGGTCGAAGCAGCCAACAAGAACATTAAGAAAATTTTGGCTAAAACAGCTGAGAACTATCATGATTGGTATGAAAGATTATCTTTTGCACTTATGGCATATCGGACTTCTATCCGCACATCTACAGGAGCAACTCCATATTCTCTTGTATACGGTATGGAAGCAGTTCTACCTGTTGAGGTTGAAATCCCTTCGTTGCGTATTCTTTCACAGGTGCAATTGTTAGAAGCAAATTGGATCCAGCAGAGATTGGATCAGTTGAACATGATTGATGAGATAAGGCTTAGAGCTCTATGTCATGGCCAGTGCTACCAACAACGAGTTGCTAAGTCTTTCAACAAGAAAGTCAAGCCTCGACATTTTCAGGTAGGTGACCTCGTCCTGCGGAAGTTATTGCCGATAGTTCCTCTTGCAGAGGGAAAATTCGCCCCAAATTATGGCAGCCCGTACATTGTGAAAAAAGTCATTCCGGGAGGTGCTTTGATTTTGGCCGAGATGGATGATCGTGTTTTTTCCAGTCCAGTTAATTCTGACTCTGTGAAGAAGTATTACACTTGATTTGTACTCATTCTGACTTTGTTTCCATCAAATATCAAGTTGAGTTTCATGAATCAATTGATGTTACTAAACTTTGTTTGAGGAAGGCTTTTGATCTGGAAATCTGTTTCTGTCCTAATGAAGCGATCATATTGCATGAGAGACTTCAAGATGACGAAAGTCAAGACATTTCCATACACGTTCTGAATAATAATCCCTAGTACGAGTTGAGTGAAAATTCCGTGCTGACAAGGTAAAGGATTATCTCACGAAAAATATGACGACCGAAATGATGAGAGGCATTCATTTCCTCTATCTAAACACTATAGGTTATCATTTGTTTAACCTCTTTGAATGGAGTTTCATTTCTTACCCCTATCATGAACAACCCCATACCGGGGCAATTTCTTAGAAAGTTCAAAATGGTTAGAATTTTCTTGCTTTCATTTGCATCAATCTTCAAGTATATTTATTGCATGCAAATTCTGTGTTTGCTCGAGTGCCTTAGATATGACGAAGAGCATTTCTTTTTATATCCCTACACATTATACCCTTTGGGTACCCAATTTAAGCGGTGAATTCATTTCAACCCGATTGGTGATCATTCTGGTGATAAACAAATGAAATCATCTCAAAGCAAATTCAAGGTGCTTTAAGGAAAATGAGAGCTAGAAAGAAAATTCATCAGAAAGGGCACAAAAGGACTCCATTTAATCGAAGTTCTCTTGAAGAAAAGAAAATCTCTCTCTCAAAAAAAAAAAGAGAGAGAGAAAAGTTTCAGCAAGAACTGAGTCGATATGCAAGATCATTCTTAAAGGAAAAGACCATTTGAAGGTTCATTTGTGGAGTAATTGTTAGAAGGGATGATCACCAATCTCCATATTCATAATACCCCTTTTGATAGAAATAGGCCATTCATTTCAAGCCTACCTGAACCTACGTTACAACCTTTACCGAAGTCTCTTCAGAATAGGGCACTTGAGTTAACGTAGAGTTTCAAATGCTTATAAATGTTGCTTGAAGAAGTGTGAGCAAGATTTTTCCATCTCATTTTTGCAGTATTACTGACTTGTAAACCCGGAGCAGCTGGTGATACCAATTCTTTCAATAGCCTCGACTCGAAGAGTCCCTTTTGCTAAGCCATTGACCAAACTCTCGTTTTAATCCTTAAAAAGACCTCTAAGATTGGCCAAGTCATACTGATTTTGAGAATATCCGAACCCTTGTCAAGCATGATGAAGAGAGTTTGAGTGATTCTTATACCCGCATCAAAGGTCGGGTCAAAAGCCTTTCATTGAGAGTGAGTAGAAAGTCCTTTCTGATTAAAGGTCTCTCATTTAATGTGATCAAATTGTCAAACGGACGAAATGGTTGTTCTTATCGATAAGTTCCCTAGTGAAGCTTGGTAATGCAAGCAGATTCATGTTTTCCCTGCCCATGTGCATGTGTTGTTTTAACCATTTCTCAGGGAAAAACAAGAGCGATGCCATTAGCTCCGTCATAGCAAAAATTCAGGTACGTCTGCTAATTATTCTTCATTGTTTCTCTCTCCGGAATAGGAGAAATTATCTCTCTTATATGTTCACCAAGTGGAACAGGTGACATTTGGTGTTGCCAAGTGGAGTACACGGCACACCCCATTTTATGTTTGCCCAGTAGGATAGGCGGCATAGTTCCTCATTTGGTGTTGCCAAGTGGAGTACGCGGCAGCATAATTTCTCATTTGGTATTGCCAAGTGGAGTACGCGGCACACCCCATTTCATGTTTGCCAAGTGGAGTACGCGGCAGCATAATTTCTCATTTGGTATTACCAAATGGAGTACGCGGCACACCCCATTTCATGTTTGCCAAGTGGAGTACGCGGCAGCATAATTTCTCATTTGGTGTTGCCAAGTGGAGTACGCGGCATACCCCATTTCATGTTTGCCAAGTGGAGTATGCGGCAGCATAATTTCTCATTTGGTGTTGTCAAGTGGAGTATGCAGCACACCCCAATTTCATGTTTGCTAAGTGGAGTACGTGACAACATAATTTCTTATTTGGTGTTGCTAAGTGGAGTACGTGGCACACCTCATTTCATGTTTGCCCAGTAGTACAGGCAGTATAATTTTTCAATCTGTGTTCACCCAGTGGAATATATGACACAACCAACCTCATGCTCACCCAATGGAGGGGTGACATAATCCTTTTAGTGATTGCCCAGTGATATAGGCAACACGTCCCATTCTTTTTTCATATCATGCGCTATTTCGCATCTGTAGGAAACTACAGGTAACAGATAGGCAATCCAGTACCTCGAGAACCTTACTACCAGTAGACCAGAAGTTTGGAGATCGAGGGAAGTCAAAGCATTAAAAGCTTTCCCTCACTTGGACGTTTTTTGTGCGATCCGTATGTAAGGCTCTTTCACCGCTCTACACGAAGTGAGAAGCCTTAGCATACGTTCTTTATTGTTTGCATATCATGCATCATTGCATTAAAAAAAATAAAAAAAAATCACCATTCATCATTTTGAATGGTCTAAATTTAGGTCTCAGTCTTTGAGCGAAACCTCTGCGAGCCTCCACTCAAAGAGGGGCAGCTGTTGACACCTAAATTTTGGAGATCCAACTAGTCATTCATTGCATAAAAATTAGGGATCGATCTCGATCCCTAGAAAAAAAATTATTAATTAATTAGTTAAAACTGCATATAAATTTTAGGAGCATTTATAGTAATAGGCTCACATAATAGCATTTACATTAAATCAATGGCGAATAGACTTAGTTAAAAGCCCACGAATAGAAATTTTCGCCAAACTCATTCATTATCATGGGTGGAATTTTCGCACGTGAGATATGAAGAATTTTCGAAATATATGCATGATTCTCGGTCAATATATTTTTTGTTGGGCATTTGTGCAGAAATATCTTTCATGATTTCCTGAAGATGTCCACGATTTCGTAGACTTTGATTTTCGGATATTTACGGAAATATGCAATATATCTTTCTCAAAACAAGAAAGAATATGCTGCCCAAAAGACCTCCTTGCGCCCATAATCGGAAAGAGAATATTTAAATTAGGGTAGAGGAAGGTCCCGGTCAAAGAAATAAAAGGAAGGGAGAGGAGAATCAGTATATGGGGGCCTTGACGTCTGGGAGGGGTGAAAAGAGAAAGAAGTGGGTCACGTATAGACAAGAGGGGGGGGCTTCGATAATTTTCAGAGATCAGAGCTTTTAGAGATAGCGAGAGACAAAGTGAGCTAAAACACAAGAGGGAGAGTGTGAGAGGGAAAGACCGGCGGTCCCTCTTCCTGGCCGTGCCTTCCTCGGCCGCGGCTACTGCCCCATAGCGCTTGCCGTCACTACGCCCCGCTCACGGCCAGACCTGTGGCCGTGAGACAACACTACCGTGCCCGCTGCCATTGTGTTCGCCACCGCTACGCTCGCCCTTCATTGTCACCAATCCAGCGAGCCACCACCATGACGATCACCATTGCTACTGTCCCTTGATGATCATCGCTGCTGCTATCCCTTGACACCCACCGCTGCCCCGTACCGCGACAAGTTACTGTTTTCGTCCAAGCCGAGGATCCCTCGACAGTTGCGATTGCTTCCCGCTCCAGCCTCAACATGCTGCAGACCTATTCCCCGATGCCGACAACCCCTGAACGGATCTGTTGAGCTTCACCGCCAAGGTACGAGGTAAAAAATTGACATACACGGCAAAAAGGGAGAGCAAAGGGTCTTCACGTTCTGCACATACAGAGAAGCCAGAGGAGAAGACGCCAAAAAAGGAGAAAAATAAAAGAGAGGGAAAGAGAGATCCACTTTCGTTGTTGCAACATCCACGATTCGCAGAGAGAGAAAAAGTAAAAAAAAAAAAAGGTGATTTCTTTGCAGTTCTCATACGTGTCTTGCATCTTCACAACCGCACGCCTCGTCGCTCCACACGCCCGACCAGCAAGTTTCCGAGCAATCCTTAGCAACGCTGGCAGCGAGCCTCAACACTCCAGTGATCGTTAACGCACCTACTGAACCATCCTCCGCTAGCCCGATGCTGAGATGAGGAGCCGCTCGCGATCCATCGACCCGACTGACCAGAGCACCGCACAAGGCCGACTGTCCACAGCCACCGTTGCTTGTCCGATCCGCAATCTCGATCCGCCGGTGATTCAAATTAGAAAAGAAATCTGCAAATCAGGTAATTATCTTATCCCGATTTGATTCGAATATTTGGTTACCTAATTTGTGCTTATTGATATCTAATCTTGCATATTTAGATAATAGGCAATATTTCAATTAGGATTTATTTCCTTTTTTTTTTGAAATCTTGGATATCTGATCTTATCAAATTTGGATAGAATTTAGAATTTTCAAAATCCTTTGAATATATCCAAGATATTTGAGATATCTAAATTTTTTCAAGATGTGATCGAATAGGAAAATTTCCTAATCCGCAACCGCACACGTGGAAATAAATCTATCTATCAGGCTTTAAATAGAGTTATTTCCATAGCGGGTATTTCGAATTTTAGGATCGATCTATTAGGCTTCAGATCGAGACTTAATTCGAAAGATTTAGCGGTTATATATTTTTTTACTTGATTTTAATTTCGAATTTTGATAAAGAAAATACCAAAAATATTACTCTAGAATAGGTTAATTTCTTTAGTTTAAAATTCTATGTTTAGATAATTGGCATTTTTAATTCTGAATTTCATTAAAAAAATAAAAAAAATAATATGTCCGTCATTAGAAATAGGTCACGTCGTCGCATGACATATAGTTTGCATGTTAGGTTGCATTAATCGCATGTCAATTTTTGCACGTCATTACATATAGGTTAGCTCTCATTTAAATAAAGTAAAAATAAAAAATTTTCTGCACTTTTGAACTCTAAGTCAGGATTTATCAAAATTATCAAATTGAGTATTTTTCTTGAAATTGGTACCGAAAGGGCGTTAAGAAATTTAGCGCAACCAAGTCCCCGAATCTATAATTTCTGGTTCGCAGAAATAAAATAGTACTCCCGCTATTTTATTTAGGTTTCTAATCAACCTACCTTAAATGATTAGTGGCGACTCTCATTGAAAATATTTGCATGCTCACAATTGGACCAAAGTTGCGATTTGGTAGAGTTTGGGAGAACTCGAGCTAGGTTAGTTAATTTAATTGATCTAGTAATCCATTAGCCTAAGATCGGAAAATATGATTTTTAGGTCGCGACAATGGTCCCGATTGCCAAGAGAACACGAGGGTTTATCGCTAGTCCCAGGGGTCGCAGTTGTCCGGAATAAGTTCGGAATCGTTCGTCGCACGTACTCTCAGTCATGCGGAATCACCCGCTATCTGATCGTATGTCGTCGGTCAAACTAAATTCGTCACTCTCCTTGGATCGACCCACATTGGCACAAAATATTTCCTCGTCGTATCTCAAAATCGGACTCAATTCACAGTCGAGTTCATGGGTCAACGCACCGTTTTCCTAGTTAGCCTTTCCCTATTGGTCAGTATCCCGAGAATGATCAGTTTCGGGCGAGACTTACTAAAATGAAATGAGAAATACATCGATTTCATTGATCACGAAAGTGAGTCGAATTTCAGGACGTTACACTTTTCGGGCAATAAGAGGTAAAAACCGAGGGATTGTATGACATAATATGAATCGCCACCTTTAGAAATTTCCTAAGCAAATATGCTAGTTGCTCTGCTTGCCCTTGTGCCACTGAATGTGGTCCAAACCTTCAATTAGGGGAGAAACTGAAGCTCAGGAATGAGTGAAGTTGGACACTCTAGCCAATCTCTCCACTCAAGTTGAACAGTTTTCATTTCTTTGGACTCCTGAACCGTTTTAATTGCTAAACAGAGGTTACCATTGGTTGTATTGCCAAGCGAGCATTACCGAGAGGTTTCGTTTGTTTAGCAAAAAATGAATTATTTATAAATTATTTTTTTAAAAATAATCGCTTATATCACATATTATAACGCCTATATCACGTAACATGAGCACGCTTGCTTATATCTTGAGAGCACAAACTATCTCATTAAGGTCCTTGATAAAGATAAACGAAAATTAGAAGTCAGTTTCAAGATTTTAAGAGAGGGAAATAATAATTTGGTGGGACTATTTAACTTTGCCCCAAATGCGAGTAATTAATAAAATCAAGTAAATCTATTCTCCTCAAGTGAATGAATGTTGGGAGCACAGCAAAACCCAATACCTTTTATGGGGAGGCAACCAAGAGAGCTCAATTCGAGCTCGTCAACATATTTAGCCGGACCTACCTTCACTCATAAATTTAAATCAATGAGTTATGGGCCAAACAGGTTATTCATTGCACCACGTCACGTCAATTCCACACGTGCATCATCTCATCACGAACGTGTCCAAAAATCAAGACAGGCGCAATAATGGAATCATAATTAATGGTTTGTAGCTTTAGTACAAACGAGTCCTTGGAGATCACCGTTGCAATTCATCTATATCTGAAACCCCAAGAATTCCATCGTTACTTTCGAGCATGAAAAGCCCCGTATAAATGGGACAATGCCTCGTGATCCATTTTGATGCTTTATTTGGACTATATATATATGTTTTAAGAAATTCCTTGGAGACATCGAACTATTAAAATAAAGATTGAGTTTCAAGTGGACAGTCGATTCAGATTTGTACTAAGGACTTAAAGACTTGGGAATCAATCTACAAATAATAATAAAAAAAATTGAGTAGATCGAAACTCTGTGGTTGAGCCACATTAACTTAAAGCTCCATGCCCTTTCGCTTTACTTCATGTTACTCAAAAAACCAATTCATTTTGCATTGATTAGATATAAAAAGGGCCTTATTATTTTTTAGCATTGATGTTCATAAAAAAAAAATAAAATGGGTTCATATAATATAAAAAAGGGTTGAGCGAGCCTAGGCAAGCTCCATTGGGGGGGGGGGGGACAAAAGGTTCAAAACAATAGACCTAATTAAGTTATTATAAGAGTTAATACTACTAAAAATCTCAAAGTGATACACTCATGCCACATTTACACCAAACTAACTTTTGTGTCATAAAATTCCTTAATTGGTACATCCTCGCCGCATTTATCCCAAAAAATCCCAGATTTAACAATTTGGGGTAAATGTGGTACGGGTGTACTAGTTCAGGAGGTTTTGATATTTTATGACACAAAAATTAATTTACGATAAATATGATATGGATATACCAATTTAAAATTTTTGATGGTATTTCACACTCCTAGGGACTCAATGCCCAAAAGTGAACACATAAGTCAAATCTGGGCAGAAAAGCTTAGTGGGAAGAAGAAGCCATATGATCACCACCAATAAACAAATCTAATTGCAAGAGGACCAAAGCCATTATGTAGGCTGAACTATCGGTTACCATTCACAATTACAGTTTTGAACATGAATCACGATTCATGGAAATGACAACGGACTTACATGAAGTCGTGAACTCCACTTGTGATGAGTTTCTAAGCAATACGCTCGAGACGCATGAACTTTTTAATTACCATTTAAGCTTTTAAGAGAAACGGATACCCATCGCTATGTAAGAGGTTCAAGCAAATCATGTTACAGGCAGATTGCTCCTATTGATTACTTCAGTTTGCTGCACCTATGTCATTACGTGACATTGTGAAGTAACCATCCCGCATTTCACGCGTACGGTGCCGTTCACATGCTAAAGGTAAATGCTAAGAGCAAGTTCAATATGCATTCCATACATAGTTTTGTGACCCGTCTTTTGAGACAGTCACATATTTGTCCGGAATTTTTATTGTTAGGTGATGCACATGATAAATTCATCAGTGATTACTAAATTTTGGTGAACTTTTATGGTTAGTTCATTGAAAGTCGAATTCAATCACATGATGCACTAAACTTTTATTTCTTTGCGGTCCATACTTTTCTATCGGAATCTGGCAAAATTTCTTTCGATAAGACACTGACCTAGCGGACACATTGCCAATTTATGTGGAGGACACATCACTGTCACGCTGTCACGGGACCAATGATGTTGACATTTTGTCAAATAGAGATTATTGTGAATATAAGGTTGGTCTTGTAATTTGTTGTGACATTGCATGTAGCATGATCAAGAAAACTAGTTAATCAAATTGGTAGTCGGAAACACAAAATTGAGATTAAAAAACTAATCACTTATTGCATATTGTATGGTACTCTGCATGATTTTTGTTCGTAGTCCGTTTGGATGATCTAAGCAGCTTGAGGAGCATCCTTGCCTTCATCTTGGTCGTATCACCACACTGGCTCTGTAGAAGCAGCAACACCTGAGTCAGAGCTCCTGCTTTTAGTGCCGCTTCTCTTGCCTCTGATGAATCATAGCACAAGAGGATGAGTGAGTTCACTGCACTCTCACTGTCCTCATGATCCGATACTCTGAACAACGTCTTGACCAGAGCACTCGTTATGCCCTGTGGGTCATCAAGAATTGCCTCTTTTGCCTTCTCAATTCGTAGAAGCTGCTCGAGCAATCGCATCGCCAACGGCGCTGATGATGCTCTCTCTTGTGTCTTGGCACGTAAAATGTATGCGAGGAGTCCATCAATTAGGCCTTCTCGCAGCAAGATTTCTCGGATTGATTCCAGAGAGCATAGAGACGTTATGGCCTTGATTGCCGCCTCTGAGACCTCGGGATTTTGATGGAGGAGAAGGATGATCCCACGTAAGAGTTGGAATCTATGGCCGAGCTTAGTGAGGAGCTCTTTGGTCTCGAAAGACGATGACATTTTCTCGACTAGTCGACACAAACTAATCTTGGTTGTGACTGCTCCATGCTCGAACAGTGCTAGGAATGATGCCAATTTCGACTGTTCTTTGAGCATATTGAGACACTGAAGCTCACCAAGGTCCAACAGTTTCAATATACAAGATAGAGCTTGGTCCACAAGATGCACATGATCAGGACTCATAGCGGAAGGCACTCTTGATTCCGCGTTCCCGAAAATTAGCTCCAACAACATCGGCAAGAATCCCAACCGGAGAAAAGCAGCACATTTCATGGCAGATTCCGCAGACAAAACGCGAACTCTGCCAAGCGCGTGAATCTTGTTGGCTAAGGTGGACTCAGGCGACTCAAGGCTGCGTCTCAAGGCGATGAGGCAACGGTCAGGATCAATCGTCTCGAAATGATCAGGGCTGGCTACGCAACCCAATCGGAGCCACTGCTCAATCAAATGCCGGAGAGTGTGGTTCGGAACAACGGACGGGTCGTGGAGCCTCTGCATCGTGACTGGGCAGGTGAGGTTACCAGCGGCGAGCCACTTCTCTATGCTTGGCCGGTCATAGGTCTGGCCTGTGCACAGAGTGACCGGGTCAGTGAACAAGCCTAGGCTAATTGGGCATCTGAACAAATGGGGAACACCCATTTCTGGGTCTTCCATGGGGGATTTGGATGAGCCCAAATTGTTCAGTCTTTGAGAAAAAGCAATAAAAGAACCCAGAAAGATGGGGAAAAAAGACCAGAAATGGGCAATCAATTTGTGAAGAAGCAGATCGTAGGGACAATCCGGAAACAAGGAAGAATGAGAAAGGCAGTATTGGTTCAGAGGCAGTCAGATGAAATGAAAACACCAAGAAACAAGCACTAGATGAGGAAATCCAGGACAGGATACAATCCACCCAAAAAAGATTACAGCTAAAATAATCCAGAAAAATTGTGGGACATGCTCTCTCTCTCTCTCTCTCTTGTATAAGGGAATATTTATGAATGCAGTTCAGTCAAACTGACCCACCTTGAAAGAGTTAATGGGGCATTGTCGTTGAAGTTTTAATGTGCCCCACATTAGTTGAAAGAAGGATGGGGCATGATGTGTTTTTTTGAAAGGAGAGCTGCTGGTTCCCTCGAGTATGATGAGATGTGCAAAAGCAATCATGCAATAGGAATCACCTTGTGACCAGGGAAAAAAATAAAATCGTAACATCGATCTTTGAGTAACGTTGTAAACAAAACCAATCACAATACATGAATTGTGTGAGCATTTTCATTTTTGGGTGCATCTCACAGATCCTTCATATATGATTGGCTTGGTATAATAGAACGGGTCTAGATAATACTAAGTCATAAACTGGACGTCACTTACTCATCAAGCCATGGTTGTTCTTGTCTAGAAAGGATATGATAATTACGCACAGGTCCACAACAATGGATAGTATTTCTTTTTCAACAACTATCTAGCAATTTTTGTTGATGATCAAAATATTAGACCTTAATTAAATTTTTTCAAGCAATATAAATATTTACTTTTCAGGAAAATATTTTTTAAATTATTAATTTTTCGCCAAACAAAAGGATCAAATAATTGAAAGTTAGACAATTATTCATTTGCTTCTCGGGAATTGGAAGAAAATGTCGCTTTGAAATTTGGAATCTTTGAAAAAAAGTTATGCTTCAGATTTCTGGAAACTAGGGAGAATTTCACCAACGATAATGTGCTGACGTCTTGGCTTTCAGCTTTTTCAGTACTTTTTGACACAGGAATCTTGATATTGGGATTGAAATTACTGCACAAAAGGAAAAAGTGTTACATGTGCATGCATCTAGAGAGGGGAAAAAAGAATAAACCAAGAATAGAATTCCATTAAGTGGTCTACGCAATCACTCTTTTGAATGCCCTCACCTAAATTCAAATTTTGCTTCTTGTCAATCTATGACCAATTTTCACTTTGCATCTGGTTTCAATTGAGCACATGACTTGATTAAAAAAATCTAGTCCTCGAGGAATAACTGAGAATAGGATATTTTATATTTCAAAGAAAGAAAAATTGGTTCACCAATCTCTCGATATATAATTTTGTGCAGAGAGAGAACAATTTATAGAACATCGCTTCCAGCTATTGATTATCGATTTGATCGGTTTGAGGAACTTGGTGGTCAATTCAGATCACAAATTGAACTCTTAACAAGATCTAATTTTGCGATCCCACTTTACTATGTATATATTTTGTAATTTCAAGGTTAACTCCTCCAAAAAAATCTCTGTCTTTTGGGATACCAACACCCTAAACTTTTTTTTTTTCTCGCAAATATCCCAAGCTTGTACTAGTGACTCAAAAATATCTTCTATCAAAGTTCCGTCCATAATGACCGTTTAAAATCCTACGTGGCGTTGCCCACATATGCTACCATATTGGATTTTTAACTACCATTATTGATGAAACATACTTTTAGGTCACTAATACAAGTTTTAGGTATTAGTGAGAGGTAACATGAAAATAAGTTTAGTGTTTTTGGTGGCTTTAATTTATTTTCATTCTAATGTCCGTTAAAAGTAACCATTAGTATAGTTTGAACACGTTAATGGGCATCCTGTCAGACCTTCGGAGGTAGTCACTAATCCCTTTTGGGAATTTTGTGACATAAAAATTAGTTTGAAGTAAATGTGACACGGGTGTGTCAATTTAAGGTTTTTGGTGGTATTAGCCCTTAAAAGAATTAAATATTTAACAATCACTAGTTTAGGATTTTGGTGGCTTTAAATTAGGAAAAAAACTGTGACCCAATATTATATCGATGGGGATATTATATCTTAATAATGAATAGGAGCATCATTATCATCATGGTAATAAAGATTTTGGGATAAGAATATTATAAGTGTCATTACTTTCATATGTCGTTAACTTGAGTGTCATTATAAGTGTCATAACTTTTATTTCGATTGCTTGAGTGCCTGAACTTCTAAAAAACGTTCACTTGAATGCCATAACTTTCAATTGATCACTTAAATGTCAAAATTTTTCAGAATGTGCACCCAAGTATAAAAAATCTAACATGGCATAACACTTGTAGTGAATGTTTTTAAAAAGTTATGGTACTCAAGTGATAGATTAAAAAGTCATATGGCACTATAGTGAGCATCGTACATAAGTTATGGTACTAAAATGATTGAAAAGAAGTTATGGCACCCAAGTGAGCGCCATACAAAAGTTATAACACTTGTGATATCCTTATCCCTAAAAGTTTTCATCACCATAATGATTTCCCAAAAAATTGATATAATTAATACCTTCGGCACCCCAACTATCGGAAGTTGGGATGGCAAAGAATGGTCGGCATTAGTGTTGATCACTCCTTCAGGTTGATCCTCCTAACATCAATATCGGCATTGATGTTAGTATAGACCCCTCCAATGTCTTTACCTCCAACTTCAAGGTTAGGCATGTTGATTGAATCATCTGTATAAGCATCGGCATCAACATCAACGTGGGTAACAATGTTCTCTGGATCAAGTGCATCATGTGCAATGTCGACGTCTGCAATAACACTGGGCAAAGATGATAACACCAACTTCCTACGTTTCTTCAAGAGGGCAAAATCTCTTTTCACACTTCTTCCTCTTACCTTTTGTTGAGTACGTCTTGAATTTTGTTTCGGGTATTCGATTCAAATTGAGTTTTGATACCCGTATTCAAATTTGTGGCAACCTGACTTGAGAAAAATAAATGGAGTTTTAGTGTTGGTAACATAGGGCTTGGGCTGTTAGACCCAAGCCCGCACCCAACACTGGAGCAAGTATAAGTATTGTTTTCTCAAGTTATTTGGTTTAAAAAGTATAGGCAAAAAGAGCCTTAAGGTTTTTGAGCCACTTTTTGTAATCATTGAATTTCTATAATGGATTTGCTTCTCCTTTCCCCGTTATTTTTCCTGCAAGGATTTTCCACATAAATCTATGTGTTCTTTTATTCTTCACAATTTTAATTTTGTTGTAGTTTTTGCATTGGAGCCATAGGGTTTTTCAATCTTCTAGTTATGGCTTCAAATTCAACAACAAAATTTGATATTGAGAAGTTTGATAGGAGTGACAGGTTCAATCTATGGGAGGTTCGTATATTAGCTGTTCTTACGAAGCTTTGAAGAAAACTCTATTTGGGAAAGGAAAGAAATCAGAAAGCACGTCAGATGAACCCGCATAGAATTTGATGAAGAAAGCACGTCAGATGAACCCTCGTAGAATTTGATGAAGAGGCTATGACTACTATTCAGTTAGTCTCACGAGTGAAGTTCTATAGGAGGTACTAGATCAAAAAAAAAAACTACATGTTTTTAAACGAAATTAGAGAGTATTTTTTGTTTGTTGATAAAATCCGTCACCAATTGATTCGATTGTGGATCATGCAATGGCTCTTCACTCTTTGTATGGCTGAAGATGCTTCTCTTAAGTCTCATTTTTCTAAGTTCAATGTTATTATCTTTCAATTAAGAAGTATTGATGTTAAGATTAAAGGTGAGGATCGAGCTCTTTTATTGTTAGTTTCACTCCCTCCATCTTATAAGAATTTTAGAGACACCATGATTATTAGTAGAGAAACTATTGATATTGAAGATGTCAAGACTAGTTTTCTAAATAAGCAGAAATTATATTCATAATTGACTTTTGAAGGCAGTAATGATCATGGGGCTAATTTAATCGTTAGGGGAAGGTCTGTTAGGAGAAGCATTGGTGGCAAGAGCATGTCAAAATCGAAACATAAGGGAATGCAAATCAGTAGAACAATCAGAATTATCAGAACAAATAGAATTAGGGAAACGAAAATCCCACTCAAACTGGTGTTGCTGAAGAAGAAAACGAAAATTGATTATCAATTCCATATGATAATGACAAATTCAGTGAGAGCTGGATTCTTGATTTATGCTTTTTGTACCACGTGTTCTAATCTTGATTGATTCTCCATGTGCAATGATATAATGGCAGAGTTATTCTAATGGGAAACAAAACTAAATGCAAAGCAGTTGGTTTTGGGATTGTCATTATTAAAATGCACGATGGCATGATAAGAACCTTGGAAAATGTTAGACATGTTCCTAGTTTGAAGAAAAACCTCATCTCTTTGGATACTCTTGATACTAACGGTTGTGGATCTATAGCTAAAGATGGAAGTACGAAGATTATAAGAGGTTCACTACTGTTGATGAAATGGTTGAAAACCGGCACTTTATATCAGCTACAAGGCACTACATTTACCGATTCAGCTGCAATTGCATCCGCTATAATAGAATCAGACATCACTAAATTATGGCATTTGAGATTAATCAATATGAGTATTACAGGGATAGATGTGCTCAGTACGAGAGATCTTCTATGTGGTTAGAAAATTGGAAAATTGGAATTTTATGAGCACTATGTTTTCGAGAAATAGAAAAAGGATCAATTTCAAAACATGAATTCACACAACAAAGGGCATTTTAGGTTATATTCATTCTGATATTTGGGGCCTAC
The DNA here is from genome assembly GCA_031216235.1 of Syzygium jambos. Classification (NCBI taxonomy): domain Eukaryota; kingdom Viridiplantae; phylum Streptophyta; class Magnoliopsida; order Myrtales; family Myrtaceae; genus Syzygium; species Syzygium jambos. Next base: position 7,168,938 of record CM062228.1, read on the forward strand.
AAAAGTTCCTTCGAAAGGCCTTGGATCAAGATATCTATTGACTTTCATTGATGATTTTTCGAGAAAAATTTGGGTATATATTCTAAAGTCGAAGGATGATATTTTTGTTACATTTAAGCAATGAAAAACATTGATTGGGAAGCAAATCGGTAAGAAGATAGGCTGAGAACAGATCATGTGCAAGAATTTTGTGGAGACTCGTATAATGAGAAAAATGAAGGTATTGTAAGGCATCATACTAAAGTGAATACACCATCACAAAATGGTATTGCAGAATGTATGAACAAAATCTTATTAGAAAGGACTAGGTGCATATTATGTAATGCTGATTTGGCTAAGGTAGTAATACAGCTTGTTGGTTAGTAAATCGTTCTCCGCTATGATGGCAAAGCGTCATTTAAAGGCGCATCATCCTTCTCTCTATAAATGTTCTTCTTGGGAAAAGGATGCTCTAGAGAGCAGATGATTGGCATAGGAATACCTTGGGTAAGTTCGAACTATCTAGCACAATATTGCAAGAATAAACTTTGAACCCAAGATAAAATTTTCCCTTAGTCGATATCCTTAGAGGGAGATCGACAGAAGTGAGTACGCTAAGCTAAAGTTTTTTTACTCTATTTTGAGGTCTAATTTGGGAAAAAAGGAAACCAAAACCAAGAGAACGAATGGGATAAAAGTCAAATCATTGAGTAGGGTGACGATAGAAAAATTGGAGGATATACTTAAAAGGGGAAATATTTTCAAGAATGGGCATAGGAGGGTGACTCAACCAAAGACACCCAGCAATATCAGGAAAGTGTTGCTGAATCTCCAACTCGCTAGACTCGGTCAGAGCACACATCTCTTCGTAAAAAATTGAAAAGTATAGAGCAACCAAGGCTTGAAGAACCCAAAAGGGGCCGAAGAACACACCAGACTTGTTCCCATGCATTGGCCAGTGTGCATGTGTCATTCCTTTGTACAGAGCAACAATAACAAGTTGACCTATTGTGATCGGTATACTTTCGGCCAAATAATGAGCTATATCAATGAAAACCTCGGAAACTTTTGATTGATGGGTGACAAAAGATGTACCGAGAGAGCCAATACATAAAAAAGGCAGTGTGTTCAACATGAGTGACCTCATCAGAATCTCAACAGAATTTGGTTATAATATGCCGTAACAAAATTCCCTGAGTGTCACATACTTAAAATATTGGAACTTATATGGTTCATAATTAATAATATATACTTCATACGAACGAAGACCGGTAATACCAGCCAAATTAAGAAGGATGATTGACATTGGTCTCAAAGGGAAGACAAAGTAGTTTGTCGAAACAGTAGAATTCTAGAGCCAAATTGATTTTGTCTTGCTCCCCAGGGGAACTCACATGAGATTTCATCCTCAAATACAATTGATAGAACTTAAAGGATAAAGGGATAAGTGCATTCAAAATCCTAAAACTTATCATGAAAGTGTAATTGAGTCCTAAAACTTTCAAAAAGTGCAAACAAGTCCTAAAACTTATCACGAAAGTGCACTTGAGTTCTAAAACTTTAAAAAAGTGTAAACAAGTCCTAAAACTTGTCACGAAAATGCAAATAAGTCCTAAAACTTATCAAATTAGTTCAATCAAGTCCTTCCATTGATTATACTTTTTGAAAATTTTAGGACTTGTTTGCACTTTTGTGACAAGTTTTAGGATTTATTTGCACTTTCGTCATAAGTTTTATGACTTATTTGCACTTTTTGAAAGTTTTAGGACTCAAGTGCGCTTTCGTAACAAGTTTTAGGACTTGTTTGCACTTTTTGAAAGTTTTAGGATTGAATTGCACTTTTATAACAAATTTTAGGATTTTTAGTACACATATCTCAAGGATAAAAGAAGGAAAAGCCCTAAATCGAGTAGATTTGGTGGGCCACAAATATTCTATATTATAGGCCTCATGAACGGAAATGTTTTCTTCCATGGACTGAGGGAAACGGTTGTTAAGATATCGAGGAATACGTTGTTCTCTAAAAGCAAAGACCCAAGATTATTTGTTTGGGATTTTCCTCATACTTATTAATAATATGAAGAAGATAGTTGTTGTGTTCATCTTCCTCCTTGAGCCTATCGAAGCGAAATAGGAATGTCGAAGGTTGAAGTGTGAGAGCTTTGTTTTTAGGAGCCCTTGAGATCAGATAAAATAAGGTGATAACTAAAAGGAATTACTAAAGAACTTAGTAAAATTGATATAACTGTTATGGTGGTCCAATACTGAATAAACGAGCACCTCCTTCAGATGGAAAAATATTATCAATTACCTTGAACTAATTTTTTTGTCATAAAACTCACAAATTAATACATATGTGACACATTTACCCCAAATTAATTTGCGTAACAAAAAATCATAAATGGGTACATATGTGCTACATTTACCCCAAACTAGTGTATCAATGGCATGTTTACCCCAAATTATAGTAAATCTAGGATTTTTTTGGGGTAAATGTGGCGCGGGTACTGGAACAAATATGGCACGAGTGTATCTGTTTGAGATTTTTTTTTACATAAATATTAGTTTGGGTAAATGTGGCATGAGTGCACCAATTTGGAATAAATATAGCACGGATTTACCGGTTCGGAAGTTTTTTACACAAAAATTAGGGCAAAAGTACACTAGAAATGTCATAACTTGTGTACGGCGATCACTTTGGTGTCCACGCGACCGGCAAGCGATGACTCAGCTATAAACCGACGGTGATGCACGACTAGTCCTCGAGTGACGCTAGCGCAGGACCCACCACCACGGCGTCACACTTAAGAATCTCTAACGACTACGCTGGGGTTTGAACTCTGATCCCTTCGTGGGGGGACCAGAACGCAAGCCAACGCAGCCGCTGCGGCCGGTGGTTTTTTTTCGGATCACTTTGGTGTCAACTTTTTTGAAAAATGATCATTCTAGTGCCAATGCTGACGTGGCTCGCGCGGAAATTCGATGTGACGCTAACATGGCTCGCCGAAGAGGTCCAGTCAGCATTAAAAACCAAAAACGACTCCGTTTAGCTTGATGACGTGTACTTTTTTTTGTTAAATTAAATTATATTAAATAAATAAATAAATAATTTTAAAAAAAGGAGGTTGCAGCAGCGGCGAGGGAGTCCTCGCCGTTGCTGTCGCCAACCCACCACTGCCGGGAAGGGCTGGCGGTGGTGAGCACAGTGATCGGCGAGGGCCGGATCCGGTGAGGTGAGACCTCGCCGTCGCGACCCAGGCGACGGTGAGGTCTCGCCTCGCCCAGCGAAGGCGAGGCCGACCTCGCCATCGCCTGGGTCGCAACGGGGAGGCGCAGCCTCGCCTTCGCTAGGCGAGGCGGGACCTCGCCGTCACGACCCAGGCGACGGCGAGGTCTCGCCTCGCCTAGCGAAGGCAAGGCCGCACCTTGCTGTCGCGACCCAGGCGACGGTGAGGTCGGCCTCGCCTTCACTGGGCGAGGCGAAACCTCGTCGTCGCGACCCAGGTGACGACGGCCAGGTCTCGCCTCGCCGGATCCGGTCCTCGCTGGGCTCGACAAGGGTCGTCGGGCCCCGACCAGGGACCAGCGACCCTCGCCGACCACTGCACCCACCATTGCCGGCCCTTCCCAACGGTGGTGGGTTGGCGGCAACAGCGGCGAGGGCTCCCTCGCCGCTACTGCAACTTTTTTTTAAATTATTTTTCTAAAAATTAAAAAATTCGAAAAAAAGCTACATAATTTCCACGTGTACAAGTCAGACCATTTTTTTAAATATAAATGTCATGTTAGCTTTTTGACCGGAGTCACTAAAGTGATCTATTTTCCTCCGACTTGGCACCAAAGCGATCCGAAAAAAGTTATGGCACCAAAGTGATCATCGTACACAAGTTATGACACTTCTGGTGTACTTTTGCCCAAAAATTAGTTTATTATAAGCACGGTATAAACGTACTAGTTTGGGGAGGTTTGGTGGTGTCAACCCTTAAAAGAAAGTCTTGATCATTATTTTTCAATAGGATTGAGTCTGACAAGGTAATTTGAAGATGAGAGGCCGATTCACCAAGAGAATTGTTGATCCTAGGAAAGAGTTGTCGATCAATTTCCTAAAGTTGTCGATTCAAGAAGTTTGAAGATGAAAACTCTCACCACTCGCACAACTCAAGAAAGAGAAATAGGCAAATAGGCTTTTTTCCTTTTTATTTCGCCTTATCAGAAATAATCACAAACTTGCCTTTATATAGGCTTGTTACGTTACTCTTGAATAATTCATAAATATATCCAGGACTTCAAGGAGATAAATTCCTAGGATTTACAATTACATTGATTAGACATAGAAACACGAACAGTCGAGACTCTTGAAAGCAACATTATAATAAAGTCTCTCTCAATTGGAAGCCGAACAGATATCAACGTTAAAATTGTATATCGACAATCATGTAGTCGATTGACAACTATTACTTTTCTTTGTTTTTTTGGTCAGAGATTGACAATCATTACAATCGACAACTTGTTTACTATATCAATAACCTTTTCGCATAGTCAGCAACCTCCTCCGAAATGAATTCGATTTAATTACTAATGGAGTCTACGTCAACAAAATTCGCAGCCAGTTCATCTAGTTTATGCCATCAGTCCTCCTTTGGTTTTTATGCCGATGGCATTCTATTATAAGTGGAATATCGAAATTATGCTTAATTTATCTTCTTTCTTGTGGAATTCTTTTGGGGTTAAAAGAAAAAGTATATGCCCCACGACTGGTGCAATTTCTATGGAAATAATCATCAATCCCATGTCTAGTCGTGTTGTCATGTTGGAGGTTTTGCATACCAAATCACGTGCTTGAGCATGGAGTCTTAATCAGCAATCATGGTACGTAGTCAAATCAGGGAATAATGGCAGTTCATCATCGCTAGTATTCTAAGTTCTCGTTAATAAGCGGGTTAGGTCTCACTCTACACTAATTTTGACAAGTCAAGTTATTTAATTTTACAATTTCTTTTTGTTGACATGAACACACTATGAGATTCTCAAGATTTTGCAGGAAAAAAAAATTAAATGAAAAGATTCACAAAGTCAACCGCCCATTGTTTTTGCGGAACAAGGCAAGTTCAACTGCTCATTGTGCCAGATTTTTTAATCAATGAAAATTGAAATCTAATTGTATGTTCTCTATATACATTTGTTTACAGTTGCATAAATATAAGTCCTTGAGGCCTTATGTAAGAGTGACGCCCCATTGATAATGGATTGGAAAATATGTATGTGTAAAGAAATTTCTTTTGTAAGTGTCACAAGTTTCAATTGGATATTGAAACCAGTAAAGCCCAAGTGTTGAACAATTGACCTTTTTAGACATATTTAGAGGTGGTAAAATGGGTCATGGGTCAGATTTAGATTGCTAGAATTGTATCACATGAAAATGGGTCAACATGAGTTGAATGAGTCAATTTGGGTCTAACCCATTTTCAACTCATTCGAACTCGACTCAATCCATCAGTTTGATAGGCCTACATGAAATTGAGAATTACCACCTTTAGTGAGATTTTTTTTATACATATCATTGCTTGGATGCATTTCTCTCTATTAACGATGGTTCATCCCATAACTACTTAAATAGTTGAATTTCCACATAGATGTATGTGACATCATTAATTGTCTTCATTATGTTATATGGAAATAAAATTACATAGTTAAATTAAAGTAAAACATTATTGGCAGGTCAAATATTGGTCTTACGTGATATATGTTCAATGCATAAGGCATTCTTAGCACTTAATAATTTCAACATTAGGTCTAGCACTAGGGTGTTCAAAAGAACAGGATAGGATTGGGAATCTCCCGAATTAGACCGAAAAGGCTGGTTTTGGGCGATTTCTGATTCCAATAAATTGCAACTAATGAATATCGGTCCGGTTTCTTGTTCTAGGTGTGGACTTAACCACTCAGACTATACCAACATATATTTTAATTTTACTTTTCAAAACCCTAACTCTTTCAACTGTATTTCTTATTGCTTAGTTTCTTCAATCTCTCTCTTTCTCTCATCTCACTGGTGACTCTCTCGGTCTTAGGCCTGCACCACGGCCACCCCGCCCCTGCCCCCTCCCACATTTCATTGCCACCGCTGTGAGCAGCGCTCCGCCACTCTCGATGCCGGAAGCCATCTTCACCTCTCCCTCTCTCATCTCGCACTTGTGACTCTCTAAGCCGCCTCTCTCTCTCTCTCTCTCTCTCTCTCTCTCTCTCTCTCTCTCTCTCTCTCTCTCTCTCTCTCTCTCTCTCTCTCTCTCTCTCTCTCTCTCTCTCTCTCTCTATTATCGCCACCGCGTCTCACCTCGCTGTCACCGTCTTGAGCAGCTCTCCAAAACTCGCAGTGCTGCACACTGTTCTTCCCTCTTGGTACCCCATCTCTTTCGCTCTCTGTCTCTCTCTATCTCTATATTAGCATGTTGACGGCGCAAGAGCAGCAAGCTGGAGCATTTTATAAATGGCCTCATTGGCAACTCGCTCTATTTCTTTATTGTTCTTTTATAGTCTTCTTGTTATTGTTTTAATTGTCTGCTCCAATCTTTTGTATTCCTTAGTGAAATTGCAAAATTGTGGTGAAGCTTGTGAAATTGCATGTATAGCCAACTCGAGACACGACCGGTTTTCTAGGTGGGTCCAACAATCAGTGGGTGGTTCCCGGTTCCCAAAGTGTGGAACTAGCCTTTGTGGGTGTTTCCCATTTTAGGGTGGGAATTGGCTTACCCTGGAGCCGATCACCCCTATCTAGTGCACGTTAAATTACGTAAATTTAATGAGCATAGTTCCACTAGATTAATGGAATATTATGATAGTGTCATGGGTGCAAGATTATTGTACACTAAAAATGCCCAAATTGCTTTTGGGAGACAAAATTAAATTCATCTATATATGAGTCTCATATGTTTTTCATATGGTCATTTATCACATGTTTTAATCACATTCTTTCTCTCCACTCTTGTAACCACAAGCTTTGCCAAGATAGCCACTTATCAACTCATTCAACTTGCCAAGCCTCCTTCAATTTTTAGTACATGTTCTAACTATGCAATTACATCATGCAAGACATCATTTTCCAATTCTAGCCCATTAATGTTCTTGATAAGCTTGCAAATCAAGCCTCCTCATTCATGCACCTACTTGACCAATCTCTCTCTCTCTCTCTCTCTCTCTCTCTCTCTCTCTCTCTCTCTCTCTCTCTCTCTCTCTCTCTCTCTCTCTCTCTCTCTCTCTCTCTCTCTCTCTCTCTCTCTCTCTCTCTCTCTCTCTCTCCACTACTACTCATTATCTTTCTTATGTAGTTCATCTCTTGCTCATTTTCTCTCTCACTCTCCACTACTACTCATTATCTTTCTTATGTAGTTCATCTCTTGCTCATTTTCTTCTCTACCAAAACGTGAAGGCTTACCACTTAAACCTACTCAAATCCTTTGAGTTTTGAGAAATATGGAAGCTAAGATCAAGGGGTATAAGTTAGTGTCCTCAGAAAATTATCCAAAAAGTCCTAAATCTATTATATGGCGGCCAATTTAATCCTAAACTTTTCAATTTTGGCCGAATTAGTCTTAAACCTTTTGACAATTTTTCAATGAAGTCTTTCGGGCCAATTTAGATTGAATATTGCTAACGTGGTTGTTGGCCTTTTGGCGTGGCATGGCTAGCACTCGCCTACATGAATTTTACAATTTTTCATAAATTCTTTTTTTCTCTTTTCTTTTTTTTCCATTGTCCATCTTCTTGAAAGGGCTGGTGGGGATAGCCAGGGCCTTAGCAAAGGCTGGCGACCGTCCTCGCTTGCACGACCTCGCTAGCCACTAGGCTAGGGGTAGAAAAAAGAGAGAAAATAACGAAAAGAAAAAATAAAATATTATAAAGAATTTAGGAATTTAAAAAATTGCAAATATTATCTACGTTGGTGTTGTGCGTGCAATGAAAGACGGCCAAGCACTGACTGCACTATCATGTTAGCAATTTCCAATTAAAATTGGCTGGAAAAATTACATTGGAAAATCATAAAGAATAAATTGGCAAAATTGGAAAGTTTAGAATTGAATTGGCTGTCGTATAATAAATTTATTATTTTTTGGATAATTACCTCTGTTGTGCTCCATTTAATCATACAAAATTCTTTGAAATGGATGGATATGTTCACTCAAAACTTTCCATTCAAAGAGCACCTTTTGTTAAAAAACCTCTCTTCTCTCGGAAGTGCTTCCCTCTACCCATTGGGGTAGCTTAGCTCAAGGTAAACCCTAATAGCTTCACATCTAGCTCTCTTCACTCTTCACTCGGAAACGATTCCCTCTACCTTTGAGGGTTTTTCAGCCATGGTAAACCATAACAGCTTTTCCTACTCCTCCCTTTCCGAGTTATTTCACCTTGAGTCACTAACTGATTCTCGGTAACCCTTTGTTGCGAAATCTCTTCACCCACCCTCAACCCTTCCACCAGTCTACTTATATAGCTTCGAACACTCTTGCCCAACCCTAAGATCACTCGCTGAAGCCGAATCTCTTTGGTGAGGGCGTGCAACCCTAGTCTTGCCCAGGTCGGAGTTCTAGAGCTGTGGTGATTGTCGTTCACTCCAATGGAGCTGGGGGAAGATGCAGACCAGAGGTTAGCCTTGCTCTGCAAAAAATTAGGAAGATTGTGGTCAGACAAATTTACCAAGAATGTGGAAGGTATTCTGGCTTCATCAAAAGGTAAGGATGGGAGTCTTACGCTGATAGGGCATCTATTAAAAAACCCAAAGATAAACTTTCAAGCTCTCCAAAACACAATGAGGAGAGCTTGGCGAGTAGAAAGTGCAGAGTTCACACCATTAGAGCAGGGTATATTTGCTATAACTTTTGAATCCTAAGCTGTGAGGAATAGTGTAATGGACCTTGGTCCATGGTCTTTCATGAATAATCTCTTGATCCTGAAACCATGGGAACCAAACACCACCGCTCTAAGCTATAAATTTGATTCATGTGACTTCTGGGTACACATTCTGGGGCTTCCTTTCGAGTGGCCTTCGGTGGAAGTAGTTCGCGAAGTAGCTAGAAATATAGGTCAAACGCAAGAAGTAAAAATCGAAACAAGAGGTATGGTCTCTTATGGTAGGGCACGAGTGACATTGGATCTCAACTTACCCTTGATGTCCGGCATGCTTACTGAAAATGAAAGGAAGAAAATTTGGCTGGGCTTTAAATATGAGAGGCTCCCTTTCTTCTGTTACTCCTATGGGAAAATAGGGCATTACGCTTCTGACTGTGAGGGGTTGCCATTTAGTGTTGAAGATGTGAATTTAGAGGAGGACAAACTGTTCGGCCCTTGGCTGAAGGCTGAAGTAAACAGTAACAGTCCCTTTCGGAAGTTATTTCATGGCAAATACTTAGTACAACCTATGGAAGAAGAAAGTATTCCAGAGACACCAACTTATTCTGGACAAATGGTAATCTATGAGGCGAGCAGCTCGGGCCACATCCAGCATACCCAACAAAATCAGGAGGACAAGGCAAAAACCAAACCACCTCAGAAGATCAGAGCGAGCAACTGGTAAAATTTCATGACACCTCGGCGGATGACCAAGGACTTCCCAAAGAACTTGACCTGATCATGGCTCAAGCTTGCTCCAACAAAAAGAAGCTAAGAGGTATGAAAACTCCAGCGCTGAAGAAGACTAGAAGGTTCAGTCCATACAATTCTCAAGGGAACAAGCAGTTACTATTAGATGAAGATCAACTACTGGAAACGCCAATCAGAGTTACTGTCGACACCTAAATTTTGACGATCACGTTAGGTAAATATTGCATAGAAAAATTAGGGATTAAGTTTTAACCCCTAAGCAAAAATATTAAAATTGCATAGCATATAATTTAGGTTCATGTCGGTTAGTTGCATTCCACATCGAACTGGCGGTGGCAAGTGAATTGAAAATCCATCGCGCAAATCGAGCTCGAGCACTGAACGAAACTCGACTCACTCGAAAGAAAGGGGCCGAAAATCACAAGTCTAAAAGGCCTTGGTTGTCTTAATTTGAGCTTAAATCAGCCCATTAAGCTTAATTAAAGAAAAGCCCGAATTAATTTAGCCCATTTGGAATTAAATAAAAATTAAAGGATAAAGCCTAAGCCAAAGCCCATTAGGACTAGGAAATCCGGTCAATTAACCTAGGGTTGCGATATAAATACGTCGTTATGCATCATAATCAAAGGGGAGTTCTCATAATTTTCAGATCAGATTTTTTTTAGAGAGACACGCGAGTGAATCACTTGGGAAAAGAGAGAGAGCTCGCAAAGGTCAGGAGCCGTCCTTGACAGAGAGGTTCACGTAGAGAGATTGGCAATAAAGAACAAAAGAGAGGGGCTGATTTTCCATGAGGAGGTCTCTCATCGAAAAAAAATAGAAAACGACGTTCAAGGAGTTTTCAAAGTCCAGTTTCTCTTAGCCACCGTGATTGGCACACGCCCAGAGTCCTCCCGGCTGCCGCGCTACTGTGTATCATCATCGCATTCAGCCACTCAAGCCACACCGTCATTCATTCCCAGGCGTTCCACCCGGCAGTGTTATCCGGCGTTCGTCAACACTGAAGCCACCACCACTATTGCTGCTCCTGCAACCTTGCTTCAGCAAGTCCGGTGTCACTTCTAGCTAAGCCCAAGTGTCCTGCACAAGTTCGAGTTATCCACGTTCCATAATTCCCTGCTCCGAGAACCAGTCCAAGCCGTGGAGGTCCCCAGCTAAACAGCATCTTGCTGTCCGTGAGCAACACCGACGAGAGGCCACCGCCGTTGCTCTCGACTCCGCGCCATCGCTCGTGCACCGCCGCTCGTGCATCGCCTCTTGTGCGTCGCCGTCGCCACACACTACCGAGTTTAATCCTTCACGGCAGCAAAACACCAGCAAGCCCGCGACCAGACGTGAGACGCCGTGTCATCGCCGCGAGCTGCCGTCGTGCGTCGTCGCCGCCCCCAACGCCTCGCCGCTAGTCCCGACGCACCGCCGGTCACAATTCCGATCCGCGTGGTTCGAATTTGGAAGATATCCGCAAATTAGGTAAGATCATTATCCGAATATTTTTCGAAATATTCAATTTCCTAAGTTTTTGGTGTTTAAATATTTCGTGGATATTACTTGATGTATTGCTAGATATCTTAGGATAATTTTGTGCGCTATATCCGCAATATTTGAAAATATCTAAAATTGGGAAATTTTCCTAATTTGGCAACGTATCTGGACGACTATCCGACCTTATCCCTAAGATACGATACGCGGCGATACGGAAAATCGTTATCTTGTCCATAATCACTTGGACACGATAATAGATTTTATCTGCTTTCCAAATTTGACCAATCAACTTTCCGTCAATATCTATAACCCTATAGATATGATTGTCAGTTTGATTTCTTTGCCTTATCCGAATTTGAATAAATCTTGCGGACTGCGTGTTTTGTTTGAATGTGGTTGCTATCTTTGTTTAATTGTTTTCCTTTAAAATAAAGAAAATCCAAAATTTTGTTAGTTAGATTTAAATTAGAAATTTTGCATGTTTAGGGAACCCTAAATATATCTAGAAGATAGGATAATTATTTAATTTAAATTGGGACTTGAGATGACTTATTTCCTAGTTCAAATTAGGTGTTATTTTATTCCTAATAGATTATTTAGGTCATTTTTTTATTTCGAATTTCAACAAAAAATACAAAAAGGGTATCATGTGCATGTCATATAGATTAATTGCATTATCATCGCTATGTCATTGCTACTGGTCACGTCGCATGTCATCTTACCACGTCATTCATAACTTGCCGTGTCATTCCTAACTTGCCGTGTCATCATATATGACATGTCATTGCTTGCATATCATTTAGTGATTATATGTTAGGATCATGAAATTGCGAGTCACGTTAAAATAGGCATGCTTTGTACGTCATCGCATTATAGTAATCGTATTACATGCACTGCATATAGGTTAGTTCTCATTTAAATAAAAGAAAACCCTAAAAAATAGATTTGAGTGGAATTACATGTTAATTAGAAATCATATTAGGGTTATCAACGTGATTTTCTAGCTAACCATGCAGATGCTTACGTTGCTCTAAGGTAAGTATTTCCTATCCATCCTTGCAATTTATTTATTGCTTTCTTGGGTGTTAAATTGGTGGTTTGCGCACCCGCATGAACACCTCACATGTTAGTGATTAGGCTACAAAATGGATCCAGACTGCATGCGAAATATTTTTTGAAAAGAAAAGGTACCGAAAGGGCGTTAGACTAGATCTAACGTAATCAAGTCCCCGAACTTAGAATCTCTGGTTCGTAGGAATAAAACATATCTCCCTATGTTTTATTTAGGTTTCTAATCGACATACCACAAATAGATTAGTGGCGACTCCAAGCACGAAAATATTTGCACGTTAAGAACTTAAATCCTAAGTTGCGAATTGGTAGGGCTTGGGAGGGCCCGAGTTAAGCTTAGTCTTAATAATCCATTAGCCTGAGAGGAAATTTTAGGTCGCGACAGCTTGGCGACTCCGCTGGGGACTTGAGTTAAAACTCTTAGTGGACTTAGGCCAGTTTTTCTTTTCAAAAAATATTTTTTGCTTGGCAGCGAGGAGCCCAGGTACGTCCCTAATATTTTAGGTGTTAAATGTTTTTGCAGAATGGGAGGTATAAGGGGAGGCGTGATTGTTAACCTTTGTTTTGCAGGGAGGTGTTTGGATGTATGATTTATTTTATGCACGAAGCGCTGTATGATATAACTTGCTGTGCATGCCTTGCATTTACACTACACCGCACACAATACCCGCTGCCGGACCTGGGCGGCACAGGTTTAGGATGGTACTAAGATAGCGGACACCCCGAGCACACCCGCGTGGTATGGGTCGCCCTTCTTGGTCCCGAAAGTTTTTTTTACGGTGTCATTGAGTTCCCACCACGGTTGCACCCTTTGCAACCCGGGTCGGCTCCTTGACTAAGCCGGAGACAGGGGAACCTCGGCCTAACCACAACCATGACTGGTTTAGCCCGGTAATCCTCGCGTCTCCATTTTGCAAGCCAGAGTCTAGATAGAAATCGAACCTCACATTTCATGCGCATGTCTTTGTGATTGCCATGGTCCTATTGGGTAAAGTAAGTTTTCTGAGCCTTTATCTTGCAATTTATTTATGTTTCGTATTTTCCTTGGTCGGTCCATGACATTAGGTCGGTCGCGAGTATTGGTCCATATACTATGGGAGGGGCAGACATCCGGATTCTTGATGCTCCTAAGGACGAGCTCCGCGCCTGGTGGAACTTACTCAGTCCGACCAATCGTAAGCTGGTTGAAGGCCACATCGGAAGGTTACTCCCCTTACTCGAAGTCAAAATCCGCACCGGCCTCGTTCGAGCATTAGCGCACTTCTGGTGTCCCGAGACGTCTACCTTTATATTCGGTAAGCATGAGCTCACCCCGACTTTGGAAGAATATAGCGTGCTCATTGGGAAACCTTTAGAGTCGGAGTTAGTTACACCACCTCTAGGAATCGATTCCACCTTAATGTTGTCTGAATTTTTGGGTGTCGGAAAAGATGAATTGGGAAAGGTTTTGAAAGCAAATCGTGGGACATGTCCATTTTCGTTCCTCAATCAATGTTTTGATAAAGCCGCATCTTTTCAAAAAGGCAGAATATTTTTGTTAGCATTTTTCGGGTTCGTAATTTTTCCCCACTGTAAGAATGCGTGTAGTTCATCAATTGCTTGGTTGGTCCAACAAGTCTGTCTTGGAAAGAATTTTGTCAACACTATTTTAGTCGAGACTTTCATTTCCCTCACTAAATTTAAGCAACATGTTGACAAAACGTTTCATGCCCCCGTCGAACTTTTGCAAATTTGATTTTTGTCTCACATAAAAGGATGCGGCGATTTACTCACAATATCTGAGCTTAGTGATTCTAGCCACCCAGTCTTGAGGTATAAAGAAAAACAAGGGGATGCACCTGATTATCACTATTCTGAATGGATCATTTTCATGAAAAACGCTAGACCCCAAGGTTTCCAATGGCATGCTAATTGGTTCCAAGTCGAGGAAGCTCGGCTTACGTGTAATGGTATTGGACCGGTTCCACTCTTGGGTTTCACCGGTGCGATTGAATACTACCCCGCCAGAGTGTCTCGTCAGTACCAGATTCTCCAAGGACTTCCTCCAGCACTACAACCCGAACTCCTCCAAGTCGACTTCACCAATGGCGATGAAGACCACGAAGGGACCGTAGCTCAACTCAAGAAGATGTGGAAGAAGGGTCGCCTCTTAAAGATAGCCCGACCCTAAAAAGAGCTAAAGGGGGAACAGAAGTCCTACTTCGCAACTACCAAGTATATTCGACAGCACAGGGTCCCACAGGAACTACTCCCGAAGATACCCAAGGTGCCTCTCAAGCCTGCCACTCGCTCAGAGAACAACCGTCTCAAAAGGAAGGCCGAAGAAGCTCAAGAGAAAGCATCCAAAATAGCTCGAGCCTATGAGCAATTGAAGAAGGAAGTCGCCGCCCATATGTCTATGGATCAAGTCCAAATAGAATAGCTTGAATTTTTTATACCTTTTTCAGTTCTAGTCTTCAGTCTTGTTTAGGAATTGAGTTTTTAAGTCATCGTCATTGTAAAAAAAAAGCACAAAAAAAATTTCATTTCAATAAAGAGGTTATTTCTAATCAAAGCGGTTAGACCAATGTCATGGATCGGCGTGTGATTCTTCTTAACACTTACGTTTGTCTATTTTATCCGTGAATTAGGTAATTACGGACCGATCACGATCGCCTATTCGCACACGGTCGAGAACTAGAATGGCCGATCAAACCGATTTGCGAGATCGTGTTCTTGGCATTGAGGACCAAATGAATCAACTCCTCGTCGCAATGCAACAAATGTCCGCTGAGATCAAAAACCTTCGGCTGGCTCCTATTCCTACACCCCCTGAGGCATCAGCCCCGAAGCATAAAGGAGGGAAGAATGCCGAAAGTGAGGAAGATGACGATCTTCCCGATTTAGAAGATGACCCCGTCCAGATTATCGTCAACAAGGAAAAACCTGATGAACGGGTCAACAAACTTGAAGAGAGAGTGAAGCAGTTGGAAGGCTCGCATGATTTGCCCTCAATCGACTTGTCTCTTTACTCACAGATCAAAATCCCGAAGAAGTTCAAGATGCCAGACTTTGACAAGTACAATGGCACCTCTTGCCCGAGAGCTCACCTGCAGCTATATCACGTACAAATGACACCGTACGTTGATAATGAACTCCTGATGATTCACGCATTTCAGGCAAGTTTGACGGGTCCTGCCCTGAACTGGTATCTCATGAAGAAGATAAATGGCCTCAAAACCTGGAAGGAAGTTAGTGAAGCATTCCTAAAGCAGTACAGGTTCATAACGGATATCATTCCCACCCGCGATGACCTCGAACGTGCTCAGATGAAGAAGAATGAGTCATTCAAGGATTATGCTATCAGATGGAGAAACATAGCCGCACAGATTATCCCAGAACCCATAGACAGTGAATTGAAGAGGATGTTCATTAAAACTCTTCCGTTCGAATATCGTAATCGGATGGTAGCCACTCCGGCTGACAACTTCAATCAACTCATCCATATAGGTGAACAGATTGAGATAGGGTTGAAAGATGGGTGGTTTGTGGAGCCGTCTTCTTCGACCAATAGATTTAGCACAAGAAAAGAGAAAGAACCAGTAGCTGGAGTGAATGTGATTTATACCCAACCAGGCCGACGGAATGCTAATCCTATCCCAGCAATCCAGGTAGCAGAAGCTCAACAACAAAGCACGGGTCGTCAACCCTTTCAGAAGAAAAATAACAAGAGGCAATTCACTCCCCTCCCCGGATCGTTGTCTCAAGTATTGGCGGTCCTCCGAAAGAAAGGCTTGCTTACCACTGAGCCAAAGCGGCCCAATCCTGAGCAGTTCTATAACTACGATCCATCTAAGAAATGCGATTATCATATGGGTGAGGTGGGGCACTCAACCGACGATTGTTTTACCCTCAAGCACCGAATCCAGAACCTTCTGGACACGAAGGCATTTTCCTTTCAACCCACTAAGCCGAATGTTCAGAGCAACCCGCTCCCTGATCACGCGAGCAATGTGAATGCCATATTTAGTGTCGATGCTAGTCGAATCAAGAATGTCAAGGTGTATACCACTGATGTCTACGATGGGTTAGTGAAAGCCGGTTATTACCCGAGTAATGAGGACCTTCCCCTAGCTGTCATGAGAGAAAGAATCTCAAGAATGGTAGAAGCTGGGATGATCGTTTATGCTGACCACACTGGCATCGTTTCCACTATCTCCGAAGTAGTTATTAATTGGGAAGAGGAGTTTGCTACATTGAATATCGGGAAGGACAAGGGCGGCCCTCTGCCTGAAGATATGCCTCCGCTCGAAGACGTGTCCAATGATGAAGAGATCGTAGAGAGCACGCCTAAAGCTGATGAAGGAAAAGAGGTGATCGACACTTTGGGGCAACCGAGCGAAGACCCTGATGATGCAATGGAGGGAATCACTGCTCTGTTCGATAATTTCTTCATTGGAGATATTGAGAAAGGACCGTTGGAGGGAATGGGCACTGGTCCGCAAGAGTAACACCTTTATTTTTTCGCACACTCCCCTGCGTGGGAATTTTTATTGCTTTCTAGGACTTGCCCCATCTCGGGAGCTGCTTTTTAGGACTTTTAATTTCTAGGACTTGATTGTTGCAATTTCCATTCCAATAAATATAATTCATTTGGTGATAATCAATGAAATTACAAATTATTTTCATTTTTGAGGGCATGTTGAGGTACATCAAACCAGCCCGGTGATGATATCCAACCGATAAAAAAATATAGTCCAAGGGGAATTCTGAGGCCTGGGCTTCTTCATGTTTCCTCGTGTTAAAACTTTTTTGAAAAGAATTTCGAAAAAAAATTAAAAAAAATCAAAAAAAATTTTAGAAAAAAAAGAGAAAAATTTAGAAAAAATGCAATGCTTAGCCCTGTTTGTCCTTCTAAATCCCTTACTTTATGTTTCAGTGGCAATCTTGTGACACGTGAGGGTATGGGAACGGTCCAATATGATGAATCATGTGCAGCCGAGCTTGATCCCAATGACACCGACGAACTCGACGATTCTTCAGCTATTCAGCGCGATCTAGAGCATCATGAAAGACCCAAAGTTCTGACGGTAGACCAAACTATCACCGTCAATCTGAGTGATTCCGGAGAACCCAAAGAAGTGAAGAGTGGGGCAAATCCCCATGAGAGTGAAACGAAAAGCCCGATCCAATTGCTGCATGAGTAGGTAAGTCTTTCAACCAAGAAGTGCGTCAAAGACACTTCGAGGTAAATGATCTAGTCCTAAGAAATGTACTGCCAGTCTTTCCTGTTCCTGGGGGTAAATTTGCCCCAAACTACATTGGTCCATATGTGATTAAAAAGGTGCTTCCCGGAGGTGCCCTGATTCTCGTAGAAACGGACGATCGTGAGTTTTCCACGCCTATTAATTCTGATGCTGTGAAGATATATTATCCCTGATAAGATCTAACATTTTTGCGGCAAAAGTTTTCAAGTGCTTGGCTTTATACTCCGAGTCACAGACATTTCATTTATGAATAAATGGTTTCAATCAATTTAAAGATGGAATGTGTGCATTGGCTTTAAATTCTACTTGATTATTTTGTCAGTCTGCATCATCGATTTCAAAAGGGGAATCTATTTAGACAATTTAATATCTCATGTGGAATAAATTGAATGTGTTGAATGAGGTACATTGGGATGATGAAAGGCAAGCCATATCCTATACACAGTCCCATGCACTAATCCCCAGTGAGTTGAGTAAAAAAAAATTCCATGTCTGCAAGGTAAAGGGTTATCTCGCAAAAGGTACGACAACTGAAGTGACGAAAGGCAGTTCATTTCTCTATCCCAAACACTACAGGTTATCCATTGTTTCGCCACTTTGAGCCTAAATGTTTGGAGAAATCCTTTCAAATTACCCCTGTCAAGAACCACCCCACATCAGGGGCAAACTGGAGGTAAGTCAGCATTATAAGGTGAAAAATGAATAGAGATTTTCTTGTTCTCACTTGCATCAATCTTCGAGTGTTGCTTTTTCAGAAGAATTCACATGAAGTTCAAGTGCCTTAGGATGACGAAGAGCATTTCTTTCTCTATCATATACACACTTTATCCTTTGCAAAGCCCAATTGAGCCTGCAAATTCGTTTCTTAAACCCAGTTGGTGATCATCCCCCACACTGGGGCATGGTAAAAGTTGTCACTATCCACGCAGCATATCAGGAGCGCCGATAGAAGACGAAGACCCTAAAAGTCCAAATGTTAGTCATTCGGTCAAAACAAGCCAAAGTGTGGCTGGCCAATATGTGCATTGTAGACAGTGTGTGTCAAAAGTCAAAAAAAAAAAAAGAACTAGAGGGCATGAAAAAGCAATGTGCCTGATAAAAGCAAGGCCAATGCCCGAGAAAAAAAAAGAAAAAAAAGAAAGAGAGAAAAAAGAAAAAAAAAAGAGAAAAGAAAGTCGAAAAAAAAAGGAAAAAAGGGAGAACTTTAGAGAAAAAATGTCAAGATACGACATGTCAAAGTCATGAATCCCAATGGAGCAGTGGTGTTACAAGTCTCAAATGAATCAAGTGGAGAATTCAAGCCCAATGAAGCATTTACTGAAATGACAATGCCTGAGGATGAAGAAAAAGACTAGTGACAATGCCAAGATGATCACCAACTTATTCACCCCAATTATACACATTTTGAGCCTAATGATCCATTCATTTCTCAACCGATGAGCCTAGCCTACATTACGTCCCTTACAAAGTCTCTTCAGATTATGGCACTTGAGCTAATGTAGGATTCGGATGTTTATAAGCTCGAAGAAGTGCGAACAAGTCCATTTCTATCTCATTTTGCAGGGTTCTTGACTTGTAAACCCGGAGACAATTGCGGAGTATTTTCTTTCAATAGCCTTGACTCAAAGAGTCCCCTTTTGCTAAGCCATTGACCAAGCCCACGTTACAACCCCAGCAAAGACCTCTCAGATTGGTAAGGTCGTACCGCTTGCGAGAATACTCGGACCCTTGTCCACATGATGGTGAGATAGAGCGATTTTCATAAATCAACCACTTTTTGATGAGAGTGAGTGAAAGCCCTTTCAGACCGGAGGTCCCTCATTTAACATTTTCAAGACACCCACTTATGAGTTCAGATTGTCTTATCATGATTTTCGCCAGTGAAATTTAGTAATGCTGATTTGACAAAACCATCATGCATGAAAACCAATTGAATTTATAGTGCATGAGTATAGGTGTTCTTGATTGCCCATGAATGCATATTACTTGTTGTCTATAACCGTGTCTAGCAGGAGACACACACTCAAGAATCAGAGATATCAACAGGTAAGTATGTCTCTACCCTTTCAGGTGCCTGTGTTTATCCAGGTATTCATTCACCTGTTCGAGCAATCAACATGCTCCATATCTAATCAGTTTTGTTGCAGTCACTCGGCGTCTTCGACAATGTCAGATGTCTATATATTTCTCATCCGAGTGCCTGAGGAGAAATCCAGGTATCTCATCCGAGTATCCGAGGAGAAATCCGGATATCTCACCATATTTCTCATCCGAGTGCCTGAGGAGAAATCCAGGAATCCAGGTATCTCATTCGAGTATCCGAGGAGAAATCCGGATATCTCACCATATTTCTCATCCGAGTGCCTGAGGAGAAATCCAGGTATCTCATCCGAGTATCCGAGGAGAAATCCGGATATCTCACCATATTTCTCATCCGAGTGCCTGAGGAGAAATCCAGGAATCCAGGTATCTCATTCGAGTATCCGAGGAGAAATCCGGATATCTCACCATATTTCTCATCCGAGTGCCTGAGGAGAAATCCAGGTATCTCATCCGAGTATCCGAGGAGAAATCCGGATATCTCACCCAAGTACCTGCGACGATATCCAGGTATCTCATAAAGGTTGGAATATTTTTCCAATCTCAGAAGATTCCCCCGTGACACGTCTATGAGGAAAGGTATAGGCGTAGCGGCCAAATCTTTATGAGTACGTATGAGGAAGGTATATGTATTTCATGAAGATCGGAACTTCTAATCTCAGAGAATTCCCCCGTGACACGCCTATGAGGAAAGGTATAGGCGCAGCGGCCAAATTTTTACAAGTGCCTATGACGATGTATAGGTATCTCGTAAAGGTCGGAATGTTCTCTCAATCCCAGATGTTCCCCCGCGGCTCACCTATGAGGAAGGTATAGGTGAAGCGGCCAAATCTTTATGAATACCTATGGTGATGTATAGGTATCTCGTAAGGGTCGGAATATCCTCCTGATCTCCGAAAGTTCCCCCGTGACACGCCTATGAGGAAAGGTATAGGCGCAACGGCCAAACCTTTACGAATACCTATGGCGATGTATAGGTAGTTTGTAAAGGTCGGAACATTTTCCATTTTGATAAATTTTTCTCTCGAGAACCCCAGATGATAACGGGATACATCGAGCTTTCTTCGCGTGTCTTAACTGAATTGCAGGTCACCGAAGTTCATCAGCGTTCATCAAGCAATACCTTTGGAATAGGGTCCAAACATTTGCCAAACAATCTCAAGAATCATGGCAATGCCTCAAATTACTTCGCCACTCAAGTTAGGTAAGTAATTCCAGGTATGTTTTATTCACGTCAGCATGCATCATTTCTTATTGCATTTCAAAATGGGAGTCGTAATCCCAACAAAAATAACATTCATTGCATTTGCATGGCAAAATTTAGGCATCAGTTTAGTCTTTGGATGCAACCTCTTCGAGCTCACCTTCAAAGAGGGGCAGCTGTCGACACCTAAATTTTGACGATCACGTTAGGTAAATATTGCATAGAAAAATTAGGGATTAAGTTTTAACCCCTAAACAAAAATATTAAAATTGCATAGCATATAATTTAGGTTCATGTCGGTTAGTTGCATTCCACATCGAACTGGCGGTGGCAAGTGAATTGAAAATCCATCGCGCAAATCGAGCTCGAGCACTAAACGAAACTCGACTCACTCGGAAGACAGGGGCCGAAAATCACAAGTCTAAAAGGCCTTGGTTGTCTTAATTTGAGCTTAAATCAGCCCATTAAGCTTAATTAAAGAAAAGCCCGAATTAATTTAGCCCATTTGGAATTAAATAAAAATTAAAGGATAAAGCCTAAGCCAAAGCCCATTAGGACTAGGAAATCCGGTCAATTAACCTAGGGTTGCGATATAAATACGTCGTTATGCATCATAATCAAAGGGGAGTTCTCATAATTTTCAGATCAGATTTTTTTTAGAGAGACACGCGAGTGAATCACTTGGGAAAAGAGAGAGAGCTCGCAAAGGTCAGGAGCCGTCCTTGACAGAGAGGTTCACGTAGAGAGATTGGCAATAAAGAACAAAAGAGAGGGGTTGATTTTCCATGAGGAGGTCTCTCATCGAAAAAAAATAGAAAACGACGTTCAAGGAGTTTTCAAAGTCCAGTTTCTCTTAGCCACCGTGATTGGCACACGCCCAGAGTCCTCCCGGCTGCCGCGCTACTGTGTATCATCATCGCATTCAGCCACTCAAGCCACACCGTCATTCATTCCCAGGCGTTCCACCCGGCAGTGTTATCCGGCGTTCGTCAACACTGAAGCCACCACCACTGTTGCTGCTCCTGCAACCTTGCTTCAGCAAGTCCGGTGTCACTTCTAGCTAAGCCCAAGTGTCCTGCACAAGTTCGAGTTATCCACGTTCCATAATTCCCTGCTCCGAGAACCAGTCCAAGCCGTGGAGGTCCCCAGCTAAACAGCATCTTCCTGTCCGTGAGCAACACCGACGAGAGGCCACCGTCGTTGCTCTCGACTCCGCGCCATCGCTCGTGCACCGCCGCTCGTGCATCGCCTCTTGTGCGTCGCCGTCGCCACACACTACCGAGTTTAATCCTTCACGGCAGCAAAACACCAGCAAGCCCGCGACCAAACGTGAGACGCCGTGTCATCGCCGCGAGCTGCCGTCGTGCGTCGTCGCCGCCCCCAACGCCTCGCCGCTAGTCCCGACGCACCGCCGGTCACAATTCCGATCCGCGTGGTTCGAATTTGGAAGATATCCGCAAATTAGGTAAGATCATTATCCGAATATTTTTCGAAATATTCAATTTCCTAAGTTTTTGGTGTTTAAATATTTCGTGGATATTACTTGATGTATTGCTAGATATCTTAGGATAATTTTGTGCGCTATATCCGCAATATTTGAAAATATCTAAAATTGGGAAATTTTCCTAATTTGGCAACGTATCTGGACGACTATCCGACCTTATCCCTAAGATACGATACGCGGCGATACGGAAAATCGTTATCTTGTCCATAATCACTTGGACACGATAATAGATTTTATCTGCTTTCCAAATTTGACCAATCAACTTTCCGTCAATATCTATAACCCTATAGATATGATTGTCAGTTTGATTTCTTTGCCTTATCCGAATTTGAATAAATCTTGCGGACTGCGTGTTTTGTTTGAATGTGGTTGCTATCTTTGTTTAATTGTTTTCCTTTAAAATAAAGAAAATCCAAAATTTTGTTAGTTAGATTTAAATTAGAAATTTTGCATGTTTAGGGAACCCTAAATATATCTAGAAGATAGGATAATTATTTAATTTAAATTGGGACTTGAGATGACTTATTTCCTAGTTCAAATTAGGTGTTATTTTATTCCTAATAGATTATTTAGGTCATTTTTTTATTTCGAATTTCAACAAAAAATACAAAAAGGGTATCATGTGCATGTCATATAGATTAATTGCATTATCATCGCTATGTCATTGCTACTGGTCACGTCGCATGTCATCTTACCACGTCATTCATAACTTGCCGTGTCATTCCTAACTTGCCGTGTCATCATATATGACATGTCATTGCTTGCATATCATTTAGTGATTATATGTTAGGATCATGAAATTGCGAGTCACGTTAAAATAGGCATGCTTTGTACGTCATCGCATTATAGTAATCGTATTACATGCACTGCATATAGGTTAGTTCTCATTTAAATAAAAGAAAACCCTAAAAAATAGATTTGAGTGGAATTACATGTTAATTAGAAATCATATTAGGGTTATCAACGTGATTTTCTAGCTAACCATGCAGATGCTTACGTTGCTCTAAGGTAAGTATTTCCTATCCATCCTTGCAATTTATTTATTGCTTTCTTGGGTGTTAAATTGGTGGTTTGCGCACCCGCATGAACACCTCACATGTTAGTGATTAGGCTACAAAATGGATCCAGACCGCATGCGAAATATTTTTTGAAAAGAAAAGGTACCGAAAGGGCGTTAGACTAGATCTAACGTAATCAAGTCCCCGAACTTAGAATCTCTGGTTCGTAGGAATAAAACATATCTCCCTATGTTTTATTTAGGTTTCTAATCGACCTACCACAAATAGATTAGTGGCGACTCCAAGCACGAAAACATTTGCACGTTAAGAACTTAAATCCTAAGTTGCGAATTGGTAGGGCTTGGGAGGGCCCAAGTTAAGCTTAGTCTTAATAATCCATTAGCCTGAGAGGAAATTTTAGGTCGCGACAGTTACGCAAGGTACTGGAAAATGGGCTATGGTGGCTAGCCCTAATAAGCCACCAGAGCCATTATGAAAATCATAAGTTGGAATTGTCAGGGGTTGGGCACACCCCTAACAGTCCAATACCTGAGAGCACTTGTGGCTCAGGAAAGGCCCGACCTGATTTTTCTTATGGAAACTAAAAATCAAGAAGATCAGATCCAAGGGATAAGGAGGTTATTGAATTTTGACGAATGTTTTGTTGTCAATCCAATGGGATTGAGGGGTGGCTTAGCAATCCTGTGGAATTTTCCTGCGGCACTATCAATACTACACGCTTCAGATGCAGTTATAGATATTGAATGCGAAGAGAAGATCTATAAAATGAAGATAAGAGTCACTTTTGTTCATGCACCATCTACGTTCAAAGAAAGAACCAAAACGTGGGATGAAATCTACATAATTAGCCAGAGAAACTAGCTACCTTGGGTGTACTTGGGGGACTTCAACAAAATAATGTATCATTGGGAGAAGGTGCGCAAAAGACTAGCAGAGCACTACAGACTTCATGCATTTAGGGAGTTTCTGCACAGCTGCGAATTAATGGACCTAAAAAGCAAGGGTTGTGCATATACATGGTCTAATAATCGAGAAGGAGATAAGTTGGTGAAGGAAAGACTTAACAGAGCAGTTAGCACCATGAGTTAGAGATTACAATTCCCGGAGGCAGAATTTATGCATTACCAGCTGTGGGGTCAGACCATAGCCTGATCCTAGTAACTATCCTTCCAGTTAGCACAAGAAAAAAGAAGAATTTCAATTTCGAAGCATATTGGTTAGAGGATGAGGAATGCAAAGAGGTAATAAACAGGGCATGGAAGTCTTCAACGAGCTCAAACCAAGGCCTTGTAATTAAGATGAGAAAGGCGGCAGCCTATGATGCACCAACACGTTAAAATGGCCAACGTGTCGGACACATCGACACGCGTGGACATGCCTCCGACACGCGATCAACACGATGTCGGATTTTCGACACGAAGTCAACTCTCCGGACACGCCTCCGACACGCGAGTCCAACATGTCCGAAGAGTAAATTTGTAAAAAATTAAAAATAGAGAACAATAAAAGGCGTCGATCTCCAAATTAGGGCTAAAACACGATTGCCTCTTTACCTCTCTGTTTGACCGATGAACTCCCGTCCTCCGCGCCGCTCGCCGCTCATGCTCGCCGCTCGCCGCTCGCTGCTTGTGCTCGCTGCTTGCACTCGCCGCTCCCTCTCCTGCTCCTGCTCGTGCTTGCCGCTCCCTCTCTCGCTCGCGCTCGCCGCTCGCTGCAGGTACACCTCTCTGCTTTGAAAGAAACTGTGGTGGCTGGGAACTGGGAAGAAGGGAGAAGGTAGGGAAGGGGGCGTGTGTGGGTGGGTTGGGGGAAAAGGAAAAAGTGGTGGGGTAGGGTAGGTCAGATGGGTGGGCTGCGTCTTATGGGGAGGTCAGATGGATGGGGAAAAGAAATTGTGGTGGACTGCATCTTTTTTTCTTATTAAGAGCTGTGGTAAGTCATTTTATAATTGTGATGGCCTGATTATTTTTAGATATGTCATTCTATAATTGTGGTAGGTCATTCTATATTTGTTGATGATGCTCTTGCCCTTACTTACTGCTTATTGATTTGGGTGAATCTAATATATAGATATTGATATTGTGATGGTATTTTTTGAAGAATGACCTCAAGCAATGGTAGCACTTCTTGTACACAAGCGCTTATATCTACCGATGAAGATTCAAATAAACCACTATGGAGATATGTCACTAAGCTAGCGGCTCATAGTGATGCGGGAGGCAATTTGTCTTGGAAATGCAACTTTTGCAAAAAAGATTTTACGAGTTCATATACGAGCTAAGGGCTCATTTGTTGATGATAAGTGGAAAAGGAATTGGAAAATGTGGAAAAGTAACAAGAAATGATCTTTTGGAGATGGAAAGATTAGAGGAAGAGGTCAATACTAAATTAGCAAGTCTTGTGCCTAGAAATGTACCTTTGCCCCCTTCTAGTGTTTCAATTAGTGGTGGTAGTGGTGGATCTATTAGTGGGGTGGATTTATACTCTAGAAAAAGGAAGATTGGAAGTGGACGTGAAGGATCACTTGAGAATGCATTCAACATGGGTCAACGGGAACATTTAGATTATGAGATTGCTAGAATGTTTTATTCGGGAGGCTTGCCGTTTAACCTAGCAAAGAATTATTACTTTATATCCGCTTTTACTTATGCCGCTAATCATAATCTTGCGGGGTATGTACCACCGAAATACAATTTGTTGAGGACCACTTTGTTGCAAAAGGAGAAGGCAAATATTGATAGGTTGTGTGCAACTATTAGAAACATGTGGAAGGAGAAGGGTGTAAGTATTGTGAGTGATGGATGAAGTGACTCACATAGGAGATCACTTATTAATTTTATGGCGGTGTCCGATGGAGAACCTATGTTTATAAAGTCGGTTGATTGTTCGGGAGAAAAAAAGGATATGCATTTCATTTTTAACTTATTCAAAGAAGTGATCAATGAAATTGGGCATGAGAAAGTGGTCCAAGTGATCACGGATGATGCTTCAAATTATAAGGGTGCGGGACAACTTATTGACCAAGAATTTCCATCCATTATTTGGACGCCTTGTGTGGTGCACACTCTTAATCTTGCTTTGAAGAACATTTGTGACCCAAAGAATATGGAGACCAATCATGAAGTTTATTTGGAATGTAGTTGGATTTCCAAAATTGTTTCAGAAGTTATGTAAATCAAACATTTCATCATGAACCATTTTATGAGGTTAGTAATATACAATGAGTTTGTTAACTTGAAGTTGCTTTCCATAGCGGATACACGTTTTGCTTCAATGATTGTGATTGTCACGTCCCGCACCTTACGAGCGCGCGATCGTCCCTCGATGGTCGATCATTGAATGCGACGTCTAAGGCACGTCGCCGACCCAACCCAAACATCAGAGATTAGGCACGCGCGAAAACAAATTGAAACAACCCAGACAATTAATAATGACACGGGGTAACAATAGTACAAAACAATAATTGTAATTCCTACACTTGGCAGATACCTACGACGTCAAAAAAAAGACAATCCCCAAGCTAGGCCACAACAACAGAACCATATTCCTCAATAGGGGCAATGGGTCGCAAACTTAACTCCTCTACGAGGAGGGGGGACTCAAAATACCGAGTACTAGACCTGTCCTCGATCTCCGAGATACCCTTGCAGCGTCTCCAGTCACTTATGGTCGCGGATCTGAAATGGTTATATAATAACCGTGAGAACGAGTCTCAATAAGCAACCCCCTATACCCCACGTAGGCTAATGCGTACCCAGACAAGTCGTACATGCAATCTACCCCATAATATGCAGAGTTCTCATAATTATACTTACCTTGCCCTCGAACCCATGCTAACACTGCACGTTAGTCATCATGTGATAATGCAATAATGGTAATTAAATAACACATCACAATCGCTCAAATACCAACCACACTTACACTCAATCAATCCAACTAATTCAACCAGTCAATTCAATCACACGCTCAACCAGCCAATTCAATCACACCCTCAACCAGCCATTTCAGTCACACTCAAATCGCATGCGTATCCGAACATCTTTCTCACGACCTGCGCCACTACGCCTCAGGTCCATTCTCACAGGCACACAAGCCACACAATTCGATCAATTCCAATGGCCGCCGTCAACATGTCCCAAGCCATACCATTAAATCAATTCCAGTGGCCGCCGTCAACACGTCCCAAGCCACACTATTCAAGCAATTCCAATGACCGACGTAAGCACGTCCCGATCTAACACACCTTTAACGGGCCACCGTCAACACGTCTCAAGCTCGCATCCATTTGGCACATCGGTCATTCATGCCTTCACATGGACCGCCGTCAACACGTCCCAAGTCCGTCTTTCCATTTGGCACACCGGCCAGTCAAGCTTTCACACGGACCACCGTCAACACGTCCCAAGTCCGTAGCCCTCCGATCAATCCGGGCTTAAAATCGACAGGCAAGCACACGCCATTCAATTCGGTCAATTTCACGCCAATTGCATCAAACAACCCATATTCACAACTCGCCAATCGACACGTCGTACAATTCAAATTCAATCACCACACTTTCACAGATGTCAATCTGACACGCCAACACACTTAATTCAACTCATACTCTCCACATCGGTTCACTGACCCGACATTTAAGTCGGTACACTCAATTAATCCAAGTCAATTACACGCGCCACGACAATTCAGTCATGTTATTCATCTCAATCAGTTACTAAATTAGCCACTAATTAAACCTCACAATTATCACAATTTAATCTAACAAATACGCACATACGAATATTGACCCTAATCCACATTTAACCCCTAAACCGGTACTAATCACGTCCTAAACAAGTCTAATAATACCCAATGTACTAGGTAGGGTTTAGAAAGTCACTTACCTAAGTTTGGCCCGGGAAAAGTCGGCTCGGGCCTAGAATGGCTCGGGTGAATAGTGCGGACTAGGCATGCGCGCGGGCACAGCGGTCTGCCACGGACGCGGGCACGGGCCCGGGCAAGGGCACGGGCGCGGGCGCGGGCAACGGGCGCGGGCAATGGGCACGGGCACGCGGCTTGGTCGCGTGGGCGACGAGCCGGCCACGGCTTGGGCAGGCCCGGGCACGACTAGGCTGGCTGGCCGATCGGGGCTGGCTGGCTGGCCGGGGCGGCGACCGGCAGCGGCGGCGACGCGGCGGCGGCGGGATGAAGGGGAAAGGTTAGCCGGGGTGAGGGTGAGGGGGTGAGAGAGAGACAGAGAGAGACAGAGAGAGAGAGAGAGAGAGAGAGAGAGAGAGGGAGAGAGATCGGGGCTGAGGGAGAGGGAGCGAATCGTCGGCGACGGGGCGGCCCTGCGATGGCGACGGGCACGTTGGCTGAGCCGGCGGGTGGCGAGCTGGCGAATCGCGGCGGCGAGCTAGCAAACCGCGGCGGCCGGGTGTGGCGAGCTCGAGCAGTGGCTGGGCTCCCTCGCGGTGGCGACGACGGCGGTCAGTGAGGCAGGGACGACGGCGGCGACAGCCAGGCGCGGCTAGACAGCGCCGGGCGCGACGGGTAGTGGCGGCGAGTTCGCTGTTGCGCGCGTAAGGGAAGAGAAGAGGACGGTCGGGGGCGGCTGGCGGACGACGCGTCGGCGGCTGGTGGAGCGGCATCGGGATAAGGCGGAGGGCAGTCGAGCGGCGGCTACGGAGGTGGGGAGGAGCTGCGGTTGGGTGGAGGAAGAAGCAGAAGCAGCAGCGTCGGGGAAGGGAAGGAAGAGAAGAAGAAAGAGAAGAGAAGGAAGAAAAGAAAAAGGAAAAAGGAGGAGAGAGAAGAGAGGGAGAGAGAAAGTTTGCATGGGGAAGGGGAGGGGCAAACGTGTGCAGGCGGAGGGAGGTGACGCGGCGTAGAGGAGAGAGAGAGAGAGAGAGAGAGAGAGTCAATGCGCACTCGAGCGCGATCCAACGATCCGATTTCAAACCCAATAAAAATCTAACGGCTCTAAAAAATCCTAATTAATATTATAAGACAAAGGGCCAAAATAAAATAACTCAAAACACATTACGAGGGAGGTCTACTAGTCCAAATTCGCACCCGGTCGAAATTTCACTTTTCACATATTCCGGGTAATCTCGACGCTGGCCACAACAATATCGATACCGTCCAATTTATTTCGTTCCGAAACTCCCGAAAATCAACTGTCAAGTTCGGGGTCTAAATAACGGCCAAATTCGATCGAGTGCGATTCTATTAAAATCTCTATTTTAAAAACAAGAATCCGAGAGTGATCAGTTCTCGGGCGAGATTCCATTATAAGCGCACTAACGAATTACACGTTTTATAAATCCCAAAAATGGGCCAAAATTCAGAATGTCACAGTGATGCTTAGGAGGTTTAAGTTAATCAAAAGCGGTCTTCAAAGCATGGTTATTTGTGACAAATGGAATATCTATCGAGATGATAATCAAGGGAGGGCTAAGTTTGTCAAGGAGAAGGTGTTGGATGATTTTTTGTGGAATTCAATTGATTATATACTTTCCTTCATGGCTCCTATTTATGATATGCTTAGAATTTGTGACACCGACAAGTCTTATCTTCACTTGGTTTATGACATGTGGGATTCAATGATTGAAAAAGTGAAGAGAGCTATATATGAACATGAAGTGAAAAGGCTAAATGAGCAGTCTACATTTTATGAGGTTCATACAATTCTTATGGATCGTTGGACTAGAAACAACACTCCACTTCATTATTTGGCACATGCCTTGAATCCTAGGTAAGTTCTAAAATTGTATGAGATTATTACTTTATTAGTTGTTCTTTATTTGACATGATAATATAATACTCCTTTTACTTATTATGATTTTCTATTTTTTATTTTATTAAATAAGGTACTGTAGTGATCAATGGCTCAACGAAGATTCTTCTCGAGTTGCTCCATACAAGGATAATGAGATCATCCAAGAAACAAAAAAATACTTTAGGAAATACTTTCCTAACTTGGAGGAGCGTACCAAGGTGAATTTGGAGTACGCAGATTTTGCGTACACAAATGGGGAGTTTAAAGAATTTGATTCCATTCACAGTCGGTATTCTATGGATCCTAAGGCTTAGTGGGTTATTCATGGTGCAAGTGCACCTATGCTTCAAAGCTTAGCTTTAAAGCTTCTTGCACAACCTTCTTCTTCATCATGTGCCGAGAGGAATTGAATTACTTACTCCTTTGTGCACTAGATGAGGAGAAATAAAATGACTCCAAAATGTGCGGAAGATTTGGTTTTCATTCATAACAACCTACATCTTCTATCAAGAAAAAGCCCACAATATGCACAAGGAGAGACCAAGATGTGGGATATTGGTGGAGACGCATTTGACACGTTAGAAGATGTGGGAGTGCTTGAAGTTGCAAATCTTTCACTTACTGAGTCGGAGATGGAATATGATGTCTTTTCAGAAGAAGTGTAATGTAGATGCATGACTTGATGTATTTGATCGTGAAATGTGGATGGTTTTTTGTTTTTTGACTTATTGTTAAATGTTGAATTTAATGGGACAAACATTATCAGATAGTGTTATGTATTGGAATATGAGAACATGAATTTTGAGGAGAAGTTTGCATATCGCATATATTCTGTTTCCCTAATTGAATTTGTAAATGTGCTTCTTTCGATTGATGAGTTTATGGAACCTAAACTAGTCAAGTTCATCTTTTTATTGGAACTTAATGGTTTTATGGGTTATAATAAACCAATTGTTTTTGGTCATTATGGTATATTTAATTATTAAAAATATATATTTAATATACGTGTCCCAACGTGTCGGAAAATGGTATTTTTTTTAGAATTGACGTGTTGCGTGTCGTGTCGTGTCATGTCGTGTCGCGTGTCGGTGTCGGTGCAACATAGGCGGCAGCAGCTCTACAAAGATGGAGTAAGGGGAAATTTACGAATGGGCAGCGGAAAATAAAGCTCTTAATGGAACAAATTCAGTCCATAACAAATCTGCAAATTACAGGGAAGGAAAGAGTACAACTTCAAAAGTTGAGGGATGAGGTTCAAAGGCTATGGAGTCAGGAGGAAATGTATTGGGCAATGCGCTCGATGATTAATTGGCTCAAGTGGGGGGGACCAAAACACTAAGTTCTTTCACGAATCTACTATACAGAGGAGACGGAGAAACAAAATTTCAATGCTGAAGGATAATATAGGTAACTAGACCCGTGACCAAGAGCGATTAAAGACGATGACCTATGATTTCTTTAGGGATCTATATACCTCAGTTGGTCAAAGACAATTCTCTCCAATACTTCAACATTGCACTTGTATAGTAAAGGAGGAAACAAACACTAGGCTGCTTGAGGAAGTTACAATAGAGGAAATCAAGCAAGCAACCTTCCAGCTTGGTTCTTCGAGGGCCTCGGGTCCGGATGGTTTAAATGGACAATTCTTTCAATACTATTGGGAAGATATAAAGCAGGACGTAGTATCAGAGGTCAGAAACTTCTTTCTTAATGGTGTGCTAGATCCTCAACTGAACAGAACACTTATCTCCTTAGTGCCAAAAGTGAAAAACCCAGAGAAGCTGGAAGAATTTAGACCCATAAGCTTGTGCAATTTTGCATATAAGATCATCGCAAAAGTACTAGCAAACAGACTGAAACCATGGCTTCCAAAGTTGATAGAAGTGGAATAGAGTGCCTTTGTAGGAGGACGGCAAATCCAGGATAATATCCTAGTAGTCCAGGAAGTTTTGTATCAAATAAGGATACGCAAGCGAAAACGCAAATTCCACGCGGTCTTAAAGTTAGATATGCAAAAGGCTTATGATCAGATTGAATGGGACTTTCTAAAGGCTTGTTTGCTGACAATGGGGTTCAATGAAAGATGGGTTAACTTGATTATGCAATGTGTTACAACAACATCCCTGAGTGTCAAACTGAATGGGGAACACTTGCCCTACTTCCAACCCACAAGAGGAATAAGGCAAGGCGACCCTTTATCCCCTTACCTATTCATACTAGTTGTGAACTTCCTGTCTATGATGATGAAGAAAGCTGTGCAAGACGGAATAATAAAAGGGATACAACTAAATAGAAACTGCCCTATTCTCTCTCACCTTCTATTTGCAGATGATTCAATCTTCTTCCTAGATGGGAAGATACAAGAATGCCAGAATCTAGCGAGCGTCATCAACCGGTACTGTTTTGCTTCGGGACAAGCAGTCAACTTGAACAAGTCAGGTATATTCTTCAGCAAGGACTGCCCTAGTGATCTAAGAAGGAACATGGCTAGAGAACTAAGAGTCCCAAAAATCGACAAAACAAGAAAGTACTTGGGAATGCCCTCTGATTGGGGAGTTTCTAAAAAGCAAATGTTTGCTTGGATCCTGGGAAGGGTAAATATGAAGCTTGAAGGGTGGAAAGAAAATACAATGTCTAAAGCAGGGAAAGAAATCCTGATAAAAACTGTTGTCCAAGCATTACCACAATATGCCATGTCAATTTTCAAGATCCCAGTTTCAATATGTTGGGCAATTGAACAAAAAATTTTTGCATTATGGTGGAAGAATCAACCCGCAACAAAAGGAGTTCACTGGAGGAAGGCCGAAGTCCTTAAATAGAGAAAAGACAGGGGAGGCCTTGGGTTTAGAGATTTAATATCGTCTAATAAGACAATGTTGGGAAAACAAGCGTGGAGATTAACACAAAACCATACAACTTTATCTAGTCTGATATTAAAGGGCATCTACTACCCAACCAAAAGTTTCTGGAAGGCAGAGGAGGGTTCCAGACCATCATGGGGTTGGAAGAGCATACTCATGGGAAGAACTTCAATTGAAGACTCGATTATGTGGTTAGTAGGAAATGGGAAGTGCATTAACATCAGGGAGGATAAGTGGCTTAAATGGGGAAGGATAGGGGGACCAGCTAATGCAAGGGACCCAAAAATGGTTGCTGAACTGATAAACGAAGAAGAGAACCACTGGAAGGAACCGGTCCTGCGTAGGGTACTTGATGAACAGATTGTTCAGGAAATCCTCTCAGTACAAATAAGACCACAGACGAATGTAGATAAGCTGATATGGACTAGCACGAAGGAAGGGGAGTACTCTGTCAAGAGCGGCTACAACATTTTTCGCAAGAACGTAAATATAGATACCCAGAGCGCATCCTCCTCTCATCAAATGCCAACTAAGCTCTGGAACAGAATATGGAAAATGAAAAGTCCCCACAAGATCAGAAACTTCATCTAGAGTGTGTGTCAGAATGCACTCCCAACGAAGGAAAATTTGTACAGACGAAAGATGGTACCTGATCCAAATTGCCCATTTTGCAGATCGAATGCAGAGACTCCAGAACATTTACTTCTCCTCTGTGAGTGGACGAAGGAAGTCTGGGAAGCGCCTGTGCTAAATATCCAAAATTCCAAGTATCAAATCTCCAGAATTGACGACTGGCTGTTACAATTCTTACCTAGCAAAAATAAAAATAACAACTCACCTGACTTCGAGCTAGTCTCGATTATGCTCTGGGAAATCTGGAAAGCAAGGAACAGCCGTGTATTCAGAAACCACCTCCCGGACCTAAAATGGTTGGTCGACAAAGGACAACTACTGCTCAGGAATTACAGCAGATGGAACAACGTCAACAGCACAGGGGAAGCTCAAAAAAGTGAAGGGAACGAAGTCTGGACCCCCCCTCCCCCCAAGAAAAAGGAGAAATTAAGGTAAACATAGATGCTGCGCACCAACCTGGTTCTTATGAAGGATCAATAGCCTGTGTGTGCCGCAACTCGTCTGGACTCTTGATCGATGGATTTGCGAAGGACGTCCTCGTCTCCTCCGCTCAAAAAGCAGAGTGTTTAGCCTTGGTGGAAACCCTCGATTTTCTCTCTTCTTGTGCGAGTGAACGAATAACTCCGGAGTCAGATTGCCTTTCGGTGGTCAACAGTGTGAACTCTTCAGTCTCTGCCATGGGAACAGCGTGCCCTGATCTGCAAAGCACGCGGGAAGCTTCCTTTATTCCCTTATTTAAAGTTGCAATATTGTAATAGGAACAGTAATAGAGCGGCGGACTGGATGACGAAGACCTTTAGGGAAAAAAAACTTTCCGAACACTGGGTGACCCGTCCTCCACAGGCCCTCATTGAACTACTTTGTTTTGAGACCCCGTTTCTGGGTTCCTCTGTTTCAAGATTTCAATGAAAAGCCTCTGCTCTGGCCAAAAAAAAAAAGTAAGTGAACGTCTGGGCGTTAAAGTGGGTCAATCCAGTTAGTACTCTAGATCGCTTGTTTGATTTTAGCTTAAAGTTTGGATTATAGATCCATGTTGTTAAAAGAAAATAATAATTATATGATGAGCTAATAATTACACGAAGCTGTAGGTGCTCTTCATTCCACTTTCCTGAAAATTAGCTTCAACAACATCGGCAAGAATCCCAACAGAGAAAAGCAGCACATTTCGAGGGAGATCCACAAATAAAACCCGAACTCTACTGAGCTTGTGAACCTTGTCGGCTAAGGGCGACTCGAGGTTGTGTCACAAAAGGAGGAGGCAGCACTCAGGATCGATCATCTTGAAAGGATCGGGATCAGATTCACAACTCAATACGGGAAACTGCGCGATCATGCCGGAGAGTGTGGATCGGGATGATGGACGGGTCGTGGAGCTGTGCATCGTAACAAGGCAGGTGAGGTTACTAGCCACGGGCCACTTCTCTATGCTTGGCCGGTCATAGGTCTAGCCTGCGCACAGAGCGACCGGGTCGGTGAAAAAGTCTAGGCTAACTGAACATCTGAACAAATGGGTAACACCCATCTCTGGGTCTTTCATGAGGGCAATGGATGAGGCCGAATTTTTCAATCTTGGAGCCAAAGCAACAAAAGAAGCCGAACAGATCGGGGAAAAAACACAAGAAATGAGCAGTTAATTTGTGAAGAAGCAGATCATAGTGACAATCCGGAAACTAGGAAGGAATGAAAAAGGGCGATCCCCACAACACCCCCACACCCCACACCCCGTTCCCGCATAAAGGAATATTTTTTGACGCAGTTCAGTCGAACTGAACCACCTAGAGAAAGTTAATGAGGGCATTGTCATTGAAGTTTGAATCTGGCCACATGAGTTGAAAAGAAGGTCATTGTGTTGTTCTTGAAACGAGAGTTGCTGGTTTCATGAGCATGATGAGAGGTGCAAAAGCAATCATAATATAGGAATCACTTAGTGATCAAGGGACAAAATAATATTGTAATATCGTTTTCTGGGAGATGCTGTTAACAGAATTAAGTGCTTCTCACAGATCCATTTTATATGATTGACTTGATATGATAAAATGAATCTAGATAATAGTGAATTATCAAATGGATGCCTCTCGTTATGAAGCCATCACTCTTCTCTTCTAGAAAGGGATTAATAGTTATGCACATGTCTCACTTGGATGGATATGTTCAAAAGTGCACAACATAATAGATATCCCAACACATTCATATTTTAATTTTTCGTTAAAATATTGGGGCTGAATCAAATTAAGAATTGAAAATTCACTTCTAATGAAGGACCCTAGAGTTAGTGATCACTGCATATAATATTTAAAATTCATTGAGGAAGGGAAAGAAAAGATCCGGGACAAGAACAACACGAGTGCTACCACTTTTGTACAACATTTACTTAAGTATCATAACTTTTTTTCGATCACTTAAGTGCTACAAATTTGAAAATCGATCACTTAAGTACCATTGGCAATTTGCATCACCGGAAAATGCAATGAGGATGCCGGTTGTTCTATAGAGCATTGCTAGCGCTGACGTGGACAATTTTTGTAATTTTTTTTGCTTACTTTAGTGTCACAAATTTGAAAAATCAATCACTTATGTATCACAAATTCAAAAAAGAAATCACTTAAGTGTCATTGACAATTTGCTTTACTGAAAAATCTAGCGTTGGCCTTACCTAGATGTGGCTAGGGCCTTCGCTAGCCATGGATGAGGCAGCCTCGCCCAAAGGCTTCGAGACCTTGCTGACTGAGGGCCGAGGGCAAGGCCTTTGCAGTTGGTTCACAAAAAAAAATACAAAGAAAAAAAAGCAAAATTTAAAAATTTAAAAAAATACAAAAAATCCACATAGGACGATTTGCCGAAAGTGGCACTCAAATGATTGATTTTAATCCGATGTGGCAGTTAAATGAGGGAAAAAAAACCATTATGGCACTCAAGTGAGTATCGTACGAAAGTTATGGCACTTATGATATTTTCATCCACATAACCGTACTTTAAATAAGTGAATTGGGAATTAATATTTTATAGATAATGTTTCAAGGAACATTTAGCAGCCAAGGAGACGAGTTTTGTGTATAGGTTAAAGATATAACTCTAAGTTTGAAAAAGGCTCGGAAACTAGCTTCATTTATTTCGCATAAAATCACTGATTTGAAAACATCTTCCAAAAAAAAATAATTGTCGAAATCTCTTAAAAATTAGTCAATGTAAAAATATCATTATCAACAACAATATATGACTAAACATCAACATTAATGATTAAAATATATTTCTTTAATTAATTTTTTTTTTTTTGGTAAGGTAAGCGTTTGTATAACTTTTCAAATCACCATGTACAGCCTAAGCTCAAACCCACTCCTGAACATATTAGGACACTAGGATGTCCAAACACGGTCAAGACGGGTCCAGCAGGAACGAAAAACAAAAGGGCCTCAGCCAGCTAAACAAGATCAACTACACCAGAAAAGGAAAACCCAAAACCCAAAATAAAAGATGGAGGGCGTCCCAAGCCTTCGGCAGCAACATCTGGATAGCAGAGTATGCAGATCTATAGCACCGAACACCCCAGGGCAGCAAAAGTACCACGGAAGCAGAAGGATAGCCCCACCGGGTCGGAGCTCCGACAAGTAGGCGCCGAACGATAACCTCCACTGACCGGCCATCTGACATCTGAACGCAGCGCTAGGCAAAGATCGAAGGTGGAAGGTCCCACTTTCGCTGAAGAAGCCGATTCCTAACGGTGTCTTCAATTCTCCCCATAGATACAGCTTTGTCTCTGACAACTTTAAAAAGATGTTTCCGCATACCAGGAAGAAAAATGCTCTTATTCCTGAAGATCGCATTGTTCCTCTCTGTCCATATGATATGACATAAGGCCCCAAAGGAAAATCGAGCAATGCAATGAGAGAATGACGAACCACCACAAACTTGCATGGCCCAGCCAATATGATCATGCCATGGTCGGTTGCGCCAAGGAAGAATGCATTTAGTCGCCCAAAAGGAAGCCAGTCTATTGGTAAAGGAGCACTCAAAAAAAAGATGGTTAATAGAATCAGGAGTAGCCCCACAGAAAGCACACAAGGCGTCTTCAATTCTTCGGCTCTGTATTAGAAACACCTGCGTGGGAAGCCGATTAAGTGAGATAAGCCATAAAAGAAAACCATGCCGTGGAGCTATGTGCCGGTCCCAAATGAAGGAGCACCACGGGGTTGGCTGCCATTTCCTTCGAATATGATCCCAAGCGCGACTAACAGAGAAAGTCTTGGAAGAATGAGGAGTCCAAACAAATTGGTCCATCGTACTGTCCAGAAAACGCGGAGGGCTGACAACCCAGCTCAAAATAGTGGTCAGAGTCCTATTCGGATGCCAAGAATCTTCAAAGAAGGATCGGACAGTGGCATCACGAGGGATGCGCGACCGGTAGATTTCTTTAATTAATTTTATTTAAGGTGATACAAAAAATTAATTTAAAAGAATGTTTTCCAAATTGTTTCTTTTCCACCAAACAAGAGCAACTCAATAAGAAGTGAGATTCTAGAATCTTTGGAAAAAAATTGGGCGGTGCTATTTCCACCCCTATTTTGGTTAATACGCTCCTTTTTTCAGTTAAACCAGCAAAATACCCTTTTTTCTCTCTTTCTCTTCAATTTATTGCTTTTTTTTTCTATTAGACTAACCGACAAAATTGCATTTATTTCTATCATTTCTCTTGTTAGTTTCACAATACAAAACTCATTTATACTCAACAAGATATCATCTTATCTTGCATTCTATTATCACTTTGCCTAGAGAAGGTTGTTAATTTTAATATATGATATCATATTTTTAATCAGAAAAGCTGGATAGACTAGTATAAATGTCTATTTATGACGATTTTAAGGCATATGAATATACAATTAATTGCCTATTTTTTTATCAAATAATTTGAGTGAAACTTTATTTCAAAGTTGGAAATTAAGATTCAATCTATTTATCTAGCCAATCTTGACGTTGTAGGTGTTTTCTGAAATGAATTTGTAGATTTTTAAAGTTAAACATTGGTTATATTGTGCTTTCTTTTGAACTTTACACATGTTACTATGAATTTCAAGATAGGGTTTGAGAATCTTATTACACATTCTTCACTTTTAAGATAACATCAGATTATTTCAAAGGAAAGTTTTAATCCAGTTGCTATGAGATTGAATCTCCAATTGATATTGCTTACTTTTTTCATGGTAGGAGTAGAGCAGCAAGAAGTTCCCTTTTTTATTTTTGTGCTTATGTTTTTTTAATTTTTATATATTATCTAAACATAAACATAATTCACATTTGATTATGCTTCTAACAAATGAACCTTTTCCATATTTTGATCAATTTGTGTTTTCCATTGTTGATCAAGATTGGCTAGATAATTAGATTGAATTTTAAGCTTCAACTTTGAAATATAGTCTCAAACTGTTTGATAAAAAATAGGAAAATAAGTGTGTGCTTATAAGCCGTCATATATAGAAAATTATAATATTCTATGTAGATTTTGTGATTAAAAATATAAAAAAATAAATTACATTAATAACTTTCTCCTAGCAAAGTGATATGATGCATGATAAGATTATATCTTGTTGAGTATAATGGAGCATTTGTATTGTGAAACTCAAGAGAGAGATAACAGAAATAAAGGCAATTATTTTTGGTTAGCTTGATAAAAAACAACCAATAAATTGAAGAGAGAGAGAGGAGGATGTTTCGATCATTTAACTGAAAAAAAAGAAGCATTTTAGCCAAAATGGAGGTGGGAATAGCATCGCCTAATTATGCACCACATTTCTAGAGACTAGCGGGAAATTCGAAAAAGAAAATGTGCTAACTTTTGGCCAAAAACTATTTTCCGCTTCTTCAATTCGTCTTTTTGACACAGGAATCTTCAAAATGGGATTGAAATTAAAGCACAAAAAAGATAGTGGTATATACATGGGCATGCATCTAGAGAGAACCAAAAAAAAAGGAGACTATTCGAAACCAAGAATAGAATCCATGCGCTGCGCAATCACTCTCTTGAATGCCCACACGTTAATTCTGGTTCCTTAAGTCCCATGGGTTTGATCCTGTAGTTATGCTTCTTGTCAATTCATGACGGAACTTACACTTTGCATCTAGTTTCTACATAGGTAATGTTAGAGATAATATTTTCCTTGATTCCGTATAGCTATCGAGATCGTGCATTATCTTCATTGATATTATAATATTAAGTTACTCTCGATAGTTATCTTGCTCACTCAGTGCACATTAGAGTGCACAAATGAGTGCAAATTTTGCATTTCGTGTTAGTTTCTTTTTCAATAACTACTCACATCCCTTTTCCAATCTGGTGTTAGTTGGCGGTTGAAGTGTATCCTCGAATTCACAAAATAACCAAAGTAATCAAAACATATTAATGACATTCACATTGATGACAAATACTTATTATCGGCTATCAAACCAGGACTTGAAACAGCATTCACTCAACTATAAACATCAAGAAGGACCCATAGACTAGGGGAATCCCATCAATGTGGCTAGGCTTTGTGCCATTTCACTCTAAGCGAATATATCGGATGATTCGGGTTTCGGGTTCGGGTTCGACAAGTGCGCGACGGACCTCAATCCGGATTTCTTCAAGCCGAGTACTTACTGGTGGCTCGTCATTGCAACATATGTGCGGAACCCACCCCCCTCTTGAAGATGGAACCCAATGCCAATTTGGAGGCGGCGGCGGTGACGGAGCCACTTTGGAACACACAAGTGATTTTGGTGGTGGATACGGATATGGATACAACGGATACCAATATGGATAGGGCGGATACGCATACGGAGGCGCCATAAGCTTGAATCTCTAGTGTTGAGGAATGATAAGTGAAAGAGATAAATTCAAAAATTGTGTATGCTTCGATTTGAATGTGAATACTACATGAGTCTATTTATAGGTTTTACAGGATAACAATGCAAGGTTACCGAATATTACAATATTAATTACAATCAATCCTTATCAATCAAGGAAGATAATGCGCAATCATGAGAGATAGATAGAATCAAGGGAAATATTATCTCTAACGGATAAAAAGATAAGACCTATAAATCAATTTTATTATTAGGACATGACTTGATTAGGAAAACATAGTCCCTGAGAAATAGAGGAGAATCGGTGAACTTATGTTTTGAAAGAAATGGAATTGTCTTGCAACTTAACTTTTGGAAAGGAAATCATTATGCAGATAGGCTTGCTAACTTTGCAATCGATAAGCACTTTGACACTTAGTTTTGTTTACAATTTCCTAGAGAATTACTTCATGTTTTATTAGACGATCAAATAGGAATAGTAGATTATGGATGTCAATTTTTATGTTTGGCTTTTGTCCTTTTTAGCCCCAAAAAAAAATGAAACAAACATTGGTTAACTAATGTTTCAACTGATAATTTTGCATACAGAGAGAGAGAATTTCCGTTCCCACCATTGATTGTCCTGTGATCAGTTCAAGGAGCTTCGTGTTCGACTCGGTTCACAAATCGAACCGGTGCGCATATCTAATTTCGAGATTTCACTTAATTATATCTTTGTTCTTTAATTTTATTTTGGTGGTAATACGCGATGAGTAATTGATCATTGATCTACCTATGTGATTCTCTTGTTTTGTAAATGATTACAAACGGAACCAGACCGACCAAGTTCAGTTTGGTTCTGTTCCATTACCAAGCCTTTTGTGGTATGGTTCAACTCTTTGCTTTTCCTAAAACAGGAGTGGAGTGGCTTGCTCACCCCTGTTTCCCACCGTCATCATCACTAACAATATATTTCAATTAGTTTAGTTTGTATCTACGATTGCCTATGCATGCATGGATGAATGAAGTAGAGCATTTGACACAGAATTTAACTCACCCTATGCCCTAATTCAACAACTGAAATTTGATCTGACTGCATAAAC
Source organism: Syzygium jambos (assembly GCA_031216235.1). Taxonomy (NCBI): domain Eukaryota; kingdom Viridiplantae; phylum Streptophyta; class Magnoliopsida; order Myrtales; family Myrtaceae; genus Syzygium; species Syzygium jambos. The sequence continues at coordinate 7,210,301 of CM062228.1, forward strand.
AGGGAAAAACTTGCACATGACCAGTCAGTTTCCCAAATTAGATTCCGGCGTCTGTAGATACATTTCAAATCCACTTTCGCAAATATATCTGACTCAGCTTTTCCTAATTCAACTCCAAAGACTTGAGCGTTCCGCTTCATAAGCAGCAGTCATTCTGAGATATAAAACTGTCCGAGGAGCTAAACAATGACGCTGGAGAGAATTCACAAGCTGAACGGTGAGAGAGAGAGAGAGAGAGAGAGAGCAAAAAGGAACCTGAGCAGTGACGGACTATTGAACACGATGGAGATCGCTATTGGAGCAGCGAAAGTGGGGAAACAAGGGATCGTTTCGAGCGGGGCACCAAGTGGTAGAGAAGAAGGCAAGGAGCACGACGAATACTCCGGTGGTGGGCGGAGAAGCTCGAGCTAGTCATTGGTGGCTGCGAGAGAGGTAGCGAGGGCGAGAGAGGCATCAAGCGTGAGAGTGAACTGAGGGCGACGAGCTTACCCAGAGAAAAAAAAGAGAGTTTACTTTCATTAAAAGACTCGAATTGGTAACCCATAAACATATATCCCAAGTCCTAAAAAAATCTCAAATTTATACCTCATGATATATTTATCTAAACGATTTTTCATCTCACGAAATATCTCAAATTCATACCCATTATCCAAATCAACTCTATGTTATCATGCATATATGTCAACATGGGAATTTCCGTGTTGCATTTGTCATTCTACTGGAAAAGTGTTAGAAAATGCCTAAACGTATTACATTGTTGGTGCCAATTTAATTCTAAATTTTTTAATGATGTCAATTTTATCCTAAACCTTTCAATCTAAAGCCAATTCAATCCTTCTAGCTAATTTTACTGGATAATGTTGACGTGGCACGATCGGCTCTGACATGAACAACTTTTAATAATATTTTACTGTTTTTCGAATTATTTCTTTCTTTTTTATTTTTTTAGTGTGACTGGTAGAAGAAAGAAGGAAGGGAAGGAAAAAAAAGAGAAAGAACGAAAAAATGAAAAAGAAAAAATATTTAAAATATATTATTTAAAATTATCCGCGTCAGTGTCAGCCGTACCACTTAGGCCATCGAGCATCCACATTACTAAAATATGGCTAAAATTAGCTGTAAGGACTAAATTGGCTCTAAATACTAATGCGTTTGGCGAGCATTTTCAATGGGCTTTCAGCTAAAAGCCAGCATTGGGAATGCTGAAAGCCCGAGGCTAATCCAAACCAGCTTTTGAGCTTTTAGCATTTGTTTAATGCTGCAACCAATTTTATTTCTTCTCAAATTACCTTCACTAATTCTTTATATTTCAATTTTGCCCCTCATGGTTATTCATCTTCTTTGGGCTGAGGGTGGCTGGTGAAGGCGGTCGGCTAGAGTCGCCTGAGGCTGAGTCAAGACGGCGAAGCGTCGGCGAGGTTGCCAGACCCTGGCGACGGTTGCCTGAGATTCGACAATGGGTTACGGCTGCCGGCGAGCTAGATCTGACACCGATGGATGTCGCCCGAGGTCGAACGGCCCCAGGCGACCCTCGTTGGGGTCGCAAGACCCATGTGATCCTTGAGGCCAGCGGCCGTAGCCCATCACCGGCTTCGGTGAAGGGTAAGCATTTTTTGTTTTAATAAAAAAATCCCAAAGACTTTTGCAAAATAAGATTTGCCAAACACTATTTGAGTCAAAATAGCTTCACAAATGATTTTTTACCAAACGCAATTTGCATTTCCCTAATGGGCTTTAAGTTAAAGGTAAATACATTTCTCTAAAGCCCTTTGGGAATGCTAAGCCAAACACAAAAGGTTTCGGACTAAATTGATACAATTAAAAATTTTATGATTAAATTGGCACTAAGGAAATTTTTTTTTAGATTTTTTCTGACACTTTTCCCATCATTCTACGACACGTCCCATTTGTCAAGTAGTTGTCTGTCACATGTTGACAAGAATACATCAGAGGTAGATTTTGATCGAGAATTACCGGCTAGAGTTTTTACGTGAGACCAAATTAATTTAAGATAAATTTATCATAGATTACCATTTTGGGATTCTTTATTGCATTAACAACAAATAAAGTCGAGTAAAAAATGCCAAAATACCCCGTTGGACGCTTTTTCTTAGAAGACCCCTTAGAGTGGGCTTTCCTCAAACTCTCAGGGAAGTGAGCTATTCTAATCGATCCCCGTGCTCATCACGAATGCTACGTGACGGTGGCGTGGCCATTTCCCACTGCTGGGTAGGGGTAAATTTGTCCCAAAATTTCCATTTCTCTCAAAATTACTCACATTAAGTCCCATGAATTACACAAAATAAACCCCCGAATCCCGTTAATACGTCGAGCAAAAGCTTATTTCGAATAATTTCTGATGGTATAAATTTTGTCCCACACACGGTGCACCCAAAACCAACCAAACTCTTCAGATATGATGAATGACATTTTGACTACAATGTACTCGAAAGTATTACACCTCACAAATTATCGAATACAGTGCACGGAAAACAATCAACGCTTGCTGTGATACCATGGGTTTTGGGGGTTAGCAGAATCGAACCTTTTGTGTTCCATGATCAATAATTATTTCACCACTTGTATTACCGATGGTCGAAGATGCAATCACGCATTGGAAAACACAAGTTTGTCCAATTATGTCACTTGATCAGCATGTATTATTGCTTTAATGAAGATATCGCAGCCTGTTCTACGAGAGGACAAAGTTTCCTTATCTTCTTCTTCCTCTCTTGCTCTTTTCTTGCACCGGATAAAAACTTTTTTGGGTGCAAATAAGAGAGTTATCCTTTTTATCAAACCACCTCCTTTTTTGAACCCATGATAGATCCTTAGATTTAAGGAGATTAGTGCTTATCCACACTACCTGTTCCCTCTAAAAGGAACTTCGAAGAACACGGGTCAGGTTTTTGATTCGATCCATCCAGGGTAAACTCGAACAGATATATAACAGGCCCAGATATAAAAACACTACATAAAGCAAAAGGTACCACAATGGTGATTAGTAGGGATGGTACTTGTGAGCTATATCCGATATGCTTTGATAGCTTGATTCTTCCTATTTTCTAGAAATTTCGTGTTTTTCATGAGATTGCTCTTGAAAAGTTACGAAGAATCAAAAGAAAAATTGCCCAAAAAAGTAGTCGGAATGATGAAGTATTCGATGTTTGGTTCCTGCTCAGGATAGGATAAAGTCGGATACAAGAAGGATATAATCCAAATAAAACTATTCCATGGGAGAGGTGGAATAAAGGTGGATATGGTTTATAATATTTATAATATAAAATTATTTTTCTTGAATAACAGACTCCTTAAATTAATAAAATTAAAATAATATTTGAATATAAATAAATAACAAAAAAATAACAACAATTCCATTTCTATTGATTCCTATTTTTATTTATATATTCAAATTTATTTCTATCTTATAATACAAATTTAGTATATATAAATATATTTAGTATTTATATTTATATTTATTACACATTTTAGGTGATTTAGGTATATTAGCATAGTTTATTATTTAATAAAATTTTATTAGAGAATGAAGGAGGGGGAAAAAAGAAATAAAAAAAGAGAGGGAAAAATAATACAAAAACTAGCAAATAAAAATGAAGTAGGCAACAGTATCGTGAGGGATTTTTTCCATCTCCGTTTGTGCAATTTTTAATATCATTTACACTGATATTTCGTTTATACTAAATAATGGATAGAATGGGATGTGAAAATATTCAATTTTATTACCGCAATTCACCAAATAGTTAATAGGATATAGCAAAATCCCTAGATTTCATATCTTATCCTATCCAATCAAATCCCGACTAAAAATTCATACGACCAAACGCGGCCTAACTGCTTATGTTCTCCTATTTTCTAGAAATTTTGCATTTTACATGAGATTCCTCTTGAAAAGTTATGCATATTCAAAAGAAATATCACCCAATAAAGTTGTTGGAGCGATGAGATACACATTTCGAAATTGTTGCACTCTAAAAATTTTTGCAAACTCCTATTTGCCAAAAATTGCATGTTCTCTTGTTATTTGGCCTGTTGTTAGAGCAATGAGATATGCACTGTAGGTTTTTTGCCCTCGAAAACTTTTTACAATAGGACAAATATCACGAGACACTCTTTGATAAGAGCAGAAAGAACAAGTTGACCCAATGCAATTAATATACCATTGGCCAAGTAATAAGCTATATTGATGAAATCCTTGGAAACATTAATCGATGGGTGACCATAGATGTACCGAGCGAACCAATACATAAAAAAGGTAGTGTGTTCAACAGGAGTACCTCATCAGAATCTCAACATAATTTGGTGATAAATGTGCCTTAAGAAGGTTCATTGGGGGTCAAATATTTAACATTTGGCACTTAGAGTTGTCGGAATCAATAATATCTACTCCATACGAACGAAGACCGATGATGCTTGCCAGATTCAGAAGGGTGATCAACATTAGTTCCAATGGAAATAAAAAGTAGTTGGTCGAAGGAGATCAAAAGCTAATCATCGCACCCAAAAGACCAGGTCTAAATACAAGTCAAAACAGTAGAATTCTAGAGCCAAACTGATTTTGGCTTGGGAACTCACATGAGATTTCATCCACAGATGAAATTGATAGTACTTAAGGTCAAAAGAAAGAAAAGCCCAAAATCCACCAGATTTGATGGGCTACACATATTCTACATTATAGGCCTCATGAACAGAAAGGTTTTCTTCCATAGATTAAGGGAAACAGTTGTTAAGATATCGAGGAATTTGTTGTCCTCTAAAGCAATGACCCAAGATTACCCGTTCGGGATCTTCCTCAAACTTATTAAGAATATGAAGAAGATAATTGTCATGTTTGTCTTCCTCCTTGAGCCTATCGAAGCGACACAGGATTGTCGAAGGATGAAATGTGGGAGCTTTGGTTGTAGAGCTTTTGAGGTACAAGAGAGGTGAGCTTGAAATGGACTAAGAGATTTTGAACAAATCGGGAACACCCATTTCTGGGTCCTTCATGTGGGGAATGGATGAGCCCAAATTGTTCAAGCTTTGATAAAACAACAAAAGAACCCAAAAAGATGGGGAAAGAAGACCAGAAATGAGCAGTTAATTTGTGATGAAGCAGCAGATCACAGTGACAATCCAGAAAATAGGGAAGGAATGAAAAAGGGCGATGAAAACAAGAAGAAAGAAGCACTAGATGAGGAAGTCCAGTACATGATACAACACGCCCAAAAGAGATTGAAACTAAGTAATATAGAGAATATAGAATAATCGTGGAAAAGAGAATATAGAATAATCGTGGAAAATGCTCTCTCTCTCTCCCACAGACACACGAAGGAATATCTATGAATGCACTTCAGTCAAACTGACCCACCTATCCGACCAAAAAAAATAAACTGACCCACGTAGAAGAAATTGATGGGGGCATTGTCATTGAAGTTTGAAGCTGCTCACATAAGTTGAAAAGGAAAGGGCGTTATGCTGTTCTTGAAAGGAGAGCTGCTGGTTTCATGAGAAAGAGGAGTAGGGGTGAGCATGGTACAAGGATAGGACCTGGAACTTGAGAACCTGACCAGTGAGAATCTATAGATTCCAGGTTCCAAGGTATACATGGTAGGCTCCAAGTTCTAAAAATTGGGAAATCTATTTTGACGGGTAGATTTTAAGTTCTAGGTAGTTGGAACCTGAAACTTGAAACTTGAAACTTAAAACCTAAACAAGTCTTTAGTATTTTTTTTTTGTCTATGTCTTCACGTGATCTTATGGTATTTCATGGCATTAGATGATGAGTGTACAATCCAAAACATTAGTCTAAACTTTCATTTTATGATTTGTTAATATTTCATATTTTTCATGTATCTAAATATAAGTTGTAATCAGTGCATCATCGCGATAAGTGATGGTCATTAAAGGTGATGACTCATTGAAATTATTCAATTAATAATACAGGTAAAATCTAGATAAATCCTAAAATCGACCCTGAAACCTATGATAGGGTATGTTATAGGTTCCAAAAAATGAGGAACCTATTTTCATGGGTAGGTTTCAGGTGGAACCTATACAGAACATGGAACCGCTCACTCTTAGTATTGATTCACATAATGACTTTTCATTTTAATTGGATTTATTTGAACTGTAATGCCAGGAAAACTCGTCGTTTGTATTCTCTATGATGAATGATAAGTTTGTTTAGTATTGTTACGTTCATTTTTGTTTTGATTAAGTAAAAATGAAAAAAAAAGAACTCGTTAGATCATGTAACCTGTGATAGAATAAGTTCTAGGTTTCAGGTACCAATGGCTAGGTTTCAGGTTCTAAAAAATTAGGAACCCGTATCCGATGGTAGGTTCCAAGTTCCAGATCAAACCTATAAGGAACTTAGAACTGCTCACCCCTAATAAGGAGAGGTGTGAAAGCAATCATAATATAGGAACCACCTAGAGGAAAAAAATAAAATCGTAATCTTATTTTTTGAGCGACTTTGTTAAAAGAATCAATCACAACAATTTATGAAGTGAGAACTTTCGTTTCGGGTGCATCTCACAAATCCTTCATACACGATTGAGTTGGTACCAAGAATGAGTCTAGACAATAGTGAATTATGAAATGGATGCCGCTTGTTATCAAGCCAATGCCTTTCTCTTCTAGAAAGGGAATGATAATTATGCACGTTTCTCAATTGGGTGGATATGATAAAAAAATACACAACATCGTAGATATTTAACACATTCTCATTTTAATGTTTGTTATATTATCAAGATTGAATTAAACTAAAAATTGAAAATTCATTTCTATTGAAGGACCCTAGAGCTAGTGATCACTCTATAAGGTATTTAAAATTTAGGAAAAATGATACAAATAGCCTCTGAACTTTGGTCCAATGTGTGATTTGGTTCCTAAACTTTTAATTTGTTCAATGTTATCCTTGAACTTTAGCATAATATTCAATGTGGTCCCTGAACTTTTAATTTATTTAATTTGTTCCCTAAACTTTTGGTACATGTTCAATTTAGTTCATAGATTATATAAAAATGTTCAATGTAGTCCCTGCACTTGAATTGAACTTTTTCATGTAGTTTAGGGACTAATTGAACATGTACAAAAAGTTTATGGGCCAAATTACATATTGAGCCAAAATTCATAAACTGTTTGTGTCATTATCCTTAAAATTATTGAGGAAGAGATAGAGAAGATTCCTACCAAACTTTATTCAAGTGAATTGTGAATTAAGATTTTATAGATGATGTTTTAAGGAACATTTAGCGGCCAAGGAGGCGAGTTTTGTGTGTAGGTTAGAGATGATAACTATAAGTTTGAAAAGGCTCGGAAGCTAGGTACATTTATTTCACATAATATGAATGATTTGATAAAATTTTTCAAAATAGGTTTTCCTAAAAATGATTGTTTGTGTCTCTCAAATAAATTAGCTAGTGGAAAATATTTCATTATTAACAACAATTTATAACTAAACATCTCTCTTGATGATAAAAATATTTTTAATTGATTAATTTATTTAAGGAAATACAAATAATTATTTAATGAAAATATTTTAAAATTATTTATTTTCTACCAAACAAAAGCATCTCAATAAGAAGTAAGATTTTAGAATCTTTGAAAAGAAACTTAGGGCGTGAAAGATAACCAATCTGTTCCATAAATCAATTTCTAGCCATAAATAGATTTTTCAATTTCTATTTCCTAAATGAGTTTTTGAGCAAAAATACATGTTTAATAATGACACAAAATTTATATCCCCGAAAAAGAAATTCGTTTGATAAGAACACAAAATTTCTCCCTCCTGATCGGGCGACGGGAAGATGGTAGGTGGGCAGCGGAGGACAGCAGGCGGCAGTGGAGGGTGGCAAATGGCGGTGGGCAGTGGCAGACATAGTGGGAGGCGCCCGTGGTAGAGGATGGCAAACAGTGGTGGGCAGTGGCAGACGCAGTGGGAGGCGGCCGATGGGGGACATGGCTGGCGACCGGTGGTGGACGGCGATGGGAGACAATCGATAGAGGAAGGCTAGAGGTGGCCAACAGCGAAAGGCGGGAGGCGGCTAGTGTCGAGCGACGATGGATGGCAGATAGTGATGGCCGTTGGCGGAGGATAGTAGATGACGATGAGAGGCAAACGATGGCTAATGGCGAAGGACAATAGGCGGTCGGCGATGGACGGTAAGAGGTGGCTAACGAACAATGGTTGACGTCGGAGGATCACGGCCGGCGCTGATGGGCCGCGGGTGGGCAGCTAGCTAGTAGTGAGGGTGATCGATGAGAAGATTTTTATTTTTTGCAAAATTGAAAAGTAGAAAATTTTTACTTCTCATTTCTGTTCATAACCTATTTTTGAAATTAAAATTTGTGATAGAAATAGAAAAATGAAATTACATTACCAAATGGATTTTTGTTTCAAACCTGTTTTCGGGAACAAAAATATAAAAAAATAGAAAAACAAAGTGGTTATCATGCGCTATATACTAAATTTCTAGAAACTAGCGGGAATTTCGCAAAAGAAAATGTGCTTAATTGTAGCCACCTATTTTTAGCGTTTCCAATTTGTCTTTTTGACACGAGAGTCTTCAAATTTTTTTTTGGTCGAAACACATGAATCTTCAAATTGGGATTGAAATTAATGCACAAAAAAGATAGTGGTATATTTATGTAGGGAAAAAATTACTAAAAAACTCAAATCATGTCAATTGTGATAAATTTACCCTAAATTTTTTTTTTTTTAGTAACCCAGGGAACCCCCGCACGGCCGACAGCCGGGGAGTAAACCCTGGGGGCGACACGTGCTAGCCACCACACACGTGCCACCGGTTAAGTCACCCTGCGGCGCCCGGGATTCGAACACTCAACCTTTTGCGAGAGGAAGAGTGCGCGCTCCAGCAGCGCCACCCAGGCGGGTGGTACCCTAAATTTTTTTTGTGACACTAAAAATCCTAAACTTTTACCTGAGTGACATATTTACCCAACATTAGGGTTCTGTTAAAAATCACCGTTAAAATTTGACGTGCTTACGACATGTCAAAAACATAAAAATAAAAATAAAAACTATATAAAACTCGAAGCATCGTTGATCGTGGTTACTGTTCATCATGTCCAGAGCCGCCTGGATATTTGGCCCTGTATATAATTTTATCTTTTTATTGTAGTGTTCATCTTTCTGGGTAAAATCCTCCATTTTTACTCAACTTTTGCTTTTGTCCAACATTTCTCCTGTACTTTCATCGCTCAAATACCGGCAAAATCAATCCACAGACTTCGCCACTTTGATCACCGCTTCTCCAAACCTTGGAAATCTTATCCACTGGAAGATTAGCAAATGATAGCCAATGTTTGCACTGCCGGAACTCTCCGAGGCATATTATATGATTTGGCGAAATTCTACGGCATTGAGGTAAACAGGGAAAAAGGTTCAGCAGCTACTGATGGTCACCGGAAATGGATTAAAGACATGGAGAGTAGCCACAGTAGTGCAGAAAGAGGAGGAAGAAAGTGATATGGACAGCTCGGCTCGGCTGCTCCAGATCTCGTCAAGCTCGGCCCCGAACAAAACATACACTTGGGTTTTAATTCTTATTCTCTGAACTCGTCACGCTAAATTTCGATCATAGTAAAAGCTGAGCTCGGTGAGAACGAATGAGGGAAAAATGAATAGACAAAAGGAACCATTAGATGGGTAGCGACCCGACCGAGATCTCTCTCTTGAACACCGAGTAAGGCTTGTAGTCGTCGGACCGTTGCAATGACCTTAGATTCGAGGTGGCTGAGCCCCCACGTCCTCGATCCCAGGTCGGGGAAGCATGGACAAAGGTCATCGAGCACTTGAAGACAATGAACAGTGCATCGAATATAATGAACAGTAACCGTGATATTAGCGTATCAATTTTTTTTAGCTTTAATTTTTATTTTATTTTTTCAGATGGGGCTCTGGTGGCGCCACATCAGCTCCTTGTCGAAATCAAGTAAATATATCATAATATACATGAGCAAGAAAGGACGAAAAAGGAGACTTATGAGCAATCGCTCTTTTGAATGCCCACACCTAAATTTTGGTTATGCCTCTTATCAGTTTATGACCATCGTGAGCCCTCTACCTCCACGCGGCATTGCCTCCATGCGGCGTTGCTCCGTCAGACTTTCGCCCACTGCGAAAAATTTTCCACTGCGGAAAATCCCCCCACTCCACTGCTGCCTCCCGTAGGAGTCGCTTTGCATCTTGTTTTCTTACATGGTAATGTTAGAGATAATATTTTCCTTGGTTCTGAATATCCCTCACAATTGCTCTTGCTTTATTAATCCTGATTGATCGAAATTGATATTAGAATATTCAGTTAGTATAATTGATATTAAAATTTTCAGTTACTCACAGAAATTATCCTGCGCATTTAATGCACAGCTTCATGCGCAACCGAGTGCAAACTCGATTTTCGTGTTATACTGTTTTTCAATAATTACTCACGTTTTTTTCAATCAAATGTTAGCTAGCGATTAAAGTATATTCTCGAATAAACAAAAGAATCAAAGTAATGAAAACCCAATACGACATGTACCATAATGACATTCACATTGATGACAATCACTTAACAGCAACTCAACTATAAACTTGAAGGACCCATAAAATATATAGAAGAATCCATCAATGTGGCTAGGGTTTGCACCATTTCACTAAACTCGAGCCGGACCTTCTTCGCTATCACATCTATAATCATAGCGGATATAAAGGATGCTTCGGCATTCAGGTTCGGGTTTGATACGTACGCATTGGACCTCAATCAGGATGTCTTCAACCTGTGTACTTTGTGGTGGCTCGTCGTTGCAACATACACACGGCACCCTTCTGCTTGTGAGCCAATAAGGCTAGTGAGGGCTTTAGATATTTCCACGGCAGGTCTAAGGGCTAAAGGTAAGGGTGTAAGCAAGTGAGGAAAGGCCAGTTTGGTGGCAGCGTAGGCCCTAGTGGACATAGTGAAATTTTTTGTGATTTTTTCTTGTATATATGCATCGGCAAGAAAGAACCAAAGAAATGAGACTATTCGAAACCAAGAATAAAATCCATGCTCTACGCAAACACTCTTTTGATTCCCATGCCTAAGTTCTCGTTATGCCTCTTGTAAATTTATGACCAAATTTCACTTTGCATCTGGTTTTTACATTAATAATGTTAGAGATAATATTTTCCTTGATTATGTATATATGTCTTTTGGGATTGCGCATTAACTTCTTTTATTGATCCAAATTAATTGAAATTGATATTATAATATTCAATCGCTCTCAATAATTATCCTGCGCATTCAGTGCACATCATATTACACAATCGAGTGCAAATTGGGTATTTCATGCTATTTTCTTTTTCAATAACTACTCACAACCCATTTTTTCAATCAGGTGTTAACTAGCGATTGAAGTATATTCTAGAATAAACAAAAAAACCAGAGTAATGAAAACCCATTACGACATATACGATAATGACATTCATATTGATGACAAACACTTATTGACAGCCAGTCAACTATAAACTTAGAGGACCCATCAAATAAATAGAGGAATCCAACGTTGTGGCTAGGGTTTGCACCTTTTGACTCAACTAAAGCCTAACCTTTTTGGCTATTGCATCTATATATCAAAGCGGATATAACGGATGCTTTGGCATTCAGGCTCGGGTTCGATACGAGCGCGTCGGACCTCAATCAGGATGTCTTCAACCCGTGTACTTCGAGGTGGCTCGTCGTTGCAACATATGTACGGAACCCATCCCCCCTTTGAAGATGGAATCCATTGCCAGTTTGGTGGCGGAGCAGGAACCGGTGGCGGAGCTGCTTTAGGAAACAGATGTGACTTTGGTGCCGGATACGGATATGGATACAGCAGACACCAATACGGATAGGGATAGGGCGGACATGGAGGCGGCATAGCTTGAATCTCTAGTGTCGAGGAATGATACGCAAAAGAGAGAAATCTAAAATTTGTGCGTCCTTGGAATTAATAGTGAATATTACACGCGCCTATTTATAAGGTTTTACAGGATAATTATATAGGGTAACTGAATATTACAATATCAATTACGATAAATGAGAATCAATTTAGAAAGATAATCATGCCATTTTAAAATGATCTTGTTGTCTGATTATCTTTGCGGGATAAAGAGAAAATGTATGCCCCACAAACGGTGCATCTTCTATGGTAATCATCATGAACTCCGATGCCTAGTCGTGTTGCTATGTTGGAGGTTTTGTATGCCGGATCACGTGCTTTGAGCATGGAGTCGCGATCAGTAATTATGGTAGGTAATCAAATCAGGGAATAAAGGCGTCTAATCATGGCAAGTAAATTAGCGATCTAAGTAACGATTGAATAATGAGTGGGTTAGGTCCCATCCTACACTAACTTTGACAAGTCAAGTTTATTTTATTTTACGATTTCTTTTGTTGGCATGAACGCACTATGAAATTCTGAAGATTTTGCAGGAAAAAAAAAAGAAAAAAAATGATCTGAAAGGATTCACAAAGTTAAGAGCCTATTGTTTTTGCGGATTAAGGCAAGCTCAACTGCTCATTGTGGCATATTTTGTAATCTATAGTGTTTGAAATCTAATTATATGTTTTCTATTTACAATTGTTTACAGTTGTATATATAAATATATTGCCTTCAGGCTTCCTGAAAGAGTGACGCCCAATTGTTCATGCTTTGGATAATGTTGTATGTGTAAAGAAATTTCCTTAGCAAGTACCGTCACACACGAGTTTCGATTGGATATTGAAATAAGTAATGCTCATGTGTTGGACAATTGACTTTTCTAAACATACAATTGAAGGTGAAAAAATGATTCATCGCCTAGATTTAGATCGCTAAAATTGTATTACATGAAAATGGGTCTCGAAAGCCGATAACATTATCTCGACAAGACTACATAAACTGATCTTGGTGGTGATAATTTGGTTCTTTTGTGAATTCGAGATGCATTTCAACTGCTAGCTAACAACAGATTGAAGATCTTTCGTCTAAAAACAAAAAAACAAAAAAAAAGGGACGTGAGTAGTTATTAAATAAGCAAATAACATGAAAATACGAGATTTGCACTTGGTTGTGCATTCATATGTGCACGGTGGCAGGATAACTCTCTAGAGAAATGAATATTATAATATCAATAATAATCAATTAGGATCAATCATGAAAGATGATGGGCAATCCCGAGAGATATACAGAATCAATTGAAATATCATCTCTAACATTACTCCTGTAGAAACCACATGCAAAGTGAAATTTGGTCATAAATTGACAAGAGATATAACCAGAATTTAGGTGTGGGCATTTAAAAGAGTGATTGCGTAGAGCATGGATTCCATTCTTGGTTTCGAACAATCTCCTTCTTTTTGGTCCTCTCTAGATGCATGCCCATGTCTACACCACTATCTTTTTTTGTGCATTAATTTCAATCCCATTTTGAAGATTCCTGTGTCAAAAAGATGAATTGAAAAAGCTAAAAATAGTTGGCCAAAAGTCAGCACATTTTCTTTTGTGAAATCCCGTCTAGTTCTAGAAATCTGGTGCATAATTTTCTTTCCAAAGATTCCAAAACCTCACTTCTCATTGAGATGCTTTTGTTTGGTGGAAAAATAAACAACTTGAAAAACATGTTCTTAAAGTAATTATTTATCTCGCCTTAAATAAATTAATTCACGAAAAATATTTTAATCATCAACGGAGATGTGCAGACATAAATTGTTTATTTTATCCCATGAGAGCTCTGTTTCAGCCATTTCCGGTGACATTTCCAGGACTCATGCTAGCCAGCCAATGCTATTCCTTCTGCTTGTGAGCCAATAAGGCTAGTGAGGGCTTTAGATATTTCCACGGCAGGTCTAAGGGCTAAAGGTAAGGGTGTAAGCAAGTGAGGAAAGGGCAATTCCGTATTTTAAAATGGATTTTCCATTGACTAAGTTTTCTAAGCTATACTAATAATCATTTTCAAGAAAATGTCTTTCAGAAGATATTTTCAAATCATTGATTTTTTGTGAAATAAATATACCTAGTTTCTGAGCCTTTTCAAACTTAGAATTTTTGAATGACCAAGACCCTAATTGTGCAATTGCTCGAAGATCAAGAGACGACTTACCAAAGCAAGCTGCGATGGAAATAAACAATGTCCAATCACTTGATTTTGGAGCAAATGTACTCGTAAACACGTTAGCTGTGCCATTGCTTTTAAAGGGTTTTATTTGGGTATTATTAATTTTCATTCTTCGCTGTTTTTATTTGTCTCGGCATTTTTGGTTGATTTTGGCCAGAGAAAATTAACATATCTTGAATTTTTATACCGGAAAATGCTACTGGGACCGTCGTTGTAAAGAATAAAAGTGCTTGGACTAAATTTGAATTTGGAGAATTGTACAGGGACCATTTTCGTAATTTCCCAAAAAATGACATGAAAACTCATTTCTGGAACATGATTTAGGCCGAAGCATAGTTTCAAATGCCTTATATTATAGAAACGATCCATAAGATGTTTCCCACCATACAATAAATTCAATTAAATAGGATCATATTTACTCGAAATCATAAAGATTACCATCTGATCGCTAAAAAGAAAAAAAAAACCAAGAAATCACGAGGATCAAGAGTAAATCTCACTGCATTAATAGATTTTTACATTCCCTTTGTTCCGATTGAAAGAAAGGAGAGTGTGAATAGGATCTAATACCCTAAAAACTCTCAAACTTTAACTTTTGTTCCAAATTTATCTTTTGTCTCATAAAAAATCTCCAACTTTAGGTCTAGTCTCAATTTTACCATAAACTTTTTTTTTCCGTAAAAAAATCTCAACTTTAGGTCCTGTCCAAATTCTATCACAAACTTCTTTTAGTCCTATGAAAAACCCATAACTTTAGGTCTTGTCCTAATTTTACCGTCCAATTCCAATTTTACTCTAAAATTTTTATAGTCTCATTAAAAAATCATAAACTTTTACTTGAGTTACAAATCTGTCCCTATTAACCCTCCGTCCAAAATTTCTCATTGACAATTGAGAGACGGAAAACTCTCAAGCACGAGCTATTCGAGCGTCCCGAGCATGAACTGTTCGAGCGTCCTGAGCACAAGCTGTTTGAGCGTCCCGAGTGCGAGCTCTCCAACCGCGAGAGATACAACATTCTCAATCATGAGAGATCAAAGACCAAGTGCAAAAACACTAAAGGTAGTTTTGATGGAGGGTCAATAGAGAGCAAATTTGGAACTCAACTAAAAGTTGGTGATCTTTTATAAGACAAAAAAAATTAGAATGAAATTGAAACCGAACCTAATGCTGGGATTTTTTTTGAGATAAAAATAAATTTATGGTAGATTTGTTATTGGACTTAAAGTTGAGGGTTTTTTATGAGACAAAAAAAGTGTAGGGTATAATTGGGACTCAACCTAAAGTGGAGGTTTTTTATGGAACAAAAAGTTTAGGGTATAGATGGGACAAGACCTAAAGTTTGAGGTTTTTCATGAGACAAAAAGTAAAATTATGACAAGAGCTAAAGTTGGACGTTTTTTAGACTGTGTTTGGTCGTCTGGATTTCTAGTCAAGATAAGACTGGATATTATAAGATATAAAATCCATGGATCTTTCTATATTTTATTCAATGTTTGGTGAATCACATTAATAAAGTCGGATATTTTCACATCTTATCATTCCATTGTTTGTTATGAACAAAATATCAGTGTAAATAAACCTAAACATTCCAAAAACAAAAATGGTAAGGATATCTCAAGACACTCTTCCCTACTTTATTTTTATTTGCTTATTTTTTTTTATAATTTTCCCCTCTCTTTTTCTATTTCTTTTTACCCCTTCCATCATTATTTAATAAAATTTTATAAAATAGTAAAATATACTAATATACCTAAAATATGTAATATATATAAATACTTAATATATATGTATATATATGGAATTTATATCATAAGATAGGAAGAAATTTGAATATAGAAATTTATATCATAAGTTTATTTTTTTATTTTGAATTTTTTAGAATTCAAATATTATTTATACTCAAATATTATTTTAATTTTATTAACTTAACAAGTTTGTTATTCGAAAAATAACTTTTATATTATGGATATTAGAAATCATTTTTACCTTTATCTCACCTTCCACATGGAATAATACTATATCCCCCTTATATTCAATTTTATCCTATCTTGGATAGGCATCAAACACAGGATTTTATCCTATCCCGAATTATGTCCCGACTACCAAATAGGATCAAAACTTGCAAAATTTGTATCATCTACGCAAGTTCATCTTTTTCTTCTCATCTCTTTTCCTTGCTTAGTTTATATATCTTTTTTTATCAAAGTTGCATAAATAAGACGCCTAATAAAATCTTCAACAAAATAAAAGAGAGTTTTAATTGACAAGATAAAAAAAATTAGTGATACTGATGGAGGGAAACGGTGGTGAGCAAGTGTTTTAGGAAAAGCAGAGTCAAACCAGATCACACAAGGTTTGGTAATGGAACAGAACCAAACCAAACTTGGTCGGTCTGGTTCCGTTTTTAATAATTTACAAAGCAAGAGTATTACATAGGTAGATCAATGATCAATTATTCATCGTGAATTACCACGAAAATAGAATTAAAAAACAAAGATATAATTAAGTCCAATCTTGAAATTAGATCTACGCGGCGGTTCAATTTGTGAGCCGAATTTAAAACCAAGCTCCTTAAACTGATCATACGACAATCAATGGTCGGAATAGATATTCTATAAATGCTTTCTCTCTCCTTGCGCGCAAAATTATCACTTGGAAGATCAGTCTACCAGTTTTTGTTTATTTTTGTTTGTGTAAGAAGGACTAAAGCCAAATATAAAAATTAAGGTTGAGAATCTACTATTCCTATTTGATCACCTAATAAAACATGAAGTAATTCTTTAGGAAGCTATGAACAAAACTTAGTGTCAAAGCGCTTAACGATTCCAAAGTTAGAAAGCCAATCAGCATAATGATTTCGGTTCCAAAGATTAGGTTGCACGACAATTCCATTTCTTTTAAACATAATTAATCCATTTTTGGTTATTTCTCAAGGACTAGGTTTTCTTAATCAAGTCATGTCCTATTAATAAAAATCAATTTAGAGGTCTTATCTTTTTACCTGTTAGAGATAATATTTCCCTTGAATGATTGTAATTGATACTGTAAGATTCAGTTACTCTAGATAGTTATCCTGGAAACCCTATAAATAGGCCAATGGGTTATTCATTATTAACATCATTGAAATACACACAAACTTTATATTTCTGTCTTCCGCATTTTATTCTTCAACACCAGAGATTGAAGCTATGGGGTCAGTGTGTTCGTATCCGGAGCATCCATATCCGGAGTATCCATATCCGGCGCCTCCGTATCCGTATCCAGCACCAAAATCATGTTTGTGTTTTAAAGCGGCTCCGGCTTCACCACCAAATTGGTATTGGGATCCATGTTCAAAGGGGGCGTGGGTTGAAGACGTCTGGGTTGAGGTCTGTCGGGCACGTAGCGAACCCGAGTACCGAAGGATACGTTATATCCGCTATGATATATAGATGGGATAGCAAAAAAGGTTCAGCTTGAGTTTAGTGAAATGGGGCAAACCCTAGCCACTTTGATGGATTCCTCTATATATTCTATGGGTCCTTCTTAAAAGTATATAGTTGAGTGGCTGTTAATAAATTAATGTTTGTCATCAGTGTGAATATTATTATCGTATGTGGCGTAATGGGTTCTCATTACTTCGGTTCTTTTGTGAATTCCATAATACACTTCAATTGCTAGCTAACACCAGATTGTAGATCCTTTATAGATAAAAGGAAAATGACACGAAATACGGGATCTGCACAAGGTGTGCAGGATAATCTAGACTAACTTAATATTACATTAATGTGCAATCCTGAAACATATACTGAATCAAGGGAAATATTGTCTCTAACATTACCCAATGCAATGTGAAATTTTGTCATAAATTGACAAGAGGCATAATCAGAATTTGGATGTGGACATTCAAAAGAGTGATTTTGTTTTGAATATTCTCCTCCTTTTTGGGTCCCCTGTAGTTGCATGCCCATGTATAGAACGCCATCTTTTTTTGCGAATCAATATCAATCCCAACTTGAAGATTCCCGCGTCAAAAAGATGAATGGAAAAAGCTGAAAATAGATGGCCCAGTAGATGAGGAAGTCCAGGATACGATACAATACACCAGAAAAAGATTGCAACTAAGTGATGTAGAATAATAATGGAAAAGAGCATTTAGAATAATTGTGAAAAATGCTCTCTCTCTCTCTCTCTCTCTCTCTCTCTCTCTCTCTCTCTCTCGCATAAAGTTATTTCTATGAATGCAATTCAGCCAAACTGACCAGCTAGAAAAAGTTAATGGGGCAGTTGTCTTTGAAGTTTGAATCTGCCCAAATGAGGTAAGGGTGTTATGCTGTTTTCTAAAGGAGAGGTTCTGGTTTCATGGGTATGATGAGAGGTGCAAAAGCAAACATAATATAGGAGCCACCTCGTTATCTAGGGAACTAAATAAAATGGTAATCTCGTTCTTTGAGCAACGTTGTATACAGAACTAATCACAATACATGAATTGAACGAGAACTTTCATTTTCATGTGCGTTTATGATTGGCTTGGTATAATAGAATGAGTGTAGATAATTGTTAATACTAAAAAGTACATAGAGCTTATTTATAAACTTTACATAATAACTATATAGAGGAACTGAATATTAGAATATCAATCACAATCAATATGGATCAATCTAGGAATGTAATGCGCAATCTTAAGAGATATATCGAATCAATGGAAATGTCTAACAGATAAAAAGATACGGCTTATAAATTGATTTTATTATTAGGACACCACTCAATTAAGAAAACCTAAACCTTGAGAAATAACCGAGAATCAGATAACTTTTGTTTAAAAGAAATAGAATCGTCCTGCAACCTAACTTTTGGAGAGGAAATCGTTACGCTGATTGGGTTGTAATTTTAAAATCAATAAGCGCTTTGACACGAAGTTTTGTTGACAACCTCCTAGAAAAATTACTTCATATTTTATTAAGTGATCAAATAGGAATAATAGGTTCTTCATGTTAATTTTTATTTTTTTGATAACCCAGGGAACCCCTGCACGGCCGACAGCCGGGGAGCAAACCCTGGAGGCGACACGTGCTAGCCACCACACACGTGCCACCGGTTAAGTCACCCTACGGCGCCCGGGATTCGAACACTCAACCTTTTGCGAGAGGAAGAGTGCGCGCTCCAGCAGCACCACCCAGGCGGGTGGTGGTTCTTTATGTTAATTTTGATATTTGGCTTTAGCCCTTTTTACACCAAAAAAAAAAAAACAAAAATTGGTTAACTAATCTTTCAATTGATAATGTTGCACACACAGAGAGAAAGAATTTATAGTAAATCCGTTCCAATCATAATTGTTGTATGATCGGCTCAAGGAGCTTGGTGTTCAATTCAGTTCACAAATCTAACCGGTGTGTAGATCTAATTTTGAGACCGGACTTAACTATTTCTTTGTTTTTCAATTTTATTTTTGTTGTAATAGGCAATGAGTAATATTTCATTAATCTACCTAAGTAATTTTCTTGTTTTGTAAATAATTAGAAACGGAACCAGACCGACCAAGTTCGGTTAGGTTCTGTTCCATTACCAAGCCTTGAGTGGTTTGGTTTGACTTTGCTTTTCCTAAAACAGGAGTGGCTGGCTCGCCCTTGTTTCCCACCCTTAAATATGTTAAAGGGTTAATATCACGAAAAATGTTAAACTGATATATTTGTGATAAATTTATCCAAAATTATTTTTTTGACCACAAAAAACCCCAAACTGGTACATCTGTGATAATTTTATCTCGAACTATTTTTTTGACCACTGGAAACCCCCACACTAGTATATCTATGACAATTTTACCCCCGAACTAATTTTTTGACAATCAAAAATCCCAAACTGGTACACCTGTGACAAATTTACCCTTCGTTAATTTTTGTTAAATTTTACTGTCAAATTGTTAATTTTAATGACACGTGGTAATTAACAAATATACCAGTTTTGGATTTTACCCCTCTATTTATCACAAGTTTATTAATTTGTGATTTTTCGTAATATTAATTTAATTTAATGGACACTACAAAAGGGTAAATTTGTCACAAATGTACTAGTTTGGAATTTTTAATGGTCAAAAAATTAGTTCGGGATAAAATTATCACTGATGTACCAGTGTGATTTTTTGTAGTCAAAAAATTAGTTCAGGATAAAATTATCACAAGTATATTAGTTTGGGATTTTTTATGGTCAAAAAATAGTTCGGAGTAAATTTGTCACAAGTATACCAATTTGGGATTTTTTGTAGTAAAAAAAATAGTTCATGGTAAAATTGTCATATGTGTACCAATTTGAGATTTTTCGTGGTATTAACCCAATGTTAAATAGATTATCAACCCATTTTTAACCTATATTTGATGTTGGACAAAAAAATCCATATTTGATGGGCTAACTCATTATATGGGTTAGCTATTTAGCAAGTGAGTTATAAATAGGTTCGAACAGCAAAATCCAGAAAAAAAAAATTGGGTGCTAAATTGGTTCATAGTTTACCCAAATCTAATCCACTTCTGTAACTCTCTATTCACTTTCCACAAGAAAATAATAGGCTCATCGACCTATTCCAAGTTAAGAGAAGTCTTTGTGGGCCTACAAGATGAGCCTGATTTCACCAATATTAAAAATATTGAGAGACTTCTTTTTTCTGCATTGTTTATTTATTTTTTATTAATATTATAAGTTTCGTTTGTTAGTTATTGGAGTATATCGTTTCTTGCTTGTATTTGGCATTGTTATTTTTATGTAATATTCTAATCTTAATTTCATTGCAATCCATGATCAGCATAACCAAAAAAAAAGGCCGACATGGACGGCGGAGCTAAAGCCCCGAACACACAATTCATTGGAGATTCCGGATTTGGGATCCCATCCTCAAGACTTTAGCACTCGGACACAACGCCTCAGTGACCAAACCCGTCTCCCTAAAGCCCATACTCAAGGCCTCCGTGCCTAAACTCAAGACTAGGCACGGACATGGGACCTCGAGACCGGCACCATCCCTCTCGGTAGAGTTCGAGGTCGCAAACACGAGACGATAGAAAGCCGAACTTAAGACTCGGCAGTCAAGCTCGAGACCTTGTGGCTCGATAGAAACTTGACAATCGGATATACAGGACTCGAACGCCCAGACTCAGGCCTGAGATCTCGATGGTCCGATCCGAACCTAAGTCAACAACGGTCGGGCTAGATTTGATGTTTGTTAGCTTGTATCGACATAGAATATCCTATTGAATTAAGTCGAGATTAATTAACGGATACATGAGTACTATGGGTGAGTGATTCCAAGTTTTGTACAGGTTCCGTCTGGAACCTACCTGTTGGAACAAATTCTTCATTTTTTTGGAACTTGGAATGTACATGCATACTCTAGAACTTGAAACCTACCCTATCACAAGTTTCAAGATCGATTTTAGGGTGTACTTAGGTTCCACCTATATTATTAATTGAACGATTGCAGTTAAATATCAGCTTTTATAATCACAACTTGTTGATACAATCCATTAACCACAACTTAAATTTAGACACATAAAAAATATGAAACATTAACAAAGTAAAAGTTTCAATTATAAAATGGAAGCTCAGTATAGTGATTTCTAATTATACACTTATCATCGAAAGCCAAGGTGTATCATAGGATCGTGCAAAGACACAAATCAAGAAAAAGACAAAAACTTGTTTCATGTTTTAGATCCATAGTGCAGGTTCTATCTACTTAGAACCTGGAACCTACCAGTCGAAATAAGTTTCCTAATTTTTGGAATAACCTGGAACCTACCAGTCGAAATAAGTCTCCTAATTTTTAGAACCTGAAACCTATCTTGCCCAGCTTGAAACTTGAAACTAGACAGATTCTCACCAGTCTGATTCTCAGATTACAAATTCTACTTTAGAAGCATGCTCACCCTTAAATTGAGTACAAGTTTTGATGAGTCTGAAATAAGTTGAGATTGATTAATGGGTACATGGAAAAGCAATAAATGATGAATCGTAGCTCGGGATCATCAAAGCCATCGTTACAAAAGCAATGTCAAATTCCTGTGAATATGCGTGCGTGTGCTTGTACATGATCCCAAGAGAGAGAGTGGGGGGTCAGTTGTTAAACCTATTTTAGGGACAATGTCATGGCTCCTGAACTTTTTGCGTCTTATAAAACATTGTCTTCGCAATTTTTTCTTCGTGCAATCGAATTTTCAAACATTTTTTTTTAATATGGGCAATATTAGTCTTCCATCAGATGCTGGGACGAAAATCCTGATGTGGCCAAGTGACCGTCTAAGTGCTCGCATGGCAAGTACGTCTGTGTTAGAGAAAAAGAAGACCAAAAACAATATAAAAGAGAAACTAGAGAGTCGAAATAGAGAGAAGAGGAGGCGGACCTTAGATAGCGATGCCACGGGAATGGAACCTCGCCGACATTTGGGCATCAGAGCCGCCTCCTCTAGTCATCCACAGGTGCACACACTTGGACCGAAAGAGCGTTTGATCGAGAATTACTGCGATATGTTTGTATCGATCTCACCATCGTGTTCGTACTTAGAAGGCAACGGCAAGGGTGGATAAACTTCGCCCACAATCGAACAAGGAATTCCTACATATGACCAAGGCACCAGCGATTGAGTGTGTATTCACATGAGAGAGACACAAGTTAGGCAAGGCAATCACGACCCTCGCCAGCTAGCCTTGTCATTGGTTGACGGGCCACAGAGCCTCTCCGATCACTGGCAAGGCCCGACCCTCGTCATAGATCTAGCGAGAGTCAATACCCTTGTTTTGCATGGTGGGTGATAAATTTTTCTTTACTTATTTAAATTCTCGATACTAGAGTTTATCACGTTACGTCTTAGACCAATTTTTTATCCGCCGGTTTCAATAAATTTTAGGCTACGATTGCTGAAAAATAATTGATGACTTGTATCGCTAAAGATAATTAATCAATAAAAAAATTCCTGTTACCGATTGTTTAAATATTTCCGTGAACGATGAAAATATTTCTTGCTCATAATGATTATTTTTTTGAAAAATATTTGGGTTAATACCATGAAAAACCCTAAACTGATAAACTTGTGATAAATTTACCCAAAATAAATTCTTTGCCTCCAAAAACCTCAAACTGGTATATTTATAACAATTTTACCTTCTGTTAAATTTCACCGTTAAATTTTTAAGTTGGATGATACGTGGCAGTTGATGGGTGGACCGGTTTGGATTTTTACCCTCCGTTTGTCACAGGTGTACCAGCACGTGGCTTTTCGTGATATTAATCTAATTTAACGGAAGATAAATTTATAACAAATGTACTAGTTTGGAGTTTTTTGTTGTCAAAAAAATTAATTCAGAGTGAAATTTGCTACAGGTATACTACATTTGAAGTTTTTTATGGTCAAAAAATTAATTTGAAGTAAACTTATTACGAATATATCAATTTTAAGTTTTTGATGGTATTAATTTAAATATTTATCGAATTATTGAGAGCCGCTCGTAGGCTCGATTGCGAAGGGTCCACCCTTTCTGATCGCTCCCGAGAACCACGGCATTTCAAAACTCGGGTCCAAACTCCAAGAAGCAGGGATGGGGGACACACTTAAAGAGGCGCAATGACTGCGGCCGCGGCTGTGTCGGTGAGCCGTCTGAGAGTAGCGGCCGCCGCCTCCTCCTCCTCCGCCTCCTACTACTTGTGTAGCTCTCGAATACCCATTTTCGCCAAACCCCATTTCCTCTCTCTTCCCTCCTCCGCCGCCTCCCGGGCTCTGGTCGCCTCCACCGCCTCCGCCTCCGCCTCCATGACGTACGATAAGGAGCTCGCCGCGGCCAAGAAGGCCGCCTCTCTCGCCGCTTCTCTCTGCCAGGTCCCGTCCCTCTCTCTCTCTCCCCCTCGCGGGTCGGGTCGCGTCTCGTTCCTTCTCCAATCCGCGAGGGGTTGGATTGGGTCGCTGAATGTATGCGGGCACGGTTGATTTTTGAGCTCTGGGTCGATTTGTCGTGTTGGAATCGATGCCCCCACCTGCTCATTCGGGTGATTTTGGTGATGTCGGGTCGGATTGCTTGTGCTTGGTCACTGAACTGACGAGCGCAGTTAAGGCGTTCGTGGTTTTGACCCCTCGTGCTTATGCTCTGCTTCAATCCAATGAAATTTGGAAATCGTTCTCTTTTTCGTGGAGTATTTGTTCTCTTTTTCATGGCAATTGCTCTGCTTCGATCGAGTGAATCGCTTATGCTTGGTCAATTAAGGCATTCGTGCTTTTGATCCCTCATGCTTATGCTCTGCTCCAAATGAATCACATTTGGAAGTCGTTCTTTTTTTCATGGAAATTGCTCTGCTTCAATCGAATGAATTTGGAAATTGTTCTCTTTTTCATGAATTTCGAAATGCTTATGCTTGGTCGCTGAACTCGTGAGTGCAATTGAGGCATTCGTGCTTTTGATCCCTCGTGCTTATGCTCTGCTCCAATCCAATGAAATTTGGAAATCGTTCTCTTTTTCGTGGAATATATGCGGATAATCGTTCATTCTCATTTTGAGTTTTCTGCTGATGAAAAGGATCACTTTGTTTGTTGTTGAAATTCATAACCATCCCTTCTTGATTCTATTGCATTCGTCGACTTCAGTAACTTCTTTCTTTGCTCATTATCACCAAAGCTGTATTTTTTTTTCTCCTATCGAGGGGTCATGTTCTGTTTTCATTACGTACTTACTAGTACACAGGTATTTACTCACTGTCCCATCTATTGCAGAAAGTGCAAAAAGAACTATTGCAATCGGATGTTCAATCGAAATCAGACAGAAGTCCTGTCACGGTGGCAGATTATGGTTGGTCTTCAATTCAATATTTTGTTTTTTCCTTGCTGGTTATCTTGATCAACAAAACTTGCTCCCTGTCCTGGTATGTTGTATATATATCTTCTTGAAGGCGACGATACTGACAATAACAGGTGTCGATATGGACATGGGCGTTTCTGGAGTGAGTTTTAAAATCAGGTTGTTCAGTGGAATCACAAGCCCTCAGTAACTTATTTCCATTTTACACATAGAGAACTCCTGTGATTGAGAGTACTTGACATTTAGGAAGACCAAGATTTTGGTAAATTTGGAATCAGCGAAATCCTGTGAGTTGCATTTTGTAACTGGATAACCAGCCAGTCCACTAACCTGTTTCTAACACTGGGATAAGCTTTGTGCATCTAATTTCTCTTTCAAGAGCTCTTTAAAGTAGCATATCTCTTGTAGTTGGATTTTGCTTTTTTATTTAAATTGGCTAATAATTCTACCATTGGCTTGATGATCTTCAAGATTATCTACGAGAGAAATAATTCTAGATTATCTACCATTGGCAATCGTTTTGCCGATGTTCCTTATGTGTCGTTCTGATCAAGATGGCTTGCAAAGTTCTCTTTTTTCTCAATTGCCTTGAGAATCCGTGCACTCCAGCCTCATTTTCATTTCTTAATCTTCTTTGCTATTTTTTTTTTAAATTTTTCACTAAAATTCTGGTTAGGAAAAAGATCATGTCCTTCAGAACTATTGCTTGATTTGAATATTGAGTTGCTCAGTAAATGAATCATAGACCAGTTGTTTGTGTGCTGAAGTGCATCCTAAAGGTTGGAAGGATTTCTCCTTTTCCTATTTGGAAAATGCAAAATTGTTTCTATGTTCTTCAGGGTTAGACATTTTTGCAGATCAAACACAGTAGTATAACCATTGACACTCTTTAACTCGATATATGCTGGGGTTTATTTTCTTCTGTGTAGGATTTAGAATTATGCAGGGGTTAGCTAAATTAATAAAATAGTTGTAGTTGTCATCTAAAGGCCTTGTCCAGCACCTCTTAGAAGAAAATAAGATAGCTCATGCGGTCAATCTGATCCTGTTGAATGAATGATATATACACTGTAGAACACTGTCTGAAAAAGGAATGGTCTGACTCATGCATGAGAGCTTTTAGACATGACTTATTGAGGACTGTGATAGATTCCTGATGTGCATGCAGAGGATTGGATTTACCTAAGTGCTTGATCTTTTTGACTTACTAATTGTTCCACTGCAGTGAAAGAAGAAAGCTTCTGATTAACTGCAAAGTATGTTTGTCGATAATATGGGACTGAGACATTTGGTTATGGAAGGGTCATGCTATAATAGCTTGTGGCGAGGCTTTGGTGAACCTGTGCATCTTGGGCCCTGCTTCTCATTTTCTCTTTTGCCTTTTGTCTTATCTTCTCTATTTGGCACCAACCTTTTCTCTTATCTTATTTACCAGAAACTAGGCAAGTTAGTTCATGAGTATCCATTTGCTTCTACATGTTATAGGCTGCTTGGGCTAATGCATCTGGTTGTTTGGACAATCAGTGAATGCTTGTTCAATTGCTTAAATTTCTCTAGTTAATACACGTGTAATCGATCCTTTAAGC
This sequence comes from Syzygium jambos, assembly GCA_031216235.1. Lineage (NCBI taxonomy): Eukaryota > Viridiplantae > Streptophyta > Magnoliopsida > Myrtales > Myrtaceae > Syzygium > Syzygium jambos. Next base: position 7,236,824 of record CM062228.1, read on the forward strand.
ATGTGCATACCTGAGTTTCCAAGTTGTATACTTATTTGAGGGATGTGCACCTAATAGGAGGATGCATGGAACTTTCTCCTGTATAACATCATATAATGTAAGGATCTATCAGTTATCCATATTTTGTTTTGTCTGAAGACAGTAAATTGCCATCCTCCTTCAGCCTTTTGGCCTTAATGGAGCGATTGTTGTGTTGCTGGTTGACAGGTTCACAGGCTATAGTTAGTTTTGTGCTGGAAAGAGAGCTTTCAGATGAACCACTATCTTTAGTGGCTGAGGAGGTTAGTATGTAGTGGTTTGTAATCCCCCAAGCAAAATAAAAATAAAGCTTAATGGTTAGTTCTGGTACCTCTATTTTTTGATAACATGGAAAATGCATCCTTAAAGTCTCTCACTCCTTTCAGGATTCAGGAGATCTTCGCAAGGATAGTGGAAAAGACACCCTCCAGCGCATAACAAAGCTTGTAAATGAAACTGTTACAACTGATGGTTCATATAGTGCTTCTCCGTTATCACCAGAAGATGTACTTGGGGCAATTGACAGTGGGAAGTCAGAAGGTGGTTCTTTTGGTCGACACTGGGTCTTGGATCCTATAGATGGTACAAAAGGGTGAGAAACCTATTATGGGAGCATGAGCTCGTCTTTTATTTTCGACTTTCCTCTATAATTTGTTCTCCAAATTTCAGTATCTGAGGATAATATAGGGCCTTGATGAGAAAACTCTTTCGCCAATTTTTATTTATTCTAAATGGAATACTCTTTGGCATAAGGTTATTCAAGCATGACTGATGGTGTTCATCAAAATTTTGAATAGAGAAACTGCCATAAAATGGCCTAGCCCTTGGAATCCTGTGTCATGGACTTAGAGGCATACTCAAGTTTCTTTCTTTTGGTTTCTTTTGGATATGGGGTTGGCATTTCTTGATGATTTTGGTAAGAATTGTTGGCACAAGATGTATTATCTATATAGCCAATCAGTACTCATATCAGTCTTTCTATAATTTAAGATTTTAGTGATCTTTTATTTCAACTTTTCTCATTTGTATGACACCTTATTTCTCCACAGCTGCTAGTAGCTGAGAAAATGAGAACTTCTCTTTGTTTCAATTACTAATTGATAAATTAATATTTTCGTCCTCCTGTCCTCAACATGCTGTGGCAAATCAAACATGTATTAATTCTACTCTGTCTCTATCTGCTGTTGTTTCTACGTGCCAAGGTGTTTCTACTTGGTGTTCATTGGTGCATGTGGAACAGATGTTTTCTGTATTTAGTGAACAAGTGCTTTAAAAGAATTTCTACTACTTATTGGTGCAAAGTTTTGGTGTGAAGAATCTTTTGCCATACCGCAATATCTTGGTGATGAATGGGCACTTTAGGAATTTTCCGGACCGAATTCAGGCAACACCCACGGGATAAATAATTAATAGTTCTTGGCACTCCAGGAAGTCTCTTTAGCTGATGTGCGGGCCATTGCACAATTTTACAATACCTTCCTGTAATTATCATTTGTACCCTACATCATTGTGGATGCCTCATCGTACAGTCAATTTACTTTTGTTCTCTTTTGTAACTGCTATGATGAAGTTATTACTGATTTTGCCGACTCATTAGGTATCAACTAGTTTGGAAGGATTTATGCAATGCGATTACCCTTGCAGGTTTTTAAGGGGAGAGCAATATGCAGTAGCATTAGCTCTATTAGATGATGGGAAAGTAGTATTGGGTGTCCTGGCTTGTCCAAATCTTTCGTTAGCATCTATCGCTGGGAATGTGACGTCAGAGAATGCTGTTGGCTGTCTTTTCTATGCAAAAGTTGGTTCAGGAACTTTCATGCAGTCATTAGATGGATCTTCACCTGTGAAGGTTGGTATAATTTTCTTCTACACCAATTTATCGTGCAAATAAATATCAGATTCCATGGTTGAGTCAAAAAAAAAAAAAACAAACAAACAAACAGGTTCACCGGGACCATGTGCACAAGGCCCTGTTCTCAAGTCCTGCAGGCAGTGACCTTTTCTCATATAATTTCCCTCATCCTTTGGCATGTTCTGAGTTTAACTGCTATTGAACTTTGAGAGGAAAATCACATGTTCAATAAATTTCCAGGTGCATGTCAGTGATATTGGAAATTCTGAAGATGCATCATTCTTTGAATCATATGAGAAAGCACACAACATGCAGGATTTGACAAGCTCTATTGCAAGGGTAATATCTCTCTCTCTCTCTCCCTACAAGGTCAAGTGCAGCATAATGATCTTCAATAGATCTCTGAGGAAAACTGTCTGTAGCAGAAACTTGGTGTCAAAGCCCCGCCAGTGAGGATAGATAGCCAGGCCAAATACGGGGCTCTTTCTAGAGGTGATGGAGCGATATACATGCGCTTCCCTCACAAAGGGTACCGTGAGAAAATTTGGGATCATGCTGCTGGGTGCATTGTTGTTACTGGTACAGGAATTTCTCTCTTAGTTGTGCTTTCTCTTTTTAGAATGATTAGTCAGCTTTGAAAGTATCATAAGGGAAGAAAATGCATATTTATGATCTCTCTCTCTCTCTCTCTCTCTCTCTACTTAATTTATGGAACTCACGAAACTTGTGGGTTGGGTAGCTCTAGTGTATGGATAGTGGCTACTCTGTCAATCAACATATATATACCTTCCAACCCTATAACTATATTTTGCTCACCTTGACCTTTGACGCATTAAAATGTGTTTTTAGCAGTGCCGTGCCTTTTGATGCTCGCTGATGAAAGTACTAGAAAGCTTTTGTTTTGTCCCTTTGAGAATAAGGTTTGTTTTATTTCTTAGTTCTTGCATTGAATGAGACTTTCTTTTATGAATCGCAGAGGCCGGAGGAGTGGTAACGGATGCAGCAGGGCAACCTCTGGATTTCTCCAAAGGGAGATACCTGGACTTGGACACCGGGATTATAGTTACCAATCAAAAGTTGATGCCATCACTCTTGAAGGCAGTAAGAGAATCCTTGGAGGAGCAATCTTCCTCCTTGTGATGCTGCTACACTACTCTTTTGTCTCTAAGGCATCGAGGCAACCTGTGCAATGTGGTGGGAAGGATGTGGTCTCTTCTGTGTCCTATCAATATTAAAATTAAGCTTTATTTCAAGGAAGTACAATAAGAGAATTTGAGATAGAGGAATCATTCATCAAACACCGTCGTTTGACATCCTCTGCAAGTTATGATTATGAATAAATTCATTCGATGTGCTGAAGCTGAGAATGGCAATAACAGCAAAAGTTGCTCTGAAATTTAATTCAGCTGAGAATAGTTCACCTGTTTGATCTTCAGCTTTATTGTACAAGTGAAAGGTACAAATCTTTCCTGTCCTTGTGTGTAGCAACTAATTCAGAGGAGTTGTTTGGCCTTTTTATGCTTCCTAGCAGAAACATAACAGTGGATCATGAACTTTGTCGAATACATAGATGCTAATGTTCAAGACCATAGTGCCTAAACTCAAGACTTGGTGACCAAACCCGTCTAGCCAAAGCCCATGTTCAAGACCATAGTGCCTAAACTCAAGACTAGGCATGGACATGGGACCTGGAGCGTTGAACTCCAGCATCTCGACTCAGGACCTTGACAACCAACCTAGGTCCCTCCTTAGTGCCCGTTTTCAGGACCACGAAGCTCGGACTAGGACTTGGCACAAACACAGGATTCCAATGCTCATACCTAAAACCTGGGACCTAGACTATTTAACCGGAAACCCTGACGGCCCCGAGACCTTGAAAGCTAAACCTGCGACCTCAAAGGCCAGACTGAAGGCATTGGCACCCAGACCTATGACCTAGATGTCCTCTCGATCAAATCTGAGGGTTGGACATGAGACCTTAAAAGTTGAACTCAACACATTGCAGCCCGATAGGAACTTGGCATAATGAATACAGAGGACTCGAATGGCCGACTTAGGCCCAAGACTTCGACGTCCTGAACTGAAACTAAGTCCATGATGGTCGGACTGGCTTTAACAACGTTGGATATATTAAAAATGATCTATGGTAAATTGCCATTACGTTTTGTACTAGATGTTGAATATGATCTCATTTGTCTAAATCCTCAGTTCCAGAGCAATACGGACCGGTTCTAGTATAGTGTAACATTACTCGTTTTAAGATTATTGTACCTTGAAACCATGAGTAAGAGCATTTTATCAGCACGAGGTGCTGCATGCGCTGTAGCGCTACGTTACATTATGAAGTTTGCGATCTTGTAAGCATCGGAACGCCCATCTTTTCGACTGTTTTAAGGAGCTTGGCTCGCTTTCACCAACGTTGAGAATGGGGGGCATGGGAAACTCTTCGAGAACCGGAACAGTGACGGTGCGAGGGTCCTCTGTTTCTCACTCTCGAACCTCGTCGTTCACGAAAGTCGCGACATTTCCATTTCTCGAAAGGACGTGGCGATGCCGACCGCAAAGTCCAAGTCAAGAAGCAGGTGGACACGGAAGCAGTTGGGCTGCAGCTACTACAAGACAACGACTATGGCCGTGTCAGTTAGCTGTTGGATAGTAAGACTGTCGAAGACCCAAGTTCGTCAACCCCCCATTTCTTCTCTCTTCCCTCAGTCACCCCTTGGTCTTTGATCGTCTCCTGCTCCTCCTCCTCCTCCTCCGTGTCGTACGATAAGGAGCTCGCCATCACCAAGAAGGCGGCCTCTCTCGCCGCCTCTCTCTGCCAGGTCTCATCTCTCGGTTGCATTTCGCTCCTTTCAATCTGCGACGGTTGAATTGCGCTGTTGAATGTATGTGGGCACGGTTGATTTTGAGCTTTGAGTCTATTTGTCATCGTGGAATTGATGCCCACATACACATTTAGGTGATTTTCGTAATGTCGGGTCGGATTGCTAATACGTAGGCTTCAGTAACTTCTTCCTTTGCTCATTATCACCAAAGCTCTATGTTTTTTTTTCTCCTTGATGTTCTCTTTTCAATATATACTCACTAGTACACAGTTATATACTCACTGTTCTATCTATTGCAAAAAGCGCAAAAAGAACTACTGCAATCTGATGTTCAATCCAAATCAGACAAAAGTCCCGTCATAGTGGGAGATTATGGTTGGTCTTCAATTCGATATATTGTTTTTTCCTTGCTGGTTATCTTGATTGACAAAACTTTTCTCCCTGTTCTGGTACGTTGTATATATATCTTCTTGAAGGCTACAATGCAGACAATAACAGATGTCGATGTCGATATGGACATGGGCTGGGATGAGTATTAAAATCAGTTTCAGTATGTTCGCTGGAATCGCAAGCCCTCAGTAACTTATTTCCATTGTATACATAGAGAACTCCTGTGATTGAGGGTACTTGACATTTAGGTAGACCCAGATTAATTGGACTTCTAGACAGTTGTGAAAGCAAAATCCTATGGGCTGCGTGTTGTATCTAAGACTGGGATAACCTTAGTGCAACTAATTTGTCTTTCAAGAGCTCTGCAGGCAAGTATTTTTCTTGTAGTTGGACTTTTATTTTTTTTATTTTCTAATAATTCTACCGTTGGCTTGATGACTTTTAATATTATCTACTAGAGAAATAATTCTAAATTATCTAAGGACTGAAAATGGAATGGTCGGACTCATGCATGAGAGCTTTAATGCATGACTTATCGAGGAACATGATTGATTCCTCTATCTGGCATGCTAATTGCCTTCCATAGCTCCTGTTAATATTTGGGTGGATGGGGTATGAACATGATGGGATTTAACTTAAGAGGTTGATCTTTTTGACTTACTAATTTTTCCACTGTGGTGAAAGAAGCAAGCTTCTGATTAACTGCAAAGAATGTTTGTTGATAATAAGTGACTGTGAAAAATGGATATTGACGGGTCACACTATATCAGCTTGAGGAGACGCTTTTGTCAACCTGTGCATCTTGCGCTCTGCTTCTCATTTTCTCTTTTGCCTTTTGTCTTGGCTTCTGTTTTTGGTGCCAGCGTTTTGTCTTTTCTTATTTTACCAGAAACTAGGGAAGTTTTTTCATGATAATCCGTGTGGTTCTACCTTTTATAGGCTGCTTGGGGTGTTGCATGGTCATTTGGACAATCAGTGAATTGTTGTTTTATGGTTTAATCTCTTTAGTTAATACACATGTAATCAATCCTTCAGTCAATGAAGCATGTGCATACCTGAGTTCCCAAGTTGTGTAATTATTGGAGGGAGGCATACCTAATAGGAGGATGCATGGACCTTTCTCTAGTATCACATCATATAGTATAAGGATCCATCAGTTATCCATGTTTTGTTTTGTCTGAAGAGAGTATATAGCTACCCTCCGTAAGCCTTTTTGCCTAAATGGAGTGATTGTTCCTTCACTGGTTGACAGGTTCCCAAGCTATAGTTCGTTTTGTGCTGGAAAGAGAGCTTTCGGATGAACCACTCTCTTTAGTGGCCAAGGAGGTTAGTATGTAGTGGTTTGTAACTCCCAAAAGAAAAAAAAAGCTTAATGGTTGGTTGTGTTACTTTCATTTTCTGATAACATGCACCTTCAGATTCTGTCACTCCTTTCAGGATCCGCGAGATCTTCTCAAGGATAGCGGAAAAGACACCCTCCAACCCATAACAAAGCTTGTAAATGAAACTATTTCAATTGATGGTTCGTATGGTACTTCTACTTTATCACCAGAACATGTACTTAGGGAAATTGACAGTGGGAAGTCAGAAGGTGGTTCTCTTGGTCGACACTGGGTCTTGGATCCTATAGATGGTACTAAAGGGTGAGCAACCTTTTTTGGGACCGTGTGGGCTTGTCTTTTATTTACTACTGACCTCTATCATTTACTTCTTGAAATTTCAGTATGTGAGAGTTATGGAGAGCCTAGTTTTATTTATTTCTGAATGGGATACTCTTTGGCATAAGGTAATTAAATCATGAAGGATGGCCTCCACCAAAATTTTGAATGGAGAAACTGCTATAATATGGCGCAGTCCTTGGAATTTCGTGTCATGTATTGAGAACATACATGTGTTTTTTCTTTGATTCTTGGATACAGTTTGGCATTTCTTGATGATTTTGGTAACAGGTGTTGGCACGTGAAGTATTATCTATATTGCCATACAGTATTCATATCATCTTTCTATTCTTTAAGATTTTCATGTTCTTTCACTTCGAGTTTTCTCATTGATAAAGTTATCTATTTCTTAAAATACTTATTTCTCCACAGCTGCTAGCAGCTGAGAAATTGAGACCTTCTCTTCATTTCAACTACTGATTGCTAACTGAATATTTTCATCCTCCTTTCCTCAACATGCGGTGGCAAATCAAACATGTATTGATTCTACTGTGTCTCTATCTGCTGCTGTTTCTGCATGCCAAAGTATTACTACTTATGTTCATTGGTGCATCTGGGATAGAAGTTCTATGTATTTTAGTGAACAAGTGCGTTATATGAATTTCTGCTACTCATTGGTGGAAAGTTTGGTTACAAAGAATCTTTCGCCATACTGCAATATCTTGGTGATGAATGTGCGTTATTAGGACTTTCACTGACCGAATCTGTCCAACACTCACGGGATAAATAAGTAATAGCTCTTGGAACTCCAGGAAGTCTCTTTATCAGATATGTGGGCCATTGCACATTGTAACAATTACCCCCCTGTGATTATCATTCGTATACTTCATTGTTGTTGATGCCTCATCATACGGTCAATTTACTTTCCTAGTGTTTCTGTAACTGCAATGATGAAGGTTATTACTGCTTTTTGCCAACTCATTTGGTATCAACTAGTATGGAAGAATTTATGCAATGAGATTACCTTGCAGGTTTGTAAGGGGAGATCAATATGCAGTAGCATTAGCTTTATTAGATAATGAAAAAGTAGTGTTGGGTGTCCTGGCTTGTCCAAATCTTCCATTAGCATCAATCACTGGGAATGTGCCATCAGAAAATGCTGTTGGCTGTCTTTTCTATGCAAAAGTTGGTTCCGGAACTTTCATGCAGTCATTAGATGGATCTTCACCAGTGAAGGTTGTTGTAATTTATTCTCACCAATTTTTTTCCACCTTTATTGTGCAAATGAACATCGGAAACCCTTGTCAAGTCAAAAAAAAAAAAAGTTCACCAGGACCAGGTGCACAAGGCCCTGTCATCAGGTCCTGCAGGCAGTGAACTTTTTTCATATAATTTCTCCCTCATCCTTTGGCATGTTCTAATTGCTACTGAACTTTGAGAGGAACATCACATGTCAGTAAATGTCCAGGTGCATGTCAGTGATATTGAAAATTCTGAAGAAGCATCATTCTTTGAATCATTGGAGAAAGCAACAGCCACGCAGTATTTGACGAGCTCCATTGCAAGGGTAATCTCTCTCTCTCTCTCTCTCCCCAAGATCAAGTGCAGGATGATAATCTTCATTACATCTCTGAGGAGGACTCTCTATGGGAGAAACTTGGTGTCAAAGCCCCGCCAGTGAGGACGGATAGCCAGGTCAAATACGGGGCCCTTTCCAGAGGTGATGGAGCAATATACATGCGCTTGCATCACAAAAAGTACACTGAGAAAATTTGGGATCATGCTGCTGGGTGCATCATTGTTACTGGTACAAAAATTTTCTCTCTCTAGTTCTACTTTTTTTTCTTTTTAAACTGATTAGGAAGATTTGAAGTTATCAGAAGGCACGAAAATGCATATTTAATGATATCTCTCACTCTCGGCCCCCGCCCAGCGGCTTCTCTCTCTACTTTTTTATTTAAGATACTTTCGAAACTGTAGTTTGAGTAGCTCTAGTTTAAGGATAGTAGCTACTCTGTAAATCACCATAGATATACCTTACGACTCTACCACTTTATTTCGCTCAATTAGACCTTCGACGGATCATAATGCGGTTTTAGCAATAATAGCCGGTTGCTTTTCTGCATGCTCACTGACAAAAGTACTAGGGAGCTTTTGGTTTGTCCCTTTGAGAATAGGAGGAGCTTTATGTCTTGGCTCTTGCATCGAATGAGACCGTCTTTTATGAATCGCAGAGGCCGGAGGAGTGGTAACGGATGCAGCAGGACAACCTCTAGATTTCTCCAAAGGAAGATACCTTGACTTGGACTCCGGGATTATAGCTACCAATGAGAAGTTGATGCCATCAATCTTGAAGGCGGTAAGAGAATCCTTGGAGGAGAATCCTTCCTCATCGTGATGCTTCTACACTTCTCTTTTACCCCTAAGACATTCGTGCAACACGTGCAATGCAGCGGGAAGGATGTGGTCTTTACTTTTTTCTGTCAACAACAAAATTTAGCTTTATTTGAAGGGAACAACTGAAGTTTAACAAGAAAATTTGAGATGAAGGAATCATTCATCAAACATCCTAGTTTGATATCCTCTACAAGTTATGATTATGAATGAATTCATTCCGTGTGCTCAAACTGAGAATGGCAGTAACAGTAAAAGTTGCTCTGAAACTTACTTCAGCTGAGAATAGTTCAACTGTTTGATCTTCAGCTTTATTGCACAAGTGAAGTGTGCAAATCTTTCCTGTCCTTATGTACAAATTACTTCAGAAGGGTTGTTTGGCCTTTTTATGCTTCGTAGCAGAAACATAACCGTGGATCATGAACTTTGTTGAATACAAAAATGCTAATTTCGATAGATTTATATCATAATCAAGAAAACAAAATAAAGGAACCTACAGTACGACCTTCGATCACCTCACTTGAAAAGAACGTAGATCAAGAATAACTATGATTGATTTGCTTTTCACTTAGGTGATATTGGAACCGGAGCGTGCTAAAGAGGAACATGAGGTGAGTGAGAAGCTTGGCCTGACACTACTTGACCACTAAATTAAGCCGACTCGGCATTTTTGCCGCTTTTTTGGTACAGTCGGTATCTATCAGGCAGAAAAGATTAATTTGTCTAGAATTTGACACTAGAGAGTACTACGAGGACCATGGTGGTGACGAGTAAAAGTACAAGGACTACAAAGTCTATGGGACTGGGTACATGCCTTAGGATACTCAGGTTCCATGTGTCGGGGATGTAGATCCGATTGTTGGTGTTCCAAGTTCCATGAATGGTGAACGATGTTCAGGTTTCAGAGTCTCCAATCCGAGGGCCGAGAACTCGAGTTTGAGGGCTTGGGGACCTGATCTAGGATCGCGGTTGGAGCCCAACACAAGCATCCTTGATCATGGCCCGACGCTGGAGGTCTCAACCATTGGACAGAGGATCAGACAGAGTCCCCGAGGGGCTCGGGATCCAAACACCGAACATTGGTGACCGAACCCATAGCCCATAACTCAAAGACTTCAGTGCCTAAAACTCAAGACCTGGCATGGACATGGGACCTTGAGCGCTGAACTCCAGCATCTTGAATCAGGACCTTGACAGCCAACGTAAGTCCTCAGTGCCCGTTTCCAAGGCCTTGGAACTCGGACTAGGACTCGGGCACCAACACGAGATGCCGAGGGCTAGACACCAAAGCTCATACCTGAAGCCTCGATGGCCAATTCTAGGACCTGGATGATTTGACCCGAAACCTCAACGGTTGTCCCGAGGCCTTGAAAATTAAACCTGCAACCTCAAAGGCTTGACTGGGGACTTTGGCGCCCGGACCCAAGACCTAGACCAAGTTTTCTCAATCGAACCTAAGGGTTCCAAGTCGAGACTCAACAATCAAACTCGAGACCCTACCGCCCAATAGATAGTTGGAATGCATATAGATGACTCGAATAGTCAGACTGAGAACTCGACGTTTAGACCCGAACCTAACTCCAAGACGGTCAGACTGAGTTTAATAACCGTAGGTATACTAAAATTGATTTGTAACAACGGTTTGCAAGGTAATTGCGCATATCTTGTGTATTAGATGTCGGATATGATCTCATCTATTTGAATCCTCACTTCCAAAGATTACCACATCACTTCCTAGACCAGTTTTATCAACCAGTTTTATTGTACTTTAACATTACTGTTTTTATAATTGTTGTACCTTTAAACATATATAGAGGAAGAGCAGTGCGGCGCTGTGGGTGGTGGGTCCCCGCGCTAGCGTCGCCCTAGGTTTACGTTGCCGGCTGTCGGCTGTACGGCGGTTCCAGGGTCACCAAAAAAAAAACCATAGAGGAAGAGCATATTATGAGCACGAGGGGTTGCAAGCAATTTAGTGCTACCTCATATTATGATGTGCAATCTTGTAGAAATAGGAACGCCCATTTGGTCGATTGTTACAGGAAACGTGACTCATTTTCACAGTCATTGAGAATGGTTACCCGAAACTGTCCGCGTACTGAAGTAGTGCCAGTGTGAGGGTCCCAAACCCAATCCATGTAGTAATGCCGATTAAAGTTGAGCAACCGGGCTAGTTCAATCTGATGAAAAAATCTCATATATTTTGAAGTTGACAAAATTATTCATAGTTTATATTGGACTTGATAAATGTGATAAGTGTTTATAATTTAGGTAATATTCACATTGAAAGGATTCTCTTTGACTGAATGAGCTACTTGAACAAGTCTAGTGGAATGGAAATTTATATTGACTTGCTAAACTACTTTGGTATGAACAGTTGATCATATTCAAGAAGCCAGAAGCAACTGAACTGTATGAATATTAGCAAATCAATGACTTCAATACCATCCGACCAAAACAAATAGCTGCTTGAATACCAGCAAGACTACTCGATGAATATCAACTAAATTACTAAGTGGATATTATCAATGGTTTTATCTAATTATCAGCAATGCAAACATTGATATTAGCAAGGAAGACGCCGGATATCAGTAAGGCAAATGCTGAATATAATCATAATATATACTTAAATATCATTAGAGGAATGCAATGACTCAATATTAGTAGAATACTTGTTTCACCTGCGTTGAGTTTCTTGTCACGATCTTTAAGATCATTATTTTGATATATTTTATAACATCCCTAGATAACTTATGATCTGGTATGGATTACCTCTTAAGAAGAATTTGATTGACTTTTTGTCTAGAGATTATCTTTGTGGTACATTTAATCACGCAAGATATCTTGACAGATTGATAATCATCTCGAAGGCAAGATTCTTTCTATAGTTGAAGAATTCCACATTTGAAAATCAAAATTTGTTTGTATGGACGACCAAATCGATGGGATCTCTTATTATTCCAACTCAACGGCTACCCTAATCTTTTTATCAATCGTCCAATTGCTAACATGGAGATTGATTCTCATAGAAGATTATCCAATGGGAAATTTTGGATGTTGAGTTATATAAAAGAAGATGAAGGCGTTGAAGAGAAAGATAGATTGTGAGAAAACAATTCCAAAGCTTGAGAGAACTTCACAAATTCTAGTTTTCTTCCGTGAGCTTACAATTGTAATCAATTGAGAAGTGTTAGCAATGCGGTAGTTAGTGCTTTGGTGTGAGATAGAGTCTTATCTGCTTGTGTATAAGTGGCACCAATTTCGAGGAGAAGTACTTAAGAATAAGTAGCATTTACTACTATAATTTCTCATTGATTTTTTAGTAGGCTGTTAGCGTAGGAAAGTGAACGTAGACTTACACTAAGACGAACCATTATAAGTTCTGTGTGCAAAGTTTTCTATCTCTCTACTTATACTTATTTACTACTCAATAGAATAACTACACTCGATAACCTGGATATTACCATCAGACCAAAAAAAAACTTGGATGTTAAGAATATGATCATATTTACACTTTATTTTATTTATTGCTAATAACTTTCATCTTGACTTATTTAATTCCAAATATTTTGTCAAGATCTCATGAAATCACTCATCACCCTTGTGATATTGTTAGCCTCTATCACAATTGGGATCTGGCCTGAACAAGCCTAACTCGGTATGTTCAAGGATGGTCCACAAGGAAATTGGTTCGCTTTTCAATTTCAAAAAATGGAAACCGGCTTTGAATGGTTTAGTTGCCAATTCCGTACCCTGAACCGGCCAATTCTACCCAAAAACCTAGAATTTGGAACTTGCAAAACTGGTCTTGTGTTTTGAACTGGTTTATCCATTACCATAAGTAGGTTATTTTACTCTTTCTTTAAAGGGTTAATACCACAAAAAACCCCGAACTGATACACCTGTGACAATTTTACCTCGAACTATTTTTTTTACGACAAAAAATCCCAAACCGGTACACTTGTGACAAATTTATCCCGAACTAATTTTTTGACCACCAAAAATCCCAAACTAGTACACCTGTGACAATTTTATCCCGAACTAATTTTTTGACCACTAAAAACTTCAAACTTGTACATTTGTGACAAATTTACCCTCCCTTAGTGTCCGTTAAATTGGATTAATATCATGAAAAATCACAAATTAGTAAACTTGTGCCAAATAGAGGGGTAAAACCCAAAACCGGTACACCTGTCAATTACCACGTGTCATTAAACTTAGTAATTTGACAGTAAAATTTAATGGAAACTAACGGAAAGTAAATTTATCACAGGTGTACCAGTTTGGGATTTTTGGTGGTCAAAAAATTAGTTCAAGGGTAAAATTATCACAAGTATACCAGTGTGGGGTTTTTGGTGGTCAAAAAAATAGTTCAGGATAAAATTGTCACAGGTGTACCAGTTTGGAGTTTTTTGTGATCAAAAAAATAGTTCAGGATAAAATTGTCACATGTGTACCAGTTTGGAGTTTTTTGTGGTCAAAAAAATAATTTAGGATAAAATTATCACAAGTGTATCAGTTTAGGGTTTTCGTGGTATTAATCCTTCTTTAAAACAAAAAATATATGTTTTAATCGAATTTGTTTGATATATAATCTTCAAGTCGAAAGAGTTGTATTCATGTTTGACTCTACTGGTTCGGTTTCAAGCCGGTTCCTAGATCATCGGGGTCGGTTTCCGATTCAGAAACTGGGAAACCAAATCAATTCCAGATTCAAAAAGCTAATAATGGGTATCTTCGGATAGCTGTCAGGTTCTAAGTTTCGAACCATTCTACTCCGAAACCGATTGCCGAGGATAAATCCAAGTCAAGAAGCACGTGGAAGCACAAGACATCTGGACCGCGGCTAGCTACTTCAACGACTGTCAGTCAGTGAGCTATTGGAGAGCAGTTGACTGTCGAAGACCCGCATTCGTCAACCGCCCCATCTCCTCTCTCTCTTCGCCCCGTCACCTCCCGGGCTTTTGTCGTCTCCTCCTCCTCCTCCTCCTCCTCTGCCCTCGCCATGTCGTACGATAAGGAGCTCGCCGCCGCCAAGAAGGCCGCCTCTCTCGCCGCTTCTCTCTGCCAGGTCTCGTTTCTCTCGGGTTGGATTTGCTTGCCAGTAGGCACTGAACTCATGAAGAGCAGTTGAGGCATTCGTGCTTCTTGATCACCCCTGCTTGTGCTCTCCTTCATTCGAATGAACCAGCGAAATTTTTCTTCTTTTTTCAAAGAATTCATATGGGTAGTCATTTGTTCTTGTAATGGCTTTCCTACTGATGAAAGGGTTACCTTTTTTGTTTGGGTTTCTGAAATTCATTGCTGTCACTTCTTGTTTCTTATTCTATTCGTCAACTTCAGTAACTTGTTGATGCTTCTCTTTCGAAATGGTCACATGAAGTCGGTACGATGTTCTGTTTTCGATTGATACTTGCTAGTATGCCCGGTAGTTACTCACTTTTCTATATATTGTAGAAAGTGCAAAAAGCATTAACGCAATCAGATGTTCAGTGGAAATCAGACAAAACTCCTGTCACAGTGGCAGATTATGGTTGGTCTTCAGTACGATATTCTGTTTGTTCCTTGCTGGTTATTTCAATCAATAAAACTTGCTCCCTATACACACACACACACACACACACACGTGTATCTTCTTGAAGGCGAGAATCGAGGTGATAACAGATATCGATATGGACATGGATGTTTCTGGAACGAGTGTATAAGTCAGGTAGTGCTGTGGAATCACAAGCCCTCGGTAGATTATGTCTATTGTATACATAGAGTACTCCTGTGATTGAGACAACTTGACAGGTAGACCAAGATTTTGGTAACATCGGAATTCTAGACAGTTATGGAAGCGAAATCCTAGTGGGTTGGATTTTGTAACTGGATAACCAGTCAGTCCTTTAACCTGTTCCAAAGACTGGGAGAAGCTTGACGCATCTGATTTGTCTTTTGGAAAGAGCTCTTTAAGCTAGTATTGTTCTTGTAGTTGGATTCTTTTTTAAAAAAAATTCTGATAATTCTATCTTTGGTTTGATGACCTTTAAGACTATCTATGAGAGAAATAATTCTAGATGCGAAATGTTCCATTACTCTAGTGGAGTCAGGACTCAGGAGAATGCAGGCAATTGTCATGCCAATGTTTCTTATGTTTCATTCTGATCGAGATGGTTTACAAAGTTCTCTTTTTGCACAATTGCCTTGAGAATCTGTGCACTCCAGCCTTATTTCATTGCTTAATCTTCTTTGGTCCTCTGTCTATTTCTCATAAAAATTCTGGTTAGAAAGAAGATCATGTCCTTCAGAAGGTGCTGATTGCGTCCTAAAGGTCGGAAGAATTTTTCCTTTTCCTATTTGAAAAATGAAAAAAATCATAGACCAGTTGTTCATCAGTCATGCATGTTTTGTTATGTCTGAAGAGAGTAAATACCTATCCTCCTTCACCCTTTTGGCCTAAATGGAGTGATTGTTCATTTGCTGGATGACAGGTTCACAAGCTATAGTTAGTTTTGTGCTGGAAAGAGAGTTTTCAGATGAATCACTCTCTTTAGTGGCTGAGGAGGTTAGTATGCAGTAATTTGATGGTTAGTCGTGGTAATCTATTTTCTGATAACATGGACAATTCATCTTCAGGTTCTCTCACTTTTCTCAGGATTCGGGAGATCTTTGCAAGGATAGTGGAAAAGACACCCTCCAGCGCATAACAAAGCTTGTAAATGAAACTATGGAAATTGATGGTTCATATAGTGCTTGTACTTTATCACCAGAAGATATACTTAGGGCAATTGACAGTGGGAAGTCAGAAGGTGGCTCTTTTGGTCGACACTGGGTCTTGGATCCTATTGATGGTACTAAAGGGTGAGCAACCTATTCTGGGAGCGTGGGCTCGTCTTTCATTTACAACTTTCCTCTATCGTTTACTTCTCGAAATTTCAGTTTCCGAGAGTAATATAGAGCCTTGGTGGGAAAAACTGTTTTGGCAATTTTTGTTTGTTACTTAATGGGATACTCTTTGCGTAAGGTAATTAAAGCATGAAGGATATGTTTATCAAAATGTTAGAAAGAGAAGATGCCATAAAATGGCTTAGCCCTTGGAACCTTGTGTCATAAACTCAGAGGCATACGCAAATTTTTTCTTTGATTCTTGGATACAAATCTTCCATTTCTTGATGATTTTGGTAAGAATTGTTGGCACAAGAAGTATATTTTCCATACTGCCGATCAGTATTCACATTATCATTCATTTCTTTAAGATTTTGATGTTCCTTTATCTCAATTTTTCTCATTCACACAGGAATCTACTTCTTAAAATCCTTGTTTCTCCACAGCTGCTAGTAGCAGAGAATTTGAAAATACACAAATTTTTTCTTTGATTGTTGGATACAAGCCTTCCATTTCTTGATGATTTTGGTAAGAATTGTTGGCACAAGAAGTATTTTCCATTCTGCTAATCAGTATTCACATCATCTTTCCTTTCTTTAAGGTTTTGATGTTTCTTTTATCTCGAGTTTCTCATTCACAAAGGGAACAACTTCTTAAAATCCTTGTTTCTCCACAGCTGCTAGCAGCAGAGAAATTGATAATTACTAATGGCTATTGAATGTTTTCATCCTCCGTTCCTCAACATGCGGTGGCAAATCGAGCATGTATTGATTCTTCTCTGTCTCTATCTGCTGTTGTTTCTACGTGCTGAGGTCTTTTGACTTGATTTTCATTGGTGCATGTGAGACAATGTTTTCTGTATTTACTGAACAAATGCTTTAAAATAATTAATACTAGTTATTGGGGACAAGTTTGGTACGAATCTTTTGCCATACTGCAACATTTTGGCGATGAATGGGCTTTACCAGGACTTTTGCTGCCAGATTCGGCCAATACTCATGGGATATAACTAATAGTTCTTGGCACTCCAGGAAGTCTCTTTAAAAGATACAACGGCCATTGCACAATTTTACAATTACCTCCTTTAATTATCAATCGTATCCTTCATCATTGTGGAGGCCTCATCGTAAGGTCAATTTACTTTTGTGCTCTTTTGTAACTGCTATGATGAAGCTTATCACTGCTTTTGGCCAACTCGTTAAGTATCAACTAGTATGGGAGGATTTATGCAATGAGATTACCTTGCAGGTTTGTGAGGGGGGATCAATATGCAGTAGCATTAGCTTTATTAGATAATGGGAAAGTAGTGTTGGGTGTCCTCGCTTGTCCAAATCTTCCATTAGCATCTTTCGCTGGGTATGTGCCATTGGAAAATGCCATTGGCTGTCTGTTCTATGCAAAAGTTGGTTCAGGGACTTTCATGCAGTCATTGGATGGATCATCACCAGTGAAGGTTGTTATAATTTCTTCTTCACTAATCTCTCTCCTCCTTTATCATGCATGATTTCGGATTCCATGGTTGAAAAAGAAAAAAAAAACTGGTTCTCCTGGACCAGGGGCGCAAGGCCCTGTTCTCAGGTCCTGCAAGGTGACCTTTTCTCATATAATTTCTCTCTCATCCTTTGGCATGTTCTGAGCCGTAACTGCTATTGAACTTCGAGAGGAACATCACATGTTGAGTATAAGTGCAGGTTCATGTCAGTGATATTGGAAATTCGGAAGACGCATCATTCTTTGAACCATTTGAGAAAGCACACTCCATGCAGGACTTGACAAGCTCCATTGCCAGGGTAATATCTCTCTCTCTCTCTCTCTCTCTCTCTCTCTCTCTCTCCAATATCAAGTGCAGCATAATGATCTTCAAGAGATCTCTAAAGAAAACTCTCTGTAGCAGAAACTAGGTGTCAAAGCCCCACCAGTGAGGATAGATAGCCAGGCCAAATACGGGGCTATTTCCAGAGGTGATGGAGCGATATACATGCGCTTCCCTCGCAAAGGGTACCGTGAGAGAATTTGGGATCATGCTGCTGGGAGCATTGTTGTTACTGGTACAAAAATTTCTCTCTCTAGTTATACCTTTTTTCTTTTTGGAATGATTAGGCAGCTTTGAAAGTATCAGAAGGCAAGAAAATGCCCCCCCTCTCTCCCTCTCTCTCTCTCTCTCTCTCTCTAGTTTTTTATTTGCAGAACTTGCTAAACTGTGGTTTGGGTAGCTCTAGTGGATGGATAGTATCTACTCTGTCAATCACCATACATATACCTTCGGACCCTGTTTCTTTATTTCGCTCAATTAGACCTTTGATGGATCATAATGCGGCTTTAGCAGGAATAGCTGGTTGCTTAACTGCATGTTCACTAACGAAAGTACTAGGAAGCTTGTCTTGTCCCTTCTAGAACGAGAGGAGTTTTATGTCTTGGTTCTTGCGTCAAATGAGACCCTCTTCTTTGAATCACAGAGGCCGGAGGAGTCGTGATCGATGCAGCCGGACGACCTCTAGATTTCTCCAAAGGACGACTCGTTGACTCAGACACCGGGATTATAGCAACCAATCCAAAGTTGATGCCATCAATCTTGAAGGCTGTAAGAGAATCCTTGGAGGAGAAACCTTCCTCACGGTGATGCTACTGCACTACTCTTTTTGCCCCTATGGCATCGATGCAGCCTGTGCAATGTGGCGCAAAGGCTGCGGTCCTTACTGTCTTCTTGTCGGCAATAAAATTTAGCTTTACTTCAAGGGAGCAACTGAAGTGCGATGAGAAAATTCGAGTTAAGGGAGCAACTCAGATTGCATTAAATCAGAACTTAAAAGAAACTCGAAAGTTGTCTGTCGATGGCAGATGCACCAATGTTGCCATTTTCTCTTCGTACAGTGACTTGCTGTTTTTGGTGATCATGATGGGCAAATTAGGCTTGAACTGAAGTTGCAAAGATGTTTGCATGTATAGTGGTCAAAACAGGGATATTTGGGTGAAACTAAAGGGTTTCTTATTGGCAAGACAATGATATGCAAACTCTTGCTAAATTCTTGCCTCGTCGTACTTGAACAGGCTTCCGGCATGCGACATTGTACTAGTTACCCCGGCCCCGGCATGCGAAGTTCATTGAACAAGTCCCATGTTACTTGTACGGTGAAGTCCAAAGTTGAATTGGAACACGGTTGTTTGTTGTTCTTCTTCATCATTTTGATATTTAGAACGCGGTTAAATCATTATGAGGAGCAAAAATTTAAATGAAATTGAAAAACATTTTTATAAAAGCAAGGTCGTTTAAAAGTGATACATGAGTGACTATTGAGAAATTATGAAAAGTGAGACAGAGAGACGGTCAGGTTATGTGGTGAAAAAAGGAAAGAAGATGTTGCCTTTTAACACCCCCCCAAAAAAAGAAGCTTGAGTTATAAAATTATATGGAACAATTGGTTTAGTGTCAATTCTATCTCCAATTATTTGAAATAAAAATAGAGATTCTTAGGTTTCGTATGTATGATTTAAAATTAATTATTCAAAAAATGATTGCTTGTATTGTTTAAAATAATTAGAAGATAAAAAATATTTTTATTATTAACAACAATTAATGTCCAAATATTTTGTGAACTATGAAAATATTTTTCATTCATTCTTTTTTGTTAGTAATATAAACGATTATTTTTAAGAAATTTTTTTCCAAACCATTCATTTTTCGCGAAACAAATGAAGCCTTAATACTAAAATAATTTTAAAAAGCAGAAAAAATTATTATTACGATAATTCATTTTAATTAGTCAAAGCAATGTTTTTTCATTTTTATTTTCGCGCGACCGGCGGCGCAGTCTCTAGTAAGTATAACAACTGCCGCCGTCCGGCGGTGTCCGCGCAGCGGTCGTTAACGGTATTAACTGTGGCGGAAGGAACCGCAACCGCAACCGCCGCTTCGGTTGGTCGCACGCTCGGACCGGGAAACATCGCTCCGTCTTTGGTCTCTCTGCCTTGTTCTCTTCCCCTGGCCAGCTTTGCTCGCTCTTCTTGCGTCTCCGTCCTCGGAAACCCAAAAGCGGAAATTGTTGGGGGGGAAGTCCTCGTTCTCTGCAGCGGGCACTAATCTCCGTTTCTTTCCCGGGATCTATCAGGTTCTTGTGCCAAATGGGTGTTCTCTTGTCGTCGTGCCGGTGCTTCGGACGCGAGGGCTGCTCGGTTCGAAGGAGGAGGAAGATGCTTTCTTGAGTATGTTGTCGAACTTCTTCCGTGAATACGATTCCCGGGTTTAGCCGCGAATTTTCTATCTGGGAATCGTTCGTTACCGGTAGTTACGGTTGATATCATCTGGGTCAGAATGGTGAGGAGACAGGGTTTTTCTGGCTGAAGAAAATATGATTGTTGCACCACACCACACCTGTTTGACGTAATGTCTATGCAAGGACTGGCTTTAGCTTGGCCCGTTTTCATCGTCCATTCTTTAAAGCTTTAAAATTTACTTTTTTGACCTTCTTTGCCAATTTTCTTTCTTGCCCTTTTTGTCTGTGTGTAGAACCGCTCCTTCAAGAATGCGGCACGGGTGTATAGTCTACAAGAGTGATGGCATTACCCTGCTTGCGGGGTGTTTGCAGGAGAAATCTGCTTAAACTTGTTGACTTGCGGAGTGCGAAGTTTGTTGGCGTATGCTCGTCATTGAAAATAGCCGGTAAGCTTTTCATACACAAAGAGTTGCTGCAGTATCACAGGCTTCACAGAACTCAGACAACTTTTCAAACTGTACAAGTGACCTCAATCTGTTCTCCACTTCAGAATGTTGAAACCGTTTGGCAAATTATCTGTACTAATCAGTGATGAGCTCTGTCTATATGTATAATGTGGTTTGTTTGTCAGGTGAAGTGGATTGGTATGATCCTATGAAGAGATATCAGTTGATGGGAATCTTGAGTTGATGGATTTTGAGCATGTTTGGATTGACTTTTACTTTTGACTTTGTGATCAATTTTAAATCTTCAGCACATGCATTTGACTCTGTTTTCTTTTTCTTTTTGTATATTGAAACTATCATGACCTTTTAAATGACTTTGTGGACAGCATAAACAAACACAACCTCTCTCTGGTTCTTTTACTTGTTTTTTTTCTGGTAAAAGCATATCTACAAGATGCTTAGCAAAATGGGGGAATTCTGTAGGCTGTTGAGTCCCTGTGCTCGTGGTTTGTTTCTCTAATTGATCCTTAATGAGGTTTGCCACTCATGCTATCACTCAATTTAGAGAATCATTCTGTTCTGCAGGTACACCAGATGAGAGGAAAATAGCTCATGCAATGTATTCTGCCATTCCAATTTTAAATAATGTAGCCGATGATGTAGGAAAGGCAACACTGGCTCAAGACTTGGCCTGTCTTATCAATGAATCTTCTATTCTGGAAGAGAGAAAGCCTAGAGGCCGCATGGAACTCAAAAGATTTCTCGAACTCCGTATAAAGAAGAGAGTTAAGAAGCAATATATGAATGGGAAGTTCCATTTTCTCATGGAAAATGTTGTTGCGCACCCAGAAACTCTTGAAGATGCTTACGGTTGCATAATGCTCAACTCGAATGTTGATGCTTCGATGACTAAACCCAACATGTCTTTTGTATCCACAGCTAAGGAGCTCCATTCAGGGAATTTTGATGTCAAGGCAAATACTTACTCCATCTCGACAAGGGGTGCAAAGAAAGAAGTTCTCATCCTTCCAAATTTCAAGCTGAAAGTTGTTCAAGAAGCTATCAGGATAGTCCTGGAAGTTGTTTATAGGCCTCATTTTTCCAAGATATCACATGGTTGTCGAAGTGGTAGGAGTCACTCCACAGCACTAAAATATATATGCAAGGAGATTTCAAACCCTGACTGGTGGTTTACATTGCATTTGAACAAGAAAATGGATGCTTCAAATTTCTCCCAACTTGTATTGATTATGGAGGAGAAGATTGAAGATCCTTGCTTATGTACCTTCATGCTACGCATGTTTGAGGCACATGTGCTGAATTTGGAGTTTGGGGGCTTCCCAAAAGGTCATGGTCTACCCCAAGAAGGTATTCTGTCCCCTGTATTGATGAATATTTATCTTGACCAATTTGACCGCGAATTTTTTAAATTTTCGATGAAGTATGAAGCTCTTAGTTCTGGTTCTGATGCTCATCAAAGTGGATCCCCTTCAACATTGCGTCGTTGGTTTCAAAGACAGATGAAAGCAAATGAGATAAAGAACATTATCAATGGGAAATCTGAAGCAAGCGAAGTAAAGAACATTATTAATGCGAAATCGGACATAAGAGTTTATTGTTGTCGTGTTATGGATGAAATATTTTGTGCCGTTTCTGGATCCGAAGACATTGCCATTAATCTAATGCATGAGATTATAAGTTATATGCGGAATACTTTGTACCTGGAAGCTAATAGTCTATCTGGAGTCTTACCATGCAATAGACCTCATGGAATTCGCTTTCTGGGTCTTCTAATTACAAGAAGAGTGGAGGAAAGTCCAGCAGTGAGAGCTGTTCACAAGTTAAAAGATAAGGTCAAGCTATTTGCTTTGCAGAAGGAAACTGCTTGGAATGCTGGGACAATTCGAATTGGGCAAAAGTGGTTGGCTCATGGCTTAAAAAAAGTTAAAGAGTCAGAAATCAGGAATTTGGCTGATAAAAGTTCAGTTTTAAGCCAGATATCTTGCTACCGGAAAGCTGGTATGGAAACGGATCACTGGTACAAGCTCTTGTTGAAAATATGGATGCAAAATGTGAATGCCAAATCTGCAGAAAGTGAGGAGATAATTTTATCTAGATATGTTGCTGAACCTTCTCTTCCTACAGAATTGATTGACAGTTTCTGTGAATTCCGAAAGCGTGTGGATGAGTATGTGGCTTCTGAGACAGCTTCCACTCTTGCTCTTTTGCCCAAGTCTTCCGATCCTGTCACTAGTACAGAGATTAATGCACCTGTTCATGTCATAGAAAAGCATCTTTTACGATATGAGGTGACAAACTCAAGGGGATATGCTCGTTCAGCAACCCCACTTATATTACAAGACTCTGACAAAATTATTGATTGGTTTTCAGGCATTGTTCGCCGTTGCCTTAGATGGTTTAGTGAGTGCAACAACTTCAATGAGTTAAAGCTGATAGTTTGTGATCATGCAAGAAAATCTTGCATCCGAACTCTGGCATCCAAATACCGGATGCATGAAGACAATGTAGAAAAACGATTTGATGCAGATTTAGGAAGAATTCCCTCAACCCAAGAGTTGGATCAAGGTGTGGCAAACGAACCATCAGATTCTCAGGCCTTTGATAATGATGAGGCCCTAATGTATGGACTTTTACATTCTGGCACCTGTTTGCTATCTCTAGCAAGAATAACCAGCCAGTCACGACCTTGCAACTGTTTTGTTATGGGTTGCTCATCTAGCGCACCAAGTGTTTACACCCTTAATGTGATGGAAAGGCAGAAATTCCCAGGATGGAAGACAGGTTTCTCCTGTTGCATCCACCCCAGCTTGAATAAGAGGCGGTTTGGGTTGTGTGATGAACACTTAAGCGACTTATATCTGGGTCGTATCTCTCTTCAAGCTATTGATTTTGGAGCATGGAAAGTGGGTTTTCAACGAATTGACAGGGATAATATTGGAGAAGAATAGCTAAGGGTACCACTGAATGATCAAGGAAGCAGGTATTATGCTTTGTATTACTTAAGGTGTCAGCAAAAACTGGTTTTTCTCATCTTGTGAGTGCGAGGATTTTCTTTTGACTATTACATAAATTATAGTCTTTGCTCTCGGATATTCACTAGAGTACACATGTTCAAGACATTGCTATCACTAGTTAAGTGTAACTACCTGTTGCTTGCCCTACACTCACTACCAAACACTTTCTGTTTTCGTCAGCCTTTAATGCATCAGTTGTCTGAGATGAGGATAGAAATGTGATTGCAGCAAGATTCTTTTTTGGCATGTGTTAGAACCTCCCAAGTGTGTAGACCATTTCTGTCCAGAGTGAGGATGATTGCCTTGCGGTAATGCTTGTTAAGTCTCTTCCACCGTTAGATTCTTGTATCATTGCAAAATTTAGTGGAGGAAGAAAACAATTATACTCATCCATCCGGGTGTTGTTTCCAGCATGCAAGAGACAGCTACAACATCCTAGATGAACCTGACAAACTTTGGAAGGTGATTGTTCTGCCATAAAGATTTTCTTGACACTCAGATTTTGCATATTACTGTGGCATATAGATAGTTGAGAAGCAACTATAAAATATAAATGTGGCATTTGTAAGGGACAGTAGTGTATTGTTCAACAATTTTTTTATAGAACTTTTTCACTTGATTAAGGCAACACGTCTTGACATTGTAAATAACTTTACGACATGTTACAAAGGCTTTTTAATTTATGGAGTCTCATAAAGTTGTATGGTACAGGGAGTGAACTATTGATAGAAAACAGACGTGCAAAAAACAAATACAGAATGCAAGGATATACGTGGTTCAATCACCAAGGTGATCTACGTCCACGGGCGAGGCAAGACAAGATTCCACTATAATCAAAGAGAGTACAGTTTTCAAAAGTCGAAAAAACGACTAAAACTTACGGCTCACAAAACTCTCTGTAAACAAAATTCTCTCTGTACATCAATGAGAAAACCTAGCCGCAGTATAAATAGGGCTCCCAAAAATTTTCTTCGAGGGCGTAACCCCCAAACCCCCCGAGACATTGGTTCGCTTGCTCCAGCTTAGACAGTCCGCCATGAAGATTTGTTTGCTTGCTACAAGTTGGGCTTATCGGCTCAACCCTCCGCATCGCGAACCAAATCTCAATTTTCTCTCCAATTTTG
This sequence comes from Syzygium jambos, assembly GCA_031216235.1. Lineage (NCBI taxonomy): Eukaryota > Viridiplantae > Streptophyta > Magnoliopsida > Myrtales > Myrtaceae > Syzygium > Syzygium jambos. The sequence goes on from CM062228.1 coordinate 7,261,644, forward strand.
GGTTGCACAAAAAATATGTTGGGTCAAGTCATGAACCGGACCAAATACATAAAATTCAAGACATATTTAACAACTATAAAAAGAATGTGTGAACAATCGGTTTTTCCTCAATTTTGTGTCGGAGCCTTCTAGTTGCATCTCCATTTCAGCATGCTTTGCTTATAATCATGTTTACTATCTCGGTTTTTGTTTGAGACTGCATCTCTCCCACTTTTAAAAAGTTATGTTCATATGGGGTACAGAAACACAGAGAAGCTATAGAGAAGGCGCCTTCAAGCTTTCAATCCTCTCTGCATTTCTCTGTGCCTGTGCACGCACATCTTCTGTCAGAGTTTCATCCTGTTCCTGTAATCAGTGACAACCATTTACCACTTGTTTACATGGCTAGCAAAAACCCCGAGATCCTTCACTAGTTGATGGAGCAATCTACATGCACGGGATATTTAGAGGAAGTATTGGATCGTGCGCTTAACATGTTCTACCCTCGCCAAATACTCATCGGCGTCATCAAACTCGCACCCTATCTAGATTCTCGAGAACTAAATCGATCTGTGGTTATTCACGAGTCTTTCTGATCGTTTCTAGACAATCACAGACGATTGAGGTGCTGTCACACATGCAGCATGGGAAAATTGAGTTCCTCTTAAGAAGAAATGACGATTGACAAATGATAACAAGGATTGTAGTTTAGCCCTCAGAATCGTTCTTCACTATCGGCGAGGGAATTCATGGAATGGAAAGCTGCATAGTTGAGTCATCTCCTCAATCAGTTGTTTTAACAGTTCTCAGTTTCTCCTCTTTTATATCTTCATCCAAGAGCCCAATTGGTCCTAGTTCTTCAAGATAGCTATTTAGACAATTTATCTCTTTGCAATAGATGGAACACTTCGCATAATACGATCTTTGGCAGTTTTCAACCGTTTTATCCTTTTTCACCCACTGATTGTATCCTGAACAAAGGTAGAGTAGCAATGTAAATTTCCAACTGAACTCTCTCTCTCTCTCTCTCTCTCTCTCTCTCTCTCAAGACAATAAAATAACTTGAAACTGATGTGGAAAGAGTAGTAAATAAAAGGGAGAGCTTATGGTTTATATCATACCCAAGAAAGAGAAGAAATAACGTTCATGATTGTCATATTCAAACCCATCTAAACAGGAACATCCCCTGGATAATCTTGTCGATATCGTTTGATGGTTTCTCTCAGCAACATCTCCTGCTCTAGTAGATTCGATGGAGGCACGTCATAAACATCTGTGAAAAGGTCAGAAATCGGTGGCTTCTCAACTCTCTCTGCCACTTGAATTGCATGTAATAGCTGCAGCAGAAGAGTAAAAGTGTAGGATTCTGCAAATTAGTATTTTAAAACGAACAAAGACAAAACATCCTGGGCCGCTAAACAAGTGCTAAAAGAATTATGCAGAATGTGGTGATCAAAAGCCAAGACGAGGCTCTCCTTGGCAACTAATCTTTCTACGACCATTAGTAAGATTCATTATGGACAGACACTAAGTACCTGCTTTCTAACATTGCTTCTGAGCTCTGACTCGGCCTCCTCACTCCACCAACCATAACTTTCAATCCATTTCCTAAGTCTACTTACAGGATCTCTAGCTGTTCGCCACCATTCAATTTCATTGGCAGGACGATATTTGGTGGAGTCATCTGACGTTGAGTGGTGTCCCGCTCGATATGTCAGGGCCTATCAATGGCAAAGATCAGTGAAACTTCCAATTGGTGCAGGGTTGGAAAAAAAACAAGTAAAACTTTCTTACTTCGATCAAGATGGGTCTCTGTTCACCAATTGCCATTTCACGAGCGGCTCGAACGGAACCATACATGGCAAGAGCATCATTACCATCTACCCGGATGCTGCGTACTCCATATGCTGGGCCTCTAACAACAATACCATCACCTGCCAATTCATAAAACTCCATGATTGAAAGTTTACCAAGATAAAGTATGGCCTTGCAAAACAAACAGTGGAAGCCCTATATACTTCGGAACTGGTCTGAGGTCGGTGTACTGATGGCCCATCCATTGTTCCTACAGATGAAGATAACGGGGGCCTCCCGAACTGCTGCAAAATTTATAGCAGCATGGAAATCTCCCTGTCATAGCATAATCAAGTATTAGGAAGCAAATAACAATGATAAATCTGCTTATATTTGGTGTCCAGAGGAGGTACAATATGATAATTGGGAAACAGTCTCTTTGACAGACTTGTCTCAAATAACAACATCCAAGACAGAATGAACCTCGCATATATAGAACAGGACAAGTTTATGCAGTTGTATATTCCTAGCTCTTCAACCTCAGCAGGAACACCACAAATGTAAAGATTTGTATTTACCTCACTAGAGCCACCATCTCCAAAATAAGTGACAACGCAAGCATCCTTTTTATCCATCTTCAAAGAATATGCTGCACCAACTGCATGGGGAATTTGTGTACTGTTGCATCAAATGTAGGTGCCTTTAATCTCCAAGGAATAGGGGAAATTAAGTTCTTCAAAAGTAATCTTATATGCAGAAGCTTGTATCTTACGCTATTGTCGATGAAACAGTAAAGTAGTTTAGCTTGTTAGACCCATAATGAATCGGCATCTGCCTGCCCTTCCCATAGTCAGCTTTGTTTCCAAAACATTGATTTGCAAATTCTTGCAATGTAAATCCACGCCAGAGGAGAACTCCAGGTTCCCTGTACTGTATCAATCAGAAAAAGCTTCAACATCGCCGTGTCTGTCTTGAGTCTTGAATGCCAGATAAACAAGTAAAAGGTGAGTTTGGCATATTTCAATTGTTACACATCAAAAAGAGAAAAAGATGAGCTAAATCCTTTACTTTTTACTATAAATCATCTCATGATTCAGTTTTATCCCATCAAACGTTCTGTACTGATTCTTCTAATCATATATTGAATGCTTTGGGCCATAGTTGATTCCAATCTTCATAGACTCGCATTACTTTATTACTACTTTCTTAACAATTGTACCATAAAGTGACAAGCCACATCAAACAAATGTAAGAGTTGGACATGTGTGTCTATAGGATATAAGTTATAACCTGGGGGAAAACAAGATCATCAATTGTGAGGGCTGCTGCAGATGCAATGTTAATCGCTTCTTCTCCAATTGAGGTCACATAAAATGAGATTCTTCCTTGCCTTTGCGCTTCATAGAAGATATTATCCATTGTTTGAAGCGTAACCATCTCGTTATACATTCTCACAGCAACTTGCTTGCTGACCTAGTTCATCAACGTCTGTAAGACTAAAACATACACAGTGGAAGGGAACAAAGGAAAGTCTAATCCACCAAGAAATGCTAAAGGCAAGACGATCTATTTGTAACCTGGTGATACCTGTATGAAGCTACTGTGAGCTAGTGGCTGACCATCTTCATCTAGTACCCTGTAGCAATGTGCCCTTTCCTCAGGAGACTCAGATATGAAACTCATCTTAGGTGTGAATGTAACTTTACCACCAGGAAAGTCCATTGTCTGCCCAAACCAAACGTCTGGTAAATTGGCTAATCCACACCAAAATGTTAAGTCCAGATTTTTAATGAGAATTGAAAGCTTTTGCAGTCCTCCAAGGGATAAAGCTTCACAGTAGAGTGGCAATGTTACATACTAGAAACTGGTGATTAAAAAATGCCCTTTGCCACTTCTATCCACATATCAAATTGGATAGCAGAAAATATCAGTTATGCAGACACATTCAAGAGCAAATGGAGTCGCTTCGGGAACTACAGAGATGGACATCGCACAGGCATAAACACCAATTGCCATGGTGGCTGAATACTAGACAAGAAACCAGATCTACTCACCCGTCATACTATATCAATTGTATAAGACAAACCTACATGAGGTGCATAGCTAAGATCTTTGCATTTCTTGGTTGTACAAATAACATAAATTAATTAAAAAAGTTTTCTTCTCTACTCATCATCACCAAGTTGGATCGTGTTCCATCAGAAGCTAAATAAAACCACTTCATGAGGGAATTGGACAGATCCAAGCATCACAATGCACAGTAGTGAAGCTGAAGACAAGGCGGTTTTTCCTGTATTATATAGTTCACGAAATTGAAGAGGATGGGAGTTTCTCTATTGTACACAGTGATGATTCGGGTGTTACTGCAATGTCATCCTTAGTTTGATGGAACAAAGTCACATGCAAAGTCAAAATACATCTTTTAGACAGTATTGCAAAGTCATACTTGTTTAAATTACAATCCAACTAACGTGATGCGAACCATACTTCACTTGTATACCAGAAAGCTTTTATAAAGAAATGAATGTCGACGGATCATGTCAGTCGTTAAGCCAACAATCACAGACCCGAACAAGTTCATACCCAGAAAGAGTAGAGCTTGATAGAACTCTAGAAACAGAACATTACCCACTTTCGTATTTTTTACGCGTTTCGCACTTCCTTTTCAAAAGAGTACAAGTATGCAAATGATCATCCCTTTCGCTCCATGTTCCCAATATCGATCAGTCTAAACTCACTCACGAATCACTTCACAAGCCCACCGTCCCATAATTTCGAATAGCAGTCCGACGCAGTAGCTAAAACTCCGATACGCAAAGCTTAAGTCTAACCCGTCTCGACAACCGATCAACTCTCGAGAAGATCACAAGTTCAACGATGAACAAACTCGGCAGCTGCCCTCGAAACCAAACTCCAAACACAAATGCAGCGAAACCCGAGGCCACAAAGAACTCCACTCCACCAAAGCGACCGTCTCTCAGAAGCACGAAAAGCAACCCAAACAAAGCATGCCCATAAACCGCAGTTATCCCAAAAAAAGAAAAAAATTTTACCAGATTGCCGGCGACGCCACCGGCGGACCGCGGGAGCTTCCCGGCCACGGTCGACTCGAAACGGCGAGGGGGCCAGCCGGCGGGCGGACCGCCGATCAGCTCCGGCGCGCCGATCAGGGGAGACGGCGGCGGCGGCGTCGAGCGGCTCCGCTTCAGGAGCTCGAACTGGGAGGCGATGCGCGCGAGAGCGGCGCGAGGCCTTCGCCTGGACAGAGCCATGAAAAGCCGTAGCCCCGCGAGGACGATCGGAGCGTAGAGAGAGAGAGAGAGAGAGAGAGCGAGAGCGAGAGGGGACTGTGATGAAGATGGTGAGATTTTTGTCGTCGGGAGGAAGGGAGACGATCCTTTCTAGAGGCAGGAGATGCGGTACACGTCAGCATTTCCCACGTGCACGGCGGTGAATGACGACGTGTCATGGTGCTCATCCAAATCACTGCGCTACGAGAAAATATTAGGTGCTCCCGGACCGCCAAGTCAGCGTGATCCCGGACCACTCATGAGGCGCCACGTGGACCGCGTGGCGCTTGTGGGCCCGGCTCGCCTAGGATGAGTTCTTTTTCGGCACAGGAGGCTCCCGTTTTTTCCTCTCTCGTTAGGCCCCATTAGCCTTGCATGCCTCCTCTATGCACGCTGAGAACGCTACCTTATTTCCCCTGTCTCTCTTCATTAATGGTAGCCTCCTTCTCTCTCCTTCTCTTATCCTCGTCAGCGCTTCCCCCACTCTTCATGAGAAGCCACTCACATTCTCTCTGTTTTTTCAAAAATCTCTCCTACCCAAGAGCAAATCTGCATATCCGTCGGGCTACGAATAATAATCATTATGTTTTTCTATTTCTATTTCAGAAATAAGTTTGGAACAGAAATTCGTTTGGTAACGCACTTTCACTTTCTATTTCTAGAATAAAATTTTATTTCAGAAATAGATTTGGAATAGAAATTAGAAGTTAAATTTTTTTGATTTTCTATTTTTGGAATAGAAATGAGAAGTTAAAATTCTTCTCATCATTCGTCCTTGTTACTAGCCGGTTGCCCACCCGCCGCCCACTTATCAGCCGCCGCCGGTGGCCGCCACTTGCAGCCACTGCCCGCCTCCCACCGTTGACCGTCGTGGGCCGCCGTCCACCGGTCACCGTCTCCAACTGTCAACCGCCCTCCTACCATCGCCGGGCACCATCTCCAGCCGCCAGCCACCATCCACCGTCTCCCGCCGCAGTCCACTAGCTGCCCTCCTCCCGTCACTGCTTGTCTCCCACTGCCGACCACCGTCTCCTACCACTGGCCACCCTCCTCCCGCGGCCACCCGCCTTCTGCCATCCGCCTTCCGCCGCCTGCCACTGTCTCCCGCCGCCAGCCTCACTCTTCCCATCGCCACTCGCCTTCGGCAGCCGCCCACCTCCCACCACCAGTCGTCGCTGGCCATCCATCTGTCACCGTTCCCGCCTCCGGCCGCCCTCCTCCTGTCGCCGCCAGCCTCCCGCCACCATGGGCCGCCGCCTGCCGTCCATCGGCCATCATCTTTCGCCGCTGGCCTCCCTCTTCCCGCCGCCACCCACCTTCGGCCACCATCCACCTCTCATTGTTGGCCGCTGCCCACCGGCCACATTCTCCCGCTGCTGGTCACCCTCCTCCCACCGCTGCCCTCCTCCCCTCGCCGGCCGCCTCCAGCCGCCATCCTCCGCACTGGCCTCATCGCTATCCGCCGCCGCCTCCCCCCGCTATCCATCGCCAGCCATTCGCCGCCACCATCTACCGTCCACTGCCACCATCCACTGCCTGCCGTCCATTCTCCGACCACTCGAGAGAAAGAAATTTTGTACCTTTATAAAACAAATTTCTATTTTTGAAACAGAAATTTTGTATCGTTATCAAACGTGTTTTTTTACTCAGAAACTCCTTTAGGAACAGAAATTGATTTCTAAAATAAAATGGTTGTCATTCACAGCCTCAGTCGCAGCTGCTGGGTCCCGAGCTTTGATGGATTTAACTGGCTTGGCTGGTATGTGAAGTGGGGAGCTTAGGTTATGTGCTGGAAGTTGACTGGTCAGGCTCTGCCGTACGCTGTTGTTTCGTGGGTGTTGTTTTCTTCTTTGTTGTCTCTCTGAATTTGTTCTTCCAACTTGCAATTATGATTCATTAGTTTCCTCGAACTTCTTGAGGGCTGTAGCTCCTCTTTTCGCGTTGGAACGGAGCATTGAGCTGGCGAAGCTTTTGCTTTAGCCCCTGAGTATTTATGTGCTTCATAGATGATCAGTTCACAGGGAATTGCATCCACGGGTTACCAAGAGAAGTTCTACTTCAATCCATGGGACACTGGCTTTAAGGTGTGTACGAGCAATTGTATTAGTCAATCTTCGATCTTCTTACTTCTTAGCTACGGACCGTAACAGTGAGATTAATCAAAGTTACTCAAAAGATTGACTTTGATTCTCTGGCTAAACAGGTGATTGAGACAAAATTTGCCAAGATTGGAGTTTAGTAAGGAGCTCTATGTGTTATACCTGCAGCTTTTTTGTTCTCTGTGTAACCTGCCTGTTGCAATACTATGTTCAAAATCCATGAGAAACCACCCGGAGCAAATAGCAATTGCCTTCTTGCGACATCTTCTTTTTTGAGCTTGAACTTGCAGTCTTGGTTCGCAAGTATTTCTTGCAACTTGTAACATTTTAGGGTTGATTCCATAAGTCAAAGCTGAAGGGTGAGATATGATAGGTTGATCAACTTTGTTTATCTTTGTCAGCAAGTTGTTGGGACCAGTGGTTTCCTGAGGCAGCTCGAGCAAAGGTTTTGCGAGGGGCAGAAATATTGTTATACCCAACAATGCTCTAGAGAACACTGGAAGAGAGTTATGCAAGGGCATGCTGGGGCTAATCTGGTACATTCTCTGCTTGATCGAATTGTGAACTAGTGAATAATGTTGGGACATTTAAGTTGCCTGATTAGTGTTCGACACGCAAACTTGTGGAAGTAAATGGGTGTCGTCTTTTACATGAAAATGCTTATCTGGTCTGAGTAATATTTATTACTTTTTTTTTCTTTTAGCCAATGAGCAAGTATTGATTACCTAACCTGGAGCAATTTCTTGTTCTATCATGCATCTGCTCCACTGTATCATATATGCGAGAAAAATCTGCTGTATTGCGATTTGCTCTCCCTAGTCTTCCTCTTTTGAGGTCACGTAGTTATTTATTGTTTTGAGTATCGGTTGGGAAACCCTGATAAGGAATAGTCCATAATTGTCCCATGTCATATAGTACTTCTTGTGTAGGAATCTCACTTGACTTCAACAAACATAGGTACCTCCGGTGGCTTAAAATCGCGTAGGGAAAGAAGTAATGCAGACAGAGCGTGGAAAGAGTGAGATCGCATTCTATGGCGACTCTTTCATCGCGGGTATTAGGTCGACAATTGCGAGTAATTCTAGAATAGAGATATTCTTCCTGTGAACAATATTTTGAATTAGAATTACGTATTGCACAGGACCAACGGGAGAAATCGTGGCAAGTGCTAATGAAAAAGAGGAAGCTGTTCTTGTGGCGGAATTTGATCTGGCTAATATAAAACGCAAGAGACACAGCTGGGGAATATTTCTAGATCGACGTCCAGACCTATACAAGGTTCTTCTCACCTTGGATGGAAGCAATCCTCAAACATGATTGCATGGTGCCTCCTTGATTCCTTGTGATTGAGATAAGCCTTCGGCCGTGGGAAGAAAATAAGCGAAAAGAGAAGTGTGTTACTTTTACGAGGAGAATTGAATAATTGCAGAGCGCTCTCCTGTATGAAGAAAGGCTTGGCATTCTGCTGTATGTCTTTCTTTTAGAGGCTTCACTCGCTAAAGATACTTTATTTACAGTGAAATTGAACGATCAATTATATTGCCCGCCTTTTTGTTTAAAGTCGTATTCGTTTCTGAAAGAAATCTGAAAGTGGATTGCATTCGGGTGACCTCATGCGACATGAGAGAAATCGATATCAGATGGCGTCTTGCGTAGCTGCTAGCTAGTCCCATGGTGGGAGTGACTATTGCTGGCTCATCTCAATTTCTTGATCATACTTGAGTAAATTTTTACAATTTTTCCTACGGAGAACCTTCATTAGGTAGAAAAATGCATGTTTACATATGTGGGGCTGCATTGCTTTCGATTCGAGAGCGAATCCACCTTCCCTCTGCGAATTGGATGGAGAGTGCCAGTGACAAGAAGTACCGCATGCTATTATATTCCAATTAACATCAACACGACTGTGCCATAAAATTGGGCACTCATTTCATGGACTCGTCCTGTTTTCTATCCCGGATAGTTGAATGTTGGGAAATGCAAGTCTTTATGTAGGTTGGGAAGAGAGAGAGAGAGAGAGCAGTGCCACCATAAAAGGCAGCTCAAGCAATACAAGGTTCAAACGACAAACAAAGACAAATGAATCTTCACTTAGTATGATCACAAGTGGAATGTTGTCGCAACATCAAACAGTTTAAAACAATCCTAAAATCTGGCACAGTGAAACAAAACACAAATCTTACACAAAACCTCGCCCCCGACTCCGATTCATACAAACTTACACTCAATGAGGTCATCTAGAAGCTTGTTCCCTAGAAGTGCAGAGATATTTCATCTCCATGCCTCAATCCACTCCGTATACGGCTTAAGCTGCCAATCACCCTACTCTTCTCTACAGGCATTGTCACCTGGAATGCAGGTTGATGCCTCAATCCACTCCGTATACGGCTTAAGCCGCCAATCCTGACTGTTTTCTACATTTATCCGGAAAATACCTTCTGCCTGCGCGAATAAAACACATTTAATGACTATACTAAATTTACAAACAAAACTGGCTTGAATTTGACTATTGCCAAAAAGGAACTGAACATATGCGATTCAATCAAAACCCTTGTATATATGCGATTCAATCTCTGCTTTCTAGTGCAAAATGAGTGTGGATCTATCTTGAAAATGATCACCGGTTAAGAGAGAAAATCATGACGAACCTGTAAACCTCCTTGACGATACAGCTTTCGTTGCATGAGGAGCAGTATTGTTGGCACGCTGTCCCTTCTAGAGTAATAAGATAACTGCATGGATGCCAATGAAACGCCAAAAACATGTGCACTCGTTCAAGAATATTGGATCAGAGTATATACAGGTTTCAAAAGGAATCCTTGTAGTTACAATAGGTGACCATTCTCACAGAAGAGATAGACAACCAAAATCAGGTGTCAATATTCGAGAAGGCTAATTTAAAGATTAGAAGATGGATTGGTGATTTGCCTTGCCTTGGCACTACTTCATTTAGGCAATATACTAGAAGTGCTCTAAAAATCACTCGTTAACGTGAACCATTACATGACCACCGAGGGTTGTCTTAGTAGCCACCCTTTTCACTTGGAAAGGGGGAGGTGGGGACTGGGGTGGGGAGCGTGAGTAAGGGAGTAGGGTTTCGCAACTTGCTCATAGCACATGGCACACACAATGGCTTGTAACGTAGTTATAGGATAGGATAGGACTAGACCAAAAAAAAAAAAACGTGAACCATGACATGGCAGAAATTTATCATGTTCACACGCCAAACTTCTTGCCTTAAGTTGAGCCTTTTGGCTAGCAAATTCTACCTTCAATATTTTAACAATATCTATTAGATTTTTGTTTATTCAATGTGATTAGGTGGAAAAAAATGATAAGTGTGTTACACGTTTTAAATTGAATCTGGTCATCAAATATAATGAGACTCATGTGGGCCCCACATGAGACCCACCAACTATCTAAATTCAATTTAGTATGTATACTACGCTCACTGAATACTTACTGGACGGGCTTCTTAGCCTTCATCACCAAATAAGGCAATATTTAGCTAAACATCCTAATTCTTCTTGGCATGAACAAGGAATAGGTACTAAGTCTTTTGCTTGGTGAAAGAGAAAATGAAGGAATTTACATTGATGCTATTGACAAGGCATTTGAATATGTTCCTTCTAGTACAAAAAGAGAACCTCATTACCATGCGAATTTGAATCAAATCAAAGATTAAACTGGTCTCCATGCAACATGATAGTTTTAACTAAAACCTATATATATATATATATATATGTATGTATATATATGTATGTATGTATATATATGTATGTATGTATGTATCCAAGGTTCTGTAGCTTTGAAACTCGTACGTTTTAATCAAGTCTCAAAAGGAAGGGTTTCAGAACTTCTCCTTCATGGAAAGTGTGGGACTTAATAGAAACAGTAATTGGGTTGACTGCGCTTAAGGTATATTATAATAATTCAACACAGAATAATATAGTTTTTTTTTTCCATAAACTTAGCTTCGTCAAAATATTTGATGCGATTGGTGAACTCAAACATAAGCAGAGCGATGAAGAAAATTCTCAGACAATGTGTTTACAAGTAATGCACGTTGGTCTCTGGGGTATACATGATCAACCCAATAGTTTCAAGCTTTTTATGAATGAAATTGCAGTTTTCCCACCCTTTACCCACATAATTATCTCGAGAGTCTACTGGAGGACCCTTTTTTTTCAATAATAAAAATATTCTCTAATATTTCGATAAGATGAAGGATTAATTATCTTGGTCCAAGTCTAGCTGCTTCCCGGTTTGACCAAGTGAAGTCAACGTAAGATGAAGTCATAATGGCAATTATGGGCTTCCATGTTGAGTTCATTTGATAGAATTAGCGATTCTACAAGTTTAAAAGTCTCGATTGTAAAACAAAGTACAAATTTAAAGATCCCCATTAAATGTTAGTCATTGACTATGATCACTTAAAATATTATCTCTCTATATATACACCCTCAATTACGGAGATAGTACTTACAAAATTACACAATATAATATGTCCATGCAGAGTAACAACAAACAATACTACTCTTATGGAGAGAATAGCACCATTAAATAGACATTATAAATAGCAGTTGCCAGTTTCAACTTTTGCAATATCCCTTCAAATTTCCTAAAATCCGTTTGCCATCTCACCCGTAACACCGCCTACCAGCAAAACTTTAGCTAGAATTCCGGCCAAGTGTTTTTCACATGACTTATTTGCTCCTTATTTAAAGGGAAAATCTATCTAATGGTTAAATGAAAAATATACTAGTTACATAATCAAAGAGATTGTTTTAGAAAAACGGAAATCTTGAATCAAAGTTAGAGAGAGAGAAAAGGGCGAAAAGGGAATTGGATGTCAAGTAAAGGCAATAGTGCATTTCAATCATAAATATCCCTTAGATGACTGCAATCATTGACCTGCCACAATAAACTGCTCGTTTTGATCAAGATAGCTTTGAAGAGAAGCAAATGCATTATTACTGACGTTAAGTCTTTTGCCGGATTTCCTATAAATACCACGATTGGAACATTTGTGTCCGAAAATGAGAATTTTGAACCCAACCAAACATGCCTAGAACCAATTTAAGACTGAAAACTGCATAGTGCAGACTTCAAGGCTGCCGTGGATGTAAAGAAACGATTAGATTAGACACTGAGGAAACAAGATATGGGTGGTCAAAGTGCCGGAAAGTCGGCCCAAGGCAATAAACTTTGACCAGCTCATTTGCTCTCAATGAAGTACATTTAGAAGCAAGGGAAGGACATAGCTGGACGTATTTGGCAGACAGCTTTCCACAGAAATTCGAGTTTTTCGAAACTGCTCTCGAAGGCTTGTTGTGGATCACAAGTAGCGCCATTACAGAAGCTAATATAATCTTGAACTTGCCCATAAGGAAGTTCTTCGTTAAAATCCCCTTCTCTATTCATTTCCCTTTTGAGGAAAAGTTTCAAGAAAGATCAGAAGAGAGAATTTAGGAGGAAATAATTTTTCAATGTGAATATTCAATCATGCAACAAAATTAAATAGGAAAAACTATAAAGCCAGCATTTGTCGCGCTACCACAACTACATTGTCATCCTAGCATGAATAAAGTCGGAAATTACAAAATTCACGCCCTACAGTTACCCTTTTTTTTTCTTTTTTTAATAAAAACCATTGAACTCAAGCTAGTGAACACCCCCGCCCCCCCCAAAAAAAATAAAAATAAAGCAAGAACAGCATTTTGTATTATTGATGAAAACGTGCATGGGATAAGATGCTTCCTAAGGTTATGCTCTTTAGGAAACTTTAATGATCTTAATGTTCAATCAAGTTGGGGACTTTCTTACACGGATTAGATGCGAATCGATTCCTATTTGTGGTTCAACGCCAAGTTTGTCCCAAAAGAAGCTGCATCAATTGGAAAAACCAGATAAAAGATAAAAGATCCCCACACCCTGGGCGTTAAGGAAGATACGTGGGGATAACACTAAATGTCATTATCTCTATATATGCACCTAAAACATGAAAATTGCTTCAAGTTACGAACGGAGCTCCTAATGGACGACTGATGAATTAAAACATTTCTTTCGTCAATTGACTGAGATCACTTAGAACATTATCTCTATATATACACCATCAATTATGGTAATTGTGCTTAGTGACTTTACAAAATTTCACAATATTATATGTCCAATCATAGTACTCAAGTGGCTTGTAGAAAGCAAACAATACTATTCTTATGAATAAAATAGCACCGCTAAATTAAGCACCTAGCTAAATTAATCCTACTGCCAACATTACAAACAGGCAGACTGTAGAAGAAAAGAGTGTGAAGTGGTCATAATTAAATCACCTTCAATACGAGGAAGACCATGCAGTAGTGCGCATTCTCTTCCTTTTCGAACACACCTAGGCTATAGTCTCATGAGGCTAAGAAGACCAATCTAAAGATTAGAAGATAGATCGGTGGTTTGCCTCGCCTTCACGCTGCTCATTTAGGTGATATACTTACTACAAGTGCTTTAAAAACCACTTGTTAACATGAACCATTACATGAAAGAAATTTTTCGTGTTCACATGCCAAACTTCTTGCCTTAAGTTGAGCCTCTTGGATAGTAGATTCTACTTGCATTCTTATAATAATATCACTTAGTTTTTGTTCATTCAATGTGATTTGGTGGAAAAAAATTGATGTATTAAATTGAATCTAGCGATCAAATATAATGACACTCGTGAGATCCACCAACTACAACTACACTCACTGAATAATTACTGGACCGGCTTCTTAGCTTTCATCACCAAATAAGGCAATATTTAGCTAAACATCCTAATTCTTCTTGGTATGAACAAGGAATAGATACCAACTCTTTTCCTTGGTGATAGAGAAAATCAAGGAATTTCAATTGATGTTATTGGTCAGGCATTTGAATATGTTCCTTCTAGTACAAAAAGAGAACCTCATTATGACGCGAATGTGAATCAAATTAAAGAGTGAAATGACCTCCATATAACATGTTAGTGCAATTAAAACCTGTATATATGCAAGGTTCGGTAGCTTTCAAACTCATACATTTGAATCTAGTCTCAAAAGGAAGGGTTTCACAACTTCTCCTTCAAGAAAAATGGGTAACTCTGGTTCAGCTCCACCTTGCTCGGACGACGATCGCGACCACCCCGCCTCTCCTCCCCCCCCACACCCCCCTCCCCCTCCCCCTCCCCCGGCCCCTCCCCTTCCCCTTCTGCCCCTCGTGCCCATTATAGTAGTTCTTCCATCTCCAAATCGCCCAAGCTTTGAATGAAAGTCCGAAGGCTCGGAAGGGGTGAGGACCTGCTGTGGCAGCTTGGCATAGGGGTCATGAGTTAGACACATCTATATGCATATTGGAATAAGATCGTGGATCATGCGCTTCATCAAGTCCGGTGGTCCAAATTATAAGGGCATATTTGTCATGTATGCTCATTTTCTATTGTAATATACTCTCATGCTCCCATTAAATAAATGTTCTCAAATTGGGTTAATTTGAGTTCTGCTCGTTGATTGTGATACTTCATTGTTGACACCTAAATTTTGGATATCCGCTTAAGACATAAAAATTCGGAGGTCGAACTCGACCCCTAGCAAAAAAATATTATTTAAATTCCATATAGATGTTAGGAGCATTTTCTTATCATTGCATTATAGCTAATGGATGGGCGTGAGGGGGTTCTAAGCTTAATTTATGCTAACTAGACTAAGCCCGTGGTGTAAGAAAATTCAGCCTAGCCCATGAGTATAATATAAGAGCCGAAATTTTCCCATTGGATAATTGAGCAATTAATCTTGATTATTATTCAAGTCTTGGAGGATAATTGTTCGATTTGGTTTGATATAATCGTCAACCCAATATTGGAATAAGATTGTGCATCAAACGCCTCATCAACTCCAATGTTCCAAATTATAAGGGCATATTTGTCGTGTAAGCTCATTTTCTATTGTAATATACTCTCATGCTCCCATTAATAAATGTTCTCAAACTGGGTTAATTGGAGTTATGCTCGTTAATTGTGATACTTCATCATAAACTCATTGCCTCGTACAAATGATGAGAGATGTGGCCCGTGACGAATAAGGTAAAACTACCAAATATAGCTGAAGAAGGTATCATGGAATAGTAGAACATCAAATAATTCAATCATTTTTTAAGGTATATTATAATAATTCAATGCAGAATAATATAGTTTTATTTTTTTTATTTTTGCCATAAACTTAGCTCCGTA
The DNA here is from genome assembly GCA_031216235.1 of Syzygium jambos. Classification (NCBI taxonomy): domain Eukaryota; kingdom Viridiplantae; phylum Streptophyta; class Magnoliopsida; order Myrtales; family Myrtaceae; genus Syzygium; species Syzygium jambos. Next base: position 7,277,042 of record CM062228.1, read on the forward strand.
AAAATATTTGGCACGATTGATGAACTCGAATATAAGCAAAGCCGCAGTGAAAATTCTCATCTTATGTTAGTTTGTTCACAAGTAACGCCCATTGGTCTTGGATGTACATGACAAACCCAATAGTTTCGAGCTTATTGAGAAGGAGATTGCAGTCTTCCCAACCTTTACCAACATAATTATCTCGAGAGTCAATGTTCTAGAAATGCAAGAGCAAACCATTGCTCGCTTCCGCGGAGGAATGAACAGGGAAATCACAGATTTGGTTGAGCATCAACAATTGGGTCCTTTGAAGATGTTTGTAAGCTAATGATGAAAGTCAAGAAACAAATTGTTAAGAAAAATCCTTAATGAGTTTTGAGGAACGATAAAACTATCTGTTACTGATCAGAATTACACTTCAGTTATTTGATGCAGGTAATTGCTAAGTCATCAAACTTAGTCGATGAAAGGACTTTGTCATCAAACTCAAAATTACTCGTCAGATTCAATGAGTATTGTTTTTGGCAAGTTTATGCAGGATAATCAAATTGATATCTCAGGATATCATAATTGGCAATCACAAGATCGTTCCTTAAACATGAAGAACTACACTTACGGAAACCTTGATTTGATTGTATGGGCGATCAAATCACTCGAAAATAATGGTTCTTTTTCTAACGGCTATGCATCATATTTTGGGAAGAATCTCCAACGGGTTGATTTGGAGATCAATCCTCTGAAGACTGTCCAACGGATAGATTGGAAGTAAATGAGTATAAAAGGAGTGCAAACGTCGTACAAGAAAAAAAAAAGAACTAGAATCGAGAATTCCAAAGTTTGAATAGAGCTTCGATCTTACACATTTGTGGTTACTGTATTCCACGTTATGACTTTAGAAATAAAATTACTTGAGTGAAGAGTATATGTGATAGTGCAGTCTATCATCTATGAAGCATTGCTCTTGTAATCTTCTGGTGATTCAATAGTGAAACGCAGCCAATAGGCTGCTAGCGTGAAGAGTGGACGTAGGCTTGATAAAGCCGAACCACTATAAAAATTTGTGTGCAGTATTCTCTATCCCTAAATTTTCATCTATTATTGCTAATATTATACTGCATATATATCTGTCAAACAAGTTCGTCAGAACATCTTCTTAGTCATTAGACGCAATCATCTGACGACAACTTACAAGCAAATTTGTAATTCGCATCCATCTGATATTGTACAGACGAGTTGTTGATTTCGACTATATTCATTCTGCACGTTTAAATCATCCAATTTGGTAAAATCACCTATTCACCCCCTCTGGGTGATAGCACTAGCCGTAACAATTGGTATCAAAGCCAAGTGCTCATTTTTCCTTGAAGTGTTATTTTACTTTTGAGCTAACGATTCTTGATGGCTAGTAATGCTGAGTTAGGTCATAACAACAAATCGCCTTACTTCAATGGAACTGAATACAGTGTCTGGGAAAACAAGATGAAGACATACATCTTGCGAATAGATCAAGATATATGGGACATTGTTGAACATGGAATCATTCCATACGTTTCAACTGAAACAAAATCTCCAGAAACTTCAAAAGGGCAAAATGAGACACCTTTTAGGAATTAGAGAGCAAATCAGACTTCAAGTTCTACCACTCTCAGCCAAAGAAATTTCTAAAAGAATCCATCTTGACAGAACAGTCATATACAATGGTCCTGCAAGTGTTGAATACAAACGAATTGCAAATATCAAAACTGCAAAAGAAATCTGGGATCTTCTCAAACTTGTTCATGAAGGAACAGAAAGAGTCAAGGAGACAAATCTCAACATTCTTCTTGAATAGTACGAATCCTTCACTCAGAAACCAAATGAAACAATTTTTAAGATGCAGAGCAGATTCACTGAGATCGTAAATAGACTTGAATTCCAAAACAATCCAATCTCAGAACCTATGAAGGTAAACAAGTTACTGAGAGCTTTTTCAAAAAGAATGGAACAATATCAAAGTTTCTATTCAAGAAACTCAGGGAATCAGACCAGTCACAATGGAAGAACTTATCAAAACTCTTCAATCCTATGAAACTGAAAAGTTCTTAGAAGTTGAAAAACCCAAAGATGTTGACACCTAATTTTTAGCTCATTTTTGTCATATTTTCAAAAATTTCAAAATTAGATCTATGGATCTTGGCCAAGCCTAGAAACCCATTTCTAAACCAAAAAAAATAATTTTTTAGCATTTTTCTGCATTTTTTCTTAATTTTTTTAGTCAAAATAAGCAAGAAAATCAAGAAAAATAGTAAATGGAATCAGAAAATTCCATAAAAATAGTCATTAGCCTTCTTTTAAATCCAATTTTATAAATACATTGCCAATTTTAGAAAAAATGAATCGGGAATATGTTTTTCCTATAACTAGGCAAAATTAAACCCGAATTGAACTAAAAATGAAATTAAATTTTTTCTAGTCATTTTTAAGTCATAGTGTCTTCACAACAATTGATTCTGGGACCTTTAATTGCATAATGGTCGATCCAATTGCATAATTTGACATAAAAATTAAAAATCCCCAAAATTTGATTGAAAATTAAGAATTTTAAACCCAAATTCGGAATCGTGCCCAAAATGAAATTTTCGAAATGTGAGATCATCATTTCTAGGGTTAATTAGGTGTGGGTAATTCAATTTTGGCATCAATTTTGCCTAATCAGGTCATGAGGACATTAAATTGAACAAAACCCTATTAACCCGAGTACAAAAATGAGAAAATCTTGAGCTCAATTACAATAAAAATTGGAAAAAATTATATCTTTGGGTTTAGAATATGATGGGGAATCCAATTTTGGGATTTAATTTGAAAAAGTCAGTTGAAATTGAGTCCAATTTGAGTATTTGGTCAAAATCGGAACTGCCGGGTCGGGCGGGTTGACCCGACCCAACCCGAACAGCTCATCTTCCCTACCCTGTTTACCCAGGGCGTGCAAAACCCAGAAAAAAATCATTTCAAGCCCGTGACTTAGTCAGTCATTTCCGGTCAAATAAACACGTTTTTGACCCGAATGATAGCTGGAGATCGTCGGAGATCAGTTATAACCGATTAGAAATCGATTCTAACGATCTTTGGGCGGGAATTCTTGATGAACAAAAAACGAAAAAAATGGGAACATTGAAGAGGAGGTATTCGACAGATTGCCAAAGAGAGAGAAAGAGAACCAGAGAAGGAAAAGAGAGAGAAATAGCTTGAGAAGTGGGTTGAGACTCCTTGAGGTCGAGTGATCGGCGCTTTTCCGATTGAAAGGCGCCGGCAAATCGGTCTCGTCGGTGAGTCTCCTCATCGGCGAACCAGAAGCGAGGTTGGTCGTCAAGGCCTGAAAATTGATCTTAGTTGAGGCATCCAAGGACTCTCCGGCGAAGTGGAGACCATAGTTTGATAGCCTAGGTGTCGAAGAACATCGCTATGGTCACAAAGTAGCTCGAGAGGGCCATTTGATTCACTTCTGAAACAGGTAAAGTATGGTCTTCGTCATACTTTTCTAGAAATTACAGAAAATGAAAATGAACTTAATATTGTTAAATCGGTGATTTCTTTGTTGATTTTAAGTACTATGATGCCAAAAATGAATTTCTGAACATGTTTCGCTTTGTTTGATTGCAAAATGTGGATTAAATGTGCATAAATCGAGTTGGCCATTTACGAACCATCTCGTTGGAGCTCCGATGACCTCGCCGAAGCATTGCCATGGCCTTAAGTCATTCGGGTTAGTTTTCCTTGACCTTTGTTTGATATTTGTTAGTGATTGGAACCGATTTAGACGGTTTGAGGCGATTTGAATGGTGATTTAAAATATAAAAATATTGTTAACGTAACCAAGTCCCTTATTCAAAATCTCTTATTCGTAGGATCGTGGTATTTCTCCCATACCTCGATTAGGTTTCTAGTTAACCTACCGTAAATGACTAGTGGCGACTCCAAGTTCAAGTTTAGATAAAAAAATCCCCGCTGTCACGTGAGGTATGGTCTGGGAGAGACCCGTGTAGAAAAATACCTCCATTCTAATACACGAGAGCGTGGCACGACATGCTTGGCGACTCCGCTGGGGAACACCTTAGGTTTCTAAGTGGACTTAAGCCTAAAATAGAACAATATACATGTGTTTGTGCTCGCAAGGATTCTAGATACGTTCCACTAATGACGTGTTAAATGATGATGCAGGTAGAAGATATAAAGGGTGTAGTCTGTGCTTACCTTTGTTTTGCAGGATGGTGTTGGGATTGAATGTGATTTCGCCAAATTTTAGAAGTGCCGTTTGGTTATAAATTGTTGTGCTGCCTTTAAATTGCTTTAGCACTACACTTTTCGCACATACCACTCGTGGCCCAACCCCGGCTACATTTTGGATCACCCTTAAGAGGTATGTGTTTAGGCGAAACTATGAGCCAATTGCTCATGGAATCGTTTAAATACAATACCGATCACCAAGATGGAATAATATTTCATTACTTTAGGTCGATCGCCTATTGGAATGAAATCCTTTGTCCATTAAGGTAGTGACCTTGAGCCTTTAGGATATCCCACCCTTTTAGGTATCAAAACCTCACTTGTTGCATATGCTTGTCTTTGTGTTTGGTATACCTAAAACTAAGCAAAAAAATGTGTCGGTAAGTAAGTGTCGTTCCACTTCTCTTATCTTTTCAATTATGCAAAGTTAGTTGACACAATTTTGTAAAAAAACGCCCAAATGACAATCAATGTTTGATCAAAAATGCCTTTTTATACTAGAATGAATGAATAGGGTGACATGCTCCATTTGGACATATTTTTCATTTCTAGATGGAATGTATAGGTCCATGGCGATTTTCAATGTAATTCAAGTAGATTGAGTGCCCAAGATGTGACACGTACAATCCCATTTGCCAAAAGTCCATTTTTGATGTATTCGAAATTGTAAACCATAGGATATGACTTTATGGTCAAAATGGAGCATGACAAAAGGCATTTGCATTAAACATTGATTTCATTCACATTTTCAAGTATATGCTCTTTTAAGGCATAAATGGATTAGAAGTGGCATTTGTATTACGTCATAAGTATGCAAATGTACTTTACCTCCATTTTTTCCATAAAAGGACATATAATTAAAATGGGGACATTTAAAATTGATGTGTAATCCACGGTGATTAATAATGAACTTTTTTGCATGATTAGGCTCGATGGGAAAACTTGACATCCAAGTAGTTCCCATTCCACGAAAAGAGCTCGTGGCTTGGTGGAAGGACATGACAAAAGATAACCAAATTTATATCCAAGATAGGTTGGGATACCTTCTAGACTTGATTCATGTGGAACATCAAGTCAGTTTGATCCAAGCATTGGCGCATTTTTGGGAAGTTTCCACTGCCACCTTCCAATTTGGAGAGTATAAATTGACACCGACTTTGGAAGAATATCAAGCCGCCATTGGAATTGATTCCAAGCCTAGGGTCGTAGAGCAACCCGTTGGACTTAATCCCATAAACATTCTTGCAAAATTCCTTAACCTCAAAACTTTCAATATCGAAAAGTTAATTAAATCAAATACAGATATATTTCCATTATCCTTTCTAATAGCCAATTTTTCAAAACTTCCTAGGGAAATGGGAAACACTTTAGCCTGGATATTTATTCTAGCTTTTCTTAATTTTGTTCTATTCCCCGTGTCTAGAACGGGATTAGACCCTTTAGTGGCTGTGATCGCAAGACAAGCATGTCATAAATGAGATTTTTCTAATATGCTTTTTGCCCAAACCATCATCTCCTTAAACACATACCAAAATCATGGGAAGGGTATCTTGCAAGCTTCTACTAGTCTTTTGTCATTATGGTTTATCTCAAAAATTCGACCTTGGTGTCGTTTCATGAGCATTTGCGAAATTTGTTTGGCGATAAATCCAATTGAGCAATACATTCGTATCCAAAACAAATTACCCAGACAATCTTTCTTAGATTGGGCCAATTTCATTATAGCCTTAACTCCTAATTAAATCCAATGGCGGATCAATTGGCCAAAGATTAGCAAGGCAAGGATTACAAGCCAAAAAGGGAATGCAGTACCATTACTCGGGCTGAATGGAGGAGCCGCCTATTGTCCCTTGAGAGTTGTCAGACAATTTAGGATGCTTCAACAAGTCCCACCGGTATGGAACCTTGAGGAGTTTGCTTTTGACATCCTGAGTGGAATTATACCCAAGGAAGAAAAGAAAGACCTTCAAGCCATGGTTCACAAAATTATCCTTTCTTTGGATAATTCACCTTCACAAGTAGTGGAATGGCCAAAGAACTTAGAAGGAAACATGGAGATTTATATGACATCCAAGTAATACATCAAGTGGATGGCAAGTAAATGACCAATTGATGTGGAGTCATACATTCTATTGAGCATTATAACAGATCCCGAGGAGGAGTATGTCCCAGAATATATTGTCCCACACGTACCTGGAGTTGAGCCTTACATCCCCGAAAAAGTCGTGATTGATGTCGAAAAATGGGAATCTCGAATCAAAGAATGGAAGGATTATCACGAGGTAGAAGCTACCTTAGTTAGCAAGAAGCCTAGACTTGGATGATTTAGAATTCTCATTCGAGTTTAAAATCATTTTATAAAGCAATCTTGGATTTTATATGAAATACTCGTTTTTCAAAATTCGTTTGGATAAATTCAAAGACATGATTAAAAGAAGGATTACCATGGATTAAAATTCTTTGAATGGTTCATTGAGAAAAACATTGATGAGAAGTTTTATGCAAGGCTAAGGCTTGCATAAAAGTTCTTATCCTTGTTAATCATAAAAAATCATACAATTAAAAGAATATGGGTTTTCATATTCATTTCGCCAATTCTAATATCCCGATGGTTTTCATGAATACAGGTTTTCTAGCAACGAAAGGCAAAAGATCCTGAACCCCGTTTACAAATTAAAATGGCCGAGGAAGAAACTCGCACTCGACTAGCTGAAGTGGAGAACTAGATGACACAAATGGCTGCTATGATGGCATAAATGAAGGCCTTCATTATAGCCGCAAAGGGATCCCATCCTACAGTTTCAAATCCAGGAGCTGCAAATACCGCTCAAGTACCTGTTGAAGAACCAATGAAAAGTAAAGAACCAGTTCAGGAGAATCCTCCAAAAGCTGCACCTGAAATAGTGGATCTAGAAGAAGACATTCGGATTCAAAAGACATCCAAGGATGAAGAGGAGGCAAAACGATTGGCCACAATTGAAGAATGCCTTGCAAGCCAAGGATATGAGCTTCAAAGGTTCGATAAATTCTCACCTTACGCAAAGGTGGTGGTTCTAGAAAATTATAAAGAACCGGAGTTCGTGAATAAATATGATGAAACTAACTGTCCTAAAAGCCATTTGAAATATTATCTCCGCAAGATGGCAAGATATTCAGATAATATGTCACTTCTTATCAACACATTTCAAGATAGTTCGAAGAGAGCAGCCCTGGCATGATATTCCGCTCTCGACATAGAAGATTTTACTGAATGGGATCATTTGGCGGGAGAATTCCTTCACCAATAAAAATTCAATATCGAAGTACTTCCAACCCGGGAGGATTTAGTCAGAACCGAAAAACGAAGAAGCGAAAGATTCAGAGCCTACGCTCAAAGATGGAAAGCTGTAGCCTCACAAGTTAAACTGGCTATAAGTGAGGATGAGCTTATTGAACTCTTTTTGAAGTTGTTACCAACTGAGTATTATGACAAGCTGCATATATCGGGCTGTCAAACATTCACCATATTGGTTAAGGTCGGTGAAAGAATTGAATGGGCATTGAAGGAAAAGAAATCTCAAGAAGTGACAACACGGAAACCATATCCTGGAAGAAAGGATAAAGAACATGTACGTGACGTGGCTATGGTATCTAGCCTCAATGTTAATCTGGCTTCATTCCCTAGACAATCTAACCTCCATTGGAGAAATCCAAAACAGTTTGAGCTAAAGAAAAAATCCGTAAGGCAATTCACTCTGTTGCTACGGCCCCTGTCGAAATTACTACCGATTCTGTTGGAAAGGCATTTGGTGGCCAAAGAAGTGCCAAGAGATAATCCTGTAAGGTTCCCCTAGTACGATGAGTCAAAGACTTGCATATACCATATGGGAGAAAGAGGACACGATGTGAATAATTGTATAGTCTTGAAATACAAGGTTCAGCAACTCATAGACAAGAAGATATTAAGTTTTCAAGAGCCAGAGCCAAATGTGCATCATAACCCTCTTCCTGAGCACAATGTGGTAAATATGGTCCTTACAAAAGGAGAAATAATAAGGCCTGATAATGAAGATGAATATGAGGCCAAATTAAAGACTGCTCGACAAGAAGATGCTCGCTTTGGTTGTGAAGCATTCTTAGAAGGGGAAATTATAGACAGCTTGGGAAAAGATTCTGACAAATATAATTTTTAAGTAAAGTATACTCCACCACCGTAGGCTTTTAAAAGTGAAGTGATTATGCCCGATGGTTAGGGTGGCATGGACGATCAGCTCAACAGACAAAATGAGACTCCATCCGATGATAAAATGGATCAATTTGAAGAGCAAAAAGAAAGGGTTCGGCGGGGTGAAAAGCGATTTACCCAAACATCACTTGAGCAAGGTAACACTGTAGACCTCCTTGATCAAGATAGTGGAAAATACAACTTCTGTATTAAGTACACACCTCTACCCTAGGCTTTTAAAAACGAAATTATTATGCCTGATGGATGAGGACGCATAGATGAAATCCCAATCAATGAATTAAGTCTTAAGGAGAAAGAAAATCAAGACGAGATAATGAAGAAAAAGGCTCGCCAAGAAAACAGATGATTTGTTCGCAAAGCATGAAAACAAGGCAAAATTGTGGATTATCTGGGATAAGACAGTGGCCAGTATAACTACCGTGTCAAATACACACCACCTTCATGGGCATCCAAAGATGAAAATATCATGCCTGACGGTTGGGGTGGAAAGGATACTATTGAAGCTGACAAAAGCATGGTGTCTATGATTTCACCATTATTGATTAATCTTGATGAAGTGGATAGGCTTGAGGAAGAGAAGGATCACGTTAAACCAATTACCATTGAGCTCCCAATTGATCAACTAAAGATCGAAGAGAAAGAGATTCAGCCTGTGATCATCACTTTACCTCCAAAGAAGAAATTTGATAACAAATATGTACCATGGGACTACACGCCTAAAGAAGTTGATGCAATAACCAGATCGGGAAGATGTTATGTCCCAAAAAAAGGTGAGCACGAAAAGAAAGGGATAACTGAAGAAGATGTCAAACAATTGTTGTCAGTCATGAGAACAAGCGAATATGAGGTAATTGAGCAATTGAGGAAGATGCCAGCACAAATTTTATTACTGGATCTTTTCAAAACCTCAGAAAGCCACAAAATGGTGCTTATGAAGCTTCTTAATGAAGTACATGTTCCCGAAACCATCAACGAAGTGCAACTAGAAGATTTTGTTGGGGCTATTCTTTTAAAAGATCAGATAGCTTTTTCTGACGAAGATTTTCCGATGGATGGCCGTTCACATAACAAGGTCTTATATATTGCCGTCAAATGCAGGGGCAAGGAAGCATCCCGCGTGCTGATTGATAAGGGCTCCACGCTTAATTTGTGTCCATTAAGCACGCTGCATCGTCTAGGAATTAATAAAGAGTTCGTCAAGTCATCAAATGTGATTGTACGTTCGTTCGATGGGATGAAGAAAGATGTTATCGGTGACATCTAGCTGGAAGTAAATATAGGCCCTGTGCCTTTCCTGATCGATTTTCAAGTGGTAGATATTCCAAGGACTTTCAACCTATTGCTGGGGAGGCCTTGGATTCATATGGCTTGCGCCATTCCTTCTAGTCTTCATCAAAAAGTTAGATTCGTTGTTAATGGTAAAATTATTACCGTGCACGGGGAAACAGACTTCACCACTTACAAGGAAAGGGTCATACCTTATGTCGAGCCTGAGATAAAAAATAAAGAGCCCAGCTATCATTCCTTTAAGATGATTTCTATGATGAAAATTCCCGCTGGTAGTGTCATAAAGTCTCCGGAATTTTCGGCATCATCTATTATGTCTGGAAAAGTATTATGCCAATATGGATTCAACCTTGATGATGGACTTGGGATAAAAGCGCAAGGAATTAAAGAACCCATTATCCCATTTGGCACAAAGAAAAAGTATAGGGTGGGGTATGAACACTAGTAATCAACATAGAGGCCGAGGCCAAGGTCAAAAGAATCATGAAGACCCTGGAAGCCGAGGTGATCGAACCATTAACCCATCAACGTGGAAGGGTAAGGCTAAAGAGTTACCTTATCATCATATCCATATCAGAGAAAACTTTCCTGGGCCTCCCAAACTACTTTCAGAAGAAAATTTACATGCAGAAATGGAGTCTATCTCACTGGGTTTATTTAAAGAGGACGTTATCAGCGTCGTTATAACTGAAGACGAAGACACCTATGCACTGGAGTAGGAAGATTCTTTTGAACCCTTTCCTTATTGTTGCCTTTACAATTTGTCTGTTTCATATTGATGTTGTTTGCAATTTCAATTCAGTTGCAATTTACATTCCTTTCGATATAGATGTAATTGCATTTTTCAATTCAATAAAACTGATCAAATGTTTTGTTAAGGACATGTAGAAATAAAACCAAACCTATGATGACCATTATCCTCATTTATGAGGCTTGAGGCTTTGGATTTCTATATTGTTCCTTATTGCGAAAACGGTTTTAAAAGCAAGGATGTCTAAGGATATGAGGATTAGCTCTATTCTCTTGATCTCTTCAAAACAGATTTCAAAATAATTTTTCAAAATGATTTTTCATTAAACCTCATGCATCAATTCATTTCATATGTAGTTCCTAATCATGTTTGTTACATGTCAGGCATGAGCATTCACACATCCATAATAGGTTCATAGGTGATCTAAATCTCTCCGAGGAGATCACTAGCGAAGATAAGGAATGGATCAGAAGAGAATAGATCAGTTATGAAGAATCAAAGTCACTCACATTAGAAAAAACGATTACTGTTAATCTGGGTAATAAAGAAAATCCCAAAGAGGTTAAGATTGGAGAAAGTCTTCCCTCGGTAGAAGCAGAAAGAATAACAGATTTGCTCAAGAAATATCAAGATATATTCGCATGGTCTTATGCTGACATGCCAGGCTTTGATCCAAGTATAGTTGAACATAATTTGCCTATTGATCCAAGTATTCCACCAAAGAAGCAAAAATTGAGGCGAACAAAGTCGGAATTGACAAAGAAAATAGAAGAAGAGGTGATGAAATTACTCAGAGTAGGTTTCATCGAAGTAGTACCATATCTAGAATGGGTTGCCAACATAGTACCGGTAATGAAGAAAGATGATCGGGTGCGAGTGTGTGTTGACTATCGTGACCTAAATAAAGCAAGCCCTAAGGATGATTTCCCGCTTCCACATATTGATATATTAGTGGATAGCACTACTGGATTCGAAACATTTTCATTCATGGATGGTTTCTCAGGATATAATCAAATCCTCATGAAAAAAGAGGATAAGGCGAAACCATCTTTCATAACGCCATGGGGCACATTTTGTTATAAGGTGATGCCTTTCGGTCTGAAAAATGCTGGTGCCACAAATCAAAGGGCAATGGTAACTCTGTTCCATGACATGATGCACAAAGAAATCGAAGTATATGTGGATGATATGATTGTAAAATCCAAATAAGGAGAAGATCATGTTGAAGTGCTTTACAAATTATTCGAAAGACTTAGAAAGTGCAAGTTGCAGCTAAACCCTAACAAGTGAGTATTTGGGGCAAAATATGGCAAATTGCTAGGATTTGTGATTAGCAGTAGGGGCATTAAAATAAATCCCTCCAAAATCAAGGCAATATATGATTTAAAGACTCCTTCTACGGTAAAAGAAGTGAGAAGCTTGTTGGAGCGATTAAACTACATTGCCTGTTTCATTTATTAACTTTTTGAGACTACTAAACCATTATTTAAACTGTTGAAGAAAAATGCCAAAGTAAAATGAGATGCAGAATGTCAACAAGCATTTGATAAGATTAAAAAATATCTGGTATGCCCATCAATGTTGGTACCACTAATTCCTGGGATCCCGCTGATCTTATATTTGACGAATTACCATGAGTCGCTAGGAGCGGTGCTTATACAAAGAAGACCAAATGATGATAAAGAACAAGTAATCTATTACTTGAGCAAGAAATTTGCAACATCAGAAGTGAATTACCCAACAGTTGAGAAGACATGCGTTGCATTGATTTGGGTGTTACACAGATTAAGACAGTACACCATTTATCACCAAATTTTGCTAGTGATCGAGAATGATTCGATCAAGTATTTTCTTGAGAAATCCTCCTTGTTCAGGAAATTAGCAAAATAACAAGTCTTGTTATCTGAGTTCAACATCAGAAGTTCATCCCAAAAGTCAATCAAAAGACGAGCGATAGCAAACATGCTGGCAGAAAATTCGCAAAATATCGCCAGTTCTGAAGAACGACTTGATGACCACATATTAACATTGGTCGATGACAAATGGACTATGTATTTTGATGGTGCAATCAACTTATCTGGATCAGGAACTGGGCCAGTACTGATATACCCAGAAGGCCAACACTACCCAGTATCTGTAAAATTGGTATTCCCATGCACTAACAACATTGCTCAATATGAAGCATGTATCCTTAGCCTATAATTGGCCCTCTCGATGAAGATAAGGAGACTTTAAGTATATGGAGATTCTATGTTCATCATATTGCAAATAACTGGAGAATGGCAAACTCGTGATGCAAAGCTAATTCCCTATCATAAATACTTAGAAGGAATGATGGAGGAATTCGAAGAAATAACATTTGATTTTCTTCCAAGAGCTCAGAATCATTTTGCATATGATCTTGCAACCTTATCATCCTTACTCCAAGCTGAAAATGGATTGGATATAAAGTCATTAAGGATTGATATCCTCGAACAACCAGCACACTACATGATAGTTCAAGCAGAATTTAACAATGAACCATAGTTTCATGACATCAAGAAGTACTTACAAGCAGGAGAATTTCCTAAAGAAAGCTAGTCAAGCGACAAAAAATTTATCAGAAAGATAGCCAACAAGTTCTTTCTCAGCGGACAGGTTCTTTATAAGAAATCATTTGATTCGATCCTGTTAAGATGCATTGATAGCAAAGAAACTGAACAAATCATGAGAGAAATCTATGAAGGCTAATGTGATCCGCACATGAACAACCATCTTCTAACTCGCAAAATCATGAGAATGGGATATTATTGGATGACAATGGAAATAGATTGCATTCAACGCGTGAGGTGTTGTCGCCAATGTCAAGTTTATGGAGACAGAATCAATGCACCGCCGAATGCACTACATCAAATGTCAGAACCATGGCCATTTTCAAAGTGAGGAATTGACATGATTGATCCAATTAACCCCAAGGCTTCAAATGGACATTGCTTTATCTTGGTGGCAATTGACTACTTCACCAAGTGGATTGAAGCAAATTCATATACAAATGTCACTGCCAAGAATATGGCAAAATTCATTAAGCGAGACATCATTGCTAGGTATGGAGTTCTAGAAGCAATCATTACCAACAATGATTCAAATTTGAATAACAAAATCGTAAATGATCTGCTTGAACACTTCCACATTCGACACTTGAATTCATCTCCATACCGCCCATAAATAAACGAAGCAGTGGAAGCAGCAAACAAGAATATCAAGAAGATATTATCCAAAACAGCTGAGAACTATCGTGACTGGCACGAAAGATTGTCATATGCTCTGATGGCATACCGAACTTCAATTCGAACATCAACCGTGGCAACTCCATTTTCCTTAGTATATGGGATGGAAGCAGTATTACCCGTCAAAGTAGAAATTCCTTCATTAAGGATATTATCCCAATTGAAACTCTCAGAAGCTGAATGGAGCCAACAAAGATGTGAATAGCTCAACATGATTGATGAGAGAAGATTAAGAGCTATATGTCATGGACAAGCTTACCAGAAAAGAGTTGCTAAATCTTTCAACAGAAAGGTGAAACCAAGATGTTTTGAAATGGATGATCTAGTAGTAAAGAAAGTAATTCCCAATAACTTAGATCCACATGGGAAATTCACTCCGAATTATAAGGGTCCATACATGGTCAAGAAGGTTCTTCTTGGAGTGTCGACACCTAAATCTTGGCGATCCCGTTAGGTAATTTGCATAGAAAATTAGGGATTAAATTTTAATCCCTAAACAAAAATATTAAAATTGCATAGCATATAGTTTAAGTTTATATAGTATAGTTGCATCTGCATCGGACTGGTGGTTGATGGACTCGAGTGAACGGCTCTGGACTTTGTAAAATCGGACTAAGCCCGCATTCAAAAATTCTTGGCTAAAGCCCATGAACGTTATATGAGCTGAAATTTTCCTTGGACTATGTCGAGTTGGAAAATATTGATCTTGGTATTATCACGATTCAAATTAAATAAATTGATGTTATCACAAAGATGCTGCAATATTATTTTTTTGAATCGAAATAGGAAATAAGTGCAAGCAAGAAAGAAAACAAACAAAAAACTGGGCCTATAGATGATCATGGAAGATTCGGAAGAAAGGGAGAGGAGTTGGACTTTCAAAAGGAAAACAAGGCTGAGAAAGGAAAGAAGGGAAATCCAACGCCACGTCGTCGTCGTCCCTGCACCAAAAAAGAAAGAAGATAATATATATTCTAGGCTTGGTCTTCAGAGGAGGGGGCTTCGGATATTTTTTTTCGGAAACAGAAGAAACATTGAGAGAAGAGAGAGAGCTTTGGAGGAAAAGGATCTCAGCTGAGACCCTCTTGGCCGGGACCCTCCCCACAGCTGACGCCGATGTTGCTGCTTTGTGGGCCATCCTCCAGTGACGTTGTTGCCTGAGAAGTTGTCCTGCAACGAGAAGCCGAGCCTTGCCCTGACGCAAACTGCTGCTTCCACCGCCACAGAGCTGCTGCTCTCCAGTCACAGTTGACGCTGCTGCTTCCGCCTGACGTCCCTCCACGCCCAAGTTTCCTTTGCATGACGACGCTGCCACCTCCACACCAATCTGGTCGCTGCTGCTGATGCCTGGCGGAATTGTCCAAGACGTTGATCAGTTGCTCCCTCGTGACGTGCCCTTGCACCACAAGTTGTGAGCCTTGCCCCCAACGTTGCAACACCTAGCTGCCCCGCTGCCTTGCTGATCTGCAGCGATTTCAAGCCTCCAGTCAAGTTGCACTAGCCAAGCTGTGGATGATCATCAAAGCATCGTGACGCTGCCATCGATCGTCCCTATACCGAACAACACTTGTGATTCTGTTTTGCAGGATATTCGAGGTTTTCGGGCGAGTGAATCAAGCCATCGACTTGCTGGAATTTCCAGTGTTGATTCCCCGAACCCTCACTAAGCGGTGACTCGCGAGCACCACCGTGAACAGCCTCTCCTTGGCCAAGATACCACCGCGAGCCACCGCCGCCGTCGCCGGTCCGTCCCACCGCCGCTCCCGCGATCCGCAAGCCCGATCCGATACCGAGTTCGAATTTGGAAGTTATCCGCAAATTAGGTAAGATCATTATCCGAATATTTTCCGAAATATTCAATTTCCTAAGTTTTCAGGGTTTAAATATTTTGTGGATTTTTTTTTTGGTGGATTGCTAGACATTAAGGATAATGCATGTAATATCCGCAAATATTTGAAACACTTAAAATTAGGAATTTTGCCTAATTTAGCAACGTATCTGGACGACTATCCGACCTTATCCCTAAGGTACGATACGCGGCGATACGGAAAATCGTTATCTTATCCATAATCACTTGGATACGATAATAGATTTTATTTGCTTTCCAAATTTGACCAATCAACTTTCCGTCGATATCTATAACCCTATAGATATGACCGTTAGTTTGATTTCTTTGCCTTATCCGAATTTGAAAAATCTTGCGGATTGCGTGGATTGTTTGAATGTTGTTATCTTTATTTGATTGTTTTCCTTTTAAATAAAGAAAATCCAAAAATTTGTTAGTTAGATTTAAATTAGAAATTTTGCATGCTTAGGGAATCTTAAATATATCCAAAAGAATAAGATAATTATTTGATTTAAATTGGGATTTAGGGTTGCATATTTCCTAGTTTAAATTAAAGATTATTTTAATCTTAGTGGATTATTTAGGACATTTAATAATTTCGAATTTTCGTAAAATACCAAAAAGAAATCACTTTAGGATAAATTAAATTTCTTTTTTAGAATAGATTGCATGTTAATTTAGGCATTTTTTTTAATTCCGAATTTCATTTGAAAATACCAAAAAATAAATCATTTGTCCGTCATTAGAATTAGGTCACGTTGTCGCATGACATATAGTTTGCATGTTAGGCTGCATTAATCGCATGTTAATTTTTTGCACGTCATTACATATAGGTTAGCTTCCATTTAAATAAGTGAAAATCCAAAAAAATATTGAGTGAACTGCTTGTTAATTAGAAATCATATTAGGATTGTTGATATGATTTTCTAGCTAACAACGCAGATGCTTACGTTGCTTCGAGGTAAGTAATTCTCCCATTCTTGCAATTTATTTAATGTTTTGATCATTGTGTGTTACTTTGGTGGTTTGCGCACCCGCATGAACACCTCACATGTTAGTGATTAAGTTAAAATTGATCCAGACTGCTTGCATAAATATTTTTGAAAAGAAAAGGTACCGAAAGGGCGTTAGACTAGATCTAGCGTAATCAAGTCCCCGAGCCTAGAATCTCTGGTTCGTAGGAATAAAACATATCTCCCTATGTTTTATTTAGGTTTCTAATCGACCTACCATAAATAGATTAGTGGCGACTCCAAGCATGAAAACATTTGCACGTTAAGAACTTAAACCCTAAGTTGCGAATTGGTAGGGCTTGGGAGGGCCCGGGTTAGGTTTAGTCTTAACAATCCATTAGCCTGAGAGCAAAAATTTTAGGTCGCGACAGCTTGGCGACTCCGCTGGGGACTTGAGTTAAAACTCTTAGTGGACTTAGGCCAGTTTTTCTTTTCAAAAAATATTTTTTGCTTGGCAGCGAGGAGCCCAGGTACGTCCCTAATATTTTAGGTGTTAAATGTTTTTGCAGAATGGGAGGTATAAGGGGAGGCGTGATTGTTAACCTTTGTTTTGCAGGGAGGTGTTTGGATGTATGATTTATTTTATGCACGAAGCGCTGTATGATATAACTTGCTGTGCATGCCTTGCATTTACACTACACCGCACACACTACCCGCTGCCGGACCTGGGCAGCACAGGTTTAGGATGGTACTAAGATAGCGGACACCCCGACCACACCCGCGTGGTATGGGTCGCCCTTCTTGGTCCCGAAAAGTTTTTTTCACGGTGTCATTGAGTTCCCACCACGGTTGCACCCTTTGCAACCCGGGTCGGCTCCTTGACTAAGCCGGAGACAGGGGAACCTCGGCCTAACCACAACCATGACTGGTTTAGCCCGGTAATCCTCGCGTCTTCATTTTGCAAACCAGAGTCTAGATAGAAATCGAACCTCACATTTCATGCGCATGTCTTTGTGATTGCCATGGTCCTATTGGGTAAAGTAAGTTTTCTGAGCCTTTATCTTGCAATTTATTTATGTTTCGTATTTTCCTTGGTCGGTCCATGACATTAGGTCGGTCGCGAGTCTTGGTCCATATACTATGGGAGGGGCAGACATCCGGATTCTTGATGCTCCTAAGGACGAGCTCCGCGCCTGGTGGAACTTACTCAGTCCGACCAATCGTAAGCTGGTTGAAGGCTACATCGGAAGGCTACTCCCCCTGTTGGAAGTCAAAGTCCGTACCGGCCTCGTGCGAGCATTAGCACACTTCTGGTGTCCCGAGACATCTACCTTTATATTTGGTAAGCATGAGCTCACCCCGACTTTGGAAGAATATAGCGTGATCATTGGAAAATCTTTAGAGTCGGAGTTAGTTACACCACCTCTAGGAATCGATTCCACCTTAATGTTGTCTGAATTTTTGGGTGTCGGAAAAGATGAATTGGTAAAGGTTTTGAAAGCAAATCGTGGGACATGTCCATTCTCGTTCCTCAATCAATGTTTTGATAAAGCCGCATCTTTTCAAAAAGGCAGAATATTTTTGTTAGCATTTTTCGGGTTCGTAATTTTTCCCCACTGTAAGAATGCGTGTAGTTCATCAATTGCTTGGTTGGTCCAACAAGTCTGTCTTGGAAAGAATTTTGTCAACACTATTTTAGCCGAGACTTTCATTTCCCTCACTAAATTTAAGCAAAATGTTGACAAAACGTTTCATGCCCCTGTCGAACTTTTGCAAATTTGGTTTTTGTCTCACATAAAAGGATGCGGCGATTTACTCACAATATCTGAGCTTAGTGATTCTAGCCACCCAGTCTTGAGGTATAAAGAAAAACAAGGGGATGCACCTGATTATCACTATTCTGAATGGATCATTTTCATGAAAAACGCTAGACCCCAAGGTTTCCAATGGCATGCTAATTGGTTCCAAGTCGAGGAAGCTCGGCTTACGTGTAATGGTATTGGACCGGTTCCACTCTTGGGTTTCACCGGTGCGATCGAATACTATCCCGCCAGAGTGTCTCGTCAGTACCAGATTCTCCAAGGACTCCCTCCAGCGCTACAACCAGAACTCCTCCAAGTCGACTTCACCAATGGCGATGAAGACCACGAAGGGACCGTAGCTCAACTCAAAAAGATGTGGAAGAAGTGTCGCCTCTTAAAGATAGCCCGACCCCAAAAAGAGCTAAAGGGGGAACAGAAGTCCTACTTCGCAACTACCAAGTATATTCGACAGCACAGGGTCCCACAGGAACTACTCCCGAAGATACCCAAGGTGCCTCTCAAGCCTGCCACTCGCTCAGAGAACAACCGTCTCAAAAGGAAGGCCGAAGAAGCTCAAGAGAAAGCATCCAAAATAGCTCGAGCCTATGAGCAATTGAAGAAGGAAGTCGCCGCCCATATGTCTATGGATCAAGTCCAAATAGAATAGCTTGAATTTTTTATACCTTTTTCAGTTCTAGTCTTCAGTCTTGTTTAGGAATTGAGTTTTTAAGTCATCGTCATTGTAAAAAAAAAAAGCACAAAAAAATTTCATTTCAATAAAGAGGTTATTTCTAATCAAAGCGGTTAGACCAATGTCATGGATCGGCGTGTGATTCTTCTTAACACTTACGTATGTCTATTTTATCCGTGAATTAGGTAATTACGGACCGATCACGATCGCCTATTCGCACACGGTCGAGAACTAGAATGGCCGATCAAACCGATTTGCGAGATCGTGTTCTTGGCATTGAGGACCAAATGAATCAACTCGTCGTCGCAATGCAACAAATGTCCGCTGAGATCAAAAACCTTCGGCTGGCTCCTATTCCTACACCCCCTGAGGCATCAGCCCCAAAGCATAAAGGAGGGAAGAATGCCGAAAGTGAGGAAGATGACGATCTTCCCGATTTAGAAGATGACCCCGTCCAGATTATTGTCAACAAGGAAAAACCTGATGAACGGGTCAACAAGCTTGAAGAAAGAGTGAAGCAGTTGGAAGGCTCACATGATTCGCCCTCGATCGACTTGTCTCTTTACTCACAGATCAAAATCCCGAAGAAGTTCAAGATGCCAGACTTTGACAAGTATAATGGCACCTCCTGCCCGAGAGCTCACCTGCAGCTATATCACGTACAAATGACACCGTACGTTGATAATGAACTCCTGATGATTCACGCATTTCAGGCAAGTTTGACGGGTCCTGCCCTGAACTGGTATCTCATGAAGAAGATAAATGGCCTCAAAACCTGGAAGGAAGTTAGTGAAGCATTCCTAAAGCAGTACAGGTTCATAACGGACATCACTCCCACCCGCGATGACCTCGAGCGTGCTCAGATGAAGAAGAATGAGTCATTCAAGGATTATGCTATCAGATGGAGAAACATAGCCGCACAGATTATCCCAGAACCCATAGACAGTGAATTGAAGAGGATGTTCATTAAAACTCTTCCGTTCGAATATCGTAATCGGATGGTAGCCACTTCGGTTGACAACTTCAATCAACTCATCCCTATAGGCGAACAGATTGAGATAGGGCTGAAAGATGGGTGGTTTGTGGAGCCGTTTTCCTCGACCAAAAGATTTAGTGCAAGAAAGGAGAAAGAGCCGACAGCTGAAGTGAATATGACTTATACCCAACTAGGCCGGCGGAATGCTAACCTTGTCCCAGCAATCCAAGTAGCAGAAGCTCAACAACAAAACACGGGTCATCAACCCTTTCATAAGAAAAACAACAAGAGGCAATTCACCCCCCTCCCCGGGTCGTTGTCTCAAGTATTGGCGGTCCTCCGAAAGAAAGGCTTGCTTACCACTGAGCCAAAGCGGCCCAATCCTGAGCAGTTCTATAACTACGATCCGTCTAAAAAATGCGATTATCATATGGGCGAGGTGGGGCACTCAACCGACGATTGTTTTACCCTCAAGCACCGAATCCAGAACCTTCTGGACACGAAGGCTTTCTCGTTTCAACCCGCTAAGTCGAATGTTCAGAGCAACCCGCTCCCTGATCACGCGGGTAATGTGAATGCTATATTTAGTTTCGATGCTGGTCGAATCAAGAATGTCAAGGTGTACACCACCGACGTCTACGGTGAGTTAGTGAAAGCCGGTTATTACCCGAATAATGAGGTCCTTCCCCTAGCTATCATGAGAGAAAGAATCTCAAGAATGGTAGAAGCTGGGATAATCGTTTATGCTGACCACACTGGCATCGTTTCCACTATCTCCGAAGTAGTTATTAATTGGGAAGAGGAGTTTGCTACATTGAACACCGGGAAGGACAAGAGTGACCCTCTGCCTGAAGACATGCCTCCGCTCGAAGACGTGTCCGATGATGAAGAGATCGTAGAGAGCACGCCTAAAGCTGATGAAGGAAAGGAGGTGATCGACACTTTGGGGCAACCGAGCGGCAAGTTCGATTATTATGTGAAATACTCGGCGCCTCCGAGCTTTTATGTTGATCCCTGTGACATTGTCCCAGATGGATGGAGAGGTATGGATGATCCAACACCTCTAATGACAGAAGATCCTAATGATGCAATAGATGGAATCACTACCTTGTTCGATAATTTCCTCATTGAAGCCATCGAGGAAGGACCGTTGGAGGAAATGGGCACTGGCCCGCAAGAGTAACACCTTTATTTTTTCGCACACTCCCCTGCGTGGGAATTTTTACTGCTTTATAGGACTTGCCCCGTCTCGGGAGCTACTTTTTAGCAATTTTTAGGACGTGATTGTTACAATTTCCATTCCAATAAATGTAATTCATTTGGTGATAATCAATGAAATTACAAGTTTTTTTATTTTTGAGGGCATGTTGAGGTACATCAAACCAGCCCGGTGATGATATCCAACCGATAAAAGAAAAATATTGTCCAAGGAGAATTCTGAGGCCTGGGCTTCTTCATGCTTCCTCGTGTTAAAACCTTTTTGAAAAGAATTTCAAAAAAAAAATTTCAAAAATTTTAAAAAATCAAAAAAGAGAAAAATTTAGAAAAAAATGCAATGTTTAGCCCCATTTGTCCCTTTGAATCCCTTACTTTATGTTTCAGGAGTAATCTTGTGATACGCGAGGGTATGGGAACGGTCAAATCTAGTGCATTATATTCAGTCGATGACAATCTTGATGATCCCGATGATTTTGAGGGTTCCTCAGAAATGTTGCGCAGCCAAACTGTCACTTGGGTGATGCGGAGGAACCCAGAGAAGCGAAAAGAGGGGCAAATCCCCCTGAGAATGAGATGAAACGCCCGATCCAATTGCTGCATGAGTAGGTAAGTCTTTCAACCAAAAAGTGCGTCAAAAACACTTCGAGGTAAATGATCTAGTCCTAAGGGAGGTATTGCTAGTCTTTCCTGTTCCTGGGGGTAAATTTGCCCTAAACTACATTGGCCCATATATGGTCAAAAAGGTGCTTCCTGGAGGTGCCCTAATTCTCGCAGAAGTGGATGGTCGTGAGTTTTTCACGCCTGTTAATTTTGATGCTGTGAAGATGTATTATCCCTGATAAGATCTAACATTTTTGCGGCAAAAGTTTTCAAGTGTTTGGTTTTATACTCTGAGTCACAAATATTTCACTTATGAATAAATGATTTCAATCAATTTAAAGATGGAATGTGTGCATTGACTTTAAATTTTGCTTGATCATTTTGTCAGTCTGCATCATCGATTTCAAAAGGGGAATCTATTTGGACAATCTGATAACTCATGTAGAATGAATTGAATGTGTTGAATGAGGTACATTGGGATGATGAAAGGCAAGCCCTATCCTATACACAGTCCCATGCACTAATCCCCAGTGAGTTGAGCGGAAAAATTCCATGTCTGCAAGGTAAAGGGTTATCTCGCAAAAGGTACGGCAACCGAAGTGATGAAAGGCAGTTCATTTCTCTATCCTAAACACTACAGGTTATCCATTGTTTCGCCCCTTTGAGCCTAAATGTTTGGAGAAATCCTTTCAAATTACCCCTGTCAAGAACCACCCCACATCGGGGCAAACTGGAGGTAAGACGGCATTATAAGGTGAAAAAATGAATAGAGATTTTCTTGCTCTCACTTGCATCAATCTTCGAGTGTTGCTTTTTCAGAAGAATTCACATGAAGTTCAAGTGCCTTAGGATGACGAAGAGCATTTCTTTCTCTATCCTATACACACTTTATCCTTTGCTAAGCCCAATTGAGCCTGCAAATTCGTTTCTTAAACCCAGTTGGTGATCATCCCCCACACTGGGGCAAGGTAAAAGCCATCGCTGTCCTCACAGCATATCTGGAGCGCCGATAGAAGACGAAGACCCTGAAAGTCCAAATGTTAGTCATTCGGTTAAAACAAGCCAAAATGTGGCTGGCCAATATGTGCATTGTAGACAGTGTGTGTCAAAAGACAAAAAAAAAAAAAAAGGGGGAAGAACTAGGGGGCATGAAAAAGCAGTGTGCCTGGTAAAAGCAAGGCCAATGCCCGAAAGAAAAAAAGAAAGTCAGAAAAAAGGAGAACTTTAGCGAAAAAATGTCAAGATACGACATGTCAAAGTCATGAATTCCAGTGGAGCAGTGGTCTTACAAGTCTCAAAGGAATCAAGTGGTGAATTCAAGCCCAATGGAACGTCTACCGAGAAGACAATTCCTGGCGAAAAGGAAGACTCGTGACAATACCGAGATGATCACCAACTTATTCACCCTATTTATACACATTTTGAGCCTAATGATCCATTCATTTCTCAACCGATGAGCCTAGCCTACGTTACGTCCCTTACAAAGTCTCTTCAGATTATGGCACTTGAACTAATGTAGGATTCGGATGTTTATAAGCTTAGCTCGAAGAAGTGCGAGCAAGTCCATTTCTATCTCATTTTGCAGGGTTCTTGACTTGTAAACCCGAAGACGATTGCGGAGTATTTTCTTTCAATAGCCTTGACTTAAAGAGTCCCATTTTGCTAAGCCATTGACCAAGCCCACGTTACGGTCCCAGCAAAGACCTCTCAGATTGGTAAGGTCGTACTGCTTGCGAGAATACTCGGACCCTTGTCGACATGATGATGGTGAGATGGAGTGATTTTCATAAATTAGTCGCTTTTCGATGAGGATGAGAGAAAGTCCTTTCGGATCGAAAGTCCCTCATTCGACATTTTCAAGATATCCACTTGTGAATCTGGATTGTCTTATCATGATTTTCCCCAGTGAAATTTAGTGATGCTGATTTGACAAAACCGTCATGCATGAAAACCAGTTGAATTTATAGTGCATGAGTATATGTGTTCTTGATTGCCCATGAATGCATATTACTTGTTGTCTATAACCGTGTCTAGCAGGAGACACGCACTCAAGAGTCAGAGATATCAACAGGTAAGTATGTCTCTACCCCTTCAGGTGCCTGTGTTTATCCAGGTATTCATTCACCTGTTCGAGCAATCGACAGGCTCCATATCTAATCAGTTTTGTTGCAGTCACTCAGCGTCTTCGACAATGTTCAGACGTCTATATATTTCTCATCCGAGTGCCTGAGGAGAAATCCAGGTATCTCATTCGAGTATCCGAGGAGAAATCCGGATATCTCACCATATTTCTCATCCGAGTGCCTGAGGAGAAATCCAGGTGTCTCATCTGAGTATCCGAGGAGAAATCCGGATATCTCACAATATTTCTCAACCGAGTGCCTGAGGAGAAATCCAGGTGTCTCGCCCGAGTGCCTGAGGAGAAATCCAGGTATCTCATTTGAGTATCCGAGGAGAAATCCGGATATCTCATAATATCCCTCAACCGAGTGCCTGAGGAGAAATCCAGGTGTCTCACCCGAGTGCCTGAGGAGAAATTCAGGTATCTCATTTGAGTATCCGAGGAGAAATCCGGATATCTCACCATATTTCTCATCCGAGTGCCTGAGGAGAAATCCAGGTGTCTCATCCGAGTATCCGAGGAGAAATCCGGATATCTCACCCAAGTACCTGCGACGATATCCAGGTATTTATCAATAAAGTCCTTTCAAATATCTTAGATGATAACTAGATATTTTGTTAGGTACATTATTCTCTCAATCTCAGAGGATTCCCCCGTGACACGCCTATGAGGAAAGGTATAGGTGTAGCGGCCAAATCTTTACAAGTGCCTATGGCGATGTATAGATATCTCGTAAAGGTCGGAATGTTCTCTCAATCCCAAATGTTCCCCCGTGGCTCACCTATAAGAAAGGTATAGGTGAAGCGGCCAAATCTTTACGAATACCTATGGCGATGTATAGGTAGTTTGTAAAGGTCGGAACATTTTCCATTTTGATAAATTTTTCTCTCGAGAACCCCAGATGATAACTGGATACGTCGAGCTTTCTTCGCGTGTCTTGATTGAATTGCAGGTCACCGAAGTTCATCAGCGTTCATCAGGCAATATCTTTGGAACAGGGTCCAAACATTTGCCAAACAATCTCAAGAATCATGGCAATGCCTCAAATTACTTCACCACTCAAGTTAGGTAAGTAATTCCAGGTATGTTTTATTCACGTCAGCATGCATCATTTCTTATTGCATTTCAAAATGGGACTCATAATCCCAACAAAAATAACATTCATTGCATTTGCATGGCAAAATTTAGGCATCAGTTTAGTCTTTGAATGCAACCTCTTCGAGCTCACCTTCAAAGAGGGGCAGCTGTCGACACCTAAATCTTGGCGATCCCGTTAGGTAATTTGCATAGAAAATTAGGGATTAAATTTTAATCCCTAAACAAAAATATTAAAATTGCATAGCATATAGTTTAAGTTTATATAGTATAGTTGCATCTGCATCGGACTGGTGGTTGATGGACTCGAGTGAACGGCTCTGGACTTTGTAAAATCGGACTAAGCCCGCATTCAAAAATTCTTGGCTAAAGCCCATGAACGTTATATGAGCTGAAATTTTCCTTGGACTATGTCGAGTTGGAAAATATTGATCTTGGTATTATCACGATTCAAATTAAATAAATTGATGTTATCACAAAGATGCTGCAATATTATTTTTTTGAATCGAAATAGGAAATAAGTGCAAGCAAGAAAGAAAACAAACAAAAAACTGGGCCTATAGATGATCATGGAAGATTCGGAAGAAAGGGAGAGGAGTTGGACTTTCAAAAGGAAAACAAGGCTGAGAAAGGAAAGAAGGGAAATCCAACGCCACGTCGTCGTCGTCCCTGCACCAAAAAAGAAAGAAGATAATATATATTCTAGGCTTGGTCTTCAGAGGAGGGGGCTTCGGATATTTTTTTTCGGAAACAGAAGAAACATTGAGAGAAGAGAGAGAGCTTTGGAGGAAAAGGATCTCAGCTGAGACCCTCTTGGCCGGGACCCTCCCCACAGCTGACGCCGATGTTGCTGCTTTGTGGGCCATCCTCCAGTGACGTTGTTGCCTGAGAAGTTGTCCTGCAACGAGAAGCCGAGCCTTGCCCTGACGCAAACTGCTGCTTCCACCGCCACAGAGCTGCTGCTCTCCAGTCACAGTTGACGCTGCTGCTTCCGCCTGACGTCCCTCCACGCCCAAGTTTCCTTTGCATGACGACGCTGCCACCTCCACACCAATCTGGTCGCTGCTGCTGATGCCTGGCGGAATTGTCCAAGACGTTGATCAGTTGCTCCCTCGTGACGTGCCCTTGCACCACAAGTTGTGAGCCTTGCCCCCAACGTTGCAACACCTAGCTGCCCCGCTGCCTTGCTGATCTGCAGCGATTTCAAGCCTCCAGTCAAGTTGCACTAGCCAAGCTGTGGATGATCATCAAAGCATCGTGACGCTGCCATCGATCGTCCCTATACCGAACAACACTTGTGATTCTGTTTTGCAGGATATTCGAGGTTTTCGGGCGAGTGAATCAAGCCATCGACTTGCTGGAATTTCCAGTGTTGATTCCCCGAACCCTCACTAAGCGGTGACTCGCGAGCACCACCGTGAACAGCCTCTCCTTGGCCAAGATACCACCGCGAGCCACCGCCGCCGTCGCCGGTCCGTCCCACCGCCGCTCCCGCGATCCGCAAGCCCGATCCGATACCGAGTTCGAATTTGGAAGTTATCCGCAAATTAGGTAAGATCATTATCCGAATATTTTCCGAAATATTCAATTTCCTAAGTTTTCAGGGTTTAAATATTTTGTGGATTTTTTTTTTGGTGGATTGCTAGACATTAAGGATAATGCATGTAATATCCGCAAATATTTGAAACACTTAAAATTAGGAATTTTGCCTAATTTAGCAACGTATCTGGACGACTATCCGACCTTATCCCTAAGGTACGATACGCGGCGATACGGAAAATCGTTATCTTATCCATAATCACTTGGATACGATAATAGATTTTATTTGCTTTCCAAATTTGACCAATCAACTTTCCGTCGATATCTATAACCCTATAGATATGACCGTTAGTTTGATTTCTTTGCCTTATCCGAATTTGAAAAATCTTGCGGATTGCGTGGATTGTTTGAATGTTGTTATCTTTATTTGATTGTTTTCCTTTTAAATAAAGAAAATCCAAAAATTTGTTAGTTAGATTTAAATTAGAAATTTTGCATGCTTAGGGAATCTTAAATATATCCAAAAGAATAAGATAATTATTTGATTTAAATTGGGATTTAGGGTTGCATATTTCCTAGTTTAAATTAAAGATTATTTTAATCTTAGTGGATTATTTAGGACATTTAATAATTTCGAATTTTCGTAAAATACCAAAAAGAAATCACTTTAGGATAAATTAAATTTCTTTTTTAGAATAGATTGCATGTTAATTTAGGCATTTTTTTTAATTCCGAATTTCATTTGAAAATACCAAAAAATAAATCATTTGTCCGTCATTAGAATTAGGTCACGTTGTCGCATGACATATAGTTTGCATGTTAGGCTGCATTAATCGCATGTTAATTTTTTGCACGTCATTACATATAGGTTAGCTTCCATTTAAATAAGTGAAAATCCAAAAAAATATTGAGTGAACTGCTTGTTAATTAGAAATCATATTAGGATTGTTGATATGATTTTCTAGCTAACAACGCAGATGCTTACGTTGCTTCGAGGTAAGTAATTCTCCCATTCTTGCAATTTATTTAATGTTTTGATCATTGTGTGTTACTTTGGTGGTTTGCGCACCCGCATGAACACCTCACATGTTAGTGATTAAGTTAAAATTGATCCAGACTGCTTGCATAAATATTTTTGAAAAGAAAAGGTACCGAAAGGGCGTTAGACTAGATCTAGCGTAATCAAGTCCCCGAGCCTAGAATCTCTGGTTCGTAGGAATAAAACATATCTCCCTATGTTTTATTTAGGTTTCTAATCGACCTACCATAAATAGATTAGTGGCGACTCCAAGCATGAAAACATTTGCACGTTAAGAACTTAAACCCTAAGTTGCGAATTGGTAGGGCTTGGGAGGGCCCGGGTTAGGTTTAGTCTTAACAATCCATTAGCCTGAGAGCAAAAATTTTAGGTCGCGACATGAAGGAGCATTAATTTTTGTAGATATGGCAGGAAGAGAACTGGCCTATCCTATAAATACAGATGCTATCAAGATTTTCTATCCATGAAATGAAGACGAACATTCAAGAAAAGATTCGGGTCACTTTAGAACTTGTGCATATCATGCATGCCATATATTTCATGAACATGTTTATCTATTTTGCAGAAGAAAGAAAGTTTGAATCTGAACCAGTTGATAATTTCAAAATTCCCAATGGAATTATCAAATAGTAGAGGGAAGTATCATTTTCCAATTTTATTTTCCATTGATATCCTTTAATGTGCTTTCCTTTTTACTATGCCCAAAGAGACAAAGAAAGGAAGCAACAACAGAAGAATACCTAGTGTAACCAAAGCAAGGGCATGCAAATAAGAGGGATCTCGATAAATTGATCAAACAGGTATCCCTAGATCGTGAAGGCATGTGAGATTACCTTTTTAAGAGAAAGATCAAACCTTTTTCTTCCCCAAGCGGAAACAAAACAAAGTGTTTTGCAAAGGAAAATACTTCAAAAATGTTTCAATTAAAGATTTTGAAACACGCTTTCTTTGAAAATGCAATAAGCATCAAAATTCCTTAAAAGGGATAATTTGACAAAAGGCTTTGAAAAATTTCATAGAAAAAGTTTAGATCAAATCAAATGCAAAGACCTTCAAATGATGAAAGATAAGCCATATCCAAACACGTCCCCTATATACTAAAAGTCAAAGTGTTGAAATAAGTGAGAAAAACTCATTTGAAGGAAATAGGGAATATTCGCAATGATTACACGGATTGAAATGATGAAAGACAATCATTTCACTATCTCAAACACATGTTTATCCCTTGCAAACCAAATTTGAGCTAAAACAGTGAAGAAGTTTCCCCAAAATAGCCATGTTAAGAAACACCGCACATTGGGGCAAATCAAGAGATTTGTGGATTGACAACTATGGAGAATAGGACCAGGAAAGATTTTATTGCATACTCTTGCATTAATCTTTCTATGGTACCTTCATATGAAGTCATATAAAAGCTCAAAGCATCCCAAGAGGAAGAAGAGCGCTTCATTTCTTATACCAAACACATTACCTTTGACAAATCCTAATTGAGCTTGAATATTCATTTCAAAACCTCAAGTTAGTGATCATCTCTTTGCACTGGAGCATGAGCATATGATCCACTTTGATAAATAGGAAGCAAAAGGGCAGAATATATAGTCCTTAGAATGCAAAAAGATCAAGGACAAAGGAGTCTGGGGCATGAAAAAGCAGTGTGCTTGATAAAAGCAAGCTAATGCCCAAAAAAATGAGCAAAAGAAAAGAAAGAAAAACATTGAAAAGAAATAATGACAAAAGTCAAGTCAGAAGCAAAGCGAAAGTTGTGAAAAATCAAAAGTCACAACAAATCAGTGATTGAAAAGATCTTGATGAAAGTTTAGGGGACTCTTGTGTTCATGATAAGAAAAGATCCCCAGTAGATCACCAGTTTCACAAAAACCCTGAATTCAAAAACAATTGAGCCTTTTAAGCCTGCCCAATACCAACATTACAACTTCTCCCCAAATATTCTTCAGATTGGGATGTTGAGAGTGAAAATATGATTTCATGACAAGAAGTCATCACACAAAGAAGTGTATACAATATTGTTTTATCTTATCCTCGAGGTTCTTAACTTGTAGACGCGAAGTCAAATATGATGAAATCCTTTTCTTGGCTTCAGAATGCCTATCTTTGGAATAGCCATTGACTAAGCCAATATCACAACCTTTTGAAAGACCTTATCGGATCAATCGGATTGTATACATTGCGAATATCTCCGAATACCTAAGAATTGGTTAAAAGAGATAAAATTGAGGAATATCATATCAGTCCCCTTTCAATCAAACGAAGAAAAGACCAAATTCATAGATTGAAACAAATCCTTTCTAATGAAGGTCTTCCAAACGATTATTTCAAGCATTTCTTGAAAGTTTGCAAGCATTTTGTTCAAATAATTCCTTGAAAAGGAAATTTGATTATCTGAAAAGCATACAAAGAATGCATATTTCAAAATCAAGCTTCAAAATTTTTTAGTCAACTTAAAACCAAGTTTCCAAATAATTTGTGGTAAGCTAAAAGAAAAACCACATTTCAAATGGTTTTGATTAATTTCAAAACTACTTTTCAAAATAGTTTTTGGTCAGCTAAAAACCATATCAAGGTTAGTGAAACCTCAAAATCACAAAACTCACAGTAAAGGCATTCATTGTTTAAAGTCTTTCCAAAGTCCTATTTGATGAGGAGCCACTAGGCAATTTCAAGTCCTATTTGGCGAGGAGTCACTAGGCAATTTCAGGTCCTATTTGATGAGGAGTCACTAGGCAATTTCAAGTCCTATTTGACAAGGAGTCACTAGGCTAATTCCAAAGTCCTATTTGGCGAGGAGCCACTAGGCAATTTCAAAGTCCTATTTGGTGAGGAGACACTAGGCAATTTCAAAGTCCTATTTGACGAGGAGCCACTAGGTAATTTCAAGTCCTATTTGACGAGGAGTCACTAGGCTAATTCCAAAGTCCTATTTGGCGATGAGCCACTAGGCAATTTCAAAGTCCTATTTGACAAGGAATCACTAGGCAATTTCAAAGTCCTATTTGGTGAGAAGCCACTAGGCAACTTCAAAGTCCTACTGGCAAAGAGCCCCTAGGCAAATCTAAAGTCCTACTGGTGAGGAACCGCTAGGCAAATGCAAGTCCTAAGGCGAAGAGCCGCAGGCATTTATGGTTCGTGAGTTCATCCTTAAAACGCGAAATCAGAATAATCATCATCATCATTACTACCATCAATTCATGCCCTTGGATGAGCAACAAAGAAACTCTTACAAGCATGTAAGTTTCTCTCCCTCAATCATTAAGAACCTTTCAAAATGTGTTCCAAAAAAAAGAACCCTAGGATTAGATCACGAATTTCAAAAGCAAAGACCCTAATCAGTTGTTGTGAAATTTTCATTTTATCTTGTTTAGTGAGTCGACTAAAAATTTAGATATCAGCTCGTTTTTGAGATTAACCTCTAACGAGCTTAATCTCAAAGTGGAGCAGCTGTTGACACTTAATTTTTAGCTCATTTTTGTTATATTTTCAAAATTTTCAAAATTAGGTCTAGGGATCTTGGCCAAGCCTAGAAACCTATTTCTAAACCAAAAAAATAATTTTTTAGCATTTTTCTGCATTTTTTCTTAATTTCTTTTAGTCAAAATAAGTAAGAAAATCAAGAAAAATAGTAAATGGAATAAAAAATTCCATAAAAATAGTCATTAGTCTTCTTTTAAATCCAATTTTGTAAATACATTGTCAATTTTAGAAAATCTCAATCGGGTATATGTTTTTCCCAAAATTGGGCAAAATAAAACCCAAATTGAACTAAAAATGAAATTAAATTTTTCTAGTCATTTTTAAGTCATAGTGTCTTCACAACAATTGATTCTGGGACCTTTAATTGCATAATGGTTAGTCCAATTGTACAATTTGACATAAAAATCAAAAATCCCCAAAATTTGATTCAAAATTAAGAATTTTAAACCCAAATTCGGAATCGTGCCCAAAATGAAATTGTCGAAATGTGAGACCATCATTTCTAGGGTTAATTAGGTGTGTGTAATTCAATTTTGGCATCAATTTTTCCTAATCAGGTCATTAAGACATTAAATTGAACAAAACCCTATTAACCCGAGTACAAAAATGAGAAAATCTTAGGCTCAATTACAATAAAAATTGGGAAAAATTATATCTTTGGGTTCAGAATATGATGGGGAATCCAATTTTGGGATTTAATTTGAAAAAGTCAGTTGAAATTGAGTCCAATTTGAGTATTTGGTCAAAATCGAAACTGTCGGGTCGGGTGGGTCGACCCGACCCGACCCGACCCGAACAGTTCATCTTCCCTACCATGTGTTGCCTAGGGCGTGCAAAACCCAGAAAAAAATCATTTCAAGCCCGTGACTTAGTCGATCATTTCCGGTCAAATAAACATGTTTTTAACCCAAACGACAGCTGGAGATTGTCGGAGATCAGTTATAACCGATTAGAAATCAGTTCTAACGATCTTTGGGCGGGAATTCTTGATGAACAAAAAATGAAAAAAAACGGGAACATTGAAGAGGAGGTATTCGACAGATTGCCAAAGAGAGAGAGAGAGAACCAGAGAAGGAAGAGAGAGAGAAATAGCTTGAGAAGTGGGTTGAGACTCCTTGAGGCCGAGTTATCGGCGCTTTTCCGATTGAAAGGTGCCGACAAATCGGTCTCATCGGTGAGTCTCCTCACCGGCAATCCAGAAGCGAGGGTGGTCATCAAGGCCTGAAAATTGATCTTGGTTGAGGCATCCAAGGACTCTCCAGCGAAGTGGAGACCATAGTTCGATAGCCTAGGTGTCGAAGAACATCGCTACGGTCACAAGTAGCTCGAGAGGACCATTTGATTCACTTCTGAAACAGGTAAAGTATGGTCTTCGTCATACTTTTCTAGAAATTCCAGAAAATGAAAATGAACTTAATATTGTTAAATCGGTGATTTCTTTGTTGATTTTAAGTACTATGATGCCAAAAATGAATTTCTGAACATGTTTCTCTTTGTTTGATTGCAAAATGGGGATTAAATGTGCATAAACCGAGTCGGCCATTTACGAACCATCTCGCCGGCGCTCCGGTGACCTCGCCGGAGCATTGCCATGGCCTTAGGTCATTCGGGTTAGTTTTCCTTGACCTTTGTTTGATATTTGTTAGTGATTGGAATCGATTTAGACTGTTAGGGCGATTTGAATGGCAATTTGAAATATGGAAATGTTGTTTAGGTTTGAGATGGTTTAGGTTTTTCTGATCGATTTTCACCCGCCGATGAACGTCCGACGGCGTTCTAATAGGACTAGGTTGATAATAGAACATGTGTACTTGATGATGGTGCAAGTGGAACGACGAAATAGTCGCCGGAAGGTCGCCGGCAGTGAGCCCGAACCGGTGGCCTCGAAAACATTAAATACAAATTCATGCACACCAGGTGCTCGACCTAATGCCCCAATGAAAATATCCCTAAATGGTGTTGTTTCTGTCGTTGGGCTCGCCGGAGAGGGTGACCGACGACCGGCACTGATGACGTTTGGTTCGGCCAAGCCGAACCGGGTCGAACCGAGTCGGTCCGAACCAGTTCGTCCTCGGCGGGAAAATTCAAAAATAAAAAATCGAAATATCAAAATCAAATAAAAATTAGGAAAATCAGAAAATCAAAGAAAAAATAAAAAAATCATAAAAATTGAAAAAAAATAATATATAGAAAAATCATTAAAAAAATTTAGATTTTTTTTAGAAAATTAGAAACTTGGGGAATTTTAGAGAAATCCATAAAAATTCAAAAAAAAAGAGAAATTTCAAAAAATTCATAAAAAATTGAAAAATTCAGAAAAATTTAGAAAATTCAAAGAAATTTCAGAAAATCCAGAAAAATACCAATAAAGAATTTGAAAATTTTGGAAAATTAATAAAAAATTGAAAAAATTGGAAAATTCATAAAAATTTTCGGAAAATCATAAAAAAAAATCAGTTCTCGGTTAAAAAAAATTTCGAAAAAAAAATTCAAAAAATCTGAAAATTCATAGAAAGGTCTAAAATCATCGTGGCCAGCCATAAAAAGTGAAATTTGAATTTTTGAAAATGCCCAAATGGCATAAAAAAATCAAAAAATTTGAAAATCCATAGAAAGGTTCGAAATCATTGTGGCCGGCTATAATAAGTGAAATTTAAATTTTCGAAAATACCAAATTTTAGGGGTTATAACCCCTAAAAAATCCTAAAACCCTAAAAATGTGTAAATCATGAAATGAACAAGCTATTAGAGCTTCATTTGGGTTTGGGTGTTTTACTTGATTTTCATTTTTAGTGGCCAAATTAGGGTTGCTATGATTGATTTGTCATTGATTGCGCATATAATTTTTGGATGCTTAATTGTCTATTCATGATTAGATTAGTGAATTGACCTTAAGAATCCGTGTGACACGTTAGACATGCTATATTGTTCTTAGGTACCGAAAGGGCGTTAATGGTCTCAATTTGAGATCGTTAACGTAACCAAGTCCCTTATTCAGAATTTTTGATTCGTAGGATCATGGTATTTCTCTCGTACCTCGATTAAGTTTCTAGTCAACCTACCGTAAATGACTAGTGGCGACTCCAACTTCAAGTTTAGATCAAATAAACCCCGATGTCACGTGAGGTATGGTCCGGGAGAGACCCGTCTAGAAAAATACCTCCATTCTAGCACACGAGAGCATGGCACAACAAAAAGCAAAAAGTCCATTGCTTTGAAAACTAACATTGATTCTGATGACACAGATATAGATTTAGATTCAGATTCAGATGAAGATGAAGAATTGGCTCTAATGGTCAAGAAACTGAGAAAGATGGCAAAGAAGATGAAGATGAATAAGTCAAAGAAGTAATTCAAGAATTCTGAGTCATCAAAGACCAAGAAGCTAAATTTTCAGAAGAAATCAAGTGCCGAAGATGAAGAAAACAAAGATGTAATATGTTTCCACTGCAAAAAGAACGAACACATAAAGCCAAAATATCCTCTTCTCAAAAAGAATAAAGGGAAGTATGAACGATATAAGAAAGCTTTCAAAACTGAAACATAGAATGATTCAGAGGATGATGAAAGTGAACAAGAATTTGCTAATATTTGTTTGATGGCAAAATCAGACTCGGAATCAAGTTCTGATGAAGAAGATGAGGTAAGTAATTCAAATATTCCTGAAACAGCTGCAAATTATATTGATGAGTTAATATCTGTTAATAAAACTGCCTTTAAAAAGATTTCTGTATTGAAGAAGGAGATTGTGTCCCTAAGAAGTACGACTCAAAACAAAGAAATTGATGATTCAATTGAATGTTTAACAAAAAACAATCTTTTAACACAACAAGATATTTCGCAAAAGGATAAGATTCATTTCTTGCAAAAAGAGTTTATTCTTATCAAGAAAAATAAAGATTTTCTTGAAAATGAAAATGATTAATTGAAAAAGGAAATTTCTAATCTGAAAATATTTCTAAGGAAAGTACTAATCGAATCTCTAATGAAAAAGAACTTTTAAACAATGATATTTCTAATATAACCAAGAAATTCTCAATGGGTTCAAAAAATCTTCAACATATTTTATCAATTCAAGTTCCTTATTATAATAAATCAAGTCTGGGTTTTGAGAAAAATACTGAATTGAAAAATGTTTTTCCAAATGTCAAAGAAAGACTAAAGAAAAGACTCCCCGGCTGCTGACACCT
Organism: Syzygium jambos; assembly: GCA_031216235.1. NCBI lineage: Eukaryota > Viridiplantae > Streptophyta > Magnoliopsida > Myrtales > Myrtaceae > Syzygium > Syzygium jambos. Next base: position 7,312,373 of record CM062228.1, read on the forward strand.
AAATTTTGGCGATCCAGTTAGGTATATATTGCATAGAAAAATTAGGGGTCGATCTTGACACCTAGGAAAAATAATAATTAGACTGCATATAGATTTTAGGAGCATTTATAGTAATAGGGTCATATAGTTGCATTTGCATTAGATCAGCGGGGAATGAAGTTAGTAGAAAGGTTTTGAGCTAATGTCACGCCCCGGACCCCGCCGAGCCCGCGACATCCCACCATCGGTCGTATTGAACGTGACGTCCCAGGACGCATCGCCGACCCCATACGAAACACCCAATGATAAAGGCAAACGGAAGCGAATATAAAACAACCCAGACAATAAAATATGACGAAAGGATAGCACAAAACAATAATTACATAACAATAACCTAGCTATCAATTTCAAACCACGCTTTTCAAAAAGGGGCGGTGGTTGACAAGCTTATCTCCTCTACAAAAAGGGCTTCAAAAGACAGGGTAAATTTGATCTATTCTTCAATCCCTGTAGTACTCTGGCGGCTTCTCCGACTCGATCACGGTCGCGGATCTGAAAGTGGTTATATAATAACCGTGAGAACGAGTCTCAGTAAGCAATACCCTAAACCCTACAAAGGCCAATGCGTACCCAGACAAGTCGCACAAACAATCTAACCAGCAACTTAACAAGCTCACAATAATGTACTTACCTTTGAAATCAGAACGCGTACTAACTCTGCGCGTTAGTCAAATCGCGACAGAACGATAATACTAACTCAATAAAATATCACAATCAATCAAACGACAACCACATTGGCACTCAATCAATCCAACCAATTCAATCACGCATTCAATCAGCCCGTCTAATCAGTTCACTCAATTCAATCACACTCAACTCGCATGCGTGGTCGAACAACTTTCCACGACCTCCCAGGTCCCTTCGCACTGCCCGCGCCACTGCGCCTCAGGCCCAATTTCACAGCCCGCGCTACTGCGCCTCAGGCTCAGCCCTTAGATCAAGCCGGGCTCGGTCCCGCGTAACCACGCCTCAGGACACTTTTCCTTTCCAATGACCCGCGTAACCTACGCCTCAGGTCTAGTCATGCCTTATTCGCCACACCCGCGTAACCTACGCCTCAGGTTGGCAGCCCTCCGATTGATCCGGGCTTTTTCACATGCACATGCACCACAACACAGTTCGCCATTCTTACACATCGTATCAATCAATTCCAGACACACTCACCACATCCCAATTCACCAAATCAATGCATCATGCCAATCCCAGTTAGTGCCAATCCCAGTCACATCACAAGTCCGTCACACCCGATCACACCTTCGACATCCCAAATAGTCACATCCGAACACTAAATTTTTATCCACACGCGCCACCATAATACAATCAATCAATGCACCACAACTAGCCACATAATCACCATAAATCAATCCACCACTCGCCACATAATTCACGCATTAATAATAATTTAACCGACTAATTTATTTTCTAAAATTAGTCACTAAATTAATCAAATCAATCTCTAAACATGTCTAATAGTACCCATTATACTAAATAGGGATTAGGATATCACTTACCAGATTTTTGGCCTGGAGAAAAACCCGCACGGGCTCAAAAACGGGCCGGATGAACAGTAACGGGCCCGGTGAACAGTGCTGGATGAACAGTAACGGCGTGAACAGTAACGGGCCGTGAACAGTACGGGTGTGAACAGTGCTCGGTGAACAGTAACGGGCCGTGAACAGTGTCAGATGAACAGTAATGGGCCTCCAAAAATGAACAACAACAGGGCAAGGGCGTGGGCACGGCTCGGGCGCGACGGTGGCTGGTCGGCTGGCCGGCTGGGGGGCGTTCCGCGGCGGCGAGGGCGAAGCTCAGGCGTCGGGGTGGGGCGGGGGAGCTGACTGGACGGTGGGGCGGTGGCCGGAACTCGCCAGGCGCGGCGGCGACGTTGGGGAAAACCAAAACAGGGGAGGCGTCGGGAGGGGAGAAAACAGGGGAGGGGGAGGTGGTGGCGGCCAAAGGGGGGGCAGCTGGGCGGCGAGGTGGCTGAGGGGAGAGGCCGGAGGGCAGAGACGGGGCGACGACGGCCGGAACGGCGGCTCTCGGCGGCGGCGAAGCTGGGAGCCGAAACAGGGGAAAACGCCGAGGAAGAGAAAAACAGGGGAAGAGGAGGTCGCGCGGCGGCTGGAGGTGGCACGGCGGCGTCTCGGGTGGCCGGAGGACGAGGGGCCAGTCGGCGGACGGCTGGGCGACGCCGGACCGCGGCAGACGCCGCGGCGAACCGCTGTTCGCGTGCAGCTCGGGCAGGGCCGACGAGCGGCGGTCGCGGGCGACGAGCGGCGGCGCGGCTCGGTCGGGCGACGGCGGCGCAAGGCGGACGGCGGACGGTGGCGACGAGGCTGAAGACAAGCTCGGTCGGCGTTGGCTGGGGCGAGCAGAAGCAGGAGCAGAAGCGAAGCAGATGCGGGAGGAATAGAAGACCCACGAAGAAGAAGACCAACGAAGAAGAAAGAAAAATAAAAGAAAAAGGAGAAAGAAAGAAAGAAAAGGAAGAGAGAGAGAGGGAAATGGATAGGTCTGACAAAGGGGAGAAAAACGTGCGCAAGGGGGAAAGTGACCGGAGAGAGAGAGAGAGAGAGAGAGAGAGAGAGAAAGAGATAATTCCGAAAAAAATTTAAATAAACATTCAAATATTAAATGCGAACCGATGACCCAAATTCAAAACCGAAAATTATCTACCGATCCAAAATAGGCCTCGCATATAAAAAGGGACAAAGGCTAAATTAATTAAACCCAACTATATCGAGGGAGGTCTACCAGTCCAAATTGCACCAGGTCAAAAACTCCCCTTTTTCCAAAATTCCTGACAATCTCAACGCTGGCTACGATAATATTGACACCGTCCAATTTATTTCGTCCTGAAACTCCCGAAAATCGACTGCCAAGTTCGTGGTCTAAATAACGGCAAAATTCGATCAAATGCGATTCTAGCGAAATCTCAAATTTAAAATAATAACCGGGAGTGATCAGTTCCCGGGCGAGATTTTACTATAAGCACACTGACGAATTACACGTTTTATAAACCCCAAAATGAGCCGAAATTCGGAATGTTACAACTCTTCCCCCCTTACAAAAATTTCGTCCTCGAAATTTACAACCCTACCCAATCATTCAAACAAAAGGGGGTATTGGTGTCGCATCGATTCTTCACTTTCCCATGTCGCACCTTCAGTCCCATGATGTTCCCAAATCACCTTCACCATCGGAATTGTCTTGTTTCGCAATACCCGTTCCATTCTGTCCTCGATTCTAACTGACTTTTCCAAGTACGACACTCTGTCGTCCACGTCTATTTCTTCGTAATTTAGCACGTGTGTCGGGTCCGGCTCATACTTCCTTAGCATAGACACGTGGAATACATTATGGACGTGAGATAAACTTGGCGGTAGCGCGAGACGATAGGCCAGAGTACCAATTCTCTCTAAGACTTCAAATGGACCTACGTACCTCGGGCTCAATTTTCCTTTCTTGCCAAACCGCGACAATCCTCTCATTGGTGACACCTTGAGGAAGACGTGGTCCCCCACTTGGAATTCTAGCGGCCTACGCCTCCGGTCCGCATAATTCTTTTGGCGGCTCTGAGCGGTTTTAAGTCTGTCCCGAATAACCTTGACCGTCTCGACCGACTGTTGAACCAACTCTGGACCCGAGATACTTCTTTCTCCTATCTCATCCCAACACAACGGTGTTCTGCAAGCCCTGCCATATAATGCTTCGAATGGTGCCATTCTGATACTCTGCTGAAAACTGTTATTGTAAGCAAATTCCACCAAATGCAACTGTTCTTCCCACTTGCCCTGAAAATCTAGCACACACGCTCTCAGCATATCCTCCAAAGTCTGAATAGTCCTTTCAGACTGGCCATCCGTCTGCGGATGATAGGCTGTACTGAATTGCAACTTAGTTCCCATGGCTGATTGCAGACTTTTCCAAAAGTTCGCAGTAAATCTGGGATCACGGTCCGAAGTAATCGATACCGGTACTCCATGAAGACGAATTATCTGACGCACATATAATTCTGCCAATCTTTCTAGCTCGAAATCCTTTCGCACCGCCAGGAAGTGCGCTGACTTGGTCAATCTGTCTACTATTACCCAAATAGAGTCATGTCCCCTCTGGCTTCTTGGCAGTCCCGTTACAAAGTCCATTGTGATGTGCTCCCATTTTCACTCTGGGATTTCCAACGGCTGCAACATTCCACCAGGTTTACAATGTTGTGCCTTCACTTGTTGGCACGTCAAACATTTGGCCACATGCTTGGCCACATCCACTTTCATTCCATTCCACCAATAGTGCTGACGAAGATTCTGGTACATCTTAGTGCTGCCCGGATGGATACTGTAATTGCTCCTATGAGCCTCCGACAAGATCTCTTCCTTAAGTCCCAAATCATCGGGCACGCACAAACGTCCTCGGAACTTAAGAATTCCATCCTCGGACACCTGAAAGTCCGGCTTCCTCTTAGTGTCATCCATACTCACAATTTTCTGAATCTCAAGGTCCGTAGACTGCAACGCCTTGATCTTGGCTTGCACTTTCGGCTCAATCCTTAATGTCGCCATCAGACTGGAGAGATGTCCTACCTCGAACTTAAATTCCGAGTCTCGCGCTCCTTCCAATAAAATCCACTCTTTAACCAACAATTGCGCGATGCTCGATTTCCTGCTCAAGGCATCCGCTACCCGGTTGGCCTTTCCGGGGTGGTACAATATGTCACAATCATAATCTTTCAGCAATTCCATCCAACGCCTCTGCCTCATATTCAGTTCCTTCTGCGAAAATAAGTACTTGAGACTCTGATGGTCCGTATAAATCTGGAACCTTTCTCCACATAAATAATGCCTCCAAATTTTAAGGGCGAAAATAATCGCGGCTAACTCCAAATCGTGAGTCGGATAATTTAGCTCGTGCGGTCTCAATTGTCGCGATGCGTACGCCACTACTCTTCCATATTGCATCAATACACACCCCAATCCTCTTAGCGACGCATCACTATAAATTTCATATCCTCCCGAACCTGACGGGATTGTCAACACTGGTGCGGTTGTCAACCTCTGTTTCAACTCCTGAAAACTCCTTTCGCACTTATCTGTCCATTCAAACCTCGTTTCTTTCTTTAGTAACCGCGTCATTGGCATCGCTAATACCGAAAACCCTTCCACAAAGCGTCTGTAATAACCTGCTAGACCCAAGAAGCTCCGAACCTCGGTAACTGTTGTCGGCCTTGGCCAATTCACAACGGCTTCAATCTTTACCGGATCCACTGCAATTCCTTCTCCGGATACCACATGTCCTAAGAATGCCACTCGATGAAACCAGAATTCACACTTGCTGAACTTAGCATAGAGCGCATGTTCTCTTAGAGTCTGCAAAACTTTTTCCAAATGTAACTCGTGCTCGGCAGAACTCTTCGAATATACAAGAATATCGTCTATGAACACAATTACAAACTGATCCAGAAATTCCTTGAATACCCTATTCATCAAATCCATAAAGGCTGTCGGGGCATTCGTCAATCCGAACGGCATTACTGTAAACTCGTAGTGCCCATATCTCGTCATGAACGCCGTTTTTGGTACGTCCTCCTTTTTGATTCTCAATTGATGGTACCCCGTTCTCAGGTCGATCTTTGAAAATATCGATGCTCCTTGCAACTGATCAAACAGGTCATCAATCCTTGGTAAGGGGTACTTATTCTTAATGGTCACCTGATTTAACTGTCTGTAATCTATGCACAACCTCAAGGACCCATCTTTCTTTCTCACGAATAACACCGGTGCTCCCCATGGAGACGCACTCGGGCGGATAAAGCCTTTATCTAGCAACTCCTGCATTTGGACCTTCAATTCTTTTAATTCAGACAGTGACATCCTATAGGGTGCTTTTGAAATCGGTTCTGTCCCTGGGGCCAACTCAATCACGAACTCCACTTCTCTATCAGGTGGCAGTCCCGGCAATTCCTGAGGAAAGACGTCGGGAAAGTTGCACACCACGACTATGTCTTCTAGCCTCGGCTCTCTAGCCGTCGAATCAACTACATTTGCCAGAAACCCTTGACACCCTTCGTCCAGCAATTTTGTTACCTCGAGCGACGAAATCCAAGGGATCGAGGTTCCTCCTCGATTTCCCATAAACTCAAATCTAGGATGTCCAACCGGATTAAATTGGATCACCCTGCTACTATAATCCACAACAGCTCTCTGTCGGACTAGCCAGTCCATCCCAACAATCACGTCAAAGTCATGCATAGATAAGACTGCCAAATCTATTCTTCCTTCCCTATCGCTAATCACTATCTTACAATTAGGACATCCAAACTCAATAAGCACTTTATCATTCAGCGGGGTAGTCACACACAGCATAACGTCAAGCGGCTTTGGCTCAATCCCAGTCAATTTAACGAACTGATCAGATATAAAGGAATGCGACGCCCCCGGATCAAATAAGGCATAAGCGGCATGATCACAAAGAGAGACCGTACCTGTGACCACGCCAGGCGCGTTCTCAGCTTCCCTCCTTGCCATTGCATACACCCGTCCTTGAGCCGGCGGTCTATTCTGACTGGCCGGTTGGGTGGCTCCAATTTGATTTCCATTCCGAGGCGGTAGTGGTAGTAGGGCAGGTGACCTGGCCTGCCTGTTGTTAGGACAGTCCCTCATCTGGTGGCCCCTTCCGCCACATGTAAAACATGCTCCACCCCTATTCGGGCAAGGTCCATTCCCGTGCCTTCCTCCACATAGTCTACACGGGACGTTCGGATAACGGTTTGGCTTCCCGATATTCCTCCTAGCGGGAGGGACGAAACGACTATTTCCTGTCATGGGTCTTTTCCCAAGTTGACGGTTGTCCCTAGCCGGGACATGCCGCAATCCAGAAGCGGCAGCCCGGTCCGTCTGATCTCGCTCAATTGCCTGAGCCCGTTCATAAATCTCATTATAGCCCCTCAAGTTCAGTGAGATCATTTGACTGCGAAGGTCCGGCTTCAGCCCATCTCGGAACCTCCTAGCTTTGTCCGTTGGGTCCTCCACCATTCTGGGGGCAAATTTGGATAGCCTTGCGAACTCGCCTTCATACTGATCCACCGACATTTGACCCTGACGAAGTCTCATAAATTCTGCCAATTTCTGCTCTCGGGCGCTTTCCGAAAAGTACTTAGCATTGAAGGTCTCAGAGAAGATGGTCCAGTTCAGAGCAGTACCAGCGGGGAATACTTGACCTCTGGTGGCCCTCCACCAATCGCTTGCATTGTTCTGTAGCTGGTAAACTGCTAGTGTTACCTTTTCTTCCTCAGTGCACCCTAGCACCTCAAAAGCCTTTTCTAGCTCTTCCACCCATCTTGGGGCAGCCTCAGCATCGCCTCTTCCATCAAACTTAGGGGGTTTCAATCTCAGAAACTGCTCTACTAACTTGGACATTGGCCTGATCGCATTTACTTGCACTGGACCCGGATTTCCACCAATCACATTATTCCCCTGACCTCCATTATCCCCAACAATCTCACTGGCAGCTGCAGCGGCAACATTAGCACTTCGTTCCCTCGTCTGACTACCTGATAATATTCTCGCATCCTCTAGCGCCCTCCACATTTCATCCACCCTGGGGTCCCCCATTAGTTCAGCTAGCGGGACTACGCGACCTCGACCTCGACCTCTACCTCGACCTCGACCACTCATCTTACTAAATCTCACAAAAGCTCACCTGCTATAATCCCACACAGGAATTAGAAACTTAGGTCAACTATCCCAGTTTAAAGCCCTAGGAAACAAATCACAACAATAATTCATTAAGCAGGCAGCCAATTACAAACAATACCCAATCACAACCAACAGAGTTCGTGCGCTTACCTCAAGTCCTGACGCACCTGCATCTCACATACCATTGCATAAAAATCACTCAGCAATCACAATCACACAGTCTGAGGTACGCATGGCACACGAGTCTCCCTAACTGGCTACCCTTAAGTCATCGCTCCTTATCACTCCAGGTTTCGACCAACTTGGATCGAGCTGACCTTGCTCTGATACCAAATCAACCGGGATGTCACGCCCCGGACCCCGCCGAGCCCGCGACATCCCGCCATCGGTCGTATTGAACGTGACGTCCCAAGACGCGTCGCCGACCCCATACGAAACACCCAATGATAAAGGCAAACGGAAGCGAATATAAAACAACCCAGACAATAAAATATGACGAAAGGATAGCACAAAACAATAATTACATAACAATAACCTAGCTATCAATTTCAAACCACGCTTTTCAAAAAGGGGCGGTGGTTGACAAGCTTATCTCCTCTACAAAAAGGGCTTCAAAAGACAGGGTAAATTTGATCTATTCTTCAATCCCTGTAGTACTCTGGCGGCTTCTCCGACTCGATCACGGTCGCGGATCTGAAAGTGGTTATATAATAACCGTGAGAACGAGTCTCAGTAAGCAATACCCTAAACCCTACAAAGGCCAATGCGTACCCAGACAAGTCGCACAAACAATCTAACCAGCAACTTAACAAGCTCACAATAATGTACTTACCTTTGAAATCAGAACGCGTACTAACTCTGCGCGTTAGTCAAATCGCGACAGAACGATAATACTAACTCAATAAAATATCACAATCAATCAAACGACAACCACATTGGCACTCAATCAATCCAACCAATTCAATCACGCATTCAATCAGCCCGTCTAATCAGTTCACTCAATTCAATCACACTCAACTCGCATGCGTGGTCGAACAACTTTCCACGACCTCCCAGGTCCCTTCGCACTGCCCGCGCCACTGCGCCTCAGGCCCAATTTCACAGCCCGCGCTACTGCGCCTCAGGCTCAGCCCTTAGATCAAGCCGGGTTCGGTCCCGCGTAACCACGCCTCAGGACACTTTTCCTTTCCAATGACCCGCGTAACCTACGCCTTAGGTCTAGTCATGCCTTATTCGCCACACCCGCGTAACCTACGCCTCAGGTTGGCAGCCCTCCGATCGATCCGGGCTTTTTCACATGCACATGCACCACAACACAGTTCGCCATTCTTACACATCGTATCAATCAATTCCAGACACACTCACCACATCCCAATTCACCAAATCAATGCATCATGCCAATCCCAGTTAGTGCCAATCCCAGTCACATCACAAGTCCGTCACACCCGATCACACCTTCGACATCCCAAATAGTCACATCCGAACACTAAATTTTTATCCACACGCGCCACCATAATACAATCAATCAATGCACCACAACTAGCCACATAATCACCATAAATCAATCCACCACTCGCCACATAATTCACGCATTAATAATAATTTAACCGACTAATTTATTTTCTAAAATTAGTCACTAAATTAATCAAATCAATCTCTAAACATGTCTAATAGTACCCATTATACTAAATAGGGATTAGGATATCACTTACCAGATTTTTGGCCCGGAGAAAAACCCGCACGGGCTCAAAAACGGGCCGGATGAACAGTAATGGGCCCAGTGAACAGTGCTGGATGAACAGTAACGGCGTGAACAGTAACGGGCCGTGAACAGTAACGGGTGTGAACAGTGCTCGGTGAACAGTAACGGGCCGTGAACAGTGTCAGATGAACAGTAATGGGCCTCCAAAAATGAACAACAACAGGGCAAGGGCGTGGGCACGGCTCGGGCGCGACGGTGGCTGGTCGGCTGGCCGGCTGGGGGGCGTTCCGCGGCGGCGAGGGCGAAGCTCAGGCGTCGGGGTGGGGCGGGGGAGCTGACTGGACGGTGGGGCGGTGGCCGGAACTCGCCAGGCGCGGCGGCGACGTTGGGGAAAACCAAAACAGGGGAGGCGTCGGGAGGGGAGAAAACAGGGGAGGGGGAGGTGGTGGCGGCCAAAGGGGGGGCAGCTGGGCGGCGAGGTGGCTGAGGGGAGAGGCCGGAGGGCAGAGACGGGGCGACGACGGCCGGAACGGCGGCTCTCGGCGGCGGCGAAGCTGGGAGCCGAAACAGGGGAAAACGCCGAGGAAGAGAAAAACAGGGGAAGAGGAGGTCGCGCGGCGGCTGGAGGTGGCACGGCGGCGTCTCGGGTGGCCGGAGGACGAGGGGCCAGTCGGCGGACGGCTGGGCGACGCCGGACCGCGGCAGACGCCGCGGCGAACCGCTGTTCGCGTGCAGCTCGGGCAGGGCCGACGAGCGGCGGTCGCGGGCGACGAGCGGCGGCGCGGCTCGGTCGGGCGACGGCGGCGCAAGGCGGACGGCGGACGGTGGCGACGAGGCTGAAGACAAGCTCGGTCGGCGTTGGCTGGGGCGAGCAGAAGCAGGAGCAGAAGCGAAGCAGATGCGGGAGGAATAGAAGACCCACGAAGAAGAAGACCAACGAAGAAGAAAGAAAAATAAAAGAAAAAGGAGAAAGAAAGAAAGAAAAGGAAGAGAAAGAGAGGGAAATGGATAGGTCTGACAAAGGGGAGAAAAACGTGCGCAAGGGGGAAAGTGACCGGAGAGAGAGAGAGAGAGAGAGAGAGAGAGAGAGAGAGAGAAAGAGATAATTCCGAAAAAAATTTAAATAAACATTCAAATATTAAATGCGAACCGATGACCCAAATTCAAAACCGAAAATTATCTACCGATCCAAAATAGGCCTCGCATATAAAAAGGGACAAAGGCCAAATTAATTAAACCCAACTATATCGAGGGAGGTCTACCAGTCCAAATTGCACCAGGTCAAAAACTCCCCTTTTTCCAAAATTCCTGACAATCTCAACGCTGGCTACGATAATATTGACACCGTCCAATTTATTTCGTCCTGAAACTCCCGAAAATCGACTGCCAAGTTCGTGGTCTAAATAACGGCAAAATTCGATCAAATGCGATTCTAGCGAAATCTCAAATTTAAAATAATAACCGGGAGTGATCAGTTCCCGGGCGAGATTTTACTATAAGCACACTGACGAATTACACGTTTTATAAACCCCAAAATGAGCCGAAATTCGGAATGTCACAGCTAAATTGTGGATTGAGCCCATGGACAAAGATTTTTGCCAAACCCGTTCATTATCATGGCTGAAATTTTTGCACATGGGATGCTACACTTAGAAAGGTTATGAAGAATTTTCGGAATATATTGGTGGAGGTTCGGGAGATGTGATCATGAGTGGAATATATAACGTGCAAGAAATCTCGTAGGAAAGCCTATATCTCTACTTGTGTGCATGTTAAACTTTCCCAAATTTTGGTGCGTAATTCTCGGTCAATATATTTTTGGTTAGGCACATGTGCAAAAATATCTTTCATGATTTGCTGAAGATGTCCATGATTTCATAGGCTTTATTTTTTCGGATATTTGTGGAACAAGCAAGATTTCATCGGTCAAAGGAAAATGGTAAAAAGGGAAGAGCAACTGGAAAAGAAATATTCACGTGCGTGCATATATTATTTGAGCAATATATCTTTCTCAAAACAAGAAAGAGTATACTGTCAAGGAGCCTCACGTGTCCATAGGTGGAGGAAGAATGGGAAAGAATAAAATTATAATATATTTTTAAGAGTAGAGAATATTGACTCCCTTTATTCTGAAGGCCTAAGTCGTCCCTGCTTATAAAAGAAGACTTATTACAGACAAGAGGGGTTGGGGACAATTTTCAAGAAGAGAAATAGCAAGAGCGAGAGAGAGGAACGGGGGAGAGAGAGGATCGCTCACGGCCAGACCTGTGGCCGTGTGTCACTGCCACCTCGAAGACACGAGTGAAAAGGTGAGAGCCAGAGCGAAAACAAAGGAGAATTGGTTGCGCGCGCCTGCCCCAACGCCGCGCTATCTCGCGCCCACACCACCTTGTGCCCGTGCCATGTAGCATCCGCACCGCGCAAACTACTGCCGCTGCTGTTTCGTGATGTTGCCGTCCTACTGCTGATTGCCGAGCCGCTGCCCGTCGCTACTTCTCTCCACGGCCAAACCTATGGCCGTGAGTCACGACCCTCTTCGCTCCGATCCGATCCTTCTGACCACCGCCGTTGCTGGACGGGCCCCTCCTACAAAGCCGTTGCACCTGATCCGAGAAGCCTCTGCTGAGTAGTTGCCGCATAAATGACCAGCCACAAAGCCCCCATGACGTCCTCACTGTTCCTGCTTTGCAAATTAATCCGTGACGATCCATACGAGTCCGATGCTCACCACGAGATCTGATACTAGTGAGCCACCCCCAGCAATCGTTGGTCAGCGAGATCAAGATTTCCGGGTGATTTTCATCCGAATCCAGCAATACCCGACAAATCCCGGGCTTGTCCAGTCAACGTGGGTCAAAGCTTCATTACTTGATTCTTTGACCATTTCTTTTAATCCAGGAATATTGAAGTCCATCTTGCTACGCCCAACTTTTTTTTTTGACCTTGGTTTATTGAACTTCGTCATGGGCATTCCTCAAAGAGCCATCTTCTTGCCGCTGTTCTCTGCCAAGTCGACGTAGTCGCTGCCCGCCATCGATCCGTCGGCCACCGTCCGGATCCACGATCCCGATCTGCCGCAAATTCAAATTTGAAAAGAAATTCGCAAATTAGGTAAAAATCTCTATCCGGTATATTTTCAAAATATTTAAATTCTTAGTTTGAATATTTTGAATATTCCGTAAATATTTGGTAGATAGCTAGATATCTTAGGATAATTTTGTGGTATCCGTAATATTCGAAAACACCCAAAATTAGGAATCATTCCTAATTTGGCAACATATCTGGACGATTATCCTACCTTATCCCTAAGGTACGATACGCGGTGATACGGAAAACCGTTATCTTGTCCATAATCACTTAGATACGATAATAGATTTTATTTGCTTTTCAAATTTAAACAATCAACTTTCTATCGATATCTATAACCCTATAGATATGACCGTTAGTTTGATTCTTTTTCCTAATTCAAATCTTGCGATGTCACGGCCCGAACCCTACGGCGCGCGAGCATCCCTCGCAAAAGTCGATTCGTGTGCGACGTCCGAGGACGCGTTGCTGACCCAACACCCAACACAGAGAATTAAAGCACATGCGAAAGTAATTAAAATCACCTGTACCAAGTTATACACATAACCAAGGATAGCCACAGAAACAAATAACAACGATTGCAGAATAAACACTTGCACTACTACTGGGAACCATATACAATATCCATATACAACCCGATCATCAAAAATCAAAAACAGGTCAAGGCCACTACTGACAAAAAGGGATAAGTGGCTCGGGGGTCAATCTACTACTAAAGGTGGGGCACTGGTCAAAAAGGTACTGGCCCTACCAAACTAAGGTAAATGCTAACTCCTACGGTGCCCAGTCTGGGTCAGAATCAGAAGACTCCGAAGATGAAGAGTTGTCAGGCATCTCCTCCTTAGACCCTGATGAGTCCATCTCAGACTCGGCCTCTACAGCCTCCTCCTCCGAGACCATATCCTCGGGCTCGGCCTCCGGCATGAGATCCTCCTCGATCGGCTCTAGCTCCTCATCGTCCTGCTCCATCGGCTTCGGAACAGCGTCCTCGTCGTCTGGCTCTATGTCCATCGACTCGAACTCATCTACCTCGTACTCTACTGGTGCATCGTCGGAGCTCGCACTCTCCTCGGCTGAAGAGCCAGGGTCAGTCACCTCGCCATCAGGGCATCGAGGATACCGGGTGCCCAACCCGGTGAACGGAACATCAAAATCCGAAGAGGACCATACTTTTCGAGATCGTCCCTGAAGCACCAAGCCATGTACTCGTGGGTCTGATAATGTGGCTCCCCCGCGTCCACCTAAACTACAGTATAATACCTAATATATACCTCCTCGTTCCCTACGGGGTGTATCGTCCTCGTCCACTCTACATGATGCGGAATCCCAAAACGTACTGGAATCGTGGACATCTCAAGGCTGGGGGTCTGAAATATTGGTTTTAAACAACAATGAGAATAATCTCAGTGAGTAGTTCCCTAAACCTAAACTAGGCTAACGTACACCTCCTGACGAGTACTAAACAAACAACACACAGTCTAAACTGTAAATGACTTAGGCCCTCGGCCCAAATCTAGAACTTACTTGACCCTGCAGGTTAGGCATTTAATAAATAATAGCAATCACGCCACAGAATTTAATCACGGCACATGCACGCGCATCTCTATGTCACAACGCATGTCATGCCTATGCTCATGCTTGCACTCATGCTCATGCCTCATCAATGCATTATCGCACACTTGCATGCTAGCATTCGGCCATTTATCCATTTCTCCTCCGACCCGCGTTAAACGCATCAGGTCCACCACTTCGAGATCGATCTCTGGCCCGCGTAAAACGCATCAGGCTCATGACACATTACCCGCGTAAAACACCTCAGGTTGGTCATCTTCCGGTAAACCAGGCACGTCCCGCGTAACACGCCTCAGGACGAGTTCACTACCCCGCATAAAACGCATCAGGGTTTATTGTGATCACACATTCACAAGTACCAATTTTTTTATCTGAACCCCGCATAAGACACATCAGGACATTTTAAGTGATCACAATGCACATGTCATTCGGGCACATTCATATATGCACATGTCGTGCCGATGCTTGAGATGCATCCTCATGGCTATCACGTTCACACTTGGGCATCCATATGCGCGAATCACGATGTAGCATACTCAACTTGCACTGTGCATACTCAATTTCATGAATTAACATGCCCAATCAGACAATCAATCCAAATCAGCCATGACACATCTTAGCACACAATCTATGCACATAATCACACAACCAGGTCAATAAGAACTCGCGCATTCAAGGCCCGCCAAGCTAATCCATTCCTCGTCCCGCTAGACATGCGACATGGCATCATCAAATTAACCACAAACAAGGCTCAATTAGCCAGTCAATTGCACAAAGCAATCATTCCCGGTAATTGCACGATTAAACCCCAAATTGATCGCGCCTCGCCCAAATCAAATCTCGTCATGGGCAGCCACTATACCGTAAATTCTAGGCCAATAATCATCTTCAAAATGCTCCATTATGCTCCCTAAAACACCATTCTAATCAGCCACCACAAGACCAAATAAGGCGCGCACTATAATCCACATTTCAAACCTGAACTTTTCCAAACTTGGGCTATTCCGATCCAAAACTATCCAGCCATTGCACAGCGCCTCTCGGGTCACTAAACCTCCATTAATTCATCACACTAATCCACCGAAACAACCACAACAGCAGCCCCTAATCATCTCCACAATTTAACCCCTAAATTACCCTAATTAACCCCTAAAACCCATCTAGAAATGCATATTGTCCTAATTAGGGTTTAGGGTCAAACTCACTTGATGTCCTAAGCTTGAAATGAGGCTGAGCAAGTGGCGAGGATGGCTGGGCAGCTGCGGATCCGCGCCGAAACAGGAACGGCGAGCGGCGGCTCTGGCGAGGGGGCCTTTTGCGGCCGGGAAAGAGAGGGCGCGGGAGAGGGGAGAGACACGGCTGAGAGGGGAAAGGAAGAGAGGGAGAGACGGCTGAGGCGTGGGACGGCGGCTCTCGGCGGCGGCTCCTCCGGCGAGCGGCGGCGACGGCGTGAGGGAGGGGCAGCGATCGGGAGAGAGTGAGAGGGAGAAGGGGCAGCCGGCTGTGGGGAGGAGAGAAATGAGAGGAGAGAGAGAAAATTGAGAGTTTATAGAGTAAGTGAGTGAGTGGAGTGATTGGCCTAACTCTCCTAATACCCAAAATACCCCTAATCAAAGGATTGTGGTTAAATCAAACTCACTAGTGGAGGGGCATTCTTGTCCTCAACATTTGAATTATTGGGGCTGATGAGACTTAATTTTAAACTCTAAAATAATGTCCAATAAAACCCATAATTCGGAATTCCAACTTAGGGGTACAAGGGCAAAACGGTAATTTCCGGTCCCGGGTCGAATTTTTAAATTTTGACTCTACCGAACCCAAATATGTTTGGCCACATAAAAATGACGTCGTCCTTGCAAAAATAGTCGCGCACGCCCACGAAATTCGACACCGAAATCCGAATTCAATTCCACGATCGTTTTAGCTCAATTTGCAGTTTTAGCGTCTCTCACTAACGGGCGGCTGTTTAGGGGTTACGCGTATCGACCTAGGGCTACTCGAGTCGTGACGGTCCCGATTTCCCGGAGAACGTGAGGATTTATCGCTAGTCCCAGGGGTCGCGGTTGTCCGAAATAAGTTCGGGATCGTTCGCCGCGCGTACTCTCGATTGTGCGGAATCACCCGCTATCCGATCGTACGTCATCGGTCAAACCAAATCCGTCACCATTCTCGGGCCGGTCCACATTGGCACAAAATATTCCCTCATCATTTCTCGGGGTCGGACTCGATTCACGATCGAGTTCTTGGGTCCACGTACCGTTTTCCTTAGTTAGCCTTTCCCTACTGGTCAGTATCCCGAGAATGATCAGTTTCGGGCGAGACTTACCAAAATGAAATGAGAAATACATCAATTTCATTGATATCGAAAGTGAGTCGAATTTCGGGACGTTACATGCGGATTGCGTGGATTGTTTGAATGCGGTTGTTATCTTTGTTTGATTGCTTTTGTTTAATAAAAAAATCCAAAAATATGTTATGATTTAGATTAGGAGTTTTGCATGTTTAGGAAATCCTAAATGTATCTAGAAGATAGGATAATTATTTAATTTAAATCGGGACTTAAGATAATTTATTTCCTAG
This sequence comes from Syzygium jambos, assembly GCA_031216235.1. Lineage (NCBI taxonomy): Eukaryota > Viridiplantae > Streptophyta > Magnoliopsida > Myrtales > Myrtaceae > Syzygium > Syzygium jambos. The sequence goes on from CM062228.1 coordinate 7,329,044, forward strand.
TTTAAATTAGGTGTTATTCTAATCCTAATAGATTGTTTAGGCTATTTTTTTAATTTCGAATTTCATTGAAAAAGTACAAAAAATAAATCATTTGTCCGTCATTAGAATTAGGCCACGTCGTCACATGACATATAGTTCGCATGCTAGGTTGCATTAATCACATGTCATTTTTTGCACGTCATTGCATATAGGTTAGTTTGCATTTTAATAAAGCGCAGACCCTAAAAAACACCTCGAGTGCTTTGCTTTGTTAATTAAAAATCATATTAGGATTGTCTGTGTGATTTTCTACTAACAATGCAGATACTTGTGTTGCATTAAGGTACGTCATTCTCCTAACCTTGCAATATATTTACTGTTTTCTTGGGTGTTAAATTGATGGTTTGGGCACCCGCATGAATACCTTGCATGTTAGTGATTAGGTAATAAAATAGATTCAGACTGCCTGCATGAATATTTTTGAAAAGAAATGGTACCGAAAGGGCGTTAGACTAGATCTAGCGTAACCAAGTTCCCGAGCTTAGAATCTCTGGTTCGTAGGAATAAAACATATTTCCCTAAGTTTTATTTAGGTTTCTTATCGACCTACCATAAGTAGATTAGTGGCAACTCCAAGCATGAAAACTTTTGCATGTTAAAAACTTAAACCCTAAGTTGCGAATTGGTAGGGCTTGGGAGGACTCGAGTTAGGCTTAGTCTTAATAATCCATTAGCTTGAGAAATTTTAGGTCGCGATACCAGATTTGTGTATCAAAATCACTTTCAAAAGCAGTTTGTGAAATTCAATGGTCAAACTTCCTTTAAGTGCTCAAATTGCGGTGATGCAAATCACTTAAAGAATGACTATCCTGAGGTTTGGAGACCTGTTCAGAGAGACATTCTGAGAATAATCGATCCTAACCAAAATGGACCCAAGAAAATATAGGTACCAAAGAAAAAGTGAGTTACTTGTCTTTTGCAGATACCAAAGAAAAGAAAGAACAAGTGATACCTTGACAGTGGTTGCTCGAGACACATGACCGAAGATCCTTTGAAATTCATCCATTTACAAAAAATTAAAGGAGGAAGTGTATCCTTTGGAGGCAACAACAAAGGAAAGATAGTTGGCAAAGGAACTGTCAAAATTGAAAATCTCATCACCAATGAAGTCTCACTAGTTGAAGATTTGAACTTCAATTTAATTAGCATTAGTCAATTATGTGATATTGGTTACAGAATCACTTTCCATGAAGACAAATGCTCTGAGATAAGTAAAGGCAACAAGTAATCATTCACGGGTCGAAGACATGGAAACATCTATCTACTAGACACGAAGTCTAACAATTTGCAAATGTCTCGTTTCCATAAAAGAAGAATATGATCAGTGACACAAAAAGCTCGGACATGTTAGTGTCAAGTTAATATCCAAAATAGCTTCAAAGAAACTATCAAAGGATTACCAAAACGAAGATTCAAGAGCACAGAGTTATGCTCAGCTTGTTCTAAAGGTAAACAGGTAAGAAGTTCATTTAAATCAATAAATTATGTCACCACTAACCGAGCTTTGTAATTGCTTCGTATAGACATTTTCGGTCCTACTCAAACTCTAAGTTTTGGAGGTAAGAAATACTGCTTAGTTATTGTAGATGATTATTCAAGATTTACTTGGGTATTCTTTTTAGCTCATAAAAGTGAAACATTTGAATATTTCTCAAAATTTGCCAAAAAGGTACAAAATGAAAAAGGCTATACTATTTTGAGCATTAAATCTGATCATGCAAGAGAATTTGAAAATCAAAATTTTTCTTATTTCTATGATAAAAATGGTATTTAACATACTTTTTCCTCACCCTATACTCTTGAACAAAATGGAGAAGTTGAAACAAAGAATAGAACTTTGCAAGAAATGACTAGAACTCTTCTATTTGAAAACAAAACCCCGGCACATTTTTGGGCAGAAGCTGTATCAATAGCTTGTTATATATTAAATAGAATTTTTCCAAGACAAATTCTTGAAAAGACCCCTTATGAACTGTTCAAAGGTAAAATTCCCAATATCTCATATTTTCAGATATTTGGATGTAATTGTTTTTTTTTTGGTAAGGTGGATGTAATTGTTTTATTCTCAAAAATCCTAATGATCGTGTTAGTAAGTTTGATAAAAAATCAGATGAAGGAATCTTTATTGGATATTTAACAAGAAGTAAGGTTTACAGAGTATTCAATAAAAATACTCAAACTGTCGAAGAATCATTAAATGTTAAGTTTGAAGACTCAATTCAGACTCAACAAGATGATTCTAACACTAAAAATCTAGCATTTGGAGAATCTAACATAGCATCTGATGAAATGACGATAAGTGAAAATGATCAGAATCAAAGATCTGATGAAGCTTAGGAATCATCAAACCAACAAGACAATGAAAAATCATCAAATCTCAATGATGAAAGCGATGAAAGATTCAACAAAAACTGAAATAAAAAATCCAGTCATTGTTGACACCTAAATTTCGACGCATCATTTAGTGGTTAATTGCATGAAAATTAAGAATCGATCCCGATCCTTAAAAAAATTATTAAATATTTAGTTAAATTGCATATAGATATTAGGAGCATTCAATTAATAGTTAATTAGGCCCATATAATTTGCACATTTATCGGACCGACGACGGATGGATTCGAGCGAATGGTTTTGAGCTTAATTGAATCAAGCCCATAACCGAAATTGATATGTTTTGCCTATGTGATAAAAAATCTCCTGCATATTTTCGGCTAAATCAAGAAGGAAGGGGGATTTATTATATTTGGCCATATTCTCTGAAGATATGAGGGAATAATATCATATTTGCAATCCATGGAAAGTAATCGGCAATGTATCTTTTGGAAATTTGAAAATCTCGGGTGTCACGATATATCAAAGAAGAAAAGTATCAGCTGATTATTATTTTCTTGGAATCTTTGGTGCAAGAGGAAAATATACACGAAGGATATTCCCTACCACTTCTGAGAAGAAAAATCGTGCGAGGCCATATATATTGAAGATACAGTCAACATGTGGGATAGATTCTGGGGAATATATTGGACGATCGATGGAGGTCTCGGTGAAAGAAATAAAAGGGAGAGGGGCCATTCAAAGAAGGAGGACCGAGAGAGACGAAAGAAGAGAGAGAGAGGCGTGATACCATTGAGAGGAAAGAAAATTGTGAAGAGAGGGGCTTCACAGAATACAAAAAGTGAAAATACTTGAGAGGCCAGATAATGAAGACACGGCCACAATTCTGAGGAAGGTAGCGAAAGAAAAGAGTGGAGGCACTCACAGGGAGACATCTGCTACATTGAGGAAATGCCAAAGGAGGAGTCGCAACTTTACGTTGAAGAAAAGAGAGAGCCTCTTAATCTTGACGCACAGAGAAAGACGTCCACAAAAGTCCAAAATTGAGGAACGGCTCGGCTACTGCAATTCTCACACCCTTCCTGGCCGACTCACTGCTTACATCCGTCGTAGATCACAGGCCAGCCACGCCGACCTGTCCTTGCTGCTGTCCTCGACGATTTGCTGCTCTCTCGACGAGCCCACGACGTCCCACTAGTAACAAGCCCCCTCTTGCCCGTGAAGTCTCTCTGTTTTGCAAGTTAACGCCTCATCGAGTGGCTGCCCAGGCAAGAACCGTGAACCCCCGCAGGCTGAACTGATGCCCTCACCGTGAGCAACTCGTCGAGAGTCAATCGCAAATCACTGAGCCGCAAGCAATCCTGCGGTCAATCTCACCGGAGCACCACTTTGAGTCCCTCGGTTGAGATTGTTTCCACCATCCATCAAGCCCACCACCACCGCTGTTGGTCCACCCGTCGCCGCTTATATCGCCGTTCATCCCATCCGCAATCCCGATCCGCCGGCGGTTCGAATTTGAAAAGTTATTTGCGCATTTAGGTAAAAATCTCATCCGAATCAATTTAGATATTTTATTGCCTATTTTGCGCTCCTTGTTACCTAACTTTGCATATTTGAGTGATCAGAGCATTATCTAACTAGGATTTTATTGCCTCGCTTAATTTCAAAATTGCGATTTAATTGAATATGCTTTGGAATCTTGGATATCTGTTACTTATCAAACTTGGATAGAATTTAGAATTTTCAAAATCTTTTGAATATATCCAAAATCTTTGAGATATCTAATTTTTTTCGAGATGTGATTAATTAGGAGAATTTCCTAATCTGCAACCGCACACGTGGAAATAAATCTATCTATCAGGTTTTAGATAGAGTTATTTCCATAGCGGGTATTTCGAATTTTAGGATCGATCTGTCAGGCTTCATATCGAAACTTAATTCGAAAGATTTAGCGGTTATATTTTTTTTACTTGATTTTAATTTCGAATTTCGATAAAAAAAATACCAAAAATATTACTCTAGAATAGGTTAATTTCTTTAGTTTAAAATTGCATGTTTAGATAATTGGCATATTTTTTAATTCCGAATTTCATTAAAAAAATACAAAAAAATAATATGCACGTCATTAGAAATAGGTCACGTCGTCGCATGACATATAGTTTGCATGTTAAGTTGCATTAATCGCATGTCAATTTTTGCACGTCATTACATATAGGTTAGCTTTCATTTAAATAAGTAAAAAATCAAAAAGAAATTTCTGCACCTTTGAACTCTAAGTCAGGATTTATCAAAATTGTCAAATTGAGTATTTTTCTCGAAATTGGTACCGAAAGGGCGTTAGGAAATCTAGCGTAGCCAAGTCCCCGAATTTATGATTTCTGGTTCGCAGAAATAAAATAGTACTCCCGCTATTTTATTTAGGTTTCTAATCAACCTACCTTAAATGATTAGTGGCGACTCCCATTGAAAATATTTGCATGCTCACAATTGGACCTAAGTTGCGATTTGGTAGAGTTTGGGAGAACTCGAACTAGGTTAGTTAATTTAATTGATCTAGTAATCAATTAGCCTAAGATCGAAAACCCGATTTTTTTAGGTCGCGACAGTCATCCCAAAGAACTCATCATTGAAAATTTAGATGAAGAAATTAAAACCAGAGCAAAGGCAAATGGAAATCTTAAATACGATGGCTTTCATTTTGGAAGTTGAACCAAAGAATGTCGAAGATGCCTTGAAAGATGAAAGCTGGATTGAAGCCATGCAAGATGAACTTTTACAATTCCAGATCAATCAAGTATAGGAGCTTGTTCCTAGACCCAAAAATCATTCAGTTATTGGAATAAAATGGGTATTTCGAAATAAACTGGATGATCAAGGAAAGGTCGTCAGAAACAAAGCAAGACTTGTGGCCAAAGGATATTCACAAGAGGAAGGTATAGATTACGATGAAATGTATACTCCAGTGGCTAGGTTAGAACCAATAAGGATTTTATTGGCTTATGCTTGTTTTTATGATTTTAAACTATTTCAGATGGACGTCAAAAGCGCATTCTTGAATGGTTACATCAAAGAGGAAGTATATGTAGAACAACCTCTAGGTTTTGAAGATCTTCACAAGCTTGATCAGGTATATGCTCTCAAGAAAGCATTATACGGTCTTAAACAAGCACCACGTGCTTGGTACAAAAGACTGAGTATCTTTCTGGAATAAAATGATTTCACAAAAGGTAATATAGACAATACCTTGTTCATCAAAAGGAAAGGTAAAGACATTTTAATAATTCAAATTTATGTAGATGATATTATTTTTGGTTTTACAGATGAAAAATTATGTAAGAATTTTTCTAAAATGATGCAAAGTGAATTCAAAATGAGCATGATGGGTGAATTAACTTTCTTCCCTGGATTACAAGTTAAACAAAGCAAAAATGGCACATTTCTTTGTCAAGAAAAGTATGCCAGGGAAATTACGAAAAAGTTTAGTTTGGTGAATTGCAAAAAGACAGACACTCCAATGTTATATTCTATTAAACTAGACAAGGATGAAAAAGGAAAACCAGTAGATAAAAAATTATATATAAGCATGATTGGCTTGCTTTTATATTTAACTGCTTCAAGACTAAATATTCTGTTCAGTGTTTGTTGGTGTGCTAGATTTCAATCAGAACCAAAAGAATATCATCTTACTGCAGTCAAAAGGATTATCAAATATGTTAGCAACAATCCTACACTTAGATTGTGGTATCCTAAGGGATCAAATTTTACTCTTATTAGATATTCTAATGCCGATTATGCTGGTTGCAAAATAGACAGGAAGAGCACATCTGGAACTTGCTAATTGTTAGGGCACATGCTTGTTTCATCATATTCAAAGAAACAACAAACTGTAGCTCTTTCAACAGCAGAAGCTGAATACGTCTCACTTGGAAGTTGTTGTGCTCAAATTCTTTAGATGAAACAACAATTGAAAGATTTCAACATCAAAGAATCAACTGTGGAGATCAAGTGTGACAACATCAGCGCCATCAATCTGACCAAGAATCCAATTCTGCATTCAAGAGCTAAGCATATCGATATTAATCATTTCATTCGTGACCATGTTTTAAAAGGAGATATTTATGGTCAATTCATTGACACTAAATAGTCATTAGCTGACATTTTTACAAAACCTTTAGAAAAGAAAAGTTTTAAGCTTATTAGAGATGAACTAAACATCATTAACCCATTTTATTGAGTTGTGCAATATAAAGTCTCATTGAATCTGATGACTTATTTGATCAAGTATATATTTGATGTGTTTGATTTTGGCGCACAATTCATCTTATAAAAGGTATGTATATCTCATACATTTTTAATGTTATGATTGTTTGAAATTAGTTGTCTTAATTGATACCGTTTGAGAATTATAATCCTAAAATTTTCGGAATATAATTTCCGAAATTTCCCATAACTGTCAATTGACAGTTTCCAAAAAGGGTTTTGTAAAAATCAATATATTGTACTCCATATTTTAAAACCCTTTTCATCTTCTCTCTCATTCTCACACTCTCTCCGAACACACATTATACTCTTTGAAACCCTAAAGATCTCCAAACACACGTTTTACCTTAAAAGATCTTATCTTTCTCTTTGAAAACTTAAAAATCTCTTCAATGGCACAAAAATCGACCACTGAATCAATAAAATGAATCAAGGGTTCCAGACAATCGAACCGAATCACAGGAATGTTCACCAGAGCAAACAAAGATAGAGAAGTACAGAAAATTGATATCTCTAACTCGGGCTCTAAGAAAGAATCGTCTTAAGGTGATAAATCTCGACGAATCCTTGTTCAAGAAAGTGATCGTTTTGTTATAGCAAGATGACTGATAAAAACCATTAGAATACTTCGAGAAAATCGGAGTGACTAGAGTACTGTAAATGCCGTATGTAAAACATTAGGTTTTCTGTCTGAACGTGAAGTTATGGAGGAATATGAGAAGAGTATAAGGCTTGGTAAATCACCTATTGCTAAAAAGGGGGATAGTTCTTAAAGAAACCTCTAATATTCAGGAAACCCCTGTAACTGTAAAGAAAGGAGTTTCTCGAAAAGGAAAAGAGAAAGTTGGAGAACATTCAAATGTTGGAGAAGATGAGTTCGTTGGTGAGGAGGAACTGCAAACTTTGGAGAAAAGCAAAAACATTGATAGTAGGAAAGAGGATAATGATGAGAAACTATTTGTTGAGTTTGTGCCCATTTCTGGAATTCCTTCTGATGACAAGAAAAACGATAGTCTGTTTAGAAACAAAACTTATAAGGTTTCTTACAATTCACTTCTAGCCAGAGGAATAATGAATAACAGAGTTGTAGACTTTAACTTCTTTGAGAATTTCAAAATCAAAATTCAGAGTTTAATTGAAAATCTTGATTTTCAAAGAATGTACTCTATCTCTCACAAAGTCTATTCTGAACTTACAGCTTATTTTTATTCAAATTTGTAATTCATTTCTCCTGCTGAAATTGAGTTATCTGTTTTTCAACAAGATTACAAGTTATCAGCCTTTGATTTCTCTGCTATTATAGGGGTAAAACATATAGAATTTTCTTTTATTCCTATCACTTCAGATTTGGCATATCGATCTCTATCTGGTGACTCATCTTTCATAAGAGGTTCCACATCTCATGTATCTCACACCCTTTTTCCTCTAAATTCCATTGTCCTCGACAAAATCATCATCAATTATCTCAGATCCAAAGGATCTTCCAAAACTGATATCTCTCGATATGAGGCCAAGTTGATTTGGGCAATTCAAACCACCTTTCCCATTTCTCTGTCCCATATGATTCTTCTTCAAATGCATAGAACTATCAAGAAGAGTAAATGTCAACTCCCTTATGGAGCTTTGATCACCGCTATCTTTGAGTATTTGAAAATCTCCATTCCTACAAAACTCAAAGGTAAACCTCTTCAAACTATGACTGTTGGAGAACTCATGATGACTAAGATGGGATACAGATTTGATGGTGAAAATTGGAAGGATAAAAAGGGTAAGATTATTCCTGCCGAAATAATGAGTGCACAGGACAAGGGCTCTGTTAACATTTTTCATGAGTCTGATGAGAAGGAATCAATTGAACCCTTAATAAGAAAGATGAAAGTGCAGCCGACAGCCTCCAGAATTGACAAACCAGCCTAAAGAACTCAAGCCGTGGCCTGTGATTCTAATGAGATAGAAATATCCGATGAACACTCTGCTGAACAATTTCAAGCTGATGATAGGAGCCTTAAGGAGTCAAGGTTTATGCAATGGCTAATTATTCAAGATGCCAAACATCAAGCCCGTGCAGATAGACATGCTGCCACTCATATTGAAATTCAGAAACTGCGAGATGAAGATGAACATTTGATGAACTCACTAAGTGACATCATTAACAAAATAGTCATGAAAATCAACAAGACCATATGGCTACTGTAGAAAAAGAAGCTGAGGAAGGACTTTATAGGAGACAGGGGGAGCCTGAGAATGAACATATCATAGAAGATGATATGCAGGAAGAATTTGAGGAAGAAGATGCTCAAGATGTTAAGGATAATGACTTTAATCTGCCTGACATATAGGAGGACCAAAATCAAAATGCACAAGAGGCAGCTCCTTCGGCAGCAACTTCTGCAGATTTTCCTCTTGAAGGAAATGATTATGAAAATAGTCGATCTGAAGCTCAACAGAGAGGCAAAGGGAATGAAGCAGCATCTGTTGACATTCAGACCACTCAAACTCCTTCTAGATATAATATCTCCTCATCCATGTCAGATTATGCAGCCATTACCGATCTAAGATGAAGACAAGCTGCAGATCAGAATGAAGTCCTGGAACTCCGTAATGAACTTAAAGAAGGAATTCAGGAGATCAAGGACTTGATGGAAGCAAGAATCAACAATTTGAAGATTCAAGTTAGAACTGATGTACAAATTGCAGCAATTAACACTACGGGTTAGATTCATCAGCTCTCATCACATATTAAGCTACGATTGAACCAACTTTCGAACTTCAGTCTTGTCCAAGTGCCTTTCCTATTTGTACCTTTTGGAACTTCTTCATATGAAACCGCAAGACCCTCAGCCCCTCTAGCAAATCAGCCAAATTGATCATATCTCTTCCCATCTTATCATTTCTGAGCTATTTGTTTCAACTTTCAATATTGATTTTTGTTAAATATTTGACTTGGTGTGAACTTTGACTATTGACATATGATTCGACAATGTTTATTCGACTTACTTTTACTGCATTTTTATTGATTATGTTATCTATCCTTTTTGCTGATGTCAAAAAGAGGAAGAAGTATTATAGCGACAGAAGATGTGAATGCAAGTATGGAAGCGGCAAAATATGAATTGATATATATTGATTTCAGAGCTTAACAATGCTTTAACAATGCTTTATATACTTCGAAAGTTATATCATTTGAATAGACTATTTACATTGCATATAGACAGTTTTGTCATCATAAAAAAGGGGGAGAATGTTGAGAAAAATCCCTAATGAGTTTTGAGAAATGATAAAACTATCTATTACTGACCAGAATTATACTTAAGTTATTTGATGCAAGTAAATACTGAGTCATCAGACTTAATCGATGAAAGGACTTTGTCATCAGACTCAAAATTACTCATCAGATTCAATGAGTGTTATTTTTGGCAAGTTTATGCAGGATAATCAAACTGATATCTCAGGATATCCTAATTATCAATCACAAAATCGTTCCTTAAACACGAAGAATTACACTTATGGAAATCTTGATTTGATTGTATGGGCGATCAAATCACTCAGAAATAATGGTTCTTTTTTTAACAGCTATACATCCTATTTTAGGAAGAATCTCCAACGGGTTGATTTGGAGATCAATCCTCTGAAGACTGTCCAATGGATAGATTGAAAGTAGATGACTATAAAAGGAGTGCAAACGTCATACAAGTAAAAAAAACGAACTAGAATCGAGAATTCCAAAGTCTGGATAGAGCTTCGATCTTACACACTTGTGATTACTGTATTCCACGTTGTGACTTTAGAAAGAAAATTACTTGAGTGAAGAGTGTATGTGATAGTGCAGTCTATCATCCATGAAGCACTACTCTCGTAATCTTTTGGTGATTCAATTGTAAAATACAGCCAATAGGCTGCCAGCGTGGAGAGTGGACGTAGGCTTGATAAAGTCGAACCACTATAAAAATCTGTGTGCAGTATTCTCTATCCCTAAACTTTCATTTATTATTGTTGACATTATACTGTATACATATCTGTCAAGCAAGTTCATCAGAACATCATCTTAGTCATCAGACGCAATCATCTAACGATAACTTACATGTAAATTTGTAATTCGCATCCATATGACATTGTACATACGAGTTGTTGATCTCGACTATATTCATTCCATACGTTTAAATCATCCAATTTGGTAAAATCATCTATTCACTCTCTTTTAGGTGATAGCACTAGCCGTAACACAACTAAAGAGTGATAAGAGTTTTTTGGCCAAACCTTCAACAAAGGGGACATCCTTCTTTAAATGTGCTTCTAACAAGACCAAGAAAACTTCAAAGAAGGAAAAAGGAAAAGAGAAGTCCATAGAATTTGTCAAAGTGCTCCACAAAATATCTGAAAGCGCGAGTAGGAAATGCTTCGAGTACCATGACTATGAACATTTGTGAGCTGATTGTCCTAATTTAAGGGTTATGACCCTCCAAGAAATTGAGAAATTGACCTGGAGCTTCAAGAATTTGAGCAAGGCCCATACTAGATTGAGTCCGAATCCAAAGAGCAAAATGAGATCGTGGAACAAGCTAACAAAGGTGACTTGCTTGGTGTCCGAAGGGCCTTATGCACAATGATTATCAAAGGCGGATGAGAAAAGGAGAACATTTTTCAAACCCGTTGCACCATTAACAGGAAAGAGTGTAAGTTGATTATCGATAATGGGAACTATATTAATGTGGCGTCCATACTTAGATAGTTGAAGCTACCCGCTTCTAAGCATCCCCAACCGTACAAGCTTCAATGGCTTAGCAAGGGAAGCGACGTCCTAAACAAGCTCTTGTGTCGTTTTCAATTGTTAAAAGTTACCAAGATTAGGTTCTATGCAATATTAATCCTATGGATTTATGTGCCCTTTGTTGTAGGGGAGACCTTCGCAATTTGATGGGAAGAGAATTACATCACCCTTACACTTTTAAGTCCATTTATGATCCACAAAATTGGTCCGAGGTTTGAAACACCAATAATGAAAGTCTTTTCTTGAGTAAAACATCGGTTAAGAGAGTCATTTGCAAAAAAAAAAACCAAACAAAAGATTGTTTCTACCTTGCTATGATTGAGAGCCAAAAAAGTGAAAAGAGAGACCATTAGACCCTAAAATGTGATCCTTAATGAATGGATTTGAATATGTGTTTCCAGAGGATTTACATGAAGATTACCTCCCTTAAGGAAAATTGAGCATCATATCAACTTACTTTCCAACACTCTTCTTGAAGCTGTCTATCTTTGCAATCCAAAAGGAAGCCAAGGAGTTACAAAGGCAGGTTATGTAAGGGAAAACATGAGACCCTGTTTAATTTCACCGTTACCCGTGCCCAAGAAAGATGGTGTTTTTCTAAAGTGTGTAGATATCCGAGCTACCAACAACATAACCATTAAGTATAATTACCTCGTACCTAGACTTTATGATATGCTTGATGAATTACATGGCTTTACCATATTCTCTAAGAAAGAATTGAGAAAAGGCTATTACTAGATTAGGATGAGAGAAAGGGACAAGTGAAAGACAGCTTTCAAAACTAAAGGAGAAATCTATGAGTAACTAGTTATGTCATTCAAAATTTCTAATGCTATAAGTACCTTCATGAAACTTATGAATAAAGTCATTTGTTCTTCTATTAGTTGCTTTGTGGTTGTCTACTTTGATAATATTCTTCTGTATAGGAGGAGCAAGGAAGATCATTATTCTCACTTATGATAAGTCTTCAAAGTCTTGAGGAAACAATAACTCTATGCTAAGATGGAAAAGTGATGGTTCTTCCTGTATTCCTCGGCTATGCGGTTTGCAAAGATAGGATCTTCGTAGATCAATCCAAGGTGGAAGCAATGAAAATGTGGCCAATCTCTAAGTCCATTTTTTTATGTAAAGAGCTTTCATGGTCTTGCCTCTTTCTACTAGCAATTTATGAAGAACTTTAGAATCATCATGGCTCCCATTACTAAATGCATGAAGCTGGGATCTTTTAAATGGTCCAAGGCTACCTCAATGCCTTTGAAATCATCAAACAAAAGGTTTATCAATCTCCTGTTCTTGGCCTTCCAAGTTTTGATAAAGTATTTAACGTAGAATGTGATGCAAGTAGAGTTAACATTGGTGTTGTCCTTGTCCAAGCTCAAAAACCTTTGGTGTATTTCAGAAAGAAGTTGACGGGGTTAAGGAAGAATTATTCCTCTTTTGACAAAGAGTTTTATGCCCTTGTGAGAACTCTTAATCATTAAAGTCACTACTTAAGGCCTAAACAGTTTATTCTTCATTCAAATCGTGAGGCTCTCAAATATATTAGCGACCAACACAAGCTCAATTCGAGACATGTTAAATGAGTAGAATTTCTTCAATCATTTTCTTTTGTTTCAAAATGTAAACCTGACAAAACTGATGTTGTAGTATATGCACTATCAAGATGATGTTCGATGCTCTGTGTTCTTGACTCTTGGGTTTTTTGCTTCAATTTGATGAAAGAATTCTATCTTGAAAATCTTGAGTTCTCGTCCATCATCCTTAATTGCAAACATAGAGCTCATGGTGCTTATTTAAACCAAGACAGATTTCGCTTTAAATGTAACAAGCTCAATGTGACAAAGAGTTCTTCAGGGAGTTGTTAAATCGAGAATGGTAGAAAATTGGCTGGTCACTTCGACATTAATAAAGCTCAAGAGTCCTTCGAGATTTTATTAGCCAAAGATGAATGTGGATGTCTGTTCTATCATTTCAAGGTGTTTGATGTCAAAGGGTAAAGAGTTATTTCCATCAAGATCTATATACTCCACTTCCAATTCCATTGCAAACCTAGGAAGTGTGAGTATGGATTTTATCATGGCTCTTCCAAGAACTCAAAGGAAAAAGGTTGCTATGATGGTGGTGATTGATTGGTTTTCTAAAATGGCTCATTTTATTCCGTGTCATAAGACGAATGATGCTTTTCACATGGTCAAGCTGAATTTCAAATAGATCATCTGCCTTTTTATATAGGACCACAATTCCCAATTCTTTAGTTACTTTTGGAAGACCTTATGGAAGAAGCCTAGTACCAAATTCCAGTTCAACGCCACTTATTATCCCCAAACAAATGATCAAACGAAGCTAACCAATCGCACCCTTACCACTCTCCTTCAAAGCATGGTGACTACGACTTCCAGGGATTTGGATTAAAAACTTGCTCATGCCGAAATTGCTTATAGTCGTTCTCCAAGTTTCATAATAGACCATTCTCCATTTAAAGTTGTGTATGAGATCAATCCTCTTACTCCTATCGATTTGATTCACATCCCATTCAACTTATAAGCAACTATGAAGCAAAAGAAGAGCCAAGGTGATGAAAAAGCTTCATGAGAAGATTCACTCCTAGTTTTAAAAAGCAAACAAGTCTTACAAGAAGAAAGCTAACAAGCACAAGGAAAAAAAGGCTCAATTCCGACCAAATGATGCTAACAAGCACCAGAAAAAAAGACTTAATTTTAACTAGGTGATCTCATGTGGATACATTTAAGGAAGGAAAGGTTTCTCTCTCGAAAGAAAAACAAGCTCATGTCTATAGTTGAAGACCCTTTTAAGTACTCGAAAGAATTGGAGACAATACTTTCAAGGTTGATCTCTCGGGAGAATGGGAAATTGTCAAATAGTCTTAAACTTATTGTACGGATGTCAATTCAATCATACATTTTTCAGTTTTGTCAATTTAGTTCTAAAACTTTTTCCAAAATTATAATGTGGTCCTTCTGACCAATTTTCAACTAAAATCGTTGACATAGCAATGCGTCACATCAATGATTTCCAAGGAAAAGAGGACTACATTGAAATTTTGGACAAATGTTTAAGTCTAAATTGGTAAAATTAAAAAATTTGAGACTGAATTGACATCCGTTCAATAAGTTTAAAATTGATTGGAGAATTTTCCCCCTGGGGAGAATATGGCATCTCGATTACTTTCAATGTTGGAGATCTTTCTCGTTATCTTGAAAATGAAGTCCTATCATATTTGAGGTTGAATCTCCAACAACTTGGGTGGATGGTGCAAGAGCATTAGAGCTTGCGAATTATGTTGATCATAACACAAGCTCAACTCAAATCCCATCAATTAATCAAGCCCAATTGTTAATGGTGCAAGGAAAGACATATTTTAGCCATAACATGATTTAATTGGTATGTCCAAGATGAACATTCTTGAATGTCAAGAATAAATGTAGATTGAATGTGCTGTTGGTGGTTGAATTGGAAGGCTAAAAAGTCAATTTGAGTTCTCATGTGTTTTAAATGCATTTTCAAGTTCTTAGATCTTTAGGCTACGTTTGGTCGTCCAGATTTCTAGTCAGGATAGGATTAAATATGATAGGATATGAAATCCAAGGGATTTGCTATATCTTATTTATTGTTTGGTGAATTGCAGCAATAAAGCAAGATATTTTCACATATTTCTATGTCCATTATTTGCTATAAACATTATATCAGTGTAAATGAACCTAAAAATTACACAAACAGAGATAATAAAAATTTCTCACGAAATTCATACCTATTTCATTTTTATTTATTTTTTTATTATTTTACCCTCTCTTTTTTAATTATTTTCTTTTTTATTTCTTCCCCTTCCATCATTCTCTAATAAATTTTATTAAATAGTGAACTATACAAATATGCCTAAAATATGTAATAAATATAAATACTAAATGTGTGTATATATATATATGAAATTTATATCATCAGATAGAAAGAAATTTGAATATATAAATAAAAATAAGAATAAATAAAAACGAATTTTTTGTTATTTTGAATTTTTATATTAAAATGCAAGTATTTTTTATATTCAAATATTATTTTAATTTTATTAATTTAACAAGTTTGTTATTTGAGAATAATAACTTTTATATTATGGATATTAAAAATCCTATCCACATTTATCCCACCTCCCCTCATGGGATAATTTTATCCAAGTTATATCCCTCATAGATCCGATTTTATCCTATCTCGAGCAAGCACCAGATACGGGATAGGATAAAATTTATCATATCCCAAATTTTATCCTGACTACCAAACATAGGCTTAGTGTGTTTTGTATTCCTATGTTTATATATTTGGCTAGTTTGCATGTCTTCAATGTTTGGCTGGTTCCTATATCCTAACTCCTCCACAAACAGGCAGAGGTGAGTTCTCAAATGTATGAATTTGGATTTGAGTTTGATTGTACACAAGATTTCCTCTTCAAATGAGAGAATTTCTATAATATTTGGTTCTTTATCAAATTCACTTTGGTCACGAACCTTAAGTTGTTTATCTATGACTGGCAAATTATCTTTTTTTGCCTTGTTGGTGAACTCTATCTATCCCAACCTTACTTCATCCAAAACACATTCCATCAGACACTTCTAGCAAACAATTTTCCATACGCTTATCCGTCGTACATGTTTAGCATCCTCTAATTCTCACCACGCATTAGATAATCAAGTCTAATAGTAGGTTTAAAACAATGAAAAATCTATCTTGACTCTATTCTTAGTAAATGGGATTCAAGGTTCAACCAGCTAATAGAGTAGGAATATCCCAAATGGAGTGACTTTCAATTTCAACTTTTCATATTATTTTTTTAATAAATTTTTCAAAACTAACAGTTTGGCTCTCAATAACCTGAAACATTTGAAATCTTCTAGGCTATTCAAATAATTGAAAAGATATAACCTTTTCCTGATTTGTATGAAACTTAAATAGTACTTTTATTTTTAAATATTAGAGGTAAAGTCGTCACTAAATATTTGCCTACATTTCAGGTTGCATTGGTCTAGAAATTGAGTAAATATTCGCCCGTTGATCCTAAAAAGAACAAGAGGAGTAACCTTACAAATTGAGTAACCTATCATAGACTATCGGTTGAAAAAAAGTGAAATAGCAAATCAATAATTTCGATCAACAAACTAAAAAATGGTTAGCTCAACAGTGTAAGTTAGGGTAGGGCAAGAATTTAGAAAAGAAGACCATATGTGTACAACTAGTAAATTAACTTGCTAGCACGCTGACAACGGTCCGCACAATTAGCCTCATATAGTTTATGTGCATATCATGCGTATGAATATGTTTGAATGTACAATACGAACAGGTATACTTAATCTCCCGAACTTATATCATCAAGATCGTCGTCTAATGACAAAAACATCTCGTCCATGGACGAGAGTTCAGTCTCGCTTTTATCATCTCCTCCCGAGCAAAAGCTTTGTCCATGGCTTGTCTTGCTTTCGTGAACTCGAGACAGAACCGGCGAACCATGTTCCTGTCACGTGCACAACACATATGACATTACATTCTAAACTTCCCGAGTAAGCATTCAAGAGTTTAATCAATGTCAAATCTCATTAGAACGTGTGAAACACTGTCAACATGCCTATAAACACGCCTATAAACACGCCTATAAACCAGATATATTTTATTGGTGATCACTGCCATTTGATGGATTCTGCAAATAGGTCACTGAACTTTGATTTTGGTTGTAAGATATGCATCAAGTTTTCGTTTCTTTTTACAATTGTTGCATTTTGACTGGAATCCGACGAAATTTCTGGCAAAGTGTCAACATGGCAACCCGTGTAGAGCTGACATCTATAGCCCAAGTGGATGCCACCTTTGAAATTTTCTTATATCTTGGGCTGAGGTGGTATCTACTTGGACAACATGCCCTGTCGCCTCCATATCAGCACTTTGCTGGAGAAATAAGTCCGTGTTTTCAGTCAAATTGCCTTAATTTCAAAAGGAAAATCTGAAAGCTTAGCACAGAAACTGACCGAAATCAAAATTCGGCGATGCGATTGAAAAATGTGTTGTTAGCGAAACTCTTGCAGACATGGTGTACGACGCACAAAGTCTCATGAAGTTGCTCGAACATAGATTAACACTGACAATCTAACTACTAAAATTTCTGAGGAATATTTGCACTCACTTGTCTTGGATTGGCCAATTGATTGAAGGACATGAGATGATACTCCTGCATCACCCAATTTGTTTCTTGACCTGTTGGAGCCTCTCCAATGTGGAAAGTCAGAGATTTCTTGATTCCTATAATTTCTCCAGCTTCACTAAACACTGGCTCTTCCATGTCCAGATCTTTCCAATACCCATTTTCCGTAATTCGATTGTTCATCATCCTACTGAAATAGAAGTATTGAGTTCCATTCCACAGCGCCTTTCCTGTGCATTCAAAAGCTAATTTCAGCTGTGGAAGTGGAACTGATAAAAAAAAATTCTACAGCAAATCAAATATGAGGATTTACCTGGTACTTTGTTAACACCGCAAAATTTTGCTAAGTTACTTTTGATTGTCATGTGACTTGAAGAAAATCATTTACTCTAACAAGTCTAGTCTTCAAGATCTTGGCAGCTCATCATAAGATATATTAGGGCAATCAGAACTCATTTTTCTATACCTTTTTATCCAAAATTTCTTCTAGCTAGGGCACTGCTTCATACTAAGCAACTATATATATTGTACTAAAGCAAAAGTTGCTCTCTTTCGCTTACCATGGAGGTCCCAAGGATCATGGTGGTGAGACTTGAGATCAGGGACTAAGTGATCATAGAGTTGAGACACAGAGGCTGGCTGCTTCTTAGGATGCAGAAAGTGAAGGACGAGTTCTTCGTCCGTCGGTGAGAACCGAAACCCAGGCGGTAGCTTCAGCATCTTGCGATCATCTTCTTCTTCCTTCTCCTTCGTATCTCTCATAATCACAAGCCAAAACCAGCAAAATTTAGCAACTGCTGATTATCCTATGCATAAACACACACGTTCTTGATGCTCTTTCCTTTCTTTACCAATTTCTATGATTGATTTCCACACACGTCTATATATAATAAACAGAGAGAGAGAGAGAGAGAGAGAGAGGGCGGCGGTACATGGAGGACTATGATATGTTAAGTGGAAAGGCAAGTCCTAATAGTGCCTGGTCTTTTAAAGGCAACAAGAGGAGAGAGTTGGATGATTTAGGCTGATCCCTTTTGTTGCAAGTAACTTTTTCCTTCTCTTATAATCCAGTAACCTAAATGCAATATTCTTTTTGATTTTCTGTTTATGGTCATTCTACAAAGTTCAAGTTAATTATCCAATGATACTCATTTGACTGTGTATCTAATAATTTAAGCATTTGAGTTGCAGCCTAAGGTTTTAAATTTGGCACTTTAATGTATAGAATGGATCTTATGTAATGGCTGTATTATTTACGTGGTGCATCACTCTTTAATAGAGTGATTGAGAACTATAAGAATTAAAAAATAAATCCAATTTTTTTCTTTCGATTCTTTTTATTGTGAATGGTGACTCAGAAAAAAATGGTGACTTTGTTGTCTTCTAAATATGATGGATAAGATACTTTCTTGATTTCCACGGCTGCAATATAGACGCACGATGATCAGACACAATGTTGTGTGTTCATGTTACAAGATACTTGAGAGATTATATGCTTGACTCATTGGGTTTTTCATTCAAAACTAGGATTTAATCTAAACTAGAAATTTGGTCAGGTGATAGATTCATCGAATATGTTGCAAAAACCTTTTCCCTATTCACACCCCTTATGCTTAAGACCAGTCTAAGGGACCGCAGAACATATTTGACAACTGGAGTTTAGTTTTGGCTAAGCGTACTTGGTGAGATTGGACTCAATCTAACAGGATCTACTGATCTACGATACATGGCGAATCTACTGCTGTCGAATTCATCGAAATCAAGTTCTCACTTGAGTCATTAAATGGATCGGTTTGAAGGTTGGAACCCAAACCCAAACCCAAGGACATGTAGTTTTCAGTTTGGAAAATCCGGCATCAATCAAGAACCAAACTGAGTAATTCAGGAGCTTGGATTGGACCGATCAGGGTCTAATGTATCATTATCAGGTAGAACCAAATCAGAGGCAGACCCCCAATTTGAGTGCGATGGAGAATCCAATTTGAGAGTTTGGTTTCGTTACGTTTGAGGTTTGTGACGAGGTTTTTGGCACCAATGGAGATAAAACATTCGCACCAACAAAAGAAAATGCGCTAAAAGACAGGCGCAGCAACAGCTCTTGATGATGATGATGTGCAACTAAACTTCAGGTTTCGTCTAAGTCTCTAGTTTGAAAGTTTGGCAGTTTGCGATGATATTGAAATGGGATAAGGAGCTGAAAGTAATCAGCAACTTTTGATGACCGAGAGCGGTTGCATGACAGTCGAACTAATCTTTTTGGTTCATTATCTTATTCTTATTTTTCCAAAGTGGAACTGCTCCTTGAGACGAGTTAGATCATATAAAGGACGAGAAATAATTCCTTAAATTCAAATGAATCCTTTCATCATCATCATCACGGATTGACGTACACTGAAATAGCTAATATTATAAAGCTCATGTACTATCTCCCAAAAGGCAAGTCCCCCCAAGGGAGAGAGTCAAGCCGCTGATAGGAAATACTTGATGAAATTGGCATCGAAATTCCTTGTTAATGTAGATGCACTTCACTAAAGATATTTTGATTAGGTCTTGCTAAGAATTGGCATCGAAATCCTTAAAGGGTTGATGAAACCTGCTCTATGGACCAGGTATAACACAAATTTAAAAGCTCAAATAGGTGGCACGAACATGAAACTATTGGTACTTGGCGAGGCATACAGAGAATTGAGCTTATAGGCCATCAAGAATTGTCCAATTCCACTTGTTCATGATCGAATATCTGCGTAACTTGCCATTAATATCAATTGTTTGTCTCTAATTCTCAGTGTACCTCAAGGTCAGTTATTTGCCATCAATATTCTCGGGTGATCCAAGAATTTCTTCTTTGCAAGAAGTTAAATAAAATCAAAGTCCAATCAAGTAATGCTACTTTACTCTCGGCCAAACAAAAGTACACAATCAACTAGGGTTTTTTTCTTGGCAATCAACCCATCAACACAGAGATAAAACATATGTAACGAGTCCAATTTTGTAGTAATTGAACTACAGATGCTCTACTCATGAAACCCAGAAACACTTTCAAGGGTTTTTCCGAGGAACCATGAAGACATCTTCTAGTGATAGCTTAAAGTCATCATGACAAAGTTTCATGCACGCATGCTTACGAGTCTTCAACTTTCTGTAAAACTCCAGAATCGGGACGAGACGGGACACCCTAGCGAGTGCCTGGTGGAGTGTGCTCTCGTTGTGGATGTGATGTCTCCATTTATACGTTTGACCTTTGCTTCAATCATCTCTTTTTCCTACGTGTCCATCTCTGATGCACACAACTGCATCATATTTCCTTGACCTGCCCGAACTCCGTGTCTTCTCTTTTTTCAGACGCATCATTTCAAAAGGTCTCACCAACTAAAGCAAGCAACAGTTCCGGGTCGAAGTGACCTCTAGCTGCGATCACTGTCCATGTGTCCTTTTAGTTTGAATTCGACGATGATAATGCCACTTTTTCTTAGGGGGAAAACAAACGATGTTGTAATAATGGTAGCATGTGGAAGGGATTGATGCGATGAGGGCGTTGGAAAAAGGACAGCGCAGCATATGATGAGAGATTTAAATTGTTCGAAGGGGACAAATATCTGCTTGAAGGACCCCTAAAAAGAAAGGGTTTTGATGCCCATCGCAAAAGTTCTGTTCTGGTGGACGAGAGACAGTTGGATTGCGTAATCATGACGATGCAGATCAAGAACTGAGCGCAATCATAGAAACTAACACTATCTGAGCTCGAAAAGAACACTGGTTTGATTCAAAATAATAACCAGACACCAGCTCATGCATGAGTTTCTTTCATTTGAATCATTATCCACTATTCTATGCTCGAGTTACCAGACAAACGAGTGATTCAATATTTGAATGGCGTGACAGGTTGATGTTACAATGATTTTAGACAAAGAAATTGTGAATGAGTTAGTGAGATATTGGTGAATCTAAGATTTGTCCACTTAAGTAGAATTCTGCATCAACCAAAGGAAAAAAGGATCCTTGCAAAAAAAGATTATATGCACTTTATTGGTCAATGAAGCCCATCATCCGCTCAAATTTTATTCAAATTGACATATAGAGAAGGCATGCATGTTTATAACTTGATTTATATACTAGTTGAAAAAAACTTTATTATCCACAAGAACTAAAAAGGAAACACTTATCTCATGTACAAAAGTATAATATTTGTGACACGGCCCATGTAAATCGAGCACGATAGTAACTGATGGTACCAAAGCAGTACCCTTCTTGTAGGTATGTGATTTGTGAACGGACTAGATAGAGTGAGGTAAGAGGGCTCGGACAAGATATGCCTCTTGGATCCTTCTAGGATGGCAGATGAGACATGAATGAAGCAAACAACACATCAAATAGGGGGAGAGTACTCCTTTTGGAAGCTTGGCCCATGTGGACCGAGCCGGATCATTACCAATTGTACCAAAGCATGACCCTTCCAATAGGGTTGCGACTCATGGACGGACTAAACAAAGTGACCACAAAGGTGTGAGAGTTCAGATAAGATGTGCTTCTTGGCATTCTTATAGGATAGGAGAAGGGATATGAATGGATTAGGCAACATATAGAATAGGAAGGGTATCATTAGGCGATACGAGCCAATACTAACATGGAACCTCACTTTTTAAATGAGGAAGTTTGTGACGTCTCAAGTCCCACATGAGATGAGAGAGGCCCTATCGAATGATTCATAAGTAAGCACGTGTCTCTAAGCGGTCACCATCCAAAACCGAGCCGTTGTATATTGTTTTGTTGATGGCACATAATTCTTTTGGTCATGCATTATTTCATCTCTACAGTAAAAATCTGCACGTTTTAGACTGCCATTTCCACATCAAGTACAGGAATGAGATCTTAAGGAATCTGCAAGCTCAATTTGACATTCACGCTATATTTTCCAATCTCACACCTGTTTCTGATAGACTCTTTCAAAACCACACTCCACGAGAGAGAAAAGTCCTTTTCGAGACCCGAAATTTGAGCGACAACATCTATGCCATCAGTGGTAGGCTACTTGGCCAGGCAGGATGGTTGATATCCCACGTCCATCAGCATTCGACTTCACGCAAGGACTCGCTGGAAGCTATAGAATGATGCAAATAGTAGCTACCTGAGAATCATCTGCATTATATGATTAATTAAGCAAAGCTAAGGCTCTCTCCGTTTGTTTCGGGATAAAATGGATGGTTTGAAAATTATTTTTCTAAAAATAATCAATTGTATCGTTTGAAATAATTACTCAATGAAAAAAATTTTATTATCAACAATAATATATATCTAAATATTTTCGTAAACGATGAAATTATTTTTCGCTCATTCATTTTTTTAAGGGATATGAACAATCATTTTTAGGAAAACTGTTTTCCAAAATGTGGATTCTTCACAAAACAAACGGATGTTTCGCGAAAAGTGGATGATATGGAAAATATTTTTTTAAAAATAATCGATTGCATTGTTTGAAATAATTAGTCGATGAAAAAAAATTATCGACAATATGCACACTTATTTTTGTGGGCAATGAAATTTTATTTTTCGTTCGTTCATTTTTGTAAGCGATATGAGCAATTATTTTTAGAAAAAAAATTCAAATCATTTATTCCCTGCGAAACTAACGACCCCTAAATCTCTAATATTTTCTTATTGGTCTATCAAAGCTCGCTATCTACTAATTCGCACGCACGCAATAGGGGATGTAGCGTGGGGATTAAGATTGAACACTCTTCACACCTAGATAATTTGACCATAGAAGTACCGATTTTTTTTTGCAAGTGTTGATAAGTATCAAAAAGATGTTACTGAAATAAAATAATCTGTGACTTCTTTTTCAAGTGATTCGTTAGTAACTTCTAGCATTTTTGTGAACTTACTAACTTTCTTGTATAGTTTACATATTAATATTTATCGTACTAACCTTACCAAAAAAAATAATAATTATCGTACTAACTTCCCAACTTTTGTTTGCATATCTCACCAAAACTTTGAATCTAGTAAATTTTAAAATGAAATTGTCAACTTAAATAAGGGTGGTTGACCGACTTTTGTCGATTACTAACTAATTTTGGGTTACTTATTCTTATTTGGGCCCTCACCAACGTTTTATTTTTTTTTCCCCTATTTTACCAACCTTTCTATTAATATCCCCTTACATTTACCTACTCTTTTCTACCGAAAAATCAATGTGGCTGGTAACAATTTTTTAAAATCAATTTTTTACACTCATCTACTATATTGTAATTTACCGGCATGAAAAAAAAAATCCATCTGCTTAAACATGATGATAGAATGGTCCGTAACAAGTACTATCAATACTCGTGCGACACAAAACCAAGAGCTATTCTAGGATACACATAATAGGTCAGGAACATCTCTAGTTTTGTTCACAAAATATAAAATGGCCACTCTTTGTTTGTAGGCCTTCCTGATGCTTCGTCTGGGGCCAACAAGCTCCAAGCTTCGAAGTTTGTTGTCTCAATCGTAGGTTTCGTACAAGTTATAGTCACTTACTTGCACCTATGCAACGACGTAAGATCGATCTAAGCATGATAATCATCTGATCGACCACAATATTCTTAGTTTAAAGAGCTAAAACACTATGAGTCTATGACTCACCTTGGTCGTCGAGAATGGGATAACGAGGTCTTTGAAATGATAAAAAAACGTAAAAATGGAAGAAATCAGAGAAGAATACTGATGAATTTTTTTATTTGAGAAAACCCTTCAAAATCAGAAATGGAAAAGTCACGGGGCTGCACTACGCAATTTTTTTTAACTATTAGTATCTAGTTTTGACACACAAAAAACCGATTAGTATCGAGTTACAATACAAGAAAAGTACGATTCTTATATCTTGAATAAAGTGTTATGAACACTAGGTGAAAGACGAATGTACAAGTAATATTAATAAAAGAAAGGGATAAGTACAATAGAAGTCCTAAAACTTATCATGAAAGTGTAATTGAATCTTAAACTTGTCATAAAAGTGCAGTTGAGTCCTAAAACTTGTAAAATTGGTCCAATCAAGTCTCCCCATTAATTGCATTTTTTAAAAATTTTAAAATTTGATTGCACTTTTTTAACAAGTTTTAGGACTGGATTGCATTTTTTAAAAGTTTTAGGACTCGATTGCACTTTCGTGATAAGTTTTAGGACTTGATTGCACTTTTTGAAAGTTTTAAGATTTGATTGCATTTTCCTAACACATTTTAAGACTTCAATTGCACTTACAAATAGTCCTTAAACTTTGACACAATGTGTAGTGTGTCCCTGAATATTTAATTTGTTTAATGCCATCCCTAAATTTTAGTCCAATGTGCAATATGATCCATAAAATTTTAATTTATTCAATATAGTTCCTAGACTTTTGGTACATCAATTTAATTCATGAGCTATGTGAAAATGTTAAATGTTGTCTTTAACATTAAATTAATGGAAGAACAACGTTGAACATTTTCATATAGTTTAGAGACTACATGAACATGTACCAAAAGTTCAGGGACCACATTAAACAAATTAAAGTTCGTGGACTATAATGCAATTGGGATAAACTTCAGAAATCATATTGAATAAATTAGAAATTTAGAAACCACATTACACATTGGACCAAAGTTTAAAAAGCATTTGTGTCATTATTTAAAAAAAAATTCTACATATACTAAGAAAATGTGCTAACATTTCTTTTACTAAGTGATGCAACATGTGATTATTGATGAATTAATTGCAATAAATGATTTTGTAGGAAAATTACCAAAAAAGTCATAAACATATTGCAATTGTGCTAATTCAGTTCCAAACCTTTTTTTTTTTACCAATTGAGTCCTAAACCTTTTGCATTTATGTCAATTCAGTCCATTTGGATTATTTTGGCCAAAAAACGTTGACATGGACGCCGGCCGTCTTACGTGGCGTTGACATGAACAATTTTAAATATTTTTTTAATAATTTTTTTATTTTTTCTATTTTTTTCTTTTCCTTTTCTTTTTTTCTTTGTCTTCCCTTCTTCCTCTAATCGGTCGACCTCACCGACCACTAGCAACGGCGACCCTCGCCCACCCCTGGCAAGACTCGACCTTGCCATCGATGTGCTAGGTCAACCTCACCTTGCCGTTGGGTGGGGAAAAGTGTCATAGAAGTCCTAAACCTTTTGTATTTGTGCCAATTTAGTCCTAAACCTTTTTTTGGTGTCAATTCAGTCCTAAACCTTTTGCATTAGTGCCAATTAAGTCCTAAACCTCTTTTTTGTGCCAATTCAGTCCTAAACCTTTTGTATTAAAGCCAATTCAATCCCAAACCTTTTGTATTGGTGCCAATTAAGTCCTAAACCTTTTTTTGGTATCAATTGAGTCATAAACCTTTTGCATTTGTGCCAATTAAATCCTAAATTTTTTGTATTTAGGCCAATTCAGTCCTTCCGGTTAATTTAGCTCAAAAAGATTTAGGACTGAATTAACACAAATGCAAAAAGTTTAGGACTGAATTGGCACCAATGCAAAAGGTTTAGGACTCAAGTGGCACCAAAAAAAGGTTCATGACTCAATTGGCATAAATGTAAAAGGTTTAGGACTGAATTGGCACAAAAAAAAATTTTAGGACTAAATTGGCACAAATGCAAAAGGTTTAGGACTGAATTGGCACAAAAAAAGGTTTAGGACTAAATTGGCACCAATACAAAAGATTTACGACTTTTTTTACACTTTTACCCCGTTGGGTGAGGCTCGCCATGTTCAACTAGCGAGTTCAATCTTTGCCTTCGCTATCATTGGCAAGGCTTAACCTAGTCATGACTTGGCAAGGTCAAGCCTTGCCAGGGGTGAGTGAGGCTCGCCCTCGCCAATGATCAATGAGGTTAAGCTCACCAGCCCTCGCCTCTGGCCGATCATCAAGATTTAGCAACTAGTTAGAGGAAGAAGGGAAGAAAAAAAAAAGAAAGAGAAAGAAAAGAAAAAATAGCAAATTTATTATATATTATTTAAAAATATTCACATCACTGCCGGCCGCACCACGTAGGACAATCGGTGTCCATATCAGCATTTTCCAGTTAAAATTGACCGGATAGACTGAATTGGCACAAATGCAAAAGATTTAGGACTGAATTGGTCAAAAAAAAAGTTCAGAACTGAATTAGCACAATAATAATAGGTTTATGACTTTTTTGGTAGTTCTCCCATGATTTTTTTCTCATGTATGATAACACATCAGTGAGTTACACCAATCAATCACGGGCTGAATAAGAACAAGGAATGGGCCGCTGTAGAGAATGTAATAGCCTAAGCTCTTCACATGGCTCATTCTGATGTTGGTATAGATGCAGCCCATTTTGCTAGTGTAACTTCCCATTTTAATTGATCAAAAAGGTCTAATTTGACATAAAACGATGTAACTCGAGTTCTGGTATATGAAGCATGTATCCTTATGATCTTGTAAATATAATACTAAGTTATGTCGAGGTGAGTCAAATTTCTAACTCGAGTTCTGGTACATTGGAGAATGTGAATGTTGGAGATGGTAAACTTAATGCTTAATAAAAAACTCAGCATTTTAACTTTTAAGTCATTTTTTCCCTTATTTTGCAGGGTTCTCAGTCTTGTTTCGGTAGGACGTGTATTTCTATTACTATAAAATTCATCAATGAAATGATTTCTTTTACTTTTTTACGAGTAATGTGTAAATGAATTAGTGTAAGCTGGGGCATTTTCCTTGATTGATCTTCTTGGAAGAGTGAAAGTGCAAACTCATTGGGCTCTTGGAGCAAGGGATAGTCCAACAATGCACCTATTTGTTCCTCCCAAAATAAACTTGTGTAATCAAAAGATAAACAATGAATAGAAATTTCCCTCGAGACAACAATTTATATACTTAGTCTTAATACTGCCGGTTTTAATCGTTCCTATACTTCTTCATTATGGATAAAATCTACCGAGAAATATTTCAATATCAAATTCGGATATTCCGCCTTATAAAAATTAAATTAAGAAACTCTCATGTAGGTGTGAAGAGATTGCAATGTAATATTTTTAGGTAATTTTCTTCATCAAGAATGCCGAACTAGACTACTTCACAGTTCGAACGATTCCACAGTACCATTTCCAAATTTTTGGTACATTTTCGAAAGAGTTAACAAACCTAAAAAAAATGGTTGGTAAAAAAATTAATTATTGGTAACTTACCTACAATTTTATGAAATTACCAACCTTTTATAACAGTTTGTAAATTATCAATTTTTTTTTACCTTTTACCAAGTTGTTTTTTTTTTTGGGCCAATGCTTCAAATTTACCATCTCTTATTTGAATTTACCAATCTTAATTCGAGTGACTTATCAATTTCTTTTCCGATTACATTATCAATAAAATTTGGATTATGAATTCTCATTTGAGTTAATTACCAATGTTTATATGGTTTTTTATTTATAAATTTTTGTTATCATTCACCAACTATTATTTGTGTTTCTTAACATATGCCTTAAATTTATCAACTCTTATATGAACGTACTGACCTTTGCTTGAGTGACTTACTGTCGTTTCCCCCAATAGACTACAATTTGTATTTGTTTACCAACTCTCATTCAAGTTGCTTATCGATGTTACTAACTACCAATTTTTCTCCGCTTAAATTACCAGTTTCGTTTGTGCCACCAAACCTTATTGTAAGTTGCCAACGCTTTTTTTTTTTTTAAAATTACCAACTTCTCTTATCTCTGACAAAAAAAAATATCTTCTATCACTTTTTACTAGCTTTCATTTACCTTTATAATCCATGCTTTATATTTACCAACAATCATATGAAATTAACAGTCTTTTTATGAGTGACTTACCAACTTCTACCGGGTAATTTTGGTTTATCAACTCTCATATGAGTTATTTGCCAATGCTTATTTAGTAAGTATAAATAAATGCCAGAACGTAACTCAAATGAAAGTTGGTATTATGGTATTTTAATAGGAGAAAAGTTGGTGAGTCAAACTAATTTAGATTGGTAATCTCTAAAAAGAGTTATAAGTTTAAGCGGTTCTAACCAAGACAAATAAAACCTAATAACTCAATAGAAAAAGTTCGTAAATTCAAAAGATCATTAACCTTTTATAAATAACTCAAATAAAAGCTGATAGTCCAAAACTAAGTAATTTCGTTTAAGAGTTTGTAAATTTGAAAATTTAGTAAGTGGTGCAAATAAGAGTTAGTACAACAATCGATAAATTGCAAACTATCAAAAAAAATTGGTTATTTCGTAAAAGTGTTTGTAAGTTACTAATAAGTTACTAATAAGTTATATAAAAAAAGTTGCTGATAATTCTTTGTCAGCTGTTGACACCTATTTTTAATTTAGACCTATTTTTAATTTAGAGGTCGGTCGCGACACCAATAATTGTCAAAACTTACTGGAATTTATCGAAATTCTGTCTCAACAACAGAATTTATCGAAATTCTGCTTACAGATCATATGTAGACCAACCGCTGTCGACCAACTTCTTGGGAATCTGCAAATAATTTTGTTTGCATGGATTTGCTAAACTCAAAGATGATGCAATAATTTTGTTCTCCTGAGAAAAGAACCAAACACACCTTTGTTTTGGGATAACGGCCCTCGTTTTGTGTAGCAATACAACCCATTTTTTTGTGGACAAATAATGCTAAACCCATCGCAATTTTATGCATGTTAAGACAATTATTATTGCTGACCAAAAAAAAAGACAATTATTATCAATAAAAAAACCAAAAAAAAATCACAGGATATTTTTCAGGGATCCAACCATAGGGTTGTCTTATGGGCTTCATTTGTTTTCTCTCACAACTCACTGCAGAACCAGTCCAGCCTTTTCAAGAGAGTCTCGTGAACGCAACAGCAGAAACGACACAGACGGAAGAGAGTACATTTTTCTACGTCTCTCTCTCTCTCTCTCTCTCTCTCTCTCTCTCTCTCTCTCTCTCTAAAACCCGATGTTCATCAGTTGAGGTTTTCTTGTTTTGTGCGCAAATGGACAGACTGAAGAGTGGTTGTCTTCTTGTTTTCAAGTGAAAGAGTGAACGTGGGTCTCTTATTCATTTTCTTTTGGGCATATAATGTAAGTTTGCCATTTTCTTGGGGAAAGCATTATAGCTCCTTCTGTGATGATCAAGACATAGGAAGACAGCGAAGAGAGATGTGATTTTTCTACTTGACCAAGATCTGGCACTTCTTATATAAATGGTGGCCCAATGGTTACCCGATGGGGCAGTGGGATCGTCCGTAGATGATCCACTTGAGCTCGAAAGATGAAGTGAGAAGAATCCAAAAGAATAACAGGGAAAAAAACGAGGAGGAAAATTGTTGGAAATTGACTTCGAAAATGGGTAGAACAATGAAGTGAGACTTTGAGGCGTGATATCACTTTCTTTAAGGAATTATTTGCCCCACGAAGTTGCTAATGGTCACCGGCAAATT
Source organism: Syzygium jambos (assembly GCA_031216235.1). NCBI lineage: Eukaryota > Viridiplantae > Streptophyta > Magnoliopsida > Myrtales > Myrtaceae > Syzygium > Syzygium jambos. Next base: position 7,359,068 of record CM062228.1, read on the forward strand.
TCCTCCAGGATACAACAAAGTCTCGATGAGAATACTAGATAGCAATTCTAGTATTTCTCCAGGGTCTCTCTACGAAACAATTCGAGAAGATGGCTGTGTTTTTAGGGAAGAAAATTTCGGAAAAGAAAGAAAAACGTTCTGTCATGCCAAAAAATCGACGAGTATATATAAAGGCATTTTAACGACCGATGGCAACCTTTCGATAAACGGTTAAAAAATCAAACACAACTCTTCGGTCGACAGTTTATAATTGAAAAGGTATGCAGCCGAAATGGTTTATGAAAAGACACGAAAATTCGGAATTAAAAAATTAAAAATAATGAATATATATTTTTTCACGAAATTCCGAATTTCATAATTTCCAAAAATTTCAAAATTAACGAAGACACCCTTTCGACTAATAACAGTCATAAAGAAACGGCATGACATAAAATAAAAATAATTAAAAAAATAAAGTAGAGGATTAGGCTAATTAATCGCGCAATTATTCGCGCCCCCGCACGCGGGTATCATGGGTCTAGCCCATATTTCATATGTTTCTTCTGAACACACAAAAGAAGCCCGCACTTATAAACAAGCCTACTTCACTTCATATTATCTATGTGGGACGTAAAAAAATCACTTTTGTTTATTTTACAAACAAACTTTCAACAAAAATATATTCATATATTATCACCATTTATCTGCAACGTCGGTCTGGCGCAACCCCTGTCCCAATATGATAGAGCAAAAGAATGACTAAAACTAACCTATAGTGAAGTTAATTGGCTATTTGACTAAAGTTTCGAGTCCTGAGTATTGAGTCCATGGAGAAGTTTACTTTCAATATGGGTTAGAGCTGTGTTTTAGCATAATTGAGAGTGTAATTTCCAGATTTCTAATTAAGCTCATCATTGTGTTTATAAACAGTTGAGATATGTTGGCTACAATTTTTATTATTCGGTACATAATAGTCTCCTTCTTCAATCATGCATCGTTACCTTTTCTTTTTTTTTTTGGGTCAAAATGGTTACCTAATCATGTAGTTTGTTAATGATGACAGAATCTAATTTAACCACCTAATCTTAGTATATGTAATCACTATCGTCGGTTTCATAAGTGCACTCTAAGTTGAGTGATTAATGAATTGTTCCAAAAACTTAAACTTTTGGATTAGGGTGCTTATTATATTGTATAACTTAAGATTCCCCTGGACACAAAGGTTTGTGTATAAAAGAAAGCATGCAAACCGGATATGCATGACCCGCGAGCAAAGATTTGTTGAAATACATTCATAAAGAAGGGAACTTATGAATGAGCGAAGGGGTGTGAGGATTTGAACTCGAAAACCTTTGACTTTTGATATCAAAAGTCTGCAACTGTTTACTCCAGAATTTGAGCTTTTAAATTGAGTCTGCATGTAAAGTCGAACAAGATTCAGGGGTCACCACCACCAGAAACTCAACAGACAGAAACAAACGAAAAGAAAATAAGGCCCATGGCACGTCATCACATCTTTTGATTTACTAAAGAAATGAATACTAACTGAGAACCAAAACTGTGGACCAAGAACTTGAACAATAATGCCAGAAAAAGATAACATATCCCATACCACGATGAGTAAAACTAACGTAACATAAACGCTAAATGATTACCTTTACATGGAGATCTACACGTCTCTACATTCTGCATACAAAGCATGCATCCATTGCATGCATAACACTACTCTATACGTTAAACTTAAGTACCTAAGCATCTGTCATAAACGGTTTGGACAGTTAGAGAACAGTGGTGATGCCGATCAATTCTTTCGGAGGACTCATCCACATTCTTGCTAGGTCATCTGCATTATCCATACCAAGCCCTCTCATATCCCTCCCCGAGATCACAGAACTGCATAACACTTGGTTCCAAACCAGCACATATCTCCATCCTCTACCTTTTGGATATGTATGTAGTTTTGCGAGTCTCACCGTACAATATTTTGGCACTTCATATATATAATAGTAAAGAAGGTTGAAAGTTGACGAGCGATATCTTTTATACAGAAAGGTCGCACGTTAAAGAAGGTGAAGGACAGGGACATAGGGTTCACGGGCAGAGTCCCTGTTGAGGAAGGTGGCCTAACACATAAAAAAATATATATGTTGATGCAGTTGGAGAGCAGTGTTTGGTGGTTTAGGGTTTTTTAGATCCATTTTTTATCTTCGAATTTTCCTCCTTTTCTTTTTTTTGGGTGGCTCCACGCCTATGTTGGTGTGAAAGACCACAGAACTATAAAGAAGTTCACGGGTGCGAATTCACCTCCACGTCCAGACAAATTGAAGCTTCACAAACTGAGGTACAATGACAAATGGTGATTGGAAGACCCTCAAACAAGAAAATCTCCATCTTTAACTCTCGACCACACAAAAGATTCGCCATCCCCCACATGACTTCACTTTAATCAAATCATCAGATCAGGGCCATTAATCTGAGAGTCTTTTTTCCATCATTTTCATAAACTCTTGCTTCTTGTGGTGGACACGTGGATTGGCCTGGGTTGAATTTTATGGCTACATTTGGAAGAGATGGTCCAGATCGTTCATTTAATCTGGGCATCAGATGAATTGAGGTGACCAGTCAAATCATTGCTATTGATGGTCTCTATATTAATATGAATTTCTTGACCTTTCAATTTGTTGTTTTTGTTTTTTTGGTCGAATTTCAATTTCTTGTTTCCACTAAGAATCATGCAATTTCAGCCACAAGTTAGAGGCCCCACAGGGACCACACCTGCTTTGTTTGTGGTCACAATCTAAAGATGCCACTGCCAGGTCCTCCATGTAAGTTACAGAAAAAAGAGGTATTATTACATTTCTAGGCATTGCATTTTTTAGATATTTTTGGAAGAAATTTCTTAGGTTTAAATTGATTCAGCTTACGAGATGATAAGACGACTTATCCGTAATGGCACAAAGCACTGTTAAGATGCATGTGTAATTTATGTTAAAAAAAATTTCGTGTTGGATGTTTGATGTGATGAAAAGCAATTAATATATCATAATTAGATCACAATTTATTGGCTTAAATTTTTAAGAAAATGTGGGTCCAATTAATTATATTGAAGAGACCAACAAGCATAATCATTTCAAGATTAGCTATAGAACATAATTTGCATGGCCTGCATTTGAGATGACAATTAGATTTACTACATTTTTGCCAACAATACATTTCTCAGCAAAAAGAAGGTAAGTTTCACCATCACTTAATAATGTCACGTCTAGACTTACACAGTGGCAATTATTTGAGAGGCATGGCAATTTTCTTGAATTATATACGAGGCATCTTTTCGAAATTTGCATGAAATAATGCACCTAGATTTTACGGTGATGGAAGGAGCCACACCACCCAAGTGGCATATAATTGACATTTAAAAATACTAAGAATTTTCTAAAAGAAGGATACATATCCTTACTAAGAATGAGCACTCCAAATCCATTAGGTTTAAAAAGAAATTAGGACATCCATTAGTGGCTAAAATACGCAATACCGTGTGCAAATTATGGAATAAACTTATGATCATGGAATCAACTCAATCATCAAATTAGAGATTATAAGTTCATAATCCTAATGCATGCCCATTTTGGGTGGAATAGATCTACTAATTCTTTATTTCAGTTAGTATCGTTTCTTTTAGTTAATGTGAATATACATTGTTTGATGTCAAGAATATTTTCATCAATTTGCCACAAGCCATGTTGTCATGTGACTTGATATGAAAAATCTATCAAATATGACATAGAATTTTTTTTTTCCTACATATCTATTGAATCCCGCATTTTAAGTGAGAAGGAAAAACAAATGTTTTATAATTGCTCAAGTGACACTTTAATATTGCCAGCGCAAGTCGTGTCGACTTATCTTGTCATGTATAACAATCCATTGAACTAAGCTAAAACAACATTGCTCAGAATCCATGTTCGACTTCTAGTGTTGGTTGGTAGTAGTTTGAGCAAGCTTGTATGCATGCTAATTAACTAAGCCTAACTTTATGGTCGATAGTCCAATCAAATGCATATCATTCGCGTCGAAGAGTAGAATTGAATTTAATGCAGAGACTGGCTTCATGATATAAGAGAACAAAAGACGTGCGTTCATCATACCCCCATCCTTTTTTTAGAATAGAGATCCTCTAAAATTAAGCATAATTGCAGAGTCATCTCGTGTTGATGTGACGGCCTCCGAAGGAGACAAATTCAAGCTGCATTTTCGCCCACTAAGTCTAAAGGATCTCAAAACATTTTTTTCAAGGTGTGAAATTTCAATTAACTTGTTACCTCGACTCATAACTCCTTCAAATTACATGTGGTCTAATCAAGAACCGATGAGAATTGCCCTTGCCAGATTTGTCGTAGGCCAACCTCGAGCCTTGCCTGGAGAGGCAAGGCTCGAGATCGGCCCACGCCAAATTCAGTGAAGACAACCCTTATCTCTGGCAACCGGCAAAAGAAAGAAATAAAAAAATAAATAAGAAATTTTCTTTTCTAAAAAGTTACAAAAATTATTCACGTCAGTGCCCGTCAAAATTGGTTAAATAGACTCAATTGGCAAAACATAAATTGGCACAATTATTACAATTGAAAGGTTTAGGGCTAAATTAGCACAAGTACAATAAATTTAGGACTTTTTTGATAATTTTCTCGGATAATATATGATTCATTTGCAAGTTGATATCACTGGCTCTTGTTGCGCATTTGAACACGACCAACTTGTTTAAGAATACATGTCATATCCTTTGATATGAGAATTTTCTTAGTATCTTCTGTCCTAGCATTGCTCTTTTTGGATAAAATTAGAGTACCACAGGCAACTCACTCATTTCGTGCTCTGCCAAGATTGATTTTTGCTAATTTTCCAACATGTGGGTTTCAGAAAACTGATCGGCCCACTGTTATTTACACTGCCTCTCAGGACTACGATATCTTGTTTTAAAATCATAGACATATCACAGAAATATATCAGGAATCTTGAGAAACAATAGAAAAATCACAGAACCAGGCTGTACAATTGACTTGTTAAGCTCTCGCGGGAAATGCAATGCAAAGCTTGCTCAATCAATTCTCCCATCAAACCACCCCAGCAAGAGAACTGCAACCTAACCGCGTCTCTTCACTGTAATCTTGTTCTTTTTCCACTTCAGATTTTTGGTTCAAAGCATAAAAAATTCACAGAGACATGATTACGGCTCACAAGGCACAACTAGAGGGACCGAGAGAGGGAGAGAGATTGCACGTACCACACTGGCACGTGAAGTGTATATGCACAGCTACAAACTTCAATGGCATTATGACTTCAAGAAACAGCAAGAACGAGTTCACGTGAACCCCCCCATGTAACATATGCAAAATGGTTCCTCCATTTTAGTCTCTGTTAAAGAAAAAAAGAAAGCCTACATGTTTAACTGCTTTGTGTCTTATTTTGGCCGAGTTTACTGTACCTTGCATTGAGTTGAGGCTCAAACATTACTTCAATCTTGACCCATAAAAGGGAGGGGGGACAAGACAAGAAAGCAGAGAGAGAGAGAGAGAGAATATAGTTCAGTAGTTTTCATAAACTTGGCACAGAACTTGAGCCTGGCTTGAGAAGCTGACTAAACTCAAAACACATTGTTGCGATCTTCTCTTTCAATGAAGCAACAAGGGTGTGAGATTGAAGCCATCGGTATCAACTACAGAATCAATACAAGAAAGGCAGAGTTTCGTTTCCCAAAGTTCAATGGGAAATTAGAAGGAGAAAAGAAACCAAAGCAAGGCAGTCAAGATCGGGGAGTTAAGCAAGTCCTGAAGGACGTGAATTGCAGGGCGAAATCATGGGAAATCCTTGCAATCGTTGGCCCCAGCGGTGCCGGAAAGTCTTCATTGCTCGAAATCCTGGCGGGAAAAATCGCCCCGCAAAACGGTTCGATCTTTGTGAACCAGAAGCCCATTGACAAGGCTCATTTCAGGAAGATAACTGGCTATGTTACTCAGAAGGACACTCTCTTCCCACTCCTGACTGTTGAGGAGACCTTGATGTTCAGTGCCAAGCTGAGGCTGAGGCTTCCTGGATCACAGTTGGCCTCAAGGGTCAAGTCTCTCATCCAGGAGCTCGGGCTAGAACACGTGGCAGGCACCAGGGTCGGTGACGACCGTTTCCGCGGGGTCTCTGGAGGAGAGAGGCGGCGCATCTCGATTGGGGTCGACGTTATACATGACCCTCAGGTCCTGATTCTCGATGAGCCCACTTCAGGGCTGGATAGTAACTCGGCCCTTCAGATCATCGATCTGCTCAAGACGATGGCTGAGACCCGAGGCCGGACTGTGATCCTCAGCATACACCAACCAGGGTATCGGATTGTGAAGCTGTTCAACTCAATCCTATTGATGGCCAATGGCTCAGTGCTTCACCAGGGAACTACTGATCAGCTTGCTGTCCAGGTGGGGCTCATGGGCTTGCCGAATCCACCTCATGTGAATGTCATTGAATTTGCCATCGATTCCATCGAGGCCATCGAGAGCCACCACTACTCGCAAAACCAAGTGCAACAAGTCGAAATGCCTCCTCAGTTACCACCACAGAAGAGAGAGGAAGGACTGGGAGGCGAGAGCCGGAGTGGCAAGTTCACTCTCCAACAGCTCTTCCAACAATCCAAGGTCGTTGATGAAGACACCATCGATGTCGGGATTGACCTCCCTCACTGCTTCGCTAATTCCCGGCTGGGAGAGATTCTCGTGCTAACACACCGGTTCTCGAAGAACATTTTCCGGACCAAGGAGCTCTTCGTGTGGCGGACGATCCAAATGCTGGTCTCGGGGCTTGTCCTTGGCTCCATCTTCTACCACTTGAAGGATGATCTGGATGGTGCTCGAGAAAGGGTGGGCTTGTTTGCATTCATCTTGACGTTCTTGTTGTCATGCACTACGGAGGCTCTGCCGATCTTTCTGCAGGAGAGGGAGATTCTGATGAAAGAGACATCATGTGGAAGCTACAGAGTCTCATCCTATGCAATTGCAAATGGGCTTGTTTACTTGCCATTTTTGCTCATCCTTGCAGTGTTATTCACAATGCCATTGTACTGGCTTGTTGGGTTAAACTGCAATTTTACAGCATTCCTACATTTCTTGCTGATAATTTGGTTGATTCTGTACACGGCGAACTCAGTCGTGGTGTGTTTCAGTGCCCTGGTGCCAAACTTCATCGTCGGGAACTCGGTGATCTCGGGCGTGATGGGTTCCTTCTTTCTGTTCTCGGGCTACTTCATCTCGAAGCAGGAGATACCGAATTACTGGATTTTCATGCATTATGTTTCGCTGTTCAAGTACCCATTTGAGGGCTTCCTGATCAACGAGTTCTCGAATTTGGGTAAGTGCTTGGAGTTTATGTTCGGGACATGCGTGGTGACCGGAGAGGACGTGCTCAGAGAGGTAGGTTATGGAGAGGAAAGCAGGTGGAGGAACGTGCTCGTCATGGTTTGTTACATCTTGGTTTACAGATGCATTTCCTATGTCATCCTTAGATGTAGATGCTCCCAGAGAGGCCTCCGAGGTGCTCTAGCTTGAAGACAATGAGGTTTTGCTGGTCGAGTGATGGTTGGTGGGTGACCCCTCCTTGTCCCTCCGTCTCTCTCTCCTTGAAGAAGATGCTTCTTGTGGCTGTAATATTTTCTTTAAAACAAATATACATCAATGTTTAAATAGTCTTTTTAAAGTACACCGTCTGTAGTTCGAAATTTTTGCATTAGAAACTCATCTTCGGCATGCTCAAGCGCCTATAGACGACGCCGATCACATCGAAAGAAATGGGTCCGACCCAGATATCAGATTCTGTACAATTTAGTAGCTAAATAAGCGCTGTCCATACGATCCAAATCTCCTGTCCATGAAAAAGCACTTATAAACTCAAGTGCACATTTTGGAGTCTGAAGTGATTTTTCTGTTCCTCCATTTTGATGGTCGATTCCTCTCTAGTGAAGATATTTCACATCATGTTAACATAATACACACTGATGTATCAGATTCTGTTCTGATCGTGATTCTAGACAGAGGTCAAACAGATTCAAAGGGCTACTGTAAGGGTATCACCAGCCTGTCAAATGAAAAGCTCCAATAGTGACACCTCGCAGATGTCCACCGCAAGAACAATCTGTCCCGCGTTAATCTCATATGCAGATAGTCTACAAGATCAAAAATTCCATCTGGTTGCAGAAGGTAGCCAAGTAAGCCAATTTGGTTGTTCATGCCCACCACAATGTGATTGTGATTGCAACACAGCACACTATGGAAACATGGCAGCTCCAGCTATGAATCGATATAGGAAATCCCAGTCCGTAAAAGCTAATAGGTTCTCAATAGGAATCTCGTGATTGGCAAGCTCTCACAAATTCTAGATCTAAACTAACCGAAGCAGAATCATAAAGTGGCGGCAGCGAATAAAAAGGAAAAGTTAAGCATGACAATCTAGCATATTAGCCAAGAGAAGCAGTAGTCGCCACACCATATCCACACAGCTACTTCAGCCACGCTCACTTTCTCCAATTGCTCCAGCTGATGGTAGGTTATCCAATCGAAATTCAACAGACCAACTATTCCATTAATCATTTTGGCAGGAAAAAACTCGTCCACAGCATAATTTTCTAATACCAAAACTCAACCAGGCCCCAAGGAAAAAGAGTAGCACAAGCATTGTTCAAGCAACAACTTGGTTGAAATTTAGAAGGCCTAAAGAAAGAGAGGAACAACAAACTACAATAGACTTTAGAAGAAGGCATGTAGTAGTAAAACGGCGTAAGATTACAGCACTATATAAATTGCACCTGAAGGAAATCCACAAGGCATAAAGAAGTACATCTAAAGATGACTCTATTTCAATGTATTACCTGAGTGCTCCATAAAATCTCTAAAATGGAATGAAACATCATGTTTTTTAGTCATGCTGCCATTTAACAGAGTCCTCATTGTCCATTTTCGGTTCAGGTGGTCATAATCGCTTGAATAGTTTATCACGTAATATCTATTTGCTTGCCATCATTCACAAGCGCTGGGTACTATTGCATTAACATGTGTGATCAGCAAGCATGACCAACAACACGGAAATTTAGCAAGCATTTACTAAATAAGATGCGGAGACTCTCCCAATGTAATTCATCAATAAGTTACATATTGCAAATAAAAAACTTAAGTAAATGATGACTTCCCTCTTCCAGTTAGCAGAAACTCATACGCCATAAATTGCAAGACCTTCTAGGCAAGAATATGTACCAGCTCAATTAGATTTCACAAACATGTAGAGACTTGAAATTATAACTTCAAAAATAAAAATAAAAAACTAAGCATTTATCCTAAGTGTTGGGTGTAACATCTTGTTCCTGATTCCGACACCTTATGTTGTATTTACAGAACAAAGTAAACCATCTTGAAGGATAACTTCCCACGTCTAGCTATACATCTTCAGGATTTTGCAGGAGCACACCCCTTACTTTTGACCTGAAAGAAAATTGACGTTACTAGCCATACTGAAGTAGCTCAATCAGTAAAATCAATAAGAATAAACAGCTGAGTATTACCTCCTATGAGCAGGGACAACACGATTAGTAACTCTTTTTGAGCTTGCATCTTGTGCTACTACTTTCTCTGAAGTTTGATAAGTAAAAAAAAAATGTAAGGTGGTTAGACTGAACAACAGATCATGAAAAGGCACTGAAAATGTAAAACGAAGCTGTATTTGTCGTTAAAAATGCCCCAACTCAGTCAATGTGAATCAGTTATTTGTCTCCTTATACATCATCTCGTAAATGAGTCATAATATCCTCCCTTACTTCCTGGTAAACTCATTTTTCCAATGTCACTGCCCAAATGCAATAGCTTCTAGTGGTGCAATCACTGCTTTTTACAAGAATAATATCAAAAGCTGATCCTTCACTTCAAACCACAAGTTAATAGAGACATATACAAGATCACAGAAAAACCATAATCAACAGCAGCAGTTTGTGCATTGTTATATTTTAAGAATGCAAGATAACAGAGAAGAGAGCCATTACCTGTAGAACGGTCTGAAGCATCTGACATGGCCAACGCGCTTGTTATGGGCAACTTCTGCTTCTTCGAAAATGACTCCAGTTTGTTCTGGATGCTTTCATTCTTCTCCTGACAATAGGAACATACCACAGGATTCAGATCAAGAACATCCATAAAAACACTGAGTGATACTTAAATGATTGGAGCAGGGACATTACTCATAAAAGAGAAATTTGCATCGTCAGTGAGAGAAAAAGTACACAACTATTGAATATCAACAATACATAGAACTATGTCCTACCTTTTCAGCAGTTACAGGCTTTGTCAACTGGTGATTGCGTTCTTGTTCTGAAGTGACAAGCAAGAGAATGAGCATCTATCCAACAAAAGCTTCACAAAAATTAACCCATGAAGCACTACCTTCTGCAAGTGAAGTCTGAGTGTTCTTGAATGCCATGAATAGCTGCATTGACAGGTTGCCCATCACCTCCCTTGCAGCAAAATCCACAAGTTTTACAAGAGTAACAAATATCAATGGCATTCCTTTGGCTTTCTGAGCAACTAACTTTGCAGATGTAGCCCCTGCAAGAACAAAAGCAGATGATCTGAAATCTCATAAAATTTTCAAAAGATGCCTCCCATCTACGTCAACTTATTTTGCAGCTTCTCTGTCAAATGATACTCAAGGAAGCAGCAGATCAGAGCGACTATAAGTATAGACTCACCAATTACTAAACAAAATAACTGAAAGATACTGGTTGTCTCTCAATTTCTGTTGTTATCTGTTAGGGTGTCTAAAGATCTTGATGACAACTCCAACGGTAATGCAGTTGAGTTTACCAGCAAATAGGGTGAAACAGCCAAAGTAAGTTGTTCGGTCGAATAGGGCAGGATACACCCTAAATGCTACATTATTTCGTGGTACATAATGACAATTCCCAGTCTCCTGTCTACAAGACATTTTTACAACCAGCTTCGAGCAGCCGCATATCAGAAGATTCAAGTTTATCTACTGGCATATCATCTACACTTTCAAGCAAGTTCCAAAATTTTAACACAAGACACCATAATAATATAATGAAGGAAGAAGCAAATGTACTACTTTTACTGATCAAACTACACATTTATTCTCTGTAAAGATACATCAACAAGATGAGAATATGTTATTAGACCAGGTTCAAATCTTCAGAATCACCATTCGTGACTCTGACCAACAAGGTATTTCAACTGTGGATATCCAATAATAAGTTACCTTTCTCATCAATCAGGCACAAATTTCATCACAGTTGAGAAACCTTTCATTTAGAGGTCCAGTAAAGCTTGTCTTAATCAAATACGCAGAAAAAGTCCCATAGTCAACTGAAAAGATATTGACGGCAAATTAGTCTCCATCTACAATTTCATTAAGAATAGTCAAAGATGTCTTGTGCAATATTCCTGAGGCAGTTACATGAAAAAGAAACTCAGAGTGACTCGAGAAGTCTTTGATTTCCCTCACCCAACTGCAACCTTTTAATGGCCACTTTTTCTGCAACGTCATCGTGATATAACTGCAGTGAAGGCCGGGAATCTAAGACTTCAACAATGGCAAGTCTCTTGCTCGGAGAAAAGGATCTTTTGCAGTGAAGGATGGGACTCTAAAACTTTAAGAATTGCAAGTCTCTTGCTAGGAGAAAAGGATCTTTTTCACATTAGGACATTCCTTGAAGCTAAAAATATATATTTTCCAGAAAATAACATGACATCCAAATTCAAGCCACATGAAGAAACTTCACCTCTACAAGTTGCCAAATATCATGAATAAACAGATCAAAGCGGCAATCTCAGATGAACATAACTAGGTAGAGGTAATAACATAAGGAGCATAAATTAGAAAAGGCAACAAAAGAGCAAAGAACAAACGAGACTCACCACCTGAGTCCGATTGTCCATGCAGAACAACTTTTACATCTTCAGACTTTATTGAAGCCATGAAATAGTCAATGAACTCAGACCAAGAGCCACCAATCCCAATGTTGTCCCTCTGCACTTGCAGTTCAAAAGGTATAGTATGACTACCTCACAGCTATATGAAAGATGGAAGTATTTAACTAATCGAACTGTCAGATAGTAGTTATGAGAATCATTAAGGTTATAAATAGTTTCTCACCAGTTGTCTCAAAATACAACAATACACTCATTTTTCTCTTCGTAGAGCTCATAGAGACTTGTGATGAGAATGACACTGACAATGACCTTGATCAAACAGTAACACCACTGTTCCTGGAGTAAGTGGGCCGGCTAGTTCGGTTTTGTAAAAAACAATTATCACTAGTTAGGCTCTGAATGTTAGTAGATATTGACATTTTTCATCAGCTCAAGTTGTTATTGTGGCCTCAATATATCCACCAATGACTAGTTGAGAAACATCAGGCTCAGGGACAAGAAAGAACCCTAAACAAATTAGAAATGACTGTGGATCCAGATATTAAATCTTCAAACAAGGAGATTTAAGGACCTAAGAATTTTACATCCAATGCCAGGACAAGAGAAAGGAAATCATAGGGAGAATGCAACCATTTTTTCCAGGAAATTTTCAGCAAGAACACAAACTATACCTTCTTTTCTATCAAATCAATCATAGCCACTACCTACATTCCACAAAATTGTGCACCACATATACAAACTAGTAAAGAGACCTGCGATACCATTGAAGGACATCACGTGCTCACAATCCCTTGTGGAGAAAAACAGGAATTGTTGACACGGAGCTAAAGATGTCTAATTCATACTGAGATAACCGGAAGTTCCAAGCTCATATAAATTCTAGTGAACGTAAGTTGCTTATCTTTTCAAAGACCCAACTACAAATCCTATCTCTATTGCTCTAATTGCCTACTCATACTAGATCTAGTTGTATTTTATTTTCTCCTTTATTCATCACCGCTTGTTTTTTTTTTGCTTCTTTTACATTCCCACTTAACTCAGAGATCTGGAGATTGGAACTAGCCATAAGACGAATGCATGCCCAACGATTTACTCACTCAAAATAACTATCTGATTCCCAAAGAGGGTTTATATAAAAAAGGAAGAAGATTTGTGCCCCCATAGATTAATATGTTGGTCTCACTAATTTTATAATTAAAGCATACTACATTCATTGATCAATCAAACTAAGCACAACCCAACAAACGAGAAAATTTCGAAATCGACTCTTTCCCTCCTTCCCGTTCACAAAACACCCACCACAGCCAAAGTCCTTAATATGAAATCTGTACCAATAAGAACAGAACCAAATAAAATGAAACAAAAAGGGGAATCAAAAGGCAAGAAGACAGACCATGTCCTCGAGCTGATGAACAGAGCGAATGGCCTCCCAAGTGTTGGAGTGGAAATCCGTGACGTGGATCCTGAGGTGAGAAGGGTCCGGAGCGTGGACATAATACAACAACCGCCGCAGCGGATGACCTCCTCCGCTCGACCATTCCACCTTGGGCTCCCCAAATATCGCTTCAAATTCTTCAAACAACATTCCCGAGTGAAAAACCGATCCTAAAAAGAGCAACCCAGAAAAGGAAATGGGAAGCTTGTCTCAGTGATCGATCCCGGGTCGACCAAGAACCGAACCCTGAGAGCAAGAAACGCCGCAACTCGGTTGACAACGACAGAATTCAGGGGGGACAAATGGAGGTACGAACGAACCGGGGGGATGACGGCTGCTGAGCTGGAATTCTTGTTCTTGCAGAGGAAGATTGCGCGCTTCTTTGTGTCTTGAACCGGAGAAAACAAGCGTTCTTGAAAAGAACCCACTGTAAGTTTTGAAGAGCTCAAAACAATCTTTAGATCAATGCTAAAGAGTGGCCACTTCTACTCTATATTTCATAAGTCGCTGAATAAAATCAGAATTTGCAATAATTCAAATAATTGACAATAATAGATTAATCCCTCGTCTTCTGAGCTTTGAACCCAAAAGAAAAAATAACACAAATGATCTATGAACTTTGACTCAATGTGCAATATAATCCTTAAACTTTTAATTTGTTCAATACTTAGTATGCAACGTAGTCCTTAAACTTTTAATTAATTTAATGTCAGTCTTGAATTTTTTATACAAGTTTAATTTTTTTTTTGGTAAGGTATACAAGTTTAATTTAGTTCTTAAACTATATGAAAATTTTTAATGTAATCCTTCCATTAACTCAAATTCAGAAATTTCATTGAATATTTTCATATAGTTTAGAGACTATATTGAACATGTACCAAAAATCTAAGAATCACATTGAACAAATTAAAAGTTTAGGAACCATAGTGAATATTAGGATAAAGTTCAAGAACTATATTGAACAAATTAAAAGTTCAGGAACCACATTGAACATTAGACTAAAATTCAGAAACTATTTGTGTCATTATCCCAACTCAAAATAATTATCAAGTATTTCATAAGTCACTTTTCTTTGAATTTTAGTTTTAGATGTGGATTTCCAATCTCATGCTCTGCAAAGAAGTAGGGTTAAAGTTTAAGAGTGAGTTGAGAATTAAAGTAGAACAGACTGACAAAAAAAAAAGACAATTGAAATCGTATTTAGAAAAGGAATTAAATTAAATATTTTTCACTATTTTTCTTGCTGTTTGTCTAGCGTTAATTTAAAACGTATCACATCACTTTTAATGTCAACTCTATAAAGTGATTTAGTAGACTAATTATTTGTCCTATTCTGTCTCTATATGTATGTATGTACTTGAATAAGAGCACACCCTCTGTGTGTGGAAGAAAAAATATAATGCAAATTATAAGAAACGTTTTCAAAGATTCAGTCTTATCTTCATGAAACAAGAAAGATGTTAATTTACCATATATAAGAAAAATTAAAATATAAAATTAGAAAGTGTTAGAGATTTTAAGGAATCATTATATGAGTGTCAATCTGCTTTCAAATCATGATTTTACTTTTCATGAACATTAGAACATTATAATTCACTATGTGCTTCGGGAATTTTTAAACCAAAATTTGAGGTTAAAATCGTATTTTCTCTATTATATAGAGAGATAAAATGAGAGATTTGAACATAAATCTTTTATAATATTGAACATTGTATCCGTAACCTCTTTTCATCTATGATAATTGTTTACTTATGTACCAAATTGTCACTTATTTACTCAGCTACGCTCCCCGGTTCCGGTCAACAACCGACAGTCACCACTCTCCTCTCTTTCCCCTGTATCTTACCCCGCCACCTCAGCCGCCACCCCCATCCGCCTCTCTCTTACCCCACCACCTCATTCGCCACCCCTGTCCGCCTCTCTCTTAACCCACTACCTCAAATGCCGCCCCCGCCGGCCTCAACCGCACTGCTCTCCATCACAATCACCATCGTCCCTACCATCCAAGTCGTCGAATCCGATGGACAAAGGACAATTAATGTAAACGTGCAAATAGAAATATGTAAGCGATCAATGAGTAGAAGGCAAGATATGCTTCTAATATTTTCTCCTGTTTCATTCACTCAGCCATCAATGTTGATGTGATACTCACAAGTCAATCACTCGGTGCCACCTGGAATTTGAAAAGGTGTTACAATTGCTCACTGCCCATCCACTTTTGGTTCACCAAAGTGGAGTGAAAAGCATCTGGTACGGTTCTATCATCACAGTGGAGAAAAAGAATGGCATTTGGGAGAGAACAGTCACATGAAAACCAACTTGAAAATGGATTGTGCAACAGTGAACTTGGGTTATTTTCACCCTAGAAGAACCTAATACTCAATTTTCCACAATGAGGATGAATGTGATCCATCAACTGCATACATCAGTTGAGGCGATACATTCCGATTAATCCCGTGTCTGGAAAACTTGGACTTCAGATACGATAGCAAGTCCTTATGCCTCGACTGCTTTCTCTCAAGCGCTCGGATGTAAGCGACTAAGCCAAGCCACTTGACTTCTCCCTCCTCCAGCTGAAGAACCGGGCGAAGAGAAGGACCAAGACGCACCGTGCGCATCCTCTTCTTTATCAGAGAGAACATGTGCCTGATAATACAATAAATCAAGAGCAGAACAGAAATACCATTCAAACATTTGAAGTATGATAAATCAAATTTACATGTCATCTTGCTTTTTTGAGAATTTACATGTGAGCAACTCAAAAGGAAAATGCCAAATAAGGAAAAACTTCTTGGCAAATTTGATTCTCGATCACAAGATGAAGATAATAAATATCGATTCCAATGAAACACTAGAACTTACTTAGAGAATCAATGGAAGCAAAACAACCAGCTTATTAGGAAGAAATGGACGCCATTACCTGAAAGACGTCTCGATCATCTTCACATAAGAACTCGCCTTAATCTTGCAAATGTATGATAAATCACAAACGTAGCAATGGAACTTCATAGCACAGAGCAGAAAAACCTGATAGACATTTAATCTGACAACAGCTGCTGAGTTAATATTCGAATCGAAAAATATAGGATGGCATTTAGGCCTCAGAAAATCGCATAACTTCGTCTGCAAATGAGAACCAGGTTTTCCTTGCCAACGGACAGTAAGAGCAGAACGCAGATGGGTTTTTCGATACCTGCTAACAGTGAACGGAGTTACTCCACTAGATAATGACGAGTTACAAAGAAAAGCTAATGCTTCATGAAAATTCCTGATGTGTTTTTCCTTTCACATGAGCAACTTATTTTAACTTGTAGTATCGGCGAAATAATTGTAGTATACTGATGCAATAAAATCATAATAGCCTGATATCATTATGTGATGAAAAAACAGAACAATCTCATTCATGCAAAATCTCCTGCAACTAAGCAAGATATTGCACTTGCACAATATATATGAAATAAGAAGCATTAGACATACATGTGGACATGACGCAGCTGCTATGAACAATCACAGCCAGCGGATGCTTCCTTCGTGATTTACAAGTTTTCTAGAATTATAAGTTTCACTATCAGTGACTTTAAGTCTCCTTAGTTTATTCACGCATAATAATCATCCCAAAAGCATAAGAATACCATACAGCCATAAGATACATCTATGCACCAAAACCTCTTCACATAGAAGCTATATTCCAGAATAATAACGAGCCAAAGGAATCAATGAAAATATAACCTTGTGTAATCTGCCTGAACCTCTAAACTGGTACAGTTTATAAGCAGGCCACTCCATCGCAGAAATGAATTACCACTTTCATCAATGTAAACCCTGTGAGATCGAATCCTTGACTCGGAGCGGGGACCAACATCAAAATTCAAAGAGAACTTCTCCTCATTCATAAAGCAATTATAATCCCGAAATCCTCTTTTGAGCCTCAAGAAAAAACTAGCAGCCTGTCTTTTTGAGGTCGATATAAAAAGAATGTCATCAATAAATCTGAGAAGCAGAAAACTAGGATTGGGTAAATCATCAATCTCCAACATAGTTACTGCATTAGAACCAGAAACCCCCTGACAACTTTGTCCGGTAGAAAAACCATCAGTGGCAAATTCATGAGCCTTTTGCAGGAAAGGAAAAACCACACTTTGCTCAAGATGCCCATAGTACAATGAGCAAAGAAGAGAGGATATAATACTTCCTTGAGGGATACCAACACCTTGTAGATAGAAGTTTTTGTCAAATCGTAGGACATTGCGCTTGACATGCTCAATTAGATTAAAAAAGAGCTCTTCTCGTTTTACAAACCTGCTTCTTTCCTAATGCATCAAAAGGAAGAACAAGAGTCGTATAACTTCCTCCAGGAACAGAAAGAGAAGCAGACACAAAGCGGAATAGTTATGCTCAATCAATGATCTGACCTCAGGAGAACCAGATTACAGGACACATTGGAAACAGTTTCATAAAATTCATTAAAAAAAAAGATAGTTGGAATACTTCCAATTCTATTACGATATTCTTTCCTTTCCCAATCTCCAAAATTTATTAAAAGCAGGTCACCTGTTGTATAGCAAATTAATGGTTCAGAAAAAGATCAAGCATCAGAACTGAGGCTGAATTGACTTCCTAGTGCTCTAGGGCAAGTGCCAAGTCTACCAGCTGGGGAAAATGCCATGCATCATTACTCGGAATACGGTCATAAAGACATGGACTTAGTCAACCTATTGTCTGGGTAATCACTACCATAAACTAATTTTAGATATCAATTATAACGTCCATAAAATGATCAGCATGTAGTCTTTTATTCGTTCTTATTGCTTTTCTCCCAGTTTTTCCCTCCTTTTTCTGAAATCTTCTAAAGAAAATGCAACATAGAAAAAGGTTCCACTTCCACACAATAACGGTTTATTGTTTTAGCCAGTTCATCCAATTTAGACCAGTTATCAAGTCTATGATGGCAAATTGAACTGGACTGGACCAGCACATGATAATCCTTCCTTCCTCTCATACTATTTTTGTTCTTATCGTGAATGTTAGAAAGTTCAATCCAAAAACTTAACTGATAGGTGGGGGAGACTACATGAATATAAGGTCGATTGGAACCCCTTAAACAAGCGAAGTGAGATACTTTAACACTCCCTTCTAATATTCAAACTGAACTGAGAACAGCAAGTGGAATTGACAAATATGGGAGGCCTCGTGGGAAAAATAAATCACGGGCAGAACCTGGCCCTAATATCATGTTAGAAAGTCTGATTTAAATATTTAAAATGACAAGTGAAAGGAGACTACATAAATAGAAGACCTACGGAAACCTCTTTGACAAGCGACGTGGGCTACTTTAACAATGAAAATAGTTTTTTTTTTTTTTGGGTAAAGACAATGAAAATAGTTTATCACTCGATCAGACAAATTATCCACAAACAACATATTTCCCGAAAAAGAGTTGCTGCATAATCAAGAAAATATTCCCAAGCCATGACAATGCAGAGCATCACCAACAAGTGATTGGCATGGGATATATCAAATGTTCCCTCATGGTTTAAGAATTGAAGGGACTCACAAACTCATCAGGGGAAATTGACCAACCTCTAACTTAATATAATACCAAAACTAGCACCTCCGGAGATAATTTTATTGTAAAAAGAAGAAAATAAAATAAAATAAAAGCCAGCAGAAAGAGATGTAAAATCCACAAGGATGACAGCTTGAAGAAGACCCATACTTTATAGCAAACCACAACAATTTACAGGGTGTCTGTGGTCAAGTTCGGGGATCTGTGATCGAGTTGGAACCGAACAGTGATCTGACAAATCGGAGGCTAGAATTCAGTCCAAGACTCACCATCTGAACACAGAGCTCAGCTGAATGGTTAAAAGGTGGGCAGAAGAAGCTGGACGGACCCAGTTCTATCGACACTCAGTACACCAGATATTAGTTATTGCCCATTGCTCCAGGTTTTGTCGATAGGCACGCAACATATTTGTTCAACTAAAGGTAGGTGTCTGCAGTGCATAGTGGCAAAGGCTATGGCATTAAATATGAGGTCCCTGCTTCTTACATCAGGAGTGCATCTGATACCTTTTTAAAGGAAAACAAAGTTGAATGACTCAGTTTATCCGCCCCGATTTGACCATTTCATCAGGTCAATACCAACTGAATTTGGTTTCGGACCAATGCTACTTAAATAGTTTGAACTGGTCCAATTAACCACTTCTTGTCCACCCAATCGAACCAGCCCACTTGGACCGGTTATAAAAATACCAGTTTAAATTTCCTTTCTTTTGCACAGCCTGTCCAACTTTTGATAGGGGTGGACTACTCTTGAAACAGTTAAGAAAGTTAAATATCGATAAAGAACCCACAGTATCTTACGTACGCCTTCATCCGAAAAGATGAATGACATCTTTCTACTGGAAATCAAAGTATGTGTAATTGGATGTATCATCAATAAATATGGATGAACAACTATAAGCCTTCTCACAGAATCAAATTGGGCTTTCCACACTCAAATTCCACAAAAGAGATGCAGAAAAGTAAAAGAAAACTACATTCAAGCTACTCTCATGAACTTAAGCTATACTCAGAAGCTTCAATTATTATGCAGTGTTATACAAAATTCCATCTCCAACAAATGAATGTTTCATGCAACTTCAAGGAAAATGAACTACGTACGAGTGCAAGTTCATGTTAGTAATGGAAATTACCGCTCATGCTGAATTAATCATGGCCTATGTACATTGACTAAGAATACTTTGTAAATGTGGATTTCAACTTCCATATCTATGCATGGCCAGAAAAGCAAATCCTCTGTCCTATGTCAGCGCCTATATAGAGTATAAATTTCTTGGCACAAAAAAACAGCGCACCAACCAACAAACCAGCAAAACAATGGCATGGACTAACACTGAAAAGCAAACTAGTGAGCAGGACATATAAGAAGATGTGCAAATCCTTAACAGCCGATATGGCATTAGATAAAGCAGTGACTTATCTGACTTATCAGCTCAAATTTTTTCAAGGGGTTAAAAGAAACTGCAGGTGTGACTTTCCTCCATCTGATATACCTGGTTTGTAAGAACACCATGTAACGAGCTGGAGAACAAACAGGGAGCCAGTCTTCTTGGTCCAGATCGAATATGTTCTCCAACCAAATTTAGATTATGATGAACCCACAATGCTTTCTTTCTGCAGACAATTTCAGAAGACTCCTCCAAAAGATAACCAGGTTGTGTTATTACATCTTGCAATATGCTTAATAGCTTATCATGGTTGATAGAGTCAAATGCTTTGGATACATCAGACACTACGATGAACATATCAGGTAACTTTGTTGCACCATTCTTCATACCAACCAAAAAAGGGCAAAGCTTTCTGTAAACATCGTTGTAGTCAAATACTGATGACCCTAACTTCTCTGATCCTTCAACCTTCAAACTTTTCAAAACAGCATGCATATCACGGAGAACACTATTCGCAGATCTGAAATGTTTACATTTAACTGCTTTTTCCAGAAACTGCCTTGTCTTCAAAGTTTGGCAACACTGATCATTGTAATGTGACTTCCTTGATGGAATACAAGATGAAGCTTTAAGGTTTGCAAGCATCCTCAGCCCATTTTCTTTTGGACGAAATCTAAGCTTTGAGAAACCAAAAGATCTTCTGCCTAAAATACTTCTAACAGATGCATCACTCAAGCAAGTGTAGCTGTTATCTTTCAAGCGGCTCATAACTCTGTTTGACAAACTCTCCCATATTGACTTCCGAAAATAAAATATCTCCTGCTTTCCATGTTCACTTTCAGTGACATAAAAGCTGGCCCGCACCAATGGCACAACTAGAAATGAAAAGAACCAGTAAATCCATCTTTCGAGAAGTGTATGCCTCAGTATTGACATCATTTCATTCAGTTCATTGTTTCCATTTCTATATATGTCTATATTCTCCCCTACTGCATACTGAGGCACCTGACCATTGGATCGAATTGAAAGATCCTTGAATAGAAACATAAACCTTACTGCTTGTAACTTATGCATACATTGCTTCAGAGAAAATTGCTCAAATCTCCGTAGTTCAATGAACTTGTAAATGTTTCTCCTCAATTTTCTCCAATTAATAGGAGCACCTAGTAGTTCTAGAGGAACTATACTCCTACAAACAGCCCATATGAATGCCACAACCTGACTCTTCGAACAATATGACTTCAGCTCCTCAAACTCAGTAACATTTGTTTCCAACTTATTTTCATGATGCTTCAAGTTATAACTAGGTAACTTATCAACAAATTCAAACCCCTGAAAATGACAAACATTTAAAAGAAACCATGTATCTATTAGAAACCACAAAGAATGTCAAAACTATGGCTTATGATACATTCAATTTATTACAATAAAGAAATATGTCTAAGGGATGTAGTAAAGAAGCTTGCAGGCGATCATCGAAAACAAACGGTTAATTGAGATGAACGACCAATTAAGTAATATATTCTTGAAAAAGGAGATGGAAAAACATTCATGGACCATACAAAAGGGAGTTTCCAACACTTACCTTGTTAAGGTATCCCACATAGCTCAAATGCGGGCTCTCAATGGGCCTTACATACGTGTACTCTTCCATTTGATAGCTTAAGTTTTTTGTTGAACTTTTTAACATGGTACCACAGCCAAGTCTCGCCCCATTACTATACACATGAGGCTCCCCATTCTATCAATTTTACATGTCCTTTTCAATCTAGTTTGCACATGAGAAGGGCTGTTAAAGCATCCCGATATCACTTGAAGATGGGGTTCCTCCGCCATATATCTTAAACAGTAAATGCTCATACAGTAAATGCACTGTTCAAACTTCTTTGATCTTAATGATATGATGCTTACAAATTGTAGTGTTCCTCCGCCAGATATCTTAAACATTTGGGTTTCCTTTGCTACCTCTATTAGCAAAATACTCATTTTTGCATATAATAGGAAAAAGTAAATGATTTTCAACAAAACTTCTTTTCCGGCACAATTCTAAACATACAGAAGAATGCTTGTTCTTTCTAGTAAGCAATTTATGGGTTGAATGGATATTGTACTATACTGAAGTACTTTGATTTCTAACTTAGCATATCTATTTTTCAGTCACAAAATCACGTAACATCGCAAATTTCATGTATATACAAATCATTTTGTTTAGTGGCCCAAGGGCACTCGTCCAACAACCGATTGAGGAACTTAATACAGTTTCCAATGCACTCGTTAACACTAAACCATTTGCAAGACATTTGATCGTATCACATCAAATTCACCCAAATAAACATAATACATTCAAATAATTTTGATTTCTCATTGGATAGATGAAAAAGAGTAACAAAATTTTAATTTCCAGATGTCCACAATTTTTATTATTTAATTGATTTACATTAGCGAAAATTCAAATTTTCTCAATTAATAACTACTTAAAGTAGACTCATTGTCCCACCAATATCTCGAGCCCTATTAATTTTTCCCCATATATTACTATGAAAGTCGGTTACAACATTATGCTTTCAGAAAGCCCACCTCTTTGAACATTAGGATACCTAACTAGCAAAGTCAAAGCGATGCATCCTTGTCATTGCGAAGAAAACCATTTCTGAGTTTGGCCCATCCTTCTCAACATCACAACTAATAATACAAGGATTTTAGACCAGCTAAACTCCCATTCCCAAGTTGGGTCGGTCTAGAAATACTCTGTGAGAATATTTTTTTTTTCATACCTGAAAAGATTGTCAAATCTAATTCTAAAGCTAATGATAACTAAAAACATATTGCCTGAAGATCCAGTAGACAGCCTAGATAGAATGACTTGAAGAAAACATAAAGATTGTATCCAAATACTTCATTATGACGGAGATGAGGTAATATGCAGAATATGTTGCCTATTCTCCAATAATGACTAAAGACCAACCACATAAACAACAGTAAATTTTTTATGGGTACTGAACCTCTGATATGGAGTGAGCATTCCCTGAAGCATCTCGAACTGATGTAAGCGGAGGACAGTGCTTATCCAGTAATCTTGAATACTGGCAACATTGCGTCTTGCGAATTAGGGTCTTAAGCAAGTTACTCATGGAGTGGTACCTAGGGAACCTCGGGAAGAAAAGAAAATTAAAATGTGATAACACTCATAGACCAGATTAATGTATCATTATAAATGCAATATTTCCTAGTTTCCCTCCAAAGTCCAAAGATATAGCTTGTTGAAACACGTCCCATCATAAAGGCATCATCTTCCTATATTCTCTCCAATTGTATAGTTCTGTAACTTTATCGAAACTCCAACATAATGCCCAAGACATAGTTTATAATTCCAGTTTATTCAGCTGACTACCCACTTCGCTTTATCCATGTCTACATGAGACCATTCGGTTTCCAAATTCTACCATTCTAAGTGCCAAACAAGTCCAAAGGTCATCTAAAATTGAAACAATATTAAGAACGATACAGATATCTTAAACAGTAAAAGCATCCCGTGAGAAGGGGTGTTAAAGCAATACATACAGTAAATGCTCTGTTCAAACTTCTTTGATCTTAAATGATATGGGAAACATTCAAGAGTGAGATTGATATGGAAAGCCTTCTACTATCAATACATTTTTCAAAAGGGAAAGTGATCAAACTTTAGCATAGTAAATCAATTGAACTCGAGCAACATCTTTCTGAAGCATTGAGATAGGAAAAGGATATTAATGTTTCTTGTTCAAAAGAAGATATGGGATTGCATCTTTCAATTTGTAAGCATCACATTCATTAACACAATATAGTTCCATATCAGTCTGTCCTTTCCCAATATAAGGTTTTTGTATGCAAAAGCCTTCTTGGTCTTTTCAAGCTTCCTACTTCACAAAATTTCCAGGTGGTCAGAAATTCCTAACTAAAATATTGCCGTGTTACTTCTTCAACAATTAAACAATTTTGAATTAAATTTAACAAAAACAAACTCACTAAAAAGGGATTTCATGTCCAGAAGAAAGTCGATGGTGGAAAAAAAAATGCTTTATTATGACATATTGGATCATGTCCTAGTTGGCACTCCACATATTTTCGAAATCTTGTCATAAGGGGTGCAAATTTGACAGGATGTGACATAATTTGACATATTTATAGAAGTAAATATTGATAAACTCAAAACTCACAGAGACTTAAAATAAATTGATGTTTTGGCATGCTCAATAGAAATTTAGAGTATCCTCTAATGACACCAATCAAACAAGAATTCAAAACCCAAATTTGACACTGGAGCACTGTTTTGTGAGATGACTTGACAGCTCAATCTCAGCAAAGAGGCCTCAACAAACCATCTTAAAGTATTGAAAGAATGATTTGGAGCTTGAGGCTTCTATTGATAATGTTAGGTGGTTGACATTTCAAGCACGTGCTTTTAGAGATGATGAGAGTAATAATTCATTGAATCGTACTGATTTTATTAAATTTATGAAGATTTTGGCATCTTATGATGAATAAGTTGTCAATCTTGTACTTGATAATGCTTAATAATTGCAGCCAGTACCATATTCAAAAGCAAATCTCATATATATTGGCAAAATTAAGTAAAAAAATTCATTGAGAGATTGATGATGAAAAATATTTAATAAAAGTTGAAAATGGATCAAGGAGCGCCAGAACAGAAATTGATTTAAATTTTGTGGATAGAGAAAGTGGTGAACAAGATTGACTATTTTTTGTCTTCTTTATATTTTAGATACTAATGCTATGACTTTGAAGAACGAAATAATGTATGTTTCTTTTCATTCATAACGTAAACAAGATGTCAAGGAAATGATGGAGCAACTAACGTGCACACTGAATGAAGAGTTACTTCTAAAGAGTATCATCATGCATACTATATTCATTCTCTTGCTCATCATATTTAATTGGCAGTAGTTGCAGCAGCCAAAGGAGTTAGCTTTCTTAGCAAAGTTTATTGTCAATCTTGGTAGTTATAACAACTGAAATTTTTTAGCACCCAACTTCAAGAAAAATTAATAGCACCAACACAGCTATTGCCAATTCAAAGACAAAGATCAAGACAATCAAACATGGTATGTATTTCCATTCACCGTGAATTGAACTTGCTTCATCATCTCCTTGACCTCTTATCCACTTTACCTTAAGGTTATGACGAGAAAACAGAATTAGTTCATTCTTCAAAGTCATCTCAGTAAAATCTATAAAATGGACAAGATCTAAAAATATGTCTTGGTACACAACACTCTCTATCCACAAATACGAAACAATGGCCATATGTTCCCTCCCAGACTCATCGCCATCTTCATCAATTATTATTCAATACTTTTCACCACCAATCCCTTCGCAACTTTTGCATCTTCTAAACAAAAATTTATAAAATCTCCTTTTGAATGCTAGGATATACTAAGCCTTATCAGGATCATAATCAAGCACAACATTGACAACTTTTCATTGGTATAAGTTAAATCTTTATAATTCAATAGAGTTATCACGATTCAATGAATTATGACTCTTATCCATTCCTCCAAGAAAACATGCTCGAAATGTGAGCCACTGGGCAGCATCAACTAGAGTCTTAGATCGAAAACAATTCTTTGCAATTAGAGGATCTTTTGTTGAAGGCTATTAACCCATGTTGAGATTGATCCATCAAATTATAACAAGCTTATACGAATATTCTAGCTGGTTGAGACGTGCTCCAATAAATAAATAAAGCAGTTTTTATCCTTAACTATAGATGCATCTATGCCAGATTTAACGTTCGACATAACAAGGCAAATAAAAAGGATATCAGAAAAAGGATATCGGAAAGGACCTTGCTTTGATCGAATTTATTGCATTGATCAATGGATTCCTTACAAATTGAACAATGTTATCATGAATCAAGTTCTAAATAAAAAAGCATCAATATATCTTTCTGAGCTTTAAGAAGATATTGCTCGAGTTCAGTGGACTAACTATTTGACAAAGAAGATGATGCAATGACTTCTAAAGATTGATTTTTTTTATTTGATAACTGCATTAATAGAAGGCTTTTCCATGTGAATGTCGCCCAGGATTCTATTTCGCCTATCATATAAATAAAAAAAGTTGTCGAGAATTCATATACATAAAAAATATCACATACATCAGGATAGAAAATCAAGACTTGCAAAGATAGAAGAAAACCTAGGCGCCTCCAATATATTGTACTTTTTATACAATTAGAGAGAAAGAAAAGGACAAAGAGAGCCTGAGAGTATGCGCTGACGGGATGCTAAAAGTAATCTATTAAGTTTCGGAAGAAATCTTGCTGTCTAGGTTCTGATAAATCTTAGATGAAGGCAATTCAATTATGCCTAATATATCCTGCAAAAAAAAAAAAACAATGCACAACCTCACTGTGATATGCAAAAAAAAAAAATTATTGTTCACTGGCACTGCAAGGTATGGATTAAATCAACGCAATAAGGCCTAGTTGTTTACTTACAGGCATGTGGATCCACCAGGACAGAAAGAACTGTCATGTAAGCATGTGTTTGACTTGGTATCGAGATCTATATTAGACAGTCCAAATAATTTTTGGAGGAGAATCAGTGAACCAGCAACACTAGGCTTCAAAGTATTTAGAATATCTGCAGAGCATTAAGGATAGCATAAGTCCTTTACACTAAAAGACATGGAACGTTGCACCTTTCTAAGAATCAATAAATTTTGAAGTTTTCAACTTGTATTTGTATTGCATACATGTGTCATCTGAACACCAACTTGTAGCTGATCAAGCATTCCGTAAAACAGGCTCAATATAGTGACAAAACACTCTAGGTTACGTTTGGAACGATGGATATAATGAGTGTGATAGGGCAATGGAATGGAATGGAAGTAAAAAGAAAAACAAAATGAAAAGGCATTCAACCTCCTATTAGCAATTACAGAAATAATATTGGAGTGAAAGAAATTAAAGATTGTCCTTGAAATAAATTCTGAGGAAGAAAAGTGAGGACGCACTTTGAAATTAGTGATATATTGACATATATGAGCCCATGCTCGTGTATTCCAGGGAAATCCAAGAGAATGCTAAACTACAAGCTAGTTTTCACTAGCATCCTCAGGACCTTCAGTTTAGACGGACATTATCGGAAATAGAAGGCAATGCATGAAGGACAGGCACAGTAGAAAAAGCAAGACACTACCTAGAAATGCACTCTTTACTACCTATTCATGATTAAATGAGCATCAAAAGGGCTGTGGCAATAACATATTGACCAATTGGCAAATGGGAGACACAAGAATTAAGACAATCAAGTGCAAAACCAAACCAGAAAAAAAAAAAGAAGCTCATCAAAAGACTAGAAATTCATTACTAGTGATATCACACAGTCTCCTCTAGTTCAACTGGATGCAACACAATATTGTCAAGCAACCTTGTCTAACCAAACAATCATTTCACTCACAAATACAAGATGATAATGATAATAACAAGAGAAGTAGGTCATATAGTATGGGTTGGTTTATCACCTTTGCGTAACAAAGTTACAAAGAGGATTTCCACAAATAATTCTGTCAATTTCCCAATGCCTTACAATCCTCATACACTAGTTTGTGTCGATCCTCTTAAAACTAACTTTACCCTATTGACAGCCAACTTTCCATTGATAAAATTTTTGTGCTCTCTATTGGCAAACAACTGTATCTGGGACATAATATCACTCTGTATTTTGACAAAAACTTCTACTATCTGCCCATTGTCATTGGCAATTGACCTTTCTTTGTCAAACTGTTCTATCGAGTACCCAAAGAGCACAGTAGCATTCAATTAAGATGGTAAAGAAGACTGGTCTCCAATTTTCAGCTAAATTAGGGTGGGAATATGAGGAATAGCAATGCTAGGATCGTAGAAAGGGTCTTCATGAAACGCCAAATGGTTCATTGCCAGATGATATTCAGAGTTTGTGCAGAAAAAGCATAAGCAATGAAAATGACAGCCTTGATCAATTATTGAGGTAAACTGATTGTTATCAGTGCTGTTCACACACAACAAAAAGTCCATGACAAGAAGAGACTTATTCAAATTTGTGTCCAATTATATAAAATGCAGCGGTAACTATATTCATCATCAGGAGTTGCTCTGACAAATATAAAGACATTTCCAGAGAAAAAAGGCACAAGAAGGATACGTTTTCTTGGAAAGCCTGCTGAAAGTGTTGATTCAAGATCATAAAATATATCTTTTCTTTGAATTTGAGTGCCTTTGGCGAGTTTTTTAACTGCTACCAACAACTGACAGCAGGAGCACAACACTGGCATCTGCAGACAAAAATACAGAATAATACGCACTGATATATACTCAACATGCTTACACACGAGCACTAAGAAAATGATTATAAATATACAAGCAAAGCATAACAGGATATAAATTGCCTATTTGTAGAGATTCAAAACTCAAACCCCATCAAATAGAAGACAGCAGACAAAGGCATTAAGTGTCAAGACAGAGCACAAGAACAAATCAACTAAAAACTATACAGGCTCTATAGAGTCAACAAATTATGTCTAAATGACATTATGATTAATTGAAGGGCCTGAGTGAGTCACCAAAAAGCACAATACAAAAGGCATCAAAAGATATGCTATGACAAAATTTTCGTGCCCCTCAGCCAGCCCATAGCAGCAGCTATTATGATTGCATTTCCATGGAAAACCTGGAGCTCATTAATGATTGCTCGTTATATCGATAAGAAATATAATCCTCATCCATGTCATCGTGTACATAAAGCGAGTAGAACTGCTGTCAAGTGTGTTTCTTTCCCTAACCAACACAACCTATCTATGCATTCAACCTTCTTCGAACGATGATAATAGATCCACGACATTCTTCATTCCAGCCACAGAACTTTAAGTAATTTTCACTTTCTTACCAACAATAAGCACTCCCCCCCTCTCTCTCCCCCTACCCCCCCTTCCTCCCCCAAAACCAACACTTTGGTGCGGGTCATTGCCATTCCTCTCCTTTACCAGCTAAATGGTTCATACATGCAGAAAACACCTTATCATTTGCAAACTCATGTCAGTCATAATGCCCAACATCTATTATATTACAGTAAATAGAGTAGGAAACCTCCCTGGAGGATCAAACCAGCAATGGATAATAGCTTCAGAACCATTGCATGAAAATGCTATGATTTCAAACAAAACTAAGCAAGACAGATATTTCTACTAGGGTACTATTCCGGTAATCCAAGCCAGAACATTTATAGAACATACAAAGATGCAATGCCCATTAGCTTGGATTATAGAATAAGGCGGAAAATGGCTTCTTTGAGAATTATCATTTAACATTTCGATTGACATCCATGACTTAACTTATCAACATTTCGTGATAATTAATAAGCACCTTTATGTATGGGTGATTAAAAGCAGAAGATGATTCTCCTTGAGAACTCCCAACGAGATTATCTTGATCAGCACATAATACTTCAGAACAGACCACGCCACTTCCATGGGAATCAATTCTCTTTTTCTTTCCCCGACGCTGCCAGCTAAATGGTCTTCTGTGCTTTCTGACCTTTGATACAATCAGATTAGAGCTTCCTTGCAGAACCTCACAGAAAGATTCATCGCTAGAAGCAGCACGAATTATACTTGTTGATGTAGCTGCTTCAGGGACGATTATCTGTAATTCCTCGTTTTTCTTTCCATAGTCTGCGCCATGGCTAGAAGAAATTAAGGATGTTTCATGATGGAGTAAATTAGTGGATTTCTCCATCTGCGAGAACAATTTAAAATAACCAGCTCTTTTTCTCTTCTTTTGAGCTCCTGAAAACAGGTCAAGATGTAATGGCAATTCAGAATGGGCTATCACACTTTTGTGATAAAAAAATAAAGATCCTTTGGAAGGAACAACTAAAAACATGGTTGTAGTAGGATCCACGAGATCAGCAAACAATAAACAAGGAGGAAATAAGAGGGACGGAATTAACATCAACTACAGATTGACCGAGAATCAGGCAAGTTCACAAATAAATTAAACCATTGGATTCTTGCCCAAATGCTAACCATGCAACTGTTCAATATAGTAATTTCCATAGTGAAAGATCTGGTTTCAATTTTCAGTGTAGAGAACTATCTTGGACAACTTACAACTTCTAATGAAAAAAATGGAAAAACGAAATTTTCTGCATACATGTATCCAGTAGACTCCACGCAATTAAATAACCAAACTCATCAAAATGAAGCTTGACATTCCTTAAGAAAATTATGTAAATTCCTTTTTCGGTATTTTACCTCGTATGAAGAGCTTCAAATTGGCGATGAACATAAACGATAAAAAATGTATGATAAAGAAAACGGGTACAACTCAGTTATGTAAAGCACAGCGATGTTAGCAGCTCGAATTTCCATGCAGTGAGACAAGTAGTTGGTTAATTCCACAATGACTGTACTAACTTTCTGATACATGGGTAGATATGGGTAATAAAAGTAGGTAAACTTCAGACATGATCTAAATAACATGCGTGTGTCGATGGTTTTCATTAGCTTATCTCTTTGAAAGTTTTGATTTCAATGCATCAAACTCTGACCAATCAAAAGTGAGATAATAGACATTTTTAAGAGTTCTTCTCGTCAACTGCCAAGCAACAATAGTTGGTTCTTCTCTCAACCTTTCTATTAAAATCAGCAGTACCAAACATAGACTTCATTCACAAACCAGCACATTTTGCAGTGTAGGACCATATAAGAGAGGATTTTATTAACAAGTGCCTCAGGGACAACCATTAAATGATCAATTAAGTAAACTTTATGGTTTCCAATGCACTAACTTTATTGACATGCATGTGTAATCAATGCTTTGAGAGTTGAAATATTCTTTATCGAGTATGCTTAACACGCTCCCAGGGCACTCATTAACAGAACATACAGAAAAATATTCCCAAATAGAAGCTAGACAGTGGGCATTTGCTTCAAGAAACAAATGTATAATAGGAGCACCTGCAATTCAATTACATAAAGCACCAGCATGCTTTAAGAACATTGGAAGCCATGTTACAAATAAAACTTATCCTCTATTTTGGTCGAGGAACAACAATATAACTACCAGGAAAGCATTTATGATTTTGATATAGAAAGACATGAATCCTTAATGCTTATTTTATAAGATCTCTAAATCACCTATATTTTACCTAGAAAAATTCAGTAAAATCATCTCAATTGGCCACTTCAGTCATCTCAAATCACGTAAACTCATCTTTCCTCGGTTGACTATCAATATCCATTGATTCGGTAATTATGAAAACAAAAATGTGAATAGAAACTGTGAAACCATTCCTGATGACCTCTCTAATCTTTTTACATTAAAGACTTCGAAAATAATGCATTGAACTCTCAATTTCTTCATTGTCATCATCCTTATTCAGCAATTGTCCTAACTTTATGTCATGATTAGCAAATTTCACCCCTCAATTGGGTTTTCCTCAGCCCATTGTGTTTCATATTATGATGTTATTCTAAGAGAACCAAGTTAACATATGTGTGACAAATACAATAGAAAGGATGCATTGGCAGACCTAGAGGAAGCTGGTGCTCCCCCCTCCACCCACCCCCCCCCCCAATACCCCTTTAGGTCCAAAAAATTCATGTTACATAAGGAAAAATTTTCAGAAACAATTATATATTATATTCTAATGTAAACTTTGTGTCTCGCCCACCTAACCTCGAAATTTTGGTCCGCCACTGCCATCAAGGAAGCAGTTGGATAAACAATCAATTATAAAACTTTCATTGAACTCATATACTACCCTATTGGAACAAATAAGTACGTTGAGAGTGGGATTCTAGTGAATGCTTCGACAGCATATTGTCCAGTTTTGTGATTGGAAGTCCAGCCACCTGAAAGTGTTTCTTACAAGGATATGGCAAAAAGACTGATGCACACTTGAGCAAGTACATCATTACACTGTCACCAACCTGCAGATAAGAATTTTTTCAGTTCATCCAAGGTCCCAACTACGATTATCTGATATGGTTAAACACCAGATCCAACAACAGGAAGGCAGAAGAAGTTGAAAAATCCACTGATCAGAATCTTGCCATGACATACCCTTTCTAAGAGAAGGCACCAGGCTGAAGAAGTTAGAAGCTCGACAGCAACACTAGAATGGTTATCCTGTTGACAGAAATTAAAATTCACTTGGTATAGATTCTTCATTCACAATCTAACTCGACTAGAGATAGTCTTAAACTTATTAAGCTTTATTTTAAAAGAAACAAACGACAACCATAACGAGAAATACTATCACAGTATTTAAAATTGATGATTATAAAAGCTCGCATCCTTAGATCCCAGCTTGCCACACAGGGAGAAGGACAGGTATAAATTCATACCAACAATTTGTTAATCTCCTAAGAAAACATATTTTGACTTAATTATTTCCAAAACTATGTGGTAGAGAGAGAGAGAGAAAGAGAGAGAGAGATGAAATATAAAACTGACTATTAAATCTGCCCGAAGAAAAAAAACGACTTACTGCAATATGCTAATACGACTTCAGAAAACAATGCAGTGTCGCAAGTAATACAAACATAAAACAAGTTCTTAAAAAAACGGAGCATGAAACTTGAGCAAAGCTGAATGTTGCAGGTAGGAGCAAGAAAACACGATTGCCTTCGCAATGAAGAACGGCTAATTACCTTACTAAAGCCATTGGCTATTACATTGCCGGGTGCTGAACTCTCAGAGCACACCATCTCGATGGTCCTCAATACAATCTACAAGACGATTAAGGACTAGTTATAGTCAGTGAGAGATACATCCTGCGCCAAACGCATATACCAGAAAGCAAAAGCCAGTGCAACTAGAAGCGATTGACTAAGTAGCACCAACACGACACGACATGATACGCCGACACATCATTTCACAAAAAAAAGAGAATTCCGACACGTTGGGACACATTATATATTAAATTCATATATTCATACATACATGATAAATTATCGTTTTTATAATTATTTCAATCAAATTAATTTGATTCAAATTCACAAATAAATAAATAATAAAAAAAGAGTGCCCAACGAGTGTTGGTGTCCAACACATGTCCAACACCAACACAGAGGCCCCCAGAGAGTGGCCATGCTTCCTAGGCGATTGATATCTGAAAGCTGAAAGTCAGCACAAAAAGACAATTTGACCGATGACAATATTAAAAATCATACCTTCAAAAACTAACAAAGTCGCTGCTACAAAGAAATCGTTGTCCATACTTCTCGTATCTACGTAACCGAAATTCCTAGGTATATTAGTCAAATGGGACAACTTCAAAACACCATGTTCATCTCAAGTTCCAAACAGAGAAAAAACCAAACAAAAGTCCCAAAAAGTTCGTGCAAGTCCGCGCCTTTTTGGACAAAGCCAACACTAGATTGACCTGAGAATCTATCTCCGGCGGAGTGGAGTGGACTGCCGTACCTGGCGTTGAGACCAGCGGGCGAGAGGACTCGAGTCGGAGAGCGGAGGCGCATCGTCGCCGACGACGACGAAGCACCGGGTGAGGAGCCTGCGGTACTCGGACGGATCGTCGGGCCTGAGGAGGAACGACGCGACCGCCGCCCCTCCTCCACCGCGGACGCAGCCGAGGCAACGCCTCCCCCCGCACCACCGGCAATGCTCCGCCGCCGCCGGCGGTGGTGGAGGGAGCAGCCTGACGATGGCGTCGGCGAGCGGTCGCGCGCGGTCGCGGAACAGCCTCCACAGGACGTGCGGCACGCGCCGCTTCTTCGGCATTTTTGGAGGTGGCGGTCCGGCGATCGCTCTCCGGCTCTGCTTTAAAAAAAAAAAAACAAGTTTTTTTAATGCTTTCTCATTTTTTGTATCGAACCAAAAAATATAAAAAATTTACGAATTTTTTTTAAGCGCCCTTTTTCTTTTTCGATTTCAATCGGCGCCTAGATTTTGAGTTTGACCTTCAATTTGGTCCGTAACAATTTTTTTTTTTGGACGAAAGCAAACCGATTCATTCATGAGCCGACGAACTTCAAGAGTGGAGATGACTAACGTCATTACATAATAAGTCCCATAGAGATTGGAGGGGTTTGTACAATCAATTAGAGGGGAGAATCTTTTGCGGTGGGCCTTGGCGATCCAGTCTGCAGCGTGATTAGATTCTCGTGGACAGTGGGCCAGAGAAATACCTTGCGAATGGGTAAGTAGAAAATTGCAATCCACAAAAATTCTTCTCAAAGCCCATGGGCTGAGGGACGGCTGCTCTGCAAAAGTCACTGAAGCAGCGTTGTCTGTCAAGATAGTCACGTTCTCTGCGATTCTGCTTCCCTTCTCAGCTTCCTTGCGCAGACAGAAGAAAGCTTCCCTTACAGCTTTACCTTCAACTTCAAGAGGAGAGCAAGCAGCAACTTGTTTTGCAAAACCTGTAATCATCAAGCCCCTGTAGTCTCAGCAGACACCACTCACCAAACCCTCTGTTTTACCTTCAATCCCCATCCACGTTAAATTTCCACTGCCCTGTTTCTGGTTGAGTCCAGTTTTCTGGCGAGGGCTTCTCCGGCCAAGCACTGCGATCGGGTTTGTTCTGCATGCGGTGGGTTCTGCTCAGAATAATTGCAGCGTCCACGAAAACTCCCAGATTTGGCCTCACCCGCTGGAAGACCTGGGAATTTCTAGCCTTCCAGATCTGCCACAGAATTCCTGCGATCAACTTTCGAAGGGGCAGACTTTGACCAGTGAGTGTTTCATTTAACCATTTGTCGATTCTTGTTAAATTTGTCGGTGAGACGTCCATCTTTAGTCTCTGATCGGACCAGATTTGTTTTGTCCGGTCACAGAGTAAGAATGTATGCTCCAACGTCTCTGGGGCTTGGCGGCAGATTGGGCAGAACGGATCAGTGATCGCCTTTCTTTTGTATAAATTCTCCGTTGTAGGTAGAGCATTTCGGCACACACCCCACAAGAAGAAACGAATTTTAGGTTCGGTGTGAAGTTTCCATATCTTAGACCACAGAGAGCGGGGCTGCTGGTATGATGTTGAAGCTTGTTCTGTGTTTTGCTTGGTTAGGGAAGCTCTAAGTCTTGAGTATCCATTTCTGACAATGCATTCCCCTAATGTGCTACCATTCCAAATCTGCCTATCTCTTTCCGAGGCTGGTTGGATTCGAGTGGCAAGAATTTTGTTTACGACTTCTTGCTGAAACAACATTTGCAGCTGATTTTCATTCTAGGTTCTTGTGCTTTGATTGATCAATTCTGCTACTATTTGTGGATCATCCCGATTTGTTGGACCTCCTATTGGGTTCTTATCAAACCATTTATCCTCTCTGATGTTGATGCTCTCGCCATTCCCAGCCATCCATTTTACATCCGGATTGATGGCATCCCTTCCCAATAACAGGCTTTGCCACCCCCACGACGGACGAGAGCCCTTCTTTGCTTTCCATAAGCATCCATTTGGGAAGTAAATCCCTTTTAGAAGTTGGCTCCATAATGCAGTTGGTTCTTGAGCTAGTCTCTATGCTTGTTTGCCTAGCATGGCTTTGTTGAAGGTGACTAGGTCCTTAAAGCCCAATCCGCCATCTATTTTCCTTTCTTTAAGTATATCCCACTTTTTCTAGTGTATACCTGATTTGGAAGAGTTCTGTTTCCACCAAAATGAGGCAATTTTCTGTTCAATGGCTTTGCAAACTGAAATTGGGATTTTGAAGATGGCCATAGCGTATTGTGGAATTGTTTGTACCACTGTCTTGATTAAAATCTCCTTGCCCGCCTTTGATAGTAACTTCTCCTTCCAACCTTCCAGCTTCATATTTACCCTGGCCAGTATCCACGCGAACATTTGTTTCTTTGAAGGTCCCCAATCAGAAGGAATACCGAGGTATTTCCTGGTTTTCTCCATTAATGGTACTCTCAGTTCGGTGGCAAGATTGTTTTTAAGGCTTTGGGGGCAGCCCGCACTGCAAAACAAACTTGATTTGTTCAGGTTGATAGCTTGTCCCGATACAAAACAATATTGATTTAAGAGATTCGTTAGGTT
Organism: Syzygium jambos; assembly: GCA_031216235.1. Taxonomy (NCBI): domain Eukaryota; kingdom Viridiplantae; phylum Streptophyta; class Magnoliopsida; order Myrtales; family Myrtaceae; genus Syzygium; species Syzygium jambos. Next base: position 7,395,438 of record CM062228.1, read on the forward strand.
CTGACTCTCTCCAATAGTCCCATCTAGGAAGAATATGGCATCATCAGCAAATAGAAGGTGAGACAAAATGGGGCAGTTTCTGTTCATTTTGATGCCCTTTAGAGTCCCCTCCTCCACTGCCTTAGATAGCAAGGTAGAGAGCGCATTGGACATGATTATAAATAAGTAAGGAGATAGTGGGTCTCCTTGTATTATTCCCTTTGATGGCCGGAAGTACTGTAAAGGCTCCCCATTTACCTTCACGCTGAATGTAGCCGTAGAGATACACCGATTCACCAGTGACACCCATTCCTTGTAGAACCCCATTTTCGACATGCTCGCATAAAGAAAGTCCCACTCTACTCTATCATATGTTTTTTGCATGTCCAGCTTTAGGATGGCCTGGAATTTCCGTTTTCTTTCCCTGATTCTCAGTTGGTGTAGAATCTCCTGGACTATAAGTATATTATCTTGAATGAGCCGCCCGCTAACAAAAGCGCTTTGTTCTTTAGCAATAAGGTTTGGGAGACAGGGCTTGAGGCGGTTGGCCATCACCTTTGAAATGATTTTGCAGCTAAAGTTGCACGGGCTAATGGGTCTAAATTGTGTGATGCTTTCTGAGTTAGAGACTTTGGGAATGAGCACTATGTGTGTTTTGTTGAGTTCTGGGTCAAGGTTGCCAGTCTGGAAGAAGGAGCTAACTAGCTTGTGTAAATCGTGTTGCAAAACCTCCCAATGGTGCTGATAAAACTGGCCATTCATCCCGTCGGGTCCCGGGGCCTTTGTAGCTCTAAGTTGGAAAGTCGCCTTCTTTACCTCCTCTATGGTCACTGGTGCCATTAACAACTCGTTCATCCCCTCTGTAACTTGAGCGGGGCATTGGTCCAGCAAAGGCCTGAAGTTTTTGGGTCCCACTAATTCGTACAAGGAGTCATAATAGCTGATGATGTGTTGCTTCAGCCGAGAGGGGTCTCGGCACCACGTATCGTCTACTTTCAACATTGATATTTTGTTCCTTTGTCTTTGTTGAACCGTTGCGGTGTGGAAGTATTTGGTGTTTTTATCTCAATATTTGATCCAATTAATCCGCGACCTCATCTCCCAATAAAGCTCTTCCTGCTTCCACAATTTCTGGATTTGCATTTTGACTTGCTACATTTCTCTTTTGCTTCTCACTCCATTTCTTCTATTTGTGAGGGTCGTTAATCTTCTTTTGAAAGACTCAATCTGGTTGTAGGCATTGGAGTGTTTCTGTTCGCTCCATGAGATCAGTACATTGGTAGTCCTTTCCAGTTTGCAGGCGAATGATGCTGGTTCCTAGCCGCACCAGGTTTCCTTCACCAGTTTCTTGCATTCAGCATCGCCAAGCCAAAATGCCTCGAAATTAAATTCCTTTTTCCTTTTAACCCGTCCTAGGAAGAGGGACAGGAGGATTGGGCTGTGGTCTAAGCCTATAGCAGGTAAGGCATAAGCTTCCGCATTTGGGAACCGTACTCTCCAGTTGATGTTGCAAAGGACTCTATCTAGCCTCTCTCGCACTAGTGCATTACCATCCCTATTGTTGGCCCATGTGAAAGCGTAACCCTTACTTTCTATGTCCATGAGTGCGCATCTATTTAGGCATTCTTGAAACGCCGCAATCCTGTAGTGCTCCGCCCGACACTCGCCCGTCTTTTCCCAATGGTACATAATTTCATTAAAGTCCCTTACACATATCCAAGGGAGGTGATTAGCTGCGTTTATCACCTGTAGGTGATGCCACAAACGAAGCCTATCTTGGAAGTTAGTTGGGGCATACAGGAACGTTATACACATAAGGCTGCCTCCGCCTTGATCCCTGCACACAATGTTAAAAGACTCTCCGGACTTGTCATCCACTTCCACCGTCATCCACTTCCACCATCACCCCTTCATTCCACGAAACAGTTAGCCCCCCTACGATACCTATTGGGTCAAATGTCTCCATGTTTTGGAATTGAATCCGTCTCCTCACTTTATTGACTACTTCCCTCTTGTTCTTAGTTTCTATCAGAAAGATTAAGTCAGGCCTTTCTTGAGCCACTAAGGCTCTTAGACGCTGGACTGTCAGGGGATTGCCCGGCCCTTGACAGTTCCAGCTCAAAAGTTTCATATAATCCCTAGTGGCTTATTAGGGCTAGCCACCAAAGCCCATTCATTCCTTCCTTCAACTAAGTGGATCGGAGCGTCGAGGAGTGCCGCCTCATTAAAGGAGGGGTTGAGAATCTCACAAAGCCCAAGGGGGTTGATTTTTTTCTATTTTCTTGCTGCAGCTATTTTCTTGAAAGATTTCGGCCCTATCTTTTCCTTCTTAAACTTCTTCACCTGCCCACCCTTAGAGATTGCCACAGAAGGGGTAATTTGGGTCTCAAGATGTTTGGAAACTGGCTACATTTGCCTCGACTCTTCTGCTCGTGGGGTCCCCTCGTTTTGCCTCTCATTCTGACGTTTATCTTCAATCATTCCTATCGCAGTCTTGCCTTTGGAGCTTCTTAACTCTAGCTCTCTTGGGATGATTTCCCTAGGCGTTTCCAGGACAAATTCCTCATCTTCATGGACAGGGAAGTCTTTCCCGTAGAAAATCTTCCAGAAAGGGCTGGGTTCTCGTACTTCCGCTCTCAATCATTGCCCAAATTTGCCCCTGGCATTTTCATTGAGCCCGGACTCCTCAAAAGGTATTTCTTTGCAATATGAAGCGTAATGTCCTATCCTTCCGCAAGAGTAACAGAAATGTGGAAGTCTTTCATATCTAAAGTCCATCCATATCTTCTTGTACACCAAGTCTACAATTGTTCCCGTTTTCAAGGGGTTGGACAGGTTTATTTGGATTCTTGCTTTGCAACTTTTATTGGGCCTCCTCCTCTTGAATCGAATTTCACCTCTGACACAATCCTGATTTTTCCTGCCACCTCTCTAGCCATGTCTTCTGATAATCTTCCCCGGGGGATACCTGCTAAGTGAACCCAGAAGTCACAGCGAGTAAATTCGTAGCAATGGTCAGGAGTGTCTGGATAACCTTGTTGGAGTACGAGAATATTGCTAGAAAAGGACCAAGGATCTGTTTCCAGGACACGCTTTTTCTCCTCTAGCGAATTAAATGAGAACGAAAAGAACCCCGGCTCAATCAGTTCGCAGTCAACCTGATCTGTTTTCCACGCCCTCTTCATTGTGCTAAGGAACGCCTGGAAGTTCACATTTGGCTTTGAGTGCAACCTCCCATACAAGGTTAGCTCACATTCTTGTTGTTTTTCTGCCGGGATGTCTCTTGTTATCTTCACAATATCATCTTCTAATCACAGGTTTCCCAATTCTCTGCACAAGGCAGCCAATCGGGCATTGTTGTTTTCCTCGCTTTCCATCGAAGGTGCTGACTGGGAGAGGCCTCCCTTATGCTGAGTGTAATAAAAAAACTTGACTTTGAGCTAAGAGATCCCTTGCATTTTGATGTTGTCTTAGCCAAAACTATTATAGAAAGCTGCTGCATAAGCTACTAGTTCTGATTTTTCCCTTGAATGAGAAATGTATCTGATTCCTTAGCATACATGCGTGGGTAACGATGGGTGATACCTTTTGTTCTTCATCTTCTTTAGTGTGAGGGGCTCTGCTACTTCACCTGGATCGATGTCTTCCTATATCAGCGGATGGGTAAAGGGATGGAGGCTGGGAGAAGGGTTGGGGTAGGACGGGCTTGGAATGGGCACTAAGAGGGTGGCCCGTTTTATATGGGTGGGAGAGTGCGCGTCCTTAGAGGGTGGTGTAGGAGTGGGAAGGGTGGAGAGGCGCAAATGATCATGATGCTTACTGCTTCTTTAGCTTGGAATGGGTAGCTTCCAACTGTCCTCGAGGTGGCAAGCTTCCTTGGGCTGAGGTCATCGCGCGCTCGGCAACACCATTGACGCCATCTGGGTGGAATTTTGGTTAGGACATCCTTTGGTGGGGTAATACATGGATGATGAAAGGGGGAGCGGGATCGTGGGGGTTTTCTTCAGGTCGGGGTGGAGGTCAGAGCTAGGTTGAAAAGGGGGTTGAAGGTGGTTAGGGCTTGAAGGTCAACTATCACCATTGGGATAGGAGAAGAGCTCCACGAGGGAGAGAAGGTCTTCATGATCGAATGATCAATATCTGTGACAAATTGATTAAGGTACATTTTCATGCGAATCTTTGTCTCGTGTCAAGGTGTTTGGTTAAGAAGTAACTCATTTAGGGAAGAAAGCCAAAACTTCTACAAAGGCCTCTGCGGCCTGTCCCTTTAATATATAAAAATGGCAAAAGTACACCACAAATACCATAACTTGTGTACGGCGATCACTTTGGTGCCACAACTTTTTTTCGGATCACTTTGGTATCAACTTTTTTGAAAAATGATCATTTTAGTGTCAATGCTGACGTGGCTCGTCGGAAATCTGATATGGCGCTGACACGGCTCGCCGGAGAGGTCTAGTCAGCATAAAAAACCAAAAATGACGCCGTTTAGCCCGCTAATGTGTACTTTTTTAAAAATATATTATATTATATTATATTAATTAAAAAAAAAGCCTTGCAGCAGCGGCAATGGCTCCCTCGCCGCTGCTGCCACCAAGCCACCACCGCTAGGAAGGGCCAGCAGTGGGCGCAATGGTCGGCGAGGGTCGCCGACCCCCGGCGAGGCGAGACCTCGCCATCGCCTGGGTTGCGACGGTGAGGTCTCGCCTCGTTCGCGACGGCGAGGCGTGGCCTCACCTTTGCTGGGCGAGGCGAGGCCTCGCCTCGCCGTTGCGACCCAGGCGACAGCGAGGTCTGGCCTCGCCTTCGCTGGGCAAGGCGAGATCTCGCCGTAGTCGCGACGACGAGGTCTCACCTTGCGGGGAGAGGCGAGGGTCGCCGGGCCCCGGCCAGGGGCCGGTGACCCTCGCCGACCACTGTGCCCACCACCGCTAGCCCTTCCCGGCAGTGGTGGCTTGGCAGCAGCAGCGGCGAGGGCTCCTTCGCCGCTGCTGCAACCTTTTTTTTTAATTATGTTAATTATTATTTTTAAAAAAAATTAAAAAATTCGAAAAAAAGCCACATAATTTTCACGTGCTTAAGTCAGATCATTTTTTTTAAAATATAAATGCCAGGTCAGCTTTTTAGCCGGAGTCACTAAAGTGATCTATTTTCCTCCAACTTGGCACCAAAGTAATCTGAAAAAAAAGTTATGGCACCAAAGTGATCGCCGTATACAAGTTATGGCACTTGTGGTGTACTTTTGCCATATAAAAATGATGAGCTTCAAGAATGTGTTCTTTAGTTTAACACGCAGGTACTCTCACATTTCGCACTCTGATTTCTTCCAAATATTTTTCTTTCCTATGAAAAGGGAATACCCTTTAGTGGAAGTTTTGCATCTCGGTAATCCGAGGTCCGGACGGTAACCGAGATGGAGCCTCTTCGGACATGCTCGGGTTCAAGTCTTACAGAAGAGAACCATTGGCCACTATCTTTTTCTAGACGCGAAAGTTGTCTCTACCCTCTACATGCTTAATGTCCAAGAATACCGAGGTCCACACGAGGCTCAAATGGAGTCTTTTAAGGACTTACTCCGGTCTCAATCTTTCGAAGGATAACCTCCGGCCACTATCTTTTTCGAGACGTGAGATTTGCCTCTACCCTTTATGTACTTAAGGTCCATCTATGTCGAGGTCCGCACAAGGCCCGGACACCACCTTTTACAGACCTGCTTAGGTCCCTGTCTTGCACAGGAGAAACTCCAGCCACTATCTTTTTCAAGGCATGGGAGTTGCTTCTACCCTCTATGTGCTTAATGTCCAGGGATGTTGAGGCCCAAACGAAGCCTTTTGAGACCTGTTCTTTTTCCTGAAGGGTTACCGCTAGCTTACAAGCGGTTCAAGTTTATTGCTTAGCGAGTCCCTGGATCGCAGCTATATCAAGAACATATTAAATTGAATTGGGGTTTTTTAATACGATGAACTTTTGAAATTATTTTTGCGTTCGAGTTGCTAATAAATTACAGGCAAGAATTAGCTGCTGCTAGAGCAGCAATATGATTGCTTCTCGCTACATGTCGACAGTCCATTGATATTTCCATATACTTTTGCACCGAACCACTCGTAGCTGTTGAGTTCAAGGCATCAAGCTCAAGCCTCGGATGCGAGCCAAGCTCCGCCGCGACACTCGAGGTCGACTCCATCTGGGCCGAGCTCCGCTTGCGGCTTCAAGGTCGACCCTAATTGGCAGATCGAGCACTGCCACACGTCACGCTCGACCCCCAATCTGGCCTGAGTTCTATCATGGTGCGAGCTAGACCTCAGATCTGCGTTCATGTCAGAACCTGAATTTTCCATACTGTTCCAGCCTCTGAATGAATAAGTAATTTAACTTCAAATGTAGTACACAATTTTTTTATTACTATAAATAATCAAACTACTGAATATCCAATCTACTTTTGTTGTGTACTTTGTTCGGAGCTTAAAGAAACTTGCAGAAGTGCCAATCTAAATGTCCATAAACTTCAAACTCGACTTGTTTGTAGAATATTTCTGAGACGAGCCTAAGCTCAGTAAATGAAAGCTCTATCTACAATATTATTTGTGCATTTGATGTATTCAAACCACGAAAAAATTTATGGATTAATCATCGGTAGTCAATTTTATTTGTTGATTCAGAGCAACAAGAACAAAGAAAGTAATCTATAGGATGGAGAGGGAGGTGTCTCATAAAAACCACGAAGTCTCTGTGCTGGATTTTCCTTCCTTTTGTCTTTTATCAGGCCAGGGAACTTGTGCTGCATAAGTTGCTCTCCTTTGCCAGTGGAGACAATAGTAGGTATTTAGCAGAATTGCAGATACCGAGTTCTGCGGCGCTTCTAAACAATTAGGCCTCTGTTAATATACCGTGGTAAACAAACGCCGCAAAATAGGAGTACATCAATTTAGTATGATGTGATCTGCAGTTCTGGACTTGAAGCAACAAAACATTAATAACTATATTATGACTGAAAAGAATATGTTACAGCATCCAGAATACATCCATTTCCCTAGATCTATAAAAAAAACTTTTCTATCTGCAAGTCGACTTTCAGGGACCCAGCGGCCTCGTCCAAAACCCTATATAAACTTAGCAGCGACCAAGCTTCTGCTTCCCAAGTTACTACCAGAGACTAAGTATCTGCAGTAGGGACAGACGTTCCATAGCCAAAGTGCCCAAGAAAATACTAATATTTTAACAGCTAATATTCATGCATTTCTCGGCACCATCCTTTGGAACTATACTTGTGCACAAAGGATTTCATTCCATGTATCCGGTATGCCAGGTAGGCACCAGTGTAAGCAATCCTGGACACCATCACTGGCTTTAGCACTGAAACGAGATATGTGTCCCTCGTCTCTCAATTCAGAAAGAGCAGTTATATCCAGAATTTTCACCTTTGTACCCCTGACAGCGCTCTGCACCACCAAATCATTTGATTTGTCTTGCGAAACTACGCTTCCTTTAGATAAGGGGCTCATGTTATCGCAGCTACCCCCAGTATTCCACTCCCCATTCAGGAAGTGCCTAGGTGAAATGGTTCTGAAGAAAGCTTTGAGACGTGGATGTGAATGAAGCTGCGAGTCTACCCACCTTGCAACACTATGGACTGTGAAATTCTTGGCATTTCCAATTGCTGCCAGATTTCGGTCTTTATTTGGCCTTCCATTGACATACATGACCCACTTGTTTGCATTAAGCTTACCTCTGTTCCAATGATGTCCTGTGTTCAGAACTAGAACATCAAAGCTATCCAGAAATTTTCTCATGAAAGCTGGAGGACGGTCCAAATGCATAGCGACATCCGTTGATGGATCAGTGATGTTTAAGGGCTCGAGATCACAGAGGCTGGCAGACCAGTAGTATAATATAGTTGTATTCGTACTTGGCAATCGAAACGCCCAACCATCAGGACGAATGGCTCCAGGAGGAATAACAAGCCCATAATTGACTCCGACATCTTCAACGTCAGGGCTATCTTCTCCACCAGTCACCATACACATTAAAGATTGGAACTGCTGCCTCCCGAGTGAATCTCCTATAAATGCAATAGTTTTGTCCTGCATTCTGAAAGTAAAGATGTTTTCAAGACATCAGAGGCAAAAACAAGCAGAACGAGAGCAATGCCAAACTTCCTATCGATCTCTGTAAGACACTTTTTTTCTGCTTTTCTTTTCTTTTTAAGCAGAAGGAAGGGATAGCAGAAAGAAGGAACCAGAGACCTTTTAGACAAATGAAAGAAACTTCTACATGTAGGGAAAGCATCCGATGATATCTGAGAACAGAAATTACGAATTTTGAACATCTCAATTCTAGTAGGCAAAATATCTCCGATTATATAGGACAAAACATATCTATCTATGTTCCAGGAATGTCGATAGTGCCAAGAGGAAGTAATTATGCACAAGAGGAATGTTTTATATGTAGCATTGCGAGCTAAAAGGAAGGTATGCAAGAAAAGAAAACCTTTTCAAGAATGAAGATCTCTCGAATTCAGGCATTTCACAATTTTGCGGCTGCCACCGATATCCCTCATACAAAAAATCGGTTCTTTGTGTCAGTCTACAGGCCCACATCTCAGACAACCACTGCTTGCATCCAAATCCCGAATACAATGGTCTGCTCTTGTCTGCAACCCATCTACCCTTAGCATAATTGCAGACTGCATCCATGAAGAAAAGCACTTTGACTAAGATAAAACACAGGAATGTAGTATGTTTTTCCCAAACCTACGTATCATACTTGCCGATATGCCAATTACTAATGACAGAGATAAAAAAGTAAAACCGAATTCCTGCAGAAAGTAGAATAGATCGACATTTCTCATTTAAATCTCCCAATGCTCATCATAATTAAATTGGCTAGGTGAAAAAGCGATACCAACTTATAGGCCAAAATATGAAGACGTGTTTCTCAAGGACTCTCATTTTGATTATTCAACAAGCTATGCCTTAAATGTGCTAAATTTCAGCCGAGCAGACATGTTAAAATCAGTTGCACGTATCCCAACACGATTAGGCAATTCTCCCTCTGTTTGTATTTCATAAGGCACAAAACTTCAGTACTCTCAGCTGAAAAAAATAAATTGTATGGTATGACAACTCTACAGAAGATATCGATGAGTCGATAATAAAAAAATATACCATCAAGACGGCATGTTCTTTCTTACTCACATTTCGTCTATTAACTGGAAGGAAGTTACAGAAGTTTCCTGAAAGAGGGGAAGATCGCGCACTGCGCAAAGTCCTCGCGAAAACTTACTCTATGGTCAAATGTGGTCAAATATAAAGGACAACAAAAAGTACTGACTCCGAGATCTATTTTATTGACACATGGTCGCGCTCAGTTCATGGCTTCCAGATAAGGTAAAAGTAAATATAGATTCATTGAAAAGCTAATATGCATTTGTATGAATGTTTCTTTGGATGAATTTTAGGCATGACCCATGAACATCAAAAAGAGGAATGCGGATAAAAGTTTATGACCAAAAGAATATGTAGATCCCACATACTTTTTCATTATGACGACTCAATCATCGCAAATTTGATCCAAAATTTTATCATCAGGAAGAAAAACTACCTTTCCTTTTGGAAGAGGAGTTCCTATGTCGAGTGCCTTTTCCTTTAGGAGAGAGTGCAGAAATAGACTTCTCTATTACTGAATTATCACTACCTTGTCTGGCTTTTCTTGACAGTTTTGGTGTAACATGTGCATCTTCTTCCTCAATATGCTCTTTATGATGTGCAGATACCATGGAGTCATTTGGTATATCAAAGATGAAATCTGGATAGTCCCAACACCACCACCAAAAGAAAGGGAGAGGCAAGAAAGAAAAGCATCGTGAGCAAGTTGACAGAAACAAAAAATAACAAAACCCGAATTACCAATGTTCGAATGACTGAAAGATAGGACATATAAATCAAAATTCACGATAAAGTCATATCCAGCCTATTGAGATACTTCACATGCTATACCTATCTAGAACATCACCAGCAATGTCTCATCTAAGATGAAGTTGAAAAGTGTTAGTGCAGAGCAATGCCTATTATATATTTCTATGTTGGGAGAATTTAACAGCAATGACGAGTTTTGAAGGAGTGACTCAGAAACCACCTAATTAAAGCTTGAGGAGACTCATGGATATTTACATTTCTAGGAGAATTCTTCAAATTGTTTCAGTTTCCTGCCGAGAGATATTTGCACAAATAAATGTCCATTCACATCTCTTCTAATCATTTGGCAAGAGGAGGGACCTTAATTCAGCTATAACCGATAATCTTTCCTGTTGCAATTGCCTCCTAAATTACTGTGTCGAAATGGGGCAAACATGCGTACCTATACCGGAATCTCACTGACAGAAGAATTTTCACCATGTTTTATGAAACAATTCCACAGATAAGCTTTACATGTTCAAGAGATTTTGAGAAGCCTAAGATCGTCTGCTTCACTTTCAACTATAACGTTTTTTTTTTTTGGGCCAAAAGTTTCAACTGTAATTCGACTTTCTATTATTGATTAGATCAAATCCCACCCAAACAGAGACAGGATGCAACTCAATTGTTACTCGTCTGTTGAGCTGTGGCACAAACTATAAGTGAAATACTAGAAAACAATTTTATTAAGTTCAAAGTCTGCTATCACCAGAATGATATCCCAATCTACTTCAAATAGCCATGATATAGTGTCCAGTCTAGTATATTCGGAAAAGTGCAAAATATTGCAAACAATCATGACATTTTTATTGCCAACCTCTATCTACCGTGATTTTTCCTCATATAGATACTCTAATTTCAAAACGCTAGACATCCAAATACATGCGTGCATGTACACACGTACATATGCACTATATTGCAGCAATATACAGATACGTGTTTGCTGAGCTCTTTTGGCAACATAAATCACTCAGTCTGTATCCTAGGTTAGTCATGTATATCTTCTTCACGTGCCTCATTACTCTTCCAACAAACAATTTTCTTGAACATCACTAAATTTGGCTTACACCTACAATCTTCAACTGCAATTGGTTTCTTCTATTGAATACTGTCTTTGTTATTTACTATCGATTAACATCAGCCTTTAAAACTGCCAATAGAAATGCTGCTTCAGATATTCTGCCCAATGCGATGCACAGCTACACTTAATTATCTAAGTCCCCGGAATTGTATCTGAAACTTATACCCGTGGTACACTTAGGAAATGAATAAATCTCCCTGTGAACAATTTTGTAAAGTTTTTAACCAATTCTACTGTTGTAAATTCCCTCTAAATATCTTTTATAACAAAATCTGTCCAAGTACATTAGGAGTATAGAGAACACGAAAGCGACTGACAACACAATAGTAAATCAAATTGAGATAGGAGCATGATGTTCATAAATGCCTATAGTCAGAAAAAATAAACAGCATAAGGTGAAGATTCAGAAAACAGTGGGGTGCATTTAGAACAAAATTCTTCTGAATATTAGGCTGCCAACAAGGAGCCAATCCTTTTTTTTTTGGGTAAGGTACAAGGAGCCAATCCTTTGACATGTTATAATTGTTAGAAGCAAATAAAGAAAGTCTACTCCATTTTCTCATCTTTTCAAATTTTAATCGAACAAAATGCAAAGCAATGTGCTCCAAGAGACATTATAGAACTTCCCTTGCCATCAAAAGCTCTCATCTTTCAATTTTCAAATCGATAAAAGAGTTAACTCTATTTCCATGAGAAAAGAAATTACGATGCGAGATGAAAGAAATTATGATGCATTGACATAGTACATCCGTTTCTCCACACAAGCATGCAATCCATGCCAAGCCCACAATCCTCACAACTAAAACAAGAAGGCACCCAGAAAATAGACAGAATTGAAAAGAGGAGGAACAGGATAGCTGGATCTCCAAGAAAAAATGAGACCCAACCCTAGTAGCGTCTCAACACAAGACTTCTGGTGAAAGTTAACACATGAGAATCAGTAACTACCGTCAAATGAAAAGATTCAACAACTGACCTGATGAAGACAACAAAAACTGATCTTGAGCGGACCGGAGGGTGCTTAAGAAAGGATTCTTCTCCCAAATCCATAGTAATACAGTCGCAAAAAGAAGTGCAATAAGACCGAAAGAAAATTTTCTTCCTCTTGGTCTGTTCAAGTTTCCACCTTTCATTTCTGCTTATGCACTAACAAAGACACATCTCAATTCCTTGGACAACCTTGGCATCAACATCTTAACCAGAGAAGCCAAGAAGTTGTTCAGCAAAAACTCAGTCAATGTCGCGAGAAGCCATTTCTCTCCTTCCAGAAATACGATCTGTAAATATAAGCTAAGAAAAGATGTGTGAAAACATGAACTCATGAAGCAATTGCGCGTGCTATAAACACAGTAGAGGCATATATACACAAATTCTTGGTTGGGTAGGCATAGAGACACATGTTGCCAATGACTGAAATTTGGCCGAGTAAAAGAAAACGTTTGGCCACGTTCGTCAAGAAACACAATGCAGACTGAAACACGATAAGTACAAGACAAAGAATCGAATTTTGATGCTGGGAAGGGAGCAAAATAAATTTACCAGCTCGGTCATATTTTCATACTAGCCAATCAATCCATCCTCACTTTGGCCCATCATGAAGCCCAAAAAAAAAAAAAGGAAACATGCCTCATTCAAACGCATAAACAATTTAAGAAACACCTTACCCTTTTTGTAGAAGTTTGCAAAGCCACCCTATTGCAGCGCTAACGAAAACAGCCCACAACGAATAATCGCCATGACGAAGACAATGCAGTCACAGCAATCCAACTTATACCATAGAACATGGCCCGAGAGGATTCTTTCGAACTCGCAACACATGAAAACACCGTCTTCGATCGACCCAATGTAGGGATCAGGTGATCGACCGAAAACCTGAACGGATCTCACGCGACGCAGCTCGAAGCCTTTCGAAAAAACGCGGAAAACCCAAAACCAAGAAGATAAAAAGAGAAACTTTACCAAACAAACCCGCGCTTGCTCTCGATCGAACGCCCGTGTTCCGAAGGATCTGCTGGACACCCTCTCTTGCGGGAACGAGGAACAGAGCATGGAATTTCACGCGCGCAGGAGAGAGAGGGAGAGAGGGAGAGAGAGAGTACGAACGAAGCTCTGTTTTCATCCGCTCCCATGAATGCATCGGAGATCCGACATCCAAGACAGCGCAGGGGCGAAGTCGCCATTCCGGGTAAAATCCAGGGCCAGTTTCGTACATCCGCCGCCACTCCAGAGTCAAACGTTGGCTCGAGAGTGCTCGACGAGACACGTGGCGCCATCCTAGACGTTGACGGGGGCGATTCAGTTGGGAGAGGGCATGGCCCTAAGCCGGGTTTTAAATATAGTATCTCAGTTATAGCGATTTTGTCACGTTTCTTTTTGGCAATATATTTGATTTTATATAACGGTTTCATGCCTCTAAGGCGAATACATATGCTCAAGATTTCCATTTTTTTTTTCGGGGGCGGGCGTGGTTTGGACGGATCGGCTTAAAGTGGAAACTCGAGACCGATTGACCCGGCTTGTCGAAACGATCGGTTCCTGGATCAGTCGGATTTGGAGCGAGCGCTTCAAGTTAGATCCCCGATCCTGCTCAAGAATCGCACTCTCCTTTCTTTGGAAAGGGGAAGGTTAATTTCGAAACTCGAGCTAACTATAAGACTGATACAGCTAAATTGAGCCGAAATTAACAGAGCCGGAAAGATGATACCTCGGGAAGCAAATTGGATCCAAAAAAAGAAAATTTGAAATTTGGTACGTTCGGTAAGAAGATTCTTTCCCCCGAAGAAAAACGTATAGGCATTGAATTGGTCCTAACATCGATTGAATTTTAGATCTTACCAGGTGGCTCCGTTTAATCTCGAGATCTCAACCGAAAGTTGCGATTTTTTTATATTGTAACCAAGAAGCGAACCGATCCGAACCGGTTCCGAACTGTCGTAATTTAGAAGCGAACCGATTCTTCCTGAAACCGATCTTCATCCAGACAATTTAGGTCAATCGACCACAGTAAGCTAGGACCGACAAGCTAATGTTGCATAATAATTTATTTCGTCTGCCACACCCCAAAAGTCAAACGTGAATGCTCTTTCAAATGGCGTTTAGTCGTCATAGCGTTCCATGTGATCCCAACGGGATTGGACCGACAATTTCCTAACGTGTATCGAAAGCGTTTGAGGTAAACTCAATCGATCCGTTTTTATACGCGAATAATATACGCGCTTCGTGCGGATTAACTTTGTCAATATTTTCTCGTGTTAATTCTGTTAACACTGCGCATTGAAAATGTATCTAGGCCCCGTTTAGATACATCTAAACACGTTTCACATGTCTATGCATTAGAGCTTATAATTTTTCAAGATTTATCGAGCTTGTCGTACCTTCTAGCCTGCTTGGTAATCTACAATTTGGCCGAATTGCAAAAAACATGGCCAGATTAGTCTGGCCCCATGTTGCTCGGCTCGAAGGGTGACATAAAACGATAATGGCACGATTTGATTGTGATATGACATTACAAATTGCGCGCCCGGCTCTACGAGATATTTCTACGCGGCATAAGAGTCGACACTACTTACCCGTAACGTTAGTTCTCTAAGGCTCCGTTCGTTTGGCGAAAAATATTTTCCAGAAAAATATTTTCCAGATTTTCCGGTGTTCGAGGGCGGAAAACATTTTCCCCTCAATGAGGGAAAACATGGCCAAATTGGCGGAAAATGATTTCCGCTTTTTGAAAAGCGGAAATCATTTTCCTCCAAACTCCTCCTTCCCCCCTCCGGTTGCCGCCGTCGCCACCGCTGACCGCCCGTTGCCAATCGCCGGCTGCCGCCGATCGTTGCCGCCGCTGCCGTCGGTCACCGCCGCCGGACGCCGCAGCCGGTCACCGCCCCCCGCCACCGCCGGTCGCCGGCCGCCGCCGATCGCCTCCGGCCGCCGCCGCTATCGCAACCGCCGACGAAAAATATTTTCCGAAACTTTTTCATATTGGTCAACGAACACCGGAAAATTATGTTCCGAGAAAACATTTTTCAGGAAAATAACTTCCGGAAAAACATTTTTCAAAAACACAATATTTTCCGCCAAACGAACGGAGCCTAAACTCTAATATCCTAACAACAACCCTACCTTTGTAATGTTGGATATTATAACTCGTGTCAAGCTTTTTTTTTCATTCTATTTTTTATGATTTGATATACAATCATACGAAATGCGGCAAAATTACCAAAAAAGTCCTAAATCTTTTGCAGTTGTGCCAATTCAGTCCTAATCCTAAACTTTTTTTGGGCCAATTCAGTCCTAAACCTTTTACAATTTGGCCAATTCAGTCCTTTTGGCTGGCCAGAGCTGACGTGGACGCCAGCGGGTGACGTGACAATATTTTAATATTTTTTTTCGAATTATTTTTTTCCTTTGTCTCTTTTTTTTTCTTTTCCTTCTTCCCCCTGGCCAATCCGGCTAGGGGGAAGATCGTCGGCGAGGTCCACTAGGGAGGCTCGCCGTCGCCGGGCAAGGCGAGGCGACCTCACCCATCCTCGCCATGGCTGTGCAACGACGAGGGCCGACGAGGGTGGAGCTCGCCATGGCTGGGCGAGCTCTGCCCTTGCCGCCGCTGGGCAAGCTCGGTGTCGCCCAGCTCAACCAACGATGACGAGGGCAAAGCTTGTCCAGCCATGGCCAGCTCCGCCCTCGCTGATCCTCGCCAGTGCCGACGAGGGCGAGCCTCGCCATCACACAGCCATGGCGAGCTCGACCTCGCCAGATCTGGGCGAGGTCACCCTCGCCGGCCGCTCGCCATGGCCGGGCGAGCTCGACCTCGCTCAGATCTAGCGAGGACCGGCGAGGGCGGAGCTCACCATGGCTGGGCGAACTCTGCCCTCGCCGTCGCACAACCGTGGCAAGGCTAGGTGAGGTCGCCTCGCCTTGCCCGGCGACGGCGAGCCTCCCCAGTGGACTTTGCCGGCAATCACTGGCCAAAGGGAAGAAGGAAAAGAAAAAAAAAGAGAAAGAAATATTAAAATATTGCCAAGTCACCGATCGGCGTCCACGTCAGCTCCGACTGGCCAAAAGGACTGAATTGGCCGAATTGCAAAAGGTTTAGGACTGAATTGGCAAAAAAAAAGGTTTAGGACTGAATTGACACAACTGCAAAAGGTTTATGACTTTTTTGGTAATTTTCCCTGCGAAATGCTCGATAATGTACATTAACAAAAGTATTTTGTGCTATTATATTACATGTGGAATTCGGCTAATTTAGTTAGATTGACGTCTAACTATGAGAGAGAGATTGCATAAACTTATAATACGTCTCATGTTACGCATGAACTGGAGTAAATATGTTAGCAAGTGTTGCTCGTGTAATTCGTGCTAGGAGATGTACGATTAAATTATCACGCAATTTTATGTTACTTACTTTTATTTGAATTACCCGACGTTCATTTGACTCTTTATAATTACCAAATTATTCTTATCTCTGACAAAAAAAACTTCTCTTATTGTATACCAACTTTTACATAGCTTTCTTACCAACACTTCAAATGAAACTACTATATGAAACTACCAAGCTTTATTTGATGACTTACCAATTTTATTCCCGACTAAGTAACACAATAGAAAATATGGTAAATTAAGAAAAAATAAAAAAAAACAAAAAATTGGTAATTAACTGAAAAGAGAGTTGATAACCCAAAATTATTTGATAATTTAATCGGACAAAAGTTGATAAATCTCTTAAAAAAAATTTTTGGTAGAATATAAATCTCTTAAACTAAAAGCTAATATTTTCATATAAAATTTGGTAAATTAGAAGGCAAAATCAAGAAAGGTATATAAAAAGTTGGTAGAGATTAGAAAAGTTGGTAATATAAAGAAAACTATACTCGATAAATAACTTATAGGAAAATTGGTAAACCAAAACTAGTTGGTAAATTAATTAGAAAACTTGGTAAGTTACTTATTATGTTGATCAATTCAAGCATTGCTAAGAAATGCAAATGAAAGTTTCTAAATGATAAGAAAAGTAGCAAATTAGACAAAACCAAATAAATGTTGATAAGAAGCTTAAGGGATAGTTGATGACCCAATACTATGTCGATATTTAAAGGGAGAAATATTTGTGGGTTGCAGTAATGTAGGTTGGTAATAACTAATACATGTGAGGGAAACAACATTTAAGCACAAGTAAATAACTCAACAGCGAGTTGGCAACCCAAAATAAGTTTCCTATCAAAAAGTTGGTAAATCACTTTTATATAAGAGCTTGTAAATTTGAAGAATCCTTAAGTTATGCAAATAAATATTGGTAAAGTAGTACAGGAATTGTTAATTTCCAAATTCCAAAAAAAGTTGGAAATTCATAAAAGCATCGGGTAAATTGCCAACTAGTTACCTAGAAAAAAAGAGTCACCATCAATTTATTTTACCAATAGCTCTTGACATTTACCATCACTAGTTTTAGCAGAGTCTCTTCTTCTTCTTCTTCTTCTTCTTCTTCTTCTTCTTCTTCTTCTTCTTCTTCTTCTTCTTCTTCTTCTTCAACATTTGTTACCTGCAGTTGAGTAAGCAAGTAGAGCTTCAAACCAAGTTTAAAGGCTTGGAGACTTCAATCAATAGCCTATGGCAACAAATCGGGCAAGTCTCAAGCCTGTATTTTGTGGAACTCAGACTTGTGCTAGGCTTGTTTATCCATCCAAATTACACTGTACAAATACTTGGATGGTGGTCACGCTCATCATACTGGTTGCAGCTCATAACTTCATCAAATTCGTCAAACTTGTGCTGCGACTTATGGAGGTCTATGGAGAGCTGGACAACCAGCAATCTTAACTAAACGCCCTAAAGGATCGCTCGAAATAGCTCACACAATTGGTGGCTCTCCCTCGAAGACAGGGAGAAGGAAAGGAACTGTGAGGGGAGCCCACTAGAAACGCCGCTGGTATGACATGGTCGCAATAATGCATTTTCTCCTGTTCAAAGGTGTCACCATTGTGATTTCTGTGACAATGGCTTGTCCCCACTTTCCAACTATTGAGTCATACTTATTAAACGCTTGCCAATGCTACCCAAGTTCTCCAAATCAGGAAGCTGGATCTTAAGATATCACATTTTTTAATCATGATGATTCAATTATGAGGTGTTGAGAATTAATTCCACCTCAAAGATCAACTCATAAGTTTTCCAATGCCGCAAAAATCATAGTGATTAGATTCTTAACTAATAAAATATCATAACTCTCCACCGTGGCAGTTCATTCAGCCCAACTCCTGGAAATCCACAATGCCAAGACTTCTTTTGAATATTGAATCATATTTTCAAAAGTTCGAGTCACAATCTCTCTATTTACTTAAAAGTCTAGTAAATGGGAAATTAGATGGAAAGGTCATATATGCTCAAAGTTTGGTCAAATTTGAAAAGTAAATAAATAATAAAGACAAAAATCATCTTTCCAAAAAAAATTGTTCAACAATTTAACTGAACACCGTGAAAAGTCGCTTGAAGCAACTCACACAATTGGTGACTCTCTCTCAAGCCATAGCAATTAGGGGTGTGCAATCGGGAACCGCCCGAACCGCCCAAAACCGCCGAGAACCAAACCTGAACCGGTGGTTCCTAAGCGAACCAGTCCGGTTCCCGATTTCAATTTTTTTGAACTAGTGGGTATAGTCCAGTTCCCAATTCTAGGTATGGAACTGCATGCCCGCCCACCTTGATCGGACCGGTAATATAATAATAAATATAATATATTTTTTAATATATTTTTTAAATAAAAAAAGAAAAATCCTAAATTCCCAAACTAAACCTAAATCACTCGACACTCACAGCCTCACATTAAGCCGAGAAATACCTTCTTTTACTTTCGCCTCACAGTCACTCTCACTCTCTCATTTTTCTCGATCGATGCTCACTTCACTGTCTCCGACTCTCCATCTTCGTCTCTGTCTCCATCTTTCCGTCTTTTTCCTTGGCTAGCGGGACCGGTTCCATGGACCCACCCGGGAACCGAACCAAACATGCGATCCAAATGGGCAGTTTCCAATTCCAATTTTTTGGAATCGGTCCTTAGTGGGCGGTTCCCGATTCTAGGGTGAGAATCGCCCACCGGACTATGCTCACCCTTAATAACAATGATCAAATTCTTAACGAAGAAAATATCATAACTTTCAACCATGGCAATTCATTTGGCCTAATTCTAGAAAATATGCGATTCCTAAGGTGAGTAGTTTCAGGTTTAGTCCAAGTTTTATCTGGAACCTACTCTGTTAGAATTGGTTCCCCAGTTTTTGGAATTTGGAACCCACATGCATATCTTGGAACCTAAAACCTACCATATTAATCGGTTCCATGATCTACAAGGAACTAGCCAATTCCTTCTTCTTTTCTGTTCCTTTTCTTCTTTTTTTTGTTTAATTTTTAATTAAGCAAAATGAAAGTGAATGCAACAACAAAAATTTCCATTTGTCCTTTGTGAAATAACTTCATCCTTTAAGTGGTATCTACCATTTAGACATTTGCGGTAATATATGTGTTATCAAAATTGGCGAGCGGATATTATTTTTCATGAATTTGATCATGCTAATCAAACAGGAGGAAGGCCTTGTTTCCGGCAGTAGAGGAATAGAGTCGGATGCTAGAGAATCAGCCAGTTTAAGGAGAACTAGTGTTACCATAGGTAGGGCCGGCAAAATGGATCATGTATGCATTTTATAACTCGGTTTTAGAAAGCCCACATCTATTTGGGTAACTCACTTTTTTTCTAAAATGGGCTCAAATGGATTGGAGAGTAGATAAAGCCCAAAAATAGGTTAAAATGTGGGTCAGAAAAGTGACCCATATTTTAACCCATAATTTCTAAACCCACGTTACCCACCCACCCATGAACGAACCATTCCACTCCACCACGCCATTGCACGCTTCGCTACGGGCCGCTCGTCGTCGTTCGCTGCTCATCGCTTGCTGCTCACCGCGCTTCGCTTCATCTCCGTTTCCCTCCTCTTCACCATAGAGAGGAAGAACTTACTTCACTTTGCCGGAGCTGGCGCTAGGGTTCGGAATGTTCACGAAGGTAAAATGTTCATTTGGATTTTCATGGTTTTTCTTGGGGGGTTTTTGCGTTCATGTGTGCTTGTTAAGTTTGTAATTTTAAGTGATTATTTCCTGATATCAAGCAGCTTTGTTCGCAGGTTCAACATTCCAGTTCCACAAAAATTGCTTGGTAATTTAGTGGTCAGGAGACAAGCCAGGGGATTTGGCAATTAGTCTTGGCGCCAGTGACACTAGGAGTCGAAACTAAACATTTGCTATGTTTATGCATTTTTTCACACTTCCACACAAACCTAGCAACTAAGAGAACATGGAACCGGACCGATTCCTATGACTGATTCAGTCCAATTCGTGGTTTTACCCCGCATCCATGCTCATGCCTAGCGATCACTGCACTTTTTCGAAGATTGTACTGTATTTTTAGAAATTCGATTACGAACTTCCTATTGACATAAAAATCAAGTCAACCGAACATGGAATGGAAAAGTTATACCCGGTCAAATTTTATTTAAATTTACATAAAAATAAATAATAAATGCAAAAAATCGTATTTTCCATAAAAATGGTGGTCAACTAGCCCATGATTTCTACGCGAGCATGGTGAAGTGCTTGTCCAATGCTGCGCAAGGCCAACCCAACCTTGTGCAAACCCTTCGAAGGGATTTTATACCCTTCCAAGGGTTCCGCATAACTTCCAAACTTCCCAAAAAATAGGCCTTCGTTTTGCTTATTCAACAAGGTAACTTATTCCCAAGCTCTCGTTAGTACATTCTGTCAAATTCAACTTACAAACTTGAATTCATCCGATTTGACCAAAATTTGACCGGGATAACTTTTCCATACAATGTACAATCAACTCAATTTTTATGTCAATGGAAAACTCCTGACTCGAATTTTTAAAAACGAGATTCAATCTTTGAAAAAGCATTGGCATTACACGTTTTTGAGAATCAAGCCGGATGGACCAACATGGTGGAAAGATGTCATATTTTCTTCTTTAAAAATCCGATCAATGGAAAGCTTATGACTTGATCTTTGCGGTGAAATTATTCGATCGGATCAAGTCATAAAATTATCAACACCTCGCGATCGAACGATTATGGTTAAAAATGTGATAGTTTTAAGGCCTGGCTTTTCGATTTGGACAACTAGGGTATCTAGGAGAGTACTTGAGCTAGGGGGCAAGCCAATATCACAGTAATCGCAATGATAAGACGTGTAAAGATGAGAAAATGCATTATGGTGAGAACGGCGCACTCGCAACGTTTCGAAGGGGCTCCCCCTCCCGACACCCTTCTTCTCGTGCTTGTTTTCCTTCTCCCCTATCTTTGAGGGAGAGCCGCCAACTGTGTCAACTTATTTGTGCCTTTTAATTCGTGCTACTGGCCATCCAGCTCTGCATAGATCTCCACAAGTCACAGCACAAGTTGACGAAACCGATGAAAGTGGAGAGTTGCAACTAGCATAAAGAGCTCGATCGCCATCGGAGTGCCTATGTAGTGCAATTTGGATAGAGAAACAAGCCCCTACGCAAGTCCGAGCACCTCGGAATATAGACTCGAGACTTGCTAGATTCGTTGCCACTGGCTATTGATCAAATTCTCCGAGGCTTTAAACTTGGTTTCAAGCTCTACTTCCTTACCCATCGAAAAACTGCGGGTAAGAAATGTCAAGGAGAAGGAGAAGGGAATTCATGATCAAGACTCATCAACTGTGTGCGAATTGCTCTAGATTAAAGCCATTAGCACAAGCCAAGGGCGATTTTCATGAGCCTCCGTGTAAGTGATTTTCTACGCTCGTGCTCCTTAGATTATAAGAAAGTGGTTGAGATCATGTTTTGAGGAAGCCTTGGTTGCCGCCTAAGTCTCGGGTCTGAGATGTTTCTCGTTAAGTGGGATGATGGTTGTATCGTGAGCATGATGCGGTTGAGATGAGGTCCTGGACAATGTTCGTCACTAAACAGCATAGCTAGGTACAGTATTCTTGGGTTTCAGATATTATCTAACACGGCAGGATGAGTTGTAGGTCAGTATGACAGCAAAAAGGGTGTGATCCATTATTATGGGTGCACTTGATTCAGCATTCCCAAGGGGTTTTAGGGAAATGCAAATACCTTTTAACTTAAAGCCCCTTGAGGAAATGCAAATTGCGTTTGGTAAAAAATCATTTGTGAAGCTATTTTGGGCAAAGTAATGTTTGGTAAATCTTATTTTGCAAAGGGCTTTGGGATTTTTTTATTAAAAAAAAAAGCTTGCCCTTCACCGGAGTAGGCGATGGGCTACGACCGCCAGCGAGCCAGATCTGGCATCGACAGCCATCACTTGAGGTTGGGTGACCCCCAGCGAGGGTCTCGCGATCCCAAGTGGCCCTCATCGAGGTCGCGCGACCCAGGCGACTTGAGGCGGCTGTCGCCGGGGCCGGGGCGACCTCGCCGGCGCTTCGCCGTCCCGATTTAGCCTCGGGCGACTCTGGCCAGCCACCCCTAGCCCAAAAAAGACAAACAATCACGAGGGGCAAAATTGAAATATATAAAGAATTAGCGAGGGTAGTTTGGGAAGAAAAAAATTTTGTTTCAGCATTCCCAATATTAGCTTTCGACCGAAAGCCCATTGGAAATGCTCGCCGCCAAATGCCTCGGCATTTTCTCGAGGGGCTTTCAGGTGCTGAACCAAACGCACCCTATATACGGTGGTGGATGGCCACGTAGTACAACGACATACCGTGCGTCCTTTTGTTTTTTGGTGAGAAAACATTGAATTTCATTGTTAGAGAAAAGTCCGCGGAAACGGTTTAACCGCTTTTGAAACAAGAAGGTTCCCCCCGAGACCGAGGGATTTACAATCCAATTTGGTGATTAATCTACTCTTACTCTTGGGTTTTAGCAACCCAATCGGCTATTCTACTGGACCCTCCGGACCCTCTATTTAATGGGCCAACCTAATTTGCGTATAGGGCCGTAGGACCAAATGGGCTTCTGATAATGAAATTGTGAACAATCATTTGTTAAATTCGAAGGCGATTTCTTGAAATACCTTCCTTTTTTAATTGTTTGGTGGGCTTGTCCGCACAACCTGAGGGATTGAACCCAAATAATAGAGTATACTGTTGCGATGTGGCTAGGTAGCCAAAGGCAATCTGACTTGCGTTTGTAAATAAGGCCCCGTACCTTTTGTTTTTAGTCACGAGGCCCAGTACTTGCAAGTCATGCACTAAACACGTTAAACACGTCGATGGAGCAGATCCATCGCTTCCAGTACACCGTCTTCCCCGTGTACCGTGAAATTCGCGCGTTCGAAATGAAATGGGTTTCTTATCTAAGTTTAGCTCTAAAAATGCCCGAAATATTAAAAATCTCAAAACAAGACAAAGAGCAAATCCATGCATGCGGTGCATGTTACACAAAAATCCAAAGATCGCCCAACGGGTCATAGGTGTCCAGCTCTCGGTATGCTTTCTCCTGACGTGGGGACACTCTCTCCACAAACTTAGCAGCACCCAAATATTATTTATTTTTATTTTTATTATTTCGGTCGGAGCCATAGACTATTATTTATAAATAAAATTTTATTTGCCAAAAATAAAAAAAATATATTTAATAAGAATTCGGTGCTTTAATTGGACTTCGGGGGTGGCGCTCGCGCAACGACGCAAGCCCACTTGGGAACGCGCGCCCTCTAGGATCTGCACCGACGCCACCGACGCCACCAATGTCGGCGCTGATTCATTTTGCAATATTTCATATCCAAATATTTGTTTGTTTTTACAATTTTCTCTCGTATTCTAAAGATGAGAAAAAGATGAGAAAAAAGAAAAAGCATTTTGAGGTTTTTGAGAATTGCTGAGAAATTATAATTGCATGTGTCGAAAATGACCAAAAAAAAAGTCGGATTACAAAAGGCAGAAAGACTTGGAGAAGTATAAATTTCAAAAATAGAAATCGCTGTGAAAGGAAACTTAAATTAAGTTTTAGAGGAAAAGGTAATGCTATTGCTCGATAGGTGACGTGTGTATTGATTTCCTTATATTTATCACTCCTGTGTAAAACCCGAATAGAGAATATCTCCATCTCTCTTTCCTCTTTGAGGTCGCCCCTCTCTCTCTCTCTTTGAGCATAGATTCTATAACAAAAAGAACCTTCTCGAATTGACTTGCTTCTCTACATGCGATTGCTATGTAAATGTGGCGGCGGCGGTGGTGCATGCCGTGCATGAAATATTTTCTCCAACAATGTACCCTGGTTCCTTGATTCGTTCGTACACCCAAATGACAGAATATAACTACATAAATTTTCACGTAATTTACGAATTCATCGACCTCATAGTAATAGTACACACCGATGAAATAATATAACTGCACTATATTTCGATATTCATTCTCGTCAAGTAAGAGTTCGTGTTTACCAGTTAACTCCTCGAGGTCAGTGTTGAGTAATCAGGAATTTCCAATTCATGAACCGAGCGTCATTCATTTGAATCTCACCAATTGCGTGCAAACTGCTCCAGATGAGGGCCACATGCACAAGTCAAATGCGTGTACATAACCAGTCCACGGGTGCACATTTCCACGGGCCTCCAGGCCGTCGGATTTCCATGCATGTGCCCTCGAATTTCTTTAAAAAAAAAGGTACTGCGGGTTTTTAAAAATTCGAAACACTTCATTTTAAATCAAATTAAAACTTCGAATCCCGAAAATAAAGAATAAACAAAGGCCATCATTGATATGGACTAATTATCAATTTTTTTCCATGGAGAATGGTTGGTCCAGCATGCAAAAATCAAAGGAAAAAGCACGTCGTGCATTTTTATCTCCATTATTCTAGAATATCATACCAGACCGTGCTTGGACCGCAGCTGCCAGCTATCGATTGAAAAATGCACTGACTTATTTTATTCGACATAGGTATAGATCTTACTATCGGTCCACCCTTTCTAGATTCTCCTCCCAATCCAAATCCAAGTTTCCTTATAATAGAAATTAAAGCCAAGTTCTAACAACTACTAAGTCAAACTATAACTTAATTTTATCAGATCAAGAGTATAATCACAACTATAGTAGCGCCATCTTCACTTGTGACGCTGAGGTACTCCATCTTTGGGCGAAGGCTTTGAAAGGTTCGTTCCTTCTCTTCTCCACCCGAACTAGGTCTTCCCTCGTATGGATAATCTTTGGGTTAAACTTATATTGCCGAAGGAATTCCTCAACAAGATTCTCTCACCCGATAATCTTCTCGACGTCTAGCGCAATGGATGATGACAGAGCAGGAGCAATGAATGATGACAGAGCAGGATCGACCAAACTATCCTGGAAAGTTTGGATGAGAAGTGGTATGTTGTCGGAGTAACGAGCTATCTTCCTTATAGTGCACAACTAGCTAATTTCTACACTGGAATTGGCAAGTGATAGTCGTGCGCGCTCCTTGCGTATATTCGCAAAATCGGCATTTTAAAAATATCATGTTATTAGTACCAATTTGAATTATTTAGATAATGGAAAGATTTTTATCAGTAAAAGTACACAATTTTCAAATCAAATGTATAATAATACGTGAAATATACAGATATTTCAAGAAGTGAAATATTTTTGTGGCGATGTTGTTGTCGGATTGAAAAAGAAAATTCGGATTTTAATATTAGAATATGTGAGAGATTACATAGAATTATTCACTAACGCGGTTGCCCATGAATTTACTATTTGTAGAACAAGTAATTAATGACATTTTTTGAAGAAAGAAAAGATCGAGATCCCACAAAATTAGAAGGTCCTATAATTTATTTTATAGTATAGTACTTTTACATGATCTCGATCACCTCGATCGCTTGATTAGTTATTTTATAAACATCGAGTACATAGACAAATACGTATTTAAATACGCAACTTCATCTTATCTCTCACATGTTTCGGTATTAAAATTTGGATTCTTTATATTCCACGGTACCTTTCCTAAAAAGCTTTCGAACCGTGAAATATTTTTCTCTTTTCACGTATATTTGTACAATTTCTCTGTATTATTGCTTTAATTTGTCCCTTATTTCTTTCAACTATTCATCGACTCAAATATTCCATACCAAAGTGATTTTGCTTAATGTTTCGGATGCCAATTTCTTGGACACCCACAAACGTGCGTGCACATTTTCCTAGTTGCCGTTTATACCAATTCACTTTTACCACTCGTAGACTCTATTTGTTTTGCGAAAAATAAATGATCTAGAAAAGTATTTTCCTGAAAATAATCGTTTATATCGCTTGAAATTATTAGTCATTGAAAAATGTTTTCGCCATCCATCACAATTTATGTCTAAACATTTTCATGGATAAAATGATAATATTTTCTGCTCGTTCATTATTATAAGCAATCATTTTTCAAAAAAATATTTTCGAAAGCATTTATTTCTAACGAAGCAAAATGCACTATTATACGTAGGTATTATCATATCAAATAACTAATCATACTTTTTTTTTCCCAAAAAGTAGAGCCCTGGCACAATTTTCCAAATAGTTTAGGTATAGAGATCCAATGCCTTGTCGGATCAACCGCAAAAATCGGTTCCTAGTGCCTTTCAAAAGATGATACCAGCTTCCTGTCGTTTTGGACTATTTTGGTCTTCCATCCTTCTCTTTCACCCTTTTTTACGACCGAGATCGCTCACGTCGCTTTCCTCCACTGCAATTTCTCCTAAATTTTCGGTTAAAAGACCAAAAATCTCGTTGCAATTTGACCTAATTTGCTAGAAAAATTTCCATCTAATTGGCCGCGCATGGCGGGGAGCATTTTAAGGGTGAACTTGTAATTATATATTCTCGCCCTTTCGTCGTCACGCCTTTCGCCATCTCGTCTGAACACCTTGTCTCGACGATCACTCCTTGAAGTTGTCAAATCGGCTTGAGCATAGTCCGTTCTCAAATTCTCATCTACCTAGAACTGGTCCCTCTCCAATACTATTTACAATGACCCCGCGAGATGGTGACCATTTAGGGTATTCAAATGATTTCGCTTAAGTCAAATCCTCAAAAGAAATAATCACGTGATCATAGGAGATTGTAACCATCTAGTGTGCACATTACTTACGAATGACGTCAAAATGTCTAACCCCATTCGATATCGAACTCGAGGTGTCGCATTGACACTCGTTATTTAACCACTGTTCAGAATATTTGCCTAAGAAGATTAACCCAACGTGATCAAAAGTTAGATAACTCATGTTCTCAACATGAATTGCGATTGGCTGTTATTACATTACGACACTCTTTTCTAACCATTCCTCAGCATATCTGCCCACGAAAATATTTTTGCCAAACCTAATCAAAAGTTGGATAACTCGTGTCCCTTATCTGATCCTTGATTGGCTGCTACAATATTAACATCGCACTCCAAAATAAAATGCTGAATACTTTGAATTAGTAAAACATGCTAAAGGCTGAACTTATGAAAAATCCACTATGTGGCTGGCAAGAAAAACCTCTATTATTCTAAATCGACAATAGCATTTTAGTGTAATGAATTTTCTCCTCCTTATTTTATCAAAAAATAAGAGCACCTAACTGTGTCCAGATCACCGCGATTTTGTTCCCTAATAGGTGTGGACATTGAGATCCGACTTTAATGATGAAATGTGACTCATGGTCGATAAATGTGACAATTAATTGCACCTTTGCTTGAGGATGAAGCTTCCGTCCGAGCCCTCGTCTTAATGAATCATGCCCTAATGTACTACGAGTCAGATCCTACTGGGCCATTAGCTTTGCCCTTTTGATTCCAACCCGACAAAATAGCCTTAATTCCACTTAATTGCACATGCTAAAATCGTGGGTCTCGTTTGGAGGAAAGATAGAGCAATGGGGCCCGATTGAATGGACTAAGCAAAGTGTTTTCTCGCGATATGAATTAAGTGAATTTGCTGGAGGGAAGGTGACCGTGCTAGTGCACATGATGTGATGTCAGTAGCTACACATGTTGGATTTATTTTTTCAAAATCTGTAATGGCCCAAGTACAAAAAAAATTATAGGGTTGATTTTCATGAATAGGGTGTATTCACACCCATAATTTACATTATTTAAAAGAAAAAAAATTAAGTGAAATTAGAGGTAAAAACAATATATCGACGTTCTTTTCAAACTCTTCCTTATCTCCCTCTACAAAGACTTGAATCTTGATCATACATATGCATATTGTTTGTCTACGAAATTTATATGTTCTTACACGTGGTTTTCATCCACCTATGAATTTAAGCTTTTATGTTGGACATTCTAACATGATATCAAAACCCTAAGTTCTGTTCCTGATTTATTTGGCATTTGCTACCCTCCGTTCTTCAAATTTCCACTACATATTATTTGGATCAAGGAAATACAACAAAAAAGAGGATATAATTATTGAAGGAACGAAAAAGAGGAAATAATCTTTTAAAAAAACTTTTACGGCCCTTATGATTTCGCTTTTATCACACGAAACACCTAAACTTAAAACTAAAGATCCATATATAATCATACGCGTTTCTTCACAAATTCCTTTTGTGACAAAGACAGATATTCGAGTTTTTTTGAATTTAGGGGAAATTTCTATTTTCGACACAAACTCGACCTTAATCTAAATCGAAAAGGTAAATCTCAATTCAAACACATAAAATAGACCTCAAATATTTCATCAACTAAAATCTCCAAAATAAATAAATAAATAATAATAATTGCACTTGCCAAAAGGCGTAATTCCAAAAAACAAACATTAACTTTACCTCCAGTGAAAACTCTGAACCAAATTTTCTTTGTCTAATAAAAAAAATCGTCAAATTTCACTTCAATCTCAAATCTGACTCGAACAACTTGAAAATTTTATATCACGGGGGCCATATTTTTCGGTGCCTTTTATCTAGGCGAAAAAAAGTTTTAATCAGAATTATCACTCAAAATAAAGTTCGTATTTTTTTTTGAATTAGCCTTGCCAAATATAGTAATTTCCGCCTTACCAAAAAAAAATATAGTAATTTCCGAGTATTTATGAAATTTCCTAAATCAACCCCCGCTCGGTTTTGAGGAGTTCGAGGATTTTTCTTCCTCGTCGTCACCCCCCACTCCTTATCCACCGATTTTTACCCGTGGCTGTTTGTCTCTCGCTCTCTCTCTCTCTTCCGTGCTTCGTTTCTTTTCTTCTCCAAATTCTCTCTCTTCCTGTGCTTCTTGAGAGAGAGAGAGAGAGAGAGCGAGCTTTTCTTGACCATCCTGTTGTAGGCTGCCCCTTCATCTCTCCCAGCCCCACCATCGACGCACCAAATCTAGGAGAGCTCGTGTCTAACGTCGTCAATTCCCACGACGCGGTTTCCCTCCCTCCCTCTCTCCCTCTCGTGATTTCTTGAAAGTTAATGCTGGATTTTAACTCCAGCTGACGGCAGCTCAGAAAACACGAAAGAAAGAAAAAGGTGAAAAACGCAGGAAAGAGAAGGGGAAAGATCCGTTCTTGCCTTTCTATAAGTAATGAGCCGTCATCGCTCCATCCTCTCTCCCCTCAGTGACCCACCAAGGGAAACAGTGATGGGCAGATAGCCGCTCTCCTTCTTTCGCTCCTCAGACTCAGATCCGATCTCGGGTGTTCCTGGTTTCTCAGATTGTGAGTGCTGATCTGATGCCTAAGCTTGCTTGGGATTCGTTCTTGTTTTCTTGATCTTGCGCTCCTGTGCATGTGGGTACGCGAGTCTTGCTGCTGATCTAGACGGGTCTCTTGGTTTTGTGTTTTTGGTCTTGATCTTTCTGGGGGGTCAGGAATCGTGGGTCTCTGGAAAATCTGTATCTTGATCAGCATTTCGTGGTGAGCTCGATGTTTTATTGGATTTTTGATTTGTTTTCTTACGTCTGGATTGTGATTTAGCGTAGATCTGGGCGGGTCTGGATTGTTTCGTTTATTTTCTCGGTTCAGTATGAGTTTTTTGAGCACAAGCAAGCTGGTTTTTTTTGTGGCATTGAAGGGATGTGATTCTTGCGTTTCGCCTTCTTCATCTGTCGGTTTTTGGGGATAACTTGCTCGGTTCGATTGCCTTTATTGGTCTTGAAGCTCCTTTTGACATGATTTGGTCTTTGCCTGATGTTTTTGCTTTGAAGAACTGGTTTTGACATTGCCATCTTTTTTTTAATACCGATATCTTTACTCAATGATATTTATGGTCTGGAGAATTGTGATTTTATTTGTGTGCTGAAGCATCTGGAAAGAATCGCGTAGTTCTCGATTCGTCTTCTACATGGTGATCATCTTTTTACTGGTTTCTGTTGCAACCTGTTAAGCTTTTGATCATTGTTTTTAGGGAAGTAATTGGATCTGTTGGATCTTTTCTTATCTTGAATGAAAGCAATGGATTTATTAAGCTAGTGGTGATTGAAGTGGTTTTGATCCTTGATTGTTAACTAACGTTTTGTTACATTACTAATTATATCTTCTACTCCTTGTTCTTCCAGGTGTTAACTTATAGGACTCAGTAACACGATAAACATGGCTTTAGGGAAATATACTAGAGTCGATAACAGAAGGTCCTCGTCGAGTTACTGCTCCACGGTGACAATCGTAGTTTTTGTTGCCCTATGCTTGGTTGGGGTTTGGATGATGACGTCCTCGTCAGTTGTTCCCATGCAAAATGTAGATGTATCCCAGGAGAACAAGAGTGAGGTGAAGGAGCAGGTGATTGAGAACAATAACGAGGTGAAGGAACAAGCAAATGAGAATGTGGATGAGGTAAAGGAACAAGAGAAAAAAGATAGCGACACCAACCAATTTGAGGATAATCCAGGTGACTTACCAGAGGATGCCACCAAAGGGGACACCAATGATACGCCTTCTCAGAGCGAAAGTGACTCGAATTCGCAAGAGAACCAAGAACAGAAGCAAGATGAGAATGTGGAACTGAAAACCGGAGAGAAGGAAAGTTCAGCGGAGGAGACCAAGTCCGAAGATAATGAATCAAATCAAGAGACAGACAGATCAAAAACTGAAGGTGGAGATGATGATTCTGCTGGGCAGGGAGACTCTGAAGAGGTTTCTGGTGAACAGAAATCTGACACAGATGAGAGCGAGAAGAAACCAGATTCAGAAGAAAGTTCAGCTGACACTAAGAGTGAAGAGAAAGTGGATGGTGAGATTGAGGAGAAGGTGAGCCAAAATGATAAGGATGGATCCGGGGATAACTCAGATGACAAGAAAGACGAGAGTCAGACAAAAGATCAGACTCCTACTGAAGTGTTCCCTTCTGGTGCACAATCAGATCTTCTGAATGAAACTACTACTCAGAATGGGGCATTTTCTACACAAGCTGCTGAATCGAAGAATGAGAAGGAATCTCAAGGTTCATCCAAGCAGCAAACCGGCTACAGCTGGAAACTGTGCAATGTTACTGCTGGTCCTGATTATATTCCCTGCCTTGACAATTTGCAAGCTATCAAGAGCCTTAGCTCTACCAAGCATTATGAACACCGAGAGAGGCACTGTCCCCAGAATCCACCTACTTGCCTTGTTGCTCTTCCTAAAGGATACAAAAAGGCAATTGAATGGCCTACAAGTAGAGAAAAGGCAAGCTCCATATTAAGCTACAAGTTTGTATCTGCTTATTCTCACCCTGTGTCGTTGCTAACCTTTAATTGTCTTGTTGCAGATATGGTACTATAATGTTCCACACACCAAGCTCGCTGAAGTTAAGGGCCACCAGAACTGGGTGAAAGTTACTGGTGAATACCTTACCTTCCCTGGTGGCGGAACCCAATTTAAATTTGGTGCTCTGCATTACATCGATTTCATACAGGGGGTGAGTTGCTTCTGGTGCTATCCTTCTTAAAATTGATCCCATGCTTCAAACTGCTTTTGCTTATATTCTTTATCTCTTCCATGTGTGAGCTTTCTTCATATCCTTGCATCTTTCTTATAACCTCACCATTTGGACTGCGAGTCTGTTACACACGATTATATCGCTCTTCTTGCATCATCTTTCCTTTTTCTGATGGTTGTTTTTGGCCGGTATCATGCAGTCTGTTCCTGATGTTGCCTGGGGAAAACGCTCTCGCGTGATATTGGATGTGGGATGTGGTGTTGCTAGTTTTGGAGGCTATCTCTTCGATAGAGATGTTCTTGCAATGTCACTTGCCCCGAAAGACGAACATGAAGCACAGGTTCAGTTCGCACTTGAGAGGGGAATCCCCGCTATATCTGCCGTCATGGGCACCACAAGACTTCCCTTCCCTAGCAGAGTCTTTGATATTGTGCATTGTGCACGCTGTAGAGTCCCATGGCATATAGAAGGTACACTACCTACTTGATAACCAAAACTGCTGTAAGCCGGTCGAGAAGTCTATTTCTTTCTACGGTTATGATACTTAGAATCATAATACCTCCTTATACAATGCAGTTACCGATTTTTTGTTCAGAAAAGTAAATGCAGTTACTTTCTGTTTAGCCTTAGCTAGTCTGCGTATGATACTCAGTGCTAGTATAATTCCTTTGCAGGTGGTAAACTCCTTTTGGAGCTGAACCGCCTCTTGCGACCTGGTGGTTTCTTTGTGTGGTCAGCTACTCCAGTTTATCAGAAGATTCCAGTAGATGTTGCAATTTGGAAAGGTAGAATATTTTAGCTTAATATCTGGATATCTTTGTTAAAATGAAGCTTATTTGATGGATTCTAATAGCTCTCTTCTCATGATAATTGTTTTGTAGCCATGTCTGAACTAATAAAATCAATGTGCTGGGAGCTGATATCTATTAATAAGGATACCGTGAATGGAGTTGGTGTAGCGACCTATAGGAAGCCTATGTCTAATGATTGCTATGAGAAAAGATCCCAAAACAATCCCCCAATGTGTGCAGACTCTGATGATTCAAATGCCGCCTGGTAAGTAATCCCTTTTCTGAGATAACCAACATACTTTATATGCAAATAGGAAAATATCATACTTTTTATTGGTGGATAATTGCTTATTTTAGAACATAAATATGTGATTTAAGTCTTTCAAAGCATCTGCAGTCTGGCTTTTTACCAACCAACCCGATTAATGCGGAACTTCTCTACTCTTTCTTGTTTATCTTTTTTAATAACTCTTTACTTGTTATTGCATCTTACTGAGGTTTTAACTTTCATCTACATCTATAATCATTAATGGTTCCCTGGTGTTGTAAGAATACTTCTAACAACCACGTCCTCCTTACTGAATAGGTATGTGCCTCTGCAAGCATGCATGCATAAAATACCTGTAGACTCCACCGAACGTGGGTCTCAATGGCCAGAGGAATGGCCAGCGAGGTTGGTGAAAACACCTTATTGGCTGTTGAGTTCCAATGTTGGAGTCTATGGTAAATCTGCCCCTGAGGATTTCGCTTCAGACAATGAGCACTGGAAACGGGTCGTGACCAAGTCATATTTAAATGGAATTGGGATTGACTGGTCTACTGTGAGGAATGTCATGGACATGCGAGCAATTTATGGAGGGTAAGCAATCTTTTGTAAAGCTAGTGATAACGTCCTGTTTTATGATTTGCTCTTAGCTATTTTTGCTGTATCCTCTTCTTTACTTTTCTACACGGTTGTTTTTGCAGGTTCGCTGCTGCTCTAAAAGATTTGAATGTGTGGGTCATGAATGTGGTATCCATAGATGCCCCGGATACCTTACCCATAATCTATGAACGTGGTCTATTTGGCATTTATCATGACTGGTGTGAATCTTTTAGCACCTACCCCAGATCTTATGATCTCCTCCATGCGGACCATCTCTTCTCCAATATCAAAAAGAGGTGCATGATGATGTCATATATGCAATCTTTTCGTCTACTTGAATTTATATAGCTCAATCTTTCCTAGAAGGAATATTCATAATAACTTCTGTGAGCCTTTCTGGTATGATAATCTAATCTCACTGGGGCATATTACTGGTCTCAATAGGTGCAACTTAGTAGCTCTAGTAGCAGAGGTGGATCGTATCTTGAGACCTGGGGGCAAGTTGATCATTAGGGACCATGTTGAGATGATCAATGCGGTGGAGAGCATGGTGCGGGCCATGCAATGGGAAGTCCGGCTGACGTACTCCAAGGACAATGAGGGATTGCTTTGCGTCCAGAAGTCCATGTGGCGCCCCAGCGAATCAGAGACGATCAGCTACGCCATTGAGTA
Source organism: Syzygium jambos (assembly GCA_031216235.1). Classification (NCBI taxonomy): domain Eukaryota; kingdom Viridiplantae; phylum Streptophyta; class Magnoliopsida; order Myrtales; family Myrtaceae; genus Syzygium; species Syzygium jambos. The sequence continues at coordinate 7,429,602 of CM062228.1, forward strand.
AAACTCCATTTACACCCTGCTTCTCACATTCTTGAGGCCGTCTTGTCGGTGATGCCAATTAAGATATAGGTTATTCTTTATCTCCGTCGCAATTCAGCAAGTCACCAAGTCACGGAAACTGTATCTCTGCCTTAGGCTGTGTGGCTTGTCGGTTAGGCCCCATCAGTGTCCTATCCTTTGCATGCCCTTTTTGGTTTTCTTTTTTAGCAGTTTCTTTAGATGAAAGCCGGCTGGTATATTATTGTAACATTATTCGTTATTCGTCAAAGAAATCATCAAATGCTTTCATGCAAGTGTGAAGCTCATTGATTCTGAGTTCCTATTTTGTCTATTCTTTCTTTTCTAATTGATTGGATGAAGAGGAGGGAACACAGATTTATGGAGCAGTCAAAATTTTTAAAGAATTCGCGTCTAATCGAGATCCGATCTCCGCTTGTGCTTAGTAAATCTTGAACTTAATGGAAGTTGTCTCCCATGTGCTGTTCTTTGGAGTTGGTACTGATTAGTCATGGGCTAAAAAATACTCTATAGCTCTTACGTGTCCTTAATGAACTATCTCAGTTGACCTCACATGAAAGCAGGGGCTAAACTCAAACTCGTCAGGACAGTGGCGGAACTCCCTCTTTGATCCTTGGCTTGATAAGTGAGCTGACTGCTTATCAGAATTCTATGACTGAACTTCTTTAATCTGAGAGAGCAAGAATCGAACTTCACCATGGATCTGTTTGGAAGACTTTTGCTTTTGAACGATTTACTCAAATCTTGCGACTCTGGTGTAGCATCTCAAATATTGTAAACCCGGAATCGCCTGCCTGCCCGCAAATATCGACTTGGCTAGTAAGATCTTCTCAAATTTTAGATTCGGGTAATATATGTGTTGCTAAAATGGTAGTAACCAAACTAGAGTCGCCACCAAGAAAGTTCATCTACCTAAATACATGGGTGAAGGAAACCGGTCTAGATCTAAGGTAAGGGTGTTTGGTAATGCGTGGGACGGATTAACACACAGCTCTCGTTTTGGTTAAGTTTTAAATCATTCTTCAATCAATTTCCTTAGCACACATGATGTTTTGTTTGCAAATTTTAAAATGTCGCGAGTACACTTACTGGCCACGTCATTGATTACAGGACCGTTTTCTCGTGTGTGTAGAGGCTCCGTTAGTATGTGAAAGTGCCTATACAAATGTTACTTCAAATGCAAAATTCAGTCATGAATTGGGAACATGACATGACAAAGATACCTCAATTTCGAAATTCAGACATAAGGAGGAAATGACATGGCATCACAAATTCACAATTTAAGACATGACGAAAAAATGACGTGACATGGCAACGCCATGATAAACTCAAAATTTAGGCACAATAAGAAAATGACATAATATAACGAAGGTAAGTTGAAAATTCAAACATAATAAGAAAATGACATGATGTGAAAACAACATGACAAGTTGATAATTGAACACGATAGAAAATCATATGAGAAGGTAAATTTGAAATCCAGGGTGAACTGAGGAAATAAGATGACATAACACCACATAACAAATCCAAAATTCAAAACATAATAGCTAAAAAAACATGGTAATATTCAAAATTCAAAATATAGGCCGAGTAAAATTTGACAGGTGATAACTTCCTTATTCGACTTCCAATTGACCCTATTTTTGTTGCATTGGACTACTTGCGATCCCTAGTTTTATGACGTATAATTGAATTATGATAATCGTAAACTTCCCAACACTGTGAAGAGTGGGCGACTAGTTTGTGTAAAATTGATTGTCAGATGCAGTTGGCAATATCAAAAGACTCGTTATGATTAGCAATACTCATTTTTATCGTTTAAAACGCACTTTATTTTTCGGTCGAATTTTAAAACACACTTTGCGCCTTGCATATCATCAGTCTAACCTTGATAAACTCTTGGTCAACACTAGATCAAGCTTAATGATTTTTGAAAATGGGAACAAAATTTGAGGTGTCAACGTCAAGCTCTCAGACTTTAACCGAATTCGAATAAAATGAAACCTTGCCAAATATGCAAGTATTGACATGTAAAATCAAAACACTTCATAAGTCCTCAAAACTTAAATATTCTTTCTTTCATTTTCAAATTTTGAAGGAAACCCCATAGTGCAGTGATAAGTAGTTATTCTTGTCCCTTCCAAATCAGTGTTAGATGTTCAAATTAACAAAAACCAGTTTCTTAGAGGATTCAGTTGAATTGCTCTAGCTGAACTTGGTTCTAGACATTATTAAGCTGGTAAAGTTATCAATGTCACGAGAACAGACCTGGTGGTGGTCATATCACTACACTCAAGTAAATCATGATCAAGGGAACATTCCCAGACCAGATCAAATTGATGAAGAATCACATCAGAATACAGAAAAGAAGGGTCCTTTCCAACTGTTCATGTAGAAAAAAGGGTATAAAACAGAAAACACAGTTGAGCAAGGGTGAGATAGCAACAAGGGCAAGCAAAATATAGTTAAGAGATGGGGTCAGGACAGTTAATTCCCCCATCCGGGAGGGGAGCGAGTCCCTGGGGGCTCACCCTCTTTGTTTGCCTATTTTTAAGCTTCCCATGCCATTTTTATTTTAACTCATCCTCATTTAAATAAAACAAAATCACTCCCAAAAAATTTTAGGACCTGTCTTTTTCAGACACATACTCAGAGAGAGAGAGAGGGAGAGATGGAAGAAGAGATTGAGAGCCATCATGGAGATGTGCCAAATGTTGTGCCCAGAAGAAGAAGCTCAAGCCCAGAGAGCCCTTGCTTGAAGACCAACCATCACCACAGCAACAAAGAACAGGACAGGTTCTTGCCGATTGCCAACGTTGGGAGGATCATGAAGAAGGTGCTTCCTGGGAATGGCAAGATCTCCAAGGACGCAAAAGAGACGGTCCAGGAATGCGTGTCGGAGTTCATCAGCTTTGTCACTGGGGAGGCATCAGACAAGTGCCAGAGGGAGAAGAGGAAGACCATCAATGGGGATGACATCATCTGGGCGGTCACCACCCTAGGGTTTGAGGATTATGTTGTGCCCCTCAAGACATACCTCAACAAGTACAGAGAGATTGAGGGTGAGAAGCTGAATGTCCCCAAACAACAACAGAGATCATGCTCATCAGCGGATCAACAGCAACCACAACAGCAACATAGGATGCATCAACAACCATTCGATCATCAGATTCAAGATCACAGCACCAACATGGGGTTTACCAATAACGATAATAACAGTAGTAATGTTTTTTGTTCTTCAGCAAGCATTTTGTCTCAGCCTCGCTCTTTCGGGGGCACTGATCATCAGCCATTGATCTCCTTGCCTTTCTCTCCCAATTCCATTCAAAAGCAATTACAGCACCAAGACCAAGTTGATTCGTTGGGGCAGTGGTAGATATCATACTCAAGTCTCACCTTTTGTAACCTTTTTGTGTTATATTATACAATGCTGATATATACCATTCAAACAATACGTTAACAGTTTTATAGTATACATGTATGATTTCTGAGATAGATCCTTTACCAGCCCCTCACATCATTCATCATAGTTTCTTGCTCAAACCTCGCGCCTTCATCTATTTATTGAGGACAAAACTTACCTCCTTAGAAGATGGTAAGATCCGAGACCAGGATTACTCATTTTTTTCACGACCATTACCCGCATTACGACACCTTTTTTTCAACGTATCAGCTTACAATCTTACAATGTTAGACGAGTTTATAGGCATGAGTGACACCCGGATTTGAAGGTAGACGTGATACTAGAGGGTCGAGGGGGGCTTTGGTTCCCCAACGCGTCAGTTCTTGCTTGTATAAAGAAGAGAGAATCAGTAGCATGAATCTTTCATGTCTCTAGAGCGCGCATTTGAGCATTGATTGTGAAGCCACAACGGTATCTTGGAGTAAGTTCATATCAACTGCTCTTATCATAGTCGTGAATCATTTGTTAGTTGTTATTTTCTTGTGTAAACTGCAATGACCCCATTTGCGTTTCACTTAAATTGCAATCAAACCCCAATAGTTTGGAAATGGACACTCTCTTCTTCATTGGGAACGGATGATGTTCCAAATCAAATTTCATGTTCGCAGCCACGGATGGTTGGCAAGCAAACTACTCAATCGTGTTTTGGCCTCGAAAGGCCCATGGAGCGAAAATTCAACTTGTCGAAACCAAGTCCGGTCCTTGATTGTATATCGGCATGATTTATACTCGCATGGTGTTCTCCATTGCCAGACTGCAAGAGACTGTTGTATTCTACGAACATCGTAAAAGATAATTCTTTTTCAAGTGGGCTTAATATCTGGGTAGCCAAGGAAAAATATAATGCGGTTCCTAAACTTCTATAAACAAAGTTTAAACAAATCAAAGGGCTTTTCTGTTGTGACATGGCCTTACAAACGACAAATTTGCCGGGGTTTGGTGACCATACTGAATGAAATTTTGACTGAGGCTTAGATAAGTGCGGAGGGTTAATCTTATTTAGTTCTTAATAAAATTAATCACTTGTGATAACTATAACTAGCTTTGACTTAGTTAAGTCAGGAAGTCGCCTGATTTGCAAACTGAGGAAGCGAATACATAATTCATCCAATAAGATAGGCAGTCCAATGGGAATCAAAATCTTGCAATTACATTGCCACAAGTTTAAAACCTATTAATAATTCAATTTGCTGCCTTGGATGGCAAAGAGCTGACATTGAGGTGGCAAACTTCTATGTCAATGTGAATTCTCGGGGAAGATAAGCCTATTATATCTAGAGTAACTTTCATTCATTGAGTGACGATCCTTCCACAAGGATGCTTGATTGCAAGACCCACTCGTTGAGAGAACAGAAGTCAGCTTTAATGATCCAACAGTTCTAGCTCGTGAAAATAATATTATTTTATAATCAAGCTCTTAAATTATTTCAATCTTATCAAGCAGGCCCTTAATCGAATCTTTTAAGTCAATAACAAGCTCATTCTTCAAATTTTCTTTTAGTTTGAACTCTGAATTGAGTTATTAAATAGGTCTTTATGCGTGAGGGCACAAGTTAAGGGAAGTGCACCCAGTTAGATGAAAAAGTAACACAAAAATGAAAAAAGAAAAAGAGTAAGAAGAGAATATTTTAAAAGACAAATTGGGCCTCTTTCTATCTACACAAGACCTTCATCGGACTCAATAGAGAAGAATCTTTGATCCAAACAGGAATGAAGATCTTGTCAATTATATTCCTCTTTATTTCACGAAAAATAAATAATTTAAAAAATATATTTTTTAAAAATAATTATTTATATTACTTACAAAAAATGAATAAACTCCTTACCAAAAAAAATGAATAAACTAAAAATATCTTCATTATCGACGAAAACATTTAGATATAAGTTATTATGGGCAATGAAAATATTTTCCATCAACTAATTATTTCAAGCGGTACAAATGATTATTTCCATAAAATCCTTTTCAAATCATTCACTTTCCGCGAAATAAACAGATCCTAAATCACCTCTAATTCCATTATTTAAGACTTGAAGACTATCGATACTTAAAACTTTCAGTCTCTGTGTTATGGTTTTTATTGAAGGGGCTTTTAATCGGATATTTTAAGTCAACAATTGAGTCCTTGGTAAATAAATTTTTTAGTCTCATCAAGGATGGATTTGCAACTCTTGGCAGTTAATTAGGGTTTTTTTTTTGTAAATTTCAATAATTAGGTTATTAAGGGCACGTCTGACAAGTTATCAAATAGTAACTATTTCTATTCTTTTGTTCCTAAAATTAGTTTTGGAACAGAAATCTATTTGGTAAATTTTTTGTTCCCGAACACAAATATGCAAAAATTTGTTCATGGAATCAGGTTTGGAACATAATAAAAAAGCAAAAAAAAGAAGCTTCTTGATTGTGGGAATAAGAATCAGAAATGAAAAAAAAAAATTCTTCCTCTTCCCCTTGGTTTTCTTCTTCTTCTGGGCCTGTGGCCGGTGAGGGTGTCACAGCCCTTACTGGATTTGGCGTGAGCGACCCTCGCCGCCACCTTCGCCAGATCCGACGAGGGCGACCCTCGCCTAGGCCGCCGAAGGCAGCCCTTGCCCAGGTCGCTAGCCACCCTTGCTAGCCTTAGCCTATGGTTGATTGTCGGTGCCGGCGACCTGGTCATGGCCAAGGAAGGGGAAGGGGAAGAAAAAAAAAAAATTATTCAAAATATTATTAATAAAAAGAAATTTTGTGTAATTACCAAACGTATTTATATTTTTTTTCTATTTAAAAAAAAATTTTGAGCAGTTACCACATGCTTTTAAATGCTTAAAAATTATTTTCGGATGTAGAATAAAAAAATTATTTTCGATTAGAATTAATTTTTGGAAACAGAATGATAGCCGAACTAAACCTAAAAAAAGGCCTCTGTTGCAAAGGTACCCCACGTGGGGGAAGAGCAGGCTAAGTTATTTTAGAAAACAATAAACCGAAAAGAAAGAAAGAAAGAAAGAAGAGTAAAATAAGACTCGCATCAGACGAGAACAAAAAATCCAAAAAGACAGATTGGTCGAGCGCACAAGAAGGCCACTTTCTCTGCATCCGCCGAAGACTTTCTTCGAGCGAGAGCAGAAGCTCCTTTGAGTTGCTGCACATCTTCTGGCTCATCTCCAACACATGACCAGGTACATCTCCCTCTTCCTATATCAGTTCGCCATGACTGTTGTTGCGGCTTTCGGCTACGGGGGTCTCCTGATCTTTCGAGGGTACTGTTGCGAATTCTTGATCACAGTGCTTTTCAGGATCTTTCTTCAAGACCCATTTTAAGATAGACTGAACTGAGCCGCTACGCATGGAAAAGTTTTCAGCTTTTTCAGAGGGACGATTTGGAGTTGGTCCTGTTTCCGTAATATTGTTGGCCGTGGGCGTGGATCTTTGAAATCATGGGGGTCGAACTGTTGTGATTGTGCTTGGTCAGTTGACTTGTTTGGTTTGCTTCGATTAGAAACTCATTGAGTGCAACAGATGTGGATTCTGTAAATGTTGCAGGGTTGGAATTTTTCTGGGCTGGGTTTTTCAGTTTCAAGTTACATGGAATGTTGATAATTTATCGGGAAATTTTGAGGGAATAGATGATTGAAGGAAGCAAGCCATCTTGAGAAAGATGGCGTCTTGCATTCTTTCTGTGGGAAAGAAATAATTAATGGTCCAAGATATTAGATAATGAATTTGAATGACCATGCTGTAATTTGTTTCCTCGACATGTAGCAGATTATACAAGAATTATGCTTTACTATGCTTGATTTTTAAAGTAGTTCATTGTTCTTTGTTTATTCCTGTGAGAGTGCCACCATCTACATCATAAGATAGTCTGATCAAAACATAAATATAGATACCTTTTCATAGGGAAATCTGTCGTTCTAGAAATGGGCGATGACAGATCAACTTATATGATCCTCATGATGATTTTTGGCATCAACCACCTTCTTTTGCAGAAAGCTCAATGGACTCAAACTATGGACATGAGCATCGATCGACGCACTTTGGAGATAATTTCAGCTCCTTGGATCAGGTTTTTATTGTTTTGTTTGTTTCCATTAATCGTTAAGGTTTAGGAGGATCATGAACATGCTGTCTCTCTTCATCATTGCCTTTTATGTGCTGAGGAGATTTGGCTGGGTTGTGATTGGGCCCGCCAATGGAGTTTCCTGGTACCACTTTGGTTAAATTAAGTTTAATGTGGTTTATGTACTTGAGTTGAGGTGACTAACGTGAGTTGTCAAAGTAATTTACATCACTTGTTTACAAGTTTGTTCGTATGTGCATGTAGTCTCCCTCCGTGTAATTACTTAAATTTTTGGGTTGAAAATTCTACCACAGAATTTGAGCCAGTCTTAGTTCAATATCCCTTGTTGATATCCTTTTTTATCTGCGGTTCTTGTCTATCATATTCGCTGTTTGTTAATTGGCAGTTTTGATTGTGGAGCCGTAAAATTAGATGGGTGTGTGAACTGTGGTGATTATACTTTGGCTGTTTTGATTGTAAAGATGTAAAATAAAACAGTAATGGGATTTGTGATGCTTATATTTTAGGTCACAACTGCATTGAGGGATGCTGGCCTTGAATCATCAAATTTAATTCTTGGTATTGATTTCACAAAGAGCAATGAGTGGTCAGGTGATTCTATTTCCAATAGACAAACAAAGCATTAAGGTTTTATGAAACTATATGTTGGAAAAATAATGTGAATTTCATACTGTAGGCAGACGTTCCTTCGGGAGAAGAAATCTTCATGCCATTGGTAACACGCCTAATCCATATGAGCAAGCCATTTCTATAATTGGCAGAACATTGTCCCCTTTTGACGAAGATGAACTCATACCGTGTTTTGGATTTGGCGATGGTCAGTGCTGTCAGTAATTTGTAGCTTTGGTAGGAATTCTTATCATCGCCTTGAAGCTTTTTCCTCATCTCATTGCTTTTGCAGCATCAACACATGATCAATCCGTCTTCAGCTTTTATTCTGATCATCATTATTGCCGTGGTTTTGAGGAAGCGCTTGCACGTTATAGAGAGATCGTCCCACACCTGAAGTTGTCAGGTTTTCTCCTGCTTTGCTGATCGTTCTTATATGATAGTTCCCATTTTAGGCCAAAATATTTTTCACTTTATTCATCTTCTATTAAAAGTGAAATAGTCAAATCTGCAAGTTCAAGCAAAGTGCAGTATTGTTTTTTTTGGTAAGGAACAAAATGCAGTATTGTTAATCATTGCAAAGAATAATAAAACAGCTTGTCTGAATCAGTAGTATTTTCATTTTTCATTTTCATTAGACTTGATATGGCAGGACAGATGGAAATCAGATTATAGCATGTATTGTTGTCAATGAGAACCAAATAATAGCATTATAATCCAAGAGGAGAACAAGAGCTTTAGGTGGTTCTACGTGGTTAAGAAATAAAGATTGAAATGTCCATACCAAACTTTCCCAACTTGTAAACCAAGTTATTAGTTTGAATAGTTTTTAGGCTTGGGTTGGAAAATAGCTATCTCACTCAACATAATGCTAGTTTATTCCGGAGCCATAGTTTAGCTGTGATAGTCTTCCATTTTAACTGATATTTTCCCATGAATTCACTTGTCCTTCGTCTTTCTCTTTTCGCCATTTTGGACGGTTCATTGCCCTCACATTGTCTCACGTTTCTTTTGTTGGTCTCGTACAGGAAATTTGTCCTATGCTTAAGAGTTTATGATGGATCCTTTAAGACTGTCTTGTGCAGGCGAAAGTCTATATAATAGAAACTTCCATGCTGTAGTATTTAACGCTTTCTGTCACCGTTGTTTATAGGGCCCACATCATTTGCGCCAATAATCGATGCTGCCATTGACATTGTGGCTAGAAGCAATGGGCAATATCACGTCCTTGTCATTATTGCAGATGGACAGGTTCTTAATACTCTGCGTATCCTTTACTATGTACATCCTTTTCCATTATTGCTCTATCACCAAGTTCTTTCCTCGAGCTTATTGGTCCATCACCATGTTTCATAGGTTACAAGAAGTCCTGATTTACCTCGTGGGAGATTCAGCCCACAAGAACAGGCAACTGTAAACTCCATAGTGGCTGCCAGGTAATTTGGAATTGCGTGTTTTTGTTGCCATCCTGCTGGGTGAAGAAAGGCCACATATTCCAACTTTGCAAATAACACATTCCTCGACATCCTGTTTGTGTCTTTTTGGTAGAGTAGCCATTATCCTCTCTCCATCATTTTAGTTGGTGTGGGAGATGGACCATGGGATGCAATGAAGCAATTTGATGATGATATCCCTCAACGTGCATTCGATAACTTTCAGGTACTGAAAGATCTCTTTGGGGAAAATTACCGATACCATCCTGAACTTTACTCCTGTCAATTACTCTCCTCACATTTTAAAACCTACAATTACCATCCTGACTTTTTTCCATTGGTTTTAAGTTGCATCTCCCTCCACACATAATTTGCTAAGTTGCAAATTACCTCATTTTCTTTCCCAAATTACCCCATCCTAGACCTTTGTTTTAATTTTTGGGTGTGGATTTTGTGATGTGCATGAGCGCAAGTAAGTTTCTTTAGGTTGGGGAGATGCAAAATGTAGGTCTCGAAATTTGAGGAGGGTATTTGATATGGAGAGCACAATTGATGATGCCTTTTGCAATTATCCAAGTTCTTTTTATAAGTATAGTTGCACCAATAATGCCAAGGGTTGTTCACATAATAAGACTAGCAAGGAAACTGCGTAATGCAAAATAAGTTTCAGAAGAAGTACTTCAAGTATGCTACATGTATATTCACTAGTTTGTATTGAGGGATGTTTATTGAGTACCAATTCTAGCCAGACGTGTGGCATACTTACTGCCGATGACTGTGCTGTTGAATAATTTTTACACAGTGAATTATGTCTTTTGGTTTGTGAAGTTCCCTTTGTCTGTACTTTTTTGTAATATGGTGTGATATATTCCTCTCTGACTGTAGTAATTGGTGCACGAAGTACACATTTTAAGTTCAAAATGTTCTTTCAGAATCAATAAAATCCACCACAGTTTTTTTTTTGTGCTTTTAACCTTCTTGTTTATTTATTGTTCCATGACGCAGTTTGTCAACTTCACAAAAATCATGGCTGAGAACACAGATACTTCAAAGAAAGAGACCGCTTTTGCTCTTGCTGCTCTCATGGAAATTTCCTTTCAGTATAGAGCCACTCAAAGCATTTCGCATGTCAAGTAAGATTGGGAGCTGCAGCTGTTTGTTTCTACACCACATTGAGGCCTGCTATAACGATAAATCATGCCTATACTGCAGTAACACAGTGACCGGTCCTCGTACGAGGCCACTTCCACCCCCACCTGAAGTCAGTGGTCGTGACAGCTTGGATAAGTCAATCCCAGAAAGTTCTCCAAAAACTCAGGAAGCAGCTACGGCAGAACCGGTATCATTTAATCACCATTTTTTTTTGCGAACTTCAGGTTCTTGGTTAAATGTAAGTTTGAACTAAGCTGCCTGTGTTCTTCAAGGTTTGCCCCATTTGCCTTACAAATCCAAAGAACATGGCCTTTGGATGTGGCCATCTGGTGAGTAATTCTCCATTCTGCAATTAGTATCATTCTTTATATGACCTCCAATTTGTGGAGTATACACGTTAGCACCTTTTATAGCCATTACCTACCTGAACTTGCTTTCTCACTTTCAGGCTAGAATCTAATAGAATAGAATTCTTCCTTATTCAGATGACGGAGTTAAAAGCATAAAACTGGTTGTCCCCAGTATAACAGTGCAAAATTAGGTACTTCTGAAAGAAATATATATTTTCCAAAGAAAGTTAAGGCTCTCATTCAATTGGTTGTCAGAGTTGGCTATGGCTCAGCCAACAAATGAACTTATTTTACAGTATTGCTGTTTGTCATGCCCCAGAAATCTGACGTACTTAACTAATCACTAGTTTACCCACGAAATAATCTCCAACTAACGGTTGGACTAGTCTCATTCTAAACGGAAAAGAATACTGCAGTAGTAGCATATACGGGGCAGGAGATGTTATTCTCATTGAAGGCTAACTAGACTAGAAAAGATGTTCATACTATGACGGACTGTGGAAGTAATGATTCCTTAACATTTTAGAGAGAGAGAGAGAGAGAGAGTGTGTGTGTGTGTATCTGTAGTGCTGTGGATATTGTAAGCTTACGTGTGTTATTTTCTTATCCCCTTCCAGACATGCAAGGATTGTGGCGCATCAATCTCAACCTGTCCTTTGTGCCGACAGCCCATAACAACCCGTTTGAGACTGTTTACTTAAGTTGTCACCTTGAATAGTTGGCTTCAAAGCTCGCAAGAGCAATAGTGAAAGTCTGGCCTTGGCATCGGAGTGTCCAATCATCGACTTGTGCCATCACTTGCAGTAACCATTGATTTCAAGTAATAGCAGAAGCAAAGATGAGCGGATGATTTCAAATTAAAAAACAGATAAACCTAGTCGCGAATGTGAAAATTGTTTGCCGGGTGATTGCGTCTCCTACTTAAATTATGTACAAATTTTATAATATTTTTCCTTTCCTGATCTCGTGTGTGACCTGCATTACTAGATGCTCGTAGTGAGTAGGGGTTGTTCCAGATAGCAGGCCATTTTTCCAGACTGCAATTGAAAGAAAAAAAATCTTGTAATTATACTAATTGTGTTCTCACGGCAAAAACAACCCATGAATTGAGGATTGATCTACTCAAAACAGTGTTCGAAAGCGATTATTGTAAGCATATCATGATGTCTTTTACTTCTCTATGCAGATCTTTTGGTTTTGGGATCCAATCAGACAGGTATAGATTAGATGTGTATATTCGCTCTAACACCCTGCATTTTCTCTAACAACATAGCTAGTATATGATCAATCTGGGAGATTTCGTATTTGATCCTACCCTATCGTATCAGTCCCAATAGTTTTCTTTATGACCATACACATCTGAAGAGGAGAGTATATATGCCAAGCCATTTCCAAAGTGGGGAAGTCCTATCATCCCTCCAAGATCCATTCCTTCAAATGCTTTTTGCCCCCTTTTGAGTACAGGTCCTTTAGGTTTTAATTTTAACCAGGCTTTGGTTTTGACAAACCAAAACTAGACGGACTAAGCCATCTCTTTACCCTAAAAGACCCGGAAGTTAATACGTCTGTAACTAAAATGAAAAATATCGGAGCTCAAATGCTGAATTGAAAGGCGATAAAGTTAGGAAGGAAAAGGAACAGGATTTGGGTGGACAAATTTTTGCATGAAATTTTCTTAGTTATCTTTAGGACATTTACTAACCATCTTTAAGATCGATGTTACCTCCGCCGTCAAATTCACCATCATATTGAAATAAAATAAGAATGGGGAAAAATAGCCATACCAGCAAACAGAAGTGAAGGTAGAAGCATCTCCTCTCGTCAACCAGCACAGATCACTGCGATCAGATCAATTTCAAAATCTCGACAGCAGACTTAGCTTTGGCATCCGTAGCAGCGTTCACTTTACAAGTGCCTATGACAAGCTCAGACTGACATTTCCATTGGAAATCTCTCATTGTCTCGTACAAAACTCCAGCAGCCAATCTTTTTCTTGTTATGTACACTAATGGAGATGCTCAACGAAACACCCCGCCATGACGATACATGCAAAATTAGATTATAGAAAAGCTGGGAGGATAAGAATAATACCATATACATGACAATCCCATGGCCTGCAACAGGCAATCAGAATAGGTACACAGTACGTCGTACTCACACGTGAAGTCGAGGAGGCTACAGGTGAGCAGAACTCTTCTCTGTCAAAAACCCCCCACAGGCCATTTTCTTGGCATTTTGAATAAGATGAGGCATATCTTTCTTCATCAATAACCCGTAATGGATGAAGCCAAATCGCTTTTCTATATTTTTGTCAGAGGCATCAGTAACAAAGACCTCAGTGGCGACTTTCCATCTACCATCTCTCTTGAGTGAGAAACTTCTTCCTTATTACTTCAGTCCAGAGGCCAGGAGCAACTTTGAATTTTCCCTCATCTTGACCACGGGGATCCGGCTTGTCCACCGGCATCAACACAGAGAGCTCTTAGTACATTTAACTAGGTAATCAAAATTTGTCTGCGGAAAGAAGACTACAAAGTCTGTCGACATTTTAGAAGTTCCATCTATCTAATTGCCGCTTGGCTTCAGCCATGTCTTTCTGTGCCTTCTTTCTCCGGTAAAATATGGGACAATCCCGACTGCGAAGGTTATGATATCAATTATGCAAATAATATACAAGCTATCTTAAAAAGTATTGTCAGGAAACAAAAAATAACCTTGTGCAAAGTACATCCTGATGAAGTGAACCCTGGCATTCTTGACACTGTGTCCAGAGCCTTCCAAAAAGCTCCTCAAGCTCGGAGACTGCAACCATTTTATGCAAGTAGCCAAATTTACCTGTGTGCTATATATCCGACTAAGGTGCAGGAAGAAAATATAACATCAGCAGAGATGCTTACCTTGAGATACCGTTTTACAATACAATTCAGCTTCCCTTCCCTTGCAGTGTGAACAAAGAGTTCCATTTGTATTGCTGGTATAGTGGACAGAAGCAGTATAACTCAGGGTTGGCACACAAGTTTAAGACACATTGCAAATTAACTTTCTATCCGTACAAAAGCCCAACAAAAAGACTTTGCCAGTTTCAGGTCCCAAAATATGAAAAGGGAGCTCAAAAAATTAATTCGTTACACAGCAACACATTGGTTGGACAAGAAAGATAAAGTATGCCATAAGAAGTAAATGCATACTATAACTTGCATGCGTGTGCTGCAAAATTGGAAAAAATATTACCACTTCCTCATTCAATGGGCAATTCAAGAAAGATGAGACAGATTGCTCTGTGCATAACAACAAACTATGTGTCGATCTTCAGTGCTTGTGGCTCTCTCAGCATCACGTGGTGATGTTAAAGCTTGAAGGAGAAGCCAACAGCAAGATCATTCTTTCTCCTATTTATTGCGGAATACTAGTCTAAATATATAAAGTTTTGACAGAAATCTGGCATTTCATTAATCAATTAATTGATTACTCAAACTAAATTCAAGATCTCACAGATGTTACTGGCAGTCTAGCAGGAGATATGCTGATTTTCACTTTTCCAGTCATTCCTTTTCCTAATGTAAACTCTAGTCCATCATTCACAGAATAGCCCCAGAATGTTATACTATCTTTGACACATTATATTGCAGATAAACCAGAGGACTGTTTGAACAAGAGAAAACAACTTAAGAACAGAAGCTTACCATGTTGAACTAAACCATCAGATTTTGAAGCCAAAAGGCAAATAAACCTAAAGTTCAATGTGATCTGAAAAGAAAAATAGAAGCACACAAGAAATTGAAACACAAGAAATTGCAGCATAAGAACTTAAATGCAATCAATACCTTATCAAAGCTTTGCAACCAATGCAAGTTAGTTGCTTCTTGGCAAATTTCATGATCCCGCTGTTTGAAGGAGTAGAGATGGAAATAGATCTTGTATGACTTCCCTGAAGAAGTTCCTTGCTAGCATTCTTCAAGATTGGTTCGAAGATTCTGAGAAGCGGCTGCAAAATTGAAACCCCTTGACCAGTGAATGAGAGATTTTCATTACAAAATGCAGAATGACTGATAAAATTACCTTGCTAATTTGATTTTCTAGATAGTATTGAGGGTCAATTGGGATGTTGTTTTCTAGCACATAGATGGGATCCTCTGATCTTTCATAAGCCTGTTGTCACCAAGTTATTTTGAGAAGAATCGTACCATGAACAAAGACACTGAAAGGAAGAATGTAACCACTGATTACCTTGGCACCTTTTGCAGCTTTAATGATGACATAAGGTACTCTATCACCAACAGTTGGAGCAGTGGCAGCATCTCGCTGTCAACAAAGAACAATTAAACTCCAGAAATTCAAAAGAGCAGGAAATGGATATATTTCATGGAAAGTAGCATCTTAACTAGCCAAAGATGAATATGGATAGAGGCAAAATGTCATTAGTAGCTACAAAGATGAGCTGATTTTATCCAAAGACATTAACCATGTTGTCAATTTAAGAGGTGTTCTAAAGATCTAGGCAATCTCAGAACTTGACATAAATCAAGGCAAAGGGGAATCTAATTTCTAAAAAGAGGAACACCAAAGGTGCTATACTCTAAGTAGAACCGACACCGACACGCAACACGTGACATGACACACCGACACGTCATTTCTAAAAAAATAGAGAATTCCGATACGTTGTATTTAAATATATATTTTTGTATATACATGATAAATTATCATTTTTAAATGGGTTAATACCACAAAAACCCCAAACTGGTACACCTGTGACAAATTTATCCCAAACTAATTTTTTGACCAGAAAAAACCTCAAACTGGTACATTTGTGATAAATTTACCCTCCGTTAGTTTCCGTTAAATTGAATTAATATCACAAAAAATTACAAACTGATACACCTGTGACAAACGAAGGGTAAAACATAAAACTGGTACATAAATCAACTGCCGTATGTCATTTAATAAAGCAATTTAACAATAAAATTTAATGGAAACAAATTGAGGGTAAATTTATCACAGGTGTATCAGTTTGGGATTTTTTGTGATCAAAAAATTAGTTTGAAGTAAAATTGTCACAGATGTACCAGTTTGAGGTTTTTCGTGGTATTAGCCCTTTTTAAAATTGATTCAAATCCATAAGTAAATAAATAATAAAAAAAACCTACAATGAATTTAAACTAAAAACATTATACACACGTGAGCTTAGTAAGCATAAATTTTCAAAAAA
This sequence comes from Syzygium jambos, assembly GCA_031216235.1. Classification (NCBI taxonomy): domain Eukaryota; kingdom Viridiplantae; phylum Streptophyta; class Magnoliopsida; order Myrtales; family Myrtaceae; genus Syzygium; species Syzygium jambos. Next base: position 7,445,894 of record CM062228.1, read on the forward strand.
TAATTATGTATAAATAAATATATTAGTTAAGAAACTAAAAGTACATAATCAAATTTGCAAAAAAATAAAGTACAAGATCAAAAATAAAAAAAGCAGCGTTTGTCGTTGGAAGCCCAAGCCACTTTCATTTTGTCAAAACACTAATAATACCCTCCTTTGCTATCCCCCCTACTCTCTCCAGCTTCCCTCCTCTGTGTGACAATCCTCAGCCTCCTCCCGCCTCGTCCTTCTCCTCCGTTGCCGGCAAAGCGGGAGGTGAAGGAGATGACAGCGTGGAGGGCGTTGTCCTTGGCGTTAGAGATTTGCACCTTCTTCTTCATCGCCACACTCATCTCTCTCTCTCTCTCTCTCTCTCTCTCTCTCTCTCTCTTTCTCTCTCAGTGACAAATGGACTTCCGAGTCACTGGCTTGTCCAATGCATTGACCACATGTCGGATGGTCAACACCTGTTGACCGCGTGTTAGATGCCGACATGTGTCCAACACCGACATGGCGGTTCCCGAAGCGTGTCGATGCTACCTAGGCTATACTAAAGTCACGCTTCTTCCATTTTGTATTATGCACTTCCTTTAGGAACTTCATTCAAGGAGAAGAGTAAATGGCAACTAAGCTAATCATTTGAGAATATGAAAAAAAGCTGGACAGTGGGAAGAGAGTTTAACTAACAACTACCTTGATTAAAAGTGCTTTAACAAACTTATCAGTGTTCCTTGTCCATTTTCGCTATCCTAAGACCAGTAGAATTCCTTTAAGTGGGAGCCTGTATTGCCCTACTGGATAGCAGGTATGCACCTAGACAATTTTTGCTTTTTAACTCAAGTACCTTAGGCAACTGGATCTGCATTTCAAGAAGAAGACCAACTCCGCAGACAACTGACACTAGCAAAGTTTGGTATGACAGATAAGAGAGTGGATCCCGAAACAATCTAGGAGCTTACCTAATGGGAACATGAAAAAGAACATAGGGTAGAAGTTCTTGAATAAAGTAGAGTATTAAAAAATCCATAGAAATGACATTTGGCAGGTAATCATAGGGTAGGAGTTCATGCTGTAAGTCCTCAACTATGCATGGATAAAGATATTGAACTTACAGGCTGTTGATAGTTTATTCAATCGGTTGAGAAAATTTCAATACTAAAGCACCATGGGCCCTGAGCATGATTGTTTACAAAAGAGGGATGCTATCAACTTGCGAACATTAAAAGGTCATAAGAAGTATGATGCGCTAGATGTTCCAGGGAAGCCCCTAGTTTTTATGAAGGAACTGAATTTTACATCATAAATAAATTATGAAAGAATTATCATTGGCAATACAAGATATTGGCAATCATAGAAAGGGAGGCAGCATGCGGACTAACTGATGTTTTCTTTCTAAAGTGTGAAAGTGATGGTAAATCATCTGCATCTGCACTGAAGCAAGTGTCAGCAACTTCCTCTTCTCGCTTTGAGATTGACCAAGTGACAGAAAAGACAGTTGAGGGATAGCCATGGTCGTGAAAAGAAAATAGGCCTAAGGAAAAAGCAACTGACACAATCCCTCTTCCCATATTTTCGATTCTTTGAGAGAGAGCAAGGAGGAAGAGAAATCTTAAAAGGAATTGAAACAGAGATGAATCTGTTCATATCTAGAAATTTTACAGCTTATTAGCAAAGTCCAACTGACGAATAAGGGATCACAAAGTAACAAGAGGAAAGAATCAAACAGTGCTAACCTTGCGCATGCGTTCAGCCAGCTCAACATGAGCAGCCTTTACATCATAATCATCTCCTGACTTTGTCAAACCCTGCAAAACTCTATGTAAGTAGGAAACTAAACATCTGATAAAGTTCACAATGAAAGACAAAGAAATGGTATTAATGGTCTGTAAAATCACTGGAGTTAAGTGACATTTGGGTACCCTAATTCGTTTTCACCTTTGTAATAACTAAAAGTGACAAATCCACTCGATTCATGAGAAGGTCTGAAATAGTGTTCTTGACATACTGCACTGCCCCAGGAATGTCTCTGTCGATAAGTAGTTTATGAAGACACTCAGTTACCAGGTTTTTCACCAGTAAGCAATTGTCCCTTCTGACAGTTTCAATGCCTGCCCATTGCACGCAATGACAAGTATAAATTTTAATAAATGGAAGAACGTAATAAAGTTAGGATTCATAATTTTACCTTTTGTATCCATTTTGTCGAATTTCGCTGGACTTGTCCAATAAAGTCCAGCATACCTCTTCTTGCTGATCAACAAATACGGATAGTAGACCTTCTCAAACTCCAGTTTGATGGGCTTAAGAAGTGGAAAAACGAGAGAGTATGTCAACATAAAACACTGAGAAATACTCTTCATATAGTGACACTAGCTAAGCCAATCATCATTAGCTGAAAGCCAATAATCAACAGTGAAGTCCTTCCAAAGTGAAACCAATGGTCATGGCAAATAAGTCCAAGGTGTGCATTGTCAACGTTTCTCACAAGTTGGACAGCCAAATAACAGCAGAAGTCTGTAAAATTGCCACACAATGCCAGACTTCTTAACATTAAACTATCCGTTGGTATAGACATTCTTTATTGTGGATAATTGCAGTTGGGAGCCAATGACAAAGCAACAGCTACTAAATCTTCTATTAACTTTCTAATCACCATCTTCCCATAAAAAATGCCCTTCCTATGTCTGACTCCCTTCCAGGAGCAGTTCCTTAAATAAAGATCATAGCAAGTATATTCTACGAAAGCATATTGTCAGAATATCAATATAGGCCACGCAAGATGTTAGTACAACGTAAGTTTTTAAAGGTGGTCCCATAACCTTATATAATTTAGCCTTTCTTTAGTACATCAACACCAATTCACTAGGATCGATCTGATTGGTAAGGCGCAAAAGTGACTCACATGTAAATCCTGATTGACTCCTCAATTCGCTTGATTCACAATCTCTAATATTTGACTATAAATAAGGATCCAAGTATGGACGTCGTTTTCTCCTTTACAATCCTATGAGAACAGTGGATTTTGGTTGATTGAGTCAAAATTGAATGCTAGCAGCGCAAATATATTTTCACACCACTAAAATTACCAAAATCGTATATAATAAAACCAAGCACCGTGGTTTATACTTTTTGAATAGATGTAAAATGTCTGTCAAAGTGAAAAGAAATCAAATGAACCACTCAAATTATTATCAGTTTATACGGAATACATTCATGTTCTCAGGTACATTTTTCAACTTCTTCATCTTTTGCTCCTTCAAGAGTTATATTTGTTAAGCTTGAAGTTAAGTTGAACCGCCATTCAAGCAAAGATTCATCTCAAAAGAACGGCAGAATGGAGAATTTCCTCAGTTGTTCGCAGTTGCTTAAGATGGGGCAGTTTCTTTCTTCGTGTGAGAAATTATTGGTTCCACTGGACACTATAACTTAGTGGGCCACTTTCTTTCGCCAGAGGATAAATCAAAACATAGAAATTTTGGACAGATGGGAGTCATTAGCTCAGAAAAATGAGGGTGAATAGTCCTCAGGCAGGATTGATTGTAGTTCTTAGAAAAAGTAAAGTCTCTTATTTGTGACAAGATGGAGCTTTTTAAGAGGAATACGACAGCAAAAATCAACTAATATTCAACTGGAAAAAGGCATACACCAAAGCAAGCTACTAAACGTATACATATCACTGTGAAGCTGTAAGGTCAATCACGTGAATATATTACCTTGGTGAAAGTTCCACTAATATAATCAGCAGCTTCTCTTCCCAATTTCATTGCTTCTTCCACTGTAGGTACACCAAATTGCACCATAACTGAATCTGTGTCACCATAAATAACCTGATCACAGAATGCAATTCCATTAGGACATGAAGCATCTAAACTGCATGTAAAAAATTGCAGAAATTACATGAATGGTGGTGTGAAATATTGACTATTTAAGCCTTCGATTGAGCTACGCCGCATATGTGTACGCGCCTGTGTGTGTTTGTGTTGTGTGTGGTTGAGACTAGGGGTGAGCGCGGTTCCAGGGTAGAACCGGGAACCGGAGAACCGGACCCGTTGGATCCGGTTCGGTTCCAGGTTCCATGGATAGAGGGTCCGGTTCCCGGTTCCCCATTTTTAGGAACCGGTTGTTCCGGTTCCGGTTCCCGGTTCCTATAGGAATCGGAACCGGACCCTGGAACCGGAACCTGGAACCGGAACCAGAACCTGGAACCGGAACCGGGAACCGGAACCTGGAACCGGTAGAAACCCAACTTCAATAATTCCCAAATGCTCCCTTCTCATCTTGAATCACACCTTTGAAGTTCCAAAGCATTCGTTTCGCCACACATGCACACCCCACAAACCCATCCACAGACTCACTCACTCTTACACACGCACACCCCCCCAAGCCGGAGCGTCGCCGCGTTCCGGAGGTGGGTCTTGGTCCTTCTCCGCCTCTTGGGCCTCCCCGATCCAGGTGAAGCCCCCGATCCTAGCGTTAAAAGTTCTCGTCTTTTTTGTTGGGTTTGTACTGGCTTTTGCATTTTGTTTATCAAGGTGAGTTTTTATCTGTACGAATTGGTCTTGGAATCGAGTGAATATCGATCTATCTTCAATTAGTCAGGTGACTTCCGAGAAGAGAACTTAAAACTTAATTTTGTTTGTTTTGTACTCTCTCTTATTTGGTATTATTGCATTCATTTTTCGTTTTGTTTAACTAAAAATGAAATTAAAAAAAAGGAACCTGTTGGACCCTGGAACCGACCCTGGAACCGACCCTGGAACCTGTGACAGGGTAGGTTCCAGGTTCCACGTTCTGACAGGAACCTGTGACCCTGGAACCGACCCTTGAATGTCTCAACTTGAGACATTCAAGGCCTCTAACAAGTCAAAACTTCATTTTTTTCTATTGCTATTAAGGATCTCTGTCTGCTTCATAGTAAAGATTGCAAATAAGAATTTATAAGACGCAACATGCAATATGCATGATCAAGTTCATAAAGTGCCATGTTTGCTTTTATAAAATCAAAAGGATTGCTATAAAATGAGTTGTTTCGTTAGATTGTGGTTTTCCTTAGATACTTCCAGATTGCATTGTTGATCACCAGTTATATCTCCAAGACAACTACAGTAGACTAAGTCCAGCACTGCAGCTTCTTTTTTTTTGAAGTAGTTCGTGATGAGAGTAGCCAATTGCTCCAAATGCAAAGATCGAAGAAGGTTTGTCCAAAGAACTAATAATTCATGAGTCAACAGAAGTACCAATCGAGCTCTATCAACATCGCAAAAAAGAAAGAGAGCTTCATAAAGCCCAAAATCAGAGAGCAGTCACATTTTCAAAATTTTAGACTCTATCAAACCACTCAACACATTTGAAAATAAGTCTAAAAGATTAGTAGAAAGGCAGCCAAATAATAAATCGAGATGCCACAGAGAATTCATGGTAAGATGAAGATTGCAGGGTAACAAACAATTCTCTAAAATGATGAAGATGACAGATCATCTTTCATTTTCTTTTCAAAGACTTGAAAGAGAGAAACAGAATCTGCAGATTCAAATCCTTCAAATATCACAGATCTTCTATTATCGAAATATTTAGAGAAACAAAAGAAAGCGCCAAATTAAGTGCAAATGGAAAATTTTCATTATGAGGAAATTGGAATCTCCAGTGTAAATATCTGGTGGAAGTATTCCAGCTAGAATGCTAATACACAAAAAAAAAAATACTCTATATACAGTTCTGGCCAGCTTTATGATCAACTAGATAATGAATAAAACAGAAAATAGGGTAGATAACTACCTCCGCATTGTGTTCATACCCTCCAAGCATGGTAAATTTATCTTCAACAAGCTTTTTTGTGTGCTCAATCATCTGCCGACCTACAGTTAAAAGATTTTCATATTTTATATTAGTCACAAGTTATTTATTTGAAACCTCAACGAACTATGTTATCGGAACCTCACCATAGCTTGTGACACTTGAAGATATCTCAAGGCAGGGCAACTGGCCAATAGTAGCTCCAGTAAACCCATATACAGAATTTGCACTAATCTAAAAGTAATGCAAATCACAGGAGTCATTCTGCTGGCAGTTGTTATGATGGTTTACATTATGGTACATTGTAGATAAAAAACAAATTCAGTGAACCTTCAATGCCAGCTGCCGACCATCTAGCACAGCCCTTTCAAGTGGATCCTTTGCCTCCTGAAATAATCCACAAAAAAGAGTTGTTTACCAAAGGTCCGGCAACGAAGATGCATTTTAGTGCTTTCAGTATCTTGTATACGAGATGCTAGATAGAAATCATGTTCATGCAATGTAATCACTATAAACATGCCATGGTGTGGAGAGTCGACATTTATACATTCCTGCTTAAAAACATGGAGATTGACTAAACAAGCTGCAATGACAGTGCAGAAGAGAGACTGCTGCAGTCACCGTAATCATTCAAAAACATATGTAATTACCTTCAGGTCTGCCTTTGCTATTTTACGAGCAGCTAGTAGTTCTTCAAGGATCTCTGGCAAAATTCCCTGCAAGGAAATTTTTTTTCATATATCGCCATAATAATTATGCAATTCAGTCTTCTAAAATATTACAATAGTAAATTCAACAGGAATAGAGATTATCAACACCAATAGGTATAACCTTTTGCAGACTCGATTTGACAAATGTTTCACCAGACGGAGTTCTATTAACACACTCTGGTGGGAGGTTGAGCTTGCGAACATCCTCAGGAGTAACCTTCATACATAACAAAGAATAGTTTTATAATAAATAACAGTCACCACAAAATGCTTCTACCTTAGATGAAAATGAAATCTAATTTTCCTTAAATAAATTTGTCTTGACATAACTTAAAGGCATTGTAACAAGCCAAGGAAAGAAGAATTACCAGTGTGCAATAGCACAAATTATAGGCCATCATTATTGATGGATACAGAGAAGCAAAATCCAATGTCGCAATTGGCTTTTCATAGTAACCTGCCCTGGCCTCGAGAACCTAAAAAATCATGGACCATAAAAAATTACGAATTATTTTTGAATTGTCACAGGCTGCAAGCCACGTAAAGTTGGTTTTCCTAAAAATGCTCAGTGAGAGCAACATAACTATTAGGTAGTGAGAAAAGGGACTAATTGACAATATACTAAAACTGTATGGCAATTTTCAGATAGAGAAGTTTATAAGATCAACTCACTGTAGCACCCTCAAATGTTCCTTGCTCAGATCCTGCCTGTTTCATATTTGGGATAACAAGGTTCTTCTGCTTTGCCTTCCTAAGAAGTTGGGAAAGCACCTGCAACGATGAAATGTTAGGATTTTCTGACATCAGCAACAATCTTTGAAATAAAATAATCATCAAATTAAAACCCAAGAATACATGACCTTAATGCTCTGCCCCCGTGAAAGAAGAAAAGATATAGGAACACCAGTGACCCTGGCCATCTCCACATAATTGTAAATGAACATCAGTTTGTCCAGCAACCGCTGTGGGAGATAAGCATCCTGCGATCAAAAGAATTGTCGACCGGTTGATGCATTAGTTGCAAGCAATGTCTCCTAAAAGCAAAGATATAGTCAAAAAGTAAATGAAGATAGATGGATGTTTTCGACAGTATCTACACCCCGACAGCAATCACACCTCATCTAATTCTAGAGGACTGAAGGCAACACTCGAGGAAAAAAACAAGTTATACAAAGCAAGACACTCATGTCACGACAATATATCAATGCTCTAAAGCCATTTAACTGATTCAAATGTTACGTAATCCGGTCAAGCAATTTTTTAAAAAGACCATGCATCTGCAGGACACTTAATGTGCATCATGAAAGCATTCTGCTGGAATATAAACCAACAAAGCACGATTGACAAGCAACAGTATAGGCTGTGACCACTCTTAATAAACAAAAAACAATATATCAAGATATACATAGAAGTAGAGAAATGCACTACATCACACTAGATAGGGAAAAAATGGCAACAGCATTTGATTTGCCTGCGGCTGAGAAGCCTCAAGCTCCACACCCTGCAGATTACTAACTAATTCTGGAATTATATCAACACCGTACATACTACCCAGCCAATATATAGGATCATGTATGGAGCAATGGTACCATATACTGGAAGTAGAAGAAAACTTCCAAAGAATGTCTGTACCTTCAAACAATATACGGCAAGCCGCCTCCTTGTTTCCGCATTGCCATTTTGAAGATCCGATATAATTGAATGGTGAACATCCTCTTTCTGCATGAAAAGAAGTGGCATGAACTCGTGTAAGATAGTACGACTACTTAGTTATGAAGGGACAAAATGTTCAATAACAAAAATAACAGTTCATATTTATTATCTTAATTAACTTATGAAACCAGATCCCTAGAAGAACAGTTCTTCAAACTCCTACTAGTGGAAGCATCATATTACGAATGAGATAATACAATCTTTGATGCATCAGATATAATCTCACACAGACTGACACACAGTGCACTGGCAAATATTTTCTTCAACCATGCATGCCCCCAAAGCACGTGGATGAAAAGCATTGTCATTGGGACATGAGCTATGATAAGCTAATAAATAGTGCTTCCTAGCTCACTATAAGGAGCTGATAATTCAAACAACCAGATCAACTAAATCTTATGACCACTCCTTATAAGAGTGAAGAGTTCAGTCAAACCCAACGAAAGAACTTCCAATCGTCAAAATACACATTAAATTATCTTCTAAATATGTGTAGCCTTCAATAATCATCTTCAAAGATGTGAGATTGGTAATGCTGAGATCCTCAAGAAAAAGCAGTCTCAAAATTAAAACTGTTAAAGAAGAGATCAGTCGTGGAAGAAATTAATCCAGCTCCTTAGACTAATAATGCATTTACTTAAGGCAAGCATTGAACAACTTATAGCAATCACATTTTGGTTTCAGCTCATCAAACTATGAGAATAATGATACAAGTCTTCCCTCGTCATGAAGATGCTTGGTGAACCTTAAGCTAGAGCATAAGGGAACTCAGATGTGAACTTGCAAGGCTGATACTACAATTCACCTTATACCACTGTCTTTAGAATACGTTGTCCCTATAACATCTTTCCAGTATGTACACCATTTTGTGATCCCCAAACCAAAAAGAAGCCCCTCAACTGATGAAGACATTTCAATCACCGGTTACTTCCAACTGCACACAAAGTACAGAACCTTTTCCTGCTAACCACATAAACTACCTTGCATCTCGATCATGCACATGTCCAAGACAGACACCAAGTAAGCACATGATGACCTAAACTTTAGCAAGAGATTGAAGCTCACCTGTTCAGAAAGGAAGTGTGCTGAAACAGAGTTCAACGAATAAGAACTCAGTTTATAATCTCGTTGCATAACCTATCACAACAGAGAAAACTTCGGGTTATCCATATAGCTCCATGGAAAAGAGGTAGGTACTCAGGTAAAAGCTCTGGAAACCGTACCTGGAGCAAGTCAAATTGAACCCTCCCTTCAATGGTAACTTCTTTACTTTCCCTTGTTCCATACTGCCTGTGATCCAAAGAAGCATTGATGAGCCACACTGGCTAGTGACATCAACTCATGCAGAACGTCACAAGTTCTGCAAATTTATATTGATAAGCTGAACGAGATAACTAAAAGCACATTAGAATGTGTTTACATGCACTGCCTCAACTTAATTGTGCCAGCACATTTGTTTTGGAGCAGATCCAAGTCAATTCCCAGTGTTAGAAGTAATAACAGTTGTTTCAATTGTCATTGACTTTTTCGTTCTACTGTTGCACTTAGGAGTGCTAGTTTGTTTGTTCACTAAGATCTTCTACTTGTCAAGTTGGATATATGGTGTTTGCAGGTTGAGGATCATATTTCTGGAACTTGCTTTGACCCTTGAACTAGGTACCATTTGTCGGTGCATTTGCCATTTCCAATATGTAACTATCAAGTCAAGTAGTAGCTAATCATTTGTTGCTTTAGTCAGTTAGAATATTGGCAACTATATTGTGAAAATGAGGCCATTCAAACAATCATTGTCACTTAATACTAAACCAACTAATTTTTTTTTCTAGCACTCTAAAATTAGATCTTTCGACTCAATTTTATAGAGAACCAGACCAATGTAGTGGCTAACTTAATGTCAAGCCTTAATTACCTTGAGGAAAAAGTTGTATCTCTGACACGAACCTTGCTATTCCTCACACGGCCCAATAAAGGAAATTCAGGAATGCCCAAAGCTTCAGCCCTCTGCATAATATAGAAACCAAATTATTGACAATAGGCACCATAGCAATATTTGATTCAAGAACTAGCATAAATCTACTCAGCTGCAAGTAATATATAAAGAATTGAAAAAAAAAACCCTAAAACATAACTCCCACTAGCCATCAAGCTGACCACTCCATCAATTTGGTCCAGCATCCAAATGATAATGATAGAAAATTGAAACCTCATTTATTTTCTCCAATAGCAGGCACAGAAAATAAGAGGTTGATCACCAGCCAAGAGATCGCATGTATTGCAATTGCACCGCAGTTATAAACAACCATAAAGCAGGTTGGTGCATTAGCATGTTGTAGCCAAAAGTAGCAGGAAGAGGTCAATGACAGAGGAGAGGGAACCAAAAGATGCATTTTGACTTTAGAAGCCGCCGGGCTTATGCTTGCTATAGTGCCTGTTCCATTTTAATAGAACAATAATGGCATACAATATCAGAACCCTAAGACCCAGTATCCTGGCTAAGATAGATATTCATATCCAGAACTCATAATCCATAAAAAAAAGGTTTAAAGCATAAATATCCACAACAAACAAACCATCATCTCTGCAAAGATGAACCAGTAGACTCATATTTAGCTGTCACAGGAGGGCAATGGAATTATAAGTAATAGAAAAACTCTTAGCCAATTATGGCCATCAATAATTCCAAAGTTTAACTGTCTTCAAGATGCATGTCCAAAGACTTGAACAATCCTAACTGATCCATACAAGTAGTAAACTTTAGCAGTGATGGAGAAACCCAAGTGAGATGCACAAATATGGACATTGGAAATTTTTGATTTTACTAACCTCAATAAGATATGGCAAATCAAACTTGCAGATGTTATACCCTATTACAATATCAGGGTCGACTGCCCTGATAAAATCCTGCAACCAAACCGACGCTTATTATAATGGCTATACTTGCTTAAGAAAATCATATTATCTCCCAACGTAAAAAATGAATTTAAAGATAACAGAACTTGCCTTACCAAGTATAGGACGTGGGAGGTGTTTTAAAAAAATGATTACAAAGAGAACATAACTTGCCTTACCAAGTATAGTATATGGGATGCTGTTTTTTTGTTTTTGGGAGGGGGGAGGGAGGGGGGGGGGCAACTAAACAACACCCTCTATTTGACCAAAAACAAACAACACCCTCTGACATTCGACAATTGACTGCAAGCAAAATTGTTAATACAACATTACTACCGTGTAGTCTAACTGCATCCAGCCAACCAAACGACCAACAGAAATTTCAAGTGAGAAGGCAAAGAACCCATGGAGATATAAAAGTAGCATACAGGAAGAGAATAACTGTTTTTGAGACACTTTTTGAAAATAATTAATATAAACAATGCTAGTAGTGACTAAATTGCTAAAGCAGTTCAAACCATGCACAGATCTAGTATATACACCTAAAGCAAGGCGACTAAATCCTTTGACAACAGCAGAGAAAAGAACTCTAGGGACAAGCCCAATACCCTCCAAGCTAGCAGGACTTCTCTTTCCGTGTCAAATGACATGACATCGACACCAACTATCGGAGAGCATGACTTCAGGGTCATCACATTTCGCACATGCGGCTGGCTCTCTCCCTGCAAGGTGACTAGATTGGCCACCTAAAAGACAACAATGGTTTCCAGTATTAGATGAATAAGATGATTGCAATGACCAAGCCATTGTACTTTCAAAAGTTTAGCCGACTAGAGGGATAGAAAATTTCAGACCTGGATAACGGGATCATGGTTAGGCTCTGGAAAATGACCTTTTCGACCGGCACACTCAATGTCAAAACTCAAAATGCGAAAAGGAGCCATCTTAGAGAATTCACCTTCTGGGGAATGGCTGATGAGTTCAGAGTACCTGAGCAGGCATGTTAAGTGAAACCATGACACAAGTATACCCTTGACTTAAAAGTGAAAAGGAAACTCCCCTCTTCCTTGAATAAGTCGCCATATATGTCCAAGGATACAAGCAATCAAACTCCAACTGGCAATAAGACAAGTTTTTGGCGGTCCTTCGGTACTTCCCAGCAGGTACTTCAATCCAATTGCCACCAACGACATTGCAGTCAATCATGAAACGAAGTGCAAAAAGGATGTTGCTTTCATATGTCATGAAGCTCTTCATACCCAACCCATCAATCTGAATGCCTCTGTCAAGAATGCCTGCCATTATGAAATTTCGAATCAACAGGAAGTACTACTTTGAATAAACATCCAAATTTCTACCCCAAATAAAGTTTTAATAGAGAGTGATAATTTTCTGCAATCTGCACAAAGATGATTTCAAAAGGACATATGAGGAGAAGAACCGTGCATCCAGTCAAACATATTCCTCAGAGTGTTTCTCAAACAAAACAAGCCTGAGATGTTACCACGGCATGTGGTCACCATCGTTGGCAATGCAACCACGATCTTGAGAAAAGGATGAGAAGTTTGCTGCTGATAATGCATAATACTTCTTTTCCGCACCAGTTCTATGCGTCTAACATACTTAGGCACTTTGCTATTCCTGTTTGCATCTCTCATCCTTCCCTGAGAAACAGTCGCACGTTAGTTTTAAAACCAAGAAGATAAGGCTATATAATCAAAGAAGCAACTCTTCGTTGTCTAATGACAGAAGATACCTCGAGAACTTGATGAAAACGGGAAATATCATCCGGGCCCATTCCTGGAGGACAACTAATGTAGAAGTACGGCTCAAACCCATGAACATTGCAGCAAACACTATGCCCTACCAAACAAGGTTAGAAATAATTAACCCACTATAACATTCAATGGAAGCTAAAAAAAAAGGTATAAACCTTGATGAAACTGTCACTTGTTGAGGCTACTGAGATCTACATGCCGTGTTTAACTGAGGAAACACAGCTGAGAACTGACTCATGCCCTGGTGAAGACTTTTTTCAACTAAAGAAATTAACTTGATGAACAATAGTTAAAGAACGAAAGCAAAGTAGCTAACCTTCCCTCGTGACCCCGAAAATACGAATGATTGCAGCAGGCCCGGAACGATCAGGCAAGAGTTCCCTGAGGCTCTCCCCGATCACGTAATCGATCTCCAATTGCTGATACACTGAACCCAACGAACAAGACAGGGATCGCTTAAAACCGAACAAAACCCCGAACCCGAAACCATACACGACCGAATTCAAAAAAAGCCCGGCACGAAGACACGCTCACCGATGTTCTTCGACTGCGACACGTAGGCGCCGGAGAGGGGCGGGCGGGCCCACCTGGCGAGGCGCGAGGCGAGGCCCTGGCGCTCCTCGATGTCGCGGAGGATGAGGGACTCCTCGTCGTCGTCGTCGCAGGGGATTAGGGTTTCGTCGAGATAGACGTCCTCGTCGAGGAACTCCTCCTCGAGAGGCGGCCTCGGGGCCTGCGGCGGCGGCGGCGGCGGCGGGGGGGCGGTGGCCTGGTGCTTCGGCGGGTGCGCCGCCGGGGAAGGGTGCTGGCTCGTCGGGGGCCGTTTCCTGGCGGAAGCGCTCATGGCTGCGACTCAGCGTAGCTCTCGGTGAGTCGAGCGCGCGAGTTCGAGTACACGGCGAGAGAGAGAGAGAGAGAGAGAGAGAGAGAGAGAGAGAGGTGGGGAAAATGAGATTCCCGCCAGTTTTTGGGGGATCGTGCGAAGGGGAGGAGGGAAAGGGAGAGGAGTTTAGTCATGTCGTGTTGCTGTAAATTTTCTTTCCTCTTTTTTAGGGTACGCGCGGCAGTAATTCGGTGCTCGGAAATTGATTTTATTCAGAAATAATTTTTTTTAATTTCGTACTCGAGAACAATTTCTAAGCATTTCAAAGTATTTGGTAACTGCTCAAAATTTCTATTCCTAGAATAAAAAAAGAATAGAAATGCATTTGCTAACTACACAAAATTTCTATTTATTAATTATATTTTGAAATTTTTAATGTTTATTTCTTTTTTTCCTTCCTTTCCCTTCCTTGGCCATGGCCAATCGACGGTGCCGGCGACCGGCCACAGGCTAGGGCCGGCGAGGGCGTCGCGGCCCTCGCCATCGGCCTTGCCTTAGTTGGGCGAGGCCTTGTCGTTGTGGCCACGAACCGCTCTCGCGGGGCTTGGCCTGTGGCCAGTCGACGGTGGCCAGTGGCCGGCGGTAGGCTAGCGACAAGCAAAGAACAACAAATCAAGAGGGAAGAAGAAAACCAAGAAGAATAAGAAATGTAAAAATTATTCATAGAATCAAGAAACTACTCTTTTTAGCTCATTGATTTTATTCCAAAACTGATTCTAGGAATAATTTTTTGCAAATTTGTGCCCGGGCACAAAAATTTTAACAAACGAATTTCTGTTCCCAAAATGATTCCGGGAACAAAAAAATAGAAATTTTCACTATTTGGCAACTTGTCAAACGGGCCCGTAATGATCTCTTTCTTCTTCCATTAATTTTCTACTCGACATCTATGATTTTCTCCTTTTTGGTAGTGGCTAGAGCCCTCCCTAGTCTTTTGCAATTCATTTTCACCTACTCTTGGGCGTCGACTCAAGTCAAATTCTCATCGAATTCTAGCTCGGTGCTTTTCGCATGACCGGACTAGACGGCGGCCCTTTGTGCATGGGGAGAAACGTGTCCGGTGAATTCGGGATGATTGCATCTTATTGCTTAGATTGTTCGCGTTGTTACGATATAGTTATGATATTTTTTAATTTTTGAAATGTAACTATTGAATTTTGCTAAAATATGTGGCGACCTTTCTCACGCTATTAATTGGGCTACGCCTTTTTCACTTCCTCTATCTTAGAACACTCCTTAACATAGTCTTATTGTAATATTGCCCTTTGTGGGTTCTACATTCACTTTCTTTAATCTTCTTCCTTCTCTCTGTTTTCTCTTTTTTTTTTGTTGAAATCTCTTCTCTCTCAAGAGACAGACAAATGGAAAATCATGAAGGTCACGTCCTTATGCTCACATATCCTAGGCAGGGCCACATCAACCTACCACGGGATGTCGACAAAGCTCTCCTCCTTGATCACCTCTGTCTCCACGTCTATCGATATGACTCTCTCAACCTCGATATAATTCACGTTATTTGTGAGGAAATTTAGCAAATTGTTCAATAGATATTTTCGACAGTTAGACGAGGAGAAGATGAGAAAATTGATTGTCAAGTTATAAGAGGTAATTAAATGTTAAGAGGATTTGCTTGTGAGCAACGCTACTTTTGCGAATTTCATTGACTCCTCATGCAGAGAAGGGTTTTTTTTGAGAAAGTGTTTTAGATTGCGGAAAATATGCCTCAAGGCTGCCACCCTCAACCTCCCTCGCATCCTTGCTAGCTCTTCCTCCTTATCGGCATGCACTCCTCCACCTAAGTCGGGCTCATTAAATGCAGAGTGCACAATCTCCTCATGCCCTGCCAGTATGCACTGCTTTCTGTGAACACCATCTCGTTGATGTTGTAAGACATGTGGTGTAGAGCCTTCATTCAATCGACTTGAAAATGTACTGTTGTGGGTCATGAGGACCAGTTGAGTTGTCTTTGCCTATGAAAGTATGGAAATCTTTATTTCTTTACCTCTCTATTATTGTGAGTGGTTACATGATAGAAAATGTGGAGAAGGAAGAAGACAAGGAACTTGAACGTGAGACCAATAGAAAAAGAAATAAAAAATTAATAAAAAAAAGGGACACGACTAAAAGTGGGATCTACAAAAGGCAATATAATCAGATTATTATGTCGAAGAGTATTTTAGCCAAAGAGGAAATGAAAAAAGCTCAACCCATTAACAATGTCTTGAAAGTACAATCAAATTTTAATATTAAACCAAAAAAACTTTTATCAAGCAGTTCCGTTGACTCTATCTAATGACAAAAAAATATGGTTTGGCATTATTAATGTGGGTTAATATCATGAAAAACCTCAAACCGGTATAATTATGACAAATTTACCCTAGGTTAATTCCATTAAATTTTATGTTAAATGACACATAGTAGTTGATGAATGTATCGGTTTTGGGTTTTACCTTCCACTTGTTATAGGTATATTGGTTTGTGATTTTTTTTGTATTAATTCAATTTAATGGAAATTAACGAAGAGTAAATTTATCACAAATGTACAAATTTAGGGATTTTGGTAGTCTTTACAGGTGAGCCAGTTTAGAGTTTATCGTGATATTAACACTTTGAATTTTGAAGATATGTAACATTGATGTGGCGGCAAGTGAACATTACATCAAAAACCTTTTCTTTCTGAAAATTTTAAAGCCAGAGAGAAGGAAATAGAGAGCTCGAGGGAGGGGACAACGACCCTCGCTTAGCCGTGCTTGCCAACGTTAACATCTGATCATGGGTTTGCCAGCTCTTACCAAAAGGCAAGCAAGCCCTCGCCAACAAAGGCGGGCTGGGTCATGCTGCTTCCAATCCCTCTTACGATCAATCTCTCTCTCTAGCTTTAGGTGTAGGTAGCATAGAAGGGGCGATGACTTCACTTACTCTTGCTTGCCTTCACCTAGATCTAGTCGAGGACTTGCAAGCTCTCACCCAAGGGCAAGCAGACCCATACCGAGGCCCTCCAAAGAGTAATTTAGCCCTTGCTAATAAAAACGGGACATTGACATTGTCCTTCTAAACCCCTCAGCAATCTCTCTCTCTCCTTGTGTTCTTTTCAAAAAATAGAAAGTTGCATCATTATTTAGTGGGTTAATACCATGAAAAACCCAAAACTGGTACACTTGTGACAAATTTACCCCAAATTATTTTTTTTACCACAAAAAATCCTAAACTGGTACACCTGTGATAATTTTACCCCAAACTATTTTTTTTACCATAAAAAACTCCACACTGGTATACTTGTGACAATTTTACCTCCAAACTAATTTTTTGGCCATAAAAAACCCCAAACTGATACACCTGTGATAAATTTACTCTCCGTTAGTTTTCGTTAAATTTTACTGTCAAATTGCGAAGTTTAATGACACGTGGTAATTGACATGTGTACCGGTTTTGGGTTTTACCCCTCTGTTTGTCACAAGTTCATCAATTGTGATTTTTTGTGATATCAATATAATTTAACGGACATTAACATAGGGTAAATTTGTTACAAATGCACCAGTTTGGAGTTTGTAATGGTAAAAAAATTAGTTCAGGGTTAAAATTGTCACAGGTGTACCAGTGTAGGGTTTTTGGTGGTCAGAGAAATAGTTCGGGGTAAAATTGTTATAAATATACCAGTTTAGGGGTTTTGGTGGTCAAAAAAATAATTCGGGGTAAATTTGTCATATGTATATCAGTTTGGGGATTTTTTGTAGTCAAAACAATAGTTCGGGATAAAATTGTCACAGATGTACCGGTTTCGGGTTTTTCGTGGTATTAACCCTTATCTAGTGCCCATTTAAGTTGCATTAACACCACACTTTTCACAACAGAGTTACCTAGATTAATCACATATTCAAATTGGATGGAGTTAAAGGAAATATCTTATTGAATTTTTTGGATAAATTTGATTGCATTATTCGGAACTTTTAACATTTAATTGCACTTATTTTGACAAAATTTTTAGAAAACTCAATGCACTTATCCCGTAAAATCAAATGAAGTTAATTGGACTAAGGAGAAAATGAAAGAAAAGATAAAGGGTTAATATCATGAAACACCTCAAACTAATACATCTGCGACAAATTTACCCAAAACTAATTTTTTGATCACAAAAATCTCAAATTAATTCATTTGTGACAATTTACTCTCTATTAGTTTTTATTAAATTGGATTAATACTACGAAAAACTATAAACTGTTACATCTGTGATAAACAGATGATAAAACGTACACCCTTCTACTGTCATGTGTCATCCAACTTAGTAATTTGACAATAAAATTTAAAGAAAACTAATGAAGGGTAAATTTGTTACAGGTGTACCAGTTTAGAGTTTTTGGTGGTCAAAAAATTAATTTGAGGTAAATTTCTCACAGGTATATCAGTTTATGATTTTTCGTGATATTAACCCAAAAATAAAAGGAAATGAACATGGCCATCTAATATCATTGAATAGCCTAAGTTGCGTTCCATCTACCATTATTTCATTATCCTCATAGTCAAATTCCTTGTATCAATGTTTTTATGTCATTTGAGAATGCTTTAAGATAAATTTTGAGAAGGTTCTCAAGAAGCATATCTCGTTACTAGGTTCGTTAAATGAGTGGGTCGGGTTAGGTTTGGGGTAGATAAAACATGCTTCGACTCAAATCGACTCATTTAATCAATATTGACCAATTTTTATGTAATATAATTTTAACGACTCAAACTTGACACAACCCAATCTACATTACTAAAACACATTCATATCTATACCAACACATTTAACCTACTTTAAGCTTTTTGTGAGAATATGTTACTTGAAATTTTTTTTTATCAAATTAAAAAAAAGATTAACTAAATAAAATTTATCAGTAAATAAAAGAAAGAACATAAAACCTAAAGAATGAAATGCACGTAAGGAACTAGAAAAGTATGCATGTGTTGTGACCAAACATGCGGCAAAATTACGAAAAAAGTCATAAATGTAGTGCACTTGTATCAATTTAGTCCTAAATCTTTCTATTTTGTTAATTTTAGTCTTAAACCTTTTGACGATTTGCCAATTAGTCCTTTCAACCAATTTTGATCTGAAATCATTGACGTGGATGCAGGCCATCCTACATGGCATGATCGACACTGACATTGACAATTTTTATAATTTTAAAAAAATCCTTAATTTTTATTATTTATTTCTTGTATTTTATCTTTTTCTTTATAATTTTTTTCTAAGCTTGGTGAGGGCTAGCTGACCCTTGCCAGTTGCAAGCGAGGGCCGACGTGAGCGAGGGTCGCTGCCCTTGCCCCCATCGCTTGCGACCTACGAGGGCTTCACTGTCCTCATCTAGTTGCGGGTGACCCTTGTCGGACTTCATAGGAAAAAAAAAAGAAACGAAAAAAGAAAAAGAAAAAAATAAAATTATAAAAAAATTAAAAAGTTATAAACATTGTCCAAGAGGATGACATCTCCAACTCCACCTAATGCATTGGGCTCTTTATTTACTACTAGTATGAAAGGTTACCCTTTGGTGAATGATATGTATAATTCTTTTGTTTTTTTTGCCTTAGCACGTGCTCATACATATCATTTAATTTGTCTAGTTGGCAGTACCACCAAGCGATGTACTTATGTCATGTCATGCCGGAGGCTAACAATCTTTTGAAAATCGTAAACTTTAATTGCGTAAAGACATACAATCGTGTTTTGACATGAATCCATAGAGGCATGACAAAGCCAACTTCGATATCTTGTAGAGGTTACCTTTTCCTTTGTATTATATCTCATGATCAAGTTGAAAATTAAAAAGGCACTTTTTATTTGTTTGGTAATGAAAACACAAAGGCATTACAAAAGTTCAGTGACTTTGGTGCAACGAATAGGTCATCTAACAACTCCGAGAGCATGAATCTGCACAAGCTCCAACCTTGTTCAAGCCCATTCCAACTTTCTCGGTGTCTACATGAGTTCGAATATGAATAAGAGATTAAAAAGTCACCCACATTAAAATTGAAATTGAAATTTTTTTAACAAGAGCATATATATTGAAGTCGAAGGACATGAGTATGCAACCATCTTCTCATATCTAAAATATACCAATGGGACATTGATAAAGAAAACAAGATTATATAATAACTTTCTTGGATTTACGGAGTTAATTGGTTCTACTGTCCGAGGATAGGACTGCCTATACAGCCTTTCTCAAACATTTGTAAGCTACCCAAAATAGCTTCTGCTGCTGTCCTGTCGCTGCGGCTCCGACATCCTCTTCTTAGATCTTCTGTTTATCCTATTGTGCATGTCAAGTCCAAAATGACTATAACAATTAACCAACGGTCATATTAAATAATCCGTTCTATAATAGCATGAACTTCATCATCTGCTCAACTTAAAGCAAACATCGTTTTTGTAGCTGATCCTTAGAGAATCGTTGGTGCTGTTCTTACAGACAGATCAAATACATGGTCTTATAACTTCAGTTCTATAAACATTATCACGAACATCTGCAATCATCATGTAAAACATTATATTAAGGATAGTTTTGGGATTATCTAAATTTCCTTGAAATGTTTCTCCAACAATATATGTTAAAACAATAATTAACTCACGGATGTGCCTTTTGAAGTAAGCACAATACTTAGCTTTGGAACTCTAAAGCTAAGTGTGCTCAGGTGGGAGCACTGCTAAGATGGGTAACTCTTCGGAAAGTGCCTTCGTGTATGCCAAATGACAAAACGGCGAGGCTTGGTATTAAACAGGCCAAAGCGGACAACAACTCTGGTGAATTAAATTTAGAGTGTCACAAATTGGAAATTAAGTGTTACTTGTGTTAACTTCAAACAAAGATTTAGACCCAATGATACGGTAGAAATTATACCTAAATGGTGATTGAAGCACTCAGACACACACAACCAAGATTACATTACTCAAGCACTGTCAGAACAGATGATTAGCCATCATGATAACCTTGCACACAAAGGTTGTCACATCCTCAATTTCAGTCTCTGGAAAATGGCTATCATTTAAGTTTGATGGTTTTCCAATTGGAACTAAAATTTTTACTATTGTTTTGGAAAATCCAGTTTTGGATCCTTTGTACCCCTTCGTTTTGTTATTTTTGGGGAGACTTTTGTGATCTGAATTTCCAAACAATTTCTTCTTGAAAGTTTCTCCAAACATCATCAAGTTTTACATACTTTAATTTTATAATTTTTGGAATTCATATGAGGGGTACGATAGCCTGATTTTTGGACCGTGTGAAATTGCCCAGAATGGGCATTTCGGTGATGTTCACACCGTCTTTATTTTCTACAAGTTTTTTTGGGGCGAGTTTGGAACAGTTTCATTCACAAAAGTTATTGAGAACTTCCTTTTCTATAACGTGTGTAAATTTAGGAATTTTCTGAGATGATTTGGATTCTGGACGGAGCTTAATTTTAGAAACAAGAATTCTACTCCGGTGAACTATTTTTAGTCTGCCTTTGAGCTACTAAAAATGGTGTTTACAGAAAGATTTCGATTTTGTGTTCTCCACAAGAAATGTTTGTTAAAGCCTTGTTTATGACATATTCAAATTTGAGAATTTTCGGAGTTCATTTACTATATTTTCAAGTCCGATTTCGTAAACAGTACAAAGCTATTCGGTTTTGTCAGATTTCAAAGATTTATCAGTTTTTATATGAGAACGTTAGAATTTTGACTTGATGTCTTCTGGTGACTTAAATCATACGTTTTGAGCTTTCAAATGAGACATTTTATGCTTTGATTGGAGGTTGTCCTAGGGGGAAAACGAGAGTGAACCGAGAGAGGGAAAGGAAGAGAGAAATCATTATTGGCTTGGATTCATTTTTGCTCTCTTTATCGTGATCCTTTGGCTATAGTTCATTAATGAACTTTAATGCTATCCATCATGACCTTATACTTTGGAGGCCTCTTCATCATGACAAGCATAAATAGTCTTGAGTGAGGAGCAAGTTTGGGGTTTGATAAATTGAAAGGAGGCCATTCGGCCAAGAAAAGAGAGAGAGTAGCCAAAGGAGAGAGAGAGAGAGAACCAATGAGACTGAGATAAGCATTGACCCTTCGTCATTTTATCTCATTAAGAGCAATTAATGACATTAAATGCATGCTATGATGACACTTGACTTTGAAGCCCTCTTATGATGACAAACATTTAATAGTCGTAGACTTTTGGGGACTTGTCATGATGGTATACATTAAATAACTTAGACTTTAGGGACCCCCTTGAAAATGACACTTTGTCTTTCTTTTGCCTTGACTTGATATAAATTGAAGGAGTTCAAATGGTTGAAGAAGCCTCACGTGAAGTCCCTCCTCTCCAATCTCACGCCAACATCTTCTTCTTCTTTCTTTGTTTTTGTTTTTCTCACTTTGACCGAGAAGCTCACGCCCAAAATAATCTCGAACTGGCCCGTGTCTCTTCTCGTTTCTATCCAAGAGCCCACGGTTTGGCCTTCGTAGGCCTAAGTTTGCTCGGCCAAGCAAGAAGGAAGCAAGAAGAAAGCCCGAAATTTCCCGAGCTCACCCGTCTCGACCCCCGTTATCTAGTTTTTTTTGTTGTTGAGTAAGTAAACTTCCTAGTATCGGGAAAGGAAGTTGTGATGCGTTGTGACACGGTTTGCTTGGACTGTTTCTCGGTCGTTTGGTTGGTCATAGTTGGTTCATTTCTTGATTTAATCATGTTTCGTGTTTGAAGTTTGTTTTGGAGGTAGAATCGAGACTTGAATGTCAAGGTGCACATATTATAGCCATGCTTGATGTTCTCTTGTATGGACTTTGCTATTGATCTGCCATTGATGCGGGTACGGTAAGGGTCAACTTGTGCTAACGGCGATCCCCTCGTTCTCGCTTGATATTAGTAGGTTTACTTGCTGAGTCTTTCCGATTCATCCCCCGTTGTTTCCCTTTTTCAGGTCCGTAGGATGGCATCTCCCCTAGCCCGCGTTGGCAATCCTGTGGAGCAGAGAGCCGAAGCGCTCACCATGATAAATGTCAGAAAAGACCGCGCCTGCTGCCAAATCATGACGCTTGTGATGTTCGATGAGGGCCTAACGGACTTGGTGCCTCGGGGCGGGCCGGCTCCGAGATAAAGCCACGGGCGAGATGTGAGATGGCCAGGTGGATGGGACCGGGGTGGAGGTGAAGAAGCAAGGAGCGAGAAACCATAGTGGGTATAAGATAACCCAAGTCAATATTTGCTATTTATAGTCGGCTATGAAATGTGTTGTTTGTCATGGCCCGAAGGGCTTGTTAAAATATGTTTGTATGCATTGTAAACATAAGGTTTGCTCATGATGCTGCTTGTCTTATTACCGCTGTGTATTGATTGTGATTGTCTCGAGTTATGCTTCCGCTTGTGTGTAATAAAAGATAATAATGAACGGGATGTCACGTGAATAACCCCGAGGTGAGGGCATTACAAAGGTTGTAACAAATCCACGGAAAAATGGTAATCGCGCAAGCACGAGCACACCTTTTCTTACATTCCATAGATGCTTCGACAAGGAATGCACTATATATTAGCCCCCCCTCCCCATCAAGAGTATCGCCACTTCTCTCTTCGATGCTTTGACATTTATATGGTTGCTCATTTCTCTCTGTGTAGTCTCGTAAATTTTGTGTTAAGGTGGGTGCTATAGTAGTAGAGAAGAATCATATGTAGCTTACATGCGTGCAGAGTTGAAGATTTATAGCATGAAAATAAAACTATGAAGGGGGGATCTTGGTCGCCTTTGTCATGTGGTGTTAAGCGTGATCATGGTTTGATATTCGAGAACGAGATTACTCAATAGAATGGACCATTAACGTGTGATTTGATGAAATTGATCAGTGGACCGAATCATTGATATTTGTTTTGATATTATTGATGGATATTCGTATTTCACTACATCCTAGTGAGTAGTATGCATACCGACTGTTGCGACCATCCCAACATAGGGATTGGCGAAATATGATTTTAGAGGTAATATCGACTAGGGGACCAATGAACCTCGATTGACGCGAGTTCTCCTTAACCTTTACCTTACTCAACATTGGGATATTCATTTTAATGGAATTAACCCTATGTGAATTCTATATGAGGAGTCGCGACTAGCCTGTTGGGGTTGGCTAGATACCAAGTGAGACACCGGAAGCTACCTCACTTCCTACAACATCACAAATATATGGTCGAGGACTTGATTCAACTAGTTTTCTAACTAGCGCACTTTCGGTATGTAAATTTGATCATTTGTTAACTAAGTGTCACGTGCATTCTTCTTGTCCAATTACTAGTCTTAAAGTTCTCATCCACTAATGGTAAATGCAATGTTTTTTTGTGTTTATTATTGTCCTAAAGTGTAACTTAACCATTCAACTAAAACAGGAAAAACACGACTCAAGATAGGAAAATGAAAGAAACGCAGTCAATTGGTCTAAGAAAGTAATGAAGAACAAGTAAAAATTAGAGCATAGCAAAGTAACCCGATACGAGTTGAGCAAAGAATATAACATGGCCACCTTATTAGGCCCGAGGATAGCAACTCCTATGAGCTTGACTTTAGAGACTATCCTATCTTAAAATGAGTAATGGGGGCTATTCAAATTTTCGGAGAAAATTGAAGCTCCAGGTCGGTACTTGGTCATCCTAGGTCGAGGTCCTTATCCGACTTTAGGATATTAAGTACTCATTTAGTCCCCCTCAAGTTTCTCCTAGGTTACAATACTTCCACATTACCTATTCAATTATTTGAGGTGAATTCTAAATTCAAATAAGCTATTTACTATGATTTTTTATTTTTTAAAGTGATGTTGCTAAACTACTATTTTTTTTTTATATTTGTCAAATTAAATCTATTACATTCATTAGGACTAATCAGCCAAACTAATCCTAACTAATCTTAACCTAAACTAGGAATCCACAATCTAATCTAACATAAACACATAAATCTTCAACCACTCAAGTAAAGGCACGAATTACACTAAAAATCAAGAAATAGAACTATCCTAACTATATGAACTCTAATGAAATGAAACTAAGCTAAGTCTAATGCTAAAACCAACAATCTAATCAAGGTCTATGTTCTAACCAATTTTTTGATCTTCTATTATCGGGTTTTTATTTATTTTTAAATTTTTTTGTTACTACGAAAAAATGAGGACTTGGGGTAGGCCTTTGATCCCACCCCACATGTAATGTGATATTCCGAATTTCAACCCACTTGGGATCTATGAAATGCATGATTTCATTAATGCACTTGTAGTAAATCTCATCCAGAGCTGATCATTCTTGGAATACTAACCATTAGGGAAAGGCTAATTGGGAAAATTAGATTTGCGCGACCAAAGAACTTGATCACGGACTGACTTTCGACCATAAGGATTGTCGATATGATATTTTGGGCCAGTATAAACCGATCCAAGGATGGTCATGGATCGATTTACTAATATCATATAATTGAAACGCAGGTGATTCCGTCTCGTCATAATATGATATCGGTGAACGATTCTAAACTTATTCCAAACAATCGCGTTCTTAGGAATTATTGATTGATCCTCGCAATTACATGACAATCAAGATCACCATGGTTCAAGTCTACTTAAACGTGACTCGATTGAGTATCGACCATGGGTCGAATATACGAATTTTTTTGAAAGCCGCCCGTTAGTTTGAGATACGCTCAAGTCGTTTTTTTTTATTTAGTCATTAATTAGAGATCGAGTTTGGGTATCTAAAATTTCGAAAGTCATGACAATTAATTGGACGACGTTATTATTAGCGTGGCTAGCTTCAGATTTGTTTAGATTCATCAGAAAATTGAAATTTTGACTAGAAGTGAAAAATGACCATTTTGCCCCTGGGACTTTGTGAAGACTAAGTATAAAAGTGGAAAGGCATATTGGACATTTCACCCCCACTTTAGAAGTCACAATTTTTGGATAATTTTGCCCCTACCTTTTTTGTTTAATTCCCTTTTTACCCTTAGATATTTTTGGTGAGAATTGATCTTAGCCGTCGATTTTAAGATAAGATTGAATCGTGGCCATCGGATGGAAAGTTGAGAGGAGGGCGAGATGGTAATTTTGCTTGGGGTAGATTTTGTCTAGCTTTTTATCTCTTTTTCTCTCTTTTTCTCTCTCTCCCCCTCACTTCTCACGCCTCCCTCTCTCTCCCTCTCTTCTGAGCTGAGCCACCCTCCTCCTCTCCTTGCCGTGCTTGTGGCCAGCCGACCACGCCAACCACCGCCACCATCCACCCATCGTCGCCACCGTTTTGTCCGTGGCCACCGTGAACCACCGATGCTTTTCTTTGTTTAGATCTACCGCCATCGCTGTTTTCTTCTCGTTCGGCCGTCTTTGAGTGCTTGATCTCACGTAGGACTTTGTGTAAATTATATCCTAAACGCCACTTAGGATAATGGGTAAATTCGGGTTAGTTTGGGCACGATTTGATGAAATTTTGGGGTTGTTCGAGGGTAATTTAGCGGACTAAGTTGGCTGTGATGTTTGGTTGAAATTGTGATATTTTTAGAGGTTAAATTGAGATTAGAATAGGTAGATTTGATCGTTGGATTGATTAGAAACGATTGTAATGAGCATAGCATGGAAAATGAGCTCAAAGGTGATGTTTTGGTGATTTGTCTAGCGTGGATGAATTGATGTGCTTAGCGTGGTTAGATTGAATGCGTGAATATGTGTGAAATGCATTGCGTAGTGAATTAGGACTGATGGCGTAAGTGCGACCATTCTTGATTGATGAAATATGGTGCAAAATACGAAAATTGTGTTAATTGTGCTCGTGCAAGTTGAAGTGGTGAAATTGTGAGTTAATGTGGCTCGTTGGTAGCTTGAATATCTTGGGTGACGTGTGCAAATTGGTTGTATGAGATTGATATGTGATCGGGTGCTTGATGTATTGCACAAACATTAAACACCTTGAGGTGTTTTTACGCGAGGTCCGGATAATAAATGGAAAATGTGTATACTTCTAATCACCTAATCCCTGAGGCGTATTTACATAGGGAATGGAACCCGTCTTGAGGTGTGTTACGCGGGACGTTGCCCGATTTTACTGGAAGACTGTTAGCCTGAGACATTTTTACGCGGTTTGTGCAGTAAACCTGAGGTATGTTGACGCAGGTCGAGATTGATTGATCGTTTTTTGAGCCTGAGGCGTTTTGACGTGGGCTGTGGAAAGAGATTGGACCTGAAGTGTGTTGACGCGGGTCAAGAATTGATTGATCGTTTTTTAGCCTGAAGCGTGTTTACGTGGGCTGTGGAAGGATTGGACCTAAGGCGTGTTTACACGGGTCAGAAATGAGTTGGACATGCGTGCTCGATTGTGATGGTGAACGCTATATATGTGTTGTCAATTGAAAGTAATCAGATTGTTATTTGAACTATGGTATGGATATGAATTGATTGGTATTGATAAGTGCTTTATTATGTCGATTTCTGAAAGTTATGTTTGAAATCGCATGTAAGGTTTCGTGTGTATGAAGGAGAGATGTTTGTACCCGCGATTTTATGGCATGCTAGTTTTATGATCTGAGT
The DNA here is from genome assembly GCA_031216235.1 of Syzygium jambos. Classification (NCBI taxonomy): domain Eukaryota; kingdom Viridiplantae; phylum Streptophyta; class Magnoliopsida; order Myrtales; family Myrtaceae; genus Syzygium; species Syzygium jambos. The sequence continues at coordinate 7,473,185 of CM062228.1, forward strand.
GTTTGAACTGGTTTATAGATATGTGTTAGCCTATGTAGGGTTTAGGGCATTCGCTTGCTGAAAAGTGTTCTCATGGTTTTATTTAGAATCATTTCAAACCCCAGACCTAGACCATGAACAATTCGCCGCCGCAGTGTTTTGGTATACCGATGCAATTAGGCCACGCGTTGGTAGAGTATCCTATAGATGACCAGTATACTTGGATTAAACACACTAGAGTGGTTCGGGTAGACATAGGTGTTCAGGAGTGGCAGTTTCATAGTTACACTCCTTGGACCTTCCCAGATGGATTAGACGAGTTTGGGCCAGTTCGAGATTTCGATGCTCCCTTTGATGCAGTTGGGGACTAGGATCCAATGGCCATTCCTTCCTGTGATGGTGAGGTGACTAGCACGGGTATTGGTTATGAGCAGTCGGCCCCTTCACTCGCACCCGCAAAGTCCGCACCTATTGAGGCTGATCCTTAGCCAAAGCCCGAAGTGCCGTATCAAGAGCCGATTCCGATGGATTTAGCCTCAGATGAAGAGCCCATGGAATTGGAGTCCGAAGAGGAATCAGAGGAAGAACCGAAGGAGGAGCCTGAAGAAGAGGAGTCGATTGAGGTCCCATTAGAGTCGGGAGATGAAGATAACCCAATTAAAATCGATGCTGAATCTGAGTCCTCGGAGCATCAAACTGACTCCGATGAGACTGACTTTGAGTGGACCCCCCCTAGGGTTAGTTAGAAGCTAGGCGTTGGACTCGTTTTTTTTAGAGACATCCTTTTTGGTGTAAGTGTTAGTCTACCTGAAGCCGCTAGTCCATTTTGATATCGGCGGTTGTCAGTGCGGAGGTTTGATGGTTGCAATGGTTTATAGTGAATATTGTAAATATAGTGGGTGTAATGAAGTGGTTGGTTGTTTGGTTAATTATCCCTCCTTGTTACCCGTCTTGATCATTATTCGATTGTGTGTTATCATTTCCGCCGTTTTCAAACTCTGATGTGTTGGTTTGGGTTGGCGTCATTCGTGAGACGTCACACTAATTTGACCGACTTAGGGGTGTCGCGCGCTCGTCGGGGTTCAGGGCGTGATATGTAAGGTCATGTTTCAACTCATAAGGACGTGGGCTCAATTCCTTACTCGGCTAACTATTTAAGTCAAATCTGAATTTCAATGAGATTGGCTGCACATGGAAAAAAAAATTACTAGCCCATTTCTAAAATGCAATCAAACTAAACCTTGGCTATTATAAAACCATTCTATTCCAAACCCAAATCCTAATGTAAAACCCAATTACTCCTTTATCTCTTTATTCCCCTCTTCCCATATTTCTATTATTTATTTCTTATTCTTTTTCCTCCATCGTCTTCCTCTCATCCTATCTCCTTTTACTGCCCACATAGCTCTTAACACACATTGATTCCAGCACACTGAGCTTCAACAATGACATATCCATATCTTATTCCAAATCGAAGATAACATGAACTATTATTGATCAACACCAATATCCGGTTCGCTGCCTTCAACGTGCGGCCACAACTCCACACAAGTGCAAATCTAAACCATGAATAGCAGGATTCACAATTTATCACCATTAACAATCAATACACCCCTCACAACCAAGTATCGCTTTTGTCCATTATTGTTGCTATCCACCATTATTAAATTTAGGTTGTTGAACATCTACCAACGATCATTCATCCCTTAAAACAATGCTACGATTTGCCTATCATCATGCCACCATCAATCACAAACTTCAACCATTCATCATTCATTGAACGATTCATTCACCTACAATCGAACAACTATGGGAACAGTCAGTACATGGGTTAAAGGGACAAACCGTTGCAAATACCTCAAGGAACCATCACTCTGGAGAATGAAACAAGCCATTTCCTCACCCTTGACCATCAGTGAACATCACAGGGACGCGTACATGAACACAAATTGCAGATCCATCGGGGCAGTGCCCTGTCAGCTTATTATTGGAGACTACATAGTTGTGTACGGATGGAGGTGGTCCTTCTAGCATGTTAGGAGGGAGATCCGTTGTGTACATAGATGAAGATTCATTCAAAGGAGAATGGTTGATTCTTGTCAAGAAGTTGTGTGAAAGATTCATGTACTTTGTGGTACTAAAGCTGACCCACATAATCCGATATTTTTTTGTGACAGGTCTAACCTATAAATATCCTTTGGTTTTGCAAGAATACAAAGACTCCCCCAAATCGCATGTAGCAAGTTTTAGATCTGGAAGACAGGAAAAAGTAACATTCATGCTAATTTTCATGTATGTGGATATCCTGTTATATGATAATTGCAATATCTCTAATTTTTTTTTGTCTTAAGAAAGTCATCTAGCATGGCTGTACTATTGAAACGGTTTCTAGCATGGTTAAGGACTTTGAGATTTTAGAACTGAGAGATTGATAAGGGTATCGAGCCTTCGAATCTTTTGGTGTCAAGGTGAAGTAGGGTTAGTTGAGTCATATTTCGAGACAAAACATTTGACAATTGATTTGTGTGTAGGTCTAATTTAGCGAGATGCATGAGGTTCATAAGTTGAGGTGGTATGGTACCATTTATAAGAATGCTCAAAATCCTTAAGTTAACAAGCTGAGATAGGTTTCCATTTGAAGGTGGAATGCTGCCTATTATTACGATGCTTTCGATTTTTGAGTTGGTGAGTTTTGTCAATTCCAAACCCAAAAAAGAGAAGATATGTGTCTGAGCAATGGTCGATTTCATTGTCGGATCTAGGTATTCAAGCTTGGGAAGATTATTGAATGATGATGGGATCATTCCGAAGTATTCACAAGCTACCATATCAGGATAATTCTAAGACATATGGTTTCCAATTGATGGTGCTAACTCCTCGAAAAAACGCATAGCAAGTAGCTGTAGTTCCTCAAGTGCGCTACTTGAGTTAAAATCTAGTAAGTGTCCCATGAGACTGTTGTTACCCATATTGAGATGTTGCAATCTAGGTTAATGAAATACTGTAGTTGGAAATACACCAAATATATCACAACCATGCATTTTGAGACTTCTTAAAGTAGTCAATTTTGCTATAGTATTTGGGACTACCGACGAGATATTCAAGTCACCAAAGACAAGTTCTCCTAGTTTGTAGAGCATGCTTGGGATATATGTGTGAAAACTACAATTAACTCACGGAGGCGCCTTTTGAAGTAAGCGCAATGCTTAGTTTTGGAACTTGTAAGTTAAGTGTGCTCGGATGGGAGCACTGCCAAGATGGGTGACTCTTGAGAAAGTGCTTTCTTATGTGGCAAAATGACAAAAAGGTGAGGCTTGGTATTAGATGGGCCAAAGCGGACAACACATCGGGGGAATTAAATTCAGAGTGTCGCAAATTGGAAATTAAGTGTTACTTGTGTTAACTTCGAGTGAAGATTTAGATGTAGTGATATGGTAGGAATTATACCTAGATGGCGATCGAAGCATTTAGAGACACAACCAATATTGCATTGCTCAAGCATTGTAAGGTCAAATGATTTGCTATCATGACAACCTTGCACACAAAGGTCGTAACAAATCCACGATAAAATGGCAATCACCCGAGCATGAGCACACCTTTTCTTACATTCCATAGATGCCTCGACGAGGAATACACTATATATTAGCCCCACCGTCAAGATTATCGCCACCTCTCTCTTCGATGCTTTGATATTCATGTGGTTGCTTGTTTCTCTCTGTGTAGTCTCGTAAATTTTGTATTAAGGTGGGTGTTATAGTAGTAGGGAAGGATCATATGTAGCTTACATGTGTGCAGGGTCAAAGATTTATAGCTATTTTTAAGTCATTAAATGGTTAGCTAGCTACAAAGAGGACAACAGGTTGTTATGACTCGACAAAGAGTTGACAAAAGTGCATCCTTTGTTTGATAGAATGGAGAACATCGGCTTTATGAAGAGAGACCTTTTTCCCTGATATTAGGTTGTATTTAAATGGGTGACCATACATAATTTGATGTTCAGTCTTATTTTAAATTGCCATCCAAACGTATTTCACAATCCCTGTTGCATCACTTTAAGATAAATACTCTGTTAAAGAAACTTATGATCCTTACGGAAGTGTTGCTAACTACCCATACATGCAAAATCAAAGAGCAACTGTTACCGGCTATAAGTAAACCAAAAGACGAGATAATTCAAGGAATGTTACAATCCTTTTGAAATTATGCTTGAACAACATTATATGTAAAACCCAACAAATAAATGGAAAGAAAAGAGAAACTTCTTGTTTTTGTTATGTTTTGATTGTGATTTGGAGATTTTCTTTATAGATAAATGAAGGAGAGGGTTAATAAAGAAGCAAATCAAATTGGACGTTAAAAAGCCTTTACAAAATAATGGCTTGTGATTTTTAAAAGGGAAAAAACCACCAAAAACCCCAAACTTTACCTCCCGTGACACATTTACCCCGAACTTTTTTTTGTGACACCAAAAACCCCAAACTTTGCTATTTGTGATACATTTACCCCAATATACTGTAGCCTAGGGTATTTTAGTCTTTTTCCCTTTTTCTATTTTTTTTTTGTTTTTTTTTCTTTTTTCCGGCGAGGCTCGCCCTCGCCTGGGCGAGCGAGGGCGAGCCTCGCTCGACGCCGGCGAGCTTCGCCCTCGCCTGGGCGAGCGAGGGCGAGCCTCGCCGGCGAGGCTCGCCCTCGCCTGGATCAGGCGAGGGCGAGCCTCGCCGGCGTCGGGCGAGGCTCGCCCTCGCCCTCGCGTTGCCGGAGACCTCGCCGGCAAGGGCAGCCCTGCCGGAAAAAAGAAAAAAAAATAGAAAAAAAAATAGAAAACGGGAAAAAGACTAAAATATCCTAGGCTACAGTATATTGGGGTAAATGTGTCACAAATAGCAAAGTTTGGGGTTTTTGGTGTCACAAAAAAAAGTTCGAGGTAAATGTATTACAGGGGGTAAAGTTTGGGGTTTTTGGTGGCTTTTTCCCTTTTTAAAACTGTTGAAATATTCAAAATCTCCCACATATTTTAAAAGGTTTTGAAAAGAAAAGAAAAATAAATACTGTGTAAACTCAATTGAATGTAATGCATTCGAACTGATGTTTGCTAGGCTATGAACCAGGCTTAGAAAGAATGAAATATAATTCACAAATTATTGGTGAAGTTTGAAACTTCTATGAACCAAGAATTTATTTTGTGAATCATAATTTTCACCAATCATATTACACTCCCAAAGTTTTGTTGTTCAACGTGGTTTTGCGCTAATAGGCCATGCGCTTGCTTGATTTATTTATAAGTGCTCTATAAATTTTTGCCAAAAATTTTCATAGGAGTAGCCTCATTTCATATTTATATAGGTGATTCCATCAAATGTTTTCTCCGATTTAATACCTCCAATTTAATATGCCACCTGTGGAATTCATTAAGTTTTTTCATTGCAGTGTTGCATTATTCTCAAATTAAGAGGGACAACAATTTTTAATAGTGCATCACTTTTCCCACGGGTTTAGTTAGAGGATTAACCAAATTCACTTCTGATTTCATATAATCAATGAATATAATTCCTTTAAGTAATTGTTTGACCACATTACGGGTGCGTTTGGTTTGGCTTTTGGGAAAAGCCTTTGGGGAAATGCAAAGACCTTAATTTAAATGGGTTTGGTGAAAAGCAAAGACCGTTTGGTAAACTATGATTGAAAAGTGTCTTGAAAAGCAACTTTTAGATAAAGACTGTTTGGTAGAAATATATTTGAAAAGGCCTTTGGTGTGACCATTTTAAGTTTTTTAACTATTAATTTGTTTAAATTTGAGTATAGTCAAATGACGTAATTTGTTTAAAAGTGAGTATAATCACATTTCTTTTTTGGCTAAAAAAATTTCATCAAAGTAGATCTTTCTCAATTAAAAAGAGTGATAATTTCATTATCTTTAAAAATTACAAACATCCTTAACTATTTCTTAAAATCATGACTATTCGATCATCTGCCATATCAGAAGATGCATTATCATTTAAAGCACCCGACCCCTCAATTTTCTTTTCGATCGAACTCGCCCCCTTAATTGAAGTTGTTGCGTCTTAATTGAAAAGAATTGGTAAACTTCAGCACTTCTCTCACATTCCGTCCATTTTTTTTGACACACGGGAATTAACACGGTAAGAAGTATAAAATGAATGTATTGCGATCAAGCAAAAGAATCGATCTTTGTTCTCAGAGGAAAATTTTTTGAGAAAATCTGATGATATCTTCTTCTTGTTTTTGTCGCTAATCTGATGACATCAAATGCTGTACATAGATACTAAAAAGTATCTAGTGAAGGCTACAACGGAACGTCTACTTCGTAAAAATAATCTAAAATATTTCATAAATTTATACTGTGGATCATCGCACTTCATCTATAATTAACCTGCTATCACATGTGACCAACAAAAATGATGAATATTATACAAGACAAATGGTAAAATATATAAAACAAGAAAAACATGTAAGGTACATGGACTGTATAAATTTGGTTCCCATTTTCCTGCTGGTTGCAACATCATGAGCGACCTGCTTCTTCGAAAAAAACCATTGTTTCTTTTTCGGTTTCTGAGGAATTGGAGTATCTGCAGAAAATGAAAAAGTTATGTAAGCAAGATTCCATGCCAAAGGATTTAAGCAGCCAAAAGGAAAACACACCTTGTATTTCATAGAAGGAATTATAGTGAACCCTAGACCAGAAACTCAATAAAAGAGTGCCTATGTTCAAAACCCTGCATAAATTGAAAATAAGGTTAACAAAAGGAAAAACTTAAAAAATATGGAGTTTCGAAAGACCAGTGACACATTGAACAAAAGCAACAATAGATCAATTGCAAATGTTTACATCCAAGTTCTAAATCAATCAAAATATATTTTAAACCGTAACCAAGTAGCTGTTCTAAGCAAGCAAAAGAACAAATATTGAATTTCCCAGACGAACAAGCAAAACATCACAAAGGTGATTCTATGCGTATATGTATGCAAACAACACTCTTTTTTCCAAGACAAAACAAGTAAAACATAAGAAGTGTCTATGTGTATATGTATGCAAGCAACACTTTTCCAAGACAAACAACAAGTAAAACATGCCCATTCGGACTTTTAACGAACCAAACCCAAGAACTTCACATTCATCACATTGCACCTACTGATGATTTGACCCAACAAAACAACTATGAAGAAGAAGACAAGTAAGCAATACCCCAGGTAGGGGGACTCCTAAATCCCATTGCCCAACAATAATCAGGCAGAGGGAACTCCATTCGTTTTTCGTTTATCCTTCTCCACTTTGCTCGTCTATCTTCTTATAACGTAAGCCGAGTGGATTATGCAATAATCAGGTAGACAATCGCAACATTGCGTAAGTTCAAGTATGAGTTGTCAAATTTCAAACCATTGGAGAGACCAGCATGGAGAAAAACAAATATGTTAAAGGAACTTATTTCTGTGAAGCGAAGTTGTATGCTTAGTGATTTTCTTTCCTCGGCTATGAATATGAGTGTCATCTAGAGGCTTTTGCCCTCCTTCAGGACTAATCTACTCAAAATAAGATCAATCCCAGAGAGTATTACAACCAAAAGCACATAACAGAAGAATCAACGATGATAGACAAAATAAAGTCCTAAGTAGCATCTAGCTGTTGCCATTCGGTTTGATCGAGCAAGCTAAATTCGGGGAAAATAGGCAACGAATCCATTGCCGCGACAGTTTTGACATAGATTAGCCAATCAAACTGAACCATGTCTGAGCCCAACCAAAGGTAACAAAATTGCCGATTGGGTTGAGTTGGACACCGGTGGCAGAGTCTAGTGGGGAAAGCGAAGGTACCTTGCCGATGGAGTTACGGAGAGAGAGGCAGCCACTGCGTTAGACCTTGCGCTTCAGCTTCAGCTTCAGGTGCTTTGTGAAGGTGACATTCCATTTCTTCGGAGCTTCCATGGTCGTTGGATTTGGGATGAAGAAGATTAATAGGCACGGTGACGACAAGGTTGCGCGACCTCAGCGAGGCTCGCGACAACAGATTTGGAGCGACGGTGTGACCGTTGACCGGGCGACTGATGTCGCTAGCTCGGCTGCTTTTCGTGAGGCGCGCGAGCCGCGTTTGTTCAGGCGAGCGTGAGTGAAGAGAGAGGCGAGGGAGGAGAGACACAGCTGATCTGAGGGGTTTTATGCTAAAAAGGGGTAAATGTGGTATTATGATTAGCGAGTGAGGGTAAGATTGGAAATTCAAAAAATTCATTAATTGAGGTCCATCGCAAGCCCAGATAGCTAAAGTAGGTGAGAGGGAGCCTTGAGCTAAAGGCCTTCACAAGGCCTTGGAAATGCTAACATTTGGAAAATGGGTTCTAAAAATAAATGCCGAACACACTAGCATTCACTCAGGGGCCTTTAGAGGTCCAAAGGGCTTTGCAAAGCTCTTCCCAAATGCAGCCACGTCTGTTGCGACCTCACCTCCTGCGGTGCGCCACCTAGAGGTTCAACTAATAGATTACTAAGTCTAGGCCTAACTTGGGCTCTATCAAGCCATTACCAATTCGCGACTTAAGGTTTAAGTTTTTAACATGCAAATCGTTTCAATCGGGAGTCGCTACTAATTTATTTTTTGGTGGGTCAATTGGAAACCCAAGTAAAGTATCAGGAGAATTATTTTATTCCTATGAATCAAAGATTATGGACTCGGGATTTAATTACAGTAGATTACTCTAATGCCTTTTTGGTACATTTTCTCTTTTATTTTCAAAAAAATCTTTGGCAGGCAGCTTGGATTCATTTTAAAGCTATTCACTAATATGAGAGGTGATCATGCGGGTGTGCAACCATTAATAAAACACCCAATAAAGCAAAGCAATAAATAAATCGCAAGGATGGATAGAAAATACTTACCTTAGAGCAACGAAAGCATTTGCAATGTTAGTTAGAAAATCACATCAACAACCTTAATATGATATCTAATTAACACGCAATTTCACTCACATTTTTTCAGGGTTTTCTCTGATTTAACAAAAACTAAACTTTATGCAATGCATGATGCTAGTCTAACACGACATACAATTACCTAAATGTCTTAATTCTAGCGACGATTAAACGGACTATTCTAATATGGCACACAAATGAACCTAGATGTGCAATTTCTAATGACACGCGAGCAATGACACATGGCAAGGTATGAATGATGTGGCAAGATGACATGCAAGCATGATGCAATTAATCTATATGACGTGCATATGATATTTTTTTATTTTTCATGAAATTCGAAATTAATTAAATACTTTAATTTAAACCTACAATCTATCCTAGAAATGAAAATGTTAGTTATTCTAAGATATATTTTTGGTATTTTATTAAATTCGGAATGAGAAAATTACTCTAAATATGCAATATTATATAAAAAATAGATTTCGAATTATTGACTAATCTTTTTTTGATTTTTTTATGGAAACACAATCAATTCAAGTCAAACAACCAAAAAAAAACACGGAAAGAAATAGCAATCGAATTAACACGACACCAAATCAATAGAAATATTATCCATATCCATTCAAATTTAGAAACAATAGATTGACAAATCATATCTCGGGCATGAGGATCGGATTGGTTAATCTTCCGCACAATCGCAAATCATATCTCAAGCGGGAAATCGGATTGACGATTTTCTGTGTGATCGTGAGTCATATTTCGGGCATGAAATCGGATTGTCGATCATATGCATGTTGTGAAATTAGGAAATAATTCCTAATTTAAAGGCTATTCAGGGAACTTAATAGATACGATAATATTACTCAAAGATTCACACAAGATTGCAACATTTTAAACAAGGAAACAATATACTTGAAAGTCAAATTATATGAGCTTTTTACCTAATTCAAATATTTGCTTTTCAAGTTTGGACTGGCGAATTGCTGTGGCCGACTGTGGTGGTGAAGTTCACTTGGATTATTCAATGAAGCACTTGGATTGTTGGAAGGACGTGGTGTTGATAGGGGACGCGCAGCCAAGGACTGCCACCTGCTCAATTCTCCCAAAGTCCTAGTTTGGTGATCTCGTTTCCAAGTCGAAGGCAAGATGGATCACCAACGGGATTCGGCCAAAGTAATGATTTGACCGACAAAGAATTCCAAGCTAAAACTGGTTTCTCAGTTGACTCGAAGTACACTATACACACAATGGTCGTCGTCACAGAGAGGCTCGGACCGTTGGCTTTCGTGGTACTCACAATGCAGGAAAGAGGGCAGCACGTGAGACTTGTAGGAAAGGCTTCAATTATCCTGCAAACACAGAGAACTTCACCAAACAAGGGGTTATCGTGAACTGGTACCAAGCTGGACTGATCGGAACAAGCTGCAAAATGCACTTGAGGACGCCGGGATGGGTTTATGGATGTTGGGTTTACGCCAAAACACAGAGGGAGATGTAGCGAGACTGATTCGTTGTCGGACTCCGACGAAAGACGGTGACGACTGCCGGTAGTCGTGAGAACCGGCTATGTGATTGGTGATAAACAGCACGACCGAGAGATGGTCTCGCGGATTGCTCTTCATATTTTCTCCCTCCTTTCTCGTGCTCTCAATTCTCTCTACTGTATATATTAATGTGAATAACGCTATTGAATGAAAGAGAGGAGAAAGAGCACCCCACCAGCTTCTGTCTACGAACCACTTTTTATAGGTGAGGGGACGAAGGTTATCTAGGAAAGAGGCCAAATTTTATTTCCTATTGTGTGCACTTTTAGAATGTCTGTTTTATTCTTTCCACCCTTTTCGTTCACAATGCTTTTATCGTCCACTTTCCTGCAATATTTTATTGCTTATTTTAATGAAAATGAATATAACATTGCTTTGAATTTGGGGAAACATCCAAGAGTAGTCAAATTTATGACTCAAAATAAGCTTTTATCACCTCCACTGTAGATATGCTCGCGATATACGGCCCTAATCACTTTGTGAAGTGTCGTGTCTTATAGAAGAGAATACAATCAAATATATCAAATTTCCTTCCCTCCTGATCTTGTATTTGGCCGAAAATATATGTACGAGATATTGCTTTGAGATCGAAAGTCTTCGCTTGAAGTATCACACGTGCAAAACATTTGAATTTTGGTCATGGGCTTTGTCGCGACCGAACTCCCGAGCCCTCTTTTGTACAACATGCAAAAAGCAGGGGGGCTCGCCTGGTACGTCCTAAGTCTAGGTTTAGGACTTAACTCGGGCTCTCCCAAGCCCATACCATATCGCGACTTAAGGTTTAAATATTTAATATGCAAATGGTTTATACCAAGGAGTCGCCACTAATCGATTTGAGGTGGGTCGATTAGAAACCCAAATAAGGTGATGGGAGAATCACCCTATTCCTACGAACCAGAGATTAACTGAATTCGGGGACTTGGTTACATTAGTTGGATAACTAATGCCCTTTCGGTACCATTCTATCCTGTTCATTTTTTGAAAACATTTGTCAAGCAGTTTGGATTGATTTTAGGACCTTTCTCCTAACATGTGAGGTGATCAAGCGAGTGCATAATCAGAAAATGATTAGCAGTCATGCAACCTATTGTTCTAGCTCTAACTAAGCCAGATGACATTCAAAAACACGGCAGTTCATGCAATTGTATTAAAAACATGCATAATAACAACGCGACGGTAATAATAAAACATGCAAAATACTACCACGCGATCTCAGGCTTGCCTAACTTAAACATAGAAATTTATGCAATTATTTAAACAACATGCATAATGATACTATGATAAATTAAAACACTCAGATAAGTCATACATGAAAAGAGAAAAAAATTTTTTTTTTTTTTTTTCGGATTTTTTTTTTAAAAAAAATTATTTTTTGAAAATATTATTTTTTTTAAAAAAAAGGAAAAGAAAAAGGAAAATAAAACCTTTTTTTTATTATTTTTTTTGATTTTTTTTTGATTTTTTAAATATTTTTTATTAAAATAAAATAAAAAAAAAAGAAAAACCTTTTATTATATTTTTAAAAAAAAAAAAAAAAAAAGCCGGTCGGGTCGGGTCAGGTCCGACCCGGGTCAACGGATCCGACCTGGGGTTGACCCGGGTCGGATCGGTTAATCCGGATCGGATCGGGACCGACCCGGGTCAACGGATCCGACCCGGGAATTGACCGGGTCGGATCTATCGATCCGGGTCGGTCCGAGCCGACCCGAGTCAACGGATCCGGCCCGGGCGTTGACCCGGGTCGGATCTGTCGATTCGGGTCGAATCCGACCCGAAAGTCCAGACCCGCGAGAGAAAAACGCCGGCGAGGCCAAAATTGGCCATCCGCCGGCCAACCCAAACCGGCGCCGACCAAAATCCGGCCTCTGGGAACTCCAACAAACCTCACCGACCACCAGGGTCACCGTCCGACCGCCGCTCGCCGGCCGGCGACTCGAATTAAAACCGGCCTCACTGAGACATTTCACCGAACAGTTAGCATGCGCAACCAAAATAAACGGTTTCCGACCTACCTCGGGAACCCGGCACACTCCGGGGACCTGACTCACCTTCAACGACGACCTACGGACGGCGAGGGACGACGGTATGGGCCGGGATTCGCGCGAGACGACCGGCGCGAGTCCCGGCCAAACCGGGAGCAAAAACAGGGCAAAACAGAGCAGTTCGGGCCGGGGGACGACTCACCGGTCGACGGCGCGTCTGAGAGGCCTCCGGCTGGTCTACTGGCGACGGCGACCCTACTGGCTCACCCTCCTGCTCCGGCGTGACCTCGGTACACTCTAGACTCGCTCTTCCTCTCTCTTTTCTCTCTCGGTCTCTCTGTTTCTATTTTTCTGGAGAATGACCAAACCGGGGGCTCTGGCTTCTTCACGGTGGCAACGGCGTCGCTGGCTTGTTCCGGCGAGGCCTCGGTCACACTTCCTCTCTCTATTCTCTTCTTCTTTTTTTTTTTTCTATTCTCTCTCGGTGTCTCTCTCTCTCTTTGCTCTGTTTCTCTCTCAAAAACGCCGACCCGGGGGCCTCTCTCTCTCTTCCGGCTTATAGATGGCGACGACGACGGTGACGATGCTGCTCTGCTCCGTTGCGTATGCGGTGACGACGGCCTGCAACGGCCTACTCTGGCCGCGACTCGCAGCCATTAGGCCGGTGCAGGGGGTAGGCGCAGACGGAGCAGAGCAGAGGAAGGAGAGAGGGGGGGAGGTCCGGGAATCCCGGGGAGGACGGGACTGGCAATTAATGCCAATCCCGTCGGCGTGGTCGCTCGGCCTTCCTCTGGGCTGCTGACGACGATGACAAGGGGCGGCGCCGCCGTGCGTCGGCGTGACGACGCGAAGCAGGGGCGAACAGGGGCGAGGGAGCGTGGACAGCGACGGTCGCGCGTGGGGGGAGAAGGAAGGAGGAGCTGGGCTGGGCCGGGCCAGGCTCAGCCCACGCGAGGAAAAGAAGAGGAAAAAGGCGGAGCGGGCTGGGCTTGCGGGGAGGAAAAGAAAAAAAGAAAAGAGAAGAAGAAGGCTGGGCCGCGCGGGGAGGGGAAGCTGGGCCGCGCGGGGGGGGAAAAGGAACGGGCCGGGTCGGTCCGGCCCCGACCCGGCCAGACTTGATTGATTTTTTTTTCTTTTCTTCTTTTTTTTTAATTAATTAATTACTTAATTAATTAAAAAAAATTATTATATTATTATTTTTTTGGAATTTTTTTTAAATTAACACTTTAATAAACTATATTAACACAAACACGCCTAATTTCTATATGCAATGCATGGAAATATATATTTTTTTGTTTTAGGAATTAATAGAAATTAACTCCTAAATTTTGTGTATTTAATTTTGGGGCAAATTAAAAATAGGTGTCAACAGCTGCCCCTCTTTGAAGGTGAGCTCGCAGAGGTTGCGCTTGCAGAGGTTACATTCAAAGATAAAATGACACCTAAATTTGGCCCGTGCATGCTTAATGAATGCTATTTTTGGCGAGATTGGAGTCTCATTTTTATGATGCAATAAGATAATGCATGCTAAAGCAAATAAAAGCTTACCTGGGGCTACTTACCTTGCCGAAGGGTAGAGTAATTCCAGATAGTTGATATTGTGTGTCGAGGACCCGAACCTTTCTTCGGTCGCCTTGACGGGGAATTGTTTGTCTAGGACCCGAACCTTTCTTCGGTCGCCTGGACTGAGGATTGTTTGCCTAGGACCCGAACCTATCTTCGGTCGCCTTGGGCTGGGGATTGTCTGTCTAGGACCCGAACCTTTCTTCGGTCGCCTTGACTGACTGGATTTTGTCTGTCTAGGACCCGAACCTTTCTTCGGTCGCCTTGACTGGGGATTGTTTTGCCAAAGTACCTGGGGGTCCTCGCCCAAGGGTTTGACGGTCTGCCTGCTGGGCTTCTGGCAGCAGGTCTTGGAAACTCAAACGATGAGCACCTCATCGATGAGCACCTCAGGGTCCTCGCCCAAGGATTTGATTGCCTGCTAGGTTTCTGGCAGCAGGGCTTGGAAACTCAAACGATGAGCACCTCATCGATGAGCACCTCAGGGTCCTCGCCCAAGGATTTGATTGCCTGCTAGGTTTCTGGCAGCAGGTCTTGGAAACTCAAACGATGAGCACCTCATCGATGAGCACCTCAGGGTCCTCGCCCAAGGATTTGGTTGCCTGCTAGATTTCTGGCAGCAGGTCTTGGAAACTCAAACGATGAGCACCTCATCGATGAGCACCTCAGGGTCCTCGCCCAAGGATTTGATTGCCTGCTAGATTTCTGGCAGCAGGTCTTGGAAACTCAAACGATGAGCACCTCATCGATGAGCACCTCAGGGTCCTCGCCCAAGGATTTGATTGCCTGCTAGGTTTCTGGCAGCAGGTCTTGGAAACTCAAACGATGAGCACCTCAAACGCTGAGCACCTCAGGGTCCTCGCCCAAGGATTTGGTGGTTTGCCTGCTGGGCTTCTGGCAGCAGGTCTTGAAAACTCAAACGATGAGCACCTCAGGGTCCTCGCCCAAGGATTTGATTGCCTGCTAGATTTCTGGCAGCAGGTCTTGGAAACTCAAACGATGAGCACCTCATCGATGAGCACCTCAGGGTCCTCGCCCGAGGATTTGATGTGAACAGAGGGAGTCAGTTCCGTGCTCAAAAGGGTGAACAGAGGGGTCAGTCCAATGTTCAAAGGGTACCATAGCAATTATAGGTACATGGATTTTTGGAACCAGGCATGGGTAGAACATACTTACCTGGACATGTTCCTGCCTCTTAAGGGCATGTCTCCTGTCAGACAAGTTTTTCTTTGCGCAAACGCATACGCATTCACTAGAGGAATAGACAACTGAGGCTATTCTTGAATGTTGTACGAAATATCTTGACCAGCTAGTCAAGATGCATTTCATTTTCAAAGGAATACCCGGTTTACTTTCTGGGTAGTTTGAAACGAAATATGATGATTTTGGGACTGGGTAAGGGTAGACTGTACTTACCTGGGCACATTCCCGAAGGTTTGATGTATCATCTGTTGAATAACCAACCTTTTCCGGGGCATCTCCCTTGGGATGATAATGAGGGCTTCTCCGGCGCCCAAATTTTGGTATTCTATCACTGGGGATTAGAACTCTGAACTGTCAAAGATGATTAGCACAAACATGTATGCATTCATCAAGGATAGACAAGCTGAGCTAATCCAGAGTATGCATTTGTAAGTTCATGCATGATGATTTTACCATGTTTGTATCACCAAACATCCACCGTGGGTCAATCAAGACAATTTTTTCACAAGGTGGAATTTCTCGAGATGATGAACGAGGGACTTTCAGTCAGAAAGGACTTTCACTCGCTCTCACTGAAAAGGGTTGTTTGTCCCGTCCATTAATGCGGGAACATCGAAAACACTCAATCTGACCGCTATCATATCAACAAGGGTCTGAGTTTTCTCGCAAGCGATACGACGCTGCCAATCTGAGAGGTCTTCCTCAGGGTCGTAATGTAGGCTTGGTCAATGGCTTAACAAAGGAGACTGTCCGAGTCAAGGCCATGAAAGAAAATATTCTGCAATTATCTCCGGGTTTACAAGTCAAGAACCCTGCAAAAGAGATAGAAAGTAGTCTTGCTCGCACTCCTTCGAGCGTTGTTTATAAACATTTGAAATCCCGTGTTAATTCAAATGTCCCAGTCAGAAGAGACTTCATGAGGGATGTAACATGGGCTTGGTTTACGGGTTGAGGAACGAAATGATCGTTAGGCTCAAAAATGTGTGTGAGGGTAAGAATTGGTGATCATCTAGCATTGTCACCAGTCTTCTTCTCCACCATCAGGATCATTCTGGAAGACTCCTCGGGTAATCTTGTGTTTTTAGCATCTTTAACAACTTTTTCTTGAAGAGCTTCTGTGTCAAGCATTTTCCTGGACACCATTTTATCTGCCATGTAGCAGATCTTTGCCAAGACAGAGTTCCTAAAGTAGGAATCTGTATCAAAGGAGAGCGCAAGTATCTTTTTCATCGTTTTTCTTTTTTTTTTTTTTTTTTTTCATGGGCATTGGCCTTGCTTTTACCAGGCACACTGCTTTTTCATGCCCCTATTTTTCAGCATTTTTTTGCTGTTCTCTTGGTGTTGTCAGGACTAGCCTAAACAAAGTTGAACAGAATAATGTTTTTAGGCTCTTGGAGTCTTCATCTTCATTCGGTACTTGAAACCGTGATGCTCAAACTGTGGTGACTTTTGCCTTGCCCCAGTGTGGGGGATGATCACCAATTGGGTTCGTACGAAATGAAATTACTGGCTCAATTGGGCTAGCAAAGGATGTAAGTGTATGGGTTAGCAGAAAAACTGCTCTTCATCATCCTGAGGCATTTAAATTATCGCGAGACTTCATCTGCAATAAAAACACTCAAAGATTAATGCAAGTGAGAGCAAGAAAATTTCTATTCATCTTTTCACCTTGTGCGAGCTGTTGCAGCTGATGATCATAGAAAATTTTAGATATTACAAACTCCTCATCCTTCTTGTCTTGCTTAGTGAAAACATCACTGTTATCAATAAGATATTTGACACTTTGGACAAGCATTAGTCTGCTGCTTCTCTCTTGACAAAGCCCTCTTAGTCTCGACTGTCCGGTTGTCGATGGTGTGCTGCTCTTGGAGGACTCTGTTGAGGACCGCGGGTTCCGTGAAAACAACGAGGTCGAAGCCATAGGAGCAGTGACTGAAAGGGGATGGATGTTTTTCTTGTTTCCTCTGAGTCTGAATCCATCCTATGAGGCTGGTTTACCTCAAGTTGCCCCAATGTGGGGTGGTTCTTGACAGGGGTGACTTAAAAGGAGCCTTCGAGTGTGTGGGCCCAAAAGGGTTAAGCAAATGATTAATGGCAGTGTATGGGGCAAAGAAATGAATTGCCTCTCATCATTTTGACTGCCGTACCTTATGCGAGAAATCCCTTTACCTTGTAGAAATGAAACCTTTTCACTCATCTTGCAAGGGTTTGGTACTTGAGAACATGTATGGATTAAGGGCTGCCTCTCATCATCCTGACACGCCTCGTTCAATACATTGGAGCAGTTCAACACCTTTTGTCGAATTGTCACAATTTTCACGGGGGGTTGGTGAATTAAACAGGTAAAATTACCATGCAAAATTCTTTTCAAAGGACATGCAATGCACTTGAAGAAAGGTTAAGCATTCATTTGCTTTAACATGTTTCCTCTTTCTTTGCTTCTTTGTATTTTTAGGAGAAAAGTTTTTACAGACAGAGATACTTACCTATGTTGCTATGGTGAGGCAAATCTGCAAGGCAATAGGAAAGACCGTGTTAATGAACGGCTCCTTGAAAAACAGGAATTGGGAACGATACAATATTACCCCTTCGTGATTCTTTTCATTTGAGATTAGATTGACAACATCTAGAGTTCTCTCGGATGTCGATAATCCCCTTCTGGCAAAAACATGAGCTTTATGTTAGAAGTGAGATGATTGAGGGTAAATTGAGAACGATACAGATTACCCTTCTTCCATTTTGCCTTCAAAGCTAGCAGAGTCTTTTCTCCTCTTTACTTTGTTCAGCCTTCTCTGTCTCAGTCTGCTTCTCCATGTTCTTGATCTCGAAGCTCGAATGAGATTCTCTATAGTTAGGGGTGCCTCCAATTGGAAAGTCCTATTGTCGGCGCATGCTGTGCCAACGCAGTTCTGGCATGCTGAGGCATTTCTCGAAAATCCTCTGATTCTTGACATGCACAGGGCATGTGCAATTGCTTGCATGGGGATCTTCGCAGCAAAGCTAATCTCTACTTTAAAGGTCTTTGACCGATGTGGGTATGACTGACGTCGAGACCTCCACGATTGGTGGGACTAGGATTGACTCTATCTTGTCATATGCGAAGTCCTTTCCAGCTGCTTGCATAGAATCTTTACTCAAATTTGTCCTAAATAAAAGGAAAGAATGTATCATTTCTATTCTAAAGTGGATGAACTTTAGGAACGAAATACACCCTTTTTGATGGACTGGGGGGATTGCATGCCCCATAGTCTACTTTTTCAATTAAGCACTTCTTCGTCATGCTTCATTTAAGAGGTCCCAGCATTGGTGCTTCATCCGGCTTGCTAGCTCGTCAGGGTCTAGCATGTTCCCCATTTCATTATCTGCAAGAGAAAAAGGGTGGAATGTCATTTTCAAGATTTGTTAAGGAATAAGACATACCTTTTTCTTTCAAAAGGGGTAATCTTTTCTTGATCTGTCACAATTTCTGTACGAAATGATGTTTCGCTCATCATGGTGTCAAAGAATGCTCAGCACTCCCTCTGACTTTCTGGAGTTGATATCTCACACTGAGATTTGCCCCACATTTCATTTTGAAGATTGGATGATCTTCACTCGGATTACCCCTATCAGATGAGTTGGTCTGGTAGCCTCACCAGGGTCTGATATGCTCTTCAGTTTGTATCATTTCCAAATGTTCCTTTTGTAATAACAAATCAAAAAGGAGTATGCTCTGAAACATGAAGTGAGCGAGTTAGAAAAAACAAACAGGGTTATGAACATGCATGTTTTTCTTTCACTGTTCTTTTTGTTCTTCTGAAAAATGATAAAACATTTGCTTTATTTTCAAAAGCTTGAAAACAAGGAAGCATGAGGAAGCCCGGGCCTCAGAACACTTTCCTTTATATGGCTGGATATCATCAACGGGCCGGTTTGGGATACTTCCTCAGGCCCTCAAAACATTATTTACAATACACGAATTTACAACCTCAAAAGAGGGAAAGTTCGAAAAGACATTTCTTCCAACAGAAATGACGTCAAACAAAACACAAGGATAATCCCTTTTCCAGGGATTCATATAGGAAGGAGAAGAGGAATTCTACTCAGGCGGGTTTGCGCCCATTCTCTCCACCGGTCCTTCGTCTATTGCACCGACGAAGAAATCTTCAAAATCATCATTCCAAGAATCCAGCTCATCGGCTTTTCTCTTCACTGATGTCAGCTTTTCAAAGTCGTTCCATCCGCTAGGAATGCTAATTTGCTGATTTTCATAAAAACTTGACAGCATCTGGTAGTCAACGTAATAGTCGAATTTACCACTGGGTTGGCCCAAGGTATCCATAATAGCCTTTCCTTTACGTGCCTTATCAGAAAGCTCAGGGGCGGCGGCGCGAAGGCTAGGCACCACCAAAAGGTCATCCTCACCATGACACAGCCACGGGGCACGAAAAGTAAATGCCCTGGCATCCAGTAGGTCTTGAATTCTATTCTTCAGAGCATCGCAATCATCTAGCGAGTGTCCGACCTCTCCTGAGTGAAATTCACAAGATCTGGAGGGATCGTAGTTAATGAAGTACTCAGGAGTGGGGTGCTTTGGCCTCCTCGTGATCAGTCCTTTTTGCAAAAGGATATGGAATATAACATCCATGGATTTGGGAAACGGCGAGTATCGTCGTACATTGCCCTGCCACTGTAGGAGTTGGACATCTTGCCAAGTTCTGTCGGGAAAGGCACCCGACGGCGGGTTTCCTTCTGAACCATTTAATTGAGTCACCTGCTCTTGATCGGGCGATGGTGGTGACATCATCTTGATTGCTGTAGGTGCGGGCATAAGCTTGCCCTGAATGGATTCCACCTGCTTTGTGAGATTTTGGATCGCGTTGAGGATCAATTTTATCTCATTTTCCATGTTATTGAGGCGGGCGTTTTCTTCGGCCATTTTTAATTACCTGAGAAAACGTTGAAATAAATGAGTATAATGCCTGATAAAGAATCATTTTATGATCTAGGCATAATATTATTGCATATTTTCTTTATTTGCAAAGAAAAAATAAGCAAAAAGGGTTTTTATTAATATCAACATTACAAGCGGCGTCCCCGGGGTTCGAACCCCGGTCGCCTCGGACCGTTACGCCTCATCCCCGGATACCACTGGGCCAAAGGCCGCGGTGGTGTCACAAAGGGGCAGGAAAATTTATTTAAAGCTTAAAAATCGGCCCGAGTTATATTAACATTAGTACAACCTAAAAATATTTTTAAGGAAGAAAACCAAAACCCCTAAACATAAATACTAGGGAAATATATAAAAAAGGGAATTTTGACAAAAAGGGCGCCATTCCCGGATGCTCATTTTATAAACGATGGGAAAGCTACAGTCTTCTCGGAGCCGCTTATTTTCACGGACAAGTTCCGCAATAAGCATATCCCTCGTCTCGTCGGTCCCACCATGCCAGAAATTTTCTTAGGAACAGGGACAAATTGGGCATCAGTTTTTTCCATCGTGTATAGAATGCAATCAACGGGCGGTCTAATAATAACAAATCAATTGAATTAGTAGGCTGCATAATAAAATGAGAAGAGATAGAATATATACCTTTCCTTGAACCATGGCAATCACAACGACATGCACATGAGGAGTGAGGCTCGATTTCTATCTAGACTGGCTTAGCAAAGTGAAATTAAAAGGGTGCCTGACCGTCGCAGCCTCGCGTTGGTGTCAAGTCCTTTTAATCTCGGCCAAATCGAAAGGAATATCTTATAGTCACGCGAGTAGCGGCTAAAGATATTTCTTTACGATTTTTTAGAAATGAATTCCGGGGAAAAGAAAGGCAACCTCTACATCGCGGGCTCGCGTTCGAGGTCGTATCTTTCTTAACACCATCCTAAAATGTCCTATTGCGGCCCAGGTCCGGCAGCGTGGTTGTGTGTGCAATAGTGTAGTGCTAAATCATTAAAGCATGCACAAGAATTTATAAACAATGAATTCGGACCTGCAAGAACAAATAACACCTTACTGTCAGGCTCATACCTGGAATCCTTGCTGCCAAAAATTATTTTGAACAGGGTAAAAATTTTGGCTTAAGTCCACTTTAGAAAAATATTCAGTCCCCAGCGGAGTCGCCAGTTTGTCGCGACCGAACTCCCGAGCCCTCTTTTGTACAACATGCAAAAAGCAGGGGGGCTCGCCTGGTACGTCCTAAGTCTAGGTTTAGGACTTAACTCGGGCTCTCCCAAGCCCATACCATATCGCGACTTAAGGTTTAAATATTTAATATGCAAATGGTTTATACCAAGGAGTCGCCACTAATCGATTTGAGGTGGGTCGATTAGAAACCCAAATAAGGTGATGGGAGAATCACCCTATTCCTACGAACCAGAGATTAACTGAATTCGGGGACTTGGTTACATTAGTTGGATAACTAATGCCCTTTCGGTACCATTCTACCCTGTTCATTTTTTGAAAACATTTGTCAAGCAGTTTGGATTGATTTTAGGACCTTTCTCCTAACATGTGAGGTGATCAAGCGAGTGCATAATCAGAAAATGATTAGCAGTCATGCAACCTATTGTTCTAGCTCTAACTAAGCCAGATGACATTCAAAAACACGGCAGTTCATGCAATTGTATTAAAAACATGCATAATAACAACGCGACGGTAATAATAAAACATGCAAAATACTACCACGCGATCTCAGGCTTGCCTAACTTAAACATAGAAATTTATGCAATTATTTAAACAACATGCATAATGATACTATGATAAATTAAAACACTCAGATAAGTCATACATGAAAAGAGAAAAAAAAAATTTTTTTTTTTTTTTCGGATTTTTTTTTAAAAAAAAATTATTTTTTGAAAATATTATTTTTTTTAAAAAAAAGGAAAAGAAAAAGGAAAATAAAAACCTTTTTTTTATTATTTTTTTTATTATTTTTTTTGATTTTTTTTTTGATTTTTTTAATATTTTTTATTAAAATAAAATTAAAAAAAAAAAAGAAAAACCTTTTATTATATTTTTTAAAAAAAAAAAAAAAAAAGCCGGTCGGGTCGGGTCAGGTCCGACCCGGGTCAACGGATCCGACCTGGGGTTGACCCGGGTCGGATCGGTTAATCCGGATCGGATCGGGACCGACCCGGGTCAACGGATCCGACCCGGGAATTGACCGGGTCGGATCTATCGATCCGGGTCGGTCCGAGCCGACCCGAGTCAACGGATCCGGCCCGGGCGTTGACCCGGGTCGGATCTGTCGATTCGGGTCGAATCCGACCCGAAAGTCCAGACCCGCGAGAGAAAAACGCCGGCGAGGCCAAAATTGGCCATCCGCCGGCCAACCCAAACCGGCGCCGACCAAAATCCGGCCTCTGGGAACTCCAACAAACCTCACCGACCACCAGGGTCACCGTCCGACCGCCGCTCGCCGGCCGGCGACTCGAATTAAAACCGGCCTCACTGAGACATTTCACCGAACAGTTAGCATGCGCAACCAAAATAAACGGTTTCCGACCTACCTCGGGAACCCGGCACACTCCGGGGACCTGACTCACCTTCAACGACGACCTACGGACGGCGAGGGACGACGGTATGGGCCGGGATTCGCGCGAGACGACCGGCGCGAGTCCCGGCCAAACCGGGAGCAAAAACAGGGCAAAACAGAGCAGTTCGGGCCGGGGGACGACTCACCGGTCGACGGCGCGTCTGAGAGGCCTCCGGCTGGTCTACTGGCGACGGCGACCCTACTGGCTCACCCTCCTGCTCCGGCGTGACCTCGGTACACTCTAGACTCGCTCTTCCTCTCTCTTTTCTCTCTCGGTCTCTCTGTTTCTATTTTTCTGGAGAATGACCAAACCGGGGGCTCTGGCTTCTTCACGGTGGCAACGGCGTCGCTGGCTTGTTCCGGCGAGGCCTCGGTCACACTTCCTCTCTCTATTCTCTTCTTTTTTTTTTTTCTATTCTCTCTCGGTGTCTCTCTCTCTCTTTGCTCTGTTTCTCTCTCAAAAACGCCGACCCGGGGGCCTCTCTCTCTCTTCCGGCTTATAGATGGCGACGACGACGGTGACGATGCTGCTCTGCTCCGTTGCGTATGCGGTGACGACGGCCTGCAACGGCCTACTCTGGCCGCGACTCGCAGCCATTAGGCCGGTGCAGGGGGTAGGCGCAGACGGAGCAGAGCAGAGGAAGGAGAGAGGGGGGGAGGTCCGGGAATCCCGGGGAGGACGGGACTGGCAATTAATGCCAATCCCGTCGGCGTGGTCGCTCGGCCTTCCTCTGGGCTGCTGACGACGATGACGAGGGGCGGCGCCGCCGTGCGTCGGCGTGACGACGCGAAGCAGGGGCGAACAGGGGCGAGGGAGCGTGGACAGCGACGGTCGCGCGTGGGGGGAGAAGGAAGGAGGAGCTGGGCTGGGCCGGGCCAGGCTCAGCCCACGCGAGGAAAAGAAGAGGAAAAAGGCGGAGCGGGCTGGGCTTGCGGGGAGGAAAAGAAAAAAAGAAAAGAGAAGAAGAAGGCTGGGCCGCGCGGGGAGGGGAAGCTGGGCCGCGCGGGGGGGGGAAAAGGAACGGGCCGGGTCGGTCCGGCCCCGACCCGGCCAGACTTGATTGATTTTTTTTTCTTTTCTTCTTTTTTTTTTAATTAATTAATTACTTAATTAATTAAAAAAATTATTATATTATTATTTTTTTGGAATTTTTTTTAAATTAACACTTTAATAAACTATATTAACACAAACACGCCTAATTTCTATATGCAATGCATGGAAATATATATTTTTTTGTTTTAGGAATTAATAGAAATTAACTCCTAAATTTTGTGTATTTAATTTTGGGGCAAATTAAAAATAGGTGTCAACAGGCTTGGTTCAATTAATTTCATTTAAGCTTGGAACCATTCGCTTGAATCCATTCGTCGGTCCGATAGATATGCAAACTATATGGGCCTAATTAACTATTAATGAAATACTCCTAATATCTATATGCAATTTAACTAATATTTTTTTTGTTTTGGGGTCAGGGTTGATCCCTAATTTTCTATTCAATTGTTTCTAAATGACTAGTTAAAATTTAGGTGTCAACAATGTCTTAACGAGATTTATCTATTTTACCATTGAAAGTTTCATTCTTTGCTATGGCCACAAATCCTAAACATGGAAGGTGTCAATTTCACTCCCAAAGGAACATCTACTGAGAAGTTTTTCAACTACTCAACTTCATTTTCAAATGTGAGTTTGAGAAAAATTTTCCCTTTCCTACGAACTTGGGCAATTCTCAATTACCAAGATAAATGCTTTCTTGTTCTTGTTCTTCTCCTCTTAGAGTGTAGGAAGATAAAGCATTTTGTTTATATATACATGCCTGGGAGCACCTGAGGCTACACCCGTTTCACATTAGCCATAATATATTGGCTTGGGAAATGGCTGCAACAATTATGTAATCAGAATGACCTTTTCAACCAAATTGTTTTTTGATTTAGTAGGATTGTCATTTTCCCCACAATTTTTGTTTGGCTGATTTCCAAGTTATAGCACCTTCACTAAGTTAAGCACACATCCACTAGTGGGTTTTGTCTAATTCAAATCTGAGATAGTTAGCATCATCGTATTTTTCTGATACGACGGGAAATCTACTATATAAAATATTATTATTCTATTTCTGCTTTGTGATGCCTTATTTGTCTCATCCATTGTACTACTATCAAACACATCGGTTTTTTAATAAAAGGAAATCTATTTGTAGCATTATCTTCATCATAATCAATAAATGTGGTATCACGATGCAAAGTGACTCAACAATATGCAAATTCATAAAAAGGTCTAACACGGGGGATAAAGGCATCAATTTCAACAACGCACATGTAGGCTTAATCGAGCACACATATACTAAAATCACCTCGTAACAAGATTGGATCTAAATGAACTCAAATTTCATTACATATAGTTAAATGACACATAGTTAAATGTGGCGGTGAATCTTTTCGACGACCTTCCAAAGCTAATGTACACACACATAGCGATAAATATTAAAACTCATAATATTCTTGGATGCCCAATCAACGGTAAACATGAACCACGTAATACCAAATTGGTGGAAATTTTTATTATTTTTTTTTAACATCCAGCATGGACACAACTAGAAACCGTCACACTAGGTTTCATATTTTGAGAGGCGAAATTATAAAAAGATGAAAAATATGAAGAAAATATACTAGACGTGTATGCACTGTCATTAAATATAATTCTGCCCCTTGGAATACGAACAAATCTTTCTCTTTCCTCTACACATGATAAATAGAGGAGCACGACAACGTTATATGTAAAACTCAATAAATAAATGGAAAGAAAAGAGATAATTTTTCATTTTTAGTATGTTTTGATCGTGATTTGTAGATTTTTTTATAGGCAAATGAAGGGAAAAGTGTGGGAAAAGTCCTAAACCTTTTGCATTTATGCTAATTTAGTTCTAAACATTTTTTTTGTGTCAATTCAGTCCTAAACCTTTTGTCTTTGTACTAATTTAGTCCTTCCGGCTAATTTTGGTCGAATATTGCCGACATGGACATTAGCCAACCTAAGTGACATCGCCGGCGACGACGTGGATAACTTTTAATAATATTTTAGTATTTTTCAATTTTTTTTCTTTTCTTTCATCTTCCTCTAGCCAGTCGCCGAACTGGCAATCGACTGGAGGCTAGGGGGCCTCTGGCGAGCCCCACTGGCAAGGGTTGAGCCTTGCCCAGCCTATCGTGAAGCTCAAGCCCTTGCTGAGGCTTGCCCTACCCCTGGCCTAGGCGAGGGCCACCCCTACCAGACTTGGTGAGGGTAGCCTGCCCGGACCTCACCTGTGGCCAATGGCCAGTCACCGGCAAAGGGAGGAAGGGAGGAAGAAAGGAAAAAAAATGAAAAATATTAAAATATTATTAAAAATTATCTACATCAGCGTTGGTGGTGCCACGTTGGCCGATTGGCGTCCAAGTTAGCAAAATCCAATCAAAATTAGTCGGAAAGACTGAATTGACACCAGTTCAAAAGGTTTAGGGCTAAATTGGCATCAGTTCAAAGTGTTTAGGGCTAAATTAGCTCAAAAAAATATTTAGAATTCAATTGGCATAAATATAATAGATTTAGAACTTTTCTAACACTTTTTTCGGCAAATGAAAGAGAGGGTTAATCAAGAAACAAATCAAATTAAGACGTTACAAAGTCGTCACAGAAGAAGGGATTACAAATTAAGACATTACAACGGTACACACTATTGAAATATCCACAAGAAGAAGGCTCTCAGCTTCCCCCTGCCCCCCCTCCCAAACATAGCGCAGAGAAGCTACTACTGCTGAAGCTCATAGACTCCATTCGAACGCCGCCCCCGACGGGCTAGCTTGCAGACGACAGACCTATCTGTAAACACTCTCCTAGTTCAGAGAGTCTTAACGACGGCCGGCTCTCTACCATTTTCCTCCTAAACCTTCTCCAACTCTCTTGAAAGCCCTAGCTCTCAACGCTGTAATAGTGCATTAAGTTTCCAATCTTGAGCATGGGCTAATTGCTTTTTAGCTGCGTGGGACACGCCTCGGCATGTCGCAGCAGCGGTAGGGATGCAGGAGACCACATAAATCAGTAAGCTTTCGCTCACTTGTGCTGGATGAACTTAGATAGATACACCTACCTATGAACACTGGTAATGGGTTTTGGTGGGAGTAATCGAGGGGGGAGAAGAGGGTGGGTAAAGAAAGGAATGATTACGAGGGATCGATGTTGCTAATTTTATGTATATAGATAACCCTACCTCTACTTTATTTCTGTATTTCAAAAACCTTTAAAAAAAACTTGGGTTGAATGGCATCCTTTTCAATTCAGTTCTTTCTCTAGCATCCATATAATATTATAACTCGAGCTATGCGATCAAAGTTCTCTTGATCACACTTCTGATTGGTGAATTATAAACACGTGGATGATGTTCGAGTATATATCCCACTAATCAGAATACCGGTCAGAGAACTCTCAAATGTTGCGTAAATTGATCGTGCTTCATGTTGCTAGCCTTAGTTTTGAGCGGTATTTAATTGTAGGGTTTTGGCTAGTTCTCAAGAAATTGTTTCGTAAACTCAGGAGGTGTTTGATAACCACATTAATTGCTGAAAATTAAAGTTTAAAAGATTTAAAGTCCTCAATCCGTTTTATATCCTCTAACTACATATAACGTAAAATCACTCAATGTGTTAAGCATGTATGTCTTGATGTAGCTAGCAAGGATCACCTAGAAGGGGGTAAATATGTGATCTTAAACAATTTTAAACAATTTATAGCGGAAATGGTTAATCCTAGTTGAGTTTGAATAAAATTTAGATTTAAAACAGTTTATGTAGACAGTGCTCTTGATGTGCAAAATGTAAAGTAAAAGATAAGAGATAGAAAAACTGCACACAAGTTTATAGTGGTTCAGCTTATAGCAAGTCTACGTCCACTCTCTCACGCTGACAGCCTACTTGTTGGATTTTACTATGTAATCAAGAGAAATTACAGATTCTAAGTGACAGTACTCTTGTGTATGATACGACTCTCTGTCTCACACAATCACTCTTATAAAGTATCCCTCAAGATCTTAATGTTTAGCTCAAGAAAGACAAGAGAAATGATCGGAATATGCTCAGACTTTGAACTTGTTGATTCTTGATTTCTTGTATACCTTATGCTCCTCGTAGATCTCTTTTTATACTCCTTCACTTCCAAATTAGCCGTTG
The DNA here is from genome assembly GCA_031216235.1 of Syzygium jambos. Lineage (NCBI taxonomy): Eukaryota > Viridiplantae > Streptophyta > Magnoliopsida > Myrtales > Myrtaceae > Syzygium > Syzygium jambos. Next base: position 7,501,088 of record CM062228.1, read on the forward strand.
GACAGTCTTTAAAGGATCATCTTCCAATCTTCATCTTGGACAGATTTGTATAAAATAGATTGAGTAGTCGTTGGTTAACAAAATCTGAATCCCGCTAATTCTGGTCATCCATACAATCAAAATCTTGATTTCCATAAGTAAAACTTTATCCGTTGTAATACATACTTGTCATAATATTTGATTGTCAATCAATTAGACTGAGATTGAGTCAATCAAAACCTTCTTTTTGTGAAATCATGCCAGATCACTAACTGTTGTGATTCCTTCGATATGAGTTTTGCTTCTGCGTCTGAAAAACTTCAGCGTCTAAGACATTTTAGCGTTTGTGTCTGCATAATTACTGCGTCTGAAGAATGTCTAATTCAAAACTTGAGTCAGCTTATATCTTCAGTAAAATTTGAATATTTCATAATTAGAGTCTGAATGACTTTTATGATAAAGTCTGAATATCTTATATCTGAGTCTGGACTTTTAGTTTTGAAAACTTGTAAAGTCTGATATTTCCTTCTGAACTTCCAGAATATATTAATCTGGAATGGAATGCATGTCAGATTCACAAGATAAACATAGAGAGTTTTGTCAGCTTCAAAATTTATTAGGAGTTTTCCTCAACAATTTTCCCCTTTTTTATGGTGACAAAACTTCCATGCAGATTCAATCAATATCAAATAAATTTGAAGAAAATAATCATATTAAGCGCATCAAACACAAATATATAAATATGAAAACTTGTAAGATTTGTGTATGCCTTTGAGTATAACCTGTATCACCTGCATATTGAAATGTTAGTACGACAATATCTGCATAATCTCTCCCTCTTTTTGTCATCAACAAAAAGAATAAATCAATAATAAGCATAATAAAGTACCATCCAAACAATCTAACAAAGGCAAATGTTAAGAATATAGATCCAGAATGGTTTAAAAAGAGAGTATGAAAAACAAGTTATTTCTTTGAAGGGTTTGAACAAGTTGAAAGTTCTCAAGGATAGAAACAGCTTCATCAATCTTGATAGAACATTGACCCATAGCTTTCTCCATATTTGTTGAACTTAGAGCAATAGCTTCCCCTAACTCTGCTTTATCTTTTGCTACTTAAAGACATTGACTCTGATTATTTTCCTCAACAATTTTATGAAGGTTCTTTACGTCTTCTTCAAGTGCAACTTGTTTTTCTTTGATTTCTAGCAGAAGGGTTAGAATGGTCATGTTTTCTGAAGTCCGTCCCTGAACATTTTCCAGTGCATGCTATTCGAACTTATCCCTTGTCTCTGTTGGAATCTCCCCTCGAGAATCTGCATATTCTGCAGTGGTTTTTGCATTCAAAGTTTCTTCAGGATTAACTAGAGATTGACTTTCATCTGTCCCCTGTGGAATATCATATTGTTAATGTAGATGTGAGTCCCCAGATACCGATTCTGAAACCTTTTTAGTAGGTTTTGAAACATGTTCTGAACCAACATTTTGTCCTGTTTCAAAGTGTTCTGATTCATCATCTTTATCTCGGAGAAGAATTCTTGTTTTCTTTCTATACACCTTAAATGGACTTGAAGAGACTGTCTGCTTTCTTCCTTTTCCTGTGCTTTTTCTTTCTTCTTTGTCTTTCTCATTTTTCTTCCCAACAAATTTTGCTTCTGACTACTGAGCATCCTTTCCTTTGGTCGTGCTTGCTCTTTCCTTTTATCATCAAAATGCTTAAAATTCATTTTGGTAAGTATTTTTTCTCCAACAAACATCCAAGGTACAAAGGTTTTGCACAAGTCATTAAGAATAGTTATCTTTAAAAACATAAAGACTCGAGAGATGAGTGCACCATAAGGAAGTTGTCTCTTGTCCTTTTGGAGAGTTCTGTACATGTGAAAAATGATGATGTGTGGAAGAGAGAAAGACTTTCCATTAAGAATGGCCTAAATAAGCTTGATTTTAGACTTGGACAAGTCAATTTTGGAAGCAGCTTTAGGCTTCAAGCAATTGATGATGATCTTATGCAAGATCACAATTCTTCTAGTCAGATTAGAATATGAAATATGGTGTTTAGAGCATGTAGTAAAATTCTGATTCTCTGAAGCCGCTTTGGAAGCATCTTCTAGGCTCACTTCTAATGGAGTAAACTTGTAATTTTTCTATTTGGTGACAAAATGAAAAGATTTGAGTAGAAATAAGCTGTTAGTTCTGCATATACATGTGCAGATTGTAGACAGAATTCATAAATGCCTAATTTTTCAAATAGGTATTTCACAGAAATGCTAGCCTTTTCAAGATATTCAAAATCCACACTGCGATGATTCATAATCCTTCTAGCAAGTAACAACTGATAGTAGACATTATGCTCTGTACTTCTAAACCTCCATTACCTTGCACACCAGATGCAATTCCAACCTTCATCTCAAAATTATCAAAAAATCTAGCATCATCATCAGGAATCGCAAATTTAGATGCACTAGTAGACTTAGGGCTTATGCGAACAGATTTCTTGTCAGAGGAAGTGGATGGTTCCCCGACTTTCTCTTTTCCCTTTTTGGAAGTAGTCTCCTTTGGAGTGTTACTAGCCTGATTATGATCAGTTCTAGAGGAAGATTGTGAATAACTTTGCACAAGACTTTCTTCAGTGTGAAAGCCGTTATCTTTCATACATTAATGAAGAACCAATGCAGAAGCTTTACTGCGTTTCAACCTTTCATATGCTTTCCATGCAAGTTTGATGTTACTTAAACGAAAGTTAGTTTTACCCGTGGTTTTTAGTGGAGGCGATGGTTGTGGTTCTTGTGGTGTCACTTCTGAAGTGTCTTAGTGGTGGTCCGATTCTGTGTTTGATATCTCCATGAATTCTGCTAGTGCTGAAGACTTTGAATCTTTGTTGAGAATACGCGAAGATCATCTTTTAAAAGGCATTGTGATTCACAGATACAAAAAGATTTGATCTTGGAGAAGAAGGAGAAGTAGGCTTTGAGTGTCGTGATGGTCAGGAGTAAAAAGGGGTGATAGGGTTTTATAAAAAGAGGAGGATAGTTTTTGGAAAGAGAAACCACTTTTAGAAATTATAAGAAGTGATCCTATTATATAGGAAAAAAATATTTGAAGCATAAACAATCAATCAGATAAATTAGAATATATATCTGATTTGCTTCCGAAAGTAACAAATACGAAAATATCTTGTCAAAAAAGCCAAAAATATACCCGCCAAAATTTTGAATTGAGGACGTACCTTTCTTTTGAGTGTGAAATGGACATTTAGACGAAGAACATTTGAGTCTCAAAAATTCCTGTCTAACAAATACTTCAAGAAAATGTATAAGTAATGCATAGTTTATTTCTAATATATTCAAATAAAGACTTATCAATAGGTTTTGTGAATATATTAGCTAATTGATTCTTAGAATCAATGAATTGAATATTCACATCACTGTTTTGAACATGATCTCTGATAAAGTGATGCTTGATTTAGATATGTTTAGCACGTGAATGAAGAATTGGGTTCTTGGTCAAATTGATAGCACTTGTGCTGTCGTATTTGATTGCAACACTTGAATCTTTAATAGCAAAGTCTCGTAACTGTTGCTCCATCCACAGAATCTGTGCACAACAACTTTTCAAGGCCACATATTCTGCTTATGCCGTAGAAAGTGCAACTGTGTTTTGCTTTTTTGAGTACCAGGACACCAATATGTTTCCAAGTAGTTGACATGTTCCTGTAGTACTTTTCTTGTCTACTTTACATCCAGCTAAATCAGCATCAGAATAACCAGTAAGAGTAAAATCTGATTCTTTGGAATACCAAAGACCTAACATTGGATAAGTTCAAATGTATTTGATTATTCTTTTAACTGCAAAAAGATATGATTCTCTTGGGTCAGATTGAAATCTTGTACACATACATACACTAAACAATATGTCAGGTCGAGATGCAGTAAGATATAACAATGATCCTATCATGCTTCTATATACCTTTTGATCAACCTTTTTACCATTTTCATCTTTATCCAGTTTGGATGAATGAGACATATGAATGTCTATTTTCTTGCAATTCTGCAGTTCAAACTTCTTGATAATCTCCTTTACATACTTCTCTTGGCAAATGAATGTACCGTCTTTGGTTTGTTTCACTTGTAGGCCGAGAAAGAATGTCAATTCGCCCATCATACACATCTCGAACTCATTCTGCATATTCTTAAAAAATTCTTTGCAAAGCAATTCGTTAGAAGATCCAAAAATGATATCATTAACATAAATTTGAACAAGTAAAAAATCCTTACCTTTTCTCTTAATGAATAAAGTTGTATCAACCTTACCTTTGGTGAAATCATTTTGCAGAAGAAAGTTACTTAACCTCTCATACTAAGCACGAGGTGCTTGTTTTAGACCGTAAAGGGCCTTTTTGAGTTTATAGACATAATCAGTCTTCCTTGGTTCTTCAAAACCAAGTGATTATTCAACATATACTTCTTCTTTGATATAACCATTCAAGAAAGCACTTTTCACGTCCATCTGAAACAATTTAAAGTCATGGAAACAAGCATAAGCTAATAGTAGCATAATGGTTTCTAACCTGGCAACTGGTGCATATATTTCATCATAATCTATGCCTTCTTCTTATGAATAGCCTTTTGCTACAAGCCTTGCTTTGTTTCCGGTGACTTTCCCTTTGTCATCCAGTTTGTTTCTAAATATCCATTTTGTTCTAATTACTAGATGATTTTTGGGTCTAGGCACAAGATTCCATACTCTATTGATTTTGAATTGCTAAAGTTCTTCCTGTATAGCTTCGATACAGCTTTCATCTGATAATGCTTCACCAACTTCTTTTGGTTCTATTTCTGATATCAATGCCAAGTTGATGATGTTTTCCTTGTGTTTAGATCTAGTCTTAGTGCCATCTTCTATTTCTCCAATGATGAGATTCTTCGGATGACTGGATTTATGTTTTCAGTTTCCGTCGAATCTTTCCTTATGAATATCATCAAATTCTGAAGGTTCTGATTGAGTCTGGATTGAATCTTCTTTTCCTTCTTCTACAGATTCAACGATCTTTGGAGATTCTTGTTGAGCTTCAGATAACTCTTGAATATTGGAAAATGGTTCAGATTCATCTTTGTGAGTCTGAATATTTTCATTAAACCTCATATTCATTGTTTCTTCCATAGTCTGAAAATTCTTGTTGAAGACTTTGTATGCTTTGCTTGTAGTAGAATATCTAAGGAAAAATCTGTTATCTGCTTTCTCATCAAACTTACTAGAGCAGTCATTTGGATTTTTGTGTATAAAGTATTTACAACCAAATACACGAAAATATGAAATATTGGGTTTTCTACCTTTGTAAAGCTCATAGGGGGTTTTCTCAAGAATATGTCTGAGAAAAGCTCTATTAATGATATAACAAGCTGTATAAACTGCATCTGCCCAAAAATGAAAAGGAATCTTACTTTCAATCAAAAGATTTCTTGCCATTTCTTGTAAAGAACGATTTTTTCTTTCCACAACATCATTTTGTTTTGGTGTATAAGGAGTGAAAAAATTATGTTGAAAGTCATTTTCCTAACAAAAATATGAAAAACTTTGATTTTCAAATTCTCCCCCATAATCTGTTTTAATGCAGGAAATGGTATAACCATTTTCATTCTGAACTCTTTTTGCAAATTTTGAAAAATATGAAAATGCTTCATTTTTATGAGTAAAGAAGAACACCCAAGTAAATCTTGTGAAGTCATCAATAATAACTAAATAATATTTCTTACTACTAATACTTTATATTCTGGTTGGTCCAAATAAATCCATATGAAGAAGCTGCAAAGCACGATTAGTGGAAACATGATATATAAACTTAAAAGAGCTACTTACTTGTTTTCCTAGAGTGCAGGCATTGCATAACTCTGTTTTCTTGTACTTCAAATCTGGCAGACCTCGAACCTGTTTCTTATTTGAGATTTTTTTAGATTTGTTTCATACTGATATGCCCCAACCTTCTGTGCCGTAGATATTCATCCTCTTTAATTGAGATCAAACAATGAGTGGAGTTTGGATTGACATCTATAAGATAAATATTGCCATGTCTTCTTCCTGTGAATGTTTGATAAGAATCTTTGCTTGTTCCTAAGCATGTATCTTCTTGAAAATTTATTCTGAAACCTATATCACATAGTTGGCTTATGCTTATCAAGTTATAGTTGAGTCCTTTTATCAATGACACATCATTGATTGTAAGTCTTCCAATTTCAACTGTTCCTTTGCCAATTATCTTTTCTTTGTTATTTCCTCCAAAGGAAACTTTTCCACCATTCAAGCTTTGTAGTTTAATAAATATGCTTCGATCTCCTGTCATATATCTAGAACATCCACTGTCTAGGTATCACTTTCTTTTTCTTTTTGTGGTAACATGCAAACATCACAACCTCTTACGTTTTTTTTGGTACCCAAATTTGTTTGGGTCCTTGAGAATTAATATAGGCTGTTTTAACAAAGTCTCTTCGAATAGGTCTCAGACCTTAGGACATTTATTCTCAAAATGTTGTGGATCTCCACATTTTGAGCACTTGAGTGCACTTCGACCAATAGGTTTGACAAAATTCCTTTTGAAATGATTTTTATAAACTTGTCGAGGAGGTCTTTGCCTTAATCTCTCTGACTTTTGGAAAATCAATTAAATTGTCACTTTTCTTTACAAATCCGAGACCAGATTTGTTGTAGTAAGGAATTTGTATAGAAAGAATATGCTTTAAGGTTTTTGAACCTTTTGAAAACTTGGAAGTAATTTTTGAAAGTTTCATTTTCCAAACAACATTTTTTTTTGGAAAGAAAATCTTGATTTTCCTTGACTTGATGAAATTCTTTTTGAAGGAAATTGATTTTTTCTTTTTGTGAAACATCCTGTTGCCTCAGTGATGAATTTTCCCTTTTTAAAGAAGAGATTCCTTTAAGAGCAGCCTTAAATTCAAAACACAATTTATCAATATAATTTGACACGTCAATAGGCATTTCAGGATGCTTTACCTCAATCTCAACTTTAGCATCAGAATCAGAATCTGAGTCTGAGTCTGACTTAGCCATCAGACAGAAGTTTGAGATATCTTGATCACTGTCTTCACACTCTGTATCACTCCAAGTTTTTGCTTTTAAGGCCTTTTTTGCTTTCTCAAATTTGGTCTTCTTTTTCAGAAGTGGACAATTTGGCTTGATATGTTCATGTTTCTTACAGTGAAAGTAGATTACTTCCTTTGATTTTTCCGTTTCATTGAGAGCCTTCTTCTTCTCAAAAGGCTTCTTCCCTTTGAGGTTTCTTCCTTTGATTTTCATCTTCTTGTACTTTTTTATGAAGAGAGCCGGTTCTTCATTGTCAACATCTTCATCTTCATAATCTGCATCAGAATCAATTCACTACAAAAAAAAATAGGATTTTTGCCACGAAAATTTGCGACGAAAAAATTTTCGTCGCAAATTTGCAACAAATTTTCCAACGAAAACTAAAATTCGTCGGAAATTAGCGACGAAAAAATTTTCATTGCAAAATTTATTGGAAATTTCCAACGAAAAATTTTCTTAGCTAAATTCGTTGGAAATTTCCAACGAAAAATTTTTCGTCGCAAAATTCGTTGGAAATTAGTGACGAAAAATTTTTCATTGGAAATTTCCAATGAATTTTGCGACGAAAATTTTTTCGTTAGAGATTTTCAACGAATTTTGCAACGAATGCAAAAAAACCTGATATTGTTCGGCATTTTTTAAATTCGTGAGAAAATTCGTTGGAAATTTTCAACGAAATTTGCCACGAAAATTGTACACACTGAAATAATTGCCCGGAAAATTGAAATTCGTGGGAAAATTTGTTGGAAATTTCCAACGAATTTTCCCACGAATTAAAAAAATGTCGAACAATACCGAGTTTTTTTGAATTCGTCGCAAAATTCTTTGGAAATTTCCAACGAAAAATTTTCGTCGCAAAATTCGTTGGAAATTTCCAACGAAAAATTTTTTGTCGCTAATTTCCAACGAATTTTGCGACGAAAAATTTTTCGTTGGAAATTTCCAACGAATTCAAAAAAACCCGGTATTGTTCGGGATTTTTAAATTTGTGAGAAAATTCATTGGAAATTTCCAACGAATTTTCCAACGAAAATTGTACACACTGAAATAATTGCCCAGAAAATTAAAATTCGTTGGAAAATTCGTTGGAAAATTCCAACGAATTTTGTGACGAATTCAAAAAAACCCGGTATTGTTTGGCATTTTTTAAATTCGTGGGAAAATTCGTTGGAATTTTCAACGAATTTTCCCACGAATTTGAATTTTCCGGGCAATTATTTCAATGTGTACAATTTTCGTTGCAAAATTCGTTGGAAATTTCCAACGAATTTTCCCACGAATTTAAAAAATGCCGAACAATACCAGGTTTTTTTGAATTCGTCGCAAAGTTCATTGGAAATTTCCAACGAAAAATTTTTCGTTGGAAATCTCTTCGCACAGCTTCTTCTCACTTGTGAACAAAACCCTAATGCAAGCCTTCGCCGCGCGAATCCATCGCCTGATTTTCACCTCCAGAGCATCCCAGTCGAGCCTCTGTATGTCACCGATGCTCAGCTTCTCAAACCCTAATCTTCTGAAGCTCGTGTCAACAGCTGATTTCCTCACGCTCCCGTACGCCTGAACACACTCTCGCATGTACCCGCACGAGATCATCCTCTTCGCGATGCATCGGAGGTTGTAGATGGCCTTGGACGGCACGAGATCAATCTCGCGGATGCTGCTCGAGGATCGATAGCTGATGCCGCTACCGCTCTTCCTGCTCGATTCTCCCTTCACTTCGTCGGAGCTCAGATCTAGCCCCTTGTGCGTCGAATCGTCGTCGGCGTAGAGGTCGACTTCAGCGTTGTCCGCGGAGGAGATCGACGAGTGGACCGAGGAAGACGACTCGGTCGTGAGCGAGTCAGCCTCGAGTGGACTTGTGTGACTCAGAAGTATACTGCGGAACTCGTCCTCCAGCCTCGCCATTGCAATCTGGACGACGGATCGGGACAGCGGTGCGAGGAGGGAACGGAGAGGGTGAAGAGAGAACTCGAGGGCGACCTCGAGCTCACCGGCGACGGCGAGCGTTCTGGGCGAGCTCGAGCTCGCCATGGCCGGCGAGCTCGAGGTCGCCCAAAACTCGGCCAGATCTGGGCGAGCTCAAGCTCGCCCAGAACGCTCGCCATGGCCGGCTGGGCGACCTCAAGCTCATCGGTGACGAGGCTGGCCTTCGCCAGTCATGGCGAGGGCCGAGCTCGCCATGGCCGGCGAGCTCGGCCCTCGCCATGGTCGGCGAGCTCGAGCTCGCCCAGATCTGGGCGACCTCGAGCTCACCGGCGACGAGGCTGGCCCTCGCCGGCCATGGCGAGGGCCGAGCTCGCCAGCGGTAAGTCTAGCCCTCGTCGGCCATGGCGAGGGCCGAGTTCGCCGGCGGCGAGTCCGCACGATTTTTGTCACGACGAAACTAATTTTGCCACGATTTTTCGACAAAAAATTTTTTTTTGCCACATTTTTGCAACAATAATTAGGGATAAATTTTGCAATGAAAAAATTTCATCGAAAATTACCAACGAAAATTTATATTTTTTGTCGGAAAAATTTGTGACAACGAATTTTTGTTTGACGGAAATTTCGTTGGATTTCCAAATTTTTCGTTGGAAAAAGGTTGTTTTTTTGTAGTGTTTCCAACGAATTTAGCCATGAATTTTCCAACAAAAAAAATTTCGTCGCAAATTTCCAACGAAAATTGAAATTTTTCGTTGGAAAAATTTGCGACGAAGAATTACCGACGAATTTTTTTCATTGGAAATTCGTTTTCTAACGAATTTTTTTTGAATTTTTCGTTAGAAATTTCATTGGAAAAAAGATGTTTTTTTGTAGTGATTAATATTAGTTTTTAATGCAATTGACTTTTTACCTCTGGATTTATTCTCCTCATTCAGTTGCTCAGTCTCATATGATTGAAGAGTTCTAATTAACTTATTTATTGATAGAGGCATGATCCTTTGTATCTCTTGAAGAGATGTTTTGATATTATCCCATTGTTTTGACAGTCCTCTCAGTAGTTTGTTAACTTTCATCGCATATGAGACTGGTTGTCCTTGGTATGCAAGACCGTTTACTATATCAGCAAATTTGTCATACAAATTAGCAATTGATTCTCCAGACTTCATTTTGAAGGATTCATATTGACCAAGCAATAGATTGATTTGAGTTTCCTTGGCTTAATTTGTTCCTTCATAAGTAGTGTAGAGAGCATCCCAGATATCCTTAGCTGATTCACAAGAAGCAATTTTTTTATATTCAATAGGTGCTAAGGTACAATAGAAAGAATAAATTGCTTTGGAATCTAAAACTTTTCTTTTTGATATCTCAGTTTGAGATAATGGAGGATCTGCTGATATGCTTCCTTCTGTCTTTTCCTTTGAATCGGAATATCTTGGTTTAACTCCTCTGATGATGACATCCCATTGCATGTGATCAATTGACTTTATAAATGCCTTCATCTTATTCTTCTAGATACTATATTTCTTGCCATCGAAATATGGTGTATGTTGTTGCTTTGTCCTTCAATGAGACCTGGGGCACTCAAGCTAGCCATATAGATCGTTAGCTCAAAAGTAATACACTTCAATAAACAAGCAACTTGCTCTGATACCAATTGATGTAGCTAGCAAGGATCATCTAGAGGGGGTGAATAGGTGATCTTAATAATTTTAAACAATTTATAGTGGAAATAGTTGATCCCAGTTGAGTCTGAATAAAATTCAGATTCAAAATAATTTATATAGACAGTGCTCTTGATGTGCAGAATGTAAACTAAGAGATAAGGGATAAAAAAACTGCACACAAGTTTATAGTAATTGGGCTTATAGCAAGTCTACGTCCACTCTCCCACGCTGACAGCCTACTGGTTGGATTTCACTATGTAATCAAGAGAAATTACAGATTCTGAGTGATAGTACTCTTATATATGATAGGACCCTCTATCTTACACAATCACTCTTACAAAGTATCCCTCAAGATCTTAATGTTTAGTTTAAGAAAGACAAGAGAAAGGATCAGAGTATGCTCAAATTTTGGACTTGTTAATTCTTGATTTCTTGTATACCTTCTGCTCCTCGTATATCTCCTTTTATACTCCTCCACTTCTAAACTAGTCGTTGGATAGTCTTTAGAGCATCATCTTCCAATCTTCATCTTGGACAGATTTGTATAAAATAGATTGAGTAGCCGTTGGTTGACAAAATCCGAATCCCGCTGATTCTGGTCGCCCATATAATCAGAATCTTGGTTTCCATAAGCAGAGTTTTATCCGTTGTAATGCATACTTGTCATAATGTTTGATTGTCAATCAATTAGACTGAGATTGAGCCAATCAAAATCTTCCTTTTGTGAAATCTATGCCAGATCACTAGCTGTTATGATTTCTTCTAAATGAGTTTTGCTTCTACGTTTGAAAAACTTCAGCGTTTGAGACATTTCAGCGTCTGCGTCTGCATAATTACTGCATCTGAAGAATTTCTAATTTAGAACTTGAGTTAGCGTAGGTCTTCAGTAAAATTTGAATATTTCATAATTAGAGTCCGAATGACTTTTATGATAAAGTCTGAATATCTTATATCTAAGTCTGAACTTTTAGTTTTGAAAACTTGTAAAGTCTGATATTTCCTTCTGAACTTCCAGAATATACTAATCTAGAATGGAATGCATGTCAGATTCACAATATAAACATAGAGAGTTTTGTTAGCTTCAAAATTCATTAGGAGTTTTCCTCAACATGTCTTACTTAATTTTTTTATTTGGTTGGAGCCTTACTTAATTGGGTAAGCGGTAAAATGTTTAATACCTACTATTTATGTGGTCAAAACTCCAAACTTTCCAACAATATTTACTGTTTTATGTTTAGTAAGAATCTATTAACAAGTATTATTGAATTTTCATTCGTTATACAACAATTTTCTACTTTCATATCTAGTACTCAAGGACTTCAACACTTAAGATTAGCACTTAAGTTTCAGTCAGGGAAAAATAACATAAATAGTCTAAAATTTTTTACCCAATGTGCAATGTCGTTCTTGAAATTATAATTTATTCAATGTGGTTCTCAAACTATTTCTAAATGTTTAATCTAGTATCTAAATTTTTGATTTGTTAAATCTAGTCCCTTAACTTTCCATAAAAAAAAAGTCAAAAGTTTTTCATAATGACACAACTGCCTTATTTTATAATATCTCTTCATTTCGGTCCATTTCCTAAATAGACAATAACTATGGCTATCTTTTTGGCCTTTTAAATACTATGATAGTTTTTCAACAAGAAAAAAAAGTACCACAATAGTCCTATTTACAGATTTAAGTACATTTTAGCTCATGATCTCTATAGTATGAGAAGCAAAACCTCATTTAGAATTGAAGTGGGTTGATATTCTTGCCATTTTACTTTCCTAATTTACAGATTTAACTAAATTTAATTAAGAAAGCACAAAACACAAAAAACTTGAAAATTGGATCTAGTTAAAAAATTAAGAACAAGATTTATATTAATATAAGCACGGGAAATTTATAGATAAATTGATGTCACTATCAAATATTCTTATGAAAACATTTATTTTTAAAATAAAAAGAATATGAATTCAATGTAACTCTAAATGTGGTTACATATAATTAAATGGAACTATAATGATATTTATAACAACCAAAGAGGTAAAAAAGTAATAAAAAAGAGAACATACTTTTTTTTTGTTGAATTAGGAAACGAATTGAAATGAAAGGAGTTCTACAAATTTGGTAATAGTGTAATTATAAAAAATTATAAATAAAATCGAACGATTGAGGGATTAAATTAAACAAATTGAAAGTTTAGGGATTAGATTGAATATTTATGAATAATTTAAAGGACCATATCAAACGAAATAAAAATTTAAAAATGAGATTGCGCATTCAATCAAAGTTTAGAGACTGCTCGTGTTGTTTCCTCTTTTGGATAATCCTTAAACGTGCCCTAAATATGAACCGAACGTCGATCATCAAAAAAAGGTTAGTGCGCCCGAATGCGGGTCCCACCAAATCTAACGATTCAATTTCTAACGCTTGATTCAATTTCTTATTTTCCTAGCACTGCCCGGAAACACGTGCCTACGTCATCATGCCAATTTATTGCGACAAAAATCCCGTTGACGACCCCCTTTATTTTTTTTTTGTCTCGCCACAAGCCCTTGTCGTCCCCTTCCCGAAAAAGAGAAAAAAAAAAGAGGCGGAAAATCGAATTTCGGTCCCGATCTATTTCGCGCGCAACTATAAGCTGCGCTCGGTCCCATGGGAACGACCTACGCCCGCGCCCCGGGTCGACGCGGAGCCGCCCATCGCAGCCGCACGGAGCCAACGGCCGGTCCGCTCCTCCCAGCGACCGTCCGATGGGGCTCGAATCGGGGGGGGGGGGGCGGGCGCACGGTGGGTCGGGGCGCAGGGGATGGCCACCCCAGGGAGGGGAAAACGAAGCAGGCCCTATTCTCCCCGCAGGCGCAGCGGTCCCCTGTCCCTGTCACGGTCCCTGTCTCACCCCGTCCCTTCTCTCTCTCTCTCTAGAATTTCAAAATCGAGGGAGGCTCCCGAAGAGAGAGAAAGAAGAGCAAGAGAGTAGAGAGAGAGAGTACAGAGAGAGAGAGAGAGGAGGAGCTCCAGCGGGCTTGCTTTGACTCCAGCGAGGAGGAGGAGGAGGAGGAGGCCCCCCTTCGTCCTCGCGTCGCGGGCTCGGATCGCTCTCGATTCTCGCCGGCCGATGGATCAGAGGAAGCTGCTTCTCAGCGACCGAGTCGAGGTTAGTCCCCCCCGCCCGCCGCCGGAGCGGCGAATCGAGCGGCGGCGGCGGCTTCTTCCGGTCGAGCGATTAGGTCGTTAGGTCGTGTCTCGATCGATCGACGGGACTGCAGGCATTGTGTTGGAATGCGGCAAATCCTCCTTAGCTTTTTTTCCCCCCTGCGATTTGCGTTTTTGTTCGTGTTGATCCGGGGGGGGGGGGGGGAAGGCTGTGCTGCGCGTTTCGCGTTCTCCCTTTTCCGTCTGTAGGAAAGTTCTGCCTGGCGATTGATTGGGATTGCCTTCTTTGCTTCATCTCGGAATCGCAATGCGAGTGTGGTCGTTGATTTTGGTCGCGAGATTGGGGGATGGCGTTCTTAGGAATTACCGATTAGCTGACTCTCGCGCGCGCTGTTCGTGTTACTTGAATGCGTAGAACGTGCGGATTTTTGTCGTGGAGGGAACTGAGGCGGAAGAGGGGAGACGGAGGTCGCTCCCCTCCTGGTCATATATGTAGCTGTTGTTCATGTCAATCCCCTGCAAATGCTATTGTTCACCATGAAACTTGGTTCGAGCATAACAACTTCGCCAAAGTGGCGCATTCCTGAAACATGTGGCGACGATCGATGTGAATAATGTTTACAAGAAAGAAGTCTAGGAAAGTTTGAATTTTGAGGATTTATTGGTCTTACATTTAGGTAATTCCTTTTTGTTTTAAACGTAGTAGAGTCTAAATTTTAGCTAGGATGTCAAACTTTTTATGTCATTCCAGCTGTCGATCTCCGCTTGTCCTTTCTTTGTATTTCAAAGTTCATTCTGACTTGGTTTACAGAGTGTTACCTATGTCTTAAGTTCATTGCATAGAGGAAAAAGTAATTTTGTTTGATTTCTCGTCTTGTGAAAAGTTGAAGCAATGGTGGAGCACAAATACATTCTGTTATTGCTATAATGATTCGAAAAGCGCCTCATCTGTTTGATAACCTTGAAATTTATCTTGCCAATGTTACTCCAACACGCTCTTCTCTCCCTTTTATGTAGTTTGATTCATGTATTCTGAGTAGAAACCAATAATGAATTGCTTAAAAGTCTAGATATATGTGAGCATTTGCACTAGCAAAATACTAAGGAAAGGTCTTCCATTGGCATTGGCACAATGGACCTTGTCCATGTATCACATGTTTTGAGACTCTTTGGTTCTAAAAGATTTATATAGCTCAAGCTAATTGTATCTCGTACCAATAACGGGACTGCTATATCAAATTTGGTGAGCAATATTTGTATTTTAGACGAGCATGTTTTCAATCTAAGCATATACAAGAATTTATCGATTTAATTTGTTTCTTTTGCTAATTTAATTAGCTCTTAACTTATATGTGTTGTTCTTGTAGATGCTTATGTAAGAAAAAACCATGGAATTTTTCAGGTTCGCCAGTTTGAGGAAGGACTACAAGGGTCATGGCACCAGGGGAAGGTGGTTGGCATCTCAAATCTGTGCAGAACAGTTGAGTACGATGAACTTTTGAGCGAGACAGGCAATGGCAAGCTTATTGAGCGCATTCCTGTAACAGAGACAATTGAAGGCCTTCACCGCCGCCGGCATGTTTCTACAACCTACCGTGGGCATATCAGACCCCTTCCTTTGACATCTCATGCAAATTCATGTGAAACAAAGTTAGGTTTTGGGGTATGTGTTGACGCCTTTTTTAAGGATGCATGGTGGGAAGGTGTCATTTTTGACTGTAATGAAGATGCCTCAGAGAGGTCTGTGTATTTCCCCGATGAAGGTGATGAACGCAAATTTAGTTTGAGTAACTTGCGCGTGAGTCGCATTTGGGATGAATTCTCAGGCGTCTGGACAGATCGTGGTGTCTGGGTATTGCTGGAGGTGGTAAGAGAGCTTGAAGTCAATATGCCCCCCTCCAATCATATCAAAAAGCTGTGGCTCCAGCTGCAGGCTAATTATGGTTTCCTGAAGATGATTTCGGAGTGGACTTGTGGGGTTCGGAGTATGTGGAAAAAGTATCTACAGGATGCTGCCTATGAGCTTGGAAGGGGATTAAGTATGAAGAGTCTTCCTCGGAAAAAGGTCGTGGTGTGCAAAGTTAGAAAGGAAAGACGAAAAGCTAGAAGTGACCTTGATTTAATTGATTCTTCTGCTGAATTAAAATATCAAAAGGAAACAAATGTTGTTACATCGGCTCCAAATGGAGAAGAATGCCTCCCCAGCAAACTCCAAAAGCAAATGTATACTATGAAGTTGAGATCAAAATCCGGAAATCCTGACTACACTGATGATGCCATTGCTGACTGTAATGCTGCTTCTTCTGAAAGTTTATACAGTGGAAACCACACTGCAAATCTCAATCGGACTAATGTCATAATGGAAGTGGATTGTGCCAGAATCTCCCGCATTAATTCTGGTTTAAATAGGAAAAGAGAAAACGCTTTTGGTGAAAAACTGCTTGGGAAGGTAAGCATCAAACAAAATCATATGTTAGAACCAGATGCCAATGATGACAGTCATGGGCTGTCATTCAATGAATCAAGGCAACATACTGTTGCAGTCCATTCAAGATCTCATATGGAAAATAACCACTCGCCGAGCAGAAATTTAAAGAAGTTGAAGCAAGGTAAGCAGAAAGTTGGTATCTTCTTTCCTGAATGTGAACAAAAGCAGTTGAGCTGGCGGGCTTTTCTACTTGTTGGTAATAAAAAGAAGAGATCGGTTAGGAGAAATAAGAACTTCGAGGAGGCCCAGCATGCTCATGTTTGCTCTAAGCCTTCATCAAACCTAGAGGGTACTGATGCCTTCAAAGCAGACAGTGAGTTGTTTGCTAATCGCCGTCGGAAGACTGAAGTATTTCAAAGCTTTGGAAAACAATTCAGGCTCAAAGATATGGTCTCTTGTCCCCGAAAACGCAGAAGGAAGAGGGCACATCTTGCACGTCCTCAAAGCGACACCATATGCTTTGTTTGTCATTATGCTGGAGATCTAATCCATTGCCAGCGCTGCTCTTCCTCATTTCATTTGGGTTGCCTCCAACTCAAGGTTTTTAACTTGCTTCTTGGGCTTTTTTTTTTTTTTTAAATTTTTATGAATAGATTATGCCATAGATTGTGTGCTTTAAAGCCTCTTTGCCTCCCTGTTATTGGTAGGTCCTTAATAATGATTGCTTTTTTTCTTGTGCTAAATGTATTTCTTTTCGCATAACTTAAGTAAACCTTTAGGTAAAAGTATTGAGTATTAATAAGAATTTCACAAAGGGAAAGCTATTTTCCAAACACAAGATAGAGGAAGATTCATTGGCAAACTTCTTTTGTAACTCCGTCAAACTTAATCAAATACCCAGATTTACAAAAAATGCCACCCAGTATGTTCCATTTTGAGCCTTTCCTACGAGATCAGCAAGTGTACTGGACCGAAGACGTCTCTGAGGTTCTACCAGATGTGCTCCTTTGAGAATATCAGAAAATACCTTCTTGAATTCCCAAGTTAGTAATGCTTGGTGCATTTGTTGTGGGGCATTGATTAATCCTTTAATCCTCCTGGTAGTTTCTTTTTCCTACATAAATGTGATGGAATTCCCCTAAAATGTTGATACAAGTTTCCTTTCATAACTTTGATTCGTTGGATTGTTTAGGTTGTTCCAAATGATAAATGGATTTGTCCATCTTGCTGTTGTGGTTTGTGTGGCGTGAGGGATTCCATTAATGGCAATCAGCAAATGAGTAATGCTTGTTTCCAGTGCACCCGCCAATGTAAGTTATGCCTCTAGAATATATATTGCAGTATTATTAGTGCTTCATGGTAACCCTTGTTGTTCTTTTCTATAGATCATGTGAATTGCTTGGACAAAGTGGGGTCATTATATGCTTCAAGCGATCCATCAGAGAGATTCTGCAGTAAGGCTTGTTATAAGGTACCATGATTTTAGTATGTGCATTGTCCTGGTAGCAAATCAGATGAGTTGTTTCAGATAACTGACTCAACACTAGAAGGATGATAATCACTGACTGTATGCGCCATCTATTATGAGGATGCTTCACGTTCTTTCTGTCCCCACAATAATACTGTGAACCAAGTGTCTATCATTTATGTACCTGTCTTTTTTCACTACCAGTTATATGTGCAACTTCATTTGCTTCTGGGAATATCAAATTCCACTACTGTGGATGGCTTGACCTGGACCCTGATCAGATCCATGAGAAATGATTGCAAAGCATGCAACATCACAAGGAATTACAGCTCTTTGAAGATATCCCATGCTCTTAAGGTCATCAAAGAGAGTTTCCAGCCCATCACTGAGCTTCACACCAATAGGGATCTGATCAAAGATATCGTTTTCAACTCTGCGTAAGACTACCTTTTCTATTGTGTACAACACATACATGGATGAAGTAATTTCTAATTGCATAATAGCCATTCAGTGCCAAGTGGTAGAGAAAACTGAAGCAGCTGCATTATTTTTGAGCTCTGTGACAACAAAAGTGTGAAAGACGCGACATCCTTGATTCCTCTTGATTGTGATGTCTATATACTGTGATCTTGTTCAACAGATTACCTGTGATTTGTGAACTGATCTCCAGATCATGTATCTGTTTCCTGTGGTTTTGGTGTATTTACATGCATATCAGAATTGACATGTCTTTAGAACTGCTTGGCATTGAAGTCCTCTAGCTATCAACAAATATAAACCCAAGAACTATTTCGAGAAAAATATGAGAATGAGATTGAGGATCTGGCTTGTTTGGTTGACCAATGCATTGGGTTCCTCTTGTTTTAACCACTATAAAGGCCACTCGTTTGTTAGAAAGCATAGAAAAACAATCTTTGGGGGGCCTCGAGTTTTTCCCCTAATTTAAATACCATTTAAAAGCTTAATGAGTTAGTTGCCTTAGAGTCAGGACAAAGGTATCCCTCGTCAAAATGCAGAATTAGAAGGGGCTTTTAACGTCATCTAGAAAGCAAGGTAACTTATACTGGATTATAGGTGCTCATTGTTGCCCCTATTTTGGCAACTGTGCTTATGTTTATGGATGGTGAGATGATTTTTCTGGAGAGAGTTGCTCTAGCACATTGTTAATGAAGTTTGGTCGCGAAAAAATGGTGTCCATGACCTGGTAGGTGCTAATTGATTGCCCATTGAAGTGAGATGGCCTATCCTTTTAATAGTCTTGCGGATATTTTCTATTCTTCAGTAAGAACCGTCATGTTACTGAAAGGCTTGAAAGGGGGAATTCTGCTTTGTATCTCCATTCTCCTGTGACAATATTCAGGACCGTACATTGCAGGAGGTGGCAGTGAGAGATTTTGTTGTCCTGGGTTGACTAAGGCCTTCCTAAATTGCTTTAGCAAAGATTTGTTGGGGTCTGAGATGCTTCTCTATCTGTAGCCAGAGTGCTTTCTTGACTTTTGTTTCTTGACCTTGCGTGTCAATAACAATGGTTTCTTTTAGGTGGGCAATTATTTTGGTTTTAGGGAAAAGATACTAATGGTTTAAATATCGGGCGGATCAGTTACAACATTGGTAATGTGGCGTGATTTGGATATGTAAGTTGGCAGGGGTAAGATGATGCTGTAATAAGATATCAGTCCATGGTCAGTGAATGTCTAAGATGGGTTGGAGAAACCATCATTCAAGACCTTGAATATATGAATATCATCGAGGATGCAGCACTAGATAGGGCATTTACAGCGGAAGAACATCTGCATAGGCCCCACAACCGCCCGCTTTTAATAGAAAAGGGTCAGTTGTCTATGCTGGGTTTGCAGTGTTCTTAGGATACGTAAATTGGTAGGGGTCGAAGATGCATTTATAAGATATCATTCCTTGGATAGTGAATGTCTAAAACGTGTTAAAGAAACTGCAATTAAAGTCCTTAAATATTTAAATATTGAGGATGCAGCACTAGATAGGGCATAGTGGCAAAAGAACATCCGCATAGGCTACATAGCCAACTTGTTCTAATAGAAAAGGGTCAGTTGTCTATGCTTTGTTTGCAGCGTTCTCTGGATTGTGGAAATGTCTGAGCCTCAGTTTTTCTAGCTTCAGATATAGACATTGCAGTTCAACATATTTATCATTATCAGTGCACCTTTAAAAAGGTTTATTCGTAATTGTGATTTTCATGTTTAGGTACGGATGAACAACTGAGATCTATATTATCACGAGTAGTTGGATCACTTTGCTGTTTTAATCAAGTCAATTGGTTTTTCATGGTCTTGTGCTTCATGATGGTTGTGCTACGGTGGGAAGAGCTAGAATGAGTAAGATTTCTCAAGTTGAAATTAGTTTTAGAGCTGGCTTATTTGGCTTGTCTGATCCATTCTTTCTAACAAGGTCAGAAAAATGGAAAAAAGAATAAAAAAAGAGATGGAAAGGCTTTCATTAATTCATTATCCTGTTTAGCTTTGTGATAAACTTAGTGTCAGCATCTTTGTGATAAACTTAGTGTCAGCATACGCCACAAGTGCTGTAAAGAAAACTGACCTGGGTAGAAGAAAGTTGCTTATGCTCTCTATTTTCCTTTTACTTTACATTATTCTGTCCGTGCTTTTTCTCTTTCCCATGATCACATTGATAGCATGGTATTTTGTTTGGCAATTTTTTGGTAGATAGTATGTATAATTAAAACGTGCTTGTGTATTTTCGCAGATCAAAGCTTAAACGGTTGGATTTTCGGGGTTTTTATCTCATGGTTTTGCAAAAAGGTGATGAAATCGCATCTGTGGCCACAGTGAGGTACTTATTTTGGATAAGATATGGGTTTCTTTTTCCAATTCTTATTTCTGTATGCGTTTTGATGTTCATAGACTGTCTGAAGTTATAACTAAAGCCTTTCGCATCTAATTCAGGATTCTTGGCCCGAGGCTGGCAGAGATGCCTCTCGTTGCCACTTCTTTTCAATTCCGCCGACAGGGTATGTGTCGTGTTTTGATGTGCGAATTAGAGAAGGTACTTTCTGGTTGCTGCATCTTTTGGCATGCTTTCCGGCAGGAATGTTTATGAATAGATGGAGTAATAAGTGGCTAGGAACTTTCTTTTCTTTGCAGCTGCTTGTCCAGCTTGGTGTTGAGAGATTGATATTGCCAGCTGCGAGTCAAGTGCAAACGACGTGGGAAGCATCCTTTGGATTTTCAGAGATGCCTATTTCCGATAGGCAAGAACTACTGGGTTATCCCCTCTTGGGCTTTCAGGGGACGACAATGATACAAAAATTTCTCCGCCGTTCTACATGCAAAGCGACAAGGGGTACATGTTTCAGATTTTACTTCTGCCTTTCCATAACAAGCTTCATTTATTTAATCCTTTACTGCATGTACCTTATGCTTCTACTTACTAATCTTGATTTTGCTTTTGTAGCATCTCATGATACCGGGAGTGCAGCCCTTTTATCTCTGGTATGTTTTTGCATTCATCATTTTTGGCTGAGTTGTTCAAGTTTTGAGTACATTCTCCGGTGTGAAATGCATGTTGATCCTGATTACTCCTTGATGCTGGCTTATGTATCTTCTTGAACCTGATTAAAAGCTTTATGGCTAGTTATCAAGTTAAACTTTTGGTTGTCTTGCTACGTGTTGCAGGTAGCTGGATCAATGGACCAGAGCAGATTCTGCGGTTTGTGTTACAAGCGCAAGCTTAGAGACAGGGGTTTCGGAAAAGAAAACAGAATGGGATCTTGCAATGGAGTGTTGCATCGTTACCAATTAGTTTACAAGCGGAGACGAATCTTAGCTGGCAGAGATTGAAGCTTCGAAAATGGTTTCTTCTCTCGATCAGCACATCCATACATGTTCTTTAATTTCGTTTATAGGGTGTACAGATTCTTTTAATTCCTTTCCTTTTGCAGCTATATGCTGCGAATCCCAAAGTACAATTGGGCAAAAGCTAAGTTTTTAGGTTTTTGTTCCGGGAAATCTGTGTGCTAACCCGAGCTCACCGAACATGTAATTTCGGCGAGAAAGTTAAATGCAGATCAAGTTTTGAATTCCCTCCCTATTTGTTTGCTCTTTCGACAGACTTGTGCAGAACTTTGAGCGGCTACTGCCTTTATAGTGTCTTGGCTCGCGAGTTGCATTGGATGGATATACACGATGAATCGATGAACGCATCAAACCAGTATAAAGTGGAAGAATGGCATAGCCATTTTCCAGATGACACGATGTTTATTCATAGTAGTCCATCCAGACCATCTTCTCCACCAACACCCTCCCTTCTTTCGCGCTCGAGATTGATGCTTCGTGCGCTGGACAAATGATTCGTATTCTCCACGCATTGCCAAAGCAACATTGCCGGACCGTCCTCTGATCGGCAGCATAGCTCGGAAAAAGGCCAAGAAGATCATCACTGCTGGTTCATAACAGTTCACTAATCACGTTAATGCGTTCACCAAACAAGCCTCCTTTTGAAGAAATCAGCACATTGTTTTGCCTCTCTACAGAAACACCGTGCCTTCATTTTATCACTAGAATTTAAACGCGCGCTTCCAAAGTTAACCAAAAGACGGATAAAATTTTAAGTAGATTAGTTAATCTAGATGGAATTGAATGCGACCCCAGCGTGCATAGAAACAGTAACATGTGGGGGACTCCATAGTACACTGCTTCTTCATCTTGTCTTCTTCTCATTCTTGTTTTCATTCGATTTCTTTTTAGCAACATGACAGCAAATTCAATTTCTTTAGTGCACTCACACTTGTCATCACCCTTTCTTGTTGGTTGGACCACTTCATTCGATATTTGCACAGACGGTATTTTGACATTGACATACTAAATAAAATAAGACGAGAAATACATCTCTAGAATTAAGATGAGGTGGTTGGATTCTTCCAGATCCCAGGCTTTTGGGGAAGGAGAAGGCGGTATTATCTCTCGAAAAACACGTGATAAAATAGATCAATTTGGGACCAGTTGGTTCATAAGCTCAGATGGGGACAGTTGCGTGTGGGTTCATTGTTTCTTGGTTTGAAGAAAGGAGCAAACTAGCTACAAGAAAATACATAAAATAAAACTCTTTTCGATTTCGAATTCGAGTCCACGAATCCGATACGTCACGTCTTAAATGGGCAGATGAAGACGCCCTCACAAAATTGATTTACCAAAAAACGCGATAGAAAAGAAATCTTACGAGGCGCTCGAGTCCGACCCGCATCTTTGATAATTCAGCCGATTGCATCTTGACTTTCTAAGATTAAGAATTCTCCTCGTGCGTTTCACGCTCTCATTTGTCAACAGCCGGCAAGTGGATCTGATCAGTTGGCTCTTTGAATGATCTTCTCTCCATCTTTTGCCTTCCAGAAGAGGCAAATTTTGTGGCTCTCTAGCGAAAAGCTTGGGGTAACCCCCAAAAGTCAAGATGGGCACGTGCTCGTGCCTTGTGGAATAGCGGGTGCGCTATTGATGCTTTACACACTCAAACAGTCAATTTGGATGTGATCCAAGGCAGATTCATTTGTGGATTAGCCATGGACTATGTGGTTGAGATATCTCAATCAGCCCGTTTGCATCGGTTGAGTCAGTCTTTTGGAATTTGTGCAATACTTCAAAAGCAATTAGTTATTTAAAAAATTTCCTTAAATTTATAATTGAAACTTGAGTAACAGTTGGTGGCATTACGGTTGTTGCCATCTAAGGCATATGAACATCCTTATCCCCCCATCTCTCTCTATTATATTTTTTAGGGCAAAAGCCACCAAAAATCTTAAACTATATCCACTGTAATACTTTTATCCTAAACTTTTTTCTGTGATACCAAAAATCCTTAATTTGTATATGTGTGACATATTTGCTCTTTGTCTAAGTTTTGTCAACGAGAATAGTTAAAAATCTGCTTACATAGACGTCAAAAAACAAACAGTGTTGATATGACGCCCACGTGGCTTAAGTGAAAACGTCTTTATTTTGGCCGAAAAATAGTTTAACAAAATCTTGACGGACGGTAAATGTGTTACATATGTATAAATTTTGGATTTTTTATGTCCTAAGAAAAGTTTATGGTAAATGTGTTATAGTGAGCATAGTTTGAAGTTTTTTGCAATTTTTTCCTTTTTTTTTATAATTAAGAGAACCCTAATGATCCATTTGTCTTAGCATGAAAGCCCCCCAATGGATTAGATCTTTTCTGCCTTAGACCAAATCTCTTTGTGCAAGTATTTTGGTTGGTGGATCGGGAATCACTTTTCTTAAAGTTAGTGTATTATATGGACATGGATATGGATTTTTATCTCTCCCTAAGGAACAAAATCTGCTTTTTTGCTAAGTAACTTTGAATTTAGTATGCGTGGGAAATTCGAAAAAAAGAAAAATCCAAATTTTCTTTTATGAATTTTGCATTATGGATGATATATGACACCAGAAAGCAACAAAATACATTTTGTGTGGATGGAAAATTCCAATTTTTGTGAATAATAATGAGAAGGATAATCGATTGGTGATGTGTACTTTGTTGACTGCATCAGTGCTTGCTTACCAGCTATTGTCCAAAGATGCGACGGACCTATGTATTGCAGCTACCCCTAGGGCTAAGCATTGGTCGATTGATTTGTATTCTATCAAATTACACAAGCCTGGAAAATCTATCTAGGACCCACCAATAGCATGAATATAAAAGTCATTTGGTTTTTATTGTGTGAAGTGCTTCAGGGATGACTACAAAAATCTATCCTGAGCTTTGCCCTAAGATTGCCACTTCAGATCTCCTAATTTTTAAGAGCCCCACATTTCGTACCCTTTGAGCTTTTAAAGCCTACAATTTGCACCATAACCATCTATGCTTTTCATGCTCTTCCTCGTTTAAAATAGTTTCATAGGAATAAAGTTATGCATGTTGTCAAAGAGATTTACAAAATCAGTCCAATCGAAATGTTCAAACACCCATGTTTTATTATATAAAAAAGATTCATATCGATCCAACTACAATTAGGATGGTGAGTTTGTGAGCTCATGACCAAACACATCCGAATGGTTCTTCTTTTTGAAGTAACACTAGCGTACAAATAGAAACAGACATGAAATCCAGTTACTATGTTTCTGTATTCGTTTTAGGGCTTCTTCTTACTTCTAGACTATATGTCTATCATAAAGTGTGATTTTCGAATTTGAGATATAAATATCGTAAATTAAGTCAATATCATAAGTTGACATGTTAGTTGTATTTTTTTCTTTTTTCATCCCCTGAATATTTTGTATTTCTATCAATCTTTTTGAAAACATGTTTGTTTGCTCCACTTTTTTGTTTTCGTCAATGGACAGCTAATGATGGGCCACTACGGAGTCATGTCCTCGTTCCTTCCAACATCATTGATATTTGTCGGAATGGCTATACATAACTCATGCCTTATGATCTCAACTAATTTATTCAGATCTATTTCGCGAAAAACAAATGATTTAAGAAAGATTTTTCTGGGCATGGCCGTTCGCATCGTTTATAAAAGAAAAAAAAATTAGCCATTGTTAATCACAATCTATGCCTAATAATATTTTTTCGGTAATGAAAATATTTTTCGTTTGTTCACGTTTTTAAGCTTTAGAAATGATCATTCAAGAAAACATTTTCCAATCGTCGATTTTCCACCAAACAAATGGAATCCAGCGAATTCATTTTTACTTTTTATTTTCATTTTCCGGTTTGAGGAGCTCATATACCTTTACACTGGAGGTATGGAAATTACACAATAGAACTATTTAATTTTCCTAAATTAGGGCTAGTAACATGACCCATCTTAAAGTCAATCATGCCATCAAACAATCTGATATTATCCAAATCCAAAATGCCTACTTTCTAATAATGTCTTGGCCGGCCTCTCCAATATGAGAAACATGGGACCCAGTCGAAAAACGTGACCCTCATGTCGTTTGACTTTGATGAAGAATGGCTCCCCAATGTGCTAGCTAAAAGCCACTCAAAAGCAGCCAATTAGTGTCGTCTCACCTCAAAATTATTGATCCAGAAACCCAAAAAATAAAAAAATAAACAAAAATAAATTGCATGCTTTGCTTAAAAAACCCTTAAAAGAAATACTTCTGAAAGGAAAATTAGGCAGGTAATGAAATGCTCAATGAAGAACATATCATTCAATAGTCCACAGCTCAAAAGGTCAAAGGCTCCCCGTCACAATAATGTGTTCAAGTATTATCTTACTTAAGCGACTTCTGCTTGGCGACATTGTCCTCTTGCTCGCTTCTAGATTGTTTGTACAACTACACAACTATTCTTATCCATACACGGCCTCTTATATGACGGAAGAATCCATTTATCTATTAATTTGTGTGTGTGTCTATATATATATACTTCCAATCTAGTTCCGTATCTGTGCATGCGTCCAAACATTGCCACTGTTTTTTTTTTTTTAATTATCAATATTAGGAGACTACTGTTGTTCTACACGACATGTGAGAATGCTGATGGACATACAGGTTCTGATAATGAATTATAATTGGCCATAATGTTGATAATTTTGAAGAAACTAGTGGTGATTTTCTGACGTATGGATAGATTTGGGATTAGAGTCAAAGTTGGGAATTTATTTTTAGACAAAAAAGGTTCCAGAGTAGAGTTGAGATTGAACCAAAAGTTCTCTTTCTTTTATAGAATTAGGCCGCCAATCTATCATTCCATGAAAACCCTAATGTAAAGGATGAAAGGAGAGAGAAGTGCCCAATTGTTTGGTACTTAATTAGGGAAATTTAACTATTATATCAACCCTCCATCCGAGTTATCAAACATATCAAACGACATACCAAACGTAGCTTGGTGTCTACAAACTAAAGTAATCGCATGCCAAGATTTGGATGAAATCTACATAGAACCCCACAACACATCTTGAGTTGATATGATATAATGTTGTTTTCTCACTCGTACATGGACCCTCGCCGGTTTTGTCTAAATCCCAAAAGAGTCCAGCGCTCCCAAAGAAATCAATCACGGTATATAAAAAATCAAGAGGTGTCGCGGGAAGAGCACATTTGGTCCATCTAATGTCAAATCGGATGCTTGGTTGTTTCCCCTTTGTCCCCTTTCAACTTGGCTATGCAAGTGGCGGGTGTTGTGCGATGAACTTCCCTTCATTATCGTCCACTATATTGGGTATTTTTTGGACTCCGAATGCTGGTAGGGTCCGTGCGGTAATTATAGTAAGTTTCATCGATAAAGGGTGGAAGTGACTGTCCTGATTTTTATCTAGCGACGACGGTCGTTGAATATATCAATTAATAAATTTACAACATCCGTCGGTATCCCAAATCGAACAGTTTCCGTCTCGTTTGTTACTGATGGAGGCTCCGAAGTACAAAAGGTTCGGAGACGGAAGGTGAAGGCTTCTTTGCCGATGGCAAACACGTCGTGCCAATTGAATGAATTTCGCGTACCTTTTTAAGAAATTATCTGAATATCATTTTCAATTAATTATATATAGAGGATATTATAAGTGATAAAGATGATGCAGCATCAGCTTTAATGGTCCGGAAAACACTAACCACACAATCCACCAAGTCGAAGGGAAGGACAAGTGGGACTAAAACTCTTTTGATTTAGGCAGGCAACTTTTTTGTCTAAGCAGTAATTTCCAACTGGCCACAACTAATACCTGGCAAAAACTATTGCCTTAAATCTTCATCTCCTATGTCGTGGTGGGTCATGATCCGATGCTTGAATATAATAATACTCAAATTTTCATCTCCTATTTCAGAGCTAATTCAGATTTTCTGTCCATAACAATTCTCGGAAAAACGAAAAAGAACAATCAATACTGACAATAATATAGAAGACTTATGCAGAGAAAGAGTTTCGTATCCGGAATCCTTCTCGGCATTGCCTCTGGCGAGGTTTGACGTGTCGGTAGAGACATTCAAGCTGATACTCGTCGTTCACTTCTGCGAGGTCTTTGAGTAGAAATCCTGAGTTATCAACGGTAACAATAACAACAATAACAGAGGAGAGTTATGCAAGCAAAGAGTTGCATATTCGCTATCCTTCTCGGCATTAGCCTCGGGCGAGGTTCACTGCGTCAGTATAGACATTCAAGCATTATATTCGTCGTTCAGTTATACGGGATTTCTCCTTAGAAATCTTGCTTCAAAGTTCAATCCGATTATTCTACCTGCTCGGCACGCTCGCTCGCGCACAAGCGAATACATATGAACATGTGTCTGCATATGCATGACAGATACAGTATGAAAAAAACAGTAGGAACCCGAGATCTATCCGTTAGCGCATGCGTGTATGAGAATCGAGAATCACCTGGAAATATGCCTACCACTGTAAAAACATCACAAGCTTAATTTGGGGAGGATTCTGATAACATTTCACATAGGCGAAAAGGGCATATATTTACAACACTCAGATCTGGGTCGTCCCGGCATACCCATTATAATATGTACATCGAAGGGAGACAGGTTATATATTTCACATAATCGAAAACCTAATTACACACACCCCCCCGAGAATTAAGAAGCTTGAATACCATAGCAATTTCATTTCTTGCCGTCGCCATAGACGATGGTCTTCATGACGTTGCCTCTTTTGGGTGGGAGGTTGTTGAAGGAAGGGGATGGATGCGGCTTCGGTGGCTGATTTGGTGGTTTAGAACTCATCTCTTCTCTTCCTCTTCTTCTTCTTCTTGCTACTGGACCAGTGTTGGGTGAGTGAGCTTTGCGTGCGCCGCTTATGAAGGGAGCTCAAAAGAGGCTCACCAGCCACAGGAAATTTATACACGTTGCCACAAGTTGGAGTGTTTTATGCAACCCTCTTTCTTGTATTCCTTCGACCCCACGTGCACTACAAAAAAACAAGTAATTTGCGACGGAAATTTTCCATCGGAAATTTGCGATGAAATTTGCGACGGATTATATTTTCCGTCGCAAATTAGCGACGGTTTATATCCGTCGCAAATTTGCGACGGAATTTGCAACGGATGAAAAATCCGTCGGAAATTTGCGACGGAATTTTTATCCGTCTCAAATTCCGTCGCAAATTTGCAACGGAAATAAAAAACCATCGCTAATTCCGTCGCAAATCTGCGACGGAAAAAAGTTCGTCGCAAATTTCCGACGGAAAAATTGCGACGGAAAAAAGTGCGTCGCAAAAAAGTTCGTCGCAAATTTCCGACAGAAAAAAAAACCGTCGCCAAATCCGTCGAAAATTTGCGACGGCAAAAAAGTCGTGGCAAATTTGCAACGGAAAATAAATCCGTCGCAAATTTGCAACGAAAACGAACGTCCGTCGCAAATTTGTAGTTTATTAGCCCATGATATTCCAACCCTATCTCTCTCTCTCGCTCTCTCTCGCTTTTCTCCCTCATTCATATGTCTGAAATCAGCAAAATCCGCGCACGCACATATTAATCTCGGTGAAGCTTTTGTACTGGTAAATATCATAGCTAGCTTTGTGACTATTCAACGTTGGATTGTAATTTCTTTATATATATATATGTTTATGTTTGTTTTTTTTTCGTATCTGCATCACCGGTTTAACGACTGGCGATCGGCGACACCTCGCCGGCCTTTGGATGAGGCCGAACGGCCACGCCGTTTTGCGACGGAAATAGTTTCCATCGCAAATTTGCGACGAATAAATGAAAATTTCGTCGCAAATTTGCGACGGAATCAAGGATCTGTCGCAAATTTGCAAGAGATGAATTCCGTTTCCATCGCACATTAAAAATTATTAAAAAATGATTCTTAAGTGATTATTCTTTTTGGGTATGTGCCTAATTGAAGGTCTCGCAATCCAAGTGGACGTTGCAATTCTCATCAAATTGACCACTTTCTCCTAACAATATTTCAGTCAAATATTTGGGTAAGTCTTCTTTACATGGTAATTTTTTCTATTTTTGCAATTTCATATTAATTGTTGCGTGAACAACAAAAATTATAATTTCCAAAATTTTATGGTTTTAATTAAGAACAATAGATATAATATTTTAAATATTTTACCAGAATTTTTTATTTTAATACAGACACAATGCAAAGAGAAAGGGCTTGGATGTATAATAAGAACTTACCTGGACGTCAAGGATTGACAGATGAGTTTCGTACTGGGTTGGAACTATTTTTAGACTTTGCTAGTAGTAAATATGAGTTCATGGATGGAAATAAGTTAAGGTGTCCGTGTAAAAAGTGCAGTAATGATAAATTTCTTGTGTGTGATCAAGTTAGAGAATACCTTACTAGATTTGGGTTTACTCCGAATTATTATAATTGGACTTCCCATGGTGAACCATTTATATCTGATGAAGGATATGGAAGAAGTGACCAATTTTCAGTTAGGGAAGAATGTGGCTATTATGAGCAATTGAACCTATACGAGAGGATGGTGATTGATGCAACTAGTTATAATTTTATCACAGAATCAAATCATACAAGTACTAGTTTTACTCCTACACGTGAACAAGTGGGTACTAGTCATGCTTCACAATTGGAATGTCTATAATGAAACTTTTCAATCTAATCAGTTCTGGGATGTGTTGAAAGCAGCAGATGAACCTTTATGGGTAGGTTGTGAGGACCACACTAAGTTATCGGTGACAGCCCGACTATTAAATATCAAGGCGGAGTATAATGTGTTTGCGGATTGCTTCAACTCTTTTGTTGAAATAATGCGGGAATCATTGCCTCGTGATAACATCATGCCAAGTGATTTTTATGATATGAAAAAGCTAGGGATAACTTAGGTCTTCCGGTTGTAAGGATTGATGTATGTAGTAGGGGTTGTATGATATATTGGAGAGATGATGAAAATGTAGAATCTTGCAAGTTTTGTAGCCAACCTAGGTACAAGATTAACAGGAGGCTGGGTCGTAATCAGAAGAGTAGACCATGCAAGCAAATATTTTATCTGCCCTTAATCCCCAGATTGCAAAGACTTTATGCGTCTAAAGCCACTGCTGAACACATGACTTGGCATGCAAATCATGAAACAGAAGACAGTCTAATGTGTCATCCTTCAGATGTGGAGGCATGACATCTAATGTGTCATCCTTCAGATGTGGAGGCATGACATCTAATGTGTCATCCTTCAGATGCGGAGGCATGGCAGCATTTTGATAGAACATACCTTGAGTTTGCGATGGAGCCTCGGAACATCAGGTTAGGTCTCTATGCCGATGGATTTGCTCCATTTGGGAAAACAGGAAAAAATTATTCATGTTGGCCAGTTATCTTAACGCCGTACAATCTTTCACCTGGTATGTGTATGAAGACACCTTGTATGTTTTTGACATTGATCGTGACAGGGCCGCAAAATCCGAAAAAGTTGATAGATGTTTATATGCAACCTTTGATTGAGGAGTTACAATGGCTATGGGTTAAAGGTGTCCCTACGTATGACGTTTCTACCGATCAAACATTTGTAACGAAAGCTGCTCTTCTTTGGACGATAAATGACTTTCCAGCTTACGGAATGTTATCTGGATAGAGTACAGCCGGGATCTTAGGATGTCCAATATGTTTGGAGAGGTCAAAGTCATTTAGATTAAAATATGGAAAGAAGCCTAGCTATTTTGACTGTCACAAATAATTTTTACTGCCAAGTCATCTTTTCAGAAGGAATAAGAAAGAGTTCATCAAAAATAGGATTGAAAGAATGCGTCCACCATTGAGGTTGACCGGCGATCAAATTTGGGAGCGTGTGCGGGACTTTCCAACTGTTGTTGAGAATCCACACGGTACGACTTTTGCGTACGGAAGTACACATAAGTAGACGAAACGCAGTATATTTTGAGATCTACCATATTAGAAGGCCCATCTTATTCATCATAATTTTGACGTCATGCACATAGAAAAGAATATTTTCGACAATGTCATAAATACTGTGATGGATGTCGCCGGAAAAACAAAAGACAACTTGAACGCAAGAAAAGATATGAGAGATATTTGCGGTCGGCCAATACTAGCTGTGGATGCACGCAGTAGGGGACCAAAATCGAAAGCAGTTTATACATTGGATAAGGAGCAGAGGCGAGTTGTTTGTCAATGGTTGAAATCTGTGCGGTTTCCTGATGGATATGCTTCGAACCTCGGGAGATGTGTTGATTTGAATGAATGCAAGTTCACAGGTTTGAAGAGTCATGATTGTCACATCCTGATGGAAAGACTAATTCCAATAGCTTTGAAGGAAGTTCTACCGAACTTTGTATGGGGCGTCATTACAAAGTTAAGCAATTTCCTCCATGATATTTGCTCGACAGTGTTAAAAGCATCGCACATGGAAAAACTAGAGAGAGATATTCCAATTATTCTTTGCAACTTAGAAAGGATATTTCCTCCAGCGTTTTTTGATTCGATGGAGCATCTCTTAGTTCACTTGCCTTATGAGGCCAAAGTTATAGGTCCCGTCCAATTTCGATGGATATATCCATTTGAGAGGTAATGTTTTTTTAAAAATACAGTTCAAATTAGTTTATCATATAATATGTTCCGATAAGCTTCTTTCCATTTCAACTAGATTCTTATATCATTTAAAGAAAAAAGTAAAGAATAAGGCACGTGTTGAAGCTTCAATTTGTAATGCATATATTATGGAAGAAGTGACAACATTTGCTTCATACTATTTTGAGCCACACGTTCAGTGCAAGAGGGGGAGGGCAGGCAGAAATGATGAGGGCCCTATTGATCCCAATTGCACAACATTCTCTATTTTCAATTATCTGGGTTGACCAAGCGGCGCATGTCAGTTTCGTTACTTATCAGGCGAAGAATTTTATGCAGCCCATACTTATATTTTACTGAACTGCCCAGAAGTCGAGCCATACTTCAAGTAAGTGTAAATTTGCAAATATATGTTTTGTGTGTCAAATATTTGCTAATATTTAAATTATTTTTAATATTAGTATTTTCCAAACTTCAATGTTTGGACTACAACAAAATGAGTTTGACCGTTTGTGCGATGAATAATTTGCAGCATGGTTCAAGACATATGTAAGTTGCTTATGGACCAAAACCAAGTTATTAAAATTATATACATCATTTTGTAAAATATATATTATTGACTTTGCATGTGTAACATTAGGTTCACAGTAATTATGATGAAATTGGAGGGCAAGGATTGCTATATCATCTGTCATGGGGTCCACAGTTAAGAGTTCGAAGTTGGCCAGCATATTTTATAAATGGATATAATTTTCATACTCAAGAATATGGAATGGGAAAATCCACAATGAATAGTGGTGTGTCTGTTCGGTCATCTAATGGTGGCAGTTCAGAAGATGATTTTTATGGCTTGTTAGATGAAATCATAGAGATAGAGTACCCTGGACCATTAATGATGCGGGTTGTGTTATTTAAGTGCACGTGGTTCGACCCTGTCAAAGGAATGAAGATGCATACGAAGTTTAATTTGGTTGAAATAAATCACAAGAAAAGGTATATCAAGTATGAACCATTTGTCTTGGCACAACAAGCAATTCAAGTATGTTATGCATCATATCCTAGTTTGAAACGTGACAAAGCTGATTGGTAGGCTGTATGTAAAATCAAAGTACAGAGGAAAATCGAGGAACACTGGAAGGATAGAGCCTACCAACAAGAGGAAGTGTGTAAAACGGTTGAAATTGAGGAATATAACATACCAACTTTACGAGATCTGTGTAGAACAATGATAGATGTGGATCCAACTGAAATTTGTGAATTGAATGTACAAGAATGTTCAGAATTTGATTTTCAGACAGGTGACAAAGACGAGGACGAAGACGAAGACAAAGACGAAAATTAAAATTTTTGTCACAAAACACTACAGATGTGTAATTATTAACGCGACAAGTGCTATTTTGGTTGCTATCATTATTGTTCTTTTTATTATTGTTATTGTGCTTTTTTATTATTGTTATTGTCGATTATTCTTTTTATTTTAATTGATCGTCCGAAATTTTGTCCCTAAATGCCGACAAGTCAAATATTATTAACGTGCCCTAACATTTCCGATATTCTAATTTCCATTGCAAAATTTGAGATGCCAAAATTTTGGACTAAAAAAAGACGTAGCAAATTTAGGACCCAAATAAATGAGATGCTAAATTTTTGACCGAAAAAAAGACGTCGCAAATTTACAACGATCATTTAGTATGTGCATATTTGCGACGGACTATACTGGTTTGTCACAAATTTTGCGAGGGAATTTTTACCGTTCGAAATTCGCGACGGATAATTTAATCCGTCGCAAATTTGCGACGGATTTTTATTTTCGTCGGAAATTTTTTGTCAGTCGAAAATTTGCGACGGACCCAGAAAGTCCGTAGCAAATTTACGACGGACAGTGGAGTTCTGTCGCAAATTTGCGACATTTGTACACCCTCCTCCTCCTCCTCCCCCTTACCCGATGCCGTCCAAGCCCGATCTGCACAGCTCCCCTGCCGCCGTAGCCGTTGCAGCCGTCGCCGTCGCCGCCTAGCCTCGCAGCCGCCCCGCAGCTCCCCCGCTCGTCGCCGCCCAGCCTCGCAGGCCCCTCCTCCCGTCGGCGGTCGCGGGCCAGCCGCCCCGCAGCCCCCTCGCCCGTCGCCCCCCCCCCCCCCGCCGGTCTCGCCCTCAGCCGTTGCAGCCGTCGCCGCCCAGCCTCGCAGTCACCCCGCAGCTCCCCCGCTTGTCGCCGGTCGCCCCGCAGGCCCCCCTGCCGGTCGCGGGCCAGCCGCCCTGTAGCCCCCCGCCGATCACGCCATCGCCCCCGCCCTGCCTCGCTGCCCTCGCCACGTCCAAGCAGCGGCCCGAAGCCTCACCGCCGCCGACCAGCAAACCGACGCCGTCGCCGCCCTCGCCCGCCCGCCAGGAGTCGCCCCACGCCGTCGGCCCGCAGCCGCCGCCGTCACCGTCGCCGCCCACCATCAGCCTGCCGAGGCTCTAGCCAGAGCAGCCCCTCGCCCATTGCCGCCCTCGCCGGAGCACAACCACCGTTGCCGCCGGCCAGCCGCCGCCGACGCCGTTGTTACCGTCATCGCCGACCGGTCGACTAGTCACCATTTGGGCCCATGCCCGTGCCAGGGCCGCCACTGTCCGATCGGCCGATTTTTGTTGTCCTTGAACCAAGTAAGCAACTCCCTAAACCTAGTTAGTATAATTAGGTAATTAGTCGGACTTGTTTAGGGATTATTTAGGATCACTTTTCGTTGGCTAAGTTATGGGTCGATTTCAGGATTGCATGTGGCTTTGATCGATGGTCGACTGGTTAATTTGTATATTATGTAGATGATTAAGCGTTAAATGACGATAGGGTGATTGATTAAGCGTTTTTACAGAAAATGCTTGAAAATTGAACAATTCTATAAAAAAATCATGAAAAATTATGGAAAATTAAAAAAACGGTATATGTTGGCGATAAATATGAAATTTGACCGTAAAATTTTTTTAAAATTTTTAAAAAACTAAAATTTCATAATATCACAAAATGGCAAAAATTATTAATGGGATTCATAGTATATTTGTTCGTAAGAAATTACATGTCATAAACACTCGACATTGACTCATTTCAAGGAAACATTTTCTCAGTCTTTCCATCAAAATGGTAAGCTTCGTCATGTACATCATTATGTGTCTGTAATACGTGTCAATAGTTCTTTACATATTCGCATAAGCTTCCTACTTGTTAGTATAAACGTGGAGGTCACATGCATAGAAGACAAGTCTCTTCCTCGTCCTCGTCCTTATCCCCGTCCCTTTCCTCTTCCCTTGTCCCGTCATCTAACCCTCAACCACAATATGGTCCGTCACAATATGTTTGCCCTTCCTCCAACACTCAACAACATGTTACGGGACTTGGCCACATGCGAACTGAATCTCCTCCAGTTCAATCTCCTTTAGCTCCCTCTCCTTCCGTTCCACCGCATTATTCGGCTAAACAATCGAATATTGACGGAAACACAGGTCAAGAAGATAGCCGATTTTTCATATGCCCATTTGGAGATTCGTAAGTACTTCATTTTTATTTTAGTATATGTAATATTTAGGGCTTTAGATATTAATGTCAACTGAATTGTCGATGTTGCACAATATCCGTATGATTGCAGATTCATGGATGTTCTGTCTGTTGTGAGGGAATTGAACAAAATAGTAAGAAACTTTTGGATGGGGGAGTATATTACTTATAGAAATGTTCCACAAGAAGTGAAAAAAATATGGTGAAATGAGTTCAAGGTAAGTTTTACATATTTTATTTTCTCACTAATTAAGTTTGGTGTAGTATATTGATGGTCAAGAATGATGTAAAGGGACCAGAACAACTCTGTAGTTTTAAATACCTAAAGAACCAGATATTTTCCCCGACATGAACTTTACAAAATCTGTCTATATTTGTCTGGTGCATGGTTATGGATATGTGATCATTATAATAACTTTCAATTTGTATTTTTATTCATTGCAGCGGAAGTTCAAGTGGGAGGAAGCGGAAGATAATGAAGTGAGAAGAATTTTCGATAAGAAAATCGGTGATTTTATGCGAAATGTCATGAATAGAGCGAAGATCAAGCAAATGAAGCCGTCTTTCATTACAGCTGACAATTGGGTGGCAATTAATAGATTTTGGGCATCTGAACAGAATCGGCAACTCTGTGAGCAGAATAAGAAGAATCGATCTTCTAGTTCTAGTGATGGGTCAGCCACATATGCTGGGGGCTCTATCAACATTGCAGAGCATCGCAAACGACTGGTAAGTCTGTTAAATGAGTTATAAGTTAATTTAATTCAATTACTTATGTTTACATTTTGTAGGCACAAGAATTGGGGACGGAACCGACATTTGCAACTACATTTGAACGCACATTTCAAAAGAAAGATAAGATATGGACTGGCGATGGAGCAAAAGCTGTTAAGGTATGTAAGGTTATACTTTGGCTTATATGTAAACTATAATGAAAATCGTGAATGCTTTCAATATTTATGGTAGATATATATATAGTGATTTTATTTTCATCTACATTGTTAATGTAGAAAAAATATGATGAACTTTTAATGAGCAATGCTAGTGGTAGTGATGATTGTCCTGAGTCCGGGCCATCAGTTGATAATATGACATTATGGATGGAGACAACGGGTGGGGTGAAAAAAGGGAAAATATTTGGGATGGGATCGTTGTCAAGGATGTACATGCCGAATAATCGTGGAAGTTCATCATCCACTGCGACTGGTCGAAAGAGGTCACGACAAGACGAGCAATTGACCCAAGAAGTGCATCGTCTGAAAAATTTACTTGTTCATAAGGACGAACAAATAAATAACTTGGAACAACAAATGGCACTCGTTATGCGACACCTTAACTTCAATCGCTATGATGATCCTCCTGTACCTC
Organism: Syzygium jambos; assembly: GCA_031216235.1. Lineage (NCBI taxonomy): Eukaryota > Viridiplantae > Streptophyta > Magnoliopsida > Myrtales > Myrtaceae > Syzygium > Syzygium jambos. The sequence continues at coordinate 7,538,141 of CM062228.1, forward strand.
TAGCCAATCCAATAGGTGATGGGCACAATGATGACCAACACATTAATGCCGAGAATGTTGATGATGATGATGATGATGATGATGATGATGATGATGATTTTCTCCAGACTTTCTAGTTAAAATTCTCAAATCGGGGGTAAGCTTGTTTCATAATCTTGGTTTTTCATAATTTCACTCATATTCATATGTAAGAACATTTATATTCGTCCTGAAATGTTTTTTTGTTACCCCTCTTGTTATTTTATACCTAGTTCCACATCCATGCATAAACGCTTCTTTTTATATTCTAGACTAATTTATGTATCGATATTTCCTCAGGTATCGACAAAAAGTGACTGCTTTTGGTGTCCTGTCATCGTACCAAAGCTGCGTCTTCTTGTGTATGGTTTTTCTGCGTCTTCTATGGTTGTCCCGCCTCTTAGTTCATGTTTTGAATGTATTGTAAGATTGGATATCAAATAGCATCATGTCAGACTCTGCAACTTTCCTTCAGTTATTTGTTTCAATTATATGTCATTGTGGCTGGTTTGTCAGAATCTATGGTTTGTTCGTTTTTCTGTTTCAATTATATGTCATTGTCTCCTTTGTTTGATATGGACAAGAATTTATGGCCAAAATGATGTAAAAATAGCGACAAATATTTTAAGCCAAATTTTGCGATCATTGCAGTTCATCGCTAATTTGCGACGATTACATTTTGCAACGAATTTTGCGACAAAATTTCTGACTAATTTTGCGACGAATTTTGCGACGAAATTTGTGATGAATTTTGCGACGAATTTTGCGACGGATAGCGTTCGTTGCAAAATTTTGCGACGGATTGTATTCGTGGCTAATTTTGCGACGAATTTATTTTCGCCGCAATTTTGCGACGAACTTTTAAATTTTCCGTCGCAAAATTTTGCGACGACCTATTAGTTTTTCCGTCGCAAATTTGATTTGCAACGGATTTTTCCAAATTTTCCGTCGCAAATTTCGTCGCTAATCCGGTGTTTTTTTGTAGTGGTGGTTTAAGATCTCTCTTGTTTCACCAAAGCTCTAGCGCCACATGCCAAATACCTCAAGTGGGCACATGAAGTGGGTCAGTCAGTAATTATGATGCCAAGACTGTAATGCCTCGGGATCTGTTATTGTATATATATTGTTCGCTTTGGGGTACGGGCGCATCGTCATCCCTTTCAAGGCTTTGTTCTTAGTAGCAGCACATCGGAACATCTCTACTTTGAAACGCGTATATACAGATAGAGAACCTTGAACCTTATAAGCCAATCCAGAACTCTCCCTAGGCGATGTGGGACAAAAGACGCTACCCCCCTTCCCTGCGTATGTTTGAGGATCGAGGCGCGGACGCACCGCCATCCCTCCTCCCCGCGCACCGCCGCCTGGGCCGTCGCCTCGGTGAATTAATTCTACTTTTCACATATATATATATATATATATATATATATATATTCTAGAATCACTCTCTCTCTGTTCGGTGCACAGTTCGGTTCATTTCTGCCCCATTCGCCATCCCAAAAGCTTTCTAGGGGCCGCTCTTTGTCTAGACCCTTTAGCCTCGGCGACCACTTCCTGCCCTCGTTGGACCGGATCGTTATAGGCCCACTAGCTTCCGTATGATTCATCCCTGAACCACACACTTATTGGAGGGGGTCCCGCTCTAATACCATAATGTGGCATCCCCGGATTAACTCACTCGATGTATTGTCCGTTTTGGCCCATCTCATACCGAGCCTCACAATTTTGTCCATTAGCGTATAGGCAACCACTTTCCCAGAAGGTTACCCATCCTAGTAGTGCTCTGACCTGGGCTCGCTTAAAGTAAAGCTTGCCGTTATGTCAAAAGGCGTCTCCGTGAGTTAATTCTAAGGATGTCACATAATGGTATTAGATCCAACTCCCCACCGGGTGTGGGGCCACAGAGAGGGCGCTATGCTCGTAAGGGGAGGAGATTATGATGAACCAGGCAGCAGTACGCGGGGAGGAGGAATGGCGGTACGTCCGCACCTTGGTCCTCGGACGTGCGAAGGGAAGGAGGGAAGTGTCTCTTGTCCCACGTCGCCTAGGAGAGAGTCATGGACTGATTTATAAGGTTCGAGGTTCTCTATTTGTACATACGCATTTTAGAGTAGAGAGCTTCCACTGTGCTGCTATTGAAAACAAAGCCTTGAGAGGGATGGCGGTGATTCGCGCCCCAAAGCAGACAATATGTGTACAGTGGCGGACTCGGGGCGTTACAGAGACGATGCCGTAGAAGACGGAGTCCAAAGAATTCTGAGGGGTTGTTCAAATGATAATCGCGATCATCTTCTTCTCACTCAAAGAGCGGGCGTAAAACGGGGCGCCCTAGTCTTCCCTTTTGAGGTTAAAGTAAGGAGAAGCATGCCTTGTATGTTTTGGCGATGATGTCGATACATATGCGTGTTCGGATGGGGACTGTTATATCCAGTCAAAAATAGTTAGATAATAAGAAGAGCTCCGAACACCCTACATACGAATCTCGCTGTTTTTGTAATATGATTGAAACTCGGTTAATAGTGCTACATATGTATTAAATGTCTTTCGAGGCACGAACGCGCTATGTGATGGGAGATTCAATGTTTCTAATTCAACGTATGATATACATAATGATCACGATCATTTAAGTGTATTTTGGGTTACTGTTAAAATCGAAAAGTCCTACTTAAGATTCTGTGTTGCAGCGTTAATTCTCATTACTATAAAGAGAGTAGTTTTGATTAGCGTATTGGGTCAACCGTACTAAGCCATCATAAGTATCTACCTAATCATTTTTCTAACAATTGCAGCTATACATAAATATTAATAGTCACACGTCATAAGGAATTAGAGGCAGATCAGTATGACATGTATCTAGACGTATAGTTGGACGTGCCCATTCTAAAAGTTTATTTTAGGGTTAATATCACGAAAAATTCCAAACTGATATACTTGTAACAAATTTAGCCAAAACTAATTTTTTGACCGCAAAAAACTTTAAATTGGTATACTTGTGACAATGTTACCCTCTTTAGTTTTTATTAAATTTTATCATCAAATTTCTGAATTAGATGACACGTAACAGTTAACGGTGTGTGCTAGTTTGGGGTTTTACCCTCCGTCTGTCACATGTGTACCATTGTGTGATTTTTCGTGATATTAATCTAATTAATGGAGTCTAAATTTGTCACAAATATATGAGTTTGTGGTTTTTGGTGGTCAAAAATTTAATTTAGGGTAAATCTATAACTGGTGTACCCGTTTAGGATTTTTGAAAGTGAAAAATTTAATTTGGAGTAAATTTATTACAGGTATATTAGTTTGTAGTTTTTCGTGATATTAACTTTTTTCTTTTATCCTAATTAGAAATGAAATGAATTCTGTAATCGCAAGCCTTTTAATTACAGCAAAAGTCATAAATGAGTAGCGAACCCTACGCATTTTTATCTTGATCGGATGAGTTTTCCACGTTTTTAAAACAACAAGCCACTTTCGATCGACGACTTGATTCAATGTTTCTATAAAAAAAAAAAGGGATAAGTGCGAGAGCTTAATCGACCGAAATTAAATAATTTTAAAACTCGACTAATTAATGGGGGCAAATGTTTTTTCATGCCCGAACGAATTAGATGACGTAAGGGATGACACAGAAGCAGAGTGACGTGCGCATGGCTGATGCCGGCATGACGATTTTTGGCATCTAGTTGCCACTTGCATGGGATTCGTGTGGTGCGTGGCTGGTCGCTCGCCTTTCATTTTGCTTTAATTGTCTGGGACGTCCGGCCCACCCCACCCCCACACGTTTTGAAATTTGAGGAATTTCGCGCATTGAATTTCAAGATTCATTCGGGCATTCGGTCGTTCTTTTGGCGCACTGCTCTCGTCTTCTCATTGGAAAAATTATAAAATGAGCAATAATTCTGGAGATAATTATTCAAGAACAACGATCAATTCAGTCCTAAACCTTTTAATCATAAAATTTTTGACAATTTTTTAATATAATCCTTCCAACCAAAATTGATAAGCATTTGCTAATGTGGGGGCCCAGTCAGGGGCGTGTCACGTAAGCAAGCGTAGCATAAATTTAGGACTTTTAGGATTATTATCCCAATGATTTAGTCATAGTAGAAACCCATTTTAGAGCCTAAGTAATTAGGGCAATTTTCGGGAAAATTGTCCAAAAAGTCTAAATCTATTAGACTTTTACCAATTGAGTTCTACATCTTTCAATTTTGTCCATTGAGTCCTAAATCTTTTCAAGTTTTGCCAATTAAGTCCGTTTAATCAATTAGCCGAAAAATTGATGACGTGGACACCGACTGTCTTACGTGGCACGACCGACACTGACGTAGACAAATCTTTAATATTTTAATATTTTTTTATTCCAATTTTTTATTAATTTTTTCTTTTTCCTTCCCTTTTCTTTTTATTTTCCTTCCATCTTTCATTTTTTGTTTCCCATAGTGGTTGGTGAGGGTTGTGGCCCTCGCCTGGCCTTGCCCAAATCTAGGTGAGGCCATTACGGCCAAGGGAGAGGCTACCTTGCCCCCAGATCTCACCTAGTGGCCGGCGAGCTCTAGTGAGTCGCTAGCCACTGTGGGAAACAAAAAATGAAAAGATGGAAGAAAAAAAGAAGAAAAAAATTAATAAAAATTTCGAAAAAATATTATTAAAAATTATCCACATTAACGCTATGTCTACGTCAATAATTTCCTATTAAAATCGGCCAGATGAACTCAATTGGCAAAACTTGCAAAGGTTTATGATTCAATTAACAAAATCAAAAGATTTATGACTTTTTTTTGATAACTTTCCCGGCAATTATCTACAAGAAAAAATATATAAAAAAAAAGGTATGGTCTGTTTTTTTTTTTTTTCGGTTGTGAGATTCGAGTTGATCTCTTTCCCTTAGTTTGACCCCCCAAAGGTTAATGTCGAATTGTAATTACGCGCTTCCAGAAAAGAAGAGGTCTACGAGGGGGGTTTGCCATCAAACCATGGTCAAAACCCTAGCTTTTGTTTGATTGAGATTTTTGTCATCGTATTGATTAGTCAAAGTTTATTTTCCAAGTTTCCAAGTGATGGTTGATTAGTATCTTTGCCTTCCAGAACATGTGAACTCTTTTTTGAACAATCCCAAGATCAAATCTTATCTTTTTGTAGGACATATGGATTAGTTTGATCACCTTTTAAGTTAGTCAAACTTTAACCCCCACATTAGAGGCTTGTGTATTTTTTTGTATTATTTAAAAGTTTAAACGGTTAAGTGAAAGTATGATTTGATATTTCGATGTTTGGACGTACCATTTTAAAATCTTTTGCCTTTCTGAAGACAAAAAATTCCTTCTAAATTTTATCGTGGAAATAGAAGATGTTCTTTTTAATGAAGAAATCATGAAAGCAATTTAAGGCGACTTAAAAACGTTAGCATGTTGTGTACTTTTTCTAAATATATATGGCATTCAACGTTAACCAAAACCTACAACTCTAAAATCAAAACAAAAGCCAAAACTCCAACCAAATGCCCATATATATATATATATATAATCTTTTAGCATTTGGAAATTTACTTTAGTGAACCACATGCGGACCATCATAATAATTTCAAAAGAACCCTAGGTAAGCAAACCCTTGGAACCTCGTGCTACATTGCTCAATTATGATATATCTCATGTGAAGAGATTTTTTGTCTGTTGACATCTTGATGTGGTTGTCTTGGGAGGCTTTGCTAATCTCGAACTTTCGGATCATGAGCGGTGTGGAGTAATTGTAATTAATATCGATTATTTTGTAGCCGGTGCGTGCTAGTTGTGATAACGCAAAGATCGGATCACAGGTTATATATAATCGCCCTCCCCGCCCACTATTGGAGGAATGTGGAACTGGGGAATATGACAATTCACATCCACCAAACGACCCAACTGGCTCTTCTGAATTCCCCATGAGCGGGAAAGAAGAAAAGAAGAAGAAGACAAGCTTTATGCTAATGTATTTCTGATTCTTCTGGTGCCGAATGATTGCAATAGTTTAAGTTCATTGCATGCCAGAGCAAGCACACACGTGCACACGCACAGAAAGAAAAAGGTGTAAACTTTGTGAGCAAGTTTTTGGTGGGTCTCACTCTGCTGAGGTTAGGCGTGCTTCACTGTGAATGGACATCATCAGATCGGCTCTTTTGACCATCCTCTTCTAGGGCAACTTTTTCTTCATATAGAACTCGATCCCATCATTCGGTTTGGAAGTTTGATGATATTAGGATGATTCCAGGTTGCGTATCCTGATTTATCTTCGCCAAAAGAGTATTTTCTTTTTGAGTTAATCCTCTTATTTTGAAAGTGTGCTACTTGTGAACGAGCATGTCTCTCATTTGAGTGGAAAATTACCAAAATAAAGTTATAAACTTATAGTATGGATGCCAATTCACTCATAAACTTTTAATTTGACTAATTTATTTCTCAGCCTTTTGATAATTTATTAATTTAGTCATTCCATTTGATTTTGACCGGAAATTATTGATGTGGATGATGGGCGTGCCACGTAGGATAGTTAGTGCTAACATGTAGGGGTGTGTAAAAGAACCGGGAATCATCCGGACCCCTCGAAACCGGACCAGAATCGATGGTTTCTAAGGGAATCGATCCAGTTTTTAGTTCCAATTTTTGGGAACTGGTGGATACCGGTCCGATTCCTAGTTTCAGGTGTAGAACCATCCACCTGTCCATCTTGACAAGACTGGTAGTATAATAATAAATATAATATATTTATTTAATTTTAATTTTTTTTAAAAAAAATCCTAAATCCCTAAACTAAACTTAACTCGCTTAACGCTCACTATCACGCCCCAAACCCTCGAACGCACGAACATCCTTTTTCGGTCGTGGAATTGCAACGTTTCAGGACGTGTCGCCGACCCATTCATTTTATCTTTTAATTATGCACATATGGAAGCACAACATCTCCATATAACAATAACAGGGATAGAAAAGCAAACATACAATAAATATATATACATACATTAATAGCAGTACATCATGAATTAATATATTACAAGTCCATCACTCAATCCTTCCTGATTACAATCACAAAGAGTAAGGGGTTAACTTAGCTCATCTAACCACGGGGACAATTTCAAAAGGTGTTCCCCCTTAAAACAACCAGTTCCCATAGAACACAATGCGTGCTCATACCCGGCCAGTGAAGGCTTCAGGCCTTGCCTAGTGGCCAGCAAACCCTCATTGGCCACAATGACAAAAAAATAATAAATAAATAATTCAAAAAATAAAAAAATTTAGAATATTTTTTAAAATGATAAAAAAAATTATCTATATTAGCGCCGACCGTGCCATATAGGATGACAAATGTCCGCATTAGCGATGTCCGGCCAAAATTGACAAAAGGTTTAGGACAGTGGTCAAATTAAAAAGTTTACAACTGAATTGGCATCTATACAATATATTTTTGACTTTTTTGTTTTTTTAATTTTCCCCTTGTTTGAGCTCCCTATATGACATCTAATTTGGTGTAAAATCCCGTTTTAGTTGTAGTTTAACTCATTTTTTCTGCTATCGAGATAGTAGCAAGTAAGCCCAATAGAAAAATATATCTTGTGCCCCACATAGGATGTACATGATAAATGTTTGCTGAAACTGCATTATTCTCTTTTCATGGCCCTGCCAGTCCTCATGTTGGAATTTAAGTAGCTCTATGTCAAGCCATCGAATGGGCTAATTTTAACTAACGCAGTTCTTGATGATCAGATAGGCTAGAATAAAGGGCTCGTATAGGCCCCTATTGTTTGATCTAATATCGTCGGGGGCCCGAATTCCATTGGTCCTTGGTTTGACCTCCTGCAGTGGTCCTCGCTTTCAATAAAGCGGAGCGGGGCCTCACTCGCTTGGCGTGCTCCTAACGTGGGCGTTTTTCAAGGATAAGATCTCTGCTTTCTTTAGTGTTTTTTTGGGAACAAGCGCTCTGGTAAAGTAAAAAAATAAGTTCATTCATCAGATACTATAGTCCATCTCACGGGACCTTTCCTAATTCCACCAGCATCACAGAATTGGTTCTCATCAATCACAACATCTTCTTGATTTTCCCAAGTTGATGTCCATTGAAGGTAAAAACTTTTAAGGATCTTTAGAAGGCCCATCGACTGTGTAGAAAGCTTTCACGATATTTTCGTCACATGAGTAACATGTGTATCTCGAGTCGATTATCGAATTAGGTTTTTCTTTGATGAGAAATATCCAAGGGGACCAGATAGAAATCTTTGAAAATGGGTGCATGTTGTCGGGCCTCAACGTTGGCCGATAAATGCTCTCTAGAAACCGCTACTCGCGGGCTGCTTTTGACCGCCTTTCTGTCTCTTTTGTCCTTCTGTTTTTCCTGTTCTGGGTCAAATGGTGTTTGTGGTGTCTGGTGGGAAGACGATTCTTCACGGATTATCAGTGTCTAAATCTGGTCGTCAGTCAACACTCGAGTTCATTTGACCATCACGGATTCACATACTCTGCATAGCTTATCTTTCTTCTCGCATTTCGTTCACATTTGCTTTTGTGATATTTTCCGGCAGGAATTGATGTTTGATGGCCTCCATGTTTAGACTCACCTCCATCCATTTGGTGTTACTAGAGAACCAACATTACAAAAAAACATGTTTTTTCTGACGAAATTTCCAACGAAAAATTTGAAAAAATTCGTTGGAAAACGAATTTCCAACGAAAAAAAATTCGTTGGTAATAGGTCGTCGCAAATTTTTCTAACGAAAAATTTCAATTTTCGTTGGAAATTTGCGACGAATTTTTTTTCGTTGGAAAATTCGTTAGAAAACTCGTGGCTAAATTCGTTGGAAAAACTACAAATTTTTTTTTGGTCGAAAAATCGTGAAAAATTTTTTTCCAACGAAATTTTTTTTTTGGTCGAAAAATCGCCCTCGCTGCCGGCGAGGGCTAGCCTCGTTGCCGGCGAGGGCCGAGCTCGAGCTCGCCGGCCATGGCGAGCTCGGCCCTCGCCATGGCCGGCGAGGCCTAGCCTCGTCGCGGGCGAGCTCGGCCCTCGCCGGCCATGGCGAGGGTCGAGCTCGCCATGGCCGGCGAGCTCGAGCTCGCCCAGATCTGGGCGACCTCGAGCTCACCGGCGACGGCGATGAGGTGGTTGAGGCGGCGGGCGAGGTGGCGGCCCATGGTGGCATCGGGGGCGCCGACCGCCGCGGGGGCCTGGCCCTGGATGGCCGCGGCGGCGCCTTTGGGGAGGGAGCCGATGTCGCCCGAGGGGGGCTTGCAGGAGTTGTAGGAGTTGGTGTCCATGGCGCCGGAGCAGGAGCCGGAGCCGGAGCCAGAGCCGGAGGAGGAGGGGAGGCGGTGGGGGAGGACGCAGAGGGGGAGGCGAAGGGAGAAGGTGAAGGCGAAAATGTTGTTCGCGGAGAGAGAGAGAGAGAGAGAGAGAGAGAGAGAGAGAGAGAGAACGTGGAAATTGATACTTATGGGAATAATGAGCGCGAAAATGTTGAATAAGGAAGGAGTAGGGTTTTCGTTGAAAATTTCCAACGAATTTTTCAACGAAAATTGTACAAACTGAAATAATTGCCCGGAAAATTGAAATTCGTTGGAAAATTCGTTGAAAATTTCCAACGAAAATTGTACACACTGAAAAAATTCCCCGGAAAATTGAAATTCGTTGGAAAATTCGTTGGATAATTTCCAACGAATTTTCCAATGAATATAAAAAATGCGGAACAAGACCGATTTTTTTTAATTCGTTGGAAAATTTGTTGGAAATTTCCAACGAATTTTCCAACGAAAATTGTACACACTGAAAAAATTCCCCGGAAAATTGAAATTCGTTGGAAAATTCGTAAAAATTCCCCGGAATATTGAAATTCATTGGAAATTTCCAACGAATTTTCCAACGAATTTCAATTTTCCAGGGAATTTTTTCAATGTGTACAATTTTCGTTGGAAAATTCGTTGGAAATTTCCAACGAATTTTCCAACGAATATAAAAAATGCCGAACAATACTGGGTTTTTTTGAATTTGTTGGAAATTTCCAACGAATTTTCCGACGAAAAATTTTTCGTTGGAAATTTCCAACGAATTTTCCTTTTCGTTGGAAAATTTGTCGCAAATTTGCGAAGAAAATTTTTTCGTCGCAAATTTTCGTGGCAAAAATCCGGTTTTTTTGTAGTGCAATGACGACTTGGAACTTCCTCCCAATCCCGGGGCATATGTTTTCCTCCATTGCAGGTCCGAAGAATCGTGCGAAAACCGTTTTTTTGGTTAGTGTAAGTTATGTATATAACCATATGCAAATACATCAAGAAGTAAATTTAGGTGATATCCATATTGGTAAATCCGCCAATCAAAAGCCTTGCTAGAAGAAGCTTTCTCACATTCTCTAATAGAGAACACGGAAGCATGCCTCTTTTGTAAAGTCTTCTTGGTTGAAAGAGAATCGATCTGAATAGAAAGTTTTGGCGAAAACCTAAAAGTGGTTGGAGGCTTGGATACTCTCAACCTCATCTCCCTTAAATTGACCTTATACCCTAAAAAACTTTAAAGTTTAGTTTTTTCCAAATTTTAACTTTTATATCATAAAAAATCTCCAATTTTAGGTAAAATTCCAATTCTACCATAATTTTTTTGTCCCATAAAAATCCCTCAACTTTAGGTCATGTCCCAATTCTATCTTAAAATGCCCTGTTGTCCTATGAAAAATCCCAAACTTTAAATCTTGTCCCAAATTTATTGTCCAGTCCCAGTTTTACCCTAAAATTTTTACAGTCTTATAAAAACCACAAACTTTTACTTGCGTCACAAATCTGCCCCCATTAATCTTCCATCCAAAATTTTTCATTGATAACTGAGAGATGAAAAACTCTTAAGCACGAGTTGTTCGAGCGTCTTGAGCGCGAGAAATGGAACATTTCCAAATACAAGAGATCAATAAGCACAAAATCACTGAGGGTGATTTTGACGGAGGGTTAATGGAGAGCAGATTCAAGACTTATGTAAAAGTTGGTGATTTTTTAAGAGACAAAAAAATTAAAGTGAAATTAAAACTAGGTCTAAAGCTGGGATTTTTTTGATGAAACAAAAAAAATTATGGTAGAATTGGTAGGTTGAGACAAAAGAAGTTTAAGATAGAATTGGGAGTAAATCTAAAGTTAGAGATTTTTTATGGGACAAAAAAAGTTTAGGATAGAATTAGGACATGACCTAAAGTTGAAGGTTTTTTACGAGACAAAGGTAAAATAGCTATAAGAACTAAAGTTGGAGGATTTTTAGGGTATTAGGCCCCCTTAAATTACACACGACTTTGATCAATCATATTTTTTCCCTCTATACGACAATCTTCGTATAGATATAAAAGAGTAAAACAAGAACAAAGTAGTGTAGCCATGTATCTTCTGGATTATAAGGAAAGAGAGTGTCATATTAAACCAGTGTTTTGCTTGTGTGCGGAGTGTGACTCTTATTTGGGCTCCCCTATAAGCATATTGTTATATAAAGTTTGATTTGATTTGAGATCCCGTTTCAGTTGAAGTTGAACTCCTTTTTTATGCTATCGAGAGAGTAGCAAGCAAGCTCGTCGCAGATAGATATCCTGTACCACACCTAGGATATACATTATGGATTCTTGCTAAAACTATTTTATCCTTTTCTCCTAGCCCTATTGGTCCTTCTGTTGGTATTTGAATATTTCCATCTCAAGCCAATGAATAAGCCAGTTCAAGCAACGCGCCTATTGAGTATAAGACCTGCTAGAATAAAAGTTAGTAAGGCCCCCTATTGTCTCTTCTAATATTTATTGGAGCCCGGACTTCCATAGGTCCTTGGTTTGGCCTCCGGATTGTGATCCTCGCTTTTAATAAAGCGGAGCGGAGCCATTGCTCAGCATACTCCTAAGGTCGGGAAAATTGTCAAAAAAGTTCTAAATCTATTGCACTTTTTCCAACTCAGTTCTAAACCTTTTCAATTCTTGTTAATTGAGTCCATTCGGTCAATTTTGGCCGGTCGGCGCTGACGTGTCAGTTTTTTAGATTTTTTTAAATTTTTTAAATATTTTTGTTTTTTTTTTTTCTAACTTCTTCCCTCTGGTCGATCCGACGACCGGCCAGAGGCAAGGGCCGGCAAGGTCAACCTCGCCGGCCTCTGGCGAAGCTCGCCCTTGTCGGCCACTAGCGAGGGTGAGGCTGACCTCGTTGTTGCGACCCAAGCAAGGGAGATGGGTCGCAACGGCGAGGTCGGCCTCGCGTTGGTTGGGCAAGGCTTGACCTTGCCTAGATTTGGCGAGGTCGTTCTCGCCGTCGACTACATCACGACGGCAAGGTTGGCCTCGCCTTTGCTGGGCGAGGTGACCTTGCCCAGCTAGGGGCTGGCAAGGCTCACCCTTGCTAGTGACTGGGGCAAGCTTCGCCAGAGGTAGGTGAGGAAAGAAGGCCAAAAACAAAGAAAAAGAAAAAAAGGAAAAAAATTGAAAAAAAATTAAAAAATTTTAAAAAATATTTAAAAATTGTCACGTCAGCGTTGACTAAATGGCCAGCGCTCACATTAGCTCTAGACGGCCAAAATTGACCAGATGGGCTGAATTGACAAGAAGTGAAAATGTTTAGGATTCAATTGGCAAACTTAAAAGGTTTAGGACTGAATTTACAAAAATATAATAGGCTTAGGACTTTTTGGACAAATTTTGCACTAATGTCGGGGTCCTTCAAGAATATGACTTGACAAAATCTTTTGCACCTACTGATGTGCACAACACATAGAAACAATCATCGTCAGAGAGTTCAACTTTCATGCACGCACATGCGTATAGATAGTTCAGGATTGCATTGTTTGCATCTCTTCTTGTTTTGTGTTTTCATGAACAAGTGCTCATTTCACTATGGCGCATCCACGTCCAATGCATTTCTTATCTTCTTACTCGCGTCTAGTTGTCAATGCCTTTACGATGTTTTGCAGCGGAAACAGACTGTTCTCATTGCTGCGACCCATAGACATGGAATTGGATGTGTTAAATTATGTCTCGATTTTGAACCTGAAAAGGAAAGTTTCTTAATTCTAGTAGGTTTCCTATTTTGAATAAGTTTCTTAATTGAATGGTTTCCTAATTGAAAAAGGTTTCCTAATTGGAGAAGGTTTCCTAAAAGGAGGTTTCCTAATTTGGATTCAATTCTTGCCTATAAATAAGAAGGGGATGTTATTTGTGAAGATCATTAAAGAGGAGCTTCTGCTTGAAGATATCTGAGTGTGTTGTAGTTGATTAAATTCTCGTGGTAAGAATTTGTGTCAATTTATTTGTGAGATCGAGATATTATTTCGTGAGGAATTGTGGGGCTAAACACTGTGTGAGTTATTGGGTGTAATTGGGGCTTGGAAAACACTTATAGTATTTGAGTGGTTCCAGTACTTGTATTTTCCGTTGTATTGTTTGATATATAGTGAAATTCTATGTTGCTCTTCCCATGGACGTATGTCATTACGACCGAACTATGTAAATCCGATGTCCCATTTATATTCTTGTTCTGTCTATTTTACTATTTGATCGTTTGCTTCGACAACAATTGGTATCAAAGCAAGGCTTGGTTAAGTTGAAGCGAATTGATGGCGACAGAAGAAGAAAAAGTGAGAATCGACATATTTGATAGGACTGACTTTGTTTTCTAGAAGATATAGATTGAAGATCATCTATATTAGATGAAATTGTACTTGCCCTTATCTAGAGAGAAGCTAGAGACGAGTAAGCAAGCTGACTGGAAATTGCTAGATAAACGAGCTTTGAGTGTTATTTGACTGACGTTGGCTTGTAACGTCACGTTTAACATCCTGAAAGAAACAATCATTGCGGGGTTGATAGAAGCCCTATCATGCACGAGAAAATTATAGGCACGAGGTACAAACCTCCCTAACAACCATGGCGTCTAGATTGGTACCTTTCTTGCCCTGTTGCGTGTACAAGCAAGCCACGTCACTAGCCCCATTCACGCACATCTTCCCAGCAACATGAATCTTTCAGCAGCTGGTCGCTGTTCGCAGACCTCTTGCTAAAACTTCCAATCTTCTTCCACCTCGTAGAGGACAACCCCGAGCCCGAGCCCAGCCCATTCGCTGCTACCAAAGGTGTCAATGGGTCAGGTCGAGTCAAGTTTTCATGATGCCCGACCTGACCAGATATAATGATCATATGTGTTTGGCCCGGCCCAAGACAAGACCCAAATAAGATACAGCTGCACGATCAGATCGGGTTGGGTTTGGCCGGGCTTGGTCGGGTTTCGTGTTTCATATTTTTATTTTAAATTAATGTTAAGTTACAGCAGCTTCCGCCTCGGCCTCGGCCGTAGCCGCCTCCTCCTCTTCCTCCATACCTTCCTCCCCCACCACCACCGTAGCCGACCCGCCGTAACCGCCCCTGCTGTAGCTAAGGATCCTTTGGGTTAAAGAAGACATAAACCAGGATGAAGAAGACACCAGGCCAAGCAGCTGAAACGCCTCCATTAAATGCAGAATTTCGAAAATTATTGACAATGATTTCAAAGATTGCAAAAAATCGCTCCACTTACCTACCTTCATATCTGAAAGACTGAACCCTTTTCAAACATAAGCAAATGTAGATGAATATAACATATAAAATTCTTCATTCACTGACGTTGGACAATCGAAAATAACCAAAGGAAAGAATCCTCGACGGTCTTGAAATCGATGAGGATAATGAGTTGCACTTGATCTAGAACTTGACGGCCTTGCCCTCGGCAAGGCTGCGAAAGCCCTCAGATTGGATGGAGGACTGGAGGACGAAGAGATTCTCGAAGCCGTTGTCGAGGGTTATGAAGCCGAAGCCCTTCTGGTCGCTAAACCACTTGACCTTCCCTGTGATTCTTTCGACATTGGCCCCTTTCGGAATCGACTTCGTTGCCTCAGGAACAGCAAATAGCAACAAACCCCACCTACCCAAAAGAAGCGAGAGTGTGTGAGAGAGATGTGGAAGAGAGATGTTTCATTGTTTGGGTTGGGCTGGGTACCCGAGCCCAATAAACCCAAAACAATTGGGTATTATTTTGATTGTTACCCCAACAAGCCGAGGCTCAACCTGACCCAATATGAAAATTTTCGGGTCGGGACGGGTTGAGTCGGGTCAGATCATGTTTGACTGGGTTATTTTGACAGCCCTAGCTGCTACGGCAGCTGACATGGGATCTCCCTCCGCCGCAACCCCCACCATGTTCCTGCCCTGCCCTCCTGGCGTCGAACAGCAAGAACCCAATTCGATTCCTCCCGCGAAAAGAATCCGGACAACATAGTCTGAGGGCTAAATAACCTCAGAACTTTTGCAGGACCATCTCTTCTGAAACGTACGGTTCTTGTGGTCGGGTCAAAACACAAAACAAGAATCGAGCTACAAAGTTAAGAAGTGGGGTTATCGAAATTAAAAGAGAAGATCGGGAGGAATTCGAAAACGGGCGGTAGGAGGGTGGTTGGATTATAAATGCCAGCTCAAGAATCACACCTAAACCAATCGGTGATCACAATCAAATCCCCCACGGAGAGCGACAGAGAGCGACAGAGAGAGTCAGAGAGGAGGACCGGGGGGAGGTCGTGCACACCGACTATACAAGCCTCACGACCTTTAAAGAAAGTGGCGTTATTGCATCCAGAGGAGCAGAAGCGAACAAGAATTGCTGATAACGATAGAGCAGGTGTCGGGCGATGGTGGTGAGCTTTTCTTGGTTTTCTTTATTGCGGCTCCTGAGATAACAAAAGAGCAAATGGAGCGGACGATCTACAGAGCCTTTTGATCTGATCTTGCATCCATGGGAGTGGGGGAGTGAGCTTACGTTAAGCTGCTGTTCCTACGGACTGAGGTCAAACGTGTGTGTGTGTGTTTTGTCTATCGTTTCTTTTGCCTGTTTCCGGTTTCTCTCTCGAGTGACCCACGCCTTTCCAGAAGTCAAAATGGTCGGGCTTTTGAAAAAAATTTTCTCGGTTCGGTCAAAGGGGACACGTGGCGGGGCCTTGCAGGTGGAATTGGACCATGACCGCACTTCTATAAAGAGGAGCGACCTTTCTCTAATCGTCGCTTATTGTAAATTTGATTCTATTACATACTTGGACATGTCGAACTCACCTACAACATTGGATTTTCGTTGGGTGGATTGGCCCACCGCAAATTGGGCTCCCCCAAGAAAAGAGAAGCAGAAATTCTGAAATAATTAGTCATCGTCTAAAAAGTCATAAATCAATTGCACTTCTACCAGTTCAGTCCTTTAATTATCTCAATTTTTTTATCAAATAATTGAACTTTTTCACGTTTTCTCAATTGAGTTTATCCAGCCAAATTTAGCCGATCATTGATGTTGATGCTGGCCATGGCACATCTGGCGTTAATTTATATAAGTTTTAATAATATTTTAATAATTTTTCGATTTTTTTATTTTCCTTCTTTACTTTTTTCTTTTTTTTCCTTTTCTCTTCTCTTCTTTTTTTTTCTTTTTTCTTTTTCTCTCTGTCGGCCTCAGGCAAGGATCACCCTCGCCTAGGCGACCAAGGGTCTCCCTTACTGGCCTTGCCCTTGCTTGCTCTGGCCTAGACAAGGGTGACCCTCGCCAACCCAGTCACAAGAGTCCCTCTCCTAAGGCCAGTGATGGAGACCCTCGCCAGAGGCTGACGGAGGGAAAAAGGGAAAAAGAAAAAAGAAAAGGAAAAAAAGAAAAGAAGAGAAAAAGGAAAAAAAAAGGGGTAAAGATGGTAATGAGAAGAAAAGAAGAGAAAAGGAAAAATAAAAAATTAATAAAAAAATTTAAAAAATATTATTAAAAATTGTCTACATCAACAGTGGCTATCCTACGCATCGGCCTTGCCATGTAGGACAACCGTCATCTACGTCAACGATTTCCGTCAAAATTGAGCGGATGGATTCAATTAGCAAAACGTGAAAAGATTGCGAACTCAATTGGCACAATTGAAAATGTTTAGAATTGAATTGGCAAAAGTATAATAGGTTTAGGATTTTTTGGATAATTTTTACAAATTAAAAATATTTTCATTATGGGAAAATATTACCAAAAACCTCAAATTATGCCACTTATGATAAATTTACCTGAATTTTTTTTGTGATAAAAAAAACCTCAAATTATGCCACTTGTGACAAATTTACCATGAGCTTTTTTTTGTGACACGAAAAACCCTAAACTATGCCACTTGTGACATATTTACCCCACAATACTTTGGCATAGTTTAGGGTTTTTTGTGTCACAAAACAAATTCATGGTAAATTTGTCACAGGTGGCATAGTTTGGAATTTTTCATGTAAAAAAAAGTTCAAGATAAATTTATCACAAGTGATATAGTTTGGGGTTTTTTTGTGTCATCGAAAAAAGTTCAGGATAAATTTATCACAAGTAGTATAGTTTGGGATTTTTGGTGGTATTTTCCCTTTCATTATTGATAACAATTTATATCTAAATATTTTTATGGTTGATGAATATATTTTTCGTTCATTCATTTTTATAAATATAAATGATTATTTTTAGGAAAATTTTGTCTAACTCATTTCTTTTATACGAAACAAATGGAGGCCAAGAGTCTTGTTGAAAAGGGTACTTGATAAGTATATTTAAAAAAGAAATTGATTTTTAATGCAGTGGTTACACATGACACGAGACATACTGCATTGGAAATTGCAATCTTTTTTCTTGAATGATTGTTTAACGAGTGCCCTCAAAATGCTCGTTAACTAAAATCTATCCGTTAAAGTAAAAGAGTGGTGTATAGGAAGCGGTCGACGTGGCCTCTTCTCACCTAACCTAGAAATAATGTAGTATTAGAAGGTATAAAAAGAATTTGAATAGTGAAGAGATGACCATGAATTGACAACAAAGCAATGTCCCATCTTGAGAATGCCTCATTATTCTTAATTTACGCATACATTTCAATCTTATTTCTCGCCCAAAAATATAGATATTTTATCTAAAAATAGGGCATAAAATCACTCCAAATAATTAAAGGATGATGTGGTCTCTTCATAAGCTTTCAATGAGGTTAATTATACTCAAATTGTCACAATTTAAAACATTTATACTTTTTATTTACAATGTATTATCATTTGGAAAAGTGAAACACTGACCATTCTTAATAGTATCTTAAACCTCATGATAAAAGAAATAGATTTTCTGGCATCATCGCTTGTTTATCTTAGTCTGGCCAAGTCAATAATCAAGGTACAATCTTGATTGATGTGAGTATTTATGTTACACGAGATGACAACATTTTACTCTAGGGCTAATTTTATTTCCCAACCAACAAACTAGCGCTCTTAATTTGATTGAGCTATCTATACCTTATGTTTACTTGTTCTTTGTTCTGGAAAAAGAAGAATCAAAATATTTCACCTTAGATGGATATTATATTGAGAGCTAATGTATTCGTGCAAACATTATAGATAATTGCGTAATGTTTTACCCCCATTCATGTAGAAGTCATTTTTAATGTTCAAAGTAAAATAAAGTACCAAATGAAAATTAGTGAAGGAATTGTGATATTGTAGGCTACCGAAAATACACGTGGGAAATTTTTTTCTTTTAAATATATATCAAGTTTAAGTCTAATTTATGATGTCATCAAAGGATATATTACATGAATGGTATCTAAATATCCTGAACTGTTGAAAAATATTTAATTATTAATTATTTAGTAGATTAATAGATGATGGACAAAATTGTGTAGCCTATTTCTCAAATGATCGATAAATTATGCGCAATGTGCAAATTAATCAAGTTAGTTTGTCATTAGTGTGTTTGACTGCACGACAAATAAAAAACCATTTTGTTAAGCTAAAGAGTATGAAAATCAATTGCTTTATTCAAAATGCCAACGATAAAGCATAATTGCCTTTACCAAAAAAAAAAAAAGCATAATTAGTTTAGTTCAATAAATCGTAATGTGCTAATAAATTGCACCATCTACGAGAAAAAAAACGCGAAAAGATAATTTTTATTGTACTTTCACCATGTTTTTATTTTCCCATGTATAGCACGGGTCTTTTTATAATTTGATTTAAGGGGAAATAATAGCTCATAGCTCTCTCCACGGGTCTTTTTAGAATTACTTCTATTTTTTTTGTAAGTGCATTGAAATTCTTAAAACTTGTTACGAAAGTACAATTGAGTTCTAAAATTTGTAAAAAAGTACAGTCAAGTCCTAAAACTTGTCAAATTGATGCAATCAAGTCCTTTTTTTAATTCAGTCCAACTTGACTAATGGAAAATGCTGATGTGACTTTTTTTTTAAAAAATATTTGCTCTCTTCTATGTGGCGATGATGTGGCTAAAATATGAAACATAAGACTAGAATGACATTGTTTTGGTTCAAATCTTATTTTTTAAACAAATTTTATTTAAATTAAATGAAAAAAAAGATAAATTAAAAAGGGACAGTTGAAACAAGGTCACTGAGGGTTGACGATCGCGAGTCGATGAGGCCAGATTCGGGAGGTCGATGTGAGATCTTAGATTGGTGATGGTCGTCGAGGCTCTCGTAATGCCAGCCGAGGGTCACATGACACTCGTGCTCAATTTTGAAACCTAATTGATGTAGTCGAGGGTCGCCTGAGCGCAACCAAGTTTGAGACTCGAGGCTTGTTGTCTTTGTCAAATGTGGCTTGCCTGAGGTCATGCGACCCTGGTGTTGCATCGCCTAGGGTCGCTCAACCTCGGCAATGGTCGCTTGGGTCTTGCAACTTTGGCAGCCCTCGCTAGGTTTGAGCCACACTTGCAAGCCCATATCTAGGCTTATGAGGTCGCACAATCTTGGCATCGCCTCATCTGGGATCGCGAGACCGCGATGACTGTTGTGACCAGACCTTCCAGACGACTCAAAGCTGTGGTTGTTGCAATTTCTATTTTTATTTTAACCAAATTCCCAAAACCCTATAACCGAAAGTCCTTTGTGTTAATGTGAAGGCATTTCCCAAAAGCTTTCCCGAACGTGTTCTTAATCTCCAACCCCAGTTATGTGGAAACCTAACACACCTCAGGGGCAGGACATTCAACAGCAGGCTTACCAAAACATGGAAGTCGAAAGATGAAGAGGTCAGCAATTCCATATCTCTCCATGTTATTTTTACAAGAAAACAATAATTGCAGTGGAGAGAGTTTATAGTCTTGGTCCAAGCAAAATTAAGAATTCTCCCCGTGCGTTTCACGCTCTCATTTGTCAACAGCCGGCAAGCGGAGCTGATCAAATGGCTCTTTGAATGATCTTCTTTCCATCCTTTGCCTCTCACAAGAGGCAAATTTTGTCGTTCTTTAGTGAAAAGCTGGGGGTAACCCCCAAAAGTCAAGATGGGCATGTGCTTGTGCCCTGTGGAGTAGCCGGTGTGCTATTGACGCTTTACACACTCAAACGGTCAATTTGGATGTGATCCAAGGCAGATTCATTTGTGGATTAGACATGGACCATGCGGTTGAGATGTCTCAATCAACCAGGTTGCAAAGGTTAAGTCAGTCTTTTAGAATTTGTGCAATATTTCAAGAGCAATTAGTTATTTAAAAAATTTCCTTAAATTTATAATTGAAACTTGAGTAACAGTTGGTGGCATTAAGGTTGTTGCCATCTGAGGCATATGAACCTCCTCATCCCCCCCCCCCCTCTCTCTCTATTTTTTTTTTAGGATAAAAGCCACCAAAACTCCTAAACTATATCCACTGTGGCTCATTTATCATAAATTTTTTTCCGTGACATCACAAATTTTAAACTTGTACATGTGTGACATATTTACCCTCATTCAAAGTTGATAACTGTTAAATATCTGCCTACATGGACGTCAAAAAGTAAACGGCATTGACATGAGTGAAATAAAAATGTCATTATTTTTGTTAGAAAATTATCTAATGGAACCTTGACGGAGGATGGTAAATGTATAACATAAGTACATTTTCGTAGTTTTTTATGTTATAAGAAAACACTACAAAAAAACTGAATTTTTGCCACGAAAATTTGTGACGAAAAAATTTTCGTCGCAAATTTGCGACAAATTTTTCAACGAATTTTGTGACGTTTTTCGTTGGAAATTTCCAATGAATTTTGCGACGAAAAATTTTTCGTTGGAAATTTCTAACGAATTTTGCGACGAATTCAAAAAAACCCGGTATTGTTCGGCAATTTTTATATTCGTGGGAAAATTCGTTGGAAATTTCTAACGAATTTTCCCACGAATTTCAATTTTCCGGGAAATAATTTCAGTGTGTACAATTTTCGTTGAAAAATTCGTTGGAAATTTCCAACGAATTTTCTAACGAATTCAAAAAAATCCGGTATTGTTCGGCATTTTTTATATTCATTGGAAAATTCGTTGGAAATTTCCAACGAATTTCAATTTTCCAGGCAATTATTTCAGTGTGTACAATTTTCGTTGGAAAATTCGTTGGAAATTTCCAATGATTTTTTTTCGTTGAAAATTTCCAACGAATTTTTCAACGAATTAAAAAAAACCCGGTATTGTTCGGCATTTTTTATATTTGTTGGAAAATTCGTTGAAAATTTCCAACGAATTTTCCAACGAATTTCAATTTTCCGGGCAATTATTTCAGTGTTTCCAACGAATTTCAATTTTCCGGGCAATTATTTCAGTGTGTACAATTTTCGTTGAAAAATTCGTTGGAAATTTCCAACTAATTTTTTTCGTTGAAAATTTCTAACGAATTTTTCGACGAATTCAAAAAAACCCGGTATTGTTCGGCATTTTTTATATTCGTTGGAAAATTCGTTGGACATTTCCAATGAATTTTCCAACGAATTTCAATTTTCCGGGCAATTATTTTAGTGTGTACAATTTTCGTTGCAAGATTCATGGGAAATTTCCCATGAATTTTGCAACGAAAACCCTACTCCTTCCTTATTCAACATTTTCGCATTCATTATTCCCGCAATTCTCAATTTCCACATTCTCTCTCTCTCTCTCTCTCTCTCTCTCTCTCTCTCTCTCTCTCTCTCTCTCTCCGCGAACAACCTCCATTGCAATCCCTCGCTTCACCTTCGCCTTCACCTTCTCCCTCCGCCTCCCCCTCTGCCTCCTCCCTCGCTGCCTCCCCTCCTCCTCCGGCTCCGGCGCCATGGACACCAAGATCGGGGCCCTCAACTCCTGCAAGCCCCCCTCGGGCGACGTTGGCTCCCTCTCCAAAGGCGCCGTCGCGGCCATCCAGGGCCAGGCCCCTGCGGCGGTCGACGCCCCCGACGCCACCATGGGCCGCCACCTCGCCCGCCGCCTCGTCCAGATTGGCATCACCGACGTCACTCTGTCCCCGACGACTTCAACCTCATGCTCCTCGACCACCTCATCGCCGTCGCCGGTGAGCTCGAGGTCGCCCAGATTTGGGCGAGCTCGAGCTCGCCGGCCATGGCAAGCGTTCTGGGCGAGCTCGAGCTCGCCGGCCATGGCGAGGCCCAGCCTCGTCGCCGGCGAGGGCCGAGCTCACCGGCGACGAGGTTGGCCCTCGCCGGCCATGGCGAGCTCGGCCCTCGCCGGAGACGAGGCTGGCCCTCGTCGTTGGCGAGGGCGATTTTTCGACCAAAAAAAAAAAATTTCGTTGGAAAAAAATTTTCCACGATTTTTCGACCAAAATTTTTTTTTTGTAATTTTTCCAACGAATTTAGCCACGAGTTTTCCAACGAAATAAAATTCGTCGCAAATTTCCAACGAAAATTGAAATTTTTCGTTGGAAAAATTTGCGACGACGAATTACCAACGAATTTTTTTTCGTTGGAAATTCGTTTTCCAACGAATTTTTCCAAATTTTTTGTTGGAAATTTCGTCGGAAAAAACATGTTTTTTTGTAGTGAAAAGTTTAGGTATGTCACAATGGGTATAGTTTAAGATTATTTTTTTTTTTTTAGATTTTTCCTTTTTTTTATAATTAAGAGAACCCTAATAATCCATTTGTCCTAACATGAAAGCCCCCAATGGATTAGATCCGTTCTGCCTTGGACCAAATCCCTTTGTGCAAGTATTTTGGGCGGTGGATGGGGCATCACTTTTCTTAAGTTAGTGTAATACATGGACATGGATTTTTATCTCTCCATAAAGGAATAAAATCTGCTTTTCAGCTAAGTAATTTTGAATTTAAAATGCGTGGGAAATTCGAAAAAAATAAAAATCCAAATTACCTTTTATGAATTCTGCATTATGTAAGATATATGACCACAAAAAGCAACAAAATCCATTTTATGACCAATTTTTGTGAATAATAATGACTAAGATAACCGATTGGTCATATGTACTTTGTGGGACTGCATCAGTGCTTGCTTACCAGCTATTGTCCAAAGATGCGACAAACCTATGCATTGTAGTAGCTACCCCTAGGGCTAAGCATTGGTCTATTGATTTGATTCTATCAAAATTATACCAGCCTGGAAAATCTATCTAGGACCCAGCATGAAATATAAAAGTTATTTGGTTTTTATTGTATGAAGATTCCTCCACGGATGACTACAAAAATCTATCCTGAGCTTTGCCCTAAGATTGCAACTTCAGATCTCCTAATTTTCTAGAGCCTCACATTTCGTACCCTTTTGAGCTTTTAAAACCTTCAATTTGCACCCTAACCATCTATGCTTTTGCATGCTCCTCCTCGTTTAAAAATAGTTTCGTAGGAATAAAGTTAGGCACGTCGTCAAAGAGGTTCATGCTTATCCATGGAAATCAGTCAAATTGAAAAGTTCAAACACCCGTGTTTTATTATATAAAAAGGTTCTGTATTGGTCTAACTCTAGATAGGACGGTAAGTTCGTGGGCTCATGACCAATCACATCCGAATGGTTCTTCTTTTTGAAGTAACACTAGCATACAAATAGAAACGGGCATTAAATCCAGTTTCTATGTTTCTGTATTTTTTTAGGGCTTCTGCACAAGTAAATGTGTGCTAGACTATATGTCTATCATAAAGTGTGATTATCGAATTCGAGATATAAATATCGTAAATTAAGTAAGTTGACATGTCAGTTGTATTTTTTTCTTTTTTCATCGCTGAAATATTTTATATTTCTATCAACCTTTTTGAAAACATGTTGTTTGTTTGCTCCACATTTTTGTTTTGTCAATGGACAGCTAACAATAGGCCACTACGGAGTCATGTTCTCGTTCCTTCCAACATCATTAATATTAGTCGGAATGGCTATACATAAATCACGCCTTATGATCTCAACTGATCTATTAAGATTTATTTCACGAAAAAAAAATGATTCAAGAAAGATTTTTCCGAGCATGGCCATTCGCATCATTTACAAAAGAAAAAAATTAGTCATTGTTAATCACAATCTATGCCTAATAATTTTTTTTGATAACGAAAATACTTTTCGTTTGTTCATTTTTTTAAGCTTTAGAAATGACCATTCAGGAAAATGTTTTCCCATCATCGATTTTCCACCAAACAAATGGAATCTAGCGAGTTCATTTTTAATTTGTATTTTCATTTTCTGGTTGAGGAGCTTACGTATATTTACACTAGAGGTATGCAATACAATAGAACTATTTAATTTCCCTAAATTAGGGCTAGTAACATGATCCATCTTAAAGTCAATCTTGCCATCAAACAATCTGATATTATCCAAATCCAAAATACCTACTCTCTAATAATGTCTTGGCCGATCTCATCAGTATAAGAAACGTGGTACCTTGTCGAAAAACGTGACTTTCATGTCGTTTGACTTTGATGAAGGTTGGCTCCCCAATGTGCTGGCTAAAAGCCACTCAAAAGCAGCCAATTAGTGTCGTCTCACCTCAGAATTAGTGATCCAGACACAAATATATATATATATATATATATATATATATATATATATATATATATAAAATACACACACACACACACTTCTAAAAGGAGGATTAGGCAGGGTAATGAACTCCTCATTGAAGAAAATATCATTAAATAGTCCACAGCTCAAAAGGTCAAAGGCTCCCCATCACAATAATTTGTTCAAGTGTTATCTTGTTTAAGCGACTTCTACTTGGCGACAATGGCCTCTCGCTTGCTTCTAGATCGTTTGTCCGACAACACATCTAATTTTATCCATACACGGCCTCTTGTATGACAGAAGCGTCCATATATCTATTAATTTGTGTGTGTCTATATGTGTGTGTATATATATATATATATATTCTTCCAATCTAGTCCCAAATCTATGGGTGCATCCAAAAATCGCCACTGGTTTTTTTTTAAATTATCAATATTAGGAGACTACTGTTGTTCTACGCGACAGGTGAGAATGATGATGAAAATACAAGTTTTGATAATGAATTCTAATTGGCCATGATGTTGATAATTTTGAAGAAACTAGTGGTGATTTTCTGACGTATAAATAGATTTGAGATTAGAGTGAAAGTTGAGAATATTTTTTTAGATAAAAAAGATTCGGGGGCTGAGTTGAGATTGGACCTAAAGTTTGGTTTTTTTTTTCTTTTTTTTTACAGAATTAGGCTACCAATCTATCATTCCATGAAAACCCTAATGTAAAGGATGAAATGAGAGAGAAGTGCCCAAATGTTTGGTACTTAATTAGGGAAATTTAACTACTATATCAACACTCCATCCGAGTTATTAAACATATCAACCGACATACCAAATGTAGCTTGGTGTCTACAAACTAAAGTAATCGCATGCCAAGATTTCGATGAAATCTACATAGAACCCCACAACACATCTTGAGTTGATATGATATATTGTTGTTTTCTCACTCGTACGTGGACCCTCGCCGGTTTTGTCTAAATCCCAAAAGATTCCAACGCTCCCAAAGCAACCAATCATTGTATATGGGAAATCAAGAGGTGTCGTGGGAAGAGCACATTCGGTCCATCTAATGTCAAATCCGATGGTTGGTTGTTTCCCCTTTGTCCTCTTTCAACTTGGCTACTCAAGTGGGGGGTCTGGTGCGATGAACTTCATTTCATTATCGTCCACTATATTGGGTATTTTTCAGACTCCGAATGCTGGTAGGGCCCACGCAGTAATTATAGTAAGTTTTATCGAAAAAGGGCAAAAGTGACCGTCCCGATATCTATCTAGCGACGACAGTCGTTGAATATATCGATTAATAAATTTATAACATCCGTCGGTATCCCGTATCGTATGATTTTCATCGTGTCTGCTACTGACGGAGGCTCCGATGTATGAAAGGTTCAGAGCGCGAAGGCGAAGGCATTTTTGCTTTTCAACATACGACGACAAACACATTGCACCTATTGAATGAATTTCGCATACCTTCTTAAGAAATTATCCGAATATGGTTTTTAGTTAATTATATATATCGAGGATACTAGAAGTGATAAAGATGATGCAGCATCAGCTTTAATGGTCCGGAAAATACTAACAACGTAATCCACCAAGTCGAAGGGAAAGACAAGTTGGACTCACACTCCTTTGATTTAGACAGGTAACTTTTTTGTCTAAGCAGTAATTTCCAACTGGCCACAACTAATACCTGGACCTGCCAAAACTATTGCCTTAATCTTCATCTCCTATGTCATGTTGGGTCATGATCTGATACTTGAATATAATACTCAAATCTTCATCTCCTATTTCAGAGCTAATTCAGATTATCCGTCCATAACAATTCTCAGAAAAACGAATAAGAATAATCAATACTGACAATAATGTCGAATAGTTATACCGAGAAAGAGTTTCTTATCCGGTATCCTTCTTGGCATTGCCTCCGGCACGGTTCGACTTGTCGGTACAGACATTCAAGCTCATACTCATCGTTCACTTATGCGAGGTTTCTGGTTAGAAATCCTGAATAATCAACAGTGACAATAACAACAATAACAGAGGAGAGTTACGCAAGCAAAGAGTTGCATATTCGCTATCCTTCTCTGCATTAAGCCTCGGGCGAGGTTCGATGCGTCGGTATAGACATTCAAGCACTATATCCGTCATTCACTTATACGAGGACTCTGCTTAGAAATCCTGCTCCGAAGTTCGACCCGATTATTCTACCTGTTCAGCACGCTCTGCTCGCGCACAAGCGAATACATACGAACACGCGTCTGCATATATGCATGACAGATACAGTATGAAAAACACAGGAGGAACCCGAGATCTATCTGTTAGCGCATGCGTGTATGAGAATTGAGAATCACCTGGAAATACGCCTGCCACTGTAAAAAACATCACAATCTTAATTTGGGGAGGATTTTGATGGCGTTTCACATCGGCGAAAACGCCGTATATTTATAATACTCAGATCCGGGTCATTTCCCGGCATACCCTTCATTAAATGTAGATCGAAGGGAGACAGCTTACATATTTCACATAATTGAAAACCTTATTACACACCCCCACCCCCACGCGAACCCCATAAGAAGCTTGAAGATCGTAGCAGTTTCATTTCTTGTCGTCGCCATAGACGATGGCCTTTATGACACTACCTCTAGGGGGTGGGAGCTTGCCGAATGATGGGAATGGATTGGGCTTCGGTGGCGGATTTGGTGGTTTGGTACTCATCTTCCTCTTCCTCTTCTTCTTCTTCTTCCTCCTCCTCCTCCTCCTCTTGCTACTGGAGCAGTGTAGGGTGAGTGAGTTTTGCGTGTGCCGCTGCTGAAGAGAGCTCAAAAGAGGCTCAGCAGCCACTCGATATTTGTACCCACGCTGCCACAAGTTGGAGTATTTTATATATCCTTCTTTCTTGTTTTCCTTCAACCCACGTGGCTTAAGATCTCTCTCGTTTGCAGGAGCTCCAATCGCCACGTGCCAAATACCTCAAGTGGGCACGTGAAGTGGGTCAGTCATTAATTATGTGCCAAGACGACACCGTAAAAGGTGGAGTCCCAAGAGTTACGAGGGGTTGTTCAAATGATAATCACAATCATCTTCTCAGTCAAAAGAGCAGGTGTGAAACGGTGCTCGCTAGACTTCCCTGTGTTCTTTGGCGATGATGTCAATACATATGCGTGTTCGGACGGGACTGTCGTATCCAATGAATGAAAAATAGTTGGATGATTGGAAGAGCTCTGAACGCCCTATATACGAATCTCGCTAACTCGGTTAAGTAGTGCTACATACATATTAAATGTCTTTCGAGCCTCAAACAATCATATGGCCCCGTGTGATGGGAAATTCAATGTTTCCAATTCAATGTATGGCATACATCATGATCGTTGGAGTGTATTTGCATGTGGGTTACTATTAAAACCCAAAAGTCCTATTCAAAATTTTTTGCGCTGCGGCGTTAATTCTCATTACTATAAAGAGAGTAGTTTTGATTAGCGTATGGGGTCAGTCGTGCTAAACTATCATCACATCATTTTTCTAACAATTGCAGCTAGATATAATATCAATAGATGCATATAATAAAGAATTAGAGGCAGATGGGTATGACATGTATGTAGATCACTGCTTCTAATTAAGTTGGGCGTGCCCATTTCAAGAATCATTCTAAAAGTTTCTTTCATCTTAGGTAAAAATTAAACAAATGCCACAATTGTAGGCCTTTCATATGACAAAGAAGACGGATTAAGTACGGCGTAAGTCATAAATCAACTGTCATTCAATCAAGCCTTACCCATTTTATTTCGGTTACAAGAGTCTTTCGCATTTTGCAAAAAAAAAATGTAGAATCAAGCCCTCGACCCATTCCCCAATTAGCGCCGTCGGCATAAAAATAAAGCCACTTTCGATCCACGACTTGATTCGATGTATTTAAGAAAAAGAAGTGGAGAGCTTGATCGACCATAAATTAAATATTTTAAAAATTGATTAATCAATAAGGATAAACGTCTCATGCCCGAGCGAATTTCATGTGACGGAAGGGCTGACATTATGGTACGTTGCGGGGTGACGTCGTCATGACGTTTTTTTTTTTGGAATCAAGTTGCTACTTGCACGAATTATATGCTATATGGTACGTGGCTCGTCGTTCGCCTTTCGTTTTGTTTTGATTGTGCGGGACGTCGCTGTCTCCCCCCACATATTCAAATATAAGGAATTTCGTGCATTGAATTCAAGATTCATTCGAAACAAAAAGAAAAATTCAAGATTCATTCACGCATTCAATCGTTCTTTCAGCGTGCTGATCCGGTCTTTTCATTAGAAAAATGTTAGACGGGCAATAATGTAGGGGATAGTTGTCCACGAACGATCGCCAGTGCAATGCTAAACTTCATAATTCTGAACTTTTTTAACGATTATTCAATATAGTTCTTTTGATCAAAATTGGCCAGCATCCGCTAATGTGGCGGCCCAGTTAGAGGCGTGTCATTGTAGGTGTAGCATAAATTTGGGTTTTTTGGGATAATTATCCCAATAGTTTAGTCATAGTAGAAACCCATTTTAGAGCCTAAGTAATTAGGGCAATTATCATCTAAAAAAAATTAGAACAATTATTGGGAAAATTGTCCAAAAAGTCTAAATCTACTGCACTTTTGTCAATTGAGTGCTAAAACTTTCAATTTTGCCAATTGAATCCTAAACCTTTTTAAGTTTTGTCAATTGAGTACATCCGGTCAATTGATCAGAAAATTAAAGACGTAGACACTAGCTGTCCTACGTTGCATGACCGCGATGATGTAAATAATTTTTAATTTAATTTTAATATTTTTGGAATTTTATATTAATTTTTTCCTTCTCCTTTCATTTTCTTTTTTTTTCCCTCCATCTTTTCATTTTTTGTTTCCCATAGTGGTCAAGGAGGGTCGTGGCCCTTGTGCAAATCTGGGCGAGGACATTGTGGCCATGTGTGAGGCTGGCCTCGCTCCCAAACCATCATGAGGTGCGGCCATGGCCTCACCTAATGGCTAGTGAGCTTCGGCGAGTTGCTGGCCACTGTGGGAAACAAAAAATGAAAAGATTGAAGAAAAAAAATAAAAAAGACAATGAAAAAGAAAAACATAAATAAAAAATTCAAATATTATGAAAAATTATCCACATCAATGCCTTGTCAGTATCTACATCAATGATTTCCAGCTAAAATTGGTTAGATTAACTCATTTGGAAAAATTAAAAAAAAATGTTCAGAATTTAATTAATAAAATTAAAAGGTTTAAGATGTAGAAAAAGTACAATAGGCTTATGACTTTTTTGGATAATTTTTCCGTCAATTATCTACAATCGAAAATATAGAAAAAAAAGGAATGGTCTGTGTTTTCTTTTTCAATTGTGAGATTCGACTTGATCTCTTTCCCTTAGTATGACCCCCCAAAGGATAATTTCAAATTGTAATTCCGAGCTTCCAGAAAAGAAGAGGTCGATGAGGGGGGTTAGGCATCAAAGCGTGGTCAAAACCCTAGCTTTTATTTTATTGAGATTTTTGTCATCATATTGATTAGTCAAAGTTTACTTTCCAAGTGATGGTTGATTGGAATCTTTGACTTCCAGAACGTTTGAACTCTTTTTTGAGCAATCCCAAGATCAATTTTTATCTTTGTGTAGGGCACATGGAGTAAAACTTTAACCCCCGCATTAGAGGCTCGTGCAGTTTTTCGTATTGCAAAACTACCATAAACGTATTATTTAAAAGTTTAAATAATTAAGTAAAAGCATGATTCGATATTTCGATGTTTGAACGTATCATCATAAAATCTTTTGGCTTTCTAAAGATGAAAAATTCCTTCTAAATTTACCGTGGAAATAGAAGATGTTCTTTTCAACGAAGAAATCATGAAAGCAATTTAAGGCGACTTAAAAGCGTAAGTACATTGTATACTTTTTCTAAATATATAATCTTTTAGCATTTGGAAATTTACTTTAGTGAACCACATCTGGATCATCGTAATATTTTCAAAAGAACCCTATGTAATCAAACCCTTGAAACCTCGTGTTGCGCTACTTAATTGTAACATATCTTGTGTGGAGAGACTTTTTGTCTGTTGATATCTTGATGCGATTGTCTTGATAGGCTCACTAATCTCGAACTTTTGGATTGTGGGTACTCGGTGCGTGATAGTTGTGATAACGCAAAGATAGGATCGCGGGCTATGATTGCCCTCCCCACCCTATATTGGGGAATGTGGGACTGGTGAATATGGCAACACACATCCACCAAACGACCCAACTGGCTCTGCTGAATTCCCCATGGGCGGGAAAGAAGAAAAGCTTTATGTATTTCTGATTCTTCTGGTGCTGAATGATTCCAATTGTTTAAGTTCATTGCATGCCAGAGCAAGCACACGTGTGCACACGCACAGAACGAAAAAGGTGAAAATTTTCTGAGCAAGTTTTTGGTGGGTCTCACCCTGCTGAGGTTAGGCATGCTTCGCTGTGAATGGACATCATCAGATCGGCTCTTTTGACCATTCTCTTCTAGGGCAACTTTTTCTTCCTGTAGAACTTGATCCCATCATTCGGTTTGGAAGTTTGATGATATTAGAATGATTCCAGGTTGCGTATCTTGATTTATCTTCGCCAAAAGAGTATTTTTTTTTTCCGAGTTAATCCTCTTATTTTGAAAGTGTGTTACTTGTGAATGAGTATGTCTCTCGTTTGAGTGGAAAATCACCAAAAAAAAGTTATAAACTTATAATAAGGATGCTAATTCACTCATAAACTTTTTATTTAACTAATTTATTCCTTAACCTTTTGACAATTTACTAATTTAGTCCTTCTAGTCGATTTTGGCTGGAAATTATTAACGTGGATGCTGGGTGTGCCACGTAGGATAATTGATGCTAATGTGTAGGGGTGTGCAAAAGAACCAAGAACCGCCCGAACCCCCCAGAACCAATGATTTCTAAGGGAATCTATTCGGTTCTCCATTCCAATTTTTGAAAACCGGTGGGTACTGATCCGGTTCCCGGTTCCAGGTGTGGAACCTCCTATCTGGACTAGACCGGTAATATAATAATAAATATAATGTATTTATTTAATTTTAATTAAAAAAAGAAAAATCCTAAATCCCGAAACTAAATTTAACTTGCTTGACACTCATTGTCACGCCCCAAACCCTCGAGCGCGTGAACATCCTTCCTCGGTCGTGGAATTACGACGTCCTATGACGCGTCGCCAACCCATTCATTTTATCTTTCAATTATGTACATGAAGAAGCACAATATCTCCAGACAACAACAATAGGGATAGACATGAAAACATACAATAAATATCTATACATACATTAACAGCAGTACACAGGAGTTAATATATTTCAAGTTTTCCATGCAGACCTCCCCAGTTATAACAATAAAGGATAGGGGGTTAACCTATCTCCTCTATCCACGAAGACAACCTCAAAAGGTATGCCCTTTCAAAACATCTGGTTCCCATGGAACATAACGCGTACTCATACCTGAGCACCCGAAAAAATACTTAACAACAACGAGTGAGATAAATCTCAGTAAGTTAATGACTTAAACCTCGGTTAGGAAGTCAATTTGCCTCGAGCGCACCTAAACACATAGCTACACATCGATGGTAGATCAATAGCAAAGCAACCCCTGCTTTGTCCTAACTATACACACAAGCAAACTACTCAGCCCAGCATAAACAGACGTGTCATTAAACAATCGCAAGCATTCTTACCTTGACTTAGCATACATGCCCTGCATGTTATAAACCATCATGTGCAATCGTAATACAACAAGCATTTAATACAATTAGAACACGCAGTAGCATTTCCATGCACAAGGCATCAACACAAGTCCCGATTATAAGGTGAAACTGTTTTGGCCCATCGCATACTGTGCCTCATAATTTCATCCCATAATCAGGCACAATGCATCCATACTCTTTCACGCATGTTCCGATTACTATGACCTCATAGGACCATGGTACAACCCGTGTTATTCGCATCATGTTGGCGATCTTCTAACATGACTAGGCATTGTCCCGCCCCATCGGGCACAGCATCATCTGAAACCCCCTCCCATACGACATTCAATTAAGAGCATTGGCCCAACCTCAACTGCGACTTGGCATCTGGACCCCTGCCGGGCATCCGATAAATTAGGCATTGTCTCACGTAAAACGTATTAGGATAGGTTCAACCCTACGTAAAATGCATCAGAGAATTATCTGATCACACGAGCATAATAACCACACAACTCATTTATATCTCAGCATTTAGCCAAATGCAAACGTGGTTCGTGCTCACACAACAAACTATTGCAACTTCCACACACAAAAATGTAGTAATAAATTCACACGTGATCACATACACACAATCAACCCATCAAACTTTACACGATGTCCTTTTTAAACATCCTTACCCCATTTAACTCATAAAACCTCGCATCCAAACGCGACATCTCATGAATTACCATTTGTATGTCCATAAAACCATTTTTTAAAACATCAACCTAAGTCCTTTTACTAAAACATCCCTTTTCCATGGCAACTCATGCTTTAAACAACATAGAACATGCATAGCTCATCTCATAACTCAAGCACAAAACACATATAATGATGCGGAATTTATTAGTGGTGTGTTTCTGGACCGATTGGATAAACAGAAGTCCGAACGGAAAGCGAAACGTTGATGAGATTAGATGGTTTTTTTCTATTATTTTAGTATTTTTTTATGAGTTAATTTTAAGGGTCGTTTTTGTAATTTTGCTATTTGATACTTATTAACTTTCCTATTATGATTAGATTTCCTATTATGATTAGGTTTCCAATTCATATTAGGTAACTTTCATATTATGATTAGGTTTCTAATTCAGATTAGGTAACTTTCCTATTATGATTAGGTTTCCTATTGTTATTAGGTTTAATCCCTATAAAAGGATGTTTAGGGTTTGTTTTGAGGAGAACATTATTATCATCAATATTGAATTTCGAGATTTTTCTTTCTAAGCAAGGTTTTGCTTGAATTATTTGTGGAATGTTGTGTCAGGTGGTATCAAAGCCTATGACGACTAGCGGTGGTCTTTGTGACGATGCTCAGGAGACTGGAGCCCTAACCTTTGGGGACGACGGGCTGCAATGTTTGGAGCAGCGTTTAATGGAACGCTTGGATCAACAATTTGATCAAAATCTTCGTTGTTTCAAAGAACGATTTGATGAGTTAACAGAATGATAGGTCTCGACATTGATGTGAACCGGAATTGGTGGAACGATAGAAGGTCAGGTGCAGATCTTGCTCGCGGTGATACTGTTGATAGACCTGTTCCTGTCAGCAAGTTGAATAACCCTTTATTTTAAGAGAGTTCGGAAGAAAAAGAAAACGATTATTTTGATGCGGAACGTGTTGATTATGGTGGCAGACATTGTCATGGAGGATTTCAAAGAGGATATGATCGGAGAGATAGAAGACGACGTTACGACGATCGTGAAGGTGACGACTTTAAATTGAAAGTCGATATTCTTTATTTTAATGGAAGTCTGGATATAGAAGAATTTCTGATTGGCTTGCTGATATAGATAGATTTTTCGATTATATGGAGACCCCTGGTGAGAAAATGATGCGATTAGTAGCCTGTAGATTAAAGGGTGGTGCGTCTGCATGGTGGGAGAGATTATAGAATAGGAGGGAACGAGAAGGGAGAGAGAGTTCGAACTTGGACTAGTATGAGGAGGTTGCTGAAGCAAGAATTCCTTCTATCCAATTATGAACAGATTATATTCCAACAGTATCAACATTGCCAGCAGGGCAATCGGACTGTGCATGAGTATACGGCCGAATTTATGAGATAGGCAGAGCGGAATAATTTATCAGAGACGAAGGGACAGCAAGTGGCCAGATATCTTGATAGTTTGAAATCCTTCATTCGAGATAAAATTGGAGTATAGTTTCTACGAAATTTAACTGAAGCCAAGAATATGGCGATGAAGGCAAAATTGATGCAGCAAGAGAGGGGAAGAAGAGGCTATGAAAATTATCGAGGTGGCAGTTCGAGCAGTTCGATAGAGAAGAGCAGTTTCAATAATCGCTTTAATGCACGGCGAAATCAGAAAGATAAGGCAGTAGAAAAGCGCCCTATGAACGAGTCGAGGGATAATGGAACGCAAGTACAGAAAACTGCGAAGCCTAATCCTTATACTAAACCAGTCACGATAAAGTGTTACAGGTGTAATCAGCCTGGGCATCGTTCTAATGAATGCCCTCAAAGAAAAACTGTAAACGTAGCAACGAGAGAAGAGGAGGAAGATGGATATTGCTGTGCGTTAGATGGTGAGGACGATAATTTTGAAGATGAAGAAGAGGAGCAAGTAAATTGCGTGGTGCGCAGGATGATGTTGGTCCCAAAACAGGAAGATGATTCACAACGCCATCAGTTATTCCGAACCAGGTGCACCATTCTGGGATAGATCTTTGCCGTGTTTATTGATAGTGGAAGTATGGAGAATATCATTGGGAAGGAAGTAGTGAAGAAGCTGGAAATACCCATGGAGAAACATCGTAATCCCTATACATTAAGATGGATTAAATCTGGAGCGGAAAGTATTCAGGTGACTAAACGATGCAAAACTCCATTCTCCACCGGTAAATATCATGATGAGCTGTATTGTGATATAGTAGATATGGATGTATGTCATGTGTTATTTGGGAGACCGTGGTAATTTGATGTAGATGCTTAGCATTCGAGTAGAAGCAATTAGTATAACCTTGTGAAGGATAAAGTGAAAGTATATGTTGCTACCACTGAAGAATAAAGGAAAGCAAGTTGTTGAAAATAATTTCCTTACCCTTACAAGGAAATTCGAAGCTGAGGTTAAGGAGACCTGATAAATTCACGTGTTGGTCGTGAAACAAACAATTGAGACTGATGCTGAATTACAAGTGGAGGAGTAGCTTGAAGCAGTTAGGCCTTTATTGAAGGAATTTAACGAATTGATGCCTGAAGAGATTCCATATGGGTTGCCGCCTATGCGCGATATTTAACACCGTATAGACTTAATTCCTAGTGCTAGTCTGCCAAATTTACGGCACTACAAGATGAGTCCTAAAAGAGCGAGATTCTAAAAGAGAAGATGGAGGAGTTATTGCGAAAGGGACACATTCATAATAGCATGAGCCCATGTGCTGTTCCGACCTTGTTGACTCCTAAGAAAGTTGTGAGTTAGCGGATGTATGTAGATAACAGGGCCATTAATAAGATAACCGTGGGTTACAAGTTTCCAATTCCGAGATTAGATGACATGTTGGATAGGTTGCACAGTGCTAAGTGGTTTTCGAAGCTGGATTTGAAGAATGGATACCATCAAATTTGGATTCGGCCTGGAGATGAGTGGAAGACAGCTTTCAAAACAAAGGAGAGGTTGTACGAATGGTTGGTGATGCCTTTTGGACTTTTCAATGCTCTAAGCACTTTCATG
Organism: Syzygium jambos; assembly: GCA_031216235.1. NCBI lineage: Eukaryota > Viridiplantae > Streptophyta > Magnoliopsida > Myrtales > Myrtaceae > Syzygium > Syzygium jambos. The sequence goes on from CM062228.1 coordinate 7,574,359, forward strand.
AGGCTTATAAATCAGGTTCTGAAATCTTTTATTGGAAAATTTGTTGTAGTTTATTTTGATGATATCCTGATTTATAGTAAGATCGAGGAGGATCATCTATTGCATTTAAGGGAGGTGTTGACAGCCTTATAGATTAATAAGCTGTATATTAATCTTAAAAAGTGCAGTTTTTAGCTAATAAACTGTTATTCTTGGGGTTTATTATTAATGCTAAAGGAATAGAGGTAGATGAAATGAAGGTAAGAGCAATCAGAGAGTGGCTGACTCCTAAAACAATTTTTGACGTTAGGAGTTTTCATGGGTTGACTACTTTTTATCGACGATTTATTAAGAATTTTTGTACTATCGCAGCCCCAATTACTGAATGTATAAAGAAAGGTAAATTTCTATAGGGAGAGGAAGTTGAGAATAGTTTTGCTATTTTGAAGGAGAAGTTATGTACTGCACTTGTTCTTGCTTTACCTGATTTTGATAAACTGTTTGAAGTGGACTGTGATGCTAGTGGAGGGGTATAGTAGCTGTTTTATCTCAAGAGCGCAGACCAGTTTATTATTTTAGTAAGAAGCTCAGTGACGCAAGGCAGAAGTGGAGCACTTATAATAAATAATTCTATTCTGTCGTAAGGGCTTTGAAGACCTGAGAGTATTAGCTGATTGGAAAAGAATTCATCATTTATTCTGATCATGAAGCTTGAAGTATCTAAATAGTCAGAGGAGGATTAGCAAAGATATGCATGTGCGATGGTGTCAATTTTTGCAAAAATTTCCTTTCAGATTACAGTACAAGTCAGGTGTGCATAATGTTGGAGCATATGCATTGAGTTAGAGAACTGGCTTGTTGATTACATTAAGTCAAGACATCTTGGAGTTTGAGTAGTTGAAAGATTGTTATGCAAATGATGATGATTTTGGGCAAATTTGGAAGTCATGTACTTCTGGTCAACCTGTCCAAGAATTTTATGTGCATGATGGCTATTTGATGCGTAGCAACTAGTTTTGCCTTCCTCGGACATCATTATGAAAGAAGGTAATTTGCGATTTACATGATGGTGGATTAGCTGCACATCTAAATCGTGATAAAACTATTACTGCAGTTCGGGAGCGATTTTACTGGTCCCAGTTGCGTAGAGATGTCAGTAGGTATATACAAAAGGGTTATGTTTGCCAGACTGCTAAGGGTTAATCTAAGAATATAGGTCTGTATATGCCTTTACCTGTTTCTAACAATACATGGGAAGACCTGTCCATAGATTTTGTGCTTGGTTTACTACGGACACAAAGAGGTGTGGATTTTGTTTTCGTTGTGATTGACAGATTTTCCAAGATGGTACACTTTATTCCTTGTAGGAAAAAATCTGATGCAGTAAGTGTGGTTAGATTATTCTTTAAGGAAGTGGTTCGTTTGCATGGTGTGCTCAAGTATATTACCTCAGATAGAGATAGTAAATTTCTAGGGCATTTTTGGCGGACTTTATGGAAATTGTTTGATTCATCTTTGAATTTCAGTAGCACTGCTCACCTACAGACTGATGGGCAAACAGAGGTGGTTAATAGAACTCTGGAAAACTTAATTCGAAGCATTTGTGGAGATAAGCCGAAGCAATGGGATGTTGTTTTGTCATAAGTAGAGTTTGCTTATAATAATGCAATTCATAGTTCTATTGACAGGTCGCCTTTTTCTGTTATTTATATAAAGGCGCCTCAGCATACTCTAGACTTGGTACAGTTGCCTAAGCAAGCGGATAAAAGTATAATAGCGGATCATATAGCTAAACAGATTGTGAAGGTGCATCATGAAGTCAAACAGAAGCTAGAGGAAGCTAATAAGAAGAATGAAGCTGGAGCAGATAAGCACAGGCGAAAGCAGGTATTTGCGGTAGGAGATCAAGTCATGGTTTTTTCTTCGTAAAGAGCGATTACCAGTTGGATCTTATGGTAAATTACAACCAAAGAAATATAGACCTTATGCTGTCAGCAAAAACATCTATGATAATGCTTATGTTATGGACCTTCCACATAGCATGGGCATATCCAACATTTTTAATGTTACTGATTTGTCACCGTTTCATGAGTTCACATAGCCATTATATCCAGATCCTGATTTTAACTCGAGGACGAGTCCTTTTCAAGTGGAGGAGAATGATGCGGAATTTATTAGTGGTGCGTTTCTAGACCGATTGGACAAACAAAAGTCCAAACGGAAAGCGAAACGGTGATGCGATTAGATGATTTTTTTTCTATTATTTTAGTATTTTTTATGAGTTAATTTTAAGGGTTGTTTTTGTAATTTTGCTATTTGATGCTTATTAACTTTCCTATTATGATTAGGTTTCCAATTCAAATTAGGTAACTTTCCTTTTATGATTAGGTTTCTAATTCAGATTAGGTAACTTTCCTATTATGATTAAATTTGCTATTGTAATTAGGTTTAACCCCTATAAAAGGGTGTTTAGGGTTTGTTTTGAGAAGAACATTATTATCATCAATATTGAATTTCGAGATTTTTCTCTTTAAGCAAGGTTTTGCTTGAATTATTCGCAGAATGCTGCGTCATATAATTACAATTTATCACCTTACCAGCGATAACTCTCTAATTACAATTTATCACTCGCTCGGAAAATGATTCCGATGATGCGGACGTGACGGTGATGGCAAGGGCTACGCGTGGCTTAGTCCGGAATGGCACGGGCTAGCAGCACAGAAATTGGTCTTGCTGGGGCAGCAGCTAGACAACAGCTTTGGTGGGCTAGATGGGCGGCTACTGGCAGCGGTGGATGGCGCACGGCGGTGGCTTGGCAAGGGCAGCTCACGGCGTGGCTTGGGGGCGACAAGGGGTGGCGATGATGGTGGTGATGTTGGCTAGTGGTGGTGGCGGCAACAAAGGGAGAAAGAGAGAGTGCAAGGGAAAAAAGAGTGAAGGAAACCAAAAATGAGAGAATGAGCAAGAGAGAGAAAGTGTCTTGCAAGACACCCCAAAATGGATGGCCAAGATTCACTCTCGCCCAATAAGCCAAGATCAATGGCTAGGATTTAATCTTGCAAAATAAGCCAAAGGGATTCTAGAAGACCTAGGGTCAAAATGGTAATTTCATCCCTTGAAACACTATTCATTGTACTATTTATGACACTATTCACATGGGCTTGGGCCAACAAACTTGGGCTTGGGCTTGAACGGGCCCAATTTGAAAAGAAATGGGCTTGAAAAGGTTAATGGGCGTTCCCTAGGCCCATTAGGCTTTGGCCTTGGGTGTGTGGCCCATCTTGGCCCACTTGTGGGCTTCCATCCTCGGCCTAATAATTCCTTTGTCTAAAGTTTTGGGGTTCAAAACTATTCCCGGGAGCCTATCTCAACTAAATCAGAAAGGAAAGTCTTTGAACTATCTTTAATCGAAAACCTATAACCGGACTAAGACTCGTGGTTGAACTTCAATGGGAAGTGCTCCTAATACAACCTATTTAAATTAGGTAGCCTCTTGGGATGTCACTTGTATGACTTATGGTTGATCTGGAAATCAATTCATATTCGAGTCTCATTGACCTATGAATCATTCTCGGTTGTCATGTAATCGTGCGAAATTAAATCACTTACTCAGGGCACGTGGTATTGTGAAATTAGTTTAGGATCATTCAGGTTTAGTAAAATGATTGTGCAGAATCACCCGCAATCTGACTATATATACTTTCGTCGAATTTATTCTTAACCTTTCACTGATTGACCTGTGACGTCATAAGGTTGTCTCACATCGATTCTTATGATCGAGCTATTTTCCATGGTTGAGTACTATAGTCGGGCGCATTTCCTGACTCTCAATTACCCTTCCTAATTAATATTTGACCCATGCACGATTCGTAAATCGACTTATGGTCTAACCCTGCTATTAGTGCATTAATAATTTAAGCCACTTTCCTTGCCAAAATACGATCCGAATTGAGGATGTTACGCTTACAGCTTCACACTGAGCTGAGAAACACCTTCTTTCGCTTTCGCCTCACGATCACTCTTACTCTCTCACTCTTCTTAGTTAATGCTCAGCTCACCGTCTCCGACTTTCCATCTCTGTCTCCGTCTCCGTCTTTCCGTCTTCGTCCTTGGCTTGTGGGACCAGTTCCATGGATCCACTTGGGAACCGGACCAGACCAGCGGTCCGGCTCCCGAGTGGATCTATGGAACCAATAGGTGGTTTCCGATTTCAATTTTCAAATTGGTCCTTAGTGGGTGGTTCCTAATTCTAGGGTGGGAACCACCCAATGGGACCATGCTCACTCCTACTAACCTGAACAATTTTTGCAACTTATTTTAATTTTTTTCTTTTCATTTTCATTTTTTTATTGTAGTCGGTAGTGAGGGCTTTAGGCCTTGTCTAGTGGCCGGCAAACCTCATCTGCCATGATGATAAAAAAAAGAAAAAAGAAAAAAGAAAAAAATATAGAATTTTTTTTATAAAATGATAAAAAAATTATCTACATCAGTATCGATTGTGTCACGTAGAATGGAAAACGTCCACATTAGCAATTTTTGGTCGAAAATTGACTGGAAGGATTAAATTGACAAAATGTTTATGATTAAATTGGCAAAATTGAAAAATTTATGATTGAATTGATACCAAAATAAAAAGTTTTTGACTTTTTTTTTTTTAATTTTCCCCTTGTACGAGCTCCCTTGTGAGTATATAGTTATATAACGTCTAATTTGGTGTAAAATCCAGTTTTAGTTGTAGTTTAACTTACTTTTTCTGCTATCGAGATAGCAGCAAGCAAGCCCGATTGAAATTTTTTTTCCGTGCTCCACCTAGGATATACATTATGGATTCTTTTTGAAAACGCCCTATCCTTTTTTCATATCCCTGCCATTCCTCACGTTGGTATTTAAGTTTCTCTATCTCAAGCCACCCTCATGTTGTTGTTTAAGTAGCTCCATCTCAAGCCAGAGAATGAGCTATTTCAACTAACCCAGTTATTGAGGGTAAGATAGGCTAGAATAAAGAGCTAGTACAACCCCCTATTGTTTGATTTAATATCGATTGGGGCTCAAATTCCATTGGTCCTTGGTTTGACCTCCCGCAGTGGTCCTTGCATTCGATAAAGCGGAGCGGGGCACTACTCGCTTAGCGTGCTCCTAACGTGGGCGTTTTTCAAGAATAAGATCTCTTCTTTCTTTTGTGTTTGTTTTGTAAACCAGTGCTCCGGTAAAGTAAAAAAATAAGTCCATTCATAAGATACTATAGTCCAACTCATGGGACCATCCCTAATTCCACCAGCATCACAGAATTGGCTCTCATCAATCACAGTATCTTCTTGATTTTCCCAAGTTGATGTCCATTGAAGTTAAAACTCTGAAGGATCTTTAGAAGGTCCATCGGCTGTGCAGAAAGCTTTCAGGAGATTTTCGTCACACGAGTAACATGTGTAACTCGAGTCGATTATACAGATTAGGTTTTTCTCTCTGATGAGAAATATCCAAGGGGACCTTATAGAAGTCTTTGAAAATGTGTGCATGTTGTCGGGCTTCAACGTTGGCCGATAAATGCTCTCTGGAAACTGCGACTTGCTGCTGCTTTTAACCGCCTTTCTGTCTCTTTCGTCCTTCTTTTTTTCCTGTTCTGGGTCAAATGGTGTTTGTCGTGTCTGGTGGAAGACGAATCTTCACGAGTTATCAGTGTCTAAATCCAGTCGTCAGTCTACACTCGAGTTCATTTGACCATCACGGATCCACATCTTATGCATACCTTATCTTCCTTCTCGCGTTTCGTTCTCATTTGCTTTTGTGATGTTTTCCGTCAGGAATTGATGTTTGATGAGCTCCATGATTCGACTCACGTCCATCCACATGGTTTTACTAGAGAACTGCGACGACTTGGAGCTTCCTCTTGGGGCTAATGTTTTACTTTTGTCGCAGGTCGGAAGAATCGTGCTTGCAAGGTATGTATATCACCACATGCAAATTGAACTAGAAGTAAATTTTGGTGATATCCATATTGGTAAACCCGCCAATCAAAAGCCTTGCTAGAGGAAGCTATCAAAAGCCTTGCTAGAGGAAGCTTTCTCACATTCTCTAATAGAGAACACGGAAACATGGCTCTTTTGTAAGTCTTCTTGGTTGAAAGAGAATTGATCCGAATAGAAAGTTTTGGCGAAAACCTAAAAGTGGTTGGAGGCTTTGATACTCTCAACCTCATCTCCCTTAAATTGGCCTTGTACCCTAAAAAACTTCAAACTTTAGTTTTTGTCCAAATTTTACATTTTGTCTCGTAAAAAACCTCCAATTTTAGGTTCAATTCCAATTCTATCATAAACTTTTTTTTGTCTCATAAAAATCTCTCAACTTTATGTCTTGTTCCAATTCTACCTTAAAATTCCTTTTTGTCCTTAATTTTCAGTCTAGTCCTAATTTTACCCTAAAATTTTTACAGTCTCATAAAAACCACAAACTTTTACTTGAGTTGTATCTGCCTGTATTAACACTTCGTCCAAAATTTCTCATTGACAATCGAGAGATGCAAAACTCTCAAGCACGAGCTGCTCGAGCATCCCGAGTGCGAGAAATAAAACATTCCAAAATACGAGAGATCAATGAGTGCAAAATCACTAAGGGTGATTTTGACGGATGGTTAATGGAGAAAAGATTCAGGACTCAAGTAAAAGTTGGTGATTTTTTATGAGACAAAAAAAATTGAAGTGAAATTGAAACTAAGCGTAAAGCTGAGATTTTTTTTATGAAACAAAAAAAAAATTATGGTAGAATTGGTAGGTCATTTTTTATGAGACAAACAAAGTTTAAGATAGAGTTGAGACTAGATCTAAAGTTAGGTGTTTTTTATGGAAGAAAAAAAGTTTCGGGTAGCGTTGGAACATGACCTAAAGTTGGAGGCTTTTTACGATATAAAAGGTAAAATTATGATAAGAACTAAAATTAGAGTTTTTTAGGATATTAGGCCCACTTACATTAGGCACGACTTTGATCAATTATATTTTTTTCCCTCTATACTACAATATTTGTATGGATATAAAAGAGTTAAACAAGAACAAAGGAGTATAGCCATGTATCTTATGGATTATAAGGAAAGAGGGGAAAAGTGTCAAAAAAATCCTAAATTGTTTGCGTTGGTGCCAATTTAGTCCTAAACCTTTTTTTGATGCTAATTTAGTTCTAAATCTTTTGCATTGGTACCAATTCAGTTATAAACTTTTTGCATTAATGCCATTCAATCCTAAACCTTTTGCATTGGTGCCAATTCAGTCATAAGCCTTTTGTATTGGTGCCAATTCAGTCCTTAAGTATGTGAATAGCTATTAGCCGAAATGACTGAAGTGGCACAAATGAAAAATGTTTAAGACTGAATTGGTATCAATGCAAAATGTTTATGATTAAATTGACACCAAAAAATGATTTAGGACTGAATTGTCACCCAAAAAAGGTTTAAGACTAAATTAGCATCAATACAGAATGTTTAGGACTGACTTGACACCAAAAAAAGGTTTAAGATTAAATTGGCACAAATACAAAAGATTTAGAATTTTTTTGATACTTTTCTCAAGGAAAGAGAGAGTGTCATATTAAACAAGTGTTTTGCTTGTGAGCGAGTGTGACTCTTATTTGGGCTCCCCTAGAAGCATATAGTTATATAAAGTTTGATTTGATTTGAGATCCCGTTTCAGTTGTAGTTGAACTCTTTTTTTATGCTATCACGATAGTAGCAAGCAAGCCCGTTCCAGATAGATATCCTGCACCCCACTTAGGATATACATTACGGATTCTTGCTAAAACTATGTTATCCTTTTGTCCTAGCCCTGTCGGTCCTTCTGTTGGTATTTGAATATTTCCATCTCAAGCCAACGAATAAGCCAATTCAAGCAACGCGCCTATCGAGTATAAGACATGCTAGAATAAAAGTTAGTATGGCCCCCTATTGTCTGGTCTAATATTAATTGGGGCCCCGACTTCCACCGAAAATTTTATTTTTTTTGGTCGAAAAATCGCCCGCGCCGGCCATGGCGAGGGCCGAGCTCGCCCAGAACTCGGCCAGATCTGGGCGAGCTCGAGCTCGCCACCGGCAACCTCGAGCTCGCCCAGAACGCTTGCCATGGCCGGTGAGCTCGAGCTCGCCGATTCGATCCCTCCTGGAGTTCACCGTCCATGGTGATCATCTCCAACTTCAAGGAGGAAGAGGAGAAGCAACCTGAGGCCAAGCCCTCAGCCTCCTCCTCCTCCTCTGTCGCGGCGGCTCCTCCTCCTCCTTTGTTGCGGCGGAGCTCAGCGCGAGGTTCGATCCGTCCGGCCCGCTGGGGTTCATCGAGGAGGCCTTCGAGTTCGTGGCCGAGCGGAGCGAATTCCTCCTGCATGTGGGGGCGGAGAGGGACGTCGCGGCGGTGAGGGAGAAGCAGAAGCAGAAGCTGAGGTAGGTCGAGAGGGAGAAGGAGAGGGAGCGGGAGAGGGCTAAGAAGGCGAAGGCGAAGGCGAAGGTGAAGTCGAGCGGGAGAAGGAAAATTAAAATTCGTTGGAAATTTCCAACGAATTTTCCAACGAAAATTGTACACACTAAAATAATTGCCCGGAAAATTGAAATTCGTTGGAAAATTCGTTGGAAATTTCCAACGAATTTTCCAATTAATATTGTACACACTAAAATAATTGCCCGGAAAATTGAAATTCGTTAGAAATTTCCAACGAATTTTCCAACGAAAATTGTACACACTAAAATAATTGCTCGGAAGATCTAAAATTCGTTGGAAAATTCGTTGAAAATTTCCAATGAATTTTCCAACGAAAATTGTACACACTAAAATAATTGCTCGGAAGATCTAAAATTCGTTGGAAATTTCCAACGAATTTTTTTTCGTTAGAAATTTCCAACGAATTTTTCAACGAAAATTGTACACACTAAAATAATTGCTCGGAAGATCTAAAATTCGTTGGAAAATTCGTTGAAAATTTCCAACGAAAATTGTACACACTAAAATAATTGCCCGGAAAATTGAAATTCGTTGGAAATTTCCAACGAATTTTTTTCGTTGGAAATTTCCAACGAATTTTCCAACGAAAATTGTACACACTAAAATAATTGCCCGGAAAATTGAAATTCGTTGGAAAATTCGTTGAAAATTTCCAATGAATTTTCCCACGAATATAAAAAATGCCGAACAATACTGGGTTTTTTTGAATTCGTCGCAAAATTCGTTGGAAATTTCCAACGAATTTTGCGACGAATTTTTTTTCGTTGGAAATTTCCAACGAATTTTATTTTTCATTGGAAAATTTGTCGCAAATTTGCAACGAAAATTTTTTCGTCGTAAAATTTCGTGGCAAAAATCCAGTTTTTTTGTAGTGTAAGCGTACACTCCTAACGTGAGGGTCCTTCAAGACTAGGACTTGACAAAATCTTTTGCACCTACTGACGTGCACAAAACATATAAACAATCGTCGTCAGAGGATTTCAACTTTCATGCACGCACATGCGGATAGATAGTTCAGGATCGCAAGGTTAGCATCTCTTCTTCGTTGTGTTTTTGTTAACAAGTGCTCTCAAGATGGAAAAAAAAGGTTCCTTAAGGCGCTAAGTAGAACCAAAATCTCGATACCATGAAATACCCACGATCTCTCATATTTTAAGGTAAGCGTACGAGAGGAAATCGCATGTGTTTTGAACATGATGTTTGCTCTTGATGCAATGTCGCCAATTATCAGTGACATACTCAAGTCAATTCGTTCTGGAAACCGACATCAGTCCATCAGATCGGTGGTGGCCATTCTCGTGGCTGCTTTTGACCGCTCTTCGATGTGTTTCGTCCTTCTTCTCGTGTCCTGGTCAAATGGTGGTTGGGGCGTATGGTGGAAGACGAATCTTACACTAATGATCAGTGTCTGAATCCAGTCGTCAGTCAAACATTCAAACTCATTTCACTATCGTGTGTCCACGTCCGATGCGTTTCTTATCGTCTTACTCGCGTCTACTTCTCAATGCTTTTATGATGTTTTGCTGCGGAAACAGACGTTCTCATCGGTGCGACCCACGGACATGGAATGGGATGAGCAGGAGGAAATAGGTCTTCGATGTTATCGAGGAGATGGAGCGAAAGGGCCTGCGGGACGATCATGAGGGGGACGGTGACGTACACGGTGATGGCCAGAGGGTGCGATGTGCCCAAGGATAACGAAGTATCAAATAATATCTCTTACAATATTCTTTAATATGTGTGATTAGGTATCGTTAGATCAAACTATGTCGCTAATTATTGACGAATACTTAGTCAAGAGTTCCGAAAACAATGAGTTGCTAACCGTTTGCTTCGACAAGCCAAAGTGGGACAAGTAAAAATGAACTTCCAAAGGATGGGACAGGTTTACTTTCGATCCTTCAACATTTGTTGTTACTTTGCAAAGTGATCGAAAAAAATTAGAGAAAGGAGAAGTCGTAACAAAATTTCGGTAGGTGAATCCACGGAAGGATCATTGTCAAATCCTTACCCCATGGATTAATTCATGTTCGATCTCCCAAGTTAGAGTTTATTCCATCTTCATTTGCTGATGGTGTCATAGTTATATAAAAAATCCTCGGGATTCTCTCTTATTTAATTTTTCATTTGAAAGGGTTATATACGATGGAGGAAACTTGCAAAAATGAAATGCAAGTTACGTGTATCACCACGAACAAATTTAACTAGAATTAGATTTTGTTAATGTCTATTTTTGTGAAAATACTAATAAAAAACCTGATTATAGAAAACTTTTTAGGGGTGAGCACCGGTCCTAGTCCAACTCAAGAATCATACCGGACCGGACCGAACCGGCCGGTTCTTGGTTCCCGTAATTTGGAATAGGCGGATATTAGTTTGGTTCCTGGTTCTACTCAAGAAATTGAACCAGTTGCCCTAAAATAAAATTTAGGGCTCGAACTCTTCAGTCTTCATCTCACCCCTGGTTTTAATCTTCGTCTCTCTCAGTAGAGAACATGAAATTTACTCATTCTAATATATCCATCAGACATGAGCACCGAGATAAAAGTAGAGAACTCACGGTGAAATACCTCATGGCCAAACAGAAGTACTAAGCGGGCAGTGGTAGTTGGTAATTGATGGCCAATGCAAACTATATTTAGATCAGATCAAAAAGATTATGTGTCTGCTCATCACGTTGGACGCTATCACCATAACAATCTTTCTACTGCAGTTTCATCTGGAAGTCCTCATTGTCAACCAAGGAAACAATTTTTTTTTATAAAAAAGTCTACACAACTGATCCTGGTCCAACTCCATAATCGGACCAGGACCAACCAATCCGGCTCTTGAGTGGACAGGGTTAGTTTCTGGTTCTATGAATTGAAAACCTACCTTGTTCTATCCGGTTCTTAATTCTAGGGTGGGAACCAACCCACCCCACAATCAATCATTCCTAAAACATCTTCACTTTCTCAAATAGAGACGGCGGAAAACATGTCCCTTTTGTGATTGTGGATGCTGTATAATATTATATTTGCATCAAGCAAAAAGTAAAAGTCTTCTTGGTCAAAATAGAATTCATCCAAATAGAAAGTTCTGACAAAAACCTTAATGTGGTTGGTTTAAGGCTTTGATACTAAAAACTTTTACATTATACATAGATGGTTAATTTCAACAAAGTCTCTGTCAAATTAACCACAACTTTGATCAATTCTAAAATTTTTTCCTTAGATACTGCAATCTTTATATAGATATAAAAGAGTAAAAGAAGAGCAATGTAATAGAGCCATATATCTTCCAAATTATAATATTAGTGGGAGTGTCAAATTAAACAAATTGGAGAAGATAACATTTGTTGTAGACCCAATGATGGATCTAGCGCTAAATTGGCCCCTGCCCATGCCCGGGCTAAGCCACAAGGGTCCGAAGGCATTTTGGGCAGGCTTGAGCAAGGACATTTAGCGAGAAAGCCCGATTTGGCTCGAGGTTTAGGTATAAATATTTAGTGATGGGCAGTTTTGGGCAAAAATTCATTTTTGATATCAAAGTCCGACCCGATCCCGCTTAAGGATCACTATACTTTGTCGTGACTGGACCAATTCAGTGGGTGGGCAAACGTGCTGATGATGGCCTCGAGAAGCAGTGTTGTTGAGTTGGGCTTCGATAAGTCAAATTGGGCAAAAAAACCATACTCTATATAAATTGTGATGGCCGTGTAGCCATCTGAACAAAGGTGACCTACCAATCGAAATAGTAAACGACATCTAACCTACGTGATCCAAAGAGAATACGAAGACCAGATGTGCATGGTTTCACGGGCGGCGAACCAGCTGGCCTTCTTTCTTGTTATTTTCTTATCAGAGTTGGAATGCTTCGGTTTGTCAAAGATTGGGCTCACCGCCGGACCAGCGGCACTGGTCTGTACTCTTTGGAGATCTGTTTGTTGCTAACTTTGAAGTAGAAGTTATCCTAGATATTTATCCAAAACTGGCACCAACATGAGTTGACAACCCACCAATCGAGAAATCTAGCGAATTCATTGCCTGATTAGGGGAACTTAATCAATCCAAATGGCAGAAGTTAATATTAATACACCGAATTAAAGTTAATAATATCGCGGTCTTGCTGATAAGGGTCCATTTGCAGTCCTTTCAGTTGGGGGCCTCTGGCCCAATTCATATCGCTGCCCTGGAACTTGTGGTTGAAGATCATGCGAATCACTGGTGCGATCAATCCGAAATTGCCGTAAGAGGTCAATGTGTGGCCTTCGACTGGGCCTCATATAGCCACGAGATAGAGATGGATTGAATAGGCTCGCTTTCGCTGTAATTCTAACATCAGTACGGTCTTTTATGATATTAAGATTTATTTCCCTCTGAAGACCACTACATAAGAAGTCCAGGATTACAAAATTGGACTTGATGGACAACACAACGGCTAAGTATGATGAGCAACTTTAATCCTCTTCCGTGAGACCATAACATTCAGATCTCACAAAATCATCTTCATTTTGATTCGCCTTGCTCCATCGATGACAAGGCTGAACAAGAACGTCCCTCGTGAGATAGTCCTCGAAATTCTCAGGAGATTGCCAGTGAAGCCTCTCATGAGATTCAAATGCGTCTCCAAATCGTGGCAGTGCATGATTGATGATCCTGACTTTGTGGCCATGCACTTGAAGCACTCCGCTCTCAGTGGCACCAATTGGTATGTTCTTCTCATGGATTGGTACTTTTCTCGCGATCAAATGAGCTCTCTGTATCCAGATAAGTCTCTTACTGCAGCTTCTCAGTTAAAAATCGAAGTTCCATTCATTAGCCCTATAGCCCATTATAGGGTTGTGGGTTCGTGCAATGGATTGATCTGTGTTACGGAGGCTAATTCTGGATATGACAGTCAGACGATATTTCTGTGGAATTTATTCACTAGGAAGTACAAGGAGGTTAAGAGTTTCCCTCCAGATTTTGTTGACACTCGTATGGTTCTAGGATTTGGATACAGCGACATAATTAATGACTATAGGATTGTTAGGATTACTTATTTTCATGATAATAATGAGGGATACATGGGCAAGTTAGAATATGAAGTTCAAGTTTATAGGCTTAGTATAGATATGTGGCGAACGGTGGAATTCAACAACGGGCGTGAATTGAGTGACCTCTCAACAGTCTCTTTCAATGGAAATTTGCATTGGATCTCGATCGTTGCTGATTGTTGGAAGCGTGTATTGAGAGAATCAACTAACCTGTTCAATGCACTCCAGAAAAAAATTTCCAGGATCGTACGTTGAATCACTACCAACCGATGAACGAATCTACTACACGTTGGTCCGAATACAATCACAAGGAAAGTATTCTTGTTCCACAGCGTTAATGCCGATTGTCTTTTGAAAGTAGAAACGGAATCTTAATGCGTCGAGAGAGAGAGAGAGTTCTGAATTTCTCTTGTATGTTATTCATTGTACCGAAGAAGTTATCTTAACTTCTATTAAGAAACTCTCCTCGTACCTCTTCAAAAGGTGTTTCTCAGACGCACCTCTTATTAGAGCAAATGGTGTCCCTTGGACACACACATCATGGGCAAACCGACGAAATATTACATCTCCCACTCGCAGATGATGGTCTTGATGATGCTCTATCAAGAATATAAGGCATTTAACATTCATCTACCTTAGAAACAATTCATACTGGCAAGAAAGTCGTACGACCAGTGAGTACACCTGCACTTGGGAGCTCTAATTATGCACCTGTTAGGGACAACATAATGGCTACAACCCAAAAATAAATAAACAATTGATGTCTCACAATGCCCCAGACATATTTTGTTACATCAGTCCAAGTATACCTATCCCTTAAAGGCTATACTTGACTTTTCTCAAAAAAATACCATGTATTTACAATTATTTCCGAAAGCCATTGAAGGCCAAATAATTGATCGACTAGTAAACACATGCGATAGATGTAAAACAACAATAGTCTTCCTTCACACTCATGTCTCTCTCCATTTCGGAATAACTGCTTTCCTAGACACGTCCCATAAAGTCATATCTATTCATGACCGCTGGTAACATGCTAAAGTAGCAACATTGATCTTCTATTTTGAGAACATAGTCAAAAGTAACATAGGGCACAAAGTAAGATAAATTATAAATTACCTTAAGGACTCACACGATGAATAAATAAGGATAATTGTACTCATCTCCCTTATTGGTCAAATAAAGCACATGTAGTATGAATTACATGCTATAGTGGATTTCTCTTTCTATAAGAGCGTATGTCATTTATTAATCATATCCACTATACGAATCTTAGCCTAAACATAGTCACATGTTTCTCACGTACTCATGTTTAGCCCGAGTGCTATATCAGCTCGCTTTCCACAGTGCCAAATTTAGTACTTGCATCTGGCTACCTTCAGGCATACATGATTGTGGGACTATCATGTTCGGTCTTATCACATACAAATAACAGACCTCATCTTGATTCCGATCAAGGTGACATTAAATCGTTTTATGTACTAAACCACTCTTCCAACATTTATAGTACATATCGTCTCATCTCAACCCACTTACTATAGCGTTTGAGGTGATTGCTCGTGTGAGTGAGCCAATCATTGCCTGGTGACATACTTTTCAACAATATATGTGTGTTTGTGCTAGTCTCGTAACATTGTACTAATTGATAAAATGTCAATTCATTAACAAACAAGTACAATACATATACACACATAATCCAGTGATCCTCAACTATATTACATATCATAATCACATTCTACGTAATCCTAAAGACATCCTGTGGGTCAAGAACACGTCTCTTGGAACAGCTTTCGTAAATGGATCAGCAACCATCCTGTTGGTTGAAATATATTGCAGGACTACTTCCTTCTGCGCTATTATATCTCTGATGAAGTTATTCTTTATGTCAATATGCTTCGTCCTACCATGGTACTTGGGATCTTTCACATAGGCAATGGCTGCTTGACTATCGCAATATACTGTCACTAGTCTTGGGACATCAGTGACAATGGCTAGATTTTTCAAGAAACGTTTTAGCCATACTGCTTCTTGCACTGCAGCAGAACATGCAATAAATTCTGCCTCCATCGTAGATAAAGCTACGCATGTCTGTTTCTTGCTATTCTAAGAAATTGCCCCATCATTCAGCAAAAATGCATATCCAGACGTCGATTTACGCTCATCTAGGTCTCCTCCCCAATCAGTATCAAAGTATCCTAATAAGCGTAGATCACTCCCTTGATAGCAAAGTCGATAATCCATAGTGCCTTTCAAGTATCTCAAGATCCTCTTAACTGCTTTCCAGTGTGCTGGACCAGGATTTGATTGATATCGGCTCACTAACCCTATAGCATGACATATGTCGGGTCGAGTGCACATCATAGCATACATCAAACTTTCGACAGCACTAGCGTAAGGAACAGTTATCATTTCTTTCTTTTCTTCTAGAGTCTTAGGACACATTTTAGTACTCAAGCCTTCGCCTTGCATGACAGGGGTATCAATGGGATTACAGTGCTGCATATTGAAGCGTTCAAGAATCTTCATTATATAAGACTCTTGTGACATAGCAAGGAGTTTCTTTGATCGATCTCTTTCAATCTTAACTCCCAATATATATACAGCTTCTCCCATGTCCTTCATTTCAAAATTAGAAGATAACCATTCTTTTATGGTTATAACTAAACCTTTGTCATTTCCAGCCAACAGAATATCGTCCACATAAAGAGATAAAATCATAAATTTATCCTCGGACCGTTTGATATACACACAGTGATCCTCTTCGATCATCGTGAACCCAAAAGAAGTTATGGCTTGATGAAAACGAAAATACCACTGTCTAGACAATTGTTTAAGGCCATAAATTGAGCAATGAAGTTTGCAAACTTTATGCCCTTGACCTTCAGCAATGAAACCTATCGGTTGTTTCATATAGATTTCTTCATCTAGTTCTCCATTGAGAAATACTGTCTTTACATCCATTTGATGTAATTCTAGGTCCAAATGTGCAACAATAGCTAGGATAAAGCGTATGGAGGCAAACTTTACAACTGGTGAAAAAGTTTCATCATAGTCTATACCCTCTTGTTGAGTATAGCCTTTTGCCACAAAGCGAGCTTTATACTTTTCAATGGATACATCTGCCCTTCGCTTAATCTTGAAAATCCATTTATTTCCAATAGCCTTGCGATTAGGCGGCAGATCAACCAAGTCCCAGACATGGTTTGTCCTCATAGACTCAATTTCGTCTTCCAAAACTTTTCTCCATTCTTCCTTGTCCGGAGATAAGAGAGCCTCTTGAACTATTTTAGGCTCTGCATCGTCTTGTGGTGCAATCATAAATGCTTCCCCTTCAATCTCAAATCGACGACGGGGAATACTTTTACGATTACTTTTACGCAACTGAACTTCTTGAGAATTCAGTTCGGCAGGCGACGCTACACTCCCACTAGGTCTTGTATGTTGAGGTAAATCTGTTTTTTCCTCAATAACATTAGTGGGTGTGTTGTCGGGACCTTCCATCTCATGTAATTGGAAGTCCTTATCGATCTCACCTCTACTAGGAAAATCGTTCTCCAAGAACGTGACATCTCGTGACTCCATTTCAGTCACACTTCCATCAGCTTGTTCACCTATGAACACGTATCCTTTGGAGTGTTCGGAGTATCTTTAGATACACTTCTTCCCTCTAGGGCCTAATTTGCCAAGTTTATGGGAAGAATCATGAACATATGCTGCACATCCCCAAGGTCGTAGATTACTTAAGTCTGGTTTTCTACCAGTCCACAATTCATAGGGTGTGGAAGCAACTGACTTAGAGGGCACACGATTAAGTATATAGGCAGCAGTCAATAACGCATCTCCCCAGTATGAGACAGAGAGATTTGCCTGTGCCATCATAGGCCTAACCATTTCCAAAAGGGTTCTATTCCTTCTTTCTGCAACCCCATTTTGTTGCGGAGTACCAGGAATAGTCAATTGTCTTACAATTCTCTTTTCATCACAAAGAGCCTTGAATTGCTTAGATAGATACTCACGTCCGCGATCGATTCTCAATGCTTTTATTGTTTTGTTCAACTGATTCTCTACCAAAGCTATAAACCGCCTAAAGCAATATAATGCTTCGAACTTATGGGAGATCAGAAAAACATAACCGAAATGTGTGAAGTCATCTATAAAAGTGATGAAATATGAGGCTCCATGCCTCGCCCTCACATTTAAAGGACCACAAATGTCAGAATGTATAAGTTGCAATGGAAGTTCAGCTCTGGTTCCTTTACCAAATCGTTTTCTAGTTATTTTTCCCGCTAAACAATGTTCACATACGGATAGTTCAACATTAGCGAGTGACCCCAAAAGGCCTTCTCTTGCTAATCGATTCATTCTTTGTAACCTAATGTGACCCAGTCTAGCATGCCAAGTATTTGCATCAATTTCCACATTACTAGAAGATGCAATTAAAGAAAAAAAACCATCAACATTAACTTTGTACACATCATAGTCAATGTCTAACACCATAAAATCATTCAATACATAACCAGAACCGTAATAAACTGTTCCAAACAAAATGTCAACACAATCACCATGAAAATTAAAAACATAACATAAGCTAAGAAGAACAACTACAGAGATCAAGTTTCGCCGAATTTCTGGAGCATAGAAGACATCATGTAGGAATAGGTTTCGATCACCACGAAAGATTAATTTACATGTGCCGATACCCTTCACTTCAACTCTTGAGTTATTTCCAACATATATCCATTTTCTTCCAGGCTAGATTCGACGATAGTCCACAAATGCTCCTCGGTCTCTAGCTACGTGGTCTGTTGCTCCTGAGTCTACAGTCCACATTGGATGAGATTCAGCAAGCATAACAGTGCTAGAAACAAAAGCACTACTCAAAGTGATGGAGTAATGTGGTACCTTTTTCGGTTCAGTGCATTCACGAGCGAAGTGGCCCAGTTTGCCACAATTGTAGCACATCATCTTGGCCTTGTCCTTCTTCCCGCCATGCTTCTTGCTTCGGAAGGTCTTGGCTCTCTTGGATGCCTGATCGGTCTCTTTTCCTTTGTTGTTGAATTTATGGTTCCTCTTGCGCTTAAAGCCCGAAACTTTGCCCGAACCTGATTCAGCAACATACGCATGGGTAGAGGATTTTGCAGCCTCTAGGCGCTCATCTTCTAATTCCAAATGACGCGCAATATCGTCAAAAGTGACGATATTCTCGTTGTGCGTCATATTGATTTTTATATGTTCCCAGCTGTCAGGAAGAGACCTTATAACAGCCTGAATTTGCTGTTCGTCAGTTAAGGTATGAGCTGCCGACTTTAGCTCACGTATAATGTTTGTCATCTCCCGAAGATGCTGCCTCATCGATAGATTTGAGCGCTTCCAGTATGTGTCAAATTTGATGGTGAGTCTCCTCAACTTAGTGACAAACGTACCTCCAAACTTATCTTTCAAGGCAACCCATATTGCTTGAGCTTTGTCATAACTTTCAAACTCACACATGAGATTATCTTGCATACAGCTCAGCAACGTGATGCGAGCAATGCTATTTTTCTTTTTCCAAGCTTGAAAAGCTTTTTGATCTCTTTTGTGTTGAGCGAAAGTTCCATGCTCAGGTTCATCCATCGTGTGGTTGAGGGTTTCCAAAACCTCTTGCTCCTCAAGGATATATTGAACTTTTCGGTACCAAATGTCATAATTGTCACCGTTCAGCTTCTCACCCTTATTGAGGTCAGCCATAATGGTCTTAGATGCCGAAGCTATAATCACTATCTTCAACACATTGACATAATAAACACAGAATCAATTACTAGCACATTTTCCACATAAACACACATTTTAATTTGCAGCAAAGACAAATTAAATTAATGATAATTCAACAAAAAGACACCAAAACGAAAGTTCACGATGTTCCCAATCAGCTTCGGTGTACGATTGTTCTACTATCATTAACTTGTTTAATTTGTGTAAATTTTAAGTTCTATGTGAGAATTTCTTCTAATTCTACCAACCTACGAACTCCCACTAGACTAGATAATTTACAAAAATATCTAAAACAATGATCAGATCCTTTCTAGCAATCATATAGCATGGCATGATGTAAATCAACAAATAGAACATTCATGCAAATATAATCAACAGCGGAATTCATAACGTAAGGATCTCCAGCCATTGTTTTAATATGCTCAAAAATTAGGAAATTGCAAGCACGTCAAACCATATAGACATGCCATCAATGAATCATGCTCTACATAATCATTATGTGGTTATTTACATGTAAGCCAACTTCTGCATTTCTAAAACCATAGGGAAATACATGTAAAATGCAATAATACCCCAAAAATACATGTATTTAGGGTTCCGTACGTATTTTTATACATTTAAAAGCTTCAAACATATAAAACAACTATACCACAATGCAGAGAATTTCAATACGAACACAACGGTACCAACCACAGCCCGATCAAAGCTCGCACGCGCCCACACGCGCCCACACGCGCCGCCTAAGTGCACGGCGCGTGTGACTCACGCGCCTGCCCAATTTGGGCTTCCGAAGCCGGTCCAACCGGTCCAGTCGGTTCGACCGTCAACCGTTGACCGGTCAGACCGGTTGACCGATCACGGGTTGGGTCATGGGTCGGGTCTCCGGTCGGGTCAGTCGTCGATCGCCGGAGGTCGGTTGGTCGGCGGCTAGATGACGTCATCATGACGTCAGCATGTCGGTACCGACAATTTTGCTGACGTCATCGATGATGTCAGCACGCGCCGCTTGGCCTGCGTGCGTGCCGTCCATGCGCTGGAAGGGCCAGCGCCTTGGGCGCGTGGCTCCCACGGCCGCGGCTTCTGGCCGCGCGTGTGGGCGCGTCCGGCGGCTTCTGGAGGCGCTCGACCCACCGTTCTGCTCGTCTCGGCGATTTCTTCAATGTTATGTATTAAAAAATTATTTTCTCCACATAAAATTTTTCGAAAATCATCCGAACAGAACAGTCGCCCGTAACGATCAAACTCGTTCTTCGTTTCAATTCATGTTCGTCGATTCATCTTGCAATTCCCGAGTAATGAATATGCAGACAGTATGAAGTTCATCATCATGATCTCCATATAAAACAGCAAGCGTAAAAAAAAAATCAACGGGAAAACAAGGCTGAGATCATAACCGAGGCTCTGATACCAATGTAGGAATCGTGTATTGAGAGAATCAACTAACCTGTTCAATGCACTCCAGACAAAAATTTCTAGGATCGTACGTTGAATCACTACCGACCGATGAACGAATCTACTACACGTTGATCCGAATACAATCATAAGGAAAGTATTCTTGTTCCACAGCATTAATGCCGATTGTCTTCTAAAAGCAGAAACGGAATCCTAATGCGTCGAGAGAGAGAGAGTTCTGAATTTCTCTTGTATGTTATTCATTGTACCGAAGAAGTTATCTTAACTTCCATTAAGAAACTCTCCTCGCACCTCTTCAAAAGGTGTCTCTCAAACGCACCTCTTATTAGAGCAAATGGTGTCCCTTGGACACACACATCATAGGTGAACCGACGAAATATTACACTGATGAAGACCGTTGTTGGTGTTATGGATCGATAATCACATTTGGGGTAGTAACTGAGGTCTTCAACCAGATAGCACTGCCGAAGAGCTGTCTCGTTGGAGTCACGTATGACTATGTTTATCTATCAGTTTTGAATAACTCGTTGGTGCTACTTATTAATCATGTAGACCCAAGAAATCAATTGAATGATACATGTTACGTTTGGGTTATGACGGAATATGGCGCGGCCGAGTCCTGGACTAAGCTGCACACCTTAGATCTCAATGAGGGAGTGTCGAGATTTCACAGCTTCACGTGGAGTGGCGAGCTTCATATGGATACCTACCAATGTGAGCTGATTTCGTGGAATCCAAGAGTGGGACTGACACGACTCCTTTCGACATTGGGGCCATTTGATTTAGTGACTGCGGTGGAGAGTTTGGTTTCACCATTGGGACAAAATTAGTTATTGCTTAGCTATTGTAGGTATGATGAGATGTCTCGGTCTAATTCATACCAACCATTGAATACTGATAAGTACCGAAATAGTCTTTTGAACTTGTGATTTTTGTTTGAGATATTTGTACTCTTAAGAAAGTGCTTGGAATGCAAGCAAAATAAGGTGCATCGAAAATGTTGACAACTTTAGCATCTCTTTGAATGTTAACCTCTATACCCTTTAGATTCACTGCCTCATTGTTTTTGCAAGCATATGATATGTTGGAATATTTAAATATTAAATTACGTTTTCATCCATCAGCATAAGATTTTAGTGCATGATAATTCTGACAGTATTATGCCATCGTCAACCACTCTTTTAAAGTTCTCCGATCACTTCCTTTGTTGTTCACCCGTTACTCTTTGACTGCTGCAAATGCTGATGATGACACATTACAATTCGGAGCTCGTCCTATATCCGTTGATAATGTACTAGGTGTGACCATGAAGCATTTATTTAAAATGTCAAATTCTAATTGCAGTTCCATGTCGTTACAATCCCTATGCATTCCTCCAGGTTGACCTGGAAGGCATTTAACAAGCTTGTAAAACATTGAAAATTTTGAACGAGTACACTGTAGTAGAAGCTGTGATTAGACCGACGCAATCTTATCTCACCTCCATTAGGCCCACAATCTTCCGACATGGTCGGGAAAGTGTCAGAAAGGTTCTAAATTTATTGTATTAGTACCAATTTAGTTCTAAACATTTTTTTGGTGTCAATTTAATCCTAAACCTTTTGTTTTTATGTCAATTCAGTCCTTACAACTAATTTTGGCTGGATATTGCTGACATGGGCGCCGGTCGGCCTGTGTGGCATCACCGACAATGACATGGACAACTTTAATAATATTTTAATATTTTTTGAATTTATTTATTATTCAATTTATTTATTTTACTTTTTTTTTTCTTTCCCTTTCTTCTTCCTCCAGCTAGTCACCATTCAAGCGAGGTCCCTTGCCAGCCCTGGCCTCTAGCCGATTGCCGAAGAAGAAAGGGAAAGAAAAAAACAGAAAAGAAAAAGAAACGATTTTTTTATAAAATAAATAAAAAAATCGAAAAATACTAAATATATTATTAAAAATTGTCTAGGTCATTGCCGGTGGTACCACGTAGGCCAGTTGGCGTCCACATTAAAATTAGTCAGAAAGACTGAATTGACACAAAGACAAAAAGTTTATAACTTAATTAGCACCAAAAAAAGGTTTAGGACTCAATTGGCATTAATGCAATAGGTTTAAGACTTTTCTAACACTTTTCTCGACATGGCTCCTCGAGATGTGCCTTTTGGCAAACGGTATGAAAAATTTTGTTGAGCTTCACTTAGACAAGTCGCGATTAGGTGCTTGAAATGCTCTGCAACCACGTGAGAATTATGTCGGTTTCTCGACATGGGGGATGTTCTTGGGGTCTTATCTTATTGGGTTAAGTGAAAGGTGTAATGACTAGTTGGTAGTATAATATTCATAGGTGATGTTTATGTAAGATGCTTGGGTGAACCAGAAGTCGAGGTTTATTCTCTGAATATAACTTTGATGACATTGTTGAGGACTCAAAGCATTAGTTCAGGCGCTTGCCATGTAATATGGATAGTCGATACTCCACATATTCGGTCCATGGCAATAAAAGGACTTTGATCGCTTCCTATAACTCTGGTTTCCGCATGAACTTCCCAGCAATGCACAAACCGGCTTCTGTATTTGATCTGATTGAAGGGCATTCATTCGAGCATCTTTTCCTAATGATGCTAGTTAGTGCAAACTTGATCATACTCCTGCTTCTCTCTATTCAAATTTCTAGGATCAGAGGTTGGTGCGGGCAACACATGCACGCGTTAGGGATGATGAGCTTATTTCTTGAGCGTTGTGCGAAAATACATAGCACTGCTTATTCTTGCTCGTGTTAACTCTTGATTTCAGTCCCAAATCAGCATCCTTGTGGTTTTCCATCCCTCGTGTTTCGGTTCTGCCAATGGTTCATTGCTTAGTTTGATTAGATTGTGAATTGTTAGATCGACAAACCTAGGTCTGATTAGTTTCACGTTGGCACAGATTGTTGCTTTCGATATCTCCAACAAAAAGACAATAGCGGATTTGATGAGGGCTTTATCCAACATGTATAAGAAACCCTTTGCGTCAAACAAGGTATATATGATGCATCGTCTTTTCAATCTAAACATTGAGCAAGGTTCTTTTCTGACGGATCATATCAACAAATTCAACATGATCACGATTCAGTCGAGTTTGAGGAAATCAAATTCGATAATGAGGTTAAAGCTTTGATTATAGCCAAAGGTTGGAGTGCGGCTATATTTGTGTTTGGCAGTTTGTCTAGTCAGAAAAAAGTTGAAGTTTTAGGAGATTCGGGATTTGATTCTTAGCGAGGATATTAGCATAAGAAAGTTGGGTGAATTTTCAAATTCTTTCTTGAGTAGTGAAGGCAGAGAGAGAATGAAGTCGGAGCCAAAATCTCGGTAGATCAGAGGGAGAAGAAAATTGAGACCTCGAGGTTAAATAACTTGCTGTAATTGTGAAAAGAATAGTCATTTGAGACAAGATTGTAGAGCCCCAAGAAGAAAATTTAGAATTGGGATCGCTATTATACTTGCATCAAGCAAGTAGAAGTCTTCTTGGCAAATCAAGAATGTGTTAATACCAGTAAAACCCCCAAATTGATACACTTGTGATAAATTTACCAAAAAATAATTTTTTTACCAGCAAAAATCCTAAACTGATACACCCATGACAAATTTATCCTTTGTCAGTTTTCATTAAATTTTACCATCAATTTACTGAGTTGGATAATACATGGTAGTTGACGGGTGTACCGGTTTGGGCTCTTATCCTTCGTTTATCGCATGTGTACCGGTTTGAGATTTTTCATGATATTAATCCAATTTGACAGAAACTAATGGAAGGTAAATTTGTGACAAGTGTACCAGTTTGGGGTTTTTAGTGCTAAAAAGATTGGTTTGGGGTAATTTTGTCAAAGTGTACCAGTGTGCGGGTTTTTTGGTCACAGACATACTGGTTTGGGTTTTTTGTGATATTAACTTAAAAGGAATCCTTCGTTACCAAAAAAAAAAAAAACTTAAAGGGAATCCAAATAGAAAGTTCTAGCGAAGCCCTAAATGTGGTTAGTTTAAGACTATGATACTCTCAACTTTTACATTATATAGATGGCTAATTTCAACCCAATCTCCCTGAAATTAAGCGAGACTTGGATCAATTATAGAGCTTTTTTCCTTAATTACTACAATCTTCATATAGATATAAGGGTTAATAACACGAAAAATCCTAAACTTGTATATATGTAACAAATTTACCCAAAACTAATTTTTTGACTACCAAAAATCGAAAATCAATACACCTGTGACAAATTTACCAAAAACTAATTTTTTGACCACCAAAATCCCAAATTGATGCATTTTTGATAAATTTACCTTCCGTTAGTTTCCGTTAAATTGGATTAATACCATGCAAAGCCACAAACTGGTATACCTGTGACAAACGGAGATAAAAACCTCAAACTGCTACACTCATCAATGTCACGTGTCATCCAACTCGATAATTTGACGGTAAAATTTAATGAAAGTATATCAATTTGGGATTTTTCGTGGTAATAATCCTAGATATAAAAGAGTGAAAGAAGAAAAATGTACTATGGCCTCGTATTTTCCGAATTATCAGAAGAATAGTGACAGTGTTAAATTAAACAAGTTGGAGAAGTTAACATTTGTCGTAGACCCATGATCGATCTAGCGGCTTGTGAGCCTGCCTAGGCTCAAACAAAGCCACAAGGGTTTGAAGGGCTTTTGGGTGGGCTTGGACAAGGGCATTTAGTGAAAAGGCTCAATTTGGCTCGAAGGTTTATAGGTACAAATTTTGTAATGGGCAGTTTTGGGCAAAAAAATTCATAGTTCAACCCAATCCTTTTCAATGACCATAACACTTTGGGGAAAATTTTCTAGAGAATCCTAAACTTATTACACTTTTTTACAATTCAGTTCTAAGCCTTTTGATTTAGCCAATTGAGTCATCAACCTTTTCACGTTTTGTTAAATGAGTCAATTCAGAGAATTTTAAGTAGAAATCATTGATGTGGTCGCTGGTAGTGCGCCATAGGAAGACCAGTATTGGCGTGGACAATTTTTTATAATTTAAAAAAAAATGATTTTTTAGATAATTTTTTATATTTTATATTTCTTTTTTCTTTCTTTCTTTTCCTTTTTTTTTCTATCAAGTCCAGTGAGGATCGTAGTCCTCACCCAAATCTGGCGGGGGGGCCTTCGTGGCCGACGAGGATCGACTGGGCTTAGAATAAGACAAACAAGGTTAAAAAAATAAAAAAAAAGAAGAGAAAAAATGTTATTAAAAATTATCCACGTCAGTACCGATCATGTCATGTTAGCGATTTTTGGCTAAAATTGGTCGGGTAGGCTCAATTGGCAAAAGAAAATATTTAGGACTCAATTGTTAAAATTGAAAAGTTTAAGATTAAATTGACAAATTTATAATATGATTGTGACTTTTTGGACAATTTTCGCCATACTTTGTCATAACTAGACTAATATAGTGGGTGGGAAAATGGGCTCAGGGTGGGCCTCGTGGAGGGATGTTGTTGGGTTGGGCCACTAATTGAACCAAGAAAATCAATGGCATCATTAATTGAAGTTTTCGGCCTCGATAAGTCCAAATTGGGCAAAACAAAACAACTATACTATATACAAATTGTGATAGCCATGTGGCCATCTGAACAAAGGTGACCTACCAATTGAAATTAGGGGTGTGCAAAAAACCCAGGACCGCCCGAGACCGGATTAGAACCGGTGGTTCCCAAGGCGATCGGTTCGGTTCCCGGTTCCAATTTTTTGGAACCGGTGGGTATCGGTCCGGTTTCCGATTCCCGGTGTGGAACCGCCCACCTGGACCGGACCGGTAATATAATAATAATATATTTATTTTTTAAAATTTTAATTTAAAAAACCTAACAAAAAAAAATTAAAAAAAAAAGAAAAATGTAATTAGACACTGATAACTCTATGCTCTCTTATCTCTGGACACTCATTTGTTGGGTATCCACTTGATTTATGAATGATGTAGTTAATAGAACCGATCATAGTATAGAAATTGTATGGAAAGTTATGTTCTTTTCTTTTTGTTCCGTTGATCCGATGTTGATCCACATATTTTTTTTATTTGTCCAGGAAAACTTGGTGGGATCGGTTCCATGGACTTGCTCGGGAACCGGACCGGACCGGTGGTTCGGTTCCCGGGCGGGTCCATGGCGTCGACGGGCAGTTCTCGGTCCCAAAATTGAGGGCCAACACTGTGCGGTTGGTTCTAGGGTTAGGGGGTGGACCGCCCAACCTGGACCATGCTCACCCCTAATTGAAATGGTAAACGGCATCTAACCTACATGATCCGAAGAGAGAAAATAGACCAGACATGCATGGTTTCACGACGGCAAACTGGCCTTCTTTCTCGTTATTTTCTTATAGGAATTGGAATGCTTCGGATGTCAAAGTTCGGACTCGCTGCTGGCCGATCTGTACTCGGAAGGTAACTTGCCGAGCTGCCCTGTAGTGAATCCCCCATGCATTGCAAAGCGTTTGCGGTCCACGAGGACCCTTCCTCCACCATGGCGCGTACTCTGTCCGGTGGTGAAAGCGCTTCCCCTTTATCATAGCAGATGCTGAAGGCCGTTTGCGTCGTTTCAAACTTCTATCTCTCGTACTTCTACGCACACAATTGTTGTCCTTGGCAACATGTTTCTGCTTTTTCCGGATGCTACTGGAGTCTGTTGATGGAATCTGTGCACGTGTATGTCCAATTGCTTGATATTTAGGCTTCTCGGTAGTTATTTCATTATGAACATGCGGTTCTTCTGTTTCCGCTTGCTTCGATGTAGATGGGCAATTACTTGAAAGGTGATTTCCATACTCTGTCTCGATTAGCAGTTGAGTTTGTCCTCCTCCTGTGGGAGAAGAGGATGTGTGTCGATCCATTGATGAAAATGGATTGTCCGAAGCGGTATAATGATTGAACTCCATCACGGGGATTTGGCTGTGCTCAAATGAACTCGAACTAGGGTCCTCCAGAAGGGAATTGCCGACCGATATTAAGCCTTGAATCAAGACTGGCATTATGTTGATATCATCGAACGGAGCTTCTGGCATGCATAACTGGCTGTCTTTAGTAGCAGTACTCGCATTTGAGATTGAAACTCCCGAGTTGACACGAGTAGTGCCTTGGCTTGCTCTTCTTCTTGTACGATATTCCTAGAGGAAGTACTCGCGTTTGAGCTTGAAACTCGCGAATCGACATGAGTAGTATCTTGGCATTGCTACGATATTCGTCGTAGAAAGCTCAGTAACAAAAGCCAAGACGGCAAACACAAAGCCAAACATATAGTATGCTGGAACGGACAAAATGCCCTTGACTTCGCAAATAATTACCGTCGTGTGAAGCATGATATGTGGGAAAAGTGCCAAAAAAGTCCTAAAACTTTTGCATTAATATCAATTTAGTCCTAAACCTTTTAAATTGGTGCCAATTCAGTCCTAAACCTTTTGTTTTTGTGCCAATTTAGTCCTTCCGATCAATTTTGACCGGAATTTGCTGACGTGGACGCCTGCCGGCCGACGGCCGATCACCGGCGCTGACGTGGACAACTTAAATAATATTTTAATAAATTTTGAATTTTTCTATTTTTTCTCCTTTTTTTTCACTTGTTTTCTTCTTTTTTTTTCTCCCTCTTCCTCTGGCCGGTCGCTGGACCGGCGACCGGCCAGAGGCCGGCGAGGTCGAGCTCGCCAGCCACTGGCGAGGGCAGGCTTGCCCTCATCGGCGCCCGGCGAGGGCGGCCTCGCCTGGCGAGGGCGAGCCTCGCCTTGGTCGGGCGAGGCTCGACCTCGCCAGATTCGGCGAGGTCGGGCCTCGCTCGACCATGGCAAGGCTCGCCCTCGCCGCGATCCGGCGAGGTCGAGCCTCGCCATGGTCGGGCGAGGCTCGACCTAGCTGAATCCGACGAGGTCGAGCCTCCCCTGGGTTGAGCCTCGCCATGGTCGGGCGAGGCCCGACCTCGCCGGATCCGGCGAGGTCGAGCCTCGCCTTGGTCGGGCGAGGCTCGAACCATCGCCGGAGGCCGCGGCGAGGGCGAGCCTCGCCCGACCATGGCGAGGCTCGAACCCTCGCCGGAGGCCGCGGCGAGGGCGAGCCTCGCCCGACCATGGCGAGGCTCGAACCCTCGCCGGAGGCTGCGGCGAGGGCGAGCCTCGCCCGACCAAGGCGAGGCTCGCCCTCGCCGGTGGCCGGCGAGGGTGAGCCTGCCCTCGCCAGTGGCCGGCGAGCTCGACCTCGCCGGCCTCTGGCCTCTGGCCGGTCGCCGGTCCGGCGACCGGCCAGAGGAAGAGGGAAAAAAAAAAGAAAAAAAGTGAAAAAAAGGAAAAAAATAGAAAAATTCAAAATTTATTAAAATATTATTTAAGTTGTCCACGTCAGCGCCGGTGACCGGCCGGCAGGCGTCCACGTCAGCAAATTCCGGTCAAAATTGGCCGGAAGGACTAAATTGGCATAAAACAAAAGGTTTAGGACTGAATTGGCACCAATTTAAAAAGTTTAGGACTAAATTAGCACCAAAAAAAGGTTTAGGACTAAATTGGCACCAATGCAAAAGGTTTAGGACTGAATTAGCATCAAAAAAAGGTTTAGGACTAAATTGGCACTAATGCAAAAAGTTTAGGACTTTTTTGGCACTTTTCCCCATGATCTGTTATTGCTTATACATAATGATTGTGGATTAGGATTTGCAGAAAGAGAGATCATGTTGGACTAAGGAAACCAGAAGAAGAAAGCAGAAATTTGACTAATTTAACTTGGTGACACACTAAGACGTTTACTGAAATGAAGATGGAGCGACTCATCAATAAGAAACTTGAGTTTTCTTTGTTTCTTTTCCAAATTAACAATCACTTTCGTCAGCATGAATATGGCATGACATGGACCACAATGCCATTACAAAGAATATACAGTTCAAGTACTCAACCTAACAAAACGAAATTTCAAGAACTTGTGTTAATGAAAGATGAGGAAACACCATGACAAATCAGATGCTCAAAGACTATCAAGAAACCTCTTGAAAGGGTCAAGCTGCCGAAGAACACCAACTCAAGAGTGTTGAGACCGTTTCTTGGATCGATGAACTTCGTGATTCCTTTTCAAGATCTGTTTGTTGCTAACTTTGAAGTCCGAAATTACTTCATTTTGTAATCAGTTAAAATAAATTTCATATAATTTGGATGCTACAATTTGCTCTGAAAAATTTACTCCATTATGTCGAAGTTTTTCGCTTTATATTAAGGACTTCAGTAGAACTTTTTCAAACATTGAAGTTTAAGAATTCTAATTTCACAAAATTTGCAAAAGCTATTTTCCTTACCTATATAGTATGGATAATCATCCAATCTTTCGAATTCCTATAATTCTAAAAAGAAAAAGTATTTTAAGTAAACCCTAAACTGGTACACTAGTGGCAAATTTACTGTCCGTTATGTCAAAGTTTTTGGTTTTATATTTAGGATTTCAATAGAACTTTTTCAACCATTGAAGTTTAAGAATTCTAATTTCACAAAACTTGCAAAAGCTATTTCCTTACCTATATAGTACGGATAATCATCCAATCTTTCGAATTGCTATAATTCTAAAAAGAAAAAGTATTTTAAACAAAAACTAAATTGATACACTTGTGGCAAATTTACCGTCCGTTAAATTAGATTAGTACCACAAAAATCACAAATTGATAAATCTGTGACAAATGGAGGGGTAAAACCTTAAACTGGTATATTTGTCAACCGCAACGTGTCATATGACTTAGGAATTTATCAGTAAAATTTAACGGAAACTAACAGATGGTAAATTTATCATAGATGTTCCAATTTTGGATTTTTGGTAGTCAAAAAATTAGTTTGGGGTAAATTTATCTGATGTGTACTAGTTTGGAGTCTTTCATAGTATTATCCTAAATGTTTTATCCTAGATATTTGCCCAAAATTGACACCGACATGAGTTGACGACCCGCGTATTGAGAACTCTAGCGAATTCATTAATTGCCTGATTTGGGGAACTTAATCCATCCAAATGGCAGAAGTTAATATTAACACAACAAATTTAAGTTAATAATATTGCAGTCGTCGTTGATAATGGTCCATTTATAGTTGTTTTCGTTGAGCACCTTCGAGCCAATTTAGATCGTTGCCTTGGCACTCGCGGTTGAAGACCATGCGAATCATTGGTGTGATTAGAGGTGGCAAAATGGATTTAGAACCCATATTTTAACTCATAATTAGTGGTGTGGGTCATAAATAGATTGTCTTAAGTTAAAAAAAAAAAGAAGCTTAAGTGGGTCATAAATGGGTTACCTAATAACTTAATGAGTCTTAAATGGGTTTTAATAGGTCAACTAACCAGCTTAAGTGATCCTAAACAGGTCATTTTTAATTTTTTAAATTTCTAAATTGTTGATCATTTTTTATTTTATCTTTTCCTTTCTTTCTTTTTTGTTTTTTTATGAAGTTTGGTGAGGGTTGGCTAGACGTCAAAAAAAAAAAGAAAAGAAAGAAAGAAAAAGAAAAAAAGAAATTGTAAAATTATAAAAAAAATTATAAAAATTGTCCACTACATTTTATTGCACGGAAGTGTTTTAGTAATATAATTTTTTAAAGAAATCATAAGAAACAAATTTTCCTAGATTGGGTTAAGTACGAAAGTGTTTTAGCAAAGGGTCGAAAAATTTGTATTACGAATAAATGGGTTATAAAAAAGTTAATGGGTGAGTTTGGGGCAAACCATTTACGACCTGACCCAACACACCCGTTTGACAGGTCTAGGTGCGTCAATCGAAAATGGCCATAAGAGGTCGATTTGTGGCCTTCGACAAGGCCTCATAGAGCCATGAGATAAAGATGGAATGACTAGATTTGCTTTCGCTGTAATTCTAACAAGAAGTATGGGGTTACAAAATTGGACTTGATGGACAACACAAAGGCTAAGTACGACAAGCAACTTTGATCCTCTTCCCTGAGACCATAATATTCAAATTGTTGAAAATATGTCTTGAGTTTAAGTTCGAAGCGAAAATCTAAATATTCCGAATTGGATATTTTACAGACATCCGAAATCGAGTGAATCAAATCGCGTAATTTTCTTATACAAGATGGAGTCTTCGGCCACCGAAGTTGGAAAGTTCAACGTATATTTGAATTGGACCAAATTGTGAATATCTTTAGGCGATGGGATTTCCTTCTTGGTTGATTTGCTGGACTTCACGTGGAAACACTTAAAAGAGGAAAGTTGACTTGTTGACTGAATTTTGTGGAATATCTCTTCCACGTTGAGTCGGCCACTATGTTTCCTATCTTAGATATATATTGATATTTATATATTGGATTGTGGGACTTTTCTTGCATAGAGAAAAGTCTTCTTGAAGCGCCGCTCCGCAAGCAAGTGCTTGGTTGTGGGTTCGTGATTTTATTCGTAAAATTATACCAAGAGTTCAAGTGTTCGTAGCGATTAAATCTTGTGTTAAGATTTGTGTATAATTCTTTCGTGAGATTGAGAGATTATTTCGTGAGGAATTATGGGGCTGAACACTACGTGCATTATTGAATGTAATTGAGGCTTAGGAAACACTTAGAGTGTTTGAGTGACTCGAGTGTGGTTGTAATCTCCGTTGTATCGTTTGATCTATAGTGGAATTATGTATTGCTCTCCCCATGGACGTAGGTCACTACAATCGAACCACGTAAATCTGGTGTCCGATTTATTTTCTTATTTTATCAATTTTATTGTTCGATCGCTTGGTTTCCGTAACGATTGGTATCAGAGCTAGACTTGCTTAAGTTGAAGCGAATCGATGGCGATAGAAAAAAGAAAAGTGAGAATCGACAGATTTGATGGGAAGGATTTTGGTTTCTAGAAGATGCAGATTGAGAATAATCTATATCAGATGAAATTGCACTTGCCCTTATCTGGGAAGAAGCCAGAGATGATGAATCAAGCTGATTGGAAATTGCTGGATAGACGAGCTTTGGGTGTTATTCGGCTAACGTTGGCACATAGCATCGCATTTAACATCGTGAAAGAGACAACCACTGCGGATTGATGAAAGCCTTGTCGGACATGTACGAGAAGCCCTCTGCGATCAACAAAGTCTATTTGATGCAACGTTTGTTTAATTTGAAGATGAGTGAAGGTACATCAGTTGCAGATCATATCAATGAATTCAATATGATCGTTAGTCAATTGAGTTCAGTTGACATTGACTTTGAATATGAGATACGTGCTTTGATTCTATTATCCTCATTACTTAATAATTGGAATACTACTGTTACTGTTGTTAGTAATTCCTCTGGGTCAACAAGTTTGATGTTTGATGGTGTTCGAGATTTAATTCTGAGTGAGGACATCCGTAAAAGAGAATCTGGCGAACATGTATCTACTGCTTTAGTAGGTGAAAATAGAGGAAGAACTAGTACACGAATTAGCAGAAGTAGTATGAACTCGAATAGACAAAGTCAATCTAGGTCTGGTGGTGTTGTCTGTTGGAGTTGTGGCAAGAGGGGGCATTTTAGAAGGGAATGCCTTAAGCTGAAAAACGACAAGGGTAAGGGAATTAGAATTGATCCTACGGATGATGTTGCAACAATAGCAAACAGTAATTTGGATAATGTTGATTTTATCATGTCTGTCACTGATAATTTGTCGTTTGGCGGATGGATTATGGATTTTGGTTATTCTTTTCATGCTACACCAAACAGAAACTGGTTTACTACTTATGAGTATACGAATAGTAGTAAAGTGCAGTTGGGGAACAACGCTGAATGCGATGTTATTGGTGTTGGTAATGTCAGAATTAGAATGCATGATGGTATTGTGTGGACATTGACTGGAGTAAGGCATATTCCAGAGTTGAAGAAAAATCTGATTTCCTTGAGTGCCCTGGATTTAGCTGGGTGTCGATATTCTTCAGAATGTGGAGTTCTGAAAGTTCTTCTAGGTGCCTTGGTGATAATGAAAGAAATCAAGCATAATGGCTCGTATGAGCTTCAAGGTGAGGCAATGACCGAATTCGCTGCGGAGACGTCGGATGCATTTGTTCAAGAGTCTAAATTGTGGTATATGTGTTTGGAGCACATTAGCGATAGAAGCCTAAATTTTCTAGGTGAAAGGAATTTGCTATGTGGTTATGTGGCTAACGAACTAAATGTATGCAGGTGCTGTGATTTAGCTCAACGGCGGAAAGTATAGTTTAATACGGTTGTCAAAGAAACCACGGAAATTGCAGAATTGATTTACTTAGATGTTCGTAGGTTATCGCGGTTTCCTTCGAGGAAGAGTGCCAAATTTATGCTAACAGTTGTTGATGACTACTCGAGAAAGACGTGTGTATTTGTGCTAAAGCACAAGTTTGATGCTGTTGTCAGGATCAGACAGTTGAAAGCTTTGATCGAAAAGGAGACTAATAAAATAATCAAGCAGGTGACAATAGTATGGAGTTTTGCTCGAAGCTATTAAATGAATTCTGTATGAAGGAAGGTATAGTGAAACACCGCACTAGTGCCATTAAACCACAACATGTTGTAGAGTTGATGAGCAAAACATTACTGGAGACGGTAAAATGCTCTCTAGTGTTGGTATGGCTAGGAAATTTCTGACGGATGCACTTAGTACGACGAGCTACTTGAAGAATAGATCCCCATCGACTGCAATTGAATGTCGGACTCCTGAAGAAGCGTGGTCTAGTAACGTTGCTGATTATTTTATTCTTAGAATATTTGGTTGTCCATGTTATGTTCGAATTAGTGATGGTAAGCTCGATGAAAGGACAAAAAAGTGCATGTTCCTAGGTTGCGCACAAGGTTAGCGGGTGTTGACACCTAAATTTTGCCCAAATCATTTAGGGTTTTATCGCATAAAAATTAGGGTTTAATTTTTAACCCCTAAACCAAAAATATTTTCATTAAAACTGCATGGCATATATTTATTAGGTGCATTTGCATTAATAGGGCCTATTAGAACATATTTTTCATGTTCATTTTCAAAAATTGAATTAAAAAAAATTAGTTTAAAAAAAAAAAGGGAAGAAGCCAGCGTTGAATTAGTCAAGCTGGCCTACTTCTTTTTTTTTGAGCCCTGCGGTGACCTGGGGAAGGGGAGAAGGCAGTAGACAGAAGCCAAAAAAAGAGGAGAGCGCAGCAAGAAGATTAGGAGCACGGGGGAGAGAGTTTCGGGGGGAGGCAGAGGAGAGAGATCTGAGAAGGAGAGAGCAGGGAGGAAAGAGGGAAATCGGAGAGGGAGAGACCAACGAGAGAGCCGAGAGAGAAGGAGCGAGTACAGAGGAAGTGAGATTGAGACCAGAGAGGCCTTCATCGACGACGGCCGCGCCTCAAGCTGCGATCGACAACCCCCTTTACGGTAGATCTTGCCCTCGTTGAGTTTCAATTTGTTTTGACCCGGGGCCGATTTTTCCGAGGATTTCAGCTCGACGGTGTGCGAGGCGACCGGATGAAGTCCGATCTCTCACGATCGCCCCCCGTTCGCCGCCGCCAAGCCGGATGGGGAGCTCCGCAACGGTGACCCCCTTCCCTTTTCATTCCTCTGTTTTAGGGCTCACTGGTCGGAGCTCGTGGCCGGCCGGCTCTCGCGAGTTCCGGCCTGTGACGCCTCGTGCGTGCTTCTGCTCCTTAGTGTGTCTGGTGCCAACAACTTTGGTTCGCGTTTGGGTCTCGATCGAGCCTAAAATCCTCCGTTGTTGTAATGCACGCCAACTGCTCGATGTTATGCTTGTACTAGATCTGGGAGTTGGGTTGTTGCGCTTGAATGCCGCACGGTCCCGGTAGGTCGCCGGTCACTGTGGCGGCGAGGTCGCGAGGAGTCGAGTAACGGCCGAGCAAGGGCTCAGTCGCACCGTCGAGGGCCCTGACCGCGGAGGTCGGGGCGTGTCGTTCGACGGCCTAGCACGGGCTCGGTCGTCGAACTGGGAACCTCGCCCACGAAGGCCGAGGCTAGGTGAGGCGGCCGAGCAAGGGCTCGGTCGCGCCGTCGAGAGCCCCGACCACGAAGGTCGGGGCGTGTCGTTCGACGGCCGAGCACGGGCTCGGCCGTCGAACTGGGAACCTCGGCCACGAAGGCCGAGGCTCGGCGAGGCGGCGGAGCAAGGCCCCTGCCGCGGAGCGTGAAGCCCTGACCTCTCCGGTCAGGGCGTGTCCAGCAGCGGCCGGCCGGCGTTCAGGCGAACCCCCTGGGCGCGGTGCGGCCGCGAGTCGGGTCGCGAATCGGGTCGGGCGCGCGGGCGAGCCGGGTAGGGCAGCGCGCGTCCGAGTTGGGCTCTTGGGTCCGCGTTCGAAGTGGACTAGAATAGGAGTTGGGCCCGAGTTGTGGATTTTGGGCTGAAGTATTATTTTTGTTTTATTTTTTTAGTGGGCTATGATTTTTTTAAAAGAGGTTTTCGGGCTGGGCCCTTCCTTTTTTTGTTAAAAAAAATCAGACCGGGCTCAATGAATGAGCTCGATCCGTGGACCCGGGCCGGCGTGCTCGGGTCAGTCTCGATCCGGGTCGGGTGTGGAGATCCGACCCGGATCCGATTTATTTTAATATTGTATTATTTTAATATTAAAAAAAATTTTAAAAAAATTTTAAAAAATTTAAAAAAGGGCTCGAATTTTATTTTATTTACTTTATTTTACTTTATCTTATTTTATTTTATTTTATTTAAAAAAAAATTCCCGAAAATCTTTCAAAAAAAATTTCAAAAAGTTTCAAAAAAAATTTCGAAAAAAGAAAATTCCGAAAAATTTTCGGAAATCCCGAAATTTTAAAAAAAAAATTAAAAAATTAAGAAATTTTTTTTAAAAAAAATTTTAAAAAAAATAAAAAAAATCATAATTTTCATTTGGGGTCTTGGAATTGGGTTTTCTTGCCCTATTATGTGATTAATGTCATATTTGATTGCACGTCACCTGGTTCACACACTTTGAATTGCACGTTTAATTTAACCTCGCACGTAGTCGATTATGCATGTTTAGGTTTAGATATTAATTATTGCTTCCCTTAGCCTAGTTAGGAGCGAAATTTTGAGACTTCCGATTAGCGAGAATATGTTAGGTGATGAATTGAACAAGATTAGGTACGGAAAGGGCACTAATTAGTCGATTAGTGTAATCAAGTCCCCGTACCCGTTCAATCTCTAGTTCGTAGAAGTGAAGCTTTTCTCCCGTGCTTCGCTTAGGTGTCTAATCGACCTATCAGAAACTGATTAGTGGCGACTCCTAGATGAAATCGATTTGTATGTTAACAACTTAAACTTAAGTCGCGAATTGGTATGGGCTTGGGAGAGCTCGAGCTAGGTTTAACTTAGTAATCCATTAGCCAAGCCCCGTAGGTGGCGAGGCCATTTCGGGGAGGTCGCGACAGCTTGGCGACTCCACTGGGGACATTTTGTGGACCTAGGCCATTTTTCTTGTTCATATACATCCCTAACGTGAATGTTCTCACCATTGAACCCTTGTTTTGCAGGTTTGGGATTTGGGGAATGAATTTTTATTTTCTTGAAGTAGTGTTTGCTTATAAACTGTTGTGCATGCTTTAGATGTTTGGCACTACACTATCGCACACACAACCATGATGCCGGACCTGGGCCGCGATAGGACGCTTTAGGATGGTGTTAAGAAAGATACAACCTCGAACGCGAGACTGCGATGTAGAGGTTGCCTTTCTTATCTCCGAAAAATTCTTTCTTGGTGCCGTAAGTGTTTATCCTTGTCCGCGAGACTGCGTGACCATAGGATATCTCTTTCGACTGAGCCGAAGTTAAGAGGGCCTGACACCAACGCGAGACTGCGATGGTCAAATCACCCTCTTAGCTTCACTTTGTTAAGCCATCTAAAGTAGGAACCAGCCACACGTTACATTCGCATGTTTGTGTGATTAAAAGTTTGTCATCCACTATCATCCACTGTAAGTATGATTTCTCTCTCTACTTGTTCACTTTTGGTTGAAACTTTCATTTTTGAAATTCGTGGAAATCAATCAAGTGTCCTAGGTGATTTGAGCTCATAATTGAAAATTTTAGACAATCATTCTTGATAGTGAACCTTGAGCATAAATTACAAACACCGGTAATTTGGCCCCACCAAAACAGATGATTTTGTCTAAAACTTTCAGTTATAGGCTTAAAATCACATTTTTTGTGCAGAAATTCTTTCAAGTCAAGATTGCATCTCGGGGCATAAAATTGAAATAAAATTTTCAATAAAATTCTTTTTTTTTGTTTTTTGTTTTGTTCACATTTCGGAATCGAAATTCAAATAACTTTTTGTGTATTAATTTTTTAAAATAAGAATCACCTCATTTTTGCCAAAATGAAACCGCAAATCAGTCTTTCAAGTTTGATATACTGCATTTTGCGATGACTTTTGGAATAAAAAGGGCGCTCGATTGATAGCCGCAATTCGATCTTTTAATTATGTCTCCACTTACGATGAAATCTTGGTGAAATACTAAATGCCCACAAATAGGAACCATGGGGGCATGTATTGTTGCCTCGCTTTCGTCATAAGAGGCGGCATCAGTGAAAGACCACTTTTTCATTCACGTACTAACATTGTCATTCTTTCACAGGTTATACATGACGACCGCTCCTTGGCATTCACTCGCTTGATCATGCAAAAAAAAATGAATTTAAAACTAGGATGAGAATTGTGGTCATTACACTTTTCTATGCAATAACTCATTGTACTTTGTCCTTGTTATTATTCATATTAGGAATTGTGTTTTGTGTTTGGGGTTTCGATTGCGGACCCAATCGAACGCTTTGTAAATCGTGTAATACTCATTTTTTAGTAATGAGGTTTGGTTCCATAAGAATCATCTTTCTTTAAAAGCACTTGAAGTGTTTCAAACTAACGTGTTGGGTTGGACTTTCTTACCTTACCTTTTTTTAAAAAAAAAAATTTCGAAAACGAGTTTCAAAAAGACTCGCATAAACTTGCATCTCTTCACCTGACTAATTTCGCAGGTTAATTTGCAAAACGACACCGTGAGATGGTAAATCTGTAATCGTTCCAATTAGAACTTCTTGTACAACAATTGACTTGTTCATTCATTTTTGTCAAAATAGGTAAAGGGGCGAAAGAATGTGTTTGACCATAGCAATAATGCTTCCAGTTAGAAAGACATGACGAGGCCAAACCGTCCATCCCATGGTGACAAATGAAAGGTTGCGTCATAATGGGGCAAAATAGTGCATTTGAAGAACTTTTGTCCATCAAACTAAGGACATGTGAAAATAGTCAAGGGCACGAATAGTCAAGATGATCAAAAGTGGAAGACCCAAGCAAAGAACAATGAAAATCAAACAAGTGTCTGTAAGAAGGCATGAAAGAGTATTGAACATACTGAAGTCTCCAGAAGAGAAAGCATCTGACTGGGGCGAGTGTCATCTAGCTAGGGCAAATAGCTTTAGTATAATCAAGTCTGTGAGTAAGTTCCTTCTCCTCCAACAAGTGGATGGATGCAAAAGAGACATATACCGAACAGATAAATGTAGGGCAGGTCAGGTTATGGACGGTGCCTCCAAACACTTAAGAGGGAATATCAAGCAACTTTGAGGAAGGAGTTGCAAAGGAAAAGCTCAAGCGACGAGATTGCACGAAGAGGACAACTTAGTCCAGAATTGAGCTATCCCCAAAACAAAAGGGTGTATATCGTTCCTGAATTAGCTCAACCAAGAATGGAAATGACTTGGGTCATCTCTCATTTTGTAGATAGAGGAATGTATCGGGGAAAGCATCCATGAAGCAATGCCCTCAAACGTCAAAGCAGAGAGTATCCCTCTCCTTCAGTCTCTAACGTTCACTGGGACTTAGTGAATTCGATGGCATTGGAAAGGCCAAGGTGGAAGAAAGCGGATGAAGGGAGTTGCCAAACATACAAGGAAGCAAATTCAAATGAAGGGAGTCATCAAAGACTTGAAGGACAAATGCAAACGAGGGGTAATGTTGTATCGTTCCCAATTTTTCAATCATTAAAGGGTCTTTAACTAACACATTTTTTTTTGTTCTTTATAGGTTTACCAAGTCGCCATGACACAGGTAAGTACCCTTCTCCCAAAATTCAAATGGAAATCAAATGGATAATTTTCGTCACAAAGAAAAAAAAGTCTTTGATGGTTTTAAAAAAAAAAGCAGTAAAGTGGAGACTGAAAAAGCAAGCTCTTCACAAAA
The DNA here is from genome assembly GCA_031216235.1 of Syzygium jambos. Taxonomy (NCBI): domain Eukaryota; kingdom Viridiplantae; phylum Streptophyta; class Magnoliopsida; order Myrtales; family Myrtaceae; genus Syzygium; species Syzygium jambos. Next base: position 7,614,132 of record CM062228.1, read on the forward strand.
ATTTTGAATGATATCCTTATTAAAAAATTGTCTTTGTGCTTGACGGATCATTCATTTGGAATCAAAATTCCCTGTGGAGATTAATCAATTCGTGATGATCTCAACAAAATGAAAGGGAGATGTTAATAATGCCAAGTGAGAAATACTTAGAATGAGGAAAGGCAAGCCATTCCCAAACACATCCCACAAACACTTTGAGAGTTGAGTGGAAGAGAAAATTAGTGTTGTTTAAAAGCAAGAGATTCATTCGCAAGTAGTACATGGATCGAAATGAAAGGAGGCATTTCCTTCTTCTATCCTATACACTACAGGTGATCATAGTTAGCCCCATTTGAGCCATTGAATGTGAAGAGTTTGCAAAATACCCCTGTCAAGAACCACCCTACAACGGGGCAAATTTGGAGGTTTTGGTTGATATTATTTGGAGGAAAAGATGAAAAATACTTCTTTGCCCTTACTTGCATTAATCTTTTTGTGGTAACTTCAGGTGAGTCCTTGTGGAAGCTTGAAACATCCCAAAATGAAGAAGAGCATTCATTTCTCTACCCAAACACACTCATACCTTTTGCTTAGCAAAATTGAGCCTAAATATTCATTTCTAAAATCGAATGGTGATTATCTCCCTACACTGGGGCAAAGCACGTGATTTATCAAGACAATTGGTACTCATGAGACAGTGTGAAAAACATCTCGAAAGTTTTGAAAGCTCAAAAAAAAAATGAAAAGAGCAAAAGTCAAATGAAAACTAGGGGGCATGAAAAAGCAGTGTGCCTGGTAAAAGCAAGGCCAATGCCCAGAGCAAAAAAAAAGTTGCATCAAGAGAAAAATTCTCATGAAAAAAGGGGGAATGTCAAAAGCAAAATGCTTTAAAAAAAAATCATTGCAAAAGCAAAAGTCATTAGAGAAAGGAGCAAAGCTCTTACATTAAAACGATTAGTCAATGGACTTTCGAGACGAGTTGAATTTCAGAAGTCGAGTGCCTTCAAAAGATTGGATGATATGGTAATGATGCTACAATAATCACCAACTCCTAAACCCCTTTTGAAAATTTCTGAGCCTTTCGAGCCTTTACCCAAACCAATGTTATAACCTTCTCCAAAGTCTCTTCAGATTAGGATGGTCTAAGCAGAAATTTGGATTCCCAAACAAGTTATCGCTTGAAGAAGTTGGGGCAAAGTTGTCTTATCTTATCTTAAGGTTTCTTGACTTGTAAACCTGATGGAGATGCTGATTGAAAATTATTTCATTCCTTAGCCGATGATGCTTATCCGTTGTTGAAACCATGACTAAACCCACATTACAGTCATTTAAAAGATCTCTTGGATCGGTCAATGCGTACTTATTGCGAATGATTCTCCAAGCCTTCGACATTGATAGTGTGAGGTATATAGAGAGATCATGTTTACTTTCCACATCGATGGATGGGATCAAGCAGCCTTTTTGAGAGTATGTGAGAAGTCCTTTCAGACTAAGGAATTCTTGTTTGGCATGCTTAATAGGCTTGTCGCGACCTAAAATTTTCCTCTCAGGCTAATGGATTATTAGGACTAAACCTAACTCGGGCCCTCCCAAGCCCTACCAATTCGCAACTTAGGATTTAAGTTCTTAACGTGCAAATGTTTTCATGCTTGGAGTTGCCACTAATCTATTTATGATAGGTCGATTAGAAACCTAAATAAAACATAGGGAGATATGTTTTATTCCTACGAACCAGAGATTCTAAGTACGGGGACTTGATTACGTTAGATCTAGTCTAACGCCCTTTCGGTACCTTTTCTTTTCAAAAAAATGTTTTGCATGCAGTTTGGATCCATTTTATAGCCTAATTACTAACATGTGAGGTGTTCATGCGAGTGCGCAAACCACCAAAGTAACACCCAAGAAAGCAATAAATAAATTACAAGATTAGGAGGATGACATACCTTAATGCAACGCAAGCATCTGCATTGTTAGTAGAAAATCATACAGGCAATCCTAATATGATTTCTAATTATCAAAACAAGGCACTCGAGGTGTTCTTTAGGGTTTACGCTTTATTAAAATGCAAACTAACCTATATGCAATGACGTGCAAAAAATGACATGCGATTAATGTAACCTAGTATGCAAATTACATGTCATGCGACGACGTGACCTAATTCTAATGACGGACAAATGATTTATTTTTGGTATTTTTAAATGAAATTCGGAATTAAAAAAATACTCAAATTAACATGCAATCTATTCTAAAAAAAAATTAATCTATCCTAAAGTGACCCTTTTTTTTTTGGTATTTTTATGAAAATTCGAAATTAAAAATTACCCTAAAATGAACCATAGAGATTAGGATAATATCTAAATTAAACTAGGAAATAAATTACTCTAATTCCTAATTTAAATTAAAGTCATCCTATCGACTTATTCAAAGAAAGTTGTCCTAAACCTATCCTTAACATGCATCATTATCTTCTAATCAATTCAAATCCTAACTACTTTTTTTTGGAATTTTCTTTTTTAAAAGAAATAAATCAAATAGATAGATAATCACCACGATCAAAACCAGTTCACGCAATCCGCAAGATTTATTCAAATTCGGATAAGGCAAAGAAATCAACCTAACGGTCATATCTATAGGGTTGTAGATATCGACGGAAAGTTGATTGTTCAAATTTGGAAAGCAAATAAAATCTATTATCATATCCAAGTGGTTATGGACAAGATAACGATTTTCCGTATCGCTGCGTATCGTACCTTAGGGATAAGGTAGGATAGTCGTCCAGATACGTTGCTAAATTAGGCAAAATTCCTAATTTTAAGTGTTTCAAATATTTGCGGATATTACATGCATTATCCTTAATGTCTAGCAATCCACCAAAAAATATCCACAAAATATTTAAACCCTGAAAACTTAGGAAATTAAATATTTCGGAAAATATTCGGATAATGATCTTACCTAATTTGCGGATAACTTCCAAATTCGAACTCGGTATCGGATCGGGCTTGCGGATCGCGGGAGCGGCGGTGGGACGGACCGGCGACGATGGCGGTGGCTCACGGTGACGGTAGGGAGATCGCTAGCGGCTTCTCAGTTTGGTGATCGACGAGCACACTTGGATAACTGACGGACGTCTCGGCTAGGCTGCCTTGTGGTGGGAATCACGCTAAAAAAATCTGCAAAAAACACCTAAAACAAAAAGATGTAATCTGGAATTTTGATGGTCTGTCCGTGTTGCTGTGGTGGAACAGCAAGCAGCGTCGGTGGCGGTGAGGCTCCGGGCTCACAGGCAACAGGCGTGTCACAGTGGAGGAAAACAGCAAGGATCACAGTGGTTGACAGGAGCCTCTCCGGTGGCTGCTCAAGTCCACGTTGAGGAATAAGTGGCTTCGTTGGACAACAAACGATGACGGTGAAACAGCCAAGGTCACGTCAGGAGGGGGAATCGTGGCAGGACAGCAAAATAAGAAGGTGGATCTGACTGAGGGCAACAGCCAGCAGCTTCGTGGGCAGCAGGGATTATTAGCTTGGCCTCATCATCAGGTAGTCAGCGGAGGAAGCAGCACGGAGCAGGGGCGTTGGGGGATCAGCAGGTCCTCGTCGTCGCTCCGTGTGGGACAGCAGGTCCTCGTCGTCGCTTCGTGTGGGGCAGCAGGTCGCGGTGAAGCTTCGGTGCAGGTGGCTTCGTCAGTTGCAGGATATCACCGGGAGCAGCAGCGTCAACCGACTGGAGAGCAGCAGCTCTGTGGCGGTAGAAGCAGCAGTTTGCGTCAGGGCAAGCTCGGCTTCTCGTTGCAGGACAACTTCTCAGGCAACAACATCACTGGAGGATGGCCCACAAAGCAGCAACATCGGCGTTAGCCGTGGGGAGGGTCCCGGCCAAGAGGGTCTCGGCTGAGATCCCTCTTTCTCCAAAGCTCTCTCTCCTCTCTCAACGTTTCTTCTGTTTTCTCCAAAAAAATATCAGAAGCCCCTCTCCCTTTGAAGACCAAACCCTGAATATGTATTATCTACTTTCTTTTTCTGGTGCAGGGACGACGACGACGTGGGCTTGGACTTCATTTCTTTCCTTTTTTAACATTGTTTTCCTTTTGAAAGTCCAACTCCTCCCCCTTTTTTCCGAATCTTCCATGATCATCTATAGGCCCAGCTTTTGTTTGTTTTCTTTCTTGCTTGCACTTATTTCCTAATTCGATTCAAAAAATAATATTGCAGCATCTTTGTGATAACATCAATTTTATTTAATTTGAATCGTGGTAATACCAAGATTAACAAATCAATATTTTCCGACTCGACATAGTCCAATGAAAATTTCAGCTCATATAACGTTCATGGGCTTTAGCCAAGAATTTTTGAATGCGGGCTTAGTCCGATTTTACAAAGTCCAGAGCCGTTCACTCGAGTCCATCAACCACCAGTCCGATGCAGATGCAACTATACTATATAAACTTAAACTATATGCTATGCAATTTTAATATTTTTGTTTAGGGATTAAAATTTAATCCCTAATTTTCTATGCAAATTACCTAACGGGATCGCCAAGATTTAGGTGTCGACAGCTGCCCCTCTTTGAAGGTGAGCTCGAAGAGGTTGCATTCAAAGACTAAACTGATGCCTAAATTTTGCCATGCAAATGCAATGAATGTTATTTTTGTTGGGATTACGAGTCCCATTTTGAAATGCAATAAGAAATGATGCATGCTGACGTGAATAAAACATACCTCGAATTACTTACCTAACTTGAGTGGTGAAGTAATTTGAGGCATTGCCATGATTCTTGAGATTGTTTGGCAAATGTTTGGACCCTATCCCAAAGATATTGCCTGATGAACGCTGATGAACTTCGGTGACCTGCAATTCAGTCAAGACACGCGAAGAAAGCTCGATGTATCCAGTTATCATCTGGGGTTCTCGAGAGAAAAATTTATCAAAATGGAAAATGTTCCGACCTTTACAAACTACCTATACATCGCCATAGGTATTCGTAAAGATTTGGCCGCTTCACCTATACCTTTCTTATAGGTGAGCCACGGGGGAACATTTGGGATTGAGAGAACATTCCGACCTTTACGAGATACCTATACATCGCCATAGGCACTTGTAAAGATTTGGCCGCTACACCTATACCTTTCCTCATAGGCGTGTCACGGGGGAATCCTCTGAGATTGGGAGAATAATGTGCCTAACAAAATATCTAGTTATCATCTAAGATATTTGAAAGGACTTTATTGATAAATACCTGGATATCGTCGCAGGTACTTGGGTGAGATATCCGGATTTCTCCTCGGATACTCGGATGAGACACCTGGATTTCTCCTCAGGTACTCGGATGAGAAATATGGTGAGATATCCGGATTTCTCCTCGGATACTCAAATGAGATACCTGGATTTCTCCTCAGGCACTCGGGTGAGACACCTGGATTTCTCCTCAGGCACTCGGTTGAGGGATATTATGAGATATCCGGATTTCTCCTCGGATACTCAAATGAGATACCTGGATTTCTCCTCAGGCACTCGGGCGAGACACCTGGATTTCTCCTCAGGCACTCGGTTGAGAAATATTGTGAGATATCCGGATTTCTCCTCGGATACTCAGATGAGACACCTGGATTTCTCCTCAGGCACTCGGATGAGAAATATGGTGAGATATCCGGATTTCTCCTCGGATACTCGAATGAGATACCTGGATTTCTCCTCAGGCACTCGGATGAGAAATATATAGACGTCTGAACATTGTCGAAGACGCTGAGTGACTGCAACAAAACTGATTAGATATGGAGCCTGTTGATTGCTCGAACAGGTGAACGAATACCTGGATAAACATAGGCACCTGAAAGGGTAGAGACATACTTACCTGTTGATATCTCTGATTCTCGAGTGTGTGTCTCCTGCTAGACACGGTTATAGACAACAAGTAATATGCATTCATGGGCAATCAAGAACACATATACTCATGCACTATAAATTCAATTAGTTTTCATGCATGATGATTTTGTCAAATCAGCATTACTAAATTTCACTGGCGAAAATCATGATAAGACAATCTGAACTCATAAGTGGGTGTCTTGAAAATGTTAAATGAGGGACCTCCGGTCTGAAAGGGCTTTCACTCACTCTCATCAAAAAGTGGCTAATTTATGAAAATCGCTCTATCTCACCATCATGTGGACAAGGGTCCGAGTATTCTCGCAAGCGGTACGACCTTACCAATCTGAGAGGTCTTTGCTGGGATTGTAACGTGAGCTTGGTCAATGGCTTAGCAAAAGGGGACTCTTTGAGTCAAGGCTATTGAAAGAAAATATTCCGCAATAATTTCCGGGTTTACAAGTCAAGAACTCTGCAAAATGAGATAGAAATGGACTTGCTCGCACTTCTTCGAGCTAAGCTTATAAATATCCGAATCCTACATTAGTTCAAGTGCCATAATCTGAAGAGACTTTGTAAGGGACGTAACGTAGGCTAGGCTCATGGGTTGAGAAATGAAAGGATCATTAGGCTCAAAATGTGTATAAATAGGGTGAATAAGTTGGTGATCATCTCGGCATTGTCACCAGTCTTCCTTTTCGCCAGGGATTGTCTTCTCGATAGACGTTCCATTGGGCTTGAATTCACCACTTGATTCCTTTGAGACTTGTAAGACCACTGCTCCACTGGAATTCATGACTTTGACATGTCGTATCTTGACATTTTTTCGCTAAAGTTCTCCTTTTTTCTGACTTTCTTTTTTATTCTTTTTTTCTTTTTTTCTTTCTTTTTTTCCCGGGCATTGGCCTTGCTTTTACCAGGCACACTGCTTTTTCATGCCCCCTAGTTCTTTTTTTTTTTTTTTGACATACACTGTCTACAATGCACATATTAGCCAGCCACATTTTGGCTTGTTTTGACCGAATGACTAACATTTGAATTTTCAGGGTCTTCGTCTTCTATCGGCGCTCCAAATATGTTGCGTGGACAGTGATGACTTTTACCTTGCCCCAGTGTGGGGGATGATCACCAACTGGGTTTAAGAAACGAATTTGTAGGCTCAATTGGGCTTAGCAAAGGATAAAGTGTGTATAGGATAGAGAAAGAAATGCTCTTCGTCATCCTAAGGCACTTGAACTTCGTGTGAATTCTTCTGAAAAAGCAACACTCGAAGATTGATGCAAGTGAGAGCAAGAAAATCTCTATTCATTTTTCACCTTATGATGCTGACTTACCTCCAGTTTGCCCCGATGTGGGGTGGTTCTTGACAGGGGTAATTTGAAAGGATTTCTCCAAGCATTTGGGCTCAAAGTGGCGAAACAATGGATAACCTGTAGTGTTTAGGATAGAGAAATGAACTGCCTTTCATCACTTCAGTTGCCGTACCTTTTGCGAGATAACTCTTTACCTTGCAGACATGGAATTTTTCGACTCAACTACTGGAGATTAGTGCATGGGACTGTGTATAGGATAGGGCTTGCCTTTCATCATCCCGATGTACCTCATTCAACACATTCAATTCATTCTACATGAATTATAAGATTGTCCAAATAGATTCCCCTTTTGAAGTCAATGATGCAGACCGATAAAATAACCACGCAGAATTTAAAACCAACGCACACATTCCATCTTTAAATTAATTGAAACCATTTATTCATCAGTGAAATGTTTGCAATTCAGAATATAAAACCAAACACTTGAAAAATTTTGCTGCAAAGTTAGATTTTATCAGGGGTATGACATCTTCACAGCATCAGAATTAACAAGAGTGGAGAACTCATGACCATCCACTTCTGCAAGAACCAGGGCACCTCCAGGAAGCACCCCTTTTTTACCACATATAGGCTGATGTAGTTTGGGGCAAATTTACCCCCAAGAACAGGAAAGACTAGCAATACCTCCCCTAGGACTAGATCATTTACCTCGAAGTATCCTTGATGCACTTTTTGGTTGAAAGATTTACCTACTCATGCGGCAACTGGATCGGGTGTTTCGTCTCACTCTCAGGGGGATTCGCCCCTCTCTTCCGGAATCACTCAAGTTGACAGTGACAGTTTGATCTGACGTGAGAACTTTGGGCCTTTCATGCCATTCTAGATTGCACTGAATATCTGAGGAATCGTTGAGTTCGTCGGTGTCATTGGGATCAAGCTCGGCTGCACATGATTCATTAGATTGGACTATTTCCATACCCTCACGTGTCACAAGATTACCCCTGAAACATAAAGTAGGGGGTTCAGAAAGACAAACAGGGTTAAACATTGCATTTTTTTTAAAAGTTTTCTCTTTTTTGATTTTTTTAAAATTTTTGAAATTTTTTTTTTGAAATTCTTTTCAAAAAGGTTTTAACACGAGGAAGCATGAAGAAGCCCAGGCCTCAGAATTCTCCTTGGACTATATTTTTTTATCGGTTGGATATCATCACCGGACTGGTTTGATGTACCTCAACATGTCTTCAAAAATAAAAAAACTTGTAATTTCATTGATTATCACCAAATGAATTACATTTATTGGAATGGAAATTGTAACAATCACGTCCTAAAAATTGCTAAAAAGCATCTCCCGAGACGGGGCAAGTCCTATAAAGCAGTAAAAATTCCCACGCAGGGGAGTGTGCGAAAAAGTAAAGGTGTTACTCTTGCGGGCCAGTGCCCATTCCCTCCAACGGTCCTTCCTCGATGGCTCCAATGAGGAAATTATCGAACAAGGTAGTGATTCCATCTATTGCATCATCAGGATCTTCTGTCATTAGAGGTGTTGGATCATCCATACCTCTCCATCCATCGCTCAGTTGCCCCAAAGTGTCGATCACCTCTTTTCCTTCATCAGCTTTAGGCGTGCTCTCTATGATCTCTTCATCATCGGACACGTCTTCGAGCGGAGGCATGTCTTCAGGCAGAGGGTCACTCTTGTCCTTCCCGGTGTTCAATGTAGCAAACTCCTCCTCCCAATTAATAACTACTTCGGAGATAGTGGAAACGATGCCAGTGTGATTAGCATAGACGATCATTCCTGCTTCCACCATTTTGGAGATTCTTTCCCTCATGACAGTTAGGGGAGGCACTTCATCATTCGGGTAATAACCTGCTCTCACTAACCCATCGTAGACATCAGTGGTATATACCTTGACATTCTTGATTCGACTAGCATCGACACTAAATATGGCATTCACATTGCTCGCGTGATCAAGGAGCGGGTTGCTCTGAACATTCGGCTTAGTGGGTTGAAAGGAAAATGCCTTCGTGTCCAGAAGGTTCTGGATTCGGTGCTTGAGGGTAAAACAATCGTCGGTTGAGTGCCCCACCTCACCCATATGATAATCGCATTTCTTAGATGGATCGTAGTTATAGAACTGCTCAGGATTGGGCCGCTTTGGCTCAGTGGTAAGCAAGCCTTTCTTTCGGAGGACCGCCAATACTTGAGACAACGATCCGGGGAGGGGAGTGAATTGCCTCTTGTTATTTTTCTTCTGAAAGGGTTGACGACCCGTGCTTTGTTGTTGAGCTTCTACTACCTGGATTGCTGGGATAGGATTAGCATTCCGTCGGCCTGGTTGGGTATAAATCACATTCACTCCAGCTGCCGACTCTTTCTCCTTTCTTGCACCAAATCTTTTGGTCGAGGAAAATGGCTCCACAAACCACCCATCTTTCAGCCCTATCTCAATCTGTTCGCCTATAGGGATGAGTTGATTGAAGTTGTCAGCCGGAGTGGCTACCATCCGATTACGGTATTCGAACGGAAGAGTTTTAATGAACATCCTCTTCAATTCACTGTCTATGGGTTCTGGGATAATCTGTGCGGCTATGTTTCTCCATCTGATAGCATAATCCTTGAATGACTCATTCTTCTTCATCTGAGCACGCTCGAGGTCATCGCGGGTGGGAGTGATGTCCGTTATGAACCTGTACTGCTTTAGAAATGCTTCACTAACTTCCTTCCAGGTTTTGAGGCCATTTATCTTCTTCATGAGATACCAGTTCAGGGCAGGACCCGTCAAACTTGCCTGAAATGCATGAATCATCAGGAGTTCATTATCAACGTACGGTGTCATTTGTACGTGATATAGCTGCAGGTGAGCTTTCGGGCAGGAGGTGCCATTGTACTTGTCAAAGTTTGGCATCTTGAACTTCTTCGGGATTTTGATCTGTGAGTAAAGAGACAAGTCGATCGAAGGTGAATCATGTGAGCCTTCCAGTTGCTTCACTCTCTCTTCAAGTTTGTTGACCCGTTCATCAGGTTTTTTCTTGTTGACGATAATCTGGACGGGGTCATCTACTAAGTCGGGAAGATCGTCATCTTCCTCACTATCGGCATTTTTCCCACCTTTATGCTTTGGGGCTGATGCCTCAGGGGACGCAGGAACAGGAGTCAGCCGAAGGGTTTTGATCTCAGCGGACATCTGTTGCATTGCGACGAGGAGTTGCTTCATTTGGTCCTCAATGCCAACGACACGATCTCGTAAGTCAGTTTGATCGCCCATTCTAGTTCTCGACCGCGTGCGAATAGGCGATCGTGATCGGTCCGTAATTACCTAATTCACGGATAAAATAGACATACGTAAGTATTAAGAAGAATCACACGCCGATCCATGACATTGGTCTAACCGCTTTGATTAGTAATAACCTCTTTATTGAAATGAAATTTTTTTTGTGCCTTTTTTTTACAATGACGATGACTTAAAAACTCAATTCCTAAACAAGACTGAAGACTAGAACTGAAAAAGGTATAAAAAAATTCAAGCTATTCTATTTGGACTTGATCCATAGACATATGGGCGGCGACTTCCTTCTTCAATTGCTCATAGGCTCGAGCTATTTTGGATGCTTTCTCTTGAGCTTCTTCGGCCTTCCTTTTGAGACGGTTGTTCTCTGAGCGAGTGGCAGGCTTGAGAGGCACCTTGGGTATCTTCGGGAGTAGTTCCTGTGGGACCTTGTGCTGTCGAATATACTTGGTAGTTGCGAAGTAGGACTTCTGTTCCCCCTTTAGCTCTTTTTGGGGTCGGGCTATCTTTAAGAGGCGACACTTCTTCCACATCTTCTTGAGTTGAGCTACGGTCCCTTCGTGGTCTTCATCGCCATTGGTGAAGTCGACTTGGAGGAGTTCGGGTTGTAGTGCTGGAGGAAGTCCTTGGAGAATCTGGTACTGACGAGACACTCTGGCGGGGTAGTATTCAATCGCACCGGTGAAACCCAAGAGTGGAACCGGTCCAATACCATTACACGTAAGTCGAGCTTCCTCAACTTGGAACCAATTAGCATGCCATTGGAAACCTTGGGGTCTAGCGTTTTTCATGAAAATGATCCATTCAGAATAGTGATAATCAGGTGCATCCCCTTGTTTTTCTTTATACCTCAAGACTGGGTGGCTAGAATCACTAAGCTCAGATATTGTGAGTAAATCGCCGCATCCTTTTATGTGAGACAAAAACCAAATTTGCAAAAGTTCGACGGGGGCATGAAACGTTTTGTCAACATGTTGCTTAAATTTAGTGAGGGAAATGAAAGTCTCGGCTAAAATAGTGTTGACAAAATTCTTTCCAAGACAGACTTGTTGGACCAACCAAGCAATTGATGAACTACACGCATTCTTACAGTGGGGAAAAATTACGAACCCGAAAAATGCTAACAAAAATATTCTGCCTTTTTGAAAAGATGCGGCTTTATCAAAACATTGATTGAGGAACGAAAATGGACATGTCCCACGATTTGCTTTCAAAACCTTTCCCAATTCATCTTTTCCGACACCCAAAAATTCAGACAACATTAAGGTGGAATCGATTCCTAGAGGTGGTGTAACTAACTCCGACTCTAAAGGTTTTCCAATGATCACGCTATATTCTTCCAAGGTCGGGGTGAGCTCATGCTTACCGAATATAAAGGTAGACGTCTCGGGACACCAGAAGTGTGCTAATGCTCGAACGAGGCCGGTACGGACTTTGACTTCCAATAGGGGGAGTAGCCTTCCGATGTAGCCTTCAACCAGCTTACGATTGGTCGGACTGAGTAAGTTCCACCAGGCGCGGAGCTCGTCCTTAGGAGCATCAAGAATCCGGATGTCTGCCCCTCCCATAGTATATGGACCAAGACTCGCGACCGACCTAATGTCATGGACCGACCAAGGAAAATACGAAACATAAATAAATTGCAAGATAAAGGCTCAGAAAACTTACTTTACCCAATAGGACCATGGCAATCACAAAGACATGCGCATGAAATGTGAGGTTCGATTTCTATCTAGACTCTGGCTTGCAAAATGGAGACGCGAGGATTACCGGGCTAAACCAGTCATGGTTGTGGTTAGGCCGAGGTTCCTCTGACTCCGGCTTAGTCAAGGAGCCGACCCGGGTTGCAAAGGGTGCAACCGTGGTGGGAACTCAATGACACTGTGAAAAAAACTTTCGGGACCAAGAAGGGCGACCCATACCACGCGGGTGTGGTCGGGGTGTCCACTGTCTCAGTACCATCCTAAACCTGTGCCGCCCAGGTCCGGCAGCGGGTAGTGTGTGCGGTGTAGTGTAAATGCAAGGCATGCACAGCAAGTTATATCATACAGCGCTTCGTGCATAAAATAAATCATACATCCAAACACCTCCCTGCAAAACAAGGGTTAACAATCACGCCTCCCCTTATACCTCCCGTTCTACAAAAACATTTAACACCTAAAATGTTAGAGACGTACCTGGGATCCTCGCTGCCAACCAAAAAAATATTTTTTTGAAAAGAAAAACTGGCCTAAGTCCACTAAGAGTTTTAACTTAAGTCCCCAGCGGAGTCGCCAAGCTGTCGCGACCTAAAATTTTCCTCTCAGGCTAATGGATTATTAGGACTAAACCTAACTCGGGCCCTCCCAAGCCCTACCAATTCGCAACTTAGGATTTAAGTTCTTAACGTGCAAATGTTTTCATGCTTGGAGTTGCCACTAATCTATTTATGATAGGTCGATTAGAAACCTAAATAAAACATAGGGAGATATGTTTTATTCCTACGAACCAGAGATTCTAAGTACGGGGACTTGATTACGTTAGATCTAGTCTAACGCCCTTTCGGTACCTTTTCTTTTCAAAAAAATGTTTTGCATGCAGTTTGGATCCATTTTATAGCCTAATTACTAACATGTGAGGTGTTCATGCGAGTGCGCAAACCACCAAAGTAACACCCAAGAAAGCAATAAATAAATTACAAGATTAGGAGGATGACATACCTTAATGCAACGCAAGCATCTGCATTGTTAGTAGAAAATCATACAGGCAATCCTAATATGATTTCTAATTATCAAAACAAGGCACTCGAGGTGTTCTTTAGGGTTTACGCTTTATTAAAATGCAAACTAACCTATATGCAATGACGTGCAAAAAATGACATGCGATTAATGTAACCTAGTATGCAAATTACATGTCATGCGACGACGTGACCTAATTCTAATGACGGACAAATGATTTATTTTTGGTATTTTTAAATGAAATTCGGAATTAAAAAAATACTCAAATTAACATGCAATCTATTCTAAAAAAAAATTAATCTATCCTAAAGTGACCCTTTTTTTTTTGGTATTTTTATGAAAATTCGAAATTAAAAATTACCCTAAAATGAACCATAGAGATTAGGATAATATCTAAATTAAACTAGGAAATAAATTACTCTAATTCCTAATTTAAATTAAAGTCATCCTATCGACTTATTCAAAGAAAGTTGTCCTAAACCTATCCTAAACATGCATCATTATCTTCTAATCAATTCAAATCCTAACTACTTTTTTTTGGAATTTTCTTTTTTAAAAGAAATAAATCAAATAGATAGATAATCACCACGATCAAAACCAGTTCACGCAATCCGCAAGATTTATTCAAATTCGGATAAGGCAAAGAAATCAACCTAACGGTCATATCTATAGGGTTGTAGATATCGACGGAAAGTTGATTGTTCAAATTTGGAAAGCAAATAAAATCTATTATCATATCCAAGTGGTTATGGACAAGATAACGATTTTCCGTATCGCTGCGTATCGTACCTTAGGGATAAGGTAGGATAGTCGTCCAGATACGTTGCTAAATTAGGCAAAATTCCTAATTTTAAGTGTTTCAAATATTTGCGGATATTACATGCATTATCCTTAATGTCTAGCAATCCACCAAAAAATATCCACAAAATATTTAAACCCTGAAAACTTAGGAAATTAAATATTTCGGAAAATATTCGGATAATGATCTTACCTAATTTGCGGATAACTTCCAAATTCGAACTCGGTATCGGATCGGGCTTGCGGATCGCGGGAGCGGCGGTGGGACGGACCGGCGACGATGGCGGTGGCTCACGGTGACGGTAGGGAGATCGCTAGCGGCTTCTCAGTTTGGTGATCGACGAGCACACTTGGATAACTGACGGACGTCTCGGCTAGGCTGCCTTGTGGTGGGAATCACGCTAAAAAAATCTGCAAAAAAACACCTAAAACAAAAAGATGTAATCTGGAATTTTGATGGTCTGTCCGTGTTGCTGTGGTGGAACAGCAAGCAGCGTCGGTGGCGGTGAGGCTCCGGGCTCACAGGCAACAGGCGTGTCACAGTGGAGGAAAACAGCAAGGATCACAGTGGTTGACAGGAGCCTCTCCGGTGGCTGCTCAAGTCCACGTTGAGGAATAAGTGGCTTCGTTGGACAACAAACGATGACGGTGAAACAGCCAAGGTCACGTCAGGAGGGGGAATCGTGGCAGGACAGCAAAATAAGAAGGTGGATCTGACTGAGGGCAACAGCCAGCAGCTTCGTGGGCAGCAGGGATTATTAGCTTGGCCTCATCATCAGGTAGTCAGCGGAGGAAGCAGCACGGAGCAGGGGCGTTGGGGGATCGGCAGGTCCTCGTCGTCGCTCCGTGTGGGACAGCAGGTCCTCGTCGTCGCTTCGTGTGGGGCAGCAGGTCGCGGTGAAGCTTCGGTGCAGGTGGCTTCGTCAGTTGCAGGATATCACCGGGAGCAGCAGCGTCAACCGACTGGAGAGCAGCAGCTCTGTGGCGGTAGAAGCAGCAGTTTGCGTCAGGGCAAGCTCGGCTTCTCGTTGCAGGACAACTTCTCAGGCAACAACATCACTGGAGGATGGCCCACAAAGCAGCAACATCGGCGTTAGCCGTGGGGAGGGTCCCGGCCAAGAGGGTCTCGGCTGAGATCCCTCTTTCTCCAAAGCTCTCTCTCCTCTCTCAACGTTTCTTCTGTTTTCTCCAAAAAAATATCAGAAGCCCCTCTCCCTTTGAAGACCAAACCCTGAATATGTATTATCTACTTTCTTTTTCTGGTGCAGGGACGACGACGACGTGGGCTTGGACTTCATTTCTTTCCTTTTTTAACATTGTTTTCCTTTTGAAAGTCCAACTCCTCCCCCTTTTTTCCGAATCTTCCATGATCATCTATAGGCCCAGCTTTTGTTTGTTTTCTTTCTTGCTTGCACTTATTTCCTAATTCGATTCAAAAAATAATATTGCAGCATCTTTGTGATAACATCAATTTTATTTAATTTGAATCGTGGTAATACCAAGATTAACAAATCAATATTTTCCGACTCGACATAGTCCAATGAAAATTTCAGCTCATATAACGTTCATGGGCTTTAGCCAAGAATTTTTGAATGCGGGCTTAGTCCGATTTTACAAAGTCCAGAGCCGTTCACTCGAGTCCATCAACCACCAGTCCGATGCAGATGCAACTATACTATATAAACTTAAACTATATGCTATGCAATTTTAATATTTTTGTTTAGGGATTAAAATTTAATCCCTAATTTTCTATGCAAATTACCTAACGGGATCGCCAAGATTTAGGTGTCGACAAGGCTCTCTTCGGAAGTTAACATCACTTTGATAAAAGACTTTCTCCTAAGGGAATTTGATGATTAATGACGTCCTTCATGCATTAAGGCAATTTTGCAATATTAAAGGGTATTGAATGCTTTCCAAACAATTGAGTTTACCTTAAATTACTCGTGAAATCAATGCTTTTTCATTGATGATACCATTTTGATATGGCCTATTGTGATGTTATCTTGCCTGGTACGCACTCGCTACTAGAGCACTTGTTATAACACGTACCTGCTATTACTAATCCTGTAAGACATGTGACGTTTTCTCAAACACCAACCTTTATGCTGATCTCGGAAATGCTAAAATGCATCCAAGCATTCATGAATTCCCAAGACCCTGCTGGCAAGGACACAATAAGCGATCTATCAAATCCTTGAACAAGGACCCCTAAGTGTCTGAGTCTTTTCAAGCCTCGCTGACAGAGGGCTTTTAAGCAATCCAATCTGACCTACAGGTATGTACACCTCGCCACTCTTTCCAAAAGGTTTGTGGTCCAACCTTAAACCACGCTTTCAAAGGTTTGTGGTCTAACCTTAAACCACGCTTTTCATCAAAGGTTTGTGGTCCAACCTTAAACCACGCTTTCAAAGGTTTGTGGTCCAGCCTTAAACCACGCATCAAAGGTTTGTGGTCCAACCTTAAACCACTCTTTCCAAAAGGTTACGGGTCTATCCTTAAACCTTGATTTCAAAAGGTTGCGGGTCTATCCTTAAACCCTGATTTCAAAAGGTTGCGGGTCAATTGTTAAACCCTGATTTCAAAAGGTTCCGGGTCTATCCTTAAACCCTGATTTCAAAAGGTTCCGGGTCTATCCTTAAACCCTGGTTTCAAAAGGTTGCGGGTCTATCCTTAAACCCTGATTTCAAAAGGTTCCAGGTTAATCCTTAAACCTTGGTTTCAAAAGGTTCCGGGTCAATCCTTAAACCCTGATTTCAAAAGGTTGCGGGTCACTCCTTAAATCCTTAAACCCTGATTTCAAAAGGTTCCGGATCTATCCTTAAACCCTGGTTTCAAAAGGTTGCGGGTCTATCCTTAAACCCTGATTTCAAAAGGTTGCGGGTCAATCCTTAAACCCTGATTTCAAAAGGTTCCGGGTCTATACTTAAAACCTGATTTCAAAAGGTTCCGGGTCTATCCTTAAACCCTGGTTTCAAAAGGTTGCGGGTCTATCCTTAAACCCTGATTTTAAAGGTTGCGGGTCAATCCTTAAACCCTGATTTCAAAAGGTTCCAGGTCAATCCTTAAACCCTTATTTCAAAAGGTTCCGGGTCTATCCTTAAACCCTGATTTCAAAAGGTTGCGGGTCAATCCTTAAATCCTGATTTCAAAAGGTTGCGGGTCAATCCTTAAATCCTTAAACCCTGATTTCAAAAGGTTCCGGGTCAATCCTTAAACCCTGGTTTCAAAAGGTTGCGGGTCAATCCTTAAACCCTGATTTCAAAAGGTTGCGGGTCAATCCTTAAACCCTGATTTCAAAAGGTTCCAGGTTTTTCCTTAAAACCCTGATTTCAAAAGGTTGCGGGTCTATCCTTAAACCCCGATTTCAAAAGGTTCTGGGTCTATCCTTAAACCCCGATTTCAAAAGGTTCCGGGTCTCTCCTTAAAACCCCGAAAATCTTGAGTGCAATTTAAAATCCTAAGTGGAAATCTTGAGCACTTTAAAATCCTGAGTGAAAAACATTAGGTATCTCAAAATCTTGAGTGGAATTTGCTGTTCATAGGGTTTTAATCCCTAGGCATACTTTCAGGGTTTTGGTCCCTAGTTGTTCCTTTGAGCTGTTGCTCCTATTGCCGTTCATAGGGTTTTAGTCTCTATGCGGGATCTTAGCTGCTCATAGGGTTTTACTCCCTAAGTGAAATTTCTGATGTTTACAGGGTCTTAGTCCCTAAATGTCACCAGAGTCTCTCTTTCCTTGCCCGGCGAGCTTCTGCAGTCCGGAGCGCCAAATCAATCTGGCGAGCTTTCGCAGCCCAGAGTCTTCCTATTTCCTTGCCCGGCGACCTTTCGCAGCCCGGAGCACCTCATCGACCTGGCGAGCTTTCGCAGCCCAGAGTCCTCCTCTTTCCTTGCCCGGCGAGCTTTCGTAGCCCGGAGCACCTTATCGACCTGGCGAGCTTTCGCAGCCCAGAGTCTTCCTCTTTCCTTGCCCGGCGAGCTTTCGCAGCCCGGAGCACCTTATCGACCTGGCGAGCTTTCGCAGCCCAGAGTTTTCCTCTTTCCTTACCCGGCGAGCTTTCGCAGCTCAGAGTCTTTCTCCTTCCTTGTCCATTGAGCTTTCGTAGCCCAAAGTACCACATCAACCTGGCGAGCTTTCGCAGCCCAGAGTTTCCTTCTTTACATAACAAAACTTCATGTAGTTCAAAGCCCGTTCTTACACGGTATGGCTTTCCTTTCAGTCAAAGTTCGTTCTTACACGGTATGATCTCTTCGTTCAGCCAAAAGCCCGTTCTTACACGGTGTGGCTTTCTTCTTGGTTGAAACCATTCTTACATGGTAAGACCTTGTCGAATAAAAGGATTCCCCTTTTGGATAGTATCCGTGAAAATAATAATAATAATAATAATCACCCCCATGCCTCAAGCATTGTGCCATCCCATGCCTTCCCCCAACAAAATTTAGGTGTCTTTTGTCTTTGAATGGAACTTCTTCGAACTCCCCTTCAAAGAGGGGCAGCTGTTGACACCTAAATTTTGCCCAAATCATTTAGGGTTTTATCGCATAAAAATTAGGGTTTAATTTTTAACCCCTAAACCAAAAATATTTTCATTAAAACTGCATGGCATATATTTATTAGTTGCATTTGCATTAATAGGGCCTATTAGAACATATTTTTCATGTTCATTTTCAAAAATTGAATTTAAAAAAATTAGTTTTTTTAAAAAAAAAAAAGGGAAGAAGCCAGCGTTGAATTAGTCAACGCTGGCCCACTTCTTTTTTTTTGAGCCCTGCGGTGATCTGGGGAAGGGGAGAAGGCAGTAGACAGAAGCCAAAAAAAGAGGAGAGCGCAGCAAGAAGATCAGGAGCACGGGGGAGAGAGTTCCGGGGGGAGGCAGAGGAGAGAGATCTGAGAAGGAGAGAGTAGGGAGGAAAGGGGGAAATCGGAGAGGGAGAGACCAACGAGAGAGCCGAGAGAGAAGGAGCAAGTACAGAGGAAGTGAGATTGAGACCAGAGAGGCCTTCATCGACGACGGCCGCGCCTCAAGCTGCGATCGACAACCCCCTTTACGGTAGATCTTGCCCTCGTTGAGTTTCAATTTGTTTTGACCCGGGACCGATTTTCCCGAGGATTTCAGCTCGACGGTGTGCGAGGCGACCGGATGAAGTCCGATCTCTCACGGTCGCCCCTCGTTTGCCGCCGCCGAGCCGGATAGGGAGCTCCGCAACGGCGACCCCCTTCCCTTTTCATTCCTCTATTTTAGGGCTCACTGGTCGGAGCTCGTGGCCGGCCGGCTCGCGCGAGTTCCGGCCTGTGACGCCTCGTGCGTGCTTCTGCTCCTTAGTGTGTCTGGTGCCAACAACTTTGGTTCGCGTTTGGGTCTCGATCGAGACTAAAATCCTCCATTGTTGTAATGCACGCCGACTGCTCGATGTTATGCTTGTACTAGATCTGGGAGTTGGGTTGTTGTGCTTGAATGCCGCACGGTCCCGGTAGGTCGCCGGTCACTGTGGCGGCGAGGTCGCGAGGAGTCGAGTAGCGGCCGAGCAAGGGCTCGGTCCCACCGTCGAGGGCCCTGACCGCGGAGGTCGGGCCGTGTCGTTCGACGGCCTAGCACGGGCTCGGTCGTCGAACTGGGAACCTCGGCCACGAAGGCCGAGGCTCGGCGAGGCGGCCGAGCAAGGGCTCGGTCGCGCCGTCGAGAGCCCCGACCACGAAGGTCGGGGCGTGTCGTTCGACGGCCGAGCACGGGCTCGGCCGTCGAACTGGGAACCTCGACCATGAAGGCCGAGGCTTGGCGAGGCGGCCGAGCAAGGGCTCGGTCGCGCCGTCGAGAGCCCCGACCACGAAGGTCTGGGCGTGTCGTTCGACGGCCGAGCACGAGCTCGGCCGTTGAACTGGGAACCTCGGCCATGAAGGCCGAGGCTCGGCCAGGCGGCGGAGCAAGGCCCCTGCCGCGGAGCGTGAAGCCCTGACCTCTCCGGTCAGGGCGTGTCCAGCAGCGGCCGGCCGGCGTTCAGGCGAACCCCCTGGGCGCGGTGCGGCCGCGAGTCGGGTCGCGAATCGGGTCAAGCGCGCGGGCGAGCCGGGTAGGGCAGCGCTCGTCCGGGTCGGGCTCTTGGGTCCGCGTTCGAAGTGGACTAGAATAGGAGTTGGGCCCGAGTTGGGGATTTTGGGCTGGAGTATTATTTTTGTTTTATTTTCTTAGTGGGCTATGATTTTTTTAAAAGAGGTTTTCGGGCTGGGCCCTTCCTTTTTTTGTTAAAAAAAATCAGACCGGGCTCAATGAATGAGCCCAATCCGTGGACCCAGGCCGGCGTGCCCGGGTCAGTCTCGGTCCGGGTCAGGTGTGGAGATCCGACCCGGATCCGATTTATTTTAATATTGTATTATTTTAACATTAAAAAAAATTAAAAAAATTAAAAAAATTTAAAAAAGGGCTCGAATTTTATTTTATTTACTTTATTTTACTTTAGCTTATTTTATTTTATTTTATTTTAAAAAAATTCCCGAAAATCTTTCAAAAAAAAATTTTCAAAAAGTTTCAAAAAAAATTTCAAAAAAAGAAAATTCCGAAAAATTTTCGGAAATCCCGAAATTTTTTTTTAAAAAAAATTAAAAAATTAAGAAACTTTTAAAAATTTTTTTTTTTAAAAAAAATAAAAAAAAATCAGAATTTTCATTTAGGGTCTTGGAATTGGGTTTTCTTGCCCTATTGTGTGATTAATGTCATATTTGATTGCACGTCACCTGGTTCACACACTTTGAATTGCGCGTTTAATTTAACCTCGCACGTAGTCGATTATGCATGTTTAGGTTTAGATATTAATTGTTGCTTCCCTTAGCCTAGTTAGGAGCGAAATTTTGAGACTTCCGATTAGCAAGAATATGTTAGGTGATGAATTGAACAAGATTAGGTACCGAAAGGGTACTAATTAGTCGATTAGTGTAATCAAGTCCCCGTACCCGTTGAATCTCTAGTTCGTAGAAGTGAAGCTTTTCTCCCGTGCTTCGCTTAGGTGTCTAATCGACCTATCAGAAACTGATTAGTGACGACTCCTAGATGAAATCGATTTGTATGTTAACAACTTAAACTTAAGTCGCGAATTGGTATGGGCTTGGGAGAACTCGAGCTAGGTTTAACTTAGTAATCCATTAGCCAAGCTCCGTAGGCGGCGAGGCCGTTTCGGGGAGGTCGCGACAGCGGGGCTATTAGTTGTGGTGCCTGAAATTAAATTCACCTATTTTCAGCAGAGAAGTTACATTTGACGAGTCTTCAGTACTTCTGGCTAGGAGTGTTAATAGCAGTGTTTATACGGATCTGGACGGTGTTCAGCTTGAGGTGAAGTTTCAACCAGAAACTCCTGAGGTAGCGGGTGCTAGCGAAATAATCGACATGGATGGTGCTTATAGCGAGGTGGAGCCTATTGAGCCAACAGTTGCTGTAACTGCTGATATTGACAAGGTGCGTATTCAATCTCTGAACAGATATGGATGCAATGACGGTTTTGCTTTATCTGCGATTGAGGAGGTTGTGTCGAAAAATCCTTGTGAAGCGGTTAAAGGTGCATGTAGAGTTAGTATTCTGATGAGGTCCATGGCTATGGCGAAGTTCAAGCAAGGCTTAAACTTGAAAGATATCTGTGGCGGTTGAGCCCATTAGGGCTATGGGAGAGTAGTAGCGAAATTCGGATTTTATCAAAGCGATTGTTACTTGGCTCAAACGTCGAGCCAAGGTAAAGATTGTTGAAAATATGTTTCGAGTTTAAGCCCGAAGCAAAAATCTAAATATTCCGAATTGGATATTTTACGGAAATCCGAAATTGAGTGAATCAAATCACGTAATTTTCTTACACAAGCTGGAGTCTTCGGCCACCGAAGTTGGAAAGTCCAGCGTATATTTGAATTGAACCAAATTGTGAATATCTTCAGGCGGTGGGATTTCCTTCTTGGTTGATTTGCTGGACTTCACGTGGAAATACTTAAAAGAGGAAAGTTGACTTGTTAACTGAATTTTGTGGAATATCTCTTCCATGTTGAGTCGGCCATTGTGTTTCCTATCGTGGATATATATTGATATTTATATATTGGATTGTGGGACTTTTCTTGCATAGAGAAAAGACTTCTTGAAGCGCCGCTCCGCAAGCAAGTGCTTGGTTGTGGGTTCGTGATTTTATTCGTGAAATTATATTAAAAGTTTAAGTGTTCGTAGCGATTAAATCTTATGTTAAGATTTGTGTATAATTATTTCGTGAGATTGAGGGATTATTTCGTGAGGAATTATGGGGCTAAACACTGCGTGTGTTATTGGATGTAATTGGGGTTTGGGAAACACTTAGAGTGTTTGAGTGACTCGAGTGTGGTTGTAATCTCCGTTGTATCGCTTGATCTATAGTGGAATTCCGTGCTGCTCTCCCCGTAGACGTAGGTCACTATGACCGAATCACATAAATCTGGTGTTCGATTTATTTTCTTATTCTGTCAATTTTATTGTTCGATCACTTGGCTTCCGCAACACAAATATCGCAACATTACTCTTAATCTTATTGGAATCAACCTCAGTTTTTTGCTTTGATTTGCCTTGCTCCATCGACGAGGAGGCTGAACGAGAACCTCCCTCATGAGATAGTCCTTTAAATTCTCAAGAGATTGCCAGTGAAGCCTCTCATGAGACTCAAATGCGTATCCAAATTGTTGCAGTGCATGATCAATGATCCTGACTTCGTGGCCATGCACTTAAAGCACTCCGCTCTCAGTGGCACGAATTGGTACCTTCTTTTCATGAATTGGTACTTTTCTTGCGATCAGATGAGCTCTTGTATCCAGATAAGTCTCTCACAGCGGCTTCTCAGTTAGAAATCGAAGTTCCATTCATTAGCCCCGTAGCAAATTATAGTGTCCTGGGTTCGTGCAATGGATCGATCTGCGTTGCTAAGGCTAATATTGAAGATGGCAGTCAAACGATATTTCTATGGAATTTATTCACTAGAAAGTACAACGAGATTAAGAGTTCGCCTCCGGATTTTGTTGACACACGTATGGTTCTAGGATTTGGATACAGCGAAAGAATTAATGACTATAAAGTTGTTAAGATTACTTATTTCATGATAAATATGAAGGATACTTGGGTGGATTAGAATCTGAAGTTGAAGTTTATAGCCTTCGTACAGATACGTGGCGGAAGGTTGAATTCGACAATGGGTGCGAACTGAGCGACCTCTGGGCAGTCTTTTTCAATGAAAATCTGCATTGGATCTCGATGGTTGCCGATGAGGACCATTGTTGGTGTTATGGATCAATAATCACATTGGGCGTAGCGGATGAGGTCTTCAACGAGATAGCATTGCCGAATAGTTGTCTCGTTGGAGTCACGTATGACCGTGTTTATCTGGCAATTTTGAATAGCTCATTTGTTGCTGCTGATTAATCATGTGAACTCGAGAGGTCAATCGAACGAAACGTGCTACATTTGGGTTATGACGGAATATGGCGTGTCCATGTCCTGGACTAAGCTGCACACTTTAGATCTCAATGAGGGAGTGTCGAGATTTCACGGCTTTACGAAAAGCGGCGAGCTT
The DNA here is from genome assembly GCA_031216235.1 of Syzygium jambos. Classification (NCBI taxonomy): domain Eukaryota; kingdom Viridiplantae; phylum Streptophyta; class Magnoliopsida; order Myrtales; family Myrtaceae; genus Syzygium; species Syzygium jambos. Next base: position 7,637,647 of record CM062228.1, read on the forward strand.
CTTATGGATACGTATCGACATGAGTTGATTTCGTGGAATCCGAGCGTGGGACTGACACGACTCCTCTGGAAATTGGGGGCATTTGATTTAGTGATTGTGGTGGAGAGTCTGGTTTTGCCGTAGGGACAATATTAATTGTTGCTTTTGCTAATGTAGGCAAGACAAGATGTCTCAGTCTAATTCATACCAACTATTAAATACCGATAAGAACCAAAATACTCTTTTTAACTTGTAATTTTTGTTTGAGATATTTGTACTCTTAAGAAAGTGCTTCGAATGCCAGCAAATATGGCGCTGCGAAACTGTTGACAACTTTATCATCTTCTTTGTATGTTAATGTCTATTGTCTTTAGATTCACTCCTTCATTGTTCCTGCAAGCATTGAATAAGTTAGAACATTTAAATATTAAATTACGCCTTCATCAACATCTTAAACTTTTAGTGCATCGTAATTCTGACAGTTTTAATTGTTCCTGCAAGCATTAAATAAGTTAGAACATTTAAATATTAAATTATGCCTTCATCAACATCTTAAACTTTTAGTGCATCGTAATTCTGACAGTTTTAAGCTCTTTTCAACTGCTCTTTTTGAGTTCTCTGATCACTTCGTTAGAGAACAAATCCGCCCCCTACCCTTTGGCAGCTGCAAATGCTAATGACGACATGTTACAAATCGGAGCTGCTCCTATATCCATCGATTAAGTACTAGGTGTTTACGTGCCAAAACCTCAAAGATACGCGATGAAGCATTTATTTAAAATGTCAAATTCGGATTGCACTTTTATGTCGTTACAATCCCTGAATTACTTGTATTCCTCTACGGTGTCGTGGTTTAACAAGCTTGTAAAACATTGGAAGATCGGCACGAATATTCTGTAGTAGAAGCTGGGATTATACCGACACAATTTAATCGCACCCCCAATACACCCACGTTGTTCGACATGGCTTCTCGAGATGCACATTCAGCGAACGGCATTAAGAAAACTTAGTTGAGCTTCGCTTCCCCAAGTCGTGATTAGGTGCTTGAAATGCTATGTGACCTGGTAGAATTATGTCAGTTTCTCGACAATGGGATGTTCATTTGGTCTTATCTTATTGGGTTCAGTGAAAGGTGTAATGACTAGATGTTAGGATAACATACATCGTTGATGTTTATTGAAGATGCTTGGGTGAACCAGGAGTCGAGGTTTATTCACAGAATACAACTTTAATGATGCTGTCGAGGACTCAAAGCATTTGATCAGGCGATTTTTATGCAATGTGCATAGTCGATAGTCCACATATTCGGTCCACGGCACTATAAGCATTGTGATTGCTTCGCATAACTCTGGTTTGCGCATGAGCTTCCCAGCTATGCACAAACCAGCTTCTGTAATTTGTTCTGGTTTGAGGGCATTCATTTAAGCATCTTCACCCAATTCGCTCTCAAGAGCTAACCATGAACTCATCTGTGAAGCTTCCCCACGACGCTGTCAAATCCTGAAGCAATTGCCGGTAAAATTGCTGTTGGGGTTCAAGTGCATGTGCCGATAATGGCTTTCCATGATCCACGACCCTCGTTTTGTGGCCTTGCTCTTGCATCGATCTGCTTCCTTACACGAAATATTTCCTGCGATCTAAGGGGAAATTTTGCTCCTTTGTCCAATTCAAGCATGTTACGAGCTCGGTAATTCGGGAAGGAAATATACTGAGCACAAAAAAGCATATTATTACCTAGTAGTCTACCATTTTTGTCTTTAGGAAACATGATAATGACCTGTCAATTTTGAAAATGAGTATCTGATGTGGAATCAATACTGTAATGCATAACAGCTAATAGCATCATCACAATCATTAATGACTAGGCAAGGATGAGATAATTCATAATCAGCAATGGTTAAGGAAGCATTAGGAAGATCCAGGATAGATACTCTACCCACCAGGATGGCTCTTAGTCAGCAACTCGTTATGGCAATGCGGAGCAAGTTTAGTAAATTCAAATGGGGTGGAAATGTTTTGTCCTAGATATCTATCCAAATTGGCACCAACATCAGTTGACAACCTGCCTATCTGACAACTCTAGAGAATTCATTGCCTGATTTGGGGAATTTAATCTATCCAAATGGAAAAGTTAATATTAACATGACAATATGGCCGTCGTCATTGATAGTGGTCCAGATGCAGTCGTTTTCGTCTCGGGGACTTGGGGCCAATTTAGACTGCTGCCCTACCCTCGTGGTTGAAGACTATGCAAGTCACTAGTGTGATCATTTCAGAAATGGCCATTGGAGGTCGTTGTAGGGCCTTCGAGGGGACCTCAAACGGCCACGAGATGGAGCTGGATGAATAGATTAGCTTTCCCTAGAATTCTAACATCAGTACATTCTCTCATGACATTAAAATATCTTTCTCTCAGAACACCATTATATAAGAAGAGACGTTCAGGGTAACAAAATTGAACTTGATGGACAACACAAAGACTAAGTATGATGAGCAACAGTTAAACTTTCAGATCGCTCAAAATTACACGTAATCTGATTAGAATCGACCTCAGTTTCAAATCCTTTTGCCTTGATTCACCTTGCTCCAATGGCGATGAGGCTGAAGAAGAACCTTCCTCACGAGATAGTCCTTGAAATTCTCAAGAGATTGCCGGTGAAGCCTCTCATGAGATTCAAATGCGTCTCCAAATCGTGGCATTGCAAAATCGAAGATCCTGACTTCATGGCCATGAACTTGAAGCATTCTGCTCTCCGTGTCACAAATTGGTATGTTTTTCTCATGGAGTGGCAATTTTCTCGTGATCAAATGAGCTCTCTATATCCAGATAAGTCTCTTCTTCTCAGTTGGAAATTAAAGTTCCAGTCATCAGCCTTATGGGCAATTATAGTGTCGTGGGTTTGAGCAATGGATTGATTTGTATCGTTGATGCTAATGTTGAAGATCATAGTCACAAAATATTTTATGTGGAATTTATTCACTAGAAAGTACAAAGCAATTCCAAGTTAGCCTATGGATTTTGTTGACATGTACGGTGCTCATATGGTTTTAGGATTTGGATATAGTGATCAGATTAATGACTACAAGGTTATTAGGATTACTTATTTTGCCGATAAATATGGAGGACACTTGGGCAGATTAGAACCTGAAGTTGATGTTTATAGCCTTAGTACTGATAAGTGGCGGATGGTCGAATTCGATATTGGGTGTGAGATGAGCGACCGCTCAATGGTCTCTTTCAATGGAAATTTGCATTCAATCTCCATCAATGTTGATGAAGACCATTGCTGGTGTTACGGATCGAAAATCACATTTGGGGTAGCGGATGAGGTCTTCAACGAAATGCCGCTGCCAAAGAGCTATTTCGTTGGAGTCATGTGCGACCATGGTTATGTGGCAGTGTTGAACAGCTCGCTGGTGCTACTGATTGATCAAGTGGATCCGAGAGGTCAATCGAATGATACGTGTTACGTTTGGGTTATGACAGAATATTGGGTGGCCGAGTCGTGGACTAAGCTGTACGCCTTAGATTTTGATGAAGGAGTGCCAAGATTTCACAGCTTCACAAGGAGTGGTGAGCTTCTATTGGAGACATGCCAACACAAGCTGATTTTGTGGAATCCGAGCATGGGACTGACACGACTCCTTTGGACACTGGGGGCATTTGATTTAGTGACTGTGGTGGAGAGTTTGGTTTCCCCATAGGGACTCAATTAGTTGTTGCTTTGCTATCGTAGGCAAGAATATGAGACGTCTCGGTCTAATTCATACCGATTAATAAAGAAGGATAATGACCGAGGTACTCTAATTAACTTGTGATTTCACCTTCTGTACGGGCCATACTCATATCTGTTTGAGATGCTTGTACTCTTAAGAATGTGCTTGGAATGCAAGCACAATAAGGTGCATCGACAATGCTGACAACTGTAGCATCTTCTTTGAATGTTTATGTACTACTTGATGTATGTATTTCGCTTTGATTCGTTTCTATCAACGGCAAGCATCATAATTCATGTCTTCTTCGGTGGCTGTTTAGACTACCATATGACCCCATTTCTGACCGTAGTTACTGTCATATACTAGTTCTTAGGGTTATATGTAGCAAGATAGAAGCGGAGTGTTTATTGCCGAAGAAACTAATTCTTGAAAACTAAATAATCTACCGAAGATTTCTCCTCCATTTCCAGCAAGAATGAAAGCCTTGCATGTGATAATTTTGATTGGAGAAAAGCACGCTATTGGTGATATAACTATTGTACGGTACTCATTTTAATACCAAAACCGTTTGAGCAATCACTCGAATATCACTTAGATAAAAAATCGGTCACTTTTGTGACATCACCAATTTGTGTGGCCGGAGGCATTAATTTATTATAAATTGGCTGATGTGACGCGCCAGAACATCCAATCAGCAAAAACCATAAGTAACACATTGTTTTGGCCCTATGGATACAAAATATTAGGTCTTTGTCGCGATCTAAATTTCTCAGGCCAATGGATTATTAAGTCTAAGCTTAACTCAGGCCCTCCCAAGCCCTATCAATTCGCAACTTAGGGTTTAAGTTTTTAACATGCAAAAGTTTTTATTCTTGGAGTCGCCACTAATCTATTTGTGGTAGGTCGATTAGAAACCTAAATAAAACATATGGAGATATGTTTTATTCTTACGAACTAGAGATTTTAAGCTCAGGGACTTGATTACGCTAAATCTAATCTAACGCCCTTTCGGTTCCTTTTTTTTTTTCAAAAAATGTCTATGTAGGAGTCTAAATCTATTTTATTACCTAATTACTAACATATGAGATGTTCATACGGAAGCACAAATCACCAATTTAACACCCAACAAAGCAATAAATAGATTGCAAGATTAGGAAAATGACGCACCTTAATGCAATGCAAGCATGTGCATTGTTAGTAGAAAGTCACACAGACAATCGTAATATGATTTCTAATTAGTAAAACAAGGCACTCGAGGTGTTCTTTAGGGTTTGCGCTTTATTAAAATGCAGACTAATCTATATGCAATGACGTGCAAAAATGACATGCGATTAATGCAACCTAGCATGCAAACTATATGTCATGCGACGACGTGACCTATTTCTAATGACAGACAAATGATTTTTTTTTGTATTTTTCTCACAAAATTCGGAATAAAAAATTTGTCTAAAATAACATGCAATCTAACAACTTCTTTTTTTGATATTTTCTATTAAAATTCGAACTAAAAAGTTACTCAAATTAAGAATGCAATCTATCCCAATCTATCCTAAAGTAACTCATTCTTTTTGGGATTTTCATGGAAATTCGGAATCTAAAAATAACCTAAATAATCTATTAGGATTAGAATAATGCCTAATTTAAACTAGGAAATAAATTATCTTAAGTCCTAATTTAAATTAAATAATTATCCCATCTTCTAGATACATTTAGGATTCCCTAAACATGCAAAACCTCTAATTTAAATCCTAACTAACATATTTTTTATTTTCTTTATTAAAAAAATCAAACAAAGATAACAATCGCATTCAAACGATTCACGCAATCCGCAAGATTCTTCTCATCAAATTTGAATTAGGAAAAGAAATCAAACTAACGGTCATATCTATAGGGTTATAGATATCGACGGAAAGCTGATTATTCGAGTTTGGAAAGCGAATGAAATCTATTATCGTATCCAAGTAATTATAGATAAGATAACGATTTTCCATATCGCCGCGTATCGTACCTTAGGAATAAGGTCGGATAGTCGTCTAGATACGTTGCTGAATTAGGTAAAACTCCTAATTCGGGATATTTTAGAACATTGCGGATAAAACAAACATTATCCTAAGATATTTAGTCAATCACGCAATATTCATGGAATATTCAAAATATTCAAACTAAGAATTTAAATATTTTGAAAATATACCGGATAGAGATTTTTACCTAATTTGCGGATTTCTTTCCAAATTTGAATTTGCGGCAAATCGGGATCGCGGATCGGGACGGTGAATGATGGCTCTCAGAGGATCACCAGCCGGCTTGCGGCTTCTGGCATGAATCGACTCGGTGGTGGCGTCACGGGTTGATGTAGCCAGCTCGGTGGTTCAACCACCGATTGAGTGTGTCGCAGCTATTGGGCAAGTGAGAAGACGAGTTGCCATTGGAGTTTATTGAGGTTGTCGGTCTTGGACCACGCTGAACGCCAGAAAGCTTTTCAATTCCAAGCACTGCACCTGCACCCACCGAACACACTTACCCCTAATCACCACGTCAGAATTTTTACCACTTATGTTCTTCTTGTTCGTGAATGATCCAAGTGCACTCCTCTAGAACTTTTCATCACATCACACACGAATCACACCTGCACACATAAAGAAAAAAAAAGTCTTTCTTTTTCTGTTTTTGCAACAACCTCCAGGGATTTCTCGCACAGCCACGCGCAATTGGAATTTTTCCGAGTGATGGGTTCGGTGAAGACGAGCTCACGGAGGGTCTCAGTCACGGTAGCTGCAACGTCAACGTTGGGGAGTGCAGCGATGTCAGAGTTGGGAGATGCAGCAACTAGAAGCAGCAGCCCGCGGTGGCGGTAGTGGGCTTGTCGGCGCGGGGGCAGCAGCGACGGCAGGCAGAGATCGGCACAGTAGCGACAGCTCACAGACGTAACTGGATTGGCATGGTAGTGGACGTTAGGTAGCAGCGGCGGCGAGCATGGCGTAGGCACGGGCGACGCGGCGGCGGTTGCACACGTATGCGGCCGACTCTCTCTTTCCCTCAAATCTCACGTGTGTTTCTAGCTCTCTCTAAAAATTCTAATCTCTGAAATTATGAGAGCCCCCTTTGATTATGACACATAACGACATATTTATATCGCAACTCTAGGTTAATTAACTAGGTTTCCTAGCCCTAATGGGCTTAGACTTAGGCTTTATCATTTAATTTTATTTTAATTCCAAATGGGCAGAATTAATTTGGGCATTTCTCTAATTAAGCTTGATGGGCTAATTTAAGCTCAAATTAAAACAATCAAAGCCTTTTAGACTTGTGAATTTTGGCCCCCAATCCCTTGAGTGAGCCGAGTGCTTGAGCTCAGTTTACGCGATGAATTTTCAGCTTTCTCGCAGCCGCCGGTTCGATACGGAATGCAATAAAACTATATGATCCTAAACTATATGCTATGCGATTTTGATATTTTTGTTTAGGGTTAAGATTTAATTCCTAATTTTCTATGCAATTAATCACTAAATGGTTAGTCAAAATTTAGGTGTCAACACCCTCGAATTGGAAATTTACGGTTTATTGTAAGTCTTCAATTTCGCAGACTAAAACTCTTCCTTGTGACTAAAGCAAAGAGCCGTGAACTCTTCTTGTCCACAAGATATTGTCAAGCCCGTTTCATGGTGGGGTCCGGATTGCTCCTTGGCTTGCTGGAGTGGGCTCTGAAAGCTGGTTCTGGGTCTGGTCAAGAAGTTGATGCGAAAGATGTACGTGCTTCTGTGTTCATTAACGTACACGACGAAGTGGCCTTTGGGCACGCCCGAAGGAAGTCCTTGATCGCATGCGTGCTTGTTCTTACCCTTCACAATTTGCTTGGTCACTACGGTTTGAGAAGGCTTGCACGATTTTCTAAGTACTCTCTTTTCTTTGTTTTTGCTCTCTTTTCTATCTTCTGTTTTTCAAAGGTAAAGTCAAGACAGATGAACCAAAAATACAAAATTTGAGGGAACATATGAAGATCCACAAATATGAAAGAATGGGAATAAAATTTGTTGTTATTATGGGTTAATGGATCAACGTTTGTGAACAAAACGATATATGCTTCTTCAGTTCACATATCTCTTCAGCTTAAGTTCATGAATCTCTTTAGTTCATATATCTGTTAAGTTGAAAATCTCTTCAGTTCATTAATATATTCGATTCATGTATCTCTCGAGTTTAGGTATCTTTTCAAAGTTCTTGCATCTGTTCAGTTCATGTTCATTCTAATTCTATAAATGGAATTAAACTATTCTTCATTCTATAGAAGATAAGAGTATATGGAGTTTAGAGAGTATAGATAATAGAGGAGAAGTTTCCTTCAATTTTCTCTCTGAGTCTGCCCATTTTGAGAAGTGTTCAATAGAGTACTGTTTACATATAATACAAATAGATTTGAGGTGTTGTATATTTAGAGGCATAGTTTATGAAGCTGCTTAAAACCTAATCGCTTTAGGGAAATTCGGTAAGCTATACCTCATCTCCTGTTTAATCTTGTTACCATTTTATAGCAATTTTGCTAGTTTCTAATTGGCGTACTTTTCGCTTGTTGAGAAGATTCGTCAATATATTTACTTATTGACTTGGTCATTGCTAATTTGTTATTGCTTTCTTAGAATTATAATTTTAGTGTACAACAAATAATATCGTGTTGCGGTTTATCCAACAAGATTTTCCTCACGTTACTTGCGAAATCCTCAATATTTCTCTCTTCTTTTGCGGTGGTTGAGCCATGGTTCTTCAATATCTCTTCTTCTCTAGACAAGCTTTGGCCCTTTTTTACCACTCCGGTTGTTGAAGGTTGTCCACACTAGACTTGAGTTTCTTTAAGAAAAAGCCACGTTGGAGTCCAAATTTAATTTAAAAAGACACGTAAGACGAAATGCAGGAATGTGCACTTAAGAGATCGATTTTCGCCGATAAGACACTCAAGTGATTGGTCGAAAAGTTTTGGCACTAAAACGAGTGCCGTATGAAAGTTGCGGTACTTTTGGTATTCTTTTCTTGTTCTGACCAGATTAGCCCTTCTTAACAAATCCTTTTAAGTTCGCCAATTGCTTCCTCATATAACAAATCCAACCCCTACTCTTTGGCTGATGCAAATGCTGATGACAACATGTAATATTTGGGCCCATAAAAACCCAGCCATGTCTCCTAAAAGCCCAAGCCCAGCCAATTTATTTCTGCTTCAACAAATGAAGCGCAGAAGCCAGCAGAGTAAATGAAGAAAGCAGGAGAAGATGCACGACCGTGAAGAAGGAAAGAGGGAAAGAAGAGAGGAGAGAGAAATTGACACGCATAGCTGATCTGGACACTTTAACTAGTCGAATCAACTATGAATCGCAATGCGTGGTAAGTATTCGAGCCAATTGTTCGTCTAATCGAAGTAATTTTGGAAGTTAGGGCTCGTATTTCGGAGTTATGAGTTATTCGAGCGGCGAAGCCTGATTTTTGAGTCGTTGAACTGTGAATATATATAGAATTGGTAGTTTAGGGTGCTGTGAAGCCGTGAGATTTTACGGAACTAGATTTGGACTTTCGGTTTGCTGGACATGAATTTTTGAAGTTGGCCGCGCAAGGTGAACAGTGCGCGACCAGCCGCTTTTAGGCTGATTTTTGTTGGTTTTCGGCTCGATTTTGGGACGACCAACTTGGGGTTCTTGTAGTGCTCTGAGTGGGCTTTCTATTGACTATAAGCTCGCTTAAAACGGGGTTTGGTGGAGGAATTTATGGTGCGATCAAGTTTCGCGTTCAAACTCCGTGTTCCGCACGGTTTGGATAATCACTTTGGAGAAGCGATTTATGGGCGCCTTTGAGTTGTCTTGCTAGCGTTTAAGCGTCATTTAGTTGTTTCGTAGTTTTTTTACTTGGTTTTGATGTCGATTCTCGTTTAATTGTTAGGATTACGAGATCGTCGGTTCGAGTGAGCGTGGTTGTTTGATTTTTGGGGATTCCAGGTGAGTGGTATTATTTCTTCTTTGGTTTTATAAAAATTATATCTCGAAGGAATTATGATTCGACATAAATATATATGTTCAACTTAAAAGAGCATTTTGTTGCATAAATCGGGATCGAACATTTACTACTTTTTAGTATTTAAGAATGATTTGGGAATCGTTTTTATAAATGTATTGCGCAAGGATACATATGTATATTGCGTTACGAACTAGTTTATGAAATGAGTTTGGAAATTATTCAAGAAATGCTCTACGAAATGTATTTCTGGAGGTTGAGCCGTATTGTGAGAAAGCTATTTGTTTGGTTTGTGAAATGTATTATAGATTAGAATTCTGATATTGGATGATGATTATTTAATGCTCAATATGACTGTGAACCCATTGAGGGGTTTTGGGGTATGCATACCGGGTTTAGGATATCCTTCTGGGCTGAGCCACCGGCTTTGTAAGTAGAGACCTTGCCAAGGGGGGAATCTTGGTAGCCTTGTCACAAGGCTTTGTGTCGTGACCATGGTTTGATATTGAGCAATAGATTGGCCAATGGAATGGACCATCGGCATGTGCTTTTGATGAGATTCATTAATGGAATAAACCATTGATGTGTGATTTAAGATTAGTTGATGGAATTGACCATTGACGTGGTTTTTAATAAATATTGATCAATGGACTTGACCATTGATGTTTATGATGATTTAAAATGAGTATTTTTCTGAATTGTATAAAGCTTTGATGAAATGAAACAACTCTTATATGACTCGATATGTATTTTATGTCTTGAGTTTGACTTCTGAAGTTCTGGTATTGTTTTGTATAAATGCATAGTGATTGCTCGATCTACTTAGAAGAGATGTACTATTCACTGAGTTGTGATTGCTCATCCCTCTTTTCCCAACCTTTCAGGTTTTTTGTTTAGCAACCAATAGAACGAGAGCGATGTCATTGAGACTCTTGGGTGGTTTGAGGCTGCGTCCTTTGGGCGAAAGGATGGCCGTGTCATTCCCCATCTTGGTAGGTTGCGGGGTGTGACACAACACGTTTCCAATGAGAGCTCCTCTTGTATCCATAGATTATGTACAAGGTGTTTGCGTGCCAAAACTGCAAAGATGCCACGATAAAGCACTTACTAAAATGTTAATTCAGATCGCACTACCATGTCGTTACAACCCTGGACTAACTATTATTCCTCCTGGCTAACGTGAAAGATATTGAAGAAGCTTGTAAAACATTGTAATGTCTAAACCAATGCATTGTAGTAGTAGAAGCTGTGACAAGACCGACACAGTTTTATCGAGAAAAGTGCCAAAAAAGTCATAAACATTTTTGCATTAGTGCCAATTTAGTCCTAAACCTTTTTTTGGTGTCAATTTAGTCCTAAACCTTTTGCATTGGTGCCAATTTAGTCCTAAACCTTTTTTTGGTACCAATTAAGTCCTAAACCTTTTAAATTGGTACCAATTCAGTCCTAAACCTTTTTATTTTTGTGCCAATTTAGTCCTTCCGGTCAATTTTGATCGGAATTTGCTAACGTGGACGCCTGCCGGCCGGCGGCTGGTCACCGGCGCCGACGTGGCGCTAACGTGGACAAATTTAATAATATTTTAATATTTTTTTGAATTTTTATTTTTTTCCTTTTTTTATTTTTTTTCTCATTTTTTTTGGTCCCCCCCTCCTTGCTCTGGCCGGTCGCCGGTCTGGCAACCGGCCAGAAGCCAGAGGCCTGCGAGCTCGACCTCGCCGGCCACTAGTGAGGGCGAGCCTCGCCTTGGTCGAGCGAGACCCGACCTCACCAGATCCGGCGAGGTCGGGCCTCGCCGGATCTGGTGAGGTCGAGACTCGCCCGACCAAGGCAAGGCTCGCCCTCGCCAGTGGCCGGCGAGGTCAAGCTTGCCGGCCTCTGGCCGGTCGCCGGCCAAAGCAAGGAGGGGGGGACCAAAAACAAAAGGAGAAAAAAAATAAAAAAAAGGAAAAAAAATTCAAAAAATATTAAAATATTATTAAATTTGTCCACGTCAGTGCCACGTCAGCGCCGGTGATCGGCTGCCGGCCGGCAGGCGTCCACGTCAGCAAATTCTGATCAAAATTGACCGGAAGGACTAAATTGGCACAAAAATAAAAGGTTTAGGACTGAATTGGCACCAATTTAAAAGGTTTAGGACTTAATTGGCACAAAAAAAAGGTTTAGAACTAAATTGGCACCAATGCAAAATGTTTAGGACTAAATTGGCACCAAAAAAAGGTTTAGGACTAAATTGGCACTAATGCAACAGGTTTAGAACTTTTTTGGCACTTTTCCCCAGTTTTATCTCACCCCCATCAGGCCCACCATTTCATTATCTGACATGGATTCTGGGGATATACATTCGACAAACGAAACGAGGAAACTTAGTTGAGCTTCACTTATAAAAGTGGTAATTATGCTTTGCGACCTGGTGAGAATTGTCTTTGTTTCTGGACATGGAGGATGTTCATGTGGTCCTTTGGTATTGAGTCCGATGAAAGGCATAATGACTAGGAGGTTGTCAGGATATATACTTCAGTCTGTTTATGGAAGATGCTTGGGTGAACTAGAACTCGAGGTTTAATCGCTTAATACATATTTGATGACATTCTTGAGGATTCAAAGCATTCCATCAAGTGCTTTTTAAGAAGTGTTATCACGCCCCGTATCCCACGGAACGTAAACATCCCACATAAGGTCAAATAGTGGTGCGACGCTCCCAGGTTACGTCACCGACCCGAAGGCACAAACACGACACATGCGGAAACAACGTATATATAATATATATATATATATATACACCCGGACAATGTATAAAGTAACCATGAATAGCAACAGACAACAAATTAAGAACGATTTAAAGCTATATATATGTATTCATTATAAAACTTATTTACAATATCCATTTATGAACAAAAGTATAACAAAAGGGGCCACGATAATAAAAAGGGATCGGTGGTCTAGGAGTATTGAACTAACTACCAGAGGGCTACAGTCAAAAAGGGTCGGCCCTCACTCCTAAAGCTGAGACCTAGTCTATGGTTCCTAGTCTGGATCAGAGCCCGATGACTCAGAAGAACTCTCAGGCTACTCCGGCTGCTTCTCGGAACTCATGGCCTCTGACTCGATCTCTGGCTCCAGGTTCTGCTCCTCATCCTCATCCTCATCTACATCCATCGGCTCAGGGGCCTCAGCGTTCGCCTGCTCCGGAACGGGATCCACTACCTCAGGCTCAAAAGCTAATCTACCAAGCTCCTCGTGCTCCTCCTCAATCTCCAAAATCTCGGCTCCAGCATCGGAATCAGTATCATCCATACCAATATCTACAACGTCGCCATCCGGACACTGCCTATCCATCTGACCTTCTCCATTAAATGGAACGTCTGTCGATCTGATGAGTCCGTGTACCTCTCCATCACTGTCTCTAAAACACCAAGACAGGTACTGGTGGGCCTCATAATGATTCAATCCTACATCTACCCATACTATAGTATAATGCCTAAGGTATCTCTCCCCGTTCCCCACGGGGTGCACGGTCATGGTACGCTCGATATGGTGGGGAATCCCAAAGCGTAACGGCGCGTCATTAAAGTTCATGGTCGAGGATATGAAATATCGGTTTTACAACAACCGTGAGAAAATTCAGTAAGTAAAAACCACTAATCCTAGACTAGACTAACGTGTACCTCCAGACAAGTAAATCAAACACATCAAACAATGAACCAATATATCATTATAATGCTCTCGGGCTCAAAGCCCAATTCACTATCTCAGCCTGCAGGTTAGGCATTTGATATCAAATTAAATCAGGTACAATTATACCGACCCGAAGGCCCACATTTGAATATAACGACCCGTAGGCCCGACCCGAAGGCCACAATTTGATATAACGACCCGTAGGCCCGACCCGAAGGCCACAATTGATAAAACTCAGACATGTACATTATGCACTCAATTTCAGTCATACCATAACGTGCTTTTGTAAATCACATGCCCGGGAATTCAAAGATAATTACCTATGCCAAATCACCAAGCATAATTATGTACAAACTAGACATATTCCACTCATTCTCGGCATTCCCAATCATTTCCATTCTAGTTCAATCAACTCCACGTTCATTCCGCGCATTCATTCCAAAGTAATTTAATGCACCTAAGGCCCGCCTTGGACAATTCATTTTCAACCATTACTCTCACCATCGCGGGGTCATCCAATAGGACTTATACAAATCCTAACTAATCCCTAAATTGTCTAATTCCGAGCCTTTAATCAAAGAACTCAATTTGTGTACAACTTAAACAATTTAGTGCAATTCGGTACTGAATGAACAGTACCAGGGCAGATTATGTCTTGTGCACTAAATCACACTTAAACAATCTCATTAGGGCCTAATCACATACCCTAACCACCCAACAACCAAATACACCTAATAAGCCTTAATTAAGCCTAATTAGCCCCTAAATTACTTAATTCCAAGTCTTTACTCAATGAATCCAATTAGTGCAACACTTAAGCAAATTTTGGCATTTTCGGTACTGGTGAACAATACGAGGGCAGAACACCAATTAGGCCATAATCCACCTCTAAATCACTTCATTAGGCAACAATTAGGTCCCCTAATCACCCCTCACAACATTAGACCTAATTAGACCCTAATTAAGTCTAATTAACCCCCTAATTACTCTCTAAAAAACACAATTAGACTAATCAAAGGTTTAGGGGTTTATATTAGCCTAAATTAACACGAGACAACGAGAACGAGCGGTCGATCACCGACACGCAGTAAAAATCGACGGCGGCGTTCCGGGGGCAAGCCGGCGGTCACGGTGGCGATGGGCAATGATGATTTGCTGCTGGTCCTCTCGACTTAAAGCTAGGACGGGGGCTGAGGGTGACGGTCCAAGAGAGAGAGAGGTCAATGGTGGTTGAGGCGACGGCTGGTAGTGCACGGTGGCCGGCGGCGTGGCTTCCGGGCGTCCGGCGGTGGTTGGTCTTCCAGTGGTGGTGACGTCAATGGGAAGAACCGGCGAGGAAGAGGGGGAAATGGGGGTCTCGGCTAATCAGAAAAATGGGGGGAGAGAGAGAGAGAATTCAGGTCAAATAGGGTCAAAGATAGCTTAGTGGGATCCATGTGTCACAATCTAATGCCTTAGGACAACTTTGCCCCTAATCCTATGGTCACCAATGGTCCTTATCCAATAATTTGGGGGTTAAATGGTCATTTATCCCTAACCCAAGGCTACCAGACCTGGTTTAGTCTTCTTAACCTTAGTTAATCCCCCAACTTTGGTCAAAATTCGGAATTAATTAAAAATGGCCTAAGGGCATTTTCGTAATTTTCTGATTCCGGACTGAAATTTCAATTTTCAACCGTACACACTCCAGACATGCGTGGTTACTCCTAATTGGCATCGGTTTCAAAAAATAACTTCGTTTGGCCTCGGAAACGGACATCGAGGTCCCTAGGGGCAAAATTGTAATTTTCTCAATTTTTGTCGAAAATTTCAGTTTTCCGCCGAACTAGCCCCAAACACGTGTGGCCACTCTAAAATGACGTCCGCCTTGCAAAATAGTTGTAATTACCCTTGAAATTTTGATATCGAAGTTCGGGTCCAATATCGCGATTAAATTTGCTCATTTTGCAGTTTTAGGGTCTCTCACTAACGGGAGGCTGTTTAGGTGTTACGCATATCGACCTAAGATTATCCGAGTCGTGATAGTCTCGAATCTCGAGAGAACGTGAGGAATTATCACTAGTACCGGGGGTCGCGATCGTTCGGATTAAATATGGGATTCGTTTGTCAGGCGTAATTTCGGTCGTGCAGAATCACCCGCGATCTGATCGTACGTTACTGACTATATCAATCCGTCCTCCTCCTAAGATCGGCCCATATTGGTTCAAAATATTCCCTCAACATTTCTCGAAATCGGTACTCAATTGTGATCGGGTCCTCGGTCCACGTATCGGTTCCTATTTAGCCTTTTCCATTTGGTTAGTATCCCGTGATTGATCAAGTCCGGGCGAGACTCACTAAAATCAGACGAGAATTAATGTACACTTTATTGGTCCCGATAACGGGTCAAAATTGAGGATGTTACAAGTGTGCATAGTTAAAACTCCACATATTTGGTCCAAGGCGCTATTTCAATCCCTTTCGATAATCACTGGTTTGTGCATGAATGTCCCGGCAATGCAAGAACCAGCTTCTGTTTTTTCCTTGTATGGGATTCACTTGAGCATCTTTTACCCGATGATGCTAGTTAGTAAAAAAGTAGATCATCATCCTCCTCTCTGTTAAATTTCTAGGATCAATGGCTGGTGATACAGAAATCCACATTGGCATTAGGAATAATGATCTTCTTCCTTGAGTATTAAGTGAAAATATATGCCACTCTTTGTACTTGCTTATGTGAACTCTTGATTTCAGTCCAAGATCAGCATCTCTTGGGCATTTCCCTCATTCTGTGTTTCGATTCGTCCAGATGAATCATTGGGTTCCTTGAAAGGTGTATAACAACGTTTTCAGAAAAAAAAAATGTCAGTTTTTACTGACAATATAATGGGCTGTAAAGGCTTGGAGGTGCGTCAAAGTTATTCCCTTCTACTTGTGCATGCTTTTATATTCTTTTGAAGTAAATACAACGTAAAGGATGAATTATCACAATGAAAAGGATAAGGGATAAGTACACTAGAAGTCCTAAAACTTATTACGAAAGTGTAATTAAGTCCTAAAACTTTCAAAAAGTGCAGTTAAGTCCTAAAACTTGTTCCGAAAGAGCAATTGAGTGCTAAAATTTTCAAAAAATGCAAACAAATTTAGGACTTGATTGGATCACTTTGATAAGTATTATGATTTGATTGCACTTTGTGACAAGTTTTAGGACTTAATTACACTTTGTGATAAGTTTTAGGATTGAATTGCACTTTTTAAAAGTTTTAGGACTTCATTGAATTTTTGTGACAAGTTTTAGGACTCCAAATGCACTTATCTCAAAATATGCCTAAAAAAATCCAATTTGAAAAAAGGAAACCCAATGAACTAGTGTCTTAACGTTAAAAAAAAAAAAAAACAAAAGAACTAGTATCTTGATCTGAATCGACTTGGTCACTTGGGGTTTAACTTCACTTGATCCAAAAGATACAAAATCAGCTCACAATAGAAAACAGCAATGATGGGGAGATCGAGGAAAGCCCATTTGACTAATAACCTGAAATCGCTTTGCTTATGTTTGGTTGACTGGATATAACTTTAGATAGTTTATCCGATCCGGCATTTGGCTGACTTAAATTCTAGGTTTCTCCAAGTATAATCTGAATAAAAAAATTCCACCTAGGAAGTGGGATATACTCAAATAGGATAAGAATTATAAAAAAAATGAAAAGAAAAGAAAGTAAAGAGATGATGGAGGAGGAGGCACTTTTTCCTGAAAATTGCAAGAGACCCATCCATGGTGGATAAAAAGAGCGAGAGCGCATGAAGTGACAATCACGTCCATGGTAGTCTTATCATACCGTCAAGCTCCACAGTCGAAGACCAGCCTGCGAGCTCCACCTTTGTTTCACTAGGGGCACTACCTAGCCATTGTCCCAATCTGTCTCGCCCTCTCTCTATCTAGACCAATCGGATTGACGTCATCCGATGCTCTAGACCTTGGATCCAAGATTGTCGGCCTGAGGGACTCTTAAGTTGGGGTAGCTTGAGGATGGGCTTACGCTCAGTGTCAATCGCAGCCAAAGGTACAGGTCGCAACCGCTTGGAGGTCGCTAGAGGTTGGGCCTCGTCATTGCATCAGTCATGACCTCTGTGTCACGACCGGTGGCCCTAATGGTGACTGCCTGGATAAGAAACACTTAGAAATGTTGCCCTGGTTAGCATATAGTGAAAGTAAAGCAACAGGGTCTGAGAAATTGATAAAGAAAGAGATCCAATTTTTTTGGGAGGAATCGCGAGAAGGGAAAAGATTGTGTTTCAGGCTTGAAACATAGGGAGCAAAAAGATCGAGATTTGATTTGGACGCCTTTATATCGTGTTATGTCTGCTAGATACCGAATACTATATAAGATATTATAAATCTCATTGTTATCTTATCCGATCTATACATATCCGACTTTATCCTATTCGACAAAAAAATCTAGAAGACCAGACGCAACCTTAGAGGTTGAAGACATCTTCCAACCATGTTGTGTGAAGAAGGGTATTGGCCACACATATTATCTTGAACCTGGTATAATTACCAAATCCGTCTTAAATTTATTGTACGGATATTAATTTTCAAATTTTGTCAAGGTTTAAATATTTGCACCAAATCTCAATGTAGTCCTAATGGCTAATTGACACTAGAAATTACTAACATGACGTCCAGTAATTATCGGATGTTCTTTGTGGCACACTGACGTGGACAATTTTACTTGAATCAATGGCCTACATGGACCACCATGTTTAGCATTTTCCGGCGTCAATTGATCAGAAGCATTACATTGGAACACGCAATGATTTGTTTTATAGAAGCAATCCAATGAGATTATCGTGTTCTTTTCTTCCTATATCGTCAAGCATAGTATCATCATAAGATGAACGAGTGTCGTTAATGTTTGTTTATTACAATCACGTCAAAAAAAAAAAATTGGAAACGAAGAGATATCAAAATTTCAAAGATTATCATGAAAAGATAATGACATGGATGATTGGTACCTTTTCATGATCATCAAATATCATTGGCCACTACAAGTTGTTAGGATTTGATAATAGAAGCGGGAAAGTGACTCACGACCCAATCATCACTAAAGCTTTTTGCGGCGGACATAAAACATGGGAGGTCCGGATTGAGGATCCGCTCCGTGTCTAGGTGGCAATCAGTCTTTTCGCTTGGATGCTGGTCGCATGGTTCTAGCATTTCGATACCGCGAAGTGATTGGCGACTGCAAGATTGACATCTATTTTGGTGACGTTCACCTTATTGGCTCGGGTAAATCATAACCTGCAGCTGACATTTATAATCTCTGGACAGATTCATGGAGAACAGTCGAGTGTGATGCTCCACGTCTGTTGGCCGATATTGGAGTCACGGATCAATAGTCTTGTTCAATGTCACAGATGAGGTGTTCAACGAAAGGGTCCTGCCAGAAAACCCGGTGAGTGGAGTCACCGTCGAGCATGAAGTTGGGTCTCTCGCAAGGTTGAATGACTTTCAGGCTTTGTTGACTATCCGTGTCAGGTGAAGCGTTCCATGGAATCACATGTATGATGGTTGGGCTATGAGAGACTATGGTGTTACCAGGTCTTGGGCTAAGCTGTATACTTTTGAGCCGAGAAATGAAGCAATATTTCATGGCTGCACGAGGAATGGTCAGCTTCTGTTTGCTATGTTCGATCCTGACCTAATTTTGTGGAATCTTAGCGCTGGAACATCCTGAAAGCTTCGGTAGGTGGGTCCATTTGATTTAGTCAATGTGGTGGACAGCCTAGTTTCTCCATAGGGACAAATGAATTGCTGCTTTTGCTAGAATAGGCAGCTGAAAAGGAAGTGGGGATGTCTGAAATTGCAAGAAAAGGTCTTCTACATTCCTATGGCAAGCAGAGTTGAAGTTTTTTTGGTCGCTCGCTTTAGAGCGCAAACTCATATTGGTTTGAGATTTTCGTATTCTAAGATATGTGGTTGGACTACAACCAAAAATAGGCGCGAGTTCAGATTCTTGACCACTCTAGCTTTTTTTTTTCAGGGTCAGATGACAACTTTAGCTTGCTGCTAGCCAAAATAGGTGAGTTCTGATCGACTTTGCTTGGACCGTTCATTCAAGTTAATGCCCTTAATGTCGAGTCTGCTTCATCTTGTCAACTTCTCATTGATATCGGTCATCCTGTAATTCCCCATATGACCTTATTCCTCTTTTCCACGATAATGGTTCTACATTGATCTTGTTTCGAGTTGCGTGTTTGATGATTGTTTGTCTTGTTTCAAGAAATAATTTGTTTCTACTACTCTCAATTCATGTTGCCCTCGAACTTACTAATTGACATTCCTCATTGATGCTCTACCAAATACCTCACCCTTATCCCTCTTTGGTCCATAAGAATGCCATGAAATAAATCTATATTTGAGCCTAACTGTGGTCCACAAGAATGTTCTAACACGTAACTCATCCATGCTATAGCATCGAGGCATCTTGTAGGTTTCCAATACAATGGAGAGATTCTTTCCCCTGCAGATCTATGAGCCGAATCGTGACAATGGTCCTCTCTATCATTACCTTTTTCTTATGCTGTAATATTTGGTTACTTCGAAAACCTACTCTCTGGCACCATGATTTTTTGCTTCTCTCAAAGATCAATATGTGAATATATTATCTTTACCAAAAAAAAAATATATGTGAATATATTACCACCCGCCTAGGTGGCGCTGCTGGAGCGCGCACTCTTCCTCTCGCAAAAGGTTGAGTGTTCGAATCCCGGGCGCCGCAGGGTGACTTAACCGGTGGCACGTGTGTGGTGGCTAGCACGTGTCGCCCCCAGGGTTTACTCCCCGGCTGTCGGCCGTGCGGGGGTTTCCTGGGTTACCAAAAAAAAAAAAATGTGAACATATTTTTGTCTCTCCAAAAGTCCTTTGCAGCCTGACCATTCATTCGAAGCATTTAGTTGAAACTTATGTAAGTCATCATAATTCATGCTCTGTTCAGCAGCTATGCAAATAACTGGATGACCCGGTTCCAACCTTTGCATTTGTCATACACCAATTGTTCGAGTTATGTGAGGAGAGAAACTGGGAATCATTGTTTGAGAAAAGTCAAACTTATTATTTAGGAAATAGAATCTTGCAAACTAAGGGCTCATTTGGCAACTTGCCAAATAGTAAAAATTTCTGCTCTTTTATTCTCAAAATCAGTTTGGGAACAGAAATTCATTTGTTAAATTTTTTTGTTTCCGGGCATAAATTTACAAAAAATTGTTTCCAGAATCAGTTTTGGAACAGAATCAAGAAACAAAAAAAAGTAGCTACTTGATTCTTGATTCTGAGAATAATTTTTCCATTTCTGATTCTTCTTGATTTTCTTCTTCCTTTTTGGTTTGTTCTTCTTCCTTCTTGGCTTGTTCTTCTTCTTCTTCTTCTTGGCCTGCCGCCGGCTATCGGCGACCAACCACAGGTCAGGGCCGGCAAGGGCATCGTGGCTCTCGCCACCTGGGCGAGGATGGCTCTCGGCCGCGATGGCGAGGCGTCGCTTAGCCATGGCGAGGCCGACCTCGCCGTCGCGACTTAGGCGAGGGAGATGGGTCGCAACGGTGAGGTCGGCCTGCCTTGGGTGGGCAAGGGTGGCGGCGAGGGCCGCGACGCCCTCGTCAGCCCTGGCCTGTGGCCGGTCACTGGTGTCGGCGGCCGGCCATGGCGAAGGAAGGGAAAGGAAAGAAAGAATGAAAAAGAAAAAAAAGTAAAAAAAGAAGAAAGAAATATTAAAAAATTCAAAATATTATTAATAAAAAGAAATTTTGTATAGTTATTAAACGCATTTCTATTCCAAGAATAGAAATTTTAGCCAGTTACCAAACGTCTCCAAATGCTTATAAATTATTATCAGGCACGAAATAAAAAAGAATTATTTCTGAGCAGAATCAGTTCCCGGGCACAGAATCGTTACCATGCGCACCCTAAATATACAACTGAAGACTTACCCTGTGACTGTTCCTGCAAGCATAAAAGCCTTGTAGGTGACAGTTCTGACCTAAGTAGGCCCTCCCCAAGAACTCTCAAGCTCTTGGATAACAAATCTAACCCTCGTTCCTTGGCTGAGGCAAATGCCTGATGATGATTTAAATCACTTCAAGTACCCTTCGGACAGGAGCTCCATTGGAATCTCGAGTTGCATCGTGGCCTAAACCCACACTCTCAAAAAGAAAGGGAAGATTTCTATACCCCTCAATAACATACCTGGCATCCGTTTGCCAAAAATGCATAGAAGCTTCCCAGAGGCGCTTACAGTGTTGAATTCAGGACTAAGGACTATGTCGTTACAAGCCCAAACGGCTAGCATACCTCCTGGTTTGCACAGAGTGCGTTTGAACAGGTGGTTAAACTTTGGAAGGTCAAACCAGTGCACTGCGGTGGCAACTCCGATAAGATCAACATGATCTTCGCCCCCCATCAGGGCCACAATTTCATCCTTTGACATGGATTGTGGAGTATGCACGTAGCGAACTTGAGGACGTGGCATTCCAAAACTTAGCCGAGCTTCACTAAAGTCTGTTGCTATCACTCGCTCGTAATGCTCTGCGACCGATAGAATCATGTCACTGACATATTTGTGGTCAGCCAAGCAGGAAAGATTTCGATTGATAAGCTAAGGATTCCATTTCGCCACTGGAGAATCATGTCGCCGTCATAATGCGATCTAAATTATCTCCATATTCTTGCTCAAAAATCGTGTAGAGAGAGACTAACGCCAAGAGCAGCTTGACCATTGCCAGTGCCGACATATGCCAAGCAGAGAATGCTGAGAGCTGCGGGCGGCGACCATCAAATACCACTCACTTGGATAAATTGGCCTCACTTGTAGGTAGGTCTCTGCCTGCTTGTCGAACAGTTCCGCCATGTTTACACACCTTCTGATATTCTGGTCACACTGTTTCTATGGGTCCTTGGTGTCGGTGTTACATAAAAGATATAGACACGTCTGTGTTTTCTCACCTTACAAGTACATTGGAGTGGATTGACTGAGTCAATGCCGATTTGTCGAAGCAGTGATGCAACTCATGTGGAATTAGTCCCCTGCTTTCTTGTCAAACAAGAAAATTTTCTTGCCATGAAAGAATACCCAATATATCTGCAGGAGTAAAATCCGTAGGGACCATACTTGTGAAATAAACGCACAAAAGAATTAAGTAGAGTTGCAGTAATATTGTGGGACAGTGTACTTTACTCAAAGCTTCTCTTTGTCATATTAAACTCCCTAAATGTTTCAGGGAATAATAAAATTTTCCTTAACAGCAAAAGTCGAGATGCCGAACACGAAGCCAAACATTTAGTATAGTGGAATGGGGAAAAAGCCCATGATAAGAGACTGAGAAGCCTGATCTGTTATTGCCTATACATAATGATGGGGGATTAGGATTAGCAGAGAGAGAGAGAGAGAGAGAGAGAGAGATTTTTTTAGATTTTCCTGAAATTATAATATATGTTAGAAACTCGGCTAATTTAGGAGTTCAATCCCACGAGGGTGATTGAAAACATACGAAACTGTTGAAGTCCTCGATCGAACAAAACGAAATTTCAAGAGCTTATATTACTGCGCAATCACCAAGAAAAAATTATGAGGCCGCCAATTATTACGTTACTTACATGAAATCTTTCCTGTGATCTAACCGGAAATTTCGCCCCTTTTTCCTATTCAAGCATGTTACGAACTCGGTAGTTCGGAAAGGAAATAAACTGAGAATAAGAATGCATATTATTACCTGGCAGTCCACCATTCTTGTCTTTAGGAAACGCGATAATGAACTGTCGATTTTGAAAATGATTGTCTGATGTGGAATCAATACTGTAATTCGTAATAGCTAATAGTAACATCACAATTATCGATGACAAGTCAAGTAAGGATCTAATTCATTAATCAGCTCTAGTTAAGGAAGCATTAGGAAGATCCAGGATAGATACTCTACCTACTAGGATACCTCTTAGTCAGCAACTCATTATGGCAATGCAGAGCAAATTCAGTATATTCATATGGGGTTAAAATGTTTTATCCTAGATATGTATCCAAACTTGGCACCGACATTAGTTGACAACCTGTCTATTGAGAAATTTAGCGAATTCACTGCCTGATTTGGGGAACTTAATCCATAAAAAATGACAGAAGTTAACATTAATACGACAGATTGTAGTTAATAATATGGTGGCCGTCAATGATAGGGTTCCATTTGCAGTTGTTTCCATTGGGGGCCTCCGGGCCAGTTGAAATCACTGCCCTGGCACTCACGGTTGAAGACGACGCGAATCGCCAATGTGATCAATTGGAAATGGCTGTAGGAGGTCGATATGTGGACTTTGAGCAGGCCTCAGACAGCCAAGAGATAGAGATGGGTGAATAGATTCGCTTTCGCTGTAATTATAACAACAGAAAGTTCTCCTAGGACAGGATTTCTTTCCCTCTGAAGACCACTACATAAGAAGTCCAGGGTTAAAAAATTGGACTCGATGGACAACACAAACACTAAGTATGATGAGCAACGTTGAATCCTCTTAGAGATCAGAACATTCAGATCTCACGAAATTACTCTTAAAACCTTGGTTTTTAAGCTTTTTGCCTTGATTCACCTTGCTGCAATGACGATGAGGCTGGAGAAGAACCTCCCTCATGAGATAGTCCTTGAAATTCTCAAGAGATTGCCAGTGAAGCCTCTCATGAGATTCAAATGCGTCTCCAAATTGTGGCTATGCACTATCAATGATCCTGACTTCGTGGCCATGCAATTGAAGCAATCCACACTCAATGGAACGAATTGGTATGTTCTTCTCATGGATTGGAACTTTTCTCGCCATCCTATGAGCTCTTTGTATCCAGATAAGTCCATTACTGTGGCTTCTCAGTCAGAAGTCGAAGTTCCATTTATCAGCCCTATGGGCATTTATAGGGTCGTGGGTTCGTGCAATGGATTGACTTGCGTTACTTACGCTAATCCTGAAGATGGCAATCTGATGATATTTCTGTGGAATTTATTCACTAGAAAGTACAAGGCTGTTCAGAGTTCGCCTCTGGATTTTGTCGACACTCATATGGTTCTAGGATTTGGATACAGTGACAAGATAAATGACTACAAAGTTATTAGGATTACTTAATTTCATGATATAGAGGATACTTGGGCAGATTAGAACGTGAAGTTGAAGTTTATAGCCTTAGAACAGATTTGTGGCGGACAGTCGAATTCGACATTGGGTGCGAGTTGAGCGACCTCTCAACAGTCTCTCTCAATGGAAATTTGCATCGGATCTCAATCAATGTCGACGAAGGCCATTGCTGGTGTTATGGATCAATAATTACATTTGGGCTAGCAGATGAGGTCTTCAACGAGATGGCGCTACCAAAGAGCTATCTCATTGGAGTCACATACCACCGTGCTTAACTGGCAGTTTTAAACAGCTCGCTGGTGTTGCTGATTCATCAAGTGGACCCGAGAGGTCAATTGAACGATAAGTGTTACATTTGGCTTATGACGGAGTATGGCATGCCTGAGTCGTGGACTAAGCTGTACACCTTAGATCTCAATGAAGAAGTGTCGAGATTTCACGGCTTCACGAGGAGCAGTGAGCTTCTTATGGAGACGTACCAACATGAGTTGATTTCATGGAATCCGAGCGTGGGACTGACGCGACTACTTTGGACATTGGGGGCATTTGATTTAGTGACTCTGGTGGAGAGTCTGGTTACTCCATAGGGAAAAAATTAGTCGTTGCTTTGCTATTGTAGGCAAGATGAGATGTCTCAATCCAATTCATGCCAATTATTAAAGTAGGATAAGAACCAAGGTACTCTTATTAACTTGTGATTTCTGTCGAAGATATTTGTACTCTTAAGAAAGTGCATGTAATGCAAGCAAAATAAGGTGCATCGAAACTGCCAACAACTGGAGCATCTTCTTTGAATGTTAACGTCTATACTCTCAAGATTCACTAATTCATTGTTCCGGCAAGCATTCAAGCTGTTAGAATATTTAAGTCTTAAATTACGTATTTATTTAAGAGCTTCAACTTTTAGTGCTTGACAAATCTGATAGTATTAGGCCCTCATCAGCCACTCTTTGAAAGATGTTTGACCAGAAAAAAAAAATACTCTTTGAAAGTTCTCTTATCACTTCCATGGATAACAAATCCACCCCTTGCTCTTTGCCTGCCGCAACAAGCTGATGATGACCATGTAGCCATCTGAACCAAGGTGACCTTCCAATTGAAATAGTAAACGACATCTAACCTATCTGTTCCACAGAGAATACGGAGACCACATGTGCATGGTTTCACCGATGGCAAACCGGCCGGCCTTCTTTCTCGTTATTTTCTTATCGGAGTTGGAATGCTTCGATTTGTCAAAGCTTGGGCTCGCCGGCGGACCAATGGCACTAGGGGTGTCAATGGGTCGGGTCGGGTCGGGCTTTCTTAATACCCGACCCGACCCGAAAACTACAGGGTCATGCTTGACCCGCCCAGACCCACCCAAGACCCTGTTCCCCGTACACCCCAAGGCCCCGGGTCGGGCCGGGTCGGGTCGGGCCGGGCTATGGGTTTTTTTTTTTTCGCAGAAGTCTCCAGATGCAGAGCAGAGGTTAAGGCAAAGAGACCTTTCATCTCCCCAGATGACGTTGACCTGCAGGATCGGGACGACGAGAGAAGCACCAAGAACCCTAGCGATGACCACGGCATCCACAATCTGATTCCTTTGCTGATTCATACCCCCAGAGACTACCACCACCAGATACTTCCTTCGGTTCTTCACTATTCCTTGGCTAGCTTTTCTGTACTCCGGACTGAACACCAAGCAGGGGCGGTACCCCAGACCGTCCGGCTGCTTCCAGAACTCACTCTCCTCGCTGGCGTTTCTGGAGACGTAAGGCTTCTGTTCCTCAATGCTTCTCAAAATCTGGTTGGTCCGAGCATTGGGGTCGTGGACAGCGGTAGCGATGGCAAGCTGCGACCTTGAGAACCCATCGGAGGTCGGACAGGGGTACGGAGAGAAAGGGGTGAGAGGATCGAGGTCGAAGCCCACCTTGAGCATGCCAAGAAGCCCGACGAGGAAGAGAGCCAAGAACCAGCGCCGAGGGCTGGTTCTTGGCACGAACGGAGGGTGGTGGTGGTGGAGAGAGAGAGAGGGAGAGAGAGCTGGGAGGGTGGCGAGAGCTCAAGCCGGCGGCGACGGTCGGCACGGCGGCGTCGCAGGCGGCGGGGCTGGTTCCGGTGACGAACGGAGCTTGGTCGCGGCGGCTGGGCCAGCGGAGAGCGCTGCTCGCCCGTCGCGCGGGCAAGCCGGCGACAGGCGCTCATGGCTCGGTCGGGGAGGAGCTGGGGTGGCGCGACGGCGCGAGGCGGCGGTGGCTGGGCCGGCGAGGGCAAGCCGGCGACAGGGTGATCGGCGGCGACGGGCTCGGGCGAGCAGAGGAAAACAGAAGCAGAACTCGTCGGGGAGGGGGGAAAGAAGAAGAAGGAAGAGAAAGGAAGAGAGAGAGAAAAGAGAGGAGAGAGAGTCTGACAGGGGTGGAAAACGCGTGCACCACGCGGCAGAGAGGAGAGAGGAGAGAGAGAGAGAGGGGGAATGGGCCGGCCCAGAGTGTTAATGGGTCGGCCTGACCCTACCCAATCCTAATGAAACCTCAAATTTTAGGGTCACATTCGAAGAAAATTAAGGCCCGACCCCAAAATACCCTAAATTTTAGGGCCGGACCGGATCGGCGAGGGTTGGGCCGGGCCGGCCCGGGTCTTATTGACACCCCTAAATGGCACTGATCTATACTTTTTGGAGATATGTTTGTTGCTAACTTGGAAGTAGAAGTTATTGTAGGTATTTATCCAAAATTGGCACCAACATGAGTTGACAACCCGCCTATGGAGAACTCTAGCGAATTCATTGCCTGATTAGGGAAACTTAATCAATCCAAATGGTAGAAGTTAATATTAATACAACGAATTAAAGTTAAAAATATCGCGGTCTCGTTGATAGATGTCCATTTGCAGTCGTTTCAGTCTGGGGCTGCCGGCCCAATTCAAATCACGCCCTGGCACTCGTAGTTGAAGACCATGCGAATCATTGGTATGATCAAATACGAAATGGCCGTAAGAGGTCGATGTGTGGCCTTTGTGCGGGCCTCGTATAGCTGCGAGATAGAGATGGAATGAATAGGTTCGCTGTCACTGTAATTCTAACATCAGTACGGTCTTTTATGATATTAAGATTTATTTCCCTCTAAAGACCACTCCATAAGAAGTCCAGGGTTACAAAATTGGACTTGATGGACAACACAAAGGCTAAGTATGATGAGCAACTTTAATCCTCTTCCATGAGAACATAACATTTAGATCTCACAAAATCACCCTTAATCTAATCGGAATCAACCTTGGTTTTTTACTTTGATTCACCTTGCTCCATCAATGATGAGGCAAAACGAGAACCTCCCTCTTGAGATAGTCCTCGAAATCCTCAAGATATTGCCAGTGAAGCTTCTCATGAGATTCAAATGTGTCTCTAAATTGTGGCGGTGCATGATCAATGATCCTAACTTCGTGGCCATGCACTTGAAGCACTCCGCTCTCAGTGGCACGAATGGATACGTTCTTCTCATGGATTGGCACTTTTCTCGTGATCAAATGAGCTCTCTATATCCAAATAAGTCTCTTACTACGGCTTCTCTATTAGAAATCGAAGTTCCATTCATTAGCCCTATAGCCCATTACAGTGTCGTGGGTTCGTGCAATGGATTGATATGCGTTGCTGAGGCTAACCATGGCAAGCATACAATATTTCTGTGGAATTTATTCACTAGGAAATACAAGGAGATCAAGAGTTCCCCTCCAGATTTTGTTGACACTAGTCTGGTTCTAGGATTTGGATATAGCGACAGGATTAATGACGATAAGGTTGTTAGGATTACTTATTTTCGTGATAAATATGAGGGATACATGGGCGGGTTAGAATCCTAAGTTGAAGTTTATAGCCTTAGTACAGATATGTGGTGAACGGTTGATTCAACAACAGGTGCAAGTGAGTGACCTCTCGACAGTCTCTTTCAATGGAAATTTGCATTGGATCTCGATCGTTGCCGATGAAGACCGGTGTTGGTGTTATGGATCAATAATCACAATTGGGGTGGCGGCTGAGGTCTTCAATGAGATAGCACTTCCGAAGAGTTGTCTCGTTGCAGTCACATATGATTATGTTTATCTGGCAGTTTTGAATAGCTCTTTGGTGCTGCTGATTAATCATGTGGACCTGAGTGGTCTATTGAACAATATGTGTTACATTTGGGTTACGACGGAATATGGGGCGTGGCCGAGTCCTGGACTAAGTTGCACACCTTAGATTTCAATGAGGGAGTGTCGAGATTTCACGGTTTCACGTGGAGTATGGTGAGCTTCTTATGGATACCTACCAACGTGAGCTGATTTCGTGGAATCCGAGCGTGGGATTGACACGACTCCTTTCAACATTGGGGCCATTTGATTTAGTGACCGTGGTGGAGAGTTTGGTTTCACCATCAGGACAAAACTAGTTATTGCTTTGCTATTGTAGGCAAGATGAGACGTCTCAGTCTAATTCATACCAATCATTGAATACCGATAAGTACCGAAATACTCTTTTGAACTTGTGATTTTTGTTTGAGATATTTGTACTCTTAAGAAAGTGCTTAGAATGCAAGCAAAATAAGGTGCATCGAAAATGTTGAGAACTTTAGCATCTTCTTTGAATGTTAATGTCTATACTCTTTAGATTCACTACCTCATTGTTCCTGCAAGCATATGATATGTTAGAATAATTTAAATATTAAATCATGTCTTCATTTAGCAGCTTTTAGTCCATGATATTTCCGGTAGTATTAGGCCCTCATCAACCTCTCTTTTAAAGTTCTCCGATCACTTCCTTGGATAACAAATCCACCCCTTACTCTTTGGCTGCTGCAAATGCTGATGCTGACACATTACAATTCGGAGCTCCTCCTGTATCCATTGATGTCCGCGAACTTACTAACAGACATTCCTCATCAATGCGCTAACAAGTACGTCATCCTTATTATTCTGTGGTCCACTAGAACGCCTCGTAATAAATCTCAATTTTAGCCTAACTCGTGCTCTAACATGTACCTCATACATGCTCTGCTGATACAGTGGCTATGCAGTTAACTTGACGGCCCGGTTCCAACCTTTGGTATTCGTCATAAACTAGTTGTTCAAGTTCTGTGAGAAGAGAAACTGGGAATCATTGCTGGAGAAAAGTCAAACTTATTATTGAGGAAATCAAATCTTGCAAACCAATTATGCAACTGAAGACTTACTCTGTGACTGTTCCTGCAAGCATGAAAGCCTTGTAGGTGACAGTTCTAACCTTATTAGGCCCTCCCCAAGAACTCTCAAGCTCTTTAATCACTTCTTCAGATAACAGATCCACCCCTTGTTCCTTGGCGAAGGCATATGCTGATGATGATTTTAAAAACTTCAAGCACCCTTCGAACAAGAGCTCTTTTGGAATGTCGAGTTGCATCGGTTCTCCCTCCTTACCTAAACCAACGCTCTCAAAAGGAAAGGGAAGATTTTTATATCCGTCTATTACGTACTGGGCATCCGCGTGCCAAAAGTGCAAAGATTTTTCGCGGAGGCGCTTAGTTATGGTGTGGAATTCGGGACTGACAACCACGTCATTATAAGCCCAAACGGCTAGTGTACCTCCTGGCTTACGCAGAAGGCGTTTGGCCAGCTTGTAAAACTTTGGAAGGTCAAACCAGTGCACTGCGGTAGCAACGGTGATCAGATCGACCCGATTTTCGCCCCCCATCAGGACCACCATTTCATCCTCTGACATGGATTGTGGAGTGTGCACGTAGCGAACTCGAGGATGTGGCATGGCGAAACTTAGTTGAGCTTCACTAACGTCGGTCGCTATCACTTGCTCGTAATGGTCTGCGACCTGGCAAAATTATGTCACCGACATATTTGTGGTCAGCAAGCAAGAAAGATTTTAATCAATGAGTGGACTGTATTTCCCCATTGGCGAATCACTTCGCCGTAATAATCTGATCCAACATATTCTTGTTCAAAAATTGCTTAAAGAGAGAGAGAGACTAACGCCAAGAGCAGCTTGACCGTTGCCGGTGCCAACATCCCAAGCCAAAGAGTGATGAGAGGTGCGGGCGGCAAGCATCGAGTACCATTCACTTGGATATGTTGGTCTCGCTTGGAGGTAGGTCTCTGCCTGCTTGTCAAACAGACCTGCCATGTCTATACTTCTGATATTCGGGTCGGAGTGTTTCCAAGGGTCCTTTCGTGTTGGCGTTATATATTAGATAGAGAGGCCGTTGGAAATTGTAATCCATGTTCCAAATTCTCAAGATATCTCAAGAATGGTCAACTAACTTGCTCACGAAGGAAACAAGAAGTGTCCAAGTTGAAGAGGAAGACCGAGTCAAATACTAAGGCTGCTTAATCACGAAGAAAGAGGAGTAAAAAACTTGGACAACTAGAACCAAGAAACTTCTGCTGGAAATATGCTGTCTAAAAAATCATTCATGTAATTCTGACCAAAAAAAAAATCATTCATGTAAGAGGTGTATATCGCGCCGCGCTTTTCCCTACCCGAGCACACTTGGAGGTATTTTCGTTCATTTTTTAATAATGAGATGTTTTCATTTTTAAATGAACGAGGATCTCTCCCTGACCATTCCTCACGAGATAGTGGGTACTTGTTATTTTGTTTCCTATTTAACCTGTGTTTTGTTTTGGAGTCGCCACTAGTCATAAACGGTCGACTAGAAACCTGATTGAGGTAAAAGAAAATTACCACGATTTTTACGAACCAAAGATTACATGAGTAGGGGGACTTGATTACGTTAAAGATTACGATATCAAGATCATTAACGCCCTTTTGGTACCTAAAACAATCCAAAGTATCTAAACGTGTCATGCGAGTTCACGAGGTCTATCCACTAATTCTAACCGTTCTAATCGGGGATAAATCAATCACTAAGGAAATGCGCTATCAATTGAAATCATAAATGACAATCCTAGAATGGTCTCTAAAATGAAAATCAATCAAAATACTCAAATCCTAGTAAAGCCCTAAAGGCTTGTTCATATCAAAGGATTGTGTTGGTTTTTGGAGTTTAGAGTTTTTTAGGGGTTAATACCCCTTTTGGGGGTTTTTTAGGGGTTAAAACCACTTTTATTCATAAAGTAAGGAGTCTTCAAAAGAACTGCTTGAGCACCTAAAAAAATTTAAATTTCACTCAAAGTGGGTAGTCACAAGTGTTCTAAGTCATTTTGTGAATGTTTAGAAATTTTGATTTTTTTTGGGAAATTTTTTTATTGAATTTGTCATTTGCACAAACTTCAATTTTTATTCTGAAAATTTTTTTGAATTTTTTTCGGGATTTTTTTGGGGTATTTAGAATTTTTCAAATTTTTATGAATTTTATTAATTTTTTAAAAGATTTTCCCAATTTTTTTATGAATTTTCTAAATTTTCCTGGATTTTCTAAAAAAATTTCTGACTTTTTTTGTTTTTTATTTTTATTTTATTTTAATTTTATTCCGGGGTCAAACCAGACTGGTTCAAACAAGTCCAACCAAATTGGACTGGCCTGAACTGGCTTCTAACCTTCCCCAGCAAGGAACGATGCCAAACGGCGCCGTTCTCTTTTTCTTCTTTGTGGCATTTATTCGAGCACCTAATATGCCCTTGGCATCTATAGATACTTCTTTATTGGATCATCACTAAACTTTCCCTAACCGCCGTTTCATGAGCTTAAACATCATTGTCTAAAACTATGCTAACCTAGCCTACTTGGTATTCAAATCAGCAATCAAAACTTCTTATCCATTCTAACCAATCATAACATGCATTTAAGCCTAAAATGAGCAAGATGAACTGACTTGAATAGCATTATGCCATGAAGAAACGCTTTGGTAATGTTTTCTAGCTCCAGTGAAGGAATTTTGAGGGTTGACTCTATGCAAATGCCAAATCACCGATCCAAAATGCATTAATCAAACAAGAAATGTATTAGAAACATGAAGGAGGAACTAATAAGCACCATAGAAACGAGCAACTTCAAAAATTAGACACGAATCAACTCGGGAAGTCATTTTACCATTTCGATGAACAGGTGATGTGCATATGGGAAGAGTTTTTACCTTCGCCGTTGGGGAGCAAAATCAAATTTCCGAACCACCGGCAAGCAATGATCTAGTCCCTTTGCACTTGCTCTATCAACTCACAGTCTTGGATTTGCTGAGAAAGTCCTAGATTGAGCAATCTAGGTTGTGTTTTACCCATTCACAATTAGCTTTCTCGCCGGAGCTTAGAGAGGGAGATCACAATCATCGGCCAATTCGCCGATGCTCTTCTAGTCAAGGCAGCACCGGATACTCAGTTTTAGAATCTCTACCCTCTCCCTTTCACTTTCTCTCTTTCATTTTCTCTCTCCCTTTCCTCTATTTCTCTATGGCTTTTTGTCGAATAGATGGTCTCCCTGGGAACTGATTTTCCCACCCCTTTTGATCACCTCGCCGGGGCCATTCCGAGCACTAACCGACTCCCCAATCGATTAGATCCGTTAGGGATGAACAGTTAGAGATTCTCTTTGACACGTGCTAAAAGTAGGGAAACAAGTCAGCAAAGGGGCAGACCGAGCAGATTTTTCTCCCTTTTCCTAGTCTAAAATTCAGTCGGGTAAGGGAGATGAAGACCCGAGTCGGGTCGGGGTCGAGTAGGGTCGGGTCGGATCCGACCAACCCGGCTATCTCGAATTGATTAAATTTGCAAATTAAATCCACATTTGACCCATTTTGCGATTTTAACCTCAAATTTAGGCTCCTTGACACATTTTACCCTAGAATATGGGTTCAATTTGAATTTTCATTTCAATTAGGCCAAAAATCCCCAAATTTGAATTCAATTTAGTTGGGTTTTTGTTCAATTGAGTGTCCAAATGACCTAATTAGGCAAAATTTGAGGTCAAAATTGAATTACCCATGCTCAATTAACCCTAGGGAAGGTATGAGCTTTGATTGAAAATTTCAAATTGAATGAAATCCCCAATTTGGATCTTAAAATCCCTAATTTTTTAATTAATTTTGGGATTTTTTGATATTTTGATCAAGTTGTGAAATTGGATTGACCAATATGTAATTCAAGGTCCCAAAATCAACTATTGTGAATACACTATAACCCAAAAAAGACTAGAAATGGCTTAATTGGATTTTTTGTTCAATTAGAATATGAAATTGCACAAATTTGGGGAAAACATATCCCTAATTGAAATTTTGTAAAATTGACATAGCATGGATAAAATTGGAATTAAAATAAGACTAATGACTATTTTTGTGGAATTTTGTAATTCTATTTGGTATTTTTCTTGATTTTCTTCTTAATTTTATTAAACGAAATTAAGGAAAAATTAAATAAAAATTATTTTTTTATTTAGAAATAGGTTCCTAAGCATGGCCAATGTTCCTAATCCTAATTTTGTGATTTTTATATAAATTTGCAAAAATAAACAAAAAAAATCATGTGTCAACAACCGCTCTTCTTTGAGATTAGGCTCATTAGAAGTTGATCTCAAAGATAATATGACACCTGAGTCCTAAGTGACTCAGTTATAAAAACACATGAAAATTTCACAATAACTAATTAGGGATCTTTGCTCAAAAATCCTGTTCAAATTCAATTTTTCAACTTTGATGCTTTTGATGAACTTCTTGATGATCGAGAGAGAAAAAGGAACTTGCTCATGAGAGTTTCATTGTTGATTATTTCAAGGAGTAGAGTGATGATTGTGATGAATATGATTTTGATCTTGTGGTTTAAGGACAAACCCACCATCCTTGTGATTTAAGGATAAACCCACTAATCCCGTGATTTAAGAATAAACCCACTAACCCTGTGGAAATTTAGGGTTTAAGGAAAGTCCCACAACCATTTGAAAATTTAGGGTTTAAGGAAAAACCCAAAATTATCTGAAAATTTAGGGCTTAAAGATAAACCCACAACCATTTAAAAATTTAGGGTTTAAGGAAAGACCCAAAACCATTTGAAAATTTGGGTGATTTTGATCTCAAAACATGTATTATCTATGTTAATACATTTAGACAATCAAATTTCCTTCGAAATGATATATTTGAGCAAATTACTTGAAATTTTTCAAGAAATGCTTATAATGGTCAATTGGATACATTCATTAGAAATGATTTATCTTAATCTATGAACTGGTTTTTTTTTTTATCTTTATCTGTTGATACGAGAATCACTTTGTATTTCTCAATTTATCTCTCATAACCAATCCTCAGGTGTTCAAAGATATTCACAACATATACAATTTGATTGATCCAATAAGGTCTTTTAAAAGGATCATAGTGCAGGCTTAGTCAATAGCTATTCTAAGGATAGGCATTTTGAGGCTAAAAAAGAATTTCATCGTCTTCTTATTTGCTTCAGGTCTACAAATTAAGAACCTCGAGGATAAGACAAGACAAGGTTGCCCACATTTCTTTAAGTGATGGCTTCTGATATAAAATCATGTTTTCACTCTCAATATCCTAATCAAAAGAGTCTTTGAGGATATGTTGTAATGTTGGTATTGGGTAGGTTCAAAAGGCTCATTTGATTTTAATTCAAGGGTTTTTGTGAAATTGATGACTTCGTGGCATCACCACCTTTTCTCTCATCCACTAAGGATCTTTTCTTCTTTTCATTATCATAAGAGTCCTCTAGATGCTCATCACGGTCTTTTCTTTCCAACTTCTAGCTTTTGAGATTTTTTATTTTTCCACAACTTTTGTCTTTGCTTTTGTTGTCATTTTTTAACTCTCTTTTGAACTCTCTTTCTTTTTCCTTTTCTCATTTTTTTCTGGGCATCAGCCTTACTTTTACTAGGCATACTATTTTTTCATGCCCTTGGTTCTCATTACATTTGCATTTCTGATTCTTTTGGTTTTTGACCTTTTGAGCTCTAAGAACTCTTTGTCATGCCTTTTTGTTGCCATCAATATGAAGTGGATCATATGCTTTGCTCTAGTATGAGGAGATGATCATCAATTTGAGTTTAAAAATGAATGTTCAAGCTTAATTGGGCTTTACAAAGATAATGTGTTTGGGATAGAAAATAAGGGCGCGCATGGAATCCATTCTGGAGCAGAAATTCTGCTCCAGAATGCATTCCGAAACAGAAATGCGTTTGTTAAAAAATTTCTGGAATGTATTCTGAAGCAATTTTTGCATTCTCGAATAAAAATGCGTTTGGTAAAACTTCATTCTTTTTTGGCTTTGGAATGAATTTTTTGCTTCTAAAATGAGTTTTGGCCCAAAAAAGAGAAGCTCCTTTTTGTAGCTTCTCTCTTCCAAAATGTATTCTAGTCCAAATTTCCTTCTTTACAAGAAATCAAAAATTTCAAAATATCAAAAATTTTCAAAATTTCATAGAATGCCCTAGAATACCTGTGGCCGCCCACTTTGAGTAGAATTTAAATTTTTTTAGGTGCCCAAAAAATCAAAAATCAAAAATTTTAAATTTTTACAAAATGGCTTAGAATACTTGTGACCATCCACTTTTAGTGAAATATAAATTTTTTGAAGTGCCAAAAAAAAATCAAAAATTTCAAAATTTCACAGACTGGCTTTGAATACCTATGGCCACTCACTCTGAGTAAAATTTAAATTTTTTTAGGTGCCCAAAAAAAATAAAAGATAAAAAATTTTATAGAATGGCTTTGAATACATGTGACCACCCACTTTGAGTGAAATTTAAATTTTTTGAGTTATCAAAAAAAATCAAAAAATAAAAATTTTAACATAATAGTTTAGAATACCTATGGACATCCACTTTGAGTGAAATTTAAATTTTTTGAGGTACCAAAAAAAATAAAAAAATAAAAAATTTTACATAATAGTTTAGAATACCTGTGGCATTCCACTTTGAGTAAAATTTAAAATTTTTTAGGTGTAAAAAAAATTAAAAAATCAAAAATTTCAAAACTTCACAAAATGGCTTAGAATACATTTGGCCACCCACTTTGAGTGAAATTAAATTTTTTTGAGGTGCCCAAAAGAAAATTTCAAAATAAAAAATCTCAAAATTTCATAGAATGGCTTAGAATACCTATAGACACCCACTTTGAGTGAAATTTAAATTTTTTGAGGTGCCTGAAAAAAAAATCAAAAAATAAAAAAAAATTTAAAACTTCCTAGAATGGCTTAGAACACCTGTAGCCAACCACTTTGAGTGAAACTTAAATTTTTTGTGGTGCCAAAAAAAATCAAAAATAAAAAATTTTAAAACTTCACAGAATGACTTAGAATACCTATAACTACCCACTTTGAGTGAAATTTAAATTTTTGGGCACCTCCAAAAGCAAAAATTTCCTTATATTTCATCAAACAGACTTCTCTTTCAAAAATCAATTTCCTCATATTTTGATTTGCCCCACTTAGGGAATTGGACTTCCTTTGAATGACAATTCTTTTTAAAGATTCAATTTCTTTTCCAAAAGGAAATGGAATACTTACCTTTTCAACTTGGTGGAAATCCTGCAAAGATTAAAAATCAAGTGTTAAATTTTATTTGCACAACGCTTATTACCAATTGGAACAATACTGCCAACTTTTTGTGTGCTTTGATTTAGTTCCATTGGGGATTCATTTTTCATGATTTCCTTCTTTCAGATTCCCTGAGGATGACGATTTGGAAAAAGGAAGACTATATTAATGAATGATATCAAGGAGAGTAAATTAGAACGACACGTTCCTTTACCTTTTTACCAACTCCATTGGAGAATTTAAAATCTCACATCGTCTTAACTCCTTTGGGCTTCTTTGGAAGAGAGGCTTTCTCCAATTTTGACCTCTTCGGGATTATCATCATTACTCAAATTAATGGTAACTGTATTTTCTTGTGTAAGTGGTTTTGTATCTTCATGTCGAATCCATTCTTTCCTGACCCACTCTTCATCTTCATCAACTTCCTTAATAGCACAATTGATTTCCTTAGAAAAGATTTGGGCCACATAAGAACCTATTATGAATATGTTCATGCTCATGCTCCAATACAAAAGTGTCCTTCACTTCATATATGATGACATTTACAGAGTTCTCTTCAATTAGGTTGGGGAGGATTGGCTCTTCATTGGCTTGGATATCCTTTAACTAAAGTAATTAGGAAGGCCTAGAGAAAGTTTTCTTGATGTGAATCTAATAATAGGGAAGCTTTTTAGCCTTACCCTTCCATACTGTCGGATTAATAACACGAGCACCTCGACCACGATAGTTTCCATGACCATAGCCTTGACCTCGACCTTGGCCTCCATGATGGTCATTAGAACTTTCTCCTATGTAGCCAACTCCATACCTCTTTTTGGCCACAGGTGGAGTGATTGGTTCTTTGATTCCTTGGACATTTGCCCAATGTCCATCTCCAGGGACAAATCCATATTGACAAAATATCCTTACGGTCATGATTGATGGTGACGAAAGTTTTGCATTCCTCATAACGCTACCCGCGAGTACATGCACCATTGAGATCATTTCGAATGAATGATAGCTTGGCTCTTGTTACACTTCAGGCTCTATATACGGTATCGCACTTTCCTTATAGGTTGCGAAGTCCATCTCTCCGTGCACGGTGAGCATCTTCCCATCAATAACAAACCTAACCTTTTGATGTAGGCTTAATGGAATAGCTCCTGTAGTGTTAATCCATGGCCTTCCTAGCAATAGATTGAAGGTCCTTAGAATGTCAATAACTTGGAAATTAATCAGAAATAGAGCGGGACCAATGAACACCACCAACTCGAAGTCCCTAATAATATCCTTCTTCATGCCATCAAACGATCTCATAGTTACATTCGTTGGTTTAATGGATTCCTCACTTATCCCTAATAGATGTAACGTGTCTAATGGGCACAGGTTGAGAGCAGAGTCATTATCAATTAGCACCTGAGATACTTCCTTGCCCTTGCATTTGACTGCGATATATAAGGCCTTGTTATGTGAGCGGCCATCCATCGGAAAATCTTCATTTGAGAAGGCAATTTGACCCTTAAGGAGAACGGTGCCAACAAAGTTTTTCAATTGTACCTCATTAATAGTCTCTGGTACGTGTACCTCATTGAGAAGCTTCATAAGGACAATTTTATGTATTTCAGACGTTTAAGTAGAGAAATCTATGCCAGCATCTTCCTCAATTGTTCTATGACTTCAACTTCACTTGTTTTCATGATGGATAGGAGTTGCTTGGTATCTTTCTCTATCACTCCTTTATTTTCCATCTCTTTCAATTTTGGGGCATAACATCTACCCAATCGAGTAATGGCATCAACTTCTTTCGCAGAATAGTCCCATGGCACACATTTGTTGTTGAACTCAACTTTCGAGGGTAGAGCAATCAGCACCGGTTGTGATTCACTTTCCTCAATCTTTAACTCGACGATAGGGAGTTGGATAGTGATTGGCTTCACAAAACATTTTTCCTCTCCATACTTGTCAACTTCATCCAGCTTGATCACGAATGACATAATCATGGACACTATACCTTCATCATTCACTTCATCCATTCTACCCGAACCATCGATTATGATAATTTCATTTTTGAAGGCCCATGGAGGAGACATGTATTTGACATGAGAGTTAGAGTGACCGCTATTTTGACCCAACAAATCCATGGTCTCGCCTTGCTTATTTGCCTCATGAATGAACCGTCTACCACCTCATCGAATCTTCTCTTTTTCTTGTTCTTCTTTGTCTTATTTCTCCTCAAGGTTTATCTTGTCATTTTGAGTTTCATCCATACCGCCCCACCCATCAAGCACGATAACTTCATTCTTGAATGCCCATGAAGGAGGTGTATATTTAACTTGGAAGTTATACTTCCCAGAATCTTCACCCAAGGTGTCTATTACCTCACCATTCTAATGTGCTTTGCAATGAAACCTAGCATCACCACGACTGGCGGCTTTTACCTTGGCTTTGTATTTGTCATCTTCCTCGGATTCAACTTTCTCATTTTCATCACAAATCATGATTACCACATTGTATTCCGGAAGAGGATTCTGATGCACGTTTGGTTCCGGTTCTTGGAAGTTGAGAATCTTCCTATCCATAAGTTGTTGAACTTTAATTTTTAAAGTGAGGCAATTGTCCACATCATGCCCCCTTTCTCTCATGTGATACACATAGGTTTTAGACTCATCGAATCTAGAGAACCTTGGAGGATGTTCTCTTGGCACTTCTTTAGCCACTATGCACCTCTCAAGAAGCTTGGGTAGCAATTTTGATAAAGGATGAAGCAATGGTGTGAATGGCTTCATAGGCCTCTTTCTTGGCTTGGATGGCTTTGTATTTTTCCAAGAGGTGCTAGGTTGTTTCTGAGATGGTATTGAATAAGTATTTGGACTTGTCACAACTGATACTTCATGAGCGAGCTCTTTATCCTTCCTCATAGGGTAGGACCTCCGTGTTAATGCTTCTTGGTTCTTTTTTTCCTTTATTCCACATTCTATTCTTTCTCCCACTTTTACCAATATGGTAAATGTTTGACAACCTAAGACATGCAGCTTGTCATAATACTCATATGCTAATGACTTCAGGAAGAGTTCAATGAGTTCATCTTCATTAATTACAGGCTTAACTTGCGAGGCAACGGCCTTCCACCTTTGTGCAAAAGCTTGAAATCCTTTGTTTCTTTTCTTTTCCGCTCTCATGAGATTTTCTCTTGTTGGCAATACTTCGACATTGAATTTATATTGTCACAAAAACTCTCTAGCAAGATTATCCCATTCGCAAAAGTTCTCGATATCAAGAACCATATACCATGCTAGAGTTGCCCTTTTAAGACTATATTGAAAAGTGCTAATGAGAATGGGCATGTTATTGGAATACCTCGCCATCTTGCGGAGGTAGTATTTCAAGTGGCTCTTTGGGCAACCAAATACGTCATATTTGCTTACAAATTCAGGTTCTTTGTAGTTCTTTGAGACGGTCACCTTCGCATATGGCGAGAACTTATCGAATCTTTGCAACTCGTAGCTTTGACTTGCAAGACATTCTTCAATTTTGGCCAATCTTTTGGATTCTTCCTCATGCTTGGATCTAGAAGGGATTTTCTTTGATGTATCATCTTCTTCTAAGTTCACCACTTCGAGTGTTGTTTTTGGAAGATTTTCTTGCATTGGATCTTTATTCTGGTTTTGATCACCATGAGATGTTTCTCCAGCATTTGAGATATTAGTATTGGGGACCGTTGGATAAGACCATCTTGTAGCAATGATAAAAGCCTTCATTTTTGCCATCATAGCAGCCATCTGATTCATTTGGTTCTCAACTTCTACCAAGCGATTAAGGGTTTCTTCTTTTGCTATCCTTGCTTGTAACGGGTCTAAACTTGCATTCTTCTTTCTTCCATTGTTACATCACCTATTTTGAAGATATAAAACATTAGTATGAAGAAACAATAGTTACAACCGATGTTCTCTCAATTATATTATTTCTTTTTTATCAACAAAGGTGAGAACTTTTACACAAATCTTAGTCTTGTGCAATAAAATTTATCAATTTTTATCTCAAGAAATCATATAATTCAAAGAATCATAATTCATGATGATTTCTTTTCAAATTGTTATCCAAATCTCATCGAATTTACTAGTCAAATGATTATTTCAATTTTGTATATGAAATTTGAAAGTTTTTATTAAATACTTTCAAACTAAAATGGGTAAACTAATTCAATCAAGTTTAGGCTTCTTATTAGCTAAGGTAGCTTCTGCATCGTCATTCCATTCCCTAATTCGAGATTCTTATTCTTCCACATC
Source organism: Syzygium jambos (assembly GCA_031216235.1). Lineage (NCBI taxonomy): Eukaryota > Viridiplantae > Streptophyta > Magnoliopsida > Myrtales > Myrtaceae > Syzygium > Syzygium jambos. Next base: position 7,678,847 of record CM062228.1, read on the forward strand.
AATCACCACTTCCTCGGGGATATATGGCTCCGCACTATTTGTATTGGGAACAATGTATTCTAGTACGTATGGCTCATCAAGGTTTGGTCTAACACTCAATAGCACATATGTCTCAGCATCAATCGGTCGCTTGTCTTCTAGCCACTTGATATACTCCTTTGATGCTAACTAAAGCTTCATTTTCCCTTTCAAACCTTCGGACCATTCCATCCCTTACTTGAATGATTTCTCCAAGGAATGAACGATATTGTCAACCTTCTTTTGTATTCTTCTCTTTTCTTCTTCAGGTAAAGTTCCTCTTGGTATCTCAAATGCAAACTCTTATGGATGCCACATGGGTGGGATTTGTTGTATTATCCGAAATTGCCGCACAACTCTCAACGGGCAATAAGCAATACCTCCATTCAAGCCAAGTAGAGGTATCATATTACATTCTTTGCATGTAATTTTGGTCTTGGTTACCTTTGGTCAACTTATTCACCATTGAAATTTTTCGGGAGTTAGGGCTTTGATGAAATTGGCTCATTCAAAGAAGAAGTATTTTAGTAACTTATCTTGAATCCTAATGTATCTCTCAATCGGATTCACTGACAAACTAATCTCTTGAATGCTCATAAAACGCCCCCACGGTTGAAGATAGGAGAAGAACCATAGAGAGAGTAGCCGGTAGATGCTTAAAATATACCCTTCTCATTGTTTTGGAACCTATTTAAGGAGATAATGGTTTCAGCTAGAAGCATACTAGAGAAATCCCACTTGAGACAAGCCTGCCTCGTGATTATGGCCACTAAAGGATCTAACCTTGTTTTGGATACGGGAAATAGATTAAACCCGAAGAAAGTTAGAAGAAAGACCCTAGCAGAAGTGTTTCCTATTTTTTGTTTCAACTAATACACTCACAGGTTTTAACCCAATTAGAGGCTCTACAATCCTAGGTTTGAAATCAATTTCGATGGCGGCCTTATATTCTTCTAGGGTCGCCACCATTTCATTTTCTCCAAGTAAGAAGGTTGTGTTAGTAATTTCCCAAAAATGAGCTAAGGCTTGGATGATGCTAACTTGGTGTTTGACATTGATTAGCTCAAATACGTATCCCAGCATTTCTTTGACGTAATCTTGATTTTCCTTGGTCATGTTCTCCCACCATGCAAGGAGCTCCTTTTGTAGAATTGGAATAACTTGAATGTTTACTTTCCCCATTTTGAGTCTAAAGATTGCAAAAAGATTCATAGTTAATCACCATGGATTACTAACAAGTTTTAAAACATTCATGTTAACCATATGTTCTTTTTGGGGCAAAATGGAAACAAGAAGGATTTGTACACTTTAAAAAAGTAATACAAATATCATCTTAAGTCCATTTTATGCCTTAAAAGAACACGAGTAAAAATGGGAACAAAACCACTGTTTGAGATGAATGCCTCTTTCCTATACTCCGTTAAGGCTAAAAAGACTCAACTTGTAATTTGCAAGTACCAAATACGTCAAAATGGACAATTCATTCCTTAAATGACAGGCTATTGAGACATGATGTTTACAATCTTTTGAATCAAAGTGACCTTTCATCATCATCTTTTGGGATGACAATGACCATTTGGTTTACAATGGAAACTTGTCATAAGCCTTTACATTTCATCTAAATTGCAAAAATGACCCAATGGAGTATAAGACCCTAATCATTCATTTCAACCTAAAAGGGACATTTGAATCAGTCATTGTTTGTTGTCTTAGACATTTTGTTCATGCTGTCTAAATAACTTGCATAATTTAAAGAGAAGAGTAAGGAACGATACTTACGCCTAGCCTACTTGGTATTCAAATCATCAATCAAACCTTCCAATCCGTTCTAATCAATCATAACATGCATTTAAGCTTAAAATGAGCAAGATGAACTGACTTGAATAGCATTATGCCATGAAGAAATGCTCTGGTAATGTTTACCAACTCTGATGAAGGAATTTTGAGAGCTAACTCGATGCAAATGCCAAATCACAGATCCAAAATGCATTAATCGAATAAGAAATGGATTAGAAACATGAAGGAGGAACTAATAAGCACCATAGAAACGAGAAAATTCAAAAATCACACATGAATAAGCTCGGGAAGTCATTTTGGCATTCTGACAAACAGGTGAAGTGCATATGGGAAGAGTTTTTACCTTCGTCATTGGGAAGTAAAATCAAATTTCCAAACCACCAGCGGACGATGATCCAGTCCCTTTGCACTTGCTCTATAACGCCCCCACCTCGGGATTATTAGTGCAATGTCTCGTTCGTTATTATCTTTGATTAAACACAAGCGAAGAAATTAATTCGAGACAACCACAATCAAAATAAACAATAGGGTTACGACAAGTATCATGAGCAAACATTGTATTTACAGCACACGCAAGCATATTTTACAACCCGACTTACGGGTCTTAACCGATTTTAGCTGTTTATACACAACAAAAGTTATGGCTTGGGTGTCCTAAGCCCACTACTATGGCTTACATGCTTCTAGATTCCTCGAACTCTAACATAGCTCATACTCCCCTTCTTGCCGCTGTCCGCTCGGCTGTCTTACACCCCTCCCATGGCGCCCCCTAGAGCTGGCTCGCCATTTCCACCAAAGGGGCCATTGTACCCATGCAAGGGTCCAACCAGGTCGCCATTTGACTAGCAGTACCACACTACGTAAGTGTAGAGGACCAAGTTCTCAAGGCCCTCATTAATCATAACATAGGTAATAACCTGAAGGTAGTGCCCGGCTGGCATTCACGGGTGTCGATAACATTGACCACCTCAACTTTCATCTTTACAGGGGTGCCGAAACAAGTTGGGGGAGATGCCATCTTATGAACCTGAAAAGAAAAATAACGGGGGATGAGTCGGGGAGACCCAATAAGTGAACTCACTAATGTCAAGTAAAGAGAAATCGATCGCCGTTAACATGAGTTGACCCTTACCGCACCAGCGCCAATAGCAAATCAATAGCAAAGTACATGCCAACGATAAGAGAACATCAAGCATGTCTATTACATGTAAGTATCACCAATCAAGTTCTGGTTTTTATCATATGTTAATCGTGAATAAGAAGAGAAGCCTTTCTCGCAACCAAGTCATACCTGACTCTTGCAAAACGTGAGAAATATACACGTCTCAAGTATATACATGACATAAGATGAAACAATCAACGATCATTCACAAGTCTGAAAACGGTCCAAGCAAACTACATCACATCAAATACAAAACATAGGCAATACATGGAAAGAACCAACCACAACCAATCAAACGACCGAACACTGTCCAAGCAAACCACGTCACAACGCATCTCATCTTCCTTTCCCGACATTAGGGAATTCACTTACTCTACTCGACAAGTTGAGATTTTATGGGGACCAAATAGTGACGTGAGAATGAAATGGTAATTGGCGTGAGCAAGAGGAAGAACCGGCTGGTGGGTAGGCATGTGAGAGAGGGTGAGTGACATGATAATGAGGGATGAGAGAGGAAGAGGAGATGGTGCGCCGTAACTAAGGGGGGACCAAGCCTATTTATAGGCAAACCCAACTTGCTCACCAAGTTAAGAGTGAAAACTTGCTCCCTAAGTTCTTAACTCTCTAGAATCCTCCAAGCTCTTATAATTCACTTGCCACATGATTCAATCACCTTCATTCAAGTGTCACCTATAATTAAAGAAAATCTTATCAAATCTTAGGCCTAATAATTTGAGTGTCTAATTGACTACCAAGTGTCCTACTAGGTTATAATGCCCTAACTTAGGGTGCATGAGTCGCCCTACATTAAATTCCAGAAGGACACCTAAGTCCTTGCATTAATGTCTATAAGGACACATAAGCTATTCATGAAGAAAAGACAAATGACATGATGAAATTTCCCCTAAAGTCTAATGCTATCATTATCTAGATCTTGAAAATCTTGGCTATTAATAAAGAAGAGCCAAAAGACCATGATGAAATGGCCTTGAAAGTCTTAGCCATTAATTTGGTTTCTTGAGCAAAATTTAATTCTAGCAACATAATCTAAGCTTGGGCTCTAAGTTTCAATATAGAGTTCGTGATGACCTATAGGAGCAATTAAGATCCTAAAACTTGGTCGTCAAGTTGCAATTGACCCTAAAGTCTAAGTTTTATAATTAAGCTTATTGTGCAAGCCTTTAATTTAAGGCCATTCATTTCCAACTTGGCCTTCAAATTTCTACCTTAGGGTCATTATGCCCTATTCATTCAAGGCCTAAATAAATCATGATGATCTCTCTTTCTCTCTCTTTGGCTGTGAGCCATCTTGCTAGGCGTCAATGATGGGCTTGGTTCTCAAGACTCAATTATAGAAGCCTTCTAGAAGAACACATTTCAGCTTCTGCCACCACATGTAAAGCCTCATTTCCCCCTTCATATGACCTCCAATCAAAGTATAACATATTTCATTTGAAAGCTCAGAATGTGCACATTGAATAATCAGAAGATCTCAAGTCCAAATTCCCAAGGTTTCACGTTAGAAATGGTGCATCTTTGAAATCTGATAAAACTGGGCAGTTTTGCGTTGTTCAAGAAATCGAACTTTAAAATATAGTAAATGAACTCGGAAAATTTTCAAATTTGAATATGTCATAAAAAAGCCTTAACAAAAATTTCCCATAAAGAACACAAAATCTGAATCTTTCTGTAAACATAAATTTTAGTATCTCAAAGACAGACTAAAAATAGTTCGTTAGAATATAACCCTTGCGTCTGAGAGCAAGCTCTTTCTAGAATCCAAATCATCTCCAAAAATTCCCAAATTTTATGTATGTTATAGAGGAAGAAGTTCTTAACAACTTTTGTGAAGGTAGTTTATTCAAACTCAGCCCAGAAAAATTTGTATAAAATCGAGAAAGTATAAACATCATAGAAATACCGGGATATGTGCACTAGAAGTCCTAAAATTTATCACGAAAGTGCAATTAAATTCTAAAACTTTCAGAAAGTGCAAACAAGTCCTAAAACTTGTCACGAAAGTGCACTTGAGTCCTAAAACTTTCAAAAAGTGCAAATAAGTCATAAAACTTGTCACAAAAGTGCAAACAAGTCCTAAAACTTGTCATGAAAGTATAAACAAGTCCTAAAATTTTCAAAAAGTACAATCAATAAAAAGACTTGATTGAACCAATTTGACAAGTTTAAGGACTTGTTTGTACTTTTGTGACAAGTTTTAGGATTTGTTTGCACTTTTTTAAAGTTTTAGAACTCAAGTACACTTTCGTGATAAGTTTTAGGACTTGTTTGCACTTTTTGAAAGTTTTAAGACTTTTCGTGACAAGTTTTAAGACTTTGATTGCACTTATCCCTAGAAATACCTATTCTTGGTAGTTTTACACAGTCCGAAAATGAGGTGATCTTCCAACCCAAATCAAGTCCAAAAATTCTGAAATTAAAATATGTTAAACTTGAAGATATTTGGAACAACTTTAAAGAAGGAAATTTTTGGAAATTTGGTTTATAAAGTTATCCACAAAAATAACAAAACGATGTGGTACCAGGGGCTCGAAACTAGGTTTTCTAGAACAAGAGTAAAAATTAGTTCCGATTGGGAAAACCACCAAATTTAATCCATAGTCATTTCCTGGGGACTGAAATTGAGGATGTTACATGCTCTATCGGCACATGGTCTTGGATTTGCTGAGAAAGTCCTAGATTGAGCAGTCTAGGTCGTGTTTTACCCATTCACAATTAGTTTTTTGGCTGAAGCTTGGAGCGGGAGATCACAATCACCAGCCAATTCGCCGGCACTCTTCCAGTCAAGGCAACGCTGGACACTCGGTTGTAGGATCTCTACCCTCTCCCTTTCACTTTCTCACGTTCGTTTTCTCTCTCCCTTTCCTTTTTTTCTCTCTAGCTTTTTGTCGAACATATGGTCTCCTTGGGAACTGGTTTTCCCACCCCTTTTGATCACCTTGCCAAGGCCATTTCGATCACTAATCGACACCCCAGTCGGTTAGATATGTTAGGGATAGACAGCTGAAGATTTTTCAACTGTTAATTCTCTTTGACACGTGCTAAAAGTAGGGGAAATAAGTCGGCAAAGGGGCGGGCCGAGCAGATTTTCCTCCCTTTTCCCAATCTAAAACTAAGTCGAGTAAGGGAGATGAAGACCCGAGTCAGGTCGAGTCGGATTCGATCGACCCAAATGACCCGGATTGATTAAATTTGCAAATTAAACCCCCATTTGACCCATTTTTGCGATTTTAACCTCAAATTTAGGCTCCTTGACACATTTTACCCTAGAATATGAGTTCAATTTGAATTTTCATTTCAATTAGGCCAAAAATCCCCAAATTTGAATTCGGTTCAATTGGGTTTTTGTTTAATTGAGTGTCCAAATGACCTAATTAGGCAAAATTGAGGTCAAAATTGAATTATCCATGCTCAATTAATCCTAGGGAAGGTATGAGCTTTGATTGAAAATTTCAAATTGAATGAAATCCCCAATTTGGATCTTAAAATCCCTAATTTTTCAATTAATTTTGGGGCTTTTGATATTTTCATCAAATTGTGAAATTGGACTGACCAATGTGCAATTCAAGGTCCCAGAATCAACAGTTGTGAAGACATTATAACCCAAAAATGATTAGAAATGGCTTAATTGGATTTTTGGTTCAATTAGAATATGAAATTGCCCAAATTTGAGGAAAACATATCCCTAATTGAAATTTTGTAAAATTGACATTCCAGGGCTAAAATTGGAATTAAAATAAGTCTAATGACTATTTTTGAGGAATTTTTTAATTCAATTTGGTATTTTTCTTGATTTTATTCTTAATTTTATTAAAATAAATTAAGGAAAAATTAAATAAAATTTATTTTTTTATTTAGAAATAGGTTCCTAAGAATGGCCAAGGTTCTTAATCCTAATTTTGTGATTTTTATATAAATTTGAAAAAATGAACCAAAAAAATCAGGTGTCAACAACGTGGGGAGATCAGTTTAAAATACAGATTCTATGCTTCTCCACCAACACCTCCTCCAACATCTTCTACTACCCATTTCTATCAACTAAAGGAACTATATCGCATGGCCTACTATTCCTTAAACTATTCGACCTTGACCCGTGTCCATCCTTTACTAAATATATCTTCCTTTCACACACACTTGCACATCACTAATAAAAAACTATCGTGAACATAAAAACCACGCTTCCGCATAGTTAAATTTTTACCAGAGACGTCTTGTTTTCTCACCTTCCAAGTTCATAGAAATGGATTGAATGATTCAACGCCAATTTGTCCAAGCAATGACGCAATTCATGACTTTGAGCGCTGGAGTAGAACATCAATAAGAAAGGTCTCATCGCTCCATGTGGAATTAAAACTCTGCTTTCTTGTCAAGCTAGAAGATTTTCTTGCCATGCGCGAACACCAATATGCCGTAGGGACCGTGTTAATCTGTGAAATAAAACTCATAAAGAGAATTGAAGAGAGTTACAGTAATACAGTAAGAGAGAGTTAAAGCTTCTCTTTCTCATATTAAACTTGGTGAATATCTTAGCGAGAGAGAAAATTTTCCTTAGCAGCAAAAGCTGAGATGCCGAACAAGGAGCCAGACTTGAAGTACAGTGGAATGGGGAAAAAGCCCACGATGAGAGTGGCAAGCAGAGCGATAATTACTATAAAAATAATTAAATATTAAATCGCACATTAATCTATAATGATTGTGGATTAGGATTACGAGAAAGAGAGATTATGTTGGATCAACCTCAAGGAAAAAGCAGAACTTTTCTCTAGGAAATTATAAAATCTGCTAGAAACTTGGCTAATTTAGTAGTTTAATCCCACGAGAGTGATTAGAAATGTAGGAAACTGTGACTGCAATAACATTAAAAAAAAATACGAAGTTCAAGTATTCGAACCGAACAAAGTGAAATTTCAAGAGCTTAGATTAATGGAAGACGAGGAAACACCTAGAATGATCAGATGCTCAAAGTCTATCAAGACACCTCTTGAAAAGCACAGAGACCAGCTAGGGGGAGGGAGGGAGAGTTTAGAAACCCATAGATGATCTCTGTGCTTTCGAAAGAGCCGAAACTACAGAAGAACACCAACTCGAGAATGTTGAGAGCGTTTCTTGGATCGAAGAACTTGCGTGATTCCTTTTGGAGTTTTGTTTGTTGCTAATTGTGAAGTCTTCTGTAACGAAACATTTCAGCCGGTAATAACGGTGCTCGTGCGATCACTTACCTGAAAGTCCGAAATTACCTCTTAGTTTTATTCACATTTTATTTCACTTAGCTTGAATATATTTCATCTAATTATATGCTACATTTTGCTGTTAAAAGGTCTTCTTTACTGTATGTTCCATTACATTATGTAAGCTACAGAAACCGCGTGCCATATGCATCTTACAATAGAGTCTAAGCAGTTCTTGTTTTTGCAGGTTAATGTAGTTAGTAGGAAGGTCTGATCTTTTTTCTATTTCCGCTTAAGAGAACATGTTGAATATTTCGGGAGACAACACCAAATTCAAGTTTTTGACTTTATGTTAGTATAGATAGCTAAATAGATAATGTTTAGGACTTCAATAAAACATTTTTCAAGCATTGAAATTTAAGAATTCAAATTCCACAAAGCTTGCAAATACTATTTCCTAGTCATGAGAATTCCTGTAACTCAAAATATATATATATATATAGACACACACACACACACACACACACACACACACACACACTCTTTCAGTCACGTATAATAAGTGTATTTATCTGAAATAGATACAAGCAAACAAGCTTTTCATTAAAAAATTGAGAAATAAAATTTTTCATTTACTCATATTTAATATTATGATTTTTATTCAATTAATTTTTCACGTTCATTTTAAATATTATTATCAACTGATTTTTTCATAATTGTTATCTACTTCATGTACTTCTATTTGATATTGTTTATTCATGTTCACGGTAGTATATTGACTTTCATTTTATCAAATCCGGACATATAATAACATATAAACATATCGAGTTAGGCTTCCTTTTGACTATATTTTTACAAGATAAAATAAAATAAGATAAGATTCGGGTACATTTCGATGAATGCTTTTAGTAAAAGAATAAGAAAAGATATGCCAAAATTGAAAAAAAGCGATGGCGCGCTTAGTTTCACCGAGAACAATAACATCAAGTTGCTGAAGAGTGAAGAACAATCCTCTCACTCATAAATCACATTTTTTATAGCTGAATTAATTGGGAAAATTGTTCAAACAATCTTATATCTGTTTGTACGGTGGCCAATTCAATCATAAATCATTTAATTGTATCAATTTAATACTAAATTTTTTGACAATTTACCAATGTAGTTTTTCTGGCTAATATTGATCAGAAATAACTGACGTAAAATTTTTTAAAAATTTTCTGAATTTATTTTTTTTTCCTTCAAGGGCCACCCTCAGCCAAATTTGGTGAGGGTGAGGGCTAGCGAGGGCTTGAGCGAGGGCAACGACCTTTGCCAACGGATGTCAAGGGCTTACACGCCCTCGCCCAAAAAGAAAAGAAAAGATATAAAAAATATATAAAAAATCAGAAATTTTTCTTAAAAAATTACAATAATTGTTAACGTCAATGTCGGCCGTGCCACGTAAAATGGCCGGCGTTCACATTAGTGATTTCTAACCAAAATTAGCCGGAATGACTGTATTGGCAAATTGAAAAAAATTTAGGACTAAATTGATATAATTAAAAGGTTATGACCGAATTGGTATCCATACAATAGGTTTGGGATTTATATGGTAATTTTCCCGAATTCACCCATTTCACTCTCGAGAGCTAACCATGAGCCCATCTGCAAAGCTTCTCCACGATGTTGTCGTCGAAATCCTAAAGCAATTGCCAGTGAAATCGCTATTGACGTTCGTGTGCATGTGCCGATCATGGCTTTCCATGATTTACGACCATCGTTTCATGGCCCTGCACTTGGATCGATCCTCTTCCGACACGGCCAATTGGTACATTGGTTACATGAAAGGTTGCTTGTGATTTAAGGTGAAATTTTGCTCCTTTTTCCAATTCAAGCATGCTAAGAACTCAGTGATCCGGAAAGGAAATAAACTGCATATGATTACCCAGTTGTCTACCATTGTTATCTTTAGGTAACTTGATAATGACCTGTCAATTTTGAAAATGAATATCTGATGTGGAATCAATAATGTAATTCATAATAGCTAACAGAATCACACAATCATCAATGACAAGTTTAGTACATTCAAATTGGGTGAAAATGTTAGTCCTAGATATCTTTCCAAATTGGCACGAACAATTACTTGACAACCAGCCTATCGAGAACTTAATCAATCCAAATGGCAGAAGTTAATGTCAATACAACAATGTGGCGGTCGTAATTGATAGGGGTCCATTTGCCGTGGGGGTGACGCAGGGCTAATATAGATAGCTGCCTTGGCCCTCGTGGTTGAAGACTATGCAAATCACCACTGTGATCATTTCGGAAATGGCCATCGGAGGTCGCTGTGTGGCCTTCGAGGGGGCCTCAAATGGGCTCGAGATACAGATGGATGAATAGATTCGCTTTCCCAAAATTCTAACATCAGTACATTCTCTTATGACATTAAGATATCTTTCTCTTTGAACACCGATATATAACCAGTCCAGGGTTACAAAATCGAACTAGATGGACAACACAGAGTCACTATGATGAGCAAACCTTTAATCCTCTTCCTGGAGATCAGAACATTCAGATCTCATAAAATTACTCTTAATCTGATCAGAATCAACCTCGGTTTCAAATCTTTCTGCCTTAATTCACCTTGCTCCATTGACGATGTGCCTGAAGAAGAACCTCCCTCGTGACGTAGTCCTCGAAATTCTTAAGAGATTGCCAGTGAAGCCTCTCATGAGATTGAAATGCGTCTCCAAATCATGGCGTTGCATGATCGAAGATCCGGACTTCATGGCCATGCACTTGAAGCAGTCCGTTCTCAGTGTCGCGAACTGGTATGTTCTACTCATGGATTGGTACTTTTCTCTGATCAGATGAACTCCTTGTATCCAGATAAGTCTCTTACTGCAGCTTCTCAGTCAAAAATTGAAATTTCATTCATTAACCCTATGGGAAATTATAGTGTTGTGGGTTCGTGCAATGGTTTGATAAGTATTGCTGATGCTAATGCTAAAAATCGCAGTCACACAATATTTTTTTGGAATTTATTCACAGAAAGTACAAGGTGGTTCTAAGTTCTCCTCCGGATTTTGTCGACATGTACTCTACTCGTATGGTTCTAGGATTTGGATACAGCGACAGGACTAATGACTGCAAGGTTGTTAGAATTACTTATTTTCCTGATAAGTATGGAGGATACTTGGGCAGATTAGAACCTGAAGTTGATGTTTATAGCCTCAGTACTGATATGTGGCGAACAGTCGAATTCGATGTTGGATGCGAGCTGAGTGACCGCTTGACGGTTTGTTTCAATGGAAATTTGCATTGGATCTCAACCGATGTCGATGAAGACCATTGCTGGTGTTATGGATCGATAATCACATTTGGCATAGTGGATGAGATCTTTGACAAAATGTCACTGCGAAAGAGCTGTTTTGTTGGAGTCACATACAACTGTGCTTATCTGGCAGTGTCGAACAGCTCACTAGTGCTGCTAATTAATCAAGTGGATCCGAGAAATCAATCGAATGATATGTGTTACATTTGGGTTACGACGGAATATGGCGTACCTAAGTCCTGGACTAAGCTGCACACCTTAGATCTTGATGAAGGAGTGTCTAGATTTCACGGCTTCACAAGGAGAGGCGAGCTTCTTATGGAGACATGGCAACATGAGTTGATTTCGTGGAATCCAAGTGTGGGGATGACCTGATTCCTTTGGACATTGGGGGCATTTGATTTAGTGACTCTGGTGGAGAGTCTGGCTTCCCCATAAAGACAGAATTAGTTGTTGTGTTGCTATTGTAGGCAAGAGTACGAGATGTCTCAATCTAATTCATACCAATTAATAAAGAAAGATAACAACCCAATTACTCTTATTAAGGGCGCGAATGACAACATTTCTCTTTTCCTGCCCTATTTCTGGCTAGAAATTAAAAAATCAATTTCTCTTTCCCGGACAAATTTTTGAGAAAAAAGTAGCGTTTGATAATGACACAAAATTTTTGTTCCCGAAATAGAAATTCGTTTGATAACAACGCAAAATTTCTATTCTTGCTGACAGGTGAGCGGTGGCGGCAGACGGCCGGCGAGCGACGGTGGTGACTAGCAACGACAAATGGCCTGCGAGTGGTGGTGGCGACGGGCGATGGCGGATGGCCGGCAAGCGGTGGTGGCCACGGGTGACGGTGAATGGCCAGCGTGCAATGGGCGAGCAGCAATGGAGGGCAATGAGTGGTAGCGGATGGCCAACGAAAGGCGGCGGGAGCAGACGGCCGGCCGGTGAAAGGCGATGGACGGACAGCGAGCGGCGATGGCGACGAGTGACAACGGATGGCTAGTGAGCAGCGGGCGATGGTGGGAGGTCGATGAGTAGCGACGGACAACCAACTAGCGACAGGTGGCGGTAGATGGCTGGCAAAAGGCGACAGTGGTGGACAGCCGGCTGGCGAGCGGCGGCGGGGGGCGGTGATGGGCGGCAAGAGAGAGCAATAAAAGAGAGTTGTTATTTCTGTTTCTGTTCCAAAAATAGAAAAAACAAAAAATTTTGAGTTCTCATTTCTATTCCAAATATATTTCTAGGCCAAAATTTGTCTTAGAAATAAAAAAATAAAATTATTTTGCCAAACAGATTTATGTTCCAAACATGTTCTCAGGAATAAAAAAATAAAAAAATAGGAAAATAGAATGATTATTATTCGCGTCCTAACTTGTGATTTCTACTTCGAGAAAGGTCATACTCAAAATTGTTCGAGTCTCTACTCTTAAGAACGTGCTTGGAATGCCAGCATAAGAAGGTGCGTCGATAATGCTGACAACCGTAGCATTTTCTTTGAATGTTTATGTAATACTTAAAGCATGCATTTTGCTTCGATTCAGTTCTATAAAGCATCATAATTCATGCTTTCTTTAGTGGCTTTCTACACAACCAATTGACCCATTTCCGATGGTATTGACTGTCATGTACTAGTTTTTAGGGTCATATGTAGAAAGATATAAACCAATCGTTTATTGCTGAAGAAAATAATTCTAGAAAACTAAATATTCTACTGCAGATTTCTCCTCCATTGTTCCTGCAAGCACGAAAGCCTCGTGTATGATTATTCAGATCGGGAAAGAAGACATTACAAGCATCCTAACTTATATACGGTACTCACTTTAGCGCTAAAACTTTTGAGCAATCACTCAAGTGCCACTTGGGTAAATAAACGGTCACTTTAGTGACATCACCTATTTGTGCTGCCGGCAAATTTTAACGTGGCATTAATTACTATAAATCAACTGATGTGACTTACCAGAAAACCCAATCGGCAAAAATCATAAGAAACGGCATCGTTTTGACCTATGGATACAAAAAATTAGTGTCAAATTGAAACTTTACGGTTTGTTGTACGTCCTCAGTTTTGCAGACTAAAACTCTTCTTTATGGCCAGAGGCCAAAGCAAAGAGCCCTGAACTCTGCTTCTCCGCAAGGTATTCTCAAGCCCGTTTCATGGTGACATCCGAATTGCTCATCGACTTGTTAATGTAGGCTCTGAAAGCCGGGTCAAGCCAAGAAATTGATGGGAACAACGTACCTGCTTCTGCGTTCACAATTTGCTTGGTCACTGCCGCTTGAGAAAGGCTTGCTCGATTTTCTAGGAACTTTCTTTTCTGTCCTCTGTTTTTCAAAGGGTAAAGTCAAAAACAGAAGAACCAAAAATACAATAAATGAGGGAAGGTATGAAGATCCACAAGTCTGGAAAAAAATGGGAATCGGATTTTCCAGAAATGTTGCTAGTGAAATCCGCGATTTTTCCGTCTTCTTTTGCGGTGGTTGAGCCATGGTTCTTCAATCTCTCTTCTTCTCCAGTCAAGCTTTGGCCCTTTTTTATGGCGTCTGTCGAAGTTTGTCAATCTTACGGCAGTAGGCACTAAAATGAACGGTGGACAAAAGTTGTAAGTACTTTGGTGTCCTTTTCCCAATCTGACCGCAGTAGGCCCTTGTCAACAATTCCTTTTTAAGTTATACGACCGCTTCCTCGTATAACAAATCCAACGTTACACTTTGGCTGATGCAAATGCTGATGACGACACACATTTCTAATCAGTGCTTCTCCTGTGTCTAAAGATTATGTACAAGGTGTTTGCACGCCAAACCGCAAAGATGCCTTGATGAAGCACTTATTGAACACTTTAATGTCGTTACAACCATGGAATAACTAGTATTCCTCCTGGCTGATGGGGAAGGCATTCAACAAGCTTGTCAAACATTGGAAGATCTAAACCAATGCACTGTAGTAGAAACTCTGATAAGACCTGACACAATTTAATCGCACCCCCATCAGGCCCACCATCTCATTGTCCGACATGGATCTGGAGATATGCATTCAGTGAATGGCACGAGGAGACTTAGTTGAGTTTCACTTATACGAGTCGTGATTATGTGCCTGAAATGCTCTGCGACCTGGTGAAAATTGTGTTGGTTTCTGGACATGGAGGATGTTCGTGTGGTCCTCTGGTATGGGTTCGGTGAAAGGCGAAATGACTAGGAGGTTGTAAGGATAATATAGTTCGTTAATGATTATGGAAGAAGCTTGGGTGAACCAGAACTCAAGGTTTAATCGCTGAATACAGATTTGATGACATCGTCGAGGATTTAAAGCATTCCATCATGCGCTTTTAAGTAATGTGCATAGTTGATACTCCACATATTTGGTGCATGGCATTAGAAGCATTTCAATCCCTTTCGATAACCACTAGTTTGCGCATGAACGTCCCCCACCAATGCAAGAACCAGCTTCTTCTTCTTTTTTTTTTGTCCAGTTATAGGGGATTCACTTGAACATCTTGACCTGATGATGTTAGTTAGTAAAAAGTAGACCATACTTGTTGACACCAAAATAAGAATCGGCATAAGTGCCGAATCGGCTTTAATGCCGAATCTGGCGTACAAGGGAAATCAGCCATCTTCCGAAAATCGTCTGGACCAAATTCGGAAACATGCTGAGGAGCAAGTGTGAATGGCATCGTTTCCCGAGTTCGGTAAATGATGAAAATATGTATATTTATCGAAATATGGAGAGTTGTAATTCGGGATGATGGAATATTAATACTTCAGGACAGCGACCCTTCCCGAAATTCGAGAGATTCACACTTTGGGAATACATTGAAGAATCACAGCCCAGCCACGTACATCACGATAACAGGAAGTTATGAGCAAAAGTGGAGATAGTGAGCATGAGCATATTGTGGGAAATTACTTATCCAGATTTGAAATCATCTTAGCGGTTGAGATCATATTTTGGCGGAAAATAAAACTGGAAAAACGTGGTCAGAAATAGCAGTTACTGGAAGCGCCAAAATATTCAAAGTTTGAAAATGTGGAAGTAACCGACGAGCAGTTACAGGATAGGAGGAGATACAAATACTCAGAGGAGGCAAAGAGGAAAAAAGGACGACAACAAGAATGCAAACACACACTCAAGCTTATCTGCACTTTAGTTTCCGACGCATCTTTACTTCCTGCATTTACAGCTTCCTGTAGCTTTAGTTAACTTTCCAGTCCTTTACAGCTTTCGTAGGAGTATCGTAACGTAGCTTGAAACTCTGTTGATCCCAGATCTGTTTTCAATTCATTTGATTTCTATCCATTCCATAAAATCTTATATCACACTTTATTTTTTTTTCGCCACAACTCTCCTAGTAATCAAGCCACATAACCTACTTTAATAAAAATCGAAAACCGATTCGGTGAAGGATTTTTCTCGTCTTAAAACGACCGAACATCTTTTTGGCACGCTTGGTGGGACCCGCGTGGTAAGATTTAGAGAAATGATGAGAACCAGGCAATATGAAGGAATACTGGTGGATAATATCAACAATCCAGTTAAAGGAGCACGTTCTGAGCACTCTGCGGCTAATCAAGTTGAAGAAAGTGCCGACATTCCTCGGCAATTAACTGAAGAACAAGCCCGCGCGTTGGCACCAGATAATACCTTGGTAGCCACGATGAAAATGTTGTTTGAAGAATAGCAGAACGAGCTTACCAACCATATAGTGCGACATGTGACAGATGTGATAAAACCCCCATGATAGTCAATGCTATAAATGAGGTAATATTGCGTCCCAATTCATCTTCTCAAGTTCCGCCCTTTTATGCAAATCATCTTGGGGCAACATTGTGTCCACCAACTTCGGGACCTCTTCATATGGGGTATAACGGCAATGGAGGATCAAATTCTCAATCTCCTGTTAGAATTTTACCAAGACCAGAGAATCCTACCCCTATAAACCTTGTGAACGGTGTGAGTGCTTATAGTTTTCCTCAAAATGTCCCGAATGATGTTAATTTGATTAATCTCATGGTCACAAATGCACCACCACTGATGAATATACCTCCACCAGTAAATATGCCTAATGTTGACCATATCAGACCACCTGCCCCTCAACCGTATCCTTATGTGATAGAAAACCCTTTTTATAGGCCATCACCATTCGTTAATTTTAACCTGGAGCAGCAAGGGGTGAATTGACCTCAACAATTTGATTCTAGGGGGTAAGATCCTTGGTTAGGCCAGCAAAATTTAAGGCCATGGAACCCAGATAGAGTGACAGAATTGGTGATGCAACAGTTGGGAGCAGAGAAAGGATTACCAAGGCCAGTATATAGGAAGCCACATCCCGATTGGGTTGATAACATACCATATCCAAGGGGTTTCAAGATGCCAGACTTTACTGTATTTACTGGAGAGGAAAATCAGTCAACCGTGGAACATGTGGGTCGATTCCTGGCACAATGTGGAGAAGCTGGAACTAATGAATATCTAGGGTTAAGGTTGTTCCCATTGTCTTTGTCAAGAATAGCGTTTACTTGGTATACAAATTTACCTACGAATTCTATTCAAACATGGGCTGAGATGGAAAGACAGTTTCATTCTCAGTTTTACCGAACGATACCAGAGGTAACGGTAGCCGATTTGGCCAGGATGTATCAATATAATACCGAAACAGTAGATCAGTTTATTGCCCGTTTCAAGAAATCCAGAAATCGATGTTTAAGGTCACTCATTGAGAAGGAGTTCACAAATTTGGCTTTTAACGGCTTAAGGTTTAACCTTAAAGAAAGATTTGAAGGACAAGCATTTGATGATCTCTTTCAGTTAAACGCTCGAGTTTCTAAGTATGAACATTTGTTGAAGGAGAAAGATAAGAAGTCGAACAAGGATAATCGGCAGGCAGTTGCATTTGCCGAAAGTACCGAACATGGAGGGATAGCCGAAGAGGAGAATGAGATAGCTGTAGCAACTATGGTACTTGAAAAACTATATATGTGCCCAGCACTTAAACTGGCCAAGGTGAGAGATGTGTCCAAGTTCAAGGCTAAGGAGACAAATAACTATTCCTTTGATATCTACAAGTTAGATGAAATATTTGATCTACTGTTGAAAGATGGAATGATCAAATTATCTGAAGGACAAGTAATCCCGTCAAAAGAAGAAATAGCAGATAAGAGATATTGCAAATGGCATCACTCTACAACTCATGATACGGTGAATTGCATTGTGTTTAGAAAGACAATCCAAGAAGCAATTCGTCAAGGCAAAATTAAATTTGCTAAGGACAAAGGCAAGGCCCTAATGAAAGTAGATTCAGATCCTTTCCCGAAGATGATCAACATGGTCAATATACGAGAGATGACAGATGATGACAACAAACAACTTTGCACTCGCTGCCACCAGGAGTTAATTCGGCAGGATCGGGAGTTGAATCGGGAGTTTCCCAGGTTCCAATTCATGAGGGGAACGAGAGGAAGATACATATCAGGATCATTTGTTCGCAGGATAAGCGAACCACAGGTAAAATCTGAGATTGTAGCTACCAAAAGCTCTTCGGTACGAGCAAGAGAGGAGAATATTTACCTAAGACAAACAGCACAGGTGCTTGAAAGGAAAGATGTTAGTCATAGGCATGAGAGGAAAGAAAACCACCCTGGTTCATCTCAATTAGCCCCCCAATTCGGGAGTCAACTACGCAAGTTCATGAAGAGAATGAAACATTACCGAAGCCTGCAGAGAAAAAGAGTCTATGGCAGCGATATAAGGAAGGTGATCCCAAAGTCGGATTGCTTGGAGAACCTAGTGGGAAGTTTGACTATGTGGTCTATTATGGAAATACAGATGATTATCCGTCTTCATCATTGCCAGTTGAGCCAACCGGTTGGGGAGATAAATTTGATGATCTACCACCATTAAAATATCAGGAAGTCCACAGAAGAAAAAAGGTTAAGGTGCCGTATAATCCCCCCGAAGGAAATGGTCAACAGTTAAATCGTCAGAACAGGCATCTTATAGAACTATTAAAAGGCGTTTCCAGCGAATAAGAAATAGGCAAATGAATTTTGAGAATGGCCAAATCAAAGGTATGCCAAGGCAAGGTTTGCCTTTCACATCTATCAGTAGGAAAGGCAATTGGGTATGGAGAAGAAATCTCGATGAAAAAGGTCAGAGTAAACCAGAACCAGGTGATTCGGGAAGTAGCTCTCAGATCGAAACGAAAAAAGAGAAAAGAGTTGTTCAGGGTCCACAAACAATTAATTTTGGGCAGATTACTGTAGCTTTCAATCCAAAGTAACAAGGGAAGGTAGAACAAAAAGACTTAGATCCTAAATTGTCACAAAAGGACGGCAGAAGTTACCAAAGTGGCTATTCTAAGATATCGAAGAAATATGGTTCTCCAGTACGGATAAACATGGTCCACGCTAGATTTCCAGCGAAGAATGGAACTAATTTGATAATGGAGGAAGATATCGAACATATTTCAGAAAAAGAGACAGCCATGGCAGAATTTCAGTTTCTTGACAAAGAAGTCATCAAGTTTGATAAGGTACCTTCTAAAAGAACGAAACATTTAAGATCCTTGATTGTTTTAGGAAGGGTCAATGGTAGGTCTGTCGGCAAAATCTTTGTAGATGTTAGAGCTCCTTTGAACCTCATATCTTACAAATATTTCAAGAAATTAGGGAAAGATGATAATGACATCATCCCATCTAATGTTCAGTTATTTGATTTTCTTGGGGAGGTTACCGAAGTCAAAGGGGCAATAGTTCTTGATTTAACCATAGGATCCAAGTCGGCTAAAACGACTTTCTTTGTAGTAGAATCTGATAGTTCATATAATCTGTTGCTTGGAAGAGATTAGATACACTCTAATCAGTGTGTACCTTCAACTTTGTATTAAATGTTGGCATTTTGGAATGGTGAGAAAGTGGAATATGTTGAAGCAGATTCGGGATATGCTTCAATCGGATGGACTGACATTTGTCAAGAACATCGGAATTGTCTTTATGAGCGTTATGCTATTGAATTACCAAAGACAGATCCACAATCCCTTGCTTATTGCCGCTTCGAGGATAGGAAAGCTGAATGGATCCCCAAGTCAAGCTTGGCATTAGAAGAATTACACATTCTTTATGGAAAACGAGTTCGCATTACAAGAAGTTTGTAAAAGGTACTTCACACATCTGGCGAAAATGGCAAAGCAAAATGTTGAAGCCTCAGATTGTATTGATGAATGGGAAGATGCATTAGTCAAGGAAGACAGAACAATGGAGGCTCGAGATCCATTACTAAAGGTTGATATAGGAGAACCTGATCTTTTTCGCCCAGTGTATGTAAGTACATTTTTGAAAGGGGGCATGAAGGACAAGTTGATTATCCTGATCAAAAAATATAAGGATTGCTTTGCATGGAATTATCATGAAATGTCTGGTTTATCAAGAGATATTGTAGAACATCGTTTACCAATTAAGAAGGGATTTCATCCACATAAGCAGCTAGCAAGAAGATTTGCTCCTGATGTAGTTGATAAAGTAAAAGAGGAAATAGAAAGGCTGCTTAAGGCAAAATTTATTGAAACGACCAGATACGTAGAGTGGATTTCAAATATTGTCCCTGTGAAAAAGAAGAATGGGAAGCTGAGAGTATGTATTGATTTTCGGGATCTAAATAATGCTACTCCAAAGGATGAATATCGAATGGCCATGGCAGATATGTTAGTAGATTTGGCGTCGGGAAATGAGATGTTATCCCTGATGGATGGTCATTCGGGTTATAACCAGATTTTTATTGCTAAGGAAGACGTCCCAAAGGCAGCATTTAGATGTCCTGGTGCGATCGGGACTTTTCAATGGGTAGTTATGCCTTTTGGATTGAAGAATACAGGAGCCACGTACCAACGGGCAATGAATTTTATTTTTCATGATATGATCGGTAAATTCTTAGAAGTTTACATTGATGACGTGGTGGTTAAGTCAGCCCAAGAAGATCATCTGGATTATCTCGAACAGGCTTTCATCAGGATGAGGAAGTATAAATTGAAGATGAATCCAACCAAGTGCGCCTTTGGAGTACGAGCAGGAAATTTCTTGGGATTCTTGGTCAATCAGAGGGGGATTGAAATTGACAAGAACAAAGCGAGGGCTATCATGGAGCTTCCCCATCCTATGTCCAAGAAACAATTACAAATGGTGATTGGGAAAATAAATTTCCTTAGAAGATTCATTGCCAATTTGTCCGTCAAGATGGAGCCTATGACACAACTTTTGCGTCTTAAGAATCAGAACAAATTTGTATGGGGAGAGAAACAACAAAAGACATTTGATTTGATCAAAGCTTATCTAATGAATCCTCCTATATTAATGCCGCCAAAAGCAGGCAAACCATTGAAATTGTACTTATCGGCTACCGATATGACTATCGGGAGTATGTTGGCACAAGAGAATGAAAATGGAAAAGAACAAGCGGTATATTATTTGAGTAAAATACTAACTGATATTGAAAAAAGATATACCGCAATTGAAAAATTATGTCTATCTTTATATTTTGCTTGTATGAAGTTAAGACATTACTTATTGCCAACTAAAGTGCATGTGATCGGCAAGACTGATATAATAAAAGACATGTTATCTCGACCTGTGATAAAAGGGCGTATAGCCAAGTGGGCATTTATATTGTCCGAATTTGATTTAACATATGTGCTGATCAAGGCAGTAAAAGATCAAGCCATTGCCGATTTTCTTACCGAATACCAATGTTTGCAAATGGAAGAAAATGAGCATAGCTTCAATCAAGTGTTACCATGGACTATGTATTTCGATGGATCGCGTGTTAAGAGTATGGCTGGAGCAGGATTGATAATAATTTCTCCCGATGGAAAACTTACAAGGTGCGTGTGTAAGTTAGACTTTGAATGTTCAAATAATCAAGCTGAATATGAAGCATTGATTATTGGCTTGGGGATATTAATTGAGCTAAAAGTGCAATTTATCAAAGTGTTTGGTGATTCACAATTAGTGGTGAAATAGTTAAAGGGAGAATATCAATGCTCACATGAAAATTTGATTGGCTATTACTATCTGGCCAAGAGGCAGTTAGAACAATTCAGGGAGTACGACGTAGTTCATGTGAGAAGAGATACGAATTTCGAGGCTAACAAGTTGGCTCAAGTAGCTTATGGATACCGAATATCAAAAGAAGTGGCAGACATTGTGACTACTATAACGCTGTCAGTACCTTCTATTGAACATAGAAAGATACTGATAGAAGTTAGTAAAGTGGTTCAAGAATAGGATTGGAGACAAACCATCATTGAATATTTGAAGAATCCATATTCGAGAGATCGAAAGCTAAGGATGCAAGCCCAGAAATATATTATATTAGGAGAAGAATTATACCGAAAATCCTCAGATGGATTACTCTTACGTTGTCTTGATGAAGATAATGCAAAATTGGTAATGGCAGAAGCGCATGAAGGTATATGTGGAGCTCATCAAGTAGGAATCAAGATGAGATAGCTATTAAAAAGATATGGATACTTTTGGCCAACCATGACGTAGGATTAAATCAACTATGCTAAAGCATGTCTCTCGTGTCAAAAGCATGGACCGTTGCAACATGTACCTGCTATGGAGCTCCATTCTATCATAAAGCCATGGCCATTTAGGGAATGGGCAATAGACATAATAGGTAAGATCTATCCACCCTCTTCTCATAAGCATAGTTATATTTTATTGGCTACGGATTACTTCACAAAGTGGGTGGAGGCCATTCTATATAAGAATATTACACAGAAGACTGTGGTTAAGTTTATTGAATAAAACATAATTCATCGGTTCAGCTTGCCCGAGTCGATTACTGCGAACCAAGGAACAGTATTCACTGGAAGTAAAGTGATAGAATTTGCACGATTAAGAGGAATCAAAATAGTCTATTCCACACCATATTATCCCCAGGCAAATGGACAAGCTGAAGCAACTAATAAGGTTATTATTGGACTGATCAAGAAACACCTAGAAGAAATTCCAAGAGAATGAGATGTTTTATTGTCAATGGTATTATGGGCATACCGAACATCACAAAGATCGAGCACATGTGTCAGTCCTTATATGCTTACATATGGACAGGAAGCAGTTTTACCTATGGAAATAACAATATAATATTTAAGAGTCCAATTGCAGAGCGAGATATTTTCTGAAGATATAGAGATTGGATGCACATAAATTTGGATGAGCTAGATGAGGTTCTTGCAGCTTTTTTAGATCAGTTAATTGCACAAAAGAGAAGAGTGGCCAGAGTTTTTAATAAAAGGGTTAAGGTCAAACGGTTTATTGTGGGGGATTTGGTATGGAAAGTAATTTTTCCATTTAACCTCCAAAACAGGGAATTCGGTAAATGGTCATCAAATTGGGAAGGTCCATATTTGGTTACCGAAGTGTTTAATGGGAATGCATACCGATTGATGAATGTCAATAGAAGAGAACTATCACGCTCTATTAATGGGAAATTTTTGAAGAAATATCATCCATCAATCTGGAAAATACAAGGAAGTTAATTTATTATGAAAATACATTCCAATCTTGATGACAAAAGTCTGCAAGCCATTAACAAGTTTGAGGTTTTCGGCTACATGATGAGAATGCAATGCAAGATCATGATGGAGTTTAGATTGTTGTCCCTCAAGATACTCCAGGTGACGAGAATGAAAGCGGACAATTTCAAACTTCTCTCAAGCTTCTTGAAGTAACCGCATGTACTTGTTTGAAGCAGCTTCAACTATAGACTTGACACGGGAAATTTCATCTCTGAGTATCCTCCGCTCCACATGATGATGATGATTGGAAAAGAAATTGAGAAGTTGACACGTCATCTCAACGTCATCTCTAGCTTGAGTGCAGGAGTCTTGAGCTTGAGCATATTCCTCTTTGGAATTTTGCAATCGGGAAGATTCTTTCTCAATTTGAAGATGAAGGGCATCGGCTTCCACAATAGAAGGTTCCAAATTCCAAATTTCCCTCACATTATGCCCGAATTCATCAAAGCTAGCAGGAAATAAAGAGCATAACTCCCAAACCAGATCTAAGAAGGCAGAATCTGCAGACAGAAATACTTTGGATCTAAAGAAGTTGGCCAGATCGGTAACTTCTACCTTATACTTGCTTTTCAGTAATAAGGCATGATGCCCTTGAGATAGTAGTTCATGCAGACGCCTCCATAAGGACCGATCACCTAGACAATGGAACAAACAAGTTGTCCATGTTTAAAAGTTGTCAAAATCCAAATCTGGTAAGGTTCAGTGGAAAATTTACCTTCATAGGAAATGCGACGTCTTTGTGATTGGAACCAAAGAGGCAATTGAGAGGAAGAACCATATGAAGACATTATGAACGGGACTATAAATTCTTAGCAAAGATTTAATAGCTTGAGCAGTTATAAAGATAAAGGATATAGAGCAGATCGTGGATAGTAATGCGCCAGAGTTCTTTTGGGAAAATTGAGATAGTGGCTGAACGTGGGTAGACAATCAGTTATTTTGAAGTCGGTAATTTCAGAAAGGATATTCCTCGTCGTAATGGAGCAATGGGGCAATTTTCTTTGAGTTGGTTTAAATGTTAAAGGAGCCGAACGAAGATTAGATTTAACCTTTGGTTGTGAGGGTTAAATTATTAATGTGAACAAAGAACAGCGTCGGGAAATTATATCATCGGGATATTGAGTGAATGTAAAGTAAAGGAGATCAAAATTCAGCAAGCAAGACTTTCAATTCATTGCCATTTGGCCAACAGAGTTTTAGCTTCAATTACAAAATCTCTCAATTCAGTCTCAAGTCTATGATTTTCATCCATAATCTCAGCTCTCTTCTTTTCATGGACTCTGACCATTCCAATAGTGGCATCAAACTCTTTCTCCAACTCCCGACATTGTTTCATTTTGCGCCTGAGTGTAGGGCAAAAAGTTGAAACTGTGAGCTTCTGTTCTTCTAATTAAGCATTCACCATCCTCAACTCTGCCTCGAGCTCTTCTTTCCTGACTTCCAAGCATTGAAGTTTGCCCTCTTCAACTTTGAAATTGTTGTAGAAAAGACGAATATCTTCGCGTTTACGCGCCAGTTCATCTTGAATTGCCAGTCCTCGGTTTTCTCCAAAGAGAAGGCATGGGAGTTGATCAAGATTAACTCTTATTATGCTCACAGCATCCACAAAGCCAACAGCAAAGAGATCAATCTTGTCTTGGAAAGGCTCAGATAAAATGAAAGATGGATTGCCAGAGCATACTTCCTGGAAAAGAATCCTTGCCTGGCGTTCTTTATCAGAATCATTGATCAACTTCCCATAGCTAGGTTCCAGTAAGTTAAGGAGTTTTTCCCATTTGGCTTTGGCTATCTCTTTGGGGATTTCAGCTGACATTGATAGAGCTGAGGACTCTAGAGAGTCAGGAGCTGTGGAGGAGCTACGATGGGAACCTGCCAATATCCTTTCTAGTTCTGCCTGTTCAGCTTGAGAAAAGATTTCTATCTCGGCAGGTGGACTAGACACAGCCTGAGATATGGAGGGAGGCAAAACAGTAATTGTATAAGGAGCAGGTGGTATACTTGGTGCTCTTTCAGAAGTTGAAATCCCCCGAGATTCATCGGTGACCGTAGGCAGTGGTACACTTGATGCTCTTGCAGGAGTTGGAGTCTCTTGAAGCGCAGGGATGGGCTCATCGGTAGTTGTGAGTAGTGATACATTTGATGCTTCTTTAGAAATTGAAGTTTCTTGAAGCACAGGAATAGTCTCATCAGTGACTGTAAATGTTGGCCTATGCATGTTAGACACCAATATAAAACCTTGAATCGGATAAAAGATAATAATATTTACCAATGAAAGACGAAGTAAGATCTTCTTCAGATTCTATAGCAGGGATAAGAGTATCCTTTGGCGATATACTCTCTTTCAGATGTGGAACAGAAGGTTGTTCTTGAATTGATTCAGCTTCTGACATAGGAGCAAGGATCAATGATAAAGGATTGGAAGCTGGTGGAATAGGAGTCTTGTCAGGAAGAGAAACGGGAGAAGCAGCACGGGGCTAATAGGTCTTAAGAGTTCCTGGATCAATCAGAAGATAAACAAGTTAATAACCTCCAAAAGTAAAGCCTGAGAATTACCTTTTGGAGTGCGTGGCTTTATCATGGCTCGAAGTGTGGGTTCTGGAGATTGACTCATTGAGGGTGAGCTCTCTGGAGGTGACTCTGAGGATCGAATGAATACCTTCCTCACCTTGTGCTTTGCTGGCACTTTCTTTGGAGCAAGAGCAGGTGAGTCCGAAGCTTTCCTTTTCTTATTCACTATAAGAATAGAAAGTCAGATTGGAAGTTGAATATCAAACAAAATACATGGATACGGAAAAGCAGAATCAAGTTACCTTTAGAAATCTCTACTGGTTTAGTTGAAGGTACATTGGCAGCTTCGATTGTTTTTGACAATGTGAGAGGAATAGTATCCTTTATCTTCAGGAGAATTTGATCCAGAGAATCTGAAAATATGGTCTTTCTATAACCATCCCACCAGAGGTCAAAATCAGCTGAAGAGCGGTTGGGGTATCTAATGAACTCGACGACACGAAACAATCGATAAACACCCCGAACCAGTGTGGATAGTTCAATAAAAGGTTGGCTATCTTTAAGCTTGCACGATATTTTGTCAAAGGAAGTATAAGAAAAGGTATACATGGCTGGAACAGGAACCCCTTGAATTAGCCCAAGCTGTCTGGCACAGTATTGGGGAGAGTAAATTTCAAAACCAGCAACGAATCTGCCTTTTGTTAAAAATCTTACAAGAAGATCAATAGAAGTCAGAACGGTCTGCCAAAAGTCACTCCTATTTTTCTGGAAAGCAAGGAGGTAGGACTTGAATTGGGAAACAAAGAAAGGAGTGAAGGAATATGGGTTCTCCTTAGCAGAATAAAGTTGAGAAATAAAGTACCGAAGATAAAAAGATGGCTCTTCGGCAACAGGGATTAATTTTCTACTCAAGGCCTGACAAACTGGATGGTCAGGAATGGAGATTGAAAGAGGCTGGACAACTTGGTCCTTAGAAAACCAGCCAGGGAAATAAAAAGCCGCCCATGCTTGAAGGAGCCAGAGAGGACCACCAAAAACTCCACTAACTTCTTTTGAAGCAATAGAGGAGGAAGCATGGGCTAAACCTCGATATAGCAAAGCTAACATGATTTTGCCCAAGGCCAGTGGGGTCCCTGACGCTAGAGTGGAGGCAACAACAATAAAGTCATTTGAAATCCTAACTATGGGATGACAGAAAAGGAATTTACAGAGTCAGTATAGAAGAAAAGCAGTATGCTCCTCGTCGGTAACTATATTATCCTTTTTGAAGTACTTTTTTATGAATGCTCCATAGGCCATTTCAAAATCAGATAATTTACCAAATATTGAATGAGAATCGGGAGATAAGGTAGATGGGTCTGTACCTAAAGGAGAGAGTCCAGTAAGATAGTATACATCAAGCAAAGTTACCGACATAGGAGAGAAAAGGAAAAAGAAGCAATTAGTGGAGGGCGACCAAAAGCAAGATAATGCTCCGATTAGTGCATGATTCAAATGGTAATCAAAACAGCTGTTGACGCCTAATTTTTAGCCGATGCGTCATTAAAAATAAAAAATTCGAGATTATGGTTTCCGATCGCGACGGAGCCTGTTTCTTGAGCAAAAAGTGTCGTTTTTTAATTCCGTCTGTTGGTTTAGATTTTATAAGAGATTTTCTATTCATTTCATGTAAAAACCCGAAAAGTCAAATGTTTGACTTTGGCGTTGACTTTTTGGTCAACCCTTTGACCAAAAGTCAACCCCAGGTCAAATTGGGGCTTTTTGCATAAAAAGATTCCTTTCAAGTCCAATTTCACTTTAGAAGTGGAAATTTCAGAAAAATTCAAAGATTTGATCATAAAATCAAGCTCCTAGTGAAAAGTCAACTAGGGTTTGACTTTTGGTCAAACCTTTGACCAAAAAAATTGAAAAATTCAAAAAATCCAAAAATCATCTTATTTTACATTCAATTTACCTTTGGCATTTAAAATTTTACAAAAATCGATTTAGAATCAACTTTTTCCCAAATTGCGGAATTTGATTCAAATCGGCCAAAAACGAAATTACTTCATTTCTAGTCATTTTTTAGGTTAGTGTTCTTCACGACATTTGATCTAGAGGTCATTTTATATCCAATTTTTGAACCAATTTTGCAATTCCAAGCCAAACACAAAAACCCCCAATTTTGGCCATAATCAGTGATTTTGATCGATTCTTCATGATGTGCGCAATTGAGACACGAATGAGCCTAATTTCTTATATGAAATCCAAATTCAAAATCAATTTTGGAAAATTCACATGAATTTGGGTCAATTTGGTCAATTTAGTAATCCCATGATTAGGAAGTCTAAGAATAATTGGTCTAAATAGTGCAATTCAACTTGACCCACTCTAGACTAATATTCAATTTGATGAATTGGGACTCGATTTGGTTAATTAGACCTCAATTAAACTTGTTAGTCTAGCTCGGTCATGCGATTACCCAAATTCAGAGCTAATTGACTCAAATCGGTTTAATTCAAATTGAACTAATCCGATCAGACTAGTCATTTTCCGGTCGAAAATTTTAATAATCGATAATCCAGTCGGACCAACCAAGGTCGGTCACATCCTCTTGAGTGCAAAAATGACAAAAATGCCCTTAATCAAAAATGACAAAAATGCCCTTAATTGAGAATGACAAAAATGCCCTTCTTCAAGGATTAAGCAAATTAATTAGGGAATTAGCAAATCAATCATAGTCATTCATCTAGAATTAATCATGTCCATCCATGATGCCATGTCACCAATCCTTAGCTATTAAGGAATATTCTTAATCATTAAGGATGCATTTTGGACCATTTGATCAATCTAAGGGCTAGAATTCAAAGTTGAAGGGGGTATATAGTGTTTTTCCCTCCAAAAATCAAAGGGGGGTTCATTTTTCAGATCTAGTTTCTCTCTCTCTCTCTCTCTCTCTCTCTCTCTCTCTCTCTCTCTCTCTCTCTCTCTCTCCCTCTCACGATCATCTCTCACTCTCTCTCGAGTTCTCTCTCGGCGTGGCCAATTCCGGCTCCTTGCCGGCCACTTTCCGGCGAGCCGCCGCCCCACCGACGCCCCCACGGTGGTCCAAGGCTGGTGGCCGGAGCTCCTTCTTCTGGCGCCTTTTCTCTCTCGACAACATCACCGGCAATACCGCCGGTGATGTGTTCAGCTGCTTCAACCGGCTGAACCGGCCTTCCGGCGACCTCCTCCGGCGATCCAAAGCATCCGACTACATTCCTCGGTGTCTTCAAGTCGCTGTGGTGTCTGGCCTCGCATCGAACGGCCACCGGATTGCATCATTAGCTTAATTTTTCGCTGATTAGTCTATTCGTGACAAAACGAATCTATTCTCACGACATTCCATATATTCAATTGTCGTAGGTTGGCCGAGCTTTCCGAGGCTTCTCCGTGTCATTCCAGATCAGAATACGGAGGCCGGATCGCTCGCTTGAGCGTTGGATCATTGTGAGACAAGGTAAGAACACTTGAACACAATTCTGCAAATTCGTGTCCAGTAAAACCTGTTGGCTTGAGATGCTGTTTTGAGCTTGTTAACGTCGAAATCTGATGAAGTGATAAACTAAAGAGTCGTAGAGCTCGTCTTAAGCTTCGATTTGATATATCATATGCCTTGATCGGACTTCATTTTCTATGTCAAAACATTTTTAGAAGTTAGGATCAGAATCTGGAATATGTTTCTCAAGTCTGTTCTGATGATTCCCTGACTGACCTTGTGCTGTTTGATGATTTTTACGATTTTCTACGATCATTTTCTGGAAAAACTTCCTTCATGAGAGTTGTAGAACACATCATGATCTGTTCACCATAAAATTTTCACAAAAGTTTGAGTATGTTAGCCTAGTACGATTTGCAACGTCATATGCATGTAAATCTGGTTTCATGCTAGTTTCAGTCGACCTTTGTGTGTTCTTCGATTTTCATAAATTCGTGTGTTCGAGATATAAAAAAATTTTCTTCACAAAAGTTCTTCCTGAGATCGAGATCTTTCTATTGATACTAATTTCATCAAAATCAAAGATCATTTGAATTTTCAAAAGGAATTCTCACCATTTGATCAGAATCTGTGTCCAGATCTGATTTTCATTCCTTTGGAGTTCAAAAGATGTTTCTCCGAATTTGATAAAGTTAGAGTCCTTTTTTGCAAAAAATCAAAACTACAAAGTTGCTCATTAGGGTCTCATTATGACAATTGAAAATTTTGAGGACCTAATTGTAATTTTTGGAGGGTCAATTTGCTTGAAAAGTCTTTTCGGGTTAAAATTCCATTTGCAATTAAGTCCCTCGCGAAAACCGAATTTTATAAAAATTTGGAAGGCTTTTTAGCAAAAACTCAAAACATGAAAGTTGTTGCACACGGGGAATCCTAACCGCACAAAAATTTTCGCACGTTTTTGATAAGGTTTGTTATTTTTCCCGCTATTAATTTGAAATTCATAACTGAACCGAGTCCAGCCTGTCACTGAGATTTAATTCGATATTTTCGGGAAAATTGGCTAGGAATTAGAAAAAATGGTCTTCATGACTTTTGATCCTCATGTTATAAGCTTTCTAATGACACCTGAACCACTTCATTTGGACATCATTAGGATAGTTAATCATACTTGAACAGATTCAATTCGAATTAGGCATTAATTGAATAAGTGGTCTCTTTTATAAAGCCCACTTCTCATGGTTTGTTTGGCTTCGAAACAAGGCCCATGGGCTTGAATGCATGCTCATTTTATTTTTATGCATGTGTTTGTTAGATGAATGTTAAGCTCGGTGCATGTTCGATGGGTAGCCCATTCATGATCATTAGAACCCGACTTTAGGGTGTTAATTGATATGAGTTGCCGTTTTGTGAATGCAAATGGTAGCTCATTATCATTAACCATTAATCAAACAATGTTAGGTGATTAGATGGGTGATGAATCGAATCGCATGAAAAACAAAGGCCGATCCCGAGGCCTGTGCTTAATTAGTGAATTGATTGCATCATTGTTCTTTCATATGTTGTCTTTTCATGAATGAATGTATGAATGTAAATACCGACACCCGAGGGGCGGTCCATGGGAGAATAACCCGAAATAGAAGACCAAGGTGATTGACCGATGTCCAATCCGGTTTCGATTTGTATTCATTTTGATGGTGCCAAACCGATGTCCAATCCGGTTTCAATTTGTAATTAATTCATTCATTCCTGATCATGTCTCGGGTTTTCAATTTGTGTTGTAATAAACACCCGACGAGTTGCGGGTTTTTACTTCTTTCTCGCACTTAGAATTAGCTCGTCTTTTCAATACTTCGAGTGTTTACTTTACGAAATGTCTTTCAATACAATTGATTGTTTCTTTCTTTTTCTAGACTAAGATAGGATTAGTTTAGAATCTCAAATGAAAATACAAAAACAAGATGCATGATCACCTAGTGGACTAAGACTTTGGCATGAAAATGGTAAAAAAACAAATGCATGACGACTTAGATAACAACCATGTTAAGTTTAGCGGTACCGAAAGGGCGTTAATAGAAATATTAACGTAAGCTAGTCCCCGAACCTTTGATCTCTGGTTTTCGTAGAAATCGAAACGAAATTCCCGCGTTTCGGTTGGGTATTCTAGCCGACCCCCGACCTAGGCTAGTGGCGACTCCTAAAAAATAAAATCAATCCGCTGTCACGCGAGATATGGATTTAGGAAAAATCCACGTTCATGATCAATGAGTTATATGGCTAAACAAAAGATTTACACTTTAGTAAAATCATTTTAAAAGTGCCATATGAACCATCTCATGAACACTTATCTCTAAACCCGCCTCATCCGAGCTCGGCCCTCGAGGGGCAGGTCGCGACAGGCTTGGCGACTCCACTGGGGACTAGGTTACAAACCTAAGTGGATTAAAGCCGTAATAAACTTGATTGGTTGTTATCTCACTTGTCTACATTTTGTAGCATCGACTGCAAGTCAAAATCGCGTGGAAAATGAGGTTAGTCCACTAACCATGTGTTAAATGGTTTTTTAGGTGGGAGCCATAAGGGGTGGAGTGAATGCAAACCCTTTGTTTTGTAGGTGGTGTTCGGGTGAATGTCGAATGTATGAGATTATATTGAAGTGTTGTTTGCTTTAAATTTAAATGCATGTTTACTTGCTTTAGCACGACACAATGCACCCACATCCCGCGGTCTAAAACCCCGGATCGCTTTAGGGCACCTTTAGGAGGTATTAAGAGTGGAATCCG
The DNA here is from genome assembly GCA_031216235.1 of Syzygium jambos. Taxonomy (NCBI): domain Eukaryota; kingdom Viridiplantae; phylum Streptophyta; class Magnoliopsida; order Myrtales; family Myrtaceae; genus Syzygium; species Syzygium jambos. The sequence continues at coordinate 7,710,638 of CM062228.1, forward strand.
CATGTGAATCCATGTGGTAATCCATTCTTTAATACCGCTCATCTTGATTAGTAAGAAGTGCACCGGCCGACGTTAGTAGCGGTGGGTAAACTCTTCTTATCTAATTAAGGTGGGGACCTTAAACCTTTAGAATCCTACCCTTAGGTGTCAAAACTCACATGTCCTCATGTGATGTGTCGATGTGTTTGCCATTTTATCTTCATGGTAAGGTTGATTGTATCATTCTACAATTTCAAATTACGCCATTTCAATTCCACGTTATATTCTTTTCTATAATGCATGGTGATTAATCTCGATGCCCCAAAATTAGGATTAGTCAAAATGGATATGTCGGAGATTCGAATCGTCCCCGTGCCAAGAGCTCTCGTAACCATGTGGGAAAGTCTCGAGTCAAAGCATAAAGACTACGTGGAAAAGAGGATCGGATATCTTCCCGCGCTCTTATACATCGAGCCTCGTATCGCCATGATCAAAGCATTGTCCCATTTTTGGAACTCAAAGACATCCACTTTTGTGTTTGGTCGAAATGAGTTGACCCCTACAATTGAGGAGTACGATATTGCCATTGGTAGAGTCGGGTCTTTTGGTCTAGTTAGTCCTCCAATAGATATAGATCCTATAACTCTTTTGAGCCAATTCTTAGGAATCGATGTTCTCCAAATCAAAGGCGTTCTTAGAGGAAATTCCAACGCACTTTCTTTCACATTCCTAGAACAACATTTTTCTAGCTTGCCAAAAGAATCGGGTAATCAAATTCCTCGAGTTTTTCTCTTAGCATTCTTTGGTTTTGTGGTTTTCCCATTCACCAAAAAGACCATGGATCCTTTGGTAGTTTTTATTGTCAATCAAGTGTGTATGTTCAAAAGATTCTCCAATATGATCTTAGGCAAGACCTTCGTATCACTCAATAGGTTCAAACAAAACAAAAATGGTATCTTTAGAGCCCCAATAGGTTTACTCCAAATTTGGTTGGTCTCTCACCTCAAAGATTTTGGTTTGAGCTTGAAAATCATAGATGTGTCCAAAGATTGTCATCCTATCTCGCTTTTCCGAGAAAAGAAAAAAATCTTTCCCTTTTGGTCATTCTCAACTTGGTTTAGTTTTTTCAAGAACCTTGTTCCAAATCAAATCCAATGGCATGTTCGTTGGCTTGGAAATCCCGAGGTGCGCCTTAATAACGGATCCGACAACCCAATCCCACTTTTGGGTCTTACGGGGTCTACGTCATATTACCCTTTTAGGGTGATCCGTCAATATCGCGTGCTTCAAAAGATTCCACCATTCCTCAAGCTGGGGTTATATCATTTTGACTATCGCAAAGATGTCATCCAAAAGGACCAAATGACGGACGTGAAGGAAATGGTCAAATCTATCATTGATATGTGGTACAAATGCCGCCCGGAGCCGATTATCATTACCGATGAGTCGGAATTGGAAGGGGAAATGAAGATACATCACGCATTGCCGGAGTACGTACACCGTCGTCTTGAGCCCGAGCTTAAAGTGGATCTCCCTAATGTCCCCGAGAAGCCAACTCAACAACAAGCTATAGCCGCAAGAGCTCTTAGAGAAAAGGATGAGGCTTTAGCCGAGGTTGAACGTTTGACCCAAGAAAACAAACGAATTCGCCTCGCATCTAAAGAAGATTCATTAGGATTTGGGCTATATTCCATGAGGAAGTCTCCTTTTATGTAATTTTCCTTTTATAGATTTGATGTATAAGGTTTCCTTTTTACTCATTTTAATAATGATGTAATAGGATTCTCTTCTTGTCTTTAGTTTGATCTATAGGGATTGTATTTCACAAATTTTGTTGTTAATAGTGAAATTTCCCTTTGTGTGTGCTTTCTTTTCCGAGATTCCAATGGAATATAGATGGGGCATCTTGATTAATCATCGCGTGTTACCCCTTTAATTGTATAATTTCTTGTGAAGAAATTATGATAAGAGATTATTCACGTGATATTGGGATCATGAGAATATTTCTTATCTCTATTTCATCCAAAGAAAATATAAAATTGAAGGGTTTTATATTTTCGTCTAAATTCATTTTCCGTATACTAATTTGATTTCTGTTTTTGCCAGAGAGTATTAAAAATACGGCTGAATCGCGCTTTATTATACGCACCCGTCGCCAAGCAAGGATGGAGAACGAAGACACTCGTACCCGCGTTATTACCATCGAGAATCAAATGGCGCAAATGATGGCGCTCTTAACTGATCTTGCAAATCAAGTAAAGAACTTCACGCCTGTGACTCCTGCTGCTGCTGCTTCTACTCCTAATGCGCCGGTGATAGATCCAGTTGACAAAGGACCTGTTGAAGAGGTCCCCGTTAATGCCATTCCTACCGTTATTGATTTGGAAGCTCCACCTAAGGAGTCGCCTGTCGCTCATATGGATGAAGAGAGCGCGAGACGTCTTGCAAAATTGGAGGAACGCCTGTGCATGTTGCAAGGTTACCAACTCCAAGGTTTTGATAAGTTGTCGCCTTTTACAAAGGTGAAAGTCCCTGATTTTTACAAGGAGCCCGAGTTTTCAAGGAAGTACGATGGAACTGGGTGCCCTAAAACCCACTTGAAGTATTATTTGAGCAAGATGGCTCATTATTCCGATAACACCCCACTGTTGATCAACAATTTTCAAGATAGCTTGGCTGATTCCGCCTTAACATGGTTCATCGAATTGGATTTGGAGAAAATTTGTACCTGGGAAGATCTTGCAGATGAATTCCTTCAACAATACAAGTTTAATACCGAAATTGCTCTAACCCGTGAAGAGCTGGTCCGGGTTGACAAAAGGAGGAATGAAACTTTTAGAGCATATGCCCAAAGGTGGAGAACTATGGCATCTCAAGTCAAACCTCCGTTGTCCGAGAAAGAAATCATACAGTTGTTTCTTCGAGCTTTACCTCGAGAATACTTCGATAAGATGTTCAATAACACTTGCATTAATTTTCCCGCAATGGTAGAATTGGGAGAACGTATCGAAGGAATCATGCGAGATGGTCGATTGTCCGAGACGACGACTCGCAGATTTACCTTAAAGAAGGATAAGGAGCCAACGGTGGAGGTTGCCTATATTCAAAATCATAATGCTCAAAAGCCATTAAATACACCAATTCAAAGGTCTGTTGTGGAAACAGGGGGTTCTTCCCGGAATTTTGACCGAAAAGGAAAAGCTCCGCAAAGGCAATTCACACCGTTACCAAGACCTATGTCTCAGTTGCTGCCGATGTTGATTGAACAAAGACTCGTAGCAAAAGAAATCCCGAGAGACAACCCATCAAAGTTTGCTGGGTTTGATTTGGCAAAATCTTGTGTATATCACATGGGTGAGAAGGGCCATGATGTGAACAATTGTTATACTCTCAAGGTCAAGATTCAGAATCTGTTGGATAAGAAGATCTTGTCGTTTAAAGATGCCACGTCAAATGTTCAGCAAAATCCGCTCCCTAATCATACCGAAGCCGTTAACGTGATATTTGGAGACGAGAATGAGAAACCTTTCTTGTTCGATGTGACGAAGTTGGAAGAGCTATTGACTATAGCTAGAGATCAACCGAAAGAAGGGAATGTATCCCGGGAGGAGAAAATGTATTGTTTAGCCAAGATGTTTGCTTTAGGCATAATTCAGCCTCTTCAAGGAAGGAAGCCCGAAGGGTCCATCGAGACCGCTGTAATTGATTTGTCGTCCGAGAAATTCTCATTCAAGTTCACAAGTGAAGCCTCATGCTCTAAGCCAAAAGATGATGGATACGAGCCAGATGTTGATGAACCTTGGATTGACACATATTCCGATAGTGATTCGGAATGTGAGAGTAAGAATGCCTGTCAAGATCGTGAATTTATGAAGAAGGCTATCGAGAAAGGTGAAATTGTTGATACCCTCGGACAGCCGAGTGGTAAATATGACTTCATAGTCAAATACACGCCACCTCCAAGTTTCTTCGTTGACCTAAAGGATATCGTTCCCAATGGATGGGGAGGCATGGATGATGAAAGCATACCCGCCAATGAAGACAAGGAGTACGTTTCCGACAAGGATTCTGATCTTGGTGCTAGTAAGACTCATTGGGATCGCGAATTTGTAATAACCGCTTGTAAGCATGATGAGGTGGTTGATATTCTAAGGCAATCAAGTAGGAAGTATGACACTTTTGTCAAATGTTCGCCTCCGCCAAGTTTCTTTATTGATTTGAAAGACATTGTTCCGACTGGATGGAGCGATGACGAAGATAATAGAGAATTTCTTTCCGATGCTGATTCGGAATTTGAATGCCATACCTCCCACTGGGATCGGGAGTTCGTTAGGAAAGCGATTGAAAAGGGCGAAATTGTTGACACTCTCGGGCAGCCAAGTGAAAAATACGATTTCATAGTAAAATACTCTCCTCCTCCAAGCGCTTTTATCGACCCTAAGACTATCGTCCCGAGTGGATGGGGGTCCGAATTTGAAGATGATGGCATGGTAGCCATGATTGATCCTGTTGTGATTGAATTGAATACAACTTGTGAAATCCAAGCGCACGTTGTGGAACCTGTGGTTATAGATCTAATGGCTGATGGCTTCGGAAATATAGAGATCTCTAATGAAGATATTGGGCCTGTTGTGATCGAGTTGCCACCAAAGAAAGATGAGAATTTGAAAGCAAGAATTCCTCCTGTTTATGATTCCAAGGCAGTTCCTTGGAATTATGAGTCTAATGAGATAGACACTGTTACTCGGTCAGGCCGATGTTTTCCATCTCGTGAAGGTGTCGAGAAAAAGGCTGTAACCGAAGAAGAGGCGGAACAACTTCTCAAAACTCTCAAAACGAGTGAATCAGAAGTGATCGAGCAGTTAAGGAAAATGCCGGCTCAAATCTCGCTACTTGAACTATTCAAGTCTTCCGAGAAACATAGAAATGCTCTCTTAAAGGTTCTTAATGAAGTACATGTACCCGAGACAATTGGAGAGGTACAGTTGGAAGAGTTTGTAGGTGCTATCCTTCTTAAGGATCAAATTTCTTTCTCCGAAAAGGATTTGCCGCCGGAAGGGCGAGCACACTCTAAAGCATTATACATCTCTGTTCAGCACTTTGATACAAGGATATCAAGAGTACTTATTGATAATGGTTCAGCTCTCAATATCTGTCCGTTATCAACTTTGCGTCGTCTAGGTGTGGGTATGGATAATGTTCGTCCTTCTAAAACTCCAGTCAGGGCCTTTGATGGCATGAAAAAGGAGGCTCTTGGAGAAATTGACTTACAACTGATGATTGGTCCAGTTATGTTTGCTCAGAAATTTCAAGTGCTTGATATCCCAAGTAACTTCAGTTTGTTGTTGGGACGATCTTGGATTCACGCTGCGGGAGTTATACCCTCAAGCTTACATCAGATGATTCGCTTTGTCGTATGTGGCAAGATTATAACGGTTCATTGCGAGAAGGATACCGAAACTTTCAACAATACTGCAATTCCTTATGTGGAGCCAGAAGTAAAAGGAGAATCAAGTTACTACTCATTTGAGTTAGTATCAGTATCTCATGTGCCCGCGGGCACTGTTATGAGAAAGCCTCACTATTCAAAGGCGGCCCTTATGTCTAGCAAAGTGATGATCGAGTACGGATTCACTATTGGTAAAGGATTGGGAAAGCTGTCCCAAGGTATTCTCACACCCATTGAGGTGACTAAGAGAAAGAAGCGAGAAGGCTTAGGTTACCAAAGCGATCAACAAGATCAAGGTGATCAGAAAGGCCCGAGCATCAAAGAAAAGAGTTACCGACGTTTACTCCCTCCTCCGTTGAAAGATTTCTTCCCTGGACCGTCAAAGTTCCTTCAAGATGAAGAAGCAGACATTTATGATATCGTCGACTTATTTGAAGAGAGTTTTGTGGGTGCCATTTCCGAGAACTTCGAGGATGATCCACCTACCGATCCCGCTGTGTAAGGGATGTTTCCGTATTCTACTTTGTTTTCAGTTGTTTTCAATTGTAATCCATCTAATTCTCCCCTGCGAGGGAATTCCATTTGTTCATTTGTTTCGTTCATTTCAAGTGTTGTAATAATTCGGATCACGAGCTTCGGATCCAAAACACTATATAGCATTCATTTTTAATTCAATAAAAACATATGCATGTTTTGTTAATAGACGTGCAAAAGTATACCAAACCAGTCCTATGATGATGCTTTGAGGCCTGGACTTTTGCACGATCTATAGTTTCAAAATAATTTTTTGGAACAAGGAGGTCCAATGATATGAGGACGAGTTCCCCATGAAATTTTCGAAAATTTAGAATTCGAAAATTTGTTTTCATCACATCTTCATGCATTGCATTCCTTATTTTCATATACTGACCATTTTGTTGTTACATCTCAGGCATGACACTTTGCATAACCATAATAGTCATATGCATGGCTTGGATTCATGTCCGAAAAACTCATACGAATCTGATTATTCTGATCTCGAAAATGAAGAAGATTCCCAGGCTATTAAAAAAGAATGGATCCGACATGAAGAATCCACACCTCCCACAGAAGAGCGAACTGTCGTTATAAATTTGGGCGATTCAGACAATCCCAAAGAAACAAAAATTGGAACAAGTCTCTCTCAAGCAGATGCTGATCGACTGATCGAACTATTGAAAGAGTATCAGGATGTCTTTGCTTGGTCTTATGCTGACATGCCGGGTCTGGATCCCAACATTGTAGAACACACGTTGCCTCTTGATCCTGCCATTCCACCTAAGAAACAAAAGCTTAGGAGGACGAAGCCAGAATTATCCAAGAAGATTGAGGAAGAAGTCATGAAATTGTTAAAAGTTGATTTCATCGAAGTTACTCATTATGCCGACTGGATTGCTAATGTTGTCCCAGTCATGAAGAAAGATGGGCGAGTTCGAGTATGTGTTGATTACCGCGACTTGAACAAAGCAAGTCCCAAAGATGATTTCCCATTACCACATATTGACGTCCTGGTCGATAGCACCGCAGGATTCGAATTATTTTCCTTCATGGATGGTTTCTCTGGCTATAACCAAATCCGAATGAAGGAAGAAGATAAGACTAAAACATCTTTCATCACCCCATGGGGAACATTCTGTTACAAGGTTATGCCCTTCGGCTTGAAGAACGCAGGGGCAACTTACCAAAGAGCCATGGTGACATTATTCCATGACATGATGCATAAGGAGATTGAAGTTTATGTCGATGACATGATCGCTAAATCGCGAAGAGGTGAAGACCACATTGAAGTTTTGAAAAAACTGTTTGATCGACTTAGAAAATTCAAGCTAAGGCTTAACCCCGCCAAGTGTATTTTTGGGGCAAAGTCTGGAAAGCTCCTTGGATTTATGGTTAGTAACAAGGGCATCGAGATTGATCCCTCGAAGGTGAAGGCCATTTGTGATTTGAAACCTCCTTCTACTGTTAAGGAAGTTCGAAGCTTGTTGGGAAGATTGAATTATGTTGCAAGATTCATTTCCCAGTTATCAGAAACAGCCAAACCATTCTTCAAGCTGTTGAAAAAGAATGCCAAGGTTGAATGGAACGAAGATTGTCAAAAATCCTTTCAACAATTGAAGCAATATCTTTCACAAGCACCAGTTTTGGTACCGCCTACTCCGGGTGTACCTTTGATTTTGTACCTCACCATTCATGATGAGTCTTTGGGAGCTATGTTAGCGCAGAAGAGACCAGAAGATGGAATGGAACGTGCTATTTACTACCTCAGCAAAAAGTTTACTTCTGGTGAAGCTCAATATCCAGAAGTTGAGAAAACATGTGTAGCCTTAATTTGGGTATTACACAGATTACGGCAATACACTCTTCACCATCGCATCCTACTTGTGAATGAAAATGATCCTATCAAGTATCTTTTGGAAAAGCCTGCACTGGTTGGAAGGCTTGCCAAATGGCAAATATTACTCTTTGAGTTTGATATCCAGAGCATGTCTCAGAAGTCCGTCAAAGGTCGAGCCATAGCTGATATGTTGGCTGAAAATCCCTTAAAGTCAAATGACTGGGATGAAATTGATGAAAGGATTTATCTGGTGTCACAAGACAAGTGGGTTATGTATTTTGATGGAGCCGTTAACCTATCCGGTTCAGGTACTGGAGCAGTCCTGATATCCCCAACGGGTCAGCATTATCCAGTAGCCGCAAAATTGGTATTTTCTTGTACCAATAACATTTCAGAATATGAAGCTTGCATCCTCGGTCTTCAATTAGCCATCGATATGAAGATTAAGAGATTACAAGTTTATGGCGATTCCGCACTTATCATCCTCCAAACAGGAGGTGAATGGCAAACTCGTGATTCGAAACTGATTCCTTATCATGAGTATCTTAAAGACTTGGTGGAAGAATTCGAAGAGATCTCATTCGATTATTTGCCAAGATCTCAGAATCAATTTGCTGATGCTTTGGCGACATTATCCTCAATGTTACAAGTAACTGATGGATTGAACATTGATCCTTTGCAAATCGATGTCTTAAAAGAGCCTGCATATTGCATGGTTATAGAAGAAGAACTCGATGGTCAACCATGGTACTATGACATCATGAATTACCTTCGAGAAGGAAAATTCCCTCAAGGAAGTCAAGCTATGGATCGGAAATACTTGACTAAATTAGCTTCCAAATTCTTTCTTAGTGGAGGTGCTTTGTACAAGAGATCTTTTGATTCGGTCCTGCTGAAGTGCGTAGACACCAAAGAGGCCAATTTATTAATGAAGGAGATACATGAAGGAGAATGTGGTCCTCATATGAATGGCCATCTTCTAGCAAGGAAAATCATGAGGCTAGGTTATTATTGGTTAACCATGGAAGCCGATTGCATTCAACATGTCAGATGTTGTTATCAATGTCAAATTTATGGGAACAAAATTAATGCTCCCCCAAATGAATTACATCAAATGTCTGAGGCATGGCCTTTTTCAATGTGGGGGATTGACATTATCGGACCAATCAATCCTAAGGCGTCAAATGGACACCGCTTCATTCTAGTGGCTATTGATTACTTCACTAAATGGATCGAAGCCAATTCTTATGCTCACGTCACTGCAAGAAGTGTGGCAAAATTTATTCGTCGAGACATTATTGCTCGATATGGGGTTCCAGAAGCAATTATCACGGATAACGGGTCAAACCTGAATAACAAAGTAGTGGATGAGCTACTCAATAAGTTTCACATTCGCCACTTGAATTCTTCTCCTTATCGCCCACAAATGAATGGAGCTGTTGAGGCGGCAAACAAGAATATAAAGAAGATTCTGTCCAAGACGGCAGAGAATTACCAAGATTGGCATGATCGGTTGCCGTATGCGTTAATGGCTTATCGAACTTCTATTCGTACTTCGACTGGGGCAACACCATTCTCATTGGTATATGGGATGGAAGCAGTTTTACCTGTGGAAGTGGAAATTCCTTCATTAAGGGTACTTTCGCAAATAAAGCTTTCCGAAGCAGAATGGATTCAACAAAGATTTGAACAGCTTAATATGATTTATGAAAAAAGGGTAAAAGCCCTATGCCATGGACAAAGCTATCAAAAGCGAGTGGCTAAGTCATTCAACCGTAAGGTTCGACCCAGGCATTTTGAGATCAATGACCTGGTTTTGAGGAAAGTCTTACCCATTATTCCAGATCGTGGAAAGTTTACTCCCAATTATGAAGGGCCGTATGTCATCAAGAAAGTGTTGCCTGGTGGAGCATTAATTCTTGTAGAAATGGATGGCCGAGAGTTGCCAAAACCTGTGAATGCTGATGCTGTCAAGAAATATTTTCCCTGAATAAAAAGTTTCAAGTTGCTTTAGACTGAATCCAAGAACATTTGCATCATGCATTTCATGCATACATGGCATTTTTGCATGTTTGTTCATTTTGTAGATACTCAACTGTTCCCCAGGGAAGCTATTCCAAACCTCAAGGAGTCAAGCCCAAGGAAGTTGCTACATCAAATCAATCTTCTCCCTAGAATTTAGGAAGTAGATCCTATGTGTGAAAACCTTTTTTCTGTCCAAAAGGTTTTTCAAGTTTGAAATAAAAAATCCCCAGAGGAGTCAAAAAAATCAAATGTCTTGATTTATCAAAATTCCTCACAGACGGGAGATTTAACCAGATGATCTTTTGGAAAAACAAAAAGAGGATTTTTCAAAAATGCCAAATGAAAATGCCTAGAATGATAAAAGGCAAACTTTTGATCAAATACGTCCCTATACTCATTTTGAGAGAATTGAGCGAAAAGCCATGTCGTAGGACGTAGGATTCGTTCACATTGAATACATGGATTGAAATGATAAAAGGCATTTCATTTCTCTATCCTAAACACTCATGTTATCCTTTGCTAGCCACTTTGAGCCAAATAAGGAGAATTCTCAAAATACCCCTGTCAAGAACCACCCCACATTGGGGCAAAATAAGAAGTTATGGTTGATCATTTTTGGAGCAAAAAGATTAAGAAAGATTTTATTGCTTTCACTTGCATCAACCTTCTTGTGATAGTTTCAGATGGATCTTTATGGAAGCTCGAAACATCCCAAAGTGAAGAAGAGCATTCTTTTCCTCTACCCAAACACAGTTATCCTTTGCTTAGCCAAATTGAGCCTTAAGCATGTTCATTTCAAAGCCCAAAATGATGATTATCTCCCCACATTGGGGCAATGCACATGATTTACCAAGGAAATTTAGAAGAATTGGTGAATATGTACAAAATATCTCGAGAGTCCAAAGAGCTCAAAAGATAAATGTTAGGGGGCATGAAAAAGCAGTGTGCCTGGTAAAAGCAAGGCCGATGCCCATCAAAAAAATGTCAAAAGCAAAAGCAAAAGCAAGAAAAAGCAATATGCTTATGATAAAAGCAAAATTCTTATTGCAAAAGATGCTTAGAAAGAGCAAAGCTCTTATATTGCAAGAAAAATGGACTCTCGAGACAATTTGGTTTTCAAGAATCAAATGATGTTAGATTGGAATGATTTGGTAATGATGCCAAGATAATCATCATTCTTCTTTCAAACCCATTCTATCAAATTTCAAGCCTTTTGAGCCTAACCCGAACCGACATTACAACCCTCTCCGAAGTCTCTTCCGATTGGGATGGTTTGAGTTAATATAAAGTTTTCATAAAGAAACTACCGCTAGAAGGAGTGGAAGTAATTCTATCTTGTCTTATCTTCAAGGTTCTTGACTTGTAAACCCGCTGAAAATGTTGATGGTATGTTTCTTTTCTTGGCCTCAAAGCAAATACCCTTTGTGTAAGCCCATGACCAAGCCTACATTACGGTCCTTTTGAAAGACCTTTCTGATCAACCAATTTGTATTCAATGTGAATGTTTCCGAAAACCTTTGACATAGGTTCGTGAGGCATCACCAGTGAGAATTGAATAGCTTTCCCACATCGATGAATGGGAATCAAAGCCTTTATGAGAGCCAGTGTGAAAGACCTTTTTGATTAGGTTATTTCCAATTTGGCATTTTTATCTAACCTCTTTAGATGGTTATTCAAAGATCATTTTGTTAAAATTTCCTCTTAAGGATTTTGATAATCTATGCCTTTCACCAAAAGTTGAAAAATTCCGTTTGATTTGTTGTTAAACAATCTCGGAACTCTTTTTTCAAAATATCTTTCCCCAGTGGATCGGTTTTTGGTTAGCCTAAACCATAACTTTCATTTTCGGTTTTTGGTTAGCCTAAACCATAACTTTCATTTTCGGTTTTTGGTTAGCCTAAACCATAACTTTCATTGTCGGTTTTTGGTTAGCCTAAACCATAACTTTCGTTTTCGGTTTTTGGTCATCCTAAACCATAACTTTCTTTATCTTAGGTTCCTGGTCATCCTTAAACCTTACCTTAGGTTCTAGATCACCCTTAAACCTTGTCTTAGGTTCCTGGTTATCCTTAAACCTTACCTTAGGTTCTAGGTCATCCTTAAACCTTGTCTTAGGTTCCTGATTATCCTTAAACCTTACCTTAGGTTCTAGGTTGTCCTTAAACCTTGTCTTAGGTTCTAGGTCACCCTTAAACCTTGTCTTAGGTTCCTGGTTATCCTTAAACCTTACCTTAGGTTCTAGGTCATCCTTAAACCTTGTCTTAGGTTCCTGGTTATCCTTAAACCTTACCTTAGGTTCTAGGTTGTCCTTAAACCTTGTCTTAGGTTCTAGGTTATCCTTAAACCTTGTCCTTAGGTTCTAGGTTATCCTTAAACCTTGTCCTTTGGTTCTTGGTTCTCCTTAAACCATAGGTTTCCCACAAAACCATTTCTTTGTCTTTTCTTCCTTCATTCCATCTCATGAGAGAGAGAAGAACACATGATTAATCTGACAATCCAACGGTGCCAATTGGTCTTTGAGCAGAACCTCTTCAAACTCCCACTCAAAGAGGGGCAGCTGTTGACACCTAATTTTTAGCCGATGCGTCATTAAAAATAAAAAATTCGAGATTATGGTTTCCGATCGCGACGGAGCCTGTTTCTTGAGCAAAAAGTGTCGTTTTTTAATTCCGTCTGTTGGTTTAGATTTTATAAGATATTTTCTATTCATTTCATGTAAAAACCCGAAAAGTCAAATGTTTGACTTTGGCGTTGACTTTTTGGTCAACCCTTTGACCAAAAGTCAACCCCAGGTCAAATTGGGGCTTTTTGCATAAAAAGATTCCTTTCAAGTCCAATTTCACTTTAGAAGTGGAAATTTCAGAAAAATTCAAAGATTTGATCATAAAATCAAGCTCCTAGTGAAAAGTCAACTAGGGTTTGACTTTTGGTCAAACCTTTGACCAAAAAAATTGAAAAATTCAAAAAATCCAAAAATCATCTTATTTTACATTCAATTTACCTTTGGCATTTAAAATTTTACAAAAATCGATTTAGAATCAACTTTTTCCCAAATTGCGGAATTTGATTCAAATCGGCCAAAAACGAAATTACTTCATTTCTAGTCATTTTTTAGGTTAGTGTTCTTCACGACATTTGATCTAGAGGTCATTTTATATCCAATTTTTGAACCAATTTTGCAATTCCAAGCCAAACACAAAAACCCCCAATTTTGGCCCTAATCAGTGGTTTTGATCGATTCTTCATGATGTGCGCAATTGAGACACGAATGAGCCTAATTTCTTATATGAAATCCAAATTCAAAATCAATTTTGGAAAATTCACATGAATTTGGGTCAATTTGGTCAATTTAGTAATCCCATGATTAGGAAGTCTAAGAATAATTGGTCTAAATAGTGCAATTCAACTTGACCCACTCTAGACTAATATTCAATTTGATGAATTGGGACTCGATTTGGTTAATTAGACCTCAATTAAACTTGTTAGTCTAGCTCGGTCATGCGATTACCCAAATTCAGAGCTAATTGACTCAAATCGGTTTAATTCAAATTGAACTAATCCGATCAGACTAGTCATTTTCCGATCGAAAATTTTGATAATCGATAATCCAGTCGGACCAACCAAGGTCGGTCACATCCTCTTGAGTGCAAAAATGACAAAAATGCCCTTAATCAAAAATGACAAAAATGCCCTTAATTGAGAATGACAAAAATGCCCTTCTTCAAGGATTAAGCAAATTAATTAGGGAATTAGCAAATCAATCATAGCCATTCATCTAGAATTAATCATGTCCATCCATGATGCCATGTCACCAATCCTTAGCTATTAAGGAATATTCTTAATCATTAAGGATGCATTTTGGACCATTTGATCAATCTAAGGGCTAGAATTCAAAGTTGAAGGGGGTATATAGTGTTTTTCCCTCCAAAAATCAAAGGGGGGGTTCATTTTTCAGATCTAGTTTCTCTCTCTCTCTCTCTCTCTCTCTCTCTCTCTCTCTCTCTCTCTCCCTCTCACGATCATCTCTCACTCTCTCTCGAGTTCTCTCTCGGCGTGGCCAATTCCGGCTCCTTGCCGGCCACTTTCCGGCGAGCCGCCGCCCCACCGACGCCCCCCACGGTGGTCCAAGGCTGGTCGCAAGACCAGCCGCCTTCGCTGGTGGCCGGAGCTCCTTCTTCCGGCGCCTTTTCTCTCTCGGCAACATCACCGGCAATACCGCCGGTGATGTGTTCAGCTGCTTCAACCGGCTGAACCGGCCTTCCGGCGACCTCCTCCGGCGATCCAAAGCATCCGACTACATTCCTCGGTGTCTTCAAGTCGCTGTGGTGTCTGGCCTCGCATCGAACGGCCACCGGATTGCATCATTAGCTTAATTTTTCGCTGATTAGTCTATTCGTGACAAAACGAATCTATTCTCACGACATTCCATATATTCAATTGTCGTAGGTTGGCCGAGCTTTCCGAGGCTTCTCCGTGTCATTCCAGATCAGAATACGGAGGCCGGATCGCTCGCTTGAGCGTTGGATCATTGTGAGACAAGGTAAGAACACTTGAACACAATTCTGCAAATTCGTGTCCAGTAAAACCTGTTGGCTTGAGATGCTGTTTTGAGCTTGTTAACGTCGAAATCTGATGAAGTGATAAACTAGAGAGTCGTAGAGCTCGTCTTAAGCTTCGATTTGATATATCATATGCCTTGATCGGACTTCATTTTCTATGTCAAAACATTTTTAGAAGTTAGGATCAGAATCTGGAATATGTTTCTCAAGTCTGTTCTGATGATTCCCTGACTGACCTTGTGCTGTTTGATGATTTTTACGATTTTCTACGATCATTTTCTGGAAAAACTTCCTTCATGAGAGTTGTAGAACACATCCTGATCTGTTCACCATAAAAGTTTCACAAAATTTTGAGCATGTTAGCCTAGTACGATTTGCAACGTCATATGCATGTAAATCTGGTTTCATGCTAGTTTCAGTCGACCTTTGTGTGTTCTTCGATTTTCATAAATTCGTGTGTTCGAGATATAAAATAATTTTCTTCACGAAAGTTCTTCCTGAGATCGAGATCTTTCTATTGATACTAATTTCATCAAAATCGAAGATCATTTGAATTTTCAAAAGGAATTCTCACCATTTGATCAGAATATGTGTCCAGATCTGATTTTCATTCCTTTGGAGTTCAAAAGATGTTTCTCCGAATTTGATAAAGTTAGAGTCCTTTTTTGCAAAAAATCAAAACTACAAAGTTGCTCATTGGGGTCTCATTATGACAATTGGAAATTTTGAGGACCTAATTGCAATTTTTGGAGGGTCAATTTGCTTGAAAAGTCTTTTCGGGTTAAAATTCCATTTGCAATTGAGTCCCTCGCGAAAACCGAATTTTATAAAAATTTGGAGGGCTTTTTAACAAAAACTCAAAACATGAAAGTTGTTGCACACGGGGAATCCTAACTGCACAAAAATTTTCGCGCATTTTTGATAAGGTTTGTTATTTTTCCCGCTATTAATTTGAAATTCATAACTGAACCGAGTCCAGCCTGTCACTGAGATTTAATTCGATATTTTCGGGAAAATTGGCTAGGAATTAGAAAAAATGGTCTTCATGACTTTTGATCCTCATGTTATAAGCTTTCTAATGACACCTGAACCACTTCATTTGGACGTCATTAGGATAGTTAATCATACTTGAACAGATTCAATCCGAATTAGGCATTAATTGAATAAGTGGTCTTTTTTATAAAGCCCACTTCTCATGGTTTGTTTGGCTTCGAAACAAGGCCCATGGGCTTGAATGCATGCTCATTTTATTTTTATGCATGTGTTTGTTAGATGAATGTTAAGCTCGGTGCATGTTCGATGGGTAGCCCATTTATGATCATTAGAACCCGACTTTAGGGTGTTAATTGATATGAGTTGCCGTTTTGTGAATGCAAATGGTAGCTCATTATCATTAACCATTAATCAAACAATGTTAGGTGATTAGATGGGTGATGAATCGAATCGCATGAAAAACAAAGGCCGATCTCGAGGCCCGTGCTTAATTAGTGAATTGATTGCATCATTGTTCTTTCATATGTTGTCTTTTCATGAATGAATGTATGAATGTAAATACCGACACCCGAGAGGCGGTCCATGGGAGAATAACCCGAAATAGAAGACCAAGGTGATTGACCGATGTCCAATCCGGTTTCGATTTGTATTCATTTTGATGGTGCCAAACCGATGTCCAATCCGGTTTCAATTTATAATTAATTCATTCATTCCCGATCATGTCTCGGATTTTCAATTTGTGTTGTAATAAACACCCGACGAGTTGCGGGTTTTTACTTCTTTCTCGCACTTAGAATTAGCTCGTCTTTTCAATACTTCGAGTGTTTACTTTACGAAATGTCTTTCAATACAATTGATTGTTTCTTTCTTTTTCTAGACTAAGATAGGATTAGTTTAGAATCTCAAATGAAAATACAAAAACAAGATGCATGATCACCTAGTGGACTAAGACTTTGGCATGAAAATGGTAAAAAAACAAATGCATGACGACTTAGATAACAACCATGTTAAGTTTAGCGGTACCGAAAGGGCGTTAATAGAAATATTAACGTAAGCTAGTCCCCGAACCTTTGATCTCTGGTTTTCGTAGAAATCGAAACGAAATTCCCGCGTTTCGGTTGGGTATTCTAGCCGACCCCCGACCTAGGCTAGTGGCGACTCCTAAAAAATAAAATCAATCCGCTGTCACGCGAGATATGGATTTAGGGAAAATCCACGTTCATGATCAATGAGTTATATGGCTAAACAAAAGATTTACACTTCAGTAAAATCATTTTAAAAGTGCCATATGAACCATCTCATGAAAACTTATCTCTAAACCCGCCTCATCCGAGCTCGGCCCTCGAGAGGCAGGTCGCGACAACAGCTAAGACGCAGAGTATTATGAATTGAAAGGGTATCCCAAAGGGGACCCTTAGACGGGAGGAGTCGAAGATACCACTGGTAGAAGTCTGGCTCAAAGACAGAAAAAGCCCTAAGGCGAGGAGGACGAGAGTGCCACTGATATGCCAAGATGGATGACTCGTGGACTGGAAGCACTTCAAATTGATGACGTGGGAAGTGGCTTGTTAGGCACCTTGGAACAGAGAACTGATTGTGCACTGCTGGACCAAGGATGAAAGAATCTTCCAAATCATTCTCCACGGAGAACATATGAAACTTTTCATTGAAATCTTCAGAATCTCGGAATATATGATAACGATCAAGAGCGTCTGAGGCAGAGAAAGAAAAAGTTTGCTCCTTGGAAGCTTTGGAAGCCATTGGAGTCAGATGACTATCGAGAGAGAGTGCAGAGAATCGAGAAGTTGCAGAGAGTCGAAAAGGTGAGAATGTAAGGGCACGAAGAAAGGAACGATTTTTAGAAGAAGTGTTTTGAAGAGGAAAGGGTGTAGCGCGCGAAGCAAGGTGACGAAGCGACAGCAATAACAAAACGTAAGTGTCTTTCCTTTCGGCATTTAAAAGAATTAAAAGTTCTTTTAATCCTTTTAAAAGTGGACATATGTTGACACCAAAATAAGAATCGGCATAAGTGCCGAATCGGCTTTAATGCCGAATCTGGCGTACAAGGGAAATCAGCCATCTTCCGAAACTCGTCTGGACCAAATTCGGAAATATGCTGAGGAGCAAGTGTGAATGGCATCGTTTCCCGAGTTCGGTAAATGATGAAAATATGTATATTTATCGAAATATGGAGAGTTGTAATTCGGGATGATGGAATATTAATACTTCAGGACAGCGACCCTTTCTCGAAATTCGGGAGATTCACACTTCGGGAATACATTAAAGAATCACAGCCCAGCCACGTACATCACGATAACAGGAAGTTATGAGCAAAAGTGGAGATAGTGAGCATGAGCATATTGTGGGAAGTTACTTATCCAAATTTGAAATCATCTTAGCGGTTGAGATCATATTTTGGCGGAAAATAAAACTGGGAAAACGTGATCAGAAATAGCAGTTACTGGAAGCGCCAAAATATTCAAAGTTTGAAAATGTGGAAGTAACCGACGAGCAGTTGCAGGATAGGAGGAGATACAAATACTCAGAGGAGGCAAAGAGGAAAAGAGGACGACAACAAGAATGCAAAAACACTCAAGCTTATCTGCACTTTAGTTTCCGACGCATCTTTACTTCCTGTATTTACAGCTTCCTGTAGTTTTAGTTAACTTTCCAGTCCTTTACAGCTTTCGTAGGAGTATTGTAACGTAGCTTGAAACTCTGTTGATCTCAGATCCATTTTCAATCCATCTGATTTCTATCCATTCCATAAAATCTTGTATCACACTTTATTTTTTTTTTTGCCACAACTCTCCTAGTAATCAAGCCACAGAACCTACTTTAATAAAAACCGAAAACCGATTCGGTGAAGGATTTTCCTCGTCTTAAAATGAGCGAACAATACTCCAACTTCTCTCTGTTCAAATTTCTAGAATCAAAGGTTGGTGATTCCACAACCATACATGCATTAGGGATAATGAGCTTCCTTGAGTGTTATGTGAAAATATATACCACTCTTTGTTCTTGCTCATGTGAACTGTTGATTTCAATCGGAAATCAGCATAGTTTGTGCTTTTCCTTTGCTCGTGTTTCGATTCTTCCCGATGGTTCATTGTGTTCTTCGAAATTGGCAAGATTTCATGGCTGCACGAGAAATGTTGAGCTTCTGTTTGCTACGTTCTATCCTGACCTAATTTTGCTAGAGCTAGAACATCCCGCAAGCTTCAGTAGTTGGGAGCGTATGATTTTGTCAACGTGGTGAAGAGCCTAGTTTCTCCATAGGGATAAACGACTTGCTGCTTTTGCAAGGGTAGGCAGCTGAAAAGGAAGAGGGGATGTCTGAAATAGCAAGAAAATGTCTCCTACATTCCTCATTGATGCTCTAACAAGCAACTCATCCTTATTCTTTGGTCCAAGAGCATTCCTCGTAATAAATCTAATTTTAGCCTAACTGCGGTCCACAAGAATGGTCTAACATGTACCTCATCTATGCTCTGGCATGGATGCATGTTGCAGGTTTCCAATACAATGGAGAGATTCTTTCCCCTACAGATCGACAAGCCAAATCGAGACAATCGTCCTCTCTATCGTTACTCTTTACTTATGATGTAAACATATGGATACCTCGAAAATCTACTCTCTCGCACCATAATTTCTTCTCTAAATTCTCACTATGTGAACATACGTTTGTCTCTGCAAAAGTACCTTACAGCCCGACCATTTATTCGAAGCATTTAGTTGAAACTTCCTTCGGTCATTAAGTTCATGCTCTGTTCAGCGGCTATGCAGATAAGAAGAGAAAGTGGGAATCATTGCCGGAGAAGAGTCGAACTTATTATAGAGGAAATCAAATATTGCAAACTAATAATGCGACTTATTTTGTTACTGTTCCTGCAAGCACGAAAGCCTTGTAGGTGACATTTCTGACCAGATTAGGCCCTCCCCAAGCACTCTCAAGCTCTTTAACAACTTCTTCGGACAACAAATCTACCCCTTCTTCCTTGGCTAAGTTAATAGGTGATGATGATTTTAAAAACTTCAAGTACCCTTCGAACAGGAGCTCCTTCCAGATTTCAAGTTGCATTGGTTCTCCCTCGTGGCCTAAGCCCACGCTCTCAAATGGAAAGGGAAGATTTCTATATCCATCGATTACGTGCTTGGCATCCGAGTGCCAAAACTGCATGGAAGCTTCCCAGAGGCGCTTACTTACAGTGTTGAATTCGGGATTAACAACCATTTCGTCATATGCCCAAACGGCTAGTATACCTCCTGGCTTACGCAGAAGGCGCCTGGCCAGCTTGTAAAACTTTGGAAGGTCAAACCAGTGCACTGCGGTGTGGTCGTGAGCTATTTTAGCCTATTTGTTAGGGATTTTTATTATATAGATTTCTTCCTAGTATAGAATCCTTCCTATTGTATATCTCCTAATTAGGGTTGTCATATGTCCTATATATATAACAGGATTGAGCATTGTAAATGTACAGAAAAAAAATATTCATTGAATACAAAAAGGAGAGTCTTTTTCTACATGGTATCAAAGCCCTAGGGTTTGATTCTTGGGGTACTGTACGTCAATCATCGATTACGGCGGTCCCGCTCTTACCCTACTGTGCCGTCCAACGTGCGTCTTACCCGATCTTCATCGCAATTCTATTTGCGAAGTTGATTTCATGGCCGATAAACAGCCGATTGTTGCAACTGACCAAGCGGATGCTAGTGCCTCTGCTACGGATGCTAGTGCCTCTGCTACTGCCATTTTGGCAGACCTAACCGCTGCGATGAAGCAGCTCTTGACCCAGCAGGCCGCGCCGTCGCGCATTGAGCCTCCTGTTGCACCGATTGCTGTCAAGCTTGATGGCAAAAATTATGGCGTATGGTCCCAGGTTGTTGAGATGTATGTCTCGGGCAAAGACAAACTGGGCTATTTGAATGGTGATTCTCTTGAGCCCCCTCCTACTGATTCGTCTTTTAGACAATGGAAGACCGATGATTCTACGGTGAAAGGTTGGCTTATCAATTCTATAGACCCAGCCTTAATACCAAACTTTATTCGATTTCCTACTGCCAAAGCCGTATGGGATGCTATGGCAACGACCTTTTTTGATGGATCTGACACCTCTCAAATCTATGATATTAAGAGGCAGGTTTCTCGATTGAAGCAAGGCGGTGGACCCATCGAGAAATATTACAATGATCTTCAAGGACTCTGGCGTGAGATTGATTTCCGCCGTCCTAATCCTATGCAATGTCCGGCCGACATTCTGAAGTACAATGCCATTGTCCATGAAGATCGAGTTTATACTTTTTTGGATGGTCTCGATGACCGCCTGGATAATGTTCGTGCTGATGTTATGAAGATGGATCCATTTCCCACTATTGAGCAAGCTTATGCCCGAGTCAGGCGAGAGGATATGCGCCAATCTGTCATGCTCTCCACTCCTGTCGAGGTCACCTCTGGTTCTGCCATGGTGTCACAACGAGGCAAGGTTGATCAGTTAGTGCTTTCTGCCCGGGGACCTCGCCCTAAACCTGGTATGCCAATTCAATCCGAGGGATGCTCTCACTGTGGGAATCCTAAACATACAGCAGCATCTTGTTTTAAACTGCATGGTTATCCGGACTGGTGGGATGATTTTCAGACCAAGAAGAAGAAACCAGGCTCCCAAAAGGGGCGGAATGGAGGGCAAGCCTCCTTAGTGACTAGCGGCTTGTCATTAATTCCCATGGAGCCTGAATCTGCTAATGCCGAATCTCTTGAAGGTAATTGTGGGTTTGTCTTTGCTAATGGACATGGTGATGGTCATCATGGGTGGATAATTGATTCTGGGGCTACAGATCATATGACTCCGGAATCTGGTGACATTCTTACAACTACTACACCACGTCGAGATCACATTTACAATGCTAATGGACATAGCTTTCCTGTGACGGCTGCTGGGCGTGTGTCTATCACGCCTTCTCTCTCTCTATCTCATACCTTGCTTGTTCCTTCATTGTCTAATCGTCTGTTATCAGTTGGACAGCTTACTAGTGAGTTGAATTGTGTTGTGCTTATGTACCCTGATTTTTGCCTATTTCAGGACATTCTCACGAAGGAGATTATTGGGCGTGGTACTAAGAGGGAGGGGCTGTATTTCGTGGATGAAATTACTTCTGGACGGACCTATCATTCTCGTGGACAGTTAGCTCAAGAGAAGGAACTTTGGTTATGGCACCGTCGGTTAGGTCACCCATCCTTTGGGTATTTACGGCATTTGTTTCCCAAGTTATTTCATGGTCTATCGAACTCTGGTTTTCAATGTGATACATGTATTTTGGCAAAGAGCCATCGCACTTGTTTTCCTCCCAGTTTGAATATAAGTTCTACTCCTTTTTCCTTAATTCATTCTGATGTATGGGGTGCATCTCCTATTACTACTGTATCTGGGTTTCGATGGTTTATCATCTTTGTTGATGATTGCACACGTATGACTTGGCTATATTTGATGAAACATAAGAATGAGGCTGAAGCTATCTTTCGGACTTTCCACTGTATGATTCAGACTCAGTTTGGGGCCAAACTTCAGGTTCTCAGGTCTGATAATGGTGGCGAATACTTAAGTAAACCTCTTGCAGCTTATTTTCAAGAACATGGTTTGATACATGAAACTTCTTGCCCTCAGACTCCTCAGCAGAATGGTGTTGCTGAGCGCAAGAATCGCCATCTTCTTGAAACCACTCGAGCACTCTTGGAGGGTAGCCATGTTCCCCATCGTTTTTGGGATTCTGCCGTAGTCACAGCTGCTTATTTGTTGAATCGCATGCCTTCCCGCATTCTGAGCTATCGCACGCCAATGCAGGCACTTGCTGCCCATGTGTCTCTTCCTTCGGTTCTTACATTGTGTTGACACCTAAATTTTGGCGATCCCGTTAGGTAAATATTGCATAGAAAAATTAGGGATTAAATTTTAACCCCTAAACAAAAATATTAAAATTGCATAGCATATAGTTTAAGTTCATGTAGGTTAGTTGCATTCCATATCGAACCGGCGGTGGCAAGTGAATTGAAAATCCATCGCGCAAACCGAGCTCGAGCACTGAACGAAACTCGACTCACTCGGAAGACAGGGGCCGAAAATCACAAGTCTAAAAGGCCTTGGTTGTCTTAATTTGAGCTTAAATCAGCCCATTAAGCTTAATTAAAGAAAAGCCCAAATTAATTCAGCCAATTTGGAATTAAATAAAAATTAAAGGATAAAGCCTAAGCCTAAGCCCATTAGAACTAGGAAATCCGGTCAATTAACCTAGGGTTGCGATATAAATATGTCGTTATGCGTCATAATCAGGGAGACGCCCACAATAGAAAAACACACGGTCACGATATGAGAGGAAAAAACAAAAATCGTGAGCGAGAGCAAGAGGAAGAGAGAAAAAGTTTCTGTTCTTCCCGCAGGTTCTGAAGGTCAGCACGTATTGAAGCACAAATTTTTCTTGGTCAAAGACAATACACAAGAGGCAGAAGAGAAAAATCCTGGTGGGGGAAAGCGTGCGGCAAATACAGAAGAGCAAGGGAAAAACAATATAAAAAGGGGAGGGGCTCTCTTTCTCTGGGGGGTTGATCACGTACAGAAAGAAGGAAAAAGCCAAAAGATCGTGGAGAGGGGGACCCAATTCATACACGCGGCCACAAGAAAGAGGCAAAACAAAAAAGAGTTTGACTTTGGGGGAAAAGAGGACAGACGACGGTATAGAGGCAAAGGACTGAGCAGCGTTGAAGCGGTGTGGCAGCTCCCGTCATCACCGCCCCACAACAGCCTCGTCGTTGCAGCACCGAACGAATTGTCACCAGAGTCTTCATCGCCATCATCTGTCCAGCAGGTCAAGCGAGGCAACCAGCAGCATCAGCGATCACTCCAGCAACCAGGCGTTGCCCTGCAGCGTCCCCGTAGCATTGTCGTCCTGTCCAGTGCTTGAGTTTCTGCTGCTGCAACCCAACGTCACCTGCGACTCCACCGACGTTGCTGCTCTCCGTTTGCTGCTGTCCAACTTCAACGAAACTTCCTTGCAGGTCACTTGGACGAGACCAGACCCTCTTTTACAGCAACCAGCACCTACCAGTCGCAAGTCCGTCGAGCCGCCGCTACCGCCGTCCTCGTAGCCGCGCCCATCGCTGCCAGTCCATCCGCCGTCGGTCCCGATCCGCAATCCTAGTGATTCAAATTTGGAAATATCCGCAAATTAGGTAAGATCATTATCCGAATATTTTTCGAAATATTTAATTTCCTAAGTTTTCAGTGTTTGAATATTTCGTGGATATTCTTTGGTGGATTGCTAGATATCTTAGGATAATATTTGCGATATCCGCAATATTTGAAACACTTAAAATTAGGAATTTTGCCTAATTTAGCAACGTATCTGGACGACTATCCGACCTTATCCCTAAGGTACGATACGCGGCGATACGGAAAATCGTTATCTTATCCATAATCACTTGGATACGATAATAGATTTTATTTGCTTTCCAAATTTGACCAATCAACTTTCCGTCAATATCTATAACCCTATAGATATGATTGTCAGTTTGATTTCTTTGCCTTATCCGAATTTGAATAAATCTTGTGGATTGCGTGTTTTGTTTGAATGTGGTTGCTATCTTCGTTTAATTGTTTTCCTTTTAAATAAAGAAAATCCAAAAATTTGTTAGTTAGATTTAAATTAGAAATTTTGCATGCTTAGGGAATCTTAAATATATCCAAAAGAATAAGATAATTATTTGATTTAAATTGGGATTTAGGGTAACATATTTCCTAGTTTAAATTAGAGATTGTTTTAATCTTAGTGGATTATTTAGGATATTTAATAATTTCGAATTTTAATAAAAATCCCAAAAAGGAATCACTTTAGGATAGATTAAATCATTTTCTCTAGGATAGATTGCATGTTATTTTAGGCATTTTTAATTCCGAATTTCATTTGAAAATATCAAAAAAAATAAATCATTCGTCCGTCATTAGAAATAGGTCATATTGTCGCGTGTCATATAATTTGCATGTTAGGTTGCATTAATTGCATGTTAATTTTTGCACGTCATTACATATGGGTTAGTTTTCATTTAAATAAGTGAAAATCCTAAAAAATATTGAGTGAGCTGCTTGTTAATTAGAAATCATATTAGGATTGTTGATGTGATTTTCTACTAACAATGCAGATGCTTACGTTGCTTCGAGGTAAGTAATTCTCCCAATCTTGCAATTTATTTAATGTTTTGATTATTGGGTGTTACTTTGATGGTTTGTGCACCCGCATGATCACCTCACATGCTAGTGACTAAGTTAAAATGGATCCAGACTGTCTGCATAAATATTTTTGAAAAGAAAAGGTACCGAAAGGGCGTTAGACTAGATCTAGCGTAATCAAGTCCCCGAGCTTAGAATCTCTGGTTCGTAGGAATAAAACATATCTCCCTATGTTTTATTTAGGTTTCTAATCGACCTACCACAAATAGATTAGTGGCGACTCCAAGCATGAAAACATTTGCACGTTAAGAACTTAAATCCTAAGTTGCGAATTGGTAGGGTTTGGGAGGGCCCGAGTTAAGCTTAGTCTTAATAATCCATTAGCCTGAGAAAATTTTAGGTCGCGACACATTGCCTCCTAAGGTGTTTGGGTGTGTCGCTTATGTCCATCTTCACAAAAATCAGCGGACCAAACTTGACCCTTGTGCAGTCAAATGTGTGTTTCTTGGTTATGGCCCTTCTCAGAAAGGGTATCGATGTTATGATCTTGCTGAGAAGCGCACGTATGTCACCATGGATGTAACATTTATCGAGACGGAGTCCTATTTTCCTTCCCCCAAGTGTCCTGTTCAAGGGGAGACTAGTTGTAGAACCAGACATTGGTGGGAGGTAGGAATTGCAGGAGCGACGGATGGGTGCGCACAGCCACGTGATTCTGAGGCTGCACGTGATTCTGAGGCTGTTGAGGCTGAAGATTTTGAGCTATTGCCGCATGATTCTGAGGCTGCACGACCAGACAACACTGAATTGCTGCATGAGTCCGAACAGGTGTCGACAGATGCACAGATGCAACAGCTGCAACAGCCCTCCTTATCTTCGCCCTCTTCGCCCTCTTCGCCCTCTTTAGTACCACTCCAAGCTCCTGAGAATGTACCTGAGGTAAGTACTTCTACTGTACTTGATTCTTTTGAAGATACTGATGTGCTTACTGGTTATAAGCTACCCGATAGGCATAATAGGGGTAAACCACCGAATCGATATTCTCCAGATGTAGAGGACCGCCGGTCTCGATACCCTATTGCAGACTATGTGTTTGCCAAGAGGCTGTCCACACCACTACAAGCCTTCGTGTTTACAATTTCCTCAGTTCAAGTTCCAAACAGGGTTGAAGAAGCCATGAAGGATCCGAAATGGCTTCAAGCGATGGAGGCAGAGATGAAGGCGTTGGAGAAAAATCAAACTTGGAAACTTGTGGAACTACCAAAGGATAAAAAGCCGGTTGGATGTAGGTGGGTGTTCACAGTCAAACATAAGGCAGATGGCACTATTGAGAGGTATAAGGCGCGACTGGTAGCTAAAGGGTATACACAGACTTATGGGGTGGATTATCAGGAAACATTCTCTCCAGTTGCAAAGTTAGACACTATAAGAGTGTTGTTATCTCTAGCTGCAAACTTGGACTGGCCTTTGCATCAATTTGATGTGAAGAATGCATTTCTTCATGGGGATTTAGAGGAGGAGATCTATATGGAGCTTCCACCTGGATACAGATGCGCAGATAAGCCGAACATGGTTTGTAAGCTGGAAAGATCATTGTATGGGTTGAAGCAGTCCCCTCGTGCATGGTTTGGTCGCTTTAGCTCAGCTATGAGAGGGTATGGATACTCCCAAAGTAACTCAGATCATACTTTGTTCTTAAAAGGTGCTCAAGGAAGAATGACATCTCTTATCATATATGTAGACGACATGATTATTACAGGCAATGATAGTGCAGAGATTATAAGACTGCAGGAATTATTATCTAGGGAGTTTGAGATGAAGAACTTGGGAGGTCTGAAATATTTCTTGGGAATCGAGGTTGCTAGGTCAAAGGAAGGGATTTACTTGTCTCAGCGGAAGTATGTTCTTGATCTTTTGACCGAAGTTGGCATGCTAGATTGCAAGCCTGCAGACACTCCTATGGTACAAAACTGTAAGCTTGGAGAGTACCCTGATCAAACGCCTACTAATAAAGAGAAATACCAAAGGTTAGTAGGTCGATTGATTTACTTATCACATACACGTCCTGATATTGCTCATGCAGTAAGTGTGGTGAGTCAATTCATGCATGCACCTAGTGAGGAACATATGAGTGCTGTGTGGCGCATCATTCGATATTTGAAGTCAGCCCCAGGAAAGGGGTTGCTATTTGCAAAGAATTGCCACCTTGAAATAGAAGGTTACACAGATGCAGATTGGGCTGGAAGTGTGACAGACAGGAGGTCTACATCAGGGTATCTTACATTTGTAGGAGGCAACCTTGCTACATGGAGAAGTAAGAAACAAAAGGTTGTAGCTCGGTCTAGTGCAGAAGCTGAATTCAGAGGTGTAGCAAAGGGGTTATGCGAACTTCTATGGCTTCGGAAGCTGCTAACTGAGCTTGGGTATCCACCAGGTTTGGAAATCAAATTGTTTTGTGATAATAAAGCAGCCATAAGCATTGCTCATAATCCAGTTCAGCATGATAGAACCAAACATGTGGAGATTGACAGACATTTCATCAAAGAGAATTTGGAGGCCAAAGTGATCCAGTTACCATTTGTCAAGTCTGAAGACCAGTTAGCTGATATATTGACAAAGGCTCTGTCAAGTAGAGAATTTCATTGCTCACTTATCAAGTTGGGTATCAAAGACATCTTTGCACCTACTTGAGGGGGAGTGTGGTCGTGAGCTATTTTAGCCTATTTGTTAGGGATTTTTATTATATAGATTTCTTCCTAGTATATAATCCTTCCTATTGTACATCTCCTAATTAGGGTTGTCATATGTCCTATATATATAACAAGATTGAGCATTGTAAATGTACAGAAAAAAAATATTCATTGAATACAAAAAGGAGAGTCTTTTTCTACATGCGGTAGCAACGGTGATCAGATCGACACGATTTTCGGCCCCCATCAAGGCCACAATTTCATCCTCCGATATGGATTGCGGAGTGTGCACGTAGCGAACTCGAGGATGTGGCATCGCGAAACTTAGTTGAGCTTCGCTAACGTCGGTCGCTATGACTTACTTGTAATGCTCTGCAACCTGGTAGAATCATGGCACCGACATATTTTGGTTAATCAAGCAGGAAAGATTTTAATTGATAGCGAAGGATTGCATTTCGCCATTGGAGAATCACATCACGGTTATAATTTGATCCGGCAAATTCTTGTCAAAAAATTGCGTAGGGAGAGAGAGACTAACACCAAGAGCAGCTTGACCATTGCCGGTGCCGACATCCCAAGCCAGAGAGTGATGAGTGGTGCGGACGGCGCGCATCGAGTACCACTCACTTGGATAAGTCGGCCGGGCTTGTAGATAGGTCTCTGTCTGCTTGTCAAATAGACCCGCCATGCCTACACAGCTTCTGATATTCTGGTCACGCTGCTTTTGAGGATCTTTGGTGTTGGTGTTATGTACGGGACAGAGAGACGTCTGTGTCTTCTCGAGCTAGTAAATTAACTCAAAGGTGGCTTCGAATTTTTCGTTTTCTGTTACGAGTTCATTGGATCGATTGATTCAGTGCCCACATGTGTAAGCAATGACGCAACTCATTACTTTAAGCGCTGGTGTTGAACTATGACTAAGAAAAGTCTTGAACTCGTTGCTTTCCTGTCAAACTAGCAGGTTTTTCTTGCCATGCACGCATACCAATATGTCTGCAGGAGTAAAATCCATGGCACCATGTTAACTTGTGGAGTAAATTTACAGAGATGGAGTAGAGTTACGCTAATACAGCAGGAGAGTGCACAATACTCAAGACTTCTGTCATATTAAACTAGGTTAATAGTTTAGCGAAAGATGACAAAACCTCCCTCATTGGGAGTGCACCCGTTGTTTCGCATATTTCTATTTAAGACATGGTGATAATTGCTACTAGGTAAGAATATGTCAGAAGAAAGAATTGCGCAGTTTCTGTATATTTCATAATGAAGAATAAATGAAATATTTATAAGCTTTACAAGATTGACTATTAGTATTGCAATATTAATTACTATCAATTCGATTCAATCAAAGTATATGCACAATGGATGTAGATACATGCACGACCCTCGTATTACGAAGAAATCAAGTTAGATATGGAAAATCTCTTAAATATTAATCTAACGGATCATATGGTTAAATGCGAGTTACGTGAAAATGCAGAGCCTCATGTCATGCGAGACAGACAAGTAACGTGAGACAAACCTGCGCAAAACCATCAGTGTCTTGTGAGCGTCACATCGTCAACTAAGGTGACGTAAATTTATGTGCTTCAAATAAATTACAAATTGGCACATATAATTGATCTGCGATCGGATTAAAGAAAAAATAAAAATCTATCCAAACCGCGTACCTTCAGCGCCTCCTCCGATTGTCACCGTCGACGAAGTGGCCAGTGTCGCATACAGGCCGACACTGCTATGTGTCCAAGTTGAGCCACCCCTCCGTCGTCCTTGCTTGTCAACGTCTGGTGCCTCCAAATTTGGCCCGGCTGAAGCTCTGGATTTGGAAGTTCGCCGACAACTCAAAAGCCTTTGCAGGCGGGTGCGACGGCCACGGCGGGGTGGCGGGCTCGAGGATGGAGGTCGGTGGAGACAGCTAACCTAAATTCTCGATGGATGGCCGGTCGAAGCGATGGAAGAGGTAGAGAGAGAAAAATCACAATTTCTAATTTTTTTTATATAATTCAGGTCAATAATTGGCACACGCGTGGTAAATCGGTCCAATTCATTTCAGAAAATAAAAAAAAATGAAATGTAAATAGCATGAATTGTACGGGCTAACGGAAAAAATAACGGAGAATCAATGGCTATAACAAAATGAAGGTTCAAGAGGAAGCTTCACGTAATTTTCTCGACATAGAGTCCATCTGTTTCGCGAAAAATATTTTTTTAAAAACCACTCTCCTCGTATTTTTCGGCGCTTGGTTTGTTTAGAAGAATGAGTTAACGAAAAATATTTTCCCGGTCAACTGAAAATGGTTTTTTACCAAAATTTAAATTTAGGAAAATGATTTCCCCTTTAAAACAATTGGAAAACGTTTTTCAAAATATGGCTAGCTATTGGCACTCGGACCCAAAACTCTACGCTTGAGCACGAAAATCCTAATGTTGATTCTCGAGTCCCGACATTTAGGATTAAGTCATGACGGCCAGGCTCGAGACCTCAATGTCCAGGGCCCGGGCCCGGGTCTATTAAGGCTGAGCCCAAACCCTTGGAGCCCGTACCCAATGCTCCGACACCTAAACTCGATTCCTTAAAGGCCGTGCTCAATTCCCCGATGCTCAAGCTCTAGTCCTGGCCCTCTAGCCCAAGTCCACAAAGGCCGTGCGCAGGTTCATGGTGCTCGGGCTCGGGTCCTTAATTAATGAAACGTTTATTCTTATAAAAATATTTATTCAAAATATGGAGTTACCTAGTTTGGGAAGGGCACAGACTCGACGAGGTCAGCAAATGGGGCTGAGCTCGTCCCTTCACCGCGGCTAGAGCTTGGTTTCGTAGCCACTTGGTCTCGGCACGGGCTAATTACAAGGCCGAGTGACCTTCGGTCGAGGCGATCGGCAGTTGGCAACTATGGCAGGAGGCGTTAGCGAAGAAGCGACTGGAAGGGGGATGAAATTTGCCGGCAATCCTCCCGCAAAGTGGAACCGGAGCGCTTTCCTCTTGAAAACGCCTCCCCTTTCTTTCCTTTTTTCTCCGCTTCCCCCGGAACTCTCTCCGTTCTCCAACCTTGTTTCGCGAGGCCATGAGGCCTTTTTGTGGCCGGTCGGTCGCGCCCGATGGACCTTGCCGTGGTCCGCCGATCGCCAACAGGCTCTACTTCCTTCTGCACCTCTGGCTTCCTCGTACGAGCGTCCCCGCTTTGCATCGCTTCTGCTTCCTCTTTCTCTGTCGCTTCCGCTTCCCCCTGTAAGCACCGTGAGGATTGAAGAGGATAGAGGGGGAAAATGACGTATGGGCTGGGCCAAGATTAAACAAAATAAGAAAAATGGGCCTGGGAAAGAAAGGATTGGAGAGGGCTCAAGCGGGGCGGGCCGGATCAAACCGGCTCGATTTTTTTTTTTTGATAACCCAGAGAACCCCCGCACGGCCGACAGCCGGGGAGTAAACCCTGGGGACGACACGTGCTAGCCACCACACATGTGCCACCGGTTAAGTCACCCTGCGACGCCCGAGATTCGAATACTCAACCTTTACAAGAGGAAGAGTGCGCGTTCCAGCAACGCCACTCAGGCGGGTGGTAACCGGCTCGATTCTTTCTCTCTTTTTTGAAATTTTTTTATTATTTTTATAAAGAAAAATATTTTCTAATAGACCCTATTAATGCGGATGCACCTAATACCTATATGTCATGCAATTTAATGAAAATATTTTTATTTAGGGGTTAAAAATTAATCCCTAATTTTCTATGCAATTAAACTATAAATGACAAGGCAAAATTTAGATGTCAACATCGTGCATTTTTTTTAGAAGGACTTATGGTTAAAGGACTCCTCGAGGTGAATACGCTCAAAACAAATACAGTTAATCTAGTGATTTTGGTGAGATTATTTGCAAAATACCTTTGAAGTTAAAAAAGGAAAAGAAAGACAAATCATAGTGTAATAGTTTCCCCCTCAGGTACTCCCTCATTTTTGTTCCTTTTTTTTTCCTAATTTTGTATTATCCTTATCACTTTTCTAAGGCCACGGGAGAAGACGGGGGAACGTCAACCGCGTAGATGGGGCAATCATGAGGGCAAAGCTGGCGCCAAAGGTGGCACAAGAGTTGTCGACCAAGAAAGCACAATCGGTAGGGGCAAAACCCATAAGAAGGGGCCCGACGAAATACATGGCCCCCGCCATCATAATCATCTTACGGCGGCCAAACTGGTCAGAGGCCATCGCCAATCCGAGGAACGTGAACATGCCCAAGTACCCATCAGAACATTTTGGATAATTTCACATCCATCTTTATATATGCCGCCGCTTCGCTCATGGCTGCTTAGACTATCAAAATTAAAAAAAAAATTAATAAGAAAAATGTTATTTATCATGACAATGTTTATAACTATATACAAGAAATTGAAAGAATAAAAATAAAAAAAAATTCCGTGAAGTTGCTTTGACTTTAACATTCTTTTTCAACTTCAAAGCTATTTTGCAAATAACTACACCAAAATTACTAAATCAATGGTGTCTAAGCAAATACGCCTTGAGCCAAAAGTCATTTTTCCAAAACTCAAGCTCAAGCAAATGTAGACTTAGTGAGTCCAAACTTTATGGACAACTGCAGAGGTGACTCTTCACATGCTTCACAATATTGAATGTACATTCTATATCGTGCGGTTACCGTGCACTTTTTCTAAAGGACTTATGGTTAAAGGACTCTTTAAGGTGTATATGCTCAAAGCAAATACCGTTAATTTAGTGATTTTGGTGTAGTTATTTGCTAAGTATCTTTGAAGTTAAAAAAGAAAAGAAAGACAAATCATGGTGTAGTTATTTCTCCCTCGGGTACTCCCTCATTTTTGTTTCTTTTTTTCCTAATTTTGTAACATCCTTATCACTTTTTTAAGCCCACGAGAGAAGATAGGAAAACCTCAACCGCATAGATGGGGGCAATCATAAGGGCAAAGCCGGTGTTGAAGGTGGCATAGGAGCGGCTGGACAAGAAAACAGAGTAGGTGGAGGCAAAACCCATAAGAAGGGGCCCAACGAAATACATAGCCCCGCCATCATAATCGTCTTGCGACGGTCAAACTGGTCAGAGATCCATCTAGCAGTCACAAATCTGAGGAATGTGAACACGCTCAAGTAGAACATCAAGATGCGCTTAAGATAATTTCATGTCCATTTTTATATATGTCGCTGTCCCACTCATTGCTGCTTGGACCGTCAAATTTAAAAATAATAATAATAAGAAAAATATTATTTATCATTGCAATGTTTATAACTATATACAAGAAATTGAAAGAATAAAAATAAAAAAATTCCACGAAGTTTCTTTGTCTTTAACTATCTTTTTCAACTTCAAAGCTATTTTGCAAAAAATTACACCAAAATCACTAAATCAACAATATTTACACCTTGAGCCAAAAGTCATTTCCCAAAACTCAAGCTCAAGCTAATGTAGACTTAGTGGGTCCAAACTTCATGAACAACCATAGGAGTGACTCTTCACATGCTTCACAATATTGAATGAAATTCCGTGCACGTACCGTGCACTTTTTCTAGAAAGATTTATGGTTAAAAGACTTCTCAAGGTGCAGTAGGAAGGGAAGAATGCTATCAAACACTGTGATAACCCACTAGCAAAAAAAGGTTGGACTTGCCCCAGGATTTGCACATTTTATGAGCCATGTAGAAAAGAGTATCTATGTGGGGTAGAAAGCAGTAGGGCCGCTTCAGTGCCAGGCGACAGACTTCCCCTCACTATTGTAAGAGAGAAAAAAGAAAGTGAAAGATCAATTCTGAAAGATCTTTCAAGGGAACCAATGAATTTACAAAATAAGTGCCAATGATAATTAGAGGTATCTATACATTCCAGCAATATGAAGGTAGAGAATCTGACACTAAATAGTCAGCATGTTAAATTAGTCATGATTTCATGAACTTTACATGAATGGGAGGACAAGATGTTCTCTAAGGAACGAGAGAACGGTGACTGTCATCACTCTGTTCAACGTCCACTTCTTCTATTTCGTTGACTCGAGCAGGAGCCAACACATCTTCAGCTTCGTCGTCCTCTCCTTCAAATAGCCGTAATAGGAATAGCGGGTAACCGTCATCTTCGCCAAATGGCTTTGACATCGACGAGCACACTAGCTGCTCAGACGTCTCCATGTCGTAGCACGATCCACGTGCACACGAGAACGAATCCATCACTACTCGGATCAAAATGCTGATAAACAACACATACCAGTGCAATCATGTTTAGTTTTAATTCCAATATACAATCCCAATAAGAATGATAAATGTCAATTCCCACCGGAGATTCGTGGAAGGATGCCAACACCCAACATTTGGAAAAAAGAGGTTTAAGAAAATAATAATTATTAGGAGTGATCAGTTTCCAATCCAGTCCGATCTAACCTAGGAATCAGGAATCGGACTAGGAGGACTAGTTCCCACTTTTCGAGATCGGGAACTGGACTGGTTCCACTTCACATATAATGCATATTAAGAGGAATTCGTAGTAACTGCTCTTCTTCTCACATTAAGACCTTCCTCTGTTGGGGGCATTTCATCTTCAACCTCTTGTCGGACGGGTTTTATGGGACTTCTTGTTACCAAGTGAAGTCCCTTTGTCGCTAATTCTAGCAAATTAAAGCTCAAAGTGGAACACCGCCAACCTAATTAATGCTACCGTGAGAGAAAAAAAAGTACTGAAACTTACTTGATTGTACAAATGCTTGCGTGGAATACAATCATCATTTGCGCGTGCTGCCATGTAATTACCAAAAACATTATTTTCTTTTATTTTAAAGACTCAGCTAAAAGATTTGATAGGCTTTTTAACTAAGAAAAGAAGATTCCTTCCCACTTCAATATCATTCAAAACCAAATTTTACAATTGTTTTTTTAGAAATTCAAATTCATAAATGACACATAGCGATGTAATTATTCTTTTAAGGGCAACTTTAACTATCACGAGCTATGCGGCACATGTGACAATGTTTTTGCCTAGCTAAACATTATCCACTTATGACACATAGCAACGAAATTATTTGAACTGAGTTGAATCATCGCAAATTCACAATTGCTTGAAATATAATCATCATTAATGTGCAATTCTTAGTAATACCAAAAATATTATTTTCCTCTCTCTTTTTTTTTTAAAAAAAGAGCTCAGTTTGTATTATAACTCGTTAAAAGAAGATTCTTGTCCACTTCATTCAAAATCAAAATTTTACAATTTTTAAAGAAAATATAAATTAATAAATGCCACGAAGCCATGTAATTTTTTTTTCATAGCAACTTATGTGATGACTTTTTCTCTTGTGAGCAACTAAACCATTTGACGAGAAAGCCCGTCTTATATCGATCAATATTTGACCCATGATTGCTAGTTGATATATTTCGCCAATCTTGATTAGGTGAATATCGAATCGATTAGCAAGATCGATAAGGGAATAAGATATTATGAGGATAAAAATTGTGGAATTGCAAAGTACAGGGGCCTTTCTAAAATAAATTTACAAAAATATAGGTCTGAAATTGCAATAAATGAAAGTTGAAAGAATTGATTTATATTGTCACTACAAAAAAATCGGATTTTTGCCACGAAAATTTTCCAACGAAAAATTTTCATCGCAAATTTGCGACAAATTTTCCAACGAAAAATTTTTCGTTGGAAATTTCCAACGAATTTTGCGACGAATTCAAAAAAATCGGTCTTGTTCGGCATTTTTTATATTCATTGGAAAATTCGTTGGAAATTTCCAACGAATTTTCCAACGAATTTTAATTTCCGGGGAATTTTTTCGTAGTGTACAATTTTCGTTGGAAAATTCGTTGGAAATTTCCAACGAATTTTCCAACGATTTAAAAAAAATCGATTTTGTTCAGCATTTTTTATATTCGTTGGAAAATTCGTTGGAAATTTCCAACGAATTTTCCAACGAATTTTAATTTCCGGGGAATTTTTTCGTAGTGTACAATTTTCGTTGGAAAATTCGTTGGAAATTTCCAACGAAAAAAATTCGTTGGAAATTTCCAACGAATTTTCCAACGATTTAAAAAAAATCGATTTATTCGGTATTTTTTATATTCGTTGGAAAATTCGTTGGAAATTTCCAACGAATTTTCCAACGAATTTTAATTTCCGGGGAATTTTTTCGTAGTGTACAATTTTCGTTGGAAAATTCGTTGGAAATTTCTTACGAATTTTTTTTTGGTTGGAAATTTCCAACGAAATTTCCAACGATTTCAAAAAAAAATCGGTTTATTCGGCATTTTTTATATTCGTTGGAAAATTCGTTGGAAATTTTCAACGAATTTTCCAACGAATTTTAATTTCCGGGGAATTTTTTCATAGTGTACAATTTTCGTTGGAAAATTCGTTGGAAATTTCCAACGAAATTTCCAACGATTTCAAAAAAAAATCGGTTTATTCGGTATTTTTATATTCGTTGGAAAATTCGTTGGAAATTTCCAACGAATTTTCCAACGAAATTTAATTTCCGGGGCATTTTTTCATAGTGTACAATTTTCGTTGGAAAATTCGTTAGAAATTTCCAACGAAAAAAAATTCGTTGGAAATTTCCAACGAAAAAAAAATTCGTTGGAAATTTCCAACGAAATTTCCAACGATTTAAAAAAAAATCGATTTATTCGGCATTTTTTATATTCGTTGGAAAATTCGTTGGAAATTTCCAACGAATTTTCCAACGAAATTTAATTTTCGGGGCATTTTTTCCTAGTGTACAATTTTCGTTGGAAAATTCGTTGGAAATTTCCAACGAAATTTCCAACGATTTCAAAAAAAATCGGTTTATTCGGCATTTTTTATATTCGTTGGAAATTTCCAACGAATTTTCCAACGAATTTTAATTTCCGGGGAATTTTTTCGTAGTGTACAATTTTCGTTGGAAAATTCGTTGGAAATTTTCAATGAATTTTCCAACAATTTCAAAAAAAAATTGGTTTATTCGGTATTTTTTATATTCGTTGGAAAATTCGTTGGAAATTTCCAACGAATTTTCCAACGAAATTTAATTTCCGGGGCATTTTTTCATGGTGTACAATTTTCGTTGGAAAATTCGTTGGAAATTTCCAACGATTTCAAAAAAAAATCGGTTTATTCGGCATTTTTTATATTCGTTGGAAAATTCGTTGGAAATTTCCAACGAAATTTCCAACGAATTTTAATTTTCCGGATAATTATTTTCGTGTGTGCAATTTTCGTTGCAAAATTCGTGAGAAATTTCCCACGAATTTTACAACGAAAACTACACTTCTTCCTTATTCATATTTTCGCGCTCAACTCCACACACACACACTCTCTCTCTCTCCTTTTCAACATTTCAATCTCTCTCTCTGCCTTCTCCCTCCGCCTCCCTCCTATGCTGAAGAAGGAAGAAGAACCGATCCTTCCTTCCTTCCTTCGTTCTTAGCTTTCACACACTCTTCTCTCTCTTTTCTCTTCTTTCTCTTTCTCTCTTTTTCTGTTTTTGATTCGTTCTGGGTTGTTGTCGAAGTCGTCGGAAACGTCACGGGAACAAGAAAATGCGCCAGCGCCGGCCGGCTCGCCTCCGCCTCCGCCGCCTGCCAGCTCCACCGCCCCTACTCCCTCAGCCCCGCCCCCCAGCACGCCTCCGCCGTCCGCCCCTCCTCCCAGCACGCCTCCGCCGTCCGCCCCTCCTCCAGCCACGCCTCCGCCGTCAACCCCCACTCCTTCTCCCCTTCCTCCTGCCGCTGCTCCTCCGCCGGCCACCCCGACTTCCCCGCCCCCGCCGCCGCCAGCGACGATCCGTTCTCCGCCTCCTCCGCCGAAGACACCGGGCCCGCCGCCAGGCGCGCCGCCTGCTCCCTCTCCTCCTCCGCCTCCGGCTCGGGCGAGCCTCGCCCGCGACGAGGCTGGGCCTCGCCGGCCATGGCGAGGGCCGAGCTCGCCAGCCATGGCGAGCTCGGCCCTCGCCGGCGGCGAGGGCGATTTGTTCAAAAAAAAAATTCGTTGGAAAAAAAATTTCCGACTAAAAAAAAACATTTGTAATTTTTTGGAAAAAAAATTCCCACGATTTTTGGACAAAAAAAAACATTTGTAATTTTTCCAACGAAAAATTTTTCGTTGGAAAAAAAATTTCCACCATTTTTGGACAAAAAATAATCATTTGTAATTTTTCCAACGAAAAATTTTTCGTTGGAAAAAAAATTTCCACCATTTTTGGACAAAAAATAATCATTTGTAATTTTTCCAACGAAAAATTTTTCGTTGGAAAAAAAATTCCCACGATTTTTCGACCAAAAAAAAACATTTTGTAATTTTTCCAACGAATTTAGCCACGAGTTTTCCAACGAAATAAAATTCGTCGCAAATTTCTAACGAAAATTAAAATTTTTCGTTGGAAAATTTTCCAACGACCTATTACCAACGAATTTTTTTTCGTTGGAAAATTCGTTGGAAATTCGTTTTCCAACGAATTTTTCCAAATTTTTCGTTGGAAATTTCGTCGGAAAAAATATATTTTTTTGTAGTGTGTAAAACAGGCCCACAATTCTCTAAGCCCAAAAACACTCCCTGGTCCGACCCGACTGTCCGGATCCGACCCAACTCAGATTGTACCCGAATTTCCCATTTCTTTTCTGATTTTATTTATTTATTTTTCTTTCTTTCTTCTTTTTCCCTTTTCTTTTAGTCTTCATCCCCCTACGTATCCCTTGCGACGTTCTCTCCTGAGAGCCTCCTTCTTCACGCCTTCACCAAAACTTTGACATTTTCTCAGGCACCGGAGCTCAGGTCACCGCCGAACCACTCCCCGTCGATCGGCTGCATCGAATCATCGCCGGCCACTAGTTGACCAATGGTTTCTACATCGCCGGACCAAGCAAGGGATCGTCAAAACTCTTCAATGATGTGCATGAAAACTCAAACAATTGTAGCATATAAAACACACACCTGCACATTGAGAAGCAGGCTCACCGGAGCAGCCTTTAACCGCGAGCAACTCCGGCAAGCGGAATGGATCTCCGATGAAAAGGCGTTCATCCATGGATGGCTCGGGAAAACGATTTTCATGCCACAAAATCGAAAGAAATCCAGAGTTAGTCACCAAACATCAATCTCAAAACGAATAAATCATAAATCGAAGATTCTATGGACTGATTTTGGTGACATTGGCTTTGGCATTCACTCAGGCATTTTGTCAAACAGATGGTAGGCAAGTTCAAACAAGGGCTTAATATCGAGAGTCGGTGCGATTTTTGACTCAAACGTGATATATAAAGATCTAAACGGCCATAATTCACCACAAATTTGTATCATTTTACAATGAAACACTAAAAATCATCACAGCTAGATTCGACGTTCTAAGCCTATGTTGTTTCATTGAGACATTTTATCGAGCTGGTGCTGTGCAACTAGAGTTGGGGTTTCAGATTCGAGTTGTATGCAATTTTCGACTTAGACGTAGTGTGTTACGCTCTGAAACAACTTTTTTAGTCATAAAATAGCCTTGGTTTGGAACAGATTCGTCGGTGGAGCTCGGTACCCTAATCTCGGCCAAAACAGGGGACTTCCGAGCGGTTTACTTGGTTTCGAACATGATGTTAACGACATGGCACCGAAATAAAAATACTTACTAGAAATAAAAAAAAATTATCCAAGATTTTCACACATTTTAAAACGAAACTACTCAAAATCTAATTTTTTTTAGCTTTTTCCTATTTTTTAAAATATTTTCTCGGAATTTTTATTTTTTTTTAAAAAAATTATTTGAAGATAGAGACTCGGGAGCCCGGTCCGAATATGGGCCGGAGAGGGCCTTCGGGTCTGGGTTACAAATGCAAGGAAAAGAAAAAGCCAAGAAATGAAGTGGGCTCATTTACTTGAGCCCAATCCGCTTCTAGCGAGAGACAAGCCCAAAAATCACCACTCCAAATCATGATTAGAAATAAGCCCAAATCCATTAAGGCCGATTTGAAACCCCAAAAAAAAAGTCAACAAAGCAAAAGGGAAGAAAGAAATGGAGAAGGGTTCCGGGCTTGGCCCAGCCGGGAGAGGCAAAAGGGGCCGAGCTGACCCGGTCCAACCAAACCGGGTCGAACCGGCCCGATTTTTTTTAATTCCTTTAAAATAATAAAAAAGAAAAATATGTTCTAATAGACCCTATTAATAGAAATACACCTAATACCTATATGCCATGTAATTTAATGAAAATATTTTTGTTTAGGGATTAAAAATTAATTCATAATTTTTGTGCAATTAAACCCTAAATGGATAGTTAAAATTCAAGTATCGACACTTCTTCAAACTCAACTTTCCCGCCCAAAGCCCCTCCGCTCTGTACCCCAAGGCCAAAAATACGACGACATTCTTTTGGTCAAAATTTGATTTTTCAATAAAATTTTATTTAAATTATATTAAAAACAAGCAAAAAAACAAAAAAAGGGAGGGAGGAAGAAGCAAGGGCTGCACTGCTGCCGCGATGGTGGGACGTGAGACTCAAAGCGGAGGTCAAGGGCAGGAGAAAGGGGTGAAGGTGTCTCTTATGCACCGTGCACGTACCGTGCACATTCTGTACACAAACTGTGTACTTACCGTGCACTTTTGATAGACTGAAGTAGCCTCGGTCTTTCTTTTGCTTCCCACTTCTCACTAAAGATATTCTTGTGTAAAAGCAAAAACAATGCAAGCAACTTGAGTTGAGTCCAGAATTGTTGTTACATTGATTTGCTCTTTGCACACTCAAGGATCAATAATGCTTCATTATTCGCTCCTCACCGTAGCTTCAGTCCTTTGCATCTCCAAATCATTTGCTGTGTTCCTCATGAACCTACCAAATAGCTATCCGATCTCGTCCAACGTTTTCCCATCATCTCGGGCATGATTATATAAAATACCAGACAACCGACAATGGCGATCCCCGAACAAAAAGGTAGCCCCACCGAGGATGATCGCTTTGAACATCAATAAGTATGTCAATGATAATACTACGCATACCCCTGTTTAAAGTAGAGGCCAATTGTGTACACCTGCACATACAACCTCAATGAGATGATCTCCGTGCAGTGCACATCCGTGATCGGCCCCAGCCTGATCGAGAAGAAGAGGACATAAAAAATTGCCGAGGCTTTGGCCATGTCCATTGCCCACAAGAGCTTCAAGCTGAGGGACACTCCAAGGGACACAGGTGACAAGAACACCCCGCCCATGCTGCACAGCAACAATGGCCACCACCTGACCCAATCAACGAGCAAGCTGGCAAGGCGGACCGCCATTATCTTCACTATGTCAATCACAATATTCACGACAACCTTTCCGACAGACGTGGTGATGCGGACCCTCTTCAAAACAGCTAAAGAGTGCCAAGTGTCCATACCACATGCCTGTTTGACGACCTGGATTCCAACAGCACATACGATCATATGCCCGAGGACTAGATTGGGTGGAGGAAATCCCGCCATACACCGGTGTTTTGCAATAGTTGATTCATTGGTGTTTTAAGCTTGCAGAAGAAAAATAAGTATTATTGATAAATTGATGACATAACAAGCATTTATTGCAATCAAAATTACCTAGCTACACTAAAAAAAAAAAAAAGAAGCCACGAAGAAGGGTGCATAGGTCTTCCTCTCAAATACTTTTTTTTATGGGTAAAAGAAAAGATTACTTTACACGTGCAATCCACGTGCTATACTCGTACAATCCACGTGCATGGAAAAGAAATGTATAAATCCTTCTTATTTTCATAATTAATCGATTTATATGAGAAAATGTCATATCCATAATATTTTTGAAAGGTATATTTGGAATATGGTAATGAATTTGATTCAAAATCATTTAAGTTTTTGTAATTAATTAATATTAATAGATGTTTTTCATCTGAATGTCTTTTTTCTTTAAATTATTATTTTACACTATACAAGAATGGTTGAACAGTCATTCAAACTGAATGAAAATGAGAGGCATCATATTAAAATCGTAGTGGATGGGAGAAGTTCTACAATCGCTAAAAGTAATGAAGAAGGGCCCTGAAAATAATTTTTAAGTCATGGAGTTCACAACCACTTTAAATGGGTTAGAGTGGTTTGAATGGTTGAATTGTGGTAAATGACAGACAACTGACAATGGCGATCCTCGGACAAAAAGGCAGCCCCATCGAGGATGATCGCTTTGAACATCAATAAGTATGTGTTTGATAATGCTATACTCACGCCTGTTTAAAGCCGAGGCCGATTGTGTGCGCTTGTGCACGCCACCTCAATGGGATGATCTCCGTGCAGTACACATCCATGATTGACCCCATCCCAATCGAGAAGAAGAGGACGTAAAAAATCGCCAAGGCTTTGGCCATGTCCACTGCCCACAAGAGCTTCAAGCTGAGGGACACTCCAAGGGACACGAGTGACAAGAACACAACAATGGCTGCTGCCCGTCCTGATCAACAAGCAAGCTGGCAAGGACGAAGACCATTATCTTCACTATGTCAATCACAATATTCGCGACAAGCTTTCCAGCAGACATGGTGATGTGAACCGTAGGGCTAAAGGGCGCCAAGGTGTCCACGCCACATGCATGTTGGATGACCTGGATTCCAACAGCATAGGAGTGTATGCCCAAGGGACCAAGTGGACGATATGTCGCCATACGCCAGCCGGTGTTATACAACAGTTGATTCATTGGTGTTTTAAGCTTGCGGAGGAAACATAAGTATTATCGACAAATTGATGTCATAACAAGCATTTATTGCAATCAAAATTACCTAACCACATCAAAAAATAAAAATAAAAAATAGAAGCCATGAAGAAGGGTGCGTTGGTCTCCCTCTCAAATACCTTTTTTTATAGGTAAAAGAAAAGATTATTTTACACGTGCAATTCACGTGCAATCCACATGCTATAGTGCAATCCACGTGTAAGGAAAAGAAATGTATAAATCCTTCGTATTTTCATAATTAATCGATTTATATGAGAAAAGGTCATATCTATATTGTTTTTTGTAATTAATATCTGAGAAAAGGTCATATTTATAATGAATTTGATTCAAAATCATTTAATTTTTTGTAATTAATTAATATTAATAGATCTTTTTAATCTGAATGTCTTCTTTTTTTTTTTTGCAGTATATGAGAATAGTTGAATGGTTATTCAAACTGAATGAGAATGAGAGGCATCATATTAAAATCATAGTGGATGGGAGAAGTTCTACAATCGTTAAAAGCAATGAAGAGGAGGCCTGAAAATATTTTTTAAGTCACAGAGTTCACAACCACTTTAAATGGGTTACCGTGGTTTGAATGGTTGAACTGTGGTAAATACCAATTCTATTTGGTTCTCTCACCGCTATAGTTCAAATTACTCAACTAGACAAGAATTACTTCTGGCTGCCAGTTGAATTGACTGGTCTAGTCCAGCTTGTAAAACAATGATTCCAATTAGGATCGTTAGTCTTTATTGGGATCAAATGTTCTGGTGACAGCAGAATCATAAGATTAGGGAAACTAATTGCTAGAAGTGAAATCATCCCACCTAGTTTGTCTGATAATGTATAGAAAATTGAGGTTAAATATATACCTAGCTTTCCATTAGAAGTGAAGCACAACAGTCATGGTTTTGAATTTCTCAGTGAAGCTAGATAACGTGAAAAAAAAGGGACTTTGATCATTATTGCCTGAAAGTTGATTAAATACGTGTACATTTTACTATGCATACTGTAGACTTATCTGAAGTCAAATTCATATTGCTAGAATTTAAATCTCTCATCTACAAGTACTTTTGACATATCAATCAAGATAAATGTAAAAGAGAAAAGTAAACGGGGTTTTTAATCCAACTTCATAGCAGACAACACTTAGTACCAATCTTTTTCAGAACCTCTAACATAATAAAATTTTACAATGTTGGGTACTTAATTGAACGTATATAAAGTTTTAGAACTGTACAGAAGTAGGAAGGAACCATCCCCTTGAGTAGAACATATGAAAACCCTCCCACCAACCAGCTGGGGCAACATCAAAAGAAATAAAGGTGAACTCACCAGGCCAAAGATTATGGATGGTTCATCCATGGTTTGATTAATGCCTTGACTTCAAGAAACATGGTGATGCACAGTACATCTCCTTGACAGATAGGCTTCATGTTTACTGTGGACATTGAGAGAAATAATGTATCATTAAGTCAACAATTTCCTTTATTGAGAGAAGAATGTGACGTACCTCTTTCTTGGAAGAAGGAAGAACATTAAATATCATAAAGTCAACATTTTCCTTTATGTCGGTATTAGATTGATTTGTGGTCAAGTGGTTGAATGGGTTGAAGTAACATTTGGCTCCTTTTTATTATTATGCTGGAGACATTTTTATACGAGTTTTGTTTTCTAGTTCATATGTTACGTCTACAGCTTATGTCCACAGACTCTAGACCGAATTCTTTCAGTCCGATGATATCATGGTACTTTATTAACTTATGTTATCTTTGTAGGCAATTCTATGTGCAGGTCTGTAGCCCAATGTGGCCTTCACCGAGCTAGGAATGGCTGGGGCAGCTCTCGGCAATCTTAACTGTCGGCTGGTCTGTCGTCCAAGGGTAGTCTAGCCTGGTATGTTGGAAGAAGAGAAGTTTACATACATCATACTTCCAACAACAGTAGCCTTCAATCATTTTAGTACCCATTTCTGGTCTTTCTTGAAAAGGATTGTGAAGTTGCAGCTAATCAATTGCATTGATGTTTTCTTAATCTTCTACCTTTGTATATGTTCCCCAAATTATAAAAATCTGTTCCAAGCTCAGCTCTATGACTTGTTGATACCATTTTTTTCTTTCTTCTGACCTCCCCTCTTAGTCCAACTGTCGACCTTTCCCCTGTTTTTTCTCCCCCGGCTTTTCTCTATTGTTGTTAAACCATGAAAACTAGGATCATAAGAAATGTCAACTCATTCTTTTTCTATATTGGTATGAATCGGACAACTGGAGAGGTTTGGTGATGAAACTAACTGGACATTCATTATTTTAAATGGGGATGTACGCATGATCTAGTTCACTCCATGTCAAATAAGGGGTTCAAGAGGGGGTCACAACGAGCAAATCGTAATTGTGGGGTAAGTACAGCACAAGTGCCATAATTTTTATACGGAGGATACTTAAGTGCCATAACTTTTTTTTTGCTCACTTGAGTGTCATAACTTTCAAAAAAATGATCGCTCAAGTGCCACTTACAAGCTGATCATGAGGACCCGAAACCGCGACTTTTTCGGTCGAACGGTGACCTTTCCGGCGAGGCGAGCACTACCAGCTAGAAGAGGGGGTATTGGCGAATCATTCCATGGCCTCTGTTCGTCTCGAAATTTCCGTTTTAGCCTCCGTTGACGAAGATAAAAATGTTTCGTAGTCACACAATTTATCGAGCTGATTTGTGTGACTACGA
Source organism: Syzygium jambos (assembly GCA_031216235.1). Lineage (NCBI taxonomy): Eukaryota > Viridiplantae > Streptophyta > Magnoliopsida > Myrtales > Myrtaceae > Syzygium > Syzygium jambos. The sequence continues at coordinate 7,755,278 of CM062228.1, forward strand.
AGCATTTTTACCTTTGTCAACGGAGACTAAAACGGAAATTTCGAAACGAACGAAGGCCATGGAATGATTCACTGACACCCCCTCTTCAAGCTGGTGGTGCTTGCTTCGTCGGAAAGGTCACCGTTCGATCGGAAAAGCTACGGTTTCGAGCCCTCACGACCAGCTTGTTAGAGAGGTTAGTCGCGAGGGCCCGAAACCGCGGCTTTTCCAGCCAAACGGCGACCTTCCCGGCAAGGCGAGCACCACTAGATTGAAGAGGGGGTGTCGGTGAACCATTTTATGGCCTCCGTTCATCTCGAAATTTCCGTTTTAACCTTCGTTGACGAAGGTAAAAATGCTTCGTAGTCACACATTTATCGATCCAATTTGTGTGACTACGAAGTATTTTTACCTTAGTCAACGGAAGCTAAAATGGAAATTTCGAGACGAACGGAGGCCATGGAATGATTCATCGACACCCCCCTCTTCAAGCTGGTGGTGCTCGCCTCGCCGGGAAGGTCACCGTTCGATTGGAAAAGCCGCGGTTTCGGGCCCTCACGATCAGCTCATAAGTGGCACTTGAGTGATCATTTTTTTGAAAGTTATGGCACTCAAGTGAGCCAAAAAAAAGTTATAACACTTAAGTGTCCTCCGTACAAAAGTTATGGCACTTGCATTGTACTTATCCCCGTAATTGTTAAAATCTTTATTGGGAAAGGCTGGTAGCTGTTAATGAAGATGAAACAAACCAGCCTTCACAATTTTCTGATTTCGCAGAGAGAGATGGAATAGAAGACTTGAAAATATTAACCTTAGAAAAAAAACTGTCCAGAACAAGCTTAATAGGAACCTGTTTTTAACTGCACACTAACGTGCAAAAACTGACTTAAAAAAAACTAACTTGTTCCACTTCCTAGAAAATAGCTAATAAAGTAACTGTCTAACAAATCAAACTTGACAGCAAAATAGAAAAGACTAAAAACGACAAGAAAAACAACAGCAGCACTGGGACACAGCTCCAACAAACTCCTCCTTGGATCAGTTGCTGCTGCAAACTCCAATTTTCGCCCTTAACAGCTCAAATCTTTCAACTTGAAGTGGCTTTGTGAACATGTCTGCAAGCTGATCTTCTGATCTACAATAAACCAACTTAACTTCACCACTTTGTTGCACTTCTCGCAGAAAGAAGAATTTGATCTTAAAATGCTTGGTTTTGCCATGGAAAACTGGATTCTGTGATATTGCTAAAGCAGCCTGATTGTCCACATAAACTTCAATGCAATCACAAGAACTCAACCACAAATCCTTCATTATCTTCTTCAACCACAAAACTTGATTTGCAGCTGCAGTAGCTGCTATAAACTCAGCCTCTGCAGTGGACTGAGCTACAATCTCCTGCTTTTTGGAACAACATGAGAAACAAGCAGAACCAAGAGTGAAGCAGTACCCAGATGTACTCTTCATGTCATCTACTGAGCCAGCCCAGTCACTATCAGAAAAACCCTGCAACTTAAACTTCTGGCCTTTCCTAAACTTCACACCAAAGAACAATGTTCCTTTGATGTATCTCAAGACCCTTTTTGCAGCGACCAAATGTAACTGACTAGGACTACTCATGAACCTGGATAAAACACTTACAGCAAATAAAATATCTGGTCTAGTTGCTGTGAGATACATGAGACATCCAATTAAGCTTCTATACATTGAAGCATCTACCGCTTCTGTTCCATCATTCTTTTGTAGCTTCTCCTTAGCAGTTATAGGAGTGCTGACACTTCTACAATCTTCCATCTGAAACTTCTTCAAAATTTCCTTCATGTATTTCTTTTGGCAAATGAAAATCTCATATGAAGTTTGTTTTATTTCCAAACCTAGGAAATAAGCCATCTTTCCCAAGTCTGACATCTCAAAAGCTGCAAATAGACCTTGCTTCACCCTCTCTATCAGTTCCACATCATTCCTTGTCACCAACAAATCATCTACATAGAGTGACAGAATTATAACACTATGATTCACCTTCTTGACATAAAGAGTGAACTCACTCAAGCTTCTTACAAAGCCAAAATCTTGCAAATATCTGTCTATCTTTCCATACCAAGCTCTTGGAGCCTGCTTCAGTCCATATAGAGCTTTTCTCAATCTGTATACCTTCTCTTCTTGCCCTTTGACACTGAAGCCTTCAGGTTGTTCAACAAAAATCTCCTCTTCGAGCTTTCCATTCAGAAATGCAGACTTGACATCTAGCTGAAATATAGGCCACCCCTTCTCTGCTGCAATAGCTAATAGTAGCCTGATTGTATCAAGTCTTGCAACAGGCGCAAAAGTTTCAGAATAATCTACTCCCCATATCTGAGCATAGCCTTTCACAACTAGTCTAGCTTTGTGTTTATTGACAGAACCATCAGGATTAAGTTTTGTTCTGAACACCCACTTAACCCCAATCACATTCTTGTCAGATGGTCTGTCAACAAGCTCCCATGTGTCGTTTTTCTGAATCATTGTCAACTCCTCCTGTATTGCTGCAATCCACTTTTGATCCTCCTTAGCTTCCACAAAATTAGCTGGTTCAAACACTGCCACATTGCTTCTTTCATAAACTTCAGCAAGTGACCTTATGCCTCTTACTGGCATATCATCCATAGTATCTTCCAATCCATTCACAACTTCATCAACCTGTGCAGTTGTTGCAGGTTGTTGTTCTGCAGATTTCTTCTGTTCTGCATTCTTTTCTTCCATCCAATTCCACTCATCTTCCTCTAGAAAAACAACATCTCTACTCACAGTCACCTTCCCTGTCATAGGCTGAAAAATCCTATAAGCCTTTGAATGTAGACTGTATCCAATGAAAACTCCAGGCTTAGTTCTTTGATCCAGCTTGTCCCTCTTGACCTGAGGAACATGCGTATAACACAAACACCCAAAAACTTTTAAATTCTTTACATAAGGTTTAACACCATACCAGGCTTCAAAAGGTGTTGACCTCTCTAAGGCCTTTATGGGCAATCTATTCAACAAGAACACTGCAGTACTAGCTGCCTCAGCCCAGAACTTCTTAGGTAACATCTTCTCCTGCATCATACATCTGACCATTTCCATAATGCTTCTGTTTTTCCTCTCACTGACCCCATTCTGTTGAGGTGAATAGGGGGCAGTGAACTGCTGCATAATGCCTGCTTCCTCACAATTTAACTTAAACTTGTGAGCAGTATACTCAGAACCATTATCAGACCTGAGCATTTTGATTTTCTTCCCACTTTGATTCTCAACTAAGGCTTTGAACTTCACAAACACATCAGAAACTTCAGACTTGGTTTGCAGAAAGTAAATCCAGCTCATCCTAGTCATGTCATCTGTGAAAGTAATGAAATACCTGCTACCATTGAGAGATGACTCTGACATAGGTCCACATAAGTCTGTGTGGACTAATTGCAACTTCTCACATGCTCTCCAGCCTCCTCCTTTGAAAGGAAATCTGGCTTGCTTGCCAAGAAGACAAGTTCTGCACTATGGAAATTCCTTCTCCAAACTTGGCAAATCATCTGCCAAGCTATTCCTCTGCATAAACAACATGTTCTTCCAGTGAACATGTCCAAGCCTTTTATGCCATAGCTCTGCATTTTCTTCTTTGCACTTCAAATCCATTTGTTGCATTTCATGTGGCTTGAACAGGAAGCACTTGTCCTTCATTGGCATTCTCAACACTTCCTTGCTATTTGCATTATCAATAAGGCATTCCTTTCGTTCAAACTTCACCTTATAGCCCCTCTCAACTAATTGATCAACACTCAACAGATTCTGGTCAATTTTTGGCACAAAGAGAACATCACTAATCAGCTTCACCTCCTGATTTCCTTCAATAGCCACTGTACCCTTTCCTTGCACTTCGATATACTGTCCATTGCCAATTCTGACTTTGGACCTGACTGACCTGTCTATACTCCTAAACAGCTTCAAATTGCCAGTCATATGATTGGTACAGTCACTATCCACCAGCCATGCATCATTCTCAACAGGAGAACCAGAATAGGAAGCCACAAACAAGCATTCTTCCTCAGTTTCATTCACTGCTATCTGTGCTTCTCCTGTTTGTTGGTGATTGTTCTCTTTGCAGATTGCTTCCATGTGACCCATCTTGTGACATCTTCTGCACTTAGCATCAGGCCTACTCCAGCATCTAAAAGACTGATGAGTAGTTCCACCACAGTGTTGACAAGGCTTCTTGTTCTTCTTCCATTTGCCAGACCCACTAGGACTTCCTTCTTTCGCTGCAAACTTGGAGTCACCTACATTTCCTTTTGACTGATTCCATTTCTTCCCTTTGCCTCCATCATTGAACTTCAATTTAGCTTGCAGTGCACCCTCTACAGGCTCTTCTCTTCTCATCAGTCTTCTTTGCTCCTGTGCTTGCAGGGCACTTAACAATTCTGCAAGCTTTATGTCAGCTAAATCTCTTGTATTTTCCAGAGAAGCTATGGTGGCTTCAAACTTCTCTGGAAGAGACACCAGGATCTTCTGAACTAGCCTTTCATCCTTCAAGTCAGTCCCTAAAACTCTGATCTTTTCAGCTATCCCAATCAGCCTATCAGAGTATTCCTTCACTGACTATGAATCCTTCATCTGCTGTCTCTCAAACTTTCTTAAGAGATTCAGCACCTTCATGCTTCTTATCTTCTCATCTCCCTCGTATTCATCCTTCAAGCAATCCCATATTGCCTTTGCAGAATCACATCTCATGATCCTTGTGAAAATAAGGGGTGAGACAGCAGCATACAGGCAAGACTTTGCCTTGGCCTTTCTTGTGGTTCTCTCTTTATGGAACTTTATCTGATTCAAGGTCGGATTGTTTGGAAGTGGAGCAATTTCATAATCATTCTCCACAGCTTCCCACAAATCATGACCCTCCAAGAATGCTGTCATCTTGACAGCCCAAGCTTGATAATTTTCCCCAGTAAAGACTGGAGCAGCCATTGCAGAGAATCCACTTGATCTTGCCTCCATCAGCTTTGTCTTTGCAGGCTCGCTTACCCTCACTTCGCAGTCCCTCAAGATTCCACAGAAGCTCTGATACCAATTGTTAATGAAGATGAAACAAACCAGCCTTCACAATTTTTTGATTTCGCAGAGAGAGATGGAATAGAAGACTTGAAAATATTAACCTTAGAAAAAAAACTGTCCAAAACAAGCTTAATAGGAACCTGTTTTTAACTGCACACTAACGTGCAAAAACTGACTTAAAAAAAACTAACTTGTTCCACTTCCTAGAAAATAGCTAATAAAGTAACTGTCTAACAAATCAAACTTGACAGCAAAATAGAAAAGACTAAAAACGACAAGAAAAACAACAGCAACACTGGGACACAGCTCCAACAGTAGCAAGAGCTGAAAATGTTGCCTCCAACCTCGAATTGCACTAAATTCCTGATCTACTTGTATACTTGATAAGGACGACTACAAATTTTTCTGGGCACACTGATCTAGCTAGAATTTTGTATTATTGGTTAGACAAATAATTATTTATTGACTCGAAGGAATTCAATTTGTCTAGCGGTACTTTCTGGCAGCACATAATCTGATGCCTAAATTAGGTCCCGGAGTTTTAGGTGTCACAAGAATCAGTTTCCATGTTGGCATTGCTCTACTTTGCCATAAACCTCATAGAATAACCGTTTCATGACGGAGAGTTTGCTCAGTTTGTTTCTCTGGTTAGTGGGTGAAGCTTTCTATTTGTCTGATAAGAATAAGCTAATATAGACTGCTCTTTCTTGAATTGACAACGATAGATTGACACATTTGAAACCTGGAGTTTATCTGGTTTTAATTATCAAGAAAGAGCTGAAATTATTGAGTGTTATATTACTGTTTACACACTCGCACGATCATTTCGGGTTCTTTTTTATCTTTTCAACATGTGATTAGCCCCCGATACGAATGTTAAGAAAATGATAAAGCATGGAGGACCTCCATCACGTGAAACTGGTGAAGAAGAAGTGTCTGGAAGGAGGTGCATTCTGGGTTCATGAGCATAGTGGTGTCTCCTTTCGTTACTGGTATGATTGGTCACTTAATGATAATCATATCTGAACATCATCGTTTCTCGCGTCTTTGGAATTGTGTAGTTGCTTAACTAGGTCTTTCTATTGCCTTTTGTTCCTGGGTTACCCTTTAAAAGATCAATGAAGGTCATCAAAATATTGTTTTCCTCACGCGAAGGTCGTTTAACAGGAAAGAACTGTCTGTTGTTTATACTCACGCATGTAGTTCTTGATCAGACATCAGTCCTGTGTACTTACTGCTCTTTAAGTAATAGGAAAGAGGGAACAGAATCTCTGACCCCATACATGTCAATTGTTCTCAGATCGAAGAAATTATTTCTGAACTTTTAAGCCCCAAAGCTATTAGAAAGCTTTTTCTGCATTGGAAGCACCGTAAGTCATTAAATTGAGTATAGCAGGTCAATCAGCCTGAGATATTTAAAGTCATATTCACATAATTGGTGTAATTCCACTACAAGACACTTTCTCCTAAGCCACACTCTAGAGTGAGTGATGAAGCTGTGGTTTCCAATGTATGGTTTGCTTATGTTGTGGGGTGAATGAGGGGTGCTCCTTGCCTCCTCCAGTTTGCATGCATACTGAATTTTCTCCTCCTAGTGCTGGTATGAAAAACAAAATGCCTGATTCAAGAAGAATGTTTTCTGCCGAAATTCAAATGCTACCATTGGTTTCTGGTCTTTAGCTTGTTTTCTGATATGTATTAGCTATGTAAGGTGTTGAAAATCTGATGAACAATTATGAAAATGACCTGTATTGATTGTTGATTTAAGTGCTCAGTTTGTTGTTTTTCCCTTATCAATATGAGAATTGATTTAATAGGATTAAAGCACCTCTTATGTGCACATAATGCGTGGAAAAGGAACATTAGCAGCAAGTAAATAGGATTCAAAGATCAGAAAGTTGAGACAACAAGAAACCAAACAAAAACAGTAATTTGCTTTTGAGGATGAACTGGTTATTGTCTCGAAGAATCTTCTAATTGTTTCCTATGCAAGGTCGATTTGATGGAAACCCAGGATAGGTGTTCGTATTTTTTCATTGACAAATCATCCTTTTCCTACCCAGCTTTTCAACGATGCTTTAACTGATTTCTTACGGATTTCTTGAACTGTCTAGTTGTTGTATTTGACAGGAAAAATTCAGATATCAGCGATCTTATGTCTGGCTCCTGAAAATGGTGATTTTGATGGATTTCCATGTGACATGAAGGATGTAATTAATTCTTATCAGTTGAGTCCTTTTGTGGCAAAAGTGGGTTATTTTCTTGTTAGCATTTCATGTTGATTTTCCCATATTTTACATTATCTTCAATAACTTGTAGAGAGAATCATATGCAGTTTTGACCAGTTATGGTATCCATTACTTTCGGAGCATCTTACGTTACCATTAACTGCCGGCACATTTGACATCTGTTCATGCCTCTTCTCTTCTCACATTTTGCAAGTTATGGAAAAATTTTATTTCGCGAATTCTCCCTCAATTATGTTTTGAAGGGACATCTCATTTAAGTAACTAATGCATATCCGTTGATAAGTCTGCATCGAACTGTCATTTAGCTGAAAAGAGTTTGTTCGCAATGATCTCCTTTCTGCTGCTTTAGGAGGTATAGTTGTGTTTATGACTGAGAAAAGGAAAAAGTTCAATCTTTCTTATAATTACGGATTACATCAATATATATAGTGCGAGTATTAGGGCTCACTAACAATGAAAAGACTAAACTACCCTTTAACACTCCCCCTCAAGTTGGGGCATAAATATCAAAGAGCCCCAACTTGTTACATAAAGTAGTCACTCTACTACCCCGCAATGACTTAGTGAAAATATCAGCAAGTTGGTCTTCAGTCCGTGTGTATTGAAGTGTTATGTCCTTGTTCTGAATCTTTTCTCGCACAAAATGGCAATCTACTTCAATGTGCTTCGTGCGCTCATGAAAAACTGGATTTGAAGCGATATGCATAGCAGATTGATTATCACAACACAGAACTGAGGAAGTTGAAGATGGCATGCTAAGTTCGGATAACAACATCCTCAACCAAAGTAACTCACTAGTTACATGAGCCATGGCCCGATATTCTGCCTCTGCACTTGATCGAGAAACTACCTGTTGTTTCTTACTTTTCCAACTCACAAGATTGCCTCCCAAGAGCACACAATAGCCAGAAGTTGATCTCCTATCAATAGGACATCCGGCCCAATCAGCATCAGAGTAGCCAGTAACACTAAGATGTCCATGATTCTTGAACAGGATCCCTTTACCTGGTGCTCCCTTTAAGTACTTAACAACACGTAGTACTGCCTCCCAATGTGTAGTACGAGGAGCACTCATAAATTGACTAATCACACTAACGGCAAAAGAAATATCTGGTCGAGTGACAGTTAAATAGTTGAGCTTTCCCACTAACCTTCGATACCTACTGGGATCATGAAGTAGGTCCCCATGTTCTGCATCAAGTTTCACATTAGGATCCATTGGAGTATCGACAGGCTTAGCTCCCAGAAAACCAACCTCACTGAGGATATCCAGAACATATTTTCGCTGTGATAATGAGATACCATCACGTGAGTAGGCCACCTCAATGCCCAAGAAATACCGTAGACAACCCATATCTTTTGTATTGAACTCTGCCTGTAAAAACTGTTTCAACTTTTGTATGCCTAGAGAATCACTACCGGTGATGATAATATCGTCCACATACACAATTAGGAGAACACACCCCGCAGAAGAAGTGGAACTAAACACAGAATGATCCACAGTGCAACGCCGCAAACCAAACCGAATAACTGCATCACTGAAACGACCAAACCAAGCACGAGGAGACTGTTTCAACCCATATAATGCTTTGCGTAGGCGACAAACACTAGTAGACTCCCCCTGAGCAACAAAACCTGGAGGTTGCTCCATATATACCTCCTCTGCCAAGTCGCCATGAAGAAAGGCATTCTTGACATCAAGCTGATGGAGAGTCCAGCCATATCGGACAGCAAGAGAAATGAAAACACGAATAGAATGTATCTTTGCAACAGGAGAAAACGTGTCATCATAATCAATTCCATAAGTCTGAGTGTAACCTTTGGCAACCAAACGTGCCTTCAGACGCTCAATAGAACCATCTGGTTGAAACTTCACTGTGAAAACCCAACGACACCCTACAACCTGTTTGCCAGCAGGTAATGGTGTAAGATGCCATGTCCCATTATGTTGTAGCGCCTGCATTTCATCTTCCATAGCTCGCCGCCAACCTGGATGAGCAAGAGCCTCTACAACAGTACTTGGCACAAACACTTCAGATAAAGAAGCAACAAACGAGGAATATGTAGGAGAAAGATAATCGTAGGATAAAACTTGAGAAAGAGGGTGACGAGTACGTGTATGACAAGACAAACCAGTATAGGGGGCAAACCGGGAATTGGGTTGACCAACACAAGAACGCGTACCTTTGCGCAATGCAATAGGAATATCAGTAGTGGGATCAGGCTCAGAAGAAACTGGCGGATCAGAGGCCGAGGCATAAATTGGTGGAGAATCATGCATATCCAATGCAGGTGATGACTGTACTACCTCACGTTGAACAATACGACGCCGTTGATAAGTCTTGTCGGCAAACTGAAAATCTGGCGACGTTCTAGGTATGCTAGACAAGGGGATAGGTGGCAGGGGGGCCATGTCCGAGGACAATGCATCTTCATAAGGAGACACCGGTTGAGTAGAAGAAGAGTAATATGATTGATCCTCGAAAAAGGTTACATCTGCCGAAATATACAACCGCCGACTAACCGGATTATAACACTTGTACCCTTTTTGAGTTCGAGAGTACCCAAGAAATACACACTTGTCAGCCCGTGGATCGAGCTTATCATGACCAGGAGCAAGATGATGCACAAAACAAACACAACCAAACACACGCAGTGGTAAAGAAAAAAGTGGACTCACAGGATGGAGAGTAGAGAAAGGTATCCCTCCACGAAGCACAGAGGATGGGAGACGATTTATGAGATAGCATGATGTAAGAATAGCATGCCCCCAGAACATTTTAGGGAGGTTCATATGAAAAAGTAGACAGCGAGCAACATCTAAAAGATGGCGATTTTTTCGTTCTGCCACCCCATTCTGCTGGGGAGTATAGGGACAAGAGGTCTGATGCAGAATCCCATGAGATGTAAGAAATGGCTGAAAACCAGAGGAAACAGCCATATATTCTTTGGCATTATCGGAGCGCAAACATTTAACAGAAACATGATACTGATTGAGAATTTCAAAGTAAAACATACGAAAACTAGAAAAAACTTCAGTTCGATCTTTTATTAAATATAACCACGTTACACGAGAATAATCATCTACGAATGTAACAAAATACTTATAACCAGATATATCACTGACACGACATGGTCCCCAAACATCAGAATGGACCAACTCAAAAGGACTTGACACACGACTCTGGACACGGGAAGGGAAAGATACTCGATGATGTTTGCCAAATTGACAAGCATCACACTGGATAGGACTCCTAAACGATGAAACATTAGAAAAATGACGAAGTATGTCAGGCGGTGGATGACCCATACGACAATGCATCTTAAAGAAGTCAGAGGCGGTACTCTTCTGAACGGCGGCAGCAATAAGATCTTTGTTTAGGTAGTACAGCCCATTGGACTCATGCCCTCCACCAATCATCCGTCAGGTCCTCAGATCCTGAAAGACACAACCAGTGGAGGTAAATGTCACAGAGCAATTCAAATCTTTGGTAAGGGAACTAACGGAAAGCAAGTTATATGGAAAAGTTGGTAAATGGTAAACAGATGAAAGAGAAAGAGAGGGACCCAAGGTTACATTCCCTTGGCCAGTAATGTGGGATTGTGAACCATCGGCAAGTGTAACAGAACTAAGTGACATGGAGGTGATACCAGATAATAAATTATAATTACCGGTCATATGATTTGTAGCACCTGAGTCTACGACCCACGAAGTGGGCGCAGAAGAGAGTAAACAAGACGAACTACCTGAAGAAGTCTGTGCCAAAGTAGCAGTAGGAGCTGAGGAATCTTCCACCTGGTGGGAACGTACTAAGGACTCATACTCAGCACGAGACAACATAATGGTGTTAGGCAGTTCTCGTGACTGATCAGGAACCTTCTGCACTGGAGACTCACCTACATCAGCATAAGCAGCCTGTGGACGAAGCTCGGGATGTAAAGTGTAGCAATAATTCTCAGTATGGACAGCTCTTTGACAATGGTTGCAATACCGTGAACTTCCAGTACTCCTACCACCATCTCGGCCACGACCAGGAGAAAAAACAGATCTACCACGACCACGAGGACCACGCCCTCGGCCTCCACGACCACTAGATGACTGAGAAACCATAGCATTTGCTACTGGTGCAGAATAGAGTGCAGATGATGAAGTAGGCATGTATCGAAGGACCCGAGAAAAGACCTCATCAACTGATGGAAGAATACTCTGAGAAGTAATCTGCTGTCGAAGAGAAGAATGAGTAGGACCAAGCCCTCGGAGAAATAACATAACTCTCATATCTTCCTGACGCTTGGCCAACTCTCTAACGTCATCAGTAACAGGCAAATAAGTGTCCAGTCTCTCGCAAAGAGTGGTAAACCTAGAATAGTAATCAGATATAGACATATCTCCTGCACGTAGATCAAATAACTCTTCCCAAACATCACAAACACGAGTCATGTTATCTCTTCCTGAAAACATAAGAGCACACTTGTCCCAAATGGCTTTGGCTGATGTACACCGCATAAACTGAGGACTAATCTTGGAATCCATAGTATTCCATAACAATGTCCGAATGGCAGCATCGCCAGAGCGCCAATCATCTAGCTTTGCTTTATCCGAAGGTGGAGGTGAAGTCAGATAACTCAACTGCTTGGTAGCCAACAAATACGTCTCAACCGCCATAGACCAAGAAGGGTAATTGGTCCCATCTAGTTTGACAGAGCTCAACTTCAGATTTGTAAGACTCGTATCCATACTCACACTTGATTCAGGGTTTCTAGCCATGCGAAAAATTTAGTGGAAAATTGAAAACACTATCATATATATGTAGCTGTGCATGAGTGGGGCACTAATACACCAAACCATCAAATTCGCAGATGCATGTCAGGAAGAGGTCCTAGCCGACTGTTGCACACCTTGTCTGACTCTTTTCCCAAAATCACGAAGTTTCCCATTTAATCTAAAAAAAAAAACTGAACAGAACTCCACCAACAGAACGGAACAATGCCAATGAATTTGCCTCAAGAATTCCCGACAAATAGCAGAAGACAACAACGCCCATGAATTTTCCTCGAGAATTTGAAACCTGCCTATTTTCCCAAAAGCAACTTCGATTCCTTCTCCAATTTCCAAAATCAGCTTCAATTCAGAATCTGCTCTCTCTCCCCATTGACTACCAAGTCAATTCCTACGGCCTTGGATAACAATTAACTCCTAATCTTGGCCATGGATCACAATTGAGACAAACAATACACTCTAATGCAAGAAAGAGAACTTTACCATTGGATGTGCATATCAAGTACGACGGTTTTGACGCGACCTAGCGTGACGCGGGACTCGCGCAAAAAGGGTGCGCAACCCGCGCGAGGAAGACGCGCGAGAGGCGATGCACAAGAGGAAGAGACAGGCAAGCTATTCCGGCAAGGGGTCAATGGCGGCGAGTCGTTGCTTCGTCAACTAGGGTTAAAAAAAAACGGCTCTGATACCATGAGAAAAGAAAAAAGTTCAATCTTTCTTATAATTACGGATTACATCAATATATATAGTGCGAGTATTAGGGCTCACTAACAATGAAAAGACTAAACTACCCTTTAACAATGACCAAAGTGGACAATTATGGGCTTCGCTTGGGAATTTCTTTTGGTCTTTGTAGTTTTTTTTCCAATGCTTTATAGGTTATTATGCCATAGAGGGCTTCTTGGTATTGGTTGTCATATACTAATATTGTTTGCTCTATTATTTCCGCATCCAGTGAATTGTACTTTCAAGTGAATGAATAGTTGGAACATCTTTACTGGTTCATCGTTATAAAGAAACAGTAAATACCTGCATTGTCAATGGCATTAGATACTGTAACATAGCACTTCAGTGACTGGATAGGATATCACTGTATATGTAGATCAATTTGGCTTTCAAACCTAAACGAAATTTCCATCTCTTGAATAATGTCATTTTTCTATTTCATCACTTAAATTGTTTTTTTTTTAAGTTCATTATTGCATGAAAAGAAGCCATGTTTATAGTCTGGAATAAAGACAGTTTAGGATATACCATATCCTATCTAATGTTAGGTAAAAGTGTGAATCCTTCTCAAATTTTTCAAAGTGCACAGATTATTTGATATCAGGAAAGTCTATTAGTAGTAAATAAAATTTTAATGCTTTATCTGCTGCATATCATGCTTTTCTCAATCTGTATATATTTGTAATTCAAACATGCTTGTAAGAAGATATACTACATAAGAACTCCTGTAACATGTAGCTTGAAATGGCGTTGTTTCACTTCATTATGCCATGGCAAAGTGGGATTTTGTACTTTGTACTTATTCGTGCTAATTTGCAATAGGTCTACAAATATGCTGCATCGTCAAAGGAAGAGTGGGTAGAACAGTGCAAGCTATGGCCCACCTCATACCATCCACCAACCTAGTACGTCTCTTTTAAATTTTCCCATCAGTAACGGTAATGCAAGTTCATGTATTAAGATCAACATTTTGCCATAATGTTTGAGGACATGTTTGCGGGCTTAGGGTATTTGCATGAGCATATGCAGATGTCTCTGATTCTAATGTTGTGTCAAACTAAGTAGCAGGTTAAGGTGGTTTTTCCGGGATAACTTTCTTATGAATTTCAAGAATCTCTTGGGCAGCTTTTGGTGTTCATTTTATACTTTTTCCCTCATAAATAATTTATTTCCAAGTGGATAAGTTGGAGGTTGGAGTCTGAAAACCAAGGACTTACAATAAGTTGCAGTTTGAGTGCCCATCTCAAATTTGATAAGCTTTGTTTTTAAAAATTTATGATGTGATTGATTTTACTTCGTTCAGCTGAGTTATATCAGTTTTGGTTGCATCTGGACAGAGAGGAGTTTTGGGTCATAGATAAAAGAGAGAAGTTACTCTCAAGGAATAAAAGATCAAGCCATCTCTATCATGCATAATGGTTGCTAATGAATCGTGACTATATAGACCATTGGTTGACTAGTTGGTTGGACCTCTTTTAAAGGCACTAGGCCAGGTTTAAGTCTTATTATTCTCCTCTCTCACCTTTTGGAATCAAACTTAAGCTTCACCACTTTGCATAAAGCAATTCAATGGAGTTTGTGCAAATCTTCGTTCTTTTTTTTCACATTTCCTAATTTTACTTCTTCTCAATGATCACAAGGAACTATCTGTTCCTCTATATTCATGTGTATTATGTGCAGTTCTGTCAATACCGATACATTCTCTTGACTTCTGATTTTCCACATATCAGCAATATCAGTGGCAGAACTGGGTTTAGTGAAGAAGACTCACGATCAGTTGTAAGTTTTATGAACTATGCTCTGGAATTGGCGAAATCTCATGGTAATGTGGTAAGTGTTCGGGTATGACATTAACTTGCGATTAATGAATACAACTTTGTTTGATTTCTTCAACTTTGCATCTAATTATATCTCAGACTAGTGTACATGCTTGATGAGTATCATTTCTAACTGCTCGTGTTTGCACTTTCAATATTTTGCCCATCAAGCCTTCGAGGGTTCACCATAGCTTGCATTGGCTCATGGGAATCATTTTGGGTTCAGTAACAGGAAGTGAGATTTTCCTGTTGTAATTAACGTGACAGGAAAGTGAAGTTTTTATGTGAAAGTCATATTTATTGACTTTTGTACCAAAATACAAGAAATCTGTTCTATAATAGGGGAAAACAATCTAATCATTTCGAAGGTTGGGTCCTTTAGACAGTTATCCCTTAAAATGTTCATGCATAGACATAGTAAAATAGAGGTTTCGGGAAGGAATTGTAGCACTTAATGTTGCTCCCCAGTTGTGCGTCCAATTTTTTATATATGCTGGTGTATGCACTTCTTATGTTGTGGAAATTGCGCAAATTTTGCTTTTGTTACACCCTTCTCTTGTCTACAGGTGGTCAATGCTGCAGCCATTGTAGATCATCTGTCTAATCGAGTGATTGCAAGGGCATGTGATGAAGTCTGCTCTTGGCATACTCCAAAAACAGAAGTTGGTGCTGAATTTAGTAGTTCCACCAAAACTTCTGCTGACATGACTGGATGGATAAAACATGAATTAGGTCTTCAGCGTTGTTCCTTGGGTGGGCCAGAGCAAGTTGAGACATCCATTTCTTGTCTTCATCCTCGGTGGTGGGTAGATGAACGGACTCGCAGGAGCTCTTCTTTTTGGCACCCGTTGCAACATGCTGCTATAGTGGCCATTGAATCATCTGCTGCCAGGGACAGATGCTTATTCCCTGATGTGAGATACAAAGATGAAGCTACCAAAGAGGAGTGTATTCTATCTCCTGTAAAGTCTCAAGCAAAAAGACGGAAAACTGATAGCACTGACGTAAGCTTTTCCTTTGCATGTGAAGGAAATCCTGGCAAGCCTATCCAGCTTGACAATGGCATATAAGTGTCATCTGTTTCTTTGTTTCGAAGTGCAAGATCTTTTCTCAACATTTGCGAATATCATAATAGTAGTTCATCTATTATTGCTCAACTCAACTCCAATTAGCTCTCGGATGGTTGGTTGGGTGCATGTTATAATCATCCCTTAGTCAATTTCATTGTCTCGATAGACTTGCTAATAGTCAACTCTTTATATACAATGATTAGTAGGTGAATAACTTTTGATGACACGTAGACTCAACCAATAATACATGCACTGTCCACCAAATAACTAGTCGGCACTAAAGATGAAATGCTCGAGGATTATTTGACACTGAACATATGGAACCAACTATTGCATTTGATTCTATAACTTGATTCTCTGCCTCTTCTTTGCATTTAATCAGACAATATTTCGGCTTGGCACTGACATCTATGTAATTGTGGGAATTCAGGTTGACAATGGTGACAAAAATGATGATGCTCGTGGCAATGGTGATCTCTCTAGTAGACCGTATTTATGCACTGGCAATGACATCTACCTTGTTTGGGAGCCATGCACAATGTAAGTTAAATAAATCAACTGCAACTGTCTGGTTTGGTGCATGTGCAGGCTATTTGGTTGATTATCCTTTGCCCAAAATATCTGAGATTCTGCCTCAGACAGTAGTGGTTCTTTGCACATGCACTTTACATTCCTGTCGTCTTTCTAGATTAGATATTTTTCACATTTGAGAGGGAGAGTTGCATTTCATTTGGCGTAACAAGTGTTAAGAGTTGTAGATTTTCTGAAATAGAGTGATGAATTGCCTGATATTGAGCTTTTCTCTTACATCTCGTCTTGTTTAAGGTGTGCGATGGCACTTGTGCATCAGAGAATCAGGCGTGTGTTTTACGCTTTTCCAAATGTGAGTGCGGGAGCATTGGGCAGCGTTCACCGGCTGCGGGGCCAAAAAAGCTTGAATCATCACTATGCAGTGTTCAGGGTTGTGATGCCACAGGATATCCTTGACAAAGCCAAAACATCGATATGTGGGAGCTGAGGATGAGAATGTCGAGTTGAGGATGCCTCAAATTTTGCAGGAAGAAGATAGTAAGAAGATATGTATTGCATTATTTATCTTCTTGGTCATCGGATTATGGACTTCTTTTTCCCCTTTCTAATCTTGTTCGAGTTATGTATTGAATTTAGATGTCCATATTTAAGTTAAAGACATTCCACAGTTATTATAAAGTTGGCCCTCATGCTGTGTTCTTATGAATGAGAGAATGAAATATACGGATCAAGGAACTGGGGAGATGGTATTGTAATTGGGAAAGAAGCATCTGAAAGACTCGCAAGATGTCTTGTTGAGTTGAAATGTCCACCAGCTTGAAATTGGCTATGGCTTGGGCATTATCTTCGAAAAACCCGATCTGTAACTTATTCGAAGAGTTCATAATCTGTCCTTCCATTTACTCGTAACAATGCATCTCTGCTCTTCTAAGATCTTTTGAACCATTTGCGAACTCAAAAGTTTTTACAGCTAGGTAATTTTTGCTGATTATAGCTTGCGTAAGGTCAGTCGTTTGACTTAGTTTTGCAATGGTTGGTGAGTTTGGTACCGAAACTTACCCAAAGCAGCGCTAATTTTCGTGAGTTCAATCAGAAGTTTATCGCAATACAACAATAGATGAATATAACTTATAATTTGAAGCTACAATAACGGAATCGACAACCATAGGGTACAAAAGCCTTTACAACTGAGCCAAAAAGGGGAAACAGGACAGACACAACTAATTGAAACAAGTCTTTGGATCATGTCCTTATTTTTCAAATCTTTACAGTCATTTTGCAACCTGCATTAAGAGAGAGAGACTTGGGAAAATTCTATACACAAAAGGATCCTTCAAATTTCAAGGCAAAATTTGGCATCGAATCCTAGATTTGGCTTATATTGAGATGTCGAACATGTTCTTCACCAAGTTGTCCATCATCTGATTCGCAACTTCTATGGCACATTGTATGTCCAAACTCCGATTGTCGAACTTGCCATACGATGTGGATGGCGATGGGTTCTTGTTCGTTTTGGGGAGTTTGAGAGGGCAAGAGGATAGGGGAAGAACTGGCAAGTTGTTGCAGTTGCAGATCTCGATCATGTAACCGTCCGGGTTATGGAAGAACAGCTGATCGACTTTGATGCCGCCTTCCTCGACGACCGCGGTCACGTACTCGATGTTCATCTCTTTGAGCTTCTTCATCACGAGGTTCATGTCGGTGCACTGGAAGGAGATGTGGTTGTCCTTGGGATTTACCGCCCCTTTCTTTGCCGGAACATCGTCCACTTCAAGCAAGTGGATGCCAATTCCATAGTTGAACAGCCTGAAACGAAGAGGGCCAATTCTATTATCAAATCCGGTCGCGCCGTCGACTCGCCTATCGAACATCTTTCCCAAATCCGACAATCTTCGCCCCAGGAAAAAATCAATGGAATTCACCATACTATTGTACATGTGAGTTCAAAAAAACTAAACATCTACCTAAACAGAACTGCCTTAAAGAAGCTATCAGGTGATGATGGATTGGAGCCATGTTCTTATTCAATTAATCAAGGCAACAGTGTAAAGTCAAAAGAGTTGGTGGGAAATTAACACACTTTGGTTATCCCACCTACCTGACAAATTTTCCTGAACACCTATGAGGCAATTAATTGAGAAAAATTTGCATAATCATCATTTTGAAAAATCATTGTTAAATATCATAGTTTTAGAACTATGATAATTGGTTATGTTAGGATGAGAATCGGGTGCCCTCAGAAGAATGAGAAATGATCAAAAAGTACATTTGAACAGTGTTAAATGAGTTTCCGGGAACCTCGTTATCCCCCCCTAGCATCTTGCACCCACACGACATCGCGAGGACATTTGGGGAACTGTATTACACTCCCAGGCATCCAAAGGAACCTAGTAACCCGTCAAGCATCTCACACTCCTCCTAGATCGCAAAGTCATCTGAACCCCAGTTACCCCCAGGCATCCGGAGGAATCCAGTTACCCCTCCAGGCATCCCAACTCCTGGGGTATTGTCATCATGGGGATCGACGGAACAATCACACTCATGGTGCAGCAAGTCAATAATTCAATTTAAGATACATTCACTTTGCTAATGCAAAGGAAACAACTCAAGTTCATAACTGACCAACCTTCATCCACTTATAAATCATAGAAATGGTATAAAAATGGTTAGTCGGCAATACAAATCTTAAAAGACAACTTACAAAAAAGGAATTTCATCCATAATCCCAAAATTTGCCTCGTAAAGGCAGTTTGCACGCCTTCGGAAATCGCTATCATTACCTAAGTAAATCAGCTTCAAAATTACGAAATTTTAACACAATGTAGACGAGATCCAGAGGAACATTTCTTGTGAGGAACTTGAAACCCAGTTTAGCTTATACAATTCCCAAGAATTCGGACAAACTGGGTCAAAACAGTAATTTAATTCCAGAACTCAACCGGACAGAAAGATAGACGTATCACAGGTTCAATGAGCTCTAAAAATCACGGTAACTTTATATGTTATAGTTTAAGATGTAATCTACAACTTTCACGAAGGACACTTGTCCAAATTCCTTGCCGAAAATTCTGTAGAAAATCATAATCGTGTAATGGTCAGTACCGATTTTTGAAAAACTGATTTAAAAATCGTGTGTTATTCAAATATAATATAGTTATATGAAGTCCGAAAAATCCAGAATTAAGGTGTGTTGTAGAACAAAGAATAAGGTGCGACTTTCATGAAGAAAGCCCGAAGAAATTCGTACCACACAATATTCTAAAATTTGGCAAAAACCGTGGGTCAATCCGTGACTGAATCTGACTTCTGTAACGTCCTCGAATTCCGCCCAGTTTTGGTGTCATTCAACCTCGAGCACGCACGCATTTAAGCAACCAGCACCTCAACAACACATTCATGAACTAAATAAACCATGAACTCAAAAAATCTAGCTATGCATTTTTAGAATAATAGGATTTTTCAATCATATGAACATGAGATCAAATTGATAAATATAGCATACCCGAATCAAAGGAAGCCGTTATTGATCCAATGAGAAAGAAGCAAAGAAGCTATCTTTGTGGGTATAAATCTTTACCACTATTCTCTATGACGATTGTGATGGGTGTGTATTTTTCTCTCAATAATTTTTTGGAGAATAACAGAAGCGTGATAATTAGATGTATTCATTCTCCACCAAAAAAAGACCTTATATAGAGAGAGTGATAGGACCAACCCCAGTGCTGCCAAATCTCAACCATCCATCAAGGTTTAAGATATGCCTAATTGGATGTTACAAATATATGGCCCATGATATATTTAATTAAATTGGGCTTGTATCAAATGTTAAATAATAGACCTGATAAGCCATATAAATGGGTTGGACCTTGTCAAGTCCAACATTCTCCTACTTGGCAAAAGGTTCTATTATTGATCTAACTAATGAGGTTTAACACAACATAATCAAGCAAATACAACATCCCTTAAGTAAAGTCATGTCTGACATTCATACAGAATAGAATTGGAGCCAATATCCATGTTCCAATGACACAGTACTGTTCTCCAATTACTATCCTAGCACAAACATTAAACACAACATTTAAATGATTAATCATGAACTCTAACGTTCATAAGGTCCATACATAATTGTTTGTTTCAAAAAGCTTCAAAGGTGCACATATGATAAGAAGCAATAAACGATAAATCCAAATCCATTACATGAGATGATCACAAAATAAATAAAATACGTCATGTGTCCAAAACCAAGGTTTAAACTAAAAACTATCAACCAATCTCATACTAGCAAGTAGCAACATGTTCTCGAAAGAGATTGGGTGGTAAGCCTTTGGTCATGGGATCCGCTAACATGGCTTTTCGTACTAATATGCTGAATGGATACAATTTGATTTTGGACTCTTTCTCTCACAACTAGGTACTTAATGTCGATGTGTTTGGATGCACCACTCGACTTGTTGTTTTTCGAGAAAAAAACAACAGCCTAATTGTCATAGTGATCTTCAATGGTCTCACAATATTATCAACTGCCTTAAGCCCCATAATGAAGTTCCTCAATCATAAACCATGAGAACTCATCTCATAACATGCTATAAATTCAGCCTCCATAGTGGAAGATACAGTTAAGGACTGCTTTGCACTCTTTCATGAGATAGGTCCATAAAAATGTAACCTGATGTGGATTTCTCGGTGCCAACACACTCGGCATAATCAGAATCAGAATAACCATTAACCTGTTCTCTTGTAGGTAAGTATAAAATCTTTTGTACCCTATAAGTAATGCATTACTTTCTTAACTGCTTTACAATGACCCATTCCTGGGTTTATTTGGTAATGGCCAAGCATTCCAACAATATACGTCATGTTTGGGCGAGTTCATACTTGAGCGTACATAAGACTCCCACAACAGATGCATAGGGAACATACTCTATTTGTCTAAGCTCCAGTTGATTTTTAGGGTATTGAAGTAAGCTGAATTTGTCACCCTTAACAACAGGAGCAACACTGGAAGAGCAATCATGCATGTTGAATCTCTTGAAAATCTTTTCAATATAGGCTCTCTAAGATAATCCTAAGATCCCTCAAGATCTATCTTTGTGAATCTCAATGCATTAGATATCAATCGGTGTCGATGAAGACCGTTGCTGTTGCTAGGGATCAATCATCACATTTGGGGTAGCGAGTGAGGTTTTCAAACAAATGGCACTGCCAAAGAACTATTCGATGGACTAATGTATATCCGTGCTTATCTAGCAGTATTTAATAGCTTGTTGGCACTGCAAATTTATCGTGGGGACCTGATAGGTTGATCTTACGAAAAGTGTTACATTTGGGTTATGACAAAATATGGCGTGCCCGAGTCCTAGATTAAGTTGCTTACCTTAGATCTCAATGGAGTGTCAAGATTTCACGGCTTCATGAGGAGGGGCAAGCTTCTTACGGAGACGTATCAATTGAATTGATTTTGTGGGATCTGAGTGTGGGACTAACCCGACTCCTTTGGAAATTGGGGAGATTTGATTTAGTGACTCTGGTGGAGAGTCGTTTTCCCATAGGAACAAAATTAGTTATTGTTTACTATTGTAGGCAAGAAGATGAGATGTCTCGGCCTAATTCATGCCAATTATTAAAAGGATAAGAACTAAGGTACTCTTAACAACTTGTGATTTCTGCTTCTCCACAAGTCATATTCATATCTGTTTGAAATGCAAACAGAATAAGGTGCATCGAGACTGCTGACCACTTTAGCATCTTCTATGAATGTTTATGTAATACTCGAAGCTCACATTTGCTTTGATTCACTTCTATTAATGCAAGCATCGTGATTCATGCTTTCTTCAGTAGCTATCTGGACAACTGGTTGCCCATTTCCGACCATAGTAATTGTCATGTACTAATTAGACTAATATGTAGAAAGATAGAAGCCGAGTTCTTATTGCTGAAGAAATTGATTCTTGTAAACTAAAAATTCTAGTGAAGATTTACTCCAGTGGTCCTCCAAGCATGAAAGCCTTGTGTGTGATAGCTCAGACCATATTAGACCGTCATCAACAACTTCTTGAGTTTTCTGATGATTTCCTCAGACAACAAATCCACCCCTTATTCTTTGGCGGATGCAAATGCTGATGGCAGCATGTTTCAAATCAGAACTCCTGTATCCATCGATTATGTACTAGGTGTGCGCGCCAAAATTGCAATGATGTTTCAATGAAGCGCTTATCTAAAATGTCAAATGCAGATTGCAATTCCATCAACATTCCCTGAATAACTAGTATTCCTGCTGGCTGACATGAAAGGTTTTTAACAAGCTCGTAAAACATTGGAAAATTGAAGCCAATGAACTGTAGTAGAAGCTGTGATCAGACCGACATAATTTCATCTTTCTCCCATGAGGCGCACCACTTCATTGTCTGACATGGATTCTGGAGATAAGCATTCAGCAAAGGGCATGAGAAAACTTTCTTGAGCTTCACTTAAATAAGTCGCGAGTAGGTGCTTGAAATGCTCTGCGACCTGGTGATAATTAAGTCGGTTTCTTGACATGGAGGATGTTCGCATGGTCCTAGGGTATTGGGTTCAGTGAGAGGCGTAATGGCTAGGAGTTTGTTATGATAATATACTTCGGTGATATTTATGGAAAGATGCTTGGGTGAACCAGAAGCTGAAGTTGATTTGCTGAATACAGATTCGGTGACAATGTCGAGGACTCAAAGCATTCCATCAGGTGCTTTTCAAGTAATGTGCATATTTGTTTTCTTTTTGTTTTAGACAAGTAATGTGCGTAGTCGATACTCCACAAATTTGATCATTGGCTCTAGAAGCACTTCAATCACTTCAATAAGCACTAGTTTGCACATGAGCATCCGAGCAATGCACGAACCAGCTACTGTTTTTTTTTTTTTTCTGGTCACAGGGAATGCACTTGAGCATCTTTACGTGACTTAGTCAGTTAAAAGTGGATCATACTCCTGCTTCTTCTCTCTGTTCATATTTTTCTAGGATCAAAGGTTGTGGATCCAGCATTCCTTACATGCATTACGGATAATGAGCTTCTTCCTTGAGTGCCATGTGAAAATGTATACCACTCTTTGTTCTTGCTCGTGTTAACTCCTCATTTCAGTCCAAGATCAGCATCTCTTGTGCTTTTCCCTCCCTCGTGTTTTGATTGTTCCCGATGATTCATTGAATTCCTCGGAGTGTGCAAAACAATCTCCGCTGAAAAACGTCATATTTGACTGACAAATTGGATAAGACGCAGAATGGGTTGTAAGGACTTGGAGGTGTGATCTAGGTTATTCCCTTTTACTTGTAAATGCTAGTTATATTCTTTTGAAGTAAATACAACTGGGAATGGCGGAGTCTTGGACTATGCTGTATGCCACTGAGGATTTTTTGCTCCACGAGGAATGACGAGCTTCTCCTGGGAACGTTCAATCTTGACCTATTTCAGTGGTATCCAAGCATGGAATTATTCTTTAGTCACATATTGGCTCGTTGAATTATAACACCAGTGGCATCTCTTTTTCTTTCACGAGACATGTTAGGAATAGTGTTTCCACGAGTAAGGCCAGCCTAGTGCTTCTTGTTTCTCGGTTTTTCCTTGGCTCGTAGTCACCTCCTTACCCAAAAAGGAAAACAAAGAAGTTCCAAAGAAAATTCCGCTTTTTTTCCCGATGAAAAGAGACAGCTTAGAACGATCGTTTGCTAGGAAACAAACAAACCCAGCATGACAACAGCATCAAACCAGATACAACTGGAAGCCTTACATCGAGCTTCGCTCTTTTGCTCGCAAAAGGGAAGATCAGTTTGGAGAAAAATGTCATCAGGAAAATGTTAATAAGTGGTTCTGAGGCACTTGTTAAGGAATCGTGCTTCGGAAATATGAACATTCCTATTTGAGGCATGAAACTTTTCTGAAACCTGTTTTCTCCCATCAACAATATGTGTCGATATGTTAACTAGCCGCTATGACACTTGCTTTGCCCTTTCCAATTGTTTCTCACGAGCAACGATAGGTCTGGAGTAGTTTGTGAAGCTTCAGCCTTCAATATTGGTGCGGTTTATTAGTTGTTGCTCCAAGCTAGAACAACTCTAGTTTTGATTGAGGGAAATGAAAATTAGAAATTCCATAACTACCGCATAAAATACACTTTAGTTTCACAAATTTTTGAACGATCATTTAAATTTCAAATTTGCTGCCTAACCAATCATTCGAAGCATTTGGTTGAGACTTCTCTCAGTCGCCACAATTCATGCCCTGTTCAGCGGCTATGCAGATCATTGGATGACCTGGTTCCAACCTTGATATTTCTCATATACCAATGGATCAAGTTATGTGAGAAGAGGAACTGGGAAACGTTGGTGGAGAAAGGTCGAACTGATTATGGAGGAAATTAAATTAGGCAAACCAAATATTCAACGGAGGACTCACTCTGTGACTGTTCCTGCAAGCATGAAGGCCTTGTAGGTGACGGTTCTGATCAGATTAGGCCCTCCCCAAGAACTCTCAAGCTCTTGAACAACTTCTTCGGACAACAAATCCACCCCTTGTTCCTTGGCTAAGTTAATTGGTGATGATGATTTTAAAAACTTCAAGTACCCTTCGAACAGGAGCTCCTTTGGGATTTCTAGCTGCATTGGTTTTCCCTCCTGGCCTAAGCCCACACTCTCAAAAGGAAAGGGAAGATTTCCATACCCGTCAATTACACACTTGGCATCCGAGTGCCAAAACTGCATGGAACCTTCCCAGAGGCGCTTACTTACAGTGTTGAATTCAGGATTAACGATTATGTCGTTGTAAGCCCAAACGGCTAGTATACCTCCTGGCTTACGCAGAAGGCGCTTGGCCAGCTTGTAAAACTTTTGAAGGTCAAACCAGTGCACTGCGCTAGCAACGGTGATCAGATCGACACGATTTTCGCCCCCCATCAAGGCCACCATTTCATCCTCTGACATGGATTGTGGAGTGTGCACATAGCGAACTCGAGGATGTGGCATTGCGAAACTTAGCTGAGCTTCACTGACGTCGGTCGCTATCACTTGCTCGTAATGCTCTGCAACCTGGTAGAATCATGTCACCAACATATTTGTGGTCAATCAAGCAGAAAGATTTTAATTGATGAGCGAAGGATTGTATTTCCCCATTGGAGAATCGCCTCTCCATTACAATTTGATCAAACATATTCTTGTTAAAAATTCACGTAGGGAGAGAAAGACTAACACCAAGAGCAGCTTGACCGTTGCCAGTGCCGACATCCCAGGCCAGGGAGTGATGAGTGGTGCGGGCGGCGAGCATCAAGTACCACTCACTTGGATAAGTTGGCCTGGCATGTAGGTAAGTCTCTGCCTGCTTGTCAAATAGACCCGCCATGTATATACACTTCTGATATTCTTGTCACGCTGCTTCTAGGGTCTTTGGTGTCGGTGTTATGTAGAAGACAGAGGGACGTCTGCGTTTTCTCAAGCTAGTGAAAGAACCCAAAGGTGGCTTTGAATTTATCGTTTTCTGGGTGGAATCTTACAAGTTCATTGGATTGATTGATTCAGTGCCAATTTCTGTAAGCAATGACACAACTCATTACTTTAAGCATTGGTGTTGAACTTGACTACGAAAAGTCTTGAACTCTTGCTTTCTTGTCAAACCAGCAGGTTTTTCTTGCCATGCACGCATACCAGTATGTCTGCAGTAGTAAAATTTATAGCAACCACGTTAACCTGTGAAATAAATTTACTGAGATGGAGTAGAGTTACCCTAATACAGTAGGAGAGTGTACAATGCTCAAAACTTCTCTGTCATATTAAACTAGGTTAATAGTTTAGCAAAAGATGATAAAATCTCCCTTGTTGGGAGTGCACCTGTTGTTTCACATATTTCTATTTAAGACATAATGAGGGTTGCTATTAGGTAAGAATATGTGAAAGGGAGGATTGTGTAATTTCTATGTATTTCATATAGAAGAATATATGGAATATTTATAAGCTTTGCAAGATTAACTATTAGTATTGCAATATTAATTACTATCAATTAGAATCAATCAAGTATATGCACAATGAATTTAGATATATACACGACCCTCATAGGTTGAGAAATCAAGTTAGATATGGAGAATCTCTTAGATATATCTCTAATAGATCGTATGGTTAAATGTGAGTTACGTGGTAAAATTGTGACTCATGTCACGTGACAAACATGAGAAGAGAAAAGATTCAGTGGCTTGTGAGCTTCACATCATCTGCTCACGTGGCGTGCATTTATGCACCCCAAGCAAATTACAAATCGACACATATTTTGAGAATTTAGAAATGCTGTGAAGACATACATTGCCAAAGAGGCTGGCTGGAGGGTGTCAACGGTTCAGGTCGGGTCGATCCGAAGATGGACAATGTGTTTGTTATGGGTCGGTTCAGGCTTTGGGCTATCATCTTCTTCTTTATTTTTTTTTAAATTTTTTTGAACGGAACGATCAGCAGGAGATGGAGGTCCCGTTGAAGTTGAAGCAAGCAACCTCTAGAAATCACTTAGACGCACGCGTTAGTGCTTCCCTTCTCATTGTGGAAAGAAAATAAGCAATTTCCTGATTCCAATAATTAGTAACTTCACCACACAGGAGAGCTATAGAATCACCTTGTTTTGTCATTCCTGAGCATCGTCGTTGTCTTCTTCCGCTTCTTCGACACTGGAACGGTCGACGGGTCTCCTCGAAATTCACACCCGCGAAGGTGTCATTTTGGCCATCTGAGACATAAAAAGCAGCGACCCTTGATGTCAAACTCCGCAAGCAGGTTCTCACTTCCACTTCACGGATGTAAAAAGAAGAACGCCCCTTTCTCAATTGACTCAAATCGTGAGGAAAGGGAAGAGTACCTCTTCAGCAGAGATGGGGATCTCGTTGGCCTTCTCCTCTGCCGCCTAGCTGATGAATCTGACCATCTGCCGAATCCGTTCCGTCAGATCGGCGCCATTCATCTTCGCTGGCGGCGGTGATCGGTAACCAACCAGGACGGAGATCCGAGTGAGACATGAGAGAGACGGTGCGAGAAGAGAAGGGAAACTTCCTTTGATGGCGAGGTTGATTGAGGGTAAAGAAAAATCCAAAAGCTCTTTTTGACCCACGAGATGTAGCAATTCTCTTTTGACCAAAAATTCCCGGCCCCCAAAAAGAATTAGAGAAAATGTAGGGGAGGAAAAC
This sequence comes from Syzygium jambos, assembly GCA_031216235.1. Taxonomy (NCBI): domain Eukaryota; kingdom Viridiplantae; phylum Streptophyta; class Magnoliopsida; order Myrtales; family Myrtaceae; genus Syzygium; species Syzygium jambos. Next base: position 7,782,668 of record CM062228.1, read on the forward strand.
ATGAAGAACCAGAAATCTGCTGGGCCCCACCATTTTCGATCTCTTTTTCACTGCTAATGTCTAGTTCTAGTTCTTGTTCGTGTTCGTGTTCGTGTTCGCTCTTCTTCTCAAACCACCCTAACCATGATGAGTTCCTCCTCCGACGACGACGACGAAGACCCGAAGCTCCCTCACGACGTCGCCGTCGAGATCCTGAAGCGGCTGCCGGTGGAATCTCTCCTCCGATTCAGGTGCGTCTGCCGGTCGTGGCGTTCCGCCATCGACGACCCTCGTTTCGTGGCCCTCCACTTGAGCCACGCCGCTCTCGATGCCTCCAATTGGCATCTCGTGTGCCTAGATTGGCGCAATCCTCCCCGGAACCTGTTCTCTCTGTTGTCCCAGGAGTCTCTTGCTCCGCCTTCCCGGTCGCAAATCGAAATGCCCTTTGCTACTCCTCCCGGCTGTTACGAATTTGCTGGTTCCTGTAATGGTTTGATCTGCCTCAAACTATATGCCGAAGATGGCGATGATCGGACGATGTATTTGTGGAATCTATTCACCAGAAAGCACAAGGTGGTTCGACCATCCGGTCTGGATGGTGAATTTCCTTCCATGGAGACTGATGATCTAGCTCTAGGGTTTGGCTTCGACGCTAGGTCTAATGACTATAAGATTGTGAGGATTATTTACCGTCCACATGGTCATCCTCAGGGCTTCGGTAAGATAAACCGTCGAGTCGAGATCTATTCACTCAGTACAGATTCCTGGAGAAGTTTGGAGCGTGAGCTTCCTGCTTTCTGCGACGACGAACCCGCGGTCTTCTTGAATGGGAATCTGCACTGGATTGCTTTTGAGGTCGATTATCTGAGGTTAAAAGGTGGACGCGCATCAATAGTCTCGTTCGATGTCGCAGGTGAGGTGTTCGATGAAATGGCTCTGCCTGAAGAGGTTTTACGCGAAGTCAGTGGCGGTTTAATAGTGTCTCTAGCGGCATTAAATGACTCGCTGGCTGTGTTCATTAGTCTGATGGACGGAGTCGTGCATCCTGAGCCGCGTTCCCTTTGTTCCGTTTGGGTTATGAGGGACTACCGCGTGCTTAAGTCTTGGACTAAGCTGTATGCTTTTGAGGCTCGTGGACGAGTAACTGGATTTGCGGGCTTCATGAGGAATGGCGAGCTTCTGATGGTAATGGATGATGGTGAACAAGTTTCCTGGAATCCGATCACAAGACAATTCGCAATTCTTCCACTATCGATGGAATGCTATTTGATCACTGTTGTAGAGAGCCTTGTTTCGCTTTAGAAATGATTCGGTTGCTGCTACATTTACCTGTACTGACAGATTGATTATGCTTGCAGAAGAGTTGAAAGAGACATATGAAGTGGGGCGGTGCCCATTCACTTTTTGTACTTCTTGCAAGCTTTAGAATGCATGTGCATTTTCACTTGAGTTTTTCTTTAGACTAAGCAAAGCCTGTTCTTCCTTGCAACCCGGAAAAACTTGCATTTTGGTCGCCCACATCAAAACTGATCAAAACCAGAAACGAAATATAATCTGATTTCGCCGAGAACTCCCAGATGGCATATGCATTTGCATACTCGTGAGCTGTCCATTTCCTAAGAAGCGATGGAGAGCGAAGAGGTTGAGATGGCCAGAGCTAGTATCAACAGCCGTTGGAAATCAACAGGGTCTTGGCTCTTATGCTTATTTTCTGTGAAAGGTAAGCGTGGTTATGAGCAGAGAGTAATGGTGGTTTAACAGGGAGGATGAGACTAGGAGGAAATGGACAAGCAAAGCATGCACAAGCACGGAGAGAGGACTTTGCAGAGTCTTAGAGAGAGGTTTATTTGGTGCTTGACCTTGCTCTGCAATTTAGAGAGCAAGGGACAAAGAAAACACGAAACCAAGGCACTCGATTCTATGTATTTTCGAACGCAAAGTGGAATAAATAGATACGAGTGAGGGGGGAGAGAGATGTTTTGTTAGTGAAAGGAGTTCTGTGATATGATCGAATTCAAATCGCATTCGCTTCTCTAAGATTAGGCAAAGCGTGCAAGCCAAGACTGCATCTACCACTACAACTACAGCATTGCCGCTACTAGCAGATTTTAGATGATGCGGAAAAAGAATGACAAGGCTTTTTGAATGATGTGCATATATGTGCTTGATTTGATGCCACCATAAGCATTTTTCAGCTTCTATAAGGCCGCACTAGTCACATTTTGAATAACGTTATTTTTACATATTTTGAGAATTCATAAATGCTATGAGGACATACATTGCAAAAAGAGGCTGGTAGTAGGGGTGTCAACAGTTCAGGTTGGATCGACTGGAAAATGATGCTCGAAAAGAATGACGAGGCTTTATTGAATGTTGTGCATGTATGTTTTTCATTTGATGGCACCACAAGCATTTTTCAGCTTCTACAAGACCACACTAGTCACATCTTATATAAAAATAATGTAATTCAAGACCAAACTAGTCACATCTTGTATAAAAATAATGTAATTCAAGACTACACTAGTCACATCTTGAATTGTGTTATTTTTACATATTTTGAGAATTTAAAAATGCTATGAAGACATACATTGCCAAAGAGGACCCGAAAATGAACAATATGTGTTTGTTACAGGTCGGTTCAGGTTTTGGGCTATCTTCTTCTATTTTTTTTTAAATGTTTACGATCAGCGGGAGATGGAGGTCTTGTTGAAGTCGAAGCAAGCAACCTCTCAAAATCTATTAGATGTATACCTTAGTGCCTCCCTTCGCATTGTGGAAACAAATGAAGCATTTTCCTGATTCCAAAATTTATTAACTTCCTCACACAGGAGAGCTATAGAATCACCTTCTGTTGTCATTCTTGAACATCGTCGTCGTCTTCTTCTGCTTCTTCAACATTGGAACACTTGATGGGTCTCCTCAAAATCCACAAAGGTGTCATTTTGGTCATCCGAGACATCAAAAGCAGAGATGCGTTGACTTGCGCTCTTGTCCCCCAACGAAGGGATCCGAGTTCGAACCTCAGCGTAGTCATTAGGGATTCTTAAGTGTGGCGCTGTGGTGGTGGGTCCTGCGCTAGCGTCACCCCAGGTTTACCCCTCCGGCTGTCGGCCGTGCGGGGGGTTCCTGGATTATCAAAAAAAAAAAAAAAGCAGAGATGCGTAATGTCAAACTCCGCATCATAATTCATGGTTTCTTTTGTGGCTATCTAGACAACCAGATGATCCATACCTGACTCTAGTAACTGTCATGTACTGGTTATTAGACTCGTACTTAGAAAGAGAAAAGCTGAGTTTTTATTGCCGAAGACACTGGTTCTTGTAAACTAAATATTATACTGGAGATTTACTCCAATATTCGTGCAAGCATGAAAGCCTTGTGCGTGATGGTTCTGACCATGTCAAGCCCTCCAACAGCTAACTCTTTTTAAGTTCTCTTATCACTTCCTCAAATAACAAATCCCCCCTTTACTCGTTGGCTGATGCAGATGCTGATGTCCACACGTTTCAAATCAGATCCCTCCTGTATCCATGGATTATATACTAAAAGTTTGCGCCCCAATACCACAAAGATGCCACGATGAAATGCTTGCTTAAAATGTAAAAGTTACAACCCTCGGATAATAAGTATTCCCCCTGGCTAACGTGGAAGGCTTTTGACAAGCTTGAAAACATTCGAAGATCGAAACCAATGAACTATCGAAGAAGATGTGATCAGACCAACACAATTTTATCTCACCCCCGACAAGGATTATGAAGATATGCATTCAGCAAACAGTATGAGAAAACTTAGGTGAGCTTCACTTCTACAAGTCAGTGATTAGGTGCTTGAAATGCTTCGCAACCTGTTGAGAATTATGTCAATTTCTCAACATGGAGGATGTTCATGTTGTCCTACGGTATCTGGTTTAGTGAAAGGCGTTATGACTAGGAGGTTGTTAATATTTTGGTGATATTTATGGAAAGTGCTTGGGCGAACCGGAAGTCGAAGTTTATTCGCTGAATGCGGATTCATGCACTATCAAGTATTCAAAGCATTCCATTGGGCACTTTTCGGGTAATGTGCATAATTGATACTCAACATATTTGGTTCGTGACACTAGAAGCATTTCCATCGCTTTCGATAACCACAGGTTTGCGAATGAACGTCCAGGCAATGCACGAACCGGCTTATGTATGTTATGGTTATAGGGCATTCACTTGAGCATCTTTACCTCATGGTGCTAGTTAGTAAAAAGTAGATCAAACTCTTGCGTCTTTACCTGATGATGTTGGTTAGTAAAAAAAATAGATAATGCTCTTGCACGTGTATGCATTTTTTATGACCTGACCCGAGACCTGACCGTGCCGAATTGAAATAACGGTTCGGATTGGTTTAGGTTTTCGTTTTTTCCCCTTTTTTCCTCTTCATCATTTCACATCCCTTTGTCACACAGGCTTGGAGCAACTTGCTCTAGAGTTGAGCACATGACCAGCTCAAGCTCCGTCATCGATGAGAACATCTTCACCAGCGATGAGACGCCTCCAAATTAGGAGTGTCTCCTCCTGATCTGGAGACGACAAGGCTCCATGGCCCCCTATCTCGTCGAGATTTGAACGAGGAGGGAAGAAACAAATTAGCTCAAGTGAGGACAACCATGGACGAAGCTCTGGAGATATGGACGTCCATGGACGCATCACGATATGGACTGCCATGAAGAGCTGGACAACCTGAATGATGACTTCGGTAGAACCAATGTCGAGCTATTCACATTGATCTGGAGGAAGAGCCACCGAAAATGGATGTCTGGAGGATGGCGGCAAAGAGGCTGAGAAAGGAGGCAGAGGTGTTAAGGGGAGTTGTTTTTTTTTTCTTTTTGGTAACCCAGGAATTCCCGCACGGCCGACAGCCAGGGAGTAAACCCTGGGGGCGACACGTACTAGCCATCACACACGTGCCACCGGTTAAGTCACCCTGCGGCGCCCGGGATTTAAACACTCAACCTTTTGCGAGAGGAAGAGTGCGCGCTCCAGCAGCGCCACCTAGGCGGATGGTGTGTTAAGGGGAGTTGTTTAGTTAGTGTTTAGGGATCATTTTCTATTGATGTTTAATGTGTTTCAAGTTTTGAGACATGATAAAAATTAAGTTGATACCACGGAGAACCCCAATCTAGTACACATATAAAAAATTTACCTAAAACTAAATTTTCCCTTAATACCACGAAAAACCCTAAACATGTACATTTGTGAAAAATTTACCTCTAACTAATTTTTTGATCATCAAAAATCTCAATCCGGTATACTTATGATAAATTTGGCCAAAATTAATATTTTGACCTCCAAAAACCCCAAATTTGTACATTTGTGACAAATTTACCCTTCGTTAAATTAGATTAATACGACGAAAAATCACAAACTGGTACACCTGTGATAAACGAAGGGTAAAACCTCCAAAATTTTACATCCGTCAATTGCTACGTGTCAGCCAACTTTGCAATTTGACGGTAAAATTTAACCGAAATTAGCGGAGGGTAAATTTTTCATAAGCGTATCAATTTGGGGATTTTTTGTGGTAAAAAAATTAGGGGATAATGCCACGAAAAACCTTAAAATGTTACACTTATGACAAATTTAACTTAAACTAATTTTTTGACCCCCAAAAACCCCAAATTGATATATCCGTGACAAATTTACCCTTCGTTAGTTTTCATTAAATTTTAATGTCAAATTTCTAAGTTGGATGACATGTGGTAGTTGACAAGTATACCAGTTTGAGGTTTTACCTTCCATTTGTCATAAATGTACCAGTTTAGGGTTTTTTGTGGTATTAATCCAATTTAACGCAAACTATCGGAAAGTAAATTTGTCAAAAGCATACCGATTCGGGTTTTTAGTAGTCAAAAAATTAGTTTAAGGTAAATTTGTCACGAGTGTACCGATTTGATATATTTGGTAGTGAAAAAATTATTTTTTGATGAATTTGTCACAGCTATATCAGCTTGAAGTTTTCTATGGTATAAACCTTAAAAATTAATAATCTTTTTCATGTAAATCAGTTTTCATGCACGAGCTACTGCAGGTGCTGTGACGAAGACACTTGGGGGCTAACATCTAACTTAGCTATTCTGTGGTGCTTTTACACACACACATATATATAAATAAGTATGTATATAGATAATATAAAAAAAATTTAATACCACGACAAATCTCAAATTGATACATCTGTGATAAATTTATCTCAAACTAATTTTTCGACCACAAAAAATCCCAAATTAGTGCACTTGTGACAATTTTACTCTCTAGTTGAATTGAATTAATTCCACAAAAAATCATAAATTGGTAAGTTTATGACAAACAGAGAGGTAAAATCCTGAATTGGCACACCCGTTGACTATCGCATGTCATCCTACTTCGCAATTTAATAGTAAAATTTAACGAAAATAAACGAAAAGTAAATTTATCATAAGTATACCGGTTTAAAATTTTTTATGGTCAAAAAATTAATTTGAAGTAAATTTATCATGTTTTTCCTTGTATTAGCAAAAAAATAATGTGCTATATCAGCAAGAGAGCGTACGTCACAAAACTTCTTGCGTCGAGTCACGTGAGCAAATCGTGCCATATCACGCGATTGTCACGTGGAAAGAAGAGATATAAAGGTTACTGGCCGTGCGGCAAATTCCTTCCGGCTTCCTACTTCGCTCTTCTTCTCAACCATCCGCCCATGAGCTCCTCCTCCTCCGCCTCCGACGAAGGCCCGAAGCTCCCTCACGACGTCGCCGTCGAGGTCCTGAAGCGGCTGCCGGTGGGATCCCTCCTCCGGTGCAGGTGCGTCTGCCGGTCGTGGCGCGCCGCCATCGACGACCCTCGTTTCGCGGCCCTCCACCTGCGCCACTCCGCCCTCCACGCCTCCAGTCGCTACCTCGTGTGCATAGACTGGCGGGATCCCGTCCACAGCCTGCACTCTCCGTTTTCCGACCCGTTGCAAATCGAAATCCCGTTCGTCACTCCCCCTCCCGACAGTTACCGTGTCGTCGGCTCGTGTAACGGTCTGATCTGCATCACGGAAATCACCGGAGACGTCTGTGACCAGACGACGTATCTGTGGAATTTGTTCACGAGGAAGCACAAGGTGGTTCGGCGGTCCGGTCGGGAGCACCAATTCATTTGCAGGGACACTGCTCATGTGGTTCTAGGGTTTTGCTTCGACGCCCGGTCGAATGACTATTTGATTGTGAGGATTGTCTATTCTATGGATAATCGGAGTCGAAGCTTCGGTAGGGCGATGTCTCCGGTTGAGATTTATTCGCTCGGTACAGATTCCTGGAGAAGTTTGGAGTGTGAGGTTCCTGCTTTCTGCGCCAACAGACCCGCGGTCTCCGTGAACGGGAAGCTGCACTGGTTTGCTTTCGACTTCGATGATCTGTTGGGCGACGTTGGGTTTGGATCGATAGTCTTGTTCGATGTCGCGGGTGAGGTGTTTGATGAAATGGCTCTGCCGGAAGAGATTCTTCACATGGACAGTGTCGTTTCGGTAGTGTCTGTGGCGGTATTGAATGACTTGCTGGCTGTGTTCATTAGTAGTGGGGGGCCACTTGGGCATCCTGATTTGCATTCCAATTGTTCTGTTTGGGTTATGAGGGACTACGGCGTGCCTGAGTCTTGGACTAAGCTGTATACTTTTGAGGCTAGTGGATTGGTATATGGATTTGATGGCTTCACGTGGAATGGTGAGCTTATGGTGGAGATAGATAGTGCAGAACGAGTTTCTTGGAATCCAATCACGGGACAATTCACAGAACTTCCATTATGGACGACATGCGATTTGGTACCTGTCATAGAGAGCCTCGTTTCACTTTAGATATGACTCAATTGCTGCTACATTTACCGGTATGAAAGATTGATTCTGCTTTTAGAAAAGTTGAAAGTTACATTGGAATTGAGAAGAAATGTTTTATTCATATACGCTCTGGCCACAAAATGATAAGCAGAGGGAGTGAGGTGGTGCCCATTTACTTTTGATACTTCTTGCAAGCTTTAGAATGCATTTTCATTTTCACTTTATATTTTCTTTAGACTAGTGAAGTATGTTCATGAGTGAAAGTATGCAACTCAAGATTGCTTCTACAACTTCAGCATTGCCGATACTAGCAGATTTTAGACAATGCAGAAAAAATGACGAAGCTTTTTTGGATGCCATGCGTGTATGTGTTTGATTCGACGCCACCATAAGCATTTTTCAGCTTCTGTTAGACCAAACTATTCATAGTTTGAATCACGCATCTCAATCTCGGGGCATTGCAACTAGTGCAACTGCCATCTACTATATTTTATTTCCTATCTCAAGAATTTTTGGTAGCTTGGCAATGCATACCTAGTAAGCTCATTTATTGATTTATGCAGACAGCTGCATCAATGAATTAAGGAAACATCAGAGACTGAATTATCACAATGCACTCATTTTTTTACCCAAAACACAAATAATTCGTGGGTCAGAAGTCTCATTCCATCTTGGGATAATGACACAAACAGTCCTTGAACTTTGGCCTAATGTGTAATTTGGTTCCTAAATTTTTAATTTGTTCAATGTAATCCATAAACTTTAGTCTAATGCTCAATGTGGTCCCTGAACTTTTAATTTATTTAATTTGGTCCATAAACTTTTGGTATATGTTCAATTTAATCCCTGAACAATATGAAAATGTTCAATGTAGTCCTTTAACTTGAATTAATGGAAGACTACATTGAACATTTTCATATAGTTCAGGGACTAAATTGAACATGCATCAAAAGTTCATGGATGACATTGAACAAATTAAAAGTTTATGAATGACACTGAACAAATTAAAAGTTCAGGCCCACATTACACATTGAGTTAAATTTCAGGGACTATATTGAACAATTAAAAGTTCGGGGTCCAAATTACACATTAAGTCAAAGTTTAGGAATTATTTGTGTCATTTTTCCTTTCATCTTATGATAAACACATGATGATTGCACACGTCAACAATTAGTTCAGCCATCTGAGCATGTAGTCTGTAGTAAAAAAATCTCTGCTTCCTCCATGGAAAGACATCTAGGAAAGTCAATTTATATTGCAGTTCCCCTCTCAAGCCTGTTTCAAGGTGTTGGGAGCTCTGCTTTATCAACAGGAATCCTCGTGATTGGCAATCTGAGTTCACGTGGCTCTTGGAACTGGGCAATGGCAAAGAACAGCAGAATTTAATGATGAAGTTTCTTCGGAATGCTAGCACATAGATTATGTTATGATGTGGAAGGCAAGAATAAATATGCTTCATGGTCAAGCTGCTGCTTCGGTGGAGCACGTTCTTGGAATGATCGATTTTTCACTTAAACATCAATTTGAAGGCTGTCTAGTTTCAAAGGGATACGTGGTGTGCCTATAATTATCTAAACAATTAATGATGAGGATGTTTAAAGCAAATCAAGACAAAAGTCAAAATCCCCCTGTATTGAGGTTGACAATTTTACTGTCCCAATTGATCACACACTTATAGTTCACATGGTCTTCAACCGTGAGGTCCAGGGCAGCGATCTACTACTATATTTTGTTTCCTGTCTCAAGAATTTTTGGTAGCATTGGCAATGCATACCTAGTAAGTTCATTTATTGATCTATGCATCAATGAATTAAGGAAACATTGGAGACTAAGTAATTATCACGATACTCATTTTTTCCCCCAAAACCCAAATGATTCTATTTAGCCTTAGCACAAGTTTGTTGAGGATGGTTGAATTCAATTTTAGGTGCAAGTTGAGCGATGGCTCGAGTGTCTCTTTCAATGGAAACTTGCGTCGAATATTGATCGATGTTGATGAAGACCGTGGCTGGTGTTATGGATCGATCATCACATTTGGGGTAGTGGATGATAGGAGTGAGCATGGTTCTAAGTTCTACCTTGGAACCTAAGCACCTAACCAATGGGAACCTATAGGTTCTAAGTTCCAGGGTATGCAGGGTATGTTATAGGTTCAAAAAATTGGGGAACTTGCTTCGACGAGTAGGTGGAACCTGGAACCTGAATCTGTATTCTTATGATCCTGCGGTATTTTATGACATTAGATGATGAGTGTATAATTTGGAACCACTAGTCTGAGTTTTTATTTTATGATTTGTTAATGTTTCATATTCTTCGTATATCTAAATATAAGTTGTGGTTAGTAGATCATAACAATAAGTGGTGATTATTAAAAGTGATGATTCATAGTAATTGTTCATTTAATAATACAGGTGGAACCTGAGTAGACTCTGGAACCGACTCTCGAACTTGTGATAGGGTAGGTTCCAAATTTCAAAAAATGAGGAACCTATTATCATGGATGGAACCTATACGGAACATGGAACTGCTCACCCCTAGTATCGATTCATACAATAGCTTCTCATTTAGTTATATTTATTTGAACCATAATGCCAGGAAAAGTAGTCTTTTATATTCTCTTTGATGAATAACAAACTTGTTTAGTATCGTTGCATTCATTTTTGTTTTGTTTAACTAAAAATGCAATAAAAAAAAAAGAAATCCGTTAGACCTTGGAACCTATGATAGGGTAGGTTCCAGGTTTAGAGGGTAGGTTCTAGGTTCCAAAAAATAAGAAACCTGTACTTGAGGGTAGGTTTTAGGTAGAATCTGTAAGGAACCTTGAACCGCTTACCCTAACGGATGAGGTCTTCAACAAAATGGGGCTACTGAAGAAAAGTATCGTTGGACTCGCGTATGATCATGCTTATTGGGCAGTACTTAACAGCTCGTTGACACTGCTAATTAATTGTGGGAACCTGATAGGTCGATCTTATGAAACGTATCACATTTGGATTATGACAAAATGTGGCGTGTCTGAGTCCTTGACTAAGTTGCATACCTCATATTTCGATGAAGGAGTGTCAAGATTTCATGAATTCACGAGGAGCGGCGAGCTTCTTATGGAGACATACCAACATGAGCTGACTTCGTGGGATTCGAGCTCGAGAATGACCCAATTCCTTTGGAAATTGGGGATATTTGATTTGGTAACTGTGGTGGAGATTATGGTTTTTCCATAGGAACAAAATTAGTCGTTGCTCTACTATTGTAGGCATGAAGATGACATGTCTTGGTCTAATTCATACCAATTATGAAGGATAAGAACCAAGGTACTCTTATTAACCTGTGATTTCTGCTTCTGTATAGATTATACTCATATCTGTTTGAGATGCAAACAGAATAAGGTGCATCGAGACCGCTGACAACTTTGGCATCTTCTTTGAATGTTAATGCAATACTTGAAGCTCACATCTTGCTTTGATTCAATTTTATTAATGGCAAGCATCATAATTTATGCTTTCTTCAGCGGCTATCTAGACAACTAGATGCCCATTTCCAACTGTAGTAATTGTCATCTACTAATTAAACTTATATATAGGAAGATAGAAGGCAAGTTTTTATTGCTGAAGAAACTAATTCTTGTATACTAAATATTCAAGTGAATATTTACTCCATTGATCCCTCCATGCATGAAAGCTTTGTGTGTGATAGTTCTGACCATATTAGGCCATCGTCAACAACTCGTTTTAAGTTTTCTGATCACTTCCTCAAGCCACAAATCCACCCCTTACTCTTTGGCTAATGCAAATGATGATGACGACACGTTTCAAGTTAGAGCTCTTCCTGAATCCATCGATTATATACTCGGTGTTTGCGTGCCAAAATTGCAATGATGCTTCGATGAAGCACTTATTTAAATTGTCAAATTTAGATTGCACTTCCATCGACATCCCCTGAATTTTTTCCTCCTGGCTGACGTGAAAATCTTTTAACAAGCTTGTAAAACATTGGTAGATCGAAGCCAAAGCATTGTCGTAGAAGCTGTGATCAGACCGACACAATTTCATCTTACACCCGTGCAGTCCACCATTCTATTGTCCGACATGCATTCTGGAGAATGCATTCAGCAAACGGCATGAGAAAACTTACTTGAGCTTCACTTATACAAGTCGTGATTAGGTGCTCAAGAGGACTCTAAGCATTCCATCAGGCTCTTTTCAAGTAATATGATAGTTGTGTTCTTGGAAACAAGTAATGTGCATTAGTTGATACTCAACTTTTTATCCCTGGCACTAGAAGCATTTCAATTGCTTTCAATAAGCACCGGTTCGTGCGTGAGCATCCCAGCAACGCACTAACCAGGTTATGCTTTTTTTTTTTTTTTCTGGTTACGGGGAATTCTCTTGAGCATCTTTATATGATGATTTAGTCAGTGAAAAGTAGATTATACTGCTGCTGCTCTCTGTTCATATTTTTCTCGGATCAATGGTTGTTGATTCAGCATTCCATGCATGCATTAGAGATAATAAGCTTCTTCCTCGAGTGTCATGTGAATATGTATACTATTCTTTGTTCTTGCTCACGCAAACTCTTCATTTCAGTCCGAGATCAGCATCTCTTGTGCCTTTTCCTCCCTCGAGTTTTGATTGTTCCCAATGGTTCATTGAATTCCTCGAAAGGTGCAAAACAATATCGAAAGAAAAATGTCCATTTTTACTGACAAAAATGGATAATACATAGAATGGGCTGTAAAGGCTTGGAGGTGTGGTCTAGGTTATCCCCTTTTACTTATGCATGTTTGCTATATTCGTTTGAAGTAAATGCAATGAGGAATGATGGAGTCTTGGACTATGCTGCATGTAACTGTGCTTTCATGGCTCCACAAGGAATGACAAGCTTCTGCTGGGAACATTTGATCTTGACCTAATTCCGTGGAATCCAAGCATCGAACTATGCTTTAATCACGTGTTGGCTCGTTGAATTATAACACCAGGGTTATCTCCATTGCTTTTGGGAGACATGTTAGGAACGGTGTTTCCACGAGTTAGGCCAGCCTATTGCTTCATGTTTCTCTGTTTTTCCTTTGCTTGTAGTCACCTCCTCACCAAAAAAAAGAAGGTTCCAAACAAAATACCATTTTTTTTCCCAATGAAAAGAGACGGCTTAGAGCAAGCTTTTACCGGGAAACAAACAAACCCAACATGACAACATCATCAAACCAGATACAACTGGGACCCCTACATCGAGTTTGGCTCTTTTGCTTACAAAAGGAACGTCAGGTTGAAAAAATGTCATTAGGAAAATGTTAATGAGTGCTGCTGAGGCACTTGTCAAGGGATTTTGCTTTGGGAATGAACATTTCTATTTGAGGCGTGTAACTTTTCTGAAACGTGTTTTCTCCAATCAACAATATGTGTTGATATGTTAACTAGCCCCTATGACACTTGCTTAGGCCTTTTGGATTGTTTCTCGTGAGGAATGATTAGTCTTGAGTAGTTTGGGAAGCTTCAGCCTTCAATACCTGTTCGGTTTATTGCTTGTTGCTCCGAGCTAGAACAATTCTACTTTGAATGTGAAAAATGGAAATTAGATATTCCATGACTACTACAGAAAATACACTTTAGTTTCACAACTTTTCGAATGATCATTTAAATTTCAAATTTGCAGCCTGACCATTCATTGGAAGCATTTTGTTGAGACTTCTCTCAGTCGTCACGATTCATGCTTTGTTCAGCAGCTATGCGGATAACTGGATGACCCAATTCCAACCTTGGTATTTGTCATATACTAGCGGTTCAAGTTATGTGGGAAGAGAAACTGGGAAACATTGGTGGAGAGAGGTCGAACTTTTGATTGAAGAAATCTAATCTTGCAAAGCAAATATACAACTGAGGAGACATACTCTGTGACTGTTACTGCAAGCATGAAATCCTTGTAGGTGACAGTTCTGACCATAGTAGGCTTTCCCCAAGAACTCTCCAGCTCTTTAATCACTTCTTCAGATAACAAATCCACCCCTTGTTCCTTGGCCAAGGCAAATGCTGATGACGATTTTATGTACTTCAAGTACCCTTTGAACAGGAGCTCCTTTAGAATGTCAAGTTGCATCGGTTTTCCCTCGTGGCCTAAGCCCACACTCTCAAAAGGAAAGGGTAGATTTCTATACCCATCAATTACGTACTTGGGCATCCGAGTGCCAAACTACATAGAAGCTTCCCAGAGGCGCTTACTTACAGTGTTGAATTCGGGATTAACGACCATGTCATTATAAGCCCATATGGCTAGTATACCTTCTGGCCTACGCAGAAGGCGTTTGGCCAGCTTGTAAAACTTTGGAAGGTCAAACCAGTGCACTGCAGTAGCAACGGTGATCAGATCAACACAATTTTCGCCCCCCATCAGGGCCACCATTTCATCCTCTGACATAGATTATGGAGTGCGCACGTAGCGAACTCGAGGATGTGACATTGCGAAACTTGGTTGAGCTTCACTAAGGTCGGTCGCTATCACTTGCCGGCAATGCTCTGCAACCTGGTAGAATTATTTTACGAACATATTTGTGGTCAGTCAAGCAGGAAAGATTTTAATTGATGAGTGAAGGATTGTATTTCCCCATTGGAGAATCACGTCGCCATTATTATTTGATCCAGCATATTCTTTTTCAGAAATCGTGTAGGGAGAGAGAGACTAACGCCAAGAGCAGCTTGACCATTGCCGGTGCCAATATCCCAAGCCATAGAGTAATGAGAGGTGCGGCGGCGAGCATCAAAGTGCCACTCACTTGAATAAGTTGGCCTGGCTTGTAGGAAGGTCTCTGCCTTCTTGTCAAATAGACCCACCCTGTCTATACTAACTTCTTTTGTTCTTGTTACACTGCTTCTAAGGGTCCTTGGTGTTGGTGTAATATATTGGATAGAGAAACGTCTGTGTTTTCTGAAACTAGTATAAGAACCCAAAGGTTATCTCTCCTCTCTCCGTCACCTTCTTCAAGCTTCAGCCATGGAGAGGGTTTGAGCTAGTCTCACCTTCCCTCCTGTTAATTTTGTTTGAGTATGTTTGTTTTTTCTTATTTTTTCTTCTCTCCCAATCTCTATTTGAGAGATCTCTTCTCCTGGTCTAATTCTAAAACTGAGAGTTTGAATTCTCTTGCTTTAGTTTTAGATCTAAAAGCTTTTCTTTCCGGATTTAGATTTGAAAGTTTAATAATGTTTTCGGAAATTTGATGCCCGTGTACACATCCTCTACCTCCAATTTCAATGATGATCGTAGAAGTCTCGCTGAAGTATAATGATTTGCTTTTCCAAAAGTTGCATCTTTTTTTTTGGCCCATTTTGGTCGTCTCCGTACTACAATAGTGTATAGAAAGCCAAACCTAGGCGTGCCCCACCAATTGGCAATGCCATAGTTATTGGAGAAGAAATTTTCAACGTGTGTTGATGATGATATGAAATCTAGTCATCGCCTGCCGATTATTTTGCTTGACAGATCAATTTTTATGGAACTAGTGTATGCTTGTCCTAGCCGGTGCTCTGTTGATCTTGCTTGTTTTCTGAATTTGGCTTTGTTTTGTTGTATTCTGGGTTTTGCTCTACTTCGATTTGGTTCACCATAAAAATCTATGTACTTCTCTTGTATCCTTTCAAAACAACGAATATAATTTTCTTTCAAAAAAAACAAAACCAGGGACTTTGAATTTTTCATTTTCCATGTGGAAGCTTACAAGTTCATTGGATTTGACTAATTAAATGCCAATTTTGGTAAGCAATGAGGCAACTTAGGGGTGATCGGTTCCAGGGTGGATCAGTTCCAAATCTGAAACTTGAAACCGACCTTGTTATAACTAGTTCCTAGATTTTGGAATCTGAAACCTACTCTATTTGCCCTGGACCCTGTTTTGGAACTTACTTTGTTTTTTCGGTCCAGTTACAAGATTTACTAGAAAACCCCTTTTTTTTGTTCCTTTTTTTGGTTTCATTTTTTCCGGATAGCAAATAGGAAAACTTATAACTCAAATAAAATGTTATAAGTTTGACTATGCAAACAATCTTAGGTATTCATACAAAAACATATTATCTTAGTCTCAATAATTTAATGGATATGATAAAACAACATAGGTTCCAGTTGGACATGTACTTTCTTCGTTACAGAAAAAATTGCTCCTTATAATGCTTATAAGCCCTTGAGTTAGACTATTTGCAAATAGTGATCACCTCCCTCATCCTTTATGATAGAATACTTTGAATTCTGGCCATATAAAATTGCAAGTGGACTTCCATATAAAACCAGTTCTAAAATCAGTCCGGGTGGTTTTCAATTGGAACCGGAAACCGGATCGATTCTAATTGGTTCCCAAAAAATGGAATTGATTCCCGAACATGCTCAAACAAGAACTGATTCCTGGACCTATTTTTTGGGTAGGCAGGTTCGATTTCCGAATAAATCTGGTCTGGTTGAACACTCCTAAGGCTGCGCATGGCAACCATTCTGTGCCCGGGAATATATTCTAGTTAGAAATGATTCTTTTCTATTCTGTGCCCGGGAACTGATTCTAAGCATTTGAAGGCGTTTGGTAATGGCCCAAAATTTTTTGCCATGGCCGTTAAAAAATTTTCTTATAAATAATTTTTTTAAAAAATATTTTACTAAAAATTTTTCTTTTATTTTCGCTATGGCATGGTCGTTGGCCATGGACGATAAAATATTTTTATTGAAATTATTTTTTTATTTTTTTTTGCCATGGCCTGGTCACTGGCCATGGCCGGTAAAATATTTTTTTATAAATAATTTTTTATTAATAATATTTTAATAAAAAATATTTTTATTGAAAATGTTTTTTTATTTTTTTCGCCATGACTTGGTCGTTGGCCATGGCCGGTAAAATTTTTTTATTAATAATATATTTTTATTTTTTTCGCCATGGCATAGTCGCTGGTCATGGCGGGTAAAATTTTTTTAATAATAATATTTTTTTATTAAAATATTTTAATCTTGCCAGATACGGCGAGGGTGGCCGTCGGACATTAGAAGCTATATTAAAAACCAAGAAAAAGAAGAAAAAAAAAATTAATTCTCATTTTTGTTCCCAGAATCAAGAAGATACTTTTTTTTTATTCTTAATTCTGCTCCAAAACTAATTATGGGCACAAATTTGCAAGAATTTGTGCCCAGATTCAAAAAATTAAACAAACAGATTTATATTCTCAAACTGATTTTGAGGACAAAAGAACGGAATCAAACATTATTTGGTAAGTTGCCATGTGCAACCTAAGGCAACTCATCACTTTGAGCGTTGGGGTTGAACTTGACTAAGAAAAGTACTAAACTTTTAACTAGCAGATTTTTCTGGTCATGCACGCAAAACCATGTTAATTTGTGAAATGAATTTGTAGAGATGGAGTAGAGTTACGCTAATACAGTATGAGAATGTACATTAGTCAAAAAGTTATCTTTGTCATATTAAACTAGGTTTTCTGTTTTTTTGGTCAGAGATATTAAACTGGGTCAATACTATAGTAAAAGATGTTAAAATTCTCCCTTGTCGGGAGTGCACCCGTTGTTTTGTACATTTCTATTTAAGACATAATGATGGTCGCTATTAGGTAAGAATATCCGGAAGAGAGGATTGCGTAATTTTTATGTATTTCTTGAGGAAGCGTATATGAGAATTTTATATGCTTTATAAGATTGACTAGTAGTTTTACAATATTAATTACTGTCAATTAAAATCGTTCGTGTTCGCTCTTTCTTCTCCACCCCTCACCATGAGTTCCTCCTCTGACGAAGACCCGGAGCTCCCTCATGACGTCGCCGTCGAGGTCCTGAAGCGGTTGCCGGTGAAATCTCTCCTCCGGTGCAGGTGCGTCTGCCGGTCATGGCGCTCCGCCATCGACGACCCTCGTTTCGTGGCCCTCCACTTGCGCCACTCCGCCGTCGACGCCACCCGTTGGCATCTCCTGTGTCGAGATTGGTGCGGTCCTGTCCGGAACCGGTGCTTTCTGCTGTCCCACGAGTCTCTTGCTCTGCCTTCCTGGTCGCAAACCGAAATTCCGTTTGTTACTACTCCTCCCGGCGGTTACCGCATCGTTGGTTCGTGTAATGGTTTGATCTGCGTCGCCGAATGTTCCAGAGACGGCTATGGTCGGGCTACGTATCTGTGGAATCCGTTCACCAGAAAGCGCAGGGCGGTTCGACGACCCAGTCCGGATACGGAGACTGGTCATATGGTTCTAGGGTTTGGCTTCGACGCTAGGTTGATCGACTATAAGATTGTGAGGATTCTCTATTCTCCAAATGATTGTTTTCGTCGCTTTGGTCGAGTCGAGATTTATTCGCTCCGTACAGATTCCTTGAGAAGTGTAGAGTGTGAGGTTCCTGCTTTTCGCCAGGACAACAGAGCGGTCTTCTTGAATGGGAATTTGCACTGGTTCTCTTCCTATCGAAAGGATGGTGGATACGGGTCAATAGTCTCGTTCGATGTCGCAAGTGAGGTGTTTGACGAAATGGCTCTGTTGGAAGAGATTTTTCCCGTAGATAGTGTCTATTTACTGTCGTGTATGGCAGTATTGAATGACTCGCTGGCTGTGTTCATTAATGGTGTGGAGGCACTTGATCATCCTGATTGGCATTCCGTTTGTTCTATCTGGGTTATGAGAGACTACGGCGTGCCCGAGTCTTGGACTAAGCTGTACAATTTTAAGGCTTGTGGACCGGTAGTAGGATTTGATGGCTTCACGTGGAGTGGTGAGCTTCTTATTGAAATATCTGGTGGAGAACGAGTTTCTTGGAATCCGATCACTAGACGATTCGCAAATCTTTCGTTATCGACGACATGCGATTTGTTCACCGTCATAGAGAGCCTCGTTTTGCTTTAGATATGACTCAATTGCTGCTACATTTATTCATATGAAAGATTGATTCTGTACGCAGAAAAGTTGAAAGTTACATTTGAATTGAGAATAAATTGTTTTATTCATATATGCTACGGCCACAAAATGACGAGCATAAGTAGGGAAGTGGCACCCATTTGATTTTCGTACTTCTTGCAAGCTTTAATATGCATTTTCATTTTCACTTTATTTTTTCTTTAGACTAGTGAAGTTTGTTCTCCGTACGAGTAAAAGTATGCAACTCAAGACTGCATCTACAACTTCAGCATTGTCAATACTAGCAGAGTTTAGATGATGCAGTAAAAAATGACAAAGCTTTTTGAATGCTATGCATGTGTGTGCTCGATTCTTTGCCACCATAAGCATTTTTCAGCTTCTGTAGGACCAAACTATTCACTATTTGAGTCACGCTTCTCGCTATCTCTGGGCATTGCAGCTAGTGCAACTACATACTACCATATTTTGTTTCCTATCTCAAGAATTTTTGGTAGCACCGGCAATGCATACCTAGTAAGTTCATGTATTGATCTATGCAGACAGCTGCATTAATGGATTAAGGAAACATTGGAAACTGTATTATTAGGACAATCTTTTTTCCCTCCAAATGATTCGTGGGTCGGAAGTCTTACTTCGTCTTGTGATACACTGATGATTGTGCACATCAAGCCATCTGGGAATGTGGTCTGTAGATGAGATAATCTGTCTGCTTCCTCCTTGGAAAGACATCTGGGAAAGTGAATTTAAATTGCAATTCTCTTCTAAAGTCTGGTGCCAGGTGCTGGAGCTCTTCTTTATTAACGGGAATTCTGGTGATTGGCAGTCCGAGTTCACCTGGCTCTTAGCAAAAGTGGGGAATGGCATAGAAAAGCAAAAAGTAATGTTGAAGTTTCTTAGGGATGCCAATGCATAGTTTATGTGGAAGTCTAGAAACAATTTGCTTCATGGTTAAGGTGCTGCTTCTGTGGAACATGTTCTTAGATTGATCGTTTTTTACTTCAAAAGGATACGTGGTGTGCTTATAATTATCTACATAATTTAATGACAGGGATAGTAAAAACAAATCAAGACAACCCTCGTGCTCAATTGTATCTGGCGTGCTCGTGGTTCGGCTTGGTCTCTATGTGGCCTTCAAGCTGGCCTCGGACGGCCATGAGACAGAGAGGGATAAATAGATCCGTTTTTGCTATAATTATAGCATCACTCTATTCTCTTGTGATATTGAGATTTTATTCCCTCTAAGCCACAATATAAGAAGTCTAGGGTTACAAAATTGAACTCGACAGACAACACAGAGACTAAGCATGATGAGCAACGCTTAGTCCTCTTCCTGGAGACCATAACATTTATTTTTCACAAAATTAATCTTAATTTGATCAGAATCAATCTTGGTTTCAGAGCTTTTTGCCTAGATTCGCCTTGATTGGAGAAGAATCTCCCTCATGAGATAGATTGCCGATGAAGCCTTTCATGAGATTCAAATGCATCTCCAAATCATGGCATTGCACGATCGAAGATCCTACCTTTGCGGCCATGCACTTGACGCGAGGCAATCTCAATTGCACAAATTGGTATTTTTTTCTCACAGATCGGTACTTTTCTCGCAATCGAATGAGCTCTCTGTATCTAGATAAGTTCTTACTCCGGCTTCTCAATTAGAAATCGAATTTCCATTCATTAGCCCTATAGGCAATTGTGGTGCCCTAGGTTCCTGCAATTGATTGATCTGCGTTGCTAATGCTAATGCTGAAGTTCGCAATGAGACGGTATTTCAGGGGAATTTATTCACTAGAAAGCACGAGGCAATTTTGAGTTTGCCTTCAGATCATTCGTTTGTTGACGTGTACGTGGTTCTAGGATTTGGATACAACGACAAGATTAATGACTTCAGGTCATTAATAATTACTTGTTTTCCTAATAAATATGGATGATACTGGGGTATATTAGTCACTGAAGTCCATGTTTATAGGCTTGGTACAAATCCATGGTTCAATTTCAGGTGCAAGCTGAGTGACGGCTCAAGGATCTCTCTCAATGGAAATTTGCAAAGGATCTCAATTGGTGTCGATAAAGATTGTTGCCGGTGTTATGGATTGATAATCACATTTGTGGTAGCAAATTTGAGAGGGTCCATGAGAATGCTCTAACATGTACTTCATCCATGCTCTAGCATAGATGCATCCGGCAGGTTTCCAATACAATGAAGTGATTCTTTCGCTTGCAGATATCATGACAATCGTCCTCTCTATTATTACTCTTTTCTTATGATGTAAACATTTGGTTACCCCGAAATCCTACTTTCTTTGCATCACGATTTCTTCTCTCAAAGATCAATATGTGAAATACACGGTTGTCTCTGCGACACTCAAAGCATTTAGTCGAGACTTCTCTCGGTCATCATTATTGATCCGATTCTAGCCTTGGTATATACCATATGATAGTTGTTCAAGTTATATGAGAAGTGTGATATCCTGAAATTCGACCCTTTTTTCGAGATATACGAAATGATTATTTCATCAATGCACTTTTAGTTAAATCTCACTCAGAATTGATCACTTATAAGAGGACTAACTAATTGGGAAAGGTTGTTAAAGAATTAAGTATGCACGACCTGAGAACTCGATCATGGATTGACAATTCGATCATAAGGATTGACGAGGGACAATTTTGAGCCATTATAGACCGATCAAGAAATGGTTATAGAATGATTCGCCAATAGTATACAATTGAATTGCAGGTGATTCTGCCTGACCATTATATGATTGCGAACAATCCTAAACCAATTCCTGATGATCGTGTGCTTCTGAACTAGCGATTGACCCCTCGCAATTACATGACAACCGAGGTCAACCATAACTCAAGAAAGCTTAAACGTGGTTTGATATCAAATCAACCACGGGTCGAATACGCATAACTCCTAAAAGCCGCCCGTTAGTTTGAGATATACTAAAGTCGCAATTGATTGATTTTGATCATAAATTAGAATTCAAATTTGGGTATTGAACTTTCAATGATTTCAAGACTAACCTATTGGACATTGCCTCGTTAATCCTCCGATTTATCAGTTTGTTTGAAATTATCGGAAAAGGAAATTTTGGGCCGAGAATTGGAGCCTACGAGGAAGTGGGCCGAGTGAAGGCCCATTGGGCCTCACGCCCAAAGTGTGCTTCGGCCACTTGGGCCCAAACAAGTTCAAGTGGACCCAATGAGGCCCACTAAGCTCACTTTACCATTTTCAAGCCCAAATTGAGCCCATAAACTTTTCAAGCCCATTCTTTATCCTTTTAAGCCCAAACTCAATTATAGGAGCCCGTACAAAATTCTAGTCCATATACACGTATAGTATTTTATACTATACTTTGTGAAATGACCATTTTGCCCTTCTAGCATTAAACGAGAAGTGACAAAGAGGACTGAAAGTCCTGGTTATTTATAGAAGGAAATGATGAATTTTGGGACTTGAACTTGGCTTGAAGAGGAAGCCTACCTAGAAAGAAAATATCTCCCAAACTCGCTCTCTCTCTCTCTCATCTCTCTCTCTCTCTCTCTCTCTCTCTCTCTCTCTCTCTCTTTTCCTCTCATTTTCGCCCCCTCTCTCTCCCTCCTCTCTCCTCCTTCCGCTGAGCTAAGCACCACAGTCCCCTTGGCTGTCGTTTTGTTGTCGTGAAGCCACCCACCAAGCGCTGTGACAGCCCTCTCGCCGTGTGCCATCCGTCCTAGCCATTTCCTCGTCAGTTCACCCTCGCAGTGAGCCAACCAGCCCCCATCGAAACCATTGAGCTACTATCCAAGCCGTCGTCACCACCTCGTGATGTTTCCGGACCGAGCCACGAGTAGCCCTCGTCATCACCACCTAAGTGAATAGGGGTTGTCACCTGTTCGAGGGTCGGGACGTGACATCTTTGCTTAATTGGTATCAGAGCCTGGTTATTACCTGGAGTGATAAGGTGCGATGGGTTTTGAGATAGTTAGTTAGGAAAACACTTTGTGCCTGTACTTGACTATTTGGTTCTCTTGCTATAAGCGGGTTATTCAAGGTTTCTAATTCCGTGTTGGAATTGGAAAGCAGGTTTCTGTGAAAATCCTACAAGATGAGCAATCCTGATCCGAGGACTCCTAGGGGAAGGTCAATGCCCAGTTTGGCTGGTGTTGTAGGAAGGGCACTAGAGGATCCCAGATTAGATAGGATCCTACAAGTCCTAGAAACTATGGTGGGGCAGCAAGCTTTGAACCAAGTTGATGTTGCTGCTGTTGTGGCTACTGTTGCCGCTACCACTATTACTGCCGCACCTGTCGAAGTCCCGTTAGCTAGGAACAGGATTGGGGATCGACCAATGCATAAACTAGTTGAACAGTTTCTGAAATTAAAGCCACTAAAGTTTAATGGGCCAGGTGATCCTGAGGCCGCAAACCTCTGGATCAAGGAGCTAGAGAAATTTTTCGCATTGCTGAGATGTTATGAGGAAGATAAGGTAATGCTAGCTGTTTACCAACTGCAAGATAACGCTAGCACTTGGTGGGAAGCTGCCTAAGGAAGGGTTTTCCCTGAAGGTACGGCCCTGGTGTGGGGTGCCTTCATTGAAGCTTTCAATGGAAAGTACTTCTTGGACTGTGCATAAGAACAAAATATGGGTGAGTTCCAACAACTCCGTTAGAACCAATTGTCAGTTGACCAACAAGAAGCAAAGTTTGCATAACTCTCTAGGTACGTACCGAGTTTAATTAAGGACCCGGTGGATAGAGCGAGGAGATTCCGAGATGGTTTGAAACCGAAAATCAAGGACCAACTGTTGCCCCTGAATCTCAAGGATTTTGATGAGTTATACGAGAGGGCCTAGCTGATTGAGAGGAATTTGGCTGAATGGACAGCCGCATCCGGATTGGGGTTTGCATTTAACCGGGATAATCGTCAGTTCGGGAAGAGACCAATAACTGGACGAAGGCATTCTATTCCCCCCAACAAGAAGAATGGCGTTGGGAAACTAGCATACAACTCGAATGGCGGGTGTCGATTCTATGAGAGGAAACACATAACAGCCCCATGCCTGTCTAGGATTGGAGCATGTTTTGACTACGGCCAACAAGGCCACATTGCGAGAAATTGTCCCTGTCGACAGTCATGGACGTAACCTCAACATCCACAAGAGGGACAACCGGCTGGGAATGCTCCATGGAACAACCTGAATCAGCCACAGGCATAGGGAAGAGTGTACGCTATAGCTAGGAAGGAGGCGGAGGATTCGCCTAACGAGATTACAGGTATGGTCTCTCTTCAAGATCATGCTGCTTATACACTGTTTGATCCGGGGACTTCACATTCATTTATATCTGAGTAGTTTGTTAAGTTAGTGGGGCTTAAATCGAAACCTTTAGAAGTAATTCTTTGTGTTACCACCCCACTAAAGGATGAAGTGTTGGTTACGATAGGGTGTCCAGGCTGTAAGATAATATTGGTGGTAGGGAGAAAGTGATAGATTTAGCGGTTTTAGCGATGTTTGACTTTGATGTCATCATCGGGATGGACTGGCTCGTTAAGCAAAGAGTCGTAGTGGATTATTATAACATGATGATCCAATTTAATCCGATTGGTCATTCTAGATATGAATTTGTGGAAAACAGAAGAGGAACCTCGATCCCTTTGATTTCGTTGCTTAAAGTAACTAAGCTATTGAATGAAGGATGCCAAGGTTATCTAGCGACTGTCTTTCCTGAGGAATAGCCTAGGTTACACCCAGAAAGGGAAATAGAATTTGTAATTGAGTTAGCCCTTGGGACGGAGCCGATTTCTAAAACGCCCTACAGAATGGCACTGTCGGAACTAAAGGAATTAAAGGTGCAGATGCAAGAGTTGCTGGACAAAGGATTCATTCATCCTATTGCATCACCTTGGGGAGCATCAGTTTTGTTTGTAAGGAAGAAGGATGGTTCGTTGCGTTTGTGCATCGACTATCGGCAACTCAATCAAGTGACGGTTAAGAAAAAGTATCCATTACCAAGGATAGATAATTTGTTTGATCAGCTTCAAGGAGCTTTGATATTTTCCAAGATAGACCTGAGGACAGGTTATCATCAGTTAAGGATTAAGAAGGAGGATATATCGAAGACAGCATTTCGAATGCGTTGTGGTCATTATGAGTTTACTGTAATGCCGTTTGGTCTAATAAATGCACCCGCAGCTTTTAGGGATTTGATGAACCGGGTGTTCAAGGAATATTTGGACCGGTTTATGATCGTGTTCATTGATGATATTTTGGTGTATTCGAAAAGTTTAGAGAAACACGAACAACACTCGAGGACAATGCTACAAACCCTTCGAGATCATAAGCTATATGCCAAGTTTAGTAAGTACGAGTTTTGATTAACTCGAGTGAGTTATCTTGGTCACGTGATTTCTGATGAAGGAATTTTAGTGGATCCAATTAAGATCGAAGTGGTTATGAATTGGCTAAGACCAACGATGGTAACTGAAGTTCGAAGTTTCTTGGGATTGGCTGGCTATTATAGACGGTTCGTGGAAAGGTTTTCTGCGACAGCCATGCCTTTGATGCGATTGCTGAAGAAGGACACAAAGTTTGAATGAACGGATAAGTGCGAGCGTAGTTTTCAAGAGCTTAAGCATAAGCTAACTACTACGCTTGTTTTGACGATACCGTCTGGTTCCGGAGGTTATGAGATATACAACGATGCATCGTATAAAAGTTTGGGATGCGTTTTAATGCAATATGGAAGAGTGGTTATATACCCGTCCCGACAATTAAGACCTTATGAGTTGAACTATCCGACGCATGATATGGAATTAGCTGCGATAATTTTCGTGCTAAAAATTTGGAGACACTACTTGTGCGGAGAAAAGTTTCACATTTATACCAACTATCGGAGCTTAAAGTATTTATTTTCACAAAAGGAATTGAACATGAGACAGCGTAGATTGATGGAACTGCTTAAGAATTATGATTGTGATATTCTATATCATTTTGGTAAGGCTAACAAGGTAGTCGATGCGCTAAGTCGAAAGTCATCGATCTCGCAGATGATGGTTCAAGAGTGGATTTTGCTTGAAGGAATTCGGGATCTAGATTTCAAGTCCGAGGTAAGCCACTTTTCGAGTTTAATGGCTACTCTCAGGATTGAACCCGAAATGCAGACTAGGATTAGAGCAGCGCAACCTTCAGACCCTGAAATTCGAAAGATTCTACAAATTGATGCGACTAAGAAAAAACCTGACTTTCAAGTATTTGAAGATGGGATCTTAAAGTTTTATGGACGATTATGTGTGCCTAATGACGCAAAACTTAAGGAAGAAATCTTGGCAAAAGCTCACCGTAGTAACTGCAATATTCATCCAGGCAATACAAAGATGTATCAAAATCTACGCCGGTACTATTGGTGGAATGGCATGAAAGGGGATATTGCCAAGCACGTGGCTAAGTGCTTAATGTGCCAACAGGTGAAAGCACAACATTGCAAATCCGGTGGATTGCTACAACCTCTTGAGATCCCAGAATGGAAATGAGAACATATCACAATAGATTTTGTGATGGGTCTACCAAGGAGTAGAGAGGTAATGACTATATTTGGGTCGTAGTTGATAGACTAAGTCTACACATTTCATCGCCGTACAAAAGGATTTCACCATGGATAGATATGCGGAATTGTACGCGCACCATATTGTTCACGTGCTATATTGTTCGCCTGCACGGAGTACCGGTGACTTACTTTGGATCGAGATCCCAAGTTCACCGCAACATTTTGGAAAAGCCTTCAAAGTGCCATGGAAACGAAGCTGTAGTATAACATAGCTTATCATCTGCAGATGAATGGACAATCCGAGAGAACAATTCAAACTCTCAAGGATATGCTGCGAGCTTGCGTTTTGAATTTCAAGGGCAGTTGGAAGGAACAACTACATCTTGTTGAGTTCACTTACAGCGATAGCTATTAACAGAGCATTAGAACGGCAACATTTAAAGCATTGTATGGTAGAGCCAGCAGAATTTCGATATGTTGGGACGAAATTAGAGAAAGAAGAACTACTGGCTCGGAGTTTGTGCAACAATCAGTTGAGGTAATTAAAATCATCAGAGAAAGGCTTAAGATAGCCCAAAGCCATTAGAAAAGTTGTGTGGATAAACAATAAAGACCTTTGGAATTCCAAGTAGGGGATTACGTCTTCCTCAAAGTGTCACCTATGCGAGGAATTTCGCAATTTAGTAACAAAGGAAAGTTAAACCCAAGATATGTTGGACCATTTGAGATTTTGGAATGAATTGGAATATTGGCTTATCGTCTAGCTTTGCTGCTGAAACTGGCTTAAGTACACGACGTCTTTCATGTGTCCATATTAAGAAAATATGAACCTGATCCGACCCACGTGTTGAACTATGAAAAGATAGACGTGGACGATAAAGTGTCGTACGTGGAAAGATTGATGCGGATTGAGGATAGAAAAGCACAAGTACTGCGGAACAAGATGATCCCTTTGGTTAAGGTGATTTGGCAACATCATGAAATAGAAGGAGTCACGTGAGAAAGCAAAGAATTAATGAGGCATCATCACCCCTATCTTTTTAGGAACCATTGGTTAAACCAAATTTCGAGAACAAAATTTCCGTAAGAGGGGAAGAGTTGTGATATCCTAAAATTCGACCATTTTCAAGATATATGAAATGATTATTTCATTGATGCACTATTAGTTAAATCTCGCTCTGAATTGATCACTCATGAAAAGACTGACCAATAGGGAAAGGCTGTTAAGGAATTAAGTACGCACAACTTTAGAACTCGATCATGGATTGACAATTCGACCATAAAGATTGATGAGGGATAATTTTGAGCCATTATAGACCGATCAAGGAGCGATTATAGAATGATTTGCCAATAATATATAATTGGATCGTGGGTGATTCCGCCTAATTATTGTATGGATTGCGAACGACCCTAAACCAATTCCTAACGATCATGTACTTCGGAACTAGCGATTGACCCCACACAATTATATGACAACCAAGTTCAACCATGACTTGAGAAAGCTTAAACGTGATTTGATTTCAAATCAACCACGGGTCGAATACGCGTAACTCCTAAAAGTCGTCCGTTAGTTTGAGATATACTAAAGTCGCAATTGATCGATTTTGATCATAAATTAGAATTCAAATTTGGGTATCGAACTTTCAATGATTTCAAGACTAACCTATTAGACGTCGCCTCATTAATCCTCTGATTTATCGATTTGTTCGAAATTCTCGGAAAAGGAAATTTTGGGCCTAGAACTGGAGCCCACAAGGAAGTGGGCCAAGCGAAGGCCCATTGGGCCTCACGCCCAAAGTGTGCTTCGGCCACTTGGGCCCAAACAAGTTCAAGTGGGCCCAATGAGGCCCACTAAGCTCACTTTACCATTTTCAAGCCCAAATTGAGCCCACAAACTTTTCAAGCCCATTCTTTATCCTTTTAAGCCCAAACTAAATTTATACGAGCCCGTACAAAATTTTATTCTATATACACACATATTATTTTATACCATACTTTGTGAAATGACCATTTTGCCCTTCTAGCATTAAATGAGAAGTGACAAAGAGGAGTGAAAGTCTTGATTATTTGACAAAGAGGAGTGAAAGTCTTGATTATTTATGAAAGGAAATGATGAATTTTGGGACTTGAACTTGGCTTGAAGAGGAAGCCTATCTAAAAAGCAAATATCTCCTAAACTCTCTCTTTTGTCTCTCATCTCTCTCTCTCTCTCTCTCTCTCTCTCTCTCTCTCTCTCTCTCTCTCTCTCTCTCTCTCACCTCTCTCCTTCTTCGGCCGAGCTGAGCACCACAGTCCCCTTGGTTGCCATTTTTGCCGCGGTGAAGCCACCTACCACCATCTGCCAAGCACTGTGATTACCCCCTCGCCGTGTGCCGTCCGTCTAAGCCATTTCCTCACCGCGAGCCAAACCACCCCCCACCGAAGCTACTGAGTTGTTGTCCATGCCGCCGTCGCCGCCTCATGTCGTTTCCGGACTAAGCCACGCGTAGCCCTTGCCGCTGCCATCATGCTGTGTCGTCAGAATCGTTAAGGGGTGAGTTAATGCTCTAATCCCTCGATTAGTACATTAAACTTACTTAGGATTAGTTTATATTAAGTTAATTAGGTGGTTAGTGATTAATTAGTTTATACGTTATTAACTAGCGATAGGTTATCGGAAAGTTAGATGATAAGTTATCGAAGTTTTGGTGATAAGCTATCGCGAAAATGATGATAAGATATCATACAAGGAAGATAAGCTATCGTACAACGAAGATAAGCTATCGCCAATTAGGTGATAAGTTATCGATGTTTGAGTGACAAGCTATCACCAAGGGGCAATAAGATATCACTAATTAGATGATAAGTTATCACAATTAGGGCGATAAGTGAATTTTATATGGGTGTTTCCTGCTTGATTTAAGTGTTGAACTATGCTTGTTTCATACTGTTTAATGCTTGCTTTACCTTGAAAAATAATTGCCCTATGTGAAATCTTGTTACTTAATTTTTAGAAGGATTTTTGTGGACATATAAATAGTAAAACCCGAGGTATCGGGTTTAAATGTCAAATTTTATAAGTTAAATAGGGCAAGGATGTTTAAAAAGGGAAGCATGCAAAGTTTGATGGTTAATTTGTGTGTATGTGATCACGTGTGAATTAATTATTACATTTTTAGGCATGAAAGTTGCAGTTTTTGATGTGTGAGTACAACCACGTATACTTTGGTTAAATGAGGAAAAATGAAATGGGCTTGAGTAGTTTAGGTGCTTGTATGATCACATGATGAGAGATCATTACCCCCATATGAGTGCGGCCGTGCCTCAAATGGCCGTGAGGAAACCCCTGTATGAGTGCAGGCGTGCCTTGAATGGTCGTGATGAAACCCTCGCCTGATTGCAGGCGTGCCTTAAATGGCCATGATGAAACCTCCGATGGAATTTCAGGCTTGTGCTGAGTGGCTGTGATCAATACCCTGTTAAATCAGAAAACCCCAATGCAAGGATGGGCATGCCGTGAGTGGCTGTAATGGATGTCGGTCATGTCGGAAGACCACCAAACAGTAGGATTGTGTCGTGGCCTTGAATGGTTTTAATAATCGAAATACGCACAAGTGCATTGTGCATGGAAAGTTGTTATGTGTTCTCATTATGTTATATGCTTATTGCATTATTATGGCACATGATGATTTATAACGTGCAGGGCATGTGCCAAGACAAGGTAAGGATGTCTGCGATTGTGTGATAGCATGTTTGTGTATGCTGTGTTGACTTGCTTGACACTGTGTATAATTGAGGCAAAAGAAAGGGTTGTATTGCTATTGATCTGCCATCACTTTATCACTACATGTTTTAGGTGCATTTGAGACGAGTTGACTTCCTAAACGAGACTTAGATCATTAACTTGCAGAGATTTATATCTCATTTGTTGATAACTGTTTTCCAGGACGTTAGGATGACGGACCATTCGATGCGGTTCGGGGTGCCGCAGGATATGGATAGTATTATCACTACCCATCGTTTTCCCGGCAAGCCGCATCTTTTTAAGCGCCACCTGTCTATTGTGTGGGTCGATGAGGGCCTAACTTTGTGGATCCCTCATCGGTTCCAGGCATGGTTCATATGTGAGGGCGAGGACCTATATGGTCCTGTGAGGGGTTTCGATGGTCCTCTAGATGGGGGCCCTAAGTAGGAGATCTGGGATCCTATGGATATTGATCCACCTAACGGGTTAGTGGAGAATCCCGAGATCAAACCAGATCCTGTGTGCCTGTCAGATTACGACCCATTGGAGCATGACCCTGACTCGCCGAACCACTATGTTGATAGTCCTTGAAGGACATGCCTAGGATGGGTTATTTTTTGATGACCCACTTTTGAAAGGAGTAGATTGACCCTCAACTCAGTATCTTTTTGGTAGGCTCGTAAGGAAGATACCCTTGAAGGGCTTGTAAATGTGTTTTCTTAGGGTTAATCTAGTAATTAAATAAAATGGCGTTTTGACATGACTGTTGTTGATTGTTATTACTATCCCTGCTGTTTACTGTAATGACTGGGTGATTGTTGTCGCTTCCACATGCGTAATCGAAAGATAAAATGAAAGATTGGCGATAAGTCGTGGGATGTTGTATGCAAATGACCTAAGTGAATAGGGGTCGTCGCGTGCTCGAGGGTCGGGGTGTGACAAGAAGAGAAACTGGGAAACATTGCTCGAGAATAGTCTAACTTATTATTGGGGAAATTGAATACTGAAGACTTACTCTATGACTATTCACGTGAGCATGAAAGCCTTGCAGGTGACACTACTGACCTTATTAGGCCCTCCCCCAAGAACTCCCAAGCTCTTTAACCACTCCTTTAGATAACAAATCCACCCCTTGTTACTTGGCTTTGATGCTCGAAAACCTAGAAGATGCAAAATTTTCCTAGTCAACAGAAAAGGTTTTCGTACCAAAATTTAAATTAGGAAAATGATGTACTCTTTGAAAAAACTAGAAAGCGTTTTTCGAAATATGAAAACTCTACGCTTAGGCATGGAAATCCCAATGTTGCTTTCGGGGTCTCGACATTCAGGACCTGGTCTTCGGCAACTAAGTCTGGGACCATGATGTCCTAGGCTCGAATCCCGGTGCCCATACCCGATGCTCGGGCATCCGAACTTGTGTCCATAAAGGCCTTGCTCGGGTCCTTGACGCTCAAGTTCCGATCCCGACCCTTAGGCCCGAGTCCATAAAGGCAGTGCGCAAGTCCTTGACACTCGAGTTTGGGTTCTTGGTTAATGAAACGTTTTATTCTTATAAAAATATTCTTAAAAAAAATTCAATTTTTATTTTATTTAAAAAGTGAATTTTTTTTTTTGATAACCCAGGGAACCCCCGCACGGCCGACAGCCGGGGAGTAAACCCTGGGGGCGACACGTGCTAGCCACCACACACGTGCCACCGGTTAAGTCACCCTGCGACGCCCGGAATTCGAACACTCAATCTTTTGCGAGAGGAAGAGTGCGCGCTCCAGCAGCGCCACCCAGGCGGGTGGTGTGAATTTTTATTATTTTAAAAATAAAAAATTTTAATTATTTTTAATTTTTCTTTTCTTTTCTTTTCCTTTCTTTTTTTTTCTTCCTTTTTCTTTTTCTTCTTCCTCATACGGTTGCCGGCCGAGGTGACAGTCGGCGAACTCGAGCCTTGCCACATCAGGCAAGCTTGCGGCCTCTGGCAGCGAGGCTCAAGCTCATGGCCAACCTTTGATGTAGGAGTATCCAAATCTATTGAACATTCTTTAAGTTCCGATTTGATTCCATCAACAAGCCCATCACAATCAATGATTATCCAAGCCAAAACTAACTTTGGTTATAATTTGCTTCGATGGGACCGAGAATGAAATTGTCAACGAGGTGACTATCAATTTACCGAGTTACCGAGATTATCAAGTTACCGATTAAGTTGTCAATACATCAGAATACTTACCGATTTCGAAGCTAATCAACAACATATCAATGGGAGGTTGTTCTAAGCAATTTCCTATGACATTTGCTAATTTATTGAGGGGTTATTCTCTGATCAAAGATAGAGCACGAATTTTGGAAGATAAATCACAAGGCTCTAGATTTCAGATCTCCATGTGTCATCAATTGATTTATAAGTTCCTAGGTCTTAATTGTTATGTACGGTTGAAAAGTCAAAGTCCTTAGTTCCTAGATAATTAAATGCTTTCTAGTTTTTTTTTTGGTAAGGATTAAATGCTTTCTAGTTCCTGTGTCCTTAAGTAGTTCTCATGGCTCTTAAATGTTTGGTTATTTCTTATGTCTTACGTCCTCCATAAATAGAGGAGAGTCTTCCATTGTAATGCAGATACAAATATATGAGATTTTCCTCTACTTAGCAATTATCATTGGAGAGTAGATAACTCATATTTTAGTTTCTTTATCTTTGGAAAGTGGAAGAAGCAATTTATCATCAGCTGGTGGTTTCCCTTTGGGCCCGAAGTCCTTTAACCCTGGCAGGTGGTTTGTCTTTTAAGCCTAGGTGGTGAACTTCATCGATTCCGATCTTAATCCTCGGTTGGCGGCGCATCCTTTGTATCTTGGTGGTGATTGTAACCTATCTTTTGTTTCCATTTTATCCTTCAACATACATCGCACAGACGCACACTCATCCAAATACAAAATCCAAAAGACCCATTTCCAAAATCACTTCCCACACACGCATCAGCGTTGATACGATTGCATGCGAGGTGCTAATAACGAAAAGCATGTTGATGCACAATTTGTCAAGAGGCAAGAAAATAATCACAAACAAACAACCAAAAATAAAGGGAAAAACCCTTTTAGAGAATCAAGCAAACTCCATGTTCATAACTGAGCATAGCGCTAACATAAAAAAGAAACACCAGGTCATTATAGTGGCGTTACCAATTAGCAATGATAGAACCAAAGACACGATGACTTCAATCAAAGCAAAGCTTTCTTACACATTAGCTTTAGACTAACCGAGATGGTAACTGAAAGCTCTCTCAGCAATCCAAAGGGTGCCATCTTTTCCAATGAAAACCCACAAGCAGCGAGCGACAATGGCAACCAGAACGGGCGAATTCCCGAACCAGCAGGCGCAATCCGACAAGAAGCCAATTCGATCCGAACCCATTGGAGATCCGATCGTGTTCGGCGGATTATTGACTTCTGGTTGCTTTTCATCATCAGCCCCTTGTACCACCCCCACCCCCACTTGGATAACTTGGCCTCGCTTGGAGAGCGTTCTTTACAAAACTTCAGGGTGAAGTCATGTGACAAAATCGTGCTATGTCACGTGGCTGTCACGTGGCAAACAGAGAGGTAAAGGGGACCGCGACGGCCACCACTGAGTCAGATTCTTTGCGGCTTTTCCACTTTCGCTCTTCGTCTCAATTTCTCCTGGACCATGAGTCCCTCCGACGACGACGAAGACCCGAAGCTCCCTCACGACGTCGCCGTCGAGGTCCTGAAGCGATTGCCAGCGGGATCTCTCCTCCGGTGCAGGTGCGTCTGCCGGTCGTGGCGTTCCGCCATCGACGACCCTCGTTTCGTGGCCCTCCACTTGACCCACTCCGCTCAAGATGCCTCCAACCGGTACCTCGCGTCTCTAGATTGGTACCATCGCCTGTGCTCTCTGTTTCCCGATGAGTATCTTACCCTGCCTTCCCAGTCGCAAATCGAAATTCCCTTTGCTGCTCCTCCCATCGGTCACGGTATCGTCGGTTCATGTAATGGTTTGATCTGCGTCGCAGAAACTTCCGGAAATGGCTATGGCCGGTGGATGTATTTGTGGAATGTATTCACCAGAAAGCACAAGGCGGTTCGACGAACCGGTACGGGCCATCAGTTTTTTCCCCTGGGGACTGCTTATGAAGTTCTAGGGTTTGGCTTCGACGCTAGGTCTCTTGACTACACGATTGTGAGGATTCTCTATTTTTTAGATGATAATTATCAATGCTTTGGTGGGAGAAAGCCTCGAGTCGAGATTTATTCACTCAGTACAGATTCCTGGAGAAGTTTGGAGTGTGAGGTTCCTGCTTTCTGCGCCAACAGACCTGCGGTCTTCTTGAATGGGAACCTGCACTGGCCTTCTTTCAGGCACGATGATGGTGGATACAGATCAATAGTCTCGTTCGACGTCGCAGGTGAGGTGTTTGACGAAATGGCTCTTCCAGAAGAAATTTTTCACCAAGACAACGGCAGTTTAATTGTCTTTGCGGCAGTATTAAATGACTTGCTGGCTGTGTTCGTTAGTTTCATAAACGCAGGTGTGGATCCCGAACTGCATTCCGTTTGTTCTGTTTGGGTTATGAGGGAGTACGGCGTGCCGAAGTCTTGGACTAAGCTGTATTCTTTTGAGGCTTGTGGACTTGTATCAGGATTTGATGGCTTCACGAGGAATGGCGAGCTTCTGATGGATATAGATGATGAAGAACGAGTTTCTTGGAATCCAATAACGGGCCAATACGCAAATCTTCCACTGTCGATGTATTGTGATTTGGTCCCTGTCGTAGAGAGCATTGTTTCACTTTAAAGATGACTCAATTGCTGCCACAATTATTGGTATGATAGATTGATTCTGCTTGCAAAAGAGTTGAAAGAGACATCTGAATGTTGAAGAAATGATCTTGTACATCCGCTCCGGCCACAATATGACGGGCAAAAGAAGTGAGGTGGTGCCCCATGTGCTTTTGGTAATTCTTGCAAGCTTTAAAATTCATATGCAGTTTCACATTTTGAGTATTTCTTTTTAGACCAGGGAAAGTCTGTTCTCTTTACAATTTGCACTAGGTAAAACTCTGCATTTTAGTTGCCCAAACCAAAACCGATCAAAACCCCGAAAATGAAATCTACTTTGATTTTGTCGAGAACCCCAAGTCGCGTTTGCATATGCATTATGCGTAGTCTTGAGCTCTTTGTTTCCTAAGAAGTGATGTAGAACGAAGGGACTTGAGATGGCCGGAGCTAGCATCAACAGGGTTTTTGGCTCTTATCCTCGTATTCTGTGAAAGGTAAGCGTGGTTATTAGAAGAGAGTGATGGCGGTTTTGACGGGAAGGATGAGACAAGGACGAAATGGGCAAACAAAGCATGCAATAGCACAGAGAGATGTTTTGTTGGTAAAAGGTGTTTTGTAATATAATTAAAATCAGCCTAATTCACGGTCGGACAAAGGGTAATGAGAGCTTATTAGAGGAAATACCAATATGTTGGAACAGAGCTAAACAAACGCCTGCGTACTTTATAAAGTAAAGACTGGTACATACATAGCACAAATAGTTTTGTTTGAAATATTCGAACTGTATACATGATGTGCTTATAATGATCTGAGTAATTTAGGTTGCGCATGGCAACTTGCCAAATAGTGTTTGATTCTGTTTTTTTGTTCTCAGAATCAGTTTGGGAATAGAAATTCGTTTCTTTAATTTTTTTTTATTCTGGGCACAAATTCTTGCAAATTTGTGCCCGGAATCAGTCTTGGAGCAGAATCAAGAATAAAAAAAAGTAACTTCTTGATTCTAGGAACAAAAATGAGAATCAATTTTTTTTTTCTTCTTCTTTTTCTTGGTTTTTAATATAGCTTCTAATGTTCGGCGCGACAGCCACTCTTGCCGTATCTGGCGAGATTAAAATATTTTAATAAAAAAATATTATTAATAAAAAAATTTTACCAGTCATGGCCAGCGACCAGGCCATGGCGAAAAAAATAAAAAAAATATTATTAATAAAAAAGATTTTATCGGCCATGGCTAGTGACTAGGCCATGGCGAAAAATATACAAAAAATATTATTAATAAAAAAATTTTACCAGTCATGGCTAGTGATCAGGCCATGGCAAAAAAAATAAAAAAAATATTTTCAATAAAAATATTTTTTATTAAAATATTATTAATAAAAAAATTATTTATAAAAAATATTTTACCGGCCATGGCCAGCGATCAGGCCATGGCAAAAAAATAATTTCAATAAAAATATTTTTTTATTAAAATATTATTTATAAAAAAATATTTTACCGGCTATGGTCAGCGACAACGCCATGGCGAAAAAAAATAAAAAATATTTTCAATAAAAATATTTTTTATTAAAATATTTTTAAAAAATTTTTTATAAGAAAATTTTTTACCGGCTATGGCCAAAAATTTTGGGCAATTACCAAACGCCTTGAAATGCTCAGAATCAGTTCCCGAGTACAGAATAAAAAAGAATCATTTCTTATCAGAATCTGTTCTCGGGCACAGAATGGTTGCCATGCGCAGCCTTAATGACTAAGATAGTAAAAATCAAATCAAGACAAAAATCAAAATCACAATGGACTATTCTTCCTTCGTCTCAAATGTGTTTTGACTATCGTCCCATTGAAGAAGGGTCAACTTTCTCATTGATTGTATTAGGCTTGCTTGTGGTTCGGCCTCAACTATATTTCGACTCAAATCAAACATTTTAATTTAGAGAAATTTCATTCAACTCCAAACTATAAAAAAAGAATCACTTGTCAACCCCAACAAAAAACAAAAGATATGAGTTGTTAAGAAATTTAACTAGTGAACACCATCTTTTCATCAAAAGGCTCCAAGTTCATATGAAAAAAGTAAATATATTTTGATCCTAATCAATGATTTCAATTGAAATACAAATGAAATTTAGTGAACAACTTAATGCAATGAAAATATAGAAAAAAAAATTACCATGACATAGGGCAGGTTCAAATTTGGAAATACATCAAATTGAGACCAAAAACTAAACAAAATGAGTTCAATTTGTCAAGTCATTGATTTTCTCTCTCTCTCTGTCTCTTTTTATCTTTAAACAACCCCGATTTCAGAAGATGACCCATATAACTTGTTTAAATTATGTTGGCCAATTGATTAGACAGGATGACATGCTTTCTAATTTCAATTGGCCATTATGGGTTGCTATGTTTTTTTTATTTCGAGTCAATAACTTTATACGGTTGTTCCATTACTCTAAGCTCTTTTATATTTCGGTGTCATAATGTTGTATTTCTGAAGTTTGATTTAATGGGTTTTTGCCACAATTTTGGATTAACAATCTCACACCACACAAAACTCAAAAGGCTACCTTTTTTAGTCAGGATAAAAGTTAGAATAAGATAAAGAGGTTAATTAAGGTATCATGGATATTCTCTTCTTATTTCCATAATGAATCTATTTTCATATGTGCCAAAGATAACAAATAAAACTTGAAACTTTTATAGTCCAAATAAATTCTCGTTGTCATTGCAAGATATTTGTGAGTTGTCGCGAAAGACATTAATTCGCTCTCTTCTTTTCCTCCTCCTTTGTTGTCATCATCCCTTCTTCTAGCCTCAGTTTCATATACTCTTATTGCTTTGTGGCAAATGCAACCACAACAAATTATGTTCTCTTTGTAGAGTGTCACATGGTGGTGGCTTTGTCTCCTCACAGCCTCTCTCGAGCTTGGCTCGCTTGTCACTGGACTCTCTTCCTTCCCTCTTCCCAAGCCTCTCTTCTCCAATCGTCCTTTCCTTTCTTGTCCAAACATCACAAGCATGGTCGAAGCTTCACCTTCTTCAACCACCATTGATTCTCCATCTCCACCACTTCCGCTTCTCCTGACATTGATACTGTGTATTTAACCATCGTGAGTTGGAAAATTTTGTTGGATACGTGCCTGGCCAATTTCGAATTATACATACATACATATATATATATATATATATATATATATATGGAGAGATATTAAAAAAAAAGAAAATGACACAAATAGTCCCTGAACTTTAACCCAATTTGCGTGTGGTCCTTGAACTTTTAATTTGTGCAATATAATTCATGAACTTTTGGTACATATTCAATTTAGTCCTTGAACTATATGAAAATGTTCAATATAGTCCTTTCATTAATTAAAGATTAAGGACTACATTAAATATGTACCAAAGTCCAGACATTATATTAAATAAATTAAAAGTTCATGGATCATGTTACACATTGAGCCAAAGTCAGAGACCATTTATGTCATTATCCCTAAAAGAAAAATACATTAGAAAACTCCTGTGTCAAGTCACATGATAGAATCATGCTATGTCACGTGACCATCACGTGGTAAACAGAGAGGTTAGGGGGACTGTGTGATGGCCACCACTGCAGCAAATTCTTTCCCGCTCTCTACTTCGCTCTTCTTCTCAACCCCTGACCATGAGTTCCCTCGACGACGACGAAGATTCGAAGCTCCCTCGCGACGTCGCCGTCGAGGTCCTGAAGCGATTGCCAGTGGAATCTCTCCTCCGATTCAGGTGCGCTTGCCGTTCATGGCGTTCCGCCATCGACGACCCTCGTTTCGTGGCCCACCACTTGACATGCTCCGCTCCCGATGCCTCCCACCGGTATCTCGTGTCTCTAGATTTGTGAGATGTCTAGGGTTACAAAATTGAACAGAACAGACAACACGGAGACTAAGCATGATGAGCAACGTTTAGTCTTCTTCCTGGAGATCAGAATATTCAAATCTCACAAAATTAGTTTTAATTTGATCAGAATCAACCTTGGTTTTAGAGCTTTTTGCCAAGATTTGCCTTGCTCCATTGACGATGAGGCCGGAGAAGAGCCTCCCTCGTGAGATAGTCCTTGAAATTTTCTCAAGAGATTGTCGGTGAAGCCTCTCATGAGATCCAAATGCGTCTTTAAATCGTGGCATTGCACGACCGAAGATCCTACCTTCACAGCCATGCACTTGAAGCAATGCGCTCTCAATGGTACGAATTGATATGTCCTTCTCACAGATTGATACTTCTCTCACAATCGAATGAGCTCTTTGTATCCAGATAAGTTTTTACTTTAAGTTCTCAGTCAGAAATGGAAGTTCCATTCATCATCCCTGTGGGAAATTGTGGTGCCCTAGGTTCATGAAATGAATTGATCTGTATTGCTGATGCTAATGCTGAAGTTCGCAACCAAACGATGTGGCATTATTCACTAGAAAGCACAAGGCAATTTTGAGTTCGCCTCCCCAATCTCCGTTTCTTGACGTGTATGCTGCTCTCATGGTTCTAGAATTTCGATACAACGACAGGATTAATGACTACAAGGCTTTTAAAGATTACTTGTTTTCCTAATAAATATGGAGGATGCATGGGCGAATTAGTCACTGATATTTATACCCTTAGTACAAATTTGCGACGGACTGTTAATTTCAATTTCAGGTGCAAGCTGAGCGACGGTTCGAGGGTCTCTTTCAATGGAAATTTGGCATGGAAATTGATCAGTTTTGATGAAGATCGTTGCTGGTGTTGTGGATCGATGATCATATCTGTGGTAGCGGATGAGGTCTTTGATAAAATGACGTTGCCGAAGACTTGTTT
The DNA here is from genome assembly GCA_031216235.1 of Syzygium jambos. Classification (NCBI taxonomy): domain Eukaryota; kingdom Viridiplantae; phylum Streptophyta; class Magnoliopsida; order Myrtales; family Myrtaceae; genus Syzygium; species Syzygium jambos. The sequence continues at coordinate 7,822,181 of CM062228.1, forward strand.
CGTTTGATCCATGGCACTAGAAGCATTAACCACTGGTTTGGGCATGAACGCCCAGGCAATGCACGAATCTTCTGTTTTTGTTCTGGTTACAGGGCATTCACGTGAGAATCTTGACCTGATGATGCTAGTTAGTGAACAAATAGATCATACTCCTGCGTCTTTACTTGATGATACTATTTTTTGTAAAAAATAGATCATACTCCTGGGCATGAACATACTGGTAATTGGGGATGTGAGCGGGTTGATTCGGTTCGGATTTTCACCAATACTCAAGTTCTGAACCTGTTGAGGAAAACTCCTATTATTTTTAAAGTTGACAAAACCTTCCATGTTTTTGTAAATCTAATACTTATTCTGAACTATTTTATTCCAGGTATGTATATATATTCTGGAAGCTCAAAAGGAAGTTTTTCAGACTTTATAAACTGGTTCATGTCTTATTGAAGACCCACATAATCTAAGACGATGAAATTATTCAGACGCAGACGAAGAAATTTTTCAGAGGCAGACACAGAAGCTAAAATTTTTCTGAAGCAATCGTAGACGCAGAACTCGGAACGAAAAATAGCAGCTAGTGATCTGGTATGGATTTCACAGAAGGAAAGTTTTGATCTCAATCTAAATCAAATTGATTGACAATCAAAGATTATGACAAGCATGCATTACAACGGATAAAGCTATACTTATGGAAACCAAGATTCTGATTGTATGGGCGACCAGAATCATCGGGATTCAGAACCTGTAATCCAACGGCTACTCAATCCTTTCTATACAAATCTGTCCAAGGTAAAGATTGGAAGATGATCCTCTAAAAGCTGTCCAATGGCTAGTTTGGAAGCAGATGAGTATTTAAGAAGATCAACGAGCAGCAGAAGGAACAATAGATTCAAGAATCAACAAGTCCAAAGTCTGAGCATATTCCAATCATTTCTCTTGTCATTCTGAGCCAAAAATTAAAATCTTGAGGATTACTTTGTAAGAGTGACTGTGTGAGATAGAGTCTTCTATCATACACGAGAGTGCTATCACTCAGAATCTGTAAATTCTTCTTGATTACATAGTGAAATCCAACCGGTAGGCTGTAAGCATGGGAAAGTGGACGTAGCCTTGCTATAAGCCGAACCACTATAAACTTCTGTGCAGATTTTCTATCCATTATCTCTTTATTTATATTCTGCACATCAAGAGCACTGTCTATATAATCTGCTTGAATCTGAAATTTATTCAGACTCAACTGTGTTCTTTCATTTCTGCATAAATTATCAAAAATTATTTAAGATCACCTATTCACCCCCCTCTAGGTGATCATTGCTAGCTACATCAATTGGTATCAGAGCAGGTTGCTCATTTATTGAAGTGTTTTACTTATGAGCTAACGATCTACATGGCTAGCTGTGATGCTCCGAGGCTCATTGAAGGATAGAGCAACAACAGACCATCATATTTCGATGGCAAGGAATATAGTGTCTGGAAAAATAAGATGAACGCATTCACAAAGTCGATTGATCACATGCAATGGGATGTCATCATCAAAGGAGTCAATCCAAAGTCCTCTGATTCAAAGGAAAAGGCAGACAGAAACAAAGCTGCAGATCCTCATTTGTCTCAATCTGAGATATCCAAAAGAGAAACTTTAGATTTCAAAGCAATTTATTCTCTCTATTATGCTTTATCTCCTATTGAATATAAAAAAAATTGCTTCTTGTGAATCAGCTAAGGAGATCTGGAATAATCTCCACACTACTTATGAAGGAACAGATCGAGTCAAGGAAACTCAAATCAATCTTCTACTTGGTCAATATGAATCCTTCAAAATGAAGCTTGGAGAATTAGTTGCTGATATTTAGACAGGTTTGTTGGCATAGTAAACGGTCTTACATATCAAGGACAACCAGTCTCAGATACTATGAAAGTCAACAAACTACTGAGGGGACTGACCAATCAGTGGGATAACATCAAAACATCTCTTCGAGAGATATAAAGGATCAAGGCTCTTTCTGTGAATTATTTAATTGGGACTCTTCAATCATATGAGACTGAGAAACGGAATGAGGAGAATGAATCCAGAGGTGATAAGTCAATTGCATTAAAAACTAATGTTGATTCTGATGCAGATTCTGAAGATGAAGATATTGACGATGAAGAACTAGCTCTCTTCATAAAGAAGTATAAGAAGATGAAAATCAAGGGAAGAAACCTCAAAGGAAAGAAGCCTTTTGAGAAGAAGAAGTCCTTTGATGAATCAGAAAGATTAAAAGATATAACATGCTTTCACTTTCACTGTAGGAAACATGGACATATTAAGCCAAATTTTCCACTTCTAAAAAAGAAGACCAAGTTTGAGAAAGCAAAGAAGGCCTTGAAAGCATAAACCTGGAGTGATACAGAGTGCGAAGATAATGATGAAGATATCTCAAACTTCTGTCTAATGGCAAAGTCAGATTTAGACTCAGATTCAGATTTTGATCCTAAAGTGGAAATCGAGGTAAAGCATTCTCAAATGCCTATTGAAGTATCGAATTACATTGATGAATTATGCTTTGAATTTAAGGCTGCTCTTAAAAGAATCTCTTCTCTGAAAAAGGAAAATTCATCACTGAGGCAACAGGATATTTCACAAAAAGAATAAATCGATTTCCTTCAAAAAGAATTTCATCAAATGAAGGAAAGTTGAGATTTTCTTTTCAAAGAAAATGCTGTTTTGAAAAAGGAAGTTTCAGAAATTACTTCCAAGTTCTCAAAAGGTTCAGAAACCTTGAAGCATATCCTTTCTATCCAAATTTTTTACTATAACAAATCTGGTCTCGGATTTGTAAAGGAAAGTGACAGCTTGATTGATTTTCCAAAGGTCAATGAAAGATTAAGACAAAGACCTCCTCGACAAGTTTATATAAACCATTTCAAAAAGAATTTTGTCAAACCTATTGGCCAAAATGCACTTAGGTGCTCAAAATGTGGAGATCTACAACATTTTGAGAATGAATGTCCTAAGGTAAAGAGACCTGTTCGAAGAGATTTTGTTAAAACAGCCTATACTAATGCTCAAGGACCCAAACAAATTTGGGTACCAAAGAAAACTTGAGATGTTGTGATTTTTGCAGGTTACCATAAAGAGAAAAAGAAAGTGGTACCTAGACAGTGGATGCTTTAGACACATGACAGGAGATCCAAGCGTATTCGTTGATCTACACAGTGTGAATGGTGGAAAAGTTTCTTTTTGAGGAAATACCAAAGGAAAAATCGTTGGCAAAGGAACGGTTGAAATAGGAGGACTTACAATCAATGATGTTTCATTGGTAAAAGGACTAAACTATAATTTGACAAGCATAAGCCAGCTATATGATACAGGTTTCAGAATCAACTTTCAAGAAGATACATGCTCAGGAATAAGCAAAGACTCTTCTCAAACTTTCACAGGAAGAAGACATGTCAATATTTATCTTCTAGATGTCAATCCAAACTCCACTCATTATTTGATCTCAATCAAAGAGGATGAAGATCTATGGCACAGAAGATTGGGGCATATCAATATGAAACAAATCTCAAAGATCTCAAACAAGAAATTGGTGCGAGATTTGCCAGATTTGAAATACAAGAAAACAAAATTATGCAATGCCTGCACTCTAGGAAAATAAGTAAGAAGCTCTTTTAAGTCTATAAATCATGTTTCCACTAATCGTGCCTTGCAATTTCTTCATATAGATCTGTTTGGACCAACCAGAACACAAAGTATTGGTGGTAAGAAGTATTGTTTAGTTATTGTTGATGACTTCACAAGATTTACTTGGGTGTTTTTTCTTGCTCATAAAAATGAAGCATTTTCATATTTTTCAAAATTTGCAAAAAGAATTCAGAATAAAAAGGGCTATACTATTTCCTGCATTAAAACTAATCATGAGGGAGAGTTTGAAAATCAAAGTTTTTCAGATTTCTGTGAGAAAAATGACTTTCAACATAATTTTTCTACTCCATATACACCAGAACAAAATGGTATTATAGAAAGGAAAAATTGTTCTTTGCAAAAAATGGCAAGAACTCCATTGATTGAAAGCAAGATTTCTTTTCAATTCTGAGCAGATGCAGTTTTTACAGCATGTTATATCATCAACAGAGCTTTTCTCAGACCCATTCTTGAGAAAACCCCCTATGAGCTTTTCAAAGGTAGAAAGCTTAACATTTCATACTTTCGTGTGTTTGGTTGTAAATGTTTTATATTCAAAAATCTAAATGACCACTCTGGAAAGTTTAATGAGAAAGTAGATGAATGATTTTTCCTTGGATATTCTACTACAAGTAAAGCATACAGAGTCTTTAACAAGAATTCTCAGACTGTGGAAGAAACATTGAATGTAAAGTTTGATGAAAATATTCAGACTCACAAAGATGAATCTGAACTTTCTTCCAATATTCAAGAGTTAGCAGAATCTTCAATGATCGTTGAATCCGTAGTAAAAGGAAAAGAAGATACTATCCAGACTCAATTAGAACCTTCAGAGTCCAACGATATTTAGAAGGAAAAATATGACAGAAACTGGAAGCATAAATCTAATCATCCAAAGAACCTCATCATTGGAGAAATAGAAGATAATATCAAGACTAAATCTAAGCACAAGGAGAACATCAGCAACTTAGCGTTGATATCAGAAATAGAACCAAAAGAAATTAGTAAAGCATTATCATATGAAAGCTGGATCGAAGCTATGCAAGAGGAACTTCAGTAGTTCAGAATAAATAAAGTGTGGGAGCTTGTGCCAAGACCTAAAAATCATCCACTAATTGAAACAAAACGGGCATTCAGAAAAAAATTGGATGACAAAGGGAAAGTCACACGAAACAAAGCAAGACTGGTAGCAAAAGGCTATTTTCAAGAAGAAGGCATAGATTATGATGAAACATATGCACCAGTTGCAAGGTTAGAAGCCATTAGGCTACTATTAGCCTATGCTTGTTTCCATAATTTTAAATTGTTTCGGATGAATGTGAAAAGTGCCTTCCGGATTGGATATATCAAAGAAGAAGTATATGTGGAACAAACACCTGGTTTTGAAGAACCAAGGAAGATTGATTATGTCTACAAACTCAAAAAGGCCCTTTACGGTTTGAAATAAGCACCTAAAGCTTGGTACGAAAGGTTAAGTAACTTCTTTCTGCAAAATAATTTCACCAAAGGTAAGGTTGGTACAACTTTATTCGTTAAAAGAAATGGTAAGGATTTTCTACTTGTTCAAATTTATGTTGATGATATAATCTTTGGATCCTCTAACGAATTGTTTTGCAAGGAATTCTTTAAGAATATGCAAAACGAATTTGAGATGAGTATGATGGGAGAATTAATATTCTTTCTTGACCTACAAGTGAAACAAACAAAAGATGGTACATTCATTTGCCAAGAGAAGTATGCCAAGGAGATTGTCAAAAAGTTTAGATTGCAAAATTGCAAGAAGACAGACATTCTCATGTCTCAATCATCAAAGCTAGACAAAAATGAAAATGGTAAAAAGGTTGATCAAAAGATATATAGAAGCATGATAGGATCTTTATTATATCTTACTGTATCTAGACCTGACATTCTTTTTGGTGTCTGTATGTGCGCAAGATTTCAATCAGACCAAAGGGAATCTCATTTCTCTGCAGTAAAGAGGATAATCAAATACATTAGAACTTATCTAATGTTAGGTCTTTGGTATTCCAAAGATTTATATTTTACTCTTACTAGTTATTCAGATGTTGATTTAGCTGGATGTAAAGTGGACAGGAAAAGTACTACAGGTACATGTCAATTGCTTGGGAATATGTTGGTATCCTGATACTCAAAGAAGCAAAATATAGTTACACTTTCCACAGTAGAAGGAGAATATGTAGCTTTAGGAAGTTGCTGTGCACAGACTCTATAGATGAAGCAACAATTACAAGATTTTGCTATTAAAGAATCAAGTGTTGCAATCAAATGTTACAACACAAGTGCAATCAATTTGACAAAGAACCCCATTCTTCATTCTCGAGCTAAGCATATTGAAATCAAGCATCATTTTATTCGAGATCATATTCAAAATGGTGATGTGAATATTCAATTCATTGATTCTAAGAATCAATTAGTTGATATATTCACAAAAACTCTTGATAAATCTTCATTTGAGTTCATTAGAAACAGACTGTGCATCACCTATCTATTTTCTTGAAGTGTTTGATAGATAGGAATTTTTCAGACACAAATGTTCTCAGTCTGAACATTTTTCAGATTCACAAAGAAAGGTACATCCTTTATTCAAATTTTGGCAGGTATATTTTTGGCAGGATATTTTAATAATCGTTACTTTAGGAAGCAAATCAGGTACGTGTTCCAATTTATCTGATTAATTGTACTTAATATATTGTTATGATATTATCATGAGTGTTTGTGCTTCAAAAAGTATAATTCTTTGCTACATATTTGGGATCTCTTTTCATATTTTCTAAAAATAATTTTTCCTTCCAAAACCTATCCTCCTATTTATAAACTCGTCTTTCTCTTTTTCAAAACCCTATCGTACGAACTTTTCTCTCCAAACCCTCTCGATACTCTGAGTCGACTTCTTCTCTTTTTTCTCCAAAAATCCAATCTTTCCTCTCCAAAAGTGATCAAAATGCCTTTCAAGAGAAGATCTTCACGAATTCTCAACCAAGATTCCAAGTCTACAGCACCAGCAGAGTATATGGAAATCTCAGACTCAGAATCTTATTAGCATCAAGACCCTTCAGAGGCGACCCCACCTCAACGATCGTCGCCATCCAAAACTTCGGGTAAAACAGATTTTCGTTTTAAAAGCATCAAGCTTCTATGGAAAGCTTATCAGAGGTTGAAGAGAAGCAATGCCTTTGCATCGATTCTGCGTGACTATCTAAAAGACAATGGGTTCATCTCTGAAGAACATTTTACGGAAAACTACTCTAAGGTTTGTCCCAACACTGAAAATGTTCCAGCCAGCTCTACACCAAAAGAGCTCTCTTCCAAAAAGGGCAAGGAAAAAGTCGGAGAATCATCAACACCCTCTAACAAGAAATCTGCTCAAATCAGCCCTAAAACAACCAGTACAACCAAGTTTATTATTCCTGATGATAATGGTAAATTCTTTGATATTTTTCAAATGAAAGTTGGGATTGCATCCTGTATGCCAGGAACTGAAGGCTTATTTAGATGCAATGAGCATAATATGTTCTATAAGTTGCTGCTTGCTGGAGGAGTCATGAACCATCGGATCGTAGACTTTAATTACCTGTAAAAGGCTGGTATTTCAGTAAAGCATTTGTTTGCGAAATTGGGCATTTATGAATTTTGTTTACAATCTGCAAATGTCTATGCTGAACTGACTGTATACTTTTACTCTAATCTTTCAATTTTGTCACCCAACTGGATTCAATTCACTATTGGTGACAAAAAGTATGATTTAAAAGCGGATGTGTTGGCAAGGATAATTGGAGCAAAACATTCCAAATTTACTCCACTGGAAGTGACCCTCAAAGATGCTTCCAGGGTGGCCTCTGAGAATGCAAACTTTGCACAGAGCTCTAAAAGGCATCTTTCCTATTCAGATTTGTCCAGAAGATCTGTGATTTTACACAAGATCATTATCAACTGTCTGAAGCCCAAAGCAGCATCCAAGACTGACTTATCCAAGTCAGAAATTAAGCTTATCTGGGCAATCCTGAAAGGTCAATCCTTTTCTCTTCCCCATATCATCATTTTTCATATGTATAGAACATTACAGAAGGACAATAGACAACTTTCATATGGGGCACTTATCTCACGAATCTTCATGTTCCTCAAGATATCCATTCCTGATGAGATGAGGGAAAATCTTGTTCCTTGTATGTATATTGGAGAAAGAATGCTTTAAAAAATAAAGCAATTTGATGATTTAAGGGAAAGAATCAAAGGAAAGGATGCTCAATCTTCTGAAGCTAAATATGTTGGGAAGTCAATTGAGAAAGGTTAGAGAAAAGGGCAGGATCAGCAGGCAAGCAAGCCGAATTTCCAACCCCACTAAAGGTGTATCGAAAGAAACGAAAAATTCTTCTGCATGATCAAAGTGATGAAGCAGAAGCAAAGCACCTTGAACCAGGTCATAATGATGGTCCATAACATGTTTCTGATCCAACTCTAAAGGTTTCATAACAAATTCTTCAAGAACATGTTTTTGAAGATCATGCACCTATTCAAGGGGAGATTCTAGAAGAAGCAACAGGAATAGGGGTCAATCGGTCTAAACAAGAAAATGTCCAGGAACAGCCCTCATATAATGAGACCATTCTCTCTCTTCTGCTCGAGATTAAGGACAAGCAAGCTGCAATTGAACAAGATATGAAGAATCTTCACAAAATTGTTGAGGAAAACAACAAAACTCAACATCTTCAGGCAGCCAAAGATAAAGCAGAACTTGAAGAGGCTATTGCTTTGTGTTCAACCAACATGGACAAAGCTGTGGGAGAATGCACTTTGAAGATCGAGGAAGTTGTTTCCATTCTGGAAAATTTTCAACTGATTCGTACCCCTTCTAAAAAATTGCTTGTTTTTCAACACTCTTCTCATAACAAATTTCTTTTGGTCTGTAATATTTTTCACAATTCTTCGCGTTAGACTGATTGGTTAATATCAATGTTTTATTCTCTCTTCTATTATTTTTGCTGATGAAAAAAAAAGGGAGAAATTCTATGCAGATTTACCATACTAACATTATTTATATTCAGATCATATGCAGGTTATATGCAAAGGAAGAAAAAGACATAGATTTTAACAGAGTTAGCTCTTTCAATTTCAATTTGTGCTTTATGAGTTTAATACGCTTTTTTATTAATTTCAAATTAATTCAATCTGCAAGGAAGTTTTTGTCACCATAAAAAAAGGGGAGATTGTTGAGGAAAACTCCTATTGATTTTGAAGTTGACAAAACCTTCAATGTTTTTGTAAATCTGATACTTATTCTGAACTATTTTATTCCAGGTATGTATATATATTTTGGAAGCTCATAAGGAAGTTTTTCAGACTTTACAAACGGGTTCATGTCTTATTGAAGACCCACATAATCTAAGACGCTGAAATTATTCAGACGCAAACGAAGAAATTTTTCAGAAGCAGACATAAAAGCTGAAACTTTTCAGAAGCAAGCGTAGACGTAGAAATTCTTCAGACGCAGAACTCAGAATGAAAAAATAGCAGCTAGTGATCTGGTATGGATTTCACAGAAGGAAAGCTTTGATCTCAATCTAAATCAAATTGATTGACAATCAAAGATTACGACAAGTATGCATTACAACGGATAAAGTTCTACTTATGGAAACCAAGATTCTGATTGTATGGGTAACCAGAATCATCGGGATTCAGAATATGTAATCCAACGGCTACTCAATCCTTTCTATACAAATCTGTCCAAGGTGAAGATTGAAAAATGATCCTCTGAAACCTGTCCAACTGCTAGTTTGGAAGTAGAAGAGTATTTAAGGAGATCAACGAGCAGCAGAAGGAACAACAGATTCAAGAATCAACAAGTCCAAAGTCTGAGCATACTCCAATCATTTCTCTTGTCGTTTTGAGCCAAAAATTAAGATCTTGAGGATTACTTTGTAAGAGTGACTGTGTGAGATAGAGAGTCTTATCATACACGAGAGTGCTATCACTCAAAATCTATAAATTCCTCTTGATTACATAGTGAAATCTAGCCGGTAGGCTGTAAGAGTAGGAGAGTGGACGTAGGCTTGCTACAAGCCGAACCACTATAAACTTGTGTGCATATTTTCTATCCCTTATCTCTTTATTTACATTCTGCACATCAATAGCACTGTCTATATAATCTGCTTGAATTTGAAATTTATTCAGACTCAACTGTGTTATTTCATTTCCGCATAAATTATCAAAAATTGTTTAAGATCACCTATTCACCCCCTCTATGTGATCCTTGCTAACTACATCAGAACCGACTCAAACACGAATGATATATATTTTTTATGACCCGGCCTGAGACCCGACGCGTACAGAACCCAAACCAAAATGACAGTTCAATTCGGTTTGAGTCACAAAGTTTAGAGCAATTTGCTCCAGAGTCGAGCACATCACCATGCACGGATCTTGAGATCACATCATGAGCTTCGAAACATCATCGTTGAGACCATCTTCACCGTCGACGAGGCACCTCTAGATCTGGAGTATCTCCTCTCGATCTGGAGACGATGAGGCTCCATGACCGCTTATCTCGTCATGATCCTGATGAGGAGGAAAAAAAACAGAGCTCGAGTGTGGACAACTATGGACGCTGTCACGCCCCGCACTCTTCGGCGCGCCACACCCCTCGTAGAGGTCGATTCGTATGCGACGTCCCAGGACGCGCCGCCGACCCAACGCCCAACACAGAGACTTAAAGCACATGCGGAAGCAAATCAAAAACACCCGTACAATAATATACACATAACCAAGGATAGCAACAGAAACAAATATCAACGACTATGGAATAAACGTTTGTACTATCACGGGAAACCATCTACAACATCCATAAACAGCCCGACCATCAAAAATCAAAAGCGGGCACGTGGCTCGGCGGTCGAGCACTATGTCTAGCCGGGGCTCCTCCCACAACGTTTCAGTGCACCTGGCATCCTCAAGATTGGGGGTCTGTAAAATCGGTTTTCAACAACCGTGAGAATAAATCTCAGTGAGTAATTCCCTAAACCTAAACTAGGCTAACGTGCACCTCCCGACAAGCAAAACAACACAACAACAAACCTAGGCCCTTGGGCCCAGATCAAATATACAACTGACCCTGCAGGTTAGGCATTTTATATAAATCACGGCACATACGCGACACACTGGTCACACGTACGCCATACGCATGCTCATGCTTCAAAGTGTCTGTCTCACACATGAATCACCGGCACGCACATTAGCCACATACTCTGGCACACATTTGCCACACTTATGAATTTTCTCAAATCATGCACTCTGGCACACGGCTCATTTTACAATTATAAACCGACCCGAAGGCCACGACCCGAAGGCCAACAGTTATTCCGACCCGAAGGCCCGACCCGAAGGCCAACAATTATTCCGACCCGAAGGCACGACCAAAAGGCCAACAACACTTCACGGCCCGCGCCGAAGCACATATGGCCCGGTGTCTCTAGCCCTCAGGCGCAACACCGATCTCCTCAATCTTCCGGACAAACCGGGCATCGTCCCGCGTAAACGCAGCAGACGAAATCGACCCGAAGGCCACGACCCGAAGGCCTTAAGTGATCACACGGCACACTGCCAATTTTATCTGAGCCCCGCGTAAACGCATTAGGCATTTAGGTGATCACACATGCTCATGTCAGGCACGCATATCCGCACAAAATTCCGTATCATGCTCACTCTCAGCATATAAAATGCGTGGCCATGCAATTCCCACACTCGGGACAATGATGCAATACACATGAGCATTTAACTTCAGCACGGCATTTCGATAAACATGCTAAATCAACGTGCTGAAACAACCAATCAATTGCCTATACTTATTCACATAACATGCGCGCTTGGCCAACTAGTACCATGTGGCCCAAAACATAATTCATGCGCTTGGGCAATAATCTATCACGCCAATGATTGGCCAATCACACACCGCAGTCAGTCGATCACACGAACACGCGGCACGGCAACGCCCCAATTGGGCCTCAACAAGCAACAATCAGCGATAATCCAGCAACCCGGGCACACCCGGCAATCACACAGTCTAATTTCCAACTTGCTAATTTCTAATCCACCGAAGCCCAAAGCGGACAGCCACTATTCAATTCACCACGCAATAAGCTCAATTCACATTCAATATGCCTAGCCAAAATACTAGCATGTCACAACATTACCGAATCACTTCTGATCGAGGACAATTTAGTCACTAACTCGATCTTTCCAATAATTCTGCCAATTACACCACTAAACCTCAAATGCATCGCGCCTCGCCCAACACGAATCGGGCCATGGACAGCCACTAGTCCACTAATTCTAGGCCATCGATTATCCTTAAAACATTCCATTTGACTCCCCAAAATATCATCCAACTCAGCCACCATGAGACCAAACTAAGCGTGCTCTATAATTCCCAACTGAACCCGAATTTAACTCGAACTCGGGCCGATTCAATTCAACGCTACCAGCCATCACACAGCCCAATCTAAGCCTCCAAACCTCCATTAAAATTATCACACTAAGCCTCGAAGCATCCACAAGATCAGCCATCATACGATCCACAAATTTCATCCGCCAAGTCCACAAATTCGATCCGAATTGAAGCGCCCAAGCTCAGTCAACTCACAACACACTACGGGCCTCACACTAAGCCTCGAGATCAGCCACAATATCCGCCTCCAATAATTTCCACAATTTAATCCCTAAAACACCCTAATTACCCCTAAAACCTGTCTAGAAATGCAATTCATCCTAATTAGGGTTTAGGGTCAAACTCACCGGGTGCCCTAAGCTTCAAACCGAGCCGAACACGCGGCGATAGCGGCTGGACAGCGGCTACCCCTCGCCGGAACAGTAACAGCGGCGGCAGTTCCGGCGAACGGCGCGAGCCTAGGCGATGGTCCAAGCTAATCCGCGGCCTAGAGAGAGAGAGAGTCATGGTCAGAGAGAGAGATAAAGAACAGCTGAACAGCGGGGCGTGGCGACGGCCCCACGCCGGAACAGTGGCGACGGCGGCGGAGCTCCTCCGGCGATGGGCCTCTCACGACCAAAACAGAGGAGAAGAGAGAGGGAGGAGGCTCACGGGTGGAGAGGAGAGAGGAGGGACTGTCGGCCAAGGAGAGGGGGACGGCGGCCCACGGCGACCTCGCGGCGGCGACTGGTGGCGGTCGGAGTGGCGGGGACGGCGGCACGCAGCGGCGGGGCGAGGCGGCGCGCGGCGGGAGGAGGTCCAGAACAGGGGAGCGTCGGAAAGGAAGAGAAATCAGAGAGGGGAGGTGATGGCGGCCAAGGGGCATCAGGGCGGCGGAGGTGGCTGAGGGGAGCAGCTAGGTGGCAGAGGCGAGGCGGCGGCGGCCAGAATGGCGGCACACGGCGGCGGTGACGCTAGAAGCCCTAAACAGGGGAGGCTTCGGGGGAGAGAGAAACAGGGGGGAAAAGGGTCGCGCGGCGGCCGGGAGTGGCACGGCGGCGTCTCGGGTGGTCGGAGGACGAGGGGCCGGTCGACGGACGGCTGGGTAACGCCGGATCGCGGCGAGCTGCTGCTCGCGCGCCTCGCGGGCAGGCCGGCGACGGGAGGTCGCGGCGACCGACGGCGGCGCGGCTCGGTCGGGGCGACGCGGCGACGGCGGCGAGGCTGGGGGCGAGCTTGATCGGCGGTCGGACGGCGCGCGGCGGCTGGGCTAGTCGCCGGCGATGGGTTGCAGAGCAAAAATCAGAAGCAGGAGCGTCGGGGGAGAAGCCAGCGAAGGAGAAAGGAGGAAAAGAGAAGAGAGAGAAGAGAGAAGGAAAAAGAAAAAAGAAAAAGGAGAGAGAAGACAGGTCTGATGGACAGGTGGGGACGTGCGCAGAAGGGGGGAAGACGCGGCAGAAAGGAGAGAGGAGAGAGAAAGGAATTAAAAAAAATTATACTCAATCAAATATTAAACGCAAACCGAGGGTCCAAATTCAAAACCGAAAATGGTCTACCGGTCCATAAAAGGCCTCGCACATAAAAAGGGACAAAGACCAAATTAATTAAACCAAATTTTAACGAGGGAGGTCTACTAGTCCAAATTCGCACCTGGTCAAAACTCCCCCTTTTTTCCATTATTCCTGAAAATCTTGATACTGGCCACATTAATATCGACACCGTCCAATTTATTTCGTTCCGACACTCCCGAAAATCAACTGTCAAGTCCGGGGTCCAAATAACGGCCAAATTTGATCGAGTGCGATTCTAGCGAAATCTCTAATTTAAAATAATAACCGGGAGTGATCAGCTCCCGGGCGAGATTTTACTATAAGCACACTGACAAATTATGCGTTTTATAAATCCCAAAAATGGGCCGAAATTCGGGATGTCACAGACGCAACTCTGGAGATATTGACGTCCATGGACGCATCGAGATCTAAACTGCCATGAAGAGCTGAACGACCATGAACAATGGCTCCGGCAGTGTTGATGGTGGGCTGTTCACTTTGATTTGGAGGAGGCGCCACGGAAGATGGAGGTCCAGTGGATGGTGGCGGGGAGGCCGAGGGATGAGGGATGAGGCGGAGGTGCTGAGGGGAGCTGCTTAGTGTTTAGGTATATGTCTAATGTGTTTCCATTTAGTTCGGGTATATGACCCGAACTGAACAGAAATATTAAAATTACTCAATTTTTTTTACTTTTTACTCGAATTGGAATGAGATCCAACCCGAAATGTCCAGTTCGGGTCGGTTGGGTTCGAGTATGTTGTTACACCCCTACCGGCAATGTCTCTTGCTGTTTTTTAAGAGCCTTTTGATATGATTTTTACTCTTTACTTGTTGCTTCCTCTAGGAAATTGCATAAGTGGAAAAAAATTCAAGTTTTGAGAAATGATAACAATTTATAGTCTTTTACATGTTGATTAGTTTGCACTCATTGTGCAACATCATAAGTTATTTAGAAAACTCACAACTTTAATTAGACGGAAACAAAATCATACCTTCAAAAATACATAAATCAAAGTTGACAATATTTTCGTTTTTTTCCACTATATAAATTATTTTTCCAGGAAGAAATCAATAAATGAACATTTTACTTTTTTTAATCACTAAAAATAACATTTGTTAAGTTCAAAAAGTAAAAGAAAATGAAAGGAGCATTCTAAGGGCTTGTTTGATAACAATTCCATTTTTCTATTTTTCTATTCTTTTATTCCTCAGAACAAAAAAGGAATATAAATCCATTTGATAACATCAGTTGATTTTTCTGTTCCTCATAATAGAAAAGTGGCAAAGGAATAGATTTAGAATAGAAACAAGAAGTAAAAAAAATCTACTTCTTTGTTCTCAGGAATAATTTCTAAAATAAGTTTATTTTCTTTTTTTCCTTCCTTCTTCTTCCTCTTCTATCCGGTTGCAAGGCCTCGGCAATGGCCGACGAGTTTGACCTCGCCAGCCTTGGGCGAGCCTCATTGTGTTTGGGTGAGGTCGGCCTCACCGTGTCTAGGCGAGGCTCGCCCAAGGCTAGCCCTTGTCTCTGGCCGATCGCCGAGGCCTGGCAACACGTCACAAAATTTTTTTAGAGTCGTACCAAATTATTTTTTGTTTTTTTTTCAATTCCTTAAATAGAAATTTTTGTGCAGTTACCAAATGAGTTTTTCTGTTAAAAAACTCATCTAATGAGGAGAAATAAAAAAAGAAGAAGCTATTTATAAAAGGAAATTGTTCTCTGAAATAGAAATGTTATCAAATGCACGCTAAATTTCCTCACATAAAGTGAAAGGATGAAGTTAGTTACTACACTATAAGGACAATCAAGGAATTTTATCACTTGTTTCTCGATAGAAAGTAACTAGTTAATTTCTTTCCTCTACCTTTTCGTCCTTTTTCTTTGACCATTTTTACCTTTAGTTTATCTTTACTTTATAATTAGGATAATACATGTACAAGGGCTAAATGTGGCGCTAAAAAAGTGAGACGATCGATAGTTTTGACTTAGGTCTATGAATATTTAAACTAGAGACAAGACACAGGCTATGCAAACGCATGAAGATTGTTATGTATGATTAAGATATATGTAATTATTAAAGGAAGTGGATGGAGTCTGATTGTGTTTATATACATATATATATATATATATATATATATATATATATATAGATGGAGAGAGATATTAAAAGAAAAAAAAAATGAGCTATGTCAGCGGGAGAACTTACATTAGAAAACATCTGTGTCAAGTCACGTGACAAAATTGTGCCACGTCACGTGGTTTTCACGCGACAAACAGAGAGGTCAAAGGTGACAGCGGCGGCCGGTGCCGTAGCAAATTCTTTCCAGCTTTCTACTTCCGTGGCAGATCGTTCCAGCAACAGCGAAGGCTTTCCATGATCCGGTTCATTTCCTGTTCGTGTTCGCTCTTCTTCTCCACCCCTACCCATGACGAGTTCCTACGACGACAACGACGACGACCCGAAGCTCCCTCACGATGTCGCCGTCGAGGTCCTGAAGAGGTTGCCGGTGAAATCTCTCCTCCGGTGCAGGTGCGTCTGCCGGTCATGGCGTTCCGCCATCGACGACCCTCGTTTCGTGGCCCTCCACTTGCGCCACTCCGCTCTCGACGCCTCCCGTTGGCATCTCGTGTGCCGAGATTGGTGCGATCCTGTCCAGAACCTGTGCTCTCTGCTGTCCCATCAGTCTCTTGCCCTGCCTTCCCGGTCGCAAACCGAAATTCCGTTTGTTACTCCTCCTCCCGACAGCTGCCGCATCGTTGGTACGTGTAATGGTTTGATCTGCGTCACCGAACGTTCCAGAGACGGCTATGGTCGGACTATGTATCTGTGGAATCCGTTCACCAGAAAGCACAAGGCGGTTCGACGACCTGGTCCGGATATGGAGACTGGTCGTATGGTTCTGGGGTTCGGCTTCGACGCTAGGTCGATCGACTATAAGATTGTGAGGATTCTCTATTCTCCAGAAGATTGTTTTAGTCGCTTTGGTCGAGTCGAGATTTATTCGCTCCTTACAGATTCCTGGAGAAGTCTGGAGGGTGAGGCTCCTGCTTTTCGCCTTCACAACAGAGCGGTCTTCTTGAATGGGAATCTGCACTGGTTTGCTTCCTATCGAAACGAGGGTCGATACAGGTCAATAGTCTCGTTCGATGTCGCAGGTGAGGTGTTTGACGAAATGGCTCTGTTGGAAGAGATTTTTCCCGTAGATAGTGTCTATTTACTGTCGTGTATGGCGGTATTGAATGACTCGCTGGCTGTGTTCATTAATGGTGGGGAGGCACTTGATCATCCTGATTGGCATTCCGTTTCTTCTGTTTGGGTTATGAGAGACTACGGCGTGCCTGAGTCTTGGACTAAGCTGTATAATTTTAAGGCTTGTGGACCGGTAATAGGATTTGATGGCTTCACGTGGAACGGTGAGCTTCTTATTGAAATATCTGGTGGAGAGCGAGTTTCTTGGAATCCGATCACTGGACGATTCACAAATCTTTCGTTATCGACGACATGCGATTTGTTCACTGTCATAGAGAGCCTTGTTTTGCTTTAGATATGACTCAATTGCTGCTACATTTATTGATATGAAAGATTGATTCTGTACGCAGAAAAGTTGAAAGTTACGTTTGAATTGAGAATAAATTGTTTTATTCATATATGCTCCGGCCACAAAATGATGAGCATAAGCAGGGAAGTGGCGCCCATTTACTTTTCGTACTTCTTGCAAGCTTTAATATGCATTTTCATTTTCGCTTTATTTTTTCTTTAGACTAGTGAAGTTTGTTCTCCGTGCGAGTGAAAGTATGCAACTCAAGACTGCATCTACAACTTCAGCATTGTCGGTACTAGCAGAGTTTAGACGATGCAGAAAAAAATGACGAAGCTTTTTGAATGCTATGCATGTGTGTGCTCGATTCTTTGCCACCATAAGCATTTTTCAGCTTCTGTAGGACCAAACTATTCACTATTTGAGTCACGCATCTCGATCTCTGGGCATTGCAACTGGTGCAACTACATACTACCATATTTTGTTTCCTATCTCAATAATTTTTTGTAGCACCGGCAATGCATACCTAGTAAGCTTATGTATTGATCTATGCAGACAGCTGCATTAATGGATTAAGGAAACATTGGAAACTGTATTATTAGGACAATCTTTTTTCCCCCCAAATGATTCGTGGATCGGAAGTCTTACTTCGTCTTTTGATACACTGATGATTTTGCACGTCAAGACATCTGGGAATGTGGTCTGTAGATGAGATAATCTGTTTGCTTCCTCCTTGGAAAGACATCTGGGAAAGTGATTTTAAATTGCAATTCTCTTCTAAAGTCTGGTGCCAGGTGCTGGAGCTCCTCTTAATTAACAGGAATTCTGGTGATTGGCAATCCGAGTTCACCTGGCTCTTAGCAAAAATGGGGAATGGCATAGAACAGCAAAAAGTAATGTTGAAGTTTCTTAGGGATGCCAATACATAGTTTATGTGGAAGGCTAGAGACAATTTGCTTCATGGTCAAGGTGCTGCTTCTGTGGAACATGTTCTTAGATTGATCCTTTTTTACTTCAAAAGGATACGTGGTGCTTATAATTATCTACATAATTTAATGACGGGATAGTAAAAAAAAAATTAAGACAACCCTCGTGCTCAATTGTATCTGGTGTGCTTGTGGTTCGGCTTGGGCTACATAGTTACTCAAACTAGACATTTTAATTTAAAAAAATTTCAATCCAGCCGCTAACTACTAATATCAACTGTCAGCCCCCATAAAAAGACATAAGTTTCTTTTCATTTTGTTTTGACTTTGATTTGTTAACATAATGTTTAAAAAATGGAATTATAAAACCATGATAACGTTTAAATTGTGAATGTGAGGTTACATCAATAGAAACCTTTAAAAATTCATGCGTAAAAATCACATGTGGTTTAATCCGAAACATCAATTCTAGTTTATGACGTATAGACAAAGATACGAAAAGATTAGCAGGATATAGGCTGTTGGGGGACTTCAAGATCAATCTAGATGGCTGCCCTGGCCCTCACAGTTGAAGACCATGTTAATCACCATGAGATCAATCGGAAATGGCCGTCAGAGATCTCTATTTGGCCTTCGAGCTGGCCTCGGACGGCCATGAGACAGAGATGGATATATAGATCCGTTTTTGCTATAATTATAGCATCACTGTATTCTCTTATGATGTTGAAATTTTATTCCCCCTAAAGGCCATAATATAATAAGTCTAGGGTTACAAAATTGAACTCGACAGAAAACACAGAGACTAAGCATGATGAGCAACGCTTAGTCCTCTTCCTGGAGATCATAACATTTATATTTCACAAAATTAATCTTAATTTGATAAGAATCAATCTTGGTTTGAGAGTTTTTTGCCTAGATTCGCCTTGACTGGAGAAGAACCTCCCTCATGAGATAGCCCTTGAATTTTTTCTCGAGAGATTGCCAATGAAGCCTCTCATGAGATTCAATTGCATCTCCAAATCGTGTCGTTGCATGATCGAAGATCCTACCTTTGCGGCCATGCACTTGAAGTGATGCAATCTCAATGACACGAATTGGTATGTTCTTCTCATTTTCTCGCAATCGAATGAGCTCTTTCTATTCAGATAAGTTCTTACTCTGGCTTCTCAATCAAAAATCGAATTTCAATTCATTAACCCTATAGGCAATTGTGGTGCCCCGGGTTCCTGCAATTGATTGATCTGCATTGGTAATGCTAATGCTAAAGTTTGCAATGAGACGATATTTCAGGGGAATTTATTCACTAGAAAGCACAGGGCGGTTTTGAGTTCGCCTTTGGATGATCTATTTGTTGACGTGTACGTTGCTGGCGTGGTTCTCGGATTTGGATGCAGGACAGGATTAATGACTACAAATATGGATGAGACTGGGGCATATTAGTCACTGAAGTCCATGTTTATAGCCTTAGTACAAATCCGTGTTTCAATTTCGGGTGCAAGCTGAGCGACTGCTCAAGGGTCTCTTTCAATGGAAATTTGCAATGGATCTCAATTGGTGTCGATAAAGATTGTTGCCGGTATTATGAATCGCCAATCACATTTGCGGTAGCAAATTTGAAAGGGTCCATGAGAATGCTCTAACGTGTACTTCATCCATGCTCTATTATTATTCATTTCTTAGGCTGTAAACATTTGGTTACCTCGAAATCTTACTCTCTTTGCGTCATGATTTCTTCTCTCAAAGATCAATATGTGAAATACATGGTTGTCTCTGCAACACTCGAAGCATTTAGTTGAGACTTCTCTCGGTCATCATAATTGATCCGATTCTAACCTTGGTACATGTCATATGATAGTTGTTCAAGTTATGTGAGAAGAGAAACTGGGGAACATTGCTAGAGAAAAGTCGAACTTATTATTGGGGAAATTGAATACCGGAGACTTACTCTGTGACTGGTCCTGCAAGCATGAAAGCTTTGCAGGTGACACTTCCGACCTTATTAGGCCCTCCCCCAAGAACTCTCAAGCTCTTTAACCACTTCTTTAGATAACAAATCCATCCCTTGTCACTTGGCTAAGGCATTGGTTTTCCCTCGTCGACTAAAACCACACTCTCAAAAGGAAAATTTCACTATCAGTGTGTAAATACAGTGTCAAAATTGCTGAAATCCTTCATGGAGGCGCTTCAATACAGTGCCAAAACTACTTAGATACATCAATGGAAAATATTTTCCTAGTCAACGGAAAAGGTTCTCATACTAAAGTTTAAATTTAGGAAAATGATTTACTCTTTGAAAGAACCACAAAAAGTTTTATGAAATATGAAAACTCTATGCTTAGACACTGAAATCCCAACGTTGGTTCTCGGGTCCCAGCATTCAGGATCAGGTCTCCGGCGGCCGGGCTCAGGACCTCGGTGTCCCAGGCCTGAACCCCGGTGCCCATACTCGATGCTCTAGCATCCGAACTCAGGTCCCGACCCTTAGGCTCGAGTCTATAAAGGCAGTGCGCAGGTGCTTGGCACTCAGGCTTGGGTTCTTGGTTAATGAAATGCTTTGTTCTTATAAAATTATTTTTTAAAAAAATTCAAATTTTATTTTGTTTAAAAAGCGAATTCTTTTTATTATTTTTAAATTTTCTTTTCTTTTCTTTTTTTTCCTTTTCTTCCTTTTTTCTTTTTTGTCCTTTTTCTTTTTCTTCTTCCTCGGACGGTTGCTGGTTGAGGTGATGGCCGGCAAGCTCAAGCCTCGCCAAATCGGGCGAGCTCGCGGCCTCTAGTGGCGAGGCTTGAGCTCACGGCCCTCGGCGGCCAGCCTTAATTTGATGCGAGAGCATCCGATTCTATGGAACATTCCTTAAGTTCAGATTTGATTCCATCAACAAGCCTAGCATAATTAATGATTATCCAAGCCAAAACTAACTTTGGTTATAATTTGCTTCGATGACACCAAGAATGAAGTTGCCGACGAGGAGTCTATCAAGTTACCGAGATTATCGAGTTACTGATTAAGTTATCAGTACATCAGAATTCTTACCAAATTTGATGCTAATCGACAACATATTAATGGGAGGTTGTTCCAAGCAATTTTGTATGACATTTGCTGATTTATTAAGGGGGTTATCCTCTGGTCAAAGATGAAGAACGAATTTTGAAAAATAAACGGCAAGGCTCAAAATTTCAAGTCTCCATGTGTCATCAATGCATTTTTAAGTTCTTAAGTCTTAATTGTTGCGTAAGTTTCAAAAGTCAAAGTCCTTAGTTCCTAGGTAATTAAATGCTTTTTAGTTCCCGAGTCCTTAAATGGTTAAGTAGTTCCCATGACTCTTTAATGTTTGGTTATTTCCTATTTATTAAGTCATCCATAAATAGAGGAGAGTCTTCCATCGTAATGCAAAGAAGACTTTGAATGAAAATATGAGATTTTCCTCTGCGTGAGCGATTATCTTTGGAGAGTAGATAACTCCTATTTTGGTTTCTTTATTCTTGAATAGTGGATTACACCTCGGTGTTGAGTCAAGAAACATTTTATCCATGGCTGGTGGTTTCTCTTTAGGCCCTGGTGGCGAGCTTCTCATATCTCGAAATCTTTTAACCTTGGCGGGTGATTTGTCCTTTAAGCCTTGGTGGTGAACTTCGTTCATCCCAATCTTCATCCTTGGTTGGCGGCCCGTCCTTTGTATATTGGCAGTGATCTTAATCTATCTTTCATTTCCATTTTACCCGTCGACATACATCGCACAAACACACACTCATCCAAATACAAAATCCAAAAAACACATTTCCGAAATCACTCCCCACGCACGCATCAGCCTTGATACAATTGCATACGAGGAGCTAATAATGGAAAGCATATTGATGCACAATTTGTCAAGAGGCAAGAAAATAATCACGAACAAACAACCAAAAATAAAGGGAAAAACCCTTTTAGAGAATCAAGCAAACTCCATGTTCATAACTGAGCATAGCGCTAACATAAAAAAGAAACACCAGGTCATTATAGTGGCGTTACCAATTAGCAATGATAGAACCAAAGACACGATGACTTCAATCAAAGCAAAGCTTTCTTACACATTAGCTTTAGACTAACCGAGATGGTAACTGAAAGCTCTCTCAGCAATCCAAAGGGTGCCATCTTTTCCAATGAAAACCCACAAGCTGCGAGCGACAATGGCAACCAGAACGGGCGAATTCCCGAACCAGCGGGCGCAATCCGACAAGAAGCCAATTCGATCCGAACCCATTGGAGATCCGATCGTGTTCGGCGGATTATTGACTTCTGGTTGCTTTTCATCGTCAGCCCCTTGTACCACCCCCACCCCCACTTGGATAACTTGGCCTCGCTTGGAGAGCGTTCTTTACAAAACTTCAGGGTGAAGTCATGTGACAAAATCGTGCTATGTCACGTGTTTGTCACGTGGCAAACAGAGAGGCAAAGGGGACCGCGACGGTCACCACTGAGTCAGATTCTTTGCGGCTTTGCGGCTTTCGCTCTTCGTCTCAATTTCTCCTGGACCATGAGTCCCTCCGACGACGACGAAGACCCGAAGCTCCCTCACGACGTCGCCGTCGAGGTCCTGAAGCGATTGCCGGCGGGATCTCTCCTCCGGTGCAGGTGCGTCTGCCGGTCGTGGCGTTCCGCCATCGACGACCCTCGTTTCGTGGCCCTCCACTTGACCCACTCCGCTCAAGATGCCTCCAACCGGTACCTCGCGTCTCTAGATTGGTACCATCGCCTGTGCTCTCTGTTTCCCGATGAGTATCTTACCCTGCCTTCCCAGTCGCAAATCGAAATTCCCTTTGCTGCTCCTCCCATCGGTCACGGTATCGTCGGTTCATGTAATGGTTTGATCTGCGTCGCAGAAACTTCCGGAAATGGCTATGGCCGGTGGATGTATTTGTGGAATGTATTCACCAGAAAGCACAAGGCGGTTCGACGAACCGGTACGGGCCATCAGTTTTTTCCCCTGGGGACTGCTTATGAAGTTCTAGGGTTTGGCTTCGACGCTAGGTCTCTTGACTACACGATTGTGAGGATTCTCTATTTTTTAGATGATAATTATCAATGCTTTGGTGGGAGAAAGCCTCGAGTCGAGATTTATTCACTCAGTACAGATTCCTGGAGAAGTTTGGAGTGTGAGGTTCCTGCTTTCTGCGCCAACAGACCTGCGGTCTTCTTGAATGGGAACCTGCACTGGCCTTCTTTCAAGCACGATGATGGTGGATACAGATCAATAGTCTCGTTCGACGTCGCAGGTGAGGTGTTTGACGAAATGGCTCTTCCAGAAGAAATTTTTCACCAAGACAACGGCAGTTTAATTGTCTTTGCGGCAGTATTAAATGACTTGCTGGCTGTGTTCGTTAGTTTCATAAACGCAGGTGTGGATCCCGAACTGCATTCCGTTTGTTCTGTTTGGGTTATGAGGGAGTACGGCGTGCCGAAGTCTTGGACTAAGCTGTATTCTTTTGAGGCTTGTGGACTTGTATCAGGATTTGATGGCTTCACGAGGAATGGCGAGCTTCTGATGGATATAGATGATGAAGAACGAGTTTCTTGGAATCCAATAACGGGCCAATACGCAAATCTTCCACTGTCGATGTATTGTGATTTGGTCCCTGTCGTAGAGAGCATTGTTTCACTTTAAAGATGACTCAATTGCTGCCACAATTATTGGTATGATAGATTGATTCTGCTTGCAAAAGAGTTGAAAGAGACATCTGAATGTTGAAGAAATGATCTTGTACATCCACTCTGGCCACAATATGACGGGCAAAAGAAGTGAGGTGGTGCCCCATGTGCTTTTGGTAATTCTTGCAAGCTTTAAAATTCATATGCAGTTTCACATTTTGAGTATTTCTTTTTAGACCAGGGAAAGTCTGTTCTCTTTACAATTTGCACTAGGTAAAACTCTGCATTTTAGTTGCCCAAACCAAAACCGATCAAAACCCCGAAAATGAAATCTACTTTGATTTTGTCGAGAACCCCAAGTCGCGTTTGCATATGCATTATGCGTAGTCTTGAGCTCTTTGTTTCCTAAGAAGTGATGTAGAACGAAGGGACTTGAGATGGCCGGAGCTAGCATCAACAGGGTTTTTGGCTCTTATCCTCGTATTCTGTGAAAGGTAAGCGTGGTTATTAGAAGAGAGTGATGGCGGTTTTGACGGGAAGGATGAGACAAGGACGAAATGGGCAAACAAAGCATGCAATAGCACAGAGAGATGTTTTGTTGGTAAAAGGTGTTTTGTAATATAATTAAAATCAGCCTAATTCACGGTCGGACAAAGGGTAATGAGAGCTTATTAGAGGAAATACCAATATGTTGGAACAGAGCTAAACAAACGCCTGCGTACTTTATAAAGTAAAGACTGGTACATACATAGCACAAATAGTTTTGTTTGAAATATTCGAACTGTATACATGATGTGCTTATAATGATCTGAGTAATTTAGGTTGCGCATGGCAACTTGCCAAATAGTGTTTGATTCTGTTTTTTTGTTCTCAGAATCAGTTTGGGAATAGAAATTCGTTTATTTAATTTTTTTTTATTCTGGGCACAAATTCTTGCAAATTTGTGCCCGGAATCAGTCTTGGAGCAGAATCAAGAATAAAAAAAAGTAACTTCTTGATTCTGGGAACAAAAATGAGAATCAATTTTTTTTTTCTTCTTCTTTTTCTTGGTTTTTAATATAGCTTCTAATGTTCGGCGCGACAGCCACTCTTGCCGTATCTGGCGAGATTAAAATATTTTAATAAAAAAATTTTATTAATAAAAAAATTTTACCAGTCATGGCCAGCGACCAGGCCATGGCGAAAAAAATAAAAAAAATATTATTAATAAAAAAGATTTTATCGGCCATGGCTAGTGACTAGGCCATGGCGAAAAATAAAAAAAAAATATTATTAATAAAAAAATTTTACCAGTCATGGCTAGTGATCAGGC
Organism: Syzygium jambos; assembly: GCA_031216235.1. Classification (NCBI taxonomy): domain Eukaryota; kingdom Viridiplantae; phylum Streptophyta; class Magnoliopsida; order Myrtales; family Myrtaceae; genus Syzygium; species Syzygium jambos. Next base: position 7,847,233 of record CM062228.1, read on the forward strand.
CATGGCAAAAAAAATAAAAAAAATATTTTCAATAAAAATATTTTTTATTAAAATATTATTAATAAAAAAATTATTTATAAAAAATATTTTACCGGCCATGGCCAGCGATCAGGCCATGGCAAAAAAAATAATTTCAATAAAAATATTTTTTTATTAAAATATTATTTATAAAAAAATATTTTACCGGCCATGGTCAGCGACAACGCCATGGCGAAAAAAAAGAAAAAATATTTTCAATAAAAATATTTTTTATTAAAATATTTTTAAAAAATTTTTTATAAGAAAATTTTTTACCGGCTATGGCCAAAAATTTTGGGCAATTACCAAACGCCTTGAAATGCTCAGAATCAGTTCCCGAGTACAGAATAAAAAAGAATCATTTCTTATCAGAATCTGTTCTCGGGCACAGAATGGTTGCCATGCGCAGCCTTAATGACTAAGATAGTAAAAATCAAATCAAGACAAAAATCAAAATCACAATGGACTATTCTTCCTTCGTCTCAAATGTGTTTTGACTATCGTCCCATTGAAGAAGGGTCAACTTTCTCATTGATTGTATTAGGCTTGCTTGTGGTTCGGCCTCAACTATATTTCGACTCAAATCAAATATTTTAATTTAGAGAAATTTCATTCAACTCCAAACTATAAAAAAAGAATCACTTGTCAACCCCAACAAAAAACAAAAGATATGAGTTGTTAAGAAATTTAACTAGTGAACACCATCTTTTCATCAAAAGGCTCCAAGTTCATATGAAAAAAGTAAATATATTTTGATCCTAATCAATGATTTCAATTGAAATACAAATGAAATTTAGTGAATAACTTAATGCAATGAAAATATAGAAAAAAAATTAGCATGACATAGGGCAGGTTCAAATTTGGAAATACATCAAATTGAGACCAAAGACTAAACAAAATGAGTTCAATTTATCAAGTCATTGATTTTCTCTCTCTCTGTCTCTTTTTATCTTTAAACAACTCCGATTTCAGAAGATGACCCATATAACTTGTTTAAATTATGTTGGCCAATTGATTAGACAGGATGACATGCTTTCTAATTTCAATTGGCCAATATGGGTTGCTATGTTTTTTTTTATTTCGAGTCAATAACTTTATACGGTTGTTCCATTACTCTAAGCTCTTTTATATTTCGGTGTCATAATGTTGTATTTCTGAAGTTTGATTTAATGGGTTTTTGCCACAATTTTGGATTAACAATCTCACACCACACAAAACTCAAAAGGCTACCTTTTTTAGTCAGGATAAAAGTTAGAATAAGATAAAGAGGTTAATTAAGGTATCATGGATATTCTCTTCTTATTTCCATAATGAATCTATTTTCATATGTGCCAAAGATAACAAATAAAACTTGAAACTTTTATAGTCCAAATAAATTCTCGTTGCCATTGCAAGATATTTGTGAGTTGTCGCGAAAGACATTAATTCGCTCTCTTCTTTTCCTCCTCCTTTGTTGTCATCATCCCTTCTTCTAGCCTCAGTTTCATATACTCTTATTGCTTTGTGGCAAATGCAACCACAACAAATTATGTTCTCTTTGTAGAGTGTCACATGGTGGTGGCTTTGTCTCCTCACAGCCTCTCTCGAGCTTGGCTCGCTTGTCACTGGACTCTCTTCCTTCCCTCTTCCCAAGCCTCTCTTCTCCAATCGTCCTTTCCTTTCTTGTCCAAACATCACAAGCATGGTCGAAGCTTCACCTTCTTCAACCACCATTGATTCTCCATCTCCACCACTTCCGCTTCTCCTGACATTGATACCGTGTATTTAACCATCGTGAGTTGGAAAATTTTGTTGGATACGTGCCTGGCCAATTTCGAATTTTGAAAAGTTAGCTAACTATGTTGTGGTGCATACATACACACACACATACATACATACATATATATATATATATATGGAGAGATATTAAAAAAAAAAAGAAAATGACACAAATAGTCCCTGAACTTTAACCCAATTTGCGTGTGGTCCTTGAACTTTTAATTTGTGCAATATAATTCATGAACTTTTGGTACATATTCAATTTAGTCCTTGAACTATATGAAAATGTTCAATATAGTCCTTTCATTAATTAAAGATTAAGGACTACATTAAATATGTACCAAAGTCCAGACATTATATTAAATAAATTAAAAGTTCATGGATCATGTTACACATTGAGCCAAAGTCAGAGACCATTTATGTCATTATCCCTAAAAGAAAAATACATTAGAAAACTCCTGTGTCAAGTCACATGATAGAATCATGCTATGTCACGTGACCATCACGTGGTAAACAGAGAGGTCAGGGGGACTGTGTGATGGCCACCACTGCAGCAAATTCTTTCCCGCTCTCTACTTCGCTCTTCTTCTCAACCCCTGACCATGAGTTCCCTCGACGACGACGAAGATTCGAAGCTCCCTCGCGACGTCGCCGTCGAGGTCCTGAAGCGATTGCCAGTGGAATCTCTCCTCCGATTCAGGTGCGCTTGCCGTTCATGGCGTTCCGCCATCGACGACCCTCGTTTCGTGGCCCACCACTTGACATGCTCCGCTCCCGATGCCTCCCACCGGTGTCTCGTGTCTCTAGATTTGTGAGATGTCTAGGGTTACAAAATTGAACAGAACAGACAACACGGAGACTAAGCATGATGAGCAACGTTTAGTCTTCTTCCTGGAGATCAGAATATTCAAATCTCACAAAATTAGTTTTAATTTGATCAGAATCAACCTTGGTTTTAGAGCTTTTTGCCAAGATTTGCCTTGCTCCATTGACGATGAGGCCGGAGAAGAGCCTCCCTCGTGAGATAGTCCTTGAAATTTTCTCAAGAGATTGTCGGTGAAGCCTCTCATGAGATCCAAATGCGTCTTTAAATCGTGGCATTGCACGACCGAAGATCCTACCTTCACAGCCATGCACTTGAAGCAATGCGCTCTCAATGGTACGAATTGATATGTCCTTCTCACAGATTGATACTTCTCTCACAATCGAATGAGCTCTTTGTATCCAGATAAGTTTTTACTTTAAGTTCTCAGTCAGAAATGGAAGTTCCATTCATCATCCCTGTGGGAAATTGTGGTGCCCTAGGTTCATGAAATGAATTGATCTGTATTGCTGATGCTAATGCTGAAGTTCGCAACCAAACGATGTGGCATTATTCACTAGAAAGCACAAGGCAATTTTGAGTTCGCCTCCCCAATCTCCGTTTCTTGACGTGTATGCTGCTCTCATGGTTCTAGAATTTCGATACAACGACAGGATTAATGACTACAAGGCTTTTAAAGATTACTTGTTTTCCTAATAAATATGGAGGATGCATGGGCGAATTAGTCACTGATATTTATACCCTTAGTACAAATTTGCGGCGGACTGTCAATTTCAATTTCAGGTGCAAGCTGAGCGACGGTTCGAGGGTCTCTTTCAATGGAAATTTGGCATGGAAATTGATCAGTTTTGATGAAGATCGTTGCTGGTGTTGTGGATCGATGATCATATCTGTGGTAGCGGATGAGGTCTTTGATAAAATGACGTTGCCGAAGACTTGTTTCGTTTGATCCATGGCACTAGAAGCATTAACCACTGGTTTGGGCATGAACGCCCAGGCAATGCACGAATCTTCTGTTTTTGTTCTGGTTACAGGGCATTCACGTGAGAATCTTGACCTGATGATGCTAGTTAGTGAACAAATAGATCATACTCCTGCGTCTTTACTTGATGATACTATTTTTTGTAAAAAATAGATCATACTCCTGGGCATGAACATACTGGTAATTGGGGATGTGAGCGGGTTGATTCGGTTCGGATTTTCACCAATACTCAAGTTCTGAACCTGTTGAGGAAAACTCCAATTATTTTTAAAGTTGACAAAACCTTCCATGTTTTTGTAAATCTAATACTTATTCTGAACTATTTTATTCCAGGTATGTATATATATTCTGGAAGCTCAAAAGGAAGTTTTTCAGACTTTATAAACTGGTTCATGTCTTATTGAAGACCCACATAATCTAAGACGATGAAATTATTCAGACGCAGACGAAGAAATTTTTCAGAGGCAGACACAGAAGCTAAAATTTTTCAAAAGCAATCGTAGACGCAGAACTCGGAACGAAAAATAGCAGCTAGTGATCTGGTATGGATTTCACAGAAGGAAAGTTTTGATCTCAATCTAAATCAAATTGATTGACAATCAAAGATTATGACAAGCATGCATTACAACGGATAAAGCTATACTTATGGAAACCAAGATTCTGATTGTATGGGCGACCAGAATCATCGGGATTCAGAACCTGTAATCCAACGGCTACTCAATCCTTTCTATACAAATCTGTCCAAGGTAAAGATTGGAAGATGATCCTCTAAAAGCTGTCCAATGGCTAGTTTGGAAGCAGAGGAGTATTTAAGAAGATCAACGAGCAGCAGAAGGAACAATAGATTCAAGAATCAACAAGTCCAAAGTCTGAGCATATTTCAATCATTTCTCTTGTCATTCTGAGCCAAAAATTAAAATCTTGAGGATTACTTTGTAAGAGTGACTGTGTGAGATAGAGTCTTCTATCATACACGAGAGTGCTATCACTCAGAATCTGTAAATTCTTCTTGATTACATAGTGAAATCCAACCGGTAGGCTGTAAGCATGGGAAAGTGGACGTAGCCTTGCTATAAGCCGAACCACTATAAACTTGTGTGCAGATTTTCTATTCATTATCTATTTATTTATATTCTGCACATCAAGAGCACTGTCTATATAATCTGCTTGAATCTGAAATTTATTCAGACTCAACTGTGTTCTTTCATTTCTGCATAAATTATCAAAAATTATTTAAGATCACCTATTCACCCCCCTCTAGGTGATCATTGCTAGCTACATCAATTGGTATCAGAGCAGGTTGCTCATTTATTGAAGTGTTTTACTTATGAGCTAACGATCTACATGGCTAGCTGTGATGCTCCGAGGCTCATTGAAGGATAGAGCAACAACATACCATCATATTTCGATGGCAAGGAATATAGTGTCTGGAAAAATAAGATGAACGCATTCACAAAGTCGATTGATCACATGCAATGGGATGTCATCATCAAAGGAGTCAATCCAAAGTCCTCTGATTCAAAGGAAAAGGCAGACAGAAACAAAGCTGCAGATCCTCCTTTGTCTCAATCTGAGATATCCAAAAGAGAAACTTTAGATTTCAAAGCAATTTATTCTCTCTATTATGCTTTATCTCCTATTGAATATAAAAAAAATTGCTTCTTGTGAATCAGCTAAGGAGATCTGGAATAATCTCCACACTACTTATGAAGGAACAGATCGAGTCAAGGAAACTCAAATCAATCTTCTACTTGGTCAATATGAATCCTTCAAAATGAAGCTTGGAGAATTAGTTGCTGATATTTAGACAGGTTTGTTGGCATAGTAAACGGTCTTACATATCAAGGACAACCAGTCTCAGATACTATGAAAGTCAACAAACTACTGAGGGGACTGACCAATTAGTGGGATAACATCAAAACATCTCTTCGAGAGATATAAAGGATCAAGGCTCTTTCTGTGAATTATTTAATTGGGACTCTTCAATCATATGAGACTGAGAAACGGAATGAGGAGAATGAATCCAGAGGTGATAAGTCAATTGCATTAAAAACTAATGTTGATTCTGATGCAGATTCTGAAGATGAAGATATTGACGATGAAGAACTAGCTCTCTTCATAAAGAAGTATAAGAAGATGAAAATCAAGGGAAGAAACCTCAAAGGAAAGAAGCCTTTTGAGAAGAAGAAGTCCTTTGATGAATCAGAAAGATTAAAAGATATAACATGCTTTCACTTTCACTGTAGGAAACATGGACATATTAAGCCAAATTTTCCACTTCTAAAAAAGAAGACCAAATTTGAGAAAGCAAAGAAGGCCTTGAAAGCATAAACCTGGAGTGATACAGAGTGCGAAGATAATGATGAAGATATCTCAAACTTCTGTCTAATGGCAAAGTCAGATTTAGACTCAGATTCAGATTTTGATCCTAAAGTGGAAATCGAGGTAAAGCATTCTCAAATGCCTATTGAAGTATCGAATTACATTGATGAATTATGCTTTGAATTTAAGGCTGCTCTTAAAAGAATCTCTTCTCTGAAAAAGGAAAATTCATCACTGAGGCAACAGGATATTTCACAAAAAGAATAAATCGATTTCCTTTAAAAAGAATTTCATCAAATGAAGGAAAGTTGAGATTTTCTTTTCAAAGAAAATGCTGTTTTGAAAAAGGAAGTTTCAGAAATTACTTCCAAGTTCTCAAAAGGTTCAAAAACCTTAAAGCATATCCTTTCTATCCAAATTTTTTACTATAACAAATCTGGTCTCGGAATTTTAAAGGAAAGTGACAGCTTGATTGATTTTCCAAAGGTCAATGAAAGATTAAGACAAAGACCTCCTCGACAAGTTTATATAAACCATTTCAAAAAGAATTTTGTCAAACCTATTGGCCAAAATGCACTTAGGTGCTCAAAATGTGGAGATCTACAACATTTTGAGAATGAATGTCCTAAGGTCAAGAGACCTGTTCGAAGAGATTTTGTTAAGACAGCCTATACTAATGCTCAAGGACCCAAACAAATTTGGGTACCAAAGAAAACTTGAGATGTTGTGATTTTTGCAGGTTACCATAAAGAGAAAAAGAAAGTGGTACATAGACAGTGGATGCTTTAGACACATGACAGGAGATCCAAGCGTATTCGTTGATCTACACAGTGTGAATGGTGGAAAAGTTTCTTTTTGAGGAAATACCAAAGGAAAAATCGTTGGCAAAGGAACGGTTGAAATAGGAGGACTTACAATCAATGATGTTTCATTGGTAAAATGACTAAACTATAATTTGACAAGCATAAGCCAGCTATATGATACAGGTTTCAGAATCAACTTTCAAGAAGATACATGCTCAGGAATAAGCAAAGACTCTTCTCAAACTTTCACAGGAAGAAGACATGTCAATATTTATCTTCTAGATGTCAATCCAAACTCCACTCATTATTTGATCTCAATCAAAGAGGATGAAGATCTATGGCACAGAAGATTGGGGCATATCAATATGAAACAAATCTCAAAGATCTCAAACAAGAAATTGGTGCGAGATTTGCCAGATTTGAAATACAAGAAAACAAAATTATGCAATGCCTGCACTCTAGGAAAATAAGTAAGAAGCTCTTTTAAGTCTATAAATCATGTTTCCACTAATCGTGCTTTGCAATTTCTTCATATAGATCTGTTTGGACCAACCAGAACACAAAGTATTGGTGGTAAGAAGTATTGTTTAGTTATTGTTGATGACTTCACAAGATTTACTTGGGTGTTTTTTCTTGCTCATAAAAATGAAGCATTTTCATATTTTTCAAAATTTGCAAAAAGAATTCAGAATAAAAAGGGCTATACTATTTCCTGCATTAAAACTAATCATGAGGGAGAGTTTGAAAATCAAAGTTTTTCAGATTTCTGTGAGAAAAATGACTTTCAACATAATTTTTCTACTCCATATACACCAGAACAAAATGGTATTATAGAAAGGAAAAATCGTTCTTTGCAAAAAATGGCAAGAACTCCATTGATTGAAAGCAAGATTTCTTTTCAATTCTGAGCAGATGCAGTTTTTACAGCATGTTATATCATCAACAGAGCTTTTCTCAGACCCATTCTTGAGAAAACCCCCTATGAGCTTTTCAAAGGTAGAAAGCTTAACATTTCATACTTTCGTGTGTTTGGTTGTAAATGTTTTATATTCAAAAATCTAAATGACCACTCTGGAAAGTTTGATGAGAAAGTAGATGAAGGATTTTTCCTAGGATATTCTACTACAAGTAAAGCATACAGAGTCTTTAACAAGAATTCTCAGACTGTGGAAGAAACATTGAATGTAAAGTTTGATGAAAATATTCAGACTCACAAAGATGAATCTGAACTTTCTTCCAATATTCAAGAGTTAGCAGAATCTCCAAAGATCGTTGAATCCGTAGTAAAAGGAAAAGAAGATACTATCCAGACTCAATTAGAACCTTCAGAGTCCAACGATATTTAGAAGGAAAAATATGACAGAAACTTGAAGCATAAATCTAATCATCCAAAGAACCTCATCATTGGAGAAATAGAAGATAATATCAAGACTAAATCTAAGCACAAGGAGAACATCAGCAACTTAGCGTTGATATCAGAAATAGAACCAAAAGAAATTAGTAAAGCATTATCATATGAAAGCTGGATCGAAGCTATGCAAGAGGAACTTCAGTAGTTCAGAATAAATAAAGTGTGGGAGCTTGTGCCAAGACCCAAAAATCATCCACTAATTGAAACAAAACGGGCATTCAGAAAAAAATTGGATGACAAAGGGAAAGTCACACGAAACAAAGCAAGACTGGTAGCAAAAGGCTATTTTCAAGAAGAAGGCATAGATTATGATGAAACATATGCACCAGTTGCAAGGTTAGAAGCCATTAGGCTACTATTAGCCTAAGCTTGTTTCCATAATTTTAAATTGTTTCGGATGAATGTGAAAAGTGCCTTCCGGATTGGATATATCAAAGAAGAAGTATATGTGGAATAAACACCTGGTTTTGAAGAACCAAGGAAGATTGATTATGTCTACAAACTCAAAAAGGTCATTTACGATTTGAAATAAGCACCTAAAGCTTGGTACGAAAGGTTAAGTAACTTCTTTCTGCAAAATAATTTCACCAAAGGTAAGGTTGGTACAACTTTATTCGTTAAAAGAAATGGTAAGGATTTTCTACTTGTTCAAATTTATGTTGATGATATAATCTTTGGATCCTCTAACGAATTGTTTGCAAGGAATTCTTTAAGAATATGCAAAACTAATTTGAGATGAGTATGATGGGAGAATTAACATTCTTTCTTGACCTACAAGTGAAACAAACAAAAGATGGTACATTCATTTGCCAAGAGAAGTATGCCAAGGAGATTGTCAAAAAGTTTAGATTGCAAAATTGCAAGAAGACAGACATTCTCATGTCTCAATCATCAAAGCTAGACAAAAATGAAAATGGTAAAAAGGTTGATCAAAAGATATATAGAAGCATGATAGGATATTTATTATATCTTACTGTATCTAGACCTGACATTCTTTTTGGTGTCTGTATGTGCGCAAGATTTCAATCAGACCAAAGGGAATCTCATTTCTCTGCAGCAAAGAGGATAATCAAATACATTAGAACTTATCTAATATTAGGTCTTTGGTATTCCAAAGATTTATATTTTACTCTTACTAGTTATTCAGATGTTGATTTAGCTAGATGTAAAGTGGACAGGAAAAGTACTACAGGTACATGTCAATTGCTTGGGAATATGTTGGTATCCTGATACTCAAAGAAGCAAAATATAGTTACACTTTCCACAGTAGAAGGAGAATATGTAGCTTTAGGAAGTTGCTGTGCACAGACTCTATAGATGAAGCAACAATTACAAGATTTTGCTATTAAAGAATCAAGTGTTGCAATCAAATGTGACAACACAAGTGCAATCAATTTGACAAAGAACCCCATTCTTCATTCTCGAGCTAAGCATATTGAAATCAAGCATCATTTTATTCGAGATCATATTCAAAATGGTGATGTGAATATTCAATTCATTGATTCTAAGAATCAATTAGTTGATATATTCACAAAAACTCTTGATAAATCTTCATTTGAGTTCATTAGAAACAGACTGTGCATCACCTATCTATTTTCTTGAAGTGTTTGATAGATAGGAATTTTTCAGACACAAATGTTCTCAGTCTGAAAATTTTTCAGACTCACAAAGAAAGGTACATCCTTTATTCAAATTTTGGCAGGTATATTTTTGGCAGGATATTTTAATAATCGTTACTTTAGGAAGCAAATCAGGTACGTGTTCCAATTTATCTGATTAATTGTACTTAATATATTGTTATGATATTATCATGAGTGTTTGTGCTTCAAAAAGTATAATTCTTTGCTACATATTTGGGATCTCTTTTCATATTTTCTAAAAATAATTTTTCCTTCCAAAACCTATCCTTCTATTTATAAACTCGTCTTTCTCTTTTTCAAAACCCTATCGTACGAACTTTTCTCTCCAAACCCTCTCGATACTCTGAGTCGACTTCTTCTATTTTTTCTCCAAAAATCCAATCTTTCCTCTCCAAAAGTGATCAAAATGCCTTTCAAGAGAAGATCTTCACGAATTCTCAACCAAGATTCCAAGTCTACAGCACCAGCAGAGTATATGGAAATCTCAGACTCAGAATCTTATTAGCATCAAGACCCTTCAGAGGCGACCCCACCTCAACGATCGTCGCCATCCAAAACTTCGGGTAAAACAGATTTTCGTTTTAAAAGCATCAAGCTTCTATGGAAAGCTTATCAGAGGTTGAAGAGAAGCAATGCCTTTGCATCGATTCTGCGTGACTATCTAAAAGACAATGGGTTCATCTCTGAAGAACATTTTACGGAAAACTACTCTAAGGTTTGTCCTAACACTGAAAATGTTCCAGGCAGCTCTACACCAAAAGAGCTCTCTTCCAAAAAGGGCAAGGAAAAAGTCGGAGAATCATCAACACCCTCTAACAAGAAATCTGCTCAAATCAGCCCTAAAACAACCAGTACAACCAAGTTTATTATTCCTGATGATAATGGTAAATTCTTTGATATTTTTCAAATGAAAGTTGGGATTGCATCCCGTATGCCAGGAACTGAAGGCTTATTTAGATGCAATGAGCACAATATGTTCTATAAGTTGCTGCTTGCTGGAGGAGTCATGAACCATCGGATCGTAGACTTTAATTACCTGTAAAAGGCTGGTATTTCAGTAAAGCATTTGTTTGCGAAATTGGGCATTTATGAATTTTGTTTACAATCTGCAAATGTCTATGCTGAACTGACCGTATACTTTTACTCTAATCTTTCAATTTTGTCACCCAACTGGATTCAATTCACTGTTGGTGACAAAAAGTATGATTTAAAAGCGGATGTGTTGGCAAGGATAATTGGAGCAAAACATTCCAAATTTACTCCACTGGAAGTGACCCTCAAAGATGCTTCCAGGGTGGCCTCTGAGAATGCAAACTTTGCACAGAGCTCTAAAAGGCATCTTTCCTATTCAGATTTGTCCAGAAGATCTGTGATTTTACACAAGATCATTATCAACTGTCTGAAGCCCAAAGCAGCATCCAAGACTGACTTATCCAAGTCAGAAATTAAGCTTATCTGGGCAATCCTGAAAGGTCAATCCTTTTCTCTTCCCCATATCATCATTTTTCATATGTATAGAACATTACAGAAGGACAATAGACAACTTTCATATGGGGCACTTATCTCACGAATCTTCATGTTCCTCGAGATATCCATTCCTGATGAGATGAGGGAAAATCTTATTCCTTGTATGTATATTGGAGAAAGTATGCTTTAAAAAATAAAGCAATTTGATGATTTAAGGGAAAGAATCAAAGGAAAGGATGCTCAATCTTCTGAAGCTAAATATGTTGGGAAGTCAATTGAGAAATGTTAAAGAAAAGGGCAGGATCAGCAGGCAAGCAAGCCGAATCTCCAACCCCACTAAAGGTGTATCGAAAGAAACGAAAAATTCTTCTGCATGATCAAAGTGATGAAGCAGAAGCAAAGCACCTTGAACCAGGTCATAATGATGGTCCATAACATGTTTCTGATCCAACTCTAAAGGTTTCATAACAAATTCTTCAAGAACATGTTTTTGAAGATCATGCACCTATTCAAGGGGAGATTCTAGAAGAAGCAACAGGAATAGGGGTCAATCGGTCTAAACAAGAAAATGTCCAGGAACAGCCCTCATATAATGAGACCATTCTCTCTCTTCTGCTCGAGATTAAGGACAAGCAAGCTGCAATTGAACAAGATATGAAGAATCTTCACAAAATTGTTGAGGAAAACAACAAAACTCAACATCTTCAGGCAGCCAAAGATAAAGCAGAACTTGAAGAGGCTATTGCTTTGTGTTCAACCAACATGGACAAAGCTGTGGGAGAATGCACTTTGAAGATCGAGGAAGTTGTTTCCATTCTGGAAAATTTTCAACTGATTCGTACCCCTTCTAAAAAATTGCTTGTTTTTCAACACTCTTCTCATAACAAATTTCTTTTGGTCTGTAATATTTTTCACAATTCTTCGCGTTAGACTGATTGGTTAATATCAATGTTTTATTCTCTCTTCTATTATTTTTGCTGATGAAAAAAAAAGGGAGAAATTCTATGCAGATTTACCATACTAACATTATTTATATTCAGATCATATGCAGGTTATATGCAAAGGAAGAAAAAGACATAGATTTTAACAGAGTTAGCTCTTTCAATTTCAATTTGTGCTTTATGAGTTTAATACGCTTTTTTATTAATTTCAAATTAATTCAATCTGCAAGGAAGTTTTTGTCATCATAAAAAAAGGGGAGATTGTTGAGGAAAACTCCTATTGATTTTGAAGTTGACAAAACCTTCAATGTTTTTGTAAATCTGATACTTATTCTGAACTATTTTATTCCAGGTATGTATATATATTTTGGAAGCTCATAAGGAAGTTTTTCAGACTTTACAAACGGGTTCATGTCTTATTGAAGACCCACATAATCTAAGACGCTGAAATTATTCAGACGCAAACGAAGAAATTTTTCAGAAGCAGACACAAAAGCTGAAACTTTTCAGAAGCAAACGTAGACGTAGAAATTCTTCAGACGCAGAACTCAGAATGAAAAAATAGCAGCTAGTGATCTGGTATGGATTTCACAAAAGGAAAGCTTTGATCTCAATCTAAATCAAATTGATTGACAATCAAAGATTACGACAAGTATGCATTACAACGGATAAAGTTCTACTTATGGAAACCAAGATTCTGATTGTATGGGTAACCAGAATCATCGGGATTCAGAATATGTAATCCAACGGCTACTCAATCCTTTCTATACAAATCTGTCCAAGGTGAAGATTGAAAAATGATCCTCTGAAACCTGTCCAACTGCTAGTTTGGAAGTAGAAGAGTATTTAAGGAGATCAACGAGCAGCAGAAGGAACAACAGATTCAAGAATCAACAAGTCCAAAGTCTGAGCATACTCCAATCATTTCTCTTGTCGTTTTGAGCCAAAAATTAAGATCTTGAGGATTACTTTGTAAGAGTGACTGTGTGAGATAGAGAGTCTTATCATACACGAGAGTGCTATCACTCAAAATCTATAAATTCCTCTTGATTACATAGTGAAATCTAGCCGGTAGGCTGTAAGAGTAGGAGAGTGGACGTAGGCTTGCTACAAGCCGAACCACTATAAACTTGTGTGCAGATTTTCTATCCCTTATCTCTTTATTTACATTCTGCACATCAATAGCACTGTCTATATAATCTGCTTGAATTTGAAATTTATTCAGACTCAACTGTGTTATTTCATTTCCGCATAAATTATCAAAAATTGTTTAAGATCACCTATTCACCCCCTCTAGGTGATCCTTGCTAACTACATCAGAACCGACTCAAACACGAATGATATATATTTTTTATGACCCGGCCTGAGACCCGACGCGTACAGAACCCAAACCAAAATGACAGTTCAATTCGGTTTGAGTCACAAAGTTTAGAGCAATTTGCTCCAGAGTCGAGCACATCACCATGCACGGATCTTGAGATCACATCATGAGCTTCGAAACATCATCGTTGAGACCATCTTCACCGTCGACGAGGCACCTCTAGATCTGGAGTATCTCCTCTCGATCTGGAGACGATGAGGCTCCATGACCGCTTATCTCGTCATGATCCTGATGAGGAGGAAAAAAAACAGAGCTCGAGTGTGGACAACTATGGACGCAACTCTGGAGATATTGACGTCCATGGACGCATCGAGATCTAAACTGCCATGAAGAGCTGAACGACCATGAACAATGGCTCCGGCAGTGTTGATGGTGGGCTGTTCACTTTGATTTGGAGGAGGCGCCACGGAAGATGGAGGTCCAGTGGATGGTGGCGGGGAGGCCGAGGGATGAGGGATGAGGCGGAGGTGCTGAGGGGAGCTGCTTAGTGTTTAGGTATATGTCTAATGTGTTTCCATTTAGTTCGGGTATATGACCCGAACTGAACAGAAATATTAAAATTACTCAATTTTTTTTTACTTTTTACTCGAATTGGAATGAGATCCAACCCGAAATGTCCAGTTCGGGTCGGTTGGGTTCGAGTATGTTGTTACACCCCTACCGGCAATGTCTCTTGCTGTTTTTTAAGAGCCTTTTGATATGATTTTTACTCTTTACTTGTTGCTTCCTCTAGGAAATTGCATAACTGGAAAAAAATTCAAGTTTTGAGAAATGATAACAATTTATAATCTTTTACATGTTGATTAGTTTGCACTCATTGTGCAACATCATAAGTTATTTAGAAAACTCACAACTTTAATTAGATGGAAACAAAATCATACCTTCAAAAATACATAAATCAAAGTTGACAATATTTTCGTTTTTTTCCACTATATAAATTATTTTTCCAGGAAGAAATCAATAAATGAACATTTTACTTTTTTTAATCACTAAAAATAACATTTGTTAAGTTCAAAAAGTAAAAGAAAATGAAAGGAGCATTCTAAGGGCTTGTTTGATAACAATTCCATTTTTCTATTTTTCTATTCTTTTATTCCTCAGAACAAAAAAGGAATATAAATCCATTTGATAACATCAGTTGATTTTTCTGTTCCTCATAATAGAAAAGTGGCAAAGGAATAGATTTAGAGTAGAAACAAGAAGTAAAAAAAATCTACTTCTTTGTTCTCAGGAATAATTTCTAAAATAAGTTTATTTTCTTTTTTTCCTTCCTTCTTCTTCCTCTTCTAGCCGGTTGCAAGGCCTCGGCAATGGCCGACGAGTTTGACCTCGCCAGCCTTGGGCGAGCCTCATTGTGTTTGGGTGAGGTCGGCCTCACCGTGTCTAGGCGAGGCTCGCCCAAGGCTAGCCCTTGTCTCTGGCCGATCGCCGAGGCCTGGCAACACGTCACAAAATTTTTTTAGAGTCGTACCAAATTATTTTTTGTTTTTTTTTCAATTCCTTAAATAGAAATTTTTGTGCAATTACCAAATGAGTTTTTCTGTTAAAAAACTCATCTAATGAGGAGAAATAAAAAAAGAAGAAGCTATTTATAAAAGGAAATTGTTCTCTGAAATAGAAATGTTATCAAATGCACGCTAAATTTCCTCACATAAAGTGAAAGGATGAAGTTAGTTACTACACTATAAGGACAATCAAGGAATTTTATCACTTGTTTCTCGATAGAAAGTAACTAGTTAATTTCTTTCCTCTACCTTTTCGTCCTTTTTCTTTGACCATTTTTACCTTTAGTTTATCTTTACTTTATAATTAGGATAATACATGTACAAGGGCTAAATGTGGCGCTAAAAAAGTGAGACGATCGATAGTTTTGACTTAGGTCTATGAATATTTAAACTAGAGACAAGACACAGGCTATGCAAACGCATGAAGATTGTTATGTATGATTAAGATATATGTAATTATTAAAGGAAGTGGATGGAGTCTGATTGTGTTTATATACATATATATATATATATATATATATATATATACATAGATGGAGAGAGATATTAAAAGAAAAAAAAAATGAGCTATGTCAGCGGGAGAACTTTTTTTTTTGCTAGAAATGTCAGCGGGAGAACTTACATTAGAAAACATCTGTGTCAAGTCACGTGACAAAATTGTGCCACGTCACGTGGTTTTCACGCGACAGACAGAGAGGTCAAAGGTGACAGCGGCGGCCGGTGCCGTAGCAAATTCTTTCCAGCTTTCTACTTCCGTGGCAGATCGTTCCAGCAACAGCGAAGGCTTTCCATGATCCGGTTCATTTCCTGTTCGTGTTCGCTCTTCTTCTCCACCCCTACCCATGACGAGTTCCTACGACGACGACGACGACGACCCGAAGCTCCCTCACGATGTCGCCGTCGAGGTCCTGAAGAGGTTGCCGGTGAAATCTCTCCTCCGGTGCAGGTGCGTCTGCCGGTCATGGCGTTCCGCCATCGACGACCCTCGTTTCGTGGCCCTCCACTTGCGCCACTCCGCTCTCGACGCCTCCCGTTGGCATCTCGTGTGCCGAGATTGGTGCGATCCTGTCCAGAACCTGTGCTCTCTGCTGTCCCATCAGTCTCTTGCCCTGCCTTCCCGGTCGCAAACCGAAATTCCGTTTGTTACTCCTCCTCCCGACAGCTGCCGCATCGTTGGTACGTGTAATGGTTTGATCTGCGTCACCGAACGTTCCAGAGACGGCTATGGTCGGACTATGTATCTGTGGAATCCGTTCACCAGAAAGCACAAGGCGGTTCGACGACCCGGTCCGGATATGGAGACTGGTCGTATGGTTCTGGGGTTCGGCTTCGACGCTAGGTCGATCGACTATAAGATTGTGAGGATTCTCTATTCTCCAGAAGATTGTTTTAGTCGCTTTGGTCGAGTCGAGATTTATTCGCTCCTTACAGATTCCTGGAGAAGTCTGGAGGGTGAGGCTCCTGCTTTTCGCCTTCACAACAGAGCGGTCTTCTTGAATGGGAATCTGCACTGGTTTGCTTCATATCGAAACGAGGGTCGATACAGGTCAATAGTCTCGTTCGATGTCGCAGGTGAGGTGTTTGACGAAATGGCTCTGTTGGAAGAGATTTTTCCCGTAGATAGTGTCTATTTACTGTCGTGTATGGCAGTATTGAATGACTCGCTGGCTGTGTTCATTAATGGTGGGGAGGCACTTGATCATCCTGATTGGCATTCCGTTTCTTCTGTTTGGGTTATGAGAGACTACGGCGTGCCTGAGTCTTGGACTAAGCTGTATAATTTTAAGGCTTGTGGACCGGTAGTAGGATTTGATGGCTTCACGTGGAACGGTGAGCTTCTTATTGAAATATCTGGTGGAGAGCGAGTTTCTTGGAATCCGATCACTGGACGATTCGCAAATCTTTCGTTATCGACGACATGCGATTTGTTCACTGTCATAGAGAGCCTCGTTTTGCTTTAGATATGACTCAATTGCTGCTACATTTATTCATATGAAAGATTGATTCTGTACGCAGAAAAGTTGAAAGTTACATTTGAATTGAGAATAAATTGTTTTATTCATATATGCTCCGGCCACAAAATGACGAGCATAAGCAGGGAAGTGGCGCCCATTTACTTTTCGTACTTCTTGCAAGCTTTAATATGCATTTTCATTTTCACTTTATTTTTTCTTTAGACTAGTGAAGTTTGTTCTCCGTGCGAGTGAAAGTATGCAACTCAAGACTGCATCTACAACTTCAGCATTGTCGGTACTAGCAGAGTTTAGACGATGCAGAAAAAAATGACGAAGCTTTTTGAATGCTATGCATGTGTGTGCTCGATTCTTTGCCACCATAAGCATTTTTCAGCTTCTGTAGGACCAAACTATTCACTATTTGAGTCACGCATCTCGATCTCTGGGCATTGCAACTGGTGCAACTACATACTACCATATTTTGTTTCCTATCTCAATAATTTTTTGTAGCACCGGCAATGCATACCTAGTAAGCTTATGTATTGATCTATGCAGACAGCTGCATTAATGGATTAAGGAAACATTGGAAACTGTATTATTAGGACAATCTTTTTTCCCCCCAAATGATTCGTGGATCGGAAGTCTTACTTCGTCTTTTGATACACTGATGATTTTGCACGTCAAGACATCTGGGAATGTGGTCTGTAGATGAGATAATCTGTTTGCTTCCTCCTTGGAAAGACATCTGGGAAAGTGATTTTAAATTGCAATTCTTTTCTAAAGTCTGGTGCCAGGTGCTGGAGCTCCTCTTAATTAACAGGAATTCTGGTGATTGGCAATCCGAGTTCACCTGGCTCTTAGCAAAAATGGGGAATGGCATAGAACAGCAAAAAGTAATGTTGAAGTTTCTTAGGGATGCCAATACATAGTTTATGTGGAAGGCTAGAGACAATTTGCTTCATGGTCAAGGTGCTGCTTCTGTGGAACATGTTCTTAGATTGATCCTTTTTTACTTCAAAAGGATACGTGGTGTGCTTATAATTATCTACATAATTTAATGACAGGGATAGTAAAAACAAATTAAGACAAACCTCGTGCTCAATTGTATCTGGCGTGCTTGTGGTTCGGCTTGGGCTACATATTTACTCATACTAGACATTTTAATTTAAAAAAAATTTCAATCCAACCTCAAACTACTAATATCAACTGTCAGCCCCCATAAAAAGACATAAGTTTCTTTTCATTTTGTTTTGACTTTAATTTGTTAACATAATGTTTAAAAAATGGAATTATAAACCAATGATAACGTTTAAATTGTGAATGTGAGGTTTCATCAATAGGAACCTTTAAAATTTCGTGCGTAAAATTCACATGTGGTTTAATCCGAAACATCAATTCTAGTTTATGATTTTAAGTGAATAACTAGTATAGACAAAGATACAAAAAGATTAGCAGGATATAGGCTGTTGGGGGACTTCAAGGTCAATCTAGATGGCTGCCCTGGCCCTCACGGTTGAAGACCATGTTAATCACCATGAGATCAATCGGAAATGGCCGTCAAGAGGTCTCTATGTGGCCTTCGAGCTGGCCTCGGACGGCCATGAGACAGAGATGGATATATAGATCCGTTTTTGCTATAATTATAGCATCACTGTATTCTCTTATGATATTGAGATTTCATTCCCTATAAAGGCCATAATATAAGAAGTTTAGGGTTACAAAATTGAACTCGACAGACGACACAGAGACTAAGCATGGTGAGCAACCATTAGTCCTCTTCCTGGAGATCAGAACATTTATATTTCACAAAATTAATCTTAATTTGATCAGAATCAATCTTGGTTTCAGAGCTTTTTGCCTAGATTCGCCTTGATAAGAGAAGAACCTCCCTCATGAGATAGTCCTCGAAATTTTTCTCAAGAGATTGCCGATGAAGCCTCTCATGAGATTCAAATGCATCTCCAAATCATGGCATTGTACGATCGAAGATCCAACCTTTTGCGGCCATGCACTTGAAGCGATGCAATCTCAATGGCAATAAATTGGTACTTTTTTTTTCCCACAAATTGGTACTTTTCTCGCAATCGAATGAGCTCTCTGTATCTAGATAAGTTCTTACTCTGGCTTCTCAATCAGAAATCAAATTTCCATTCATTAGCCCTATAGGCAATTGTGGTGCCCCGGGTTCCTGCAATTGATTGATCTGCGTTGCTAATGCTAATGCTGAAGTTCGCAATGAGATGATATTTTAGGGGAGTTTATTCACTAGAAAGCACAAGCCAGTTTTGAGTTTGCCTTCAGATCATCCGTTTGTTGGCGTGTACGTGGTTTTGGGATTTGGATACAACGACAAGATTAATGACTTCAGGTCATTAATAATTACTTGTTTTCCTAATAAATATGGATGATACTGGGGTATATTAGTCACTAAAGTCCGTGTTTATAGCCTTGGTACAAATCCGTGGTCCAATTTCGGGTGCAAGCTGAGCGACGGCTCAAGGGTCTCTTTCAATGGAAATTTGCAATGGATCTCAATTGGTGTCGATAAAGATCGTTGCCGGTGTTATGGATCGATAATCACATTTGTGGTAGCAAATTTGAAAGGGTCCATGAGAATGCTCTAACGTGTACTTCATCCATACTCTAGCATGGATGCATCCGGCAGGTTTCCAATACAATGCAGTGATTCTTTCGCTTGCAGAGATATCATGACAATCGTCCTCTCTATTATTACTCTTTTCTTATGCTGTAAACATTTGGTTATCTCGAAATCCTACTCTCTTTGCATCACGATTTCTTCTCTCAAAGGTCAATATGTGAAATACATGGTTGTCTCTGCGACACTCGAAGCATTTAGTCGAGACTTCTCTCGGTCATCATGATTGATCCGGTTCTAACCTTGGTATATACCATATAATAGTTGTTCAAGTTACGTGAGAAGAGAAACTGGGAAACATTGCTAGAGAATAGTCTAACTTATTATTGGGGAAATTGAATACTGAAGACTTACTCTGTGACTGTTCCTGCGAGCATGAAAGCCTTGCAGGTGACACTTCTGACCTTATTAGGCCCTCCCCCAAGAACTCCCAAGCTCTTTAACTGTCACACCCCGAAACCTACCAAGATGGAGAATGACATGGCCATCCTTTCGCCCAAAGGACGCAGCCTTAAACCACCCAAGAGTCCCAATGACATCGCTCTCGTTCTAATGGCTGCTAAACAAAGAACCTGAAAGGTTGGGAAAAGAGGGAGGTGAGCAACCACAGCTCAGTAAGTAGTGCGTATCTCTTTTAAGCAGATCGAGCACCCACTATGCATGTATACATAAAGCCATGCCAGAATTTCAGAAGCCAAACTCAAGATATCAAATACATATCAATTCAAATACGAGTTGTTTCATTTCATCAAAGCTTTGTACAAGTCCCAAATACACATTTAAATCCATCATCACAATTCAAACTATCAATGGTCAAGTCCATTGATCAATCTCTATAAAAACCACGTCAATGGTCCATTCCATTGACTAATCTCAAATCACACATCAATGGTCTATTCCATCGACGAATCTACTGCTCAATATCAAACCATGGTCACGACATAAAGCCTTGTGATAAGGCTACCAAGATTCCCCCATTGGCAAGTTCTCCACCTACAAAGCCGGTGGCTTGGCCCATAAGGATATCCTAAACCCGGTATGCATACCCCAAAACCCCTCAATGGGTTCACAGTCATATTGAGCATCAAACAATCATCATCCAATATCAAAAATCCAATCCAGAATACATTTCATAAACCAAACAAATAACTTTCGCAACACGGCTCAACCTCCAAAAATACATTTTGGCATTTCTTGAATCATTTCGTAAACCGAATTCATAAATCGATAAGTATAACCTTTTGTAACGTTTTTCATAAAACGTTTCTCAAATTATCTTTGAACTCATTCCATAAATCATTTTGCAAAGTGACGCATATATATCATTCCACAATACCTCTCATAAAACCATTCTTAAAACATCCTCAAATGTTAAAAAGTAGTAATTGCCCGATCTAGGCTTTTATGCAACAAATATGTTTTAATAACTCATACGATACTCAAATCATTATCACTTTGAAAACATGAGTTTATAAACTCAAAGAAGAGATAGCACCACTCACCTGGAATCCCCAAAAATCGCACCACGGCTCTCATCTGAACTGAAGATCTCGTAATCCTATTAATTAAACGAGAATCGACGTCAACACCAAGTAAAATACCATTTCACTAACGACTAGACTAAACTAAACTTAGACGCTAATCAAAACGACTTAAACATGCCCACAAATTGCTCCTCTAAAGCGATTATCCAAATCGTCCGTAACGCGAAACTTGAACGCGAAACTTGATCGCGCCATAACTTTTTCGACTGAACCCCGTTTCAAGCGAGTCTATAGTCAAAAGAAAGCCCGTTCCGAGTATTACAAAAGCCCCAACTTGGCTGTCCCAAAATTGAGCCGAAAACCGACGAAAATCGGCCTAAAGCCCGCTGGTCGCGCACTGTTCACCATGTGCGGCCAACTTCAAAAATTCATATTGGGCAAACCGTAGGTCCAAATCAAGATCCGTAAAATCCCATGGCATCACAGCACCACAAACTATCAATTCTATAAAAATACGCAGCTCTACAACTCCAAAATCGGATTTCGCTGTTCAAATAACACAAAATTCCGAAATTGAGCCCTAACTCGGAAAAATATTCCGATTGAACGAACGAGGGGCGCGAATACTTACCGGATGTTACTAATCGAAGTCGAATCGGCTTGGCGAAACTCCCTCGGCACAAAACCCTTTTCTCTTTTCTCTTTTTCTTCTTCCTCTTCCTTTCCTCTCTTTTCTTTTCTGTTTCTGTTTTCTCCTCCCCCGAAAGCTCTCGGTCCTCTTTTATTTCAATCAAGTCCACTGTAGCTTCTGTTGACCTATTGACTTTTGACTTTTTTTTTTTTGAAATATTACATTAACCACTCCTTTAGATAACAAATCCACCCCTTGTTGCTTGGCTTTCATGCTCGAAAAGCCTGAAAGGTGCAAACTTTTCCTAGTCAACAGAAAAGGTTTTCATACCAAAGTTTAAATTTAGGAAAATAATTTACTTTTTCAAAAAACCGGAAAGCGTTTTTCGAAATATGAAAACTCTAAGCTTAGGCACGGAAATCCCAATGTTGGTTCCGGAGTCCCGACATTCAAGACCTGGTCTTTGGCGGCTGAGTCCGGGACCTTGGTGTCCTAGGCCCGAATCCTGGTGCCCGTACCTGATGCTTAGGCACCCGAACTCGTGTCCATAAAGGCCGTGCTCAGATCATCGATGCTTAAGCTCCGATCCCGACCCTTAGGCCCGAGTCCATAAAGGCAATGTGCAAGTCCTTGACACTCAGGTTTGGGTTCTTGGTTAATGAAACATTTTATTCTTATAAAAATATTTTTTTTAAAATTCAATTTTTGTTTTATTTAAAAAGTGAATTTTTTATTATTTCAAAAAAATCAAAAGTTTTAATTATTTCAAAATTTTTCTTTTTCTTTTTCTTCTTCCTCATATGGTTACCGATCTAGGTGATGGCCAGTGAGCTCGAGCCTTGCCACATCGGGCAAGCTTGCGGCCTCTAGCGGCGAGGCTCGAGCTCACGGCCAACCTTTGATGCAGGAGCATCCGATTCTATGAAACATTCCTTAAGTTCCGATTTGATTCCACCAACAAGCCCAACACAATCAATGATTATCCAAGCTAAAACTAACTTTGGTTATAATTTGCTGCAATGGGACCAAGAATGAAATTGTCGACGAGGAGACTATCAAGTTACCGAGATTATCGAGTTAGTGATTAAGTTGTCGGTACAACAAAATACTTATCGATTTTGAAGCTAATCAACAACATATCAATAAGAGGTTATTTTAAGCAATTTCCTATGACATTTGCTGATTTATTGAGGGGTTATCCTCTAGTCAACGATAGAGCATGAATTTTGGAAGATAAACTGCAAGGCTCAAAATTTTAAGTCTCCATGTGTCATCAATGCATTTCTAAGTTCCTAGGTCTTAATTGTTATGTAAGTTTGAAAAGTCAAAGTCCTTAGTTCCTAAATAATTAAATACTTTCTAGTTCCCGAGTCCTTAAATGGTTAAGCAGGTTCCCGTGACTCTTAAATGTTTGGTTATTTCCTATGTCTTACGTCCTCTAAATAGAGGCGAGTCTTCCATTGTAATGCAGGGAAGACTTTGAATACAAATATATGAGATTTTCCTTTGTATCAGCTATTATCATTGGAGGATAGATAACTCCTATTCTAGTTTCTTTATCTTTGGAGAGTGGAAGAAGCGCTTTATCATTGGCTAGTAGTTTCCCTTTAGGCCCAAAGTCCTTTAACTTTGGCGGGTGATTTGTCCTTTAAACCTCGGTGGTGAACTTCGTCAATTCCGATCTTCATCCTCGATTGGTGGTGCATCCTTTGTATCTAATCGTAACCTATCTTTCGTTTCCATTTTACCCTTCGTCATACATCGTGCAAACACACACCCATCCAAATACAAAATCCAAAAGACCCATTTCTGAAATCACTCCCCACGGATGCATCAGCCTTGATACGATTGCATACGAGGAGCTAATAATGGAAAGCATACTGATGCACAATTTGACAAGAGGCAAGAAAATAATCACGAACAAACAGCCAAAAATAAAAGGAAAAACCCTTTTAGAGAATCAGGCAAACTCCATGTTGACAACTGAGCAGAGTGCTAACATAAAAAGAAACACCATATCATTGTAGCGGCATTACCAATTAGCAAAGATAGAACCAAAGACACAATGACTTCAATCAAAGCAGAGCTTTCTTGCACATTAGCTTCAGACTAACCAAGATGGTAACCGATTACCCTCCCAGCAACCCAAAGGGTACCACCTTCTCCAATCAAAACCCACAAGCAGCGAGCGGCTATGGCAACCAGAACGGGCGAATTCTCGAACCAGCCAGTGCAATCCGACAAGAAGCCAATTCAATCCCAACCCATTCGAGTTCATCATCAAGTCCTTCTACGGTTCTACCCCAACCCATCCCCCCCCCCCCCCGGATAAGTTGGCCTCGCTTGGAGAGCGTTCTTTACAAAACTTCAGTGTCAAGTCACGTGACAAAATCGTGCTATGTCACGTGGCAAACAGAGAGGTAAATGGAACCGCGACGGCCACCACTGAGGCAGATTCTTTCCGACTTTTCCACTTTCGCTCTTCGTCTCATTCCCTCCTTGACCATGAGTCCCTCCGACTACGACGAAGACCCGAAGCTCCCTCACAACATCGCTGTTGAGGTCCTGAAGCGATTGCCGGCGGGATCTCTCCTCCGGTGCAGGTGCGTCTACCGGTCGTGGCGTTTCGCCATCGACGACCCTCGTTTCGTGGCCCTCCACTTGACCCACTCCTCTCAAGATGCCTCCAACCGGTACTTCGCGTCTCTAGATTGGTACCATCGCCTGTGCTCTCTGTTTCCCGATGAGTATCTTACCTTGCCTTCCCAGTCACAAATCGAAATTCCCTTTGCTGCTCCTCCCATCGGTCACGGTATCGTCGGTTCATGTAATGGTTTGATCTGCGTTGCAGAAACTTTCGAAAATGGCTATGGCCGATGGATGTATTTGTGGAATGTATTCACCAGAAAGCACAGGGTGGTTCGACGAAGCGGTCCAGGCCATCAGTTTTTCCCCTGGGGACTACTTATGAAGTTCTAGGGTTTTGCTTCGACGCTAGGTCTCATGACTATACGATTGTGAGGATTCTCTATTTTTCATATGATAATCGTCGATGCTTTGGTGGGAGAAAGCCTCGAGTCGAGATTTATTCACTTAGTACAGATTCCTGAAGAAGTTTGGAGTATGAGGTTCTTGCTTTCTGCGCCAACAGACCTGCGGTCTTCTTGAATGGGAACCTGCACTGGCCTTTTTTCAAGCACGATGATGGTGGATATAGATCAATAGTCTTGTTCGACGTCGTAGGTGAGGTGGTTGACGAAATGGCTCTTCCAGAAGAAATTTTTCACCAAGACAACGGCAGTTTAATGGTCTCTGCGACAGTATTAAATGACTTGCTGGCTGTGTTCGTTAGTTTCATAAACGCAGGTGTGGATCCCGAACTACATTCTGTTTGTTCTGTTTGGGTTATAAGGGAGTACAGCGTGTTGAATATCTAAATTCGATCCTATCAACGATGCAAGAAAGTAATGGAAATTCGCATAACACAAGAATTTACGTGGTTTAACAGGGGAGATGTTCCGCCTACCTAAGTCCACGTGGAGATAAGATCTATTTCACTAATAACGTAGAAAAGTGTATAGCCACTCTTTCTCATTCCCTCCTTCTCTTTTTAGAGACCTGTTTTGCCCTAAACATATATAGCGAAACCCTATATGGCACAAATTACAAAACTGCCCACATAGCCTAAAATATTTAGCTTTTCCATATAACAGAATACAAGACATCAATCTCAACAATCTCCACCTTAGCTTGCATTCTATAAAGCCACCCGTGAAAGAATATGAAATATAGATGTCTTCATCCTCGTACCTTGATAAGAGGTACACTCCCGCACTCATTGAGTGTGTCCCTTACCTTCAACAGTGAGTTATATTAATTGAGCCT
Organism: Syzygium jambos; assembly: GCA_031216235.1. Taxonomy (NCBI): domain Eukaryota; kingdom Viridiplantae; phylum Streptophyta; class Magnoliopsida; order Myrtales; family Myrtaceae; genus Syzygium; species Syzygium jambos. Next base: position 7,872,895 of record CM062228.1, read on the forward strand.
AAACAGGACCTAAGCTTCTCAATAGTGACTGGCTTGGTAAAACAATCTGCAGGATTGCTATTCGTGTGAATCTTCCTCAAGTGAATGCTATCATCTAACACAAGCTCCCTAATTTTGTGAAACTTCACATATATATGCTTTGTTCTTACATGAAACACTTGATTCTTGGCGAGATATATGGCAGTCTAACTGTCACAATGTAACACCGCACCTCCTTGCTCTAAACCCAACTCACGAACCAACCCAGTCAACCAGAGCCCTTCCTAGTAGCTTCTATACCTACCATGTACTTTGCCTATGTAGTAGACAATCCAATTATGGACTGAAGCATCGCCCTCCATGAGATAGGTCCACCAGCTAATGTGAAGGCATATCCTGTAGTAGACCTCCTATTGTCTAGTTCACCAGCAAAGTCTGAATCAACATATCCCGCTAGCTCCTTCGAACCTCTGTCACGACTGAACATAATACCCAAGTCTGTAGTCCCGCTCAGATATCTAAAGATCCACTTGACTGCATTCCAATGCTCCTTCTCTGGAATACTCATGTGTCTGCTAACAACACTGACTGCATGAGATAAATCTGGCCTGCTACACACCATAGCATACATGAGACTCCCAACTGCACTAGCATGGGGAACTCGAGTCATCTCCTCAATCTCCTCATGTTTTGTGAGGCATTGCTGTTCAGATAACCTGAAGTGGCTAGCCACTGGTGTCCTCACTGGTTTAGCCTTATTCATGTTGAAATGCTCAAGCACCTTTTCAACATACCTCTTTTGAGATGCCCAAAGTTTACCTGCACTTCTATCTCTATAAATTTCCATACCAAGGATCCTCTTAGCAACACCAAGATCCTTCATCTCAAACTCATTATTCAACAAGGACTTTAAAGAGATAATATCATGCATATCCTTAGCAGCAATGAGCATGTCATCAACATAAAGCATCAAAAGAATAATCGAATTATCATCTGACACTTTAAAATAAACACAGCAATCATACTCACTTCTCGAATAGCTAATTTGCACCATAAAAGAGTCAAAACACTTGTACCACTGTCTTGGAGATTGCTTAAGGCCATAAAGTGATTTCTTAGGCAGACAAAAATGATCTTCTTTTCCTGGCACTTTGAACCCGTCAGGTTGCTTCATGAAAATCTGTTCCTCTAAGTCTCCATGAAGAAACGCTGTCTTCACATCAAGTTGCTCCAACTCAAAATCAAACATGGCTACCAAGGCAAGTAGAACCCGAATGAAAGTGTGCTTTACTACTGGAGAGAATATTTCATTATAATCCACCCCTTCCCTCCGTGCATACCCTTTAGCTACAGGTCTAGCCTTTTACCTTATCTGCTCATTATTAGACACTGCCTCTTTCTTGCGAAAGATCCATTTACACCTAATGATCTTTCGCCCTTTAGGTTTCTCCACAATCTTCCAAGTCTTGTTTTTCTGTAAGGATTCTATTTCTTCCATCATAGCTGACATCCATTTATCACTATCAGAATCAGATATCGCATCTTGATAGGAAGATGGATCGCCTGTACCTACTGTGAGGGCATAAGCAACCATATCCTCAAACCCATATCTCACAGGTGCTTTGTGAGTACGTTTTCCTCTACCTTCTGCGATGGTGTAGGTATCTTCTACTGTCTCCTGTGATTCTAGTGAGTTATTGGATGATTCCCTCCCTCCCGTTATTTTTGGTTCACCTGACTCCACCTCCACAGTAAATCCTTCTTCACTTCTGCCATTTGCATGTGAACTGTTATTTGCCTTCATCATGTCAAATTCATTAAAGACTACATCCCTGCTAACCACGATCTTCTGTGCATTTGGATCCCATAACTTGAATCCTTTCACACCTTTCTCATAGCCAAGAAAAATGCATTGCTTAGACTTTGAGTCTAACTTGGAACGATATCCACTTTGTACATGAACATAGGCTGGACAACCAAATACTCTCAAACCAGAATAGTCAATCGGATTACCTGTCCATACCTCCTCAGGAACTCTGCATTCAATGGCTATAGATGGAGACCTATTAATGAGATAGCATGCCATATTAACTGCTTCTGCCCAGAAACTTTTACTCAGCCCTGCATTCAGCCTCATACTCCGAGCCCTTTCCAAAAGTGTCCTGTTCATCCTTTCAGCTACACCGTTTTGCTGTGGTGTATCTGATGTTGTGAAGTGACGTGTGATCCCTTCAGCTTTACATAGTTCCACGAATGGTTTGTACTTGTATTCACCTCTATTGTCTGTTCTCAAGCACTTTAGCTTCTTTCCTGTCTGCCTTTCTACTTCAGCCTTCCACTCTTTGAATTTGGAGAAGACTTCGTTTTTCTGCTTCATGAAGTAGACCCAGACTTTCCTTGAGTAATCATCAATGAAGGTCACAAAATATTCGGCTCCACCTTTTGATTTGATCGGTGCAGGACCCCATACATCGTTGTGTACATAATCAAGTACATCCTTGCTCGTATGCTTCGTAGTTCTAAAACTAACCCTGCTCTGTTTCCCAAAAACGCAGTATTTTCAGAAGTTCAATTTGCAGCTTTTGACACCTTTTAACAGCTTCCTTTTATGAATCTCCATCATACACCTTTCACCCATATGCCTTAACCGCATATGCCACATATGAGTGTCATCTGTATCGGACTCTGCAGTTGTAGTCACAGATGCTTCACCTGTTATTGTACTCCCTATGAGCCTATATAAACTTTCAGTCAACTCTCCTTTCATGACAACCATAGCTCCCTGGATGACTTTGAGAACTCCACCTGCTGCTGCGTACTTGCAGCCATTCACATCAAGCACACCCAAAGATATCAAATTTTTCTTTAGATCTGGAACGTGCCTTACATCTACTAAAGTTCTGACTATACCATCAAACATTCTAATTTTAATAGTCCATATTCCAATGGTTTTGCAAACTGCATCATTCCCCATTAGAACATATCTGCCACTGTATGACTGGTATGAATCAAACCAATCCCTATTTGGGCACATGTGATAAGAGCATCCAGAGTCTAAAATCCATGAATCAGCGAACTGATTCTTACCTGATAATATAGAGAGAAGATCTCCATCATTGTCGTCTGAGCTACCAGCCACACTTGCTTGATTAGAAGTTTTTTTGCGCTTCTTCAAGTCTTCCTTTATCTTATTACAGTCTCTTTTCAGATGGCCTTCCTTCTTGCAATAATAACAAGAGAGTTTTGTTTTACCCTCTCTTGATTTCGATCGACCTTTGTTCCCGGATCCCCGTTGAATTGTTCTTCCCCGTTCCTGCTCCTTGACTTTTCCGATGAGACCCTCATCCTGTGCCGTAGCACTGTTAACCTTCTTTCTCGTATCATTAGATAATAGAGCAGTAGTGACCTCATCTATCTCAAGCGTCTCCTTTCCATACAAGAGTGTCGTCACCAGATGATCATAAGATACTAGTAGCAACGATAGCAGTAATAAGGCTTTGTCTTCATCTTCCATTGAAACCTCCAGACTTGCAAGTTTACTCAGAATCTGATTGAACGTGTTGATGTGTTCTAATAGATCTGAGCCTTCCTCCATCTGTAGAGAGTATAACTGTTTTTTAAAAACAGTTTGTTTATTAGGGACTTGGTCATATAGATGCTCTCAAGTTTCGACCACACTTGCGGAGCTGACTTGAGATCCACCACATACTGCAGAGCCTCATTAGATAGGTTCAATCGAATGGCGCTTACCGCCCTTTCCTCCATCTCTGCCCAATCTTCATCACTCGTTTTTGGTTTCTTCCCTTTCCCCAGCAACACTTTCGACAGGCCCTGCTGAATCAAAAGATCCATCATTCTTCGCCACCAGAGAGTGAAGTTGTTCTTTCCATTAAGCCTCTTGATGTCGTACTTGACACTCGAACCCTTTCCTGCCATCTTGATAGCTTGCCGAACCAAGCTTTGATACAAATTGTTGAATATCTAAATTCGATCCTATCAACGATGCAAGAAAGTAATGGAAATTCGCATAACACAAGAATTTACGTGGTTTAACAGGGGAGATGTTCCGCCTACCTGAGTCCACGTAGAGATAAGATATGTTTCACTAATAACGTAGAAAAGTGTACAGCCGCTCTTTCTCACTTCCTCCTTCTCTTTTTAGAGACCTGTTTCGCCCTAAACATATATAGCAAAACCCCACATGGCACAAATTACAAAATTGCCCACATAACCTAAAATATTTAGCTTTTCTATATAACAGAATACAAAACATCAACCTCAACGCGGCGTGCCTAAGTCTTGGACTAAGCTGTATTCTTTTGAGGCTTGTGGACTTGTATCAGGATTTGATGGCTTCATGAGGAATGGCGAGCTTCTGATGGATATAGATGATGAAGAACGAGTTTCTTGGAATTCAATAACGGGCCAGTACGCAAATCTTCCACTATCGATGTATTGTGATTTGGTCCCTATCGTAGAGAGCATTGTTTCACTTTAGAGATGACTCAATTGCTGCCACAATGATTGGTATGATAGATTGATTCTGCTTGCAAAAGAGTTGAAAGAGACATCTGAATGTTGAAGAAATGATCTTGTACATCCACTCCGGTCATAATATGATGGGTAGAAGAAGTGAGGTGGTGCCCCATCTACTTTTGGTACTTCTTGCAAGCTTTAAAATTCATATGCAGTTTCACATTGTGAGTTTTTCTTTTTAGACTAGGGAAAGTCTATTCTCTTTACATTTTGCACTAAGTAAAACTCTGCATTTTAGTTGCCCAAACCAAAACCGATCGAAACTCTGAAAATGAAATCTAATATGATTTGGTCGAGAACCCCCAAGTCGCATATGCATATGCATAGTCTTTTTTTTTTTGATAACCGAGATATCCTACGTGCAATGGACTATTCCTCAGTGTGGTGGGGTACAAGACCAATGCCACCGGGTAAGCCCCCAAGATGTGATCGACGGGAGTTGAACTTGGGATCTCATCAATTTAATGCATATGCATAGTCTTGAGCTCTTTGTTTCCTAAGAAGTGATGTAGAACGAAGGGACTTGAGATGGCCGAAGCTAGCATCAACAGCGTTTTTGGCTCTTATCCTCGTATTCTGTGAAAGGTAAGAGTGGTTATGAGAAGAGAGTGATGGTGGTTTTGATAGGAAGAATGAGACAAGGACGAAATGGGCAAACAGAGCATGCAATAGCACAGAGAGATGTTTTGTTGGTAAAAGGTGTTTCGTAATATAATTGAAATCAGCGTAATTCACGGTCGGACAAAGGGTAATGAGAGCTTATTGGAGGAAATACCAATATATCGGAACAAAGCTAAACAAACGCCTACGTACTTTATAAAGGGCAAAAGTACACTATAAGTGTCATAACTTGTGTACGGCGATCACTTTGGTGCCATAACTTTTTTTCGGATCACTTTGGTGCTAAGTCGGAGGAAAATAAATCACTTTAGTGACTCCGGCCAAAAAGCTGACCTGGTATTTTTATTTAAAAAAAGAGTGTGACGTGGATATTGGGGTCAACATTTGATGTCTACGTGGACGAGCAAAACGACGTCGCTCAATCCACGTGAACAAGAAGGACGACGTCGTTCCACTTAGGATAGTAAACGATGTCGCTCAGTTCAAAGGTCTTAGCATCGCATCGCTTGTCACACCTGCTCTGTCTCCCTCGTCCAGTCGTCGTCGCCCATTGCTCGTCGCTCGTGGGGCCCTCATTTCTTCGCCGTCACCGTCACCGTTACTGTCACCATCGCCGTCACCATCGCCGTCACCATCACCATCATTGTCTCTTGCCTTCCCCTCGCGGTCGGTCGGCATCGCTCCCTCATCCCGTGAACTAAGCATCACTCGTCCCGTCAGCGTCGGTCCCATCTCCGTGGCAAATTACGAAAGTTGGTCTTCAAATAATGGCTGTTAATTTCTATTTTGCTGAATTGATCAACACATTGTGCTTCATTGTCCTTTGTTTCACTTAATTAATTGGTAGATTAGGGTTGCCTTCGGGAAATTAGGGTTTGGAGTAGGAAATTAGGGCTCGAACTTGAGAAATTGAAGCTCGAACTTGAAATTAGGTCTTGAACTTCTGAAATTAAAGCTTGAACTTCATAAATTATGGCTAGTTGTTCGTATATTAGGGCTTGAAGTGGATTCGATTGTGTTGGTGCCGGGCTGAGTATATGCGATAGACTATGGTCCATGTGGGGACCTCTGTCATTGTCACCTATGTGGTCTGATGGTGGCTTTTTCAATCTTGTCGACCATGTGGGGGACCTTCATGTGAAGCTGTGCTCTTTTTCCTATGTGGTGTGGTCCCGAAAGCTAAAATATTGAATTTTTTTGGCTTTTTTCCTTCAATGCAGGGTCGATATAGGGGATAAAGACACAATTATCGGCATCATTGTTCACTATGGAGGAGAATTTATCATCGACATTGACGAGTGGGAATACTTTGGGGGACTTGAAGGTACTTTTTATTTCGATAGAAGCAAGCCAGCATATATTAATCTCATAAGGAATATAGTTCAACAATTAAGATGTAAAATAGGAAGTTTGCATTATTGTGTTCCTGGAAGCAACTTGAAGGACGGTATTAGAAACTTTGATAATGATAATGGTGTTAAGAATATCATCTACCATTATCTTCATGGAAAAGAAGCTGTTGTGTACGTTGAGTCCTATAGTGATAGTGAATCTGATGAAGGGGCTGAGGGAGGAGACGTAGGTGATGGTGGTGCTTTACCTAGTACTCAGGTTGGTGCTAGTACTATTATAGATGAAGCTGGACATGAGAGGGATGAGAGGGAGGCAAGCCATGCAGCGAGTGAAGAGTTCACTGGATTTGAGTTCACTGAATTGTCGTGGGAAGTTGCTGCATCTAGTGAATCAGATGATGAGAGCGTGACAAATGTAAATTTACCAAGTGAAGATGACAATGAGGAACTTGCACAGTTAAGGCAAAAGCAAAGGGAATTTGGAAAAAAATCAATAGCTGCACTTGGAGGATTGCATGAAACTGAATCAAGACATAGCATTGATGGAGCTCTAGTTGAAGGTAACGACACTGATTATGAAGAAAGTGGCTCTAATGAACAGAATGATAATTCTGAAAATCAGCATGAAGATGATGATCCCGTTGTGCGCAGAAGGAAATGTAAGTATCCGTTATACGATTCTGGCTCTTCTTCTTCTGTGTTGACTGTAGGTCTGAAATTTTCTGATACCAAACAATTCAAAGAAGGGATTATCAAGTATTCAATAGCTGAACAGAGGACTCTTCAGTTTACTCGAAATACGCAAGACTATGTTAGAGCAAAGTGTTTTTAACCTAGTTGTTCGTGGAAGATATATGGCGCGCGCTCAAAGAGGGACGGGTCATTCCAAATTAGGTCATTACAAGAGGAACATACTTGGTCCATCATATTTGACAATAAAAGGGTAACGAGTGCTTGGTTGTCGAAGCACTTCTTCGATACCATCAAAGCGATGCCTAATGTGAACAGTGCTCAGCTGAAGTAGATGGTGAGGGAGCAGATAGGGATTAACGTGTCACTCAATAAGTGTAAAAGAGCTAAGTATAAGGTGATGAAAAAAATTCTAGAGAGGTACAAGAATATGGTCAAATTTGGGAATATGTTGGAGAATGTAGGCTGCAAAACCCGGGTAGTTGAGTTTATGTTGAGGTTGTGGAGCGGCCACTGCCTAACTATGGGACTAACTTTGACCGAATTTATATTTTCTTTGATGCATGCAAGCGGGGATTTGTTGCTGGTTGTAGACGAGTTATAGGGTTAGATGGATGTTTTTTGACGGGTGTGTGCAAGGGAGAATTGTTGGCTGCCATTGGGAGGTATGGCAATAATCAGATGTTTCCAATTGCTTGGGCTGTTGTGAAGGTAGAGAGCAAGGATACTTGGTTGTGGTTCCCGAAAAATTTGATGGCGGACCTTGAGATCACTAATGGAGGAGGTTGAGCATTCATGAACGACCAACAAAAGGTAATGCTGGTGCAACTGCACAAACAATATTTATGACATTTTATCTTGCACATACCTTTATTAATGCCTTGATGTATGAATTCTTGTAAGGACTTCTTCTTGCTCTAGCTGAGTTGATGCCATTTGCTGAACATAGGATGTGTGCGAGGCATATATATGTAAACTGGGCAAAGATTTACAAAAGGGAGAAACTACAGAAGCAATTTTGGATGATAGATAAGAGCACCAACATGGCCGATTTTAGAATTTACAAACAGCAATTGCTTGACTTGACGAAGGACGGTTATGAAGCATTTTTTCAAACTGAACCCAGGCATTGGTGCATAGCCTTCTTCATTGAAGAATTCAAGAGCGATATCATTGATAACAATCTCAGTGAAGCCTTTAATGGTAGAATTTTAGAGGCGAGGTGCAAACCAATCATCAGCATGCTTGAGGATATTCGAGTGATAGTCATGACAAGGCTGCAAAAATAGAGAAATCAGGCTGCAAAGTGAACTGGACAGTGTGGTCCTAGGATTGCTAAAAGATTGGATGACAACTTGGCGAGTAGTAGGTTTTGTCATCCTATCTGGAATGGAGATGATGGCTATGAGGTCATGGAAAAATTAGACAAGTATGTTGTCCAATTGGACAAACTAAAGTGCTCATATCAAGCTTGGCAACTTTCTCAAATTCTCTGCGCACATCCCATTTGTGCCATCCAAGCGAGGTACCAAAATCCTAAGGATTATTTACATGGTTGCTACCATAAAAGCACATATCTTGCTGCGTACCAGCACATGATGCAGCTTATTAGAAGTACAAAATTCTGGGAGCCGATAAATCATGAAGCCCCTCATCCTTTGCCACTTAAGAAACAAATGGAAAGGCCTAAAAGGAGACGAAGAAAGTAGGAGGGAGAGCCCACAAGTAAGAAGATGAGCAGGTCAGGTATAGAGATAAAATGCTCGTATTGTCGCGAGGTAGGTCACAATAAAAGTGGTTGTTATTTGAAGAAGCAACATCAGTTGCTTCAACAGCCAAGTGGAGGGACTCAAATTGGATCAAGTGCAACGCCAGCACAAGAACCAGCTGAAGGGGCTGCTGAATGGCCTGTTGGAGGGCCAGTTGATAGACATGCTGATTGTCTAGCTGAAAGGCCTGCTGAAGGCCAAGTTTAAGAACCAGCTAAAGAACCAACCGGAGGCTCAGGTTTAAGGGCAACCTCCTTCTCGACTGTTGCACAGGCTAGGAGAAAATATCCAGTAAGCTATATGTATTTGTATTAATCTTTAGTGAGCAGACTTCAGCTTTAATTGACATTGTTTTATCCTTATCAGTTGTGAAGAAAACCAACTGAACAAGCAGCTTAGGTTCCTCAAAGTGAGGCACCACATCAAATAAGAGGGGTCCTCGGCAGAAGATTAAGGCAATATGGTTATGGAATTTATACGGACTTCAATACTGGAATGACTATTTTGCATGTAAGTTTTGTACATCTCATGCATTTCATTCGTGAGTTTTTCACTTTTATGACAATATTGCTTCTTCTCATCCATGATTATGTTGTAGCCTGGGAGGAGTTTAAAGGTTCTCATATCTGAAGTTGGCCCAAACTAAGAGTCAAGAGCTGCATAAAAAAGAATCCAACCAATGTCGCAAGCAGCTGGTCTGAAGAGAAGAAGGGTGGCTGCAGAGAAGAGTGTTTGTAAACTGCCACCAACAAAAATCTCAACACTAGTTCCTGATCAACCAGCACATGCCGACAGCTCCAAAACAACCGCCAACACCAGTAAGAAGAAGATAGTCGCTGCGCCTAAGAAGAAATCTCGAGCAAGAAGGCCAGTAGAACAACCTGCAGGTCCAGCAGTTGAATAAGATACAGCCGGAGCAATTCAAGAAGAAGCAGCTCTAGCTATTGAAAAAGATAGAGCTCAAGCAGTTCAAGAAGCAGTAGCTCCAGTTGTTGAAGAAGATGCAGCTCCAGCAGTTCAAGAAGAAGCAGCTCCAGCTATTGAAGAACCTGTATCTTCATAAGAATAACCTGTGGTTCGTCCGGTTCGAAAGAGTCAAAGAATTATGAATCAATTCAAGAAGTTGTCGAAAGAAAAAGGAAATGGTGGACTTATCACTATTGACTAATAGGAGGGTGTTGAGGTGATTATTAGTTTTTGTGAAATTAGGGAAGTTTACCGTATTGGCTAATAGGAGGTTGATTTTTTGTAGTTCTGAAATGTTATTGACTAATGGGATGTTGTGTGTAATGACTAAATTCGATGTTTACCGTGGTTAAGGTGATTGTGATTTCCATATTTTTGCACAAGTGTTTGTTCTGTTTTAGTATAGTACTGGTGTAGTAGGGTGCTTGCAAGTTGCATCAGTAAGTTAATATTCAAAGAAACTTACTGATGCAGTTGGTGGGGATGGTGGGAATTAGTGCTGCTAGCGCTGGTTTTTTGTGCTATTTTTAGGTGCAATATGGTGCTTGCACCAACTATTGATTTTGTGCTATTTGGGAGTGCAGTATGGTGTTTGCACTAGCTCATGATTTTGTACTATTTGGGAGTATAGTATGGTAGCTGCTGATTTTGTCATATTTGGGAGTGCAGTATAGTGCTTGCACCAGCACGCCAGCACGTGCTGGTGCAAGCATTTTGAACCGGTTTTTGAATATGGTTTGGAGGTTGTTTGGTGCTGGTGATTGAATATGATTTGGGGACTATTTGAACCAGTTTATGAGTATGGTTTGGGGCGGTTTGGTGCTGGTGAGTAGTGCTGGTACAGTTACTTCTTTGATTCTGGAATGATCTGGTTTAAAGATTGGTTTGTTGGAACCAAAATCTCCATTTTTCCAAAAAAAACACACGGTATGACACTTAAGTGATCAACTTTCAACCACAATTGGCACTTAAGTGATCACTTTTGAACTCCTTTGGCACTTAAGTGATCACTTTTGAACCACGTCTAGAACTTAAGTGATCACTTTTGAACCACAACTGGCACTTAAGTGATCACGATTAGAAACATTTGGCACTAAAATGTCAACTGCTGAACTTGTGACGACTTCATAATTTGCAGCTACGCAGAATTGTAGCACTTGCAGCACCTCATTTTTTAGTAGTGAGCCTTACTCCATAATATGCAATCATCTAACTGGATGAAAAAAATACAATAAAGGAGCAAGTGAATATGCAGCAAATGAGCAAAAATATGAAGCAAATGAGCAAGTGTAGCAAATGACAGCAAATGAGCAAAAATATGCTGCCAATGAGGAAGTGCAGCAATTATAGCAAATGAACAAAAATATGCAGTAAAATATGCTGCAAATGAGAAAGTGTAGCAAATGACAGCAAATGAGCAAAAATATGCAGCAAAATATGTTGCGAATGAGGTAGTGCAGCAAATGATAGCAAATGAGCAAAACTATGCAGCAAAATATGCTGCAAATGAGGAAGTGCAGTAAAAGACAGCAAATGAGCAAAAATATGCAACAAAATATGCTGCCAATGAGGCAAAACTGCATCAAAATATGCAGCAACAAAATACTAAGCAACTCAACATTAAGAACCAATAAATTCCAACCTTCCATTTGTCATTAATTGCAGCAAATCTCTTGTTACATACATAAATTGCAGCAAACTAATAACACAACCGTAGCTATAAATTGCCAAATACACGTACATAGTACAAGCCTATCTTAAATTATGGTACAGTAAGAAACTTTTGCTCATAACTGACATTACATTTGACCATAAAATAGGCTATAAAAAATATCAACAACACAATCAACAATCGATAACACTTTCTTTTGATTTTCATCCTTCTAACTTCCTTTTTCAAATGGTTGGCCAAAGATGCTAAAGCCTTCATTTCAGCTTGCAATGAGTCGACATCGTCCAACTTGTCCAACTCATCCATTAATGCAGGTGGAGGTTGATGTCGAGCTTCAAGTAGCTTCACTATCACCTCTGTTGCTCGATTTGAAAATTTCGCATTAACCCACTTGAAGAATTTGCACTTCGAGCCTTCTCTATACCTGGCGCATCCATGGAATCTTCTCCCAGGGTTCAATTGAGTCCAAGATGTTCTTCTTGGACTCGATAATCCACAATAGCAGAAGAACCGACCTTCTTCTTCACTTCGTTCAAACGAATTTGAGCCGCTAGCGGAGCTCCTGCCATCTATTCGCAACCTTTGGCTGTCAATTTTGGGGAAAACAAGGAAATAATATGGCCGGTTAGGGTTTGTAATTAGGGAATGTGTCCAATTAGTCGATTTAGGGTTCCTATATTGGGGGGAGAAAGGTTGAACGATGTCATTTTCGCTATAAAGGATGACTGGACTCTCCGGCCTGCTCCGGCTAGCCATCTCAGCATCAAATATTAATAAAAAAGAGCCACATCAGATTTCCAGTGTGCCATATCAGCTTTGACACTCAAGTGATCATTTTTCAAAAAAGTTGACACCAAAGTAATCAGAAAAAAAGTTATGATACCAAAGTAATCGCCGTACATAAATTATGGCACATATAGTATACTTTTGCCCTTTATAAAGTAAAGACCGGTACATACATAGCACAAAAAGTTTTGTTTGAAATATTCAAACTATATAAATGGTGTGCTTATAATGATCTGAGTAATTTAATGACTGGGATAGTAAAAATCAAATCAAGTCAAAAATCAAAATCGTAATGGACTATTCTTCCTTCGTCTCAAATGTGTTTTGACTATCGTCCCATTGAAGAATGGTCAACTTTCTCGTTGATTGTATTAGGCCTACTTGTGGTTCGGCCTCAACTATATTCGACTCAAATCAGACATTTTAATTTAGAGAAATTTCATTCAACTCCAAACTATAAAAAAAGAATCACTTGTCAACCCCAACAAAAAACAGAAGATATGAGTTTTTAAGAAATTTAACTAGTGAACGCCATATCAGAAGGCTCCAAGTTCATATGAAAAAAGTACATATATTTTGATCCTAATCAATGATTTCAATTGAAATACAAATGAAATTTAGTGAATAACTTAATGCAATGAAAATATAGAAAAAAAAAATTAGCATGACATAGGGCAGGTTCAAATTTTGGAGATACATCAAATTGAGACCAAAGACTAAATAAAATGAGTTCAATTTGTCAAGTCATTGATTCTCTCTCTCTCTCTCTCTCTCTCTCTCTCTCTCTCTCTCTCTCTCTCTCTCTCTAAACAACCCTGATTTTGGAAGATGACCCATATAACTTGTTTAAATTATGTTGGCCAATTGATTAAACAGGATGACATGCTTTCTAATTTCAATTGGCGATTATGGGTTGCTATGTTTTTTTTTTTTTATTTCGAGTCAATAACTTTATACGGTTGTTCCATTACTCTCAGTTTTTTTATATTTCGTTGTCATAATGTTGTATTTCTGAAGTTTGATTTAATGGGTTTTGGCCACAATTTTGGATTAACAATCTCACACCACGCAAAACTCAAAAGGCTACCTTTTCTAGTCAGGATAAAAGTTAAAATAAGATAAAGAGGTTAAGTAAGGTATCATGGATATTCTCTTCTTATTTCCATAATGAATCTATTGTCATATGTGCCGAAGATAACAGATAAAACTTGAAACTTTTATAGTCCAAATAAATTCCCGTTGCCACCGCAAGATATTTGTGAGTTGTCGCTAAAGACGTTAATTTGCTCTCTTCTTTTCCTCCTTCTTTGTCGTCATCATCCCATCTTCCAGCCTCAGTTTCATACACTCTCGTTGCTTTGTGGCAAATGCAACCACAACAAATTATATTCTCTTTCTAGAGTGTCGCACGGTGGTGGCTTTGTCACCTCACAACCTCTCTCGAGCTTGGCTCACTTGCCACTGGACTCTCTTCCTTCCCTCTTCCCAAGCCTCTCTTCTCCAATCATCCTTTCCTTTCTTGTCCAAACATCACAAGCATGGTCGAAGCTTCACCTTCTTCAACCACCATTGATTCTCCATCTCCACCACTTCCGCTTCTCCTAGTGTTGATACCGTGTATTTAACCATTGTGAGTTGGAAAATTTTGTTGGATACGTGCCTGGCCAATTTCGAATTTTGAAAAATCAGCTAACTATGTTGTGGTGCATACATACACACACATACATATATATATGGAGAGATATTAAAAAAAAAAAGAAAATTACACAAATAGTCCCTGAACTTTGGCCAAATATGCAATGTGATCCCTAAACTGTAACCTAATTTGCATTGTGATCCTTGAACTTTTAATTTGTGCAATACAGTTCATGGACTTTTGGTACATATTCAATTTAGTCCTTGAACTATATGAAAATGTTCAATATAATCCTTTCATTAATTAAAAGTTAAAGACTACATTAAACATGTACCAAAGTCCGAGGATTATATTAAATAAATTAAAGGTTCATGGATCATGTTACATATTGAGTTAAAGTTCAGAGACTGTTTGTGTCATTATTCCTAAAAGAGAAATGCATTAGAAAACTTCTATATCAAGTCACAAGATAGAATCATGCTATGTCACGTGATCGTCACGTGGTAAACAGAGAGGTCAGGGGGACTGTGTGATGGCCACCACTGTAGCAAATTCTTTCCCGCTCTCTACTTCGCTCTTCTTCTCAACCCCTGACCATGAGTTCCCCCGACAATGATGAAGATCCGAAGCTCCCTCACGACATCGCCGTCAAGGTCCTGAAGCGATTGCTGGTGGCATCTCTCCTCCGATTCAGGTGCGTGTGCCGTTCATGGCGTTCTGCCATCGATGAACCTTGTTTCGTGGCCCTCCACTTGACCTACTCTGCTCCCGATGCCTCCCACTGGTATCTCGTGTCTCTAGATTGGTGAGATGTCTAGGGTTACAAAATTGAACTCAACAAACAACACAGAGACTAAGCATGATGAGCAACGTTTAGTCCTCTTCCTGGAGATCTTAATATTCAAATCTCACAAAATTAGTTTTAATTTGATCATATTCAACCTTGGTTTTAGAGCTTTTTGCCAAGATTTGCCTTGCTCCATTGACGATGAGGCTGGAGAAGAACCTCCCTCATGAGATAGTCCTCGAAATTTTCTCAAGAGATTGTCGGCGAAGCCTCTCATGAGATTCAAATGCGTCTTTAAATCGTGGTGTTGCACGATTGAAGATCCTACCTTCGCAGCCATGCACTTGAAGCAATGTGCTCTCAATGATACGAATTGGTATGTCCTCACAGATTGATACTTTTCTCGCAATCGAATGAGCTCTCTGTATCCAGATAAGTTCTTACTTTAAGTTCTCAATCAGAAATAGAAGTTCCATTCATCATCCCTGTGGGAAATTGTGGTGCCCTAGGTTCATGAAATAGAATTTTTTTTAGGTTCATGAAATGAATTGATCTGTGTTACTGATGCTAATGCTGAAGTTCGCAACCAAACGATGTGGCATTTATTCACTAGAAAGCACAAGGCGATTTTGAGTTCGCCTCCCCGATCTCCGTTTGTTGACGTGTATGCTGCTCGCATGGTTCTAGAATTTGGATACGACGACAGGATTTATGACTACAAGGCTATTAATGATTACTTGTTACTTGTTTTCCTAATAAATATGGAGGATGCATGGGCGAATTAGTCACTGATATTTATACCCTTAGTACAAATTTGCCGCGGACTGTCCATTTCAATTTCGGGTGCAACCTGACCGACGGCTCGAGGGTCTCTTTCAATGGAAATTTGGATTCAAAATCGATCGGTTTCGATGAAGATCGTTGCTGGTGTTATGGATCGATGATCACATCTGTGGTAGCGGATGGGGCCTTTGACAAAATGACGTTGCCGAAGACTTGTTTCGTTTGATCCATGGCACTAGAAGCATTAACCAGTGGCTTGGGCATGAACGCCCAGGCAATGCTCGAACCGGCTTCTGTTTTTGTTCTGGTTACAGGGCGTTCACGGGAGAATCTTTACGTGATGATGCTAGTCAGTGAACAAATAGATGATACTCCTGCGTCTTTACTTGATGATGCTATTTTTTGTAAAAAATTAGATCATACTCCTGGGCATGAACAGACTGGTAATTGGGGATGTTAGCGGGTTCATTCGGTTTGGATTTTCATCAATGCTCAAGTCCTGAACCGACTCAAACACGAATGACATACATTTTTATGACCCGACCTGAGACCCGAACTGTACAGAACTCAAACCAAAATGACGGTTCAATTCGGTTTGAGTCACAAAATTTAGAGCAATTTGCTCCAGAGTCGAGCACATCACCGTGCACGGATCTTGAGATCACATCACGTTCTTGGAAACATCATCGTTGAGACCATCTTCACCGTCGACGAGGCACCTCTAGATCTGGAGTATCTCCTCTCGATCTGGAGACGATGAGGCTCCAGTGTTTAGGATTCATTTTCTCTATATGTCTAATGTGTTTCCTTTCAGTTCGGGTATATGACCCGAACTAAACCGAAATATTAAAATTACTCAATTTTTGTTTTTACTTTTTACTCGAATTGGAATGAGATCCAACCTGCAATGTCCAGTTCGGGTCGGTTGGGTTCGGGTATGTTGTTACACCCCTACCGGCATTGTCTCTTGCTGTTTTTTAAGAGTCTTTTGATATGATTTTTACTCTTTACTTGTTGCTTCCTCTATGAAATTGCAAAAGTTGAAAAAAAAATTCAAGTTTTGAGAAATGATAACAATTTATAATCTTTTACATGTTAATTAGCTGGCACTCATTGTGCAACATCATAAGTTAATTAGAAAACTCACAACTTTAATTAGAAGGAAAAAAAATCATACCTTTAAAAATAAACAAATCAAAGTTCACAATATTTCGTTTTTTTCGACTATATAAATTATTTTCCAGGAAGCAACTAATAAATGAACATTTTACTCTTTTTAATAACTAAAAATAACATTTTTTAAGTTCAAAAAGTAAAAGAAAATGAAAGGAGCATTCTAAGGGCCTATTTGATAACATTCTCGTTTTTTTATTTTTCTATTCTTTTGTTTCTCGGAACAAAAAAAGAATGTAAATCCATTAGATAACATCAATTAATTTTTCTATTCCCCATAATAGAAAAATAGCCAAGAAATAGATTTGGAATATAAACAAGAAGTAAAAAAAAAATCTACTTTTTTGTTCTCAGGAATAATTTCAAAAATAAGTTCATTTTCTTTTTTTCCTTCCTTCTTCTTCTTCCTCCTCTAGCCGGTTGCAAGGCTTCGGCAATGGTTGACGAGTCCGACCTCGCCAGCATCGGGTGAGCCTCATTGTGTTTGAGTGAGGTCGGCCTCGCCGTGACTAGGCAAGGCTCGCCCAAGGCTAGCCCTTGTCTCTGGCCAATTGCCGAAGCCTGGCGACCAGCTAAAGTAGGAAGAAGAAGGGAGGTAAAAAAGAAAGGAAAAGTAAAGTAAAAAAATTAGAAAATCTGAAAAAACTTTTAAAAAAATTCCACGTCACAAAATTTTTTTGGAGTCGTACCAAATGCTTTTCTGTTTTTTTTTTTTTGATTCTCAGAATAGAAATTTTTGTGCAGTTACCAAATGAGTTTTTCTGCTCAAAAACTCGTCTAAGGAGGATAAATTAAAAAAAAAAGAAGAAGTTATTTCTAAAAGGAAATTGTTTTTGGAAATAGAGATATTATTAAACGCACCCTAAATTTCCTTAGATAAAGTGGAAGGATGAAGTTAGTTACTACACTATAAGGACAATCAAGGAATTTTATCACTTGTTTCTCTATAGAAAGTAACTAGTTAATTTCTTTCCTCTGCCTTTTTGTCCTTTTTCTTTGACCATTTTTACCTTTAGTTTATCTTTACTTTATAATTAGGATAATAAGTATATAAGGGCAAAATGTGGCGCTAAAAAACTGAGACGATCGAGAGTTTTTACTTAGATATATGAATATTTAAACTAGAGACGAGACACAGGCTATGCAAATGCATGAAGATTGTTATGTATGATTAGACCTGTTAAATGGATCTTAAAACCCATATATGACCCATTTAAAAAATAAATTGATCAATACAAATTTAAAGAGTCCATCTTAAATGGGTTTTAAAATTTAAGCTTATCATAAATTAGTCTTAATGGATTGAGTGTGGAATCCATTTCCAATCCATCTATTAAGCCCATCTTTTTTATAAAAATATATATTTTTAAAGGTAAAAAATACCACCAAAAACCCCAAACTATGTTACTTGTGACAAATTTACCTTGAACATTTTTTTGTGACATGAAAAACTCCAAACTATGTCATATGTAATACATTTACCCCATAATTCTTTGGTTCATAGGCATTTTCGTCCTTTTCTTTTTTTTTCTGTTTTTTTATTCTTTTTTTCTCTCTTCCCTCCGCCAGCCATGGCGGAGGGAAGCCGATGAGGGTTGCCTTCACCGTATTCGGCGAGGGGGACCATCATAGGCATCAGGCGAGGGCAGCCCTCGTCGGATCTGGCGAGGGCAGCCCTTGCTGGCGAGGGTCGCCCTTGCTTGGGCGGGTGAGGGCAGCCCTTGCCCAACACTAAATTCGGCGAAGGAAGCCCTCGCCGGCTTCCCTCTGCCATGGCCGGCGTAGGGAAGAGAGAAAAAAAGAAAAAAAATAGAAAAAGAAAAAAGACAAAAATGCCCATGGGCCAAAATATTTTGAGGTAAATATGTCATAGGTGGCATAGTTTGGGGTTTTTCGTATCACGAAAAAAAGTTCAGGGTAAATTTGTCACAAGTGGCATAGTTTGGAGTTTTTTGTGGTATTTTTCCATTTTTAAATCAAAATTATTTTTTTTATTTTTTCTCTTTTATTTTTTTATTTTTTATTTTTTTTCTTTCTTTTTTCTTTATTTTCGGCCGGTGGCCAATCACTGCAATGGCCGGCGATCGGCCACTGGCCACAGGGGAGGAACAACCTCACTGATCTCAGGCAAGGTCGAGCTCGCTTGAGGCCGGCGAGGTTGAGCTTGCTCGATTCCGGCGAGCTCGAGGCCTTGCTGATCTGGCGCTCGACGAGCTCGAGTCTCGCCGGATCTGGCGAGGCGAGGCGAGGCTCACCGGCTTCAGGCAAGCTCGACCTCGCCGGATCTGGTGAGGCTCGACTTGCCGGAATCGAGCAAGCTCGAGTTTTGCCTACCTCCGTCGAGCTCGTTCGTGCCTATGGCCGGTGGTCAGACGTCGGCCGCTGTCGTGGCCGACCATTGGCCAAAAAAAAAATAAAAATAAAAATAATTAAAATTAGATTTAAAAAAAATTAAAATTATGAAATTTATTAAAATGAATACATGAAGTAAAATAAAATTAGATTTTATATACCAAACATTGAAATATATTTTCTAGTTCACTTTTAGGTTTCAACCAAACACTGGAAATTTTTTTATTTTCTTGGATAATAATTTCATGAAAAATATTTTATAAAAATATTGCATTCTTAGCAAAACAAAAAAAAACCTCAATTTTAAAAAAAATTATAAAAATTATTCACTAGCTTTATATTGTATGAAAACGTTTTAGTAGTATAATTTTTAAAAAAAGTCATAAGAAATAAGTTTTCCTATCTTTAGTTAAATTTATAAGCGTTTTAGCAATATGAGTCAGGTCAGGTATGAGTCAAGTATGGGTTGGGATTACAAATAAATGTATCATAAACGGATTAATGGATCAATTTGGGTCGAATTATTTATGATCCGATCCGATTCGACCCAACCCGATCCACCATTTAATAGGTCTATGTATGATTAAGATATATGCAATTATTAAAAGAAGTGGATGGAGTCTGATTGTGTTTATACACACATACACACAAATGGAGAGAGATATTAAAAGAAAAATTAAATAAATAATAATAGGAAAAATACCACAAAAAACCCCAAACTATGCCACTTGTGACAAATTTACTCTAAACTTTTTTTGTGATATAAAAAATCCCAAACTATGCCACTTGTGACAAATTTACCATAAATTTTTTTTATGACACGAAAAACTCCAAACTATTTTACCTGTGATACATTTACCCCACAATACTTTGGACCATGGGCATTTTCATCCTTTTCCCTTTTTTTTTTTTCTCTCTTCCCTTTGTCGGCCATGGCGGAGGGAAGTCGGCGAGGGCTGCCTTCGCCGGATTCGGCGAGGGCAACCCTCTCCGGCATCAAGTGAGGGCGACCCTTGCCGACGTCGAATGAGAGTCGCCATTACCTGGGTGAGCGAGGGTAGTCTCACCAGATCCAGCAAGGGCTGCCCTCGCTTGACGCCAAATCTGGCAAGGGCGATCTTCACTGGCGTCGAGTAAGGTTGCCCTCCCCGGTGAGGGTCGCCCTCGCCTAGGTGGGCAAGGGTTGCCCTCACCTGACGCCAGCGAGGGCAACCCTCGTCGGCTTCCCTCCGCCATGGCCAACGGAGGGAAAAGAGAAAAAAAGAAAAAAAAAGGAGAAAGGACGAAAATATTCATAGGCCAAAGTATTGTAGAGTAAATATTTCACATGTGGCATAGTTTAGCGTTTTTCATATTACAAAAAAAAATTTAAGGTAAATTTGTCACAAGCGATATAATTTAAAGGTTTTTTTGTCATAACAAAATTTAAGATAAATTTATCGCAAGAGGTATAATTTGAGATTTTTATAATTTGAGATTTTTTATGGTAATTTCTCGTAATAATAAGCTATGTGAGCAGGAGAACGTACATTAGATAACATTTGTGTCAAGTCAAGTGACAAAACCGTGCCATGTCACGTGGTTGTCACCGACAAACAGAGAGGTCCAGGGGACTACGACGGCAAGTGCCGTAGCAAATTCTTTCCAGCTTTGTACATCCGTGGCAGATCATTCCAGCAACAGATAAAGCTTTCCATGATCCGGTTCGTGTTCGCTCTTCTTCTTCACCCCTCCCCATGATGAGTTCCTCCTCCGACGACGACGACGACCCGAAGCTCCCTCACGACGTCGCCATCGAGGTTCTGAAGCGGTTGCCGGTGAAATCTCTCCTCCGGTGCAGGTGCGTCTGCCGGTCATGGCGTTCCGCCATCGACGACCCTCGTTTCGTGGCCCTCCACTTGAGCCACTCCGCTCTCGACGCCTCCCGTTGGCATCTCGTGTGCCTGGATTGGTGCGGTCCTGTCCAGAACCGGTGCTCTCTGCTGTCCCATCAGTCTCTTGCTCTGTCTTCCCGGTCGCAAACCGAAATTCCGTTTGTTTCTACCCCTTCCGGCAGCTACCTTATCGTTGGTTCGTGTAATGGTTTGATCTGCGTCACCGAATGTTCCAGAGACGGCTATGGTCGGGCTATGTATCTTTGGAATCCGTTCACCAGAAAGCACAAGGCGGTTCGACGACCCGGTCCGGATATGGAGACTGGTCGTATGGTTCTGGGGTTCGGCTTCGACGCTAGGTCGATCGACTATAAGATTGTGAGGATTCTCTATTTTCCAGATGATTATCGCCGTCGCTCTGGTCGAGTCGAGATTTATTCGCTCCTTACAGATTCCTGGAGAAGTCTGGAGGGTGAGGCTCCTGCTTTTCGCCTGGACAACAGAGCGGTCTTCTTGAATGGGAATCTGCACTGGTTTGCTTCCTATCGAAAGGAGGGTCGATACAGGTCAATAGTCTCGTTCGATGTCGCAGGTGAGGTGTTTGACGAAATGGCTCTGTGGGAAGAGATTTTTCCCGTAGACAGTGTCTATTTACTGTCATATATGGCAGTATTGAATGACTCGCTGGCTGTGTTCATTAATGGTGGGGAGGCAGTTGATCATCCTGATTTGGATTCCGTTTGTTCTGTCTGGGTTATGAGAGATTACGGCGTGCCGGAGTCTTGGACTAAGCTGTATACTTTTAAGGCTAGTGGACCGGTAGGATTTGATGGCTTCACATGGAATGGTGAACTTCTTATTGAAATAGCTGGTGGAGAACGAGTTTCTTGGAATCCGATCTCGGGACAATTAGCTAATCTTCCATTATCGATGACATGCAATTTGGTCACCGTCGTAGAAAGTCTCGTTTCACTTTAGATATGACTCGATTGACACTATATTTATCGGTATGAAGGATTGATTTTGCTTGCAGAAAAGTTGGAAGTTACATCTGAATTGAGAAGAAATTGTTTCATTCATATATGCTCTGGCCACAAAATGACGAGGATAAGTAGTGAAGTGGCGCACATTTACTTTTGGTACTTCTTGCAAACTTTGGAATCAATATGCTTTTTCACTTTTAAGTTTTTCTTTAGACTAGGCGAAGTGTGTTCTCTGTATGAGTGAAAGTATGCTAATCAAGACTGCATCTACAACTTTAGCATTGCCGGTACTAGCAGATTTTAGACGATGTGAAAAAGAATGATGAAGCGTTTTGAATGCTATGCATGTATGTGTTTGATTCTTTGCCACCATAAGCATTTTTTCAGCTTCTGTAAGACCAAACCATTCACGGTCTGAATCTGAATCACTCATCTCGATCTATGGGCATTGCAACTAGTGCAACTACATATTACTATATTTTGTTTCCTATCTCAAGAATTTTTGGCAGCACTGGCAATGCATACATAGTAAGCTCACGTATTGATCTGTGCAAACAACTGCATGAATGGATTAAGGAAACATTGGAGACTGTTTTATTATGACACTCTTTTTTTCCCCAAATGATTTGTGGGTTGGAAGTCTCACTTCATCTTGTGATACACTAATGATTTTGCACGTCAAGCCATCTGGGAATGTGGTCTGTAGATGAGATAATTTCTTTGCTTCCTCCATCGAAAGACATCTGGGAAAGTGATTTTAAATTGCAATTCTCTTCTAAAGTCTGGTGCAAGGTGCTGGAGCTCTTCTTTATTAACAGGAATTCAGGTGATTGGCAATACGAGTTCACCTGGCTCTTGCAAAAATGGAAAATGGCATAGAACAGCAAAAAGTAATGTTGAAGTTTCTTAGGAATGCCAATACATAGTTTATGTGGAAGGCTAGAAACAATTTGCTTCATGGTCAAGGTGCTGCTTCTGTGGAACATGTTCTTAGATTGATCGATATTTTACTTCAAAAGGATACGTGGTGTGCTTATAATTGTCTGCATAATTTAATGACAGGTAGAGTAAAAACAAATCAAGACAACCCTCGTGCTCAATTGTATCTGGTGTGCTTGCGGTTCGGCCTGTACTACATATTAACTCAAACTAGACATTTTAATTTTAAAAAATTTCAATCCAACCGCGAACTGCTAATATCAACTGCTAGCCCCCGTAAAAAGACATGAGTTTCTTTTCATTTTGTTTTGACTTTAATTCGTTAACATAATGTTTAAAAAATGGAATTATAAACCAATGAAGACGTTTAAATTGTGAATGTGAGGTTTCATCAATAGGAACCTTCAAAAATTCATGCGTAAAAATCACATGTGGTTTAATCCGAAACATCAATTCTAGCAATGGATCTCAATAGGTGTCGATACAGATTGTTGCCGGTGTATGAATCGATAATCACATTTGTGGTAGCAAATTTGAAAGGGTCCATGAGAGTGCTCTAACAAGTACTTCATCCACGCTCTAGCATGGATACAGCATGGATGCATCTTGCAGGTTTCCAATACAATGAAGTGATTCTTTCGCTTGCTGATGATATCATGACAATCGTCGTCTCTATTATTACTCTTTTCTTACGCTGTAAACTTTTGGTTACCTCGAAATCCTACTCTCTTTGCAAAACGATTTCTTATCTCAAAGATCAATATGTGAAATACATGGTTGTCTATGCAACACTCGAGGCATTTAGTTGAGACTTCTCTCGGTCATCATAATTGATCCGGTTCTAACCTTGGTACATGTCATTTGATAGTTGTTCAAGTTATGTGAGAAGAGAAACTGGGAAACATTGCTCGAGAATAGTCTAACTTATTATTGGGGAAATTGAATACTGAAGACTTACTCTGTGACTGTTCCATGTCCAAGAACTCTCAAGCTCTTTAACCACTTCTTTAGATAACAAATCCACCCCTTGTTCCTTGGCTTTCATGCTCGAAAAGCCTAAAAAGGCGCAAAATTTTCCTAGTCAACGGAAAATGTTTTCATGTCAAAGTTTAAATTTAGGAAAATGATTTACTCTTTGAAAGAACCAGACAATGTTTGCCGAAATATGAAAACTCTATGCTTAGGCATGGAAATCGCAACGTTGGTTCCCAAGTTCCAGTGTTCAGGACCAAATCTCCGGCAGCCGGGCCTTGGACCTTGGTGCCCATACCTGATGCTCCGGCACCCAGACTTGTGTCCATAAAGGTCATGCTCAGATCCTCGACGCTCAAGCTCTGGCCCCAACCCTTAGGCCTGAGTCCATAAAGGCGGTGCGCAAGTCCTCGACACTCAGGCTCGGGTTCTTGGTTAATGAAATGTTTTATTCTTATAAAAATATTTTTAAAACAAATTTCAATTTTTGATTTGTTTAAAAAGCGAGTTTTTTTATTATTATAAAAAATCGAAATTTTTTATAATTTATAATTTATAATTTATAATTTATCTTATCTTTTCCTTTTTCCTTTCTTTTTCTTTTCTTCTTTTTTTCTTTTTCTTATTCCTCGGACGGTTGTCAGCCGAGGTGACGACTAGCGAGCTCGAGCCTCGCCAGATCGAGCGAGCTTGCAGTCTCCGGCGGCAAGGCTCGAGCTTGCGGCCTCCAATAGCCAGCCTTTGAGGCAGGAGCATCCAATACTATGGAACATTCCTTAAGTTCAGATTTGATTCCATCAACAAGCCTAGCACAATCAATGATTATCCAAGCCAAAACTAATTTGGGTTATAATTTGCTTCGCTGGGACCAAGAATGAAGTTGTAAACGAGGAAACTATCAAGTTATCGAGTTACCGAAATTATCGAGTTACCGATTAAGTTATCGGTACACGAGAATACTTATCAATTTCTAACCTAATCAACAACATATCAATGGGAGGTTGTTCGAAGCAATTTCTTATGACATTTGCTTATTTATTGAGGAGTTATCCTTTGGTCAAAGACGGAGCACGAATTTTGGAAGATAAATCGCAAGGCTCAAGGTTTCAAGTTTTTATGTGTCATCGATTCATTTCTAAGTTCCTAGGTCTTAATTGTTATGTAAGTTTCAAGAGTCAAAGTCCTTAGTTCCTCGGTAATTAAATGCTTTCTAGCTCGCGAGTCCTTAAATGATTAGGTAGTTGCCATGACTCTTACATGTTTGGTTATTTCTTATGTCTTAGGTCCTCGGTAAATAAATGAGAATCTTCCATTGTAATGCAGAGAAAACTTCGAATGAAAATATATGAGATCCGACAAGAAACCGATTCAATCCGAGCCCATTGGAGATCCGAACGTGTTCGTCGAATTGTTGACTTCTGGTTGCTTTTCATTATCAGCTCCCTGTGCCACCCCCCACTTGGATAAGCTGGCCTCGCTCCCCCCCCTGGATAAGCTGGCCTCGCTTGGAGAACGTTCTTTACAAAACTTCAGGGTCAAAGTCACGTGACAAGATAGTGCTATGTCACGTGGCAAACAGAGAGGTAAAGGTGGCTACGATGGCTACAACTGCAGCAGATTCTTTCTGGCATTTCTACTTCGCTCTTCTTTTGAACCTGACCATGAGCTCCTCCGACTAGGGGTGTCAATAAAGCCCGACCCGACCCGGCTTGACCCGAAAATTTAGGGCGTTTTCGGGGCGGGTCTCCTTTAGATTGGGTAAGAGCTCTAAATTTCATGTATTATTCATTTTTCGGGCCGGGCCGGTCCAAGTTGGGCCTTTTTTACAGCCGGCCCGTGACTTTAAAAAACCCTAGATATCACCATCTTCGTCTCTTTCGTCTTCAAGCTTCCGCTCACCCCTCGCGAAGCACAGCGTTGTGGTCCATATGCCGTCAGCTCTTGCGAGTATGAGGGAGAAGATCTATCTTCAATCGAGGAACTCCCGGATGAATGCCTCTTTGAGATCTTCAAACGGCTTCCCAGCTGTAGAGAAAGGAGCTCCTGTACCTGTGTCTCCAAGCACTGGCTTTTCCTTTTGAGATACTGGTTAAGATCTTCGAGCTGTTGAGCCTTGGCACGAGGTAGAGCAGACTGCTTGTCTTCGCTTGTCGCTTTCGCCGGTCACGTTTTGGTCTTTGCTCGGTGTTCTGTTTCAATCTGGTGAAATTCTGAGTAGCCTTTTGTCTTTCTTGGTTCAATTCTTCCATGTTCTTCTAGGTTCTTTCTGTTCCAATCTCATGCTGGATTGTGTTTATGATTTCAGAAGTAGCTTTTCGTCTTTCCAATCTGTGATCATACGTCGTAGGATGAACAGGAGGGTGTGAAATTTGGGTATATTTCTGTTGGGTTGAATTGAATCTGGAGAAGTAACCATGAAATTGAGAAATCCATCTGGTGATGCCTTTTTGCTTTGCTAGCAACTGATGGTGTGTCATTTAACTTGGCTCATGTACAGTAGACTTGGTCACTTGTGATCAAGATTTTTGCACTTCTACGTACCATACCCTCCTTCCTGATTATACTTTTCGATTCCAAGACTGTTCAGATGGATTTATTGAACAATAAAAACGAGATGGTCCCCAAGTAGCTACTTGATACACAAGCCATCTTTTCAGTCAAGACTACTTTAGAAGGATTTATTCCACAATAAAATTACTGAGATGGTACCCAAGTTGTAACTTGACGATGCTTACTCAATTGTTCAGGTTTGTACTGGACTTCAATCCCGTCTTCAGGAATACAAATCGGAAAACCAACAGCTCGAGGAACTTCTTACTTCGGAGGTAAACTTTAAGTTGCTATGGAGCAATTCTTCCTTTAGGTTGCAATGATGTTGAGCAACTAATGTGGAAACTTAACTTAGTGTCCAGCAGAGAGAGCTCAGTAAATCATATGAGGCTCACATAAAGCAGCTCCAGCAAGATTTATCTGCAGCTAAGAATGAAGCCACAAGAGTAGAGTCAAGTATGGCCAAAGCCCTTAGGGCAAAAAATTATGAAATTGAAGCACTTCTCAAGTCAGTAGATTCCCTGAAGACACAACTAGCTTTATCTGAAGGAAAATCTGGCTTCACAGCAGGTTCAAGACATCTTTAGCAATTACATACACATGAATTTTGCACAATGTGAAATGATCGGCTCGCAAGCCATCTTTATCTTAACGAAATCCGAAAACCCGACCCGACCCGACCTGGATTTTCGCTCTAGGTTCTATGCGTTTTGGGCCGGGTCAGGTCAGTCAGAGAGAGCATATGCCCCTTGTGATTTGGGTCGGGTCGGGTATCATAGAAACCTGACCCGACTCGACCCATTGACACTCCTACTTCCGACGACAACGAAGGCCCGAAGCTCCCTTACAACGTCGCCGTCGAGGTCTTGAAGTGATTGCTGGCGGGATCTCTCCTCCGGTGCAGGGGCGTCTGCCGGTCGTGGTGTTCCGCCATCGACGACCCTCATTTCGTGGCCCCCCACTTGACCCACTCCGCTCAAGATGCCTCCAGCTGGTACCTCGTGTCTCTAGATTGGTACCATGGCCCATGCTCTCTGTTTCCCGATGAGTATCTTACCCTGCCTTCCCAGTCGCAAATCGAAATTCCCTTTGCTGCTCCTCCCATCGGTCGCGGTATTGTCAGTTCACGTAATGGATTGATCTGCGTCACAGAAACTTCCGCATATGGCTATGGCCGTTGGATGTATTTGTGGAATGTATTCACCAGAAAGCACAAGGCGGTTCAACGAACCGGTCCGGGCCATGAGTTTTTTCCCCTGGGGACTGCTTATGAAGTTCTAGGGTTTGGCTTCGACGCTAGGTCTCATGACTATACGATTGTGAGGATTCTCTATTTTTTGGTTGATAATTATCGATGCTTTGATGGGAGAAAGCCTCAAGTCGAGATTTATTCACTCAGTACAGATTCCTGGAGAAGTTTCGAGTGTGAGGTTCCTGCTTTCTGCGGCAACAGACCTGCGGTCTTCTTGAATGGGAACCTGCACTGGTTTGCTTCAAAGTTCGATGATCTGTGGGAGGAGGCTGAATATGGATCAATAGTCTCGCTCGATGTCGCAGGTGAGGTGTTTGATGAAATGGCTCTGCTTGAAGAGATTTTTCACTCAGGCAATGGCATTTTAGCAGTGTCTTTGGCAGTATTAAATGACTTGCGGGCTGTGTTTATCAATATCATGCATCCTGAACCGCCTTCCATTTGTTCTGTTTGGGTTATGAGGGAGTACGGCGTGCCTGAGTCTTGGACTAAGCTGTGTACTTTTGAGGCTTGTGGGACTAGTAACAGGATTTGATGGCTTCACGAGGAATGGCGAGCTTCTGATGGGTATAGATAATGAAGAAAGAGTTTCTTGGGATCCAATCACAGGCCAATACACGAATCTTCAACTATCGATGCGATACGATTTGGTCACTGTCGTGGAGAGCCTCGTTTCACCTCAGAGATGATTCGATTTCTGCTATATTTACTGATATGACGGATTGATTTTGTCTGCAGAAGAGTTGAAAGAGACATCTGAATTTAGAAGAATTGGTCTTATTCGTATCCGCTCCGGCCACAAAATATCGAGCAGAAGAAGTGAGGCGGTGCCCATCTGCTTTTGGTACTTCTTGCAAGCTTTAGAATGCATATATGCATTTTCACATTTTGAGTTTTTCTTTAGACTAGGCAAAGTGTGTTCTCTTTACAATTTGCACCCAAGAACTCTGCATTTTATTAGCCCAAATCTGAACCGACGAAATCTAATATGATATTTGCTGAGAATCCCTCGAATTGCATATGCATAGTCACAAGCTCTCTGTTTCCTAAGAAGTGATGGAGAGCAAAGGGATCGAGATGGCAAGAGCTAGCATCAACAGCCATCAGAAATTGATGGGGTTTTGCTTCTTATCCTCCTTTTCCGTGAAATGCAAGCATAGTTATGACCAAAGAGTGATGGTGGTTTTCAATAGGAAGGAGAGGCGAGCAGGAAATGGACAAACAAAGTGTGCAATAGCACGGAGAGAGGACTTGGCCAAGTCCACAGAGAGGTTTATTGGAGGAGATAACAATGTGTTGGGACAAAGCTAAAGAAACGCCTACACATTTATAAATAAAGACAAGTGCATACAAACGTCCATACATATCATAAATATCTGTTTTGAAATGAAATTTTCGGACTGTAGACACGGTGTGCTTATAATTATCTAAATAAATTAATGACTAGGATAGTAAAAAATCAAATCGAGATGAACACCAAAATCACAATGGACTATTCTTATTTCATCTCAGTTGTTTTGACTGTCCTTCCATTGAAAAAGGGTCAACCTTGCAGTCATTTGTAGTAGGTCTGCTTGCGGTTCGGCCCGTACTATATTTCAATTTGAACCTGACATTCTAATTTAGAGAAATTTCATTCAAACTCCTAACTACCAAAAGAATCACCCGTGACCCCCCCCCCCCCCCCCCAAAAAAAAAAAACAAAGACATGAGTTTTACAGATATTTTAACTGGCAATTACCATCTTTCATTGTGAGGCACCTTGAAAAGTCCATATGAAAATACTACATATGGTTTAATCCAAGCTAATCGTTCTAATTGAAATGCAAATGAAATTTAGTGAAGAATTTAATGCAATGAAAATATAGAAAAAAAAATTAGTAGGATATGGAACAGGTTCAATTCGGAAATACATCAAATTAAAACCAAAGACTCAACAAAATGAGTTCAATTGGTTTGATCCAAACCAATCATTCCGCTGCAAAGGAACTTGTCTTCCTGCATCAGAGATAGTCGCGTGACAACGAACCATCGCCCTGCAGCAAATGCTCCTCTCGAAGAGAGATCGTTAAACCCTCAATCTCTATTTTTCATGTATGCTTGAAGAATATAGCATGAGCCATGCTTTCACAAAGAAATCCATGTACGAGCAAGAAGCCTAGTGTATATTATGCAATAAGGTATCGTAAAACAAAAAGAAACACTGATAGAATGTTGATTCAACACGACGCCTGATTTTGGTAGATTCAGTACTGTCGAAACAACCCAGCAACTCGAGAGGCGATGCTAATACTCTCAAAGCGGCTGTTCACAGCTCCTTTTTGGAAAATAATTTTTTTGTTAAATGATCACTTATATTGCTTATAAAAATGAACGGACCAAAAATATTTTTACCGTGTATGAAAATATTTAGACATAGCAATTGTCGATAATAAAAATATATTCAGTTAATTAATAACTTAGGGCCTATTTAGTAACGTTTCTATTTCTCTGTTTTTCTGTTCTTTTGTTCCCCGAAATAGAAAAAGAATAGAAATCCGTTTAATAACGTTAATTAATTTTTTTGTTCCCCGAAATAAAAAAGTGGTCAGGGAATAGATTTGGAACAGAAATAAGAAGTAAAAAAAAATCTACTTTTCTATTTCTGGAATAAAAAGAGAAACAGGATCGGCTCTCTCTTTTACAAATTATTCTCATACTAAACCCAAAACCCCAAACCCTAAAACCTTAACCCTCAAACTCTAAACCCCAAAACCTTAAACCTCAATACCCAAACCCTAAAAACCATAACACTAAAATCAAAAACCCTACAAATCCCTAAAATCATAAACCTTCAAAACCTCAAATCCTAAACCCTAAAATCCCAAACCCAAAACTCGAAACACTAAACCCTAAACCCCAAAACTCCAAACCCGAACCCTAAAACTTAAACTCTAAAATCATAATTCCAAACCCTAAACCCCATAATGCTAAATTGCAAAACCCAAAACCCAAAACCCTATATCCCAAACCCCAATACCCAAAACCCTAAGCCACTAAACCCCAAACCCCAAACCCCAAACCCAAAACACTAAACCCAAAATCCCAAACCCTAAAAGTAACATTTTGAATTTCGACCCATTTTTAGAATTTATAAAACGTGTAATTCGTCAATTTGCTCATAATAAAATCTTGTCCGGAACTGATCACTCTTGGGTTATTATTTTTAAATTAGAAATTTCGCTAGAATCGCACTCGATCGAATTTGATCGTTATTTAGAGCCCGAACTTTGGTGTCGAATTTCTTGGAGTTTCGTGACGAATTTAATTGGACGATGTCGATATTATTGTGGCCAATGTCAATATTGGTTAGGATAAGGGAAAAGTGAAATATGGACCGGGTGCAAATTTAGACTAGTAGACCTTTCTCGTAGTGTGTTTTATTTAATTATCTTTGGCCCTTTTTCCTAATTTATAATTAGGGTTTTCGTGGGCCGTTAGATTATTTTCGGATTTGAACGTGAGCCGTTGGATCGCGATCGATTACATTGACTCTCTCTCTCTCTCTCTCTCTCTCTCTCTCTCTCTCTCTCTCTCTCTCTCTCTCTCTCTCTCTCTCTCTCTCTCTCCTCCCTCTGCCGTGCCCAACTACGCGCGTGTCTTCTCCCCCACCAGCTACGCACGTCCCTTCCTCCACTGCCCCATGCAAACCCTCTCTCTCTCTCCTCTTTCTTTCTTTCTTTCTTTCTTTCTCTCTTTTTCTTCCTCCTTCCTTCCCTGCCGCTGCTCTTGCTTCCTTGTTCTTGCTACCCGACGCTGACCGCCCGAGCTTGCCCCTAGCCTAGTTGCTCGCCGCGCTCGACCGCCACCGGCCATCCGCCTCGCGCCGCCGCTCGCCCGACCGCCGTGCTGTCTGACTCCCCCAACCCAGCTGTCCTTCCCCCTCTCCTACACGCACGTAGTGCCTTGCTCGCGTCGCGCCCAGCTGCTTGCCAGGCATTGCCCGATCGTCTGCAACGCCGCCGCTAGCCTCACAGCCTAGCAGCAGCTCGTTGTCGCAGGTCTCGCCTAGCAGCTCGTCTTCGCGAGCCCAACTCGCTGCTCACCTGACGCCGTCGCCGCTCTATTGGCCGAGCTCGCCGCCATCGCTGCTCGTCTGGCCGAGCTTGCCGCCGCAGTTGTCGTCGCTTGTCTAGCCGAGCTCGCCGCTGCCGCCGTCACCGTTGCCATCGCCATTCGCCCAATATGCCGGCCAGTTCGCTCGCCAGCCAGCTAACCGTCACTTGCTCGTCCGTCCTCCTCGTCGCGTCGCCGGGACCAGCTCGCCATCGCCCGCTGTCCTCCCGTCGCCGTTGCTTGTCGCTATCGCCGTCCGACCTCCGCCCCAGCTTGCCGACCACTTGCCCAACCATGGCCGAGCAGCCAATCGCTGCCCTTGCTCGTGGCCGGATAGCCCGAGCCGTGTGCCCAGCCGTAGCCGAGCGCCCCGGCCGTGGTCGAGCACTTTGCCAGCCATTGTGCCCGTCGCGCCGAGTCACCACGGTTCAGTAAGGCCATTTTGGGCTCGTACCGATTTTTCCCGGGCCAAACTTAGGTAAGTGACTTCCTAAACCCTACCTAGTATAATGGGTATTATTTAGACTTGTTTAGGGTGTGATTAGTACCGGTTTAGTGGCTAAGTTTGGTTTAGGTTAAATATGTGAATGTGGTTAATTGGTAGATTAAATTGTAATGATTATGTGGCATATTTAGTGGCTAATTTATGTGGGTGCGATGACTGGATTGTCGTAACGTTTATGGATGAAATTGACGTTTGATTGGGCCGAATTGAGTGTTGGATTGGTGGGCTAGTGTGGTGAATTTGTGATTTGAATGCGAATTGTACGATGTGTCAGAGTGGCGAATTGTGTTGTGGTGCATGCGCATGAAGAATGTCCTGAGGCGTGGTTACGCGGGACTAAGCCCGGATTGATCGAAGGGCTGACCTGAGGTGTGTTGACGCGAGTTGTGGGAAAGTGTGAAATGTCCAGTGAGGGACTGAGTCCGGATTAATCGGAGGGCTGACCTGAGGAGTGTGTTTACGCGGGTCGTGGAAAGTGTGAAATGTCCAGTGAGGGACTAAGCCCAGATTGATCGGAGGGCTGACCTGAGGCGTGTTTACGCGGGTCGTGAGAAAGTGTGAAATGTCCAGTGAGGGACAGAACCCGGAATGATCGTAGGGCAAGCCTGAGGCATGTTGACGCGGGTCGTGAGAAGTTGCTCGATCACGTATGCAAATTGAGTGAAATTGAATTGAGTGAATGTACGTGTGTATGGTGCTCGGATGATGGCAATATGATCATGAGTTATTATGATATTCATGTGATTTGACTAATGTGCAGAGTTGGCGTGTGAATCGTGGCGAGGTAAGTGTGTATTGGCGAGTTTGTCACATCGGTGGTTAGATTGCATGTTAGACTTGTCTGGGTACGCATTGGCCTAGGTGGGGTATAGGTTGTCTGCTTATTGAGATTTATTCTCATTTCTATAGTGCAAACCTTTTTCAGATCCCCAACCTTGAGCATGCCACCTGCTAGGGGTTTTGCGGTCCCCATGCACACGGTGCATGAGGACACCAAATATCCGTTAGGCCCGGATCAGTTTTACATTAGGCACCTTACTACTGTTTGGGTAGATGAGGGTTTGGAGGACCTGCAGCCCCATACTTATTTGGCTTGGTATCATCGTATTGGGTTGGAGACTGCTGGGCCAATCCGCAATTTCGAGGGGTTGCAGCATGATAATGAGAATGCGGTGAATTGGGAGCCCTGGGACAAATATATTCCCAATGGTGAGGTGACGGATCCCGACGATCCACCAGAAAACCCTAGCGTAGGACCCGAACCTGAGCCTAAAGAGGAGCCTATGGAGCCTGAACCCGAGGAGGAGCCCATGGTGTCCGAGCACGAGGACGAACCGATAGAGATCAACTCCGATTCTAAGTCGGAGTCTTCAAGGTCCGATTCAGATTGGACACCGTAGGAGGATTTGGGTGCTGGGGCCTAGAAACCTTTTTGGTAGAACCTTTTTGAGTATTCAATAGTCTACCCGGCTATTTGTCCCTTTTTGATGATGATGGTGGATGTAACCCTAGGGGCTTAACGTCTAACTGATTCCCATTATTATGAGATTATTATTTTATGCTATCCCTCTGTCATTATTTATTGTTTGGGATATTTAATTTTGCTTCCGCTCGTGATTTAATTTGAGTGTTTCGTTTAGGTCGGCGATGCATCCTGGGACGTCACGTTCATTACGACCGTCGGAGGGGTATCGCAAGCCCGTTGGGGTTCGAGGCGTGACACTAAAATCCAAAACCTTAAACCCCAAAATTAAAATCCTAAAACCTTAACACCTCACCCTAAATCTTAAACTCTAAACTGCAATTTCTTGACCACCACCTTGTATTTGCTTTGTTTATAAGGGTAATTTTCCTTATGATTGTAGTAAGGTTATCCAATTCTATACAATAATATATTATTATTTTATTTCTAGTCCAATTTTATCCAAATGTGAATTGTTAAGTCCCCTCAACTACAATTTCCTTGACCTTCATCCGGTATTTGCTTTGTCTATAAAAAGTAATTTTCTTTATAATTGTATTAAGGTCATCCAATTCTATATCATAATATATTCTTATTTTATTTCTAGTCTAATTTTATCCAAACATGAATTGTTAAGTCTCTACTGACAATTTAATAATTAAATGAAAAAATTGAGAGTATAAATTTTTAGTGTCCGATCAAATGCATTTCTGTTCATTTTCTACTTCGAAAATAGAAATTTTGTGTAGTTACCAAAAATATTCTTTTGCTCAGAAACTCGTCTAGGGAATAGAAATAGAAAAAATTATTTCTGAACAGAAATTATTTCTGGGAATAAAAATGTTACTAAACATACCCTTAAAGTGATACAAGCATTGTTCTTCCAAATTACACATTTTCCAACAAAACAAATGGAGCAAACATGCATCGGATATAATTGGTGGTGACCCCAAATTAATTTTGATGATTACAAAAATCTCATCAAATTTGTATATATGATTTATTTAATTATTTTGTAGAGTTTATTAGGTAATAAATATAGAAGTACCAGGTAGCGATAGAATTTTTTGGGAGCTTTGATTTGCTTCGTTTTCTCAGCAAAAAATGAATGATTTAAAAAATATTTTCTTAAAACCGATCGCTTGTATATGATGTAGAACAAATAGCAAATGCTTATATGGAAACCATTGAGCGTCACAAGAGCGAGCGGTCCCACTCTCACCTAAAAGGACGGGTCAATTTTTTTGTTCAAAGGAGTTATGACCCGTACAGCATATAATATCAAAATCCTTGATTTTTTATCCTTCAAAGATAATTCTTGATTTCTAGGCCTTCAAAGATTTCGGACGTGATTTGCAGATTTCGGGATGCGTTTAGAAGACTTTCCATTTTGTCAATGTTGTTTTCCTTAAAAGATGGCAATTTGGTTGGATCTTTAGTCATGTGACGTGAACAACCATTGTCCAAATATCATTTGTTCCTTCTTTTCTTGGTACGTACAAAATATGAGTAGTTTTATGCTTTCTTTGGTACCCAAACAAGTTTGGGTCCTTTTGGTTAGTAGACTCTGCCATTATTAGTATGATTCTCTGAGTTGGTCTACAAACTTTTTCACAATCATTCTTGAAATGATTTTAATCTCCATAGTTTGAACACTTGAAGGTGTCTCGGCTAACAGATTTTGAAAATGATTTTGATAAGTAGATTTTGGAGGTACTTGTCTAAGGGCGTGAATGATAACCATTCTGTTTCAGGAATAGAATTATGGCCCCCTGACGAGTTTATGAATAGAAATTCGTATGATAACGACACAAAATTTTTCTTTCCAAAACAGAAATTCGTATGATAACGACACAAAATTTCTCTCTCTTACACTCTTTTCCTTTAATCAACAGGTAGCAGCCAGTAAGAGGGTGGCAGCGGCGGGCAGTGGGAGGTGACAACGAGCGATAAGAAGAGTTTTTATTTCTCTTTTTATTTCGAAAATAGAATAGTATAAAATTTTTACTTCTCATTTATGTTCCAAACTTATTTTTGGACTAAAAATTTGTTTTAAAAATAGAAAAATGAAATTACATTCCCAAACGAATTTTTCTTCCAAACCTATTCTCGAGGACAGAATAATAAAAAATAAAGAAACAAAATGGTTATCATGCGCATCCTAAGTTTCTTTGACTTTCAGAAAATCATTAAGAAGATTACTTTCCTTTTCAAAACCAAGTCTAGATTTGTTGTAATATGGAATTTGTATGGAAAGCATATGTTTTAACATTTTTAATTGAGAGAACATTTTCTGGTGACATTTGAAATTTCCTTTTTCAAAGAGTCATTTTCTACTACAAGCAAATCTTGGTTTTCCTTGATTTGTAAAATTTCCTTTTATAAAATCTCAATTTTGTCTATTTGAGAAAGATTATGCTGCCTTAACCTTGAATTTTCCTTCTTCAACTTAGAAATCTTCTTAAGAGCTGACTTCTAATCAAGACACAATTCATCAATGAAATCAGATACTTCATTAGGAATTTAAGGGTAACTTACCTCGGTTTCTTACCTTGAGTCTGATTCTGCAATCAGACATACGTTTGCATATTTTTCATTACTTTCTTCACATTTAGTATCACTCCAGGTATCTCTACCTTTAAAGCCTTTTTGGATTTCTCAAATTTGCCTTTCTTTTTATTTAAAAGATGGCAGTTTGGTTTGATATGGCTATGTTTCCTGCATTCAAAACAAATGATGTCTTTCACTTCTTCTCTGTCACTGAAGGACTTCCTTGCTTAGCTTGTTTGAAAGATTTTTTCCCTTTAAAGTTTCTTCCTTTCTTGGCCATTCTTTTGAACTTATTTTGCATGAGAGCAAACCCGTCATCGTACTCTTCATCATCTTTAGAGTCTATTTCATTAGAATCAACGTTAGATTTTAGGAGGATAAGAATGGCGCAAGTGTCATAATTTTTTTTCACTCACTTAAGTGCTACATCGAAATAAAATCGATCATTTGAGTGTCATTTCCAGCAAATCATCATACGTGGATTTTTAATTAATTTTCCATCCGACATAGATTTTTTTAACGTTTATTTATTTTTTTTTGAATTTTTCTTTTTCTTTTTTTTATTTTTCCTTTTTTTTTTCAAGCTCGGTGAGGGTCGCCGGTAACCCTTGCCAAATGCCTCGCCCTCGGCCAAACTGGGTAAGGGCTGCCTCGCCATCGGTCGGTATGGCCGCGAATGCGTTTGGCAAAGCCATTGTGGCCTTGCTGGCCGCAAGCTAGGTGGCGAAGGCTCTCGCTAGATTTGGCAAGGCTGCCTCACCTGTAGCCGCGAAAGCCATTGGCAAGGCCATTGCAGCCTCGCTTGCCACAAGTGAGGCGATGAAGGCTCTCGCCAGATATGGCGAGGCTACGTTACTTGCCGCGGCGAAGGCCCTTGGTGAGGCCATCGCGGATGAGGCGACAAAGGCTCTCATCAGATATGGCGAGGTTGCCTCACTCGTGACCGCAAAGGCTCTCGCCAGCTCTAGCGAGGCCGCCTTTGCCCGCACCTGCCCAAATCTGTTGGCGACCTTCGCAACCTCGCCTAGGGCCTTCACGATCGAGGGTAAGGCAGCCCTCGCTCAATTTGGGCAAGGCCTTCACAACCGACGAGGGTTGCACGTGACCCTCTCTGGCATTAAAAAAAATTTGCAAAAAAAAATGAAAAAATTCAAAAAAAAATTAAAAAATAATCCACGTCAGCTCAAATGAAGCCACCTAGGACAACTGGTGTCCACGTTGGATTTTTCAGTGAGGTAAATCGTCAATGGCACTCAAGTGATCAATTTTTCAAATTTGTAGCACTCAAGTGAGCGTCGTACGAAAGTTATGGCACTCCTAGGGTATGTTTAGTAACATTTCTGTTCCTAAAAACAATTTATGTTCAGAAATAGTTTTTTCTATTTCTATTCCCTAGATAAATTTCTGAGCAAAAAAATGTGTTTAGTAACTGTACAAAATTTCTATTCCCAAAGTAAAAAAAGAACAGAAATGCATTTGGTAGGACACTAAATATTTATACTCCTAATTTTTTCATTTAATTATAAAATTGTTAGTGGAAACTTAACAATTCATATTTGGATAAAATTGAACTAGAAATAGAATATGAATATATTATGATATAGAATTGAATGACGTTAATACAATCATAAAAAAAATTACTCCTTATAGACAAAGCGAATACTAGGTGGTGGTCGAGGAAATTGCACTTTAGGGGACTTAACAATTTATGTCTGGATAAAATTGGACTAGCAATAGAATAATAATATATTATGATATAGAATTGGATAACCTTAATACAATCATAAAGAAAATTACTCTTTATAGACAAATCAAATATCGAGTAGTTGTCAAGGAAATTGCAGTTTAGGGTGTAGGATTTTAGGATTTGGGGTTAAGGTTTTAGGATTTTGATTTTGAGGTTTAGGATTTGGGTTTTAGATTTTGGATTTTATGTTTTAAGGTTTGGGATTTAGGTTTTAGAGTTTTGGGTTTTGGGTTTAGTGTTTCGGGTTTGGGGTTTTTGGGTTTGGGGTTTAGTCGTTTAGGGTTTGGGGTTTATGGTTTAGGGTTTGGGGTTTTGCGATTTAACGTTTTAGGATTTAGGATTTAGAATTATGATTTTAGGGTTTAGGTTTTAGAGTTTCAGGTTTGGAGTTTTGGGATTTAGTGTTTTAGGTTTCGGGTTTAGGATTTGGGGTTTAGAAGGTTTAGGTTTCGGGTTTTTCATTTTAGTGTTATGGGTTTTAGGGTTTGGGTATTGAGGTTTAAGGTTTTGGGGTTTAGGGTTAAGGTTTAGGATTTTAGGATTTAGGGTTTGAGGGTTAAGGCTTAGGGTTTTAGGGTTTAGTATGAGAATATCTTATCAAAGAGAGAGAGTTGATCTTGTTTCTCTATTATTTCATTTTTTGTTCTAGAAACAGAAAAGTAGATTTTTTTTACTTCTTATTTCTATTCCAAATCTATTCCTAGATCACTTTTTTGTTCTTAGGAACAAAAAAAACTAATTGACGTTACTAAATGAATTTTTGTTCTTTTTCTATTCTAGGGAACAAAAGAACAGAAAAACAGAGAAATAGAAATGTTACTAAACAGGTTCCTAGTGTTCTTATCCCAATTTTAGAGCAATGAACTTTTTACCTTTTGGATCTTCTTCATTATTTCGTTCAACTTCATATGATTGAAGGATTATGGCAAGTTTTTTTTTTGTTTGTTAAAGAGGGTTATGATGAGTCAACAAAAGACAGTGGCAAGATCCTTTTGAGTTTTTCGGATGGAGGTTTTGACATAGTTCCATTCCGTTGAGATTACTCACGGAAGTTTGTTCACTTTCATTGGTGCTAAAACTGGATTCCCTTGATATACGAGTCCATTAACAATGTCCGTGAATCTGTTGAACATTTTAGAAATAGATTTATTTGGCTTCATCTTGAAAGATTCATATTGACCAAGAAGAGTGTTAATTCTGGTTTCCTTGACTCTGTCAGTTCCTTCGAAGTTAATATCAAGCATGTCCAATGAGACACGGTTATATTTAGCAGGAGATAGAGCACAATAAAGAGAGTAAAGAGCTTTAGCATCTAAAGCTTCTATTTTAGCTAGTTCAGTGGGAGTGATTATTGTTGCTGGAGTTCAATTCTCATTTGTTTCTCTTGAGTTGGAATCTGCAATTGTGGAAGAGACTCGAGTCGTAGGATTAATTCCATTTTGCACAACTTACATAAGAGGATATGTGGATATGATGAAGTCTTTCATTTTGTTCTTTTTGACGTTGTAACCCTTCCCATCAAGGTAGGGAGGTCTGGTGTTACTCTCTCTTTCGATGATGCCTGGTACAAGATTGCTAGACACAATATATCGTTAACTCAGAAGTAACATGACACTTCAAATAATGAGCATCAAGCTCTGATATCAGTTGTTGAAGCTTGCAATATCACTTAGAAGGGGTGAATAGGTGATTTTAATGAATTTTCACAAATTTGAAGCGGAAGTAAAGTAGTCAAAATCAGAGTCTGAACAACAACGATAGTATGATGATATTGATCAATGCATGAAGGCTAGAGTCTAAAAATCAGCAGAATTTGCAATTTAGCAGTGTGCAAAGGTATGTAAAAAATAATAAACAAGATTTTTTGAATAAGAGAATATGCACATAGAATTTATAGTGATTTGGCTTAGATAAAGCCTACATCCTTCTGCCACGCTAACAACCTATGGGCTGGATTTCACTAGATAATAAATAAGAGATTACAAGTGTGAGTGATAATTTTCAGTGTATGATAGATCTCACTATCTTACTTAATCACTCTTTTCAAGGTCTCTCAAATATTACAATCTGTAGTTCACGAAAGACAAGTATATAAGATCGAAGTACTCTCGAACTTTG
Source organism: Syzygium jambos (assembly GCA_031216235.1). Classification (NCBI taxonomy): domain Eukaryota; kingdom Viridiplantae; phylum Streptophyta; class Magnoliopsida; order Myrtales; family Myrtaceae; genus Syzygium; species Syzygium jambos. Next base: position 7,913,044 of record CM062228.1, read on the forward strand.
GAATTTTATTTTCTCCATTTATATTCCTCACATTCAATTTACCGGCTAGACAGATTTCAGAGGATCTTTCTCCAATCAATCCATTGGACGAGATTACATAATGGAGATTGAGTCATTGAGAGATAAGATCCAAATCCCCGTTGATTTGGTCGTCTGTACAAGTGAATCTCCAATTTCCATGAGTGAAGTTCTTCGATTTAGGAAAGTAATTTGTCTATGAAGCAATTGTCAATCAATCAAAGATGTCTTGCATGAAAGATTTTGTTGCAAAACAATCTTTAAGATCAAAGATCAATACTTTCTAATTTGGAAATCTAAACCAGATCATTAACGGTGGCGATTGAAGTTTTGTGTTTGAATATATTTTCATGTGTCTCATGATGTCTAGTTATAGTGTAGAGCCTGAAGTAATCGGATTCATTCGTGTAAAAGATAGACCAATATCCATCATGTTGTTGTGAAGATATCCAAGTAATAGCCATCTCTATCCTTGTCATTTGAACAACACAAAGTATAATATCAAGATCAATATAGATATTTCTCCATAGCCACAATATTCAAACAGCAATAGCTTGAATCTGAATGAACTTCTTTTGATAAGTATTTCCTGTAACAAAGACACTACTATACAGTTATCATATTCAAATAAGAATATCGATAGTTTTGTCAGTTTCAAAATCTAATATGAGGTTTTCTCAACACAACTTGTAATTGTTGTCTCTGTCCCAGTGGGCTGCTTGTGGGAATATTCCAGCCAATGAATCTCTTGTTTCATGAGGTTGATGATGCAATGTATAAACTTACTCTTATGTGAAAAAAAGAATTGCACTTCTCCTCTACCTAATGAATTAGATTTGTGGGTCTCAAAGTACATATCAAATAATTTATTATGTTAATTTCACATATTGTGAGAATTTAGATTTGCCATTGGGACATTGCCATTAACCAATTGAAAGCGGCTGGTGGGGGTTATTGCACCCTTGGCTGACTCGTGCTTAGTGTATTTTCTAAGAGTAATATGTAAGGAAAAAAAAAATCAACCCAATTGACGGATAGAGGGCAATGCGAGCTTATTGGAGGAAATACTGATATGTTTGACGTATGTTTTACTATATATTAACTATGTACTATATTCTATAAGATTTCATATAAAATTCCTATATCTTCCTTTTTAGGTTAGGTATTGCAAAACTTTTATCTCACCTAACGAGCTAGATTTTTGTGTCCACCACGGCACATTGTCATCTGCGTGCATATGTGTTTGATCGTTTGATGATTTGGACACTGCAAATTCAGGTTATAGCTCATTTGCTTTAAGAATGTATGAATTGAATTAACAATATTTGTACGAATAGTCCTTAAAATAATAAAGTAATGGCTAAATTCCACCTAAAATATACATTGATACTCGTGCGGACGAGTGTGAAAATTGTAATAAACCAAAACAAATCCTACATTCTTAAAAAAAATAAAGACAAATGCATACATACGTGAATACATGGAACAAACAATCTATTTAAAATGAGATATTCGGACTGTACAATATGGTGTGTTTATTTATCTAACTGATTTAATGACGGGCATAACAACAACAAATCAAGAAAAAAATCAAAACCCCTATATATTTAGGTTGTCAATTTTACTATCACTATTTTTCCTTCATCTAAGCTATTTTGACCATCGTGCTCAATTACGTTGGGCGTGCTTGTGGTTCGGCATGGACTACATTTCAACTCGAACCGGACATTTTAATTTTATTTCGACTCTATTTAATTAACATAATGCCCAAACAATGAAATCATAAACAAATGATGAAGTTTAACTTGCCAATGTCATCCTTTCATAAAAAAGAACCTTTGGAAATTCATACAAAGAAATTATACGTGATTTGATGCGAAGCATTGATTCTAGTTCAAATGCAGATGACTTTTAGCGAATAACTTATATAGACAAAAAAAAATAATAAACAGATTAGACAACCGTAGTTTTGGGAAGATGACCCATACAACTTGTTAAAATCATAATTTTCTTCATCGGTTTAATCTTGAGTTTTGTGATCGAGAAGCTTCACTCTTGCCGCCTCCCTCTCTCTCCGACTCTCACCTTCCTCGCCGATTTTGAGGATTATTTGGAGTGGGTTCATTCTTTCGGAACAAAAAATATTTATAGAAATTTGAATATATTTGACATATTATTCTGAAAAAGAAAAAAACAACTATAATTTCATACATGCCACAATGTAGATTTTTTATAAAAAAAATATAACGAAACGGGAAAAAAAACAATAGCTCCGTCTAGTTCTCGGGTCAACCCTGAAATTAGCCGGTATGCGATCAAGGTCAACGGGATTTCCGGTTCAAAAAATGGGAAATCAAACCATATAAACCCGGAGCACAGGGCGGACGATCTATTTGTGGAATCTGTTCACCAGGCAGCACAGGGCGGTTCAACCATCCGGTCCGGAGCATCAATTTTCTTTCATGGAGACTCCTCATGAAGCTCTAGGGTTTTGCTTCGACGCTAGGTCGAATGACTATAAGATTGTGAGGATTCTCTATGTTTTAGATGACGATGGCCGATGCATCGGTGGGATGGAGCCTCGGGTCGAGATTTATTCGCTCGGCGCACATTCCTGGAGAAGCTTGGCGTGTGAGGTTCCTGCTCTCTGTCAAGACGACCCGGCGGCCTTCTTGAATGGGAATCTGCACTGGTTTGCTTCCAAGTTCGGTGATCTGGGGGAGGAGGAGGGTGGGTACGGATCAATAGTCTTGTTCGATGTTGCAGGTGAGGTGTTTGATGAAATGGCTCTGCCGCCGGAAGAGATTTCTGACGCAGACTCTGACGCTTTGGTGATGTCTCTGGCAGTATTAAATGACTTGCTGGCTGTGTTCATTAGTTTCATCAACGCAGCTGTGGATCCCGAACTGCATTCCGTTTGTTCTGTTTGGGTTATGAGGGACTACGGCGTGCCTCAGTCTTGGACTAAGCTGTATACTTTTAAGGCTTGTGGAGTAGTAGCAGGATTTGATGGCTTCAGGAGGAATGGCGAGCTTCTGATGGAACTAGATGGTGGAGAACGAGTTTCTTGGAATCCAATTACAAGCCAATTCACAAATCTTCCACTGTCAATGCAATGCGATTTGGTCACTACTGTGGAGAGCCTTGTTTCGCTTTAGAGATGACTCGGTTGCTTCTACATTTACTGGCATGAAAGATTGATTCTGCTTGCAAAAGAGTTGATAGCGGCATTTGAATTTAGAAGAAATGGTCTTATACAGATCCGCTCCGGCCACAAAATGACGGGCAGAAGAAGTGAGGTGGTGCCCCATCTGCATTTGGTACTTCTTGCAAGCTTTAGAATGCATGTATGCATTTTCACATTTTGAGTTTTTCTTTAGACTAGGCAAAGTGTGTTCTCTTCACAATTTGCACCCAGAAGAACTCTGCATTTCAGTAGCCCAAATCGAAACTGATCGAAACTCCGAAAACAAAATCAAATCTGATATTTGTCGTGAATCCGCCGAATCACATACGCATATGCATAGTCATGTGCTCTTTATGTTTCCTAAGAGAGCGAAGGGATTGAGATGGCTGAAGCTAGCATCACGGGGAGGGAATGGACAAACAAAGCATGCAATAGTAAAGAGCAGAGGGCTCGGCCAAGTCCGCAGAGAGGTTTATTGGAGGAAGTACCAATATGTTGGGACAAAGCTAAGCAAACGCCTACGTACTTATAGATAAAGACAAATGCATACATATGTACATATGTAGCGCGAAAAATCTGTTTAAAATGAAATATTCGGACAACACACGATGTTCTTATAATTATCTAGATAATTTAATGATTGGTATAGTAAAAATCAAGTCAAGACAAAAAGCAAAATGGACTATTCTTGCTTTATTTACAACTGTCGTCCCTTTGACAAGGGTCACCTTCGTGGTCAATTGTGTTGGGCCTGCTTATGGTTCCGCATTTTAATTTAGAGAAATTTCATTCAACTCCAAACTACTAAAAGAATCACTTATCAACCACAATGATAATAATAATAAAAAGACATGAGTTTTTAAGAAATTTAATTGGTGAATGCCATCTTTTCATCAAAAGGCACCAAGTTCATACAAAAAAAATTACATATGTCTTGATCCAAATCAATGATATCATTTGAAATGCAAATGAAATTTAGAGAATAACTTAATGCGACGAAATATAAAAAAAATTAGTAGGATATAGGACAGGTTCAAATTTGGAAATACATCAAATTGAGACCAAAGACTTAACAAAATGAGTTCAATTTGTGAAGTCCTTGATTTTCTCTCTCTCTTTTTTATCTTTAAACGCTGCCGATTTCGGAAGATGACCCATTTAACTTGTTTAAATTATGTTGGCCGATTGATTAGATAGGATGACCTGCTTTCTAATTTCATTTTGCAAGAATGGGTTGCTATGTTTTTTACTCCAAGTCAATAACTTTATGTAGTTGTTCCATTACTCTCAACTCTTTAATTTTTCTCCATCATGATGTTGTGTTTCTCAAGTTCGATTTAATGGGTGTTGACACCTAAATTTTGCCTAATCATTTAGGGTTTTATCGCATAGAAAATTAGTATTTAATTTTTAACCCCTAAACCAAAATCTTTTTGTTGTAATTGCATGGCATATAGACATTAGGTGCATTTGCATTAATAGGGTCTATTAGAACATATTCATTAGAAAAAAATTTAATTAAATTTGAAAATTTAATTTTCAAAAAAAAGGGGGATTTTCAGGCCGGTTCAACCTGGTTTGAACGGACCGGGCCAGCCGGTCCATTCTTCTTTTTCTTATTTTCCCACACGGGCCGGGCCCTTTTCCCCTTAGCTCAGCCCGCGACTCTTCACCTTCTCCCCCCCCCCCCCCCAACGTAGCTGGTATAGGGGGGAGGACGAAGCAAAAACAGAGAGGCAGAAAGGAGCAGAAGCCAGAGGTGCGGGGGCAGGCCGATGTGATCCTCCGGTCGGGATCAGGCCGACCATGGCAACTGGCGGTGGCAGGAAGCCATCCGCACCTGCCGTCGCCCTTAAAGCCAAATGGAACCGAGAGAGAATGGGCAGGGAGAGAACAGAGAGAGAGAGAGAGAGAGAGAGAGAGAGAGAGAGAGAGATCCTAGGGAGAGAGTGAGGCTAAGAGCATTGAAGAGCGAGATCCGAGGGTGAACGGTCTCCTGTCGATGACCTCCACGCCTCAACCGTGACCGGCGAAGCTCCGGCGCGCCCCATTCCTCGCGGTAGGTCCCGGCTCGAGCTCTCGTCGGGTTTTATTTTGCTTGATTCAAGGTCGATTTCCCGAGGATCCCGGCTCGGAGGAGTTCTAGGTGATCGGACGTAGTCGGATCTATCGTGTTCACCCCATTCGCCGCCGTCGAGCCGGATAGGGAGTGCCGCTAATGGCCACCCCTCCTTCCCCTGTTTCTGGTCTGCGTCCCCTGTTTTTTGGGTTCATTGGCTGGAGCTCACGGCCATTCGTCTTGCGCGAGTTCCGGCCCGTGACACTTCAAGCTTGATCATATTTGTCTATGCATTTTTATATGTGAATTCCGGACGCGTTTGAGCCTCAATCGAGTCGGAAATCTCTTGTTTTCGCCATGTGCCCCAGCTATTCAGTGCTTTGCCTAAGTGAAATCCGTGCGTCATTTTCTTTTGCGTGTGATGCGTTTCCGAGCCTTGGTGTCTCTCCCTTCTCTCGCGGTGTCCTAGTTGCTTGCTGAGCTTAAGGCGGAAGTTTCTCGTAGGGGCTTGGTTGGCTCAGCTCAGTCTCTGGCTTGTGGTTCGGGTGGTGAGGAGGTTCACGGTTTGGGCCGCTGTCCGGGCGTGACCTCAGGAGGAAGTGGCCAGCCAATCCCTCACCGAGACCTGGCTGGTTCGTGGCTGTTCAACCCTTCGTTGGGGCATGGACGGTCTCTGTCGATCGCCGGTCACCATGGTGGTGACCCGAGTGGAGGACGCTCGCCGCCCATCGTCAAGGTGGCGATGCGGAACAAGGTAGAGCGTTGGCCGCAGCTCGGAGGAGCCGGCATTCGGGCCGGCCGGCAAGGCAGAGCGATGGCCGGCGTTTGGGTCGCTGGTGCTAGGGTTTTGCGCGAGTTGAGTCTACGACTGCAAATCGAGTCGATCAAACGGGTCGTAAACGGGTAGGGTTTGGCTCTAGGGTTTCATTTGAATGGGCTGAAATAAGTTGTGGGCCGGTGTATTTAGGGATTTGGGGTTTTATTTTCTTGTTGGGCTCTAGGCTTTTGTTTTTTTAAAAAAAATTTGGGCCGGGCCCTTTCCCTTTAAAAAAAAATTTGTTGCTCCATAAATGAGCCCGGTTTAGTTGTGGACCCAGGCCATCGCGCCTAGGTCACTCTCGATCTAGTCTATTGCTCTCGGGTCAGTCTCGATCCGGGTCAGATGTAGAGGTCCAATCGGGGTCCGTGTTATATTATTTTAATATTTAAAATTTTAAAAAATTTTCAAAAATCAAAAAATATTATTTGGGCTTTGGGATTGGCTTTTCTTGTCCTATTGTGTGATTAGTGTCATGTTTGATTGCACGTTGCTTGGTTCACACACTTTAAATTGTGCGTTTAATTTAATCTTGCACGTGGTTGATTTTGTATGTTAGGTCCATGTGTTGATTGTTGCTTCCCCTAGTTTGGTTAGAAATCGAATTTTGAGACGCCCAATTAGTGTAAACATGTGAGGTGGTGATTGAACAAGGTTAGGTACCGAAAGGGCACTAGTTGGTCAATTAGTGTAATCAAGTCCCCGTACCCATTGAATCTCTGGTTTGTAGAAGTGAAACAGTTCTCCCATGCTTTACTTGGGTGTTTAATCAACCCACCAAAAATCGATTAGTGGCGACTCTTAAATGAAATTGATTTGCATGTTAACAACTTAAACCTTAAGTCGCAAGTTGGTATGAGCTCGGGAGAGCCCGAGCTAGATTTAGACTTAACAATCCATTAGCCAAACCACTTAGGCGGCAGGGCCGATTCGGGAAGGTCGCGACAGCTTGGCGACTCTGCTAGGGACTTGAATAGAAGTTTTAGTGGACTTAGGTTGTTTATCTTTTTCAATTATGTCCATGATGTGAATGTTTTTGCAGCTGGGAGTTATAAGGTGATGAGCAATTGTTGACCCCTTGTTTTGTGGGTTTGGAGTTTGGGAATGAATGTTTATTTTTTCGAACTTTTAAAGCGTTGTTTGTTTATAAACTATTATGCATGCTTTAAATGTTTTAGCACTATGCACACACAACCATACTGACAGACCTTTGTTGCGATAGGATCCTTTAGGATGGTGTTAAGAAAGATACAATCTTGAACGCAAGACTGCGATGTAAAGGTTGCATTTCTTTTCCCCAAAAATTCTCTCTTGGTGTCGTAAGTGTTTATCCTTGTCTACGAGACCGCATGACTATAGGATATCTCTTTCGACAGAGTCGGAGTTAAGAGGGCCTAACATCAACGTGAGACTGTGACGGTCAGATCACCCTCTTAGCTTCACCATGTTAAATTGTCTAGATAGAAATCGAGTCTCACTTTTCATGCGCATGTCCTTATGTTGACCATGGTTCTTGATTGAGTAAGCCTTTTATCCCTGTTGTTACGCAATTCATTTATTTCCTTTTGTTGGTCCATGACAAATTAGGTTGGTCGTTAGTCTGAATCTATATACAATGGAGAGAGCCGATGTCCAATTCATTTCCACTCCCAAGAAAGAGCTATAGGGTGGTGGGATAAGTTGGATCAAGGTGGCCAAAGACAAGTTGAGGCAAAGATTGGCCGTCTCCTCCCGTTGCTCAAGATCAACATCCACTCAGGAGTTATGCAAGCAATACCACACTTTTGGTGCCCCCAGACATGAACCTTCATATTTGATGAGTTCGAGCTAAGTCTGACTTTGGAAGAATATAACATTGCCATTGGAATGCCTCTTGGGACCGAGCTTGTCAAGCCATCCATAGGTATAGACTCCATGTCTGAGTTGTCGCAATTCTTGAGAGTTAGAGCATACAATTGAACTTGATTACAAATAATGTAAACTACAATTAACTTGATTCCAAATTTGTAATTCTATATACATATATATTTATATATGTTATATAGTGATGCAATTTTTGCTAAATCCATTTGACTATGCCGAAAAATACGAGGTGGATTTCCACATATACTTTTGGATCGGGTTTGCCATCTTTGCTGTTTTTTTTTTAAATGGATAGAAAAAACTAAAGTCTTCTTGATAGTTTCAGACCGTGAATGGACTTGTCCTTTTAAACTAAACTCTATATGCAGACCATTTGAGCTGATGGGGATATCTCGTGCCGTGAACCTTTGAATTCGAAAGCATTTAAGGTGGGAAAATTTTTGTGGGCTAACTCACCGATCAATATCTTGGGTTCCTATCTTCTCATTTATTACTTGTTTTCAAGACTTAAAAAATTCTGTCCTTGAACACTCAGGTGGCAGTTCTACGGACCTGTTGCCATAAATTATTCAAATAATTTCGAAGCTAATGGTTGTATTTTTTTAAGGGAAAATTTCAAATCAATACCTAAAATGGAGTCATTTTCTAAAAAAAAAAAATTTGAAAGTGGACTTAGTATCAAATAAAGGTCCGAAGTGCCCAATCAATCTCAAATAAGGGACCGAAGTGTCTAATTAATCTCAAGTAAGGACCTAAATTCATCGATCGATCAAATGCTCATCGACCGACAAGCACGTGACTATTCTGGAGATCAAAACAAGGATAGTTTCGTATTTTACTTTTAGAATTTCTTTTCTTTTTCCCTTTTTCTATTTTTTTCTTTTCCTTTTCCATTTCCTTTTCTTTTTTCTTCCTCTCTTCCCTCTACCGGCCATAGCCTGGGCTGGCGGAGGTCGCCGGCCTCAGGCGGAGGCTACCTTCGCTTGGGCTAGGTGGGCGAGGGTCGACCCTCACCCGTCCAGCCCAAGTGAGGGCAGCCCTAGCCCGATACCGGTGAGGGCAACCTAGGGTCGGGTGAGGGTTGCCCTCGCCGGTGTAGGGCGAGGGTCGCCTCGCTTGCCCTCGCCCGCCCAGCCCAGGTGAGGCGACCCTCCCCCAACGCCGGCGAGGGCAACCCTCGTCTGTCCCTGAGTTGCCCTCGCCCGACCTTGGGTTGCCCTCGCCCGCGTCGAGCAAGGGCAACATCCGCCTGAGGCCAGCAACCTTCGCCAGCCTTGGCTATGGCCAGCGGAGGGAAGAGAGGAAAAAAAAAGGAATAGACAAAAACAAAAAACGGAAAAAAGAAACAAAAAAATTTAAAAAATAAAAAGACGAAACTACTCTTATTCCGGTCACCAGAATAGTCACATGCTTGCCAGCCGGTAAGCATTTGACGCCCGGCGAACCCAGGCCCTTACTTGAGACTAATTGGGCACTTCAGGTCTTTATTTGAAACTCATTGGACACTTAAGGCTCTTCTTTGACACTATGTTCACTTTAGATCATTTTTTGAGAAAATGACCCCACTTTGGGCACTGATTTGAAATTTTCCCTTCTTTTTATTTTACTTACTTGCATTTTTACTTGTTCACGTTACTCGCAATGTATATTATTATATCATGTAAATAAATTGAATTAATTTAAGAGGTTACGCCATATTTTTCATTTCTTTGTATGTAATTCTACGAAAGAGTTCAAACGATCAAATTTTATTTTCAAGATAGACAACGGATCATCCATAGTAGAAATAATTTAGTATTTAAAAATGATTTCACAACCCCACTAATCGTACATGAATTTTCTTCAAACCCTACTACCGTTCTTACAACAAGTTTTCAAGTAATATTCCACTTTTCTCTCTCTCTCTCTCTCTCTGGGTTAGAGGTCTAAAGAAACACCGAAACGTCATCAGTGACGATATCATCTCATGGTAGGGAGATTGCTTCCAATTTCTACTGCTCATCTTTATAACTGAAGCGTACGGACAATTGCATCATCAAATACGCCAACCACCAGGTGGTCCTCCGGTGGGTGGGGGACTCTGACATGAATTTGCAATTCATAAAAGTTTATTCTAAAAACTGGCTTCACCTTATAGTAAAATAATTTGACCATATGTTATTATATTTTGTTATTTGATTGTAAGACACGTAGCAAAGTGATTCGATACGATCTATTTCTCAAATCATACTAGTGCCCACGGCTTCAAACGGCAACTTCCAAATAAATTTGTGAATTATGATTGAGCATGACGTATTTTTTAACATCATTTGGAAATACAGAAGAAGGGCTAAAATTTACAAGCATCGATTGTAGCAAATGAACATAGATTACAAGCATTATCATCCCGACCGCGGATTTGGATTATGGTTGAGCATGAAGTCAGCACCGAAACGTAATCAATGACAATTATCATCTCGTGGTACTATGGTAGTGAGATTGCTTTTCAATCTCTTCTGCTCATCTCTAGAATTGTGGCGTACGGACAATTGCGTCATTAAACGCGTCAACCACCAGGTGGTCCTTTATTTTTTTGTCAAAACTAGGTGGTCCTTGAGAGGGGGCTTCTGACTTGAATTTGCAAATGATAAGAGTTTATTTTAAATATGGCTTCATTTTGACCAACAAAATAAAATATGGCTTCACAAAAATTTCTAAGTACATTGATGTATGGACAAATTTCAAATAACGACATGAAATACCGTCATTTTCTCAAATAAGCATATAAAGTGGACCTTGTGTCAAATGAGGGCATGAAGTACCCTCATTTTCTCAAATAAGGAATCTAAAGTAGATTTTGTTTCAAATAAGCGCATGAAGTGGGTAAAGGCTTAACTTTCCATCTGATAATGGCATTTTTGTCCTTTAACTTTTTTTTCCTTTTTTTTCTTATTTTTTGGTTTTTTCTTTTTTCTTTGCCGGTGGCTGGTTGCCAACCACTAGCGAAGCCTGGAAAGGGCTAGGTGGGGGTCACTTTTGCCCGATCTAGCGGGGGCCACCCTCGCTGGCAACAAGCAAGGGATGGCCTCGCTTGGGACAGGCGACCCTCACTAGCCATGGGTGAGGTTGGCCCTTGCCCAGCCCTTTTCGGGCTTCGCCGGTGGCCAGTTTTAAAGAACAAAGAGAAAACCAAAAAAAGGAAAAGAAAGGAAAAAAGAAAAGATAATTTAAAATAAAAATTATTTTCGGATGAAAATGCCATTGACTGGCCGGAATATTTCGCCAACCGACGAGGTCAGGCCCTTATTTGAAACTTATATAAACATTTTAAGCCATTTGAGACTGACATATCACTTCAGGCCTTTATATGACACAAGGTCAACTTCAAACCTCAATTTAAGAAAGTGAGAGCACTTCAAGCTCTTATTTGAAATTTTCCCTTGATATATGGCACCACCTCATTTTTTGCAATTCTTTTACCTTAATTACGAGTTACGACGAATCATTCGTACCACGTGTTACTATATTTTCGTGAGTGAGGGGGGCAAGTGTTAAATCCCTGCGTAGAACAAAAGTGAGATAGAGTAGTGCTGACATATAACAAGAAACAAAAAAACAACGTTTAATTTCGCGTTTCCACCTTGTGGGCCGGTTATTTACCATTTATAATGATCCGACTTTTTTTCATATGTGTCAAGTCGTTGAAGTTAATATTACTCACAAATTACTCGACAAATGTCACAAACCATATAGGGCACAAGGGATGAACCGGGTAAAGAGCATTGTACAAAATTGAAGTCCAAATTTTCGCGATCCAAAAATAATGAACATGTAATTGATGCGATTATAATGATTATTCTTCAACTCTAATACTGAATATATCCAAATACTCCAGTAGATTACGCTGACCGCTTTCCCTTCGAGGCTGCCAGGAACGAGGATTTGGCCTCTGGTCTCTATAAATACATACGTACAACACCCACATGTTGTTAAGAACCTCCATTAGCAATTCGCAACACGAAGCAAAGAAAAAACCATGGAAAACACAGTTCTGTATGCGACCCTCCTCCCTGTCCTCTCTCTGGTTATGCTCTACATCTTCCTAACAAGAGAACCCAAGAACCTCCCTCCATCCCCTCCTTCTCTCCCCATCATTGGCCACCTCCACCACTTGAAATTGCCACTTCACCGGACCCTCCACCGCCTCTCCACTAAGTATGGCCCCATCATGAGCCTCCGGTTCGGGGTCTGCCGGTTCGTGGTCGTGTCGTCGCTGCCGCTGTCCGAGGAATGCTTCACCAAGAACGACATCGTGCTCGCCAACCGCCCCAAGCTGTTCATCGGCAAGCACCTCGGCTACGACTACACCACCCTCGCCACGGCGCCCTATGGCGACAGGTGGCGCAACCTCCGGAAGATCGCCACCATCGAGGTTCTCTCGTCGCACCGCCTCAACGTGCTCTCCCACGTCCGGAGGGATGAGATCCGGCGGCTGATGCTCCGGCTGGCCCGGGGCGGGTTCGTGTCCCACCACCAGGTCGAGCTCAAGACTCTCTTGTCGGAGCTGACGTTCAACATCATGATGAGGATGATCGCGGGGAAGCGGTACTACGGGGAGGGCGTGAAAGTCGACGAGGCCAAGGCGAGGGAGGCGAGAGAGGTGATTAAGCAGATCGTCCGGAATGGCGGGATAAGTTACGCGGGCGATTTCCTGCCCATACTAAAGTTGGTCGATTACAATGGGGTCAAGAAGAGGGTGGTGGAGCTGAAGGAGAAGATCGACGCTTTCATCCACGGCTTGATCGACGAGCACCGGAGGAAGAAGGGCGACCCAGAGCTCGCGGACAGCATGATCAGTCATCTTCTGCATCTACAGGAGTCTCAGCCGGAAGACTACTCGGACTTCATGATCAAAGGCCTCGTCTTAGTAAGTGTTGTTTCTTATTCCTATCTCTGCATCTGTTTTTTTCTTCTGGGCAAATCCTACCCTCCCGCGAGAGTACTCACGGCAAAGTTGCCGGGTGTCTTCTCAGTCGTCCATACTTGTCAACTTGATATGAGTTGTCAGTCGTTGAATTGAGTCGGGCAATTTTGTTGTGCCCAGAGCCATGCCCGCGTAGATTTGACCGATTTATGTTGCTTCTGTTTCGAAGATTTAGAATGCACCTCCACCACAAATCATAGTGATAATACTACTTACAATGAATGGTGAAAACTCGTAGGTTTCGTTTTTCAATAAATAGAAATATATCGCACTCTCTCTCAAATAAACTAAAATCTTAGATATAACTAATTTACTGAATAAATGTGTAGCCCGTAGTTGCAATCACTGTTGTTTTTTCGCACATGTATTGTCGATTTTCCTCGAGACTGACATGTTGACTAGGCTGATGTTTGTGGTGCTGGGCAATTCACTCACTCTATGACTTGGAGCAATCCCATTCAGTGTTCTTCGTAGAAGTTAATGATGTCTCACATAGATTTAGATGAAAGGTCCAAATTTTTCTGATTTTGGGAGTTCATAAAAGGGGCAGATATGATTGTGGGTTTCTGGGATTGGCTTACCCACGAATCTGCTCAACCAGACTTAGCCTGAATTTTATTGACCCTACAAATCAAAACTTTGCTATTTCGTCTTTGGATTTGTGACTATAAAGGGGTCATTATCAAATCGAGCGAAAGAAAAAGGAGAGGGTCACTACCGACGGAAGGCAAAAAATTGGTAACAACGAATGATCGGGTTGGGTTGGGTTGGTTTGATTGCAGTTTTTCAAATTGGATTTGATTTCACTTTTTCAAATGCTTAATTGTTGATTACATGTTGAGCACCACGTTTAGGACTATTGGTACAAATATCAATCTTAATATCAAGTTGGGACACGACAACGACTTACTAAGATTTATACTATTTCCCTTTAGATTTTCTCCGTGATTACGTATATGTTTGTGCACTTACATGACCATATACCAATTATAGGTAGTGATTATTTCAATTCTTAGTCGCAATATCAAAAGATGCCTTTTAGAACTGCGTTGATACAATGTAGTGTCATCTTGGAAAGAACTTAAGTAATTCGTAGGAAAAAATATTTGCATTGCTGGCGGGCCTGTGGTAAATGACATGTCGTGTTTCGGTTTTCTTTTACGGCTTAATATTATAAGTACAATGCCCTTTTCTTTTCTTTTCTTTTAGATAGTCTTATTGTAGGTATTGTTATTGTCATTTGAAGTCTTATTATCTCTGAATCCTAAAGTTGATTTACACAATAACTTCTTACACATGTGCAGGTTTTGTTAGCCGCCGGAACAGACACATCATCGCTTACATTAGAATGGATAATGGCAAACTTACTAAACAACCCTGAAAAGTTAAAGAAGGCCCAACAAGAGATTGATTCCGTTATCGGCCACGACCGTCTAGTAGAAGAATCGGATGTTTCGAATCTACCTTACCTTCAGTGCATCATCTTTGAGAACCTTCGACTAAACACGACAACGCCACTTTTGGTCCCGCACCTGTCATCTGCTGATTGCACAATAGGAGGATACTTTGTTCCACGCGACACTATTGTGACGGTGAATGCATGGGCTATTCACAGAGATCCTGAGTTGTGGGAGGACCCATTGATCTTCAAGCCCGAAAGGTTCGAGGGCAGTGGCGGCGAAAAGCAACGTAAATTGATATTGCCATTTGGGCTAGGACGGAGGGCGTGCCCTGGTGCACCCTTGGCTCAGCGGGTCATAGGATGGACGTTGGGGGTGCTGATTCAGTGTTTTGATTGGAAAAGAGTGAGCGAAGAAGAGATCGACATGAGGGAAGGCTCAGGAACCACCATGCCAAAAGTAGTACCATTAGAATTAATGTGTAAAGTACGCCCTTCTACGGAGAAACTCATCCCTAGAGATTAAGTTGGTCAACTAGTTTGTCGCGAAATAGTTGGTGGACATGCTTTCATATTATCTGTAGTAAGAGTCCACATATAATTTATGAGTTTCAACTTTTGTATATTTTCATTTTCCTATTTGCTTTGGAACTTTATAGAGGAGGTTCCTAGAGTTCAGAAGATATATGGTGCTAATGGTGGCTCTAAGGATTTTCTTATATAAACCTAGTTGTACTTTTCTTGAATAAATGTAGCCATTCCACTACAAAAAAAATCATTTTTCCAACGAAATTTCCAACGAAAAATTTGGAAAAATTAGTTGGAAAACGAATTTCCAACGAATTTTCCAACTAAAAAAAATTCGTCGGTAATTCTTCGTTGGAAATTTTTCGAACGAAAAATTTCAATTTTCGTTGGAAATTTGCAACGAAATTTTTTTCGTTGGAAAATTCGTGGCTAAATTCGTTGGAAACACTACAAAAAAATAACCTTTTTCCAACGAAAAATTTGGAAATCCAACAAAATTTCGGTCGTCGCAAATTTTTTCGACAAAAAAAATAAATTTTCGTTGGTAATTTTCGACGAAATTTTTTCGTCGCAAAATTCGTAACTAAATTCGTTGCAAAATTCGTCCCTAATTATTCGTTGCAAAAATGTGGTAAAATTTTTTCTTTTTTTTGTCGAAAAATCGTGGCAAAATTAGTTTCGTCGAAAAAAAATCGTGCGGGCGAGGGCCAGACTCGCCGCCGGCGAGGGCCAGCCTCACCGTCGGCGAGCTCGAGGTCACCCAGATCTGGGCGAGCTCGAGCTCGCCCGCCATGGCGAGGGCCGAGCTCGCCCGCCATGGCAAGCTCGGCCCTTGCCGGCGACGAGGCCGGGCCTCGCCTACCATGGCGAGGGCCGAGCTCGCCATGGCCGGCGAGGCTTGGCCTCGTCGCCGGTGAGCTCGAGGTCGAGCTCGCTGGCCATGGCAAGGGCCTGGCTCACTGTGGTCGCGCTCGGCCTTGCAGCCGCGAACGCAACGGACACCGCTCCCTTCATCGGCCGGATGCTCGGCGGGGGGAGCTTGGGCCAGGCGGTGGAGCAGTGCAGTGCGCCAACCAGTACGCGGTGGAGCAGGTGGAGGCATCGATCGCGGAGAGAGAGAGAGAGAGAGAGAGAGAGAGAGAGAGAGAGAGAGAGAGAGAGAGAGAGAGAGAGAGAGAGAGAGAGAGAGAGAGAGAGAATGTGGAATTGAGAATCGATGCGGGAATAATGAGTGCGAAAATGTTGAACAAGGAAGGAGTAGGGTTTTTGTTGCAAAATTCGTGGGATTGCCCGGAAAATTGAAATTTTCCCACGAATTTAAAAAATACCGAACAATACCGGGTTTTTTTGAATTCGTTGGAAATTTCCAATGAAAAATTTTTCGTCGCAAAATTCATTGGGGAAAATTTCCAACGGATTTTCCCACGAATTTAAAAAATGCCGAACAATACCGGGTTTTTTTGAATTCGTCGCAAAATTCGTTGGAAATTTCCAACGAAAAATTTTTCGTTGGAAATTTCCAACGAATTTTCCTACGAATTTCAATTTTCCGGGCAATTATTTAAGTTTGTAAAATTTTCGTTGGAAAATTCGTTGAAAATTTCCAATGAATTTTCCCACGAATTTAAAAAATGCCGAACAATACCGGGTTTTTTTGAATTCGTCGCAAAATTCATTGGAAATTTCCAACGAATTTTCCTACGAATTTAAAAAATGCCGAACAATACCGGGTTTTTTTGAATTCGTCGCAAAATTCGTTGAAAATTTCCAACGAAAAATTTTTCGTTGGAAATTTCCAACGAATTTTCCCACGAATTTCAATTTTCCGGGCAATTATTTAAGTTTGTAAAATTTTCGTTGGAAAATTCGTTGGAAATTTTTAACGAATTTTCCCACGAATTTAAAAAATGCCGAACAATACCGGGTTTTTTTGAATTCGTCGCAAAATTCGTTGGAAATTTCCAACGAATTTTTCCACGAATTTCAATTTTCCGGGCAATTATTTAAGTTTGTAAAATTTTCGTTGGAAAATTCGTTGGAAATTTCCAACGAATTTTCCCACGAATTTAAAAAATGCCGAACAATACCGGGTTTTTTTGAATTCGTCGCAAAATTCGTTGGAAATTTCCAACGAAATATTTTTCGTTGGAAATTTCCAACGAATTTACTCACGAATTTAAAAAATGCCGAACAATACAGGGTTTTTTTGAATTCATCGCAAAATTCGTTGGAAATTTCCAATGAATTTTCCCACGAATTTCAATTTTCCGGGCAATTATTTAAGTTTGTAAAATTTTCGTTGGAAATTTCCAACGAATTTTCCCACGAATTTAAAAAATGGCGAACAATACCGGGTTTTTTTGAATTCGTCGCTAATTTCCAACGATTTTTTCTTTTCGTTGGAAAATTTGTCGTAAAATTTGCGACTTTCGTCGCAAATTTTCAGGGCAAAAATCCAGTTTTTTTGTAGTGTTCGGAAAGTCTAGATTTAGAGTTTTTTTTTGTAGTTTAATTTTCCATTGCTAATGCAAGGTCACATGCTTTTTAATCTGCCTTCTTTTCGCAATTTTCTTTCTTTTCTTTCCTCCACGTGTCTACTTTCGTGCAAGTTACTCTTCTTGCATTATGTTTCTACATGTATAATGCAAGAATATGCTTCTTCTCATCTTTTATTGGAGATTAGTTACAGAGAGATCATTGTTTGCTAAATTAGTTACAAGCTGATGTTTTCAAAAGTGAATGTCGTGCCCTTATTCAGGTACCGCACAAAAATTTACTACAGCATCGAGCAAATTCATCAATTTTCTGGTCCTGCTCACTAGCTTATATTGTGTATTATGGCAAGTACAATACTATTTGTGCCCAAAGATTCTCATGGTTGGTGTAATTGATTGAATGTCACTTGTTTAGATCACACCTATGGCATACAAACTGCTGTAAGCCAGGTGTTGACGTCCAAAATTTTCGCCCGAAAGATCAATATTGTGTATATGTATGTAATTGGAATTTATTTCCTACCAAAAAGATTTTCCACCACAGGTTGCATTTCATGTTTGAACATTTTAGTGGCATTTCATGCACACACCTAAATTAAAAGGGCATATCGTTCAATTTTTGAGTCCAAGGTTACTTTGGTCACTTTTCAAGTCTAGTGGTTCTCTGGTAATTTTATTTAGAAATCACATGTTTAGGCATTTTCAAATTTGCATTGATGGAGAGATTCATATTTAGGCATGTTTATATTGCATAATAGAATACGATTTGCGTCTTGTATCATAAAATTGTTCTTTGAGATAAATGCAGTAAAAGTCTTAAAACTTGTTATGAAAGTGCAAACGAGTCCTAATATTTTAAAAAAGTGCAATCAAGTCCTGAAACTTGTTACAAAAATGCAATATAGTCCTCAAACTTTCAAAAAGTGCAATAAAATACTAAAACTTGTCAAATTACTCTTTAGGATTGCATTTAGGCTAAGCTTCCATAATAACATTGTTTAAGGAAGATTTAATTTCCTTTAATTTAGCATTTTAGGAGAAAATGTTTTTTTATTGCATAATATATAGTTGCCATTTTCTGCATTAGACTTAGGATTGCAAGACATATAGAAAATCGTAGCTGCATTTTCTTTCCATGTTTATAGTCACATCTTAGGAAAATATGAAGGCAGTGCTTTTGCGTCTCACGTCCCATGCGCATATTTATTTTCCCTTTGTGCACTACTGCACATTAGAATTTTTATTTTGTCTGTCCTATCTCTATTTCTCTTTTTTCTTTGACTTTTGCTCTACCTCTTACAGAGCACGGCGGTCATTTTTTATATGTTTTCTTTATTGTTCAAGGAGGTCCTATCCCTAGATAGGGGCGTAATAATAATACCTAGGAAAAATTTTAAATAAAGGCCTAAAGTAAGGTCATTTTTTCAAAAGAGGTCCGAAAATGGCCCTTGTCTCAAATGAGGGTCTAAATTGGCCACTTAAACTCATAAAATAAAGCCATTTTCTCAAAAGAAAGTTTGAAGTAGCCACTTAGACTCATATAATAAAGCCATTTTCTGAAAATAAGGGCTCGCCGTTTGGCCAAATTTTCGCTAGCCAGCGAGCACATGCTCATTCCGGCAAAGGCCAAAGATCTCTTGAACCAGAACTAGCTTCCACGCCACAACCCACGCTACAAAATTGAAGACCCATAAAAAAAAACCACACTAGAATAGCACAATTCCAACTTAACCAAGGGACTTTCGAGACTAGTCAAGGATTCATGTGCCTTTTGAAAAAATTAGATGATATAGTAATGATGTCATGATAATCACCTACTCTTAAATCTCTTTTTGAAAAACTTGAGCCTTTTGAGCCTTTCTTCAAGCCAACGTTACAACCCTTTCCAAAGTTTTTTCTGATTGGGATGGTTCAAGCGGAAATTTGGACATCCAAAGAAGCTACCGCTTGAAGAAGTGGGGGTAAAGTTATCTTATCTCATTTTAAGGTTTCTTGACTTGTAAACTTGGTAGAGATGCTAATCCACAGTTATTTCATTTCTTAGCCGATAATGCTTATCCATTGTTGAAACCATGACCAAACCCACATTACGGTCCTTAAAAGACCTCTTGGATTGCTCAGTGTGTGCTTATACGAATGATCCTCGAAGCCTTCGACATTAGTAATGCGAGGTATATAAAAAATCAGACTATTTCCCACATCAATGGATGGGATCAAACAACCTTTTTGGGAGCATGTGAGAAGCCGTTTTTGATTAAGGAGCTCTTGTTTGGCATATTTAACGACCCCTCTTCATGGATCAAGGTTTTTTTTTGGACAAATATTTGTCTCCTAAGGGAATTTGATTATTAATGGCATTTCCCAAGCCTAATGGCAATTTTGGGATATTGAATGATGCCTAATATTTGCTAGACAATTGAAATCAGCCTGAATTGCTCATATAATCAACACTTCCTCAGTGATGATTTTCTTTTAATAATGTCCTTCATGACATTCGAATGATAATGATCTCGCCCGGTATGCTTTCCCTACTAGGGCACTTGTTATAACATATTCTGTTAGATGTGCAGTGGCCATTTTCGAAATCTTCTTGCTTGATATATTTACAGCCTCAGAATTGCATGGTGAGTTTCGCAGCCTGGAGCACCCCATCAATCTGGCGAGCTTTCGCAGGCCAGAGTCTTTTTCCTTTCACGGTGAGCTTTTGCAGCTCGGGGCACCCCTTCGACCTGGCGAACTTTCACAGCCTAGAGTTTTTTTTCCTTGCATGGTGAGCTTTCGCAGCCCGGAGCACTCCATCAATCTGGCAAGCTTTCGCAGCCCAAAGTCTTTTTCCTTGCACGACGAGTTTTTGCAGCTCGGGGCACCCCTTCGACCTAGCAAACTTTCGCAACCCAGAGTCTTTTTTATTGCACGGTGAGCTTTTGCAGCTCGGAGCACCCTTTCGATTTGGTGAGCTTTCATAGCCTAGACTCTTTCCCCTTGCATGGTGAGTTTTCGCAATCCAGAGTTTCTTTCTTTATGTGGTGAGACTTCATTTAGCTAAAAGCCCATTCTTACACGATATAGCTTCCTTCTCAGTCAAGATTATTCTTACATGGTAAGACTTTATTGAATAAAATGATTCCCCTATTAGGCGGGTATCCGAAAAAATTCCAAGTCAAATCATCTCTCGTGCATCTTTCCATGCCCTCTATGAACAAAATTTAAGTATATCTTATATTTGAAAGGAATCTCTTCGAGCTTCCCTTTAAAGAAAGACAACTGTTGACACCTAAATTTTATCTAATCATTTATGGTTTTGTCGCATAGAAAATTAGGATTTAATTTTTAACTCCTAAACCAAAATATTTTCATTGAAATTGCATGGCATATAGACATTAGGTGCATTTGTATTAATATGGTCTATTAGAACATATTCGTCAAAAAAATTAATTAAATTTGAAAAATTAATTTTTTTTTAAAAAAAGGGAGATTTTCGGGTCGGTTCAACCCAGTTTGAGCGGACTGGGACAACCAATCCATTCTTCTTTTTCTTATTTTCCCACGCGGGCTAGCCCCTTTTCCCCTTGGCTTGGCCCGCGACTGTTCGCCTTCTCCCCCCCAACATCACTGGTATGGGAGAGAGGACGAAGCAGAAACAAAGAGGCAAAAGGGAGCAAAAGCCAAAGGCGTGGGGGCAAGCCAGCGTGATCCTCAGGTCGAGATCAGGCCAGCCACGGTAGTTGGCGGTGGCAGGAAGCCATGCGCGCCTGCCGCACCCCATTCCTTGCGGTAGGTCTCGGCTCGAGCTCTCATCGAGTTTTGTTTTGCTTGATTCAAGGTCGATTTCCTGAGGATTCCAACTCGGAGGTGTGCGAAACAACCGGACGTAATCTGATCTATTGCGTTTGCCCCGTTCGCCGCCGTCGAGTCGGCTAGGGAGTGCCGCAAACGGCTGCCCCTCCTTCCCCTGTTTCTAGTCTATGTCCCCTGTTTTTCGAGCTCACTGGCCGGAGCTCGCGGCCATTTGGTTCGCGCAAGTTCCGGCCTGTGACACCTCGAGCTTGATCTTGTTTGTCTAGGCGTTGTTACGTGTGAATTCCGAATGCGTTTGAGCCTCGATCGAGTCGGAAATCTCTCGTTTTCGCCATGTGCCCTAGCTGTTTGGTGCTTTGCCTAAGTGAAATCCATGCGTCGTTTTCTTTTGCGTATGATGCGTTTCCGAGCCTTGGTGTCTCTCCCTTCCCTCGCGGTGCCTTGGTTGCTAGCTGAGCTTAGTGCGAAAGTTTTGGTGTGTTGCCGACAAATGAGGACGGTCCTCGTTCGTCGATACACGAGTAAGGGCTCGGTTTGGCCAGTCCCCTGCCGGGACTTGGTTGGTATGCGACCATCCAGCCTCTCGTTGGGGCTTGGTTGGCTTAGCTCAGTCTCAGGCTTATGGCTCGGGTGGCGATGGAGGTTCGCGGTTCGAGCCACTGTCTAGGCATGACCATGGGAGGAAGCAGCCAACCAGTTTCTTGCCGGGACCTAGTTGGTTTACGGCTATACAACCCTTCATCAGGGCTTGGACGGCCTTGGTTGGTCGCCGGTCACCACGGCGGTGACCCGGGTGGAGGACGCTCGCCGCCCCTCATCGGGGTGGTGATGCAGACCAAGGCAGTGCGTCAGCTGCAGCTCAGAGGAGTCGGCATTCGGGCCGACCGGCAAAGGCGAAGCAGTGGCCGACATTTGGGTCGCGGGCATTAGGGTTTTGCGCGAGTCGAGTCGGCGGCCACAAACCAGGTCAGTCGAACGGGTCGTAACTGGGTAGGGTTTGGCTCTAGGGTTTCTTTTGAATGGGCCGAAATAAGTTGTGGGCCGGTGTATTTAGGGCTTTGGGGTTTTATTTTCTTGTTGGGCTCTGTGCTTTTTTTTTGTTAAAATTCGGGCTGGGCCCTTTCCCTTTAAAAAAATTTTTTTTTTGCTAGATCGGGCTTAATAAATGAGCCCGGTTCAGTTGAGGACCCAGGCTGGCGCGCCCAGGTCAATCTCGATCCGGGCCAACGCTCCCGGGTCATTCTCAATTCGGGTTGAATGTGGAGGTCCAACCTGGGTCCATATTATATTATTTTAATATTAAAATAAAATCTAAAATTTAAAAAATTCGAAATTCAAAAAATATTATTTGGGCTTTGGAATTGGCTTTTCTTGCCCTATTGTGCGATTAGTGTCTTGTTTGATTGCACGTTACTTGGTTCACACACTTTGAATCGCGCGTTTAATTTAACATTGCGTGGTTGATTATGCATGTTAGGTCCATGTGTTGATTGTTGCTTCCCCTAGATTGATTAGGAATCGAATTTCAAGACTCTCAATTAGTGTAAACACGTTAGGTGGTGATTGAATAAAGTTAGGTACCGAAAGGACACTAGTTGGTCAATTAGTGTAATCAAGTCCCTGTACCCATTGAATCTCTAGTTCGTAGAAGTGAAATAGTTTTCCTATGCTTTACTCGGGTGTCTAATCGACCCACAAAAAACGGATTAGTAGTAACTCATAGATGAAATTGATTTGCACGTTAACAATTTAAACCTTAAGTCGCGAGTTGGTATGGGTTCGGAAGAACCCGAGCTAGGTTTAGATTTGGCAATCCATTAGCCAAACCACTTAGGCGGTGGGGCCGGTTCGGGAGGTCGCGACAATGGGTTTTTGCCACAATTCTAAATTAACAATCTGACACCAGGATAAAAGTCAAAATAAAAGAGCTTAATTGAGGCATCACGGATATTGTCTTCTTATTTCCATAATGAATCTATTTCATATGTACCAAAGAGAATAAATAAAACTTGAAACTTTTATAATCCAAGTAAATTTTCATTGCCACTGCAAGATAGATCGCGAGTGGTCGTAAAAAACGTTAATTCGCTCTCTTCTTTTCCTAGCCCTCCTTCTTCTTCGTCGTCCCTTCTTCTAGCCTTGGTTTCGGACACTTTTATTACTTTGTGGCAAATGCAACCACAATTGATTATATTCTCTTTCTAGAGTGTCGAGCAGTGGTGGATTTGTCTCCTCACAACCTCTCTCGAGCTCGGCTCGCTCACCACCGCACTCTCTCTTCCTTCTCTCTTCCCAAGCCTCTCTTCTTCAATTGTCCTTTCCTTTCTTGTCCAAATGCTGTTCAGGACATGTTCCGTCGCAAGTATGGTCGAAGCTTCACGTTCTTCGGTCCACCGTCGATTCTCTGTCTCCGCCACTTATGCGCTTCTCCAAGTACTGATACCGTGCATTTAAGCATTGTTAGTTGGAAAATGCTGCCCGGCCAATTTCGAATTTTGAAAAATCGGCTAGCAATGCTTTGGTGCATACATATATGGAGAGATATTAAAATAAAAATACATTAGAAAACTCCTGCGTCAAGTCACGTGACAAAATCGTGCTATGTCACATGGCAAACAGAGAGAGGTTAAGGGGACTGCGATGGCCACCCCTGCGGCAAAATTCTTTCCCGCTCTCTACTTCGCTCTCCTTCTCAAATCGTAACCATGATGAGTTGCGACGACGACGACGACGACCCGAAGCTCCCTCACGACGTCGCCGTCGAGGTCCTGAAGCGGTTGCAGGTGAGATCTCTCCTCCGATGCAGGTGCGTTTGCTGGTCATCGCAGAAGAGTTGTGGAATCTGTTCGTCGGAAAGCACAAGGCGGCTCGACGACCCGGTCCGGGCCATCAGTCTCTTTTCGTGGCGACTACTTATGAAGCTCTAGGGTTTGGCTTCGACGCTAGGTTGAATGACTATAAGATTGTAAGGATTCTCTTGTATTTAGATGATGGTCATCGATGCTTTGTGTGGGGACAAAGGCTCGGATCCAGATTTATTCACTCAGTACAGATTTTTGGATAAGTTTGGAGCGTGAGCCTCCTGCTTTTTGCGACGACGAACCCACGGTCTTCTTGAATGGGAATCTGCATTGGATTGCTTTCAAGTTCAATGTTGCGCGGGATGAGGGTAAATACGGATCGATACTCAGGTTCGATGTCACAAGTGAGGTGCTCGATGAAATGGCTCTGCCATAAGAGATTCTTCACTTGGACAATGGCGTTCTAATGGTGAATGTGGCAGTGTTACATGACTCGCTGGCTGTGTTCATTAGTTTCATAAACGCAGTTGTGGATCCTGAACGGCATTCCATTTGTTTGATTTGGATTATGAGGGAGTACAGCGTGCCTGAGTCTTGGACTAAGCTGTATTCTTTTGAGGCTTGTGGACTAGTGTCGGGATTTGATGGCTTTGCGAGGAATGGCGAGCTTTTGATGGAAATGAATGAAGAAAAACGAGTTTCTTGGGATCCAATCACGGGACAATACGCGAATCTTCCGCTACCGACGCATAGCAAGCTGGTGACTGTCGTTGAGAGCCTCGTTTCACTCTAGAGACGATTCGATTGCGGCAATATTTACCGGTACGACAGATTGATTCTGCTTGCAAAAGAGTTGAAAGAGACATCTGAATTTAGAAGAATTTGTCTTATTCATATCCCGCTCCGGCCACGGGCTTCACTTAGAAGAAATTCCTCTCTCCACGTGCGGGGGAAAGGCTTATTCTGGAGTCTGATTGTCTTGGTTTAGTGAGAAGTGTCAACTCCGAAGGGAAAATGCATTGGGAACAGCGTGTTCTGATAAGTGAAGCCCGTGACCTACTTTCCTGCTTTTCTAATATTAAGCTTAATTTTTGTAAAAGGGCTAAAAATAGTGTAGCTGATTGGGTAGCAAAGACCCACAGAAAAAAGGCACTCTCCGAAAATTGGTTGACTCGCCCTCCGCAGGTCCTTAGAGATTTGCTCTGTTTTGAGACCCCAACTGTGGGTTCTATATTTACAAGTTATTAATGAGCAGTTTATATTTCTGACCAAAAAAAAAAAAAAAAAAAATATCCCGCTCCGGCCACAAAATATCGAGCAGCAGGGGTGAGGTGGTGCACATCTGCTACATTTGGTACTTCTTGCTAGCTTTAGAACGGATACATGCGTTTTCACATTTTGAGTTTTTCTTTATAGACTAGGCAAAGTGTGTTCTCTTTATAATGTGCACCCGGAAGAACTCTGCATTTTAGTAGCCCAAATCAAAACCGATAAAAATCCTGAAACTGAAATCTAATCTGATTTTGCCAGGAAAACACCCCCTGAATCGCATGTGCATATGCAAAGTCATGAGCTCTCAAGTTTCCTAAGAAGTGATGGAGAGCGAAGGGATTCGAGGTGGCCGGAGCTAGCATCATCAGCCATCAGAAATCAACGGGGGTTTTGGCTCTTATCCCCCTTTTTCTGTGAAATGTGAGCGTGTTTACGAGCAGAGAGTGAGGGTGAGATGAGGAGGAAATGGACAAACAAAGCATGCAATAGCACAAATGGAGGACTTGGCCGAGTCCATAAAGGGGCTTATTGGAGGAAATACCAATATGTTGGGACGAAGCTAAATAAACGCCTATATACCTATAAATAAAGACAAGTGCATACATAGTACAAATTATATGCTTAAAATGAAATATTCGGTCTGTATACACGGTGTGCTTATAATTATCTAAATAATTTAATGACCAGGATTGTAAAATTCAAATCAAGACGAATATTAAAATTGCTATGGACCGTCCTCCCATAAAAAAGGGTTACCCTCGTGGTCAATTAAATTACGCCTGCTTGGGGTTTGGTCTGGAATATATACGTCAACTCAAACCAAATATTTAAATTTAGAGAAATTTAATGCAACTCCATACTAAAAGAATCACATGTGAACCCCAACAAAAAAGGACCTGCGTTTTTTGGACATTAATTGGGTGAATACCATCTTTTCATCGAAAGGCACCTTGAAAATTTCATACGAAAAAATTACATATGGTTTGATCCAAACCAATGATTCTAATTGAAATACGAATGAAATTTAGTGAATAACTTAATGCGACAAAAATATAAATAAAAATTAGGAGGTTGCAGAAAAAGTTCAATTTCGAAATACACCAAATTGGGACCAAAGACTAAACAAAATGAGTTCAGTTTGTCAAGTCCTTGATTTTTTTTCTCTTTTAACGCCCCTAATTTCGAAAGATGACCGGTATAACTCGTTTAAATTATGTCGGTTAATTTATTAGACAGGATGACATGCTTTCTTATTTCGTTTTGCAAGAAGGGGTCGCTATATTTTGATTTCTGAGTCGATAACTTTATGCAATTGTTCCATTTACTCTCGGCTCTATAATATTTTCCCATCATAATGTTGTATTTCTGAAGTTTGATTTAATGGGTTTTGGCACAAGGCTACCTTTCTTAGCTAGGATAAAAGTCGGAATATGATAATAAAAAAATATTAATTAAGATATCGTAGATATTGTCCCCTTATTTTCATAATTAATCTTAGGGAAAATTTCAATTTAGGGTCCAAAGTGGGGCCATTTTCTCAAAATGGGGTCTCGAGTGGACTTAGTGCCAAATCAATACCCAAAGTCCCCAAAAAGTGTCAAATGAGGGTTTGGGTCGCCGGCCTGCCAAAATACCCGCCGGCCGGCGATCCTGCGACTATTCCGGCAAACGAAACATTGTTTTTATACATTTTTTTCTTTTTTCTGTTTTTTTATTTTCCTTTTCCTCTTTTTTTTTCTCCTTTCCCTCCGTTAGCCATTGCCGGGGTCGGTAGAGGTCGCTGGCCTTAGGCAAAGGCAGCCCTGGCCGGCGAGGATAACCCAGGGCTAGGCGAGGGTCGCCCTCGTCGGCATCGGGCGAGGGCCGCCCTCGCCTGGGCTGGGGGGGGTGAGGGTGACCCTCACCAGATCCGGCGAGGGCTGCCCAAGGCCGGGTGAGGGTCGCCCTCGCCGGCCAGGGCGCCTCTACCTAAGGCTAGCGACCTCTGCCGGCCCCGGCAATGGCCGGCGAAGGGAAAGGAGGAAAAAAAAAGAGGAAAAGGAAAATAAAAAAACAAAAAAAAGAAAAAATACATATAAAAACACTGTTCCATTTACTGGAACAGTCGCGGGATCACCGGCCGGCGGGTATTTTGGCCGGCTGGCGACTCAGACCCTTATTTGATACTTTTTGGGGACTTTAGGTATTAATTTTGGACCTAAGTCCACTTGAGAACCCATTTTGAGAAAATGTCCCCACTTTGGATCTCAAATTGAAATTTTCCCTAAATCTTATTTTCACAGAGAATAAATCAAACTAGAAACTTTTATGGTCGCTAGAGACCGCGAGATAGGCTGCCAGCGTGCCAACGCAAGATAGACTGGGAGCGGTCGCTAAAGACGTTAATTTGCTCTCTTCTTCTTCTCCGTCGCCGTCGCCGCCGCCGCCGTCTTCGTCCCTTCTTCTGGTCTCGGTTTTGGACACTTCCTCTGCTTTTGCGGCGAATGCAACCGCGGCTGATTATATTCTTTTCCTAGAGCGTCGCGCGCGATGGTGGGTTTGTCCCCGCACTGCCTCTCTCGAGCTCGGCTCGCTTGCCACTGCACCCTCTCGCTCTTCTCCAGCCGTCCTCTCCTTTCTTGCCCGAGCGCTGCCTGCGTGCCGTTCCGTCGCAAGCATGGCCGAAGAAGCTTCGCGTTCTTCGGTGGCCGCCGTCGGTTCTCCGTCTCCGCCGCTTCCGGTTCTCCAGGTACTGATGCCGCGTGTCCAAAACCATTGCCGATTGGAAATTCTGTTGGATACGTGCGTGGCCCATTTCGGGTTTTAAAAAATCGGCTTATAGCTTTCATTTACGTGGCAGTTTTGAGGTGTTACTCTGCTTTGGTGCTGAGAAATTGGAAGAATTTGTATTGGCTGAATTTAGTGGTTCTTTACATCCAATTATCCGGGAATTCTTAGAGATTTGGACTAGAAGTGGCATGTAATGTGTAGCTACTTTTCTTCACCAAATTGCAGTAGTATCATTTTTCATGGTTCTTTCTTCGGTCCCCTTTAGCAGCATTTGCTTGTTCTTCTCCCACTCTCCCCTCCACTCGGTAAGTTGCAGTTTAGTGTTCGCGTTTGCTCCTACTCTGACATGGTTTACTGCTGACAATATTTGTAGTTAGACTGAGGTTGTCTCTGAAATTCATATATGATTATCTTTTCAAGGAAATTCCCAACTGAGCAATTTTAGTGAAATCTTTTGATTTCTTGTCGAACCAACCATATATGAAATCATCGATGAATGTGATTTTGGATCCTCTGAAGGAAATGCAGTAACAATTGGCTGCCGCAATTGCCTATTACCTGATCATTGAATGAAAGATTTCAGTTCATCTTAATGGGTTATGAGATGTATAGGGTTGTCTAAGGAATTGGCTAAGACCCAGTTCCTTAGCGATCCATAATCAATTTTTCTTATCAACTAATTTTTAGTTATAAACTGCAATTTTTATGGGTGGGGTGCAAAATGAAATAGGGAAGTAGCAACTTTGAGAAGGAGATAAAGAAATGGTGGGTTTATTGGAATATTATATTACATAGAGGGACTTCTCCAGTCGAACGAGAGCTTCTCCTTGTATTGTTCTCTTTTTGGCTAAAGCAGGGAGGATTGCAGTTGTCTACAGCAGTCTTAGTGCTAAACGAGAATAGTAACACTGTGTTGCTATAACTCTTTATTCATTTGTACCAGAAAAAGAAATTTTTTTTTTTCTAAATGTTTTGATTATACTTCTTTGTCTTTTCATGTATTATAAGCGTGAAATGTGGTTATTGTCAAAGTTTCACTAAAATCTTTTGCAGCAGACCTTTGATTGTTCCTTAAACTATGATTCGAAGCTTTTTCCTGTTTTAATAAAGCTCCTGTAATAAGGCTAGGTTGTTACTGTACCAGTTTGGCTGGCATTAACTTAATAGCTTCAGTGTTATTATTTTAAGTTAGCAAATGGTAATGTCAAGCTAATGATGCAGTCATATTGATATATGAACTTAAAGTTGATGTGATCATTGAATCATTGGCAGGATGGAATAATCACATTGATGCCGTAAAGGAGAAATACGATGTCATTGTAGTAGGAGGAGGACATGCAGGCTGCGAAGCCGCTCTTGCATCTGCGAGGATGGGGGCAAAAACTCTCCTTCTGACGCTGAACATTGATCGCATCGCATGGCAGGTCAGTGCTTTGTCTTCTTTAATTGTTTGGTACTTCAAACTCCGAAAGTTGCCTCATTACATGAAATTCTTTTCTATTAATGCCTACATTTTGCAGTTAAGTTCTGCTCTTCATGCACAAAAGGCCGAAAGGATTTCTAGTTTCTATGCGAACCAATTATAGATATCTCTTTTGTCATGTGCAATTTTGCTAAACTAGAATGGAACTATTTTTGCATCTGTAACCGCCATCCTTGATTGAGATGATATCTACCCCACTTCCTCTTGACTCCATAATAGTTGGCCTTGTAAGGCTTGAATGAGCGGGGAACGAGACTTGAGAGAGAATGCTCAGTTATCAATATTTCTCTGTTTTGGCAAGTGTTTCAATGATTTGTCAAGCATTACATCTAGAGGTTATTCTGATACCAGTTTTTTCCAGCCGTGCAATCCTGCTGTTGGTGGCCCTGCTAAATCCCAATTGGTACATGAAGTGGATGCACTTGGGGGAGATATTGGCAAGGTTGCTGACAGGTTAGTTATAGTCGTTATGCTAGCACACATACATAGTCTCTCTCTCTCTCTCTCTCTCTCTCACACACACACACACACACACACACACACACACACACACAACCAAACTACTACACTTCTCACTGTTGAACAAGTACAAGGAAGGCAATCTTGCGGATGTCAAGTTTCAACAATGAGCATGGTCATTGCCTTGAGTAGCGAGGCTGCATAATTCTGACTACAGCCTCCTTGGGAATAGTTGGCAATGAAAGGGGAAGGATGAAAAAGATAAATCGAGATGTAGTAGGAGAGTCACTTGGAATGTTTGGACAATCTTATGAATTCTACAATTTGTATGGCCGGACATCAAATTAATACTTGTTTATCTTATTTCTTTTCTTCTCTGTAGTGCCTAATCAAGAGTTACTTTCGTGTTCTATACAATCTGCCCTTGTCAAAAATAGTAGACCATCTGTGTTCTATCTTCCTGATTAGCTATTTATTGCATTATCTCAAATTTTTGTGCTTGAGCCTTTTAAGCGAGGTGCTTTGTTCGTATGCAGATTAATTTTGATTGATTTTGAAGCCTTTATCGCTTTGTTCTTTGATGACTTTAACTTTCCATGTTATGCTTTAGGTGCTATTTGCAAAAGCGCGTTCTCAACATGTCTAGAGGTCCTGCAGTTCGTGCATTGCGTGCTCAGACTGATAAAAGGGAATATGCTCTCGAAATGAAAAAGATAGTGGAAAGGCAAGTCCCTTCTTTTCCTCTTCAGGTGTCCAATTACATACTTGATGAAAACGTAATATAGGGTTTTACTACAATTCAGAAGTAGCTTCGTTTCACTCTTTTGAATTACTTGATAGGTTTTACTTGTAATAGGACTTAATCGCTTTGAGAACCCATATTTACATCTTCAATGATTGTCCTTGATTGATGTGTATAGCAATTAGGAGAATTCAGCTGATATTGAGTCTTTTAAAGCCGACTTTGATGAATTGCTGACTCTCAAATGTTTTTTCTTCTTTGCTTTGAAAGTGTTTCTGGACTTAGAATTAAGTTGGGGACAAGTGAAATCTTAATGGGAATTCCTCCATCAGCTGAAGCTGATTTCGTTGGGTTGAGAAAGTTGATATTCTTGCTGTTTGTGTTGGCTGCGAGGTTGGGGTTCTTCGTCTAAAATACTCAGGTTTCCCTTTGGGTGCCTATTAGGAAATAAGGAAGTGTGGAATCATATCTTGAAAAGACTTGAGAAGTGTCTAAGTTGTTGGAAGAGAACTAATCTTTTGAAAGGAAAATTTTGCTTGATTGTGGTTTTATCTTTTTTTCAGATTACATTTTGACTATCCTATTCCTTGGCCTGTAGCATTGGAGAGCTTATGGGCTTGGGTAGCTACATGATGAACATAAGTTTCATTTGGTCAACTGGAAGTCTGGAACACTAATTGCTCTCTTCACGGAATTGGTATCATGGTCTTTGAATGTGTGAATGTGGTTGTTATATAGAAATATAATGGAAACGGATCGCATTCTTGCAGTGGATGGATGAGATTTGAAGAAGGTGATCCTGGCAAAGTTTGATTTTGGCACAACATTTGGTGTCGCTATCTCCCTCTTAAATCTTGCTTCCTTTCTCTCTTTGCATCTTCTATTGATCAGAGAACGCTCTTTTCTCTGATATCTTATATTCACAAACCGGTAATGCCTGGTGGAATTTGTTAAAGATTGTCCCATATTGCTTGTCGATGGAGTTTCGATGGGTGTGCTCCCTCCACTAATAGCTTAAGCTTTTGGGTTGGAAATATTAACCTAATATCAAAACCAAGTTTCCGCCCTAGTTTATTTCTCGTGTGGCTCCCAATTCATCAATCCCATGTGCCTTTATCAATCTGATGTGCACATGAAAGAGGGTTTAAAGTTTATCCCACATCGCTTGTTTATGGGGTTTCAATGGGCCCTATATGCATATTGTCTCCATCCACTGAATAGCTTAAGGTTTTTGGTTGGATTTTGTAACAAAATCCTATTGTTTGTAGGAATTTTCATGACCAAGAGTTTGACACTATCATCTTGTTTTTTTCTTTCTTGTTATAATGGCAATTACATGGTCTGTTGGATGACAAGTCATTGGTTTCTTTCCAAAAGTATGATCTCCTTTGTTATTGTTTAGCCATGATAAGTTTCGTCGCTAGCCCTTTCAATCACTGCTCTCTAAAGCTATTTTGCAGACCAGTAACCTATTTTCAAAAATCTCATTCTTCTACTGAGAGACAGCTTGGAAGTTGGATAAAGTTCTCAGAATGAGATTCTTAGTAAGAGAATTTCCTTTTAATAGACTTGTGCTGCTTTTGTAAAGCATCAGAGAAGTATGTTGTTTACATTTTCCTCCCTTGGAGCGCTACTGCCTGTAACTTCTTCTGATGCATTTGGACAGAACTGCCTTTTTCCATTTTAGTTGCTTGCAAGTGATATGGTCTTCATGCACTAATTTTCCATTCCCATACTTATTTCTTCGAGTCCTTTTCATTTCTTGTTGTTACCATGTTTTTGCTATAAATCCACATAGAAAGAGTATAATCACAATTCATATTACTACAACTCTATACCCAGATACACCACCTCCTTTTTGTCTCCCCGTTCTTCTATGTATCCAATAAAATCTTTACTTAATATACAACTCAAAAAGATCTTTTGTTGTGTATGTGTACATGTGCAATGTGCAATGTGCAATCAGGGGTGACGTGCTTGTCTTCAAAAATTCGAATTGTGAGAACAGCATTGTTGCTCACAATCGAATTGTGAGATCAGCATTGTTGCTCACAAAGTTTTCATTTTGCAAATAGGTAGATATTTCTTCTTACAATTTTTTAAGTACATATACTCGTGGCAACTAATTTGACCATCTAAAGTTAAGATATTTGAGTTTGGTGTAAACATGGTTGTTATTTTTATGGGACATTCTACTTCACTCTTTTGTTCTTCTTATCATTGACTAATTTTATGAATTTTCAGCACTCCAAATCTTTCTATTAGAGAGGCAATGGTGACGGATGTCTTGCTTGGAAAGAACGACAATGTCGAAGGTGTCTGTACATTTTTTGGAATGAATTTTTATGCACCCTCTGTAGTCCTCACCACTGGAACTTTCATGAGTGGTAAAATTTGGGTTGGTAGAACCTGTATGTCTGCGGGAAGAGCTGGTGAGTCAGCTTCACATGGGCTCACCGAGAATTTGCAGCGTCTCGGATTTGAAACTGATAGACTAAAAACTGGAACTCCAGCTCGTGTGGACTCTCGTACTGTAGATTTTTCTGGACTGGAACCCCAGCGTGGAGATGAAGAGGTATTTCATTCATTGTCCTTTGTTGGTTTTAGTAATCAAACAATGTATACTCGCTGCAAGTAACGCACAGTTCTTGTTTTGGCATACAGCTTCAGTGTGGCATACATAATAACAAAAGACTGATGTTAGTCTCTTATTAGTTACTATTCAGCAGCTTTGGGATGTTTTTTAAACTGAGTTGAGTTCATCTCTGAAATTGCAGGCTAATATATAAAATAAGTCATACTGCAATGGTGCGGAGATTTATTCAAAAGAATAACAAAGATCCTTTTCTTCTTTTCCCATGCATTTCTCAGCTTTTGTCTTCTGTTCTCTAATGTTGTACTTTAATGTGGACTAACCACTAACAGATCAGCTGGTTCAGCTTTGACCCTGAATTTCATACTGAAAGAGAACAAATGTGCTGCTATCTTACGCGAACAACAAAGAGCACGCACCAGCTAATCAAAGAGAATTTGCATGAAACCCCTACTTATGGTGGATGGGTTGAAGCTAAAGGACCTAGATATTGCCCTTCAATTGAAGATAAGGTAAGACAAGGTACATCTTGCTGTTCCTTGCCCTCCTTATTGTTTGATAGTTTAATTTTCCTGCCTGCTCTTTGATGGTTAGCCTAGTTGCATAATCGTGGAGTACATTTTTCTCCAAAATAAACCAGACAGTGCACTTCACCAATTTTCTGGCACTTCTGTCTAAGCCTTGGTAACATCTAGCAGGCTAGCTAGCTCCTTTAGTATGTGTATGGTGTGTGTTCTCTTTGAGTTTTGCTTCTGGCAAGTCCATTCTTTTCTTATTGAAAGTGAACTTTGGCTAGAGGCTCGTGCTTTGGATGCCTCTACCTATGCAATTTTCTTCAATAACCAAATATATGAGGCATTTTCTCTGAAAATAGTACTAACCCAGTCGCAGATCAATTTTGTGTGTGATTTGGTGCACATCTTTGGCAAAATAGGAGGTTTTGAAGCAGTTGATTGCTGTTAGATGGACATCTTTCTGGATGCCTTCAAATGTTCAGCATGTCACTCTCTCAGATTCCTTCCTCCTTCAACTTGTTCCTTCTTGCGCCTTTCTGCTACTGATGTGTCCTTTTCTGTCCATGGTGATTTTTTTTCCTCAGAAACTACGGTGATTTATTTTGATGTAATGGGGCCTTGAACTTCTATGCAAACTAGGTGCTATCATTTAATAAGAATATTGTCTTCGACTTATATGCCCACACATTGAGCCAAATTAAGCTGTGTTTGTGTTTGATGTTCACATGCAGAAATGTAACCTTTTTGTTGTGTGATCACTTTCTCATTTTTATGAGCATGACATTTCTGTGTATTAAATGAGTTAATTCCATAGAATTGATGTTGGGCTATCTTCTATGACTACGGTGTAATCTTCTATCATTTTTGAATTATGAAAGCCTAATCCATTTTCCGTTTTTTCCTTCCACGGTTTCCTTTTCCAATTTTCTCTCTTAAGAATCTGTAGGCCTAGACAATGCTTGTAAGCTGGCAAAGTTATATTCTACTGAAGGACTAGCATTTTTTGAAGTGTTGTACAAACTTAGAACTGGTCCAATTGTTAAGGTGGATCCACTTTCTGCTTTTCACCTATCTTCTCTCATGCTTCATTGGTATCTTTATAGGGATTGCTTCCCTTAGTGTGATTCATCTCATGCTTTTTGTGATAGCAAGTTATGAGCAGTAAAGCCTACATGCTATATCAGCCAAAAAAGGCCCCTGTTTGTTCATATTCCGTGGTCTCTCTGTTTTACTCCTACTCTTTTATTAGTTAAGTAATTCTAAACATCCTTTAATTGAATTCTAACATTTCCATGAACCTTCCTTTTAGATTACAAAACATTCAGTAGGCCTCTGATTTCAATGAGTGGAATGTGCGTAGTGTTCGCAATTGGTGGAATATTGACCTAGTGGCATTTCCTATGTGATATTTAGGCATTTTTTTCACAGAATATGCTGTTCTTTTGCAGATTGTTAGATTCAAAGATAAAGAGTCCCATCAAATTTTTCTTGAACCGGAGGGTCGTACTGTGCCAGAGCTCTATGTGCAGGTGGCTTTTTCTTACTATCTTTCTCCATAAAGCAGTGAAATAGATAGGATTGGCTTAGCTCAGAGAATGTGCCTATTCTTTCCTTGGATATCTTTTCCTTGGCTGGCCTTCTTTGAATTTTGGGCAAATGCAAGTGGCTCCACAGTTTTGCTGATTACAATCCTCTCTCTGTCGAGTATGCACTTGTAATCTGCAAAAAACATGGACTTATAGGATCTTTCTTAAGTTATGTTTTGCATGGTACATCCTTGGGCAATCTGCAGATGTTCGAGTACCCCCTTGTGTCACCGTGGCTGTTCTTGATGCACCTTAGAAAGCTTATCCCATCAGATCAGGGTGCATGGGTGATTTTCATGTGGTGATAGGAATTTGTGGGTTGTGGACACCTAAGGGGGCATCATCTAACAATCTAATAGTATCACCAGATGGAGGTGCACAAGGGATATGCATATGCTGTGGCCTCCATCGGTGGAAATCCTTAATGTTAAGCGCACCGCTTCACTCAGAACTGTCTTATTTGATTTATTTATGGTACTGTACTTTATGGCAGTAAATTGCTATCCCTTTTACACACATCAGGAACTTGTGTTATGCTTTAACTTGAGAAGATATGATTGTTTGATTTGACTTGTACCAAGAAAGCTTTGGTTATTTTCAGCCAAAAAACAGACAAGGCTGTACCTTTACCCTTTTAGATAATCAAAGCTGATTATACATATATGGTCTTAAGTGAAATAATAGCTGGACAGAAAGTAATTTGAGTATCTAGTATTCTCAAATCTATTGTCCCTCTCTGCTCCTGTGATTGTTCTACTTGTATCTGTTATTTAAAGAGAACGGCGGTGATGAAGACAAAGACTTTCTCTGACAGGGATTCTCGACTGGTTTACCAGAGCAGCTGCAATTGCCTCTCCTGAGAACTTTACCTGGACTTGAGAATTGTTCAATGCTAAGGCCAGCTTATGCTGTCGAATATGATTACTTACCTGCTCATCAATGTTCTAGGTCTCTGATGACCAAAAATATCCAGGGACTTTTCTTTTCTGGTCAAATAAATGGAACAACGGGCTATGAAGAAGCTGCTGCACAGGTGATTGGCTTTTCAACACTAAATCTTACTCTGAAAATTATGCAATTGTCAAGGTCTATGGTTTAAGTACTTGAATGCTGTGTTTAGCGTTTTTAACTACTTTTGCTATCTGTCTCTAGTCTCGTATTACCTGATATTTGGCTGAAGGCAAAAGGCAATTTTGCTAGTCCTGGATAATATTTAGCTAGACCTTTATAACTTTATCTAGATAAATTTTCAGGGTATCATATCTGGAATCAATGCTGCTAGATATTCAGATGGGAAGCCTCTCATTGTGCTTGAGCGAGAAAGTAGTTATATAGGGACCTTAATCGATGATCTTGTCACCAAAGACCTCAGAGAGCCATATCGAATGCTGACGAGGTATATTATGTTGGTTTGATCAGTTTTTTTCATTTTTTTTTAATTTATCCTATAAATTTTGGTATCAAATGTCACCAGCTAGTCTTTGTTAAATTTAATGGCGTCACAATTACAACTAATATGGAAGTTCTTTAGCAAATATGCAACTTCTCAACGTTCCTTTTTCTGGTTTTTCTCATTGAGCACAGATTTTACCTTCAACGTCGAGTTTCGTTGTCATTGTTTTAGTAACCTGTTGTATGCATAGAATTTTGAAATTCGTTAGCAAGAAGCAAAATTCTTGAAAGGGAATGACTAGGATATGCAATTTCATGCATGTCTAGAAGATAATGTCTTTCTCTTGCACCCAATGCATCACATCTCTGCTTGCGGGATTCTAATTTCGATTAGAGACATATTAAATGTGCAGGATTAAAATGACGATTATTTATTGACGAGTCTGCTCATTACTTAGTGCTGGAAACTTTCCATTCATCCTGCCTATGTAGTCATTTTATAGAGTTACCTTAAATTCCTTGTCCAATTTTTCTGTAGTTCTCACAATAGAGTTGGTAATATGAGTTTCTTGATAGGATCATATCTCCCAATTTTTATTCTTATTTAATTGTCTATGTTTTTCTTCATTCAGCCGTTCGGAACACCGGTTGCTTCTTCGAGCAGATAATGCTGATAGTCGACTCACTCCTTTGGGACGGGAGATTGGGTTAATAGATGATAGACGTTGGAAACTTTACCAAGAGAAGCAAGCTCGAATTTCAGAGGAAAAAGAGCGGCTTAAAAGTGTCAGGGTATCAGGTACATGTTTTTCCCAAGGGCAGTGTCTGTCTGTATCTCAGAATGAACAAAAGAGACTTAAGGATCCCAATACTTTTCCTTTCACATTGGAGCATCTTAATGCTTTGTTTGGGAGGGGGACGAATGAAAAGGTTGAAGAAATTTGGGATGTTTTTTTTTTAATTTTGGGTTCATTTCTCATGAAAAACGCTAATTTTACCCCAATTCCTATATGCCCCCCACACCCTTTCCCAAACAAAGAATAAATTACATGAGAAGGGATATTTTTGCAAATTAACCCATGTAAAAACCCTCTTCTGAAATTGTCCTTTTTGGCAAATGACGGACCTGTTTGGTTCAATGGTAATGCACTATCATTGGCCATTGCATGTTGCATAATTTGTGTTCTGAATGTGACAACTACATGGGAAAACACTAACCTTTGGCCATAGTTTTGCAACCTCCATTATGATGGTTAACTCTTTGACCATGATGGTTGCTTTGCTTGTTTCTCTATGCTATGTACGGAAATTTGGGGAAAATGGAGATGAAGAAAATTTGGGTGGAAAATTTTGAAAAATTTTAAATTCTTGCAAGTAGGGAGAAGAGGGACAATTTAAAGTAGTGGACATTTTCCTCTCCCACCTTGCTTCCAAACATAGCCTAAAGAAGTTAAATATGAATTCAAGCATTGCTTACTTAGACCTGGCTAATTTGCTTAATGAGCATGCATATAGAATGTGCTTTTATGTACAAATTGATGGATGGATTGCATGCATAAAGGCACACATGCGTTTTTTGTGGAGACAATAGGATGGGTCACATAAGACTGAATACCATGTAAGATTGTGATTTTAATCAGGAAGCTGGTATTCTTTAGGGGTGATGGTCTTCATAGTGTGTAACTAGTTTCTTAGTGCTATGTCATATATCACTATTTAGACCTGGCTTCTAGAATCGCAGTATATCCCTGTCTTTACATTTTGAACGTTTACAAGTTCACGAGTTTGTGCATTCATAGTCAAAATGTCAGGATGACTTTGTTTTCCCCTTCTAATTCTTACTTCCCAGGAGGAGACTTGGCAGCTGATGTTACCCGCTTGTCTGCTCAGCCTGTGAAGGATTTTTCAAGTCTCGAGAGTCTTCTCAAGAAGCCACACATACAATACAAAATCCTCGATGTGCATGGTTTTGGCAATAAGAACCTTACCCGAATGGAGAAAGAATGCGTCGAGATTGATGTCAAATATGAAGGATTCATTTTGCGCCAAAAAAGTCAACTCCAGCAGGTGGATAACCCTTGATATCTTGTTTTGGGCTTTAGTTGTTTCAATAGTTTTGGTTTATAATCCATCTTTCCCCCTAAACCTGCTTTGGACCTTGTTAGCACTGAAATTTGCAAATTGATGTGTATTTAATCATGATATGCTCTCTCTCTCTCTCTCTCTCTCTCTCTCTCTCTCTCTC
This sequence comes from Syzygium jambos, assembly GCA_031216235.1. NCBI lineage: Eukaryota > Viridiplantae > Streptophyta > Magnoliopsida > Myrtales > Myrtaceae > Syzygium > Syzygium jambos. Next base: position 7,952,028 of record CM062228.1, read on the forward strand.
TCTCTCATTTGGCTTGCAGATGGTCCATCAACAACATAGACCACTTCCTGACGACTTGGATTACTATGCTATGACTACTTTGTCTCTTGAAGCAAGGGAGAAACTCTCCAAGGTCCAATTTTTTCTACTCTATTATTTCAATTGACATCTTTATGGATTATCAAATGGAGCATATCATTAACATAGTACACTCAGGAGTTTTAGAATTATACCAATTTACCTGGCGATGGAAGAAATGCATGCGCGCAAGAGTATATGCTGTTTAGGTGGGCCAATGGAAACCCATGTGTGCATGCAAGAGCACATTCAGTTTCTAGCTAGATTACAAATCCAATAAAATTGAAGAAGGGAAAATGACATAAAGAGCCCATGAATTTTGATTCGATATGCAATTTGGTCCTTGAACTTTTAATTTGTTCAATGTAGTCCCTAAACTTTAACCTACTGTTCAATGTGGTCCCTAAATTTTCAATTTGTTCAATATGGTCCATGAACTTTTGGTACATGTTCAATATAGTCCCAGAACTTTAATCCACTGTTCAATGTGGTCCTAAACTTTCAATTTGTTCAATGTGGTCTTTAAATTTTTGGTACATGTTCAATATTGTCCCTGAATTTTATAAAAATATTCAATATAGTCATTCCATTAACTTAAGTTTAGGGACTATATTGTATATTTTCATATAGTTCAGGGACTAAATTGAACATGTACTAAAAGTTGAGGGACCACATTGAACAAATTAAAAGCTCAGGGACCACATTGAATATTAGGCTAAAGTTCAGGGACTACATTGAACAAATTAAAAGTTCAGGGACTATTTATGTCATTATCTCATTGAAGAACTATTCAATTAAATTGGATCTGCATTGTGATTTCAAACTAGTAACCCATGCTATTTTGGCTTATTCTCTGTGGAGGTCTCTCCTTTGTCTCTTGACGTGTCCTTCATCTTATGTTTGGTTAGTTGCCAGAGCTGTCTTTGTGCTACATCAATTAGTTATTGCAGTTTATGAGTTACAAATATACCAAATTGCTGTCACATAAAATTTAGGGGAAAGAATATTGACTATCAGTCATGTGATGTGCTCTAAATAAGTACAGTTAAATCAAAATTTGGGAAGAGGAGTGAACAGTTCTTTGGTGGTAGAGTATCGAGTCCGTTCTGGAACTAACCTATAGGAGATTCTCAACTTTTGGGATCCGAAACCTATCATTTCATTCTGTATAAACTCCTAATAACTTGGAACTTTCCGGTTATACTGGTTTCAGGATATTTTATGTCATTTCCAAATTTTTTCAAATGAAAATGATAATTCATCGAACAATGAGTAAATGTTTTTTTGCTTATATCATTCTTATGCTGGCAGGTAAGGCCACAGACTATTGGACAAGCAAGCAGAGTGGGTGGAGTAAGCCCAGCTGATATGACTGCTCTTCTTATCATACTTGAATCTAACCGGAGGAGTGTTCAGGAGCAGAGGAGACAGCAGTTACTGACTTCTGTCAAGGATGAAAACGGGCAGGTCAAGTCTAAAGCTTCTATAGTGTAAGCTATTAGCTTCTGATGATATCGAGGAGCTGCTGCATGTGGACCATGTCTTGATGCAAGGCTGTCTTAAATAAGCTTTGTACCCATCTGCTTTGCCTGGGCACCACTCGAGCCATCAAGAAATTGGGAAACAGATGGATTATGCAATGCTTTTAGTCCTTATATCCTCTCATAACATCAAAAATTTTCTCGGAAGCACAAGATCTGCAACATAGCTGGAAATACTGGGAGCATCTATTATTAGCTGCCCGATACATTGAAATGATGATAAAGTACCATCATGTCACAGCCATTTTGACAACGTTGAGGTGCCTTTTCACTCTCTTGTCCCGTCATCATAGACTTCCCTCATGATCGTAGTAATTTTCAATTAGATGATCGAGGGTTTGTCCATGATTTAGCCCTAGTGTACTGCAATGCTATTATTCTGGCATGGCCAATACAATACGTCCTTTTTTAGGTACCAATTCCTAGTGCTCCAGTGAATTGTTATTGTGATTGCTGTAAACTGATAATTTTTTGATTGAATTTGGAGGAAGATGGAGATAATTTGGTCAAAGTTGCAAGTGCCTGCGCACATTGAGTACTTGTTAGCCCAATAAGAAACTGTTGGAAAATCTTGCTAGTGATTTGGGCTGTTTTAAGAAACTCCAATTTTCCTCCATTGAATGTTTCACCTGTTTTCCCTTCGAATTTCCTCTTCTTTTTATGAGAATACTGTGGCATAACATTAATAGTATATAAACTTGGTGGCTGGTTTTATTGGGGAGAGAATCATCCTTTTCGATTCTTCACCGCCGTATTGTCCTCGACAGAATCACCAGAACCATCATTGTTCATCTTCAACTCTGAGATTCGGCCTCGACGAAACCACCAGACTCATCCTTTTTCATTCTTCGCTCCCATACGAGCTCTCGTGCTCCTCCATTGCTTCATGGTAGCTCTCTCCCCGTCTTCGGACGAACTGCATGGCATCACCCTTTAGGTTAGCTATTGCAGAAACTTTTATTTCACCTCGCGTGTCAGATTTTCCACCACGGCACATTGTTGTTATATGCTTGCGTACATGTTTGATTGTTTGATGATTTGGGGACTGCAAATTTAGGTTGTAGCTTGTTTGCTTTAAGAATGTTTGAATTGAATTGACAATATTTGTAGGAATAGTCTTGATAATAATGAAGTGATTGCTAAGTTCCGCCCAAAGTATATATTGATACTCGTGCGGACGAGTGTGAAAACTATAATAAACCTAAACAAATGCCTACAAACTTATAAAAAAAAACGGACAAATGAACGTAAGTGAATACAAAGAACAAATAAAGGTTAATACCACGAAAAACTTCAAACTGATACAATTGTGACAAATTTACTCTAAATTATTTTTTTATCACTAAAGACCCAAATTAGTATATTTGTAATAATTTTACCTTTCGTTAGTTTCCGTTAAATTTTACCACCAAATTTCTGAGTTAGCTGACACGCGACAATTGACGAGTGTACTAGTGCTAAGTTTTACCCTACGATTATTACATGTGTACCAGTTTGTGATTTTTTGTGATATAAATTCAATTTAATAGAGGGTAAATTTATCACAAATGTACCAGTTTGGGGTTTTTGGTGGTAAAAAAATTAGTTTGGGGTAAATTTGTTATAGTTGTATTAGTTTGGAGTTTTTTGTACTCAAAAAATTAGTTTGGAGTAAATTTGTCATAGGTGTATTAATTTGAGATTTTTCGTGGTGTTAATCTAATAAATAATCTATTTAAAATGAAATATTCAGACTGTACACTATGGCGTGCTTATGTTTATCTAAATGATTTAATGATGGGGATAATAAAAGCAAATCAAAACCACTATTGATTTAGGTTGACAGTTTTATTATCCAATGGACTATTCTTCCTTCATCTCAATTATTTTGACTATCGTCCCATTGAAAAGGTTCACCCTCGTGCTCAATTGGGTTTGGCGTGCTTGTGGTTCCGCATGGACTACATTTCAACTCGAACCAGACACTTTAATTCTGTTCCGACACTATTTAATTAAGATAATGCCCAAACAATGGAATCATAAATAAATGACAAAGTTTAACCACTTTCCAGTGTCATCCTTTAGAAATTCATACAAAAAAATTATATGTGATTTGATTCGAAGCATTGCTTCTAGTTTAAATGCAAATGACTTTTAGCAAATAACCTCTATATATATATATGTATGTATGTGTATGTGTTTTGTATGTAAATATATTAGACAACCTATATTTTTGTATAACTACTGGAGTTTGTCCCAGTAGCCACCCTTCATACTTAGGAAGGAGGAGGTGGAGACTTCGATTCCCCATATTCTCAAGTGGTTGGGGTAAGGGACATGTAGTTTCAGTTGTAGGTTTCGACTCCCACGCCCTACAAAAGGCATGACAAAAGTCTGAGAGTGAGTTGAGAGTAGAGGTGGCAATATGGGTCAGAAACCCATTTATTAACTCATTTTTAGTAGGCCCGAGATGAATAGGGTCTCTTGAAATTTTTAAAACCTGTCAAAAAGGGTTTGCAACATTAAAGCTCAAGTTTTATATTGGTCAAATATGGTCAACATTTAAGTTATTAACTTGTAGCCTTGTAGGTTAATAGCTTAAGTGTCATTTAAAGAAAATTATTTTTATTTTTTATTTTTTAAAAAAATCGAATTTTTTATTTTTTTATTTTTCTTTTCATTTTTTTCATTTTCATTTTTTTCCATTTTTTTTCTTTTTCTTTTTATTTTCCCTCCTTCTTAGGCCGATCACCAGCCGTGCTCAAGCTCGTTCGGTGAGCTTCAAGCTCGCCAGAGGTCGACGAGGCTCGAGCTTGTCGGAATCTAGCGAGCTTGAGCTCGAAGGTCGCCGATCTAGCCGAGCTCACCTGCAACCGGTCTCCGGCCGAAGAAGAAGGAAAAATAAAAGTAAAAAAAATTAAAAAATTAAAAATTAAAAATTAAAAATTAAATTTTTATTTTATTTTTATTTGAAAAAAAAGAAAATAAAGATATATAAAAATATAAAAATTTATTTTTTTAAATTATAAAAATTGTTCACTAATTTTATATTGCATTGAAGCATTTTAGCAATATAAATATTTTAAGAAATATTTTTTTTTTCTAAATTGGATTTTATATTAAAGTTTTTTAAAATACAGGTTGGGTTAGGTATGGGTCGTGTATGGGTTGGGTTGGTTATGGGTAATTAGATTTTCACTACATGAATATAGGTCAAAACTGGTTAAATGAGTCAATATGGGTCAGATCATTTTTCAACCCGACTCAAACTCGACTGGACCCACCCGTTTGATATCCGTAATTGAGAGTTAGAGTTGAACAGATAAAAAAAAACCGTAGTTTTTTAAGATAAACCCGTATAACGTGTTTCTCTCTCTCTCTCTCCCCTTCCTCCATGATTTCAAAAATTGCATTCTTTCTTTGAAACATAGAATATAAGTTGAAATTGAAGATGTTCGACATACTATTCTGAAATAAGAAAAAAGAAAAAGGAGCTATAATTTCATATTTGATGCGATGTGGATTTTTCATATAGTATAATGAAACGTAAAACAAAACAAAGAAAATCAGCCCCCGTCTAGTTCCCCAGGTCTCGAAAACCTACTTGTCCTCCTGCGTCGAGTCACAGGACAAAGATGGTGCTACGACGTGACAAACAGTTGCGATGGCCACGCTGCCGCACCGCAGCAAATTCTCTCCGGCTCTCTACTTCTTCTGCCATGGCAAGTCGGTTGGCAAGTCGATCCTCCGCCGACGAAGACGACCCGAAGCTCCCCGACGACGTCGCCGTCGAGATCCTGAAGCGATTGCCGGCGAAATCTCTCCTCCGATTCAGGAGCGTCTGCCGATCGTGGCGTTCCGCCATCGACGACCCTCGTTTCGTGGCCCTCCACTTGAGCCACTCCGCTCTCGATGCCTCCAATCGGTACGTCGTGAGCGTAGATTGGTGCGATCGCCTGTGCTCTCTGTTCTCCGAGGAGTCTCTCGCCCTCCCTCCCCGGTCGCAAATCGCAATCCCGTTCGTTACTCCTCCCGACTGTTGCATGATCGTCGGTTCGTGCGATGGCCTGATCTGCGTCGCGGAGATTTCCGGCCATGGCTTTGGTCGGACGATGTATTTGTGGAATCTGTTCACCAGGCAGCACAGGGCGGTTCGACCATCCGGTCCGGAGCATCAATTTTCTTTCATGGAGACTCCTCATGAAGCTCTAGGGTTTTGCTTCGACGCTAGGTCGAATGACTATAAGATTGTGAGGATTCTCTATGTTTTAGATGACGATGGCCGATGCATCGGTGGGATGGAGCCTCGGGTCGAGATTTATTCGCTCGGCGCACATTCCTGGAGAAGCTTGGCGTGTGAGGTTCCTGCTCTCTGTCAAGACGACCCGGCGGCCTTCTTGAATGGGAATCTGCACTGGTTTGCTTCCAAGTTCGGTGATCTGGGGGAGGAGGAGGGTGGGTACGGATCAATAGTCTTGTTCGATGTTGCACGTGAGGTGTTTGATGAAATGGCTCTGCCGCCGGAAGAGATTTCTGACGCAGACTCTGACGCTTTGGTGATGTCTCTGGCAGTATTAAGTGACTTGCTGGCTGTGTTCATTAGTTTCATAAACGCAGCTGTGGATCCCGAACTGCATTCCGTTTGTTCTGTTTGGGTTATGAGGGAGTACGGCGTGCCTCAGTCTTGGACTAAGCTGTATACTTTTAAGGCTTGTGGAGTAGTAGCAGGATTTGATGGCTTCGCGAGGAATGGCGAGCTTCTGATGGAACTAGATGGTGGAGAACGAGTTTCTTGGAATCCAATTACAAGCCAATTCACAAATCTTCCGCTGTTGACGGAATATGATCTGGTCACTGTCGTGGAGAGCCTCGTTTCGCCTTAGAGATGATTCGATTGCTGCTACACTGAGTGTTTGCCAGTATGTTTCGAGAGGCAATAGGAGGATTTGTGCACGCATATATCAAGAGGAGGATATCTTTACTGTTGTTAAGTGGTAAGATTGATAGACTGTATATCCACTATCGAAACTATTTGAGACCTAAGGTATCGAATCTATTTGAGACCTAAGGTTGTAAGAGCTGGGCTCATGCATATTCAAGGAGTATTTTCAATCGTTTGAATCGTCCCGGACTCGAAACTCCTAAACTCTCGCTCTCTCTTCAGAGTAACAATTGGGGTGTGCAAGTCAGTGAGTAGGCTGAGCACGCAATTCGATTAAGGAACACAACCGCAAGGCATTTGAACAAAAACAACATAAAAACATGGTAAAGTGATAGCGCATGAGAGTGACACGTTCATAGATAAAAATGAAAACGAAAATTTGAGTTCAGTGGGGGAAATTTAGCTTGCTGCAGTTCGTGCCTTGCGGATGCTAATGAACTACTTTTTGTCATGTCAGCATTGCAGTGTGGTCAGCTGTTCATTTAGGTTGTACTTGACAAGAGTAATCTGTCGTCTCTGTAACGCAAAGAATGCTGTTGATTCAAGTGGAGTCTCGAAATGTATGTATTTGGAAAAACACAAAAACCCAACTGAAACAATTACACCAATCTAAGCTCCAACTCACCCCAAAAAAAAACATTTTCCTTTTAATTGCCCGATGCTTCCCAAGAACACAATCATCTCTCACACCCTGTTAAAGAAAACATCACTGCAAGCAATTGAAATGTTATTTTTGGGCAGAGATCAAGAAAACATTGCCAAGACAGGCTGAGGATTGCTTCGCAATTTCGCTATCCCAAAAAACGGAGCTCTCATTTGTCGACCGTGACTCGAGAGCGTTTCATCCACCATTAGCCAAAAGCAGATCTACAAGGGACCCTATTTAATAGGTGGTGGTACACTTTAAGGGTGATGGATTTCATAGTGTGTAACTAGTTTCTTAGTGCTATGTCATATATCATTATCTAGACCTGGCTTCTAGTATCATAGTGTATCCCTGTCTCTACATTTCGAACGTTTACAAGTTCATGAATTTGTGCATTCATAGTCAAAATGTCAGGATGACTTTGTTTTCCCCTTCTAATTCGTACTTCCCAGGAGGAGACTTGGCAGCTGATGTTACCCGCTTGTCTGCTCAGCCTGTGAAGGATTTTCAAGTCTCGAGAGTCTTCTCAAGAAGCCACACATACAATACAAAGTCCTCGATGTGCATGGTTTTGGCAATAAAAACCTTACCCGAATGGTGAAAGAATGCGTTGAGATTGATGTCAAATATGAAGGATTCATTTTACGCCAAAAAAGTCAACTCCAGCAGGTGGATAACCCTTGATATCTTATTTTTGGGCTTTTGTTGTTTCAATAGTTTTGGTTTAGAATCCATCTTTCCCCCTAAACCTGCTTTGGGCCTTGTTAGCACTGAAATTTGCAAATTGATGTGTATTTAATCATGATATGCTCTCTCTCTCTCTCTCTCTCTCATTTGGCTTGCAGATGGTCCGTCGACAACATAGACCACTTCCTGACGACTTGGATTACTATTCTATGACTACTTCATCTCTTGAAGCAAGGGAGAAACTCTCCAAGGCCCAATTTTTTCTACTTTATCGTTTCAATTGACATTTTTTGGATTATCAAATGGAGCATATCATTACCATAGTACACTCAGGAGGTTTAGAATAATACCAATTTACCTGGTGATGGAAGAAATGCATGCGTGCAAGAGTATATGCTGTTTAGGTGGGCCAATGGAAACCCAGGCGTGCAGGCAAGAGCACATTCAGTTTCTGGCTACATTACTAATCCAATAAAATTGAAGAACTATTCAATTAGACTGGATCTGCTTGGTGATTTCAAACTAGTAACCCGTGCTCTTTTTGGCTTATTCTCTGTGGAGGTCTCTCCTTTGTCTCTTGACATTTCCTTCATCTTATATTTGGTTAGTTGCCAGAGCTGTCTTTGTGCTACATCAATTGGTTACTGCAGTTATGAGTTACATATATACCAAATTGCTGTCACATAAAATTAGGAGAAAGAATATTGACTATCAGTCATGTGACTTACTCTAAATATATACAGTTATATCAAAATTTGGGAAGAGGAGTGAACAGTTCTTGGGTGGTAGAGTATTGAGTCCATTCTTGAGCTAACCTATTAGGAGATTCTCAACTTTTGGGATCCGAAACCTATCATTTCATTTTGTATAAACTCCTAATAACTTGGAACTTTCCGGTTATACTGGTTTCAGGATATTGTATGTCATTTCCAACTTTTTTCAAATGAAAATGATAATTCATCGAACAATGAGTAGATGTTTTTCTCTTATATCATTCTTATGCTGGCAGGTAAGGCCACAGACTATTGGACAAGCAAGCAGAGTGGGTGGAGTAAGCCCAGCTGATATAACTGCTCTTCTTATCATACTCGAATCTAACCGGAGGAGTGCTCAGGAACATAGGAGACAGCAGTTGCTGACTTCTGTCAAGGATGAAAACGGGCAGGTCAAGTCTAAAGCTTCTATAGCGTAAGCTATTAGCTTCTGATGATATCGAGGAGCTGCTGCATGTGGACCATGTCTTGATGCAAGGCTGTCTTAAAATATGCTTTGTACCCATCTGCTTTGCCTGGGCACAACTTGAGCCATCAAAAAATTGAGAAACAGATGGAGCACACAACGCTTTTAGTCCTGATATCCTCTCACGACATCAGAAAGTTTCTCAGAGGCGCAAGAACTGCAACATATCTGGAATGCTGGGAGCATCTATTGTTAGCTGCCCGCATACAAAGTCGCTCCATAATATGCAAAAAAGAAGGTACTTTGAAATGATGATAAAGTACCATCATATATCACAGCAATTTTGACAACGTTGAGGTGCCTCTTCACTCTCTTTTCCCATCATCATAGTCGTCCCTCATGATTGTAATAATTTTCAATTAGATGATTGAGGGTTTGTCCATGACTAAGTCTTAGTGTACTGTGACATTATTATTCTGTCACAGTATCATGTCCTTTTTTAGGTACCAATTCAGAGTGCTCGAGCAAATTGTTATCGTGATTGTTGTGAACTGATAATTTGATCATTCAATTTGGAGGAAGATGGAGATATTTGGTCGAAGTTGCCAATGCCTGCACACATTGAGTACTTGTTAGCCCGATAAGAGACTGTCGGAAAATCTTGCAGGTGATTTGGGCTGTGTAAGGAGCTCCAATTTTCCTCCATTTAATGTTTCACCTGTTATCCCTCAGAATTTCCTTTTCTTTTTATGAGAATACGACGGCATCACATTCAAAGTACACAAACTCGGTAGCTTGTTTTATTGGAGAGAGAATCATCCTTTTTGATTCTTCACCGCCGTATCGTCCTCAACAGGATCACCAGAAGCATCATTTTTCATTCTTCACCTCTGAGATTCGGCCTCGATAAAACCACCAGAATCATCTGGCTTTCCATACCGGCTCTCATGCTCCTCCATTGCTTCATGGTAGCTCTACTTCGGGTCCACTTAGAAAAACAGGGGTATCACCCTTTAGGTTAGTTATTGCAGAAACTTTTATCTCACCTCACGAGTTAGATTTTCCACCACGGCACATTGTCATATGCGTGCGTACATGTTTGATTGTTTGATGATTTGGGGACTGCAAATTTAGGTTATAGCTTGTTTGCTTTAAGAATGTTTGAATTGAATTGACAATATTTGTAGGAATAGTCCTGATAATAATAAAGTGATTGCTAAGTTCCCCCCAAAGTATAAACCTAAACAAATGCCTACATACTTATTAAAATAAATAGACAAATGAACATAAGTGAATATAAAGAACAAATAAGGGTTAACACCAAGAAAAACGCCAAACTGATATATTTATGGCAAAGTTATCCCATACTATTTTTTTGACCACCAAAAACTCTAAATTGGTACTCTGTTATAATTTTACGTTCCGTTAGTTTTCGTTAAATTTTACCGTCAAATTTCTGAGTTGGATGATGCGCGACAGTTGATGGGTGTACCAGTTATGGATTTTACCCTCCATTTGTCACAGGTGTACCAATTTGTGATTTTTTGTGATATTAATTCAATTTAATTGAGGATAAATTTGTCACAAATATACCAGTTTGGGATTTTTGATAGTCAAAAAATTAATGGGGTAAATTTGTCACAGGTGTATTAGTTTAAAGTTTTTTGTGGTAAAAACAATTAGTTTGGAGTAAATTTATCACGGGTATACAACTTTAGAGTTTTTTGTGGTATTAACCCAACATATAATTTGTTTAAAATGAAATATTCGGACAGTACACTATGGTGTGCTTATATTTATCTAAATGATTTAATGACGGGGATAATAAAAGAAAATCAAAACGACTATTGATTTAGGTTGACAGTTTTGTTATCCATTGGACTATTCTTCCTTCATCGCAATTATTTTGACTATCGTCCCATTGAAAAGGTTCAACCTCGTGCTCAATTGGGTTAGGCGTGCTTGTGGTTCCGCATGGACTACATTTCAACTCGAACCAGACACTTTAATTTTGTTCCGGCACTATAATTAACATAATGCACAAACAAAGCGCTAATTTTTTTTTTGAAGTAATCACTTTAGTGCTAGTCGTTGTTAAAAATAGATCACTTCAGTGCTAGTTGTTGTTAAAAAGTGATCATTTCAGTGCCAAGCACGCACAAGCACAAATATGACATTAATGTCGCCTCACTCTCGATTCGTCACCCAGGCTTGTAATTGTTCTTTTTATTTTTCTCTATTAGGTTCATTCATAAAATGAGGTTCAAAATTATTGAATCATAACAAATACATTAAGTGCTTGTCTCTTGTGCAAGTTGTTGGATAGCAAGTTGAGGTTATTATTGTAATTGTACTAGGCTTAGGGTTAAGCCTATAAGTACTTCTCTATCTCAGAAATAAAAAAAAAAATTAACGTGTTCTTTTGCCGTTAACATGGTATCAGAGCATAATTAACACCTAAACCCTAAAAAAATCAACGCTTCTCATCAACAACTAGATGCCAGCCACCGTAGGACTTGCCGGCGACTTCTGTGCATCGTCGCCCAAGCCCAAGGACCTTAGTACGGCGTCGCCCAGGTCTTGGCGACCTTATCTAGCGTCGCCCAGGTCTTGGCAACATCAGCCCAACGTCGCCCAAACTAGGCGATCTTGATTCGTGGTCGATTGATGGAGTGAGGGAGGGGTTTGTTTATCCTTCCTTGTTACCATCCTTCCCTGTTGATTCGTGGTCTTGGTTTGCTTTGTGTCTGTGGGGCTGAGTTGATGATTATTTGAAATTGGACAAGCAGCGGCTTCATGGATTCTAGGCTGTTGAAACTCTTTAAGGCTACGAATTATAAATCTACAATTGCGGTGTGATCCTTTGCCAATGATGATCTGTCATCCAGATACTCTAATTCATGGTTCTAGTGTATCTCTTTCTCATCTGCTCCACAAGGGTTGTTCAGAGTCATCTTCCTTCTGATTGGGGATGTTAAATGATGATCGGTTTCATTTGCTTTGGTATTTACTTGAAGGAATTAATTTTGAAGAATTTGGCTAGGTCTATTTCCAAAACAAAGTTGGCGTGGCTGCTGGGATAGTTGAATATGGTACTGGATTTGATTGAATTTGGAGTTTTTGTGGAGTCAGAAGTGTGAATGTGAATATTATGTCTGCATTTGAAGTAACATTTGTGAATACTCGAAGAAGTGATATAGTAAGTGGTGTATTTTTTTTACTTGATTGCATACAAGTCAAGTTCCTAGTGACTAGTGATTAGAGTTTTGTGGAGATGTCTATTGATTCATCAAGTTCTCCATCTATTGTTTCGAGATTGGTTCTTGCTAGTGCTTCTTCGAGTTATGGATCCTTTGGCCCATATTATAGTATGACGGGTTTACACAATACCTTGATCAAGTTGGACGGTACCAATTATCCTTCCTGGTCATTGGCTCTTTGAACCTTTATTTACTCCAACCGCCAATCAAGATGGCTTGAGGAAGAACCACCTGAAGATTCGGCTCGTCTAGAAGAATGGAAATTCGTTGATGCTACGTTGCGTACTCTTTTGTGTAGAAGTATGGCTGAATCGATTCGCCATCTTTTCATGGATTGTGCAACAGCTCGTCAGGTTTCGATGAAGTGTGCTTTATTATATTCTTGACATAATAACATGAGTCGAGTTTGTGATATGTGGGAAGCTTTATTTGAAGCCAAAATTGGTGATGCTAGTTTGGCAGATCATTATGCTCGTTTTGCATCTTTGTATCAGTGCCTCAATTCTTATTTTCCACTTGCTACCACAGTTACTCAGATGCAGCAACGAGAAGCTGACATGATAACCGTGCTCTTTCTCCATAGCCTTGGTCTAGATCATAGTGCTCTGCGTCAACAGATCACCTCTCAGAGCACTCTTCCTTCCATTGAAGAAGTGCATGTATTCTCGAGCTGCTCGTTACACTTCCAGTCCAAAGACTTCAACAATTTCAGACAGTAGTGCTATGGTAGCTCATGGAGGTCAATGGACTCATGGTAGTACTAGTGGTCGTGGACATTGGAATCCTTAGAGCTCGTATCGTGGTCGTGGTCGTGGTTTTCAAGGCAGAGGTGTCACTCATGGTGCTGGCAATAATATTTCTAGAGGAGGCCATGGAAACCGTTTCTGTACTCATTGTCAACTTTCTGGACATACTATCTATTATTGTTATGATCTTTATCCTTTGCGTCGAGGCCTACATGCCTCTATTGACACTGAACCTTAGACTTCACCTAAACCATCTTCTGGACAAGGTACAGTAAACTTGATTCATGTTGAATATGATGAGTTGACTAGAGCACGACAGAGTACGAGTAGTGTTGTATTTGGTCCTAATACTACTTTGGCACAGCACAATGATCCTACTTGTCTACTATCCAGTACAGCTACTCCTCATCCTTGGGTTATTGATTCAGGTGCCACTCATCATATGACTGGTGATTCTCATCTTCTCACATCCACCTCATCTGTCCCTTCTACCTTAGTCACTTTAGCATATGGTTCTTAGTCCAAAGTCACTAGTACAGGTTGTGTATCATTGAGTTCCTCTATCTCCTTACCTTCCGTTTATCATATTCCACGCTTCCCCTACAATTTATTATCTTTCAGTTCTCTTACTCGTGATCTTGATTGCGATAGTATCTTTTCTTCATCTTTGTGTGTTCTTCAGGATCAGAAAACTGGACACCGAATAGGTGGTGGGCGTGAGGCTGGTGGACTGTATATCCTGGACCCTGATATTATTGTTGCTACTACAACAGTTCAGAATAAAGCCGTGGATGATTTCTATCGATTACATTGTCGCCTTGGTCACCCATCAGTAGACATACTCCGGCGTTTTCCTTTTGTGTCTAGTTCACGTCTTTAATTTAATTGCAAAACTTGTCAGTTGGGTAAACACCATCGTGTGTCTTTTTCTCCTCATTTTTCGAGTCGTGCTTCCCAACCATTTGAGTTAGTTCACTCCAATGTGTGGGGTCCTAGTCGAGAGTCTTCATTTGGTCTTCGTTATTTTGTCACCTTTATTGATGATTCTACTCGTACAACTTGGTTATATTTAATAAAAGATTGCACTGAAGTCTTTCATTCTTTTCGCCAGTTTTATAATGAGGTTTGTAATCAGTATAATTATTCTATTAAGTGTTTGCATACAGATAATACTCGTGAATACTTCTCTTCTTCTACCTTCATTCCATTTCTTGAATCTCATGGTATTTTACATCAGAGTTCTTGTGCTCACACTCCGCAACAAAATGGTGTTGTTGAACGTAAGAAGCACCATTTGTTGGATGTTGCACATTGTCTACTACTTCACACTCATATGCTTAAGTCCTTATGGAGCTATGCACTTCTTACGACCTGTCATCATATTAATTGTCTTATATCATCCGTGTTGAAAGGAGCTATTCCTTATGCTCTTCTTCATCATAATCATCCTCTGCGGTCTGTTCGTCCTCGTATTTTTGGATGTGTCTATTTTTTCCATTCTTTGTCTCCTAGGTTGGACAAATTATCATCTCGCGCTGAAAAATATATATCTGTGGGTTATTCTCGTACCCAAAAAGGGTATGTTTGCTATAGTCCTACTCGTCGTCGGGACTATATTTATGCTAATGTGACTTTCTTTGAGAATCAAGCATATTTTGGGGATGTTCGTCCTCAAGCACCATTAACAATGAATCTTCTGCCGCCTTCAGCACCTATATCTCAACTAGAGCCATCGCCTGTTGTCGCGACCTAAAAAAATCTTGTTTTCGATCTTAGGCTAATGGATTACTAGATCAATTAAATTAACTAACCTAGCTCGAGTTCTCCCAAACTCTACCAAATCGTAACTTAGGTTCAATTGTGAGCATGCAAATATTTTCAATGGGAGTCGCCACTAATCATTTAAGGTAGGTTGATTAGAAACCTAAATAAAATAGCGGGAGTACTATTTTATTTCTACGAACCAGAAATTATAGATTCGGGGACTTGGTTACGCTAGATTCCCTAATGCCCTTTCGGTACCAATTTCAAGAAAAATACTCAATTTGACAATTTTAATAAATTCTGACTTAGAGTTCAAAGGTGCAGAAATTTTTTTTATTTTCACTTATTTAAATGAAAAACTAACATATATGTAATGACGTGCAAAAATTGACATGCGATTAATGCAACCTAACGTTCAAACTATATGTCATGCAATGACGTGACCTATTTCTAATGACGGGCATATTATTTTTTTGTATTTTTTTAATGAAATTCGGAATTAAAAAAAATGCCAATTATCGATTTGTTCATGGACTTGGAAGAAAATCCTCGATATGCGTGACACAGCCCAATCTTTATTCAGGTGGGAGATAGGAAATGGGCGCTCAATCTCCTTCTGGTTTGACTGGTGGCATGGTAGGGGCCCGCTCTACCAACACTTCAGTAATGCGGAGATTTACCAGTCTCACATTCCTCGGGAGACTACAGTCCGGTCTTTCCTCGATGGTTCCTGGCAGCATTCTAGCACTCTTGATTCTATCTTGAGCTGGATGGATGCTCCTCCGACCAATGTGAATACTTCAGAGGATAACTTTATTTGGATTCCCCTACCTTCTAAAACATTTTCTGTTACTAGTGCTTGGAACCATATCCGCAGGAAATGGCTGTCAACACCGTGGCATGCCTTCATTTGGGACCGACATATAGCGCCCCGTCATGCTTTCCTCCTTTGGCTAATAACGCTTAACCGTCTACCTACCCAGGTCTACCTGTTACAATACCACAGGATTGATGAGGATGCTGTATGCGTGTTTTGTGGGTCTATGCCGGACTCAATCAATCACCTATTCTTTGGTTGTACCGCTACTAGTCGTCTGGCGTCTATGTGGGCGACAAAGTGCAATCTCCCCTGGCGGAATCGCCCATGGAATGAACATATTTTGTGGGCAATACAAGTATGTGGAGGTTCCTCCTTCGCTAACTGCATATCTAGATTTTCCTTTGGAGCTTTATGTCACATTATTTGGACTGAAAGGAACAATGCGATTTTCAGAAATGAGAGCATCTTCATCCCGGGCATGCGTAAGCACCTTTTTAAGGTCGTCAGGAACAAGGTTATCTCTACGGGGAGAGTTGAGGACTCATATAGGAACCGTATCTTACAGAGAAAATGGGACCTTCCTCCTTCTATATTTGGTTAGTACTGTTACTGGATATTCCGGTGTCTCCTACAGCGGACGTCGGAGGTTTGGACGTCTCCCTCCTTCCTGCGGGCCTTCTTGGTACGGTCGGCGAATGAGCCTCCGCATGGGGCTCGGTGGGTTGGGCTTTCTGCCGTCCTCCTACGGGCTGACTTGTCTGTTGCTGCTACTACTAAATGGTTCGGGGCATGGGATTGCACACCCATTTTGTGCTGTACTGCTGCTTGCGTTTGGGTGTCTTCGGCTTTCCGTCAGCCTCGACGATATCCTCCGACCCAGATACTCCGACAAACCTCACAAGCCTTCGCTGTGTTGCTGCTGATGCTGGAGACAGGGGCTGACCTCCTCGGGGCTATGTCCAAGTGGTGGTCTTCTCGGCTTACTGTTCAGGGGATCCGTTGTAGCCCTACCTGTGGTGTTGCTGGCCCGTATACTTTCGGTGGCCTGGTCTTTGCTTTGCTGCCTTGCTGTTGCTGTTGGTGACATGGGGTGACTTCTAAGTTTCGGGTTGGGCCGGTTTTTCCTGTCTCCCGGCTTATGTTGTTTTTTCGTCCTTGTTGCCGTTTGGCTTGTTGTATAGTTTCCTGCAGATCCTTTCCTGACCCTATGTGGACATCTCTTGTCCTAATAGGTTCAGGTAGTGGGTTGTGCTTAGATTGTTTCTGGTCTTTGAAAAGTTTTATATATACTCTTACCTTTACCAAAAAAAAAAATTGCCAATTATCTAAACATGCAATTTTAAACTAAAGAAGTTAACCTATTCTAGAGTAATCTTTTGGTATTTTTTTTAATCTAAATTCGAAATTAAAATCAAGTAAAAAAAATATAACTGCTAAATCTTTCGAATTAAGTTTTGATCTGAAGCCTGACAGATCGATCCTAAAATTCGAAGTACCCACTATGGAAATAGCTCTATCTAAAGCCTGATAGATAGATTTATTTTCACGTGTGCGGTTGTGGATTAGGAAATTTTCCTAATCGATCACATCTTGAAAAATTCTCGATATCTTAAATATCTTGGATATATTCAAAAGATTCTGAAAATTCTAAATTCTATATAACATGCAATATATATCCTATAAAGTAAGCAATCAAAGGTAAACAAATTAATCACCCACCAAAGATAAAAATTAGCAACGTTATCCCATCAAATTAATATTTCCGCAAAAATAGAATCAATATCATAATCTTAAGGCTTAAAGATCAAGATAAATTTTCTAACCGCGCAATCTAATAATTCCATCTAAAGATTTATAGATAGAATCAAAAGATCATATCGCGTTGCGGATTAGGAAATAAATCCTGATTGAAATAATGCCTATTGCTCAAATAGGCGAAGTTAGATATCGATAAGCATGGAATAGGCAATAAAATATCCAAATTGATTCGGATGAGATTTTTACCTAAATGCGCAAATAACTTTCCAAATTCGAATCGCCAGTGGATCGGGATTGCGGATTGGGACTAGCGGCCGACAAATCGATAGTGGCCGCGATAGCAATGGCGGGCGTGACAACGATTAGGAGTGGTTCGGCTGGATCGCGGCCAGCAACTTGACTCGGGCTGCTCGCGGTGGTGCGCGCGGTGGGCTTTACAGTGGCGTGGCTCTCGGTTTTCTCATGCACCTCTCACGGCTGGATGCCTATTTCTTTGACCACTGAATGACTCTAAATTGGGTAGGACTTCCTGCAAAACAGAAAATCGTCGCAACTCGGCTTGGCGGTGGCACCCCAAGAATGTAGACTGAGGGACCACAGCAAAGTCGTCAGGAATTCGCTACTTCTTAGATCGCGAACAGAAGGAGAGTGGCAGGAAAGAGCCGCGGTGTGCATGCGGGGAACGAGTACAGCAACGAACTAGAGCTGCTGTGATGGTTCGCTTGGGCTGCTGTGCTCACCGGAAAACCTGCAAAATTTCAACTGAGATCACAAGACCGGCGTTCGCTGCCCATGACAGGCTCTGGATATCGTTGGGCGTGCTGGATCAGGAGTTTGGGCGTGTCCAAGAAGACAGATCCGACGGGTCTCGGGCGGAGCTGTTGGCGCTCGTGGTGCAAGCGGCGTCTCAGGTAGTGGCTGTTGAAAGAATATCGGCGGTGGCACAAGGTTGCAGTCGAATACTTCGTTGAAGCGGACGAAACACCAAGGAAGGAGGGGACCACTTTTCCTTTCTTTCTTTTTTACTCTGTCCCTCTCCCTTCTCTGACTTTTCTTTGTGTTTCTTTGAATGGTCGTGTATCAATTTTTTTCAATGTCTCCACGTGAGAATGTATTTATAGGCAAAGTTTAGGGTTTTGCCTGCAATTACTTCCTATTTTGATTCAAAGAAAATATTGTAATATCTCTGTGATAATATCAATTCATTCAATTTGAATCGTGATAATATTAACAAATCAATATTTTCCAACTCGATATTTTCCAATGAAAATTTTAGCTCTTATAATGTTCATGGGCTCCAATTTCATCAAGTTCAGAGCCGTTCACTCGAGTCCATCCATCGCTGGTCCAATGCAAATGCAACTAACTTATATGAACCTAAACTATATGCTTATGCGATTTTAAATTTTTTTTTAGGGGTTAAAATTTAATCCATAATTTTCTATGCAATTAACCACTAAATGATGAGTCGAAATTTAGGTGTCAACACCTGTTCATTCTAATGATGTTCCACCGAATTCAGGGTCACCAACATCGACTCATCTCTAGGTCTATACACGTGGTCTTCGCCCTATTTGGGGTCATGAATCTCCACCATCGAGCATTTCACCGCCACCACCTCTGGTCCAAGCTTCCAATTCTCTTCCATCGTCTCCTGAAAGTTCTCCTATTGCTCATCGTACTTGATCTCGGTATCCAGGTTGGGCTCGTGCTATGGAGGAAGAGATGGTTGCATTGCATCATAATAAGACTTGGGAGCAGGTTCCATTGCCGGCTGATAAACAATTGGTAGGTTGTCATTGGGTCTTTGTTGTTAAACATCATTCAGATGGTTCAGTTGAGCACTTAAAAGCATGTCTTGTGGCGAAGGGCTACACTCAAACTTATGGCATTGACTATGATGAAACTTTTTCTCCGATAGCCAAAATTCCTTTTGTTCGTACCGTTATTTCCTTGGCTGCTCGATCTCAGTGGACTCTTCATCAACTTGATGTCAAAAATGCATTCCGTCATGGTGATCTTCACGAGGAAGCATATATGGAGCAACCACTTAGGTTTGTTGCTCAGGGAGAGAAGGTGTGCCGGTTGCGCAAAGGTCTTTATGGACTTAAGCAATCTTCTCGTGCTTGGTTTGGCGGCTTTAGTGATGCGGTTATCAATTTTGGCATGCATCGGTGCAGTGTGGATCACTCGGTATTTAGTATGTCATCTTCAAAAGGGTGTGTTATCCTTGTTGTTTATGTTGATGATATCATTGTTACAGGAAGCGATGTTGAAGGCATCAAGCAGTTTCTTCAAAAGGAGTTTAACACTAAGGACCTAGGTCGTCTTCGATATTTTCTTGGCATCGAAGTTGCCTATGCTAATGGCAGCATTACTCTCTCCCAGCGGAAGTATACTCTTGACATTCTTAAAGAGGTTGGCTTACATAATACTAAGCCTGGTGACACACCTATGGATCCAGGAGTGAGGTTTGATAATGAAAATGAAGAACTTCTTCATGATCCAGAGAAGTATCGTCGATTAGTAGGGAAGTTAAATTATCTTACAATTACTCGTCCAGATATTTTATTTGCTATTAGTGTGGTGAGTCAATTTATGAGCTCTTCTCGTACTACTTATTGGCGAGCTGCACTACAAATTGTTCTATATATGAAGGGAGCTCCAGGTCAAGGACTTGTGTTCCATAATCAGGGTCATCTTCATATAGCCGATTATTCTAACCCTGAATCTTTGGAGACAATAGGATATTCTGATGCAGATTGGGCTGGTTATCCTATGGATCGCTGGTCTACTTCGAGATATTGTGTATTTCTTGGTAGTAATCTTGTATCGTGGAAAAGTAAGAAGCAATCTGTCATTTTCCGATCTAGTGTCGAAGTCGAGTATCGTGCTATGGCTAATATTACAAGTGAACTTCAATGGGTTCGCATGTTGTCAATTGAAATTGGACTGCCTATGACCGCATTGTCTACTCTTTTTTGTGATAATCAGTCTGCTATTCATATTGCTAGCAATCCAGTGTTTCATGAGTGAACGAAGTATATAGAGGTGGATTGCCACTTTGTTCGAGAAAAGGTGAATTGTGGAGACATACGATTGGTGCATACGCGTTCTGAAGAACAACTAGCAGACATTTTCACAAAGCCTCTTCGACGTGCATGAGTTGCATATATTTGTCATAAGTTAGGACTTTTTGATATGTACGCTCCAACTTGAGCGGGAGTGTTGGATAGCAAGTTGAGGTTATTATTGTAATTGTACTAGGCTTAAGGTTGAGCCTATAAGTACTTTTCTATCTTAGAAATAAAAAAAATTAACATGTTCTTTTGCCGTTAACACAAGTAAAATTGGGGTGCGAATGCCATGAGAATAGCATTCAGCCTTAAGGAGTGCAGGGCACAAACAAGAGCTCTCCACCCCTCATAGCAAGTCGACCAATGTTCAATGGGTGAAATCCATCCACATCTTTCTCGATAGTGATTGCATTTAGGATACTCTGTTCATTCATATGCTGGCAGAAGAACAATTAGTTGTTAATATTCTAAAAAGAAAAAGAAGATGCCATTTAGTTAATACGGCAGATAGGGCCAAGGGGCTTTATTCCAGAGAGTCCAATGACCGCTTTATAGGAAGTTGGTTTATAACAAGATTCTAAGAAGTATGAAAAATCATATCCACGGACAAAGGTCATCATAACTCCTACATGATGATCAAAATTCACCTTTTTCAACGAATCCTCCTCTCATGAGATTAAAAATTGAACCCAAGAAACTCAATTCGAGAAGTCTACATAATTAATTAGGGAAGAAAGTGCATTTGGATACATACTGAAGACGATGGTAAATGAACAAGAATGCCGTGAGCCGAAGGATCAACATCAAATCCTGAGATAAACTTGAGCACATCTTCTTCTTTTGAATCTGCAGGCAAATGCACTTCGAAGGAGTTAATCCCCACAGACTCACAAGCCTTTTTCTTGTTGTGTACATTTGTAGCAAAATCCTTCCTGTCGACGACAAGAATCACCGCTGACCCTGGTACAACCCCAATCGCCTCCTTCATTCTCAAATGCTTCGGCTGAAGTCTTGTCTCTAATTTGCTTTGCAACGTATTCTCCATCAATCACTTTGGCACAAGCCTCAAGCACCACTGAAGCTTCACAGGCACACTAAACCAATCAACGTCAAATAATTAAGACATGCTTCAAATATGCATCTTCCAAATGCACATAAGACCACCTTTAAAAGAGCTCAAATTGCAGTCCATAACGATGCATAGAACAGAAGCATGAAACAGAAAGCAAACACATCTTACATCCTCAGGGAAACAAAGTTCAATCTATATGTATGCAATATGCATGGAAAGCAAAATTCTTCCAGTCATTCGATACAAGTAAAACTGTGTTGCCTCCGGCCTCATCAACTTAGGCATTTTGTCAAACACGCGGCGGGCGGCCATCCTCAATGCTGCCATCGCGTACCCCTTGACCCCAAAACTCGGCCCCGACAGCATAGCCGTCGCAAGCGTGACATCACTCATCACTGGACCTGGGCTTGACGGAGACGTACCCAATCGAGTGGTCATCGATGTAGATGGAGCGACACCACAGATGGGGATTGGCAATGCTCAACTTCTCCAAAACCGTCTAAGACCCTCCATTCTCCACTTCCGCAGACGCCTCCAGCCTCACCAACTCAGGCATTTTTTCAAACACACTGTGGGTGGCCATCCTCAGTGCCGCCGTCGCGAACCCCTGCCCCCAGCACTCAGCCCCGACAGCGTAGCCGATGCAGGTGCGGCAACACTCGTCGCCAGACCCGGGCTTGACGGAGACGTACCCAATTGAGTGGTCGCCAATGCAGACGGAGTGATGCCACGAGCGGGGAATGGGGACGGCTCGGAGATATAATTCGGCAGCCTTGTAGGGAGTGTCACGACCTAACCTTCCGCGATTCACCACTTAGGGGTTCGGCTAATGGATTATTAAGCCTAGACTTGACTCGGGCTTTCCCAAACCCTTACCAATTCGCGACTTAAAGTTTAAGTTTTTAACATGCAAATCATTTCAATCAGGAGTCGCCACTAATCTATTTTTTGGTGGGTCGATTATAAACCCAAGTAAAGTATCAGGAGAATTACTTTACTCTTATGAACCAGAGATTATGAATTCAAGCACTTGGTTACATTAAATTACTCTAATGCCCTTTTGATACCTTTTCTCTTTTATTTTTATATCAAAAAATATTTACAAGCGGTTTGGATTAATTTTAAACCTATCCACTACATGTGAGGTAATCATGAGGATGCGTCATCAATAATATAACACTCAATAATGCAGAGCAACAAATAAATTGCAAGATAGAGACTTACCTCAAAGCAACAAAATCATCTACAATGTTAGTTAGAAAATCATATTGATAATCATAATATGATTTTTAATTAACATGCAATTTCACTCAAATCTTTTTTAGGATTTTCTCTGATTTAACAAAAACTATACTTTATGCAATGCATTCTATGTCCAGTATGAAATGTGACATACGATTTATTTAAATATCCTAATTCTAACAACAATTAAATGCACTATCTTTAATGTGGCATGCAAATGAACTTATACGTGAGATTTCTAATGATGAAAATTAATTAATATGCAACTACTCTAATATGACATGCACGTGGTATTTTTTGTAATTTTCTATGAAATTTGAAATTAATTAAATTCTCTAATTTAAACATGCAATCTATCTTTAAAATCATCTACTTCAATAGTATCTAATCTTTTTGGATTTTTTTAGAAAAAAACAATATTCAATTCAAATCAAACAAAGATGGAAAGAAATAGCAATCAAACGACACTATATCACAAAATATTGCCGATATCCATTTAAATTTAGAAACGATAGATTGATGAATCGTATCCCGGGCATGAGATTGAATTGGCCAATTTTTCCACACAATCGAAAAATCGTATCTCGGGCGGGAGATCATATTGGCAACCATAGCGCGTTATGAAATTAGGAAATAATTCCTAATTTAAGGGTACTTGGGAGTTTTCGTGGTTATGGTAATATCACTCAAAGTTTTAAATAAGATTGCAATTTCACATATTGGGCAACAAAATATATGAAAATCGAATAATGAAAATTCTTACCTAATCTGCGATATTGCTCGAATATTGTTTCCAAATTTGGACGGACGACGGATCTAGATTGCGAATTGCGGGACTCGATGGATGGTGGCTTGTGGTGTGACTCAACCAAGGATGGTTTGACGGTGGGAGGGTCACAGGACTCGTGGCTGGCCAAAGAGCGACATCGAGTAGGCACCAGGGAAAACAGCTTTTCAGTTACCGGAAAACCTCATCCCCCACCCCAAGATCGCTGTTGGTGGATGTCGTTGGACCTGGTCTGGAGCACCGGTAGTGTTGAGCAGCGGCCGCATGACTCAAGAGAGTGAGATGGAGGCGTGACAAGTGAAGGTGTGGAAGTCGGGCGCCATGAGACACGATCGGCCACCGAGGAGTGACTGACTTCTCTTGATGTACTCTTTGTACTGTGGACCCTTTGTCGTCAACGGTGTCCCTGTTGCTCCAATGGTTCTTGTCATGTTGTGCAAAAGTGGCAGCCTCTTCGTGGGTGATGGATATTGAAGTGGTTAGTGGATGATGATGGTGAAGGTGTGAAGACCAGAAGAAAATTTCTGCAATCCCCTCTTTCTTTCAACTGTGGCCGAGTATTCTTAATTGTGTGGCCTCCCTCCTGTCAATGTGCCGGCTCTCTTTTATAGGTGAGAGAGTCTGGGATATCCAAGAAAGAAAGCAAATCATATTTCCTCTCTTGGATGCTCAAAAGATACCATGTTTTTGTCCTTTCTTCATTTGCTTTGCTTTTTGCCTTATTGTCGCGACATAAAATTTCTCAAGCTAATGGATTATTAAGACTAAGCTTAACTCGGACCCTCCCAAGCCCTACCAATTCGCAACTTAGGATTTAAGTTCTTAACGTGCAAATGTTTTCATGCTTGGAGTCGCCACTAATCTATTTGTGGTATGTTGATTAGAAACCTAAATAAAACATAGGGATATATGTTTTATTCCTACGAACTAGAGATTCTAAGCTCGGGGACTTGGTTACGCTAGATCTAGTCTAACGCCCTTTCGGTATCTTTTCTTTTCAAAAAAAAATGTTTTGGCAGATAGTTTGGATTCATTTTAACTTAGTCACTAGCATGTGAGGTGATCATGCAGGTGCGCAAACCAACAAAGTAACACCCAATAATCAAAATATTAAATAAATTGCAAGATTGGGAGAATTACTTACCTCGAAGCAACGTAAGCATATGCATTATTAGCTAGAAAATCACATCAATAATCATAATATAATTTCTAATTAACAATCAATTTACTCAATATTTTTTAGGATTTTCACTTATTTAAATGAAAGCTAACTTATATGTAATGACGTGCAAAAATTAACATGCGATTAATGCAGCCTAACATGCAAACTATATGTCATGCGACGACGTGACCTAATTCTAATGACGGACAAATGATTTATTTTTGGTATTTTCAAATGAAATTCGGAATTAAAAATTACTCAAATTAACATACAATCTATCCTAGAGAAAATGATTTGATCTATCCTAAAGTGATTCTTTTTTTTGGGATTTTTATTAAAATTCGAAATTATTAAATATCCTAAATAATCCACTAAGATTAAAAAAATCTCTAATTTAAACTAGGAAATATGCTACCCTAAATCCCAATTTAAATCAAATAATTATTTTATTCTTTTGGATATATTTGAGATTCCCTAATTATGCAAAATTTCTAATTTAAATCCTAATTAACATATTTTTTGATTTTTTTTATTTAAAAGGAAAACAATTAAACAAAGATAACAACCACGTTCAAACAATCCACGCAATCCGCAAGTTCTTATCAAATTCAAATTAGGCAAAAAAATCAAACTAACGGTCATATCTATAGGGTTATAGATATCGACGGAAATTTGGAAAGCAAATAAAATCTATTATCGTATCTAAGTGATTATAGATAAGATAACGATTTTCCGTATCACCGCGTATCGTACTTTAGGGATAAGGTCGGATAGTCGTCCAGATACGTTGCCAAATTAGGAAAAATTCCAAATTTTGGACATTCTAGAACATTGCGGATAAAGGAAACAATATCCTAAAAATTTTCTAGCAATCCATAGAATATTCACCAAAATATTTGAAATATCGAGAAACTAGGAAACCAAATATTCCGAAAGTATCGAATAACGTTTTTACCTAACTTCGGGATATTTCTAAATTTGAACTCGCGGATCGGGATTGCGGATCGGGATGACCAACGGCGGGTAGACCGCGGCGATGATGAGCAAGAACCGCTGCTGATGCTCGGTGATGGCCTCTCAGTCAAGGAAGGACCAACGGGTCTGGCTCTCGGTGGTGATTCGGTTCGTGGCGTGGGGATTGTCGCAGCAAGGTTTGGGGCACGTCAAGAATGCACTTTCACTGAAACACCTTGACCACCGCTTGGACTCTTCTGATGATGTCACGTGGATGTGGAAGCGCAGGCCCTCATGAGAAGAAGCAGCTCCTTGTGCGGGTGATATCAGGAATGTCAGGGCACTTGTAACAGCGTCGTCGAAGAAAGTAGCAGTAGCAGGGGCAGTAGCGATCGTCGTGGGCTGGCTCAGTTGATCCGGGGAAGAAGCAACACAGGACGGGGGCAAACCTTTCGCTGCCGAAGGTCTGGCCGCAAGGGAGGTGGTGGCGCGCCGCGATCGTAAGGCGGCACGACGGTGAGGTAGATGCGTGCGTGACCGACTCTCTCTCTCTTGCTCCTTGCTCTCGCTCACGTGTGTCTCTCGTACTCTCAAAGTTGTGTTTAGGAAAAAATTAGAGCCCCCCCTTCATTGAAGGGTATAATCACATATTTATATTGCAACCCTAGGTTAATTGACCGGACTTCCTAGTCCTAATGGGCTTAGACTTAGGCTTTTATCCCTTAATTTTATTTTAATTCCAAATGGGCTAAATTAATTCGGGCTAATTTAAGCTCAAATTAAAATAACCAAAGCCTTTCAAACTTGTGAATTTTGGCCCCCAATCCCTTGAGTGATCTGAGTACCCGAGCTCGATTTACGCGATGAATTTTCAGCTTTCTCGCCACCGCCGGTCCGATGCGGAATGCAATTAACCTATATGAACCTAAACTATATGCTATGCAATTTTAATATTTTTGTTTAGGGCTTAAAATTTAATCCCTAATTTTCTATGCAAATTATTATTAAATGGTCGATCGAAATTTAGGTGTCAACAGCTGCTCCTTTTTGAAGGTGAGCTCGAGGAGGTTTCATTCAAAAACTAAATGATGCCTAAATTTTGACCATGAAATGAATGTTATTTTTGGTGAGAATATGAGTCCCATTTTGAAATGCAATAAGAAATGATGCATGCGAATAATAAAAACATACCTGAAGTTACTTACCTTGTAAGAGTAGTTAAGTAGATTGAAAGGTACGTGATAATCCTGATGAAACTGTCAAGCATTTGGATTTTACCTCACAAACTTGATAGAATCGAAGATTTTCGATAAGACTCCAGTCACTTGGATTTCACCTCAGGAGTTCTGAAAAGGGACATTGTGAGATATCTGAATTTCTCTTCGGATACTCGGATGAGACACTTGGATTTCTCCTCAGACACTCGGTTGAGAAATATTGTGAGATATCCGGATTTCTCCTCGGATACTCAGGCGAGATATCTGGATTTCTCCTCGGATACTTGGATGAGACACCTGGATTTCTCCTCAGGCTCTTAGATGAAAAATATGATGAGATATTCGGATTTCTCCTCGGATACTCGAATGAGATACCTGGATTTCTCCTCAGGCACTCGAATGAGAAATATGATGAGATATCCGGATTTCTCCTCGGATACTCGAATGAGATACCTGAATTTCTCCTCAGGCACTCGGATGAGAAATATGTAGATGTCTGGACGTTGTCGAAGACGCCGAATAAGTATTGATATCTCTGACTCTTGGCAACATGTCTCCTGCTTAATGCAATTATAGACAACATGTAATATGCATTCATAGACAATCAAGAACACATATATTCATGCATTATAAATTCAACTGGTTTTAATGCATGACGATTTTGTTAAATAAGCATCACTAAATTTCGCTGGGGAAAATCATGACAAGACAATCTGAACTCATAAATGGATGTCTTGAAAATGTTAAATGAGGGACTTCCAATCTGAAAGGGCTTTCACTCACTTTCATCGAAAGAGGCTAATTTATGAGAATCACTCCATCTCACCATCATTATGTCGACAAGGGTTCGAGTATTCTCGCAAGCGATACGACCTTACCAATCTGAGAGGTCTTTGCTAGGACCGTAACGTGGGCTTGATCAATGGCTTAGCAAAAGGGGACTCTTCGAGTCGAGGCTATTAAAAGAAAATACTCCGCAATCATCTCCGGGTTTACAAGTTAAGAACCCTGTAAAATGAGATAAAAATGGACTTACTCGCACTTCTTCGGGCTAAGCTTATAAACATCCAAATCCTACGTTAGTTTAAGTGCCATAATCTGAAGAGACTTTGTAAGGGACGTAACGTAGGCTAGGCTCATAGGTTAAGAAATGAATAGATCATTAGGCTCAAAATGTGTATAATTGAGGCGAATAAGTTGGTGATCATCTTGGTATTATCACTAGTCTTTTTCTTCATCCTCAGGCATTGTCATTTCAGTAAATGCTTTATTGGGCTTGAATTCTCCACTTGATTCCTTTGAGACTTGTAAGACCACTGCTCCATTGGGATTCATGACTTTGACATGTTGTATCTTGACATTTTTTTTCTAAAGTTCTTTTTTTTTTTTACTTTCTTTTCTCTTTTTTTTCTTTTTTTCTTTTTTTTGGGGCATTGGCCTTGCTTTTACGAGGCACATTGCTTTTTCGTGCCCCCTAGTTCTTCTTTTTTTTTTGACTTTTGACACACACTGTCTACAATGCACATATTGGCCAGCCACATTTTGGCTTGTTTTAACCGAATGACTAACATTTGGATTTTCAGGGTCTTCGTCTTCTATCGGCGTTCCAAATATGCTGCGTAGACAGTGATGGCTTTTACCTTGCCCCAGTGTGGAGGATGATCACCAACTGGGTTTAAAAAACGAATTTGCAGGCTCAATTGGGCTTAGCAAAGGATAAAGTGTGTATAGGATAGAAAAAGAAATGCTCTTCGTCATCCTAAGGCACTTGAACTTCATGTGAATTCTTCTGAAAAAGCAACACTCGAAGATTGATGCAAGTGAGAGCAAGAAAATCTTTGTTCATTTTTCACCTTATAATGTGACTTATCTCTAGTTTGCCCCGATGTGGGGTGGTTCTTGACAGAGGTAATTTGAAAGGATTTCTCCAAGCATTTAGGCTCAAAGTGGCGAAACAATGGATAACCTATGGTGTTTGGGATAGAGAAATGAATTGCCTTTCGTCACTTCGGTTACCGTACATTTTGCGAGATAACTCTTTAGCTTGCAAACATGGAATTTTTCCACTCAACTCACTGGGGATTAGTGTATGGGACTATATATAGGATATGGCTTGCCTTTCATCATTCCCGATGTACCTCATTCAACACATTCAATTCATTTCACATGAGTTATCAGATTGTCCAAATAGATTTTCCTTTTGAAGACGATGACACAGACTGACAAAATAACCATGCAGCATTTAAAGCCAAAGCACACATTTTAACTTGACATTGATTGAAATCATTTATTCATCAGTGAAATGTTTGCAATTCAGAATATAAAACCAAACACTTGAAAAATTTTGCTTCAAAATGTTAGATTTTATCAAGGATAATACATCTTCACAGCATCAGAATTAACGGGAGTGGAGAACTCACGACCATCCATTTCTGCGAGAATTAAGGCACCTCCGGGAAGAACCTTTTTAACCACATATGGACCAATGTAGTTTGGGGCAAACTTACCCCCAGGAACAGGAAAGACTGGCAGTACCTTCCTTAGGACTAGATCGTTTACCTCAAAGTGTCTTGGATGTACCTTTTGGTTGAAGGATCTAGCTATCCTCTGCTAATAGGTTTGACCATGGCAAATGGCTTTCAATCGTTTCTCATCGATTAGGTTCAACTGCTCATGCCTTTGTCACATCCATTCTGCCTCAGACAACTCCACTTGAGACAAGACTCGCAGGGAAGGGATCTTTACTTCGACGGGCAGGACTGCTTCCATGCCATACACCAAGGAAAAATGTGTTGCCCCAACAGAGGTTCGGATGGAAGTCCGATACGCCATTAGTGCAAATGGTAACCTTTCATGCCAGTCATGATAGTTTTCAGCCGTTTTGGCCAGGATCTTCTTGATGTTCTTGTTAGCGGCTTCAACTGCTCCATTCATCTGTGAACGATAGGGAGATGAATTCAAGTGCTGGATCTTGAACTCATTGAATAACTGATCTATGAACTTGTTGTTCAAATTTGTCCCATTATCGGTGATAATAGCTTCGGGGACACCATAGCGAGCGACTATGTCTCGCCTGATGAATCTTACAACATTCCTTGCAGTGACATTTGCATAAGATGCTGCCTCAATCCACTTGGAGAAATAATCAATGGCGACCAAGATAAATCGGTGTCCATTCGATGCCTTGGGATTAATCGGGCCAATCATATCGATGCCCCACATTGAAAAAGGTCATGGCTCGGACAACTGATGTAATTCTGTCGGGGGAACATTTATTTTATCCTCGTGAACCTGACAGCAATAACATTTTCGAACATGTTGGATGCAGTCACTTTCAAGACTGAGCCAATAATAACCCAACCTCATAATCTTCTTTGCTAACATGTGACCATTCATGTGTGGACCATATATTTCCTCGTGTACTTCTTGCATGATTCCGGTAGCTTCAGCCGCATCCACACACCTCAGTAGGATCGAATTATAGGATCTTTTGTATAGCTTTTCACCACTGACAAAGAATTTTGAAGCCATTTTCATTATGTACTTTCTATCGGTCGAGGTACTTCCCTTAGGAAATTCTTGTCTCTGGATGTAACTCATGATATCGTAATACCATGACTTTTTGTCAGGTTCTTCGGTCACAACCATACAATAGGCCAATTTTGTTAGGACTTCAATTTTCAAGGGTTCTACCTCTATTCCACCAGTCACTTGTAGTATGGATGATAATGTAGCTAGCGCATCAACAAACTGATTATGAGATCTCGACAAGTACTCAAAGGAGATGTCTTCGAATTCCTCCATGATTTCTTCGAGGTATTCATGGTACGGCACCAGTTTGGTGTCTCTCGTCTTCCACTCTCCTACAGTTTGGAGAATAATTAGAGCGGAATCACCAAACACTTTCAACTTGTTTATCCCCATTTCTACTGCGGCTTGGAGTCCGAGGATGCAGGCTTCGTACTCGGCTATATTATTGGTACAGGGGAACACCAACTTTGCCGCTACCAGATAATGTTGCCCATATGGGGATATTAAAACTGCCCCAATGCCAGAACCAACCAAGTTTATGGCTCCATCGAAAAACATGGTCCATGTGTCTTCCTTTATTACCAAAATGCGATCTTCTGGAGAATATCTATCGTCATTAGGGATTCTAGGATTTTCGGCTAACACATCGGCAATTACTTGACCTTTAACTGACTTCTGTGACATCGTCTGGATATCAAACTCTGAAATTAAAATCTGCCACTTGGCTAACTTCCCTACCAAAGCCGGTTGATCAAGTAAATACTTGATGGGATCGTTCTCAGTCCCAAGCAAAGTCTGGTGATGCAATGTATATTGTCGCAGCCTATGGAGCACCCACACTAGTGCAGCACAAGTCTTCTCGGCTTCTGGATAATTCAACTCCGAGATTGTGAACTTCTTACTTAAGTAATAGATGGCTCGCTCTTTTCCATCTTCAGGCCGTTTTTGGGCTAGCATCGACCCAGAGACTCGCTATGAATTGTAAGGTAAAGGATCAAGGGCTGCCTCGACATTAGTGGGACTAGCACTGGTGGTTTCATCAAGTACTGCTTTAGTTCGTTAAATGCTTCTCGACAATTATCGTCCCATTTCACTTGAGCATTCTTCTTTAGAAGTTTGAAGAATGGTTTAGCAGTTTCAGAGAGTTGGGAAATAAAGCAGGCTATGTAGTTCAATCTACCTAGGAGGCTTCGTACTTCTTTTACGGTCGATGGGGGTTGTAACTCACATATAGCCTTCACTTTAGAGGGATTGACTTTAATGTCTTTACTGCTTACTATAAACCCGAGTAATTTGCCAGAGGTTGCTCCGAATATGCACTTCGCTGGATTGAGACGGAGCTTAAACTCACGAAGTCTCTCAAATAATTTCTTCAAGGTATCGACGTGACTCTTCCCAGGTCGAGACTTGGCGATCATGTCATCGACATAGACTTCGATCTCCTTATACATCATGTCATGGAAAAACGTCACCATTGCCCGTTGATATATTGCCCCAGCATTTTTAAGGCCGAAGGGCATGACTTTGTAATGGAATGTCCCCCAAGGGGTAATGAATGCTGCTTTTTCCTTATCGCCGTCTTTCATCTTTATCTGATTATAACCCGAGAAACCATCCATGAAGGAAAATAGCTTGAATCCAGCAGTACTATCTACCATAACGTCTATGTGTGGTAATGGGAAGTCATCTTTAGGACTGGCCTTGTTCAGGTCGCGATAATCAATGCAAACCCAAACTCGGCCATCCTTCTTCATGACTGGCACGATGTTGGCCACCCAGCTAGGATATTGGGTGACTTCGATGAATCCCACTTTCAAGAGCTTCATGACTTCCTCCTCTATTTTCTTCGAAAGCTCAGGCTTGGTTCTCCGTAGCCTCTGCTTCTTGGGCGGCACGCCCGGATTAGTAGGCAGACCGTGTTCCACAATAGAAGGATCTAAACCTAGCATATCGGCGTACGACTAGGCAAAGATATCCTAATAATCCTTGAGCAGTTGCACTAGGCGCTTCGCTTCACTTTCGGAAAGGGTTGCCCCTATCTTCACCTCTTTAGGCTCCCCTGAATCACTTAGGTCAATGGTGATAGTTTGATCTGCCGTCAGGACTTTAGGTCTTCCATGAAGCTCTAGATCGCGCTGAAGGTCCGATGAATCTTCGAGTTCGTCAGTGTCCTCGAGATTAGGTTCGACAGCACATAATTCATTAGATTGGACCGTTTTCATACCCTCATGTGTCACATGATTGCCCCTGAAACATAAAGTAAGGGATTCAGAAGGACAAACAGGGCTAAACATTGCATTTATTTTTTATTTTTTTTTGTGATTTTTTTTTCTGAAATTCTTTTCATAAAAGTTTTAACACGAGGGAACATGAAGAAGCCCAGGACTCAGAATTCTCCTTGGACTATATTTTTCTTTTATCGGTTGGATATCATCACCGGGCTGGTTTGATGTACCTCAACATGCCCTCAAAAATAATAAAAAAAAACTTATAATTTCATTGATTATCACCAAATGAATTACATTTATTGGAATGGAAATCGTAATAATCAAGTCCTAAAAATGAAAATTCCTAAAAAGCAGCTCCCGAGACGGGGCAAGTCCTAAAAAGCAGTCAAATTCCCACGTAGGGGAGTGTGCGAAAAAAGTAAAAGTGTTACTCTTGCGGGTCAGTGCCCATTCCCTTCAACGGTCCTTTCTCGATAACTCCAATAAAAAAATCATCGAACAGGGTAGTGATTCCATCCATTGCATCATCAGAATCTTCTGTCTTTAGAGGTGTTGGATCATCCATACCTCCCCATCCATCTGGGACAATGTCACAGGGGTCAACATAGAAGCTCGGGGGCGCCGAGTATTTCACATAATAATCGAACTTGTCGCTAGGTGCCCCAAAGTGTCGATCACCTCCTTCTCTTCATGCATCATTCTTGTAAGGCCTGGGAATGTGGTGCGGATGTGTGGAAGCAACCTACTGTTGACACCTAATTTTTAGCCGACACGTCATTAAAAATAGAAAATTCGAGATTATGGTTTCCGATCGCGACAGAGCCTGTTTCTTGAACAAAAAGTATCGTTTTTTAATTCTGTCTGTTGGCCTAGCTTTTGTAAACAATTTTCTATTCATTTCATGCAAAAACCCGAAAAGTCAAATGGTTGACTTTTCGGGTTGACTTTTTGGTCAACCCCAGGTCAAATTGGGGCTTTTCGCATAAAAAGATTCCTTTCAAGTCCAATTTCACTTTAGAAGTGGAAATTTCAGAAAAATTCAAAGATTTGATCATAAAATCAAGCTCCTAGTGAAAAGTCAACTAGGGTTTGACTTTTGGTCAAACCTTTGACCAAAAAAATTGAAAAATACAAAAATCCAAAAATCATCTTATTTTACATTCAATTTACCTTTGGCATTTGAAATTTTACAAAAATCGATTTAGAATTAACTTTTTCCCAAATTGCGGAATTTGATTCAAATCGGCCAAAAATGAAATTATTTCATTTCTAGTCATTTTTAGGTTAGTTTTCTTCACGAAATTTGATCTAGAGGTCATCTTATATCCAATTTTTGAACCAATTTTGTGATTCCAAGCCAAACACAAAAACCCCCAATTTTGGCCCTAATTAGTGATTTTGATCGATTCTTCATGATGTGCGCAATTGAGGCATGAATGAGTCTAATTTCTTATATGAAATCCAAATTCAAAATCAATTTTGAAAGAGTCACATGAATTTGAGTCAATTTGATCAATTTAGTGATCCAATGATAAAAAATCTAGGAGTAATTGGTCTAATTAGTGCAATTCAACTTGACCCACTCTAGACTAATATTCAATTTGATGAATTGAGACTCAATTTGGTTAATTAGACTTCAATTAAACTTGTTAGTTTAGCTTGGTCATGCAATTACCCAAATTCAAGAGCAATTAAGACAAACAAGTTAAATTGGACATGAATTTCAAATCGGTTCAATCCAATTTGATTGAATTCGATATTAATGAGGTCAATTAATCATGATGGAGATCAAATTGTACCAAATTGGAAAAAAAGAAATCAAATATTGAACCAGTTCAATCAGACCAAATTCAGGGCTAACTGACTCAACCCGGTTTGATTCAAATTGAACTAATCCGATCGGACTAGCCATTTTCCGGTCAAAAATTTCAATGATCGACGGTCCGTTCAGACCAACCAAGGCCGGTCACATCCTCTTGAGCGCGAAAATGACAAAAATGCCCTTAATTGAGAATTACAAAAAATTCCCCAAGAGAAATGACAAAAATGCCATTCTTCAAGAATTAAGCAAATTAATTAGGGGATAAGCAAATCAATCATGGCCATTCATTTTGAATTGATCATGTCTATTCATGATGCCATGTCACCAATCCTTAGCCTTTAAGGAATATTCTTAATCATTAAAGATACATTTTGGGCCATTGGATTAATCAAAGGGGTAAAATTCAAAGTTGAGGGAAGTATATAGTGTTTTTCCCTCCAAAAATTAGAGAAGAGGGGATTCATTTTCAGATCTGGTTTCTCTCTCTCTCTCTCTCTCTCTCTCTCTCTCTCTCCCTCTCACGCCATCTCTCTCTCTCTCGAGCTCTCTCGGTGGCAGCCATTCCGCCTCCTCGCCGGCCACTTTCCGGCGAGTTGCCGCCCCACCGTCATCCCCCACGGTGGTCCAAGACCAGTCGCAAGTCCAACTGGCTTCGCTGGTGGTCGGAGCTCCTCCCTCCGGTGGCTTTTTCCTCTCGGCAACATCACCGGCGGCAGCGCCGGTGATGTGATCAGCTGGTTCAACCGGCTGAACCGGCTGATCGGCGTCCTCTTCCGGCGATCCAGAGCATCCAGCAGCGTTCCTCGGCGTTTTCACGTCGCTGTGGTGGCCGGCTTCTCGTTAAACGGCCACCGGATCGCATCCTTGATTTAATTTTTTGCTGAATAGTCTATTTGTGTGAAAACGAATAAATTCTCACAATATTTCGTACACTCTATTGTCATAGGTTGGCCGAGCTTTCCGAGACTTCTCCGTGTCATTTCTGATCTGAATACGGAGGCCGGATCGCTCGATCGAGCATTGGAGCATTGTGAAACAAGGTAAGAATACTTGAGCATGATTCTGTAAATTCGTGTCCAGTAAAAACTGCATGCTTGAGATGCTGATTTGAGCCTGTTACTGTCGAAATCTGATGAAGTGATGAACTAGAGAATCGTAGAGCTCGTCTTAAGCTTCGATTTGATATATCATATGCCTCGATCGGACTTGATTTGCTATGTAAAAACACTTTTAGAAGTTAGGATCAGAATCTGAAAAACATTGTTCAAGCCTGTTCTATTGTCTTCCTGATTGACGTTGTATTTTTTGATGATTTTTATGATTTTTTACAATCATTTTTTGGAAAAACATCCTTCATTAAAGTTGTAGAGAACATCTTGATCTGTTCACCATAAAATTTTCACAAAATTCTGAGCATGTTAGCCCCGTACGATCTGCAACGTCATACTCATATGAATCTGGTGACAGACTAGTTTCAGTCTGACCTTTGTGTGTTCTTCGATTTTCATAAATTCGTGTGTTCAAAATATGAAAACATTTTCTTCACAAAAGTTCATCCTGAGATCAAGATCTTTCTATTGATACTAATTTCATCAAAATCTGAGATCATTTGAATTTTCAAAAGGAATTCTCACGATTTGATCAGTATCTGTGTCCAGATCTGATTTTCATTCCTTTGGAGTTCAAAAGATGTTTCTTCGAATTTGATAAAGTTAGAGTCCTTTTTTGCAAAAAATAAAAATTACAAAGTTGCTCATTGGGGTCTCATTATGTTCACTGGAAATTTTGAGGACCTAATAGCAATTTTTGGAGGGCCAATTTGCTTAAAATCTCATGAAAGGTCTTTTCGGGTTAAAACTCCATTTGCAGTTGAGTCCTTCACGAAAATTGAATTTTATAAAAATTTGAAGGACTTTTTAGCAAAAACTCAAAACATGAAAGTTGTTGCACACGGGGAATCCTAACTGTACAAAAATTTTCACGTGTTTTTGATAAGGTTTGTTATTTTTCCCGCCCTTATTTTGAAATCCATAACAGAACCGAGTCCAGCCTGTCACTGAGACCAAATTCGATATTTTCGGGAAAATTGGCTAGGATTTATAAAAAATGGTCTTCTTGACTTTTGATCCTCATGTCATAAGCTTTCTAATGACACCTGAATCTCTTCATTTGGACATCATTAGGTTAGTTAATCATACTTGAACAGAAGCAACCTGAATTCGATAATAATTGGATAAGTGGTCTTTTTATAAAGCCCACTTCTCATTGTTTGATTGGCTTCGAAATAAAGCCCATGGGCTTGAATGCATGCTTATTCTACTTCTATGCATGTGTTTGTTAGATGAATGTTAGGCCCGGTGCATGTTCGGCGGGTAGCTCATCATGGTCATTTAGAACCCGACTTTAGGGGTTAATTGATATGAGTTGCCGTTTTGTGAATGCAAATGGTAGCCCATTATCATTAACCATTAATCAAACAATGTTAGGTGATTAGGTGGGTGATGAATCGAAACGCATGAAAAACAAAGGCCGATCCCAAGGCTCGTGCTTAATTAGTGAATTGCTTGCACCATTGTTCTTTCATATGTTGTTTGTCATTAATGAATGTTATGAATGTAAACATCGACACCCGAGAGGCGGTCCAAGGAAGAATAACCCGAAATTGAAAAAAGCCAAGGTGATTGACCGATGTCCAATCCGGTCTCGATTTGTACTCATACGATGATGGTGCTAGACCGATGTCCAATCCGGTTTCAATTTGTACTTAATTCATTTATCCCCGATCATGTCTCGGGTTTTCAATTCGTGTTGTAATAAACACCCGACGAGTTGCGGGTTTTTACTTTTTACTTCCTAACACTTAGAATTAGCTCGTTTTTTCAATACTTCGAGTGTTTACTTTACGAAAAGTCTTTCAATACAATTGATTGTTTCTTTCTTTTTCTAGACTAAGATAGGATTAGTTTAGAATCTTAAATGAAAACACAAAAACAAGATGCATGATCACCTAGTGGACTAAGACTTTGGCATGAAAGTGATAAAGAACAAATGCATGACAACTTAGATAACAACCATGATAAGTTTAGCGGTACCGAAAGGGCGTTAATAGAAATATTAACGTAAGCTAGTCCCCGAACCTTTGATCTCTGGTTTTCGTAGAAACCGAAACGAAATTCCCGCGTTTCGGTTGGGTATTCTAGCCGACCCCCGACCTAGGCTAGTGGCGACTCCTAAAAAATAAAATCAATCCGCTGTCACACGAGATATGAATTTAGGGAAAATCCACGTTCATGATCAATGGGTCATATGGCTAAACAAAAGATTTACACTTCAGTAAAATCATTTTTTATAAGGTGCCATATGAACCATCTCATGAACACTTATCTCTAAACCCGCTTCATCGAGTTCGGCCCTCGAGGGGTAGGTCGCGACACCTACCACACCCCAGCTCTCCATTGTTTTGGGTAATTCCATGTCCACGTTCTTCACCATTCGGCTCTTTTTTAGATCGCTGTCTATTATGTCCATCTCCTCGACCTTGACCTCGATTGCATCCATGTCCATGTCCACGTCCCCCATTATTTGGCTCGCTTGACCCCTGGTATCCCAACCCAGTAGTGTGGGGCCTCTGAGAGACTTCCACCGGTTGGCGGATACCTTGACCATTCCTACCAAGGCCTTCACTCGGAGTAAAGTCATGGGACACCATTACTCTTCCAACCATGACTGCAGCATTTGACACCTCAGGAATAGGCGGTGATGATCCTCTAGACGCATGTATGGTTGATACGAGCTCGAGCGACTGATAGCTCAATTCTATTTTGCAATCCGGCTCAACATAGAGGATAGCCGTCGCGTGGTAAATTGGGTGCTCTTTTTCACCGTGAACTGTGACTAACTTTCTCTCCACAACGAACTTCACCTTCTGATGTAGATTGGATGACACAGCTCCGGCAGTATGAATCCATGGACGACCTAATAGAAAATTGAAAGCAGTGGGAATGTCCATAACTTGAAATAGGATGTTGAACATTGTTGGTCATATCTGTATGTCAAGGTGGATTTCTCCCATCACTTCTTTCTTCGTTCCGTCAAAGGCTCGCACGGAGGTCTTCGCAGAATTTATTCTAGAAGGATCTATCTTGAAGCGGTATAAAGTCGCCAGAGGACAGATGTTCAAGGCTGATCCGTTGTCATTGAGTACCCGGGCTACATGCGAGGCCTTGTATTTGACAGAAATGTAAAGCGCCTTGGTATGCCCCCTCCCTTCCAGAGGGAACTCTTCATCTGAAAAGGTTATAAGGTCTTTGAGGAGTATAGAACCCACAAATTCCTCCAATTTGTCATGATCGATTGTCTCTGGCACGTGGACTTTACTTAACACCTTCATTAAGGCATTATGATGCTTGACAGATGTCTGGAGTAGTTCAAGCAGAGAGATTTGCGCGGGCATCTTGCGCAATTGTTCAACTATGTTGTATTCGCTAGCCTTAATCACAGCTAGAAACTCCTTAGCTTCTTCATCAGTGACAGGTTTCGCAGGTTGGGCATTGGCTTGGCCACAAGTATGCCCAGATCTGGTAATCAAGTCGACATCGAGACTGTAAGACCAAGGGACTGCCTTATTATCATTGTACTTGTACGGTTGAGGTATCTCAATCACTATGCCTTCATCAACTATAGACGTGCTTACTACGATCTCTTCATCATCAAACGCGTCTTCGAGCGGAGGCATGTCTTCAGGCATAGGGTCGCCCTTTTCCTTCATGGTGTTCAATGTAGCAAACTCCTCCTCCCAATTAATAACCACTTCGGAGATAGCGGAGATGATGCCAGTGTGATTGGCATAAACAATCATTCCAGCTTCTACCATTTCAGAGATCCTTTTTTTCATGACAATCAAAGGAGGTGCCTCATCACTCGGGTAATAGCCAGCTCTTACTAATCCACCGTAGACGTCAGCGATGTGCACCTTGACATTTTTTGTTCGACCAGCATTGAAACTAAATATAGCATTCACTTTGTCCGTGTGATCAGGGAGCGGGTTGTTCTGAACATTCGGCCTGACAGGTTGGAATGAGAAAGCCTTCGTGTCTAGGAGATCCTGGATTCGGTGCTTGAGGGTAAAGCAGTCGTCAGTTGAATGCCCCACCTCGCCCATATGATAATCACATTTTTTAGATGGGTCATAGTTATAGTACTTTTCAGAGTTAGGTCGCTTTGGCTCGGTGGTAAGCAAACCCTTCTTTTGGAGTACTGCCAGTACTTGGGACAACGACCCCGGGAGAGGGGTGAATTGCCTCTTGTTGTTCCTCCTCTGAGAGGGTTGATGACCAATGTTCTGTTATTGAGTTTCTGCTACTTGGATCGCTGGGACAAGATTAGCATTCTGTCGGCCCGTTTTAGTATAAGTCACATTCACTTCAGGTGCCGGTTCCTCTCCATTCTTGCACCAAATCTTTTGGTCGAGGAAGATGGCTCCACGAACCATCCATCTTTTAGCCCTATCTCAATCTGTTCGCCTATGGGGATGAGTTGATTGAAGTTGTCGGCCGGAATGGCTACCATCCAGTTATGGTACTCGAACGGGAGAGTTTTAATGAACATCCTCTTTAATTCACTGTCTATAGGTTCTGGGATAACCTGAGCGGCTATATTTCTCCATCTGATAGCATAATCTTTGAACGATTCAGTCTTTTTCATCTGAGCACGTTCGAGGTCTTCACGGGTGGGAATGATGTCCGTTGTGAACCTGTATTGCTTTAAGAATGCTTCACTGACTTCCTTCCAGGTTTTCAGGCCATTTATCTTCTTCATGAGATACCAGTTTAAGGCAGGACCCGTCAAACTTGCCTGAAATGCATGAATCATCAGGAGTTCATTATCAACGTACGATGTCATTTGTACGTGATATAGTTGCAGGTGGGCTTTTGGGTAGGAGGTGCCATTGTACTTGTCAAAATCTGGCATCTTGAACTTCTTCGGGATTTTAATCTGTGAGTAAAGAGACAAGTCGATTGAGGGCGAATCATGTGAGCCTTCCAGCTGCTTCACTCTTTCTTCAAGTTTGTTGACCCGTTCATCAGGTTTTTCCTTGTTGACGATAATCTGGACGGGGTCATCTACTAAGTCGGGAAGATCGTCATCTTCCCCACTATCGGCATTTTTCCCACCTTTATGCTTTGGGGCCGATGCCTCAGGGGATGTAGGAATAGGAGTCAGTCGAAGAGTTTTGATCTCAGCGGACATCTGTTGCATTGCGACGAGGAGTTGCTTCATTTGATCCTCAATGCCAACGACACGATCTCGTAAGTCAGTTTGATCGGCCATTCTAGTTCTCAACCGCGTGCGAATAGGCGATCGTGATCGGTCCGTAATTACCTAATTTCACGGATAAAACAGGTATACATAAGTGTCAAGAAGAATCACATGCCGATCCATGACATTGGTATGAATGCTTTAATTAAAAATGACCTTTTTATTGAAATGAAATTTTTTTTTCTTTTTTTGTGTTTTTACAACGACAATGACTTAAAATCTCTTAAATAAAAAAAAGACTCAATTCCTAAACAAGACTGAAGACTAGAACTGAAAAGAGAACAAAAATTCAAGCTGTTCTATTTGGCTTGATCCATAGACATACGGGCAACAACTTCCTTCTTCAATTGCTCATAAGCTCGAGCTATCTTGGTGGCTTTTCTTGAGCTTCTTCGACCTTCCTTTTGAGACGGTTGTTCTCTGAACGAGTGGCGGGCTTGAGAGGCACCTTGGGTATCTTCGGGAGTAGTTCCTGTGGGACCTTGTGCTGTCGAATATACTCGGTCATCGCGAAGTAGGACTTCTGTTCCCCCTTGAGTTCTTTTTGGGGTCTGGCTATCTTTAAGAGGCGACACTTCTTCCACATCTTCTTGAGCTGAGTTACGGTCGTTTCGTGGTCTTCATCGTCATTGGTGAAGTCGACTTGGAGGAGTTCTGGTTGTAACGCTGGAGGGAGTCCTTGGAGAATCTGGTACTGACGAGACACTCTGGCGGGGTAGTATTCGATCGCACCGGTGAAACCCAATAGTGGAACCGGCCCAATACCATTACACATAAGCTGAGCTTCCTCAACTTGGAACCAGTTAGCATGCCATTGGAAACCTCGAGGTCTAGCGTTTTTCATGAAAATGATCCATTCAGAGTAATGATAATCGGGTGCATCCCCTTGTTTTTCTTTATACCTCAAGACTAGATGGCTAGAATCACTAAGCTCAGATATTATAAGTAAATCGCCATACCCTTTTATGTGAGACAAAAACCAAATTTGCAAAAGTTCGAGGGGGGCATGAAACGTTTTGTCAACATGTTGCTTAAATTTAATGAGGGAAATGAAAGTCTTGGCTAAAATGGTGTTAACAAAATTTTTTTCAAGACAAACTTGTTGGACTAACCATGCGATTGACGAACTATACACATTCTTACAATAAGGAAAAATCACGAACCCGAAAAATGCTAGCAAGAAGATTTTGCCTTTTTGAAAAGCGGTGGCTTTATCAAAACATTGACTAAGGAACGAAAAGGGACATGTCCCACGATTTGCTTTCAAGACTTTTCCCAATTCATCTTTTCCGACACCCAAAAATTCAGACAACATTAAGGTGGAATCGATTCCTAGAGGTGGTGTAACTAATTCCGACCCTAAAGGTTTTCCAATGATCACGCTATATTCTTCCAAAGTCGGGGTGAGCTCATGCTTACCGAATATAAAGGTAGACGTCTCGGGACACCAGAAGTGTGCTAATGCTCGAACGAGGCCGGTGCGGACTTTGATTTCAAGTAAGGGGAGTAACCTTCCGATGTGGCCCTCAACTAGCTTACGGTTGGTCGGACTGAGTAGGTTCCACCAGGCACGGAGCTCGTCCTTAGGAGCATCAAGAATCCGGATGTCTGCCCCTCCCACAGTATACAGACCAAGACTCACGACCGACCTAATGTCATGGACCGACCAAAGAAAATACGAAACATAAATAAATTGCGAGATAAAGGTTCAGAAAACTTACTAACCCAATAGGACCATGGCAATCATAAAGACATGCGTATGAAATGTGAGGTTCGATTCCTATCTAGACTCTGACTTGCAAAATGGAGACGCGAAGATTACCAAGCTAAACCAGTCATGGTTGTGATTAGAGCAGGGTTCCCCTGACTCCGGCTTAGTCAAAGAGCAGACCCGGGTTGCAAAGGGCGCAATCGTGGTGGGAGCTCAATGACACCGTGAAAAAACTTTCGGAACCAAGGAGGGCGACCCGTACCACACGGGTGTGGTCGGGGTGTTTGCTATCTCAGTACCATCCTAAACCTGTGCTGCCTAGGTCCGGCAGCGGGTAGTGTGAGCGGTGTAGTGTAAATGCAAGGCATGCACATCAGGTTATATCATACAGCGCTTCGT
Source organism: Syzygium jambos (assembly GCA_031216235.1). Lineage (NCBI taxonomy): Eukaryota > Viridiplantae > Streptophyta > Magnoliopsida > Myrtales > Myrtaceae > Syzygium > Syzygium jambos. The sequence goes on from CM062228.1 coordinate 7,994,927, forward strand.
GCATAAAATAAATCATACATCCAAACACCTCTCTGCAAAACAAGAGTTAACAATCACACCTCCCCTTATACCTCCCATTCTGCAAAAACATTTAACACCTAAAATGTTAGGGACGTACCTGGGATCCTCGCTGCCAAGCAAAAAATATTTTTTGAAAAGAAAAACTGGCTTAAGTCCACTAAGAGTTTTAACTCAAGTCCCTAGCGGAGTTGCCAAGCTGTCGCGACCTAAAATTTCTCAGGCTAATGGATTATTAAGACTAAGCTTAACTCGGACCTTCCCAAGCCCTACCAATTCGCAACTTAGGATTTAAGTTCTTAACATGCAAATGTTTTCATGCTTGGAATCGCCACTAATCTATTTGTGGTAGGTCGATTAGAAACCTAAATAAAACATAGGGAGATATGTTTTATTCCTACGAACCAGAGATTCTAAACTCGGGGACTTGGTTATGCTAGATCTAGTCTAACGCCCTTTCGGTACCTTTTCTTTTCAAAAAAAAATGTTTTGGCAGACAGTTTGGATTCATTTTAACTTAGTCACTAGCATGTGAGGTGATTATGCGGGTGCGCAAACCAACAAAGTAACACCCAATAATCAAAACATTATATAAATTGCAAGATTGGGAGAATTACTCACCTCAAAGCAACGTAAGCATCTGCATTGTTAGCTAGAAAATCACATCAATAATCATAATATAATTTCTAATTAACAAGCAGTTTACTCAATATTTTTTTAGGATTTTCACTTATTTAAATGAAAGCTAACTTATATGTAATGACGTGCAAAAATTAACATGCGATTAATATAGTCTAACATGCAAACTATATGTCATGCGATGACGTGACCTAATTCTAATGACGGACAAATGATTTATTTTTTGGTATTTTCAAATGAAATTCGGAATTAAAAATTACTCAAATTAACATGCAATTTATCCTAGAGAAAATGATTTGATCTATCCTAAAGTGATTCTTTTTTTGGGATTTTTATTAAAATTCGAAATTATTAAATATCCTAAATAATCCACTAAGATTAAAACAATCTCTAATTTAAACTAGGAAATATGCTACCCTAAATCCCAATTTAAATCAAATAATTATTTTATTCTTTTGGATATATTTGAGATTCCCTAAGCATGCAAAATTTCTAATTTAAATCCTAACTAACATATGTTTTGATTTTCTTTATTTAAAAGGAAAACAATTAAACAAAGATAACAACCACGTTCAAACAATCCACGTAATCCGCAAGTTCTTATCAAATTCAAATTAGGAAAAAAAAATCAAACTAACGGTCATATCTATAGGGTTATAGATATCGACGGAAATTTGGAAAGCAAATAAAATCTATTATCGTATCTAAGTGATTATAGATAAGATAACTATTTTCCGTATCACCGCGTATCGTACCTTAGGGATAAGGTCGGATAGTCGTCCAGATACATTGCCAAATTAGGAAAAATCCCAAATTTTGGACATTCTAGAACATTGCGGATAAAGGAAATAATATCCTAAAAATTTTCTTGCAATCCATAGAATATTCACCAAAATATTTGAAATATCGAGAAACTAGGAAACCAAATATTCCAAAAGTATCGGATAACGTTTTTACCTAACTTCGGGATATTTCCAAATTTGAACTCGCGGATCGGGATTGCGGATCGGGATGACCAACAGCGGGTAGACCGTGGCGATGATGAGCAAGAACCGCTGCTGATACTCAGTGATGGCCTCTCAATCAAGGAAGGACCAACGGGTCTGGCTCTCGGTGGTGATTCGGTTCGTGGCGTGGGGATTGTCGCAGCAAGGTTTGGGGCACGTCAAGAACGCACTTTCACTGAAACACCTTGACCACCGCTTGGACTCTTCTGATGATGTCACGTGGATGTGGAAGCGCAGGCCCTCATGAGAAGAAGCAGCTCCTTGTGCGGGTGATATCAGGAACGTCGGGGCACTTGTAACAGCGTCGTCGAAGAAAGTAGCAGTAGTAAGGGCAGTAGCGATCGTCGTGGGCTGGCTCAGTTGATCCGCGGAGGAAGCAACACAGGACGGGGGCAGACCTTTCGCTGCCGAAGGTCTGGCCGCGAGGGAGGTGGTGGCGCGCCGCGGTCGTAAGGCGGCACGACGGTGAGGTAGACGCGTGCGCAACCGACTCTCTCTCTCTTGCTCCTTGCTCTCGCTCACGTGTGTCTCTCGTACTCTCAAAAGTTGTGTTTCGGAAAAAATCAGAGCCTCCCCCTTCATTGAAGGGTATAATCACATATTTATATTACAACCCTAGGTTAATTGACCGGACTTCCTAGTCTTAATGGGCTTAGACTTAGGCTTTTATCCCTTAATTTTATTTTAATTCCAAATGGGCTAAATTAATTCGGGCTAATTTAAGCTCAAATTAAAATAACCAAAGCCTTTTAAACTTGTGAATTTTGGCCCCCAATCCCTTGAGTGAGCCGAGTACCCGAGCTCGGTTTACGCGATGAATTTTCAGCTTTCTCGCCACTGCCGGTCCGATGCGAAATGCAATTAACCTATATGAACCTAAACTATATGCTATGCAATTTTAATATTTTTGTTTAGGGCTTAAAATTTAATCCCTAATTTTCTATGCAAATTATTATTAAATGGTCGATCGAAATTTAGGTGTCAACACTTATGCTCACAGATCTCGACGCACGAAGACCTTTAAAACATATTGCCTTTCCTTCTTTCCTTTGAAAATATGTCTAGCTCTTGTGATCATGATCAACCCAAATATATTCTGTGACGCCCCGACCTCGGGGTCATTAACGTGACGTCCCGTTTATTATTATCTTTTATTACACACAAGCGGAAGCATATCTCGGGACAATCACATTAAAAACAACAACGGGATTAAGACAAACAGCATCATGAGTAAACCTTATGTTTATAGGACACGCAAACATATTTTACAAGCTATCTTAGTCGATTTTAGCCATTTACACAAGATAACAAATGGCTCGAATGTCCCAAGCCCACTACTTCGGATTCACAGCTTCTAGCTTTCCCCGAACTCCAATATGGCTCGAACTCCTCCTGTCGCCACCGTCCATTCGACCATCCTATGGACCTGAGGAGGGAAAAATGGCGGATGAGTTGGGGAGACTCAGCAAGTGAAAACACTAATATCAAGCGAGGATATATCGATCGCCGTTAACATGAGTCGGCCCTTACCGTATCGGCGTCGATGGCAAATCAATAGCAAAGTTCATGCTGACAAATACTAGAGAACTCTAAGCATGGCTATAACACGTGAACATCACTAGCCAAATTCCGGTTTCTATCTCGAGATACGAACATCAAATACAAAACATAAACAAGCCAAAGTGATAACCATTCAAGACCGAACACGCTCCAAGCAAACCACGTCACAACGCATCTCAACATCCTTTCTCGATATTAAGGAATTCACTTACCCAACAATTAAACAAGAACTAAAGAACAAGTTTCGAGACAGGTGAGCTCGAAAAATTTCGGGATTGAACACGAACACACGGCCTTGCATAAGGCTTCCTCACTCGATCAAATCACAAGAGAGACACGGCTAGTCGTTGAGTTTTCTCTCTTTCTTTCTTTCTCTCTCTCTTTCTCTCTCTTCTCGGTCATGAACAAGAAGCAAGAAAGCAAGAACCAAGATGGTGGTGGCGTGAGGATGAGGAGAGAGTGGCGTGAGAGAGCTTGAGGGTGGCCAAGCCTATTTATAGGCAAGCCAAACTTGCTCCCCAAGTTGCTCTCCAACTTGCTCAAGAAGATACGTAGCCATCATTATCAAATCTTCTTAAAATTTTAGCATTAATGAATATAAGCCAAAAGTCATGATGAAATGCCATTAATAAAAGATTCTGAAAATCTTGGCATTAATGAATAAGAGCCAAAATATTATGATGCAATCCTTCCAAAGTCAAATGTCATGATTGTAAGGATTCTAAAAGTCATGGTATTAATGAATAAGAGTCAAAAGTCATGATGAAGATAATCTAGCAAATCTTGTGCATTAATGGAAGTGAGCCAAAAGTCATAATGAGGAAGATCTTAGCATATCTAAGCCATCAATACATGTCATCATGGAGGGGCCCTAAAGTCTAACTTAATTAATACTAGTCATGATGAGGATGGCCTCCAAGTCAAGAACAATAATGGTTAATTAATGCATGTCATCATGATAGGGACTCCAAAGTCAAGATCACTTAATTAGGCTTCTTGAATAAGCCTCATTCATTTCCAACTTGGGCTTCAAGTTTTGATTTTTCTAGAATCATCCAATTCCAAGCTTGCTTCTCTCTCTCGGTTTCCCCTTGGGCCGACCTCCAATAAAAGCATAAAATATCTCATTTGAAAGCTCAGAACGTGTACTTTAAATTATCAAAGACATCAAGTCGAAATTCCAACATTCTCAGATAGAAATTGATAAATCTATGAAATCTGATAAAAACGAACAGTTTTGCACTGTTCACGAAATCGGACTTGAAAACATAGAAAACGGACTCCGAAAATTATCAAATTTGAATATGTCATAAACAAGGCCTTAACAAACATTTTTCATGAAGAACACGAAATTTGATTCTATCGATAAACACCATTTTTAGTAGCTCAAAGATAGACTAAAAACAGTTCACTGAAACAGCATTCTTGTTTCTCAAATTAAGCTCTGTCCAGAATCCAAATCATCTCAGAAAATTCCCAACTTTGTACACGTTATAGAAAAGGAAGTTCTCAACAACTTTTGTGAAGGAAACTTTTCCAAAATCATTCCAGAAAAGCTTGTAGAAAATCAAGACAGTGTGAACATCACCGAAATACCCATTCTGGGCAGTTTCACACGGTCCGAAAATCAAGCCATCGTACCACTCATATCAACTCCAAAAATTCTAAAATTAAATCATGTAAAACTTCATGATGTTTGGAACAACTTTCAAGAAGAAAGTATTTGGAAATTCGGATCACAAAAGTCTCCCCAAAAATAACAAGACGAAGGGGTACAAAGGATCCAAAACTGGGTTTTCCAAAACAAGAGAAAACAATTTAGTTCCGATTGGAAAACCATCAAACTTAAATCATAGCCATTTTCCAGGGATTGAAATTGAGGATATTACAATTTACCTGCGGCTTCCCAGGCCTAAAAATCGGGATGTGACATATTCTTTGTTTTTTTTTACCCTTACGGTCAGAATTGCTATACTGAACAAAATTATTTTCCAATTTTGCCCCCGTAAATGTTCTCTCACCTTAAGGATTCGGCCATGTCACGGGTCTTGGGACAAGTTTTCTTCACCACGGGCTTAGTCCAAACTAATTAACTTCAGAGCTATTCTTTAGGTCTATCTGCTGCCAGTCTAATGCAAATGTAATTATGTAAACCTAAATATCAATTCAAATGCTCCCAATCTATATGTAATTCAATTAATTTTTTTTGTGTAGGGACCAGCATCGATCCCTAATTTTTTATGCAACGAATAACTGACTGGGTCGCCAAAATTTAGGTGTGAATAGGGAGGCGACGGAATCCCAACGGAGTTAGTGGGTTACTATGTCGTCGTCGGCCCATGAGAGGAAGTCACCGGCGTTGTAGAGTTTGAAGGGTTGGAGAGCGATTGCGGAGAGCGAGGGTTCCATGGAAACAAGAGAGGGAAGCTAGAATTTGAAACTTGGAAGGACGGTGGACGTGGAGGGAGAGGAAGGAGAAATATACACATGGATTAATTTTAAAATAAAAAACCAACTCGGATTAAAATTTTAATTATAAAAGCCACGTAATTAATTTGACAGGAATTTCTCGCTTAAATGATCATTTTTTTTCTCCGATTCGATACTTAAGTGAGCCGGTGAAAACTTTTAGCACTAAAGTGAGCGCCGTACATAACTTTTGACACTTTTAGTTTTCTTCTCTCCACAAACGATGGAATCATAAATAAATGATAAAGTTTAACGACTTTCCAGTGTCATCCTTTAGAAATTCATACAAAGAAATTATATGTGATTTGATTCGAAGTATTGATTTTAGTTTAAATGCAAATGACTTTTAGCAAATAACATCTCTATATATAAGTGTAAATATATTAGACAATCGTAGTTTTGTAAGATTACCCATACAACTTGTTTGAATCGTAATTTTCTTCATTGGCTTAGTCTTGAGTTTCGCGATTGAGAAGCTTCACTCTCGCTGCCTCTCTCTCTCTCTCACTTTCCTCCACGATTTCAAGAACTGTGCTCTTTCTTTGAAACATATAATATAAGTTGAAATTGAATATGTTCGACATACTACCCTGAAATAAAAATAAAAACTATAATTTCATATTCGATGCAATGTAGATTTTTCATATTACGTAAAAAAACAAAAAAAAAAATAGCCCCCGTCTGGTTCCCAAGTTGATCCTGGAATTAGTCGATTTTGCTATCAAGGTGAACGGGGTTTCCGATTCCCAATACTGGGAAATCGACCCTTACGGGTCTGAAACCTCCTCGTCCTGCAAAAAACTTCCGGAAACCCTAACAGCGCTAGGTAGCTCCCGAGTCGAGTCACGTGATAGCAAAATTCTTCCATGGCAAATCGATCCAGTAACAGAGAAAGGCTTCCACCTCGCGCTCACCCTCCTTCTCAACCCCGAAGGTCTCCTCGATTCATTAGCAGAAGCCGACCGGCGAATCAATCCTCATCCGACGAGGACCCGAAGCTCCCTCATGACCTCTCTGTCCAGGTCCTGAAGCGGTTGCCGGTGGAATCTCTCCTCCGTTGCAGGTGCGTCTGCCGGTCGTGGCGTTCCGCCATCGACGACCCTCGTTTCGTGGCCCTCCACCTGAGCCACTCCGCTCTCGATGCCTCCAATTGGTACCTCGCGTGCCTAGATTGGCGCTGTCGCCTGTGCTCCCTGTTTCCTAGCGAGTCTCTTGCTCTGCCTCCTCTCGAAATTCCGTTCCTTGGTCCTCGCCACCGTTCCGACATTGTCGGCTCGTGTGATGGTTTGATCTGTGTCACGCAAACGTCCAGAAACGGCTATCGTCGGACGATGTATCTGTGGAATTTGTTCACGAGAAAGCACAGGGCGGTTCGACGATCCAGTCTGGGCCGTCAGTTTTTTCATGAAAAGGATCCTCACGAAGCTCTAGGGTTTGGCTTCGACGCGAAGTCGAAGGACTATAAGATTGTGAGGGTTCTCTATTGTCCGCCTGACCATCCTGGTTGCTCCGGCGAGGCAAAGCCTGGAGTCGAGATTTATTCGCTCGGTACAGATTCCTGGAGAAGTTTGGAGCGCAAGGTTCCTTTCTGCGGCTCCCGTCCCGCGGTATTTTTTAATGGGAATCTGCATTGGTTCGTAATCAAGTGTTATGGTCCGTTGGCGCGGACTGGATATGGATCTATAGTCTCGTTCGATATCGCAGGCGAGGTGTTTGATGAAATGGCTCTGCCTGGAGAGATTTTTTGCTTTGACAAAGGCACTGCAGAAGTGTCTATGGCAGTACTAAATGACTTGCTGGCTGTGTTTGTTAATCTGAGGAACTACAGGCGTCCTGAACGCATTCCATTTGTTCTGTTTGGGTTATGAGGGAGTACGGCGCGACCAAGCCTTGGACTAAGCTGTATACTTTTCGGACTAGCGGACCGGTAGCGGCATTTAATGGCTTCACGAGGAATGGCGAGGTTGTGATGGAAATAGCGGGTGGTGGAGAACAAGTTTCTTGGAATCCAATCACAAGCCAATTGACGAATGTTTCACTATTGGCGGGATGCGATTTGGTCAATGTCATGGAAAGCCTCATTTCGTTTTAGAGATGATTCGATTGCTGCTGCACCGAGTGTTTGCCAAAATGTTTCAAGAGGCAATGTGAGGGATTTTTACATGCATATATCGATCGAGAGGAGGCTATCTTTACTGTTGTTAAGTAGTAAGATTTTTTTTTTTTTGTCTTATTCTAACTCTCAATTCCACTTTAGACTTTTGCCGTGCCTCGTTGTAAAGCATGGAAATCGAAACCCACATTGGAAACAAAACATCCCCACCCCGAGCTCCTTTAGAAGGTGGGGAATCGAACTCCCCACCTCCTTCTTCTCAAGTAGGAAGAATGGCCACTAAGGCAAATCTGTTTTAAGTAGTAAGATTGATAGACTGTATATCCCCTATCGAATCCATGGGAGGCCTAAGGTTGTGAGAGCAGGGCTCACGCATAACCAAGGAGTAATTTCAATCATTTGAATCGTCCCACACTCGAAACTCTTGGACTCTCACTCTCTCTTCAGAGTAACAATTGGGGTGTGCAAGTCAGTGAGTAGGCTGAGCAGGCAATTCGATTAAGGAACACAACCGCAGGGTATTTGAACAAACACGACATAAAACATGGTAAAGTAGTAACACATAAGAGTGACACGTTCATAGATAACAATGAAAAACGAAAATGCAGAGTTCAGCGAAGGAAATTTAGCTTGCTGCAGTTCGTGCCTTGCGGGTGCTAATGAACTACTTCGTGTCAGCATTGAAATGTGGTCAGCTGTTCATCTTGGTTGTATCTGACAAGAGTAACCTGTCTTGTCTCTGCAACGCAAAGAATGCTGTTGATTCAAGAGTGAGTCTCGAAATGTATATATTTGGAAAAACACAATAACCCAACTGAAACAATTACACCAATCTAAGCTCCAATTCACCCCAGAAAATAACATTTTCCTTTTTATTGCCCGATGCTTTCCAAGAACACAATCATCTCTCACACCCTGTCAAAGAAAACATAACTGCCAAGTAATTGAAATGTTGTTTTTAGGCAGAGATCAAGAAAACATTGCCAAGACAGGCTGAGGATCGATTTGCAATTTCACTATCCCCAAAAAACAGAGGTCTCATCTGTCGACTGTGACTCGAGAGCATTTCATCCACCATTAGCCAAAAGCAAATCTACGGGGACCCTATTTAGTAGGTGGCGGTGTTGTGCCCGATGAAGAGCCCTTCTCCACTGATGCAACCGAAGATTGCTGACCCTTTTGCACAGATGATACAGAGCTTGCTGATTCTTCAGCTTCGACGAGTTTGCGAAGTCTTTCTTGAAGGACTCGAACTCTGTCCTCAGTCCTCCGAAGCTTTCTCCACCTATATGTTGTCCAAAGAGTGAATCCTCCGTAAACTAGAATATACGAAGCCCAAACGTAAGGATACGTTTCTGCATTCTCTTTTATCTTCCGATATTGTTCTTCCACCATTTCTTTCAAGTCAACAGCCGAGGGGCTAGGAGCTTGCTTATCTTCATTTTGGTCATTCGTCATTTTTCCCCCCTGCCAGATTTCAGTGTCAAAAATGAAAAATGGCTGAACCATATGTAAGCAAAGTGGTGACTCTAGGGCCATATGCTTTGGACATCTGAATACAAACTATCATAGCCCAATGATTGATTCGGCAGCTATTGTCAACAATAGAAAAAACAGAAGAAAGAAGTCTCCTCTTATTTGTCTTCCTATCATACAATTACCAATCATCTCTGTCATAGACAAGCACTCCAAGCTTGACATGATACTCCCATGTGGAATAGCCCATTCAACATAAACAAGCCGAAGAAAAATAGATTCAAGAAAATACAAGACAGAGCAATAATGGCAAAGAAATCAAATTTTTTTTGACTTCCTCAATATTGGAGTGTGAACCAGTAACAAACCAGAACAAAGCAAAAGAACAAAGAGCCAGAGAGATTTAAAGCAAAACTTAGGTAAAACAAAAGAGGACTTCACAATGCTTGCACACCCGAGCAATCAATCAGTCTAAACAGTCACTCGCGGAATCAAGATCCTCATGGACCTACTCCATTTGGGCGATTCTACTAATCAAGATGCTAGAATTCCATCAGCTAAAACCAGGGAACACAAACTAAACCTTTGAAGATCAGCCAACCACTAAAATTCAGCAGAAAAATCATCTTGAAAAGGGATAAAGTTCCGCGATACAGATAATATTAGCTGGCTAAGTGGAACTAATTAGCCGGTTCATGACGAAAGTATGTAACTTTCCAGTGAGACAACATCCATCCATCCCTTGGACTTGGTTCACAAGCAGAGAAGCAAGCATATACCCATTTCTTAAAAGCATTGCAATTCATGAAACACGAAGATGGATGATCAATAAATCGAAACAATAGAACTCCTAAAAGCATAAACCCTATACCCTCCCAGTCTAACATTTTTCTAAAAAGAACAAGACAGAAAGAAATCATACCTGAACAGACTTGCAGTAGTCGCCGGACTGTCACGTCTTCTTTGGGGCAGAGCCGCCGGACCCACCTGCCCAATGAGCACGTATGCAGAGAGATTCAGACACCGGGCACTCCTACCCACGCACCCAAGAGAGGGAAGGCCGGCAACGAGGGGGGGGGGGGAGAGAACCTTCACGGCACGTTCACGGCGACGAATGACCGGAGAGTTCGCCGGCGACCCCCGACGGCGATCAGGCGAGCACTGCACTGACGGCAACCCAGGTGGTGGCGGGAGGCGGAGCCGAGCCGCTAGAGAGAGAGTGTGTTACGGAAACGCGAGGAGGCATTGGTTTGGTTTGGTGGGCGAACTCTAAGAGGGCCCAGCTCAAGACTTCAAGATACAGAACTTTTTCGCTTTCTTCGCGAGGCCCCTCCCCCTTTCCTTTCTTTCGTCTTCCGCAGCAAAGCTCCATACCCATGAAGGACAGACCCAATTTGATGTGGGGATGGATGAATGAATGCTCTGAATATTCATCAACTTTTCGCCGTGAATTCGCAAGTGTAAAGATATGAGCAGCAATACGCGATGATTGCATCTTTCACAGATTTGAAATTTTATGAGTATATATTCCGTTTGATGAATTTTGTTTGAAGATGCTCAGTATTTTTTGGGTGAACTGAATTGTTCGAGAAAAATATGCATCACGTGTTATGCTCGATTAAAATTACTTCCGGCTATAAACTTATTTCACGTCTTCTCTGCAGTCAATTGATGTTGCGATATGTCTAAATTTCATTTATACACCCGAAATATGATCATTCTGTTTTATATGATAATATCCGCGTGCTCTCTCAATGATTGTCATGAATTAGTAACAAAATCCTGTTATTGAATAGGATTCTTCGTAAGATCCTATAATTCGAATAGTCCCTTCCATGATGCGTAAGATTTCTTGTCTATAATACAATTGACTGCTTACAATACAATTGATGTAAAATCACGATGACATCATTTTGTGATTCTATTATTGTCCGCCAAACTTCTTTGATGTGCTTTTAACAAGATGGCAATCTTTACCCACCCATCCGTAGCCCGAACCATATAGTTTCCAAGATCGACCGATGCATAGGATGTTCAAAAGATTGAATTGAGACTGCCTAACTTATGTTTCCTTTTAACAGCCTTTGCACTCCTCTCTCCATCATCTGTCAAACCATTGACCCGAGGATCTGAGGTTTCAGACAAGGTCTCTCAAGCTTTGTCAAAATAGAGAACTCCTCGGAGGGATATTGCAGTAAGAGACAACACCACCTCTCTATTTCATCTGTACAAAGGAAGCAAGAAGAAAAGATCAGCTTTGGTTATTTGCACTTGTTTGGACAGCTTTTCATAATAACTGTCTCCCCAAATACAGGGGTATAAAAAGAACGGTCATGTTCAAACTGCTAGTCTGCCTTGTCCGGCTTATAGATGAGTTGGGGGCTATCTTTGTTTTGCAGGCATAGATTGGATACGGATATGCCCTGAGTGCTCATAAGTGCATGCCCATGTAATATACACAAAGAAGGGCCCAAACAGATTCAAAGGAGGAGACCATGGCGCTTTTGCAGCGGGCAACAGCTGACGAGCCATTCCCTCCCGATAATGCACCAAATTGAAACAGGGGCAACGATATTACAAGTGCCTGATGCTTCATGGAATGAGCCATCTCGAAAACCGAAAATCCCAATGGGAAAGGCTCTGCAGCAGACCAAAGAAAAAGACAATTCAGGTGAAATCATTTTCATCTTCTTCATATCTGTCAGAGTGTCAAAAACAGAGCAGCCAATCATCTGAAGCACATTAAGGACGATACAAAAACTGCAGTGAACCCAAACTGAAACCTGTACTGTGGCGCATTCAGTAATGTAGTTATGAAGCAGTGAACCGCAATGCTTAGTCATGTACTCTCTAGATGCCAATGTAGATCATCAACACATCATGTAAATAGAAAAGGTTAAGAAATAAAAAAACAGTCAACAAAGACAGCTGACATGGCCAAAATAATGATGACGATGATGGTGATGATCCTGGTAATGATAATGATAAAAGGCATGCAAACATGGGTGATATCAGAGAGCTGAAGTAAAATCTAAAACTGACTTTATATTCTTAATAACAGCCCCACAAACAACCAAATCAATTCAACTGATTTTCAGCTAAAACTTGCTTACACTTGCATTTATGTGAAGTTCAACTCGTTCTGACTTGCAGACTTCCAGGAAATGAGTATTCCCAACTAATTAGAGTCATTTGGATGGAGCAAGTTCCGCACCAATTAATCAATAAGGAATACCGTCTGATCATCACTGAATGTAGTTGAAGGAATGACCCAAGGCAGCAGAATCAACGGAGATCAATGAATTCTTCACAAACATGAAACCATGACCTAGCAATGCATGACAAGAATTAGACAGCAGAAGTTTGATCCAATCCAGTGTGCTTGGTCAAAGAACGGACTACATAAAATGGTCAAGTAGGCGGAAGAAAATCCCATGGCACTGGAAAAGTACTAGCGCTGTAACAAAAGAAAGAAAAATGATGCATGAACAGACTAAACTCGTACCTCTTACACAAGCCTATACAGGCAAAGGGCTTCAGGGAATCAATGACAGAGTCCCCACAATTAATCTGCAAGTATGCAGACTTTAATCATCTCACCTACAAGTTGCAAAACTAATTTTCAGTGGCAGTTTTCACAGTGAACATCAAGTGGTTCACATATCAGTTAATATGGAGATAGGCCATCATACCACTTGACAGGGCAAAAAACTTTGACTTCACCAAGAAAGGACCTTTTGCACAGTCAATTAATTCACAGCACTATAATCTCTCATTGATTTTCAGAATCCCTTCTCTATCATTTCACAGAAGTGAAAATGGCTCTTTGTATATCACCCTTTGCACGATGTACTTTTAATATAGTGCTACAAGCAAGTTTTGTCAAGCTCACACTTCCGTCTTGGAAACTGGAAAACTATCAGAATTTCTCAAGTCATCAGGCACAAAGTCCATAAATAAGAAGATGATACGTATTAGGAGGAGGAAGTACTCAGCAAGCGCATTACACACACTAAAATGGATCTAGACTGTTAGATCTGATCCATCCCTTACTAAAATGCATCTGTACAGTAACATCTGATGGGTCCCACATGGGTAACATAGTTTCCTCAGGAGCAGACACAATAATCAGAAGAGAGGAAATAAATATAGATGAAATCATTTTCATAACATTTTATGTGGATCCTTAAGAGAGTTCCGCAAAAAGAACCATTTTGAAGAGAGTACATGAACAATATCAGTGACAAAAAACTCCGTTAATCCAAACTATAAACCCTACACTGGGAACATTCAGTAAATATGAGTCAGAAATCAGTCCAAAAGTGAAAAGTGCATATTTAGACAATGAGTCCTGAACGCTCTATATGTGTAGCGCAAAAACACAACACAAGCAAAGAAATGGATAAGAAAAAGAAAAGTCTATTAAAGTGGTTGAAGCACAGAATGTATGGCGACCCTCTAAAGACATTGAACACTTTGGTGGGATAGGGATAGCCAATGCATTCTTCAACAAAAAAAAGTACCCACAAAATGCATATCTTCTTTTCAGAAATATTCATCTCTTTATCCCAGAAATGAGAGTTAAAGATATCAGATCAAGCAGTTCCCAGCAGTAAGATCTCACGCTGTAACAGAACAATCCCAACTAAAAATAATAAATTGTACAGTAAGCTCAAGAATGACTTAATCACACAATATATGCGTATAAATCCATCCAAAAATGGCCGAAACAAATGAATTACAACACACAATTAGAAACCTGCACTCAAGAATTCAATCTCAACAATACCCCAACCAAACAAACACTAATTTAACCCATGTTCAGGAAAAAACAGAATTGCATTTAAATGTACTGTACAATTATGCATGCTGTAAACTAGTACCTGATATGCATATTCCAAGGAAACATTGGAATATAGTATATTCCACACAGATTAACCAATAAGAACTATGTCGAGTGCAGTTGAAGAGTTCAACGAGGGCAGCCTGCTCCATTACAAATCAATATTCACAATTCCTAAAAACCATGAGGATAACATACTGTTGAATATTAGACAGGCAGCACTTAGATTCATTCGAGGGTACTCAGTCAAATATGCAGGGGTAAAGATGGTCAAGCAACCATAAGAAAAATCCATTGCTCTGTAGAAGTAGTAGTGCTGTGATTAAAAAAAAAGCAAACGTTAACAATCAATAGATTCATACCTGTTATGTCAGTTTCTACATAGAGATACAGCTTTCCTTCCCATGAGGGGCACCAAAGATTAAATCCCCATGCTTAATCTAGGAGCAAGCCAAATTTAATCATCTCGCCCAGAAGTTGGAAATATGATTGAAGGTCCCCACCCTCATGAAAAGCATCGAGCATTGCTTCACATATCTGATGATCTGGAGATATGCCATCATGTAACATCATAACGAAAAAAGTTTTAACTTCAGCAAGTAAGGACCGTTTGCATAATCTATTAATTACAGCACTATAATCTCTAATTGATATTTTGAATCTCTTCTCCATCATTTGACCGAAGTAAAAAATTGCTCTTTCCACATCGCCCTTTGCGCAATGTGCTTTGATGATGGTGGTATAAGCAACCTTTGTCAGGTTTACATTTTTGTCTTGAAGAGAAACCAGCAAGCTATCAGCATCTGTTAATTCACCATACACACAAAGTCCATTTATAAGTAGATTATAAGTAACCGGAGTGGGCTCAAGGTCACGCGCTAACATCTCAGTGTGCAACTGAAATGCATTTTCCAGGTTTCTTGCTTTGCAGAAGCTCTGGATAATGGTATTATAGGTGACTTGATCTGGTCTTAAGCCCTTAGTATACATTCCATTGAGGATTTGTACAGCCTCTTGCAGCTTCCATTGCCTGCAAAGTCCTTTAATGATCACTGTGTACGTGACATGTGTTGGGACTACAGCTTTTGTTTCCATCTCATGAAACAATGCCAGCATGCTATGCATATTACGTTTTTCACAAAATGCATTCATAAGAATAGTATAAGTTATGGCGCTAGGTATCAGTCCATATAACTTCATAGCATCCAAACACCACCTAGCCTCATCAAGTTTTCTTTGTTTGCAGAATCCAAAAATGAGAGAGTTAAATGTTACAGTACTAGGAGTGATCCCCTTTGTAACAATCTGTTTGTAGAGATCCACAGCTTCTCCAATTTCTCCACATTTTGCATACTGATCAATCATAATGTTATACCAAACAACACAATCTGTCAAATTGCTTCTTGTGAGAGCATCGAAATACATCCTAGCCTCTTTTATAGTCCTCCTTTGACACATTCCCAGCAGAATGGAAGTTTGTGAAAAAGAATTTGGAAAGATCCTCTTTGATATCATGTCCTGATAGACCATAATAGCTTTTTGAACTTCGCCTTGCTTGCAAAGCCAATGGATGAGGATAGAATATGTCACTACATCTGGTTGCACGCCAGTATCTTCCATTTCATATAGTAAGTTCAATGCTTCCACAACTCGACCACTTTTACACAGGCTGCTGAGCAGCACTGTGTATGAGATGCTATTCAATGGCAAATTCAGCGAAAGCATCTCCTCCCTAAGCTTTAAGCCTTCATCTATATCGCCTGCCTGGCAATGTCCGCATATAAGAATGGTGTACGTTACCTGATCAGGATGCAACCCTTTGAGCAGCATTTTCTTAATGACTTTCCAAGCTCCACCAATTAGACCCAGGAGATGAAATCCTTTAGCAAGAATATTGAATGTCACAACATCAGGACCCAGTCCACTCTTCTCCATATCATTTGCAAATTCTATTGCCTCTTCCATGGAACCTGCTACACACAAACCATGGATGAGGATATTGTAAGTGTATGCATCAGGTGGCAGTCCAAATTTGAGCATCGTACAAAAGAATGACTGAGCAACATCCAGAAAACCCAATTTACAAAACCTTGACATGAGGGTATTAAACGACACAACTGAGGGCCCAGACTCCGTCTTATTAGTCTCCTGGAAGAATGAAACCGCATCTTGAAATCTCGACTGCACACAAAGGCCATCCAATATAATGGAATTAGTATATTCACTGAGAGGGATGCCGCTCGCTCTTATCTCATTATATACATCCCACATGATATCCGTGTGCCTCAAGTTATGCAGTAGACTATTATAAGTCGTTATAGAAGCTCGCAATCTTAAATCCTTCATCTTTGCAAGGACAAAGAGGGCATCATGCACCATCCCGGCTCTCGAATAAGCAAAGGCAAGAACATCCCACACAACGCCACTTGATTTCCAATCGCGGAAGCTATTCAACAGAACCTCGCAAAGAGCAGGTGCGGAGCCAGAGCCTATACAGAATCAAAAGTAGCAACATGAGAAAGCCTAGACCCACGACTAGTTCAAGCCCCATAGGAAGCTAAACTACAAACAAAACATCACCCAAAATCTGCAAAATCTCAAATTGGTTCCTCGTTGCCAAGAAACAGAAAAAAGCCACTCGCTTGCCCCTATACCTTGCCAAACAAAACTTCTAGAGCATCAACCCAGCTCAGCAGAACCCAAACAGAGATTATTATAACATGAGAAAGTCCTGGTTACTCAAAATTTACCTTCCTCCTCCAGCATTTGCTGGAGAACCCACCGCAATCGCCCCAGATCCCGCTCCCCAGCTAAAATATGCGAGACCAGCAACCAAGAGAACGTCGAATGCCGAAACCCGTACTCATTCCTCAATACATCGAAGAAGGCAACCGCCAAACCGGGGCTCTCGACGTTCAAAGCACCCACCACGCGGTCGACCTGAAACCGGCTCAACTTGGAAACGACGGCCCCGAGGTGGGGAGAAGCAACGAATCCCTCCGCTCCCGAGCCCCTCAGCCCGCCGACGAGCCGACGAACAGG
Organism: Syzygium jambos; assembly: GCA_031216235.1. Taxonomy (NCBI): domain Eukaryota; kingdom Viridiplantae; phylum Streptophyta; class Magnoliopsida; order Myrtales; family Myrtaceae; genus Syzygium; species Syzygium jambos. The sequence continues at coordinate 8,012,094 of CM062228.1, forward strand.
GTCGTCGGGGCCGCCTGAGGAGGTCGAGGCCGCGGCGACGGGCTCGCCGCCGGAGTCGAGCCTCGCGGCGGCGGCGGCCGAGGGATTGGCCGAGAGAAAGGAAGGCATGGAGAAGAGGGCGGGAGATTTAGCGGGGAGACGAAGGGGATCGCATCGGCGAACGCGGGCGAGCATGGAACTCGGGAGAGAGGGACGGCGCTCGCTCGTCGCTGGCTAGCGAGAGGAAGTGAAAGGGAAACGAAAAGAAAGGCTCGCTTTGCTTTTCTCCTAAGCGTTTCTTTTTTTTTCGTCTTTGACTAATAAGATAAGAATAATGCGGGTGTGTAGTTCTTGTACATATTTTTATTCATTTTACACACAACGCGGAGTGAAGAGTCAAATATCCTATCAATTTTTGCCGGTTTGAGTCGGTTACTGAGTAAGGATATTACCGCGCCGGTCAGGCGTTCGGCAAAATGTGAAAGAGAAAAATGCTAGAAACGGTGCCGTTTTGAGGCTGTGCTCGCCAAATAAGTGGTCAGCGCCGGTGCTAGCTAGTCCAACTTGATCGGACCGGTCTGAACCGGATTCGACCCGGTTCATCCTCTAGCAGGAGAATTCAAAAATAAATTAAAAAATCATAAACAATTAGAAAATTCAAAAAATGTAAAAAAAATGAAAATTTAATCTTTTCGGTAATAAAAATTTCCCCAAAAAAATAAAAAAAAATTCACGGAATGGGTTAAAAACCTTGTGGCTACCTACTTTAAGTGAAATTGAAATTTTTTTGAGGTGCATAAGTGGTATTTTTTAGGAGCTCCTCAGTTGAGGAGTTAAAAGGGGTTTAACCCCCCAAAAGGGGTCTCATCCCCTAAAAAACCATAAAACAACACAATTCATTAAATAAAAAAGCCATTAGGGCTTCATTAGGCATTGGGTGTCTTGATTGATTTTTCATTTTAGAGCTCATTTTAGGAATTATTGTGTTTGATTGAAATTGATTGTGCATTTACTCATTGATTGATTGATTTCTACCGATTAGAATGGTTAGAATTAGTAGATAGGCCTTGCGAACTCACGTGACACGTTAGACACATCATATTGTTTTAGGTACTGAAAAAGGCGTTAGAGATCTTGATTTGGGATCATTAGCGTAAGAAAGTCTCCTTAGCCATATAATCTCTGGTTCGTAGAATCGTGGTATTTCTCCTATACCTCTATTAGGTTTTTAGTCAACCTACCAATAATGACAAGTAGTGACTCCAAATTAAAACTTAGGCTAAATAGAAAAGATTAAAAAATAAATACACACTCTCTCGTGAGATATGATATGGGAGATACCCTCATTTGTCTACCGATGGAATGTCTGTGGGACGTTTGGGCGAAATATTCGTTTCGAACCTTAGTAGCCTATTTGGGGACAGTTTTCTCATTCGTGACGAACGAAAGTACCTCTTTAGCATGCGAAAGCGCGGTGCGACGGGCTTGGCGACTCCACTGGAGACCTAGATTTTCTAGTAGACTTAGGCCTAGTTTAGAACGACAAGTATGTGTTTTGTGCTCGCGCGAAGATCCAATGTACGTTTCATTAATGATTGTGTTAAATGGTTTTGTAGGTGAGAGGTATAAGGGGTGTTGTCTTTGTTGATCTTTATTTTGCGGGATGGTATTGAGAATGAATGTGAAATGATTATTTTAGAAGTGTTGTTTGGTTATAAATTGCTATGCATACTTTTTAATGGCCTTAGCATGACACCATTTGTACACACCACCCGCGGCCCAACCCCGACTACATTTAGGATTACCATTATGAGGTATGCATTTAGGCGAAACTATGAGCCGATTGCTCATGAGATTGTTTAAATGCAATGCCGATCACCAAGACGGAATAACATTCTATTGCTTTAGGCCGATTTCCTATTGAAATGAAATCCCTTATCCATTAAGGTGGTGACCTTAAACCTTTAGCTTATCCTACCCTTAGGCGTCAAAATCTCACTTGTTGCATCTCCATGTTTATGTGGTTGGCATCACAAAAATCGCCTCGGTGATGGTAAGTTTCATTCCTTACCTTTCTCTTTTAATTATGCAAGTTTGTTGGCATAATTTGAACAAAAATGTCTAAATGACAATCAATGGTTGATCTAAATGTCCTTTTGATACTAGAATAAATGATTAGGATGACATGCTCCATTAGACTTTTTTTCATTTTTAGATGGGATGTATAGGTCCATGATCGATTTTCAATGTAATTAAGTGGTCATTGTTTTTCAAATTGAAGGGTCACTTTGTATGTGCTCAAAATGCGATAAACACAACTCAGCGAGTTAAGTGTTCATTTTGATGTATTCAACAATTGTAAACCATAAGTTAGGGCTCTATGGTCTAAATGGAGCATGAAAAATGGGCATTTACATCAAACATTGATTTCATCCCCATTTTCAATTGTATGCTCTCTTAAAGCATAAATGGACTTAAAGGTGACATTTGTATTACTTTCTAAGTATGCAATGTACTTTACCTCTATTTTACCTTAAAAGGATATATGATTGAAGTGGAGGCATTAAAATTGATTGGTAATCCATGATAAATAATAATGAATCTTTTTGCATGTTTAGAATCAATGGGAAAGCTAGACATCCAAGTAATTCCCATTCCTGGAACTCATTGCTTGGTGGAAGGACATGCCCAAAAACAATCAAGCTTATGTCAAAGAAATACTCAAGTATCTTTTTGAGCTAATACATGTGGAGCATCAAGTTAGCTTAATACAAGCTTTGGCCCATTTTTGGGAAGTTTCAACCGCCACATTCCAGCTTGGTGAACACGAAGCGGCCGCCATTGGAATCAATTTCCAGCCTAAGATCGTAGAGCCACCTGTTGGACTTAACCATGTGAGCATTCTAGCCGAATTCCTTAACTTGAAAACTCCCAAAGTTGAAAAGTTAATCAAGTGAAACACAAGTAGATTTCCCTTATCATTCTAATGACCAATTTTCAAAACTTCCTAGGGAAATGAGAAACACTTCAGCCCGGATATTCATTTTAGCCTTTTTTTGGCTTCATTCTCTTTCTCGTGTCTAGAACGGGACTAGATCCCTTAGTTGTTGTAATCTCGAGACAAGCATGTCTCAAATGAGATTTTTCAAACATGATCCTTGCACAAACCATCATCTCCTTAAACAAGTATCAAAATCAAGGGAAGGGTGTATTCTAAGCTTCTACCGGTCTTCTCTCATTATGGTTCATTTCACATATTGGACCATGGTGTCGCTTTATGAATATTCGTAAGATTAGTTCAGTGATAAACCCAATATAACAATACATCCATATCCAAAACAAATTACCCAAATACTCCTTCTTAGATTGGGCCAACTTCATTAGAGTCCTAACCCTAGATTAAATCCGATGGCAGATCAATTGACCGAAGATCGACAATTCAAGAATTACAAGCCAAGAAGGAAATATGGTGTCATTGCTTGGATTGAATGGAGCAACTACGTATTGTCCCCTAAGAATTATTAGACAATTCGGGATGTTTCAACAAGTTCCTCTGGCATGGAATCCTGAAGAGTTCACCTTTGAAATCTCAAAGGGAACCTTACCCGAAAAGGAGAAGAGTAGTTTACAAATGAAAATTCGCAAGATTATCCAATATTTGGAGAACTCACCCGAGCAAGCAATTGAGTGGCCAAAATGTTTGGAAGGCGAGATAAAGATCTACATGGTATTCAAAGAATACATTAAATGGATAGAAAGCAACCGACCAATCGACGTGGAACCATATGTGCCGTTGAGTATTGCACCATATCTTGAGGAAAAATATATTCCGGAATATATTTTTCCAAACATGCCCGGAGTGAAGCCATACATTCCTGAAGAGGTCATGATTGATGTCGAGGAATGGGAGTCCCGAATCAAGGAATGGGAAGCATATGAAAGACGGAAGTTACCATAGCTAGCAAGAAACCTAGAATTGGATGAGTTAGAATTCCCATTAGGGTTTAAAATCGTTGTGTAGGACAATCTCAAATTTTATATGCAATAATCAAGTGATCATTTTCAAAATGTGTTTGGAAAGGTTTAGAACATGATTTGAAAACATAAAAGAATCACCATGGATTACAATTCTTTGAATTGTATGATTGCTTAAGAAAGACATTGATAAAGAATTTAATACAAGGCTATGACTTGTATAAAAGTTCTTATTCTTATTAATCATAAGAAACTATACAATTGAAAGAATGTAAGTTTTCATTCTTATTTTACCATCTTAACACCTTATCTTTCTATGGAGAAGGTTTTCTAGCAACAGAAAGGAAAAGACCTCGGACTCGTTTACAGACTAAAATGGCAGAAGAGGAGACCCGTAATCGACTTGTTGAAGTCGAAAATCAAATGACTCAAATGGCCACCATGATAGTGGAGATGAAGACCTTTATTATAGCTATAAGAGGATCTTATCCCATTGCTCCCGATGCTAATGCTCCAAATATTGAAGAGACTTCTAATCAGAATCAAAATAAAAAGCCTATTCAAGAAAACCTGCCAAAAACAACACCCGAGGTGGTGAACTTAGAAGAAGATGGCCCTTCAAAGAAAACCCTCTCTAAAGCTAAGGATAAGGAAGAAGCTAAAAGGCTACCAAGATCAAAGAATGTTTAGCAAGTCAAGGCTACGAATTGCAAAGATTTGATAAATTCTCGTCATATGCAAAGGTTGTTGTTTTGGAGAATTACAAATAATTGGAGTTTGTAAGCAAGTATGATGGAACTGGCTAACCCAAAAGCCATTTGAAGTATTATCTTCGTAAGATGGCGAGGTATTTAGATAACACACCTCTTCTCATTAGCACTTTTCAAGATAGTCTCAAAAGAGTGGCCCTGGCATGGTATACAGCTCTTGACATAGAAGATTTCACGGAATGAGACAATTTGGTTGGAGAATTTCTCCGTCAATACAAATTCATAGACAATTTGGGAGAAAACTCCGGTAAATACAATTTTCAAGTAAAGTATACCCCGCCGCTATGGGCATTTAAGAACAAAATAATTGTGCCCGATGGTTAGGGTGGTATAGATGACCAAGTGAGTCCCAAGGAGGAGATTCCGTTTAAGGAAGCAAAATTTGAAGAAGAGATAGATGAAGATGAGAAAGAAAAAGAAAAGATTCGTCAGGGTGAGAGGCGCTTTACCCAAGGATCACTCCAGCAAAGCGAGATTGTAGATTAACTTGATCAGAACAGTGGCAGTTACAACTACTGTGCTAAATATATCCCTCCTCCATGGGCATTTAAAGACAAGGTTATCGTGCCTAATGGATGGGATGGTATGGATGAAGTCCCAATCAACAAGCTAAATCTCGAAGAAAAGGAAGATTGAGAGGAATAAAATAACAAAAAGATTCGACGAGATAATAGGCAATTTATTCGCAAAGCATGAAAGCATGGTGAGATTGTGGACCTGTTAAGTCAAGATAGTGGTCGTTATAAGTATTGTGTCAAGTATACATCCTTTCCATGGGCATTTAAGAACGTAGTCGTCAAACCTGATAATTGGGGTGGGATGGATGATGAGGAAGCTAATAAAGTATCGTATCAATGATCACACCATTTGTGATCAAACTCGATGAAGTGGATAAGTACAGGGAGGAAGGAAGTCATATTGAACCAGTTACTATTCAACTCCCAAGGATCAACCGAAGATTGAGGAAAAAGAACCATAGCCTGTGATCATTACTTTGCCCCCAAAAGAAGAGTTTGATACTAAGTGCGTACTCTGATATTATGCACCAAAAGAGGTTGATGTTATAACTTGATCGGGAATATGTTATGCCCCAAAGGAGGATGAGCACGAGAAGAAGGGAGTAACAAAGAAGGATGTGAAGCAATTACTTTCAGTCATGAAGACAAGTGAGTATGAGGTGATAGAACAGTTAAGAAAGATGTCGGCGCAAATTTCCTTATTGGATCTTTTTAAAACTTCAGAGAGTTATAAAATGGTGCTTATGAAACTTCTCAATGAAGTTCATGTCTCGGAGACAATCAATGAAGTATAACTGGAGAATTTCGTTGGCACCATTATATTAAAAGATCAAATTGCTTTCTCTGATGATAACTTTCCAATTGATGAACGTTCACACAATAAAGCCCTATATATTGCCGTCAAATGCAGGGACAAGGAGGTATAACGAGTATTGATTGATAATGGCTCCACACTTAATCTGTGCCCACTAAGTACACTACATCGTCTGGGGATCAATGAAGAGCTTATCAAGCCTTCTAAGATGACTGTGCGCTTGTTTGATGGAATGAAGAAAGATGTCAATAGAGATATTGAGCTTGAAGTGAATTAGGCTCTATACCCTTCTTGATCAATTTCCAAGTGGCGGATATTCTAAGGACTTTCAACCTGTTGCTAGGTAGGCCTTGGATTCACATGGCCGGTGCCATCCCTTCAAGTTTTTACTAGAATATTAGATGTGTTATTAATGGCAAGATGATCACCGTACATGGAGAGACAGATTTCAATACCTATAAGGAGAGTGCAATACTGTACATTGAGCCAGAGATAAAAGAGGAACCAAGCTACCACTCGTTTGAAATGATTTCGATGGTATAAATTCCCGCTGGTAGTATTATGAGGACCCCAGTGCTCTCGACATCATCCATTATGTTAGGGAAGGTGTTATGCCAATATGGGTCCGTCCCTGGTGATAGACTTGGATCAAAAGCCCCCAAGGGATTAAAGAGCCTATCATTCCACTTGCTACTAAGAAGAGATATGGGGTAGGTTATATCGAAAAGGGTTTAAATGATCATCATGGAGGCCAAGATCGAGGTCAAGACAATAATCTTGAGAACCGTGGAGGTTGTGGAAGTCGGAGTGATCGCGTCATTAATCCATCAATATAGAAGGGCAAAGCCAAATAGCTTCCTTATATTCAGATCCACATCAATAAAACTTTCATTGGGCCTTCCAAATTACTCCAAGAAGAGGACATTCATGCAAAAAAGGAACCTACTTTGTCAGAGTTATTCAAGGAAAATACTGTTAATATCATCATAACTGAAGTGGAAAATACCTACGCACTGGAGTAGGAAGATCCTTCCAATTCTTTACTCGCTTCGTTGTTTTTCTCATTGCATTGCTACTTTCATAGTTTCCAGTTTCATTTTCATTCTGTATACAATTTCAATTCAATTGCAATTTCCATTCATGTTAATCTAGTTGTAATATGTTCTTTCAAATTCAATAAAAGTGTTCAAATGTTTTGTTAAGAACGTATGGAAACAAAATCAAACCCATGATGAATATTGCCCTCACTTGTAAGGCTCGAGGCTTTGGATTTCTGTATTGCTCCTAGTTGCGAAAATAGTTTTTAACAGCAAGGATGTCCAAGGATATGAGGACTAGCTCAATCTTTCCATTCTTTCAAAATGGATTTCAAAATAGATTTCCAAAAAGACTTTTCATAAAACCTCATGCATTATTATACTTCATATGTGAATACTAACCGTGTTTGTTGCATGTCAGGCATGAGCATTCACATATTCATAATAGGTTCTTATGTGGCCCAAATCCTTCAGAGGAAATCACTTGTGACATTGAAGAGGTTGATGGAGATGAAGAATGGGTCAGAAAGGAATGGATTCGTCATGAAGAATCAAAGCCACTTATATTAGAGAAAATAGTTACTGTTAATCTGGGCAATGATGAGAATCCCGAAGAAGTTAAGATTAGGGAAAGCGTTTTTTCTGAAGAAGCAAAGAAAATTACTGATTTACTCAAAGAATATTAAGATATCTTCGCATGGTCTTACGCTAACATGCCGAGTCTTGATCCAAAGATTATTGAACATGCTCTACCAATTGATCCGAGCATTCCTCCAAAGAGGCAAAAACTTCGACGGACTAAGTCAGAGTTAGCAAAGAAAATAAAAGAAGAAGTAATGAAATTGCTCAAGGTTAGATTCATTGAAGTGGCATCTTATCCAGAATGGGTTGCTAATATAGTCCCCGTATTAAATAAAGATGGACGGGTGCGGGTTTGCATTGATTATCACGACCTAAATAAAGCAAGTCCCAAAGATGATTTTCCGTTACCACACATTGACTTCCTAGTAGGTAGCACTGCTGGGTTTGAAATAATTTTATTTATGGATTGATTTTCTAGATATAATCAAATCTTCATGAACAAAGAGGATAAGGCGAAAACATCATTTATTACACCATGGGGCACATTCTATTACAAAGTAATGTCTTTCGGTTTAAAGAATGCTGGTGCCACATATCAAAGGGCAATTGTAACTTTATTCTATGATATGATGAATAAAGAAATCGAAGTATATGTGGACGATATGATTGTCAAATTCAAACAAGGAGAAGATCTTATGGTGATACTTTAGAAATTGTTTGAAAGACTCAGAACGTACAAGCTGAGGTTAAATCCTAACAAATGTGTATTTGGGGCAAAATCTAGTAAGCTGTTGGGTTTTGTTGTTAATAGCAGGGGCATTGAAATAGATCCCTCGAAGATCAAGACAATTTATGATCTCAAGACTCCCTTAATAGTAAAAGAGGTGAGAAGTTTATTAGGGCGATTGAATTACATTGCCCATTTCATTTATCAACTTTCTAAAATTGCTAAGCCATTTTTCAAGTTGCTGAAGAAAAATGTTAAAGTGAAATGGGACGCAAAGTGTCAACAAACCTTTGACAAGATCAAAGAATATCTGGCATGTCCACTAATCCTTGTATCACTAATCCCTGGGATTCCGTTAATTTTATATTTGACGATTCACCATGAGTCGTTAAGGGCCGTACTTGTCCAAAGAAGACCAAGTGATGGTAAGGAGCAAGCCATTTACTACCTGAGCAAGAAGTTTACCACATCTGAAACAAATTATCTAGCAGTAGAGAAGACATGTGTTGCATTAATTTGAGTGTTATACAGGCTAAGGCAATACACTCTTCATCATCAAATCTTATTGGTAACTAAGAATGACCCGATCAAGTTCTTGTTAGAGAAATCCTCCTTGGTCAGAAAATTAGCAAAATGGCAAGTCTTGCTATCAGAATTTGATATCAGAAGTTCATCTCAGAAATCTGTTAAAGGACGAGCGATTATGGATATGTTAACAGAAAATTCGCAAAAATCTAGCTGTCCTGAAGACGATGAATTTGATGATCATGTCTTGATGATAAGGGATGATAGATGAATCATGTACTTTGATGGTATAATCAATCTATCTGGATTGGAGACTAGGGCAGTGCTGATTTCCCCATAAGGTCAATATTATCCAATATTTGCAAAGATGGTATTTCCATGAACTAACAATATTGCCGAATATACCACCCGCCTGGGTGGCGCTGCTGGAGCGCGCACTCTTCCTCTCGCAAAAGATTGAGTGTTCGAATCCCGAGCGTCGCAGGGTGACTTAACCGGTGGCACGTGTGTGGTGGCTAGCACGTGTCGCCCCCAGGGTTTACTCCCCGGCTGTCGGCTGTGCGGGGGTTCCCTGGGTTATCAAAAAAAAAAAAACAATATTGTCGAATATGACGCTTGCATACTTGGCTTGTAGTTAGCCCTCTCGATGGAAGTAAAAAGGTTGCAACTATATGGAGATTCTATACTTATCATTTTACAAATAACTGGTGAATGGCAAACCTGAAATTCCAAGTTAGTGCCATACCACCAACACTTGAAAAAAAAAATTGAAGAATTCGAAGAGATCACATTTGACTATCAACCAAGAGCTCAAAATTACTTTGCAGATGCTCTGGCTACGTTGTCATTCTTATTACATGCAGAGGTTGGTTTGGATATAAAACTATCGAGGATCAAAATTCTAGAGCAACCAGCATATTGCATGTTAGTTCAAACAAAATTTGATAATGAACCATAGTTCCATGATATCAAGAAATATTTCCAAACAGGAGAATTTCCTTAAGGAAGCCAACCAGCAGACAAGAAGTTTATCAAGAAGATAGCCACAAAATTCTTTCTTAGTGGCTAAACTCTTTACAAAAGATCATTTGATCAGCCTTACTAGGGTGTGTCGATACCAAAGAAGCTGACCAAATCATAAAAGAAATCCATAAAGGTGAATGTGGGCCACACATGAATGGGCCACACATGAATGGGCACCTTCCAGCTCGAAAGATCATGAGATTGGGATACTTTTGGATGACAATGGAGGCAGATTGTATACAGCATGTAAGATGTTGTCACCAATGCCAAGTTTATGGAGATAGGATTAATGCACCTCCAATGAGTTACATCAAATGTCTGAGCCATGGCCATTTTTAATGTAGGGCATCGATATGATTGCTCCGATCAACCCCAAGGCCTCAAACGGATATCGCTTTGTCTTGGTTGCAATTGATTACTTTACCAAATGGATCGAGGCAAGCTCATATGTTAATGTTACCGCTAAGAATGTGGCAAGGTTCATTACGCTTGACATCATTGCTAGATATTGAGTTCCAGAAGCAATCATTACCGACAATGGATCGAATTTAAACAACAAGATTGTGGATGATTTACTTGAACATTTCCACATTCGATATTTGAACTCGTCTCCATATCACTCACAAATGAATGGAGAGATTGAGGCAGCAAATAATAACACAAAGAAGAAATTGTCCAAGACGGCTGAGAACTATCGTAGCTGGCATGAAAGGTTGCCATATGCTCTAAAGGCATATCGAATTTCAATTTGAATATCAACTAGAGTGTCGTGCCGCGCTTTTTGGCATGCTAAGGAGGTACTTCCATTTGTCACGAATGGAGAAACTATCCCAGAATGAGCTACTAGGGTCCGATATGGATATTTCACTCAAACGTCCCACAGACATCTCATCACTAAACAAACGGAGGCCTCTTCCAGACCATATCTCACATGACAGCGGGTTACGATTTTTTTACCTTTTTATTTAGTCTAAGTTTTTATTTCAAGCCGCCACTAGTCATTATTGGTAGGTTGACTAGAAACTTAATCGATGTACGGGATAAATACCACGATTCTACGAACCAGAGATTTTGAGTAAATAGACTTGGTTACGCTAATGATCCCAAATTGACATCTCTAACGCCCTTTCGATTCCTAAAATGATATGATGTATCAACGTGTCACACAAGTTTCCGAGATCTATCCACTAATTCTAACCATTCTAATTGTGAGAACTCAATCAATCAATATAAGCAGCACAATCAATTGCAATTAAAAAAAACAATCCTAATTTCGGTCTCTAAAATGAAAACCAATTCAAAACACTCAAACCTTAGTAAAGCCATAAAGGCTTATTCATTCGATGATGTATATTGTTTTAGGGTTTAGGATTTTTTTAGGGGTAAAAACCCATAAACTAAGGATTTTCTAAAAATGCCGTTTATGCACCTTTAAAAATTCTAATTTCATTTGCAAAGGTTGGCCACAATGTTTTTAGGTCATTCTGTGAATTTTCGAAAAAACTTCTGAGAATTTCTTTTCCCGACAACTGATTTTCTTAATTTTCTAAAAATTTCTTTGAAATTTTTAAAATTTTTATGGGATTTTGAGATTTTTCAATTTTTTTGTATTTTTATGATTTTTTTTACATTTTTATTTGATTTTTTGAATTTTTTTATTTTTCTGGGAATTTTCAGAAATTTTCCAATTTTTTATATTTTCTGATTTTTTTTTCTAATTTGTATGTATTTTTTATGTGATTTTTCTATTTTTAAGGTTTTTTTATAATTTTTTTTAAAAAAATTTTATTTTCCCGTCAATAATCGAACTGGGTCGAGCCGGGTTCAGATTGGTCCGACCAAGTCAAACCGGCGGGCGCTCCGGCAGGCACAGTGTCCAAAATGGCACCGTTTTGGCGAAGCCTCATTGAGGCATTTATACAAACATGTGATGACTTGATGTTTTTCCTTTTCTGGGTCGTCACTTTGGCCGTTATTTCGGCAACTTTCCAGCCACCTCTTGGCCAACTTAACCGGTCCAAATCCTTCTCCTAACCTTCCTCTATGAATCCATATCAATTTTGTTTCCATTGGACACCTCTAAATCATTGATTTTTAAGCTGAAAGTTCCCTACTTGACATGATTTTCTGGGTTTTTCAGTTTTAACATTGTCGGGGTAGCAAATTTAACCTAGTCTCTGATGACCTTCCGACCACATTTTGGCAATTACATCCAATCCAAAACCTTCACTGTACGTCCCTCTACACATCTATGTTCATAAAATGGCCATTTGACATTACTAAGCCATATATTTTTTAGCTCAAAATACCCTACTTAGCACTGAAAATCAATACAAAACATAATATGTCTAACATGCAAATCAACCAATCCAGATCGTCCTAACCATTTCTAGCAATAAAAAATCAATCAGTGAATAAGAAAAACTGACATGGATCAGCCAATGGCCACGGATCAAAATCCGGTAAGGTTTCGGGAGCTCTTGCAAAGGATTTTTTACGAACAACTCGGAGCGTTTTTCGTTTCACCGATCCAAAATGCAAAAGATGAGAAACATGTGATCAAAAACATGAAATGGGATCTAAATAACATTCTGGAACTGAGAAATCTCAAAAATCGCACAAGAATGCATTCGGTCACTCATTTGAATGTTTTATCGAACATGTAAAGTTCGATAAGTGAGCGTTTTTACCTTAAAAAATGGAGGCCAAAATGAAGATTCCAAAACGGTTAGAGGCCATGAAATGGTTCACTAACATGCCGTCTTCACGCTAATGGTGCTCGTTTCCCTGGGGAAACCATGGGTTGGCTGGAAAAGTGATGTTTTAGGCCACTGTGACAAACCAGTTCGGCTGAAATGGTGAGGGGAGGATCATGGCCAGTTCACAATTCGTCGGCATTTCGCTATCTACGGTGGCGCCGGACGCTTGTGAGGGGACCCTCAACCCTCTCTCTCTAGTTCCCTCTCTTTTGTTTAGCTTGGTTTCTCTCTCTCTCTCTCTTCTCTCTGTAAAATTGTCGAACACCTTCCACGCATTTGATAGTGTTTTTTGTTCCTTTTTGTAGCTCGATTTCCCGCCCAAAGTTGGTTATCACCGATCTCCGAATCAGTTGTAACAAATCTCCAACGCTAGTTGGAATCAAAGTTTAACACTTGCTATATTGATCGGATTCAATCAGTGAAGTGGCGGAGCTGGAGATATTTTTATGGGTTTTATCACATTCTGGGCAAGTCAGATAAGGAAGGAGACCAACTCGGGTTGGTCTAAAATCGCAAATTAAGCTCAATTTTGATCCAATTTTTAAGATTTAACCTCAAAATTGAATTCCTTGGCACATTTTGCATCAAAATATGAGATTTATCCTAATTTTTGTCACAATTAAACCAAAAATTCCCAAATTTTAAAATTTGAGTCACTAGGGTTTTATTCAATCCGGTACCTAAATGACCTGATTGAGCAAAATTAATGCCAAAATTGGATTACCATGACTGATTAACCCTAGAAATAATGATCTCATGGTTCGACAATTTCAAATTGATAATGATCCCCAATTTGGACTAAACATCCCTAATTTTCAATTGAATTTTGGGGCTTGTCAATTTCTTTGGTAAATTGTGCAATTGGACCGATCATTATGTAATTTAAGGTTCCAAGATCATTTATTATGACGACACTACAACCTAGAGATGACTAGAAATGACTCAATTGAATTTTTTATTCAATTTGGGTTTGTTTTTACCCAATTTTGGGAAAAGCACATTCCCAATTGAAATTTTATAAAATTGATGCTGTATTAATGGAATTGGATTTAAAATAAGACTAATGACTATTTTTATGGAATTTTTGGACTCCATTTGCTATTTGTATTGATTTTCTCTATTATTTTTACCAAAAGAAATTTTGGAAAAATTCAGGAAAATTCTAAAAAAAAATTTGGTTTAGAAATAGGTTCCTAAGCTTGGCCAAGGTTCCTAATCCTAATTTTGTAATTTTTGGAAAAATTTGAAAAATAGGTTAAAAATTAAGTGTCAACACGAGGCAACTCCATTTTCTTTGGTTTATGGAATGGAAGCGGTGTTAATTGTTGAAGTGAAAATTCCTTAATTAAGAATATTATCTCAATTAAAGCTTTTAGTGGTTGAATGGATTCAACAGAGACATGAACAACTCAACAAAGGGCTATATGTCACGGACAAGCCTATCAGAAGAGAGTTGCCAAATCCTTTAATCGAAAAGTGAAACCAAGACATTTCGAAGTTAAAGATCTGGTGGTGAAAAAAGATCATCACCAATAATTCATATCCACGTGGGAAATTCACTCCAAATTACAAAGGTCCATATGTTGTCGAGAAAGTTCTGCCAGCTGGAACATTGATTCTTGTAGATATGGGTGGAACAGAGTTAGCTTATCCTGTAAATGCAGATGCTGTCAAGATATTCTACCCATGAAATAAAATGACAAACTTGATTGAACATTCCATAAGATGATTTGGGCCGCTTTAGAACATGTGCATAGCATGTATATCATGCATTTCATAAGCATGTTTGTTCATTTTGCAGAATATGACCTAAAAGAATTTAAGATGATAAAAGATCTCAAATTCCTTAATGGAGTGGGTAAAAGGGAGAATAAAGAAAGGAAACTATGAAAAAACAAATCTTCAGTGGAATCTAACTTGAAGAACATAAAAGAGTTGTCGGTATTGTTTCAATTGTTGATAAGGATTGTGTAAATGAACTCTAACACTTGATTTTTAATCCTTGCAGAATCTTCACCAATTCGAAAAGGTGAGTTGTCATTCAAAAGGATATAATCCCCAAATAAGGGCAAATCAAAACAAGAGATTAAAGAGATAATTCATGAATAATCAAGCCAAGATGAGCAAGAGGTTTGGTTGTGTCGTTTCAATTTGAAATGAACAATGCTTGGACTTATTTTAACAATGGGTTTTAATTTTATAGGGATCCCATGAACTTTTGTAGGGATCCTAGCAAGAAAGTCAGGTAAGTATCCTTAACTCATGAATTTAGATTTTCAAAAGTTTATTTTTCCAAAAGGATTGAGTTTATTTCCCCAAGTGGAATATCGTGAAATCAAAACAAATCCTTTCAAAAATCATCTCAAAGAATCTTAGTCAAAAAAGCTTTGAAGCACGCATTCTTTGAGCATACATTACACATTAGAATTCCCTAAAGATGATGATTTGACAAAAGTCATGAAAATTTTCAAAGAAAATGTTTGGATGAAATCAAATGGAAAACTTTCAAATGATGAAAGGTAAATCATATCCAAACACATCCTTTACATACTCAAGGAATGGAAGACTAAGAGTCAACAGTCAGAAAAACCTCATCCGAAGGAGATAGGAGGTATTCACAATGATTACATGGATTGAAATGATGAAAGGCAATCATTTCATTATCTCAAACATATGATTATCCGTTGCAAGCCAAATTTGAGCCTATACAATGCAGAATTTTTTTCAAAACAACCCTATTAAAAACTACCCCTCATCGGGGCAAATAAGGAGGTTCATGGTTGACATTTATAGAGAAAATGATTAAGAAAGATTTTATTGCGTACAATTGCATCAATCTTTCTATGATAACTTCAAAGTCATATGGAAGCTCATAACATCACAAGAGGAAGAAGAGCATTTCATTTCCATATCCCAATTACATTATCCTTTTTGTAAAGCCCAATTAAGCTTGAATATTTATTTCCAATCCCAAATTGGTGATCATCTCCTCACACCGAGGCAAAGCATGTGATCCACCTCAAAATTGGTAGAAACAAAAAGGTACGACAAAGAGTTCTTAGAGCTTAAAAGGTCAAAACCCAAAAGGATCGGAAATGCAAATGCAAAAAGAGTCAAGGGCATGAAAAAGCAGTGAGCCTAGTAAAAACAAGGCCAATGCCCAATAAAAGAGAGCAAAAGGAAAAAGAAGAGATAAGAAAAGCATTCAAAAGAAGAGTGACAAAAGTCATGACAAAAGAAAAACAAAAGTTGTGAAAGATCAAAGATTACAACAAGCTAGAAGTTGAAAAAGAAAGGACCATGACGAGCATCTAGAGGACTCTTGTGGTCATGAAAAGAAAAGATCCCAGTGGCAAAAAGAAAATGGGTGGCGACGCTAAGAAGATCATTAATTTCATAAAAACCCTGAATTCAAAAATAATTGAGCCTCTTGAGCCTACATAATACCAACATTATAACCTCTCCCCAAATATTCTTCAAATTGGGATGTTGAGTGTGAAAACATTATTTCATAACAGAATTAATCACTTAAAGAAGTGTGTGCAATCTTGTCTTGTCTTATCTTCGAGGTTTTTAACTTGTAGATCCAAAATGAATCAAAAGATAATGAAATTCTTTTTTGGCCTTAAAATGCCTATTCTTTGAATAGGCATTGACCAAGCCTACATTGCGATCCTTCGAAAAGACCTTGTAGGATCAATCAGATTGTATACATTGCGAATATCTCTGAATATCTGAGGATTGGTTATGAGAAATAAATTGAGAAGCATAGAATGATTCCCGTATCAACGGATAAAAGAGATAGACCAAGTTCATAGATCAAGATAAATCATTTCTAATGAAACTTTTCCAATTGATTATTTCAAGCATTTCTTGAAAGATTTCAAGCAATTTACTCAAATGCTTCCTTTAAAAGGAAATATGATTGTCAAAATGTATTAACATAAAGAATGCATGTTTTCAAATCAAAATAACCAAATTTTCAAATAGTTTTTGGTCAACATAAAACTAAATTTTTGAACAAGTTTGTGATAAACTTAAAATCACGTTTCTCCAGTTTGTGGTAAATTTAAAACCACGTTTCATCAGTTTGTGGTAAACTTAAAATCATGTTTTACCTAAGGGTTTTGTAGGTCAACCTAAAATCACAAGGGTTTGTGGGGAACCTTAAAACCACAGGGTTTCGTGGGTTATCCTTAAACCACAAGAGTTCGTGGGGAACCTTAAAACCACAGGGTTTCATGGGTCTATCTTAAACCATAAAGGTTCATGGGGAACCTTAAAACCACGAAACCACATGGTTTCATGGGTCTATCCTTAAATCACAATGGTTCGTGGGGAACCTTAAAACCAAAAGGTTTCGTGGATCTATCCTTAAACCACAAAGGTTCGTGGGAAACCTTAAAACCACAAGGTTTAGTGGGCTTATCCTTAAAACCACACTTTCAAATCAGTATTCTCAAAGCAAATTGCAAGTTTGTAGCCATTGTGATTGCGACTTGTAGCTTTGAATATGATGATTTTAATAGTCTTTTCAAGTGTACCCAGGTTAGCAGCCTCGAAGTTATCACCCTCCACAAGTGATCGTAACCTGTAGCCTTGAATGACTTTCTCAAGTAGGCCCATCAAGTGTAGTGGCCTCTTCATGGTCCTTCTGCAAGTGTACACGGATTAGCAGCCTTGGGATCCCCGCAAGTGATCGCAGTTCGTAGCCTCAAAAGACTATTCCACATGGTTTGCAGGTGTATCCTTAAACCACAAGATCAAAATTTAATTTGTCACAATCATCACCATCACCAATCTACACTTTGAAATAATTAACAAAGGAGCTCTCACAGACAGGTAAGTCTCTCTCTCTCTCTCTCTCTCTCTCTCTCTCTCTCTCTCTCTCTCTCTCTCTCTCAATCACTAAAAATTCATTAAATCCACCAAGGTGAAAAATCAGATTGAGTCAAGAATTCTAAAGCAAGACCCCCGATCAGTTGTTGTGAAATTTTCATTTGTTTTGAAAGTTGAGTCAATTAGAACTCAGGTGTCACATTGTCTATGAGATTAACTTATAACGAGCTTAATCTCAAAGAGGGGCAGCTATTGACACTTGATTTTTTGGCTTATATTTCAAATTTTCCTAAAAGTCATAAAATTAGGATTAGGATACTTGGCCATGCTTAGGAAGCTATTTCTAACCCAAAAGTAAATTTTTTAGAACTTTCATAAATTTTTCCTTATTTTCTTTTGGCCAAAATGAGTGAAAAATCAAGAAAAATATCAAATGGAACTCAAAAATTCCACAAAAATATCCATTAGCCTTATTTTAATTCCAATTTCATCACTACAACTTCAATTTCAGAAAATTTCAGTTGGCGATATGTTTTTCCGAAAATTGGGTAAATTCGTACCCTAATTGAACCAAAAATTCAATTGAGTCATTTTTAGTCATTTTTAGGCCATAGTGTCTTCATAGAAATTGATTCTGGGACCTTGAATTGCATATTGGTAGGTCAAATTTCACAATTTAACAAAAGAATTGAAAGGCCCCAAAAATTTATTAAAAATTCGGGATTTTAAGACCTAAATTGGGAATCTTATATAATTTGAAAATTTGGAATAAGACCCATACCTTCCTAGGGTTAATAAGTCATGGGTAATTCAATTTTGGCATCAGTTTTTCCTAATTAGGTCATTTGGGCACTGAATCAAACGAAAACCCTATTGATCCGAATTCAAATTTGTGAATTTTTTGGTCTAATTGTAACAAAAATTGGTACAAATCTCACATTCTGATGCAAAATGTGCTGAGGAATCCAATTTTGGGGTTAAATTTGCAAAATTGGGTCAAAATCAGACTTAATTCGCAAATTTGGATCAAATCGGGCCAGCCGGGTCGATCAAATCGACCTGACTCGACTCGGGTTAGTCTTCTTCCTTACCCGATCAACTCACCCACGCAGGAAAGGAGAAAATATCTCCTCGAGGCTGCATCTTCACCGACTTACTCCTGTGAATCTAGCATGTGTTAAACGTATTGGACAACTGGAGAATCTCCAGCTATCCATCCTGATATGCTTTAACCGACTAGGGAGTCGGTTATGATGGAGAATGACTCCGGAAAAGACCAGAAAAAGAGTCCAAAGATCATTATCTGCGTAGAGAACTGATTTGATGAATTGCCAGAGAGAGAGAAAAGAGAGAACTAGAGAGAGAAAGGGAAAGATTGAGTGAGAGAGTGAGTTGAGGCTCTCTGAGACCAAGCGATCAACACTTTTCCGATCGAAAAGCGCCAACAAATCAGTCTTGACGGTGAATCTCCTCATCAGTAAACCTGCAACAAAAGTTAATCGCTGAGGCCTCAAAGTGAGCTTCGGCCAATTGATCCAGGACTTTTCTGGTGAAGCGGAGCTCATCAACTTGAAGATCAGATGTCAAGGAATCATCCTACAGTCAACTTTTGATCCGAAATTTCAAAATCGAGCTCCGATGAAGAAGGTAAAGTTCGATCATGCTCACGGTTTAACAAAAAATCCAGAATAGGTGCTCGAGCTTTATAACGTTTGATCATGCAATTTCCTTCGTTATTTTGAGATTGTTAATGTTAGAAACATGTTTCTGATAATGTTTTTCATTGTTTGATGCAACTTGGGTCGCATCTTTGCATTTGACCAAGTCGGCCATTCCTATTTCTCTTCGTCGGAGCCTGGAAACTCTCGCCAGAGTGCCATTTGTGGCTCGAGCCACTCAAGTTAGTGATTTTTGACTTTATTTGATACTTTGATGGTTGTTTTGAGCGCTAGAAAAGGCTAGGGCGTTAGGTTGCTAATCTAGATATTAAAATCGTTGGTTAGAATTGTTCTGAGATAGGCCTTTTTGGATTGGTTTTTCACTGGCCAGCAGAGGTTCAACGGCAAACTGACTAGCTTAGGTTAATAGAAGATGATAAGGACTCAACACAAAATCAAAAATCATGTCTAGAAAGTCATCGGAAGGTCGCCGAAGCTCGGTCCGAAGTGACCGCCTTGAAAACACCTAGATTAGCACCACGCTCGCCAAGTGTTTGGCAAAATGCCAAAGAGAAAAATGCTAGAAATGGCGCCGTTCTCACCGGATAACTGGTCGGCGCAGGTGCCGGCCAGTCCGACCAAGTTGGACCGATCTGAACCGGATTTGACTCGATTCATCCTTTGGCAGGAGAATTAAAAAATAAAAAAATCATAAAAAATAGAAAATTTAGAAAAATCATAAAAAATAGAAAATTTAGAAAAAAATTATAAAATTCACAAAAATGTAAAAAATGTAAATTTAATCTTTTCGGTAATAAAAATTTTCCCAAAAAATTCAAAAAATTCACATAATGGCTTAGAAACCTTATGGCCACCCACCTTAAGTGAAATTAAAATTTTTTTGAGGTGCCTAAGTGGCATTTTTTAGGAGCTCCTTAGTTTTGGAGTTAAAAGGGGGTTTAACCCCTAAAAGGGGTCTCATCCCCTAAAAAACCCTAAAACAACACAATTCATTGAATAAATAAGTCATTAGGGCTTCAATAGGCATTTGGTGTTTTGATTGATTTTTCATTTTACAGCCCATTTTAGGAATTGTTGTGTTTGATTGAAATTGATTGCGTATTTACTCATTGATTGATTGATTTCTTTCTATTAGAATGGTTATAATTAATAGCTAGGCCTTACGAACTCACGTGACACGTTAGACACATCGTATCGTTTTAAGTAACGAACAAGGTGTTAGAGATCTCGAGTCGGGATCATTAGCGTAACGAAGTCTTCTTACTCATGTAATCTCTAGTTCGTAGAATCGTAATATTCTCTCATATCTCGATTAGATTTCTGGTCAACCTACTAATAATGACTAGTAGCGACTCCAAATTAAAACTTAGGCTAAATAGAAAAGACTGAAAAACAAATACTCACTCTCTCGTGAGGTATGGTCTAGGAGATATCCTCATTTGTCTACTGATAGAATGTCTGTGGGACATTTGGGCAAAATATTCGTTTCGGACCTTAGTAGCCCATTCGGGGGCAGTTTCCTCATTCGTGACGAACAAAAATACCTATTTAGTGTGCGAAAGTGCGGTGCGACATTGAGAAACTCTTGGGGGATGCCTGCTAATTGGAGCAATTGTCGTTCTCCTCCCAAGCAAGTCCTTGTCAAGTCCTTGTCAAGTCCCACTTCTTTATCTTTATTATTGCTATTGCTTCTTTTTAACGCCCTCCGGCCTTCATATATATGTTATCGTTTCTTTTGATGCAAGTAAAAAGAAAGCGTCTAGGGATTAAAAAACGAAAAAAGGACTTGTTTTTCCTTCTTTCAAATTTCTTTTTTTTCTGTTTTTAAACAGTGTGTCCTATGCACGGCATAGCTTGTAACAGTAGTAAAGGCTCGAGTATGGCAAAACCTTTAACCTTAGTGCAAAGGTTACTACAGTTTAAATTTTACTAGCACCGATAATAAGTCATAGAAATTATGACAAATAGATGTGAAGAATGCCTTCCTACATGAAGAGTTAAATCGAGACATATATATGGAGCAGTCGGACGATATTAAGAGTAAGGCTCGTCCAAGTTATGTCTGCAAATTATATAAAGAGTTTTATGGTTTAAAATAAGCGCCAAGAGCATGGTACAAGAAGATTGCAGTATTTATGGTGCTAAGTGGCTACTCAGTAGCACTAGCAGACTCAAGCCAGTTTACGAAGGAAGAAGGCAAAAGGCTTGCAATGATACTAATCTTTGTTGATGACTGATCATCACCGTAGATAATGATAATGAGATATATTGAATCAGAGAGGAAACCTCTATGTACGGTTTCAAAGAATAGGCTTATATGACTAAAACACTTCCTAGGACTCGAGGTTGAACAAATCAATGAAGGTTCGTTCATATGTCAACAAAATATGCATGAGTTCTCCTAGAGAAAATTGGTATGAGTCTTGTCGCGACCTAAAAAAATCTGATTTTCCAATTTTAGGCTAATGGATTACTAGATCAATTAAATTAACTAACCTAGCTCGAGTTCTCCCCAATTCTACCAAATCGCAACTTTGGTCCAATTGTAAGTATGCAAATATTTTCAATGGGAGTCGCCACTAATCATTTAAGGTAGGTTGATTAGAAACCTAAATAAAATAGCGGGAGCACTATTTTATTTCTGCGAACCAGAAATTATGAATTCGGGGACTTGGTTACGCTAGATTCCCTAACGCCCTTTCGATACTAATTTCAAGAAAAATACTCAATTTGACAATTTTGATAAATCCTGACTTAGAGTTCAAAGGTGCAGAAATTTTTTATTTTCACTTATTTAAATGAAAGCTAACCTATATGTAATGACGTGCAAAAATTGACATGCGATTAATGCAACCTAACATGCAAACTATATGTCATGCGACGACGTGACCTATTTCTAATGACGGACATATTATTTTTTTTGTATTTTTTTTAATGAAATTTGGAATTAAAAATGCCAATTATCTAAACATGCAATTTTAAACTAAAGAAATTAACCTATTCTAGAGTAATCTTTTGGTTTTTTTATCAAAATTCGAAATTAAAATCAAGTAAATATATATGTATATATAATCGCTAAATCTTTCGAATTAAGTTTCGATCTGAGGCTTGACAAATCGATCCTAAAATTCGAAATATCCGCTATGGAAATAACTCTATCTAAAGCATGATAGATAGATTTATTTTCACGTGTGCGGTTGCGGATTAGGAAATTTTCCTAATCGATCACATCTTGAAAAAATTTAGATATCTCGAATATCTTAGATATATTCAAAGGATTTTGAAAATTCTAAATTCTATCCAAATTTGATAAATAACAGATATCCAAGATTTCAAAAAAAAGGAAATAAATCCTAATTGAAATATTGCCTATTATCTAAATATGCAAGATTAGATATCAATAAGCACAAATTAGGCAACCAAATAGTCGAATCAAATCGGGATAAGATAATTACCTGATTTGCAGATTTTTTTCCTAATTTGAATTTGCAGCGGATCGGGACGACCGGCGATGGGCGGGTCGACTAGGCTCCGAGCTCACAAACGAAGCGGCGACGGTGGCTGTGCTCGATGATGGGACTACTCACGATGTAGGGTGTTTGACTGTGGATCACAAGCAACTCGTCAACGCCGCGGCTAAAGATGCCCCCGGTGGATGACTTACGGCCAATGGAGGCATTGGTTCACGAACGGTAGTGCGATATTCTATTGTCTGTTCTTCACCCCAATGTCTATAGTTGCCACACGTCCAAACTCTTCACGATCTCCTTGCCCACTGTCCTTATGCTTGCATGAAATACAATCACAAAGCCCACAATGTTATTATCAAATCTGGACAACACTCAGAAGAAGACAAATCCAACCCTCTGATGTGCTTGTTCGCAGCACAGGAGAAGCAGCAGATCGTGGATCGTTGGTGATGCAGGAGCTGCTCACGTGATTGATGTAAGAGGAAACCACGGTCTGTCGGGGCAGCATCACGTCAGCATCTCGATTGAGTGGGGGGCTCATCTGGGCTTGGTCACACGGCAGTAAGCTTCAACTGGGACGAACAGCGTATGTCGTGGAGGTTAGCACAGCAAAGCAGCGTCGGCGTCAAGGCTAGGCGAGGCGAAGCTAAGAGGAGCTCGGCTGCGGGCACTCCTCCTCTCTTTTCTCTCTTCTCTCTTTTTCTCTGAAAATTCTCTCGTGTCTCTCAATTGTGTGATCTGAAAATTGTGAACCGAAAATTCTCCGACCTCCCCTGATTATGAAGCATAAACATGTATTTATAATGTAAACCTAGATCAGTTAGCTGGGCTTTATAGTCCTAATGGGCTTGGGCTTGGGCTTAGGCTTTAATCATTTAATTTCAAGTGGGCTGAATTAATGTGGGCTTTTATTTAATTAAGCTTGATGGGCTAATCTAAGCTCAAATTAAGACAACCAAACTCTTTTACGTGTGATTTTCGGCCTTTGCCTTTCGAGTGAGCCGAGTCTCGTTTGGTACCCGAGCTCGATTTACGTGATGAATTTTAAGCTCGCTTGCCACCGCCGATCCGATGCGGAATGCAATTAATCTATATGAACCTAAACTATATGCTATGCAATTTTAATATTTTTGTTCAGGGGTTAAAAATTTAATCCCTAATTTTTTATGCAATTAACACTAAATGATGCGCCAAAATTTAGATGTCAACGGCTGCCTCTCTTTTGAGTGGAGGCTCGCAGAGGTTTAGCTCAAAGACTGAGACCTAAATTTAAATTATGCAAAATGATGAATGATTTTTTTTTTAAATGCAATGATGCATGATATGCAAATAATAAGGAACGTATGTTAAGGCTTCTCACTTCATGTGGAGCGGTGAAAGAGCCTTACATGCGGATCGCACAAAAAGCGCCCAAGTGATGGAAAGCTTTATAATGCTATGAACTCCCTCGATCTCTAAACTTCTAATCCACTGGAAGTAAGGTTCTCGAGTTACTGGATTGCCTATCTATTACCTGTAATTTCCTACGGATGCGAAATAGCGCATGATATAAAGAAAGAATGGGATGTGTTGCCCATACCACTGGGCAATCACTAAAAGGATCATGTCATCTCTTCCATTGGATGAACATGAAATGGGGTGTGCCGCATACTCCACTTAGCAACACCAAATGAGAAATTATGCTGCCTGTACTACTGGCAAACATGAAATGGGGTGTGCCGCATACTCCACTTAGTAACACTAAATGAGATATTATGCCGCCTATCCTACTGGGCGAACATAAAATGGGGTGTGCCGCGTACTCCACTTGGCAACACCAAATGAGAAACTATGCCGCCTATACTACTGGACGAACATAAAATGGGGTGTGCCGCGTACTCCACTTGGCAACACCAAATGAGAAATTATGCCGCCTATCCTACTAAGCGAACATAAAATGGGGTGTGCCGCGTACTCCACTTGGCAACACCAAATGAGAAACTATGCCGCCTATCCTACTGGGCGAACATAAAATGGGGTGTGCCGCGTACTCCACTTGGCAACACCAAATGATATGCCACCTGTTCTACTTGGCGAACATATGAAAGAGATCACGTCTCACATTCTGGGAAAAGAGAAACAATGAAGAATAATTAGTAGACGTACCTGATTTCTTCTTGTGTTATAAAAATGGCAAAGCCAATTGCATTGCACCTGTTTTTACCTGAGAAAAAGGTTAAAACAACACATGCACATGGGCAGAGAAAATATAATTCATGAATCTGCTTGCATTACCAAGCTTCACTGGGGAATTTATCAATAAGAACAACCATTTCGTCCTTTTGACAATTTGATCACATTAAATGAGAGACCTTTAATCAGAAATGACTTTCTACTCACTCTCAATGAAAGGCTTTTGACCCGACCTTTGATGCGGCTATAAGAATCACTAAAACTCTCTTCATCGTGCTTGACAAGAGTTCGGATATTCTCAAAATCAGTATGGCTTTGCCAATCTGAGAGGTCTTTATAAGGACTAAAACGTGGGTTTGGTCAATGGCTTAGCAAAAGAGACTCTTCGAGTCGAGGCTATTGAAAGAATTGATATCACCAGCTGCTCCGGGTTTACAAGTCAGGAATGCTGCAAAAATGAGATAGAAAAATCTTGCTCGCACTTCTTCGAGCAACATTTATAAGCATTTGAAACTCTACGTTAACTCAAGTGCCCTATTTTGAAGAGACTTCGGTAAGGGTTGTAACGTAGGTTCGGGTAGGCTTGAAATGAATGGGTTATTTCATCAAAGGGGGTATTATGAACATGGAGATTGGTGATCATTCAATTATGCTACTGGTACCATTGATCTATTGTTGACACGTAATTTTTAGCCGACACGTCATTAAAAATAGAAAATTCAAGATTATGGTTTCCGATCGCGACGGAGCCTGTTTCTTGAACAAAAAGTGTCGTTTTTTTAATTCTGTCTGTTGGCCTAGCTTTTGTAAGCGATTTTCTATTCATTTCATGCAAAAACCCGAAAAGTCAAATGGTTGACTTTGGCGTTGACTTTTTGGTCAACCTTTTGATCAAAAGTCAACCCCAGGTCAAATTGGGGCTTTTCGCATAAAAAGATTCCTTTCAAGTCCAATTTCACTTTAGAAGTGGAAATTTCAGAAAAATTCAAAGATTTGATCATAAAATCAAGCTCCTAGTGAAAAGTCAACTAGGGTTTGACTTTTGGTCAAACCTTTGACCAAAAAAATTGAAAAATACAAAAATCCAAAAATCATCTTATTTTACATTCAATTTACTTTTGGCATTTGAAATTTTACAAAAATCGATTTAGAATCAACTTTTTCCCAAATTGCGGAATTTGATTCAAATCGGCCAAAAATGAAATTACTTCATTTCTAGTAATTTTTTATGTTAGTTTTCTTCACGACATTTGATCTAGAGGTCATCTTATATCCAATTTTTGAACCAATTTTGTGATTCCAAGCCAAACACAAAAACCCCCAATTTTGGTCATAATCAGTGATTTTGATCGATTCTTCATGATGTGCGCAATTGAAGCATGAATGAGCCTAATTTCTTATATGAAATCCAAATTCAAAATCAATTTTGAAAGATTCACATGAATTTGAGTCAATTTGATCAATTTAGTGATCCAATGATAAAAAATCTAAGAGTAATTGGTCTAATTAGTGCAATTCAACTTGACCCACTCTAAACTAATATTCAATTTGATGAATTGAGACTCAATTTAGTTAATTAGACTTCAATTAAACTTGTTAGTCTAGCTTGGTCATGCAATTACCCAAATTCAAGAGCAATTAAGACAAACAAGTTAAATTGGACATGAATTTCAAATCGGTTCAATCCAATTTGATTGAATTCGATATTAATGAGGTCAATTAATCATGATGGAGATCAAATTGTACCAAATTGGAACAAAAGAAATCAAGGATTGAACCAGTTCAATCAGACCAAATTCAGGGCTAACTGACTCAAACCGGTTTGATTCAAATTGAACTAATCCGATCGGACTAGTCATTTTCCGGTTGAAAATTTCGATGATCGACAATCCGTTCAGACCAACCAAAGCCGGTCACATCCTCTTGAGCGCGAAAATGACAAAAATGCCCTTAATTGAGAATTACAAAAAATGCCCTTAAGAGAAATGACAAAAATGCCTTTCTTCAAGAATTAAGCAAATTAATTAGGGGATAAGCAAATCAATCATGGCCATTCATTTAGAATTGATCATGTCCATTCATGATGCCATGTCACTAATCCTTAGCCTTTAAGGAATATTCTTAATCATTAAGGATGCATTTTGGGCCATTGGATTAATCAAAGGGGTAAAATTCAAAGTTGAGGGAAGTATATAGTGTTTTTCCCTCCAAAAATTAAGGAGGGAGGATTCATTTTTCAGAACTGGTTTCTCTCTCCTCTCTCTCTCTCTCTCTCTCTCTCTCTCTCTCTCTTCCTCTCACACCATCTCTCTCTCTCTCTCGAGCTCTCTCTCTCGGTGCAGCCAATTCTGCCTCCTTGCCGGCCACTTTCCGGCGAGCTGCCGCCCCACCGTCGTCCCCCACGGTGGTCCAAGGCCAGTCGCAAGTCCAACTGCCTTCGCTGGTGGCCGGAGCTCCTTCCTCCGGCGACTTCTTCCTCTCGGCAACATCACCGGCGCTGCTGCCGGTGATGTGATCAGCCGGTTCAAGCGGCTGAACCGGCTGATCGGCGACCTCCTTCGGCGATCCAGAGCATCCGACAACCTTCCTCGGCATTCTCACGTCGCTGTGGTGGCCGGCTTCTTGTTAAACGGCCACCGGATCGCATCCTTGACTTGATTTTTTGATGATTAGTCTATTTGTGAGAAAACGAATCAATTCTCACAATATTTTGTACACTCCATTGTCATAGGTTGGCCGAGCTTTCCGAGGCTTCTCCGTGTCATTTCTGATCTGAATACGGAGGCCGGATCGCTCGATCGAGCATTGGAGCATTGTGAAACAAGGTAAGAACACTTGAACATGATTCTGTAAATTCGTGTCCAGTAAAACCTGCTTGTTTGAGATGCTGATTTGAGCATGTTAATGTCGAAATCTGGAGAAGTGATGAACTAGAGAATCGTAGAACTCGTCTTAAGCTTCGATTTGATATATCATATGCCTTGATCGGACTTGATTTGCTATGTCAAAACACTTTTAGAAGTTAGGATCAGAATCTGAAACATATTGTTCAAGTCTGTTCTGATGTCTTCCTGATTGACGTTGTATTGTTTGATGATTTTTATGATTTTTTACGATCATTTTCTGAAAAAACTTCCTTCATGAAAGTTGTAGAACACATCTTGATTTGTTCATCATAAAATTTTCACAAAATTCTGAGCATGTTAGTCTCGTACGATTTGTAACGTCATATACATATGAATCTGGTGACATACTGGTTTCAGATCGACCTTCGTGTGTTCTTCGATTTTCATAAATTCGTGTGTTCGAGATATAAAAACATTTTCTTCACGAAAGTTCTTCCTGAGATCGAGATCTTTCTATTAATACTAATTTCATCAAAATCGGAGATCATTTGAATTCTCAAAAGGAATTCTCACGATTTAATCAGTATCTGTGTCCAGATCTGATTTTCATTCCTTTGGAATTCAAAAGATGTTTCTCCGAATTTGATAAAGTTAGAATCCTTTTTTGCAAAAAATCAAAATTACAAAGTTGCTCATTGGGGTCTCATTATGTTAACTGGAAATTTTGAGGACCTAATAGCAATTTTTGGAGGGCCAATTTGCTTAAAATCTCATGAAAGGTCTTTTCGGGTTAAAATTCCATTTGTAATTGAGTCCTTCACGAAAATTGAATTTTATAAAAATTTGGAGGACTTTTTAGCAAAACCTCAAAACATGAAAGTTGTTGCACACGGGGAATCCTAATTGCTTAAACATTTTCACGTGTTTTTGATAAGGTTTGTTATTTTCCCGCCATTATTTTGAAATCCATAACAGAACCGAGTCCAGTCTGTCACTGAGACCAAATTCGATATTTTCGGGAAAATTGGCTAGGATTTAGAAAAAATAGTCTGCTTGACTTTTGATCCTCATGTTATAAGCTTTCTAATGACACCTGAATTACTTCATTTGGACGTCATTAGGATAGTTAATCACATCCGAACAGATGCAATCCGAATTAAGTAAAAATTGAAGAAGTGGTCTTTTTATAAAGCCCACTTCTCATTGTTTGATTGGCTTCGAAATAAAGCCCATGGGCTTGAATGCATGCTTATTCTATTTCTATGCATGTGTTTGTTAGATGAATATTAGGCCCGGTGCATGTTCGGCGGGTAGCTCATCATGGTCATTTAGAACCCGACTTTAGGGGTTAATTGATATGAGTTGCCGTTTTGTGAATGCAAATGGTAGCCCATTATCATTAACCATTAATCAAATAATGTTAGGTGATTACGTGGGTGATGAATCGAAACGCATGAAAAACAAAGGCTGATCCCGAGGCCCGTGCTTATTTAGTGAATTGATTGCACCATTGTTCTTTCATATGTTGTTTGTCATGAATGAATGTTATGAATGTAAACATCGACACTCGAGAGGCGGTCCAAGGAAGAATAATCCGAAATTGAAAAAGCCAAGGTGATTGACCGATGTCCAATCCGGTTTCGATTTGTACTCATACGATGATGGTGCTAGACCGATGTCCAATCCAGTTTCAACTTGTACTTAATTCATTCATCCCCGATCATGTCTCGGGTTTTCAATTCGTGTTGTAATAAACACCCGACGAGTTGCGGGTTTTTACTTTTTACTTCCTAGCACTTAGAATTAGCTCGTTTTTTTAAATACTTCGAGTGTTTACTTTACGAAAAGTCTTTCAATACAATTGATTGTTTCTTTCTTTTTCTAGACTAAGATAGGATTAGTTTAGAATCTTAAATGAAAACACAAAAACAAGATGTATGATCACATAGTGGACTAAGACTTTGACATAAAAATGGTAAAGAACAAATGCATGACAACCTAGATAACAACCATGTTAAGTTTAGCGGTACCGAAAGGGCGTTAATAGAAATATTAACGTAAGCTAGTCCCCGAACCTTTGATCTCTGGTTTTCGTAGAAACCGAAACGAAATTCCCGCGTTTCGGTTGGGTATTCTAGCCGACCCCCGACCTAGGCTAGTGGCGACTCCTAAAAAATAAAATAAAATCAATCCGCTGTCACGCGAGATATGGATTTAGGGAAAATCCACATTCATGATCAATGGGTTATATGGCTAAACAAAAGATTTACACTTCAGTAAAATCATTTTTTATAAGGTGCTATATGAACCATCTCATAAACATTTATCTCTAAACCCGCCTCATCGAGTTCGGCCCTCGAGGGGTAGGTCGCGACATCTATCTCTAGCAATTGCTCCATAAATGAACCTTCAAACGGTCTTTTCCTTGAAGATTGATCTTGTATGTCAACTTAGTTCTTGTTGAAGCTTTTCTCTCTCTCTTTCTTTTTAGAGAGAGATTTTCTTTTCGAGATATTTTTCCGAGAGAGAGAACTTCGATTTAATGGAGTCCTTTTGCGTCCTTTCTGATGAATTTTCTTTCGAGCTCCTTTGCTTTGAGATGATTTCATTTGTTTATCACAAGCATGATCACCAATCGGGTTGAAATGAATCCACCGCTCAAATTGGGTATGCAAAGGATATAATGTGTAGGGATATAGAAAGAAATGCTCTTCGTCATATCTAAGGCACTCGAGCTAACACAGAACTTGCATGCAATAAATATACTTGAAGATTGATGCAAGTGAAAGCAAGAAAATTCTAACCATTTTGAACTTTCTAAGAAATTGCCCCGGTATGGGGTTGTTCTTGACAGGGGTAAGAAATGAAACTCCGTTCAAAGGGTTAAGTAAATGATAACCTGTAGTGTTTAGATAGAGGAAATGAATGCCTCTCATCATTTTGGTCGTCATACTTTTCGTGAGATAATCCTTTACCTTGTCAGCACGGAATGTTCACTCAACTCGCACTAGGGATTATTATTCAGGGCATGTATGGAAATGTCTTGCCTTTTGTCATCTTGAAGTCTCTCATGCAATATGATCGCTTCATTAGGACAGAAACAGATTGCCAGATCAAAAGCTTTCCTCAAACAAAGCTTAGTAACATCAATTGATTCATGAAATTCAATTTTGAAACTTGATAGAAACAAAGTCAGAATGAGTATAAATCAAGTGTAATACTTCTTTACAGAATCAGAATTAACTAGACCGGAAAAAATATGACCATCCATCTCGGCCAAAATCAAAGCACCTTCTGGAAGGACTTTCTTCACAATATACGGGCCGCCATAATTTAGGGCGAATTTTCCTCCGGGAACAGGAAAGTCCGGGAGTACATTCCTCAGGGCTAGATCATTTACCTTGAAGTGTCGTTGACGCACTTTTTGGTTGAAAGACTTACCTACTCATGTGGCAACTGAATCGGGCATTTCGTCTCACTCTCAGGGGGATTTGCCCTTTTCTTCACTTCTCTGGGTTCTCCGGAATAACTCAGGTTAACGATGACAGCTGGGTCTGATGTGAGGACTTTAGGCCTTTCATGCCGCTCTAGATCACGCTGAATGTCTGAGGAATTGTCGAGTTCGTCGGTGTCATTGGGATCAAGCTCAGCTGCACATAATTCATCAGATTGGATAGTTCCCATACCCTCACGTGTCACAAGATTGTCCCTGAAACATAAAGTAGAGGGTTCAGAAGGACAAACAGGGCTAAACATTGCATTTTTTTTAAAATTTTCTTTTTTGATTTTTTAAAATTTTTGGAATTTTTTTTTGAAATTCTTTTCAAAAAGGTTTTAACACGAGGAAACATGAAGAAGCCTAGGCCTCAGAAGTCTCCTTGGACTATATTTTCTTTTATTGGTTGGATATTATCACCGGGCTGGTTTGATGTACCTCAACATGCCCTCAAAAATGAAAATAATTTGTAATTTCATTGATTATCACCAAATGAATTACATTTATTGGAATGGAAACTAGGACAATAAAGTCATAGAAATAAAAAGTCCTATCAAGCAGCTCTCGAGACGAGGCAAGTCCTAGAAAGCAATAGAAATTCCCACACAGGGGAGTGTGCGAAAAAAGTAAATGTGTTACTCTTGCGGGCAAGTGCCCATTTCATCCAACGGTTCTTCCTCGATAGCTCCAATGAGCATGTTATTGAACAGAGCAGTGATTCCCTCCATCGCATCATCAGGATCTTCTGTCACTAGAGGTGTTAGATCATCCATACCTCCCCATCCATCGGGGACGATATCACGCTGGTCAATATAGAAGCTCGGGAGAGCCGAATATTTCATGTAGTAGTCGAACTTGCTGCTCGGTTGCCCCAGGGTGTCGATCACCTCCTTCTCTTCATGTATCATTCTTGCAGGACTCGGGGATGTGGTCTGGATGTTTGGAACTATGAGAAGATCATCTCGGCCTTGGTAGAGCCACGAAGCATAAAATGTTGATGCCCCGGTATCTAAGAGGTCCTGAACCTTATGCTTTAGATCAACGTCGTACGACCATGAAACCATCTTGTCACTTTCATAAGCGTAGGGCTGAGGTGATGCTAGGACTAGTATTTCTGAAGTATCGGGTATAATGATCCTGAGGTCATCGTCAGAGGCGTCCTCGAGAGGGGCATGTCAGGATCTAACTTAACTTGTTCATCGGTCATCCTTGCGAGTTCTTCATTCCAATCAATGATGACTTGGGATATAGCGGCCACTACCCCGAATTCATCTGCTGTCCCAATCATCCTCTCTCTCACCAACTCATCCACTTTCTTTCTTATGTCACCGAGTGACACTACCTTACCAGTCGAAACATAACTAGCTCGGACTAAAGCGTCGAACATATCTTCGAGAGGGACCCTGAAGCCTCGAACCTGCTTGACTCCCGGGCTAAGGACAACATTTGTACTGCTCGAATAATCAGGGAGTGGATTGTTCTGCACATTGGGCTTACCGGCTGACTGTAGTGTAAACGCTCCAGTCTCAAGTAGATCCTGCACTCGATATTTGAGCACTTGGCAATCATTTGTCGAATGCCTAACCTCACCTCTATGGTAATCGCATTTCTTCGACGGATCATACTTTGCATAGCCGGCAGCGTTAGATCTTTGTGGCTGTGAATTCAGCAAGTTTTTCTTCCTTAGCACAGCCAATACCTGAGATAACGTCCCGGGAAGTGGAGTAAATTGGCGGGGTTTGCGCTGCTGGCGTGGGTCCTGCTGGCCTTGCCGTCCATAAGAGGTCATCTGCTGGGTGCTAAATTATAGCTTTGGGGCCTGAGCTGGCGTCTTTTGCATATAGGTCATGTTGACTTCGGGGACATGCTTTTTGTCCTTCTTATTAGTAAATCTCTTGCTTGATGAACCTGACTGACTATACCATCCTTTCTTGAGCCCGGTCTCAATCTCCTCACCCATGGCTATTAGCTAGCCAAAAGATTGGGCGGCCGTTACTAACATTCATGAACAAACCGGCTACGGTAAAGTGGACACAAACAACTTCATTAAGTCACGTTCTGAGCGTTCAGGCATGATCTGTCCTGTATGTTCCTCCAACGAGTGGCATACTCCTTCAGAGTCTCGCCCTTTTTCTGCTAAGCTCTCTCCAGGTCTTCCCTTGTAATAGTTACGTTGAGATTGAACTTGAAGTGCTTGATGAAAAGGTTTGCCACCTCTTCCCACGAGTCTTTCCGGTTGATCTGGTGGTTGGTATACCATCTCATTGCAGCATCCTTCAAGCTTGCTCAGAAGGTTTGGATCATTAGGGGTCCGTTAGACATATATTTATTCATGAGCCCCTGGTACATATCGATGTGCTGAATTGGGTTCGAGGTGCCATCGTACTTTTCAAAGGCTAGCATCTTGAATTTATCAGGCACTTGGACCCGAGTAAAAATGGACAAATCAGCAGGTGGAACACTTTGAGTTCCCTCCACTTCACGTAACCTCTGGTCGAGTTTGGCCAATAACTTGGCATTCTCATCGTTGGGGGGTGAATGAGGAACAGGGACCGACGGAGAAGCACTAGTGTCGATCAAAATGGCATCATCCAGTTGAAGGGTTGGATTAGTGTTTACTGCAGGAGATTTGTCAAGGCAGAGGCCTGGACGGGTTGGAGGTGAAATCTCCGATTGAGAGGCAGCATTGATCTGCTGCTGCTTGGCCATGAGATCACTCATCATTTTGGACATGGCGGCCGCAATCTGCTCATTGATTGTATTCATGTGTTCTTTCAGCTTTTCATCAATCATGGCTGCAATCTCGGCTTGATTGGCCATCCTTCTTTTGGTCAACGATCGAGTATTATGAGGATGAGGGGGATTCGTGGAAAATTACCTACAAAAGTAACGATGGAATAAATACAATGAGTAAGAATAACGAGTCGGTCCATGACATCCTCTAGACCCTCAAGATGAAATTTCTTTCGAAAGACCGATTCGTCTAGTAAATCCCGAAATTCCAAATTGCTTTATTCAATAAAAACCTGGATTGATTCCAAAATTTACAAATTATAGCTCCACGTTTTTCATTGAATTGCTCAAAATGGAAAATGTCTTAAAAGAATTCTTATAAAAATCGTTCGGCAACATTTATTACCAAAAAATATCAATAGCATGAAGTACAAATGTAAGCTAATATTCCATCCTAAAAAGAAAGAAAAACTCCCTAAACCAAACTAGAAATCAGATAGTTTCCTTTTTTTAGAGGCTACGTGATCTATAGATGAATGGGCCTTCAAGGCGAGCCGTAATCGTGCATTCTCTTCAGCCAAAGCATCTGCCTTATCCTGGGCCTTCGTCGCCTTTTTTTCGCTGATTTTGATTTGAGTCTGAAGGGTATGCTGTACTGTTACTACCGAGAACTTCGGGAGTATCTCAGCAGGGATGGTATGATGCTGAATATACCGGGCCGTGGCAAAGTGACTTCTCATCCTTCCGGTGGGCTCATGAGCTGGCCAAATCAGCTTCTGAGTGGAACAATTTTGCCAAGCTTCAGAATGACGCCTAAGCTCGACTATGTAGGACTCGTCTTTCTCGAATTGGACTTGAAATTCATTGGGCCTGAGTGGAGGTGGGACATCTTGCAGAACTCGAAATTGACGTGTAACCCGAAGGGGCTGATAGCAGGTTGCCCCATAAATGCCCATCGAAGGTACGGGCTTCTGATCGCCATGGTATAGTCGAGCTTCAACCTCCCGAAACCACACAGCTTGCCAAAGGAAAATCTTAGAGCTTGGATTCTTGAACAGATGGACCCACTGTGTATAGTGCGAGCTCTTAGTTTGATCTTGTATTTGTTTGAACCTTAAAATAGGGTTATCAGTCATGTCCATTTCAAACACAGTCATATTTTTCCCAAATTAAGAAAGGTATGAGAAAAGCCAGATTTGTAAAAGCTTAATCGGGGCTCGAAAAGCCCTATCTTTTCCTTTCTTGAATCGTGTCAGAGATATGAAAGTTTCTGCCAGAATTGTGTTTATAAAACTAACTCCACCGCATATTTGTTTTACCGTCCAAGCTATCACCGGATCAATAGCATTTTGACGGAATGGAAAAATGATAAGTCCGAAAAAAGTTAAGATAAAAATCTTAGACCTCATGAGGACGGAGTTATTTTCAAAACATTCAATAAGAAAAGATAGCGGGCATGCTTGACAATTACCCTTTAACACTTTTTCAATTTCCTTTTTGGTCAAATTCAAAAATTCAGCAAGCACTACCACAAGATCTACCTTAATGGGTGGTTCGACTATATCCAACTCAATCGATTTCCCAATGGCAAAACTGTATTCTTCTAGAGTCGGTGTGAGCTCAAACTTACCTCCCAACACAAATGTAGTTGTCTCGGGGCACCAAAAATGAGCGAGTGCCTGCATGATCCCGCTCTGAACATCTATGTCTAGGATTGGCAGCATGAATCCAATGCGCTTGAGAACGTACTGCTGACCATCTGGCTTCAACTGGCTCCATAACTTCTTGAGCTCCAGCTTCGGAGTAGGCACAAAACGGATATTGAGGCGACCCATTCTTATATAGACCACGTGCCAAAAGACTCAACCTAAATCATGGACCGACTCAAAATAAGATACAGAAAACCAAAGATAAAGCTCGAGAAATTACCGTCTTTGGGAAAAAATGTCAATCACAGAGACATGCACATGAATCGTGAGTTTAAATCTTAATCTATCTATCCTAATAGCTTTTGCAAAGTGAAATGATGAACGGAACGACACGTCGTAGCCTCTCGTATAATCGTCATGACTAGTCGCGGCATCGCATACCATAGTCATGACTAGTCGGGTATCGCATACCATAGTCATGACTAGTCGGGTCCAATCACTTCGGTTCGGTTCGGTTGACAAGGGCAACCTCCATGCGTTGTAGCCTCACGTGCATGAGGACGACCCTTGAGCCATTTTTTGGAAAAATTTTCGGGATCCAAATGGGATAACCTTTAGCGAAGCCTTACCACCAAGGTTAAAAAACCATCCAAATACCATCTTAAAACTATTAGTGTGACCCAGGTCCGATCATAGATTGTGTGTGGTGTAGTGCAAATACTGTAAATCATGCACAACAATTATATGCAAACACCACTTCAATAGTACGAAAATTAAACCAAATTCCAATTCACCAAACCTGCAAAACATAGGGTTAGCCAATCACTACTCCCCTTATATCTCCCATCCTACAAAACCATTTAACACCTAAGAATGAGAATTCAATCAAATTTTGCTAAATCGAGTGATTTTTCAATGAAAATTTTCTTGGCCTAAGTCCTCCTTAAATTTTTTTTTTAAAAAAATTCAATTTAATGTCCCCAGCGCAGTCGCCAAGCTGTCACGACCTAAAAAAATTTGATTTTCCAATCTTAGGCTAATGGATTACTAGATCAATTAAATTAACTAACCCAGCTCAAGTTCTCCCAAACTCTACCAAATCGCAACTTTGGTCCAATTGTGAGAATGCAAATATTTTCAATGGGAGTCGCCACTAATCATTTAAGGTAGGTTGATTAGAAACCTAAATAAAATAGCGGGAGTACTATTTTATTTCTGCGAACCAGAAATTATGAATTCGGGGACTTGGTTACGCTAGATTCCCTAACGCCTTTTCGGTACCAATTTCAAGAAAAATACTCAATTTGACAATTTTGATAAATCCTGACTTAGAGTTCAAAGGTGCAGAAATTTTTTATTTTCACTTATTTAAATGAAAGCTAACCTATATGTAATGACGTGCAAAAATTGACATGCGATTAATGCAACCTAACATGCAAACTATATGTCATGCGACGATGTGACCTATTTCTAATGACGGGGATATTATTTTTTTTGTATTTTTTTAATGAAATTCGGAATTAAAAATGCCAATTATCTAAACATGCAATTTTAAACTAAAGAAATTAACCTATTCTAGAGTAATCTTTTGGTATTTTTTTTTATCAAAATTCGAAATTAAAATCAAGTAATATATATATATATATATATAACCGCTAAATCTTTCGAATTAAATTTCGATCTGAGGCCTGAC
The DNA here is from genome assembly GCA_031216235.1 of Syzygium jambos. Classification (NCBI taxonomy): domain Eukaryota; kingdom Viridiplantae; phylum Streptophyta; class Magnoliopsida; order Myrtales; family Myrtaceae; genus Syzygium; species Syzygium jambos. The sequence goes on from CM062228.1 coordinate 8,049,380, forward strand.
AAATCGATCCTAAAATTCGAAATACCCGCTATGGAAATAACTCTATCTAAAGCCTGATAGATAGATTTATTTCCACGTGTGCGGTTGCGGATTAGGAAATTTTCCTAATCGATCACATCTTGAAAAAATTTAGACATCTCAAATATCTTAGATATATTCAAAGGATTTTGAAAATTCTAAATTCTATCCAAATTTGATAAGTAACAGATATCCAAGATTTCAAAAAAAAGGAAATAAATCCTAATTGAAATATTGTCTATTATCTAAATATGCAAGATTAGATATCAATAAGCACAAATTAGGCAACCAAATATTTGAATCAAATCGGGATAAGATAATTACCTGATTTGCAGATTTCTTTCCTAATTTGAATTTGCAGCGGATCGGGACGACCGACGATGGGCAATCGACGGTGGCGCAAGGGCGGGTCGACTAGGCTCCGAGCTCACGAACGAAGCGGCGACGGTGGCTGTGCTCGATGATGGGACTATTCACGATGTGGGGTGTTTGACTGTGGATCACAAGCAACTCGTCAACGTCGCGGCTAAAGATGCCCCCGGTGGATGACTTACGGCCAATGGAGGCGTTGGTTCACGAACGGTAGCGCGATATTCTATTGTCTGTTCTTCACCCCAATGTCTATAGTTGCCACACGTCCAAACTCTTCACGATCTCCTTGCCCACTGTCCTTATGCTTGCATGAAATACAATCACAAAGCCCACAATGTTATTATCAAATCTGGACAACACTCAGAAGAAGACAAATCCAACCCTCTGATGTGCTTGTTCGCAGCACAGGAGAAGCAGCAGATCGTGGATCGTTGGTGATGCAGGAGCTGCTCACGTGATTGATGCAAGAGGAAACCACGGTCTGTCGGGGCAGCAGCCCATCAGCATCTCGATTGAGTGGGGGGCTCATTTGGGTTTGGTCATACGGCAGTAAGCTTCAATTGGGACGAACAACGTATGTCGTGGAGGTCAACACAGCAAAGCAGCATCGTTGTCAAGGCTAGGCGAGGCGAAGCTAAGAGGAGCTCGGCTGCGGGCACTCCTCCTCTCTTTTCTCTCTTCTCTCTTTTTTTCTGAAAATTCTCTCGTGTCTCTCAATTGTGTGATCTGAAAATTGTGAACCGAAAATTCTCCGACCTCCCCCGATTATGAAGCATAAACATGTATTTATAATGTAAACCTAGGTCAATTAGCCGGGCTTTCTAGTCCTAATGGGCTTAGGCTTGGGCTTAGGCTTTAATCATTTAATTTCAAGTGGGCTGAATTAATGTGTGCTTTTATTTAATTAAGCTTGATGGGCTAATCTAAGCTCAAATTAAGACAACCAAACTCTTTTACGTGTGATTTTCGGCCCTTGCCTTCTGAGTGAGCCGAGTCTCGTTCGGTACCCGAGCTCGATTTACGTGATGAATTTTAAGCTCGCTTGCCACCGCCGATCCGATGCGGAATGTAATTAATCTATATGAACCTAAACTATATGCTATGCAATTTTAATATTTTTGTTCAGGGGTTAAAAATTTAATTCCAAATTTTTTATGCAATTAACACTAAATGATGCGCCAAAATTTAGGTGTCAACAAGTCCCAAGAAATGTTTTAGTTCTCCAAGCTCCTTAAGTTGTTATGAGAGGTAGGAGTGATCAATTCCTAGTCTGGAACCAGAAACTGGACTAGGAGGATGGGTTCCCAAAATTGGGAACCAGGAATCAGACTAGACCACTTTTTTTCCCACCACTTGATGACATTTCTTCGTAGTCCCCACTACTTTTAAAAAAAAAGATATTAGTAAAAGAACCCTAACTATGTGCTCATATTTCTCCTACGATCAACAAAAATTAGGAAGCAAATTTATAAATTGCAGATCGAAAACAATAAATTAAACTAACCAATCATCAAGAGATAAATATTATTTTGCAACCATAAATGACTAAACATTAGTAATGATCCTCAAATTGAAAGGACGAACCAAAAAACGTACTTCACTTAAGGTTTTCGTTCACATTTTACTAATTTTTTTGAAGAGATAAAAAATATATATAGGTAGTTGGTCGGGTTCCCTTTGCAACCGGGAACCGGACCGCCCGGATAGTGATTTCACTTTTAGAAACCGGGAACCTTGTAATGTTCTGAGTTCGACCCACGTTCGTAATCAATGAAATTGATGTATTTCTCATTTTATTTTAGTAAGTCTCGCCTGAAACTGATTATTCTCGGGATACTAACCAATAGGGAATGGCTAACTAGGAAAACGATACGTGGACCCAAGAACTCGACCGTGAATTGAGTCCGATTCCGAGAAGCGACGAGGGAAATATTTTGGGCCAATGTGGGCCGATCCAAGGAGAGTGACGGATTTAGTTTGGCCAATGATATACGATCGGATCGCGGGTGATTCCATACGACTGAAAGTACACGTGGCGAACGATCCCGAAACTTATTCCGAACGATCGCGACCCCCGAAATTAGTGATAAATCCTCGTGCTCTCTGGAAAATCGAGACCGTCATGACTCAAGTAGCCCTAGGTTGATACGCGTGATCCCTAAATAGTCGCCCGTTAGTGAGAGACGCTAAAACTGTAAATTGAGCGAAATTGATCGTGGAATTAAGTCCAGACTTCGGTGTCGAATTTCGTGGGCGTACGCAACTATTTTGCAAGGACGACGTCATTTTTATGTGGCCAATTATATTTGGGATAAGTGGAGCCGAAAATTAGAAATTTGACTCGGGATCGGAAAATTATGATTTTGCCCCTAGGCCTAATTATAGTGTTCCGAATTTTGGAGTTAATTGGGGGATATTTGGGGTTTAATTTATGGTCTAATCAGCCCCAATAATTCAGAATATTATGGACAAGATTGCCCCTCCATTATTGGGCTTGGATCAACCTCAACCCTTGAATTATGGGCATGATGGTCTTTTGTGCATAAGTAGTTCAACCACCCCACTAGCTAGCAATGTGTATATCTCTCTCTAGTCTCTCTCTCTCCCTCATTTTTCTTCTCCCCCAAGCCGACAACCCCCTCCTCCCATGCCTCTCTCCTTCTCCTCCTTGCTCGGCCGAGAACCGCCATCGCCGTCCGTCCGAGCGCCACCATGGGCGGCCACCGCTCGCCGTCTGCGCCCCACCTCGCCTCATCACCACCACTCACCCGACCAGCTCTCTCTTTCTCTCTCTCCTCTCCCCATCCGCCACCGATCAGCCCCGCCTAGGACCGCCATCGCCGTCGCCGCCGACATTTGTGCCGCCGGGAACCGCCGCTTGTCGCCACTGGTCCGGCGCGGAGCCGCCACCACTCAATTGCCCTTGCCACCTGTCCAGCCTTCATTAGGAGTTTAGGAACCTTGGTAAGCACAACCCTAAACCCTAGTTAGGCTAATGTGCATTTTTAGATGAGTTTTAGGGGTTAATTAGGGTAATTTAGGGGTTAGCTTGTGGAGGATGTTAGGGGCTGACTTTGTGGTTAATTTGGTGGCTTAGCGTGATAATTTTAATGAGGTTTAGTGGCTTAGAATGTGCTGTGTGATGGCTGGAAATATTGGATTGAATCGGCCCGAGTTCGGTTAAGTTAGGGTTCAATGGTGGAATATCGGGCGTGCCTCGCATTGTCCTCATGGTGACTGATTTGGGTGATGTCTTGAGGAGCCTAATGGAGTATTTTGAGGATAATTATTGGCCTAGAGTGACCTATTTGGTGGCTGTCCATACTGGGATTGAATTGGACTAAGAGTGATCAATTTGGGGTTTAATTGTGTAATTATCGGGAATGTTTGGATTGACTGATTGGGTGGCTGAATTGTCCTTGATTTGGATCAATTTTGTGATGCCATATCATATGCCTAGTGTGATCAAGAATGGAGTAGCATGGCGGGCCTTGAGTGCGTGAATTCATGTTGATCTAATTGTGTGATTTACATGTGTGGATTATGTACCATGCAAGAGTGATTTGAATTGCTTAAATGGACGTGCTACTATGTTGGTTGGGCATATTGAAATGTGGATTGAGCATGTTGTGGCGTTGTTTGGAATAAATAGCCAAATCATATTGAGTGCCCAGTGTAAATTTCACGAATGCCGAGTGTGGATATTGTGGCCATGAGTGTGCATCTCGAGCATTGGCATAACATGTGCATATGCGAGTGTGCACGAATGACATGAGCATGTGATCACCTAAAATGTTCTGATGCGTTTTACGCGGGGTTTAGATAATAACTGATGATTGTGTACGTGTGATCACATAAAGCCTTGATGCGTTTTACGCGGGGTATTGAACCCGTCCTAAGACGTGTTACGTGGGACGATGCCCGGACTACCGGAAGATGGCCAATCTGATGCGTTTTATGCGGGTTTTTTGCCATGAGCTTGATGCGTTTTACGCGGGCTAGAGATCGATCTCGAAGTGATAGACCTGATGCGTTTTACGCGGGTCGGAGGAGAATTGAGAAATGGCATGTGTGCAAGTGTGCAAGTGTGCAAGTGTGCCCCGATGAGCATGAGCACGAATATGAGCATGAGCATATGCATGACATGCGTTGTGACCAAGTGATGTTATGCATGTACCACGATTGGGTTCTGTGTTATTATTGTGAATTTATAAAGTGCCTAACCTGCAGGGCCAAGTAAGTATTGGATTTGGGCCCGAGGGCCTAAGTCTTTTAGATTCTGGATTGTGTGTTATTTGGTGCTCGTTAGGAGGTGCATGTTAGCCTAGTTTAGGTTTAGGGGGCCTACTCGCTGAGATTTATTCTCACTATTGTATAAACCCAACTTTTCAAACCCCCGACCTTGAGATGTTCGCAATACCTATTCGTTTTGGGATCCCTTACCGGATAGACCGGGAGGAGACGGAGTACCCCGCAGGGAACGGGGATACGTATGTTAGATACCTGACTACAGTTTAAGTTGATGTGGGAGAGCAGCTGGACCAGGCTCACATGTACATAGGGTGGTGTATTAGGGACCTTACAGGGACTTACGGACCCCTTCGATCTTTTGAGGTCCCGTATAATGAGTCAGGGGATGTTGACCCTCAGTGTCCCGATGGGGACTTAGCGAGTCCTGACCGTGCGTTCGAGAGGAGCTCTAGTGCTGACTTAGGGCACGGGCTGAATGTTTGGGAAATGGACAAACCAAAGCAGATGGAGGAGGAGCCGGAGGATAGGCACTCAGACCCGGAGTCGATGGATTCTCAGGATGAGCCCAAGCCGATGAAGTAGGATCTCGAGATGGAGGCAGCACCAGAGGAGGACGGTTCAGACGAAGAGTTATCCGAGATCGATATCGAACTGGAGTCCATGGAGTCCGAGCCGGAGTCGTCTGAGAGTTCTTCTGACTCATCGAGTTCTGACCCAGACTGGGAGCCATAGAGTAGCCTTAGACCCTAGTTAGGTCGAGCTAGTACTTTTTTGACCGGAGCCCCACCTAGTACTAGTACCCCTGACTGCCCAGGCCACTTACCCTTTTTTGTCAATAGTGGCCATTGAGCCGCTTTTGATTTTTGAGCATATGCTGTAATTGAATGCTGTATATGTTCTCCCTATTAATGCAAGTGTATATTTGTAGTCATGATGATTGTTCCATCCTTGGTCTTGTATTTGATTTGTACGGGTGTTTACGTTGCTTCTGCATGTGCCTTGTACTATGCTTGGGTGTTGGGTCGGCGATGCGTCCTGGGACGTCGTGCTTAAATTGACCGCGGCAAGGATGTGGCGCGCCGTAGGGTGCGGGCATGACAAACCTGACCAAATTGGCTGGTTCGATCCGATCCGAGCGGTTCCCAGTTTGGGCGGTCTGTTTTGCACACCCCTTCTGAGAGGTCAAATCATATGGAATCACAAACAAAGAGCAAGCTCATTAAAACCCGTAGAACCAATATAGGAACACGACGGACAAAGAGCCAGCTCAAGGTTTTTGTATGTCGCCAAGCAAAAGAAAACTTTTCTCATATATAAGTATAATTTTAAATACCAATTTAATGTTCCATTTGTTTCGCAAAAAATATTTTTTGAGAAAACATTTTCCTCATTTTTGGCGTTTGGTTCTCTTAGGAAAATGAGTTAACGAAAAATGTTTTCCTAGTTAATGGAAAACCTATGCTTAAATTCCTGAAAATGATTTCCTCTTTGAAAAATTAGAAAACATTTTCTAAAATATGACTAAGTATTGGTGCTTGAACCCGAAACTCTATACTTAGATATGAGAACCCCAATGTTGGTTCTCAGGTCCTCAACGTTCAGGTCCAGGTCTCCAGCGCCTAGGCCAGGGTCCATCAAGGCCAAGCCCAAGCCACTGTCACCCATGTTCAGGTCCATTGAGGTCGGGCCCAAAGCCCTAGTGCCCTTGCCCATGCCCAATGCCTTGACACTTGAGCCGGGGTCCATAATGGCACTGCTTAGGTCCCCGATCCTCAAGCTCTAGTCCCCGGCACTTAGGCTCAAGTCCACAAAGACCATGCATGAGCCCTCGGCTCTCGAGCTTGAGTAATTAGTTGATGAAACGTTTGTTTTTATAAAAATATTTTTAAAAAATCATATTTTTAATTTTTAATTTTCTTTTATTTTTTTCCTCTTTCTTCGATCGGTTGCCGACCATAGCGGTAGCCAGCGACCAGCCACAGGTGAGAGAAAAGCTCGCTACTCGCCGGCCTTGGGTGAGCTCATCCCTTGTTTGTGGCCAATCGCCGTGGCCAGTGACTGACTAAGGAATAAGGAAAAAGGAAAATAAATAAATAAATATTTTGAATATTTTGAATATTTTCCTCGAGGAAAATCAAATCCGATTTTCCATACTAAATAACGGAAAATATTTTCTAGTTCATCTGTAGGTTTTGACTAAACAGCATCATTTTTCTAAAAAATGATTTCCTAAAAGATATTTTTTAGAGATGTTGCATTTTTCGCAAAACAAATAAAGTGGAGCCTTAATTCTAGCGTTAATTTTTCGAAGTTGTGCTGTATGCGTGACAACCAGAGTTGTTGCCTCTTTTTAACACCCTCTCTTTCTCGCCCCTGCCCCATTTCGTAGCAGTGGTAGTTGCTGTCCTATTTGGAGCTGCTGTCTCGGATTCTTCGAATGAACGCTCAATAGATAAAAGTTCAGCCCAAAAACTAAACTCGCTTCATCTTTGATTTGTACCTTCACCATGGGCCAACAACAGTTTTATGCTCATTCTTTCACTTATGTTTTGGGTGAGGGTTGTTTTCTGCATCATCTGTCCAAACGTAACAACGATGTCGAATTGCACTTTTTTTTCAACCTTTGTAATTTGACTTTTTCTTAAGCTTGCCTGCTCGTAGTTTGACATTTTAGCGCCAAATAGCTGAACATTCCTAGCCAATACGTGGAACATATGGTTTTTTTCCATAATAGTCTGTAACTTAAAATACTCTCTTTTTCGATTTCCAAATATTGGGGGATACATATATATGGGGTTCATATCATGAAAAATCTCAAACTGATACACATATAACAAATTTACTTCAAACTAATTTTTTGACCATGAAAAACCCCAAACTGGTACATTGTGACAAATTTACCATTTTATTAAAATGAATGAATACCATGAAAAATCACAAATTGGTACACCTGCGATAAAGGGTACAATCCTAAACTAGTATACCCGTCAATTATCACGTGTTATCCCACTTATAAATTTAACGGTAAAATTTAACGGAAATTAACAAAGAGTAAAATTATCTTAAGTATACCAGTTTAGAGTTTTTGATGGTCAAAAATTAATTTGAGATAAATTTGTCATAGGTGTACCAATTTGGGATTTTTCATAGTTTTAACCTTTTATATGTATAAAGGCTAGCTCCAAATGGGCCATTTCTTCTGTTCAACGCCGGTGAAAATGATCATTTCCATCGAGTGTCAAGACTCAAAGGTCTAGAAAAGGCATGGGTAAGCAAATACTTTTTGACAGAGAAAATATAATGAAAGTCTTAATGAGTTTCGTCCAAAATAATGGGTCGACTTAGATGCGAGATAGATTAATGAGAAAGGTCTCCACTGTTAGTCCCGTACTGCATCGGCTTCTTCTCACCAAAAGTTCTAAGTTTGAGCTACAATAGTTCCAGGAGCTTTTTAGTTACTGTAAGAAGCCGAGTTGTATCCAAATTTCAAAGTCGAAACGAGACTCTGTATTAAGACTTTGGCATCGAGCAAGGATTCAAATTGCCATATATGCTTACAATATGCAGAACCTAGGATTGTCTTTAAATTCGAAAGAGGTCATGCACCGGAAAAGTACGTGCATACACTCAACATTGACAGAGATTATGAATACTAAGATCAATTTACAAAATCAATCTACTAAATGACGTGACATACTATAATTGGATATTCGAATAAAATACCTTTCGAGCATATAAGAGTCCGTCTCATTTCTCTATAAATCAATTTTAAAAATTCCTCTTAGTATTATTCGCACTATTAATTAAATCGCTCTCATTTCTTTTTTTCTCCCGTTTAAGTCAAAATTTGTGATTTTCCAAAACAAAAGAGTCACAGGATTGGGAAGAAAGAAACCCACCATGGCCAAACTAGAACCCAAATAAGACTCAAGGCCCAAATGGTACAGAAAAAGAGAAGGTAATCCTAACTAGATGGAATTCAAAAGGGCAGGGACACGAATCCTAGACACTTGGAAGTAAAGAATAATGCTTGTCAAAGAAGCAAAGCAACGCATATTATATTCCCCCGCTGTTTTGCAAATGATGAAAGTTAATGAATTCCATTGCCCACAAACAAGAGCTTGGTAACTCTAATTAGCTGACTACATTACATGAAACAGTGTGTCGTCATAAGCCGTTCTAAGCTTAGCTCGAAAACACTTTAAAAGCTGACCAAATAAAAAATCGGAATAAGAAGACTTTCTACAGCAAATAATCCATTGTAGGATCGGCATATACTCTTTAGCCAAGGGGAGGACAAGAATATAGATGATGCCTTACTTCTGCTGCATCTTAGCAATGCAACCGAACCGAACCAAGGTCCAATGGTCGGGTCAAAACCAGCCTGGCAAAACAAGGGACTAGAAACTAAATAGTAGCACTGATGTCAAGGAGGGGGCCTGATTTGCGAAAACGTCTCTTCCAAGACCCAGTAATAACTTAAATTAACCGTGTAAAATTGAGACAACAGGACTACACAAATCAATTTACAGAGAAAAATTACACGGAAGCCAAACCATGCTCAACGGAGTATGTCCTTCGACCAGTAGTCAGTCGAAGCTAGAGGAGCGACTCCACCTGCTCTGCAAGTAATCCTCCAATGACATGCTCTGCTCCGTGCTGCTAACAGAGAGTGAATCATCCTCCAAATCCTGGAATGCAAGATTTAAATGCGATTGGATGCTAACGGGAGAATCTTCCCCGTCCATTTCGTCAAGTTCTTCTGAGGAATTAATTTGTTGCCTTGCCCACTCAAGCACTTCCTCGTCACCTTGTAGGAGCTTTAGGATCTGCAATGCATTTAAACCACAATTAGGAAAATTGTCAGCAACGCATTGAAGACAAGAAGGTGTCACAGTAGAAATATAACCGTGCTTACAAGGCTTATTTGAGGTCGAAATCTGGATAAATGTCTCATACAAAGGGTTGCCGCCAAAACCATTCTGCCAATCTGTTCAGGGTCATAATCGCAGGCCAAGCTTGGATCAAGCAACTGCGATACCTTCCCCGCCTTCAAAATAGGCTTTGCCTGCATGTCATTAACAACCCGCTGTTCATATACTTGCTACCAGTAAGCATTTTCATAATAACCACCGCAAATATAGGATATCCTTTCCACCGCCATTGCTCAGTAAAGGATACGTTGCGCATGTTTATATTAACTACATGCCACTCCACAAATGTCCACGTGTCATCAAATAAGGGCCTCATGTACATATACGTGGATATAAAAGTGCTCCAATCCCTCAACGCTTTCAAGTAACAATAACTCAAGGCTTCAACTAGATATTCTCATACATAATCATAACGACTTTAATGCAAAGCAGCATGCATATATAAGTGTCTTGTCCAACATTTGGACCATAGCAACTTACCCACATAACCAGGCTTTCCCGACCTTTAGGACATTCAACATCAATTGGCCTTCTACCAGAGATCAACTCAAGGATTACGACGCCAAATGCATAAACATCTATGCGGTCGCTCACTTTGCCATGCATGAAGTACTCTGGAGCCAAGTAACTGCCATAGAAGCGTGTATGTTAGCAACATGTGGAAGTGTGACCCAAGTTGCAGATATTGTCGGCAACAGAAACTGACAAAGGAACTGCTGAAGCTGGATAGAGGACAGAATACACACCCAAAAGTTCCTGCAACATTGTCGCTGATCATTTGGGTCGAAAGATCTGGAACCCTAATGGCCATTCTAAAATCTGACAACTGAAAGGCCACAGCAGACATTAGTGAGGACAATAATCTGGAATAGGACAGAATGAAGAAGTATTGTTCCAGCACCTGAGGCTCAAAATCATCAGAAAGAAGAATATTTGATGATTTCACATATTTGTGAATTACTGGTTGATCACAGCCATTATGCATATAGGCCAGAGCCCCAGCCACACCAACAGCCACCTTGTACCTCTCTCGCCAACCAAATGCATGCAGATCCTTCTTATTGCCTTAAAACAAGAAACAGCCAGCAGTCAAGAAAAGTAGCTAAGGTAAAATTTTGCAACTGGTTGACCAAACAGAAGCATTAGATACATACCATGGAGGTTCTCCTCTAAGCTTCCTCTATGTACAAAATCGTAGACCAAAGTTAAGTTGTTGCTCTCAAAGCAGAATCCAAATAAGGATACTACGTTCTTGTGATGCAAATCAGTAATAATATCAATCTCTGAGACGAAATCTTTCACTCCACCATCAAATGGCTTCAGCAATTTCACTACCAGCTCCTTGTCAGCAGGCAGACATCCTCTATAGACTTTACCACAACCGCCTTTGCCGACCATATTCTCTGAAATCAAGATAGTAGGTCAACCTAGTCATGGCCACGGGCCGGTTTCGGCCCGGAACCGGCCCCGTCAAACCCGGACCCGGCCCATTGATTGGGCCCGCGGTTCGGAACCGGCCCAGAACCCACGGTTCCGGGCCCGGTTTCAAAATTTTTTTAAAATAAATAAATTAAAAAAAAAAACCTGCAGTAGGGCCTGCACGTCTGCAAGCCCTACTGCGTGCGGCCCATTGCTAGGGCAGCCTTTGCAGGCTACCCTGGCAACGGGCAAAACACAAAAGTAAAAAATAAAATTAAAAATTAGAAAAAAATTAAAAAGATAACCGTTGCAAATTGCAACCGTTATCTAGCTTTTTTTTATCCTAAATTTTCTTCTCATTTTTTTCTTATAAATTCTCTAAAATTCTCTCATATTCTCTCAATACTCTCAAATTCTCTTCTCTCAAATTGTCTCAATATTCTAAATTCTCTCAAATTCTCTCAATTTTCTCAATCCGCGCAATTCTCTCTTAATTCTCCCAATCAATCTGCTCAATTCTCTCAATCCACTCGAAAAATGGCAAGTGGAAGTCGAGTGCCAACTGGCAAAGGTAAGAATATCATGATGGAATCCCATCATTCTTTTGATCCTTGTGATTATGCAGATTTTGAAGATGATGAAATCAACATTTTTCCCGATGTGGAGCACGTCCCGACGCAAAAAAGTCTTCATCCTCCTGCCGAAATATTTACAACAAAGGAGGTGGAGCGGGAACTTACATCTAACATTTGGGATCACTTCACGAAAATGGCAAGGTTTGATATTGGTGAAAAAAGATATGATATAATTTGTAAACATTGTGAGAAAATATATAAATATACAAGTGGATAAGGATATGGAACATTCAAACGACATCTTAGGAGCAAACATCCAACCCAAGTGAGAATCGATATCAGGCAACAACAAAATTCCGGGTACGTCAATCCTAACACTTTCCCTTTATTTCATTTTAATGAAAAAACTTATAAGGAAGAATTAGGTAAATTTGTTTCCGTTGAGCATTTATCATTTAATTTTGGAGAAAATTTTGGTTTTAATCAATTTGTACCAAAAGCATGTGCTCCACAAGCAAAACATGTTCCTAGAAATTCACTTAAATGAATAATTAAAGATCTTTACAAAAATGGAAAAAAGGATTTACAAAACTTTTTTATGCAATTTGATGGATGCGTGCATATAGGTAGTGATATTTGGAGTGATCATTGGTAAATGCATTCTTACATGGGCATAACATGTCATTGGATAGATGACGATTGGAGTATTCAAAAAAGAGTTATTGCATTTAGAGTTTTCGATGGTAAGCATGCGGCAAATAATATTTATAGAATGATTAGTCAAATTTTAGAAGAATATTATTTGCTTAATAAAATTTTTTCAATTGGTTTTGATAATGCCACGGCAAATACCGCTTCAATTGCCGATTTAGAAAATATTTGTAAACCCGCTTTTGGTGGAAAAATTTTTCGCGTTAGATATGCTTGTCATGTTTTAAATTTATGTGTACAAGATGATTAGAAAACTCTTGATATTTTTCTTGAACCAATAAAAACGGCGATTCAATTTTTATGGAAACATCCCCAAAAAATGAAAGAATGGGGTAAATTTTGTAGAGAAAATGCCACAAGGACAAAAAGATTTCGAAGAGATGTTCCAACTCGTTGGAATTCTATTTTCCACTTGCTTAGTGAATTTTATGAATATAAAGATTTATTATGTGCATTCATTTCTAATAATATACGTCAGATTAATTTATACCCACAAGAGTGGGGTATTTGCAAAAAAAAATTAGATATTTTCAAGATTTTTAATGATGCAACTTATACTTTGTTCGGTGTTTATTATCCTACTACGTATTTATTTTTAGTAGAGTGTATTAATATTGTTGGAGTTTTTGAGGAATATGAAAATGATATTAAATTACAACATACTATAGTAACAATGAAAATGAAGTGGCTACATTATTATAGCGAAATTTCCATTATTTATTTAGTTGCTTGTGTTTTTTATCCGTGTTGCAAATTAGATGGTTTAAGTGATTATTTGCATACGTATTATCAATGTTTACATTATGATATGGTAAATGTTACAACCATACTAAGTGAGGTTAAAAACGTAATAATAGAATTATATAATGAATTTTATACTAAATATAATTTAGGTGATATTGGATCTTCTCAATCTACCGAGACACAAAATAAGAGTACAAGTAAAATTAGTAGAGGGTACCAACTTTTATTACATAGACAAAAAAAAAAAAAAACAAAAGGGAGTAATATTTCTGAATTAGAAATTTATCTAGCCGTTTCCTTTGAGTTTGCTGAATCCGAAGGTAGTACAAGTTTTTTAATTTTGGATTGGTAGAAGAGGCGCGCAAGCCAATACCCATTCCTTTCTCTTATTGCAAAACAAATTTTTGCAACCCCTTATTCCACAGTTGCGGTCGAACAAGCATTCACTGCCAGAGGTAATATTTTGGACGAACATAATTCAAGATTAGCTCCAGAATCAATGGAGACTCAAGCTTGTCTCGATGATTGGATGAAGGCTCAATTTGACAACAAGAGATACATCGGAATAATGAATCCGAATTCTTTAACAACGGAGATACCACCGGTACCGGTACCGGTACCGCTACCGGAACCGGAACGGGTAGCAACGACTGAGGATAAAAGAACTGTTGGAGTTGGCAAATATTTCGGGGACCCTTGTTTCTCATATCGGACATACCCACGTGAGCTTAGGGAAACCGAAGTATAATCCGACGACATGTGACAATGTGACCCCTATGCACGGAATGCGGGGGTTCAGATAGGCTTAGGTTTTTGAGTCATTTTAGGGCATATATATTGTGCTCTTTTTTTTTATAGATCATTATAACGAATTGTAAGGCGCTTAATGATAATTTATTAAGTTCAAGCCCCCTCATTCTCTCTTTTTGTCCCCAAATTTGATTACAATTTACATTTTGATTACAATTTATATTGAATAATTCATTATTTCATAATTTCATTATTTTTTTATTTCATAAATTTTTTTTGAAATTTTAAATTATGAACCGAAACCGGCAGGAACTGGAAGGAACCGGAACCGGAACCGGCCAGGAATCGGAACCGGACCGGAACCGTCCGGTTCATACATGGCCAGGAACCGGAACCAGTGGTTCCTGAACCGTGGCCATGTCTAGGTCAACCCACAGCTCACAATTTGAACATATTAAATCATAAGCAGTATTTTAGTATTTGCGGGAAGAAGCACCTGGAATGAAGTTACAGGTTGCCACCAGAAGCTCCTCATAGTTAAACAATCTACAAGTAGATGAATGTTTCTCATGAAGGCCCTTGAGTTCTTCAGGGAACTCTTTAGAGCTACCGCAAGGAAGGAGGACTGGCAGCGGCCTCCCCAAATGGTACAATTGCCTCATTCTTTCCATCCAAAATGCAAGTGCGATTTTCAGCAGAATAGCTCTGCTTTTGATCTGGATGGACTACAGCAGAAGAATGCGTGGTTGATCGTCTCAATACCCGTTGAGTAGACAACTTTTTGCCACCAGATTCCTCTATAGGTTGCCCTCTTAAGAATATGCGCCGAAGGAACATCCAACCAGTTTTGGGCCCTTGTGCAGAATTAGAGCTTGAAACATCCTCATTTGGTTGAAACGGCACCAAAGCCATCGAATTGTCAACGCCCGTGTCACTATCTCCAAGAGCTTCTCCGGCCGAATTTGCAAAGTTTTGTTCAGAGGTTTTCTTCCCACAACCAATATTACACTTCTGCGAACAACAGTGACTTCTTTGATTGCATTTATCTGATGTTTTCCTGCTCAGCGACCAATGAAGCACACGAGCATAACTCTTACACCGGTTATCTGTTTCAAGACAAATAGAAGTTACCGAATGTATCAGCATCCCAATCAACGACAAAAGTACACTATAAGTGCCATAACTTGTGTACGGTGCTCACTTTGGTGCCATAACTTTTTTTTGGATCACTTTGGTGTCAAGTCGGAGGAAAAACGATCACTTAAGTGTCATAACTTTTTTTTGGATCACTTTAGTGCTAAAATGTTTGAAAAATGATCACTTAAGTGCTAAAATTTTTGAAAAACGATCATTTAAGTACTAAAATTTTTGAAAAACGATCACTTAAGTGCCAATCTCCGGCGAGACTCCGGCGAGCCACGTCAGCTTCAGAAATTAATAAAAAAATGACACGTCAGATTTCCGACGAAAAATTGTGTACGGCACCGGAGTTGGCACTTAAGTGATCGTTTTTCAAAAATTTTAGCACTAAAGTGATCCAAAAAAAAGTTATGGCACTAAAGTGAGCGCCGTACACAAGTTATGGCACTTGTAGTGTACTTTTGCCCCCAATCAACCACTCGATCAAAAGAGTAATTAACAGGGGACAGGGAAAAGTCACACCTTGTCCACGTTGTACATCTGTTACGGCATCTCTCTCAAATATGACTTTGCCATTGTCTATAGCAAAAACCCAGAAACTCTTGGACAAATTTCTCGCGAAGTACTTATCAACCGATGCCAGTGACCAGATTCCATTCCAATAGGCACGCAACCTAAAGTAATAGAATATTATTTTGTCTTAGTGATGATATGAATTTAAACGATCCCATGAGCAATCGGCCCATAGTTTCACTTAAATGCATACCTCCTAAGGGTAATCCTAATTTGTAGCCGAGGTTGGGCCACAGGTGCTGTGTACGAATTAGTGGGACGTACATTAAATCTTCGAGTAAGCACAAAACAAGTGTATCGTTCTAAACTAGGCCTAAGTTCACTAGAATTCTCCAGCGGAGTCGCCAAGCCTGTTGTGCCGCGCTTTGGCCTATCTGAGTGCGCTAGGAGGTATTTTCGTTCATTTCTAATGATTAAATGTTTTACTAAATGAACGAGAGTCTCTTTCGGAACATACCTATAACGTCCTGAATTCGCCCACTTCCGGGATTAATAAAATAGATGATTATTTCTCATTTCGTTTTAGTGAGTCTCGCCCGGAACTGATCATTCTTGGGATACTGACCATTTGGGAATAGCTAACTAAGAAAACGGTGCGTGGGCCCAAGAACTCGACCATGAATCGAGTCCAATTCCGAAAAACAACGAGGGAATATTTTGTACCGATATGGGCCGGTCCAAGGAGAGTGACGGATTTGGTTCGACCGACGACGTACGATCGGATAGCGGGTGATTTCGCACGACCGAGAGTACGCGCGGCGAACTATCCCAAACTTATTCCGGACGATCGCGACCCCTGGGACTAGCAATAAATCCTCATGTTCTCTTGAGAATCGAGACCGTTACGACTCGAGTAGCCCTAGGTCGATACGCGTAACCCCTAAACAGCCACCCGTTAGTGTGAGACGCTAAAATCATAAATTGAGCGAAATCGATCGTGGAATTGAGTTCGGACTTCAGTGTCGAGTTTCGTGGGCGTACGCGACTATTTTTGCAAGGATGACGTCATTTTTATGTGGTCAATTATATTTGAAATCGATAGAGTCAAAAATTGAAATTTTGACCCGAGATCGGAAAATTACCGTTTTGCCCTTGTGCCCTAAGCTTGATTTCGAATTTTGAGTTTATTTGGAGATTATTTTAGGGTTTTATATTGAATTGTATCAGCCCAATAATATTGGAATTTTGGACCTTAATGCCTTTAGATATTTTGTCTAGATTAAATCCCAACCCTTGGATTAGGGGCATGATGGTCATTTGTGGGTTGGTAGCTCAACCACTCCACTCACTCACTTTCTCTATACACTCTAGTCTCTCTCTCTCCTCCTCATTCTCCCCATCACCACCACCGGCCACCCTCTTCTCCCTCCCCTTCCCTCTCGGCCTCGTGCGCCACCACCGCCGGAGCGTCGCCGGTGCCGCCAATGCTGCTCGCCCGCCTCATCCCATCATCACCATCCCGTCCCCCTCTCCTCTCCCTCTTGCCGTGTCTCTCTCTCTCCCGTGCTCCCTCTCTCTCGATCGCCGGAGCGCCGCCCGCCGGGAAGCCACCGTCGCCACCTTGCACCACCACTAGCCTGACCATATCTCTCTCTCTCTCTCTCTCTCTCTCTCTCTCTCTCTCTCTCTCTCCCGTCCGCCGCAACCAGCATTCCCCTCCCCTTTGCTGTCCGCCGGGGAGCTGCGCGTTGCCACCGTTAGCGCTGCCGGGAACCGCCACTCGCCGCCACTGCTCATCCGCCCTTGCCACCTGTCTTGCCTTCACTAGCAGCCTATGAATTCAAGTGAGTATAACCCTAAATCCTAATTAGGCTAATTTACATTTCTAGATAAGTTTTAGGGGCTAATTAGGGTAATTTAGGCGTTAGCTTATGGAGAATGTTAGAGGCTGACTTTGTGGCTAATTTGGTGGCTTAGTATGATAATTTCACTGAGGTTTAGTGGTTTGTAACATGCTGCGTGGTGGCTGATCATGGGAGTCATGATTCGGACAAAATTATGGATTTGGTGGGTGAAATTTGTGAGCCAAGTGGTGGTGGTTTTCATGGTGATTTTTGGTGAGCTATTGTGATGATTTGGAGATGATTTAATGGCCTAGGGTGGACTGTTCATGGCTGAGTTAGTATCGGGTTAATTCGGGCCATATTTGATTAATCGAGGTTTTAGGGTGATTTACTTAGGGAACGGTGATCGGCCTGTGAGGATGCTAAGTTAATCATGGCTTGAGTGTGACTATGCAATGCTCTATGATGTGTTTGGCGTGGCCAATTTATGAGGTGCTTGGTAGGCTATTGGCATGTATAGTTTTGGTGTCTAATTGCGTGAAATTAGGTGCTAAACTGTATGTTGTGACTGATTTGGATGGGTTTGTTCATTGGGCATATTGACATGCGAACTGAGTTTGTAGCCAAATCAGGTTGAGTGCCCAGTATGAAATTTACGAATGCCGAGGGTGACATTGTGGCTATGAGTGTACATCTCAAGCATGGGCATAACATGTACATTATGCGTGTGTGCACGTACGGCATGAGCTTGTGATCACTTAAGTCGCCCTGATGCGTTTTACGTGGGGTTCAGATAATAACTGGTGTATGTGAGTGTGTGATCACATAAAGTCCTGATGCATTTTACGCGGGGTATTGAACCCGTCCTGAGGCGTGTTACGCGGGACGATGCCTGGACTACCGGAAGATGACCAACCTGATGCTTTTTATGCGAGTTATGTGTCATGAGCCTGATGCGTTTTACGCAGGCCAGAGATCGATCTCGAAGTGATAGACCTGATGCGTTTTACGCTGGGTATTGAACCCGTCCTGAGGCATGTTACGCGGGACGATGCCCAAACTACCGGAAGATGACCAACCTGATGCGTTTTACGCGGGGTATTGAACCCGTCCTAAGGCATGTTATGCGGGACAATGCCCGAACTACCGGAAGATGACCAACCTGATGCGTTTTACGCGGGTTATGCATCATGAGCCTGATGCATTTTACATGGGCCAGAGATCGATCTCGAAGTGATAGACCTAATGCGTTTTACGCTGGTCGGACCTGATGCGTTTTACGCGGGTCGGAGGAGAATTGGTAAATGGCAAGTGTGCAAGAGTGCAAGTGTGCGAAAGTGCATTGTGAGCATGAGCACGAGTGTGAGCATGAGCATAACATATGCATGACATGCGTTGTGACCAAGTGACGTTATGTATGTGCCACGAGTGAGTTCTGTGTTATTATTATGATTTGTAATTGCCTAACTTGCAGGGCCAAGTAAGTATTGGATTTGAGCCCGAGGGCCTAAGTCACTTACATTCTGGTTTGTGTGTTATTTAGTGCTTGTCAAGAGTTGCATGCTAGCCTAGCTTAGATTTAGGGGCCTACTCGTTGAGATTTATTCTCACTGTTGTGTAAACCCAATTTTTTAGACCCCCGGCCTTGATATGCCTGTAGTACCTATTCGTTTTAGGATCCCTTACCGGATAGACCGGGAGGAGACGGTGTACCCCGCAGGGAACGTGGATTTTTATGCTAGATATGTGTCTACAATTTGGGTTGACGCGGGCGAGCAGCTTGACCAGGCCCACAGGTATATAGGGTGGTGTATCAGGGACCATACAGGGACTTATGGACCCCTTCGATCTTTTGAGGTTCCGTTTACCAAGTCAGGAGATGTTGACTCTCAGTGTCCCGATGGGGACTTGGCGAGCCCTGACCGTGCGCCGGAGGATGGGGATTCGGACCCAGAGCCGATGGATTTTGAGGATGAGGAACCAGAGCCTATGGAGCAGGACGTGGAGCAGGAGGACGAAGCCGAGCCAATGGATTCCAAGGAGGAGTCAGCTAGGGCCGAGTCCGAGCAGGATTCCCTAGACTCTGAGGTTGAGCTGTCTGATAGCTCTTCCGAGTCATCGGGATCCGACTCGGGTTGGATTCCGTAGGTCTAGCCTTAGTCCTAGATAGATCGGGTCAGTATCATTTTAACCGGAGCCCCTTCTAGTTTTAGTAACCCTGACCGTCCGGGCCACTTCTCCCTTTTTTGTCAGTAGTGGCCATTGACCCGTTTTTGTTTTTGAGCGCAAGCTGTAAATGGATGTTGTATATGGTTCCCAATATCAATGCAAGTGTATATTTTGTAATCCTGTTGTTTGTTTTACCCTTGGTCTCGTGTTTGTTTTGTATGGGTGTTTACGTTGCTTCTGCATGTGTCTTGTGCTCTGTTTGGTTATTGGGTCGGCGATGCATCCTGGGACGTCGCACTCGAATCGACCGCGGCAGGGATGTGGCGCGCCATCGGATGCGGGGCGTGACAATACCTCACGAGACATCGGGTACTTGTTATTTAATTTTCTATTTAGCCTATGTTTTGCTTTGGAGTCGCCACTAGTCCTTATTGATTAATTAGAAACCTAATTGAGGTATGAGAGAACTACCACGATTTTTACAAACCAGAGATTACATGGATCAGGGGACTTGGCTACGCTAACGATCCCAAATCGAGATCCCTGATGCCCTTTCGGTACCTAAAACAATTCGGAGTGTCTAAATGTGTCACGCGAGTTCACAAGGCCTATTTATTAATTCTAACCGTTCTAATCGGGAAAAATCAACCAATCAATAAGGAAATACACAATCAATTGTAATCAAACACAGTAATCCTAAAATGGTCTCCAAAATGAAAATCAATCAAAATATCCAAACCCTAGTAAAGCCCTAAAGGCTTATTCATTCAAAGGATTATGTTGTCTTTTAGAGTTTTGGGTTTTTTAAGGATAAAGACCCCTTTTGGAGGTTAAACCCCTTTTTAGGGTTTATTAAGGGTTTAAACCCCTTTTAATCCCTAAACTAATGAGTTTTCAAAAATACCACTTGGGCACATTAAAAAATTTAAATTTCACTCAAAGTGGGTGGTCACAGATATTTTAAGCCATTTTGTGAATTTTTGAATTTTTGAGTTTTTTATTTTTTTGGGAAAATTTTATTATTAAAATTTTTTTACTTTCCCGAAATCTATTTCTTTTTATTTTCTGAAAATTTTTATGAATTTTTTTTAAAATTTTTTTAAAATTTTCAATTTTTGTGAATTCTGGAATTTTGCAAATTTTTATGGGTTTTCTGAATTTTTCTGATTTTTATAGATTTTCTAAGAATTTTTCACATTTTTCTGAATTTTTTTCAAAACTTCTGAATTTTTATGAATTTTCTGAAATTTTTCTAATTTTTATGAATTTTTGGAATCTTTCTGAAATTTCCCTAGCTTTCTGAATTTTCTGGATTTTTCTAAAATTTTTCAATTTTTTTGAATTTTCTATATTTTTTTTCAATTTTCTAAAATTCTAATTTCTATTATTATTATTATTATTATTATTATTATTATTATTATTATTATTATTATTATTTATTTTGAGTCAAGCCAGACCGAGCCAGTTCGGGCTAGTCTGACCGGCTTGGCTAACGCCGATCGGCTCTTCGGTAGGAGCGGTGCCAAAACGACATTGTTTCCCCTCTTCTTCTATGTGGTATTTCCTCAAACATATGGTGGGCATTGGAACCTATACTTCCTTATCCTCATCGTCACTTTGGCCACCGCTCCGGTGACTTTCTGGCCATGTGCCGACTACCCTAATCGGTCCTAAACATTCTCCAAATGATCCTCTACTCATCCATACCTATTATATTGCCATTGAATCTACCTAAGCCATTGATTTACAAGCTCAAACTTCACTACTTAACATAGAAATCATTCCCTAAAAACTAAACTAATCTAACATATCTAACATTCAGATTAACAAACAAAAAGTCCTAACCATTTCTAGCGAATCATAACATACATTTGAGCTTAAATGGACAATATAGACTGACTTGGTATGGCCAATGGCAAGGGTTGATTGCTCCGGCGATAGAGTTTTTATGGTCCAACTCAATGCAAATGCCAAACTGTCAATCTAAAATGCATAAACCGAACCAAAAATGGATTAGAAGTGCAAGCATGGAACTTGAAATCAACAACACAACAAACAAATTGCAAGATCAACTAAGATTAAGCTCGATTATTGACTTTGGCATTCTATCGAGCGACTAACGTACGACTACAAGGAATTTTTACCTTTGTTGTTGGGGAGCAAAACTAGGTTTTCGAACCGAATGGTGGCTATGAGATGGTCCACTGACACTTCCTCTTCGAGCTGGTACTCTCCACTCGATCGGGAAAGTCACTGGTTGGTTGATCGGGGCTCGTCTTCAAGGCTTCCCGATCAGCCAGTTTGCTTGTATGGGGAAGGGGAGGTCACAACCAATGATCGATTCACCGGCGCTCCGCCGGTTAGAGTGGCACTGGACACTCGGTTGGGGACCTCCAACCCTATCCCTCTCGCTTTCTCTCTCTCTCTCTCTCTCTCTCTCTGGCATTCGGTTGAGCAAGTTCTGTGTGTGATGACTGGTTTTCCTATCCCTTTTCTTCTCCTCCCTGAGGTGGTTCTCATCTCTAACTGACTCGCTAATCGGTTGGAATGGATAAGGATGGACAATTGGAGATCCAGCTGTCCATTTCATTTTTCATGTACCGAAATGGGTAGTTTTAGGTTGGTGAACGGGCGAGGATGAACTGATTTTTTTCTTCATTTCCTGCATGTGCCTAGTTGGGTGAGGAAGAAGGCTAACCTAGGTCGAGTCGGGTCGGGTCAAGTCGGACGGACCCGGCAAACCTGAGTTGGTCTATTTTTACAAATTGGACCCCGTTTTGTCCCAATTTTTCAATTCTAACCCCAAATTTCAAATCCTTGACACATTTTACTACATAATATGAAATCAATTTGAATTTTCCTCCTCATTAAACCAAAAAATTCTAATTTTCCATTCGGTTTAATTGGAGTTTTATTCAATTAAAGATCCAAATGATCTAATTATGCTGTTCCAAGGCCAAAATTGAATTTCTCATGATCAATTACCCCTAGGAAAGGCATGGGCTTTGATTGAAAATTTCGAATTGAAAGAAATCCCCAATTTGGGTCTTAAAATCCCTAATTTTCACTTAATTTTGGGGTTTTTTCACTTCCTTTGTCAAATTGTGAAATTGGATAGATCAATATGCAATTCAAGGTCCTAGAATCAATTTTTGTGAAGACACCATAGCCCAAAAATGACTAAAAATGACTTCATTAGATTTTTGGCTCAATTAGGATACGAAATTACCCAATTTTGGGAAAGACATATCCCCAGTTGAAATTTTATAAAATTGAAACTACAGGGATGAAATTGGCATTAAGAGAAGACTAATGGATATTTTTGTGAAATTTTTAGAACACATTTGGTATTTTTCTTGATTTTTCTCCCCTTTTAGACAAAATAAATTAAGGAAAAATTCAATAAAAATCTAAAAAAAATTATTTTTTTGTTTAGGAATAGGCTCCTAACAATGGCTAACGTTCCTAATCCTAATTTTTGTGATTTTATGTAAAATTAAAACTTGACCAAAAATCAAGTGTCAATATGTATTTATAACTAAATTAAGACATCGTACATAGACTCTCATAATAAATGTTAGCACACTCTACATTCTAACATTTCAGCCTAGTAATGAAGAGTAGCTGACATTCTTGCAATATAGACTATTTGACATTCCAACCTTGCATTAAAGACAAGAGGACAGCTTAGCACACTTTAGCTTCTTACACTTTAGCCTATTAATGAAGTCTAGCTTTCACTCTTTCAACCTTGCAATTAAGACTCTTTAATATAAGAAGAACACAAACTGAGCACACTAAACAAGAGGAACACATTAATTGCCTGTTCAATCTTGCATTTGAGCCACCAACTATCAACAAATGCTATCTTGAGTGTCTTGAACCCAATGGACCATGTTGAGGACGAATTTGCTATATGCGTCCATTATTGACAAGTTGGCTTGATTGATTGATAAAGCTTGAGTTGGGATGGTAATGTAATCATTGGAAGATTTAATTTTTTATGCTCCCGCATCACTTGAGGAATCAAGGTTACTTGCCTGGATCAATAACATATCACTTTATGCATATTTCTCTAGCGTATCTATTAGACATGACAAATAAAGACCTTGATAACTGATCCTATAAAAAGACAACCTTCAAGCATTCCTATTTGCATACTCAAAATGGTAGACATTCACCTGATGGTTAATACAGCAATCTCCCTGACAATAATACCTAGGCATTATACTTCACAATTAGCTGCCATAGGTACAATCTTGAAGGTAAAGCAAAGGCGTTACTGAATATAAACAATAAATTAAAGTGCACCTTAAGTCAATGGGCTTACATCTGTACCTCTATATCAGGACCTGCCAGAGCTTTTTAAGGAGAGTGTATCCTTCCGCACAAGTAATGGCTAAAGGTCCTCATGCAGCTCTACATGGCATGCATGGAACAGGTGATAAGCAATGTGTTTCCCGAGATTTAACGTATTTTAGCTTAAATCAGACGAACAGCCATCTCATTGATATGTTACTGATGAAATGTTGCGATCTTATCTAAGGAAACAGGCTAAATTCTTCAAAGGCATTTTCAGTCATAGGCAAACTTGTTAGCTTCACACGAACTAAATACAATTGATGATGGACATTAAGAATGATTTGTTCATACATTAATCTAACTAACTGCCCAGTATATGACTATAGGTTACGAGAAGAGACATGACTTTGGTTGGTTGTAAGAACTAAATACTGTTGATATCTGATTTTTAGCCGACACGTCATAAAGGTAAAAAAATCTTGAGAGTAGGGTTTCTGATCGCGACAAAACCCAATCCTCAACCAAAGAGTCATTTAGCATTTGAATTAGCTCTAGCCACTTATTTTCTAGCTTTTTGCATTTCAATTTCAAAAGTCAAAGAATTGACTTTTTTTTGTCAAAGAATTGACTTTCGAGTTGATTTTTTTGTCAAACTTTGACCAAAAGTCAATCCAAAGTCAAATTTTGATTTTTTTACATTAAAAAAACCCCAAAATAAAGTCAATTTCACTTTGGCATCATCAATTTTACAAAAATCAGTTTAGAGTCAACTTTTCTCAAATTTGCAGAATTTGATTCAAATCGGCCCAAAATGAAATTACTTCATTTCTAGTTATTTTTTAGAATAGTTTCCTTCACAACATTTAATCTAGAGGTCATATTACATTCAATTTTGGAGCCAATTTTGTAATTCCAAGCCAAGGGAAAAAAAACCCCCCAATTTAGGCCATAATCAGTGATTCCGATCGATTCTTCGTGATTTGCGTAATTAAGACATGAATGAGCCTAATTTCTTATATGAAATTCAAATTTGAAATCAATTTTGGAAGATGCATATGAATTTGAGCCAATTTGACCAATTTAGTAATCCAATGATTGAGAAATCTAAGAGTAATTGGTCCACTTAGTGCAATTCAACTTGACCCATTCTAGACTAACATCCAATATGATGAATTGAAGCTCAATTTGGCCAACTGGACTTCAATTAAATTCATTAGTCTAGTTTGGCCATGCAATTTAACTCAAATTGAAGAATAATTGCGCTAAACAAGTTAAATTGGATCAATTTATGCTTGAATTTCAAATTTGTTCAATCCAATTTAATCGAATTCAATATTAATCGAGTCAATCAATCATGATAGGGATTAAATTGTACAAAATTGTAACAAATTGAGCCGAGGATTGAACTGGTTCAACCCGGTCAAACTCGAGTCAAAATTGTCCAATTGGTTTAACCCGATTTGACCGGAAATGAACCAGTCCAATTGGACCGGCCATCTTCTGATCAAAAATCCGGCGACCGACGGTCCATTCCGGCCAGCCACATCCCTTTTGTGCCTAAAATGACAAAAATAACCTTAAATAGAAATTACAAAAATGCCCCTAAAGCAAAATTACCAAAATGCCCTTACTTAAGGATTAAGCAAATTACTTAGAGGTTAAGCAATCAATCATGGCCATTCATTTAGAACAAATCATGGCTATTCATAATGCCATGTCACATATTCTTAGCTCTTAAGGAATATTCTTAATCATTAAGGATGCATTCTAGGCCATTAAATTGATCTAAGGGTTGGGATTCAAAGTTAGGGGGTATATAAACTTTTTCCCTCCAAAAATTGATAAGGAATTTCATTTTTTTCATATCTGAATTCTCTCTCTCCTCTCTTCCCTCTCTCTCTCTAACTCACGCCCCCACTCTCTTTCTCGGGATCTCTCTTGCTAGACCCTTGCCGGCCATTTTCCAGCGAGCCACCGCCTCATCGCTGTCCTTGATGGCGGCCCAAGGCTGATCGCAAGACCAGCTGCTCTTGTAGTGGCCGAAGCTATTCCATCCGGCGACTTCTTTCCCTTGGTCACAACATCAGCGACCGAGTTGGTGTTGATTCGAGCCAGTTCAACTAGTTGAACCTGCTGTCCGGCTATCCTTTCGGCAATTTTGACCCCTTGGCGATCCATTCCAACATCCTCCCGAGGCTGTGGTGGCCGTGGTTCCTCTGAACGGCCACCAAATTATCTCATTCTCCTGATTTTTTTATTAAACGTTCATTTGTGCAAAACCGAGTTGATTCACACTTTAGCTTGTACGTTTGATTCTCATAGGTTTGTCGAGCTTTCCGAGGTTTCTCCGTGGTGTCTTAAGGCTGTATATAGAGGCCACATCGCTCAGTTATATGTCGAGGAGTTAAAACACAAGGTAAGTTCAGAACTGTCAATCTCGGATCATGATGGTCAGTCTGCTTGTGATGATGATTTGACTTCGAAAATGTTAGAATCTTGCAAAGTGATGAACTAAAGAGTCGTAGAATATGTCTTGAGATTCGATTTGATAGGTTGCACACCTTAAATGAAAATCGTTTGCTAGGTCAAAACTCCTTCAAAAATCGAGATCAGAATCCGAAATGATCATGTTATGTTCTATTCTTCTGTGACACTGAATGACCTTTCTCGGTTTAATGATTTTTCTGATTTTCTGTGTTTGTTATTTGAGAAAACTTCCTGCATGAAAGTTGTCAATAACATTCATATCTATCCACCGTAAAAAATTTCATAAAATTCCAAGCATGTTAGGTTAGGATGATTAGCAACGTCATCTGAACTCAGTTCTTGTGATAGATGAGCTTCTGACTAACCTTCATTTGTTCTTCGAATTTTATAAATTTGTATGTTCAAAATCTAGAAAAGTGTTCCCATTAAAGTTCACACTGAGATCCAAAGCTTTTCAGTGATAACAATGTCATCAAAATCAAAGCTCATTTGGATTTTCAAACGAATTTTTACGATTTAGTCAGTATCTGTGTTCAGATCTGATTTTCTTTTCTGTAAAATACAAAGTATGTTTCTCCAAATTGGATAAAGTTAGAATCCATTTTTACAAAAACTCAAAATTAAAAAGTTGTTCATTAGGGTCTTATTATGTATACTGGAAAGTTTAGGGATCTAATAGCAATTTTTAGGGGGTCAATTTGCTAAAAGTCTCAGATAAGGTCCTCTCGGGCTAAAACCCGGTTTGCAAATGAGTCCTCGGTGAAAACAGAATTTTATAAAAATTTGGAGGACATTTTTGCAAAAACTAAAACCATGAAAGCCGTCACAAATGGAGAATTATAACTGTTCAAAAAATTTTGTGGGATTTTGATAGTGGTCATGATTTTTCCCATAATTTATTTTGAATTCAAATTCAAACCGGGTCCGAGCTGTCCTCGAGGATAAAATTGTCATTTTCGTGAAAATTGGTGGGGAATTAGAAAAAGTGGTCTTCTTGACTTTTGATCCTCACAACATAAGATTTCTAATGACACTTGAATCACTTCATTTGGATGTCATTAGGATGATTAATTACACCTGAACATAATGAGTCCAAACTTGATAATAATAACTGAATAAGTGGTCAATTTGTGAGACCCACTTTTCATTGCTTGATTGGTTGATGTTAAAGTCTCTTTATGTTTATTGTTAATGTTATTGGGCCTAATTAGTTGGGCCTAGTTTATTTATCTAGTTGTCTTAGGGTTGAGGTCCATCTCTTCCCTATATATATTGTATCTTTTTCTCTTTTCAAAGAAGTAGAAATTATTCTTTCTCTCAACATGGTATCAGAGCGTGAAGCCGTAACCTAGCGCTCCTTCTTTTGAAACCTGCTACCATCTTCTTCTTCCTAGCAACCTGCGTCCCTACGTTCCTCCTCTTCGCTCTCAACCTGTAGCCTCTCCATCTCCAGCAACCTCCACTACCTGTCGGCTGCTACTCTTTTCCCTACTGTTGTTGTTGGTAGCCCCTTCTTCCTCCCACTGCTGTCGGCAGCCTTCATGCATCGTGCAGTGATAGCCTAAACCTCTCCATGCCCTGTCCAGTGCTTTCCGAGAGCCTCCTTGCTACCGACCAGCCTTGATATTTTCTGGATCATTCCTTATATAATCTAAATTCTTTTTTTTATATACAGCCTATCATCCGAGACCATGTCAGAGACAGAAAAAGCTTCAGACTCTCTTGGAGAATTGGGTCGTAGTACTCCCGGTGTTTATCCCTCTTTTCCGACAAATCCCATCAAGTTAGATAGCTCCAACTATCTGATTTGGTCTCGCTCTTGCTACCTTACCATTGTTTCACGTGGTCTTACTGGCTACCTTACCGGAGAGAGCGTGCAACCTACTACTGGAGATGATGCTATCCGCAAGTGGATCTCCAAGAATGCCTTGGTTATGGCTTACCTTGTCAATTCGATGACTGACTCTATCGCCCGTGGCTACTTATTTTTGGACACAGCAGCCAAGATTTGGGAGGCTGCTAAGGACACTTATTCTCAAGTGGGCAATGATGCCCAAATCTATGAACCCTAGCAAAAAATTCATGAAACCAAGCAAAGGGAGCTGTCCTTATCTCAATATTATTCTGAGTTACGTAGTCTATGGCATGAACTGGATTTTTATGATGATTTTCATCCTACCAACCCTCTTGATGCTGCTGCCTTTCGGAAAAGGGTGGACAAATTTCGTGTTTTTGAGTTCCTAGCAGGTCTTAATATGGAGTACGATCAAATTAGGGCCCAGATCTTGTGTCGTGTGCCTTTCCCGACCTTGGAACAATCCTATGCTGTGATCCATCTAGAGGAGAAGCGTCGGAGCACGATGCATTAACCCGTTGTCCCAGAGCGCTCTGCCCTTTATACTATTGCTGGAAGTGAATCTTGCAGTCGTTCTGGCAATGACAAACAGATTGTGAAGTGTGATTATTGTGGAAAAGAACATCACACCCATGAAACTTGTTACAAACTTCACGGATGCCCTTCCAATGCTGGCCGTGGCCGCGGAAGGGGTCGTACCGGGCCTCAGGTGCACTTAAGTGAGGTCCCAGGGCAGCAACCAGCTGCTCCATCAGACCCTTTATCTGCTGCTGAGTTGACTAGTCTGCGCCTCCTCTTAGCACGCAATGTAGACAACCCTGGCACCTCCACATCATCGGCCTCGGGCACTTTGATCTCTAATTTCACACAGTCAGGTAGTTTTTTCGGTGGTTTATGTAAATCTTCTCAGCCGTGGATCCTTGATTCGGGTGCCACGCATCATATGACCGGAGATTTTACATTTTTTGCTGATTATTCTCGTCCTCCTAAATCTGATTGTGTTACTGTTGCTGATGGTTCTTTAGCCCTTATCGCCGGCCAGGGCTCAGTGTCTATTACCCGTGATATTACTCTATCATCTGTTTTACATGTTCCTATGGTTTACACTAATCTCCTATCGATCGGTTCCCTGACACGTGATCTGAAGTGCCAAGTGGTTTTTTTCCCATCTTATTGTATTGTTCAGGACTTGGCAACGGGTTGGGAGATTGGTCGTGGTAGAGTAGTGGGGGGCTTATATGTATTCGATTCACCATCATCAGCTCATCTTGTCACTCCAACTCCCTCGGCTACCCTATCTGAGCTCCATGTTTGGCATCGCCGTTTGGGACATCCACCGCTTGGAACTTTAATGAAGATCTTTCCAGATTTAGTTGATAAATGCAGTAGTCAAAATTTCTTTTGCGATTCTTGTGTTCTAGCAAAACAAACTCGTGTCACTTATTCTTCTATTAATAATAAAAGTGATGCACCTTTTGCTCTTGTGCATTCGGATGTTTGGGGCCCTGCCCGTGTTTCCTCCATTTCAGGTCACCGTTGGTTTGTGACATTTATTGATTGTTGTACCCGCACTACTTGGGTTTATTTACTGCAACAGAAGAGTGATGTTTTCCAATGCTTTCAGCAATTTTTGGCAATGATTCAGACACAATTTGATGGCAAGCTTCGTATTCTTTGAAGTGACAATGGGACAGAGTACACCAGCTCAGATTTTCAAGCTTTTTTACATGACCGTGGTATTCTTCATCAGACGAGCTGTGTTAATACTCCTGCGCAAAATGGTGTGGCGGAACGTAATAATCGCCACCTCTTGGAGGTGGCTCGTTCCCTCATGTTTACCATGAATGTTCCAGCTCAATATTGGAGTGATGCTATTTTGAGTGCAGCTTATTTGATCAATCGGCTCCCATCACGCATTCTCCAATATCGCTCTCCTATTGAGGCTCTTACCGGTTCCCATAAGTTTTTGGTCCCTCCGAAGGTGTTTGGGTGTGAATGTTTTGCTCGTATTGCTCACCCAGCCAGTAAGCTTGCCCCTCGCAGTATCAGGTGTATTTTTTTGGGCTATTCTCCCACGTAGAAAGGCTATAAGTGCTATTGCCCTTCCACTCGGCGCTATTTTATTTCCATGGATGTTATCTTTCATGAGTCTCAGTCGTTTTACTCGCGGACACCTCTTCAGGGGGAGTCTACACATAGTGAAGATGTGTCCTGTAGTTTGGATGCGATACCCTTGCAGGGGGAGTTAATTTCTGACATTTCTGGTAAAAAATCAGATGCTACAGCTACTGCCAATACAGAAAACACAGCCCCACCAGCAGCTCCAGTAGACTCAGCTAGTGCTAAAAATCCCGATTCTGTCAATGTAAAAAATTTAGCAGAAGCCACTCCGATTCAGGAACAGTTTCAATACCCGATTGTGTTCCGCCGACAGAATTTTCGTGAAGCCCCCTCTATCACTACTCTACTCTTCGACCAATCTCCTCCTGCTAGTTCTATAACCGCAGTTTCGGGTGATGGCACCTCCTCTCAGATTATTGATAATGATGATACAACTAATGACTTACCAATTGCACTTAGGAAAGGCAAACGTTCATGTATGCAGCATCCCATATCCAATGCTGTGTCATATGATAGATTGTCTTCATCCTACCATGCTTTTTCTTTATCTCTGCTGTCCACAGCTGTCCCCAAAACATGGCAAGAGGCCCTAGCTAATGAAAAGTGAAAGGAGGCTATGTTAGAAGAGTTGAGAGCTCTTAAGAAAAATGGTACTTGGGAGTTAGTTCATCTTCCCCGAGCAAAAAGTACCGTTGGATGCAAGTTGGTATTTGTTGTCAAACAAAAGGCTGATGGAACCATTGACCGCTACAAAGCTCGTTTGGTGCCCAAGGGGTACACCCAAACCTATGGCCTTGATTATACTGAGACATTCGCACCGGTTGCCAAGATGAACACAATTAGAGTTCTTATCTCATGTGCTGTCAATCTTGGATGGGATTTACAGCAGCGGGATGTGAAGAATGCATTCCTTCATAGGGAACTTGAAGAAGAGGTGTATATGGACATTCCCCCAGGTTATTCTGGCCCGGAGACAGAAGGTCGAGTGTGCAAACTCAAGAAGGCATTATATGGCTTAAAACAGTCCCCTAGAGCTTGGTTTGGGCGATTTCAAAGGGTTATGATTGTTTTTGGTTATACTCAGAGTAATGCTGATCATACCTTATTCATTAAACGATCAAGTACTCAGGTTGTTGTTCTCATTGTATACGTCGATGACAATATAGTGACAGGGAATGATGCAGTCGAAATTTCTCGTCTTAAACAATATCTGGGGAGAGAATTCGAAATTAAAGACCTAAGAGCTCTTCGGTGTTTTCTAGGTATCGAAGTCGCTCGATCTGAAAAAGGAGTATTTCTCTCCCAACTGAAGTATATTCTGGATCTT
Source organism: Syzygium jambos (assembly GCA_031216235.1). Classification (NCBI taxonomy): domain Eukaryota; kingdom Viridiplantae; phylum Streptophyta; class Magnoliopsida; order Myrtales; family Myrtaceae; genus Syzygium; species Syzygium jambos. The sequence continues at coordinate 8,080,912 of CM062228.1, forward strand.
TTGGCTGAGGTTGGGATGCTTGGATGCAAGCCGGCTGAAACCCCTATTGAGGCCAATGGCCACTTGCAGTCTAAAGAGGGAAAGCACGTTGATAAAGGAAGTTACCAACGATTGATAGGTCGCCTAATTTATCTCTCCCATACTCGACCTGATATAGCATATGCAGTGAGCTTGGTGAGTCAATACATGCACGATCCATACTCCTCACACCTTGAGGCGGTTCATAGGATTCTTCGTTATTTGAAATCTGCTCTAGGGAAAAGGATTTTATTTGCACCCCATGGTCATCTTTCTATGGAGTCTTATACGGATGCTGATTGGGCTGGATCTTTGGATGATAGACGATCTACTTTAGGTTACTGTAATCTTGTTGGAGGTAACCTAGTCACCTGGCGTAGTAAAAAGCAAGGTGTGGTTTCCCGCTCAAGTGCCGAGGCAGAATTTCATGCTATGGCTCAAGGAGTTTGTGAACTACTTTGGCTTAAGACCTTTCTCGTTGATCTCGGAGTTGTTGTTCCACAGCCAATGCGACTTTATTGTGACAGCAAGTCTGCTATAAGCATTGCTCATAATCCGGTAGAACATGATCGCACCAAGCACGTGGAGATTGATCGTCATTTTATAAAGGAAAAATTGGACAACAACCTCATCAACTTGTCCTTCGTTGTCTCTAAGGATTAGCTTGCTGACATATTCACCAAAGGCTTGGACAGGCGCACGTTTCATACCATTCTTTGCAAGCTGGGCATGTCTAATATCTATGCTCCAACTTGAGGGGGAGTGTTAAAGTCTCTTTATGTTTATTGTTAATGTTATTGGGCCTAATTAGTTGGGCCTAGTTTATTTATCTAGTTGTCTTAGGGTTGAGGTCCATCTCTTCCCTATATATATTGTATCTTTTTCTCTTTTTAAAGAAGTAGAAATTATTCTTTCTCTCAACAGTTGATAAACAAGGCCCATGGGCCTAAGTGCATGCATTATCCATTGTCTTGCATGTGTTTGTTAGATGTATGTTAGGTCTGGTACATGTTCGGCGAATAGCCCATGATGGTCACTTAGAACCCGACTTTACGGGTTAATCGATATGAGTTGTCGTTTTGTAAATGCAAATGGTATCCCGTTATCATTAACCATTAATTAAACAAGGTTAGATGATTAAGTGGGTGGGTGAATTGAAATGCATGCAAAGCAAAGGCCAATTCCGAGGCCCATGTTTAATTAGTGAATTGCTTACATCGTTGCCTTCCTTTGGTTGTTCTTTTGTGCATTGTTTGTCATGAATGTATCTTATGGATGTAAAAACCGACACCCAAGAGGTGGTCCATAGAGGAGATAGTTCAAAGTTATAAAAAGATGGAGGTGATAGACCAATGTCCAATCTAGTCTCAATTTGTATTCAATTGACGGATGTGATAGCCCGATGTCCAATCCAATCTCAATTTGTATTCAATTCATTCTTTCTCGATCATGTCTCGGGTTTTCAATTTATGTTGTAATAAACTCCCGACAAGTTGTGGGTTTTATTTTCTTGTGCTTAGAATTAGCTCATTCTTTCAATAGCTTGGGTGTTTACTTTATGCAATGCCTTTCAAAGTGATTGTTTGTTTCTTTCTTTTCTAGACTAAGATAGGATTAGTTTAGAATCTTAAATACAAACACAAAAATAAGATGCATGATCACCTAGTGGACTAAGACTTTGGCATGAAAATGGTAAAAACAAATGCGTGACAACTTAAACAACAACCATGTTAAGTTTAGCAGTGCCGAAATTGCATTAATAGAAAAATTAACGTAAGCTAGTCCCCAAACCCATAATTTATGATTCTCGTAGAAACCAATACAAAATTCCCCCGTCTTGGTTGAGTATTCTAGCTGACCCCCAACTTAGGGTAGTGGCAACTCCTAAAAAAGATAAAATCAATCCGCTGTCACGCAAGATATGGATTTAGGAAAAATCCACGTTCATGATCAATGGGCCGTATGGATGACCAAAAGATCGATGTTTCGGTAAGCAGTCTTTTACAATTCCTTTAATCATAATTTCCGTTCAATTTTTCAATGACTAAGCTTTAACTCGAAACTATCATTCTTAATACTAATTTAGTTGTGTTTTAAGTTGATTTAATTCACTGTAGTCTCAGATAGACAGATTTACATGTATAAAATAAGCGCAAATTTAAACTGAGTGGAACTCAAGAGCAGAAAATTAAATATATAGATACTAAAAGAGATTTCTTTTAAGTATGTTATATTTTTATTTATTCATTTTTTTGAATTTATATTAAACAGAGAAAGAAATAGTAGACAAACTGTCTATTAATAATTTACATTTAAATGAGGTATATTTTTAACAGTTTTATTATTAACCTTATTGCGCATTTCGTGTTAAGTAAAATTTCTTTATTAATTGCAATTTTCTCACTCTTTTTTTTGTCATAGTAATTCTCTCACTTTACGCAGTAGACTTTTAATAACTCTTGACCAAAACTAATAACTCTCGACTGAAAAAATTATCGTGATTTGACCATCGATGGGGTTATGCAATGAATAGTCACTCTCCTGTATACTTTATAACCTCAAGATGCTATTACTTCGTAATTTTTCATAATTGATTGTGCGTTATCGTATCTCCAACGACCGACTTCATAGTCCCAAACTATGCACTAGTAAAACTTTGTCGTACTTTGATGCCTGACCCTTCAGCTCTTGGCCCCGACCGTCCGGTCTGATATCAATTGTTGAAAAAAACACAATTCCCAATTAAAGAAAGCGCATACTTTTTATTATAAGCACTCTCCGCAATATTTCACAATTATACGATATTGCTTAGGAAAGACTTCTTTCACATACATAACTAGAGTGGGAGCACTTCTTGGCTATTTATAGCCCTAACACGGGGTGGTTGTACCTATTAGATAATTCGAGAAATCCATCTCCCCAAATAACTTTAGAGAATACTGATAATCCTACATGCGACCAATTTATTAGCCATACAATTCTACACTCTTCCATAAAATCTAGACAGTCACAAGAATAGGGTAGCCTAGAGAAATCTAGAATTCTGGTAAAGAGAGGTGGTGCAACTTTTCTTCAAAACTTCCGCTCACCGACTACTCTTCTCTCAATGTGGATTTAGCAATCATGCCATCTTGCTTTCAAAATCTTCAAACTTTGTAGTGCCATAGTATTATAAAGATTCAACTTTGAAATTTCTTCACAAAGAGATTTAACTACAGAGAAAAACTTACCATGATGTTTAGTTGTGATATTAAAAGTAGCTCATTCTCCAACCATTGCAATTTGTCATTGTTCGTCCTCACGAACAACACCATTAAAGCATCCTACACCTCCTTGGGGATCTTTGCGTTCATGATGTGTTGTAACAACTCACCTTCAACGGTCACCCCAACAACTTAGAGCGCCTTACCGCCTATTATCTTTCACTTTCTCAACTTGTCAACGTCCATGTTGGTGTGATATTGCCACCACCAATAGTATCCCACAAGTCTTGACTCAGCTAATAAAATTGTATGCCGATACAATTATAAGGCACGATTAGTTGCTTGAGAATTATGTCAGAATACCGGCTAGAGTATGGTGAAACCTTTAGCCTAGTTACAAAGGTTACTATAGTTTGAGTATTACTAACACTAGCAACAAGCAAGTCATAAAAGTTATGACAAATGGATGTGATTATTGCCTTCCTACAGGGAGAGTTAAATCGAGACATATATATATATATATATATATATATATATATATATATATATATATATATATATATGGAGCAGCCAGACGATTTCAAGAGTAAGACCATCCAAGTTATTTCTGCAAATTAAATATAACTCTTAATGGTTTAAAACAAGCCCCAAGAATGTGGCATAAGAAGATCACAGAGTTTCTTGTACAAAGTGGCTACTCTGTAGCACCAGCAAACTCAAGCCAATTTGTGAAGAAAGAAGGCAAAAGGCTTCCAATAGTACTAATCTATTTTGATGACCTAATCATCACCACAGATAATGAAAATGAGATATATCGAATCAGAGCCAACCTCTTGGGGTGGTTTGAGACAAATGAGCTTGGAGAACTAAAACACTTCCTAGGACTCTGAGGTCGAGTAAACCAGCAAAGGTTTATTCATATGTCCAAAAGTATGCACGAGATCTCCTAGAGAAGTTTTGGATGAGACTCATGAAACACTTTAGTTCTTTAAGCTCCTTAAGCCGCACAGAAAGGTCGAATTAAATGGAATCACAAATGTAACGACCTGGTCCGACGAGGGCGGGAAGTGGTCGCCAGGGTCCGAGGACCTGGACAAGGAGCGGCTTCCGGCAGGCTTCTAGGATGGCAAGGGGGGGCATGTCTCTGTCCCACATCGCTTAGGGGGAGTCCTAGGGTTGCTTATAAGGCTTGGCCCCTAACCCTTGTGTAACGCGTTTTAAAACCGTGAGGACTTAGTGTCCAAAGCGGACAATATTACACAAGGAGTGGCGCAGCGGAAGCGTGATGGGGCCGAGGACCTTACAAATGGTATCAAAGCCGACTCCCGACCGCATGTGGGGCCACAGCGAGGACGCTATGCTCGAAGGAGGGGAGAATGTAACGACCCGGTCCAACGAGGGCGGGAAGTGGTCGCCGGGGTCCAAGGACCTGGATAAGGAGCGGCTTCCGACAGGCTTCTAGGATGGCAAGGGGGGCATGTCTCTGTCCCACATCGCTTAGGGGGGAGTCCTGGGGTTGCTTATAAGGCTTGGCCCCTAATCCTTGTGTAACGCGTTTTAAAACCGTGAGGACTTAGTGTTCAAAGCGGACAATATTACACAAGGAGTGGCGCAGCGAAAGCGTGGTGGGGCCGAGGACCTTACAACAAACAAGAGCCAGCTCATGAAAACCCGTAGAACCAATATAGGAACACGACGGACAAAGAGCCAGCTCAAGTTTTTCGTACGTCACTAAGCAAAAGAAAACTTGTTCAATAATTGAGTCTAATTTTTTTAATTCTAATTTTAATTTTTCGAAGTTGTGTTGTGTGCGTAACAACCAGAGCTGTTGCTGCTTTTCAACACCCTCTGCCCTATTTCGTAACGGTAGGAGTTGCTGTCCTAATTTTGAGCTGCCGACTCGGATTCTTCGAATGAACATTCACAAGATCGAAGTTCAGCCCAAAACTAAATTCGGTTCATCTTCGATTTGTACCATAATGATTGATGGGCCAACAGTTTTATATGCTTTGCGTTCTTTTCCTTATGTTTTGGGTCATAGTTATTTTGTTTCTGCATTATCTGTCCAAACGTAACAACAATGTGGAATTGCATTTATTTTTCAACCTTGGCAATTTGACTTTCTCTAAAGCTTGCGTTCTCGTAATTTGACATTTTAGCGCGAAATATCCGAAACATTCCTAGCCAATATGTGAAATATGGATAAGCAAATACTTTTTTACAGAGAAAATATAATGAAAGTCTTAATGAGTTTCATCCAAAATAACATGGTTAACTTAGATGCGAGACAGATTACTGAGAAAGATCTCCACTGTTACTCCCGACCTGCATTGGCTTCTTCTCACCAAAAGTTTCAAATTTGAGCTACCCTAGTTCCAGGAGCTTTTCAGTTACTGCAAGAAGCCGAGTTGCATCCGAATTTCAAAGTCGAAACAAGACTAGGATTAAGATTTCAGCATCGAGCAAGTCATAATTTTACCTGCTTTATCGGTGATATGATCATTAGCACTTGTGTCTGGATGTTATTCATCATTATGTGGATAAAAAATAGGCAATGCAGTTAGGCCATGGGAAATGTTATCACTTTTGGTAACTATTGTCAAATCGATGCCAAAACTTAAGTGCGTCCCAGCCCTTCATTTAGAGATGTTTGTTTTACCTGAGCAAGCAGGCTGGAAAGATGTAGTGTGATTTCCCTAATTTGATTGAGAGAAACCACGTCCTCTTGAATTAAAGCTAAATGAAACGCCACGACCTCTATTGCTGCCTCCTCAATTCCCACCAGGGTTACACGGAGAAACAAATGCCATTGAGGTGTTTGACGCAGCAGGCATGCTTCTTTTGTTACATAGCTCATAGATTTGAAGCTGTGGAATAACTTCTGCATATGATGGAAGGGGTGGTCAAAGCATGTTGGTCTTGAAAGAGAGTATTCATCGCCAAGGCCTTCTAGCAACCTGAAAACTTTATTTGCATCGGAAACAGGTTGACCCATAGCGTTTAATTGATCACAGAAGGCCTTAAATTCTCTAAGATAGAGAGCTAAGGCAAGGAGGTCGAATTCCCGAGTGATAGAGCCTTGAGTATAATGTTTTGTTAGAGCCTTCCATACCTGTGAGCCTGTTTTATGCCTTACTGCAAGTCCGAGAAGATTTTCACTGACGGCACCAAATGACATTATATAGATTTGACAGGTCGATCTGTCCGAACTCGTGATTTGTAATCAGGATTGGCAATCTGCTGCCCATTTTCTTGATCAAGTGTTGGTGGAGCAGCAGGTTTTTCGCCAGTGAGAAATCCTTGAATATCTTGACTTTCAACTAAGGACAAGACTAATGGATATTTGGGAGCAGCAGCCATTGTTGTAGCTTGTAGGTAAGAGGTCTTTGTGCTCTTGTCGAAAGACACAACACATATACAAAACAAATAAAATTCGCATGATTTTTTTAACAAACAAATCTAAAAGCAACTCAAACAGCTTAGATCTCAGAGTTAAATCAAAAATAAAAACGACGCAGCATCAAATCTGTCATGCGGGGTTGTTATTGAAGTCTTCCTGATTTGGCTTCAGTTTATCCCGAGATTGGATGTGTGGATCAAGAATGATCTCCGGTCTAACCCTCCTGATCCACTCTGTTGAAGAATTAGATGAAAATCTTAGAGATTTCGGAGAAAATCTCGAGATATGAATATTTTGTTTCCATTTATCTTATCCTCAAGATTAGGAAGTAAGTCACTAGAATTAAGGAGTAGGAAATCTGTTTTTTATTGGCAAAAGGATACTATAAGTGCCATAACTTGTGTACGGCGCTCACTTTGGTGCCATAACTTTTTTTCGGATCACTTTGGTGCCAAGTCGGAGGAAAAACGATCACTTAAGTGTCATAACTTTTTTTTGGATCACTTTAGTGCTAAAATTTTTGAAAAACGATCACTTAAGTGCTAAAATTTTTTAAAAACAATCATTTAAGTGCTAAAATTTTTGAAAAACGATCACTTAAGTGCTAATCTCCGGCGAGACTCCGGCGAGCCACGTCAGCTTCAAAAATTAATAAAAAAAATGCCACGTCAGATTTCCGGCGAAAAATTGTGTACGGCACCGAAGTTGGCACTTAAGTGATCGTTTTTCAAAAATTTTAGCACTTAAGTGATCGTTTTTAAAAAATTTTAGCACTAAAGTGATCCAAAAAAAAGTTATGGCACTAAAGTGAGCGCCGTACACAAGTTATGGCACTTGTAGTGTACTTTTGCCGTTTTTTATTTCTTGTTGTTTCTAGTTACTGTAGGTCCTATTTAAATATTGTGTAAATATGATAAAAAAGAAGAAATTGAAGAAACTATTTTTCTTCTTTGAAAAATCGCATAGTATCAGAGCTTAGGTTTTGAATCCCGCTCCTACTATGGTGAAAACGGCAATGACCGGAGCTAGTAAGAACACCACTCCTTTAGGTGTCATGCTAGAGAACAACCCAACTGATCTCTCTGCACAATCAAGCAATGGTGGAGAGCAACTCTCCCAGAATTCCAACCTGCTATTAACAATTCACCGATTGAATGGCCAAAATTATTTGGAGTGGGCTCAATCAGTGAACTAGCCATTGATGGCAAAGGGAAGCTAGGCCACTTGAATGGCGAGGTGAAGGAACCAGAAAAAAGCAATCCGTCTTGGAAGATTTGGAGATCCGAGAACTTTTTAGTGATTGCCTAGCTGATCAATTTTATGGAGCTAGCAATTGGAAAACCTCACCTATTTCTTCCAACCGCTAAAGATGTGTGGGACGTTGCGAGAGAAACATATTTTGATTTAGAAAATTCTTCCCAAACTTTGAATTGAAGATAAAGCTATGGCAATCGAAGTAAGGGGATTGTGAGGTCACTATTTGCTACAATGAAATGGTGACCTTGTGGCAGGAATTAGATCAATGCTACGATGATACATGGGAAAGTCCAGTCGATTGTAAGAGACAAATGAAGAGAGAAGAGAATGATAGAGTATACATGTTTCTAGCAAGCCTTAATTGAAGCTCGGATGAGGTGAGAGGCAGGATCCTTGTTCGAAAACCTCTGCCATCCATCCGCGAGGTTTTCTCTGAAGTTAGAAGGGAGGAATCTCGGAGGCGAATAATGCTATGTGATTTGGAAACAAGTGTCGGCTCTATATCTGAAAATTCTGCACTTGTATCTCGGGGTCTGATTCTGAGGAAGACAGGAGGAAGAAACCATGGTGTGAACATTGTAAGAAACCATGACATACCAAAGAGACTTGTTGGAGAATTCACGGGAAATCACAGAATTGGAAGAAAGAAGGTTTTGGAAGAGAAGGAGCAGTAACGATGGTCGTACGTTCCAAGCAACAAATGAAGAAGAGCAAATCAAGTCAGATTCGGTTCCATTCACAAAGGAACAATTAGAGAACCTATACAAAATCCTTCAATCTCCACAACCTTCTCCAAATCCATCTTGTTCTTTAGCCCAGAAAGGTAATTATTTTCCCACTGCTTTCCTTGTAGAAAATCCACCCCAAATTACTCCATGGATTCTCAATTCATGAGCAACCGATCATATGACAAGTTGTTCGAAACTATTTTCCACCTATAGTCCATGTGCAAGAAATAAAAAAATCACAATCGCGGATGCTTCTCTTTCAGCCATAGCTAGAATAGGATCTATCAAGCTCTCATCAGCCCTCACACTTCGTAATGTTCTTCATGTCCCAAAACTATCTTGTAACTTGTTGTCCATTGGTAAAATAACCTCCGATCAAAAGTGTCAAGCTATTTTTTTTTCATCTCATTATGAGTTTCAGGACTTGACCTCGGGGAGGACGATTGGCAATGCTAGAGAGAGTGGAGAACTCTATTTCTTTGAAGATGGAGCAAGCTCAAGTAAAGAAGTTTAGGGTAGTTATTTCGAATCTGTTACTCTTTGTAAGGATGATGGCATTATGTTATGGCATTATAGGCTTGGTCATCCAAATTTTTAGTATTTAAAGTTCTTGTTCCCAAAGTTATTTTTGAATAAAGTCCATCTTCATTTCAGTGTGAACTCTGTGAATTAGCCAAACATCATCGAACCAATTTTCGCTTACAAATCTACAAGCCATCAAAACCATTCTTCTTAATTCATAGTGATGTTTGGAGCCCATCTAGAATTCCTACATCCTTAGGGAAGAAATGGTTTGTCACATTCATTGATGATCATACAAGAGTGAGTTGGGTATATTTGTTAAAAGAGAAATCTGAAGTTGAGACTGTTTTCAAAAAAAATTTACACCATAGTACATACACAATTCCAAGGGCAAATCCAGATTTTTAGAAGTGACAATGGGAAAGAATATTTCAATAAAAATTTGGGACAATTTTTCTTGGAAAAGGGGATTGTGCATCAAAGTTCTTGCCCTGACACCCCTCAACAAAATGGGGTGGCAGAAAGGAAGAATAAACATATTTTAAAAGTAACTAGAGCTCTACTCTTCACAACTAAAGTTCCCACATACCTCTGGGGTGAAGCACTTCTTACATCTACATATCTCATCAATAGGATGCCTTCTAAAGTATTAGGATTTCAAACACCCCTAAGAGTTCTTCAGGAAACCTACCCAACCTCTAGACTTACTTCAGCTTACCCTTAAAACTATTCGGTTGTACCTCATTTGTCCACATCCATGATAGAAATCGAGGGAAACTTGATCCTAGAGCAAAACGATGTGTATTTGTTGGTTATGCACCTAATCAAAAAGGGTATAAATGCTTTGATCCGATTTCCAAAAAAATGTTTGTCACCATGGATGTCACCTTTTTTGAATCAACACCTCTTTTGGAGCTCATCTTCAGAAGGGGAAAGAAAGTGCAGATTCGCACAACACAATCATAGATTTTTTTCGTCTAGAACCTGAAAAACCTTTTTTTAAAAATCATATTCCCACAACCCTTATACCAAATTGTGAACCAAGTGTTTTAAATAATGAAAATTCGGGTCCATCTATATTGTCATCACATCCTACTTGTGAGCATAACAGGTGCGAAACTAATACCGAGAATACAAAGCTTCCATCCTATTCTTAAGTCTACATGAGAAGAGACAAAACTCAAAGAAATGAGTCTCCTACTCCCTTAAGGTGCCATGAGTCCGAACCAGGGCATGACCAGAACTCCATAGAGTCACCAGGTGATGTCCCAACTCAATCTATCCAACCTGATGAACTTGACATAACTATTGCTATCCGAAAAGGAGTTAGGTCTTGTACCAAACTTCCTATGTCTTATTATGTGTCTTACAAAAGCCTCTCGACCAATTTTCGTACCTTTACCTCAACATTGTCTTGTGTGGAGATTCCAAAAACTGTGCAGGATGCTTTACAGGTTCTTGAGTGGAAGGAAGCAATTCTTGAGGAGATGAAAGCTCTAGAAAAAAAATAGAACGTGGGATATGGTGGATCTACCCAAGAGAAACATCACAGTTGGATGCAAGTGGGTATTTACAACCAAGCATAGATCTGATGGATCTTTCAAAAGGTATAAAGCTCGATTGGTCGCAAAAGGATACACCCAAAGCTATGGGATCGATTACTTTGAAGTCTTCACTCCAGTTGCAAAACTAAACACCGTAAGAGTGCTCCTGTCACTTGCAGCCAATCTTAACTGGCCTCTGCAACAACTAGATGTAAAGAATGCATTTTTTAATGGAGATTTGAAGGAAGAAGTATACATGGATTTTCCCTCGGGCTCTGATACAAGGTTTGGATCAAAGGTTTGTAGATTGAAGAAGTCATTATATGAACTGAAACAGTCACCGGGGGCTTGGTTTGAGAAGTTCACTCATTCTGTAAAGAAACAAGGGTATGTTCAAGGACAAGTTGTTCATACCATGTTTGTAAAGCATTCTCGTGATGGGAAGGTTGCAACTCTAATAGTATATGTGGACGACATCATTCTCACTAGGAATGATATTGTCGAGATGAACAGGTTGAAAGAATGTCTCGCTTCCGAGTTTGACATCAAGGATTTGGGAACTCTAAGGTATTTCCTTGGAATTGAGGTAGCTCGATCGAAAAGGGGAATTTTAATCTCACAAAGGAAATATGTCTTAGATCTTCTAAAGGAAACCGGAATGAGTGGTTGTAGACCGGCAAAAACTCCTATAGATCCCAATCAGAAACTTGGAGATGACAAAGATGGGGTTCCTGCTGATACATCGAGATACCAGAAGCTAGTGGGGAAATTGATTTATTTATCACATACTCGGCCAGATATTGCCTTTGTTGTGAGTATGGTAAGCCAATTTACACACTCTCCATGAGAAAAACATCTCGAGGCTCTGTACAGGATCCTAAGATACCTAATGAGCACACCCAAAAAAGGTCTACTATTCAAAAAATCTACTCAACAAGAGATTGAAGTATACATGATGCAGACTGGGCAAGGTCAATTACTGACAGAAGGTCGACTTCAGGATATTGTACATACGTATGGGGGAACTTGGTTACTTGGCGAAGTAAGAAGCAGAATGTTGTGGCATAGAGCAATGCAGAAGCGGAATACCGAGCAATGGCTCATGATGTATGTGAGATGTTGTGGCTAACACGAGTACTGGAAGAACTTCAAATATCAGTGAAAATGCCTATGAAGTTGTACTGTGACAATAGAGCTGCAATCAACATTGCACATAACCAATGCAACATGAAGAACCAAGCATGTTAAGATTGACAAACACTTTATCAAAGAGAAGATCGATGTAGGAGCTATTTGTATGCCATTTGTGCCAACAACACAACAAATAGCTAACATTCTTACAAAGGGATTGTTCAAACCTAACTTCGAATCTCTCATCAATAAGTTGGGCATGATAGACATTTACACACCAACTTGAGAGGGGGTGTTGAAGAATTAGATGAAAATCTTAGAGATCTCAGAGAAAATCTCAAGATAGGAATATTTCATTTCCATTTATTTTATCCTCAGGATTAGGAAGTAAATCGCTAGAATTAAGGAGTAGGAATTCTGTTTTTTTTTTCTTGTTGTTTTCTAGTTACTGTAGGACCAATTTAAATGTTGTGTAAGTATGATAAAAAAGAAGAAATTGAAGAAACCATTTTTCTTCTTTGAAAAATCGCACACTCTATCTTCGGATTTCCTTGGGTGAATTTGGACTGATAAGTGTTGCCGGACATATGCTCAAACGAACTAAATTGGTTAGGCTTGAGAGGTCAGGGATTTTAGGTGATGATTTAGATGAAAACAGTAACTCATAGGAAGTTCTGGCAACCATTCCAACTCATCAAAGCTTTGCAACCATAGCTCTTGGAGATGAAAAGGCTAGTTCATAGATGTGGGCAATCTCCTAACCTTGGTCCATGATAAGTCTAGCATTCTCAAAAAGGATAGTCCCCCAATTTCACTTGGAATTTCCCCCTCCAGATTTCGACAACCTCCGGCATCCAACTCTTTGAGATTCTTTAGCATCCCTATGGCCCTTGATAGCTCTCTTATTTCACTCCAAGATAGATGGAGAAGCTCCAACATTCTGAGATTTTCAACAGAAATAGGTAATTCTGGAATATGTGTATGATGCAGAATTAACTCAAGCAGTGACTCTAGAGCTCCTATTGAGTTTGACAGCTCTTTTAACCGAGTCATTGCCAGGCTCATTTTCTTCAACCTTTTGAGATCTCCAATAGAATCAGGTAAATCCGTGATTCCCGTGTCATCCAAATTTAACTCAAGTAATGATTTCAAGTTTCCAATGGAGTTTGGAAGCTTTCTAAGCATTCTACAACCAACTAAAGACAAGTACTTTAAACCCACAATTTCTCCAATGGAATGGTGAAGTTCTCGTACATGCATCCCTTCTATCTTTAGTGTTGAGAGGGATTTTAGACCACCTAATGCAGAAGGTACCACAAACAGGTCAAAGTCATCTTTTCCACTCGCCTTTGAGATCCAATGAGAACATCCAGAGACTTCCAATTACTTCAGCCACTCTAGTTAGAGATAGAGCTGTCTACAACTAGTAAGTCTGTACAATCTTTAATCACCAATATCTTCAAATATAAGCATGTAGAGATGTCAGGAGTCCCTCTTAAGGCTATGCAATTGGAGAGATGTATAATTTTCAAGTTCTTGTTCGCTTGTAAAACAACTAAGACTTGGCTGACAAAGAAAGGTAACTCTTAAGGTCAGGGAGAGTCGCAATAGAAACAAGTGTTTAATGATGTAGTACTAGGCATGGCCCCCATCCAGCCTAATCTTCAGTAGTGTTACTAATTGATAGCTTGAGCACTGCTAAGTAGTTGAAACATAGATTGGTCGCGTACAACTGTGGAGGGCAAAAACGCCAAGAGAGCTAGGTAGCCTTTGAGAAAATATTTCTAAAGTATCCTACAAGTTCCGCCCCTCTTAATTCCAACAACCCTAGATTGGGAAGCTTTGAAAATTCTTCACTTATGAAGCTGTGCCCTTGAAAAACTCGTGTCAGTCTGAGGGCAACCACGTTGTCTATTCCCTGACGACAGAAAAAGCACAACCGAACATTCAAGTGAGTAACAAAAACGCAAGCACCTTATCTTGCACAACTAGGGCGATACGCAAAGTTTGCATGCTTTTGACTTCACCCTCGTGTGTGGAGGCGCTTGCTTTTGTGTATTGATGAAATAGAGGGGGAAGGGGAACAAAAAGAAAGAGATAATTGCATTGCGTGTTGATTTTTTCAAGAAGAAAAATAACGACCATAGCTTGCATACCTTCCTAGTCTGAACAATGTCCAAGGCATTCTTGGGAAGCCACAACCTTCTGCGCTTTTCTTGCATTTTGATATCTTCTTAGCAAACAATTTCTTTTCCAAAATCTCTTAATTGGCTATGCATCCACAATCTATCATCGTCAACAATCTTGATCAAGGACATTCGTATGAGGACAAGTATTGCGCATTTTGGGTAAACTCAGAAGCTTTCCACATGTAATATGGATAGATTGTTTCTTTACCAATGAAGTAACATGCAATATCAAGAAAAATTTCTCACTGATCATCCTCTAACAAGTCATAACTCATCTTTAATCTGTTAAAGACTTCCTGCTTGGGGACTAGATCTAACTTTTTCAGAGTTTCCTTCGAAAATTGTTTTGTTTTGCAGAAAAGTGAGGAACCGATAACCTCGAGAGACAAAGAAAGTCCCCCAGTTTGATGACAATTTCATTTGAAATATCTTTGTAGTCTGGTGGAGGGGAGTCCGTCCTGAATGCATGCTTACTCAAAAGCTGAAGAGCATAGCAAGGATCCAATTCCCTCGTTTCATAAATATTGAAGATGCTATTTTCTTGGTTCCCCTCTTCGATTGGCAAAAAATTGATGTCCCTCGTTGTAATAACTATTCTACTTCCAGGGCCAAGCAAATCACAATTTCCTACTAATTTCATTAATTGGTCCCACTTATCCACATCATCAAGAACTATGAGAATCTTCTCTTCACGACATCTCTCTCTAATCATGTTGTTCCCCAAACTAAAACCATACACCTCTGAAGACTTGACATGGAGGGTTTCTGATAGTAACTTCTACAGTAACTCAACAAGTTTACCTCCACGTGAAAATTCACAAACATCGGAGAGAAAGCTACAACCATGAAATTGATTAGACTTTGGTTAAAGACAACACTTGCAAAAGTTGTCTTACCAATACCGCCCATTCCATGAATTACTAGATAACGAGTTTCACTAGAATCTTCATCTAAAATGTTGATGATGGCTTCCACGTGATCATGAAATCTGACTGAATGATCTGGGAGATTTCTCTTTCTTTTCATCAGCTTGGTCAACACCTCATCAAAAATAAGATTGATAATTTTACCATGCCTGCCATATTAGACATAGGTCTTGAGATAGATAGTTGATGATATATCAAGTTGAGGAATATTGATAACACAAAACTCGATCTGTCTCTGCATTTGCGATGTTTAACCAGAAAGAAGATTGTTTTCTTAAGGGAAAGGAAACAGAAACACATTTTTTTCTTGATTGCACAAATTTAGTCTTAGAAAACTTTTCTTAAAAGCGGAATTCAATATTTTTTTCTGCATTCTTCTTAAAAGTACACAGATGCTATTAAAACCTTACCCTTGATCCTTCAAGTGCCATCCCTTGATTCGGGCGACGGCTGCGAGAGCCTCCTTCCAATGCTGCACTTGATCGCCGCCGAACCTATCCCCATGTTTTTGCAGAGCTTCAAGGTACAGTCCAGTTTTAAGCTTGACATCATCAGGATCCACGTCATAGAAAATGGGCATTATGATTTTGCCATTTCTTCTACATCTCCAGCACTCCAACATGTATGCAAGCTCGTGAAGACACCATGCACTAGAAGCGTAATTTCTGGAGAAGATGGGCATATAGATTTTAGAGGAGCTGATTGCACGCAGAAGCTCTCCTCCAATCTCTTCGCCGTTTCTGATCTCTTCAGCATCTCTAAAAATGCAAATGCAGGCTCTAACCATAGAGTGATAGAGGCAATCTGTGAAAGTCAAACCCATGTCTAGGCCTCTAAAACTCAAGAACACTTCTTCCCTTGACGTCTGACCATGATCACCTCCCCCAGCCGATGAGTCCCTCTTTCTCTTCATCCTCCCACAGGACCTCAGTTTACGTCTCAGAGTTTTGTTTTCTTGCTTTCAAGTGTAAATCCTCAAGAGGATTTATACGAGTGCCAACAGCCCAAAGCCCAAAAGATTGGTAAGTCTTTTTCCTTGCATTTCCTTGAAATATACTAACAAAAGGGTTCGAGGTTTCCTTTGAGGGCGTCATGTCCAACACATCATAGAAATGGATTTATTTTTGCTCTATAAGCTTTTCCATGTTTTGTTTTTACACAAGCCATCTTCATTACCATTGACATAGAAAATATGTAGCTCTAATTAGGAATTAATTGCATATCCTAATCGTGGGTACTACTGAAAGATTACTCATCTTGCCTAGTATATACAAATTCCTGTACTTCATCACGTCAATAACACAAACAACATAGTCCATCCTAAATATAATTGACGATAGTAAAATATATCTAATTATGTGAAATATAAATAAGGTAAAGATAAATTATTCATGGTTTATATATTTTATATGTTTTAATTACATGAAGATTAATTTGAAAAATTAATAAAACATATCATATAAAAGAATTTGAACAAACAACTAAGCTTTGCTTAACAGATGAAAGATTTTGATTTGGCAAAAGTATACTATAAGTGTCATAACTTGTCTATGGCGATCACTTTGGTGCCATAACTTTTTTTTAGATCACTTTGGTGCCAACTTTTTTAAAAAATGATCACTTGAGTACCAATGCTGACATGGCACGCCGAAATCTGATGTGGCTCTTTTTTATTAATATTCGATGCTAAGATGGCTGGCCGGAGCAGGCTGGAGAGTCTAGTCAGCCCTTATAGCGAAAATGACGTCGTTCAACCTTTCTCCCCCCAATATGGGAACCCTAAATCGGTTAATTGGACATATTCCCCAATTGCAAACCCTAACCGGCCATATTATTTCCTTGTTTTCCCTGAAATTAACAGCCAAAGGTTGCAAATGGATGCCAAAAGCTTCACTAGCGGCTCAAATTCGTTTGAACGAAGTGAAGAAGAAGGTCGGTTCTTCTGCTATTGTGGATTACCGAGTCCAAGAAGAACATCTTGGACTCGATTGAACCCCTGGAGAAGATTCTATGAATGCGCTAGGTATAGAGAAGGCTCGAAGTGCAAATTCTTCAAGTGGGTTGATGCGAAATTTTCAGATCGAGCAACAGAGGTGATAGTGAATCTACTTGAAGCTCGACATCAACCTTCACCTGCATTAATGGATGAGTTGGATGAGTTGGACGATGTTGACTCATTGCAAGCTGAAATGAAGGCTTTAGCATCTCTGGTCAACCATTTGAAGAAGGAAGTTCGAAGAATGAAAATCGAAAGGAAGTGTTATCGATTGTTGATCGTGTTATTGATATTTTTTATAGCTTATTTTATGGTCAAATATAATGTCAGTTATGAGTAAAAATTTCTTAGTCTACCATAATTTAAGATAGGCTTGTACTATGTACGTGGATTTGGCAATTTGTAGTTACGGTTGTGTTATTAGTTTGCTGCAATTTATATATATAACGAGAGGTTTGCTGCAATCTATGACAAATGGAAGGTTGGAATTTATTAGTTTTCAATGATGAGTTGCTTAGTATTTTGTTGCTGCATATTTTGATGCAGTTTTACCTCATTGGCAGCATATTTTGTTGCATATTTTTGCTCTTTTGCTGTCTTTTGCTGCACTTCCTCATTTGCAGCATATTTTGCTGCATATTTTTGCTCATTTGTTGTCATTTGCTGCAATTCCTCATGTGTAGCATATTTTGCTGCATATTTTTGCTCATTTGCTATCATTTGCTACACTTTCGCATTTGCAGCATATTTTACTGCATATTTTTGCTCATTTGCTATCATTGATGCACTTCCTGATTGGTAGCATATTTTTGCTCAGTTGCTGTCATTTGCTACACTTCCTCATTTGCTTTATATTTTTGCTCATTTGCTGCACTTGCTCATTTGTTGTATTTTTTTCATCTGGTTAAATGGTTGCATATTATGGAGTAAGACTCACTACTGAAAAATGAGGTGTTGCAAGTGCTGCAACTCTGCGTAGCAACAAATTATGAAGTCGTCACAAGTTCAGCAGTTGACATTTTAGTGCCAAATGTTTCTAATCGTGATCACTTAAGTGCCAGTTGTAGTTCAAAAGTGATCACTTAAGTTCTAGTCGTGGTTCAAAAGTGATTATTTAAGTTCCAGTCGTGATTCAAAAGTGATCAGTTAAGTGCCAATTGTGGCTGAAAGTTGATCACTTAAGTGTCATACCGTGTGTTTTTTTGAAAAATGGAGACTTTGGTTCCAACAAATCAATCTTTAAACCAGATCATTCTAGAATCAAAGCAGTAATTGTACCAGCACCACTCACCAGCACCAAACCGCCCCAAACCATACTCATAAACTAGTTCAAACAGCCCCCAAACCATATTCAATCACCAGCACCAAACAACCCCCAAACCATATTCAAAAATCGGTTCAAAATGCTCGCACCAGCACATGCTGGCATGCTGGTGCAAGCACTATACTGCACTCCCAAATATGACAAAATCAGCAGCTACCATACTATACTTCCAAATAGTACAAAATCAGCAGCTAGTACAAATACCATATTGCACTCTCAAACAACACAAAATCAGCAGTTGGTGCAAGCACCATATTGCACCTGAAAATAGCACCAAAAACCAACACTAGCAGAACCAATTCCCACCCTCCCCACCAACTGCATCAGTAAGTTTCTTTGAATATTAACTTACTGATGCAACTTACAAGCACCTCACTACACCAGTACTATACTAAAATAGAACAAACACGTGTGCAAAAATATGAAAATCACAACTACCTTAACCACGATAAACATTGAATTTAGTCATTACACACAATATCCCATTAGTCAATAACATTCCAGGACCACAAAAAATCAACCTTCGATTAGCCAATACGATAAACCTCCTTAATTTCACAAAAACTAACAATCACTTCAACACCCTCCCATTAGTCAATAGTGATAAGTCCACCATTTCCTTTTCCTTTCGACGGCTTCTTGAATTGATTCATAATTTTTTGACGCTTTCGAATTGGAGGAACTACAGGTTATTCTTCTGAAGATGCAGGTTCTTCAATAGCTGGAGCTACTTCTTCTTGAACTGCTGGAGCTGCCTCTTCTTCAACAACTGGAGCTGCTTCTTCTTGAACTGCTTGAGCTGCATCTTCTTCAACAGTTAGAGCTACTTCTTCTTCAACTGGTCCAGCTGCATCTTTTTCAACTGCTGGACTAGCAGGTTGTTCTATTGGCTTTCTTGCTCGAGATTTCTTCTTAGGCGCAGCAACTATCTTCTTCTTACTGGTGTTGATGGCTGTTTTGGAGCTAGTTGATCAAGAACTAGTGTTGAGTTTTTTGTTGGTGGCAGTTTACGAACACTCTTCTCTGCAGCCACCCTTCTTCTCTTCAGACCAGTTGCTTGCGACATTGGTTGGATTCTTTTTGGTGCAGCTCTTGACTCTTGGCTTAGGCCAACTTGAGATATGAGAGGCTCTGAACTCCTCCCAGGCTACAACATAATCATGGATGAGAAGAAGCAATATTATCATAAAAGTGAAAAACTCAAAAATGAAATACATGAGATGTACAAAACTTACATGCAAAATAGTCATTCCAGTATTGAAGCCCGTATAAATTTCATAACCATATTGCCTTAATCTTCTGTCGAGGACCCCTCTTGTTTGATATGGTGCCTCACTTTGAGGAACCTGAGCTGCTTGTTCAATTGGTTTTTTTCTCAACTGATAAAGATAAAACAATGTTAACTAAAGTCAAAGTTTGCTCACTAAAGATTAATACAAATATATATATATATATATATATATATATAGCTTACTGGATATTTTCTCCTAGCTTGTGCAACAGTCGAAGAGGAGGTTGCCCTTGAACCAGGGCCTCCGATTGGCTCTTTAACTGGTTCTTGAACTTGGCCTTCAGCAGACCCTTCAGCTAGACAATCAGCATGCCTATCAACTGGCCCTCCAGCAAGCCTTTCAGCAGCCCCTTCAGATGGTTCTTGTGATGGCGCTGCACTTGATCCAATTTGAGTCCCTCCACTTGGCTGTTAAAGCAACTGATGTTGCTTCTTCAAATGACAACCACTTTTGTTGTGACCTACCTCACGACAATATGAGCATTTTATCTCTACACTTGACCTGCTCATCTTCTTACTTCTGGGCTCTCCCTCCTACTTTCTTCGTCTCCTTTTAGGCCTTCCCATTTGTTTCTTAAGTGGTAAAGGATAAGGGGCTTCATGATTTGTTGGCTCCTAGAATTTGTACTTCTAATAGGCTGCATCATGTGCTGGTATGCAACAAGATATATGCTTTTATGGTAGCAACCATGAGGTAATCCTTGGGATTTTGGTACTTTGCTTGGATGGCACAAATGGCATGTACGCAGGGAATTCCAGAAAGTTACCAAGCTCGACATAAGCACTTTAGTTTGTCCAATTGGACAACATACTTGTCTGTCTTTTCCATGAACTCATAGCCATCATCTCCATTCCAGATAGGATGATAGAACCTACTACTCGCCAAGTTGTCATCCAATCTTTTAGCAATCCTAGGACCACACTGTCCAGTCCACTTCGCAACCTCATCTCTTTGTTTTTGTAGCCTTATCATGACTATCACTCGAATATCCTCAAGCATGCTGGTGATTGGTTTGCACCTCGCCTTTAAAATTTTATCATTGAAGGCTTCACTGAGATTGTTATCGATGATATCGCTCTTGAATTCTTCACTGAAGAAGGCCTTACACCAATGCCTAGGTTCAGTTTGAAAAAGTGCTTCATAACCATCCTTCGTCAAGTTAAGCAGCTGCTATTTGTGAATTCTAAAATCATCCATGTTAGTGCTCTTAGCTATCATCCAAAATTGCTTCTGTAGTTTTTTCCCTTTATAGATCTTTGCCCAATTTGCATATATGTGCCTCGCACACATCCTATGTTCAGCAAATAGCATCAACTCAGCTAGAGCAGGAAGAAGTCCCTACAAGAATTCATACATCAAAGCATTAATAAAGGCATGTGTAAGATAAAATATCATAAATATTGTTTGTGCAATTATACCGGCATTACCTTTTGTTGGTCGCTCATGAATGCCCAACCTCCTCCATTAGTAATCTCAAGATCCGCCATCAAATTTTTCAAGAACTACAACCAAGTGTCCTTACTCTCTACCTTCACAATAGCCCAAGCAATTGAAAACATCTAATTATTGCCATCCCTCCCAATGGCAGCCAATAATTCTCCCTTGCATACACCCTTCAAGAAACATCCATCTAACCTTATGACTCGTCTATAACCAGCAACAAATCCCCGCTTGCATGCATCAAAGCAAATATAAATTCGGTCAAAGTTAGTCCCATGATTAGGCAGTGGCCGCTCCATAACCTCAACATAAACTCAACTACCCGGGTTTTGCAGCCTATATTCTCCAGCATATTCCCAAATTTGACCATATTCTTCCTTGTACCTCTTTAGAATTTTTTTCATCACCTTATACTTGGCTCTTTTACGCTGATTGAGTGACACGTTAATCCCTACCTACTCCCTCACCAACTGCTTCAGCTGAGCACTCTTCACATCAGGCATCGCTTTGATGGTATCAAAGAAGTACTTCGACAACCAAGCACTCGTTACCCTTTTGTTGTCAAACATGATGGAACAAATATGTTCCTCCTATAATAACCTAATTTGGAATGGCCCGTCCCTCTTTGAACGTGTGCCATATATCTTCCACGAACAACTAGGTTGAGAACACTTTGCTCTAACATAGTCCTGTGTATTTCGAGTGAACTGAAGAGTCCTCTGTTCAGCTATTGAATACTTGATAATCCCTTCTTTGAATTGTTTGGCATAAGAAAATTTCAGATCTACAGTTAACACAGAAGAAGAAGAGCCAGGATTGTATAACGGATACTTACGTCTTCTTCTGCGTACAACGAGATCATCATCTTCATGCTGATTTTCAGAATTATCATTATGTTCATCAGAGCCACTTTCTTCATAATCAGTGTCATTACCTTCAGCTGGAGCTCCATCAATGCTATGTCCTGGTTCAGCTTCATGCAATCCTCCAAGTGCAGCTATTGATTTTTTTTCCAAATTCCCTTTGCTTTTGCCTTGACTGTGCAAGTTCCTCATTGTCATCTTCACTTGGTAAATTTACATTTGTCACACCCTCATCATCTAATTCACTAGATGCAGCAACTTCCCACGACAATCCAGTGAACTCATGGCTTGCCTCCCTTTCATCCCTCTCATGTCCAGCTTCATCTATAATAGAACTAGCACCAACCTGAGTACTAGGTAAAGTAGCACCATCACCTACGTCTCCTCCCTCGGTCCCTTCATCAGAATCACCATCACTATAGCACTCAACGTACACAACAGCTTCTTTTCCATGAAGATAATGGTAGATGATATCATTAACACCATTATCATCATCAAAGTTTCTAATATTGTCCTTCAAGGTGCTTCCAGGAACACAATAATGTAAACTTCCTATTTTACATCTTAATTGTTAAACTATATCACTCATGAAATTAATATATGCTGACTTGCTTCTATCGAAATAAACAGTACCTTCAAGTCCCCCAAAGTATTCCCACTCATCAGTGCCGATGACAAATTCTCCTCCATAGCGAACAATGATGCCGATAATTGTTGCTTTATCCCCCATATCGACCCTGCATTGAAGGAAAAAAGCCAAAAAATTCAATATTTTTGCTTTTGGGACCACACCACATAGGAAAAAGAGCACAGCTTCACATGAAGGTCCCCCACATGGTCGACAAGATTGAAAAAGCCACCATCAGACCACATGGGTGACAATGACAGAGGTCCCCACATGGACCACAGTCTATCACATATACTTAGCCCGGCACCAACACAATCGAATCCACTTCAAGCCCTAATATCCGAACAACTAGCCATAATTTATGAAGTTCAAGCCTTAATTTCATAAGTTCAAGATCTACTTTCAAGTTCGAGCCCCAATTTTCCAAGTTCGAGCCCTAATTTCCTACTTCAAACCCTAATTTCCCGAAGGCAGCCCTAATCTACCAATTAATTAAGTGAAACATAGGACAATGAAGCACAATGTGTCGATCAATTCAGCAAAATAGAAATTAACAGCCCTTATTTGAAGACCGACCTTCATAATTTGCCACGTAGACGGGACCGATGCCGACGGGACGAGTGATGCTCAGTCCACGGGATGAGGGAGCGATGCCGACCGACCGCAAGGGGAAGGCAGGAGACGACGATGGCAACGGTGACGGCGACAGTGACGGCGATAGCAACAAAATGAGGGCGCCACGAGTGACGAGCAACGGGCAATGGCAACTGGATGAGGGAGACAGAGCAGGTGTGACAAGCGACGCGATGCTAAGACCTTTGAACTGAGCGACGTGGTTTGCTGTCCTAAATGGAACGACGTCGTCCTTCTTGTCCAAGTGGACTAAGCGATGTCGTTTTGCTCATCCACGTGGACATCAAATGTTGACCCTAATATCCACGTCACACTTTTTTTTAAATAAAAATGCCAGGTCAGCTTTTTGGCCGGAATTCTGACCGGAGTTACTAAAGTGATCTATTTTCCTCCGACTTGACACCAAAGTGATTCGAAAAAAAGTTATGGCATCAAAGTGATCGATGTACACAAGTTATGGCACTCATAGTGTACTTTTGCCGTTTTGATTTTATCAAACTTTGCACAAGCAATATAATTATGTGAACGGCGAAAGTTGCACCGTATAAAGATTTTCATGTCAACCAAAAATAAAGTGAAATGGAACAAGCTAAAGATATGTCGCATCAAAGATTTATCATAGATAAATTAAAATATAAATTATTTTAATCATTTAGTTCACTGATTTATTGAAATGGACAAAGAAATCCACTTAATTTAAAAAAATACAAAAAATTAATAATTATAGTTATTTGAAGCATATCTTGTTATATTTCCCATTACTTCAGGATCATATATAATTAAACTATTTTTTTTTACATTAGCTAGCTATTCTTTATAGTTCTTGTAGTTACTCTTACCTCGATATCTATCTATCTGAAACTTACAACTAATCTCAAATAATAGTTTCAAAAGGATAGTTTCAAGTTAAAGCCTAATTATTGAAAACGTTGAGCTGAAAATATACTCAAAGGATATTGAACTTTTGAATATTCACATACTCTAAACCAAAAATGAAATGAAATTTCCAAATATGTAAATAATTTACAAACTCTGCTTTTTCTAATTTTTATTTCATACGTCCATTTTAAGTGAATATTAAGTTTAGATATTCATGCTGCCTTTTGTTCATTTAATTTATTTATCAAAACTTTCCTCTTTTTGGTAATTTATGCACTTGATGGAAACTAATTCCTCTTTTTGGTAATTTATGCACTTGATGGAAACTAAGGCTATGTCAAGAATCGAAATTTAACTGAAATTTTTTAAAATTTGGGGTGTTTTCTCTCCTTTTTCATTCTCCCTTGATCTCTCATATATAGCACAAATATACGGTCGACATAGACAAATATAACATATAAATACAAATGTGTCAAAAGAAAATATATACCCACATATTGGACGACCAATTTATTATTAGGCCCCATCATTTCACTATTATTAGGCATAGCTTGTAACAGTAATGAAGGCTTGAGTACGGCGAAACCTTTAGCCTAGTGCAAAGGTTACTACAGTTTAAATTTTACTCGCACCGATAATAAGTCATAGAAATTATGACAAATAGACAAGAAGAATGCCTTCCTACATGAAGAGTTAAATCAAGACATATATATGGAGTAATCGAACGATATTAAGAGTAAGGGTCATCCAAGTTCTGTCTGCAAATTATATAAAGAGTTTTATGGTTTAAAACAAGCGCCAAGAGCATGGTACAAGAAGATCGCAGTATTTTTGGTGCTAGGTGGCTACTCGGTGGCACTAGCAAACTCAAGCCAATTTGTGAAGGAAGAAGGCAAAAGGCTTGCAACTATACTAATCTTTGTTGATGACCAATCATTACCATAGATAATGAAAATGAGATATATTGAATCAGAGGAAACCTCTATGTACGGTTTAAGAGAATAGGCTTATATAACTAAAACACTTCCTAAGACTCGAGGTTGAACAAATCAATGAAGGTTCATTCATATGTCAACAAAATATGCACGAGTTCTCCTACAGAAAATTGGTATGAGTCCCAAGAAATGTTTTAGTTCTCCAAGCTCCTTAAGTCGTTATGAGAGGTAGGAGTGATCAATTCCTGATCCAGAATCAGAAACGGGATCAGGAGGACCGATTCCCAAAATTAGGAACCAGGAACTGGACTGGACCACCTTTTTTCCCACTACTTGATAACATCTTTTCGTATTCCCCACTACTCTTTTTTAAAAAAGATCTTAGTAAAAGAACCCTAACTATGTGCTCATATATCTCCTACTGTAAACAAAAATTACGAAGTAGATTTATAAATTGCAAATCGAAAACAATAAATTAAACTGACCAATCATCAAGAGATAAAGATTATTTTGCAACTATAAATGATTAAACATTAGTGATGATCCTCAAATTAAAAGGACGAACCAAAAAACGTACTTCACTTAAGGTTTTCATTCAAATTTTACTAATTTTTTTGAAGAGATAAAAAAAATTATAAAGGTAGTCAGTCCGGTTCCCTTTGCAATCGGCAACCGGACTATCTGGATACTGATTTTGCTTTTAGGAATCGAGAACCGGACCAAACCGGCCAGTCCGGTCCGGTTCAATTCGGGTGGTTCCCGGTTTGAGCGGTCTGTTTTGCACACCCCTACTGAGAGTTCAAATCATATGGAATCACAAACAAAGAGCAAGCTCATGAAAACCCGTAGAACCAATATAGGAACACGACGGACAAAGAGCCAGCTCAAGTTTTTTGTATGTCGCCAAGCAAAAGAAAACTTTCTCATTTTTAAGTATAATTTTAAATACCAATTTAAGGCTCCATTTGTTTCGCATAAAATATTTTTCGAGAAAACATTTTCCTCGTTTTCGACGTATTCTCTTAAGAAAATGAGTTAACGGAAACTATTTTCCTAGTTAATGGAAAACCTACGCTTAAATTCATGAAAATGATTTCCTCTTTGAAAAATTAGAAAACATTTTCCAAAATATGACTAAGTATTGGCGCTTGAACCCGAAACTCTATACTTGGGCATGGGAACCCCAATGCTAATTCTCAAGTCCCTAACATTTAGGTCCAGGTCTCCAGCGCCTAGGCCCGGGTCCATCAAGGCCAAGCCCAGGCCCCCATCACCCATGTTTGGGTCCATCGAGGTCAAGCCCAAAGCCCTAGTGCCCTTGCCCAATGCCTCAACACTTGAGTCGGGGTCCATAATGGCACTGCTCCGGTCCCTAGCGCTCAAGCTCTAGTCCCCGGCACTTGGAATCAAGTCCACAAAGACCATGCGCGAGTCTTCGGCTCTCGGGCTCGAGTAATTAGTTGATGAAATGTTTGTTCTTATAAAAATATTTTTAAAAAAATCAAATTTTTAATTTTTAATTTTCTTTTTATTTTTTTTCCTCTTTCTTCAACCGGCTGCAGGCCATGGCGACAGCTAGCAACCAGCCACAGGCGACAAGCTCGCTCAAGGCCAACGAGGCTCAAGCTCGCCGGCCTTGGGCGAGCTCGTCCCTTGCTTGTGGCTAGTCACCGTGGCTAGCGACCAACCCAAGAATAAGGAAAAAGGAAAAAAAATAAAAATAAACAAATAATTCGAATATTTTGGTAATTTTTCTCGAGGAAAATCAAATCGGATTTTCCATACTAAATGACGGAAAATATTTTTCTAGTTCATTTGCAGACTTTAGCTAAATACCAGAAAATACTGTCATTTTTCTGAAAAATAATTTCCTAAAAGTCATTTTTCAGAGATGTTACACTTTCGCAAAAGGAGCCTTAATTCTAGCGTTAATTTTTCGAAGTTGTGCTGTGTGCGTGACAACCAGAGTTGTTGCCTCTTTTCAACACCCTCTCTTTCTCGCCTCTGCCCCATTTCGTAACACTGGTAGTTGCTGTCCTATTTGGAGGTGCTGTCTCGGATTCTTCGAATGAACGCTCACAAGATAAAAGTTCAGCCCAAAAACTAAACTCGCTTCATCTTTGATTTGTACCTTCACCATGGGCCAACAACAGTTTTATGCTCATTCTTTCACTTATGTTTTGGGTCAGGGTTGTTTTCTGCATCATCTGTCCAAACGTAACAACGATGTCGAATTGCACTTTTTTTTCAACCTTTGCAATTTGACTTTTTCTTAAGCTTGCCTTCTCGTAGTTTGACATTTTAGCGCCAAATAGCTGAACATTCCTAGCCAATATGTGGAACATATGGTTTTTTTCCATAATAGTCTGTAACTTGAAATACTCTCTTTTTCGATTTCCAAATATTGGGGGAAATATATATGGGGTTAATATCATGAAAAATCTCAAATTGATACGTCAATGATAAATTTACTCCAAACTAATTTTTTGACCACCAAAAATTCCAAACTAGTACATTGTGACAAATTTACCATTTTATTAAAATGAATGAATACCATGAAAAATTACAAATTGGTATATCTGTGATAGAGGGTACAATCCTAAACTGGTATACCCGTCAATTATTGTTAAGGAAAATTCCCAATAAATTTTGAAGTTGACAAAACTGTTCATGAGTATTTTGTAAATCTGATAAATGCTTTGAAGTATTTTGATTCAGGAAGTTATTTTTGGAAGAAAAGTATATGTCAATCTTGATCTAGTTCGTGTTCAGATTGTGAAAGAACTTCAAATAAAAGAGATTCAGACTCAGAACGAGAAGTTCAGACTCAGAACGAGAAAGTTCAAATGCAGAATTTATTCAGACGCAGACGCAAAATTTCTTCAGACACAAAAATTCTTCAGATGCAGACGCTGAAATTATTCAGACGCAGATGCAGAACTCAAAACGAAAAATAACAGCTAGTGATCTAGTATGGATTTCACAGAAGGAAAGTTTTGATTGTCTCAATCACAATCAAATTGATTGACAATTAAACATTACGACAAGTATGCATTACTACGGATAAAGCGCTACTTATGGAAACCAAGATTCTGATTGTATGGGCGACCAGAATCAGCGAGATTCAGATTTTATCAACCAACGGCTACTCAATCCATTTTATATAAATCTGTCCAAAGGTGAATATTGGAAGATGATCCTCTAAAAACTGTCCAACGGCTAGTTTGAAAGTGGAGGAGTATAAAAGGAGATCAACGAGGAGCAAAAGGTAGAGAACGAAATCAAGAATCAATAAGTCCAAAATCTGAGCATACTCCGATTCAATCTCTTGTCTTTCGAGAGCTTAAACGTGTAATCATTTGAGAGGTGTAGACACTGTTATAAGTGTGTGCTTAGGTGTGAGATAGTGTGATCTATCAGCTTGGTATAAGCAGCACCAACTTCGGGGAGAAGTGATTGGGTTTAAGCGGCACAACTTGATATAACTTTTCATTGATTTGATTAGTGAAATCCAGCCAGTAGGCTGTCAGCGTGGGAGAGTGGACATAGGCTTGATCTAAGCCGAACCACTATAATTGTTTGTGTGCAGTTTTCTCCATCTCTAATCTCTTATTATACTGTTTATACTGCTCACAAGAACATTTGTCACAAAGTCTGATCAGAATCTGCTTGTTGTTTAGACTTTGTCTTGATCTTTTACTTCCGCTTTAAATTGGTAAAGAATTTATTTAGATCACCTATTCACTCCCCTCTAGGTGATCTTTGCTAGCTACATTAATTGGTATCAAAGCAGGTTGCTCATTTATTGAAGTGTTTTTACTTCTGAGCTAACGATCTATATGGCTAGCATGAGTGCTCCAGGTCTTATTGAAGGACAAAGCAATTCCAGGCCACCATATTTCGATGGCAAAGAATATAGCATCTGGAAAAACAAGATGAAGGCATTCATCAAATCAATTGATCACATGCAATGGGATGTTGTCATCAGAGGAGTCAATCCAAAACATTCCGTATCTGCTTCAAAAGAGAAGCAAGATGAAAGCAAATCAGCAGATCCTTCATTATCTCAAACTGAGATAACAAAAAGAGAAGCTTTAGATTCAAAAGCAATTTATTCATTTTATTGTGCTTTATCACCTGTTGAGTACAAGAAAATTGCTTCTTGTGAATCAGCAAAGGACATCTGGGACACCCTCTACACCACATATGAAGGAACAGATCGAGCGAAGGAAACACAGATCAATCTATTGCTTGGACAATATGAATCCTTCAGAATGAAGACAAGAGAATCAGTTGCTGATATGTATGACAGATTTGTTGACATAGTAAACGGTCTTGCATATCAAGGACAACCAGTCTCAGATGCGATGAAAGTCAACAAACTTTTGAGAGGACTGTCAAAGCAGTGGGACAACATCAAAACCTCACTTCAAGAGACTCAAAAGATCATGCCACTATCAGTGAATGAGCTGATTGGAACTCTTCAGTCATATGAAGTAGAACGTATACATGAAGAAGATCCAGAAGGTAAGAAGTTAATTGCCTTAAAATCTAATATCGATTCTGATGAAACAGATTTTGAAGGAGATGAAGAAGACGACGATGAGGAGATGAAGTTGCTGATCGAAAGATTTCAACACCTTGTGAGAAAGAGAAGAAACCCCAAAGAGAAGAAGCTAACAAAGAAATCCGGAGAAAGAAAATATTTTAAGAACAGAGATGACAATGAAGAGTCTGAATCTAGCGATGATGAAATCCTTGAGCAGGGAAATCTATGCTTAATGGCGGACATTGAATCCGAAGAAGATGAGGTGATTTGTTCAGATCCTATTCTCGATAATGATGATCTTTTTGAAGAGTTATGCACGGAACATGAGAATGCGTTGAAGAAGATCTCCGAGTTGAAAAAGGAAGTCTCCAAATTGAAGCTACAAAATATTACAAATGAGAAAAGGATCATTGAGCTTGAAAAGGAGAATTCCTCTGTCAAGGAAGAGAAGGATATTTTGCAAAAAGAAGTTGATTCCTATAAGGAAGAAATTCCAAAGATTTGCAAAAAATTTGCTCTTGGCTCAAAGACATTAGAGCATGTTCTATCCATTCAAGCCCCCTATTACAACAAATCTGGCCTCGGTTTCGAAAATGAAAGTAAGATCAAGAATGACTTTCTGAAGGTCAAGGAGAGACTAAAGCGCAGGCCTTCAATCCAGTATTATAGAAATCATTTTGGTGAGCAATTTGTCAAGCCTATTGGATTTCAATATTATAATTGCTCGAACTCGAGTGATCACTATAAGCAACAATGTCCAACTGATTGGAAGAAATCCAAGACAATCAATTGGAGATTTCGTGCTTCTTCTAACCAAAAAGGACCCAAGCAGATTTGGGTACCAAAGAAAAGATGAGATTACTTTTCTTGCAGGGAATAAGGAAAGAGAATTTGGTAAGTAAAGGTATATTTTTCATATTCTAAATTTGCTTTGGATACGTACTTTAAATATCTATGAATTCTCTTTGGACTTAACATTTTATCTCCATGCTCTGCTTTATTTTGACTTGAAATGGCATGTTTTACATCGTTGGTTGTGTTAGAAATGTCGTAATAAAAATCAAGTTTATTTTGATGGATTTTTTAGATGAAATTTTATAAAAGAGATTGTTTGATATCTTATTGGAAATGAAATATTTTTTATGGACTCATTATGTGTTCTCCGATGTTGTCATGCCTTACAAAGAAAGTATTTTTTTTTGCGAGATATTGTTTTATTATGCATATTTCCCTTAAATACTCTACTGAGATGAGTTGAGAAAGTATCATTGGGTTTCTATGAAAAGTTTCCTATTTTGCGTCTAACAAAAAGAAAGGATCCAAATACAAGGATACTAGAAAGGAAATGAGTTTATTGCAGACAATTATACAAAGGAAGCATGAATTCAAACCTACGCAAGTCATGATGCAATCAACGAAGGATCTCAAGTGATGAATTCTTTATAAAAAGGAAAGGTATATTCTAAACATGCATGTTGAGATACAAATTGGTAATATTTGTTGCCATGTGTGTAAGATATTGCATATATTCAATGCTTGAAATAGCTACATTTCTTTTGCGAAATTCATTAATGTCATATAATCTTTATGCTTATGAGATTCACGCTTAAGGAAAATTCCTACAATCTTGAATCACTTGCTATATTCTTAGAAGATTTTTTTTAATTAGCAAGTTTGATCCGCAAATCAGAGCAAGGTATGTATGTGACATTCTCTATATTTTGCAAAGATTATTATCTCTCTTACAAGTATTTGTAGGATGTAAAAGAATCTTTCCTTGTGAAGTTTGGAAAGCTTGATCCCACAATCGGGGATATTCTGCAACATTTTCGAAGGATCGAAAATTTCTCTTTTATGCAATATTCTGACAAATTATTGGAGGCATGTCAAAACACGATGAGGAAACGCTTAATGCGTCGTACGAAAGGATAAGTTGCTTCAAGTTTAAATATTTGATATTATTTTAATTGCTAAAGAAAAGGCATTACATATTATGTGAGATATTATATCTTTAACTGCAAATTTGTGCAAAAGGTTTGTTAAGTTTATGCAGTTTGAATCCGAAACGAGCTTGATGGAAGAAAACAAATTTCTTTCTCGAATTTCAAAATGCAAACAAATGTGGTGGATGTTGCTGCTACAAAGAAAATAGAGGAACAACAATTTGTTCAAAGTGCACAAGCTGCAATGAAAGTTATTTACAAAAGCTGTCTTGATACCAGGGGGAGAAAAACAAAAAGTGGAAAAATGCAAAAGAAATGGGGAGAATCATCTCAAAATGGTATCAAATTGAGGGGGAGCGTAAATCAAGTATGAAAGTCAATTTAATTTCTGCCCACTCTTGATTACTATGAAAGAAAAGGTAATGTATGTTAGAACTTGCTAAGTTCTACACAATCCGGGTTAGTATTTCTTACTTTTGTCATTAACGAATCTCTTATTTATATTATCGTTTTTTTATGACAAAAAGATTGTGAAATTTATTATGTGCATATGTGTTCGTTGATATATATGATATTTGATTCTTCAGAACATGAGCTATATTGAATATATGTTATGTTCGCGAAAGATGATGTTTTTGGAGATTGTGTTTCATGCCAAATATATTTTGAAGATAGTATGTGAAGATGAGTTCAGTTTATATTCTCTGCGTGATACCCTTTTCACTATTATCACTTTTTGTTTATGACAAAAAGGGGGAGAGAATGTAAATATGCATATGTGCTTAGTGGTTAATTCTACTTAATTAATGCATAATATTGAGTTGTGATTATACTTCCACATATTGTCATAATCATTAAGGAATTTTATGCATATATCTTTTTGTAATGCTGACAAAAAGGGGGAGAAATATGCAGATATGATTTGGTTTGATATGCAGATTATTGGATTCAAAGAAAAGGAGACAGACTGTGATTTAGATTTCTTTTACTGTTCAGATTTTGTCATACTCCTTGTCTTATTCAAAAATTGAGTATAAAAAAAATCTCATATCAAATTACTCTGATCATATATGATATCTTGAATATCTGCTACATTATATGCTTGATCATATTTTTCAAAATTATCTCAAAATCTATATATCTTCATGGAAGTTTTGTCACCATCAAAAAGAGGGAGATTGTTAAGGAAAATTCCCAATAGATTTTTAAGTTGACAAAACTGTCCATGAGTATTTTGTAAGTCTGATAAATGCTTTGAAGTATTTTGATTCAGAAAGTTATTTTTGGAAGAAAAGCATATGTCAATCTTGATCTAGTTCTTGTTCAGATTGTGAAAGAACTTCAAATAAAAGAGATTCAGACTCAGAACGAGAAGTTCAAACTCAGAACAAAAAGTTCAGACTCAGAACGAGAAAGTTCAAACGCAGATGCAGAATTTCTTCAGACACAGAAATTCTTCAAATGCAGACGCTGAAATTATTCAAACGCAGATGCAGAACTCAAAATGAAAAATAACAGCTAGTGATCTAGTATGGATTTCACAGAAGGAAAGTTTTGATTATCCCAATCTCAATCAAATTGATTGACAATCAAACATTACGACAAGTATGCATTACTACGGATAAAGCTCTACTTATGGAAATCAAGATTCTGATTGTATGGGCGACCAGAATAGGCGGGATTCAGATTTTATCAACCAACGACTACTCAATTTATTTTATACAAATCTGTCCAAAGGTGAATATTGGAAGATGATCATCTGAAAACTGTCCAACGGCTAGTTTGGAAGTGGAGGAGTATAAAAGGAGATCAACGAGGAGCAGAAGGTAGAGAACGAAATCAAGAATCAATAAGTCCAAAGTCTGAGCATACTCCAATTCAATCTCTTGTCTTTCGTGAGCTTAAACGTGTAAACATTTGAGAGGTGTAGACAGTGTTATAAGTGTGTGCTTAGGTGTGAGATAGTGTGATCTATCGACTTGGTATAAGCAGCACCAACTTCGGGGAGAAGTGCTTGGGTTTAAGCGGCACAACTTGCTATAACTTCTCATTGATTTGATTAGTGAAATCCAGCCAGTAGGCTGTTAGCGTGGGAGAGTGGACATAGGCTTGATCTAAGCCGAACCACTATAATTGTTTGTGTGCAGTTTTCTCAATCTCTAATCTCTTATTATATTGTTTATACTGCTCACAAGAACAGTTGTCACAAAGTCTGATCAGAATCTGCTTGTTGTTTAGACTTTGTTCTTGATCTTTTACTTCCGCTTTAAATTGATAAAGAATTTATTTAGATCACCTATTCACCCCCCTTTAAGTGATCCTTGCTAGCTATATCAATTATCACGCGTTATCCAACTTATAAATTTAACAGTAAAATTTAACGAAAACTAACAAAGAGAAAAATTATCATAATTATACCAGTTTGGAGTTTTTGGTGGTCAAAAATTAGTTTGGGATAAATTTGTCATAAGTGTACCAATTTGGAATTTTTCATGGTTTTAACCCTTTATATGTATAAAGGCTAGCTCCAGATGGGCCATTTCTTCTGTTCAACGCCGGTGAAAATGATCATTTCCATCGAGTGTCAAGACTCAAAGGTCTAGAAAAGGCATGGGTAAGCAAATACTTTTTGACAGAGAAAACATAATGAAAGTCTTAATGAGTTTCGTCCAAAATAAAGGGGTCGACTTAGATGGGAAATAGATTAATGAGAAAGGTCTTCACTGTTACTCCCGTGCTGCATCGGCTTCTTCTCACCAGAAGTTCTAAGTTTGAGCTACCCTAGTTCCAAGAGCTTTTCAGTTACTGTAAGAAACCGAGTTGCATCCAAATTTCAAAGCCGAAACGAGACTCTGTATTAAGACTTCGGCATCGAGCAAGGATTCAAATTGCCATATGCTTACAATATGTGGAACCTAGGATTGTCTTTAAATTCGAAAGAGGTCATGCACCAGAAAAGTACGTGCATACACTCAACATTGATAGAGATTATGAATACTAAGATCAATTTACAAAATCAATCTACTAAATGACGTGACATACTATAATTGGATATTCGAATAAAATGCCTTTCGAGCATATAAGAGTCCATCTCATTTCTCTATAAATCAATTTTAAAAATCCCTCTTAGTGTTATTCGCATTATTAATTAAATCACTCTCATTTCATTTTTTCTCCCGTTTAAGTCAAAATTTGTGATTTTCCAAAACAAAAGAGTCATCGGATTGGGAAGAAAGAAACCCACCATGGCCAAGCTAGACCCCAAACAAGACTGAAGGCCCAAATGGTACAGAAAAAGAGAAGGTAATCCTAACTAGATTCAAAAGGGCAGGGACACAAATCCTAGACACTTGGAAGTAAAGAATAATGCTTGTCAAAGAAGCAAAGCAACGCATATTATATGCCCCCGCTGTTTTGCAAATGATGAAAGTTAATGAATTCCATTGCCCACAAACAAGAGCTTGGTAACTCTAATTAGCTGACTACATTACATGAAACAGTGTGTCGTCATAAGCCGTTTGAAGCTTAGCTCGAAAACACTTTAAAAGCTGACCAAATAAAAAATCGGGATAAGAAGACTTTCTACAGCAAATAATCCATTATAGGATCAGCATATACTCTTTAGCCAAGGGGAGGACAAGAATATATATGATGCCTTACTTCTGCTGCATCGTAGCAATGCAACCGAACCGAACCAAGGTCCAATGGTCGGGTCAAAACCAGCCTGGCAAAACAACTGATGTCAAGGAGGGGGCCTGACTTGCGAAAACCTCTCTTCCAAGACCCAGTAATAACTTAAATTAACCGTGTAAAATTGAGACAACAGGACTACACAAATCAATTTACAGAGAAAAATCACACGGAAACCAAACCTTGTCAATGGAGTATGTCCTTCGACCAGTAGTCAGTTGAAGCTAGAGGAGCGACTCCAGCTGCTCTGCAAGTAATCCTCCGATGACATGCTCTGCTCCGTGCTGCTAACAGGAAGTGAATCATCCTCCAAATCTTGGAATGCAACATTTAAATGCGATTGGATGCTAACGGGAGAATCTTCCGCGTCCATTTCTTCAAGGTCTTCTGAGGAATTAATTTGTTGCCTTGCCCACTCAAGCACTTCCTCGTCACCTTGTAGGAGCTTTAGGATCTGCAATGCATTTAAACCCCAATTAGGAACATTGTCAGCAACGCATTGAAGACAAGAAGGTGTCACAGTAGAAATATAACCGTGCTTACAAGGCTTATTTGAGGTCGAAATCTGGATAAACATCTGATACAAAGGGTTGCCGCCAAAACCATTCTGCCAATCTGTTCAGGGTCATAATCGCGGCCCAAGCTTGGATTAAGCAACTGTGATACCTTCCCGGCCTTCAAAATAGGCTTTACCTGCATGTCATGAACAACCCGCTGTTCATATACTTGCTACCGGTAAGCATTTTCATAATAACCACCGCAAATATAGGATATCATTTCCACCGCCAGTGCTCAGTAAAGGATATGCTGTGCATGTTTGTATTAACTACATGCCACTCCACAAATGTCCACGTGTCATCAAATAAGGGCCTTATGTACATATACGTGGATATAAAAGTGCTCCAATCCCTATACGCTTTCAAGTAACAATAACTCAAGGCTTCAACTAGATATTCTCAAACATAATCATAACAACTTTAATGCAAAGCAGCTTGTCCAACATTTGGACCACAACAACTTACCCACATAACCAGGCTTTCCTGACCTTTAGGACATTCACCATCAATTGGCCTTCTACCAGAGATCAACTCAAGGATTACGACACCAAATGCATAAACATATATGCGGTTGCTCACTTTGCCATGCATGAAGTACTCTGGAGCCAAGTAATTGCCATAGAAGCGTGTATGTTAGCAACATGTGGAAGTGTGACCCAAGTTGCAGATATTGTCGGTAACAGAAACTGACAAAGGAACTGCTGAAGCTGGATAGAGGACAGAATACACACCCAAAAGTTCCTGCAACATTGTCGCTGATTATTTGGGTCGAAAGGTCTGGAACCCTAATGGCCATGCCAAAATCTGTCAACTGAAAGGCCACAGCAGACATTAGTGAGGACAATAATCTGGAATAGGACAGAATGAAGAAGTATTGTTCCAGCAACTGAGGCTCAAAATCATCAGAAAGAAGAATATTTTATGATTTCACATCTTTGTGAATTACTGGTTGATCACAGCCATTATGCATATAGGCCAGAGCCTCAGCCCCAGCAACAGCCACCTTGTACCTCTCTCGCCTGCCAAATGCATGCAGATCCTTCTTATTGCCTTAAAACAAGACACAGCCAGCAGTCGAGAAAAGTAGCTAAGGTAAAATTTTGCAACTGGTTGACCAAACAGAAGCATTAGATACATACCATGGAGGTTCTCCTCTAAGCTTCCTCTATGTACAAAATCGTAGACCAAAATTAAGTTGATGCTCTTAAAGCAGAATCCAAATAAGGATACTATGTTCTTGTGATGCAAATCAGTGATAATATCAATCTCTGAGACGAAATCTTTCACTCCACCATCAAATGGCTTCAGCAATTTCACTGCCAGCTCCTTGCCATCAGACAGACATCCTCTATAGACTTTACTACAACCGCCTTTGCCGACCATATTCTCTGAAATCAAGATAGTAGGTCAACCCACAGCTCACAATTTGAACACATTAAATCTTAAACAGTATTTTAGTATTTGCGGGAAGAAGCACCTGGAATGAAGTTACAGTTTGCCACCATAAGCTCCTCATAGTTAAACAATCTACAAGTAGATGAATATTTCTCATGAAGGCCCTCGAGTTCTTCAGGAAACTCTTTAGAGCTACCGCAAGGAGGAGGAGGACTGGCAGCTGCCTCCCCAACTGGTACAATTGCCCCATTCTTTCCATCCAAATTGCAAGTATGATTTTCAACAGAACAGCTCTGCTTTTGATCTGGATGGACTACAGCAGAAGAATGCGTGGTTGATCATCTCAATACCCGTTGAGCAGACATCTTTTTTCCACCTGATTCCTCTACAGGGGGCCCTCTTAAGAATATGTGCCGAAGGAACATCCAACCAGTTTTGAGGCCTTGTGCAGAATTAGAGCTTGAAACATCCTCATTTGGTTGAAACGGCACCAAAGCCATCGAATTGTCAATGCCGGTGTCACTGACTCCAAGAACTTCTACAGCCAAATTTGCAGAGTTTTGTTCAAAGGTTTTCTTCCTACAACCAATATTACACTTCTGCGAACAACACTGACTTCTTTGATCGCAATTATCTGATGTTTTCCTGCTCAGCGACCAATGAAGCACATGAGCATAACTCTTACGCCAGTTATTATCTATTTCAAGACAAGTAGAAGTTACCGAATGTATAAGCATCCCAATCAACCACTCGATCAAAATCGTAAATAACAGGGGAAAGGGAAAATTCTCACTTTGTCCGCATTGTACATCTGCTACGGCATCTCTCTCGAATATGACTTTGCCATTGTCTATAGCAAAAACCCAGAAACTCTTGGACAAATTTCTCGCGCAGTACTTAGCAACCGATGCCAGTGACCGGATTCCATTCCAATAGGCACGCAACCTAAAGTAATGGAATATTATTCCGTTTTAGTGATGATATGAATTTAAACGATCCCATGGGCAATCGGCCCATAATTTCCCCTAAATGCATACCTTCTAAAGCTAATCCTAATTTGTAGTCGGGTTGGACCACGGGTGGTGTGTGCGAATGGTGTTGTACTAAGGCTATTTAAAAGCATGCGTAGCAATTTATAACCAAAGAGCACTTCTAAAATAATCATATCACATCCATCTCAACACCTTCCTGCAAAACAAAGGGCTGAACAAAGACTACACCCCTTATACCTCCAACCTACAAAACCATTTAACTCAATCATTAGTGGGACATACCTTAAATCCTCGCATGAGCACAAAACACATGTGTATCGTTCTAAACTAGGCCGAAGTCCACTAGAATTTCCCAGCGGAGTCGCCAAGTTTGTCGCACAACGCTTTGGCCTACCCGAGCATACTAGGTGGTATTTTCGTTCATTTCTAATGATTAAATGTTTTATTAAATGAACGAGAGTCTCTCTCTGATCATACCTCACGAGACAACAAGTACTTGTTATTTAATTTTCTATTTGGCCTAAGTTTTGCTTTGGAGTTGCCACTAGTACTTATTAGTCGACTAGAAACCTAATCGAGGTATGGGAGAACTACCACGATTTCTACAAACCAAAGATTACATAGGTAATGGGACTTGGTTACGTTAACGATCCCAAATCGAGATCCCTAACGCCTTTTCGGTACCTAAAATGATTCGGAGTGTCTAAACGTGTCACGCGAGTTCGCAAGGCCTATCCACTAATTCGAATTGTTCTAATCGGGAAAAATCAACCAATCAAGGAACACAGCAATCCTAAAATGGTCTCTGAAATGAAAATTAATCAAAACACCCAAACCCCAGTGAAGCCCTAAAGGCTTATTCATTCAAAAGATTGTATTGTCTTTTAGAGTTTTGGGTTTTTTACGGATAAAGACGCCTTTTGGGGGTTAAACCCCTTTTAGGGTTTCTTAAGGGTTAAAACCCTTTTTAATCCCTAAACTAAGGAGTTTTCAAAAATATCACTTGGGCGCATCAAAAAATTTAAATTTCACTCAAAGTGGATGGTCATAGGTATTCTAAGCCATTTTGTGGATTTTTGAAATTTTGATTTTTTCATTTTTTTGGGAAAATTTTATTATTAAAAAAATTTTACTTTCCCGAATTTTATTTCTTTTTATTTTATGAAATTTTAAAAAAAATTAAAAAAAATTTCAATTTTTGTGAATTCTGGAATTTTGCAAATTTTTATGGGTTTTATGAATTTTTCTGATTTTTGTAGATTTTCTGAGAATTTTTCAGATTTTTTTTTTTGAAATTTTCAATTTTTTTGAAATTTTCTTAAATTTTTTCTGAATTTTTATGAATTTTCTGAAATTTTTCTAATTTTTATGAATTTTCGGAATTTTTTTGAAATTTCCCTAAATTTTTTAATTTTCTGGATTTTTCTGGATTTTTTATTTTTTTAAAAAAATTTCTATATTTTTTTGAATTTTCTAATTTATAATTTTTTTTATTATTTTTTTATTCCATGTCAAATCGGACCGAGCCGGTTTAGGCCAATTTGATCGGCTTGGCCGACGCCGATCGGCTCTCCATCAGGAATGGTGCCAAAATAGCACTGTTTCCCCTCTTCTTCTATGTGGCATTTCCTCAATCGTATGGTGGGCATTGGAACCTATACTTCCTCATCCTCACCGTCACTTTGGCCGCCGCTCCGGTGACCTTCTGGCCATGTGCTGACTAACCTAATCGGTCCTAAACATTCTCCAAATGATCCTCTACTCATCCATTCCTGTTATATTGCCATTGAATCTACCTAAGTCATTGATTTACAAGCTCAAACTTCACTACTTAACATGGAAATCATCCCCTAAAAACTAAACTAATCTAACATATCTAACATTCAAATTAACAAACAAAACGTCCTAATCATTTCTAGTGAATCATAACATGCATTTGAGCTTAAATGGACAAGATAGGCTGACTTGGTATGGCCAATGGCCATCGAAATACACTCCGGCAAGGGTTGATTGCTTCGGCGATAGCGTTTTTATGGTCCAACTTAATGCAAATGCCAAACTGTTGATCCAAAATGCATAAACCAAACCAAAAATGGATTAGAAATGCAAGCATGGAACTTGAAATCAACAACACAACAAACAAATCGCAAGATCGGTTATTGACTTTGGCATTTTATCGAGCGACTAACGTGCGATTGCAATGAATTTTTACCTTCGTCGTTGGGGAGAAAAACTGAGTTTTCGAATCGGGTGGCGGCTATGAGATGGTCCACTGACACTTCCTCTTTGAGCTGGTACTCTCCACTTCGTCGGGAAAGTCGCCGATTGGTTGATCGAGGCTCATTTTCAGGGCTTCCTGTTCAGCTGGTTTGCTTGCACGGGGAAGGGGAGGTCACAGCCAATGATCGATTCGTCAACGCTTCTTCGATTAGGGCTCCCTCTCGCTTTCTCTCTAGTTTTCTCCTCTCTCTCTCTCTCTCTGGTCGGTCGAGCAGGTTCTTAGTGTGATGACTGGTTTTCCTAGCCCTTTTCTTCTCCTCCCCGAGGTGGTTCTCATCTCTAACCGACTCGCCGATCGGTTAGAATGGATAATGTAACATCCTGAATTTTGACCCGTTATCGGGATCAATAAAGTGTATATTGATTCTCGTGTGATTTTAGTAAGTCTCGCCCGGAATTGATCAATCACGGGATACTAACCAAATGGGAAAGGTTAAATAGGATCAGGTACGTGGACCGAGAACACGATCTTGATGGAGCGCCGATTTCGACGAACGTTGAGGAAATATTTTGAGCCAATATAGGCCGATCTTAGGAAAAATGACAGGTTGATATTGTCAGTAACGCACGATCGGATCGCGAGTGATTTCGCACAACTGAAAGTGCGCCTGACAAAGGAAACCCGATTTTAATCCAAACGATCACGACCCCAGGTGCTAGTGATAACTCCTCTCGTTCTCTCGAAATTGAGACTATCACGACTCGGACAATCTTAGGTCGATACGCGTAGCACCTAAATAGCCGCCCGTTAGTAAGAGACCCTAAAACTGCAAAACGAGTAAATTAGATCGCGATATTGGACCCGAACTTCGATATCAAAATTTCAAGGGTAATTACGACTATTTTGCAAGACGGACGTCATTTTAGAGTGGCCATTCATGTTTGGGATTAATACGGCTGGAAACTGAAAATTCGACAGAAATTGAGAAAGTTACCGTTTTGCCCCTGTGGACACCGAGGCCGAATCCAGAGGCCGTTTGAGGTTATTTTTCGTGGCCAAGGTCATTTTGGGATAGCCACGCATATTTAAAGTGGTTTTGGACAAAAAGTGGAATTTCGACAAAAATTGGAAAATAATATTATTTTATTCCCGAAACTTCGCGGACGATTTTCGAGGGCTTAGAAAGTGAATTTCGCGAATCCGACTCCGTATTATGTCTCTCATGAATATTTAGGACCGGTATGGGCAAAAATTGAAATTTCGGTTTGGGATCGAAAAATAACGAAAATGCCCCTAGGCTATTTTGTATTATTCCGAATTTTTGGGGCAATTTTGGGATTAAACTAAGGTTAGTTAAGGTTAACTAGACCTGGTTAACTATGGTTAAGGGATTTTGACCATTTTGCCCTTGTATTATTGGATAGGGAGAGATCTAGACCCTTGGATGAGGGGTATTTTGGTCCAAAACCCTTGGATTTTGACATGTGGACCCCACTAGCCTCTCTCTTTGACTACCCTTGACCATTCTCTCTCTCTCTCTCTCTCTCTCTCTCTCTCTCTCTCTCTCTCTCTCTCTCTCCTCTATGCTCACGTCCCTCTCTCTCCCGATCACCCTCTCCGCCGCTTCCTCCTCGCCGTTCCAGCTTCGCCGGCTGCTATTCACGCCGGAGCAGCCGTCCTCGCCGGAGCTGCTGGCCGCCAGCCGCCGTGTGCCGTCCCCTGGCGCCACCCCCAGCTTCGTCGACCCACTTTTCCCTTTTTTCCGCCGCCCACGGCAGCCGTTTCAGGCGGAGCCGTGAGGAACGCCGCCGCCGCCGGTCTTGCCTCGCCGGTGCCGCGCCGCCGTCAATCGCCATGCGCCGTTCCCTCACCGACCAGCCTCGCCCTTACCACCTCTCTTTCCGTCACCCTCAGCCACCGACCAGCCCTCCCCTGTTTTGGCCGAGCTAGGCCGTGAGCCGCCGGAGCCGCCGTGAGCCGCCGGCTTGCCGCCGGAGCGCCGCTGTCGATTTGTACCGCTCGTCGGTAATCGGCCGCTCGCTCCCGTCGCCTCTAGCTTAATTAGGCGAGTAAAATCCCTAATCCTTGAATTAGCCTAATTGTGCAAATTTAGGGGTTTAACTAGGGTAATTAGGCTAGATTAAGGCCTAATAATGTGTATTTTGTGCATGGGTTGATTAGGGAACCTAATTGGGACTTATTATGGTTGTTTAATGGTGGTTTGGAGATTGAATGATGGTTGTTTTGGTGTGGTCCTCATTGGATTCGAATTTGCACAATTTACCCCAATTGAGCATTAAATGACCTAGTGAGTAATGGCTTGGAATTTGCCATTTTGAAGATCAATTAGGACTAATGGGAACCTTATGGGATGATGTCATGTTCAAGGGTTAATGGTTGAGATTAATTGGTGGTGACAAGACCTAAGCGGACCCGGATTTTGAAATGTTAAATTGTGCGTTAAGCGCCGAATGTAAATGGATTGGAATGAAATGAATTTAACGGGTTGATAATGTGCTGTATGAGTGGAAATTGTGATTCAATGCGCTTGGCACATCGAGGCATGGCAATTGGTGTGAATCCCATGACGTGTGAATTTCCATATTTTGCTTTGATATGATTGCGATTTAATTATTGATGACCATTGGGTCATGGCCTTCGGGTCGATTTAATTGTGGATGACCATTGGGTCATGGCCTTCGGGTCGATTTAATTATTGATGATCATTGGGTCATGACCTTCGGGTCGATTTAATTATTGATGACCATTGGGTCATGGCATTCGGGTCGATTTAACTGTTGATGACCTTTGCGTCATGGCCTTCGGGTCGATATCCTGTTTATGAGTTATAATGATATTGAAAGCCTAACCTGCAGGGCTGGAGTAACAAAATTAGGGCAGAGGGCCCGAATGACTTTATAATGATTGATTTACTGGTTCAGTGATTCACGCATTTTATTTACCTTCTGGAGGTGCACGTTAGCCTAGTTTAGGAATAGGAATTTTTACTTGCTGAGTTTATCTCACGGTTGTGGTAAAATCGAATTTTCAGACCCCCGTCCGTAAGATGCCGAGGAAAGCCCCTCTTTTTGGATTTCCACAGAGAATTCAGCGATCTTCTAGTGTGCATCCCTGTGGAGATGGATCGGCGTATATTAGATATCATTCAGTTGTAATTGTAAACGTGGGGAAGGATTATAGCGATACTCAGGAGTATGTAGCCTGGTGTTTCAGGGGAGCGGATGGTGTGACTGGACCCCCGATCAGGACTTTTGATGTTCCAGTGGACGTTAACGGTGTTATGATCCCACAAATGGCTAGTGGTGAGGTATCGGACCCTCCAACTTCCCTCAGCGTTAGTAGTCAAGGTGAAACGGTGAATGGACCGGTGGCCATGGACGAGGAGGAGGGAGAACATCAAGTTATAGCTGTCGATGTAAACCCGGAGGAAGACGAAGAATTGAATCTGGAAGTAATAGGTGAGAATGTCGATGCAGACGGAGAAGTGGCTGAAGTTGGGATGGACGAAGAAATAGAATCTGGGGAAGACTCTTCTGAGGAATCTGCAGCACCATCATATCCAGACTGGGAGCCTTAGAGTAGATCCCAGTGTTAGGAGTTTAGGCTAACCCTCTTTTTGAATGTAACCCTCTTCCAGATAGTTAGCTGTTATCCCTAGGCCACCGATCCCTTTTTGCTTCGTGGCCCTTTGGTGTATTCTTTTTGTTGTAAATAAATAGTATGTATATGTTTTTAAAGAATGTATATATATTAGTTTAATCTATTGTATATTGATACCTATTGCTGCTCATGGATGAGTTTTAATCATGTTTGGGTTATATATACACGTAGCTTTCGCATGTGGCGTGTTCTCTCTCTGATTTGGGTTTTTGGGTCGGTGACGCAATCCTGGGAGCGTCACAACTAAAATCGACCTTTACGCGGATGTTCAGGCTAAGTTGGAATACAGAGCGTGACAGATAAGGATGGACAACTGGATCTCCATAAATATCCATCTCATTTTTCACGTGCCGAAATGGGTAGTTTTAGGTCGGTGAATGGGCGAGCTGAACTGATTTTTTTTCCTCATTTCCCGCGTGTGCCTAGCTAGGTGAGGAAGAAGGCCAATTAGGGTCGAGTCAGATCCAACCGACCCGGCAAACCTGAGTTGGTCTATTTCTACAAATTGGACCCCGTTTTGTCCCAATTTTTCAATTCTAACCCCAAATTTCAAATCCTTGACACATTGTACTTCAAAATATGAAATCAATTTGAATTCTCATTCTCATTAAACCAAAAAATTATAATTTTGCATTCGATTTGATTGGAGTTTTATTCAATTAAAGATCCAAATGAACTAATTATGTTGTTCCAAGGCCAAAATTGAATTTCCCATGATCAATTACCCCTAGGGAAGGCATGGGCTTGATTGAAATTTTCGAATCGAAAGAAATCCCCCATTGGGATCTTAAAATCCCCAATTTTCAATTAGTTTTGGAGTTTTTTCAATTCCTTTGTCAAATTGTGAAATTAGACCAATCAATATGCAATT
The DNA here is from genome assembly GCA_031216235.1 of Syzygium jambos. Classification (NCBI taxonomy): domain Eukaryota; kingdom Viridiplantae; phylum Streptophyta; class Magnoliopsida; order Myrtales; family Myrtaceae; genus Syzygium; species Syzygium jambos. Next base: position 8,125,719 of record CM062228.1, read on the forward strand.
CAAGGTCCCAGAATCAATTGTTGTGAAGACACCATAGCCCAAATATGACTAAAAATGACTTTATTGGATTTTTGGCTCAATTAGGATGCGAAATTACCCAATTTTGGGAAAAACATATCTCCAATTGAAATTTTCTAAAATTGAAACTTCAAGGATAAAATTGGCATTAAAGAAGACTAACGGCTATTTTTGTGAAATTTTTAGAACACATTTGGTATTTTTCTTGATTTTTCTCCCCTTTTAGACAAAAGAAATTTAGGAAAATTTTAAGAAAAATCTAAAAAAATTATTTTTTTTTGTTTAGGAATAGCCTCCTAAGCATGGTGAATAGGCTTCTAAGCATGGCTAAGGTTCCTAATACTAATTTTGTGATTTTATGTAAAATTAAAACTTGACAAAAAAACAGATGCCAATCTCTATTTATAACCAAACTAAGACATTATACTAAGACTCTCATAATAAATGTTAGTACACTCTACATTCTGACATTTCAACCTAGTAATGAAGACTAGCTGACATGCTTGCAATATAGACTATTTGACATTCCAACCTTGCATTACAGACAAGAAGACAACTTAGCACACTTTAACTTCTTACACTTCAGCCTAGTAATGAAGTCTAGCTTTGACTGTTTCAACCTTGCAATTAAGACTCTTTAATGTAAGAAGAATACAAATTGAGCACACTAAACAAGGGGAACACATTAATTGCCTCTTCAACCTTACATTTGAGCCACCAACTATCAATAAATGCTATCTTGAGTGCCCTGAACCCATTGGACCATGTTGAGGACGAATTTTCTATGTGCTTCCAGGATTGACAAGTTGGCTTGATTGATTGATGAAGCTTGAGTTGGGATGGCAATGTAATCATTGGAAGATGTAATTTTTTATGCTCCCGCATCACCTGAGGAATCAAGGTTACTTACCTGGATCAATAACATATCATTTTATGCATATTTCTCTAGCGTATCTATTAGACATGACAAATAAAGACCTTGACAACTGATCCTCCAAAAAGACAACCTTCAAGCATTCCTATTCGCATACTCAAAATGGTAGACATTCACCTGATGGCTAATACAGCAATCTCCCTGACAATAATACCTAGGCATTATACTTCACAATTAGCTGCCATAGGTACAATCTTGAAGGTAAAACAAAGGCGTTACTGAATATAAAAAAAATTAAAGTGCATCTTAAGTCAATGGGCTTACATCTGTACCTCTATATCAGGTCCTGCAAGAGCATTTTAAGGAGAGTGTATCCTTCCGCACGAGTAATGGCTAAAGTCATCATGCAGCTCTACATGGCATGCATGGAACAGGTTGTAAGCAATATGTTCCCCAAGATTTAACGTATTTTAACTTAAATCAGACGAACAGCCAAACTCTCATTGATATGTTACTGATGAAATGTTGCGATCTTATCTAAGGAAACGGGCTAAATTCTTCAAAGGCATTTTCATTCATAGGCAAACTTGTTAGCTTCACACGAACTAAATACAATCAATGATGGACATCAAGAATGATTTATTGATACATAAATCTGACTAACTGCCTGGTATATGACTATAGGTTACGAGAAGAGACGTGAATTTGGTTGGTTGTAAGAACAAAATACTGTTGACACCTGATTTTTAGTCGATGCGTTATAAAAGTGAAAAATCTTGTGATTAGGGTTTCTGATCGCGAGAGAACCCAATCCTCAACCAAAAAGAGTCATTTAGCATTTGAATTAGCATTAGCCACTTATTTTCTAGCTTTTTGCATTTCAATTTCAAAAAGTCAAAGAGTTGACTTTTGAGTTGACTTTTTGGTCAAACTTTAACCAAAAGTCAACCCAAAGTCAAATTTTGGTTTTTTACATTAAAAAACCCCAAAATAATGTCAATTTCACTTTGGTATCATCAATTTTACAAAAATCGATTTAGAGTCAATTTTTCTCCAATTTGCAGAATTTGGTTCAAATCGACCAAAAATGAAATTACTTCATTTCTAGTCATTTTTTAGGATAATTTTCTTCACAACATTTGATCTAGAGGTCATATTGCATTCAATTTTGGAGCCAGTTTTGTAATTTCAAGCCAAGGGAAAAAGCCCCCCAATTAATGGCCATAATCAATGCTTCTGACTGATTCTTCATGATTTGCACAATTAAGACATGAATGAGCCTAATTTCTTATATAAAATTCAAATTCGAAACCAATTTTGGAAGATTCATATGAATTTGAGCCAATTTGACCAATTTAGTAATGTAATGATTGAGAAATCTAAGAGTAATTGATCCAACTAGTGCAATTCAACTTGACCCCATTCTAGACTAACATCCAATTTGATGAATTGAAGTTCAATTTAGCCAATTGGACTTCAATTAAATTCATTAGTCTAGCTTGGCCATGCAATTTAACTCAAATTGAAGAACAATTAGGTGATATTTGTAGGCAGAATAAGAAGTGCCAGAATAGTTGCTTTGAACTGTGGTGATAGGAAACAAACGACTTGAAAAAGGCAAAGCAGATATCACGATAACAAATGCATAGAAAGTTCAAATTAGTAAAGATCTGGGGAACTGATAAAAACTATCAGTGCTTCAATTCTTTCAAAACTTTAGGTGAGCATGCACATCGTAGATTAGATATATCGTAATCGAAACTTCTAAAGGGACACATTCATGCATGGGAAGACTTGCATCGCAACTCAAAATGCATAACCTTTGGACTTACCATGTAAGGAATGCGATGATTCTGTCTAGAGACTGCTGTAGGCGGCGGCTTACTCAGCAGTATGACTGTAATTATTCACCCCTTGTTTGTAAACATCGTAAGGGCCAAAAAAGTCATTTAACCTCCGGCATCCTTCAATGGTGAAATCACACACTTCGGGTAGAGGTAGATCAGGTAAACTTTGCAGTGATTCACAATCTGAGACGATCAACCTTGTCAGCTTCCGTAACTTTGATAGATCAGGTAACCGTTCCATGGAGTCACATTTCCTAATTGACAAAAATTCCAGTGATTCCAAATCACCAACCCCCTGAATGTCGATTAGCTGCGGGCAATATTCCACGTACAGTTTCAAAAGCCCCTTTAATGATGACAAACTTGAGAGCCTCACAAGTGAATTGCAATGGACCACAGCCAAACGACGGAGATTCTCTGGCTGCCAAAGGACACCATCAAGCTGAATCTCTCTTAGACAACATCTAGAGAGTGTTAATGTGTACAAGTTTCTCAGGTTGGAAAAGAGTGGCCTTCCTATCGGCGACTTGACATCTCCTAACCACAATTCTCCGAGACTGGAAGGGAACCTTGTCAGAGCTCGAGGGTCCACACAACATATGCAAAGTAACTGAAGCCGAGAAAGAAGAGCCAAGTTAATCGCAGTTGCAGGAAATGTGAGATCTGCATAAGATAGTTTCAAGGACTCTAGTTTAGATAACCTCTCGATCCACTCTATCTTTGGATTCCCATGTGTGCATTCGGAGGACTGATAAGTGCCACCACATATGTCCAAACGAACTAAATTGGTCAGGTTTGAGAGGTCAGGAACTGTCCGTGATGATTCAGATGAAAACACTAACGTTGTTAAACTCAAAGGAAGTTCTGGCAGCCGTTTCAACTCATCACAGCCTTGCAAAAATAGTTCCTGGAGACGCGAAAGCTGCTTCATAGCTGTGGGCAATCTCCTAACTTTGGTCCATGATAAGTCCAGCATTATCAAAAAGGATAATTCCCCAATTTCACTTGGTATTTCCCCTTCCAGATTTCGACAGCCTCTGGCGTCCAACTCTTTGAGATTCTCTAGCATCCATATGGCCCTTGACAGCTCTCTTATTTGACTCCAAGATAGATGGAGAAGCTCCAGACTTTTGAGATTTCCAATAGTAGCAGGTAATTCTAGAATATGTGTCTGAAACAGAACTAACTCGAGCAATGACTCTAGCCCTCCTATTGAATTCGGTAGCTCCTTTAACCGAGTCATTGCCAGGCTCATTTTCTTCAACATCTTGAGATCCCCAATGGAATCCGGTAATTCTGTGATTCCCGTATCATCCAAATCCAACTCAAGTAATGATCTCAAGTTTCCAATGGAATTCGGAAGCTTTCTAAGCATTCTACAACCAACTAAAGACAAACATTTCAAACCCACAAGCTCTCCAATCGAATGGTGAAGTTCTCGAACATGCATCCCTTCTATCTTTAGTGTTGAGAGGGATTTTAGACCACCAAATACAGAAGATACCGCAAACAAGTCTAACTCTGTTTTTTCACACGCCTTTGAAATCCAATGAGAATTCCCAGAGACTTCCAAATACTTTAGGAACTCTAGTTTAGAGATGGAGCTATCTACAACTAGTAAGTGAGTACAATCTTTAATCACCAATATCTTCAAATTTGAGCAATTAGAGAAGTCAGGAGTCCTTCTTAAGGCTGTGCACTTGGTGAGATTTATAACTTTCAAGTTCTTGTTCGCCTGTAAAACAACTAAGAATTAGCATTCGAAGAAAGGTAACTATCAAGGCCAGTTAGAAAGTCGCAACGAAAATGTGTTAAATGATTTAGTACCAGGCATGGTCCCCAGCCAGCCCAGTCTTCACTAATGTCACTATTTGAAAGCTTGAGCACTGCTAAGTTGTTGAAACATAGATTAGTGGCATGGAACTCCGCGGGGCAAAAACGCCAAGAGAGCCATGTAACCTTCGAGAAAATATTTCTAAAGTCACCCACAAATCCCACCCCTTCTAATTCCAACAGCCTTAAATTGGGAAGCTTTGAAAAGCCGTCACTTGTGGAGCTGTGCACTTCAAAAACTTGTGTCAGTTTGAGGGCTACCACGTTGACTGTTCCCTGATGACAGAAAAAGCACAAGCCAACATTGAAGTAAGTAACAAAAGCGCATACACCTTATCTTGCACAACTATGGCAATATGCAAGTTTGCATGCTTTCGACTCCACCCTCGCGCGTGGAGGCACTTGCTCGTGTATTGATGAAAGGGAACAAAAGGAAAGATAGAAAAAACAATTCGATGTAACTTAGGCTAATTGCATTGCGTGTTGATTTTTTCAAGAAGAAAACAGCGACTGCAACTTACGTACCTTCCTAGTCTGAACAACATCCAAGGCATTTTTGGAAAGCCACAGCCTACTACGGTTTTCAGGCATTTTGGCATCTTCTTGGCGGACAATTTCTCTTCCGAGATCTCTCAATTGGTTATGCATCCACAATCTATCGTCGTCCACAATCTTGATTAAAGACATTCGTATAAGGACGAGTATTGCGCATTTTGGGTAAAACTCGGAAGCTTTCCACATATAATATGGATAGATTGCTTCTTCACCAATGAAGTAACATGCAATATCGAGAAAAATTTCTCTCTGATCATCCTCTAACATGTCATAACTTATCTTTAATTTGTTAAGGACTTCCTGCTTAGGGACAAGATCTAACTTCTTCAGAGTTTCCTTCCAAATCGGTTTTCTTTTGTAGCAAAGTGAGGAACCGATAACTTCGAGAGCCAAAGGAAGTCCCCCTGTTTTGGCGACGATTTCATGTGAAATATCTGTGTAGTCAACTAGAGGGGAGTCCCTTCTAAAGGCATGCTTACTGAAAAGCTGAAGGGCATAGCAAGGGTCCAATTCCCTCATTTCATAGATATAAAATAGATTATTTTCTTGGTTCACCTCTTCTTCAATAGGCAAAAAATTGATGTCCCTTGTTGTAATAATGATTCTACTTCCGGGGCCAAACCAATCACAATTTCCTGCTAATTTCATTAGCTGGTCCCACTTATCCACATCGTCAAGAACAATAAGAATTTTCTTTTCACGGAATCTTTCTTTAATCATGCTAATACCCATCCTGAAATCATATAACTCTATATATTTGACGTGGAGGATTTCTGATAGTAACTGCTGCTGCAACTCAACAATTTTACCACTATCTGCAAATTCACGAACATCAGAGAGAAAGCTACAACCACGAAATTGATTAGAGATTTGGTTAAAGACAACCTCAGCGAGAGTTGTCTTACCGATACCGCCCATCCCATGGATTACTAGACAAAGATTATCACGAGAATCTTCATCTAAAATGTTGATGATGGCTTCCACATGATCATCAAATCCGACTATATGATCAGGGAGATTTCTCTTTCCTTTCATCAGCTTAGTCAACACCTCATCAATAATAAGATTGATGATTTTACCATGCCTGCCATATCAGACAAAAGTCTTGAGACAGATAGTTGATGAAATTTCAAGTTGAGGAATATTAATAACACACCCGCTCTATCTGTGCATTTGTGAGGTTTAACCTGATAAAGAATTATTTTCCTAAGGAAAAGGAAACAAAACACATAGTTTCTTGATTGCACAAATTTATTCTTAGAATCTTAAAAATGACTTAACTCTTCTTTAATGGGGAAAATTAGTATTTTCTTCAATTTTTTACCTCCAACACTGCTATGATTGGATGCTTCTATGTTTAGGTGACTTTACCATAAGGTGAGGTAATTTATTTCAGCTGACACTTCACCAACTTACTAGTAGTAAATCATGATCATTAAAATTAAAATGGACTTTATATCTCATAAATCTCTATATTTCAAAGTTATAGAACTTCTTGTGTAGTATATTACATGGTACTTGTTATTATTAACATTGGATATACTTTCATGATTTTTATTACCAAATCCTTAAAATTTTTATTTTTCTAATTTAGTTCTTCTACTAGCACAAGTTGTTTAATCAAATCCCTCCAGTATTACATTGGGCCAAATTCAACCGACGCAGGCGTCAACAATGGCCAAGTATGACATAGACAACATTTTGTTAACGTGGACATGGGGAAATGTATAAAATAAACAAAATAAACAGAATCATCTTCGTCCTCTTATAATCTCTTTCTTTGCCAACATGGACTTCAGTTTGGACCTTGAAAAATATTGTCCATCTCACATTCCGGGGTAATAGTGACATCAAATGCAATTGACCGAATTGAATTTAGGCTCCGTTCGTTTGGTAAAAAATGTGACATATTTGGAAAATATTTTTCGAGAAGTCATTTTCCTGGAAAATGGCATAATTTTCCGGTGTTCGGCTTAAATCTGAAAAAGTTTTGGAAATTATTTTCCGGTGTTCGACGACGGGTGGCGGCGGCGGCAGGAAAATGGGAATGATCACTGAGGGAAAATGTTTTCCGGGGTTAGTTTATTTTCCACCCCCGAACACCGGAAAAGCCGGAAAATATTTTCTTGGAAAATATTTTCCGCAAAACAAATTGAGCTTTAATGTTGGAAGGACTTGATTAGACAATTTGTATGTATAGAAAGGCTCGATTAAATTAAATTAGATATGTAACAGGAAACCTTACCCTTGATCCTTCAAGTGCCATCCCTTGATGCGAGCAACCTCTGTGAGAGCCTCCTTCCAACGCTGCACTTGATCGCAACCGAACTTGTCTCCATGCTTTTCCAGAGCTTCGAAGTACAATCCAGTTTTAAGCTTCACGTCGTCAGGATCCACGTCATAGAAAATGGGAATGATCATTTTGTCATTTGTTCTATTTCTCCGGCACTCCAAGATGTATGCAAGTTCGCGAAGACACCATGCACTAGAAGCGTAATTTCTGGAGAATATTGGCATATAGATCTTAGACGAGTTGATTGCACGCAGAAGCTCTCCTCCAATCTCTTCGCCGTTTCTGATTTCTTCTGCATCTCTAAACACGCGAATCCAAGCTCTAACCATGGAATGATAGAGGCAATCTGTGAAAGTCAAGCCCGTGTCTGGGCCTCTAAAACTCAAGAACACTTCAAATTCAGCCCGTGATGTCTCACCACCATCACCTCCACCCAACGATGAGGCCCTCTTTCTCTTCATCCTCCCACAGGAAACAGGACCTCAGTTTTAAGAGAAATGTATGATTCTTCTCTGTAAGTTTTTTTTTCTTGCTTTCAAGTGTGACCTCGGGAGGATTTATAGAAGTGCCAATTGCACAAAGGGCCAAAGTCTCTTTCATTACACTTTTCTTGGAATACTATAACAAACGGTAGGAGGTTTTTTTTTTTTATGACCGAGGTGTCCGCGCGGTCAGCGAGCTTGCGCTCAAACCAGCAGTGAAGCCCGACTAGTCCTCGGGGGGGCTAACGCAGCATCCCACCACCATGACCCTCCACTTAAATCACCGGCACTTACAAGTTTTGAACCCAGGACCTCTCGTGAAAGGAACTGAGCGCAAACCATCGCAGCCACCGATGGGTGGGTAGGAGGTTTTGTTTAATAGGGTTAATACCACAAAAAACCTCAAATTAATACACTTGTGATAAATTTACCCCAAACTAATTTTTTGACCTCCAAAAACTCCAAACTGATACATCTGTGATAAATTTACCCCAAACTAATTTTTTAACCACAAAAAAATACACATGTGATAAATTTACGCCATGTTAAATTGAATAAATACTGCAAAAAATCACAATCTGATAAATCTGTGACAAATAGAGGTGTAAAACCCTAAACTGATACATCCATCAACTGCCACATGTCATCAAACTTAGCAATTTGACGGTAAAATTTAACGGAAACTAACAAGAGTAAATTTGTCACAGGTGTACCAGTTTGAAATTTTTCGTATTATTAACCCTTTTTAAAATGGATGTATTTTTGCTATGCAAACTGTGCAACTTTACCAAGATAAAAATATATGGAAAGAGAATTGTGCATTTTCAGATGCAAATTTATAATATATATATATATATATATATTGTGTCTCCTAATAAAGAGTACGTGAGACTTTATAAGATGAATATTTAAGATAATGAAATATTATGATAATAATTATAATCAATCAAAGATATCCATAGTAAAATGAGATATAAGCACAATATTGAGAGATATGGAGAACTAAAGAAAATATCTTAATTATCACTAACATCCCAAAGAAGTTTCTATAATTTGGAAAAAAAAATCCGAAAAACGTGATGTGTCTTAGTGAAGAATCAGTAGCTAATCAATTGATGGTAGAGAATAGGTCACGGTAGGCTATGCGAATGATTTGGTCTGCTGAAGAGAGAACCGACTGACGTGTGCAGGCCACGCGACAATAGGTTGGCGTGGTTGCGGTGCATGAATAGCAAAAGAGGCTAATGTGGCAAGCGACATGACAGCTGGTTAACGTGGCTAGGTGGTAGGCTACTAATGTCACCACAATGTTGAGGATCGACATTGAGAGAGTGATTAGAAATTATTAGAAAAAAAAATGAAATGATGACATGCAAGGTATGCTCCGGCTGTGCACTCAAGTGCGACGTGCACCTGGTGCACTCAAGATTTCTTCAAAGTGCTCTCAAGATTTCTTCAAGATCGCCTAAATTTGATACAATGACAAATATATATGCAGAAAAGACAATTGTGCAATTTCGATATGTATATTGTGTCTTCCGATGAATCTTCCGATGAAAAGTAAATGACCTATTTATAGGCTCAATAAGATGAATATCTAAGGTATGATCATGATATCAATTATAACAATTCATCGATATGCATAACATTGGAGACACATGCACAATTTGAGCGATATGGAGAATAAAGGGTGTTAAAGATAATATAAAGCTATGAGAAGACTTTCCACATCTTTCCATATCATCATATATCCCAAATCGGTACATCAGTACCACATTTATCTTGGACCAATTTCATATCACAAGAAATCCTGAACGAATACATCCGTGTCACATTTACACCAAAAAAATTTTCGTTCCACAAAAGCTTAAAATCAACCTTATCGACCTGTTTCTTATCATTTCAATATCTGTAACGTATTCTTTTCCAAATCCAACCTTATTAACATGTGTTTTCAGAGATTTTTTATGCTAGAAATGGAATCCGTTGATTAATTCGATTTCTAAAAACTCTTTGATTGTTCGCAAATACATCGTCTTCCTATCTATTCGTTTCACTTCTCAAAGTTCAAGCTGAAATCATTAGCTTTCAACAGTAGAAAGTTTCTGATTTTTAGGTTTTTTGTGAGCACGGATGTACCAATTTAAAAATTTCAGCGATACGAAAAATTATTTTGTAGTACATGTGGAACTAGTTTACTAGTTTAGGATTTTTTTTAGCACGAAAATTAGTTTAGGGTAAATATGACATGTGTATACCAGTTTGGAATTTTTAGTTATATTAACTATTGATTGTAATTGATATTGTGATATCTTATTACCTTAGATAATCATCCTTTAAAGCCTATAAATAGGCTTATGTGTGTCCATTCTGTAAGTCAAATTCTATAAGTCAAATTCCACACGCCACTTCTAATTCGACTTACGTATGAGAGAGGTGTTGAAATATCTATTAGCTTGAGTTTTTAAATTGGATTTTCTAACATTGTATCAAAGGGCATAAGAATGGTTTACATGAGCACACCAACACAATTGAAAAAGGAAAAGTACCATAGAAGTCATAAATATATTACATTGCAACCAATTTAGTCATAAATCCTTCAATTAAACTAATTTAGTTATAAACCTCTTCACATTTAGCCAATTAAGTCCATCCGATCAATTTTGAATGAAATCGTTGACGGGGATACCTTCCATCCTATGTGGCATGACCGGCACTAACGTGGACATTTTTTTATAATTTTTTAATAATTGTTTTGGTTTTTTCTTTCTTTTCTTTTCTTTTCCTTTTTTTTTGGCTGCTTAAGGGCTAACAAGGGTCGCCGGCCAACTCTCATAGGCTACAGGCGAGGGCTATGATGCCCTCGCATGGCCTAGATTTGGGTAAGGCCGCATGCCCTCACTTTGGCCAGTGAGGGCATTGGGCGAAGGTGTGCGTTGACAAGGGCCGGCCAGCGACCCTTGCCGACCCTCAAGTGGAAAAAAGAAAAGAAAAGAAAAGACCAAAAAAATTATTAAAAAATATTTACGTCAGGGCCAATTATGCCACGTAAGACCGCCGGCATCCACATCAGCAATTTCCTACCTAAATTGACCGGATAGACTCAATAGACAAAACGTGAAAATGTGTATGACTAAATTTGTCCAATTAAAATGTTTAAGACCGAATTGGTACTATACAATAGATTTAAGTACTTTTCCCCATTGAAATAGACCGTCATTTCATCCGTTCTCATGTGCTTCATGGTACTATTCATCTCATCTCCACTTCGTCAGCTGATTAGAGTGCTAATATCTTCACCAAGGGTGTGTTCGTTTCGTGGAAAATAAGTGATTTGAAAAACATTTTCTAAAAAGTAAGTGTTTTTATCATTTAGAAATATTAGTCAATGGAAAATATTTTCATCATCGATAACAATCTATGCCTAACAGTTTTCGTGAGTAATGAAAAAATTTTCCATTATTTATTTTTCTAAACAGTATAAGCGATCATTTTTCAGAAAATATTTTCCAAATAACTCATTTTCAAGCGAAACGAACGCATCCTAAGTCACATCTACTTGAGCATTTTTTTTAATCCTTTCTCCAAACTCCAGTTGACTTATTCTAAGTCACATTGAGTTTAAGGAGATGTTAAAAATAATTGAAAGAAATTAAGAGATTTTCATATTTCCCTTGATTATTATTGTTGATATTGCAATATCTTGTTATCTTAGATAGTCATCATATAAAGTTTATAAATAAGCTCATGTACTATTAATAGTAATATATTGAAATTTCACGTTTCTCCTTTCCGCTTTATTCTTAGCTAAGAGAAATATCCTAATAATCTCTAGCGTACCACTAGTTTCTTATTAGGCCTCGTCGTTTCACCTTATCGTTGTCCAAAAACAAGCAAGACATCCTTGGATTAGCAAGTCACTATTGCGAAATACTCTCACTTATCCAAAGGGCCAATAAAAAATTCCAAATTGATACATCTGTGATAAATTTATTCTAAACTAATTTTTGGATCATCAAAACCCCAAACTAGTACACATGTGATAAATATATGCTAAACTAATTTTTTGAACACCAAAAATCCAAAATTGGTATGCTTGTGACAAATTTACTACTCGTTAAATTGGATTAATATCACGAAAAATCATAAACTGATACACTTGTGACAAATAGAAAGTAAAACGCCAAACTAGTATACCCGTCAACTATTACGTGTCATTCAACTTAGAAATTTAAAGGTAAAATTTAACGAAAATTAATGGAGGGTAAACTTGTCATAGGTGAACCATTTTGGAGTTTTTAGTGGTCAAAAAAAAAATTTGAATAAATTTATCACCAATGTACTAATTTGGGGTTTTTGGTTCAATTAACCCTAAAAAATATCAAGGCGGCCAGTTTAGTGGTGAAGAAGTCACCTTTATTCACGAGATTAAGAATTTAATTAATGTTGTGAAAAATATTATAATGGTTGGTACTCCAATGTTTAACTACGGCATATCTCTTACGACGAAACTTCAATCAGCATCTTCGTAAGCTGCGATGATGGGCCGCTTAATCTCAGGCCTTCGATTCGTAGATGATGCGAAGTAGATGCAACTTCGTGCAAACATTTTGTAACGGATAGAAGACTTTGGTCATCCTTCCTTGCCCTTTCTTATCTACAAAAGAAAAGGCCAAAAGAAAGGACATCTCCTTGGAACTTACGTTTGTGGACCCAAAAAGAAGAGGACGCCATTAAGTCAAGGCTCAGGTCAATGGCTGGAGGCATACGTTGGAGACAGTGAGTAGACGACTTGACTAGGGTACGCTCTAATTGGAACAATGGTTGTTCTCGGAGTCCTTGTCCTGCCCCGCTTCTCAATATGATTTCACCCATCCCATCTTAGTCTTTTGTCAAGTTGCGCTCTAATTGGAACAATGGTTGTTCTCGGAGTCCTTGTCCTGTCCCACTTCTCAATATGATTCCACCCATCCTATCTTAGTCTTTTCTTATTTTCTTGGATTAATATCATAAAAAACTTTAAACTAATACATTTGTGATAAATTTACCCCAAGCTAACTTTTTTATCATCAAAATCTCTAAATTAGTACATCTGTAACAATTTTATCCTCCGTTAGTTTCCGTTAAATTTTATTATATGTAGCAACTAACAGGTATATCAGTTTTGGATTTTACCCTTCACATATCACAAATTACATATTTGTGATTTTTTGTGGTATTAATACAATTTAATGGCGGTTAAATTTGTCACAAATGTACCAGTTTGGGATTTTTTGTGGTCAAAAAATTAATTTATAGTAAATTTGTCATAGATGTATCAGTTTAGGGTTTTTCGTGATCAAAATATTAATTTTGAGTAAATTTGTTACAAGTGTATCAATTTTGAATTTTTTGTGATATTAATCTTATTTTCTTCTTTCATCTCTTTCTTAGAGAGAGAGAGAGCACGTCGAAATTCGAATTCGAACGTTGCGAGATCTATCTTGAGCGAAATCTTAAAATAAGAATATCTGAAAATTGTGGGAAGAGACGATTTACAAAGGGCAAAGAGTGTAACGCCAGCCGCAACTTCGTTATGAGAAAACTGGAAGACTTCTTAAACCGGTTTCAATTTTTGACTTCAATGTTTCCTTTTTTTTTTGTAATTACTTCTATGTTTCCTTTTGCAAGCTCAAATTTAGAAACAAAATCAAATGAGGGCCCACCGTTCTTTCCACTATTGTTGGCGAGACACAGTTAAGTCTTTTAATCCTAAATTAAACCCTAATTAACTAAATCCTCTAATCCTAAATCCCTTCAAGTGAATCTTGAATTTGAAGAAAGAAAAAATATTTTAAATACCGAAATATAGATAATCACAAGTAGAAAAATATTATTACTAATTAAAAAGAAATTATTAATGTCATTATAAAGATCTATTAAATTTCAAAATTAAAAAATTAAAAACACTTCAAAAGTTGGCTGTGCAACTAATAATGAAATCATTGTGCAATATAATGGCTCCTCCTTCCTTTTGCTCAAATCAAATTGGTCTAAAAGGACTTTTTGCTAACCTAAAATCAAGACCACTAATATCAATTATGAATAAAAAAAATTTGAAGTAAAGAAAAGATCAGAACATGAATAATGAATTAGTAGAAGAAAAAGTTATCCCCTTGATTCGAATCTCATAGATGAAGATGTGCAAGGACCTACATTACAAGATCAATCTTAGGATCACATGAGTCAAAGTTAAAGTAAAAAAAAAATTGATTTTCAATAAATTTGCATACAAATTTTACCTAATATAGCTTCAATGTTAGGTTTATTAACAAGATCCACATGACTACAAGACACCTGATTCTATATCATTTCATATGGATAAAATGTCAAATTATAATAAATTATCTTATTTCAAAGCAAAATGATAATAAATGATTGAAAATCCACAATTCTTTCTTGATTGTAAATCAGATTTTGAGAATAGATATGGTGAATCATCTAATCCAAATTCCCAATGGAGTGAAAATCAATGAAATTACCTGTACCATCATCCTGGCAGATTGTATACGTTAATTCAACTAGTAGACATATCCAAAGAATTCTACATAGTTATTGGGAAGTACTTTGGAAACACCATACCGTGCAATCTGAATTCACTCGAGAGCCAACGTATGTCAAGTGATCAGGGGCTGTTTTCTTCTGCAAGAAAGTTCAGATGCGTTAATTTAACAAACTTCTATCAAGCTGAAAACAAATATAAGAGAAAATTATGTCATGTTAACTAAAATTATTAGTGAAAGAAGTTTTTAAGCTGTAAAATAAAGTCTATTGAATCAAATTTTAATGCAGACAATAATAACAACATATTTTTAAAGCAAAATGAAGAAATCTCCCTTTGCATATGCTTTTCGGTGGGGTTTTTCAATTGGATTCTTGAATCAATTTTCTCTTGGTCGACCAGGGCTCTTTCCTTGGATTGGATGCTTTATCCGGATGCTTTAGTATCATTCTATTAGAAATTGATTGGGCGCTCTTCAGCCTGATCGAGATCTTCGATCTGAATCTATTTATTTGCTTCCTCCTATACTTGCAAAAGAAATTTGAAATGCTCTATGGAGTTTGAATCTTCTGGTACAATCTGGACAGCATGATTAAATAGGTGACCATACCATTTGTTTAGATTGTCAAAATTGACGCCCTTAGATATGGAGTTTAAAAGGTACGAACTTAAAATCCTTTCTCTATCAAGACAATATATAATTGCTTGGTATCTCATTTACCCCAATATGATGAAGAGCACATAGTGCATGTCTATAAAGATAGCCTTTAAAAGCAAACACTCCACAGGTGTAGTGAACTTCAGTTCCCGTGCAACAATACAAAATCCCAAATTCGAAAACTGAGGAGTTATCATTATCATGCTCACCTTGACGCTCTTTTACTCTGAAAGTTGATGCTACTCCATCTATGTGCACTAGAGTTACGTTAAAGCACTGCAGCATCGTCTCAACTTCAACTTGAAACTTTTTAAAGATGCTGTAGGTGTATGCGCTTCTTTTTTATACTTTTCTTTGAGTGCAAGCTCATATTTAGAGACAAAATCACTCAAACACGTTTGTTTATGTACATATCCATTAAAAAAAAAAAGGCATTCATATTCTCACTTCTTTGAGTAGTTGACATGCAAACACAAAAAAGGTATTTTTCAAATAAACTGGCACCCATTTTTCTCGTTCCTCGTACAATGTTCGAAGCTCGTCATTATCGTCGAGTCCATATGCATGAATGAGCTCCTTCCAAGCAATCTCAAGATCAATCAAATATAGAGTCAGCACACAGCTCTTTCTACTGCTAACTTTATACCCCCTTCTATTGAAGATGACCCCCAAATTTTTGCATTATATGCCATAAAAAAAGGCGATGACAAGGAAACAGAAATGTTTCAGAGATTGCATTCTGCACTGCTTTACACTGTTCAGTAATAATAGCTTGAGGGGTGCACCCTGACATGCAATCAAGCCAAGCCTCAAGCAACCAAGTCAAGAACTCTAAGTAGATCAATTTAATTTAGCGCTTAGAATTTTCACTTACTTCAAACAAAACTCGAAAAATCAAATCCCTTAACCACCTTGTGACTTTTGAAAGATAAAATCCAAGATCAAAAGTAGAAGAAATTTTCTTATTGAAGAGTGAAGGTAGAGTGATACGGCCAAGGTGAAGATGGGTCTGATGTTACCAAGGTTAAATGGATGACTAAAAGTAAATATCAGATGGAAGGCCGGATGCAATTACTTGTGGCAATGTCTCACTTAATCTATGCCAAATGGAAGGAAAGTTGATGACTAATGCATTAGATGATAGCTTAGTTTTAGGTGTCAAGATTAGTATAAGAGTCTGAATCTGAAAGAGACACTTAGCGTTGCATGCACTCTTAAAATGACAAGTAAGCATTATGTGTCAAGAAGCATATAAGAGGTTCAATTTTAATAAAACAATTGTTCTTAACATGCAAAAAAAAATGAAACAGGTGGCTCAATGTGGATAGTCAGAAGGTGAGCAAAGTGAAAGAAGACCTCCACCTTCGGCCAAAGGAGCGGATCTCCATTAATGTAAGTAAATTGTGATTTGCATTAATTAACTAAGGTTAAAAATGAAATAATGTAACCCATGACAATTAAATTTACCAAAATTATTAGCAAATCATACCGAATGCTAGGAAAATCTCGATTTAGTAAATTCAAACTCGATAATTATTAAAAATATAATTCGAAAAATATATGTCCGCTTCGACAACTAAGATGATGGTAAATTAGTTAACATCACTCTAGCCATCATCGTATATGTCAACGTTTATCAATTTAATTTCAATACGTTGGACTCGGGACGATTACATTCGCAGTAAATCATCCTCTGCGTTCTCCGTACCTTGCAAGATTAAGGGTCCACTAAGATTTCTACGTGTCAACCAAAATTATAAATTATTTAACTTTATTACCTAAGTATTGTTATCGGATACAAAAATTTCCGGACATCACCCCAACCATATGAACGAGATCAGAAGAAAAAAAAATTAAGCATTGAATGTCTAGAATATATATATATATATATATATATATATATATTGACAGCTACAAACACTACAAAAAAAAACTAGATTTTTGCCACGAAAATTTGCGACGAAAAAATTTTCGTTGGAAATTTCCAACGAATTTTTTTTCGTTAGAAAATTCGTTGGAAATTTCCAACGATTTTTCGTGGGAAAATTCGTTGAAAATTTCCAACGAAAAAAAATTCGTTGGAAATTTCCAATGAATTTTCCAACGAATTTAAATTTTTCGGCAAATATTTTAGTGTGTACAATTTTCGTTGAAAAATTTGTTGGAAATTTCCAACGAATTTCAATTTTCCGGGCAAATATTTTAGTGTGCCTATTTTCGTTGGAAAATTCGTTGGAAATTTCCAACGAAAAAAAATTCGTTAGAAATTTCCAACGAAAAAAAATTCGTTGGAAATTTCCAACGAATTTTCCAACGAATTTCAATTTTCGGACAAATATTTTAGTGTGTACAATTTTCGTTGGAAAATTCGTTGGAAATTTCCAACGAATTTTCCAAAGAATTCAAAAAACGCCGGTACGGATCGTCATTTTTTATATTCGTTGGAAAATTCGTTGGAAATTTCCAACGAATTTAAATTTTCCGGGCAAATATTTTAGTGTGTATAATTTTCCAACGAATTTCAATTTTCGGACAAATATTTTAGTGTGTACAATTTTCATTGGAAAATTCGTTGGAAATTTCCAACGAATTTTCCAACGAATTTCAATTTTCCGTGCAAATATTTTAGTGTGTATAATTTTCGTTGGAAAATTCGTTGGAAATTTTCAACGAATTTTTTTCGTTGGAAATTTCCAACGAGATTTCCAACGAATTTAAATTTTCCGTACAATTATTTTAGTGTGTACAATTTTCGTTGCAAAATTCGTGGAAAATTTCCCACGAATTTTGCAACGAAAACCCTACTTCTTTCTTATTCAAATTTTCGCGCCCATTCTCTCTCTCTCTCTCTCTCTCTCTCTCTCTCTCTCTCTCTCTCTCTCTCTCTCTCTCTCTCTCTCTCTCTCTCTCTCTCTCTCTCTCTCTCTCTCTCTCTCTCTCTCCCTCCACCTTCCGTGTAAGGGAATTTTGATGCAGAGCAAGTTGCAAGCTCCGATCTCCGGCTCCGGCTCTGGCGCCATGGACACCGAGACTCCGCTGCCCCCCTCCTCCTCCGCGACGTCGGCTCCCTCCCCAAAGGCACCGCCGCGACCATCCAGGGCCGCCCCCAACGCCCCCGACGCCCCCGAGGCCACCATGGGCTGCCCCCGATGCCCCCCATGCCACCAAGCCTCGTCGCCGGCGAGGGCCGAGCTCGCCCAGATCTGGGCGAGCTCGAGCTCGGCCCTCGCCGGCGACGAGCTCGAGCTCGCCATGGCCGATGAGGGCCATTTTTCGAAAAAAAAAAAATTTCGTTGGAAAAAACATTTCCACGATTTTTCGACAAAAAAAAAATTTGTAATTTCTCCAACGAAAAATTTTTCGTTGGAAAAAAAATTTCCACGATTTTTTGACCTAAAAAAAATTTTGTAGTTTTTCCAACGAAAAATTTTTCGTTGGAAAAAAAATTTCCACGATTTTTCGACCAAAAAAAAATTTGTAATTTTTCCAACGAATTTAGCCACGAGTTTTCCAACGAATTTTCCAACGAAAATTGAAATTTTTCGTTGGAAAAATTTCCGACGACTTATTACCAACGAATTTTTCCAAATTTTTCGTTGGAAATTTCGTCGGAAAAAATCAGTTTTTTTGTAGTGAAACTAAAACTCGACGACAATAAATATCTTTTACTTTGCAATCAAAGGAGCAGAGACTAACAAACCTTTCGTCATAGTTATGTGTTAATCGATTACAAAATCCTAAAATAATCGGAAGTTCAAAGTGTATTAGATGTTTACATTCCTATATTTTAGAGTCATTAAGTTTCTTTTGTTTAGGAACAATATCGGCTTAATCTTTTTCTTTGGATGGAGAATAATATCCACTATTTTAAAAGTTGCAATTGAGTTATTCATATTTTACTTATTGTTTAAAATTATCAGTTTGAATTGTTTCTTCAAATAAGACAAGAAAATCGTTGTCATCATACAACTTTTTTTATAGAATAAAAATATGAAACCTGCTAAGCGAGTCTCCCTTTTCCATCTTCAAAATTCGTGACCGAGATTGGACCGTCGACTCTGTAATCTAACGGCGGAGTTATGCAAGCCTTTTCCTTTGGGATAATCTACCCGAGAAGCAATCTATCTCGAAGGGAATCTTGAAAAAAAGTTATCATGAAAGTAGTACGACAAAGATTAGGGACTTGACGAGGACTTAGTCCGGAGAGAGGACTGGCTAGTCAAGATCTGAAAATTGCGATAAGGAGATGATTTGCAATGGGGGCAGGGGCTGTACCATGAACGAAACGTCAAAACAAGCTTATCCCGAAAGCAGTAAGACAAAAGAACTGGGACTCGACAAGGACTTCGGTCCGCAGGAAATTGGAGTAGAAAGTGATCGTGGAGCCTTGAGAACAACCCTTGTTCCAATTGGAGGGCATCTTCTTAGTCAAGTCGTCCTTCCACGTTCTCCAACTTTCAAGCCGTCGGCCTTGAGTTCAAGGCGTCGCTCTTTTTTCCAACGCGTGCAGGAAAAGAGCCAGTTCACCCCTCTCGTCACAGCTTGGAAAGGCCCTTCGAATGAGCTGTTCGCAAGAGCGACCTTTCTTTTCGGACCCGAAAGGATTGACTAGTCTAATGATCCAATAGCCACGTGTCCACCATGAAAATATTCGGCCGGAATCACAATTAGTCCGTGTCATCCAAGGTCCGGGATTGGCACGCCCGTTGTCGCAGCTCTACCAAGATGCTAACATTTAGGAAGTCTCTTTACACGGAATATGCGATAACTGGATGGCACAACACAAGTTGTTTAGAGATTCATTTACAATGTGAACTGAACTATTAACTTCATGAATAATACGTGACCCTTCGCCCCTAAACCAACCACCTTGATTAATTTATAGCGACTGGCCACGCCAATGATGTCTTGCTTGCTTTTGGAGAATGATAAATCTGTAATTTTTTTTTTTTTTTTGGTAAGGGTAAATGTGTATATAACTTTCCATAAACCAAATACAAACTAAGCACGAACCAAATATAAATCTGTAATTTTATATGTATTTTTTTTAATAAATCTGTATTTTTATATGTGTATATCTATATCGAGCATATATATATGCTATATTTGGGAGATCAAATGAGAAGGAAAAAGGAGAGAAAACACAATTGCTTTTTAAAATTTTCGGAATTTCCACTTAAATTTTCACTTAAAATACCAAGTGCATAAAATACCAAAACAGACATTCTCAACATAGCCAGTGTCCATTAAGAGCATAAAATACCAACACAGGGAAATTTCATAATTAAATTAAATGTACAGGAGGCAGAATGAATGTCTAAACTCAATATTCACGTAAAATGGACGAATGATTGAAAGATTAGTAAAAGAAATTTTGAAATATCTTAACATATTTGGAAAATTAGTTTTGTTTTTTATTTTTATTTTAGAGTATGTGAATATTCTTATCCAGTTCAATGTCCTTTAATCATAATTTCCGTTCAATTTTCAATGACTAAGCTTTAACTCGAAACTATCATTCTTAATACTAATTTAGTTGTGTTTTAAGTTGATTTAATTTACTGTAGTCTCAGATAGACAGATTTACATGTATAAAATAAGCGCAAATTTAAACTGAGTGGAACTCAAGAGCAGAAAATTAAATATATAGATACTAAAAGAGATTTCTTTTAAGTATGTTATATTTTTATTTATTCATTTTTTTGAATTTATATTAAACAGAGAAAGAAATTGGAAATTAGACAAACTGTCTATTAATAATTTACATTTAAATGAGGTATATTTTTAACGGTTTTATTATTAACCTTATTGCGCATTTCGTGTTAAGTAAAATTTCTTTATTAATTGCAATTTTCTCACTCTTTTTTTTGTCATAGTAATTCTCTCACTTTACGCAGTAGACTTTTAATAACTCTTGACCAAAACTAATAACTCTCGACTAAAAAAATTATCGTGATTTGACCATCTATGGGGTTATGCAATGAATAGCCACTCTCCTGTATACTTGATAACCTCAAGATGCTATTACTTCGTAATTTTTCATAATTGATTGTGCGTTATCGTATCTCCAACAACCGACTTCATAGTCCCAAACTATGCACTAGTAAAACTTTGTCGTACTTTGATGCCTGACCCTTTGGCTCTTGGCCCCGACCGTCCGCTCTGATATTACTTGTTGAAAAAAACACAATTCCCAATTAAAGAAAGCACACACTTTTTGTTATAAGCACTCTCCGCAATATTTCACAATTATACGATATTGCTTAGGAAAGACTTCTTTCACATACATAACTAGAGTGGGAGCACTTCTTGGCTATTTATAGCCCTAACACGGAGGTGGTTGTACCTATTAGATAATTCGAGAAATCCATCTCCCCAAATAACTTTAGAGAATACTGATAATCCTACATGCGACCAATTTATTAGCCATACAATTCTACACTCTTCCATAAAATCTAGACAGTCACAAGAATAGGGTAGCCTAGAGAAATCTAGAATTCTGGTAAAGAGAGGTGGTGCAACTTTTCTTCAAAACTTCCGCTCACCGACTACTCTTCTCTCAATGTGGATTTAGCAATCATGCCATCTTGCTTTCAAAATCTTCAAACTTTGTAGTGCCATAGTATTATAAAGATTCAACTTTGAAATTTCTTCACAAAGAGATTTAACTACAGAGAAAAACTTACCATGATGTTTAGTTGTGATATTAAAAGTAGCTCGTTCTCCAACCATTACAATTTGGCATTGTTCGTCCTCACAAACAACACCATTAAAGCATCCTACACCTCCTTGGGGATCTTTGCGTTCATGATGTGTTGTAACAACTCACCTTCAACAGTCACCCCCAACAACTTAGAGCGCCTTACTGCCTATTATCTTTCACTTTCTCAACTTGTCAACATCCATGTTGGTGTGATATTGCCACCACCAACAGTATCCCACAAGTCTTGACTCAGCTAATAAAATTGTATGCTGATTCAATTATAAGGCACGATTAGTTGCTTGAGAATTATGTCAGAATACCGGCTAGAGTATGGTGAAACCTTTAGCCTAGTTACAAAGGTTACTATAGTTTGAGTATTACTAACACTAGCAACAAGCAAGTCATAAAAGTTACGACAAATGGATGTGATTATTGCCTTCCTACAAGGAGAGTTAAATCGAGACATATATATATGGAGCAGCCAGATGATTTCAAGAGTAAGACCATCTAAGTTATTTCTGCAAATTAAATATAACTCTTAATGGTTTAAAACAAGCCCCAAGAATGTGGCATAAGAAGATCACAGAGTTTCTTGTACAAAATGGCTACTCTGTAGCACCAGCAAACTCAAGCCAAATTGTGAAGAAAGAAGGCAAAAGGCTTGCAATAGTACTAATCTATGTTGATGACCTAATCATCACCACAGATAATGAAAATGAGATATATCGAATCAGAGCCAACCTCTTGGAGTGGTTTGAGACGAATGAGCTTGGAGAACTAAAACACTTCCTAGGACTCTGAGGTCGAGTAAACCAGCAAAGGTTTATTCATATGTCCAAAAGTATGCACGAGATCTCCTAGAGAAGTTTTGGATGAGACTCATGAAACACTTTAGTTCTTTAAGCTCCTTAAGCCGCACAGAAAGGTCGAATTACATGGAATCACAAACAAGAGCCAGCTCATGAAAACCCGTAGAACCAATATAGGAACACGACGGACAAAGAGCCAGCTCAAGTTTTTCGTACGTCACTAAGCAAAAGAAAACTTGTTCAATAATTGAGTCTAATTTTTTAAATTCTAATTTTAATTTTTCGAAGTTGTGTTGTGTGCGTAACAACCAGAGCTGTTGCTGCTTTTCAACACCCTCTGCCCTATTTCGTAACGGTAGGAGTTGCTGTCCTAATTTTGAGCTGCCGACTCGGATTCTTCGAATGAACATTCACAAGATCGAAGTTCAGCCCAAAACTAAATTCGGGTCATCTTCGATTTGTACCATAATAATTGATGGGCCAACAGTTTTATATGCTTTGCGTTCTTTTCCTTATGTTTTGGGTCATAGTTATTTTGTTTCTGCATTATCTGTCCAAACGTAACAACAATGTGGAATTGCATTTATTTTTCAACCTTGGCAATTTGACTTTCTCTAAAGCTTGCGTTCTCGTAATTTGACATTTTAGCGCGAAATATCCGAAACATTCCTAGCCAATATGTGAAATATGGATAAGCAAATACTTTTTTACAGAGAAAATATAATGAAAGTCTTAATGAGTTTCATCCAAAATAACATGGTTAACTTAGATGCGAGACAGATTACTGAGAAAGATCTCCACTGTTACTCCCGACCTGCATTGGCTTCTTCTCACCAAAAGTTTCAAATTTGAGCTACCCTAGTTCCAGGAGCTTTTCAGTTACTGCAAGAAGCCGAGTTGCATCCGAATTTCAAAGTCGAAACAAGACTAGGATTAAGATTTCAGCATCGAGCAAGTCATAATTTTACCTGCTTTATCGGTGATATGATCATTAGCACTTGTGTCTGGATGTTATTCATCATTATGT
This sequence comes from Syzygium jambos, assembly GCA_031216235.1. Classification (NCBI taxonomy): domain Eukaryota; kingdom Viridiplantae; phylum Streptophyta; class Magnoliopsida; order Myrtales; family Myrtaceae; genus Syzygium; species Syzygium jambos. The sequence goes on from CM062228.1 coordinate 8,149,359, forward strand.
GGATAAAAAATAGGCAATGCAGTTAGGCCATGGGAAATGTTATCACTTTTGGTAACTATTGTCAAATCGATGCCAAAACTTAAGTGCGTCCCAGCCCTTCATTTAGAGATGTTTGTTTTACCTGAGCAAGCAGGCTGGAAAGATGTAGCGTGATTTCCCTAATTTGATTGAGAGAAACCACGTCCTCTTGAATTAAAGCTAAATGAAACGCCACGACCTCTATTGCTGCCTCCTCAATTCCCACCAGGGTTACACGGAGAAACAAATGCCATTGAGGTGTTTGACGCAGCAGGCATGCTTCTTTTGTTACATAGCTCATAGATTTGAAGCTGTGGAATAACTTCTGCATATGATGGAAGGGGTGATCAAAGCATGGTGGTCTTGAAAGACAGTATTCATCGCCAAGGCCTTCTAGCAACCTGAAAACTTTATTTGCATCCGAAACAGGTTGACCCATAGCGTTTAATTGATCACAGAAGGCCTTAAATTCTCTAAGATAGAGAGCTAAGGCAAGGAGGTCGAATTCCCGTGTGATAGAGCTTTGAGTATAATGTTTTGTTAGAGCCTTCCATACCTGTGAGCCTGTTTTATGCCTTACCGCAAGTCCGAGAAGTTTTTCACAGACGGCACCAAATGACATTAGATTTGACAGGTCGATCTGTCCGAACTCGTGATTTGTAATCAGGATTGGCAATCTGCTGCCCATTTTCTAGATCAAGTGTTGGTGGAGCAGCAGGTTTTTCGCCAGTGAGAAATCCTTGAATATCTTGACTTTCAACTAAGGACAAGACTAATGGATCTTTGGGAGCAGCAGCCATTGTTGTAGCTTGTAGGTAAGAGGTCTGCGTGCTCTTGTCGAAAGACACAACACATATACAAAACAAATAAAATTCGCATGATTTTTTTAACAAAAAAATCTAAAAGCAACTCAAACAGCTCAGATCTCAGAGTTAAATCAAAAATAAAAACGACGCAGCATCAAATCTGTCATGCGGGGTTGTTATTGAAGTCTTCCTGATTTGGCTTCAGTTTATCCCGAGATTGGATGTGTGGATCAAGAATGACCTCCGGTCTAACCCTCCTGATCCACTCTGTTAAAGAATTAGATGAAAATCTTAGAGATTTCGGAGAAAATCTCGAGATAAGAATATTTTGTTTCCATTTATTTTATCCCCAGGATTAGGAAGTAAATCACTAGAATTAAGGAGCAGGAAATCTGGTTTTTATTTCTTGCTGTTTTCTAGCTACTATAGGCACTATTTAAATGTTGTGTAAATATGATAAAAAAGAAGAAATTGAAGAAACTATTTTTCTTCTTTGAAAAATCGCATGGTATCAGAGCTTGGGTTTTGAATCCCGCTCCTACTATGGTGAAAACGGCAATGGCCGAAGCTAGTAAGAACACCAGTCCTTTAGGTGTCATGCTAGAGAAACAACCCAACTAATCTCTATGCACAATCAAGCAATGGTGGAGAGCAATTCTCCTAGAATTCCAACCTGCTATTAACAATTCACCGATCGAATGGCCAAAATTATTTGTAGTGGGCTCAATCAGTGAAACTAGCCATTGATGGCAGAGGGAAGCTAGGCCACTTAAATGGCGAGGTAAAGGAACCAAAAAAAAGCAATCCGTCTTGGAAGATTTGGAGATCTGAGAACTCTTTAGTGATTGCCTAGCTGATCAATTTTATGGAGCCAGCAATTGGAAAATCTCACCTATTCCTTCCGACCGCTAAAGATGTGTGGGACGTTGCAAGAGAAACATATTTTGATTTGGAAAATTCTTCCCAAATCTTTGAATTGAAGATAAAGCTATGGCAATCGAAGTAAGGGAACTGTGAGGTCACTATTTACTACAATGAAATGGTGACCATGTGGCAGGAATTAGATCAATGCTACGATGATACATGGGAAAGTCCAGTCAATTGTAAGAGACAAATGAAGAGAGAAGAGAATGATAGAGTATACATGTTTCTGGCAAGTCTTAATTGAAGCTCGGATGAGGTGAGAGGCAGGATCCTTGGTCGAAAACCTCTGCCATCCATCCGCGAGGTTTTCTCTAAAGTTAGAAGGGAGGAATCTCGGAGGCGAATCATGCTATATGATTAGGAAACAAGTGTCGGCTCTATATCCAAAAATTCTGCACTTGTATCTCGAGGTCTGAGTCTGAGGAAGAGAAGAGGAAGAAACCATGGTGTGAACATTGTAAGAAACCATGGCATACCAAAGAGACTTGTTGGAAAATTCACAGGAAATCACAGAATTGGAAGAAAGAAGGTTGGAAGAGGAGCAGTAACGATGGTCGTACGTTCCAAGCAACAAACGAAGAAGAGCAAATCAAGTCAGATTCGGTTCCATTCACAAAGGAACAACTAGAGAACCTATACAAAATCCTTCAATCTCCACAACCTTCTCCAAATCCATCTTGTTCTTTAGCCCATAAAGGTTATTATTTTCCCACTGCTTTCTTTATAGAAAATCCACCCCAAATTACTCCATGGATTATCAATTCATGAGCAACCGATCACATGACAAGTTGTTCAAAACTATTTTCCACCTATAGTCCGTGTGCAAGAAATAAAAAAATCACAATCACGGATGCTTCTCTTTCAACCATAGCTGGAATAGGATCTATCCAGCTCTCATCAGCCCTCACACTTCATAATGTTCTTCATGTCCCAAAACTATCTTGTAACTTGCTGTCCATTGGTAAAATAACCTCTGATCAAAAGTGTCAAGCTATTTTTTTCTCATCTCATTGTGAGTTTCAGGACTTGACCTCAGGGAGGACGATTGGCAATGCTAGAGAGAGTGGAGAACTCTATTTCTTTGAAGATGGAGCAAGCTCAAGTAAACAAGTTTATGGTAGTTATTTCGAATCCGTTACTTTTTGTAAAGATGATGACATTATGTTATGGCATTATAGGCTTGGTCATCCAAATTTTTAATATTTAAAGTTCTTGTTCCCAAAGTTATTTTTGAATGAAGTCCATCTTCATTTCAGTGTGAATTCTGTGAATTAACCAAACATCATCGAACCAATTTTCCCTTACAAATCTACAAGCCATCAAAACCATTCTCCTTAATTAATAGTGATGTTTGGGGCCCATCTACAATTCCTACATCCTTAGGGAAGAAATGGTTTGTCACATTAATTGACGAACATACAAGGGTGAGTTGGGTGTAGTTGTTAAAAGAGAAATCTGAAGTTGAGACTGTTTTCAAAAAATTTTACACCATGGTACAAACACAATTCCAAGGGCAAATCAGATTTTTAGAAGTGACAATGGGAAAGAATATTTCAATAAAAATTTGAGACAATTTTTCTTGGAAAAGGGGATTGTGCATCAAAGTTCTTGTCCTGACACCCCTCAACAAAATGGGGTCTCAGAAAGGAAGAATAAACACATTTTAGAAGTAACTAGAGCTCTACTCTTCACAACTAAAGTTCCCACATACCTCTGGGGTGAAACACTTCTTACATCTACATATCTCATCAAGAGGATGCCTTCTAAAGTATTAGGATTTCAAACACCCCTAACAGTTCTTCAGGAAACCTACCTAACCTCTAGACTTACTTCAGCCTTACCCTTAAAACTATTTGGTTGTACTTCATTTGTCTACATCCATGATAGAAATCGAGAGAAACTTGATCCTAGAGCAAAACGATGTGTATTTGTTGGTTATGCACCTAATCAAAAAGGGTATAAATGCTTTAATCAGATTTCCAAAAAAAATGTTTGTCACTATGGATGTCACCTTTTCTGAATCAACACCTTTTTTTGGAGCTCATCTTCAGAGGGGGAAAGAAAGTGCAGATTCGCACAACACAATCATAGATTTTTTTCATCTAGAACCTGAAAAACCTTTTTTCTAAAAATCATATTCCTACAACCCTTATACCAGATTTTGAACCAAGTGTTTTAAATAATGAAAATTCGGGTCCACCTATATTGTCATCGCATCCTACTTGTGAGCATAACGGGTGCGAAACTAATACCGAGAATACAGAGCTTCCATCCTATTCTCAAGTCAACATGAGAAGAGACAAAACTCAAATAAATGAGTCTCCTATTCCCTTAAGGTGCCATGAGTCCGAACCAGGGCATGACCAGAACTCCATAGAGTCATCAGGTGATGTCCCAACTTAATCTATCCAACCTGATGAACTTGACATACCTATTGCTATCCGAAAAGGAGTTAGGTCTTGTACCAAACTTCCTATGTCTCATTATGTGTCTTACAAAAACCTCTCAATCAATTTTCGTGCCTTTACCTCAACATTGTCTTATGTGGAGATTCCAAAAACTATGCAGATGCTCTACAGATTCTTGAGTGGAAGGAAGCAATTCTTGAGAAGATGAAAGCTCTAGAAAAAAAATGGAACGTGGGATATAGTAGATCTACCCAAGGGAAAGACCACAGTTGGATGCAAGTAGGTATTTACAACCAAGCATAGATCTGATGGATCTCTCGAAAGGTATAAAGCTCGATTAGTCGCAAAAGGATACACCCAGAGCTATGGGATCGATTACTTTGAAGCCTTCGCTCCAGTTGCAAAACTAAACACTGTAAGAGTGCTCCTGTCACTTGCAGCCAATCTTGACTGGCCTCTGCAACAACTAGATGTGAAGAATGCATTTTTGAATGGAGATTTGAAGGAAGAAGTATATATGGATTTTCCCCCTGGCTTTGATACAAGGTTTAGATCAAAGGTATGTAGATTGAAGAAGTCATTATATGGACCGAAATAGTTACCGGGGGCGTGGTTTGAGAAGTTCACTCATTCGGTGAAGAAACAAGGGTATGTTCAAGGACAAGTTGTTCATACCATGTTTGTAAAGCATTCTCGTGATGGGAAGGTCGCAACTCTGATAGTATATGTGGACGACATCATTCTCACTAGGAATGATATTATCGAGATGAACAGGTTGAAAGAATGTCTCGCTTCTGAGTTTGAGATTAAGGATTTGGGAACTCTAAGGTATTTCCTTGGAATTGAGGTAGCTCGATCGAAAAAGGGAATTGTAATCTCACAAAGGAAATATGTCCTAGATCTTCTAAAGGAAATCGGAATGAGTGGTTGTAGACTGGTAGAAACTCCTATAAATCCCAATCAAAAACTTGGAGATGACAAAGATGGGGTTCCTGCTGATACATCGAGATACCTAAAGCTAGTGGGGAAATTGATTTATTTATCACATACTGGGCCAGATATTACCTTTGTTGTGAGTATGGTAAGCCAATTTACGCACTCTCCATAAGAAAAACATCTTGAGGCTATATACAGGATCCTAAGATACCTAAAGAGTACACCCGAAAAAGGTCTACTATTCAAAAAATCTACTCAACGGGAGAATGAAGTATACACGGATGCAAACTAGGCAAGGTCAATTACTGACAGAAGGTCGACTTCAAGATATTGGACATACGTATGGGGGAACTTGGTTACTTGGCGAAGTAAGAAGCAGAATGTTGTGACACAGAGCAATGCAGAAGCGGAATACCGAGCAATGGCCCACGATGTATGTGAGATGTTGTGGCTAATACAAGTACTGGAAGAACTTCAAATATCAGTGAAAATGCCTATGAAGTTATACTGTGACAATAGGGCTGCAATCAACATTGCACATAACCAATGCAACATGACAGAACCAAGCATGTTGAGATCGACAGACACTTTATCAAAGAGAAGATCGATGTAGGAGCTATTTGTATGCCATTTGTGCCAATAACACAACAAACAGCTAACATTCTTACAAAGGGATTGTTCAGACCTAACTTCGAATCTCTCATCAGTAAGTTGGGCATGATAGACATTTACGCACTAACTTGAGAGGGGGTGTTGAAGAATTAGATGAAAATCTTAGAGATCTCAGAGAAAATCTCAAGATAGGAATATTTCATTTCCATTTATTTTATCCTCAGGATTAGGAAGTAAATCGCTAGAATTAAGGAATAGGAATTCTGTTTTTTTTTCTTGCTGTTTTCTAGTTACTGTAGGCCCAATTTAAATGTTGTGTAAGTACGATAAAAAAGAAGAAATTGAAGAAACCATTTTTCTTCTTTGAAAAATCGCACATTCTATCTTCGGATTTCCTTGTGTGAATTTGGACTGATAAGTGTTGCCAGACATATGCTCAAACGAACTAAATTGGTCAGGTTTGAGAGGTCAGGGATTTTAGGTGATGATTTAGATGAAAACAATAACTCAAAGGAAGTTTTGGCAACCATTCCAACTCATCAAAGCTTTGTAACCATAGTTCTTGGAGATGAAAAGGCTAGTTCATAGATGTGGGCAATCTCCTAACCTTGGTCCATGATAAGTCTAGCATTCTCAAAAAGGATAGTCCCCCAATTTCACTTGGAATTTCCCCCTCCAGATTTCGACAACCTCTGGCATCCAACTCTTTGAGATTCTTTAGCATCACTATGGCCCTTGATAGCTCTCTTATTTCACTCCAAGATAAATGGAGAAGCTCCAACATTATGAGATTTTCAACAGAAGCAGGTAATTCTGGAATATGTGTATGATGCAGAATTAACTCAAGCAGTGACTCTAGAGCTCCTATTGAGTTTGAAAGCTCCTTTAACCGAGTCATTGCCAGGCTCATTTTCTTCGACCTTTTGAGATCTCCAATAGAATTAGGTAAATCCGTGATTCTCGTGTCATCCAAATTTAACTCAAGTAATGATTTCAAGTTTCCAATGGAGTTTGGAAGCTTCTAAGTATTCTACAACCAACTAAAGACAAGTACTTTAAACCCACAATTTCTCCAATGGAATGGTGAAGTTCTCGTACACGCATCCCTTCTATCTTTAGTGTTGAGAGGGATTTTAAACCACCTAATGCAGAAGGTACCACAAACAGGTCAAAGTCATCTTTTCCACTCGCCATTGAGATCCAATGAGAACACCTAGAGACTTCCAACTACTTCAGCCACTCTAGTTTAGAGATAGAGCTATCTACAACTAGTAAGTCTGTACAATCTTTTTTTTTTTTTTTTTGGTAAAGATAACTTTTTTATCCATCATTTGCCTAAGTCTGTACAATCTTTAATCACCAATATCTTCAAATATAAGCATGTAGAGAAGTCAGGAGCCCCTCTTAAGGCTATGCAATTGGAGAGACGTATAATTTTCAAGTTCTTGTTCGCCTGTAAAACAACTAAGACTTGGCTGACAAAGAAAGGTAACTCTTAAGGCCAGGGAGAGTCGCAACAGAAACAAGTGTTTAATGCTGTACTACTAGGCATGGCCCCCATCCAGCCCAATCTTCAGTAATGTTACTAATTGATAGCTTGAGCACTGCTAAGTAGTTGAAACATAGATTGGTCACGTACAACTGTGGAGGGCAAAAACGCCAAGAGAGCCAGGTAGCCTTTGAGAAAATATTTCTAAAGTCTCCTACAAGTTCCGCCCCTCTTAATTCCAACAACCCTAGATTGGGAAGCTTTGAAAATTCTTCACTTGTTAAGCTGTGCCCTTGAAAAACTCGCGTCAGTTTGAGGGCGACCACGTTGTCTGTTCCCTGACGATAGAAAAAGCACAACCGAACATTCAAGTGAGTAACAAAAACGCAAACACCTTATCTTGCACAACTAGGGCGATACGCAAAGTTTGCATGCTTTTGACTTCGCCCTCGTGTGTGGAGGCGCTTGCTTTTGTGTATTGATGAAACGGAGGGGGAAGGGGAACAAAAAGAAAGAGATAATTGCATTGCGTGTTGATTTTTTCAAGAAGAAAAATAGCGACCATAGCTTACATACCTTCCTAGTCTGAACAACGTCCAAGGCATTCTTGGGAAGCCACAACCTTCTGCGCTTTTCCTGCATTTTGATATCTTCTTGGCGAACAATTTCTCTTCCAAGATCTCTTAATTGGCTATGCATCCACAATCTATCATCGTCAACAATCATGATCAAGGACATTCGTATGAGGACAAGTATTGCGCATTTTGGGTAAAACTCAGAAGCTTTCCACATGTAATACGGATATTGTTTCTTCACCAATGAAGTAACATGCAATATCAAGAAAAATTTCTCTCTGATCATCCTCTAACAAGTCATAACTCATCTTTAATCTGTTAAAGACTTCCTGCTTGGGGACTAGATCTAACTTTTTCAGAGTTTCCTTCCAAAATTGTTTTGTTTTGCAGAAAAGTGAGGAACCGATAACCTCGAGAGACAAAGAAAGTCCCCCAGTTTGATGACAATTTCATTTGAAATATCTTTGTAGTCTGGTGGAGCGGAGTCCGTCGTGAACGCATGCTTACCGAAAAGTTGAAGAGCATAGCAAGGATCCAATTCCCTCATTTCATAAATATTGACGACGCTATTTTCTTGGTTCCCCTCTTCGATTGGCAAAAAATTGATGTCCCTCGTTGTAATAACTATTCTACTTCCAGGGCCAAGCAAATCACAATTTCCTACTAATTTCATTAATTGGTCCCACTTATCCACGTCATCAAGAACTATGAGAATCTTCTCTTCACGACATCTCTCTCTAATCATGTTGATCCCCAAACTAAAACCGTACACCTCTGAAGACTTGACATGGAGGGTTTCTGATAGTAACTTCTACAGTAACTCAACAAGTTTACCTCCACGTGAAAATTCACAAACATCGGAGAGAAAGCTACAATCATGAAATTGATTAGACATTTGGTTAAAGACAACACTTGCAAAAGTTGTCTTACCGATACCGCCCATTCCATGAATTACTAGATAACGAGTTTCACTAGAATTTTCATCTAAAATGTTGATGATGGCTTCCACGTGATCATGAAATCCGACTAAATGATCTGGGAGATTTCTCTTTCTTTTCATCAGCTTGGTCAACACCTCATCAAAAATAAGATTGATGATTTTACCATGCCTGCCATATTAGACATAGGTCTTGAAACAGATAGTTGATGGAATATCAAGTTGAGGAATATTGATAACACAAAACTCGATTTGTCTCTGCATTTGCGATGTTTAACCAGAAAGAAGAGTGTTTTCTTAAGGAAAAGGAAACATAAACACAAATTTGGGCAAAAGTACACTACAAGTGCCATAACTTGTGTACGGCGCTCACTTTAGTGCCATAACTTTTTTTTGGATCACTTTAATGCTAAAATTTTTGAAAAACGATCACTTAAGTGCTAAAAATTTTGAAAAACGATCACTTAAGTGCCAACTCCAGTGCCGTACACAATTTTTCGCCGGAAATCTGACGTGTCGTTTTTTTTATTAATTTCTGAAGCTGACGTGGCTCGCCGGAGTCTCGCCGGAGATTGGCACTTAAGTGATCGTTTTTCAAAAATTTTAGCACTTAAAAGATCGTTTTTAAAAAATTTTAGCACTTAAGTGATCATTTTTCAAACATTTTAGCACTAAAGTGATCCAAAAAAAAGTTATGACACTTAAGTGATCGTTTTTCCTCCGACTTGACATCAAAATGATCCGAAAAAAAGTTATGGCACCAAAGTGAGCGCCGTACACAAGTTATGGCACTTATAGTGTACTTTTGCCCATTTTTTTCTTGATTGCACAAATTTAGTCTTAGAAAACTCTTCTTAAAAGCGAAATTCAATATTTTTTTCTGAATTCTTCTTAAAAGTACACGGATGCTATTAAAACCTCACCCTTGATCCTTCAAGTGCCATCCCTAGATTCGAGCGACGACTGCGAGAGCCTCCTTCCAACGCTGCACTTGATCGCAGCCGAACCTATCCCCATGCTTTTGCAGAGCTTCAAGGTACAATCTAGTTTTAAGCTTGACGTCATCAGGATCCACGTCATAGAAAATGGGCATTATGATTTTGCCATTTCTTCTACATCTCCAGCACTCCAACATGTATGCAAGCTCACGAAGACACCATGCACTAGAAGCGTAATTTCTAGAGAAGATGGGCATATAAATTTTAGAGGAGCTGATTGCACGCAGAAGCTCTCCTCCAATCTCTTCGTCGTTTCTGATCTCTTCAGCATCTCTAAAAATGCAAATGCAGGCTCTAACCATGGAGTGATAGAGGCAATCTGTGAAAGTCAAACCCATGTCTGGGCCTCTAAAACTCAAGAACACTTCTTCCCTTGATGTCTGACCATGATCACCTCCCCCGGCCGATGAGTCCCTCTTTCTCTTCATCCTCCCACAGGACCTCAGTTTACGTCTCAAAGTTTTGTTTTCTTGCTTTCAAGTGTAATTCCTCAAAAGGATTTATACGAGTGCCAACAGCCCAAGGCCCAAAAGATTGGTATGTCTCTTTCCTTGCATTTCCTTGGAATATACTAACAAAAGGGTTCTAGGTTTCCTTTTAGCGCGTCATGTCCAACACATCATAGAAATGGATTTATTTTTGCTCTATAAACTTTTCCATGTTTTGTTTTTACACAAGCCATCTTCATTACCATTGACATAGAAAAGATGTAGCTCTAATTAGGAATTAATTGCATATCCTAATCGTGGGTACTACTGAAAGATTACACATCTTGCCTAGTATATATAAATCCTTGTACTTCATCACGTCAATAACACAAACAACATAGTCCATCCTAAATATAATTGACGATAGCAAAATATATCTAATTATGTGAAATATAAATAAGGTAAAGATAAATTATTCATGGTTTATATATTTTATATGTTTTAATTACATGAAGATTGATTTGAAATATTAATAAAACATATCGTATAAAAGAATTTGAACAAACAACTAAGCTTTGCTTAACAGATGAAAGGTTTTGATTTGGCCAAAGTATACTATAAGTGCCATAACTTGTGTACGGCGATCACTTTGGTGCCATAACTTTTTTTAAAAACGATCACTTGAGTGCCTATGCTGACATGGCACGCCGGAAATCTGATGTGGCTTTTTTTATTAATATTCGATGCTGAGATGGCTAGCCAGAGCAGGTCAGAGAGTCTAGTCAGCCCTTATAGCGAAAACGACGTCATTCAACCTTTCTGCCCCCAATATAGGAACCCTAAATCGGTTAATTGGACATATTCCCCAATTGCAAACCCTAATCGGTCATATTATTTCCTTGTTTTCCCCGAAATTAACAGCCAAAGGTTGCAAATGGATGGCAGGAGCTTCACTAGCGGCTCAAATTCATTTGAACGATGTGAAGAAGAAGGTCGGTTCTTCTGCTATTGTGGATTACCGAGTCCAAGAAGAACATCTTGAACTCGATTGAACCCCAGGAAAAGATTCCATGGATGCACTAGGTATAGAGAAGGCTCGAAGTGCAAATTCTTCAAATGGGTTGATGCAAAATTTTCAGATTGAGCAACAGAGGTGATAGTGAATCTACTTGAAGCTCGACATCAACGTCCACCTGCATTAATAGATGAGTTGGATGAGTTGGACGATGTCGACTCATTACAAGCTGAAATGAAGGCTTTAGCATCTCTGGCCAACCATTTGAAGAAGGAAGTTTGAAGGATGAAAATCGAAAGAAAGTGTTATCGATTGTTGATTGTGTCATTGATATTTTTTATAGCCTATTTTATCATCAAATGTAATGTCAGTTATGAGCAAAAGTTTCTTAGTCTATCATAATTTAAGATAGGCTTGTACTATGTATGTGTATTTGGCAATTTGTAGCTACGGTTGTGTTATTAGTTTGCTGCAATTTATGTATGTAACAAGAGGTTTGCTGCAATCTATGACAAATGGAAGGTTGGAATTTATTAGTTCTCAATGTTGACTTGCTTAGTACTTTATTGTTGCATATTTTGATGCAGTTTTACCTCATTGGCAGCATATTTTGTTGCATATTTTTGCTCATTTGCTGTCTTTTGATGTACTTCCTCATTTGCAGCATATTTTGCTGCATATTTTTGCTCATTTGCTGTCATTTGTTGCACTTCCTCATTTGCTGCATATTTTTGCTCATTTGCTGTCATTTGCTACACTTTCTCGTTTGCAGCATATTTTCCTGAAGATTTTTGCTCATTTGCTATCATTTTTGCACTTCCTGATTGGCAGCATATTTTTGCTCATTTGCTATCATTTGTTGCACTTCCTCATTTGCTTCATATTTTTGCTCATTTACTGCACTTGCTTATTTTCTGCATATTCACTTACTCATTTGTTATATTTTTTTCATCTGGTTAGATGGTTGCATATTATGGAGTAAGACTCACTATTGAAAAATGAAATGCTGCAAGTGCTGCAACTCTGCGTAGTAGCAAATTATGAAGTCGTCACAAGTTTAGCAGTTGACATTTTAGTGCCAAATGTTTCTATTCGTGATCACTTAAGTGCCAGTCGTGATTCAAAAGTGATCACTTAAGTTCTAGTCGTGATTCAAAAGTGATCACTTAAGTTTCAGTCGTGATTCAAAAGTGATCACTTAAGTGTCAATTGTGGCCGAAAGTTGATCATTTAAGTATCATGTCGTGTGTTTCTTTGAAAAATGGAGACTTTGGTTCCAACAAACCAATCTTTAAACTAGATCATTCCAGAATCAAAGCAGTAATTGTACCAGCACTGCTCACCAGCACCAAACCGCCTCAAACCATACTCATAAACTGGTTCAAACAGCCCCCAAACTATATTCAATCACCAACACCAAACAACCCCCAAATCATATTCAAAAACCAGTTCAAAATGCTTGCACCAGCACATGCTGGCATACTGATGCAAGCACTATACTGCACTCCCAAATATGACAAAATCAGCAGCTACCATACTATACTCCCAAATAGTACAAAATCAGCAGCTAGTGCAAACACCATATTGCACTCCCAAATAGCACAAAATCAGCAGTTGGTGCAAGCACCATATTGCACTTGAAAATAGCACAAAAAACCAGCACTAACAGCACCAATTCCTACCCTCCCCACCAACTGCATCAGTAAGTTTCTTTGAATATTAACTTACTGATGCAACTTGCAAGCACCTCACTACACTAGTACTATACTAAAACAGAACAAACACGTGTGCAAAAATATGGAAATCACAACCATCTTAACCACGGTAAACATCAAATTTAGTCATTACACACAACATCCCATTAGTCAATAACATTCCAGGACCATAAAAAATCAACCTCCTATTAGCCAATATAGTAAACCTCCCTAATTTCACAAAAACTAACAATCGCTTTAACACCCTTCCATTAGTCAATAGTGATAAGTCTACTATTTCCTTTTCCTTTCGACGGTTTCTTGAATTGATTCATAATTCTTTGACTCTTTCGAGCTGGAGGAACTGCAGGTTGTTCTTATGAAGATACAGGTTCTTCAATAGCTGGAGCTGCTTCTTCTTGAACTGCTAGAGCTGCATCTTCTTCAACAACTGGAGCTACTTCTTCTTGAATTTCTTGAGCTGCATCTTCTTCAACAGCTAGAGCTGCTTCTTCTTCAACTACTCCAGCTGCATCTTTTTCAACTGCTAGACCAGCAGGTTGTTCTACTGGCTTTCTGGCTCGAGATTTCTTCTTAGGCGCAGCAACTATCTTCTTTTTACTGGTGTTGGTGGCTATTTTAAAGCTGTCAATATGTGCTGGTTGATCAGGAACTAGTATTGAGTTTTTTGTTGGTGGCAGTTTACAAGCACTCTTCTCTGCAGCCACCCTTCTTCTCTTCGGACCAGTTACTTATGACGTTGGTTGGATTCTTTTTGGTGCATCTCTTGACTCTTGACTTGGGCCAACTTGAGATATGAGAGCCTCTGAACTCCTCCCAGGCTACAACATAATCATGGATGAGAAGAAGCAATATTATCATAAAAGTGAAAAACTCAAAAATAAAATGCATGAGATGTACAAAACTTACATGCAAAATAGTCATTCCAGTATTAAAGTCCGTATAAATTCCATAACCATATTGCCTTAATCTTCTACCGAGGACCCCTCTTGTTTGATATGATGCCTCACTTTGAGGAACCTGAGCTGCTTGTTTAGTTAGTTTTCTTCTCAACTGATAAGGACAAAACAATGTCAACTAAAGCCAAAGTCTATTCACTAAAGATTAATACAAATACATATACCTTACTGGATATTTTCTCCTAGCCTGTGCAACCATCGAGGAGGAGGTTGCCCTTGAACCTGAGCCTCCGGTTGGCTCTTCAGCTGGTTCTTGAACTTGGCCTTCAGCAGGCCCTTCAGCTAGACAATTAGTATGCCTATCAGCTGGCCCTTTAGCAGGCCTTTCAGCAACCCCTTTTGATATGAATCTATGCGGAAGATGATCGTTCTACGAAGATCTGTAAGTTACGAATTGCTGACCTTGACCCCCAATCGAACCTGTGATTGGTAATCTCGGTATGAACGCGACCTGTTGACGAACCTGTGTCAACCAATCCACGCTATAACGCCACGAACAAGAGAATTCGCGATCTTGCTCGATAAGTTTAATTCGATCGCCACAAGGGAGCCTTGATAAGATCTAGTCCTCAAGAGAACTCAAGAAGAAAACTTTTCTATATAAAATTCTGCCTCCCTTAGAAATCTATAAGTAATCTTATATAGGGTGCTAACCCTAATTCTAATCCTACTAGGATTAAAATTACAAAAATAACCTTAATTATTAAAAATTCGTCCAAAAATAGAAAAAGGCCTAAAAGTTCATCTAAACGACTCCAAATCGCTAAAAAACATCATCAATCACTACTAAAGTAGTGAGTATTGATTAGCGGCCCATTTCCAAGCGTCCATCCAAATTTGAGCCAATTCGGAGTTCGTCAATTCTAAGCTCTTTCGGAATTCGCTGGACCAAAAGTAATCATGTTGTGCCAAGGAGTTTCAGAATCTTCAAGTTTCGAATCAAGATTATCTTCATTCCAAATATCTTGAACCATGATGCCGACAGCTTATTTGAATTCCTTCGCTCTCGCTCGAGTGATCAGGCCTAGCGGATACAATAACGGGTCCTTAGCGCCTCCTCCTCGATAGGGTTCGATGTCCACATCATTCCCTCCCCCGCGCAAAGGATTTGCCCTCAAATCAGCGTCTGCTTCAAAAAGAGTCAAATCAGAAACATTGAAAGTAGCACTAATACCATACTCACCTGGAAGGTCAAGCTTGTAAGCATTATCGTTAACTCTTTCCAACACCATAAATGGTCCATCCCCTCGCGGTAGCAATTTGGAGTGTCGCTGTTTGGGGAAACGCTCTGTGCACATATAAACCCAAACCCAATCTCCGGGCTCAAACACTACTTTCTTGCGCCCTTTGTTGGCTTGCTTTGCATACTGTTTTGTCTTAAGCTCAATATTCAGCCGCGTCTTCTCATGTAAAGTCTTCACAAATTCAGCTTTCTTAGCACCATCTAAATCCACACGCTCAGCAATAGGTAAAGGGGTCAAATCTAACGAGGTTAAAGGATTAAAACCATAGACAACCTCAAACGGTGTGAATTTAGTAGCAGAATGCACGCTCCTATTATAAGCAAACTCAACATGCGGTAAACAATCTTCCCAAGACTTAATGTTCTTTTTAATGATAGCACGCAACAATGTCCCTAAAGTCCTATTAACTACTTCAGTTTGACCATCAGTTTGTGGATGACAAGTAGTAGAGAATAAAAGTTGTGTACCTAACTTCTTCGGCAAAAGTACACTACAAGTGCCATAACTTGTGTACGGCGCTCACTTTAGTGCCATAACTTTTTTTGGATCACTTTAGTGCTAAAATTTTTGAAAAACGATCACTTAAGTGCTAAAAATTTTGAAAAACGATCACTTAAGTGCCAACTCCGGTGCCGTACACAATTTTTCGCCGGAAATCTGACGTGTCATTTTTTTTATTAATTTCTGAAGCTGACGTGGCTCGCCGGAGTCTCGCCGGAGATTGGCACTTAAGTGATCGTTTTTCAAAAATTTTAGCACTTAAATGATCGTTTTTAAAAAATTTTAGCACTTAAGTGATCATTTTTCAAACATTTTAGCACTAAAGTGATCCAAAAAAAAGTTATGACACTTAAGTGATCGTTTTTCCTCCGACTTGACATCAAAATGATCCGAAAAAAAGTTATGGCACCAAAGTGAGCGCCGTACACAAGTTATGACACTTATAGTGTACTTTTGCCTAACTTCTTCCACAATGTCTTCCAAAAGTAGCTTAGAAATTTAGTATCTCGATCAGAAACAATGGACCTAGGCATGCCATGCAAACGCACAACCTCACGAAAGAACAATTCAACAACATTCGATGCATCATCAGATTTATGACAAGGTATAAAATGAGCCATCTTTGAAAATCGATCAACCACCACAAAAATAGAATCATTGCCATGCTTAGACCTAGGCAATCCTAACACAAAATCCATAGAGATATCAACCCAAGGATGGGTCGGGATAGGCAAAGGTGTATACAAACCATGTGGTTTAATTGTAGACTTAGCCTGCTTACATGCGATACATCTCTCGCAAACTCGTGTGACATCTCGTTTCATGTGTGGCCAAAAAAAATGTTCATGCAACACTTCATAAGTCTTATTGATTCCAAAATGCCCCATTAAACCACCACTATGTGCCTCTCGCACTAACAACTCGCGCAAAGAGCATCTAGGCAAACACAACTTATTTTCACGAAAGAGATATCCATCATGCCTATAAAATTTTTCAAACGCAGCATGCTCACAAGCTTCAAATACTCTTCCAAAATCATCATCGTCCGCATATAAACCTTTGATATGCTCGAAACCTAGACACTTTGCTCCTAGAGTAGTAAGAATTGCGTACCTTCGAGAAAGTGCATCGGCACCACATTTTCCTCACCCTTTTTTGTACTTGATTACATATGGCAAAGTCTCAATGAACTCCATCCATTTGACATGTCTTTTGTTCAACTTTTGCTGCCCCCTCAAGTACTTTAAGGTCTCGTGGTCGGTGTAGATCACAAACTCCTTTGGCCACAAGTAATGTTGCCAATTCTCCAAAGTTCGCACCAAAGCATACATCTCCTTATCGTAAGTCGGATAATTCAATGTCGCTCCGCTTAACTTCTCACTGAAATACGCTATAGGACGTCCTCCTTGCATCAACACGGCTCCAATTCCTGTACCAGAAGCATCGCATTCTATCTCAAAAGTAGTACTGAAATTTGGTAAAGATAACAAAGGAGCATTAGTCAACTTATCCTTTAACAGATTGAATGCCCTCTCTTACTCTTCTCCCCACGTGAAACCCACGTGCTTCTTGATAATCTCAGTTAAAGGTGCGGCGATGGTGCTGAAGTCTTTTACAAATCTACAATAAAAACTGGCTAAACCATGAAAGCTGCGCACCTCTCCTACTGTCTTAGGTGTTAGCCATTCACGGATTGCTTTCACCTTTTCTTCATCAACCTATATTCCATCAGCACCAACAACAAATCCTAGAAATACTAATTTATCAGTTACAAAACAGCACTTCTTTAGGTTAGCATATAATTGTTCAACCCTTAAAACCTGCAAAATAGCTCGCACATGCTCAATATGGTCATCAAGGTTTCGACTATATATCAGGATATCATCAAAATAGACAACTACAAATCGACCAATAAATGCACGCAGAACATGATTCATAAGTCGCATGAAAGTACTAGGTGCGTTAGTTAAACCGAATGGCATGACTAACCACTCATATAACCCGTACTTGGTCTTAAATGCAGTTTTCCATTCATCCCCCTCTTTCATTCTAATTTGATGATAGCCACTTTTCAGATCAATTTTAGTAAATATGCAAGCTCCATGCAATTCATCCAACATGTCATCTAACCTAGGAATAGGATGTCGATACTTTACCGTTATGTTATTGATTGCTCGACAATCAACACACATCTGCCACGACCCATCCTTCTTTGGCACCAACAAAACAGGAACAACACACGGGCTAAGAGACTCTCTCACATATCCTTGCTTTAATAATTCGCTAACTTGTTGCTGAAGTTCCTTTGTCTCTTCAGGATTGCTTCGATATGCAGGTCGATTAGGCAATGGTGCACCAGGAATCAAATCGATTTGATGCTCTATGCTTCGAATCGGTGGTAAGCCTCTAGGAAGTTCATCAGGAAAGACATCTTCAAATTCCTGCAATAAAGACACGACAGAACTTGGCAAATTCGGGTCAAGTTCGTTAGTAGTAAACAGTGCCTCTTTGTACAAAAGTACAAGTATCGGTCGGTCCAGAAACAAAGCTCTCCTCACTTCGCTCGATTTTGCATAAAAATTCTTTTCTCTGTTTTCTTTTCTTTTCTCTCTCCTTTTCTCTCTTCTTTTCTCTCGGTTTTTACCACTCTACTTTTATCTTCCTCTCCTTTTACTTGTGTCTTAAAGTTTCCACGTAGGCCCTCAGTTTTATCACGTTTTCTCTCTCTCTCAACCTCACGTTGTAGTTTCAATTGATCTTCATACACCTCAATAGGTGTCATTGGCACCAATGTGTATGTCTTCTGATTCATCACCAATGAATATCGGTTAGTGCACCCATCATGATGTACCTTTCGATCATACTGCTATGGCCTACCAAGCAAAAGATGCCCTGCTTGCATAGGTATAACATCACACATCACCTCATCCTTATATCGCCCTATCTCAAATGGAACTCGGACTTGCTTCGATACTTTTACTTCACCACTATCATTCAACCACTGCAATCTATAGGGTCTTGGATGCTTTGTAGTCTTCAATCCTAACTTCTCTACCATGGTACAACTTGCTACATTTGTACAACTACCTCCATCAACAATCAAGCTACAAATCTTACCATTCACCAAGCATCTTGTATGGAACAAGTTATCGCGTTGCTGGTGATGCTCCTCCTCTTTGACTTGAACACTAAGAGAACGCCTAACCACCATCAATTCACCCTTTACTGGCATCTCAACATCACTACAATCCTCTAATGGTGGCATGTCATCATCCTCTTCCTCCTTCTCACTTTCTGATTCAACATCATTATGTCCAGTCATGACCATCACCCTCCTATTAGGACACTGATTTGCCATATAACCCATGCCCAAACACTTAAAATATTTAATATCACGAGTCTTAGTGTTAGGGTTTTCAGTTTTACTTAAGCCGGATTTGAAACAACTTTGCCATCCTTCTCCTTCTCCTTCAAAGTTTCAGTCTTGATATTGTTTCCCTTCCAATTCGGCTTCTCGTCTCTCTTTCAATTAGACTTCCAATTCGAGCTTGAACCTCCACCACTCTTGTAATTTCGATCCAACTTCAATTGCCGCTCAACTTTGATGTCTTTGTCCACTAATTCCTCCAATTCAACGTAGTGTTGCAGCTCTACTACCCTTGCTATATCTCGGCTCAAACCACACAAAAATCGTGATATTGTGGCCTCACGGTCTTCCACCACATTAGCACGGATCATAGCAATCTCCATCTCTTTATGGTATTCTTCCACACTCCTATTACCTTGTGTAAGATTTTGCAGCTTATGGAACAAGTCTCTGTGGTAATAACTAGGTATAAAGTGCCTCCTCATCACTGCTTTCATCGCATCCCACGTTTCTATTGGTCTTTCACCATTGCGTCTACTGCTAGTCACAAGTTGATCCCACCAAATTATAGCATAATCAGTGAATTCAACAGCTGCAATTTTTACCTTTTTGAGCTCCGAATATCGCTGGCAATCAAATACCATCTCCATCCATTTCTCCCATTCTAGATACGCATCAGGATCATTCTTTCTTTGGAAAGATGGAATCTTCATCTTGATGTTGCCAAGTTCATCGTCTTCTCGATGTCTAAATCCTCGGCGTCTGTTTCTCCTCTCAAACTTGCCATCTCGATCATCTTCTGTATCGCACACATATGCTTCATTAAATTGCTGTTGCCATCTAGGTTGTGTCCTAGGCTCCTCTCGCTAATTTTGTGGCCTCCCTCGTGGTGGCCCTCGGTCATCTTCAAGTCTCGTCTCACATCTTGTAACTCGGTTGCTAAGTGCTTCAATTTGTAAACTCAATTGCTGGATGCCTGCTAGAATCGCATTATCCCTTGGATGAGTGCGATCCTCCCTTTGATTCACACTTCCCTGGCCTGAGCTTGACATTTTTTTTAAACCTGCAAGAAAATGTTAGAGATAAAAAAAATCTCACTAGTCACTCCCTCACGTTTTCCGCTCAAAGTGTTTGTCACTCCTCTCGTGTTTAACTCAATTTCGGCTTTTTCTTTCCTCAATTAAACTCACACACTCTTGCCTTTTACCTCTCGTTTCCTTCTAGAAAGTTCTTTTTTCAGACTTGAATCTAGTCTCACAAGCTCCTCATAACAATCGATAAACCACCAAACAAGATCAAATTCAGCAATATACCGATCAACTCAGTAATTCAGCAAATTCTTGCGAGATTCGGATTCATATTCAATTTCTGCTACTGAAATATTTTTTTTTCTATTCGGTCCAACTATCAATGATAAAAAAAAGAAACGAGTCGTCCTCTTGAATTTTTTTTTCTTTGCTTTTTTTTTGCTTTCTTTTGCTTTTTTTTTGCCTTTTTTTTGCTCTTTTTTTGCCTCTTTTTTCTTTGCTTTTTTTTTTACGAACTCAAGTACAATATATAAAAAAAAACAACTAGGACCGAAAACCCTAAATCAAAATTGAAATCACAGCAAGAACGAATTTAGAATCCTAATTCGATTAATAACGAAAAGCAGTAAAAGTAGGATAAGTAGACCTTGTAGAACCAGCTCTGATACCAGATGATATGAATATGTGCGGAAGATGATCGTTCTACGAAGATCTGTAAGTTACGAATTGCTGACCTTGACCCCCAATCGAACCTGTGATTGGTAATCTCGGTATGAATGCGACCTGTTGACGAATCTGTATCAACCAATCCACGCTATAACGCCACGAACAAGAGAATTCGCGATCTTGCTCGATAAGTTTAATTCGATCGTCACAAGGGAGCCTTGATAAGATCTAGTCCTCAAGAGAACTCAAGAAGAAAACTTTTCTATATAAAATTCTGCCTCCCTTAGAAATCTATAAGTAATCTTATATAGGGTGTTAACCCTAATTCTAATCCTACTAGGATTAAAATTACAAAAATAACCTTAATTATTAAAAATTCGTCCAAAAATAGAAAAAGGCCTAAAAGTTCATCTAAACGACTCCAAATCGCTAAAAAACATCATCAATCACTACTAAGGTAGTGAGTATTGATCAGCGGCCCGTTTCCAAGCATCCATCCAAATTTGAGCCAATTCGGAGTTCGTCAATTCTAAGCTCTTTCGGAATTCGCTGGACCAAAAGTAATCATGTTGTGCCAAGGAGTTTCAGAATCTTCAAATTTCGAATCAAGATTATCTTCATTCCAAATATCTTGAACCATGATGCCGACAGCTTGTTTGAATTCCTTCGCTCTCGCTCGAGTGATCGGGCCTAGCGGATAGAACAACGGGTCCCTAGCGCCTCCTCCTCGATAGGGTTCGATGTCCACATCACCTTTAGATGGTTCTTGTGCTGGCGTTGCACTTAATCTAATTTGAGTCCCTCCACTTAGCTATTGAAGCAACTAATGTTGCTTCTTCAAATGACAACCACTTTTATTGTGACCTACCTCACGACAATATGAGCATTTTATCTCTACACATGACCTGCTCATCTTCTTACTTCTGGGCTCTCCCTCCTACTTTCTTTGTCTCCTTTTAGGCCTTCCCATTTGTTTCTTAAGTGGCAAAGGATAAGGGGCTTCATGATTTGTCGGCTCCCAGAATTTTGTACTTCTAATAGGCTGCATCGTATACTGGTATGCAGCAAGATATGTGCTTTTGTGGGAGCAACCATGCAAGTAATCCTTGGAATTTTGGTACTTCGTTTGGATGGTACAAATGGCATGTGCACAGGGAATTCCAGAAAGTTGCCAAGCTCGACATGAGCACTTTAGTTTGTCCAATTGGATAACATACCTGTATGTCTTTTCCATGACCTCATAGCCATCATCTCCATTCCAGATAGGATGACACAATCTACTACTCGCCAAGTTGTCATCCAATCTTTTAGCAATCCTAGGACCACACTGTCTAGTCCACTTCGCAGCCTCATCTCTCTGTTTTTGCAGCCTTGTCATGACTATCACTCGAATATCTTCAAGCATGCTGATGATTGGTTTACACCTCGTCTCTAAAATTCTACCATCGAAGGCTTTACTGAGATTGTTGTTAATGATATCGCTCTTGAATTCTTCACTGAAGAAGGCCTTGCACCAATGCCTGGGTTCAGTTTGAAAAAGTGCTTCATAATCGTCCTTCGTCAAGTTAAGCAGCTGCTGTTTGTGAATTCTAAAATTAGCCATGTTAGTGCTCTTAACTATCATCCAAAATTGCTTCTGTAGTTTCTCCCCTTTGTAGATCTTTGCCCAGTTTGCATATATGTGCCTCGCACACATCCTATGTTCAACAAATGGCATCAACTTAGCTAGAGCAGGAAGAAGTCCCTACAAGAATTCATACATCAAGACATTAATAAAGGCATGTGCAAGATAAAATATCATAAATATTGTTTGTGCAGTTGCACCAGCATTACCTTTTATTGATCGCTCATGAATGTCCAACCTCCTCCATTAGTAATCTCAAGGTCTGCCATCAAATTTTTCAAGAACCACAACCAAGTGTCCTTACTCTCTGCCTTCACAACAGCCCAAGCAATTGAAAACATCTAATTATTGCCATCCCTCCCAATGGCAGCCAATAATTCTCCCTTGCATACACCCTTCAAGAAACATCCATCTAACTCTATGACTCGTCTACAACCAACAACAAATCCCCGCTTGCATGCATCAAAGCAAATATAAATTCAGTCAAAGTTAGTCCCATGATTAGGCAATGGCCGCTCTACAACCTCAACATAAACTCGACTACCTGGGTTTTGCAGCCTACATTCTCCAGCATATTCCCAAATTTGACCATATTCTTCCTTGTACCTCTCTAGAATTTTTTTTATCACCTTATACTTGGCTCTTTTACACTGATTGAGTGACACATTAATCCCTACCTGCTCCCTCACCAACTGCTTCAGTTGAGCACTCTTCACATCAGGCATCGCTTTGATGGTATCAAAGAAGTCCTTCGACAACCAAACACTCGTTACCCTTTTGTTGTCAAACATGATGGAATAAGTATATTTCTCCTGTAATGACCTAATTTGGAATGACACGTCCCTCTTTGAACGTGCGCCATATATCTTTCACGAACAACTAGGTTGAGAGCACTTTGATCTAACAATTGCAGTAAAGCTGCTCCGGCGCGGTTGAGGACTGGCTCTAACGCGGTTACCCCGATTTGTGCTGCCTCCATCCCCGACGACGAACCGTGTTGCTGCTACCTTCTCGAGCGGGGCCTGCTATTGCTGCACAGAGCGTCGACTCAGCCACTCCGCCTCGCATCAAAAGTCTGATCGCAACAACTTTGCTGTCGATCCTCACAGAAATTGGTGGCTGTTTGCTATGGGATTCTGGATTTCTAGGTTACTGAGTTGTTGAATTTATGGGGATGCTGAGTTACTGTCCGCTGAAGGTGATATCCACGAGCAGCAAAACAGAGAATGCATACTAGGTGTTCGACAAAATTCCTCAAAGAAGGAATGTTGTCCACCTGACTTGCAAAGTGCAACCTTCCTCGGGCGTGCGTCTCCAGGACCACGACCGAACTCCTCCAACTCCACGACCTGTCATTGCTCCTCTGCCATGAGTTTGACGCCAGCTCCGACACGATTGCTAGGGGTGATGTCCAGTCCTTTAGCCGTGGCTGGACTGGTTGGTTGGTTCTGGTCGTGATCCATGGTTCAGGCCCTTGAACGCGTCGACCCAGACGCCTCTCCACGCAGGATTCGACGCACCTCCTCTCTAAAAAATATTACTCCATCAACGATGGTCCAAACTCGTAGCAGCAAATGTAGTGTTCCGAAAACCTCAATATTCAAGAAGTTGAAGAACCAAGAAAGGAGAAAGAGGTTGAGACTTTGAACTCAATTGCTCCGAAATCTTGTTCCAACTGTGCCAATATAGTTCAAAATTGTAATCTTAATGCTGGATGTGGCTGTGGTAATGTCGATTGTAATTTGGCTATTGATATCGGTGGTGTTAAGCCTGCTTCTATGAGTCCAAATTGTGTTGCTGAACCCGAAGTTGAAGCCTCCATTAAGGAAGATGGTATTATGTGCAATAGTAGCATGACTGGATCCATCTTTGTTGAGTCACTTCCTAGCCAAGATCCACCTTCACCGAACCCTGCTGCTGCCCCAAATCCATCTTGGAAAAGTATTACCATGGTTAAGATCTCCCAAACAGCAAAATTGGATTTCATCCCTCCAAACAAACACGGCAATAAGCTTGGTGCTCCCCCACAGGAGATTATTGAAGAAGGGAAGGCACACTTTGAGAACTATCTTGTTGGTCACTTTATCATTGCCAATGTCTCATTTTACCGGGTGAGAGGTATCGTTGAAAAACTCTGGGGCAAAGAAAATTTTTTAGAAGTTTTAGCTACGGAAGACGGTTTTTTCTTTTTCCGATTCTCTAACGTCCAAAAACTAGTCGAGGTTATGGAGGTGGGCATATGGGACATAGCTGGCAAACCATTATTTTTACAGAAATGGAATCCCCAAATCAGACTGGAAAAGGCAAAGATCACTTTCGTGCCAATTTGGGTACGTCTCTATAATGTACCCCATGTCCTTTGGACCAAATCCGGTCTAAGCTATGTGTGCAGCTTTCTTGGTAGACCTTTGTACATGGATAAGGCTACCGAGGAAAAACGACGACTAACATTTGCTCGTGTATGCATTCTCACGGACTTTTTTTTTTTGGTAATCCAGGGAACCCCCGCACGGCCGACAGTCGGGGAGTAAACCCTGGGGACGACACGTGCTAGCCACCACACACGTGCCACCGGTTAAGTCACCCTGCGACGCCCGGGATTCGAACACTCAACCTTTTGCGAGAGGAAGAGTGCACGCTCCAGCAGCGCCACCCAGGCGGGAGGTCATTCTCATGGACTTTGATAGCTCATTCCTGGAAAATTTTGATCTTGATATAGGAAACGAGGAAACCTTTGGGATTACTGTTGAGTATAGCTGGATTCCGCTCAAATGCAAAAAAAGTAACTACTTTGGTCATAAGGATTGTAATGTACTGAACAAGACAATATGGGTTCCTAAATCCCAATCGATGGCAAGGCCATCGGAAAATAATGCTTCTATTTCTCCCATCCCACCTGGAGCGATTACCAAAGTGCTGCCATATAAAAATTCCTCGGCCATACTATCGAAAGCTTCTGCTCCTATCACTGATACTGGTATTTCCATGGTCAATCAGCCGAAGAATCTTGTTTGTGATACTTCACAGTCGGTTTATCCTTTATAAATGTCAAACATGGTGGAAATCAGAAATCAGGCTCCATTAACAAAAGTAGAGATACTTTCAATTCTTTGAATCTATCTCCAAATAGATTTGCTTTATTGGACGAGGACGATCATTCTGTTATTTCTGACTGGCCCGTTGCTCTACTTGGGGATGTGGGGAGTGGAGCGGAACCCCCTGACCAATGAATATCCTCTTATGGAATGTACGGGGCCTTAACAGTAGCCCCAAACAAAAGGAAATTGTAGATTTTGCTTTATCTTAAGACCCTTCTATCCTTACTTTGATTGAGCATAAAATAAAAGAGGGAAATGCGGAATTAGTCATCAATAGTAAGTTTCGAGGCTGGAAATTTATCCATAACTATCAGAACAGCAGTCTGGGTAGAATATGGGTATTATGAAAACCGTCTATTTTAAACTTGACTATGATGGAAGGTTCTGCTCAAGTCATTCACTGCCTTTTTGAAAAACCAGGAGATGACTCATTTATCCTATCTGCAGTTTATGGAGGCAATTCTGAAACTGAAAGGAGATCCCTATGGCATAATGTTAATACATTCTCCACTGGTAATACAGGAAATATGCCTTGGTTACTTATAGGTGATTTCAATGAAATGAGAGATACAATTGAACGGATCGGATCTAATGCTCGATGGACTATTGGAATGGATGAGCTAAACACAATGATTGAGGAGCTAGCGCTGATTGAGCCTAATTCCACAGGCCCATTTTTCACATGGACAAATAAAAGGTCCAATGATGATCTTAGAGCAAGCAAGATTGACAGGGTCTTCATTAATGCAAATTGGCAGAACAGGTACTCTCATTATTCAGTAGAATTTTTACTGCCGGGTGTTTCTGATCACTCTCCATTCCTAGTGCGTCTTAACACTATTGATAGGAGAAGGAAGCCCTCTTTTAAATTCTTCAATTTCTGGACTAAAAGTCCCGATTTTCTACCGATTGTCTACACTGGCTGGCAACTGGATTTTAGATTTATTCTGGTGAACAAGCTCAAAGCATTGAAATAAAAACTCAATCACTTGAATAAATCTCAATTTGGTGACCTATGTCGTAAGGTCAAAGATGCTAGAGCGAACTTACAGCGAATACAACGAGATCTTGCATTAGACCCGTACAACATAAACACTCGGGATGAAGAAAAGGCACAATTGGAGCAACTACTAACCCATAGCAAACATGAAAAAGTCCTCCTAAAGCAAAAATCGGCAAAAGGACACTATAAGTACCATAACTTGTGTACGGCGCTCACTTTGGTGCCATAACTTCTTTTCGGATCACTTTGGTGCTAAGTCGGAGGAAAAACGATCACTTAAGTGTCATAACTTTTTTTTGGATCACTTTAGTGCTAAAATTTTTGAAAAACGATCACTTAAGTGCTAAAATTTTTTAAAGACAATCATTTAAGTGCTAAAATTTTTGAAAAACGATTACTTAAGTGCCAATCTCCGGCGAGACTCCGGCGAGCCACGTCAGCTTCAGAAATTAATAAAAAAATGCCACGTCAGATTTCCGGCGAAAAATTGTGTACGATACCGGAGTTGGCACTTAAGTGATCGTTTTTCAAAAATTTTAGCACTTAAGTTATCGTTTTTCAAAAATTTTAGCACTAAAGTGATCCAAAAAAAAGTTATGGCACTAAAGTGAGCGCCGTACACAAGTTATGGCACTTGTAGTGTACTTTTGCCAGCAAAAATCTAGAAATCTATGGTTGAAGGAGGGGGACAACAACAGCAAGATTTTCTTTGCCTCCATGATGCGTAGAAGTGCTCAAAATAGAATTAACCAGCTCTCACTTGATGATGGCACTATTATAAAAGATGAGGGAGTTCTTAGGGATGCAATTGTATCTTATTATCATCGCGTACTTGGTAGCTCCAGGCACACTCATTTCCCTTACGAACGGTTTGCTTCCCTATTCCCTGAAGATGTCAATACCGCCATCATTTTACCAGACTTTCATCGTACTGAGATCATTAAAGTGCTCAAAAGCCTAAATAATTTCAAATCCCCAGGTCCAGATGGATACAACAGTTTATTCTTTAAAAAAGCCTGGCCCATCATAGGGCGTGATATAGAGGATGCTATCATGGACTTCTTCTCCTCTAGAAGACTGCTGAAAGCTATCAATTCTACTCTGTTATCCCTTGTACCAAAGGTACAAAATCCATCCCGCCTCACAGATTTCAGGCCCATCTCATGCTGCAATGTTCTATATAAGATCATATCGAAACTTCTTGCGAAAAGACTCAGCTATTTCCTCCCTTCGGTTGTTGGCCTCAACCAAACCGCTTTTATTTCGGGTAGACAGATATCGGAGAATATTCTGCTTTGCCAGGACCTTCTTCATAACTACCATAAGGGCGATAAAGGTAAACGCGTGGCAATAAAAATCGACCTTATGAAAGCTTTTGATATGGTAAAATGGTAAGCAGTTCTTGGTGTTCTTAGGGCTATCAATATACCTCAACATTTGTTTGATCTGATAGCTCAATGCACAACTACACCGAGGTTTTCGATAAACCTCAACGGCGAACAAGTTGGATACTTTGCTGGTACCAATGGACTAAGACAAGGTGACCCACTCTCTCCTTATCTGTTTGTCTTGGTTATGGAAATCCTCATCAGGATCATAATTGAGAAAGTTGCAGCATCCTCCTTCAAATATCATTGGCACTGCAAAACGGAAAAAATCACTCACTTGTGCTTCGCAAATGATCTGTTTCTTTTTTCTCATGGGGATGTAGATTCAGTCATTTGCCTTGTTGATGTACTTGATGAATTTGCAGCTCTCTCAGCACTGCACTTCAATCCAGATAAATGCCAAATCTTTTTCTCTGGATTGTCTGAGGAAGAAAAGGGAATCATATTGGATCACACACCTTTCCCCACAGGTAACCTCCCTATTAGATACCTTGGTGTTCTGCTTATTATAAAAAGACTCACACACGCAGATTGTAAGAGTATAACCGATAAAATCTTCAAAAAAATTGAAGGCTGGGGCATGCAACATATTAGCTACGCTAGTCGTCTCCAGTTGACGAAATCGGTACTTATTTCCATCTGTACCTTTTTGATGCAAATGTTTTTACTTCCAAAGCAAACTATATATGAAATTGAAAAGAAGATTAGACATTTTTTGTGGGTTGGAAATATAGAAGGCCACAGATCACACAAAGTTGCTTGGGAAGTTGTTTGTTCGCCAAAAAAGGAAGGAGGTCTAGGGTTGCCTCATCTAAAATTATGGAACAAAGTTTTGCTTGGCCGTATGCTTTGGAACCTCATAAATTGTCTGTCATCTTCCTTGTGGAGTAAATGGGTCCATAGTACCAAGTGTAGAGGCAATTCGATTATGCAGCTTGAAATCAAGGGTTCTATGGCATGGAGTTGGCGTTGTATTCTTCAACTAAGACCGGCTTTAGCTTCAATCATATCTAGACCAAGATATTGTTGCCAAGAGGTATACGATGAAACCAGAAATGTGAGACCGGCCGTGGAATGGTCCCAATTGATCTGGAAAGGAGGTATTAGCAAACATAACTTCATCGGCTGGCTAGTTTGTAGAGATAGATTACAAACAGCAGAAATCATATCACGTTGGAAGCCTGAAGTTGATATCCATTGCAATTTTTGTATGTTTGGTTTGGAAAGCGAAGACCATCTATTCTTCCAATGCACCTCGACCGGAAGTATTTGGCGCACTATTCTTGCACAATACGGAATTCAACGCCCTGTAGAAGGATGGAATGATGAACTTAAATGGATGATCAAGGCTATAAAAGGTAAGGACTTGGCAGCGAGACTTCTGAAGGTATCTTTCCTAGCGATCATATACTGCATTTGTATGGAGCGTAATCGTAGACGCTTCCAACAAAAGTCAAATGACGCCCTTATCATTTTGGCTAAAGTTCGCAAACTTGTTAGAGGGCAAGCTTCGCATTACAAATCTTTTAGATCGTCCCGAACAAATGAAACTTTGGCTACTATATGGAGACTCCCCCACTCCATTTTTTTGCAATCTTAGTTCTATTTGTAATGCTGGGGAATGCCCCTAAACTTCTGTACGTCATCTTATAAATACTACTTACATTTACACCAAAAAAAAAAACACTTTGCTCTAACATAGTCCTGTGTATTTCGAGTGAACTGAAGAGTCCTCTGTTCAACTATTGAATACTTTTTTTTTTTTTTTTTTTTGGTAAGGGTAAAAGAGTATATAACTTTCCAAAAACCAAATACAAACTAAGCACGAACCTAAGCCTGACCCAGGTAGGACAACAATGTCCATATAGGGTCAAGGAAGGCCCTGCAAGGCTATACAGACACCGAAAAGACTAAAGAGAGCCCGGGACTAAACAATAGACCGGGAAACAAGGAGGATCAGCCCTCATCAAAAATAGAAGGCGGGAGGCCCCACTGTCTTTGGATATGGCGGTTCCTGGGAGTGTCTTGAATTCTTCCCATAGATAGAGCTTTGTCCTTGACAACCTTGAGAAGGTGCTTGCGCATACCTGGGAGGTAGATGCTCTTGTTCCTGAAAATGGCGTTGTTCCTCTCTGACCAGATAATGTGGACCAACGCCCCAAAGGAAAACCGAGAGAGGCAGTGTGCAAAAGAAGTGCCGCCGCAAACTGTCATAGCCCAAGAGATGTGCTCATGCCACGGACGGTTCCGCCAAGGGAGGTTGCACCTGGTAGCCCAAAAATAGGCTAGCCTTCTAGTGGAGGAGCAGCTGAAGAAGAGATGGTTGGTCGAGTCCGGTCTTGTATTGCAGAAAGCGCATAAGGCAGTCTCGATCCTGTGATTTTGAAGCGCATAAGGCTGTGATTATCAACTATTGAATACTTGATAATCCCTTCTTTGAATTATTTGGCATCAGAAAATTTCAGACCTACAGTCAACACAGAAGAAAAAGAGCCAAGATCGTATAACGGATACTTACGTTTTCTTCTGCGCACAATGGGATCATCATCTTCATGTTGATTTTCAGAATTATCATTCTGTTTATCAGAGCCACTTTCTTCATAATCAGTGTCATTATCTTCAGTTGGAGCTCCATTAATGCTATGTCCTGGTTCAGCTTCATGCAATCTTCCAAGTGCAGCTATTGATTTTTTTCCAAATTCCCTTTGCTTTTGCCTCAACTGTGCAAGTTCCTCATCGTCATCTTCACTTGGTAAATTTACACTTGTCACAACCTCATCATCTGATTCACTAGATGCAGCAACTTCCCACGACAATCCAATGAACTCAAATCCAATGAACTCTTCACTCGATGCATGGCTTACCTCCCTCTCATCCCTCTCATGTCCAACTTCATTTATAATAGAACTAGCACCAACCTGAGTACTAGGTACAGCAACACCATCACCTACGTCTCCTCCCTCAGTCCCTTCATCAGATTCACCATTACTATAGGACTCAATGTATACAATAGCTTCTTTTCCATGAAAATAATGGTAGATGATATCCTTAACACCATTATCATCATCAAAGTTTCTAATACTATCCTTCAAGGTGCTTCCAAGAACATAATAATGCAAACTTCCTATTTTACATATTAATTGTTGAACTATATCCCTCATGAGATTAATATATGCTGGCTTGCTTCTATCGAAATAAACAGTACCTTCAAGTCCCCCAAAGTATTCCCACTCGTCAGTGCCAATGACAAATTCTCCTCCATAGCTAATAATGATGCCGATAATTGTGTCTTTATCCACCATATCGACCCTGCATTGAAGGAAAAAAGCCAAAAAATTCAATATTTTAGCTTTCAAGACCACACCACATAGGAAAAAGAGCACAGCTTCACATGAAAGTCCCCCACATGGTCGACAAGATTGAAAAAGCCACCATCAGACCATATGGGTGACAATGACAGAGGTCCCCACATGGACCACAGTCTATCGCATATACTCAGCCCAGCACCAACATAATCGAATCCACTTCAAGCCCTAATATCCGAACAACTAGCCATAATTTATGAAGTTCAAGCTTTAATTTCAGAAGTTCAAGATATA
Source organism: Syzygium jambos (assembly GCA_031216235.1). NCBI lineage: Eukaryota > Viridiplantae > Streptophyta > Magnoliopsida > Myrtales > Myrtaceae > Syzygium > Syzygium jambos. The sequence goes on from CM062228.1 coordinate 8,180,697, forward strand.
ATTTCAAGTTCGAGCCCCAATTTCCCAAGTTCGAGCCCTAATTTCCTACTTCAAACCCTAATTCCCGAAGGCAGCCCTAATCTACCAATTAATTGAGTGAAACATGGGACAATGAAGCACAATGTGTCGATCAATTCAGCAAAATAGAAATTAACAGCCTTATTTGAATACCGACCTTCATAATTTGCCACGAAGACAGGACTGACGTCGACGGGACGAGTGATGCTCAGTCCACGGGATGAGGGAGTGATGCCGACCAACCGCAAAGGGAAGGCAAGAGACGGTGATGGCGACGGTGACGGCGACGACGACGACTACAAAATGAGGGCGCCACGAGCGACGGGTGATGGCGACCAGACGAGGGAGACAGAGCAGATGTGACGAGCGACGTGATGCTAAGACCTTTGAACTGAGCGACGTGGTTTGCTGTCCTAAATGGAACGACGTCGTCCTTCTTGTCCAAGTGGACTAAGGGACGTCGTTTTGCTCGTCCACGTGGACATCAAATGTTGACCACAATATCCACGTCACTCTTTTTTTAAATAAAAATGCCAGGTCAGCTTTTTAGCCGAAATTTTGACCGGAGTCACTAAAGTGATCTATTTTCCTCCAACTTGACACCAAAGTAATCCGAAAAAAAGTTATGGCACCAAAGTGATCGCCATACACAAGTTATGATACTTATAGTGTACTTTTGCCGTTTTGATTTTATCAAACTTTGCACAAGCAATATAATTATGTGAACGGCGAAAGTTGCAACGTATAAAGATTTTCATGTCAACCAAAAATAAAGTGAAACGGAACAAACTAAAGATATGTCGCCTCAAAGATTTATCATAGATAAATTAAAATATAAATTATTTTAATCATTTAGTGTACTGATTTATTGAAATGGACAAAGAAATCCACTTAATTTAAAAAAATACAAAAAATTAATAATTATAGTTATTTGAAGCATATCTTGTTATATTTCCCATTACTTCAGGATCATATATAATTAAACTATTTTTTTTTTTACATTAGCTAGCTATTCTTTATAGTTCTTGTAGTTACTCTTACCTCGATATCTATCTATCTGAAACTTACAACTAATCTCAAATAATAGTTTCAAAAGGATAGTTTCAAGTTAAAGCTTAATTATTGAAAACGTTGAGCTGAAAATATACTTAAAGGACATTGAACTATTGAATATTCACATACTCTAAACCAAAAATGAAATGAAATTTCCAAATATGTAAATAATTTACAAACTCTGCTTTTTCTAATTTTTATTTCATACGTCCATTTTAAGTGAATATTAAGTTTAGATATTCATGCTGCCTTTTGTTCATTTAATTTATTTATCAAAACTTTCCTCTTTTTGGTATTTATGCACTTGACGGAAACTAAGGCTATGTCAAGAATCGAAATTTAACTGAATTTTTTTAAAATTTGGGGTGTTTTCTCTCCTTTCTCATTCTCCCTTGATCTCTCATACATAGCACAAATATACGGTCGACATAGACAAATATAACATATAAATACAAATGTGTTAAAAAAAACATATACCCACATATTGGACGACCAATTTATTATTAGGCCCCATCATTTCACTATATCATTCTCCAAAAACAAGTAGGACGTCCTAGTAGCAAATTGCTGTTGCGCATTATTCTCACTTATAAAAATGCCAAAAAAAAATTAAGATGATTGGTTTAAGGGTGAAGCGGTCACCTGTTTTTCATGAGATTAGGAATTTATATTATGCTGTGAGTAAACCTCTAAATAAATTGCGTTGCCTCACCCATCTGCGTCATTGCTAACATGAAGAAATTTTCGAACTGTTAACATCTCGATAGGGCTGCAACCATATGAATTCATCAATCTCGGACCTCCAAGTCGTAGTAAAATGCGAAGTAATTATGATTTCATTCGAATATTTTTGTAGCAAGTGTGAAACTCTTGCAGGATGCCCGCTAATTGGAGCAATTGTCGTTCTCCTCCCAAGCAAGTCTTTGTCAAGTCCTTGTCAAGTCCCACTTCTTTATCTTTACTATTGCTGTTGCTTCTTTTTAACGCCCTCCGGCCTTTATAAGATGTCATATATATTCTATCTGTTCTTTTTATACAAGTAAAAAGAAAGCGTCCGTGGATAAAAAAAGGAAAAAAGAAGTACCTGTTTTTCCTTCTTTCAAATTTCGTTTTTTTTCTGTTTTTAAACAGCGTGTTCTCTGCACGGCATAGCTTGTAACAGTAATGAAGGCTTGAGTACGGCGAAACCTTTATATTAGTGCAAAGGTTACTACGGTTTAAATTTTACTAGCACCGATAATAAGTCATAGAAATTATGACAAATAGATGAGAAGAATGCCTTCCTACATGAAGAGTTAAATCAAGACATATATATGGAGTAATCGAACAATATTAAGAGTAAGGGTCATCCAAGTTATGTCTGAAAATTATATAAAGAGTTTTATGGTTTAAAACAAGCGCCAAGAGCATGGTACAAGAAGATCGCAGTATTTCTGGTGCTAAGTGGCTACTCGGTGGCACTAGCATACTCAAGCCAATTTGTGAAGGAAGAAGGCAAAAGGCTTGCAACTATACTAATCTTTGTTGATGACCAATCATTACCGTAGATAATGAAAATGAGATATATTGAATCAGAGGAAACCTCTATGTATGGTTTAAGAGAATAGGCTTATATAACTAAAACACTTCCTAAGACTCGAGGTTGAACAAATCAATGAAGGTTCATTCATATGTCAACAAAATATGCACGAGTTCTCCTAGAGAAAATTGGTATGAGTCCCAAGAAATGTTTTAGTTCTCCAAGCTCCTTAAGTCGTTATGAGAGGTAGGAGTGATCAGTTCCTGATCCAGAATTAGAAACGGGATCAGGAGGACCGGTTCCCAAAATTGGGAACCAGGAACCAGACCGAACCGCCTTTTTTCCCACTACTTGATAACATCTTTTCGTATTCCCCGCTACTCTTTTTTAAAAAAGATCTTAGTAAAAGAACCCTAACTATGTGCTCATATATCTCCTACTGTAAACAAAAATTAAGAAGCAGATTTATAAATTGCAGATCGAAAACAATAAATTAAACCGACCAATCATCAAGAGATAAAGATTATTTTGCAACCATAAATGTTAAACATTAGTGATGATACTCAAATTAAAAGGACTAACCAAAAAACGTACTTCACTTAAGGTTTTCATTCAAATTTTACTAATTTTTTTGAAGAGATAAAAAAAATATAAAGGTAGTCAGTCTGGTTCCCTTTGCAATCGGCAACCGGACTATCCGGATACTGATTTTGCTTTTAGGAATCGAAAACCAGATCAAACCGGCCGGTCCAATTCGATTCAGGTGGTTCCCGGTTTGAGCGGCCTGTTTTGCACACCCCTACTGAGAGTTCAAATCATATGGAATCACAAACAAAGAGCAAGCTCATGAAAACCCGTAGAACCAATATAGGAACACGACAGACAAAGAGCCAACTCAAGTTTTTTGTATGTTGCCAAGCAAAAGAAAACTTTCTCATTTTTAAGTATAATTTTAAATACCAATTAAAGGCTCCATTTGTTTTGCATAAAATATTTTTCGAGAAAACATTTTCCTCATTTTCAGCGTTTGGTTCTCTTAAGAAAATGAGTTAACGGAAAATATTTTCCTAGTTAATGAAAAACCTACGCTTAAATTCATGAAAATAATTTCCTCTTTGAAAAATTAGAAAACATTTTCCAAAATATGACTAAGTATTGGCGCTTGAACCCGAAACTCTATACTTGGACATGGGAACCCCAATGCTAATTCTCAAGTCCCCAACATTCAGGTCCAGGTCTCCAGCGCCTAGGCCCGGGTCCATCAAGACCAAGCCCAAGCCCCCGTTGCCCATGTTTGGGTCCATCGAGGTCAAGCCAAAAGCCCTAGTGCCCTTGCCCAATGCCTCAACAATTGAGCCGGGGTCCATAATGGCGCTGCTCGGGTCCCTAACGCTCAAGCTCTAGTCCCCGGCACTTGGGCTCAAGTCCACAAAGACCATGCGCGAGTCTTCGGCTCTCGGGCTCGAGTAATTAGTTGATGAAATGTTTGTTCTTATAAAAATATTTTTAAAAAAATCAAATTTTTAATTTTCTTTTATTTTTTTTCCTCTTTCTTTGACCGGCTGCAGGCCACGACGACAGCCAGCGAACAGCCACAGGCGACAAGCTCGCTCAAGGCCAGCGAGCTTATGCTCATCGGCCTTGGGCGAGCTCGTCCCTTGCTTGTGGCTAGTCGCCGTGGCTAGCGACCGACCGAAGAATAAGGAAAAAGGAAAAAAAAATTAAAAATAAACAAATAATTCGAATATTTTGGTAATTTTTCTCAAGGAAAATCAAATCGGATTTTTCATACTAAATAACGGAAAATATTTTCTAGTTCATTTGCAGATTTTAGCTAAATACCAGAAAATACTGTCATTTTTCTAAAAAATAATTTCCTAAAAGTCATTTTTCAGAGATGTTACATTTTTCGCAAAAGGAGCCTTAATTCTAGCGTTAATTTTTCGAAGTTGTGCTGTGTGCGTGACAACCAGAGTTGTTGCCTCTTTTCAACACCCTCACTTTCTCGCCCCTGCCCCATTTCTAAACAGTGGTAGTTGCTGTCCTATTTTGAGCTGCTGTCTCGGAATCTTCGAATGAACACTCACAGGATCGAAGTTCAGCCCAAAACTAAACTCGCTTCATCTTTGGTTTGTACCTTCACGGTGGGCCAGCAGTTTTATGCTCATTCTTTCACTTATGTTTTGGGTCAGGGTTGTTTTCTGCATCATCTGTCCAAACGTAACAACGATGTCGAATTGCACTTTTTTTCAACCTTTGTAATTTGACTTTTTCTTAAGCTTGCCTTCTCGTAGTTTGACATTTTAGCGCCAAATAGCTGAACATTCCTAGCCAATACGTGGAACATATGGTTTTTTACCATAATAGTCTGTAACTTAAAATACTCTCTTTTTCGATTTCCAAATATTGGGGGATACATATATATATGGGGTTAATATCATGAAAAACTCCAAACTGATACACATAATGACAAATTTATCTCAAACTAATTTTTTGACCATGAAAAATCACAAACTGGTACATTGTGACAAATTTACCATTTTATTAAAATGAATGAATACCACGAAAAATCACAAATTGGTACACCTGCGATAGAGGGTACAATCCTAAATTGATATACCCGTCAATTATCACGTGTTATCCAACTTATAAATTTAACGGAAACTAATAAAGAGTAAAATTATCATATGTATATCAGTTTGGAGTTTTTGGTGGTCAAAAATTAATTTGAGATAAATTTGTCATAAGTGTACCAATTTAGGATTTTTTCTAGCTCCAGATGGGCCATTTCTTCTGTTCAACGCCGGTGAAAATGATCATTTTCCATCGAGTGTCGAGACTCAAAGGTCTAGAAAAGGCATGGGTAAGCAAATACTTTTTTACAGAGAAAATATAATGAAAGTCTTAATGAGTTTCGTCCAAAATAAAGGGGTTGACTTAGATGCGAGATAGATTAATGAGAAAGGTCTTCACTGTTACTCCCGTGCTGCATCGGCTTCTTCTCACCAGAAGTTCTAAGTTTGAGCTACCCTAGTTCCAGGAGCTTTTCAGTTACCGTAAGAAGCCGAGTTGCATCCAAATTTCAAAGTCGAAACGAGACTCTGTATTAAGACTTCGGCACTCTGTATTAAGACTTCGGCATCGAGCAAGGATTCAAATTGCCATATGCTTACAATATGTGGAACCTAGGATTGTCTTTAAATTCGAAAGAGGTCACGCACCAGAAAAGTACGTGCATACACTCAATATTGACAGAGATTATGAATACTAAGATCAATTTACAAAATCAATCTACTAAATGACGTGACATACTATAATTGGATATTCGAATAAAATGCCTTTCGAGCATATAAGAGTCCATCTCATTTCTCTATAAATCAATTTTAAAAATCCGTCTTAGTATTATTCACATTATTAATTAAATCACTCTCATTTCTGTTTTTCTCCCGTTTAAGTCAAAATTTGTGATTTTCCAAAACAAAAGAGTTATCGGATTGGGAAGAAAGAAACCCACCATGGCCAAGCTAGACCCCAAACAAGACTGAAGGCCCAAATGGTACAGAAAAAGAGAAGGTAATCCTAACCAGGCGGAATTCAAAAGGGCAGGGACACAAATCCTAGACACTTGGAAGTAAAGAATAATGCTTGTCAAAGAAGCAAAGCAACGCATATTATATGCCCCCGCTGTTTTGCAAATGATGAAAGTTAATGAATTCCTTTGGCCACAAACAAGATCTTTCTTGGTAACTCTAATTAGCTGACTCCATTACATGAAACAGTGTGTCATCATAAGCCGTTTGAAGCTGAGCTCGAAAACACTATAAGAGCTGACCAAACAAAAATCGGAATAAGAAAACTTTCTACAGCAAATAATCCATTGTAGGATCAGCATATACTCTTTAGCCATGGGGAGGACAAGAATAAAGATGATGCCTTACTTCTGCTGCATCTTTAGCAATGGAACTGAACCGAACCAAGGTCCAATGGTCAGGTCAAAACCAGCCTGGCAAACCAAAGGACTAGAGACTAAATAGTAGTGCTGATGTCAAGGAGGGGGCCTGACTTGCGAAAACCTCTCTTCCAAGACCCAGTAATAACTTAAATTAACCGTGTAAAATTGAGACAACAGGAATACACAAATCAATTTACAGAGAAAAATCACACGGAAACAAAACCATGCTTCAATGGAGTGTGTCCTCCGACCAGTAGTCAGTCGAAGCTGGAGGATCGACTCCACGTGCTCTGCAAGTAATCCTCCGATGACATGCTTTGCTCCGTGCTGCTAACAGAGAGTGAATCATCCTCCAAATCTTGGAATGCAAGATTTAAATGCGATTGGATGCTAACGGGAGAATCTTCCCCGTCCATTTCGTCAAGTTCTTCTGAGGAATTAATTTGTTGCCTTGCCCACTCAAGCACTTCCTCGTCACCTTGTAGGAGCTTTAGGATCTGCCAAGCATTTAAACCCAAATTTAGGAAAATTGTCAGCAATACATTGAAGAAAAGGAGGTGCCACAGTAGAACAATAACCATGCTTACAAGGCTTATTTGAGGTCGAAATCTGGATAAACGTCTGATACAAAGGGTTGCCGCCAAAACCATTCTGCCAATCTGTTCAGGGTCATAATCACGGCCCAAGCTTGGATCAAGCAATTGTGATACCTTCCCGGCCTTCAAAATAGGCTTTGCCTGCATGTCATTGACAACCCGCTGTTCATATAACTGCTACCAGTAAGCATTTTCATAATAACCACCGCAAATATAGGATATCATTTCCACCGCCAGTGCTCAGTAAAGGATATGTTGCGCATGTTTTTATTAACTACATGCCACTCCACAAATGTCCACATGTCATCAAATAAGGGCCTCATGTACATATACGTGGATATAAAAGTGCTCCAATCCCTCAATGCTTTCAAGTAACAATAACTCAAGGCTTCAACTAGATTTTCCCATACATAATCATAACGACTTTAATGTAAAACAGCTTGCATATATAGGCGTCTTGTCCAACATTTGGACCATAACAACTTACCCACATAACCAGGCTTTCCTGACCTTTTGGACATTCACCATCAATTGGCCGTCTACCAGAGATCAACTCAAGGATTACGACACCAAATGCATAAACATCTATGCGGTCGCTCACTTTGCCATGCATGAAGTACTCTGGAGCCAAGTAACTGCCATAGAAGCGTGTATGTTAGCAACATGTGGAAGTGTGACTCAAGTTGCAGATATTGTCAGTACCAGAAACTGACAAAGGAACTGCTGAAGTTGGACAGACGACAGAATACACACCCAAAAGTTCCTGCAACATTGTCGCTGATTATTTGGGTCGAAAAATCTGGAACCCTAATGGCCATTCCAAAATCTGACAACTGAAAGGCCACAGCAGACATTAGTGAGGACAATAATCTGGAATAGAACAGAATGAAGAAGTATTGTTCCAGCACCTGAGGCTCAAAATCATCAGAAAGAAGAATATTTGATGATTTCACATCTTTGTGAATTACTGGTTGATCACAGCCATTATGCATATAGTCCAGAGCCTCAGCCACACCAACAGCCACCTTGTACCTCTCTCGCCAACCAAATGCATGCAGATCCTTCTTATTGCCTTAAAACAAGACACAGCCAGCGGTCAAGAAAAGTAGCTGACGCAAAATTTTGCAACTGGTGGACCAAACAGAAGCATTAGATACATACCATGGAGGTTCTCCTCTAAGCTTCCTCTATGTACAAAATCATAGACCAAAATTAAGTTGTTGCTCTCAAAGCAGAATCCAAATAAGGATACTATGTTCTTGTGATGCAAATCAGTAATAATATCAATCTCTGAGATGAAATCTTTCACGACACCATCAAATGGCTTCAGCAATTTCACTGCCAGCTCCTTGCCATCAGGAAGACATCCTCTATAGACTTTACTACAACCGCCTTTGCCGACCATATTCTCTGAAATCAAGATAGTAGGTCAACCCACAGCTCACAATTTGAACACATTAAATCTTAAGCGGTATTTTAGTATTTGCGGGAAGAAGTACCTGGAATGAAGCTACAGGTTGCCACCAGAAGCTCCTCATAGTTAAACAATCTACAAGTAGATGAATATTTCTCATGAAGGCCCTTGAGTTCTTCAGGAAACTCTTTAGAGCTACTGCAAGGAGAAGGAGGACTGGCAGCTGCCTCCCCAACTGGTACAATTGCCCCATTCTTTCCATCCAAATTGCAAGTATGATTTTCAGCAGAACAGCTCTGCTTTTGATCTGGATGGACTACAGCAGAAGAATGTGTGGTTGATCGTCTCAATACCCGTGGAGCAGACATCTTTCTGCCACCAGATTCCTCTATGGGCTGCCCTCTTAAGAATATGCGCTGAAGGAACATCCAACCAGTTTTGAGGCCTTGTGCAGAATTAGAGCTTGAGACATCCTCATTTGGTTGAAACGGCACTAAAGCCATCGAATTGTCAACGCCCGTGTCACTATCTCCAAGAGCTTCTACAGCCGAATTTGCAGTGTTTTGTTCAGAGGTTTTCTTCCCACAACCAATATTACACTTCTGCGAACAACAGTGACTTCTTTGATTGCATTTATCTGATATTTTCCGGCTCAGCGACCAATGGAGCACATGAGCATAACTCTTGCGCCAGTTATTATCTGTTTCAAGACATGTAGAAGTTACCGAATGTATCAGCATCCCAGTCAAACACTTGATCAAAAGAGTAAATAACAGGGGAAAGGGAAAATTCACACCTCGTCTGTGCTGTACATCTGTTACGGCATCTCTCTCGAAAATGACTTTGCCATTGTCAATAGCGAAAACCCAGAAACTCTTGGACAAATTTCTCGCGCAGTACTTAGCAACGGACGCCGGTGACCGGATTGTATGATTACTCTTGGAGATTCCAACAATTACCTTAGCCGAAGAGTGCGAATTTGCTTCCTGTACCAAGACTTTCCTCACCGACGGTCCTCTACATACCTTAAGCTTCAAATCCACCTACAAAAAAAAGTGAAACAAACGTAAACCAAAGCAGCAAAAGCACTCCCCACGGCCCAAAAGGACGCGAATATCTTAGCATTGCGCAAAGTAAAACAGAGAGACCCAAATTCGGCGCCTAAGAGCTCCGACCCCAAATCCAAGCTCTCACATTTCTAACCCCCAAACGGAACAAGAAGATAAATTGAGCGAGATTATGCTCGAATTCAACGGAAACGAGAGACCGTACCTGCTTCAAGTGGCAGAAGCCTTCGTACACAGCTATCACGGAATCGAAAGCTTTCACCAGCGAGAGGAACGACGCCGTACCTTCTACAAAGACCGAAAACCCAACACACCGCCGTGAAGAATCAAGCAGAAGACAAAGCAACTCGCCGCTAGAGAGAGAGAGAGAGAGAGAGAGGGAGGGAGGTGGCCGTACCAATGGAGGCGGCCTCCTCGATGACGTGAAGGGCAATGACGCGATCGCCGGGCCGCGCCACCTTGACCAGCGCCCACGTCAGCAACTCCCGGCTCTCCCCGTCCATCTTCACCCCGACCACCACCACCGCCGGCGACTCCTCCCCCCCGGCGCCGGCGGAGCCCCCACCCCCCTCCTCCTCGGCCAGCTGCATCGCCTCCTCGCGCCACCCGCGGCCGCCGTCTCCCGGTCGCGCTTGTCCCCTCCCTCCCTCTCTCTCTCTCTCTCTCTCTCTCTCCTGCTCTGACACTTGCAGTCGCTGCGGGAAAAGTGAGGGCGAATGACCCCTCACGTTTTCAAGACGGGAGCTGTTAACTGCTCCCCCTCCGCCACCCCAGGGGGCTAGGATCCAGTGCGGCCTCGCGTGCGGTTCCCGCGGTGCGCCCGCGGGGGTGGGGGGATCTCGTGCGGACGGCGTGCCGTCGAAGGCAGAGACCCCCGCGGATCTTATCCCTATCCGTCAAGTGTGGTCGGTTCGGTCGGGACGTGGACCGCTCGTTTTCGTTGGGGGGGCGCTAGGGTGGGGTCCAGCCGTAGGAGGAGTAGGCTTTAGCAATGATCGAGATTAGGGACTTCGACAACTTTAATGTTGTTTTGTATTTATTGCCGGTCGAATTTAGGAGAAAGAGAAAAAGTTAAAATCGCGAAAGATTACAAATCGGTATATTCGTGTTAAATTTAGCTCGAATTAATTTTTTGACTACGAAAAATCTCAAATTGGTACACCTATGACGTTTTACCTTCCGTTAATTTTCGTTAAATTTTATCTTCAAATTGCTAAGTTGGAATACACATAGCAATTAACAGATATACTGATTTAGGGTTTTACCCTCTGTTATCAGTTTGAGATTTTTTGTGATATTAATTTAATTTAACAGAAATTAATGAATAGTAAATTTGGAGTTTTTTGTAGTCGAAAAATTGATTTAGGGTAAATTTATCACAGATGTACCAGTTTAGATTTTTTCTGATATTATACCAAAAAGAAAAGAATTTAGGGGGGTGCATTATGACAAACAAAAATTTAGGGGGTTCATATTCTGATTTTTCTTCCTTACAATGATGCTAAATTTGTATATATGTCCAAAGAGAGAGGACATAATCTTTTACTACTAAGGAAGGGAGAGACATGCCCAAATTTCGATTTAGCAATTGATCGTGTTGTTGTGATTTCGTTTCGCTTTCAATGAGATTGCCTATTCTTACGGGCATTCGTGGCATTTATTTGTGATACAAAAATTACTTAAATCTGCTGCTTGATGTGGTAATAAAATATATTTAGTTGATCAAACCTGCAAGATCAATTTGTGGGGTCTACGATCAAAATTATGGTAAACCAAAAATAAAATCAGGAGAAAAGAGATCGTGCAAAGATTTCCATCCTCGTGTCGAACCACTGCGGCGAGTAATCGATCGACTGTAAATTAATGTTGTAATTAATGCGAGAGCTCCCTTTTCGATGATGATCAGTGAAAAAGAAAAATGACAGCTTTCATCAATTTAATTAATGTATAAACCTAGGATTATTAACCAAAAGTTTAATGATCAACAAGGAGGGATCTTTGACAGCTCTGTGCTCTCTTTGCTTTCCCAACAAGAAGCTCAGCACCCTCACCTACCAAGTTTTGAGAACCAATAAATTGAAGACAATTTATTTAATTAATCACCACTTGGTGTGGTCTTTATTTAATTGATTAAAGTAAGAAATTGACCCAAAAGTGACCCTAGAGCAACGAGTGGTCCAATTGAGATGATGTTGTGAATCAATTGGCCAGCATCTTGGGGGCACACATGGTCGAAGTGATTTTTCTCAGCTAAACCCCATTTTGCTCTTTGTGATTCCTTGCCTCGGCTACACCAATATTCTCTCTTTTGCACGTATATGCTTAAAGCGCTTTTCAAGTTACCTAATCCCCACCTTTTGCAATGGCAAAAGAGAGGGAAGATGCTTTGGCATTGGCACGATGATTGCACTTTGTGTTTAGTACTACCTAAATTGGGCATCATCATGACAAATTGTGGCTTTCATGTAAAGGCTTCCCCTTATTCTCTTTGCCTTCGGTGTTCTCCTCCTATTCTATCCATTTTAGATTAACAATTGCTACTTTGCAACACTGGTGAATCGTAATGATCGACTTACCATAATTGACGGAAATAGCTTTCTATGTAGGAGGGCAATTGACCGCGATTCTCTTTGTCCCGAAATTTTCTGTCCATCTATCTTTCTAATCAAGCCCAAAGGACCTCATAGAAATCGAACATAAATAGTTATCCGTAGGCAGGTCTTTTCTTTAGCTCGCTCTCCCTACTCTTCATGTCTTGATTTCTCCTCTTGGCCACGTGCACTTCCCTTCTTATCGTGCAGACAAACACGTTGAGATTAAGATCATTTTGACTTTGAGGGTTGATCAATAAACCTTAGTATCATCACTTTAGGATGATCTATTGAGTCAAATGTTTGAAAAGACAAGGTCTCAAAGTTATCCATCAACTACAAAATGCATCTATGGTCAATCTATAGCATACCATGTAAGCTTATCATGACAGAAATGTCCAAAAAAGTAGGAAGCATTTTCGACCAAACTCAAGAATTTTTTCATAAGAATTTTTTTTCCTCAGCATTGTTTATTTATATAGAATAGCATAGTATTGGCGTAGCCTATAATACCCAATGGGTCATGGAAAATGTTCAAACCCACCTCAATCGGCCAATCCCCCTACAACAACCTATTTATAGGAGTTTTTGCTCAATCCTTTTGTTTCATGTCTTTCACTATCAAATTCAAGTCGAAACAACCGATTTCTACTGTCTCACTAATAAAGAAAAGAGGTCATAACAACCAATATAATTTAGAAAATAGTAGGTGAACTACAAGCACACGACATCCGCCAAGGATTATCTAAAAGTCAACTAAGCATAGAGGCTTAGAGTAATCAAATATTCAATGTGTGTTCCCGGCCTCCACATTAACGTTACTTTTGAATAGGAATTACGAGGTACATGATCTCAACAAGCTTCACCAGACTGAAATTAGCTATCGATCCCTCCAAATTGGGGCTACCCACGCCACGACGAGGCGATTTACAGGTCAAATATGAAACCAGCTCCACGCCTCGTCGGGCCGGCCCCTCGTTAACGTTTTCCGGCGTTGGCTAGTGAAAGAAGTACGTACTGACTTTGAGATGGTACCGTCCTGACATTGACCGTCGAAAGGTGGCAGAGGCGTGGAATTTGGCCTGCGGAAAGCGAAAGAACTAGTAATGTATTTTTGCTCGTAATTCTTTCCTTTCTTTTTTCGAAATGATGGAGATAACAAATGGTGCTTCGATTGCGATGGGACGTGTCAAAAAATTTGGGCGGTTTGTCCTTTTCACGAGTTGTCAATTTGCCGTGACCATACGCACGTGCATATGTGGGTGTGCTGCATGCTTGCTGATGAGGTCTCTTTTAGCAAGAGGTTGAATTGATTAGTGTGAGAAATTATGAACATTATTGCCCATCATGGGTCATCAGGATCATGTTAATAAAGATAGATTAACACTTCAATTGGGCAAGATCTATCTATCGAGGAAGATTAACCCAGAAGTTCCACTCAATTACGCAAAGACTAAGAGAAGGAGATGTGTATGAGATCAATCTTGTCATCATATTGATAGAGATGTTCATGTTCGATAACAATTTGCATAAAAGAACTTATTATACCATGGTTTGCTCTAGCTATTAGCATGAGGGTTCGTAATGTAGTTGTGTGTATAAAGGATGAGCAAGTTTTGTGTGTACACATCACGTGACTGTATAGCAAAGTATGAGCTAATTCAATATAGTAATTATAGCAATCGAATATGCTGAGACTGCATTTCATTGTTTGAACCTTTTGTTTTTTAAGATAAGATAAGATCAGATTGGATAACAATAACATGGGATTTATAATATGTTATACAATGTCCGGATATGACATGGAATACCGATAGATATTGTCCATCACACCAATAACTTTAGCTGTGTGCACGTGCGATCCCTCTTCCCGTATCACTAATGTCGTTAAGGGAAAGGAGACACGGTACCACACGAGCCCCGTGTTGAGATAGAGTGTGAGCATGGCATCTCGGGCTCAATCTAAGGCTCCATTGTGCTAGCCGAGCTCAGGGTCGACGACGATGGCGAATGACCATAGCCTACAAAGTGGAAATCAAAGGTAATGGGCTACCAGCCGAGAGCTGAGGCGTCGATGGCAATTGGCGATGGAATGCAGAGGTTGCAGCAACGTTTGAGGGAGGAGGTGACGACGATCGGCCTTCATGGTGGTGTTTCTCATGCAGTGCTCGGTGATGCTATTAATGGAGGCAGTGACGGGCGGCAGGACAACATTGGCCTTGGTCGTGCAATATCCGAATTATATCCCACCTTCTAGGAGGGGCATTTTTTTTATCAATATTATATCTAAACAATATTTAGATATATATCGTCCCAGCGTACCAAAGAAGAAAAAAAGCTATTCTATCTGGAGTTTAGAATTCGATTATGTCAATAGGACCAAATTGACGGAAGATGAGAGCTATATATTCTATTGCGAGTTTTCAGGCTTTCTAGGAGTTTAGAATTAAGGTCTTCCGTATTCGTGCTTAACGTTTGGTACTGTGAATATTGTCCCAAGCATTATACATGGACCAAAAAAAAGAAGAAAAGCATTATATACAAAATGAGAAATCACGAGGAAAGAAAGAAAAAAAAAAACACCGCCTGCTGTTTTGTTTGCTCATTCTTCTCAGCTTTGTCCCCTGCGCGTTGACCAGATCTCCAATTTTTTTATTTTCCTTTTTTCTTTATAGTTTTTTGTGCCTAAGTGGAGTGACCAAAACCCCCGGTTCTGTACGAAACCGGTTCAACCAATCCGAAATTGAACCGATTTTGAAACCTTTTTTAGAAATATATACATATATGGTTTTACTATTCATTAAGAATTATATCGCGGTCTTCAACACGAAGAAACATCAACATAATTACTTTACCAGCAAGTTTTTGTATTTGACAAAAAAAAAACAAGTATTTTTGCAATGAAATGTTGGAACGTGCACATTTTATTATAGGGTTAATATCATAAAAAATCTCAAATTAGTATACATGTAGTGAATTTACCCCAAACTAATTTTTTAAATACTAAAAATCCAAACTAATATTCTTGCGATAAATCTATCCCAAACTAATTTTTTTTACCATCAAAACCCCCCAAATTGGTACACTAGTGATAAATTTACTAGTCGTTAAATTGATTTAACACCACGAAAAATCACAAATTGGTAAACTCGTGATAAACAGAAGGGTAAAACTCCAAACTAGTACACCCATTGACTGCCACATATTATCAAACTCAGCAATTTGATAGTTAAATTTAACGGAAATTAACAAATGGTAAATTTGTCACAGATGTACCAGTTTGGGGCTTTTAAGGGTCAAAAAATTAGTTTGGTGCAAATTTGTCACAAGTATATAAATTTGGGATTTTTCGCGGTATTAACCCTTTATTATAAGAATTTGATTTTTTACCAAAAAAATATGTAATGGCCTCGAAAATGGACAGAAACCGGTCGATTCAAGAACTGGCATTTCTAAACCGACTGATTCAGTTCTCAATTCCAATATTTGGAATCGAGGGTCATCGGGTTGATTCCGGATCCCACCCTGGATCACCCCCAAACTATTTATCTATAGTTTTTTTTTTTTTGTTCGAAGACATTTCGTGTAGCGCTCGAATAAGCATATGGCATCGTCTCACGCACAGGGCAGGGCACTTTGCCTGCAAACACATGGCCAGAATCGAAGGGCATCGGCACAATACCATCCTCGAGATGCGCCCGATAGAGACGGGATTTCTGAATATTTTCCCTCTTTTTTGGCTACCAATTGATAGACACGAAGTTATAATCCTTGCAATTCTCAGCCGTCTAGATCCTCTATTTTATATGTCCTTTACTTCATCTTTTGGCATAAACTAAGGAAGAATTTGTACCCTAATGTTTATGCCCTTTTATATTTCACGTGATTAAGCTGTGGCCCAAAAGAATAATTTACATTAAGGCTCCGTTCGTTTCCGGAAAAATATTTTTCCGGAAAACATTTTCAGCGTTTTCCGGTGTTCGGGGGTGGAAAATGTTTTCCGTGGAAAAACATTTTCCTTCCCCACCCCTAAATCGTTCATTGTTTTGAGAAAAATGATTTCCTCTTTTCATAAAGAGGAAATCATTTTCCCCCAAAGTCAAGATAAAATTGTCCATGGGAGGAAAAATGTTTTTCGTGGGAGAGGAAGTTGATCGCCGGTCACCGCCATCGGCCGCCGGTCGCCGGCCGCCGCCGGTCGCCCTCCGCCGCCGCCGCCCGCCGCCAGCCTTCGCCGCCGCCACCGGTCGTCGAACACCAGAAAATATTTTCCGAAACTTTTTCAAATTTTAGTCGGACACCAGAAAATTGTGTTCCAGGAAAATATTTTTCAGAAAAATGACTTCCGGGAAAATATTTTTCAAAAAGAGAATATTTTTCGACAAACGAACGGAGCCTAAATAAAGCTATAAATTCCAGAATTTCGTGCGAAGAACATGTGTTTGTATCTGCCTCCCCCTGTCGTCACCTGATGTGGACAATTGAGTGCGTTTCATTTAATTAGTGGGGCCAAAGATGGTGATGGCACTTTCTAGAGTGCCAAAGAAACCAACTAAAATGAGAAAAAAAAATTAAAAGATAGTAATTGTGAAGTAATTGAGAGAGCCATGAAGGGTGCACATCTTTCTTTTGCTAAAGCGAGGAGCTCACGCAATTGAAATGGTTTAAGGAACCAAGCCCACGGTAAAAGATGTTAATGAGCACTCCATATCCTTGGTATCGTCCGATCCAATCCGATCCGATCCGATCCAAATCATTTTTGTTTTATGTTTCGAGCTGTTCGATTTCAATAAGCTAATTCTCGAGTTCGACCACGAACAAATTTGGGTTTATGGCAAACAAGAAGAAAAGGGATTCTCAAGCTCCACCGACTCATCTGCAAAATGTCACGCGGGGTGAATTGAATTGTTGAGCTCAGGCAATTTGATTCGTACGCCATCACAAACAATAACATCCGCGTGTCCCGAGTCATTGGTAACGATGACATGTTTAATCAATACCTCGAAAACGAAATCAATATTTATCAAGCATGCTTAATAAGTCCGCGAACGATACTTGTTAACATGACCCTGATTTACATGTATATCATTACGTATTCGGGTCACTGATTTATCGTCGATAGGCACAAGGAAATTATACGAACTAAAATCCGGTCTTTTGGGGGAGAAGAAGGGATAAAAAGAAGAAGAAGAAGCACATGTGAGAGATACAAGGGTTCGTTGCCAGTAGAGGTATCAAAATGAGTCTTAAATCTATATATGACCCATTTAAAAATAAATGGGTCATATATGGATCACTTTAATTTTAAAGAGTTAACCTTAAATGGGTTTTAAATTTTAAAACTTAAAGATAAATGGTTCTAAATGGATTGAGTTTGGAACCCATGTCCAATTCATCCACTAGACCCATCCACACACTCTATCTCTTTCTAAAAATGTTTTAAAAAAATCAAAACTTAATTATTTTTATTTTTTCTCTCTTTTCTTTTTTTTTTATTTTTTCTTTTCTCTTTTCTCTTCTTTCTTTTTCTTTTTATTGCGGCCGGTGGTCGGCCACGACGACCTGCCACTGGGGTGGGACGACCTCGTTGGAGGCCGGCGAAGCTCGAGCTCACCGGCCTCGGGCGAGGCTCAAGCCTCGCCAATATGGCGAGCCTCGAGCTCGCCCGATTTCGGCGACCTCAAGGCTCACCCGATCCCGATGAGGCCTCGGCCTCGCCGATCTGGCGAGACTCGAGCTCGCCGGCCTCGGGCGAGGATCCACCTCGCCAGATCCGGCGAGGTCGAGCTTGCGCGAGGCTGGCAAGGCTCGGCTCGCCGGAATTGGGCGAGCTGGAGCCCACTTGAGGCCGGCGAGGCCTCGGCCTCACCTGTGGTCGGTTGCCAGCCACAACGGCCAGCAATTGGCCAAAAATAAAGGAAAAAGAAAATAAAAAATAATTAAAAATTCTATTTAAAAAATATTAATATTATTAAAATGAATGCACAAAGTAAAATCAAATCAGATTTTATATACCAAATATCAAAAAATATTTTCTAATTTATTTTCAAGTTTTAGCCAAATGTCAGAAATTTTTTTATTTTCTTGGATAATGACTTTATGGAAAATATTTTCTAGAAATATCACATTTTTCGTAAAACAAACAGAACCTCAATTTTAAAAAAAATTATAAAAATTTTTCACTAGTTTTATATTGCATAAAATGTTTTAATAGTATAATTTCAAAAAAATCATAAGAAACAAGTATTCCTAGATTATGTTAAATATAAAAGTGCTTTAGCAATATGGATCGGGTCGGATATGGGTCGGGATATTTACACTATGAATAAATGGGTTATAAACGGGTTAATTGGTCAATTTGGGTCAGACCATTTATGACCTTACCCAAACTCGACCCGACCCACCCGTTTAACAGGTCTAGTTGCTAGCAATAATCATTTGGAGCTGGATCGATTCAGAGAACACACGCTGATTTTTCATGGAGAAATGTCGGAGCCACGTTCTCTCTCGACGAACCGCACATGCTCTTACATTACGTTGCTCGATCGTTGCACGTCCCTGCCCCCACGATACCCACGCCCGCACGTGCTAGACCCTTTTTCCGGCAAAGTGGAGGGATAAAAAAACAAAAAACACCTTTTGTTTAGGGAAGAGTGAGTGAATTTAGAAAAAAATGATTGTAAATATTTTTCATTGAATAAGTATTTCAAGCGATTATTTTTAGAAAATTATTTTTCAAATCATATACAAAGCCTTTTTTGTGCTTTTTTCTGTGTTAGAGAGCTAAGCTCCAATGTATGGTTGGGATGTAACTCATCTTTATTAAGTGTTTATAAATTGGAGATTTTAGCAATCTTTTAGGCTTTGCTTATTTCGCAAAAAATTAAGACATTTATGGAAAATATTTTCTAATAAGTCATTTATTTTCCATGAAAATGATAATATTTTCTAGTATTTGGCTAAAACCTGAAAATGAACTACAAAACATTTTTCGTCATTTTGAAAGTGAAATATGATTGATTGTCCTAAATGGACCTATGCCTGGATGTCGGGGAGCCGGTCCCGGGCCTCGGTCTTAATGGACTTGGGCTCAAGCATGGGGGATCTGGACACAGGTACTAGGGTCTTGAGTCTAGGTGCCGAGGACCTAGCAACAGGCATTAAAATCCTAGGGTCAATCTCAATGTACTCAGACCTAGGCATTGGCATTGCACGCTCAAGCTCAGTTGCTGGGGATTCGAACACGGGCTTTGGGGTCTCGAGTCCGACCTTTGTGGACTTGGCGCCAACCTCCGTGGACCAAGCCTAAGTGCTAGGGACCCAAGCTAGGTCTCAAAGTACCCAAGGCATAGGCATTAGGGTCTCGGGTTAGGCGGCCTCTATGGACTTTAGTTCGACTTTAATGGACCCAAGCCTGCGTGCTAAGGATCTAAGCATGAGCATTGGGGTCTTACCCCCAACCCCTTTGGACCTAAGCAGGGGTACTAGGGTTTAAGGCTCGGCCTCTATAGACCCGGGCATGAGCGCTGATGTCTCGAGCCTGATCTTTGTGGACTCAGGCCTGAGCATCGGGGTTTCGAGCCTAGCCTCTTTGGACCCAAGCTTAGTCTCAATTGACCCTGGTGGACCCAACCCTAACCTCTAGACTCGAGTCCGCTACCAAGGGTTAAGGAACGAGCGTTAGGTTTTTGTGCCTAAATGTAAAGTTTTTAGTCCAAGTGCCGATATCTAGTCATATTTTGAAATATAATTTCCGATATTTTAGCGGGGAAATTATTTTTCTGAATTTAAGTACGGCTTTTCTATTGACTCATTTTCCTAAACAAATCAAATATCAAAAAATAAGACTAATATTTTTCGCGAAATAAATGTAGTCTATATAGACGGGCGTTATCGCTACACAAAAATTGCTCGTGACATTCTAATCTACGCCCTAGGTGAATTTTACTCCCTCGACATAAATGTCCATAAGGTAATTCCACGTAAATCATATTTCTACACTAATCCCTTCTTAAACACGATTTCTCCACGTCGCGTCATCGAATTTGTTCTTTTCAGAGTGGGACCATCTCTCACTCTGTGCAGCCACAGGAGCCGACACTACCACGAATCCCCACGAACTCTAGCTGGGGGCTAGTCAATCTCAATCTCATCTAGGGGGGAGCACATTGATCGTCGTGCATGTGATCGGTTGGCTATGAAACTCGATTAATTGCGTCCCATGTCGTGGAGACATCGTCGCTGTCTTAACGATATTTGCCGTTTTTGGAGAAAAGAGAAAACCTAGAAGAAACGGCTACTCTTGTTAAGTCTGGTGTACCATTGTCCCCCCTCTCCTTGCTTAGACTCGCCCTAGACGGAACTCAAAGGGATCTTTGTTCGTGCCGTTCATGTCGTTGCGCGGCTAGGGTCTAGGCCTCATAATCCATCAAGATGCACTATGCTCAATTTCATGTGCTGTCAATTTAGGTTTCCGTTCGAGAATCCGTTGAATTAATTGCAAGGCGGGTTGGTAGTTGATTCGTACTTAGTTTGATCTGGAGTTTGATAATAAAAAAAAAAGGAATCGAATCATCTGACCCTCAGATTGCTACAGCAGATTAAAGTTTCGAGAGATTTTCACTCCAAAAACTAGAGATCACCCGGTTCAAATTCCACAAATCAATATTAAAGTGTTATGTGTTAGGGATCGCCTAACAGATGACGCCGATGGATAATTCTTGTATCGATGTCTTGTTGTCACCAAACACACCGCCCAGTGGTAAAGAGGAGCATAGAGGTCGAGGCTTTTGGTGTTAGGGGCCGGGTTACAAATTTGACAAGAGCTAAGAATTGATTCTGAATTTGATTTCATCATTATAATCTTGAACGTAGATGATGGAGCCTTATTCGATGTACATGAAATGACATAATTAACAAAACGGATTTTAATTTTTTTTTTTTTATTGAAGGAGAAGAAAGGGGTCCTTCTTTGGATGTTTTAATTTTTGGGGGCCCAATGTCTTGCCTTGGACGTTGAAGCATCGTCCGATCGCATGCGATAAAAGGGTTCCTACTTTGGAATTTGGGAAGTTGTCCCTGGACCGGTGCGTACGGATGGAAGGAGCTCCTTCCCTCTCGACCGTTGGATGACGTTTTTGGACGGACCTGATTTTCAGATTCTGCGGCGATTCGCGAGGGTCCCACCTAACTGCTCTCCCACCGTCTTCGTATCGCAGGCACGAGATTTTTGTCTGTAGGAACAAACAAAAGAAGTTTGTATTAAAAAGACAATGGGAAAATTCCAATTAGGGACCCCAAGTGGGGTCCTTTTCTCAAAAGAGGACCCAAAGTGGAAATTGTGTCAAATAAGGGCCTGAAGTGCCCAATCAGTCTCAAATAGGGGCCCGAAGTACTCAATTTGTCTCATGTAAGGGCCTGGGTTCGCCGGCCGGTCAAATCTCGCCGGCCGGCGAGCACAGTACTGTTCCGGTTGCCGGAACAGTACATTCGTCCCTGTTTTTTTTTTTTTTTTTTCTCTTCCCTCCGCCGGCCATAGCTGGGGCCGGCGGAGGCTGCCCTCGCCGGCGTCGGGTGGGCGAGGGCGACCCTCGCCGGCGGAGGGCTCGGGCTCGAGCTCGCCGGACATCTGGGCGAGCTCGAGCTCGCCGGCCATGGCGAGCTCCGCCCAGATCTGGGCGAGCTCGAGCTCGCCGGCCATGGCGAGCTCGAGCTCATGCCGGCCCTCGCCATGGCTGTGCGGGCCGGCGAGGGCGGAGCTCGCCCAGATGGCCGACGAGCTCGAGCTCGCCGGCCATGGTGAGCTCGGCCCAGATCTGGGCGAGCTCGAGCTCGCCGGCCATGGCGAGCTCGAGCTCATGCTGGCCCTCGCCATGGCTGTGCGGGTCGGCGAGGGCGGAGCTCGCCCAGATGGCCGGCGAGCTCGAGCTCTCGCCGGCCATGGCACCCTCCCCCTCCCCTTCCCGCTCCAAGTTCTCCCCACGGAAGCCCCCGCCGGAGTCCCCGGGCTCCGCTGCCAGCCCCGCCCCGCCCGATGCGGCCCTCGACAACCCAGATCTCGGGCCCTTCCTCCTCAAGCTCGCGCGCAATACCATCGCCTCCGGCGACGGCCCCTCCAAGGCCCTCGACTACGCGATCCGGGCGAGGCCGGCCTCCTCGAGCTCGCCCAGATCTAGGCGGAGCTCGCCATGGCCGGCGAGCTCGAGCTCGCCTAGATCTGGGCGGAGCTCGCCATGGCCGGCGAGCTCGAGCTCGCTGAGACCGGTGAGAGCTCGAGCTCGCTGGCCATCTGGGCGAGCTCCGCCCTCGCCGGCCCGCACAGCCATGGCGAGGGCCGGCATGAGCTCGAGCTCGCCATGGCCGGCGAGCTCGAGCTCGCCCAGATCTGGGCGGAGCTCGCCATGGCCGGCGAGCTCGAGCTCGCCCAGATGTCCGGCGAGCTCGAGCCCGAGCCCTCCGCCGGCGAGGGTCGCCCTCGCCCACTCGACGCCGGCGAGGGCAGCCTCCGCCGGCCCCAGCTATGGCCGGCGGAGGGAAGAGAAAAAAAAAGAAAAAAAAAACAGGGACGATGTACTGTTCCGGCAACCGGAACAGTACTGTGCTCGCCGGCCGGCGAGATTTGACCGGCCAGCGAACCCGGGCCCTTACCTGAGACAAATTGAGTACTTCGGGCCCCTATTTGAGACTGATTGGGCACTTCAGGCCCTTATTTGACACAATTTCCACTTTGGGTCCTCTTTTGAGAAAAGGACCCCACTTGGGGTCCCTAATTGGAATTTTCCCAAGACAATAGCATGGCAAGCACACATTTATTTTTCGACCAAAAAAAAACTACACATTTATTTAATAATATATTTTTTTGGTCCCTAAATTTTTTATTTTGCTGATCCATCCTTGTCCGAAATTGGTTTCAACACCTCTCGAGGCTTTACTTTTTTTTTTCCTTCTGGAAATTTAATTTGTGATTGATTTCTTTTTAATTTTCATATACAACGGAAATATTTTCCAGACAGTACATCATTTTTTCTTTCTTTCTTTTTCTAGGTTTGGTGATATTAAGAGATCCATTGAATAGCCTCAATTCAAATAAGAATTAATATCACGAAAAATTCCAAACTGGTACACTTATGATAAATTTACCCCAAACTAATTTTTAGACCACCAAAAATCCCAAATTGATACGCCTGCGATAATTTTACCCCAAACTAATTTTTTTATCACAAAAAACCCTAAACTGGTACATTTGTAATAAATTTACCCTCCGTTAGTTTCAGTTAAATTGGATTAACGAAAAAAAAATCACAAATTGGTACACCTGTGATAAATGGAGGGTAAAACCAAAAACTGGTATATTCGGCAACTACCGTGTGTCATTTAACAAAGCAATTTAACAGTAAAATTTAATAAAAACTAGCGTAGGGTGAAATTGTCACAGACGTACTAGTTTTGGATTTTTGGTGGTCAAAAAATTAGTTTGAGATAAAATTGTCATATGTGTACCAATTTGGGATTTTTCATTGTATTAACCCTTTAAATAAAGAACTAAGTTCTTTCAAAAAGTAAGACCCAATTTAAAAAAAAAATACCAACTTTGCCTTAAGTGATAATTTTGACCTGAACTTTTCTTTGTCTCAATAAAAAGCACAAACTTTTATTCGAGTCCCAATCTAGCACTTATGATGTGAAATTTTCAAATTGTTTGTGTCAGATTTAGGATTTAAGTGAAAGTTGGTATTTTTTATGAGACAAAAAAAATTCATATAGAATTGTCATTCAAATTAAAGTTGATGCTTTTTGTTTTTAAGAATTAGCACCAAAAGGTAATTTTTCCTTTTATACTAATTGTGGGTCTATTAAAAATCCGAAATTTTATTATTGGGGGGAAGGATTACATCACAAGACATTAGACTCGACATCCATTTAATAAATATTTACGATTTTTTAGTGGCTCCCTAGGAATTAAAGAGTGTCATCGTCGGCCATCCCAATCACAAAGAGTTGCATGTGGAAGAAGGCATTGTATAAATGCTCAAAATTTACCAAACCAAGATAAATTACTCCACCATGTTGTGGCTATAACTTTTAGTTGATATCCACCCTTCGAAGTAAGCATTGCCTCCAAGGTTCCTTTTATGGTAAACGTTGCTTCCAAATCGAATACTTTTGAAGTTCAATGTACTCAATCGCTAATGTATATTCTATTCACGTGCATAGATGATAGTCATATGGTCCAGACATAAATGGAAGCATAAAAAATTTTGATCCCGCACAAACTTTCAATTATAATTTTTAATGGTATCCTATACTGAGTGCTCAGTGGCCATGGCCATCAATTAATCTGATTATAAAACTGACGAAACAACTCATAAGATAGTTCCCCATGCTTTGTGGCGCTTGTGACTCAAGCTTCTCTACATACATAAAAAAAAAATACTTAGCTGTAAGAACGGGAAGTGAATGTCACATTGACAAGGACAAAGGAGGGAAAACCAAGAGCATATTCGGTACATCGCCTTAGTAGTCAAGGATTCATAGCGTTTTGAACAAATCAATCGACCAACGTCTCGAGCGAATCTGTCCGGACGTCGATGACGCATTTCTAAGATGTCACCGCACCTCGCACGCCCGCTTCCCCGAGATGGACGCATGCCCCTCCATCTCCGGCAAGACACATCTCGGTTCATTTCTTTCGCTCGACCCAGACGGCGGGTTCGTTGGACCGCCGCGCACTGATAATGAAGTGGACTCGCGCCTGAATAGTGTCCTCCCAAGCAAAGAGAATGTGACCTGTGTTCTTCAAACGTCCTTAAGGGGTTAGCAACTGGCAAGATCCAACAAGGTGCTGACCAAAATCCGACTCCCATGTTCACGTCCTTTGCCTTCTCATTGTTTAGAGAATCAAGTCATGTGTTGTTGTTGGTGGCGGTGGGGCTGTTTTGGACGGTAGCGGGGACATCACCACGGCTCGATGCCTGCCTCTCTCTTGCATCATGTGTGTTTTTCGCGCCTGTTGATGTTAGATCGTGCGTAGTGGGACCAACTCGAGTGCCCCCACCCAATGAAAAGAAGCATTCTTTGCCATTATATATCGATTTATAAGCATCCATAATCTTATATAGTAAGAATTCGACCCAAAAGAAAATCTTATATAGCGAAAGACAAGAGAGGTAGTGGGCTATTGGGCCTTATAATTGGGTTCTAAGCCCAAGATTCCAACATTCCTTTGCTCGCATAGGGGACCGAACCGACCCAGCCTGTGCCTTAATTTTCTTGAACCGATCTGAGCCGAATCGAACATAGTTGATCATTTTAATAACTTGAAATGGACCCGCGAAAAGTTTAATTCGTTCCGCCTAGTTGTTTCCGTTATTGTGTATGTACTAAAACAACAAGACCACATAATTAATTCTAGTCCTTTTTTTGTTTTGTTTTGTTTTGATAATCCATGGACACGGGCATAGAGGCCGGGCTACCTGTGGGCACATTGTTAATACTACTAGTCCTTTTCAATTTCCTAGAGTATGAAATGTACTATCGGTTCAATTTGAGCTATGGGGTTTAACATTCATTCCTTCTCGGGCTTGATCCACCTTAGCCCAAATCAGAAGCGCAAATGACCATATTTGTGATCCATCAATGAAAGACATAGTTTTACTCAGTCAGGAGGGAGGAAACATGACCCCAAGAAATTGTCGAAACCCGATTAAGATGCCTAGTAATAGGTAAACAACTCTTAAAAAGTCAAGACCAAGATGTTGACAGTAACTTGGTCAAGTAGATGAAGGACATGGAGCACGTTCAAATTCACGCACAAGTCTAGAAGAACTCGTACATTGTCTCTGATGCTACTGATGTTGAGAGCTGAATTAATTATCATAACATGACAGGTTTGCGAGACTAATTGAATCTTAGGAAAAAGTGCATGGGATTATACTGATGCTTAATCTCATCAGAGAGGTCAATCACTACAGAAGCTCGATAACCAAATCCGAACTCGTCGACATATTTAGTTGGACCCACAAAAGCCGATGAATTACGAGCCAATAATATATTAATTGATCGACATCACACCGCATTACAACAATTCTCCAACGTGGTCATCTTCTTAAAGGCAGATACGCGCGCTTTGAATTATTATAATATTCAAACTTTTTACACAAGCACTATAAGAATGAAGACGTTCACGTACTGAAAATGATATTGAAATACGCCCACCATCAACAAGAAGCAATCTAGGTAGCACTGACACGTTCAGGAGGCTGCCCTGTCAGTGTCGGACATCAACACGCATCCGACATGTGGTCAACGCATCGGACACGCCGGCGACACACGAGTCTAGAATCTCGACATGTGATTCCGGCACATATAGGGTCAATTTTATAAATTTCAAAAAATTAGGGATCGAAATGTAAATTCTTAAAAAAATATAAAAAAAAGAAAGAAAAGTGCGAAAGAAAAATCCTAGTCTTCTGTTTTTTATCTTTTGTGTGCCTTCGCCCGTGCTGTGCTCCATCTCCCGCTCGATTCGCAATTTCTCTTTTTCGCTCGAACCAACAATCCCTTCATGTTTTAGAGACGTCCACCAAGGAGGAGGCCTTAAAAGAGGAACATCGGTAGTGTCTATTTCCTCACCATTTCTCATCTTCTTCCTTCACATCCTCCAAGCTCCAAACCCTCGAACCCCCACCCTCAGACTTTGAACCCACCACCACCACCCTCCTCCGTTTCGCAGACCAAGAACCCCTCAAGCAGACGGCCCCTCCTCCTCTCCCTCCTGACGTGCGCCCCTTCTCCTCATTGCTGTCGCCGCCGCCGATGGCCCGGCCAACACCCTCCATTGCCGTGCTCTGGAGGGGTTCAACCCCATAAGTCCCAAAGAACGAGTTTGAGTTGAATTAATGATCAGTTTGGGCTTTTTTATTTTCCTTTTTTCTTTATAGTTTTTTGTGCCTCAGTGAAGTGACCAAAACCCCCTGTTCTGTTCGAAACTGGTTCAACCAATTCGAAATTGAACCGATTTTGAAACCCTTTTTAGAATATATGTATGTATATGATTTCACTATTCATTAAGAGTTATATCGCGGTCTTCAACATGAAGAAACATCAACATAATTACTTAAACAGCAAGTTTTTTTATTTGACCAAAAAAAAAACAAGTATTTTTGCAATGAAATGTTGGAACTCGCACTTTTTATTATAGGGTTAATACCATAAAAAATCTCAAATGAGTACACATGTGGTAAATTTACCCAAAATTAATTTTTTAAATACTAAAAACCCAAACCGATACATTTATGACAAATCTACCACAAACTAATTTATTGACCACCAAAATCTCAAAACTTGTACACTAGTGATAAATTTACTAGTCGTTAAATTGATTTAATACCACAAAAAATCACAAATTAGTAAACCTGTGACAAACAGAAGGGTAAATCCCCAAACTAGTATACCCATCAACTGTCACATGTCATCAAACTCAGTAATTTGATGGGCAAATTTAACGGAAATTAACGAATGGTAAATTTATCACAGATGTATCAGTTTATGGCTTTTAGTGGTCAAAAGATTAGTTTGGGATAAAATTGTTGTAAGTATACCAGTTTGAGGTTTTTTACGGTTTTAACCCTAAATTATAAGAATTTGATTTTTTATCAAAAAATATGTAATGGCCTCGAAAATGGATGGAAACCAGTCGGATCAAGAACTTGCAGTTCTAAAACCGACTGATTCGGTTCTCAATTCTAATATTTGGATTCGTGGGTCATCGGGTTGATTCCCTTCCCACCCTGGATCACCTCTAAACTATTTATCTATAGGTTTTTTTTTGTTCGAAGACATCTCGTGTAGCGCTCGAATAAGCATATGGCATCGACTCACGCACGGGACAGGGCACTTTGCATGCAAACACATGGCAAGAAGGGCATCGGCACAATAGCGACGGGATTTCTGAATATTTTCCCTCTTTTTTGGCTTCCAATTGATGAACACAAAGTTAAAATCCTTGTAAATCTCAGCTGTCTAGATCCTCTATTTTATATGTCCTTTACTTCATCTTTTGGCATAAACTAAGGAAGAATTTGTGCCCTAATGTTTATGCCCTTTTATATTTCATGTGATTAAACTGTGGCCCAAAAGAAGAATTTACATTAAATTAAGCTATATATTCTGGAATTTCGTGCGAAGAAACCCCCTGTCGTCGCTTGATGTGGACAATTGAGTGCGTTTCATTTAATTAGTGGGGGCTAAAGAAGCTGATGGCACTTTCTAGAGTGCCAAAGAAACCAACTAAAATGAGAAAAAAAAATTAAATGATAGTAATTGTGAAGTAATTAAGAGAGTCATGATGAAGGGTGCACATCTTTCTTTTGCTAAAGCGAGGAGGTCACGCAATTGAAATGGTTTAAGAAACCAAGCCCATGGTAAAAGATGTTAATGAGCACTCCATATCCTGAGTACCGTCCATTCCGATCCGATCCAAATCATTTTTGTTTTATGTATCTAGCTGTTTGATTTCAATTTCAATAAGTGAATTCTCGGGTTCGACCACGAATGAATGTGGGTTTATGGCAAACAAGAAGAAAAGGGATTCTCAAGCTCGACCAACTCACATTCAAATTGTCACGTGGGTGAATAGAAATGCTAAGCTCGGGCAATATGATTTGTGTGCCATCACAAACGATAGCATCCACGTGTTCTATAGACTTTGAAGCTTAACTCGGGGTACTCATCAACTAAGTAAGCAAAGAAAAAATTTTCATCCACAAATCAATTGTTGTCACCTGTAACAACGACATGTTTAATCAATACCTCATAAACGAAATCGATTCTCATCGAGCATGCTTAATTAGTCCACAAACGATAGCATGAGCCCGATTTACATGTATATCATTACGTATTCGGGTCATTGATTTATCGTTGATACGTACAAGGAAATTGTACAAACTAAAATCCGGTCTTTCGGGGGGAGAAAAAAGGATAAAAAGAAGGAGAAGAAGCACATGTGAGAGAGACAAGGGTTCGTTACCAGCAAGAGTCATTTGGAGCTTGATCGATTCATAGAACACACGCTGATTTTTAATGGAGAAATGTCGCAGCCACGTTCTCTCTGGACGAACCGCACATGCTCTTGCATTATGTTGCTCGATCGCTGCACGTCCCCGCCATGATACTCGCGCCCACACAAGCTCGACCCTTTTCGGGGAAAGTGGAGGGATAGAAAAAACAGGAAACCCCTTTTGTTCCGTGAAGAGTGAGTGAATTTAAAAAAAATGATCGTAAATATTTTTCATCGAATAAGTATTTCAAGCAATTATTTTTAGAAAATTATTTTTCAAATCACATATGAAGCCTTTTTTGTGCTTTTTTCTTTGTTAGAGAGCTGAGCTCCAATGTGTGGTTGGGATGTAACGCATCTTTATTAAGTGTGTATAAATTGGAGATTGTAGCAAACTTTCGATTATTGTTTTTAATGGTATCCTATAATGAGTGCTCAATGGCCGTGGCCATCCATTAATCTGATTATAAAACTGATGAAACAACTCATAAGATAATTTCTCGTGCTTTGTGGCGCTTATGATGCTCAAGCTTCTCTAGATACATAAAAAAATATTTAGCCATGTGAATGGGTAGTGAAAGTCACATTGACAAGGACAAAGGAGGGAAAACCAAGAGCATATTCGGTACATCGCCTTAGTCATCAAGGATTCATAGCATTTTGAACAAATCAATCGATCCATGTCTCGAGTGAATCTGTTCGGACATCGATAACACGCGTTTCTAAGATGTCACTGCACCTTGCACGCCTGCTTTCCCAAGATGGACGCATGCCCCTCCATCTCGGGCAAGACACATCTCGGTTTGTTTCTTTCGCTCAGCCTGGTCGGCGGGTTCGTCGGACCGCGGCACACGGATAATGAAGTGGACTCGCGCCTAAATAGTGTCCTCCCAAGCAAAAGAGAATGTGACCTGTGTCCTTCAAACGCCCTTAAGGGGTTAGCAACTAGCAAGATCCAACACGGTGTTGACCAAAATCCGACTCCCATGTTCATGTCCTTTGCCTCCTCATTGTTTGGAGAATCAATTCACGTGTTGTTGTTGTTGTTGGCGGTGGGGCTGTTTTGGACGGTAGCGGGGACATCACCACGGCTCGATGCCCGCCTCTCTCTTGCATCATGTGTGTTTTTCGCGCCTGTTGATGTTAGATCGTGAGTAGTGGGACCAACTCGAGTGCCCCCACCCAATGAAAAGAAGCATTTTTTATCATTATATATCGGTTTGTAAGCATCCTTAAATCTTATATAGTAAGAATTCGACCCAAAAGAAAATCTTATATAGCGAAAGACAAAAGAGCTAGCGGGCAATTGGGCCTTATAATTGGGTTCTAAGCCCAAGATTCCAACATTCCTTTGCTCGCATAGGGGCCCGAACCGACCCAGCCCGTGCCTTAATTTTCTTGAACCGATATGAACCAAATCAAACCTAGTTGATCATTCTAATAACATGAAACGGACCTGTGAAAAGTTTAATTCGTTCCGCCTAGTTGTTTCCGTTATCGTGTATGCATTAAAACAACAAGACCACATAATTACTTCTAGTCCTTTTTTTTTGTTATGTTTTGATAATCGACGGACACGAGCATAGAGGCCTAGGTACCTGAGGGTACATGGTTAGTACTAGACCTTTTCAATTTCTTAGAGTATGAAATACACTGTCGGTTCAATTTGAGCTATGGGGTTTAACATTCATTCCTTCTCGGGCTTGATCCACCCTAGCCCAATCCAGAAGCTCAAATGACCATATTTGTGATCCATCAATGGAAGACACAGTCTCCTCCCTCAGGAGGGAGGAAACATGACGCCAAGATATTGTCGAAACCCGATGAAGATGCCTAGTAATAGGTA
The DNA here is from genome assembly GCA_031216235.1 of Syzygium jambos. NCBI lineage: Eukaryota > Viridiplantae > Streptophyta > Magnoliopsida > Myrtales > Myrtaceae > Syzygium > Syzygium jambos. The sequence continues at coordinate 8,211,809 of CM062228.1, forward strand.
AACAACTCTTAAAAATTCAAGAACAGGATGTTGATAGTAACTTTGTCAAGTAGATGAAGGACATGGAGCACCTTCAAATTCACGCACAAGTCCAGAAGAACTCTTACATTGTCTCTATTGCTACTGACGTTGAGAGCTGAATTAATTATCATAACATGACAGGTTTGTGAGACTTATTGAATCTTAGGAAAAAGTGCATGGGATTATACTGATGCTTAATCTCATCAGAGAGGTCAATCACTACAGAAGCTCGATAGCCAAATCCAAATCCGTCAACATATCTAGTTGGACTAAAAAAAGCCGATGAATTATGAGCCAACAATTTATTAATTCTCTAAACCACACCAATTATTCGATGTGAGACTATTCTAATACAACTCATACATACATTCTAACATGGTCATCTTCTTAAAGGAAGACAAGCGGGCTTTGAATTGTTATAATACTCAAACTTTTTACACAAGCACTATGAGAATGAAGCCGTTCATGTACTGATAATGATATTGAAATATGCCCACCATCGACAAAAAGCAATCTAGGTAGCACCAATACGTTTAGGAGGCTACCATGTCGGTGTTGTACACAGATACGCGGTCAACAGGTGTCGAATATTCGACATGTGGTCAATGTGCCGAACACGCCGTTGACACGCGAGTCCGAAATCTTGACACATGATTTGTAGAGGTGAGCATAGTTCCTGGGTAGAACTTGGCACCTGAGAACCTGATCGGTGGAAACCCGTAGGTTCCAGGTTCCAAAGTATGTATTATAAGTTTCAAGTTCCAAGAATTTGGAAACCTATTTTGTGACGCCCCGATCTCGGGATTATTCATGTGACGTCCCGTTCATTGTTATCTTTCTTTACACACAAGCGGAAGCATATCTCGGGACAATCACATGAAAAACAACCGCGGGATTAAGACAAACAGCATCATGAGCAAACCTTGTATTTACAGGACATGCAAACATATTTTACAAGCCAACTTATTCAATTTTAGCCATTTACACAACAATAATAAGTGGCTTGGGTGTCCTAAGCCCACTACTTCGGATTCACAGCTCCTAACTTTCCCCGAACTCCAACATGGCTCGAACTCCTTCTGTCGCCACCGTCCGTTCGACCATCCTATGAACTTGAAGGGGGGGAAATGGGGGATTAGTCGAGGAGACTCAGCAAGTGAAAATACTAATATCAAGCGAGGATATATTGATCGCCGTTAACATAAGTCGGCCCTTACGGCACCTGCATCGATGGTAGATCAATAATAAAGTTCAAACAAGAGAACATCACGCACGGCTATAACATGTGCACTTTACCAGCCAACTCTCGGTTACCAACCAATGCTTAGTTCTATCTCATGTACACTTTATCAATCAAGGCTCAGTTCTATCTCAAAACAATATCAAACATGAAACATGATCAAATCGAGAAATGAATCAACTACGACCAACCAAATGACCGAGAAACGGACCAAGCAAACCACGTCACAACGCATCTCAACATCCTTTCCCGATATTAAAGAATTCACTTACTCAACAAGAACTAGAGAAAACGAAGCGTGTGAAGGACATGCGAGTCTCGGCAACTCTCGAGCGATTCACGAACACTCGGGTCTTGGACGTAGCTTTCTCACTTGATCGAACAATAAGAAAAAAGGATGAGTTGGTGAAGTTCTCTCTCTCTCTCTCTCTCTCTCTCTATTTCTTTCTCTCCTTGGCCGAATGGCCTTGTTTCTATTTATAGAGAGGCAAAACTTGGGGCCAAAGTTTGAATGAAGTAAGCGCACGTGTTATCAGGGAGGTGAGGTAAGCGCACGCATCATCCACTAATTAATGGCCTAAGTTTAATAGTCAAGAGTAATGATGAAATGACTAATTATTCTTCCTTTCTTTCTGCTCACCCATTGGCCGTGACTCCTCTCTCTCTCTCTCTTGGGTCAAAACTTGATGGCCAAGAATTCATAATGGCTTCATAAAGGCTTGTGGAAAAAGAAGGCCAAGCAATCAATACAAGCCATTAATTAGGCTTCTTGAACAATCTTCATTCTTGGCCATTCATTTTCAAGCTAACTTCTCTCTTTTGTTTTCCCTTGGTCCAACCTCCGATCAAAGCATAAAATATCTCATTTGAAAGCTTAGAACGTATTCTTTAAGTCATCAGAAGACATCAAGTCAAAATTCCAATGTTCTCGTATAGAAAATGCTAAATCTTTGAAATCTGACAAAACCGGATAGTTTTGCACTGTTCACGAAATCGGATGTGAAATCATAGTAAATGAACTCCGAAAATTCTCAAATTTGAATATGTCATAAACAAGACCTTAACAAACATTTCTAGTGAAGAACACAAATTCGGAATCTCTCTGTAAACACCATTTCTAGTAGCTCAAAGATAGACTAAAAACAGTTCACTGGAACAGCATTCTTGTTTCTTAAATTAAGCTCTGTCCAGAATCCAAATCATCTCGGAAAATTTCCAAATTTATACACATTATATAAAAGGAAGTTCTCAACAACTTTTGTAAAGGAAACTTTTCCAAAATCGGCCCAGAAAAGCTTGTAGAAAATAAAGACGGCGTGAACATCACCGAAATACCCATTCTAGGCAGTTTTACACGGTCCGAAAATCAGGCCATCGTACCACTCATATCAACTCCAAAAATTCTGAAATTAAATCATGTAAAACCTCAGGATGTTTGGAACAACTTTTAAGAAGAAAGTATTTGGAAATTCGGATCACAAAAGTCTCCCCAAAAATAACAAAATGAAGAGGTACAAAGGATCCAAAACTGGGTTTTCCAAAATAAGAGAAAACAATTTAGTTATGATTGGAAAACCACCAAACTTAACCCATAGCCAATTCCCAGGGATTGAAATTGAGGATATTATAATTTACCTGCGGCTTCCCAGACCCAAAAATCAGGATGTGACATATTTCGATAGGTAGGTTTCATATTCTAGGTAGGTGGAGTTTGGAACCTGAAACTAAAAGAGTATTTTGTGCTTTTTCTTGGTCTATATCTTAACGTGATCCTGCGATGTTTCATGTCATTAGATGATAAGTATATAATATGAGTTTTCATTTTATGACTTGTTAATGATTCATATTCTTTGCATTTCTAAATATAAATTGTGCTCAGTGGATCATAGTAGCAAGTGATGGTTATTAAAGGAGATGGTTCATTACAATTGTTCAATTAATAATACAAATAGAATCTGATAGACCTTGGAACCAACCATTGAATATGTGATATTGTAGGTTTTAAAAAATGAGGAACCTATTATTATGGGTAGATTCCAGGTGGAACTTATACAGAACATGAAATTACTTATCCCTATTATTGATTCACGTAATTATTTCTCATTTTTATTGTATTTATTTGAATCGTAATACCAGAAAAACTAGTCTTTTATATTTTCTTTGGTGAATGATAAGCTTGTTTAGTATTGTTATGTTTATTTTCATTTTGTTTAACTAAAAATGAAATAAAAAAAGAGAACCTGTTAAACCCTGAACCTGTGACAGTGTAAGTTCTAGGTTTCGGTGAGTAGGTTCTAAGTTTCAAAAAATGAGGAGCCTATTCTAAAGGATAGGTTTTAGGTTCTAAGGTCCAGGTGAAACCTGTAAGGAACTTGAAACTGCTCACCTCTAGTAATTCTGACACGTATAGGGTCAATTTTATAAATTTCAAAAAATTAGGGATCAAAATGTAAATTTATATAAAAAATAAAAAAAAGAAAGAAAATGGTGAAAGAAAAATCCTAGTCTTCTGTTCTTATCTTCCGTGTGCCTTCACTCGCGCTCTGTACTACCTCCCCCTCTCGATTTGTAATTTCTGTTCTTCGCTTGAAACAACAATTCCTTCATGTTTCATTGACGTCCATCGTGGAGGAGACCTTGAAGAGGAACATTGATTGCATCTATTTCCTCACGATTTCTCATCTTCTTCCTTTCGCATCCTCTAAGCTCCAAACCTCAAAATCCTCACCCTCACCCTCGGACCCTGACCCCACCACCACCCTCCTCTGTTTCATGGACCAAGAACCCCTCTGACAAACAGCTCCTCCTCCTCTCCCTCCCGACGTGTGCCCTCCTCCTCATTGCTGCTGCCGCCACTAACGATGCGGCCAACACCCTCCATTGCTACGCTCTGGAGAGGTTTGACCCCGTGAGTCCCAAAGAATGAGGCGCGAGCACCGCCAAGTATCAGAGGATCGCAGAGGCCATGGGGCTACCGGAGAAAGGGCGAGAATTGGCAAGGCCCTTGTGGTGATATTAACTAATGCGAAAGCTAATCCGAATCTTGCAAATTAAGTTTAATACGAAATTACCAGAGAAATAACGAAGAACATAAAGGACACTTAAGATTTACGTGATTCGGCCCGACGTATTGGTACCTACGTCCACAGGAAGAACTAACAGCAAATAATCCATTAATAATCGGAGAATTCAAGTTATAATCGCTCATTCACACGTCAAGTGTTTCCCACACCTAGATTAAATCCAAACCCCAAGTGTTTATAAATAAATACCTTGAATGGATATAAAAGACTCACGGCATAAATTCATGTGTTCGAAAGTACGTCCGCAAGAGCTTGTCCCCGTGGCTTTGTTCTTTGTGCGTCGGCCACTCAAGGAAAGCTATCGTTCTCTCATTTTGAAACCCACGTTCTGCTCTAAGGAAAGAGCTACCGTGTGGCACTATTCCCTCAACCCCACTTGCGGCTGGACTTGATGAGCAGAGGGAAGAAGACTCACGACTTTCCCTTCTCTGTCTTATGTGGCTACATTTTCAAGGGAGAGGACAACCTAGGCCTCCCTACTCCTTTCTTTGTGTGGCTGCACCTCAAGAGAGAAGGCCCTAGGGCTTCCACAAAACAAATCTATATTTTCCTTTTGTTTTTCTTTTCTATGAACCAGGAATGCTAATCCCACACCTAAAATATAATATAGAATAGTTGGCCCTTCTATTTCTTGTAGTGATATGAGAGTCGTGTCTTTTTGCGTTAAATAGAGAAGACTACCCCTTTGCCTAAAGAAGACAAGTGAACGACAAATATAATAAACTAAGTGTGCCCATCTCTTTTGTCTTTTAGTGCATAAGTTCGGATTCCGTAAACAGTTCTAACTCGAGACACGATTCAACAATTTTCCGCATTGGCTTGATATTTGAAGCCAAGTCATAGTGCTCATCATCCATGCTGCTCTCCTAATACCTCGAAAGGCACTCACTCTCCACAAATGCCAATTGAGATCAAGCAAAGCTTGAGTTTCGCCAAAGGAATAGGCTTCGTCATCATATCCGTCAAATTTTCCATTGTCGCAATCTTTTTAACAACAACATTACCCCTCATTAAGACATCTCTGATAAAATGGTACCTAATGTCGATATGCTTCATTTGCTCATGATAAACGGGATTATATGCTAGATGTATCGCATTTTGATTGTCATAATGTATATCAACACATTTCTGTTCCAACCCAAAGTCCGAGAGCAAACTCCGTAGCCGTATCGCCTCTTTCGCTATAAAGGTTAGTGCCAAGTACTTTGCCTCAGTCGAAGATAAGGCAACATAGTCATGTAAGGACACCTTCCAACTAACTTCACCACCTGCAAGCGTAAACACATAACCTACTAAAGACTTATATTCATCCAAGTCACCAGCGTGATCCGAATCCACATAACCAGAGATCTCACTACCATCGTTGTCCCTCCGGTAAACTATACCAACATCTGTTTTCCCTTTCAAATATATGAGAATCTATTTCATAACTTCCCAATGAGTCTTACTAGGTCGTTTCATAAAACGGCTAACTACGCTTACAGCTTGTGAAATATCATGCCTAGTGCATATCATAGGATACATAATACTACTTACTGCACTACAATAAGGAACATGAGACATATGCTCCTCCTCATCCTCAGTCTGCGATGATAACTTATTTGAAAGTTTAAAGTGCTTCGCTAATAATGTACTCACTGATTTCACCGACTACATATTAAACCATGCAACAATCTTCTCAATATATTTCTTTTGAGATAGACGTGAAACTTCCGCAGTCCTATCATGCAAAATCTCCATATCCAATTTTTTTTTTTGCAATACTTAAATCTTTCATCTCAAACTCAACGCTCAACTGTCTCTTTAGCACATCAATATTAGACATATTCTTAGCTGCTATCAACGTATCATCGACAAATAGCAACAGATATATCGAAGACCCATTATCCAATCTCCTAAAGTAAACACAGTTTTCCATATGACTTTTCAAGTAGTCTTAAGTAGCCATGAAAGCATTAAAACTCTTATACCACTGCCTAGAAGACTGTTTCAACTCATATAAAGATTTCTTTAATAAGCAAACATGATATTCCTTACCCAGAATAACAAATCCCTCAGGCTGCTTTATGTAAATCCGCTCCTTTAGCTTACCATGAAGAAACGCCATTTTCATATTTAGCTGCTCCAACTCGAGAACATGTGCAGCAACTAAGGCAAGTAATACATGAATAAAGGGAGAAGAATATTAAAAGTGCCAAAAGTTGTGTATGACACTCACTTTAGTGCTAGCAATTTTCACCGGCTCCCTTAGGTGCCAAATCGGAGAAAAAACAATCACTTAAATGCCTCTAGCGAGAAATTCCGGCAAAAAAAATATGTAGCTTTTATAATTAAAAATTTAATATAACTTTGAATTTGTTTTTTAAAAAATCAGTCCACATGGACTTTCTTGGCTTCTGTCCAATGAAGAAGAAGAGAAAATATTGGCCTTTTTTTTTCTTCATCTCTCTCCTCCTTTACCTCTCTCTAAGCTCATCTCTGCAACAATGGTATCGGCTCCACTCCCTCACCTGCACACCTCCGGTCTCTCTTGCTCAAAATACCCATTTAGTCATCCCCTCTCTCTGAGTTCGACCTTTGTCCCCCCTCCATCATTGCCACCAGCGAAGCGAGCAATGCCGACGCTCATCCATGGACGAGAGTCTCCACAAATATTTTTCGTGCAAAAAAGGAAGCAAAAGCTCTCGATGTTATTGAGATCTCGGGTCGTCATCCACTCTTAATCATGAGAATATTATCGATTTGCTGTGAATTGTCCTACTCTACTCTTTGTTTTGCGATCCAAGTAAATTCGAGTACTTAAAGAACTCGAATCTTGCTCGACACACCATTGCTGGCTCTGATTCTCAGCTTCTTCGTCATCGAGAATTCCCTATCGATCTGACCTTCGTTCGCCTCCACCAACAATCGATTCCGGAAGAGTGTGAAGTGCCATCTGTTTTACTCTGCTTTGCGGCTGGGAGTTACGAAGTAATGAAATCGCTCCCGAAATCTATTGTTGGTACTATAGGTGTGCTGGATTTGAGTGAGCTGATGGGGTCGATTTCAGATGTTTCCTGATGATTGTTTGCGTCTGGATTTGAGTTCAAATTCTAAAATGGCCAATACCTTCTCCTCGGTCCATATGCTCACCACATGTTTGATAATATGCCCAAGTCAGCTTGTGTACATACGACACTGATTTTCATTTGTTCTAAAGTGCAGTTAGGCAGGATTCACATCATTACGGACCCCTTGTTACTTGCCAAGCACTATTTTCATCATTAAATCAAGTCTGCCCATAAAATTTTTCTCCTCGAGTCCAAGGAGACTCACCTTCATCTTTGGTTTGTTGAAATAAATTTAGTCTCTGCTGAAACTCCTGCCCTCCATTTACAAGATCGAGCTGTTAATTTTGAGGGCAAATCGAAATAAGGTGTGATTTTAGTTGGCAAAAGTACACTACAAGTACCATAACTTGTGTACGGCGCTCACTTTAGTGCCATAACTTTTTTTGGATCACTTTAGTGCTAAAATTTTTGAAAAACGATCACTTAAGTGCTAAACTTTTTGAAAAACGATCACTTAAGTGCCAACTCCGGTGCCGTACACAATTTTTCGCCGGAAATCTGATGTGGCATTTTTTTTATTAATTTCTGAAGCTAACGTGGCTCGCCGAAGTCTCGCCGGAGATTGGCACTTAAGTGATCGTTTTTCAAAAATTTTAGCACTTAAATGATCGTTTTTCAAAAATTTTAGCACTTAAGTGATCATTTTTCAAAAATTTTAGCACTAAAGTGATCCAAAAAAAAGTTATGACACTTAAGTGATCGTTTTTCCTCCGACTTGGCACCAAAGTGATCCGAAAAAAAGTTATGGCACCAAAGTGAGCGCCGTACACAAGTTATGGCACTTATAGTGTCCTTTTGCCGATTTTAGTTCAATGGCTGATTGGGGTTTCACATTGGTTCCCTTTCAATTTGGCTATTTAGGATTCTTATTCGAGGGAAAACTACTATATGACGTCGTTTATGGCTTTAGATGCTGACTGGACTCTCCGACGAGCCACATCGGCTTAAAAAATTAATAAAAAAGGCCACGTTGGATTTCTGGCCAAACAGATTGGATTTGTCACTGAAAAGATCGTTTTTCAAAAATTTGGCACTTAAATGATTCAAAAGAAACTTTTGGCACTAAAGTGAACGCCGTACACAACTTTTGGCACTTCCGGTATCTTTCTCCCTATGAATAGAAGCATGTCTTATCACAGGAGAGAACACCTCATTGTAGTCAATGCCCTCCCGCTGTGTATACCTTTTCGCCACAAGTCTCGCCTCATTTCTTGCTACCTCGACACCAAGAATGCCCTCTTTCCGTTTATAGACTCATTTACTTCCAATAATTTTCTAGCTGTTGGGAACTTTGACCAACTCCCATGTCTTATTTCGATGGAGTGATTTCATCTCTTCGCTCATAGCCTCTAGCCACTGCGATGACTTACTACTAGCCATCGCCTCATAATATGATGAAAGCTCATCAATCTCCACCTCGTCACCTATAGTCAATGCATAAGCAATATCAGTATAATCTTAATGTACCGATAGTTTAATTTGCCTTCTCTATCTACCTGCGGGTATAGTGTGTTGTGGCTGTGCTAGTTATTCACTGTCATTGACTTTAGGAACTGTGACCTCATCTACAGTGGCAGCCTATGTTACCTCCGAGGTCTCTGAAATCTCCACCTAAAGTTCCACCTCACTACTAACACCATGATCTGTCTGCTATGCTGGTAGTGTCTCAGAACTCCTGTGTTGAAATATTGCAATCTCGTCGAAGATCACATCTCTATTAATTAGAAATTCGGGTGATTTGGCATCGGTGCACTACAACCGGCAGCCTTTCACCCTATGTGCATAACCCAAAAATATACACTTCTTTGCCCTCAACTCAAGCTTACCATTACTTGCGTGAGCATACGTAGGACATCTTAATACTCTTAATCTGGAGTAATCAATAGGTTTTCCTGACCATACTTCCTCAGGAGTCTTCCACTCGATAGTAGATTATGGAGATTGATTTACTAGGTAACATGCTATGTTCACTGCTTCGGCTTAAAATTCCTAATCTAGTCCCACATGCAAAAGCCCTCGCTCAAATAAAGTTCTATTCTTCCGTTCTGCTACGCCATTTTGCTGTGTTATCCTAGGTACTGTGTGGTGTCTTACAATCCCCTTTATCTCACATAACTCCGTAAAATCTTTACCATAGAACTCCATGCTATTATCGGTCCTCAGGTACTTGATTTGTTTATTAGACTATTTCTCAATCAATGCCTTAAATTTCTTGAACAGATCAAACACATCAGATTTGTGCTTTAGAAAGTATACCCATAGCTTGTTTGAATAGTCGTCGATAAATATTAGCATATATCGGGCACCTCCGTTTGAAGGAACTAGAGATGGACCCCGGACGTATGAATAAATGTATTCAATTGGTTGCTTGGTCGAATGAATAGCTGTATTAAACTTAGTCCGGCGCTACTTCCCAAAGATGCAATGCTCGCATAAGTCCAGCTTCCCTGTCTTTTGACCTTTCAACAACCCCATCTCACTCAATATTGTCATACTGCCCTTACTCATATGCTCTAACCGTATATGCCATAACTGAGTTAAGTCAGAGTCTAATTCACCTAATGAAACTGCAACAACTCCTCTTACAATCTCTCCCAGTAGATGATAAAGAGTATTTACTTCCCTTTCATTACTGTCATGGTACCTTGATAGATCTTCAATACTCCACCTTCAGCGGCATGTTTACACCCGATGTCATCGAGTGTCCCTAGAGAAATAGGGTTCTTCTTGAGCTCTGGTATATGCCTCACGTCTGTTAATGTGCGCACCACCCCATTATGTATTTGAATTCGAATTGTTCCTATCCCCACAATTTTGCAGGCTACATTTTTCTCCATCATAACTCCACCACTATCTGCAGTCTAGTAGGTAGTAAATCAGTTCCTATGAGGCGTCATATGATAAGAACACCTCGAATCTAGCACCCATTCATCTCCCGACGAACTAGTAGTCACACACAAAATAGTCTATGCATCACTAGTGCTCTTCTCGATAACGTTTGCGACACTACTTGTGGCATTCTGCCTATCACCTCTATTTCTCTGCTTCAGACAATTTCTCATGATATGCCCCTCCTAGTGACACTCAAACCATTTCACGGTCCCTTGGGCTTTCTATGGCATGACTTCTACCTGCTTTTATTTCTGCTGATACCGAACCCCCGATGTTGTTCTCTACCCCAAATCACAAGTCCCTGCGCTACATTCTATGCTAGACGGTCATCTCGCAACTTTCTCTACCATTCTTTAGAAAACAAGGTGGACATTACCTCTTCCGAGGTAATCGTGATACACTCCTGTAGTAGTGAATCAGTAAATTGCTCCCACGATTATTGTAAAGAAGCTAATAACATCATATCCTGCTCTTCATCATCTAGAATCTTCCTGACATTCTTTAAATCCATCATGAGTTTATTGAACTCATCTAGGTAGGTCCTGATAGACGTACCTTTAGTATATCTAAACTGAAATATCCTTTTCAATATGTCAAGTGATTGTTCAAACCCTTCGTTATATAGAGTGCTTGAAATTTTGCCCACAAAATCGTGACATCTTTCTCCTCGATCACCTCTATTGATACCTCATCCGATAAATTCAATAGGATTATACTCCTTGCTTTCCTCATTAACACGTTCTTTTCAGCATCTTTCATTGTTTCGGGTAATTTATCCTTACCTTCCAATGCTTCGGTCATACTTTGAGTTACTAATAACGCCTCCATCTTAACGCTCCGCAACCCAAAGTTGTTCTTCCCGTTAAACTTCTCAATTTCAACTTTCGCCCAAAACATAATTGCAATAACAGAATCTCCAAATAATAATTAGACAAGCAAAAAGCCTCAAATCACAATCTAGAAAACCCTATCTTTAAGCTCCGATACCAATTGTTGTAATATTAACTAATGCGGAAGCTAACTCGAATCTTGCAAATTAAGTCCAATGCGAAATTACCAGAGAAATAACAAGGAACATAAAAGACACCCAAGATTTACGTGATTTAATCCGACGTATCGGTACTTACATCTATGGGAAGAAGCAAAAGCAAATAATTCACTAATAATCCAAGAATCAAAGTTACAATCGCTTACTCACACGCTCGAGTGTTTCCTGCACCTAGATTCAACCCAAACCCCAAGTGTTTACAAATAAATAACTTGAATGGATATAGAAGACTCACGACATAAATTCACGTGTCCGAAAGTACGTCCACAAGAGCTCCTCCTCGTGGCTTCATTCTTCGTGCGCCGGCCACTCAAGGAGAGCTACTGTGCTCTCATTTTGAAACCCACATTCTGTACCAAGGGAAGATCTACTGTGCGGCCACTATTTCCTCAAGCCCACTTGTGGCTAGACTTGATGAGCATAGGGAAGAAGACCCACGACTTTCCCTTCTCTGTCTTGTGCGGCTACATTTTCAAGGAAGAGGACAACCTAGACTTTCCTACTCCTTTCTTTGTGTGGCTGCACCTCAAGAGTGAAGGCCCTAGGGTTCCCACAAAACAAACCTATATTTTCCTTTTATTTTTCTTTTCTCTGAACCAAGAGTACTAACCCCACACATAAAATATATTATAGAATAGTGGGCCCTTCTATGTCTTGTAGTGAGATGAGAGTTGTGCATTTTCACGTTAAACAGAGAAGACAACCCCTTTGCCTAAAGAAGATAAGTGAGCAACAAATATAATAAACTAAGTGTGCCAATCTCTTTTGTCTTTTAGTGCATAAGTTCGAATTCTGTAAACAGCTCAAACTCGAGACATAATTCAACAGCCCTCTTCTACTTCACTCAAGTGTGTTTGCCTTTTCATTTGTTGAATCGTGCAGCATTTACTCATGTTAGTGTTGGGACTTAGTTGAAATGGGTGTTGCAAGAGCATTGAGGTATAGTGAGGTCGAATCACGCACTCGAGATTTTAGAGCAGTTGGAATTGGTAATGGCATTAGGTGATTTTTGAATCTTGATATTCGTCTAGGTTCTTAATTTGCTCCTGTGAAATTTTGAACTAGGTGGTTCATTGAAAGGGACTTGCTTTAGATTCTGAAAAGCTAATTTAGTGTATAAGAGTGAAGAGGATGAAATATTTAGTGGCTGCATAGTATCACGTCATAGGCTGACGTGGCAAGCACTTATATACTATTCACCAATCGTGAACTGGCATGTGTCATTGACGTGGAAATAAATAAAAAATAATAAAATCTTAAACTTTTTTTCTCTTTCTCTCTTCTCCGTCCTCTGTCTTCAATTGTTGAAGTTTCTGGATTACCTTCTTCTGCCTTTACTTTCAAGACGCCATCTCCCTTGCCATTAAAATTTGAAACTCTTTTTTTTTTTTTCTCTCTCTCTTCTTCCTCCTCTATCCACCAGCTACCTCCTCCATCCGTAGTTACTGGCGCCACATTCAAGTTGGCCACTACTATGCGTCCATGGCCGAGCCACCCTCCATCGTCGCAGCTCCATGGCTGAGCCCCCAACTTCATCGTCGCTTGCGGCCATCCCCTTCGTATATGAACGAACCCCACAACAACCTGCAGAGGTTACATCAAAGAGAAACCTAGAAGAAAGTTTTCAGATCTGGCAAGTCCGATCTCGAGTGACAACAAAACGGTGGCATGTCCATTGCTCCAAATCCGGCGATAAACGAGCTTGGCCATGAGCGACGATGAAGGGGTAGCTCGATTTGTGAGCCACAATGATGATGGAGGGGCTTCAAGATTGCTGAGCTAATGGGAAAAAGATGGAGAAGAGCCTCCGATTCCTCTCAGCCGCCGTGGAAAAAATGAAATAGAGTAAGTTTTTGGCTTTGCCTTCATGGGATACTTGGCTGCTTGAAACTAAATGCCCGATCAAGAACTGTTATGGCAAGGGCAAATTCCTATGAACGAGCAAAACTTCAAAATGCAAGTGACAAGAAGAAAGATGAAGATAAGCCAATGGGAGTTGGCGTCTTGAAAGTAATGCAGAAGAAGGAAACCCATAAGCGACCAAAAACAAAGGAAACCCAGAAACTTCAACAATTCTTGATAGAGGACGAAGAAGAGAGAAAAAGAAAGAAAAAATTTAAGATTTTATTATGTTTGATTTATTTCCACGTCAGTGACACGTGTCAGTTCATGATTGGTGAACCTATGACGTAATACTATGCAACCACTGAATATTTTCTCATGAAAGAGGAACTCAATCCAATCATCATAACTTAGATATCCTTGATACTTCTCTATTATCCTTGACCATTTATGAAATGTCGACTATCCGGAGTGGTCACTATTTAATTAGGTTATTGGACTTATGGACCATTTGCGATTGCTCTTATCACACACTCGAGCTTTTTTGTCAGTACATTTATTTGTAGTATATATTAAATTTATAGTTCTTGCAATTGATTTTTTGTAGAACGACTTCAAGCATGGATAATAGCATTTCTTGTACACAAGTGGCTAAATCTACCAATGAAGATTTTAATAAACCACTATGAAGATATATCACTAAGGTAGCTACTCACTAGGTAGCACCGACATGTTTAGGAGGTCGTTGTGTTGGTATCGGACACCAATAATTGTTCGATACGCGGTCAATAGATGTCGGAAATCCGACACGTGCTCAACGCGTTGGACATGCTGGCGATACTTGATTTCGAAACACACGGGGTCATTTTATAAATTTGCAAAAAATTAGGGGTCAAAATGTAAATTTATTTTAAAAAAAAGAAAATGGTGAAAGAAAAACCCTAGTCTTCTGTTCTCATCTTCTGTGTGCCTTCACTCGCGCTCTGTACTCCATCCCCTTCTCGATTTGCAATTTCTCTTCTTTGCTCGAACCAACAATCCCTCCATGTTTCAGCAACGTTCGTTGAGGAGGAGGCCTTGAAGAGGAACACCAATTGTGTCTATTTCCTCACCATTACTCATCTTATTCCTTTGCATCCTCCAAGCTCGAAACCCACAAGTCCCCACCCTCAGACCCTGAACCCACCATCGCCCCTCTCCGTTTTGCGGACCAAGAACCCCTTTAGCAAACGGCTCCTCCTCCTCTCCCTCCTGGTGTGCGCCCTCCTCCTCCTCCTCGTCGCCGCTACCAACGGCGTGGTGAACACCCTCCATTGCCGTGCTTTGGAGGGGTTCAACCCTGTGAGTCCCAAAGAACGAGGCCCAAGCGCCACCAAGTCTCGAAGGATCGGAAAAGCTATGGGGCTATTGGAGAAAGAGCGAGAATTGGCAAGGCCCTCTTCTACTTCACTCAGGTGCATTGGCCTTCTTATTTGTTGAATCCTACAGCATTTGCTCTTGTTAGTGTTTGGGCTTAGCTGAAATGGGTGTTGCGAGAGCGTTGAGGTATGGTAAAGTCGAATCACGCACTCGAGTTTTTAGAGTAGTTGGAGTTGGTAATGGCGTTACGTGATTTTTGAATCTTGATATTTGCTCGGGTTCTTGATTTGCTCCTACAAAATTCCGAACTAGGTAATTGAAAGGGACCTGCTTTAGATTCCAAGAAACTGTTGAGAGTATAATAGTGAAAAAGAAACTCAATCCAATCATCATCACCTAGATATACTTGATACTTCTCAGTTATCCTCAACCTTTTGTGAAATGTTGATTGTCCCGGAGCCATCTCTGTTTAATTAGGTCGTTGGACTCATGGACCATTTGTGATTTCTCTTATCACGTGCTCGAGCTTTTTTTCCATCACATATATTTGTAGTATTAAATTTATAGTTCTTGTGATTGTATTTTTTGTAGAATGACTTCAAGCATAGATAATAGCACTTCTTGTACACAAGTGCTTACGTCTACTAATGAAGATTTGGATAAACCACTATGGAGGTTATCACTAAGGTAGTTACTCATAGCAATGCAGGGGGAAATTTGGCTCGGAAATGCAATTTTCGCAAAAAAGATTTTATGAGTTCATGCACAAGAGTTATGGCCCATTTATTGATGATAAGTGGAAAAGGAATTGGAAAATGTGGAAAGGTAGAAAAAATGATCTTTTGCAGATGGAAAGATTATATGAAGAAGTCAATACTAGATTAGTGAGTTTTGCGTCTAAAAATGTACATTTGCCCCCTTATAGTTTTTCAATTAGTGATGGTGGGATGGATTCATACTCCAAAAAAAAGAAAGATTAAAAGTGGGAGTGGAGGATCACTTGAGAAGGCACTCAACATGACTTAATGGGAACGTTTAAATTTTGAGATTGCTAGGATGTTTTATTCGGCGGACTTGCTGTTTAACCTATCCAGGAAACCCTTACTTTCAATCTGTTTTTACTTATGCCGCTAATCATAATATTGTGTGGTATGTACTATCGAAATATAATTTGTTGATGACCACTTTATTGCAAAAAGAGAAGGAAAATATTGATAGGTTGTGTGCACTTATTAGAGACATGTAGACGGAGTAGGGTGTAAGTATTGTGAGTGATGGATGTAGTGACTCATAAAGGAGACCACTTATTAATCTTATGGCGATGTCGGATGAGAACCCATATTTATAAAATCGATTGATTGTGCAGTAGAAACAAAGGATATGAATTTCATTTTTAACTTATTGAAAGAAGTAATCAATGAAATTGGGCATAGGAATGTGGTCCAAGAAATTACAAATAATGCTTCAAATTGTAAGGGCGTGGGATAACTCATTGAGCAAGAATTTCTATCCATTGTTTGGACTCCTTATATGGTGTACACCCTTAATTGTTGAGGAAAACTCCTAATGGATTTTAAAGCTGACAAAACTCTCTATGTTTATCTTGTGAATCTAACATGCATTCCATTCCAGATTAATATATTCTGGAAGTTCAGAAGGAAATATCAGACTTTATAAGTTTTCAGAATTAAAAGTTTAGACTCAGACATAAGATCTTCAAACTTTATCATAAAAGTCATTCAGATTCTAATTATGAAATATTCAGATTTTACTGAAGACCTACGCCAACTCAAGTTTTGAATTAGAAATTCTTCGAACGTAGTAATTATGCAAACACAGACGCTGAAATTTCTCAGATACTGAAGTTTTTTAGATGCAGAAGTAAAACTCATTGAGAAGGAATCACAACAGCTAGTGATTTGGCAGGAATTTCATAAAAGGAAGGTTTTGATTGACTCAATCTCAGTCTAATTGATTAACAATCAAACATTATGACAAGTATGCATTACAATGGATAAATCTCTATTTATGGAAACCAAGATTCTGATTGTATGGGCGACCAGAATCAGCGGGATTCAGATTTTATCAATCAACGGCTACTCAATCCATTTTATATAAATCTGTCCAAGATAGAGATTGGAAGATGATCCTCTAAAGACTGTCCAACGGCTAGTTTGGTAATAGAGGAGTATAAAAGGAGATTTACGAGGAGTAGAAGGAACACACGAAATCGAGAATCAACAAGTCCAAAGTCTGAGTATACTTCGATACTTTCTCTTGTCTTTCTTGAGCTAAACATTAAGATCTTGATGGACACTTTGTAAGAGTGATTGTGTGAGATAGAGAGTCCTATCATACATAATAGTACTGTTACTCAGAAGCTATAATTTCTCTTGATTACATAATGAAATTCAGCCGGTAGGTTGTCAGCGTAGGAGAGTGGACGTAAGCTTACTGTAAGCCGAACCACTATAAATTTGTGTGCAGTTTTTTTATCCCTTATCTCTCACTTTACACACTGCACATCAAGAGCATTGTCTATATAAACTGTTTTGAATCTGAATCTTATTCAGACTTAACTGTGGTCAATTATTTTTGCTTAAATTGTTAAAAATTATTTAAGATCACCTATTCACCTCCCTCTAGGTGATCTTTGCTAGCTATATCAATTGATATCAAAGCAAGTTGCTCATTTATCGTAGTATTTTACTTCTGAGCTAACGATCTATATGGCTAGCTTGAGTGCTCTAGGTCTCATTGAAGGACAAAGCAATAACACACCACCATATTTCGATGGTAAGGAATATAGTGTCTAGAAGAATAAGATGAAGGCATTCATAAAGTCAATTGATCACATGCAATGGGATGTCATTATCAGAAGAGTCAAACAAAGATCTTCTGATTCAAAAGAAAAGACAAAAGGAAGCATACCAGCAGATCATCCATTATCTCAAACTGAGATATCAAAAAGAGAAGCCTTAGATTCTAAAACAATTTATTCTTTCTATTGTGCCTTAGCTCCTATTGAATATAAAAAAATTGCTTCTTGTGAATCAGCTAAGGATATCTGGGATACTCTCTACACTACTTATGAAGGAACAGATCGAGCCAAAGAAACTCAAATCAATTTATTGCTTGGTCAATATGAATCCTTCAAAATGAAGTCTGGAGAATCAATTGCTAATATGTATGACAGATTTGCTGACATAGTAAATGGTCTTGCATACCAAGGACAACCAGTTTCGGATGCGATGAAAGTTAACAAACTACTGAGAGGACTATCAAAGCAGTGGGATAATATCGAAACATCTCTTCGAGAGACACAAAGGATCATGCCTCTATCAATGAATGAGTTAATTGAAACTCTTCAATCATATGAGACTGAGCAACTGAATGAGGAGAATGAATCCAGAGGTAAAAGTCAATTGCATTAAAAACTAACATTGATTTTGATGCAGATTCTGAAGATGAAGATGTTGACAATGAAGAGCTGGCTCTCTTCATAAAGAAGTACAAGAAGATGAAAATCAAAGAAAGACACCTCAAAGGGAAGAAGCCTTTTGAGAAGAAGAAGGCTCTCGATGAAACAGAAAAATCAAAGGAAGTAATCTGCTTTCACTGTAGGAAATGTGGACATATCAAGTCAAATTGTTCACTTCTGAAAAAGAAGACCAAATTTGAGAAAGCAAAGAAGGCCTTAAAAGTAGAAATTTGGAGTGATACAGAGTGTGAAAACAGTGATGAAGATATCTCAAACTTCTGTCTGATGGCTAAGTTAGACTCAGACTCAGATTCAGATTCTGATGCTAAAGTTGAGATTGAGGTAGAGCATTTTGAAATGCCTATTGAAGTGTCAAATTACATTGATAAATTATGCTTTGAATTTAAGGCTGCTCTTAAAAGAATCTCTTCCTTAAAAAAGGAAAATTCATTACTGAGGCAACAGGATGTTTCACAAAAAGAAAAAAATCGATTTCCTTCAAAAGGAATTTCATCAAGTCAAGGAAAATCGAGATTTTCTTTCCAAAGAAAATACTGTTTTGAAAAAGGAAGTTTCAGAAATTATTTTCAAGTTTTCAAAAGGTTCAAAAACCTTGAAGCATATTCTTTCTATACAAATTCCTTACTACAACAAATCTGGTCTCGAATTTATGAAGGAAAGTGATAGTTTAATTGATTTTCCAAAAGTCAAGGAGAGATTAAGGCAAAGACCTCCTCAACAAGTTTATAAAAATCATTTCAAAAGGAATTTTGTCAAATCTATTGGCCGAAGTGCACTCAAGTGCTCAAAATATGGAGATCCACAACATTTTGAGAATGAATGTCCTAAGGTCTGGAGACCTATTCGAAGAGACTTTGTTAAGACAGTCTATACTAATTCTCAAGGACCCAAACAAATTTGGATACCAAAGAAAACTTGAGAGATTGTGATTTTTGCAGGTTACCACAAAGAGAAAAAGAAAGTGGTACCTAGACAGTGGATGTTCTAGACACATGACAGGAGATCTAAGCATATTTGTTAAACTACAAAGTCGGAATGATGGAAAAGTTTTCTTTGGAGGAAATAACAAAGGAAATATAGTTGGCAAAGGAACGGCTGAAATTGGAGGACTCACAATCAATTATGTGTCATTGGTAAAAGAACTCAACTACAACTTGATAAGCATAAGCCAACTATGTGATACAGGTTTCAGAATCAATTTTCAAGAAGATACATGCTCAGGAATAAGCAAAGATTCTTGTCAAACATTCACAGGAAGAAGACATGGCAATATTTATTTTCTAGATGTCAATCCAAATTCTACTCGTTGCTTGATCTCAATCAAAGAGGATGAAGATCTATGGCATAGAAGATTGGGGCATATCAGTATGAAACAAATCTCAAAAATCTCAAACAAGAAATTGGTTCGAGGTCTGCCAGATTTGAAGTACAAGAAAACAGAGTTATGTAATCCTTACACTCTAGGAAAACAAGTAAGAAGCTCTTTTAAGTCTATACATCATGTTTTCACTAATCGTGCTTTGCAGCTTCTTCATATGGATCTATTTGGACCAACCAGAACATAAAGTATTGGTTGTAAGAAGTATTGTTTAGTTATTATTGATGACTTCACAAGATTTACTTGGGTTATACCAATTAAGCATTTTCATATTTTTCAAAATTTATAAGAAGAGTTTAGAATGAAAAGGGTTATACTATTTCCTATATTAAAACTGATCATGGGAGAAAATTTGACAATCAAAGTTTTTCATATTTTTGTGAGGAAAATGGCTTTTAACACAATTTTTTTACTCCTTATACACCAGAACAAAATGGTGTTGTGGAAAGGAAAAATCGTTCTTTGCAAGAAATAATAAGAACTCTGTTGATTGAAAGCAAGATTCCTTTTTATTTTTGGGCAAATGCAGTTTTTACAGCTTGTTATATCATTAACAGAGCTTTTCTCAGACAAATTCTTGACAAAACCCCCTATGAGCTTTACAAAGGTAGAAAGCCCAATATTTTATATTTT
The DNA here is from genome assembly GCA_031216235.1 of Syzygium jambos. Lineage (NCBI taxonomy): Eukaryota > Viridiplantae > Streptophyta > Magnoliopsida > Myrtales > Myrtaceae > Syzygium > Syzygium jambos. Next base: position 8,231,917 of record CM062228.1, read on the forward strand.
CGTGTATTTTGTTGTAAATGCTTTATACTCAAAAATCCAAATGACTGCTCCGGTAAGTTTGATGAGAAAACAGATGAAGGATTTTTCCTTGGATATTCTACTATAAGTAAAGCGTATAGAGTCTTCAACAACAATTCTCAGACTGTGGAAAAAATAATGAATGTGAGGTTTGATGAAAATATTTAGACTCACAAAGATGAATCTAAACCATCTTCCAATATTCAAGAGTTATCTGAAGCTCAATAAGAATCTCCAAAGATCATTGAATCTGTATAAGAAGGAAAAGAAGATTCAATCCATACTCAATCGGAACCTTCAAAATCTAATGATATTCAGAAAGGAAAGATTCAACAGAAACTGGAAACATAAATCTAGTCATCCAAAACCTCATCATTGGAGAAATAGAAGACGACATCAAGACTAGATCTAAACACAAAGAGAATATCGGCAACTTGACATTGATATTAGAAATAGAACCAAAAGAAGTTGGTGAAGCATTATCAGATAAAAGCTGGATCGAAGCTATGTAGGAGGAACTTCAACAGTTCAGAATCAATAAAGTATGGAAACTTGTGCCAAGACCCAAAAATCATCCAGTAATTAGAACAAAATGGGTATTCATAAACAAACTGGATGACAAAGGGAAAGTCACAAGAAATAAAGTAAGACTTGTAACAAGAGGCTATTCTCAATAATAAGGCATAAATTATGATGAAACCTATGTACCAATTGCCAGGTTAGAAGCCATTAGGCTACTATTAGCTTATGCCTATTTCCATGATTTTAAATTGTTTCAGATGGACGTGAAAAGTGCTTTTCTGATTGGCTATATCAAAGAAAAAGTATATATGGAAGAACCACATAGTTTTGAAAAACCAAGAAAGACTGATTATGTATATAAACTCAAAAAGGCCTTTTATGGTCTAAAACAAGCACCTCGTGCTTGGTATGAGAGGTTAAGTAACTTCTTTCTGCAAAATGACTTCACCAAAGGAAAGGTTGATACAACTTTATTCATTAAGAGAAAAGGAAAGGATTTTTTACTTGTTCAAATTTATGTTGATGATATCATTTTTGGATCCTCTAACGAACTGCTCTATAAAGAATTTTCTAAGAATATGAATGAGTTCGAGATGAGTATGATGGGCGAATTGACATTCTTTCTCAGCCTACAAATGAAACAAACCAAAGATGGTATATTCATTTGCCAAGAGAAGTATGTAAAGGAGATTATCAAGAAGTTTGGACTGCAGAACTGTAAGAAAACAGATATTCCCATGTCTCATTCATCCAAATTGGACAAAGATGAAAATGATAAAAAGGTTGATCAGAAGGTATATAGAAGCATGATAGGATCATTGTTATATCTTACTACATCTAGACCTGACATATTATTTAGTGTCTGTATGCGTGCAAGATTTCAATCCGATCCAAAAGAATCACATCTTTCTGCAGTTAAAAGAATAATCATATACATTGGAACTTATCCAACATTAGGTCTTTGGTATTCCAAAGAATTAGATTTTACTTTTACTGGTTATTCTAATGCTTATTTAGCCGGATGTAAAGTGGAAAGGAAAAGTACTATAAAAATATATCAACTACTTGGAAACATGTTGGTATCCTGGTACTCAAAGAAGCAAAACACAGTTGCACTTTCTACAGCGGAAGCAGAATATGTGGCTTTGGGAAGTTATTGTGCACAGATTCTGTAGATGAAGCAACAGTTGCAAGACTTTGCTATTAAAGATTCAAGTGTTGCAATCAAATGTGACAACACAAGTGCTATCAATTTGACCAAGAACCCAATTCTTCGTTCACGTGCTAAGCATATTGAAATCAAGCATCACTTCATCAGAGATCATGTTCAGAACGATAATGTGAATATTCAATTCAATTAGCTGATATATTCACAAAACCTCTTGATAAGTCTTCATTTGAGTATATTAGAAATAAACTATGCATTACTTATCCATTTTCTTGAAGTATTTGTTAAATAGGAATTTTTCATACTCAAATATTCTCCGTCTAAATGTCCATTTCAGACTAAAAAAGAAAGGTACGTCCTTAATTCAAATTTTAGCGGGTATATTTTTGGCATTTCTGGCAGGATATTTTCGTATTTGTTACTTTCGGAAGCAAATCAGGTATGTATTCTAATTTATCTGATTGATTGCTTGTGCTTAAAATATTTTTTCCTATATAATAGGATCACTTCTTATAATTTCTAAAAGCGCCTTTTCTTTCCAAAACTTGTCCTCCTCTTTTATAAAACCCTATCAGTATGAACCCTTTTTCACTCCCGACCATCACGGCACTCAGAGTCTACTTCTCCTCCTTCTCCAAGATCAAATTTTTTTGCTCTAGAACCGATCACAATGCCTTTCAAAAGATGATCTTCACGCATTAACAAAGATTCAAAGTTTTTAGCACCAGCATAATTCATGGAGATATCAGACACAGAATCGGACCACTAACAAGACCCATAAAAAACGACACCACAAGCACCACAACCATCGTCTCCATCAAAAATCACTGGTAAAACAGACTTTCGTTTCAACAACATCAAACTTGTGTGGAATGCATACGAAAGATTAAAATGTAGTAATGCTTCTGCATCGGTCCTTTGTCAATGTCTGAAAGATAACGGCTTTCACACTGAAGAAAGTCTTATGCGAAGTTATTCTTAGTTTTGCTCTAGAACTGATCATGATCAAGTTAGTTCTACTCTAAAGGAGACTTCTTCCAAAAAGGGAAAAGAGAAAGTCGGGGAACCATCCACTCCTTCTGACAAGAAAACCGTTCACATAACCCTAAGTCTACCAGTGCATCTAAATTTGTAATTCCTGATGATGATGCTAGATTCTTTCATAATTTTGAGATGAAGGTTGGAATTGCATCTGGTGTGCAAGGTAATAGAGGTTTATTCAGAAGTACAGAGCACAACGTCTACTATCAGTTGCTACTTGCTCGAGGGGTTATGAGCCATCGAATTGTGGATTTTTAATATCTTGAAAAGGTTGGCATTTCTGTGAAACATCTGTTTGAAAGATTTGGGATTTATGAATTCTATCTACAATCTGCACATGTATATGCAAAACTGACTGCCTATTTTTATTCCAATCTTTCCATTCTGTCACCAAACTGGCTTCAATTCGCTATTGGTGATAAAAAGTACGATTTAAAAGTGGAAGAACTGGCTTTGATAATTGGAGCGAAAAATTACAAGTTTACTCCATTGGAAGTGAACCTAGAAGATGCTTCCAAAGCGGCTTCAGAGAATCAGAATTTTACTCAAGGCTCTAGACGCCATATTTCATATTCTGATCTGACTAAAAGAACTATGATCTTGCATAAGATCATTATCAATTGCTTGAAGCCGAAAGCAACTTTCAAAACTGACTTATCCAAGTTTGAAATCAAGCTTATTTGAGCCATTCTGAATGGATAATCTTTCTCTCTTCCACATATCATCATTTTTCATATATACAGAACTCTCCAAAAGGACAAGGGATAACTTCCTTATGGTGCACTCATCTCTCGAATCTTTATGTTTTTAAAGATAACTATTTTTGATGATTTGTGCAAAACCTTTGTACCTTGGATGTTTGTTGGAGAAAAAATGCTTACCAAGAGAAGCATTTTGATGATAAAAAGGAAAGAGCAAGCATAGCTAGAGGAAAGGATGCTCAGCAGTCAGAACCAAAATCTATTGGGAAGAAAATTGACGAAGACAAAGGGGAAAGAAAAAGAATAGGAACAGAAAGAAAGCAAACTGTCTCTTCAAGCCCATTCAAGGTGTACAGGAAGAAAAGAAGAATTTTTCTCCGAGATGAAGATGATGAATTAGAACACCTTGAAACAGGACAGGATATTGATCTAGAACATATTTCAGAACCTAGTACAAAGGTTTCAAAATCAGTATCTGGAGACTCACATTTGCATCAATAGGATGATATTCCACAGAAGACAGATGTAAGTCACTCTCCACTTGATCCTGAAGAGACTTTGAATGACACTACTACTACAGAATATGCAGATTTTCAGGGGGAGATTCCAACAGAGGCAAGGGATAAGTTCGAACATCATGCACCAGAAAACGTTCAGGGATAGACTTCAGAAAACATGACCATTCTGACCTTTCTGCTCAAAATCAAAGAAAAACGAGCTGCACTTGAAGAGGACGTAAAGAACCTTCCGAAAATTGTTAAGGAAAACAACCAGACTCAATATCTTCAAGCAAAAAAAGACAAAGCAGAGATAGGGGAAGCTATTGCTCTATGTTCAACCAATATGGAGAAAGCTATGGGTCAATGTTCTACCAAGATTGATGACGCTGTTTCTATTCTGGAGAACTTTCAACTTGTTCGAACCCCATCAAAGAAATAACCTGTTTTTCATACCCTCTTTTCAAACCATTCTAGATCTGTATTCTTAACAATTGATTTTGCTATATTGTTTGATGCTTTATATCAATACTTTATTCTACTTATTATTGATTTATTCTTGCTGATGACAAAAAGAGGGAGAGATTATGCAAATATTGTTGTGCAAATACTTCAATATGCAGGTTATACAGGTTATAAGCAAGAAAAACACACAGATCTTACGAGTTTGCACATTTATATATCTGTGTATCATGCACTTAATATGATTATTTTATTCAAATTTATTTGACATTTATTAAATCTGCATGGAAGTTTTGTCACCATAAAAAAGGAGGAGATTGTTGAGGAAAACTCCTAATGGATTTTAAAGCTGACAAAACTCTCTATGTTTATCTTGTAAATCTAACATGCATTCCATTCCAGATTAATATATTCTGGAAGTTCATAAGAAAATATCAGACTTTACAAGTTTTTAGAACTAAAAGTTCAGACTCAGACATAAGATCTTCAGACTTTACCATAAAAGTCATTCAGACTCTAATTATGAAATATTCAGATTTTACTAAAGACCTATGCTGACTCAAGTTCTGAATTAGAAATTCTTCAGATGCAGTAATTATGCAGCCACTGAAATTTCTCAAACGCTGAAGTTTTTCAGACGTAGAAGCAAAACTCATTCGGAAGGAATCACAACAGCTAGTGATCTGGTAGGGATTTTACAAAAGGAAGGTTTTGATTGACTCAATCTCAGTCTAATTGATTGACAATCAAACATTATGACAAGTATGCATTACAATGGATAAAGCTCTACTTATGGAAACCAAGATTCTGATTGTATGGGCAACCAGAATTAGTGAAATTCAGATTTTGTCAACCAACGGCTACTTAATCCATTTTATACAAATCTGTCCAAGATGAAGATTGAAAGATGATCCTCTGAAGATTGTCCAACGGCTAGTTTGGTAGTAGAGGAGTATAAAAGGAGATCTACGAGGAGTAGAAGGAACACACGAAATCGAGAATCAATAAGTTCAAAGTTTGAGCATACTCCGATCCTTTCTCTTGTCTTTCTTGAGCTAAACATTAAGATCTTGAGGGATACTTGCAAGAGTGATTGTGTGAGATAGAGAGTTCTATCAAACACAAGAATACTGTCACTCAGAAGCTGTAATTTCTCTTGATTACACAGTGAAATTCAGCGGGTAGGCTGTCACTGTGGGAGAGTGGACGTAGGCTTACTATAAGCCGAATCACTATAAATTTGTGTGTAGTTTTTCTATCTCTTATCTTTCACTTTACACACTGCACATCAAGAGCACTGTCTATATAAATTTTTTTGAATTTAAATCTTATTCAGACTCAACTGTGGTCAATTGTTTCTGCTTAAATTGTTAAAAATTGTTTAAGATCACCTATTCACCCCCCCTCTGGATGATCCTTGCTAGCTACATCAAATCTAGCTTTGAAGAATATTTTTGCCTCAAAAAATATAGAGACCAATCAAGAAGTTTACAAGGAATGTAGTTGGATTTTAGAGATTGTTTGGGAAGTTGTGCAAATCAAACATTTCATCATGAATAGGTTAGCAATATACAATGAGTTTGTTAACTTGAAGTTGCTTTCTGTAGCGGATATACGTTTTGCTTCGATGATTGTGATGCTTAAGAGGTTTAAGTTTATAAAAAGTGGTCTTCAAAGCATGGTTATTTGTGACAAATGGAATATCTATCGATATGATAATCGAGGGAGGGCTAAGTTTGTCAAGGAAAAGGTGCTGGATGATTTTTGTGAGATTCAATTGATTATATACTTTCATTCACGGTGCCTATTTATGACATGCTTAGAATTTGTGATGCCAACAAGCCTTGTCTTCACTTAATTTATGATATGTGGGATCCAATGATTGAAAAAGTGAAGATAGCAATATATGAGCATGAAATAAAAAGGCTAGATGAGGAGTCTATATTTTATGAGGTGATTCATACAATTCTTGTGGATCATTAGACTAGGAATAACATTCCACTTCATTACTTAGCAAATGCCTTAAATCCTAGGTAAGTTCTAAAATTGTATGAGATTACTACTTTATTAGTTATTCTTTCTTTGACATGATAATATAATACTCCTCTTACTTATTATGGTTTTCTATTTTTATTTTATTTTATTAAATAAGGTACTATAGTGATCAATGATTCAATGAAAATTCTTCTCGAGTTTCTCCATACAAGGATAAAGAGATCAACCAAGAAAGACTAAAATACCTAAGGAAATACTTTCCTAACTTGGATGAGCAAAACAAGGTGAATTTGAAATATGTAGATTTTGCAAACAAAAATGGAAATTTTAGAGAATTTGATTCCATTCAATATCGGTATTGCATGGATCCTAAGACTTGGTGAGTTAATCATGGTGCATGTGCACATGTGCTTCAAAGTATGGCCTTAAAGCTTCTTGTACAACCTTCTTCTTCTTCATGTGCTAAGCGAAACTAAAGTACTTACTCCTTTGTGCACTTGATGAGGAGAAATAAGATACTCCAAAACGTGCAGAAGATTTAGTTTTCACTTACAGCAACTTTCGTCTTCTATTAAGAAAAAATCCACAATATGTAGAAGGACAGACCAAGATGTGGAATTTTTATGGAGATGCATTGGACACATTTGAAGATATTTTTAGAAGAAGTGGATAATGTAGATGAATGACTTCTTGTTATATTTGATAGTGAAATGTGGATTATTTTTTGTTTTTTAACTTATTGTTAAATGTTAAATTTAATGGTGGAATGTAGATTGTTTATTTTTTTCTCTCCAAGTTTTTTGGATTATGGGAATGGAATGTTGTTAAATTTGTCAAATGGAAACAATGAATGATATTAACAAATGGTGGATTAATGTTTTTAGTGTAAATTCATTCTAGGCTCCTTTTTTATTATTTATTTATTTGCGGATTTGAATCAAATTAATTTGATTTCATAAAAATGATAGTTTATCATGTATATATAAAAATATATATTTAATATACAACGTGTCCCAACGTGCCATATTCTCTTTTTTTTTATTTTTAGAAATGTCATTGTCGATGCTACTTAGGAAGCAATAGAGGTGAGAAGCACACCTGGTTATAGAATATGATAAATAAGAAAACTTGGCGAGGCTCGCCGTTTCCAACTTGATATATAGTACGTCCCATTTAAACATCCCCTAGTCAAGTGAATGGAAAGAAAATTGGACCATGATTGCCAATTTAAGCGGAATCTCGTTGCCAACTGATGAAGAAGGAGATACATCTGAAGACGAGGTCCATCCGAGCTGGCTTGGCCCGAGACCTACAGAGGATGCTGGTGGCGTCGGAGCTGTGGCTCTGTATGGCACACCATTGAGGCAATTGCCACTTACTCTGTACCATTAAATCAGTTTAAGTTAGTCAAGGAAAAGGATGGTTATAGTACCAGGTATACTGTATTATTGATGCGGTATCGTGCACCAAAGCGAGCTCGTTTAACATGTGATCTTAAAATTTTCCAATACAAAGAACCACTGAGATTGGTCTGTGAGGCTCTGTGATGCCACGTGACATCACCGTCCCTTTAAGAGCTACTTACATTAGCTTCAAATTCGATTGTTCAGGTAAAGTTCCATTGAACCTGTTTTCTGCTAAAAGTCCCTACATGGGAATGAAGTAGAGAGGGTACAAATTCGATTTGGATGATGCAAATGCATAGGTGAAAAGGAGTGCTTTGGTGGAGACATGATCAACTCACAGAAGTTGAAGATTGGGTAACGTGCCGAGAAAATCGGGAATAGGGCAGTCTAAGCTGTTATTATACACATTGCTGCACTTTGAAATCGAGAAAAATCAAGCCTCCATGCGTAATTTAGTTGCGAAAGCTAATTAGTTCCATGTCACGGGGTCGTGAACTTACATTGTCTGAAGTATATCCATGATACTAAGGTCTGGAAGTGCACCGTAGAGACCGATGTGTGAGCGATTCCTTAACTTCGGATTACACTAGTCATCATTCTCAAAAACTCAAAACACAGAGGCTTGTACTCACAATGATGTTACTCGAGGGTTAGCATCGGTGCCGCAACTGACCAAATCCCAGGCATGTGCCGATGCTAGACATGGGTCCTCGGTCCACTATTCGCCTAATACCCAAAAAAACCTCATACTTTAGCTTTTGTCCCATTTCTACTTTTTATCTAATAAAAAAACCTCTAACTTTAGGTCATGTCTCAATTCTACTATAAATTTTTTTTTGTCTTATAAAAAACCCTCAACTTTAGGTCATGTCCCAATTCTACCATAAATTTTTTTTTTGTCCTATAAAAAACCCTCAACTTTAGGTTTTGTCCCAATTTTATCCTAAGCTTTTTGTTGCCCCATGGAAAACCTCAAACTTTTGGTCCTGTCCCAATTTTACCGTCCAGTCTCAATTTTACTGTAAAATTTTCATAGTCTCATAAAAAACCATAAAATTTTACTTGAGTCACGAATCTGACTCCATTAACCTTCCGTCCAAAATTTCTCATTGACAACCATGAGATAGAAATCTCTCAAGCAAGAGTTGTTTGAGTGTCCCAAGCACTCTCGAATCGCGAGAGATGGAACATTCCCAAGCATGAGAGATCGAAAAGCGCAAAATCCTAAGGGTGATTTTGACGGAGGGTTAATGGAGATATTTATGAAACAAAAAAAATTAGAGTGAAATTGAAACTTGACCTAAAGTTGGAATTTTTTTATGAGATAAAAAAAGTTTGGGGTAAAATTGATACTGAACCTAAAGTTGAAAGTTTTTTTATGTGATAAAAAAAAGTTTAGGATATAATTGATATTGGACCTAAAGTTGAAAGTTTTTTATGAGACAAAAAAAAGTTTACGGTAGAATTGGGACATGACCTAAAGTTGGAGGTTTTTTACAAGACAAAAGGTAGAAATGAGATAAAAATTAAAGTTTGAGGTGTTTTTGGGTATTAGGCCGTCCACTGTTGTAGTACGATGAATTTTCTTTGGAACATAGATAATCCCTCCACTGCACAAGTAGAGAAGCTAGTCAATTATAGCCTCGGGTTTGAGCTAGTTTACATGTCACATTCTCGGTACAATCAAGTGTTTGTCACGAGTAATTGCACAAAGCGGGAAAATTTATGTCAATCATGGGTTTGAAAGCTACCGTCCCGTCTTTGGTGTAGGTTCCGGTAGTGAGTGGATTGCTTACGGTGTAAATCTCAAACGCATTGATCAAAAGGAAAAGCATCGAATGCGGTCGGCTTGAGAGTGAAGTTTGGTGATTGAGGATGCATTTACAAATTTGGGATTTTTATGTCACAAGAAAATTTTATGGTAAATGTGTCACAATGAATATAATTTGGGGTTTTTGATGTTACAGAAAAAAGTCCATCAATTTGTTACAATGGGCATAATTGGGGTTTTTGTGACATTCTTTTTGGGTCTCAATAATGATAATTTTTTAAGAGGGATTGATAATGACGAATTTGGCTAACCAATGAATATGCACCATGTGGAACCTCATACTTGAAGGGCGAAGGTTTATACTAGGATGTGCATTGATCTCAATCCAATCTGAGAAGCGGACCAAACTGTAATGAACCAACCGAATTTAGGTGGTTTTCAAGGGGATCAGTCCGGTTTCCGGTTCCAAAATTTGGAGCTGGAAATAACCAGTCCGATTCCCAGTTCTACATAAGGAATCAGACCGATGGACCGGCCAAGTTTTCTTAATTTTTTTATTTTTTATTTTGATGCAAATCCTAATTAGTAAATTATCCTTTTCTTTTAATGTTGGGAAATTCCCACTTGTAGGGAATAGAAGAAACCAAAAAACAAAAAAGAAAAAGAAATCATTGATTCCAAGATCGAGCGGGCCGATTTCCAAATCTACAAATTGAAAACAGGCCCTGCCTAGTCCAGTTCCAGGGTTGGAATCGACTCATGCTGGATATGATCAACCCTAGTTTTATACTCGGCGGTGTAATGAAGAAGCATCCCACTTGAGAAAGTGTTTCAAGTTAGTAACCCCTGATGGGCAATCTCCCAATAAAGCATTTACTTATTGGCTCGCAAGGGCACTTTGATAACATGTCAAGACCATCGTATTATCACGAGGCACAGCCACTTATCATGACATTTTGCTATTTGTTATAGTATTGATCACCACCTATCGACTAACACCCGACAACCTAAATTACTCCCTCCTATAAATAGATACTCCACTGAAGTTAGAAATCCTATTATGACGATCATGGGTTGACTGATTCTATATTGAGACCAAACCCAAGACTTCAATTATGTCCCCGAGTCCCAACTCAAATTTGAGTTATGCTAGTAATTCTATTCCCAAGCTCTACTCATATTACTGTAGGGGTTCTTAATCCGCTTGAAACCCGCTGGATTTCAACATTTTGTTATCTTATATTCTGTTTAATAAATGCGTTTTTTAATGCAAATAAATGATCAATCATCTCAAAAAAGTCAAGCGTGGGCTCCACCACATCTGATGTACACGTAAGTTGAGCTCACATGCATCCATCGGGAGCAGATAGGAATTGGATTGAGAGACAGGCCCAACTACAGACGCCCCCAGGCCCATACACGTCCAAGACACGGTCTAAGCCCAATTTCATTTCGAATCCGACTGAAAACCAATCCCAAGCTCGAGCCCAAAGCCCAAGCCTATATTCCCTACTAAGCCCAGCTGCTAAATTGTAATTCACCACAAAGTTGTCAAATCAGCCCAAGCCCAGAATTTGGTAAATATTCTGGAAGCCTCCATTACATATTCAATAGCGCCTATCTGAAAGACATCTATTGCCGGGTGTATTTAACATCTATAGTTTCAGCACATAATAGATTATACCATCATGCTACAATACAAACCTTGGTAAAATGTATCATGTCTTGAGACGTGGAAATCGGTCTCGATCCTTAAGTGGAAATTGATTCTCTCGATTGACGTGGTTTGGAGTTGGACCCAAATCACTTTCAATATGTATAAGCCGACAACATATTGTCTTTGACCTCTCCTAATTGATTCTCGAATCCTGTAGGTATTCCATGATCACAGCAAATCGATCCTCTGGGTCGATGTAGTTAACGACAATTCATTGCCAATCATGCCAATCAGTCGTTAAGTTATTGGTAATTGTTCTCGATAGCCGTCAATTGATCCTTTTAAATCGTGATGTCTCTTGAATCTTGCTGTAGATGAACACTATTTTGATTCATTGAGATATGGATGCAACCTTGACTTCGTGGATGATCCAAGCACAAAAGAAATGCATGAGCGTTGAGCTCTTGTGTTTGTCTATATATATACATATATATGGGAAAATAACACTAATGATTTCTAAAATTTGGCTTGATATATAATGTCTTTCGTGAACTTTTAATTTGTTCAATATTTCCCTAAAATTTTAATTTGTTTAATTTAATCCATGGATTATATGAAAATGTTTAATTTTTTTTCCTAAACTTGAATTAATAGAAAAACAACATTAAACATTTTCATAAAGTCTAGAAACTTAATTGAACATGTATCAAAAGTTTAAGGATCATATTGGACAAATTAAAAATTTAAGAATCATGTTCTAAATTTAGGTAAAATTTAAATATTATATCGAATAAATAAAAAATTCAAGAACCACCTAATTGGGTTAAAGTTAAGTTACCGTTTGCTTTATGGTGGCCATATATTATAGTTTTTGGTCGTAAGAACGGAAGACCGCAACCTGCAAAACAGTGCAAAGCCACGGCACGGCGTCCATGGTTTTCGACCGAGCAGATTATCTTCGACGACCAAAACCATGCGGCAACCTGCAAAGCATTACAAAGCCACGGCGTCCATGGTTTCCGAAGTAGACTTTCTTCGACCCACCATGTCTCAGCAACCCATAAGCCTCTTCCTTCGTCGGTCTCCTCCATCCCCCCAAAAACTCCGAAGTTCTTCTTCCAAGAATTCTGAAAAACGAAAGCTCAAACCAATCTTGAAGAAGAAGAAGAGGAGATAGCAAGTGAAGTCAAAGCTCGACAAGCAGCCAAGATGGTCGCCCGCATCGCCACGCTCTTCATCCTACTCTGTTTGCTCCCGGTCATCACGTCGGCGTCGTCCCCCGTCTCGGTCTGCATCGTCGGAAGCGGAATCGGGGGCTCCTCGGTGGCCCACTTCCTCCGGGAGTACTCCTCCCCGTCCGCCTCCGCCTCCATCTCTGTCCGCGTCTTCGAGCGGCGCGGCGTCGTTGGGGGTCGCATGGCGAGGGTCGCCGTCGGCGGCGAGAGCTTCGAGGCCGGCGGGGCGATTCTCCACCCCAAGAACTACCACGCCCTGAATTACACCAGGTTGATCGGCTTGAAGATCAGATGGCCGAATGCCACGTCGGCTGGCGACGGCCGCGACGACGATGGCGATTTTGGGATCTGGGATGGGAAGAGCTTCGTCTTCAAGACGTGGAGGGTCAACTCCAAGCTTCCGTTCGTTGACAAGATTGTGTCGTTCGCCAACAAGGCGCTCTTGTTCTGGCGTTATGGGTTTTCTCTCATTCGCATGGACAACTTCGTTCAGGTCTCTCTCTCTCTATCTCTCAATCGATTTTGTCTATCCATTCTGAACAGAGTATTTGAATGGAGAAGTGGAGTGAAATTGAATGATGGGTTGGTTTTTCTTGAGTGTCTGGTTCAGTCAGTTTGCATAATGATGTTGTTTTCTTCATGACACATGAAAATAGCTACATCTCCATGTTGCAGAGGACTGTGAATAACTTCTTGAAGTACTATGAAAGCACCGACTCGAGACCCGTTTTTGAGACGGTGGACGAGATGCTCAAATGGGCAGGGCTCTACAATCTTACCGGCCATACTTTAGAGGAAGAGTTAATTAGTATTGGGTTGTCGCCCTTGCTGATAAGGGAACTCATCACTGTAAGAATTCTCATAAATTTCACGATTGATTTATATTGATACGACAGTGCTTTTCCCTCTATAGTATGTATCTGCTCAAGATCTGGCTAGTGACTTACTTCAAATTTTCATCCTATGGATGCCTTTACTTGAATGGATTGCAAGTTCTAATGGGGTTAATTGTCATATATCTATTCCCTGAACCAATACTTTTGTACGAAGATGATGCTGCGGATCCATCTTTACTCAGAAAAAGAGAATAAAAAAGGATTGAATAACCTACGACCAAAAGTATGTGCCCATTCATGTACATATGAAACAAATATTGGTGTAGTGGCTGCCTCATGGACGGCCAGGCCACTAGCGGGTGAATAAAAGTGTTTCTAGATTGTATAATGGGCTTGTAGACAGATTACCAACCTTTATAATGAAATCTTTTCTTATTAAAAGAAAAAAAGTTGACCTAGTTTACAGTAGCAAATATGCATGGAATGGTGTCATGAATGCGAATGATAACCTGTGGTATTTCAAACTGTTAATGGAAGGCATGGAGATTTGCTGGTAAACGATGATAATAAGTTTGAGAGAGCTCCTAGTCTTCTCTTTGTTTTTTTCTCACTTTCTGGATCTCCCCCAGCCTGGGGAGGTGGGGGAAGTCGGGGTGGTTTCTGGATGTGTTAAGAGATATATTAAGTTGTCATCATCCTAAGTCTTGGGAAATACTTCTAGGTCATGGCTTGAAGAAAGTCCAACTGTGAGTGGCAAAGGCCTCGTGAAGTGACTGCAGCCTAAGTTTGTACTGACAACTTTGGTAACAGGTGCATCTGGGATCAAGGAAGTGTGAATTGGAATAGGATGTCTTTCAAGGATAGAACATAAGTTACTCTACTTCTTGTCGAAGAGGTTGAGTGACTGCTAGGTAGACTGACTTTGATTGCTGTGACGTCATGCAATGAGATTCGATGTGGCTGTTTACTTGACGCAGCGCTTTACTTTAGCGTTGGGCTGCTAGATGCATGCTTTGGAGCATCCCTGCAGGTCTAGGTACACGGATTTGTAGTCACGATTCTTTTGCTGCTAAATTACGTTATGTGAACTGGAAATTTCATATGTTGTGTTCTGTTTGAATGGCTAATATATATGCACACTTATGGCATTGATCAGTCTATTTAGCATTCACGCACATACTAGATTATATCAAACTCTCCAACCCTTGAGTCTCATGCTTATGAGAGTTTTAGTGCCTGATCTTATAACTTTGAAGCTATTCTCAACTATCACATTTTCCTGTATAAACGAAAAATGATTTCCTGCCCTTTTGATGGCCTGTTTATTTTGCTTTTTGTTGAAAATGATATTTCCAATTGCAAATTTTCTGCTATTTATGTGTGAAATTCGGCATTAATAGTTCCAGCATGGAATAATATGTTGCTGTTTCTATTTGTTGGATTTCGAAGCTATGAAGAAATTGGCATAATGTGATATAATTTTCGGTTTCTGTATGAGGTTTTTATTAGCAGTATTGCTAATGGCTTGTGCTTCTCTTGCTATAGTCTTCATCAGTTGCCAAGATAACCACGGCATTGTGTCATATGAGATAGTCTCTGATCAATCAGAAAAGTTGAAGTAGAGTTGGGTCAGTTGAACTAGAAAAGAAAGAAAATGTAAAAATTTCAGATTGGGATAGCCAACAATACGTTGCTTGATGAACTTACAAGATCTGTTCAAGCTTAAAGTGAATATATGTGCTGGATGATTCAACCAATTGCCATAGTAATCTCCATATATTAGAATCTGGTGATCTTATAGATCAAATGAACTCGGGGAGGAGATGTAGATACAATGTATAGTTAGCTCTTCATGAAGAAAAGATCTTATGTACGATTAGAACTCGAAATGTCAAATTTAGTATCCTAGTGGACCATCTATTTCATTCTTCATAGTTCTTATTATAATTATTCTGACCATCTAGCATCGTTATGTTGTAGATTATCACAAGGATTAATTATGGTCAAAGTGTAAGCATCAGCGGACTTGCTGGCGCTGTTTCCTTGGCAGGATCAGGGGGTGACCTATGGTCCGTCGAAGGAGGAAACTGGCAGATGGCTGCTGGTTTAATCAATCGTTCAAATGTTGCTCTGCACCTTCGTGAGGAGATAGAGTCTATTTCTAATTTTGGAAACTATTATGAGCTCAACTCCTCCAAAGGTAACAGTTATAAGTGCGAGGTTGCAGTGGTCGCCATCCCATTGGATGAGGTGGGCATACACTTTGACCCTCCAGTTTCAATTCCTCCAAGGAAGCTACAGCACACGCATGCGACTTTCGTGAGGGGTCTTCTAAATCCCGTGAGCATTTTGCTTGTTTCTGTCTCAATCATCTATTTATATCTTTTTTCATCACATTGTATTGTCTTAGTTACTAATTTCGCGTTCCCTTTTTGTCTTTTAAATGGGAATGCCATTGTGCAAAAGGCATACTTTGGGCTCAGCTCTGTGGAAGAAATTCCGGAACTGGTTAGTACAATCGAGGATCCTAGCATACCTTTTTTGAGCATTTCAGTTCTCAAGAGACACAATGAAAAGGAGGTGACTTACAAGGTTTTCTCCCGCGAAGCCATGGTAGAAACGTTGCTGGATCAGATATTCAGGTAACATATTTCGTTATTTGCCCTAGTTATTAAGGTACATTGTGACCTACATGCACATGTTATTTTGTGGTCTAGCTAGATTCGTTCTTTGTTGCACTTGGTGGATGTGTTTGCTTTGTTTGCTGAGAGGTAGTCGGATCTATTATCTATGCAAAGATCCTTTAATAGGCAATAAATTCTTGAGGTCGTTTCCATGGATGATCTCATGTTTAAGAGGCCACGAGTAACCTCACAGCTACAAAAATCTCCTGTGCATTGCTCAGATGGAGTTAGGCCCTTCAGTCAGAAATGACTTATCGAAAGGCCTAGGAAGTGTTCGAAAAGAGTGTTGAAGCACTGCCTTGTTTTGGAAGTAATACACCGTCTCGCAAGACTACGCTGTAGATAGTGAGAAAGAAAACACGGCATCTTTATGAACTCAATGACAAAGTAGACCGACAAGCAAAAGCTAATCGTCGATATTGCTGTTTGCAGTGTCCGGAAGGAGACGATCCCCATCAATTGGGGCGCTTACCCCTGTTACAAGGCTCCTGAAGTGTTTGCCCCGTTCATTTTGGATGGACAGCATTTATACTACGTCAATGCCTTTGAGAACGCCGCGAGCACGATGGAGACAAGCGCGGTTGCAGCTGAGAACGTCGCGCGCCTCATCCTGTCAAGACTTTTCGGCCACGTGCCCTTGAAGCTTTTGGACTCGGAGAGCCCTACGGTTGACTCGGGTTTGCATTTGGAACTTTGATGAGGGGTCACATACACTTTGATGATCTGTGTAAATATTCTAGGATGTGTAACTCATACTCAAGTGCCATGGCGCAAGGAGGACTGGAAAGTGAAATATATCCTGTGATGGATAGCTTGGAAATATGGTTTCAGTTTTTGAGACACCCTAAAAACTGTTTAATGGATCGCATTATCGGTGAAGAAAGAGAAGCTTCTCATTGTTTTGGAGAAAACTTTATGACGAAGGAAAATATTTTTCATAAAAATCATTTTCAAGAAATATGTTTTTGCCTTTTCAGGACAGGAAACTCATTTTTCTTATTTTAAATATGGATATTTTTTTTAACTGTAAAATGATTTTTCGTTGATTAATTATTTTCAGCAAATCAAAATTCGAAAAATTAGTGAGAATGTCCCAGCCACGAATTCCTCCTATTAGAATGCTCTCTGCTTCAAGTTGAAGGTCAACTCGAATTCGACCATTGAACTTGAATGGAAATGTCCCAGCCACGAATTCCTTCTATTATATATTTAATACAGAAAATTGTCTCTGCTCATAAAATTTTTTTTCATTGGGAAGGTGTTGACTACGCTTTCTTTGGAGGAATTCTATTAGATCCACTGCAGGTATAAAATATAAGTCACATACTTATCATTGGATAGGATGGATGACATGCGAAAGAATTCGATTATAAAGTTAAACTCAAAACATACATATCCAAGTAATTCCTTATACCGGTAGTAGATCTAACGATGATCCTTTTTTTAAAGGGTTTGATAATGACGAATTTGACTAACCAACAGACATACACGATACGTCACCTCATACTGATAGGGAGAAGGTTTATACTCGATGGTGTAATGAAATTGTATATCGCTTGAGCAAACTTTTCAAGTTTCCAACTCCCAACGAAACCTCAACTTAAAAGTTCATTCTTTTGAGATGATAAAACTAGTTGACTAGTAAGGGTGGTTTAATAACACATGAGGACTATTGCCATTTGTCGTGGTATGAGCTCCACCTTATCGACGTCCATATAGCCCAATTTCATTTAGAATATGAGTCAAACCAATCGCTCAAGCCCAAAGCCCAATTCCATATTCCCTACTAAACCCAGCTGCTAGGCGCGCATGGAATCCATTCTGGAATAGAAATTCTGTTCCAGAATGGATTTCGGAATAGAAATGCGTTTGTTAAAAAATTTCCGGAATGCATTCTGGAGCAATTTTCACATTCTAGAATAAAAATGCGTTTGTTAAAAATACTTGATTCCAGAATGCATTCTTGATTCCAGAATGCATTTTTGATTCCAGAATGAGTTTTGGGCAAGAAAAAGAGAAGCTACTTTTTATAGCTTCTCTTTTCCAGAATGCATTCTCCCTATTTTCTCTCTTTTTCTCACTAATTTTTTTTTAGAAAATGCATAAAAATTGAAAAATTCCACAAAAATTCATAAAAATTTTCAAAAAATAAAAAAAAAAGTCAAGATTTCGAGAAAATAGGAAATTTGGTGAATTTTTTTAAAAAAAATATAAAAAAAAAAAAATTTCAAAATTTCACAGAATGGCTTAGAATACCTTTGGGTACCTACTTTGAGTGAAATTTAATTTTTTTGAGATGCCCAAAAAAATAAAATAAAAATAAAAAATTTCAAAATTTCACAGAATGACTTAGAATACCTTTGGGTACCTACTTTGAGTGAAATTTAATTTTTTTGAGATGCCCAAAAAAATAAAATAAAAATAAAAAATTTCAAAACTTCATAAAATGGCTTAAATACCTTTGGCCACCCACTTTGAGTGAAATTTAATTTTTTTGAGGTGCTTAAAAAAATAAAAAAAAATAAAAATTTTCAAAACTTCATAAAATGGCTTAAAATATCTTTGGGCACCCACTTTGAGTGAAATTTAATTTTTTTGAAGTGCTCAAAAAAATAAAAAAAATTTAAAAAAAATTAAAAATTTCAAAACTTCATAAAATGGTTTAAAATACCTTTGGCCACCCACTTTGAGTGAAATTTAATTTTTTTGAGGTGGCCCAAAAAATAAAAAAATTAAAAATTTCAAAACTTCACAAAATGGCTTAGAATACCTTTGGGCACCCAGTTTGAGTGAAATTTATTTTTTTTGATATACCCAAAAAAATAAAAAATAAAAATAGATTTCTGTTCCAGAAATCAATTTCTAGAGCAGAATTGATCATGTTTTACCAAACAGATTTCTCCTCCAAAAATCGATTTCTGGCAAGAATTCCAGAAATCAATTTCTGGCAAGAATTTGATTTCTGGAGCAGAATGGTTACCATTCGCACCCTAATGTGCTGGAAGCCTGTAGCTTCTATATCAAAGACACCTCTATTTGCCAAATGCATGTAACATCTATAGTTTCAGGTCAGGATAGATTATTATACTATCATAGCACACAATACAGCTACCACTACAAAGTGTCCTCAAATGTCATGGCGAAGAAAAATACAAAGCGCATGCCTCCCTACATATTAAAAAGGGTCTACTCGAACATCTTCCTTGTTAATTTGCCTCCTCAAAATTCATCGAAAGCGAGTGAGTCTACGTCGATTTTTCATCACTTAAGGATATCTGAGGAAGAAAAAAGGAAAAAGAAAATCCAAGATGCCCTTTATAGTGTTCGGGATTGTTCAAAATGCACCCGTAGTTTTAATTTGCTATGTAAATTTTGGTAAAAGACTAGTGTCTCGACAAATCCTCTCATCGATTGGGATTGGACCGAGTCATTTTCATTAAGTTTAAGGCAACAACGGATTGTCCTTAGTCTCTCCTAATTGATTCTCGAAATCCTAGGCATTCCACGGCGTTAGTCGATCAATCCTGGTTCGACGTTGTCAATGACAATTTACTGCCAATCAGCCATCAAGTTATCAGCAATTGTTCTCAGTAGCCATCGATCGATCCTTTGAAATTGTCTTTTTAACGCAACTAGTTGTCGGCTAAAGCATCAAACAAGCCCCCAAAACAAAGACATCTTCAAAAGCGAATAACTCATGAGTGATGCTGGTCCTAATCTTACCATAGAAGAACACACACTACTCCAATTCATTGAGATATCAATGCAACCCTGATTTCATGGATGATCCAAACACGAAAGGAAATGCACAAGTGATGAGCTCTTGTACACGTATATCATGTGTAGTTTCTAGCGGTGTGCTAGATGGACCACCCAAATCGGGAACCGTTCAGACCGGAACGGACTGGCTGGTTTCGTCCCGTTCCCGAGAATGTCGATCTGGTTTTCGATTCACAAAAGTGAAATCGCTGAGTGGTTCGATTCTTGATTCCAAAGGGAACCGGACTGTACCGACTACATATAACTTTTTTTTTTTTTATTTCTTCAAAAAAGTTAGTAAAAATTGAAGTGCATTTTTTGATTTGTCTCTTCAATTTGAGGATTATTGCATATACATTACTTAATTCAACACGAAAAGATAACATCAAGTAATGAGGAAAAAAAAAAAAAAAAGAGTGACTGATTCTATTGAACTGGGACCACCAGTTCCTGATTTGAGAACCAACCCGTCCGATCACCGTTTTCTAATTTTGACCGGGAACCGGATCGAGAACCGATCCCTCCCGGTAGTTTCTGGTCGTAAGAAGACCGCCACTTCTCAAGCATTGCGAAGCCACGGCGTCCGGAGTGGATTTTCTTGGACCATACCATACGGCGACCCCGCAAAACCTTTGCATGGACACGGCGTCAGTGGCTTTCGGAGCAGACTTTCTTCGACCCACCATGTCAACGGGACCCCTCAACCACCCATGAGTCCCTTGTCTCCGCCATCACCCCAAAACTCCGAAGTCTTCTCCCAAGAATTCTTGGAAAACGAAAGCTCAAACCATTCTTGAAGAAGAAGAAGAGGCTGCTAGAGAAGTGGAAATCTCGACAAGCAGCCAACATGGTCGCCCGCATTGCCACTCTCTTCATCCTACTCCTTTCGCTCCCGATCATCACGCCGTCGCCGTCGCCGTCGCCGTCGTCCCTCTCGGTCTGCATCGTCGGAAGTGGAATCGGTGGCTCCTCGGTGGCCCACTTCCTCCGGGAGTACTCCTCCCCCTCCGCCTCCATCTCCATCCGCGTCTTCGAGCGGCACGGCGTCGTTGGGGGTCGCATGGCGAGGGTCAACGTGGGCGGGGACAGCTTCGAGGCTGGCGGGTCGATCCTCCACCCCAAGAACTACCACGCCCTGAATTACACCAAATTGATCGGCTTGAAGATGAGATGGCCGAATGCCACGTCGGCTAGCGACGACCGCGACGATGATGGCGATTTTGGGATCTGGGATGGGAAGAGCTTCGTCTTCAAGACATGGAGGGTCAACTCCAAGCTTCCGTTCGTCGACAAGATGGTGTCGTTTGCCAACACGGCGCTCTTGTTCTGGCGTTATGGGTTTTCTCTCATTCGCATGGACAACTTCGTTCAGGTTTCTTTCTCTCTGTCTCAATCAATTTCGTCTGTCCATTTTCAACAGAGCGTTTGAATGGAGAAGTGGTGTGAAATTGAATGATGGGTTGATTTTTCTTGAGTGTCTGGTTTAGTCAATTTGCATAATGATGTTTTTCTCTGTGACTCATGAAAATGGCTACATCTCCATGTTGCAGAGGACTGTGAATAACTTCTTGAAGTACTATGAAAGCACCGACTCGAGGCCCGTTTTTGAGACGGTGGACGATATGCTCAAATGGGCAGGGCTCTACAATCTTACCGGGCATACTTTAGAGGAGGAGTTAATCAGTATTGGGTTGTCTCCCTTGCTGATAAGGGAACTCATCACTGTAAGAATTCTCGTAAATTTCGCAATTGATTTATATTGATAGTGCAGAGCTTTCCCTTCAATATTATGTAACTATCTGCTTGAGATCTGGCTAGCGACTTCAAATTTTGTTCATCCTATGGATGCCTTTACTTGAACGCAATGCAAGTTCTAATGACCTGCTGAACACTAGTGTTGTAATGGTGTTAATTATCATATATCTATTTCCTGAACCAATACGTTGTACGGAGATGGTGTGAATCTTCTCTACTCATAAGCGAACAAAAAAGCATTGAATAACCTACAACCAAAAGTATGTGCTTGTTCATGTAGATAGAGAACAAATGTTGGTGTAATGGCTGCCTCATGGAAGGCCAGGCCATTAGTGGGTGAGTAAGAGTGTTTCTAGATTGTGTAATGGGCTTGTTAGATTACCCACCTGTATAATTAGATCATTACTCATCGAAAGGAAAATTGGCCTAGTTTGCAGTAGAAAAAATGCACGGAAGGGTGTCATGAATGCCAATGATAACCTATGGTATTTCAAACGTTTGATGGAAGGCATAGAGATTTACTGGTAGACGATGATAACAAGTTTGAGAGAGCTCCTAGTCTTTTCTTTGTTTTTTCCTCTCCTTCTGGATGGCCATCTGGCCAGGGGAGGGTGAGGGAAGTTGGGGTGGTTTTTGGATGTGTTGAGAGATATTTTAAATTGTTATCATCCTAGTTCTTGGGTGATACTCCTAGGTTTCTGGCTTGAAGAAAGTTCGACTGTGAGTGGCAAAGGCTTTGTGAAGTGACTGCAGCCTAAGTCTGTACTGAGAACTTCGCTAGTGTGAATAGAAATAGGATGTCTGTCAAGGATAGAGCATCAATTATTGTGCTTCTTGTCAAAGAGGTTGAGTGACTGCTAGGTAGACTAACTTTGATTATTGTGATGTTCTGAAATGAGATTCGAGATTCGACGTGGCTCTTGACTTGATGCAGCTCTACTTTAGTAGTGGTCTGCTAGATGCATGCTTTGGAGCATCCCTGCAGGTCTAGGTACACGCTTTTGTAGGCCCGATTCTTTTGATGCTAAATTATGTTATGTGCACTGGATGTTCCAGACATTATGTTCTGTTTCAACGGCTAACATATGCACTCTTGTGGGATTTATCATTCTATTCACCTTTTTATGCACATACTAGAGTATATTAAACTCTCCAACCCCTGAGTCTCACACGTATGAGGGTTTTGAGTGCCTGATTATATAACTTTGAAGCTATTTCCAACTGTCACATTTCAACTTTCATTTGACCAAAAAAAAAAACTTTCATGTATAACAGAAAAATGGTTTCCTGCATGGCCTTTCGATTTTGCTTTCTGGGGAATTTGATATTACCATTTTTAAATCTTAGCAAATATAGCCTTTCTGCTATCTGTGTGTGAAACTTGACATCAATATTTTCATTGGTGGAAGAATATGTAGCTGTTTCTAATAGTTGGGTTTTGAAGCTATGAAGAAATTGGCAAAATATCATCTGATTTTTGGCTTCTGTACGAGTTTTTTATTACCAGTATTGCTAATGGCCCTTGCTTCTCTTGCTATAGTCTTCATCAATTACCAAGATAACCATCATATTGTTGCATGTGAGATAGTCTTTGATCAATCAGAAAATTTGAAGCCGAGGTGGGTCAGTTGAACTAGGAAAGAAAGAAAGAATGTAAAATTTTCAGATTAGCATAGCCACAGTACGTTGCTTGAAGAACATACATGATGCGTTCAAGTTTTGAGTGAACATATATGCTGGATGCTTCATGTAATTGCCATAGTAAACTAAATGTATCAGAATGCGGATCGCTTATAGGATGGAATGAACTCAGGGAGAATATGGAAATATAATATTTAGTTAGCTCCTCATGAAGTAGAGAACTTATGTCCGATTAAAACCCGATGTGTCAAACTTAGTGTTCCAGTTGATCATCTATTTTGTTCTTCATAATTTCTTATTATTCATATTTTGAACTATCTAGCAATGGTATGCTTTAGGTCATCACAAGGGTTAATTATGGTCAAAGTGTAAGCATCAGCGGACTAGCTGGCGCTGTTTCCTTGGCAGGATCAGGGGGTGACTTATGGTCCGTCCAAGGAGGAAACTGGCAGATGGCTTCTGGTTTACTTAATCATTCGAACGTCGATCTGCACCTTCGTGAGGAGATAGAGTCTATTTCTAATCTTGGAAACTATTACGAGCTCAACTCCTCTGAAGGGAACAGTTACAAGTGCGAGGTTGCAGTGGTCGCCACACCATTGGATGAGGTGGACATAAACTTTGACCCTCCAGTTACAATTCCTCTGAGGAAGCTACAGCATACGCATGCGACTTTCGTGAGGGGTCTTCTAAACCCTGTGAGTATTTTGCTTGTTTCTGTCTCAATCATCTATTTATATCTTTTCTTGTCATGTCTTGTTTTAGTCATTTATCATGTTTCTACTTTCCTTTTTGTGTCTTTTAATCGGGAATGCCGTTGTATGCAAAAGGCGTACTTTGGGCTGGGCTCTGTGGAAGAAATTCCAGAACTCGTTGGTACAATCGAGGATCCTGGTGTTCCATTCTCGAGCATTTCGGTTCTCAAGCGATACAACGAAAAGGAGGTGACTTACAAGGTTTTCTCCCGCGAAGCCATGGTAGACACACTGCTGGATCAGATATTCAGGTAACATGTTTTAGTGTTCTTATATATATTCTTTGTTCCACTTAGTGGATGTGTTTGCTTTGTTTGCTGAGAGATTGTCGGATCTATCATCTGTGAAAAGATCCTCTACTAGGCGATATATTCTCGAGGTCGTTTCCATAGATGATCTCATGTTTAAGAGGCCAAGAGTAACCTCACATCTACAAAAATCTCCTTTTCATTGCTTAGATGGAGTTACTCCTCGGCCCTTCAGTCAGAAATGACTTATCGTAAGGCCTAGGAAGTGTTCGAGAAGAGTGTTGATGCACTGCCTTGTATTGTAAGGAATACGCTGTCGCGCAAGACTACGCCGTAGATAGTGAATAAGAAAACACAGCATCTTTATGGACTCAATGACAGTGTAGACCTGATGGGCAAATGCTAATCATCGATATTGCTGTTTGCAGTGTCCGGAAGGAGACGATCCGCATCAACTGGGGCGCTTACCCCCATTACGAGGCTCCTGAAGCGTTTGCCCCTTTCATTCTGGACGGACAGCATTTGTACTACGTCAATGCCTTTGAGAACGCCGCGAGCACGATGGAGACGAGCGCGGTTGCAGCTGAGAACGTCGCGCGCCTCATCCTGTCAAGACTTTTTGGCCTTGTGCCCTTGAAGCTTTCGGGCTCGGAGAGCTCTGCAGTTGACACGGGTTTGCATTTGGATCTGTGATGAGATGTGTAAATCTTGTGAAGATGTAACTTACCAAGTACCATGATGATGCAAGGAGCCCTGGAATGTGAATTTATATCCCGTGATGGATATAGCTTGGAAATATGGTTTTCAGTTCACGAGACACCTTATAAAAATGTTTAATGGATAATATTATTTAACAATTAGATGATCCCATTATCTTGACAGAAAGAGAAAAGCTTCCAAATTTACTCGTGTTTGTTTGTTTCGAGGAAAACGTGTTTGCTTTGTCAAGCTCGGTAACTCATTTTCCTTTATTAAAGCGGGTGTTTATTTTGGATGTTAAATGATTTTTCGTTGGCCGATCATTTTCAGAACGAGCCCGACGTGTGAAAGTCTGGAAAATTAATCCCGTGGCAGATTCTTTTACTCAAACGAACAACACCCGAATCTTCTTAGAGAGGGCGGTCCGGTCTGGTCCGGTTCACTTCTAGGGTAGGACCGGACCGGTCCGGTCGCACTCTGCTACTAGTATCTTCGTAAAAGTGACAAATTGGGAAAGCAATCTCTTTTAAATTGATTGATAATTTTCGTTTGGGAAAGAATACCAAAGAGAGAGCGAGACCCTGTGACTGGGAGGAGCGAAAGTGGTAGGGAGGATGTCGCAGAAAGGGAAGAGGAAGGACGACGCTTATGCCTCCGACGGCGGCTCGGACGGCCAGGCGGAGGCGGCGGCGCCTCCCAGGAAGGCCGCGCGGCAGGACTCCGATGATTCCGGCGACATCGTCGCCTGCGAGGTTCCCCCCGGTTTCGTTAGGCTTTCGTGCGAATCGCGTGCGTGCTGTAGGGTAGGGCTTGTGCGATCCTAGGGTTTTGAGCTTTGAAAGGTGGTGGGGTTTTGTGTTTGTTTGTGTGGGTGCAGCTGTCGAGGAACAGGAGGGTCACCGTCAGGAGCTGGCACGGCCAGGTCGTGGTCGACGTTCGCGAGTTCTACGTCAAGGACGGCAAGAGTCTTCCCGGCAAAAAGGGTCTCTCTCTTTCTCTCTCTCTAAACTTTGTGTGTTTGGTGTCTTCAGTGAGTTGCTTTGCTTGCTTGCTCTCGGCAGTGTGAAAATTTAGGCAGTTGCATGTGATCTTTCTCATGTTGTGTTGCGTTTCTGATGTCCTTGGTTGATGGGGGTCTGTTTGCCATTGTGATTTGTGGGTGGGCTCGTCTGTTGAGCCTCGGAGGCATAGAAAGGCGAGAGCATTGGTGGGATCTTGTGTGAGAGTGGTGGGAGTCGGGTTAGGTGTCTGGTTCTGATGCCATTTTCTTGATTTGATTTCGAGAACGCTTTTGCCCGCCGGCATCTTTTGGAGGGGGTTTTTGATCTTGGATGAAATGTCGGAAGCGTTTTAACCGGGCTGAGTGTATTGAACTTTGTTTAGCGGTATCATGGTGAGTACATCAGGTTAGATGAAAGTTTAAACTCCACAATGATTTTGGGAGCATCATGGTAATCTTGAAGTCTTGGCCGGGGCCTTCTCTTTTTATGCGCCGACAGTACTGAAATTGATTAAACTGAAAAGCTTATCCAATCTTTTAGAGTGCAGGCTTGTTCAAGGTGTACATTTGATTAGCTTGTTGCTCCCTTGCCGTTTGGCTCTCCTTCATGGACCTGAGGAGAGCTTAGTGGATGGTAGACTGGGTTTTGGAAATTGCTACTTTATGTGTGCTTTGCCTGTTTCTTGCGAAATTGTATCTCAATAGAGATCAGCATCTTTGATTTCAGTAGCCGATGAATACTTCATCATCCAATAGCACTGAAAGTTACTGTAATGTTGCTCTGTTCCCGTACATGTATGCAACTTGTTAAGTTCGCCTTGCTTTTTGCCTTACCGAATCAACCGTTTGGAGTATAACTGTTCCCAGCATTCTAAGTCATTGTTGCATTTGGTGGTGTTGTGCTGTTGTAGTATTGCCATGGCATAATACTCTGGCAGACCTTTTTCTTATTCCTTCAATTAGCATGATGTCTCTTAATGGTTTCTATATCTGTTGATTTGGTCTTTGTCCAGGTATTTCACTCCCCATAGATCAGGTAAACTCTTGGTTCTGCATGCTACTAGTACTTGAAATTTGAACGGTTGGTTCAAACCACTGGCATCACATTGGTTTCGTGCTTGTGCAGTGGAATAAACTTGTGAAGTACATGCCTGAAATCGACAAGGCATTGGCGGATGCATAGGAGCTAGTGACCAATCTTGTTGGCTGCTGTTTTTGCTGAATCAACCGGCAGCTCATTTTGCTTTGTGGCTGGAGTGAACTGGGGTCGGCCGACATGTACAATGTTGTGTATTCAGTTGCGATTCTCTTAGCTCTATATATAGAACTCGGGACTTAGAGTCTATGTACTTTTAAGCTTCCTGAAGAGAGCATGATTAAGCTGCCAAATACACCTATCGGCAAATATACATTTTGGTTAAAAGGAACTCTTTTGTGCTCTGATTTAGTCGAAGGATTTTGTTTGGGAAAATGGGTCTCCCCTCGTGGCTCTGTCCAGAGTTCTATTCGGAAACGATTTTATATCCATATTAGTGAGTGCGATGCGATGGTGGCTTAATGTGTTTTATCGAAACAAGCCGTTACCTGTTTCGGTTTTTGGCGGAGGAGACAGGTTTGTGAGTTTTGAGTGATATGTGCCTTTGCTACGCTCTAGGGGCCCGAAGCAAGGCAATTTTGCTGTGCATGATCCAATGGCCGACACAGACTAAGTTTTCACAGTTTTCACGGACACGGACATGGACGGCTGACAAAACACGCCAATATAACTGGCTGACATTAAAACACACGAATCCAAACAGATGACAACAAACACATAAAATTGCTCTATATGTGATCACCCAAGTGTAAAATCACTGCTTAAGGTCTGTGATTAGCTATACAAGAAGAGATATTTCACACTGTTGAGACCCCCAATTAGTCTCACCATCTCCATGAGCTTCAAACTAATTTGTTGGAAAGAACCATCCAGGATATAGTTACGGTTTACGTGAACATCTGCACGTCAGCATCCAACTTCACCATTTGAGAAGACAGATGAACAATAAGACAGATGAATGGCATCTGAGCTTTATGTGTCCTTGTATCAAATGCCAATTACGTTGGACAGACTTGACTTCAAATAAGTATTATACTGGGCACTCATGACGAAACATACAGAGACACTGCCATGTGGCTTGCACTTCCCTTGTTGGCCTCCTGCAAAATAGTCATTGACAAGGTCACGAAATGTGATGACACTGAATGCTGTCGAAAAGGAATTGAGCATCAGGCAATGCTTCTGTTTTATCCGTGCATTCAAGTTTTATCAAATTCACTTTCAGTAGTAGGCTTATTAGAGGGTTCATAAGATCGAAGGGGCTCTCTTTACATATTAGCATTGTGGAGTACTTCTTTTCGTAAGACTCTTTATTTTGCCTCGTGTTGAAACCGACATTCTTAGAAAAAAGAAAACAAAATTTGCGAGATCTGCTCATCTTCAACGAATATTTGTGTTCATGACCTGTCAGGGATTACACAATTATCCTAGAGACTTCAATTTTGAATGCATTTCTAATTGTTTCACATTTTCATCTTAAGCTCGTTATGTCAATAACATTGCATGTATAATGTATCAAGACACCGTTTTACACTCTTTTTTTTTTTTGGTCGGAAGACACTGTTTTACTTTACTTCCTTAGAGATATGCCAAGACACCATCTCTTCATGGCACTCGTCCAAGATGAAAAAACTTCTTTCAACAATGTCATGATTTATGTATAATAGAACAACAAAGATAGGCATCAGCAAAGCTGTCTTCCCTATTTCATACACCGTGTCATTGATTACTACAGGCAACTTCAAACCCAGGTAAATCTCACTTTTAAGGCAAGACTTGCTTCATGGGGCTTAATAACTGAGGCAACACTAAAGATTTGCTCAAGTGTTTAGCTTAATCTTTGCAAGGGGCTCCAATTACAGATCTAAATCAGATTCAGCAAAGACACGGTCCTTTCTAGTTAGCTAAACAATACCTTCTTCTTGTCATTGAACAGCAGGGATGCTGAGAGATCCTGTATGAAGCACTCTGGGGAGTATCTACAAGAAAGAAAAGTATGGAAACATCAGCAAAACCGGCATAGTAATGTTATGAAGTGTTAGATTTGTAACACGTTGAAAAATTGCTTACCTCTCCCAATCGGGCATTAATTTTCAAAGGAACCAAATCATCTGCCCGTGTCACACCTATATTAACAATCGCAGTGGCAGCTCCTGCCTCATGAGCAGCTCTGTCACCCATGAAGATATAAATTACTATTTGAACATTTCGCATTGGAAGATAACACCATGACTATAACTATTACTTCTTGCTTTCTTTTGTTTATCATCGGAGGGGAAGGGGAACATTTGATTAGCCAAAGAAAACTCTGCTTAAGCCACATAATTAGGAAATAATCAAATTGGTTCTTTCCTATTGCCAGGGACACAACTGAAAAGGAAGTAACATTCTTGACAAAACATGCATACCAGTTGGAAGACAGAGCCCAAATACACCTAACAAGGAGTAGAAAAGGAAAATAAGCAAGCACTGCAGGATGCATGTCCGTAAAGAGAACAAGACAAGCCCCAAAATAAAAGGCTAAACAGGGAAAATAACATGACAGGTTGGGCCAGTCAGTGTCCCCACAATCCACAACAAGAATCATCAGCACTATTAGGACCTGAATATATGATCATCTGCACAGTTTAGTCAAGTAGCAACAATGAGAAAGTGCCATTAGATTCATCACCAGATTCACGATATTCAGCCTGCACAACATCCTCGGCAATATCTGATGACTAGATAAGGCAAGAAGACCTTATGGTGTTCTTCACCACTCAATCATAAAAAAAATACTGCCTGGGAAAAGGTAATTATCTGAATCATGGAATATAGGCACAAAAAACATACTTAATGAGGCGGTAAGCAGACATTGTCATCAAAGAGGATCCTAAGACCAGAAAAGCATCGCACTCCTTAGCAGCTTCCATGGCTCTGTCAGCCCTATCTTTTGGCACGTTATCACCAAAAAATACAACCTTCAAGGAAAAGCAAGCAAATAAGACCATAGACAAAGTAAGAAAGATAATTTAAACAGGAGTTTTCTCCTCTGAGCAGAAAACATGGGAATTAGATAGAATTCCTAAATCCTACTCTTTCTCAGAATACCAAATCAATGCACGATGCAGGTCCCAATAAAGTACTGCTAAGTATCAGATACACGCTGTAGTGCAACTACAAAGTGCGTCCAAACTTCTCATAGATAATATTCTTCCTGCCATAGCACACTGATAGCTCTGAGATGCCACGAAAACTTTTACTTCTCTGTTTACTCCTACTTTTGAAACAATAGAAGAGGTCCATCCGCACATCGTATGCCAGTAAATCATCTTGAAAATGGTGAAACAAGCACATTTAAATATTTCTTTTTCTTTTTTTTTTGGTGGTGCAAAGTAAACCTCAGTAAAGGAGCAAAACCTACATAGGGACAAGAAATGGGAAGAAACATCGAAAGACCATGTCTATTCCATATTAAATCCTTCCATTCCTAGATATGACCCCAAGGAGCAATTTTCCAAGAAAAGTGGGAAAGAGCCTATTGATTTGCTTTTGTAAAGATACTTGGACCGTGGTGATAGATTGTCAATTTCCTTTTTCAAATAGTATAGACGTAAGTAAGAAGACATACTTGACCTTCAATAAAACATTAAGGAGCTAATTACCTCAGAAATGCTACAAAAGAAAAATGTAAAATGTAGACGAAAGATCCTTACATCTGGTTTGAGCACCCCACCACATTTTTGGCAAGTAGGGATGCTAAAATCTTCCTCCCAGAATTTCTCATCTATCTCAATGTCACCATCGGGCCTCTGCTTCATACCAAAGCTCTTGTCTGAACCAGGGTTTCCATAATCCAAACTTTCTATTGCAGCTGCCCACTACAGCAAAACGATCACCTCAGCTCAGTTACTGACCATTTGAATTATCAACTAAACTATAATTTTTGCATAATTTCATCCATTAACCTCCTTGCAGACATACCGATTAAAAAGAAAGGGAAATCATGGTGGAACCTTATGAATGTGCTGGGTTTGAATTCAGCAGAAAGGGAGAAAATGGAATAGCACTAGAAAAAGTAAGTTCGAAGAGCCAACCTTTGGGTTGAGAGCCTTCACCTCTTCTTGAAATAAATTCCGGCAAAAAGAAAATCCACAATCTATACATATTACAGTGTACACAGTCCCATGAATTTCCAGTGGATTGCTACCAGCACGATGGTGCAATCTGAAATAAGTTCAGAAGAATTATTAATATCCAATTTTATCCTCCAATTTTTGAAAATGTCATAAAATTTCCACACCCAGTTACCTGTCAACATTTTGGGTAATCATAAAATTTATTCGACCAGCCTTTTCTAGTGACGCAAGGGCATAATAAGCTGCACTAGGCTGTGCTGCGGTAAACCTTCTCCATCCAGCATAGCTCCTTGCCCAATATCGCCTACGGGACCGTTTAGAACGAACAAACTCCTAATGAATTGTCATGGAATTAAAGTCAAAAAAGAGAGACACAAATAATCTTAGGCACGGTTAGACACTTAAAAAGATGAAAACAACAGAGAAGCCCCGAGAAGAAACTGACAAGATCTTATTTAAGCAAGAACCGACAACAAATCTTCTCCAGATACAAAGTCAGCTAATTACAGAACATTTTTGTACTTTCCATAGTTTCATATCATTTATAAGAACCACAGATCCAACATACTTCATTGAATGTCCTCCCTTATTTTTTTAGGCAGGACCACAAATGATTTTAAGCTACTTCCATAGACACATTCTAATTGAAGTATCCCAAAGACATTCACGTGACAAAAACGTTCCCTATGGAAAATGCTCTTTCAATTAAATGAGTTTGCTTCCAATTCTCGCCACCTATTTCATTTCTGCCTCTTCCTTATCCAAAATTTGTATATATGTGCTAGAACACCCTTCAAATTCAAATATATCCTCCATAACTTGCTTTCTGATTGAACTGTCCCAGCATATTCATTTCATCTCTTCATAATAAGCAGAGTGTTGCTATTTACATAATGAAATCAGCAAACCAAAAAAAAAAGAAAAAGAAAAAAAGAGAAT
This sequence comes from Syzygium jambos, assembly GCA_031216235.1. NCBI lineage: Eukaryota > Viridiplantae > Streptophyta > Magnoliopsida > Myrtales > Myrtaceae > Syzygium > Syzygium jambos. The sequence goes on from CM062228.1 coordinate 8,263,920, forward strand.
CAGGGAAGCTGCAAATCCCAGCACGTGCCTTCAGATCACCTGATGGGTAATTGGTTTGAAACCAGTGCTATAAGCCCCATTTGGACTGCATAAACAAATAAAAGTTAGAGGGTTTGTCTTAGCTATGTAAGAACCAGTCAACATAAATACAGTGGAGACAAAATTACAAATTATCACATTCGACATGAAATCTTAACATGAGAGTACAATCATACAAACTTGACCACATATGCTGAAAATACATATACACTACAAGGTTAAGCAAAGTGCAGAACTTGAAGATTAGTGTTAGGCATGAAAAATGATGCAGCATCACAGCAAGATCTCTCTTCCAGTTCTTATCAGTCACTTATCCAAATTAAAAGATACAGAATAGCCATGAAAGCATACTCAAAACCCCCCTGATATAATTAGTTTAGAACAAATTAACTAGAAGAGTGGCTGTTATATCTCAAATATCTCCAAAATGAAATATTTCCACCCATCAGTGATGTCTATCTTTTGAAAAGTACAATAAATGTAAAATATGATTCTAAGCACAACTAAAGAACCTTCTATAATCGGGAATACCGCACTCCGTGCTCATCCCAGCTCCAGTCAAAACCACAAGCTTCGTACTGCCAGCAAATTTTAGATAAACATAAGCAACATGAATTTAGTCATGGAACATACCTCTGCCAAAGAAACAAGACACTTGGGAACATAACTACAAAGTAAGAAGTCATCGCAGGCAAAGGGTAAAAAAAATCTAGATTGGACCTTGATTCAAAAAGCTGATGCAAACGGTCAGTATCCTTAAGGCTCGGAGGATCTGAATCAGGCACCATCTTCTTGTCCCTCAAGAATTTGGGAGGTGCTTTCTCCGGATTCCCCGAAGAAACCCCAGGGACCGATATGCGGGCATTTATCCGAACCGACCTCGTGAAAATGACTCTCCCAGCTCTCAAACAAAGGTTGGAAACCTTATTATAATCACACAGAGCCTCTACAAAACCCGTAAAAACCGCTCATGAGCGCACCAGGGTCAATCCAATGCCATCAATTTCACGACAAAATAACTTAAAACTGGTCCCGAAAACACGAAAAACACTCGCCGGCAATTCTACCTCCCAGCATTTGCCTCAAGCCCGCGAAAGCCTGTGCACCCAAAATGTGAACGATCAATCGAAGGACCGACAAACGATGCCAAAATGCGAATCCACAGCTAAAAGGTGAGATTTTTCCGCGAATGCGAAGACGATAGACCGAAAACAGAGTGACCCAGAGAAACCCAGATGATCCGTTGAACAACGTAAAAGTCTTTATTCACAGAGAGAGAGAGAGAGAGTTACGTGAAGGAAGGAGGAATGAGGAGGTGAACGGAGGAGGTTGATCGCCATTGGAGAGATTAACGGAGGTTGCTCGCGAAGAAGAAGACGAAGAGTCGGAGTTTTTCAAAGAGAGAGAGGAAGACGCATTGAGCGCATCGTCGACCGCATCAATATAGGCCATTCACATAAGGCCACGTTCCTTCGCTTTCCATCCTTCAATATTCAGATCCAACTTTATTACAAGAATACACTCAAAATTTAGCATCCATATCTATATCTATCTGTATTTATACTCATATTATAGAACAGGTAAATGGCGACCGCATATAATTCCCACTTGTTCGCCTTTTATTTAACATGACAAAAGCCGATAAGTCGCTCTTAATTTAGCTCAGTGAATTCGAAGTCTCGGTAAGTTATTTAATTTACAAACTATGAGCGAAAGTAGGTAATTTGATAAGTTACTAACGAGTTACCTAGAAAAAAGAGTCATTGGTCATTCCATTTTGGCACCTACCAATGCGAAAATAATACAAAGACATTTTGGCACGGACCAATAGATTTCCACTAGTTGGCGATGGCACCTACCAATGCGAAAATTCAAACTGTAATGTGCCGTGTTGCTGCAATAAATGGCAGCTTCCCCGTTTGACAGTTCCTTATTGTGCAGGTTATTACACTTCACTACAAAACAAACAAAAAAGATGTTTCTCTTCCTCCCCATACCTTGTGTACACTCTGAAGCACCTGAAGATGTGTTGAGCAAGTGCAAAGGGTTGGTCTACAAGAAGTATTGTCTGCATTACACAATTACACCAGGGATGAAGATCTGGCATGAACAATGATGAGTGTATTAAATATTTCTTTATTCACAATCCATTAGACTCGGAGCAGGATCAGAAGGTGGCGGCTGCGGGAACTTCGACTTCAAAGCTTTCCATTCCTCATCCCATAATCTGTAACTTGAGCTCTTAGCCAGAACATCTATAGACACATCCTTCCTATCAATTAGCTTTCCCGCATACTCCTCAAAATCATTCAAGTTCACCAAAAGCAGTTTCAACTTATTCGCGTCCCTTTCCTCTTTTGCAATCTTGAGCCAGCCCTTCGCTTCCTCCACCCTCGCCCAAAACAAAGAATCTTGAGTCAAGCCCGCGTACGTGCTCCTACTCCTTTTGTTGTTAATTTGTTGTGGTTCTTGCGCTGCAACAGCAGCCCTTCGATTCCACCATCTGTCGAAAATCTGGAATCTCCTGTGCCTTCCATGCTTAATGTAATGTCCCTTCTCCAGGTGCATACCACGACGGTAATAGCGAGCGATTTCCAATGGCTCGGCGAGGAGCATATAGAAATGGGACGCATTGTTCCACTTGGACCTGCGGTGGAAATCGTGCGAGAGCTCATTCCGTTCTACCATGCCTATGACATCATCCCAGAATGCGGCGAGTTTGAACAGGTTCATGTCGATTTTGGACTCCCTCCTGGATGCTCCAGATTTCTTGAATGTGTCATAGTACCCAGGTTGATCCCCGAACTGTTCACAGCGTACCTTGTACCACTCAAGTTGTGCCCTGCAGGGCGTTATCTTAGATAGTCTGATGGCTAGATGAGCATTGTTCAGGTTCGGTGCACGTCCCATGTGCCGAGCCATCTGCAGGCAATCTTTAGCTGGTCTTGAAATATTGTCATCCTGCACAGTGATTAAAAGATACAACCCACGAAGTGAAGACTAAGAACTTATCATTCAGCAATTACCGAAAAGAGATCTTAGTATAAGTTCACATCATTCTGGGTGCATCCGTATTAGAGAGTGAGAGAGATTTCTGCCCCCACATATTAGAGAGTGATTGTTCCAAGAAAATACTTCCACAAAATAAGGGCATTGATAGACTATACTTTTGAGTCGGATTAGGAAGCCAAGAAGACTGTCTCGTGTGGATTTGAGAAGCATTTAATTACCTGTGGATCTATTCCTGAGGATTGTAATGCCAAGGAGACACCAGCTTCGTAGCTTGACGCGGAGAGGCCGTTGATGTTTCTCCTTTTCAGGAATTGCGAAGAAAGTTGTCCTGTATAATAACTATACTTCAGATGATCCTCAAAACACTTCAGATGATCCTCAAAACTGGAAGCTGGAGAGACTGTCTCGAGCATCAAATGCATCATCTTAACAACAGACGTTGCATTATCCAGACAGATTGCTCCATCTTCTGAACAGAATAGGTAGCTTCCCAATGGCCAAAACAAACTGTTCTTCGCCTCTCCTTCTGATTTAGCAGCATCTTCAACACGATCCTTGACGTTACTGAAGAATTCATCGAAATTTTGTTTTCGCAGTTCTCCAACAAGATGTTCTAAACTGGGTGAAACCGTAGCGACTTGCCAAAACTGAAGCAGCAAGTGCAGTTGAGGAGTCAAGGATGCTAATGGAGCGAAGAACAGTTTCGGCATTACATCGAGCTTTGAGACAACGTTACAGAAGCTCCCACCCCATCTTTCTCGGAGAATGGCACGGGAAAGGGACTTGTTGCCGAGCAAGGGAGTGCCGAATGTGAGGCAGAGGACTGAGATGGGAGAAGCGATGGGCTGGAGATAGGAGAGAAGCCAAAGAGCAGTGAGAGAGGCGGTTGTTGCTCCAAAGGAATGGCCAGTGAGGATAATCATCTTAACTTTTCCTAGAAATTCCTGAATCTGCACACAAAAAGCAGCTCAATGCTTTAAGGATTTCGCATTTTGTACTCTCAGAACGAATGCAAGAATTGAGCAAAAATTGATACATGCATGACCCAAGGGCAATATGATCAGTTCAAATATGCTGGTGTGACTACCCAAAAAAAAGAAAGGACTGTGGAGACAATATCAACAGTTTACCGCTACAAGCTACCATACAATAATGGCTCTGTAGAAAGACTACATCTAGATTTTCAACACATGGCCCAGGAATATGATATATGAAGAACACAAGTAACCTAGATTAGTAATTTAGTATTGTCCAAGAACTGGCCGATGTATATGTCTATTGTACCAGCTTAATCTCTCAAAACAGTCTCCAGCAGTCCTACACAATTCAACAAGACTGTCCTGCTGTTTGTGACTGGTAAGTTCAACAAAACAATATGGTTCTTCAGAAGAAAACCTTCATAGTTGATGCATCTTTCTTGCTCTCGGAAGAATTTGCAGGATTTTTAGAATGAGGGATGGTCAATAGATTTTCAAGAGTTCTTAATCAATTACAGCCTCACATCACCTTCACACATAAGGATTGAGAACTGGCAACTTAATTTGCATTTAATGTAAATTTCAAATCCTACCAAATCCATTCAAAATTAGGAGGGATTTGTGGAATTCATGCATTAACAAACAAACATTTTCTTCTCATTTACACCCTTATTTTCTATTTATTGGAGATATATAAGAGGATATTTATCTCATCTTGCATTCTTTTTCATCTTTTCCCTTGTTAGTATCCAAACGACGTTATTTTAAATCTTTTCTCCACTTTCCTCTAATAATCAATTTATATCTCTTCTTTTCTTTTCTGATCATCCCTACCAAACATTGCTAGTTGACATATAAAAAAAAATTTTCATTCTTAATTGCTGGGTCAAAAACCATTCGTCAGAACAGAAGCATTTAACCCGGTCAAAAACAAATTCGCAGTGAGCTTTTCCAGATAAGCCTTGAAAAATTAAATTAGATTAGGTTAGATTAAATAAATATTAACTTTGGTAAAAAGGAATATTGCAATCTCATGCTATCAAACTCAACACTTTTTTCTTGTTGTTATCAAGTGCATAGAATGAACTCACTGTTAAAAGAGAAGAAAAGAAGACTTTGCAAGCAATGCGAGGCAAGAAAATGCAGAGACGCATGCCTTTCGAAATACTCTCAACGCTTAGAGTCTGCTATGCAAATGTTTATACATTTCCTACCAACCACCATTATCTTCTTTTTTTTCCGCTTGGGAAAATGACACAAATGGTGTATGAATTTTGGAATAATATGCAATGTAATTATTGAAGTTTTAATTTGTTCAATGTTATTCCTGAATTTTAGCCCAATGTGCACTGTAATCCCCGGACTTTCAATTTGTTCAATGTGGTCTATAAACTTTGGGTACATGTTCAATTTAGTCCATGCACTATATAAAAATGGTCAATGTTATCCTTCCATTAATTCAACCTCAGGGACAATATTGAATATTTTCGTATACTTCAGGGACTAAATTGAACATGTACAAAAAATTCAAAGATCGTATTGAACAAATATAAAGTTTAGGGACTACATTAAATTAGGCCAAAATTAAGGGACCATTTGTGCGATCAATCCCTTTTTCTGTTTTGAAAGTCAAGTAAAACCGCGGCGTTTTGGGCTCTTGAAATGTGGTAAAAACATTAGGTACGGGACTTGACCGCTAAACAAACAATCCACATTATGAAATCACAAGATATGCAAAGTCCATGGGCCGTTTCATTTATCATGAGTTGCGACTGAAAGCTAAGCCATCATTTCGTGGAAGTTGATGATGATGTTGGACTAATGAATATGTAATGAAATTTCGAAGAAAAGAACAAAGTCAAACAAAGTCCTCCTAGTTCCGTCTCAGCTTCGTAGTTATCCGGTGACAAGGCCAAAAGCACTATGTACGGCGTACCTGGTTTCGGAAATCCGGTCGGTGGTAAAATTCCAGGAAGAGGCGGAGGAATCCGGCGTCCACCTTGACCGTCTCCTCGCCGTCGCCGTCGCCGTCACCGTCGCCGTCGCCGTCGCCGTCGCACCTCAGCGGCCAGAACAGATCCTCGCATCCCCACTCGGCCAGCGCCACCGGGGTCCCGCAGCTGGGCTCGGACCCGTCGATCACCTGGACGCTCGAGAACGCCAGGTACCCGACCCCGCCGCGCCGCTCCGCCACGAAGCTCCCCGGGGCGGCGGCGTTCGCGAAGCTGCACAGCCCCCACGACTCCTCCAAGAAGGGCGTCGAGGCCAGGAAACTCGCCAGCATCTCGCTGCTCTCGAACCTGCAGCGGGAACGCAACTGGGGTGAGGAAGCAGACCCTTTGGGGACACTCTACGACAAAAAAGGGCAATCGAGATCTTGGGGGGCGTCACGCACGGTGACGATTCGACATCCATGGAGAGCGCTCGAGTCTTGCAGCCGTCCGGGGCGCGCTTCGAGAAGGAAGGTCTCCGCCTTGGGCGTGTGTTTGTGAAAATGTCTGAGTGGAAGTGGAGGCTACGATGGTGGCTATATGAAGGCGGGTGCTGGGCCAGTGTACCGAAGCGCACGCAGAGGGTTGCTGCTTTTTTGCTTGGTGCCGCGACGGTTCTATGGAGATACGGCGAAGCAGAGGAGACGACCGGTCAATTCGGCGATTTCTCTGTTATTCAGTGGCTCTTTCGAGGCAAATAATATGCAGCCGCGTCAGAGCACGATATACCAAGAAGTTCCCTCGAATTTTTTTTTTATTTGAAAGATTCGAAGCAACATTCCTCATCTTTCTATGGTCTCTCGTTGCCATTAGCAATTATATCTTGTGAATCCGCCCCGTTCCATTAGATCACCGAGAGAGTAGAGAATTCTCCACCGAAGTTGACAAGTTTTTGTTCCGAAGATGCACCGGGCCACAAATTCCCAAGACATGATTAATAGTGAAAATTGAAGCGGGTGACCCTGTAAGATTTCGTTTCGTTATCGCAGACACCGATGACGGCATGAACGACCATTTCCGGAAGTTGATAGTAAAAGGTTTTGGGAACATGACTATGTAGCCAAAAATTGTTTGGGATCCGCGAAAAAGCGAGTGAACATATGAATGGCAATTGCAATTGGTGATGCGAAAGATTTCGCTATTTACTTGCACTATTCATGCAGACATATCTCTACTCGATTGCATCAATGGAAAGAAAAATGAACACCTATTAGAGAAAGAAAGTCTACAAGTTGTGCATCTAATGTTATCTTTTTTGGCTCACGCACTTGTGTCAAATATACTAAAAATTTTTGAGAGAGATTCAAGTAGTACTTTCTTTATGCATAGCATTCATAACTGCTTGAGACGACCACAGTATTCCTGATCTTTCTCTGGTCTCATTGCTATTAGCAATTATTTCCTGTGAACCCGCCCGTCCGTCAGATTACTGAGAGAGTAGCGAATTTTCCACGCAAGTTACACTTTTTGTTCGGGAAAGTTACCAAAAAAGCCCTAAACTTATCGTAATTATACCAATTCAGTTGTAAACTTTTTTTTCGTCAATTAAATCCTAAATTTTTTGCATTTGTGTCAATTCAATTCATTCGATAAATTTTAGCCAGCCGGTACTAACGTGAACAATTTTTAATAATATTTTAACATTTTTCTATTTTTTTTTCATTCCTTCTTCCTCTAGCCGATAAGGTCAACTTGCCGGCCACCGGCGAGGCCGACCTCGCCATCGCTGGGTGAGGGTGAGCTTGCCCAGCCATTGCTGAGGTCCACCTTGCTTGCTCCTGGCAAGGCTCACCCAACCACTGGCAAGACTCACCCTCGCTGGATCTGGTAGTGGCTGGCCTCACCCATAGCTGGGCAAGCTTGCCCTTGCCTAGCGATGGTGTGGTCAACCTTATCGGCCCTCATCTCTAGCTAGTCGTCACCTCTGGCCGGACGTCTCAGTCCAGCGACTGGCCAAAGGAAGAAGGAAGGAAAACAATGAAAGAGGAAGAAAATAAAAAAAAAGGGAAAAAAAATCAAAATTTGAAAAAATCAAAATATAACTAAAATTGTCAATGTTAGTGCCGACTAGTCAAAATTGGCCAAATAGATTGAATTATCACAAATACAAAAGGTTTGTGACTCAATTGGCCTAAAAAAAAAGTTTAGGACTGAATTTTGTACAGTTGCAATAGGTTTAAGACTAGTATGGTAATTTCCTCATTTTGTTCCGAAATCGGAATTTGTGACGCCCCCACCTCGGGGTCATTAACGTGACATACCGTTCATTATTATCTTTCTTTAAACACAAGCGGAAGCATATCTCGAGACAATCACATTAAAAACAACAGCGGGATTAAGACAAACAGCATCGTAAGCAAACCTTGTATTTACAGGACATGCAAATATATTTTACAAGCCAACTTAGCCGATTTTAGCCATTTACACAACAATAACAAGTGGCTTGGGTGTCCTAAGCCCACTACTTCGGATTCACAGCTCCTAGCTTTCCCCGAACTCCAACATGGCTCGAACTCCTCCTGTCGCCGCCATCCGTTCGACCATTGTATGAACCTGAAAGAGGGGAAATGGGGGATGAGTCGGGGAGACTCAGTAAGTGAAAACACTAATATCAAGCGAGGATATATCGATCGCCGTTAACATAAGTCGGCCTTTACCGTACCGGCGTCGATGGCAAATCAATAGCAAAGTTCATGCCGACAAATACTAGAGAACTCTAAGCATGGCTATAACATGTGAACATCACTAGCCAAAGTCCGGTTTCTATCTCGAGATACGAACATCAAATACAAAACATAAACAAGCCAAAGAGATAACCAATCAAGACCGAACACGGTCCAAGCAAATCACGTCACAACGCATCTCAACATCCTTTCCCGATATTAAGGAATTCACTTACACTAAACGAAACTATAACTAGAGAGAGAAGAACGGATGGTGAGAACAATGGCCTTGGGGTCTCGGCAACTCACGGCGGTTGCCCCTTTCTAATCTCTCCCTCGGCTGTCTTTCTCTCTCTCTCTATCTCGGCTTCTCTCTCTCTCTCTCTCTCTCTCTCTCTCTCTCTCTCTCTATTTCTCCTTGGCCGAATGGCCTTGTTTCTATTTATAGGGAGGCAAAACTTGGGGCCAAAGTTTGGATGAGGTAAACGCGCGTGTCATCGGGGCAATGAGGTAAGCGCACGTGTCATCCACCCATTAATGGCCTAGGTCAAAAGGTCATAATGAATCTCTCTCTCTCTCTCTCTCTCTCTCCTCAAGCTTGGCCGTGGCTTCCTCTCCCTTTCTTGGTCAATACTTGATGGCCAAGACTTCATAATGGCTTCATAAAGGCTTGTGGAAAAAGAAGGCCAAGCAATTAATACAAGCCATTAATTAGGCTTCTTGAACAAGCTTCATTCTTGGCCATTCATTTCTAAGCTTGCTTCTCTATTTCGTTTTCCCCCTGGTCCGACCTCCGATCAAAGCATAAATTATCTCATTTGAAAGCTCAGAACGCGTACTTTAAATCATTAGAAGACATCAAGTCGAAATTCCAACGTTCTCATATAGAAAATGCTAAATCCTTGAAATCTGACAAAACCGGACAGTTTTGCACTATTCACGAAATCGGATGTGAAATCATAGTAAATCAACTTAAAAAATTCTCAAATTTGAATATGTCATAAATAAGACCTTAACAAACATTTTTCATGAAGAGTACGAAATCTGAATCTCTCTATAAACACCGTTTTCAGTCACTCAAAGACAGACCAAAAATAGTTCGCTGGAACAGAATATTTGCTTCTCAAAATAAGCTCTGTCCAGAATCCAAATCATCTCAGAAAATTCCCAAATTTACGCACGTTATAAAAAAGGAAGTTCTCAATAACTTTCGTGAAGGAAACTTTTCCAAAATCGACTTAGAAAAGCTTGTAGAAAATAAAGACGGTGTAAACATTACCGAAATACCCATTCTAGGCAGTTTCACACGGTCCGAAAATCAGGTCATTGTACCACTCATATCAACTCCAAAAATTCTGAAATTAAATCATGTAAAACTTCAAGATATTTGAACAACTTTCCAGAAGAAAGCGTTTGGAAATTCAGATCACAAAAGTCTCCCCAAAAATAACAAAACAAAAGGGTACAACTGATCCGAAAACTAGGTTTTCCAAAACAAGAGAAAACAATTTAGTTCTGATTGGAAAACCATCAAACTTAACTCATAGCCAATTCCCAGGGATTGAAATTGAGGATATTATAATTTACCTGCGGCTTCCTAGGCCCAAAAATTGGGATGTGACAGAATTGGCCGCAAATTCCCAATATATAATTTATAATGGAAATTGAAGTTCTTTTTGGAGATTTCTCTTTAAGTGGCTCGAATATAAAACTTAGATTGGCCTTTTGAGGTCTCCAATTTGCGAATGGACATTTGTTATTTGAAGAGTGAATTTATTGAGGGCCAAATTTGTCACGCCCCGAACTCCAACGAGCTCGTGACATCCCCTGCTCCGGTCGAATTTGTTGCGACGTCCCAGGAACGTTGCCGACCCAACCCAAACATCAGAGCCACATGCGAAAGCGAATATAAAAACCACCGGACTAAAATGACGACGACGGGGTAGCACAACAGAACAGACAAACAACAATAACATCATTTCATACAATATTACTGCACCACAAAAACTAACATTATATTAAAAACATATGCAGCAAACTAGCATCCAAAAACACCGTCGTAACAAAATATCAGGGGTTTGGTTATCTTAAATTTACTATCGGATAACCCAAGTTAAATAACCCCTAAAATAGCCTAGGGAAAACCTAAAGATCGCCTTCCGTTCTGCTCCTGATTCTTCGGGCTTGAGCCTCTGGACACTCACCTACAGCTCCACTGGGTACCAAAGGCAGCTCCCTGGACTTCCAAAAAGAGGAGGTGGACTTTCCAGGTCTAAGGTTGGGGGTTTGAAATTGTGGATTATATAACTATGAGACGAATCTCAATAAGTGTATAACCCCAAACCCCACGTAGGCACTCACGTACCGCCAGACAAAACATGTCACGCCCCGAACCCCATCGAGCTCGCGACATCCCCTGCTCCGGTCGAATAATTGCGATGTCCCAGGAACGTCACCGACCCAACCCAAACATTAGAGCCACATGCGGAAGCGGAATATAAAAACCCCCGGACTAAAATGACGACGACGGGGTAGACCACCATAACCATCAAAACAACAACATATTCATACAGCACCAAATATACAAACATTATATTACAGACATATACAACAAACCAGCATTCGAAATCACCGTCATAACAAAATATCAGGGTCTGGTTAACTTAACTTCCCTATGGGTTAACCCGATTTGCACAACCCCTAAAATAGCCTAGGGAATGCCTACTGATCGCCTTCCGTTCTGCTCTGGATCCTTCGGCTTGAGCCTCCGGACACTCACCTGCAGTTCTACTGGGCACCCAAAAGCGGTTCCTCGAACTTCCAAAAAGAAGAGGCGGACTTCCCGGGTTTAAGGATGGGGTCTGAAAGTGGCGATTATACAATTGTGAGACGAATTTCAATAAGTGTACAGCCCCAAACCCCACGTAGGCACTCACGTACTGCCAGACGAAACACACATAATACACAACAATCAATCAAACTAACAACTACACACGACCCTACCTGGGATCCATCATACACGTTCCTGCACATTAGTCAACCACACAGCTAGTATGCCACAGCAAGGAATCACAGACCCGCGCGTGCCTCAATTATAAGATAGAAACCACTTGGGCACGTCCCATACCGTGCCTAATAGTTTCTCCCCCATAATTAAGCATCACCTCACGCGATACAAACACACTCGCACACTACTCACACCATGCGTCACTTTTTCAAACCTCGCGCCTCAAGCCAATTCCCGCTCATTCTCAACTCTTCCACCACTACCGCGCCCGCATAAAACGCATCAGACCAACGGTCTTCTGACCTCGTCAGGCATCGTCACCCCATCAGGCCGGGCATCGTCACCTCGTCAGGGACGGCATCGTCCCGCGTAAATGAACACGCCTCAGGACGGAATCCTACCTCTCCCTTTCCTTAATTACCGTGCCCGCGTAAAACGCATCAGGCCAACGGTCTTCTGACCTCGTCAGGCATCGACACCCCGTCGGGCCGGGCATCGTCACCTCGTCAGGGACGGCATCGTCCCGCGTAAACGTACACGTCTCAGGACGGATCATTTCCAACCAATCCTACACACCCGAACCTTCGTTCCACACTCTCCACACGTACCACGCCACCACACAAATGTTGAGGAAAACTCCTACTGATTTTGAAGTTAACAAAACTTTCTATAATAATCTAAACTATTTTTGTTTCAGGAATATATATATGCGCTTAAATTCTTCAGACGCAGAAAGTCGCTGAAATTCTTCAGACGCAGACAATCGCTGAAATTCTTCAGACGCAGACTATCACTGAATTCTTCAGAAGAAGCCAAAGTCGCAGTAATTCTTCAGAAGCGGATTTCTTCAGAAGAAGACGAAGACGCAGTAATTCTTCAGAAGCAAAATTCAGAACGAAGAATAACAGCTAGTGATCTGGCATGGATTTCAAAGAAGGAAAGGTTTGATTTGTTCAATCTAAATCAAATTAATTGACAAATCAAATACTAAGACAAGAATGGTTTACAACGGACAAATCTCTACTTATGGAAACCAAGATTCTGATTGTATGGGCGAACAGAATCAGCGGGATTCAGAATTTGTCATCTAACGGCTACTCAATCCTTAACAAATCTGTCTAAGGTGTAGATTGGAAGATGATCCTCGGCAAGTTGTCCAACGGCTAGTGTGGATGCAGAGGAGTATTTAAGGAGACCACGAGCAGCAGAAGAAGACACGATTCAAGAATCATCAAGTCCAAAGTCTGAGCATACTCCGATCTTTTTCTCTTGTCTTTCTGAGCTAAAACATTCAGATCTTGAGGGTTACTGTAAGAGTGATTGTGTGAGATAGAGAGTCCTATCATACACAAGAGTGATATCACTCAGATTCTGTAAATTCCTCTTGATTACATAGTGAAATCCAGCCAGTAGGCTGTCAGCGTGGAGAGTGGACGTAGGCTTACTATAAGCCGAACCACTATAAACTTGTGTGCAGATTCTCTTCTCCTTATCTCCTTCTTTACGTTCTGCACTTTATCCTGACTTGAATCTGAATCTTATTCAGACTCTTCTGTAACTTGTTTTATTTCCGCATAAATTTATAGAATTGTTTAGGATCACCTATTCACCCCCCTCTAGGTGACTCTTGCTAGCCACTTCAATTGGTATCAGAGTAGGTTGCTCATTTTACTGAAGTGTTTTACTTCCGAGCTAATGATCTACATGGCTAGTTATGGTGCTCCAGGACTTATTGAAGGTCAAAGCAACAATAGACCACCATATTTCGATGGCAAGGAATATAGTGTCTGGAAGAATAAGATGAAGGCATTCATTAAGTCATGTGATCATATGCAATGGGACGTCATCATCAATGGGGTCAAACCAAAGTCTTCAGAATCAAAAGAAAAGGCAGATGCAAGCAAATCAGCAGATCCTCCATTATCTCAAGCTGAGATAACCAAAAGAGAAACTTCAGATTCAAAAGTAATTTATTCTCTCTACTGTGCTTTATCTCCTGTTGAATATAAAAAAATTTCTGCTTGTGATTCTGCTAAGGAAATCTGGGATACTCTCTATATTACTTATGAAGGAACAGATCGTGCCAAGGAAACACAAATCAATATCTTGCTTGGTCAATATGAATCCTTCAAAATGAAGCCTGGAGAATTGATTGCTGATTTCTATGACAGGTTTACTGACATAGTAAACGGTCTAGCCTATCAAGGACAACCAGTCCCAGATGCATTGAAGGTCAACAAACTTCTGAGAGGACTGACAGATCAGTGGGATAACATCAAAACATCTCTTCGTGAGACTCAGAGGATCAAGCCTTTATCAGTGAATGAGTTGATTGGAACTCTACAATCATATGAAACTGAGAAACGAAATGAAGAGATTGAAACCAGAGGTAATAAGTCAATTGCTTTAAAAACTAACATTGATTCTGATGCAGATTCAGAAGATGAAAATGTTGATGATGAGGAACTAGCTCTCTTCATAAAGAAGTACAAAAGGATGAAGATCAGAGGAAGAAACCTCAAAGGGAAGAAACCTTTTGAAAATAAGAAGCCCATCGATGAGACAGAGAGATCAAAGGAAATAATATGCTTTCACTGTAGGAAACGTGGACATATCAAGCCTAACTGTCCACTTCTGAAAAAGAAGACTAAATTTGAGAAAGCAAAGAAGGCCTTAAAAGCAGAAACTTGGAGTGACACAGAATGCGAAGATAGTGATGAAGACATCTCAAATTTCTGTTTAATGGCAAAGATAGATTCAGACTCAGACTCTGATTCTGACCCCAAAGTGGAAATCGAGGTAAGACCTTCTGAAATGTCTTTTGAAGTATCAAATTATATTGATGATTTATGCTTCGAATTCAAGACTGCTCTTAAAAGAATCTCTTCTCTGAAAAAGGAAAATTCTTCACTAAGGCAACAGGATATTTCTCAAAAGGAGAAAATCGATTTCCTTCAAAAAGAATTTCATCAAATCAAGGAAAATCGAGATCTTCTTTCCAAAGAAAACTCTGTTTTGAAAAAGGAAATTTCAGAGATTACTCGCAAGTTTTCAAAAGGATCAGAAACCTTGAAGCATATCCTTTCCATTCAAATTCCTTACTACAACAAATCTGGTCTCGGATTTGAAAAGGAAAGTGACAGCTTGATTGATTTTCCTAAAGTCAAGGAGAGATTAAGACAAAGACCTCCTAGACAAGTTTATAAAAACCATTTCAAAAGGAATTTCGTAAAACCTGTTGGCCGAAGTGCACTCAAGTGCTCAAAATGTGGAGATCCACAACATTTTGAGAATGAATGTCCTAAGGTCTGGAGACCTATTCGAAGAGATTTTGTTAAGACAGCCTATACTAATGTTCTAGGACCCAAACAAGTTTGGGTACCAAAGAAAACTTGAGATGATGTATTTCTTGCAGGTTACCACAAAGAGAAAAAGGAAGTGGTACCTAGACAGTGGATGCTTCAGACACATGACAGGAGATCCAAGCATATTCGCTAATCTTCAAAGTCTGGAGGGTGGAAAAGTTTCCTTTGGAGGAAACACTAAAGGAAAAATCATTGGCAAAGGAACAGTTGATATTGAAGGACTAAGAATCAATGACGTTTCATTGGTAAAAGGACTCCACTACAATTTGATTAGCATAAGCCAGCTTTGTGATACAGGTTTCAGAATCAACTTTCAAGAAGACACATGCTCAGAAACAAGCAAAGATTCTTCTCAAACATTCACAGGAAGAAGACATGGCAATATTTATCTTCTGGATGTCAATCCAAACTCCAATCATTGCTTAATCTCAATCAAGGAGGATGAAGATCTTTGGCACAGAAGGATGGGACATATCAGTATGAAACAAATCTCAAAAATCTCAAACAAGAAACTGGTTCGAGGTTTGCCAGATTTGAAATACAGAAAGACAGACTTATGCAATGCTTGCACACTAGGAAAACAAGTAAGAAGTTCTTTCAAATCTATACATCATGTTTCTACTGATCGAGCCCTGCAGCTTCTTCATATGGACCTGTTTGGACCAACCAGAACACAAAGTATCGGTGGTAAGAAATATTGTTTAGTTATTGTTGATGACTTCACAAGATTTACATGGGTATTCTTTCTTGCACACAAAAATGAAGCATTTTCATATTTTTCAAAATTTGCAAAAAGAGTTCAAAATGAAAAGGGCTATACCATTTCGTGCATTAAAACTGATCATGAGGGAGAATTTGAAAATCAAAGTTTTTCTGCCTTTTGTGAGGAAAATGGTTTTCAACATAATTTTTCTACTCCATACACACCTGAACAAAATGGTGTTATGGAAAGGAAAAATCGTTCTTTGCAAGAAATGGCAAGAACCTTGTTGATTGAAAGCAAGATTTCCTCTCATTTCTAGGCAGATGCAGTTTTTACAGCATGTTATATTATCAACAGAGTTTTTCTCAGACCCATTCTTGAGAAAACCCCCTATGAGCTTTACAAAGGTAGAAAGCCCAGCATTTCATATTTTCGTGTGTTTGGATGTAAATGCTTTATTCTTAAGAATCCAAATGATCGTCCTGGAAAGTTTGATGAGAAAGCAGATGAAGGACTCTTCCTTGGATACTCCACAACAAGCAAAGCTTACAGAGTTTTCAACAAGAATTCTCAGACTGTGGAAGAAACAATGAATGTGAAGTTTGAAGAAAATATTCAGACTCACAAAGATGAATCTGAATCACCTCCCCACATTCAAGTATCTTCAGAGGGTCATCTTGAATCTCAAAAGATTGAAGATCACATGGACAAAGGAAAAGAAGACAATAAACAGACTCAACCAGAAAATTTAGAGTCTGCAGATATTCAGAAGGAAAGATATGACAAGAACTGGAAACACAAGTCCAGTCATCCCAAAAACCTCATCATTGGAGAAATAGACGAAGGTATCAAGACAAGATCCAAACACAAGGAGAATATCAGCAACTTGGCATTGATATCTGAAATAGAACCAAAAGATGTTGAAGAAGCTTTATCAGATGAAAGCTGGATAGAAGCTATGCAAGAAGAACTTCAGCAGTTCAGAATCAATGAAGTTTGGGAGCTTGTGCCAAGACCCAAAAACCATCCTGTAATTGGAACAAAATGGGTATTCAGAAACAAACTGGATGACAAAGGGAAAGTTACAAGAAACAAGGCAAGACTGGTTGCAAAAGGCTATTCTCAAGAAGAAGGCATTGACTATGATGAAACATATGCACCAGTTGCAAGGTTAGAAGCCATTCGGCTATTATTAGCTTATGCTTGTTTCCATAACTTTAAACTTTTTCAGATGGACGTGAAAAGTGCCTTCTTGAATGGTTACATTAAAGAGGAAGTATATGTGGAACAACCACCTGGTTTTGAAGAACCAAGAAAAGCTGATAGTGTTTACAGACTCAAAAAGGCCCTTTACGGTCTGAAACAGGCACCTAGAGCTTGGTACGAAAGGTTAAGTAATTTCCTTCTGCAAAATGATTTTACAAAAGGTAAGGTAGATACAACTCTATTTGTTAAGAGAAAAGGTAATGATTTTCTACTTGTTCAAATTTATGTAGATGATATTATCTTTGGATCTTCTAACGAATCACTTTGTAAGGAATTCTCTAAGAATATGCAGAACGAGTTCGAGATGAGCATGATGGGAGAGCTTACATTCTTTCTTGGCTTACAAGTGAAACAAATGAAAAATGGTACTTTCATTTGCCAAGAGAAGTATGCCAAGGAGATAGTCAAGAAGTTTGGTCTACAAAATTGCAAGAAGACAGACACTCCAATGTCTCAAACATCCAAGCTAGACAAAGATGTAAATGGTAAAAAGGTTGATCAGAAGGTATATAGAAGCATGATAGGCTCTCTATTATATCTTACTGCATCTAGACCTGACATACTTTTTAGCGTCTGTATGTGTGCGAGATTCCAGTCAGATCCAAAGGAATCGCATCTCTCTGCAGTAAAGAGGATAATCAAATACATTGGAACTTATCCAATGCTAGGTCTTTGGTATTCCAAAAATTCAGATTTTACTCTTACTGGTTATTCAGATGCTGACTTAGCTGGATGTAAAGTGGACAGGAAAAGTACTACAGGTACATGCCAACTGCTTGGAAACATGCTAGTATCTTGGTATTCAAAGAAGCAGAATACAGTCGCATTATCCACAGCAGAAGTAGAATACGTAGCCTTAGGAAGTTGCTGTGCACAGATTCTGTGGATGAAGCAACAGTTGCGGGATTTTGCTGTTGAAGATTCAAATGTGGCAATCAAATGTGACAATACCAGTGCCATCAATCTCACTAAGAATCCCATTCTCCATTCTCGAGCCAAGCATATTGAGATAAGACATCATTTCATTAGAGATCATGTTCAAAATGGTGATGTGAATATTCAACATATTGATTCTAAAAATCAATTAGCTGATATATTCACAAAACCCCTTGAAAAATCTTCGTTTGAATATATTAGAAGTGAACTATGCATTACTTATCCTTTGTGAAGTGTTTGACAGACAGGAATATTTTTCAGACTCAAGAGTCTCGGTCTGAACATTTCTCAGACTCTCAAGAAAGGTACGTACTTAGTTTAAATTTTTGGCGGGAATATTTTTGACAAGATATCTTCACATCTGACTTTTTTGGAAGTAAATCAGGTACGTATTTTAATCTATTCGGAAAATTGCATTTAGAATATTATCTTAATCTTATTCTGATCGTTTATGCTTTAGAAAATATATTCCCTTCCTATTTTACTTTGGCCTATTTTTACTTTCTAAAAATAACCTTTTAAGCCGTCCTTCACCTTTATAAGCCTTTTCGACTCTCTTCAAAACCCTCGCTTTTCTACTCAAACGTTTTCGAGACTCAGAGACTCTCCTCGTCCTCATTCCTCCGAAAGATCCGAACTTTTCGTCCCAGAAGGAATCATCATGCCTTTCAAGAGAAGATCGTCTCGCATTCTGAATCTGGATTCAAAGTCTACTGCAACACCAGAGGTCATGGACATCTCAGACACGGAAACAGAACAACTTGGAGAACCTGGTAAAGCGACTCAACCTCCTCGTTCGTGGACTCCGTCGGGTAAAACAGATTTCACATTCAGCAGCATTAAATATGTGTGGAAAAATTATCAGAGATTAAAGAGAAGTAATGCCTCCTCTTCGGCTCTTCTCAAATGTCTAAAGGACAATAACTTTCGGTCTGAAGTTCATCTTGTTGAAGAGTATTCTGCGTTTATTGCTGGAACTAATCAAACCCCTGCTAGCACGACGCCACAAACGCCTCCTTCCAGAAAAGGGAAAGAGAAGGTCGGAGAATCATCTACTCTGTCGGCAAAATCAGTAAGCCCTAAATCTTCGTCAAAATTTGTGGTTCCCGAAGATGATGCTAGACTCTTTGAGTTGTTTGAAATGAAAGTGGGAATAGCGTCTGGACTGCCAGGAACTGGTAAATTATTTAGAAGCAATGAACATCAGGTTTGTTACAAATTGTTTCTTGCTCGAGGGGTAATGAACCACAGAACTGTGGATTTCCTTTACCTGGAGAAGATTGGGCTGTCAATACAGCATCTTTTTGAAAAGATGGGCATTAGTGAATTCTGCCTTCAAGCTGCAGATGTTTATCCTGAACTTACCGCATATTTTTATTCTAATCTGTCTATTCTGTCGCCCAACTGGCTTCAGTTTACTGTGGGTGATAAGAAATTTGATCTAAGGGCAAATGACTTGGCCAGGATCATTGGAGCCAAACACTCACAGTTTACTCCTCTAACAGTAAGTTTTGAAGATATTGTCAAAATTGTTTATGAAAATTCAGATTTTGATCTTGGATCAAGGCGGCACCTTTCTTACTCTGACTTATCAAGAAGATCAGTGATTCTGCACAAGGTCATCATCAACTGCCTGAAGCCTAAGGCAGCCTCTAAAACTGACCTCTCAAAATCAGAACTCAAGCTCATTTGGGCTATCTTGACAGGTCAACCCTTTTCTCTTCCTCACATCATAATATTCCATATGTACAGAGCATTACACAAGGACAAGGGGCAATTGCCATATGGTGCCTTAATCACTCGAATCTTTATGTTCCTGAAGATTTCGATTCCTGATGAATTACGGCTAAGTCCTGTTCCTTGTATGTATGTGGGAGAAAGAATGCTCTCCAAAATGAAACAGTTTGATGATCTAAGGGAAAGATCAAAGGGAAAAGAGGCTCAGAAGTCTGAATCTAAATCTGCTGAAAAGACCAGTGTCAGAAGGACAATTCAGAGAAAGGAAGCAGAGTCAGCGAGTAAGAAGAAGGAATCTCCAGATTCACTAAGGGTGTATAAGAAAAGAAAAACTCTTCTGCGTGATGAAAAAGAAGCAGAAGCAGAAAACCCTAATGCAGGCAATGCTAGTGCTACAGAACATGTTCCTATTTTCTCAGAACCAACTTTTACAGATCATGTTTCTGAACAGCAAGCACCTGTTCAGGGGGAGATTCCATAGGAAGCAAGGGATATTCCACAGGAGGCAACAAGGGAGTTCGAACAGCATGAACAAGAAACTGTCCAAGAACAGTCTTCCAACAATCAGAACATTTTCTCTCTTCTGCTTGAGATCAAAGACAAACAGTCTGCGCTGGAACTAGAAGTAAAAAATCTGCAGAAAATTGTTGAGGAAAACAACAACTCTCAACAACTTCGAGCGGCAGCAGACAAAGCAGAGCTGGAGAAAGCAGTGGGGGAATGCAGTTCGAGGATTGAGGAAGCTGTCTCAATCTTGGAAAATTTTCAATTGATTTGCACTCCTTCGAAAAATTAGCCTGATTTTTCTTGACAAACATTTCTCTCTTAGTTGGTCTGTAATATAACTATTATTTCTTGTTAGACTGATTAATTACTTAATATATGCTTCATTCTTCGTATTATTCTTTTTGCTGATGACAAAAAGGGGGAGAAGTTATGCAGATTTAACATGCAGGTTCATACGAAGAAAACAAAGACACAGATATCAACAGAGTTTGCTCTTTCATTTTTCATCTGTGATTCATACTCTAAATATACTTCAAATCTATAATGATTCGATCTGCAGGAAAGTTTTGTCACCATCAAAAAGGGGGAGATTGTTGAGGAAAACTCCTACTGATTTTGAAGTTAACAAAACTTTCTATAATAATCTAAACTATTTTTGTTTCAGGAATATATATATGCGCTGAAATTCTTCAGACGCAGAAAGTCGCTGGAATTCTTCAGACGCAGAAAGTCGCTGAAATTCTTCAGACGCAGACAATCGCTGAAATTCTTCAGACGCAGACTATCACTGAATTCTTCAGAAGAAGCCAAAGTCGCAGTAATTCTTCAGAAGCGGATTTCTTCAGAAGAAGACGAAGACGCAGTAATTCTTCAGAAGCAAAATTCAGAACGAAGAATAACAGCTAGTGATCTGGCATGGATTTCAAAGAAGGAAAGGTTTGATTTGTTCAATCTAAATCAAATTAATTGACAAATCAAATACTAAGACAAGAATGGTTTCCAACGGACAAATCTCTACTTATGGAAACCAAGATTCTGATTGTATGGGCGAACAGAATCAGCGGGATTCAGAATTTGTCATCTAACGGCTACTCAATCCTTAACAAATCTGTCCAAGGTGTAGATTGGAAGATGATCCTCGGCAAGTTGTCCAACGGCTAGTGTGGATGCAGAGGAGTATTTAAGGAGACCACGAGCAGCAGAAGAAGACACGATTCAAGAATCATCAAGTCCAAAGTCTGAGCATACTCCGATCTTTTTCTCTTGTCTTTCTGAGCTAAAACATTCAGATCTTGAGGGTTACTGTAAGAGTGATTGTGTGAGATAGAGAGTCCTATCATACACAAGAGTGATATCACTCAGATTCTGTAAATTCTTCTTGATTACATAGTGAAATCCAGCCAGTAGGCTGTCAGCGTGGAGAGTGGACGTAGGCTTACTATAAGCCGAACCACTATAAACTTGTGTGTAGATTCTCTTCTCCTTATCTCCTTCTTTACGTTCTGCACTTTATCCTGACTTGAATCTGAATCTTATTCAGACTCTTCTGTAACTTGTTTTATTTCCGCATAAATTTATAGAATTGTTTAGGATCACCTATTCACCCCCTCTAGGTGACTCTTGCTAGCCACTTCAACAAACACACTGCCAAACATACACACTTCACACACATTTCACAAATTGTACGTCCTCGTCACACAAACACGCCACCCAAACACACATTTTTGGCACGCGAACTCAATGCGCATTCACCCCGACACATCACCCCACTTCACGGCCACACGCACACGGCACAATACCAATCCACAATCACGTCACACGGCCACACATGCTTGGCACGCGGTCACACACAATTTCTCGCTCATCAAAATAAACATCCATAGCATTAGGGTAAATCTGGGCAGTCTACGCAGTGACCGAAATCCCATCAAAATAAATAGTAAACGAACTCCAAAAATTATAAATTTTGGATATGTCATAAAAAACATCTTGATCAACATTTCTTATGAAGAACACGAAATTCGGTTCAATCTGCAACCATGCCTTTTTGTCCCTCGAAGTCAGACCAAAATCTGTTCGCTCTAACAGACTGTTTTGTCCTCAAAATACATTTCTTTCAACATCCAAATCACATTGAAAAGCTTTGAAAGTTTTATATGTTATAGCCACAAATGTCCCCAACAATTTTTGTGAAGGAAGTATTTTGAAAATACGCCTAGAAATATTTATAAAAATTCGAATAGACCCGAAGGTCGGGTGAACAGTAAATCGGGCAGTTTTATTTCGGCCCAAAGATGGACTTCCGAATGGAATCAAATGATTTCCAAAAATTCCCAAATTAAAATATGTTATACTTCAAGATGTTGGAACAACTTTCATGAGGGAAACTTCCTCAAATTCCGGCCACACAAGTCACAGTAAAAATAACAAAATCTGGCGACACAGCAGCAGCCTAGCCGGAAATCAGTCAACACGCACCACCAAGCAAACCAGCCACTAAATTCACCCTAAACAAGCCTAAAAATACCCGAGGTACTAGGCGACATTTGGGGAGGTCACTTACCTAAGAAAGGCGAGACGAACGGGCTGGATGGGTGGCTGAAACGGGCGGAACATCAGCAGCAGCAAAGCTCCGGCGGTGATGGCCAAGAGAAAGAGAGAACGGTGCAGGAGGAGGAAACGTGAGGGAGCTGGGGGGTTCTGGCCAAATGGGAGGTGAGGAGAGAGAGATCAGACTAGTCAAATATGTGGGCCGGTGGGGTGACACGTGTTGCGATCCTACGCGATTTCCCATTTTGCCCTTGATCCGACGGCCCTTATTTGTCTCTATCCAATAATTGAAGGGAAAAAATGTCCAAAGTCCAATAATTGAGCTGATTTTCAGACCCGATTCATCCCAAAAATATCCCAAAATTCGGAACCAAAAAATAGCTCAGGGGCAAAATGGTCATTTTTCGGTCCCGGGGCGAAATTTCAATTTTTGTACATACGGGTTCCATATGTGTGTGGCCAACATAATATGGCGTCGGAATCGCGAAAATAGCTTCTTAAGCCCTCGGAAATCGACTGCAAAGTCCTGGGAATAAAATAATATTATTTTTCGCTCCCGAGCCAAAATTCCAATTTTTGACCGTAACGACCTAAATGTGTGTGGCCACCCCAAAATGGCATCGGCCTCGAAAAATAACCTCAAACGACCTCAAAATCGACATCGGTGACCAGAGAGGCAAAATCGTAATTTTTTCCGGTCCCGAACCGAAATCCATTTTATTGCAGAAATGGGTGGCCCGAAGGTTGGCCAAGCCAAAAACGTCATCGACCGCTCAAAATTGTCACTTTCAAAATTCTCTTGGGTTTGAATTTCAAGAAATGACTAAAATTGAACAATTGCGACTTTAGCTTATTTCTGGCTAACGGGTGGCTCATTGGGATTACGCGCTCTCGACCCGTGACCGACACTAAGTCAAAACACGTTTAAGTTTACTCTACCCAGGACGACCTCGATTGTCATATAATTGCGAGGGGCTATCGCTAGTGTCCTTCGGACACGATCAATCAATTAGACCGGTGTCAGTTGGCTTAAAACATTCCCTCGTTAATCCATATGGTCGAAGATCGAACCAATGTCGAGTTCTTTGGTCGTGCGAACTCAATCCCGTAATAGCCCTACCCTTAAGGTTAGCATCCCGTGAATGCGCATTTCCGGGGTGAGATCTCACTATAAGTGCATTGATCAATATTCATTTCCTAAATCCCGCGAAAAGGATCGAAAATTCAGTCTATTACAGAATACGCATCTCACACAACGATCAATCAATCTAACAATCACACACGAACCTACCTGGAACCCATCATGCGCATACCTGCACGTTAGACCATAATATAGACAACACATCACAGCAAGGAATCACATATGCGCGCGTACCTCAATTATAAGACAGAAACCACTTGGGCACGTCCCATACCGTGCCTAACAATTTCTACCCCATAATTAAGCATCACATCACGCGATATAAACACACTCGCACACTACTCACACCATACGTCACTTTCTTAAAACCTCACACCTCAAGTCAATTTCTGTTCATTCTCAACTCTTCCACCACTACAGCGCCCGCGTAAAGCGCATCAGGCCAACGGTCTTCTGACCTCGTCAGGCATTGTCACCCCGTCGGGCCGGGCATCATCAACTCGTAAGGGACGGCATCGTTCCGCGTAAACGAACACGCCTCAGGACGGAATCCTACCTCTCCCTTTCCTTAATTACCGTGCCCGCGTAAAACGCATTAGGCCAACAGCCTTTTAACCTCGTCAGGCATCGACACCCCATCGGGCCGAGCATCGTCACCTCGTCAGGCACGGCATCGTCCCGTGTAAACGTACATGTCTCAGGACGGATCCCCTTTTCCAACCAATTCTACCTTCTCGTATCTTCATTCCACTCATACCACTTCTATCACACGGTCACACACGGCCTCCCTTACACACAGCCACACATACGCACGGCCAAACACACACACCGTACACACATGCCACAATTTCGCATTCTCGTCACACGAACACGCACCACTTAACTACACGCTCTTGGCACGCGAATTCAATGCATATTCACACGACCACGCCACTACACCTCACGGCCATACACACACGGCACACCACCAATCCACAATCAGTCCAGAACACATTCCAAATCAGTCCACAAACACAACTAGCACAACATTCCCATCAGCCCATTCAAGCCACAATAATTCCAATCAATTACAGAAATTCACCGCGATCGCTCCACACATCACAGCCATCATTGAGCCTCCAAATCCTCACAAATTTCTTCACCAAATTAGTCCCCAAATCAGCCCACGACAACTAAATACCAGCCTTCATCTCAGCCCCAAAACAGCTACATAAACCCCCTAAATCGAGCCCTAAACATGTCCTACGATACCTGAAGTCCTAGGTAGTTTTTGGGGAAGACACTCACACTAAAAGGCGAGATAAACAGGGCTAGGTGGTGGCCGAAATAGCCGGAACAGCAGCAGCAGCAGCGTCGCCGGCGGACGTACGGTCGGACACCGTACGGACGCCGTACGGACACCGTATAGGACGGCGACATACGGCGACGTATGGACGGCTGAAGCGTCATGGCGGCAGCGGCTCGGCTGCTCGAGCTCTGGCGCTGTGGCGGTGAGCTCTGGCGAGCTTGGCCGAGAGGAAAAACCAAGAGGGAGAGAGAGATTTCGGGGGAGAGGAGAGAGAGGGGTTTGGCCAGAATGAGAGAGGAGAGAGAATGAGGTCCAAGCTGGTCAAATATAATGAGTTGGTGGTGCCACGTCTCGCCCATCCAACGGTTTTGACCAAAATGCCCTTAATCTAACGGTCCTCATTCGTTCCAATCCAATAATGTAAGGGTAAAATGGTATTTGAGTCCAATAATTGAGCTGATAATTACTCTTAATTATCTCAAATATTTTCCCAAAATTCGGAACTGAAAATGGCCCAGGGGCAAATGGTCATTTTTTCGGTCCCGGGTCGAAATTCCATTTTTCACCCGTACCAACCCCAAATGTGTGTGGCCAACATAATATGTCGTCGGAATCGTGAAAATAGCTTCTTAAGCCCTCGAAAATCGACTGCAAAGTCCTGAAAAATAAAATAATATTATTTTTTTACTTCCGAGCCAAAATTTCAATTTTTGACCGTAACAACTCTAAATGTGCGTGGCCACCCCAAAATGACATTGGCCTCGAAAAATAGTCTTATATGGCCTCAAAATCAACGTTGGTGTCTACAGGGGCAAAATCGTAATTTTTCTGGTCTCGAATCGAAATCCATTTTTTTACAGAAATGGGTGGCCCCAAGGTTGGCCAAGCCAAAAACGTCATCGGCCGTCCAAAATTGTCACTTTCAAAATTCTTGATTCCCGGGCCCGAATTCCAAGAAATGACTAAAATCGATCAATCACGACTTTAGCTTATCTCTGGCTAACGGGTGGCTCTCTGGAATTACGCGCTCTCGACCCGTGATAGACACTAAGTCAAATCACGTTTAAGTTTGCTTGAGCCAAGGCGACCTCGATTGTCATGTAATTGCGAGGGTCTGTCACTAATTCCCTTTGGACACGATCAATCGGATAGATCGGTCTCGGTTGGCTCAAAACATTCCCTCGTCAACTCTTATGGTCGAAGATTGAACCAAGGTCAAGTTCTTTGATCATGCGAACTCAATCTTGTAATGGCCTTACCTCTAAGATTAGCATCTCGAGAATGCGCGGATCCCAGGTGAGATCTCACTATAGTGCATTGGTCAAATTCATTTCTTAAATCCCGAAAAAAGGATCGAAAATTCAGACTGTTACAATTCTTCCCTCCTAATAAAAATTTCATCCTCAAAATTTACAACTATACTTAGCCATCCAAACAAATGGGGGTGATGACGACTCAATATTCCTTTCTTTCAATTGGTACCTTCAGTCCTGTAATAATCCCAAACATCTTTGACCAATGGGATCGTCTTAATCCTTAAAACTTGTTCCTTCCTATTTGCCCCAAAAATCCAATACACATGCCCACATCATATCCTCTAAAGTCTGTATAGTCCGTCCAGACTGGCCGATAACATCTCTCCCTTAAATTTCGTCAACAACGCAACTATCGAGGTTCCTCCTCGACTCCTTACAACCTCAAATCTAAGATTTCTAGCCAGACTAAACTGAATCACCCTAATGCTGCATTCCATTACAGCATTCTGTTTAACTAACCAATTCAAGCCTACAATCAAATAGAAATCACACATAACCAACAAAGCCAAATCTATTCCGCTTTCTACACCACCAAACACCACTTCACAGTCTGAACATTCCAACAACATGCATATCTTATTCATCAATGGCATAATCACACACGCTTGTACTTCTGAAAACAATTCAATCTAGCCAGATAACAAATCAAACAGACGCAAACGAGTACACCGCCCCCGAATCCATAAAACATAAGTCACATAATTATGTAGATAAACCATATATGTACTTTCGCCTGGCATATTCTCTATGCCCTTTCGTGTCAAGGAGTACATTTGTATTTGTGCTAGCGGTATGTTAAAACTAGCCGGCGGGGCTGCACTAGTCAGATTCCCAATCCGAGGTGTCTGCGATGACGGGGGTGGTCGAACCTGAAGATTCGGACAATTCCTTATGTGATGGCCCATTCCACCACACCCAAAGCATGCCCCAGTCACACTTAGACAGGGACCACTCCCGTGATGCCTTCCACATCGTCTACAGGCTGAATTAGACGAATGTACTGACTTCCCAATATTCCTTTTTGTCGGCGGGACAAAACGTCGATTTTCCATCATCGGCCTTTTCCCCTGCTGACGATCATCCCCGGCTGAGATATGTTGTGATCCAGACGCGGCGGCTCTTTCCGTCATATCCTGCTCAATAATCTGAGCCCGCCTATACATTTCTCCATAATCTTTAAGATCGTGCGATAATATCTGACTTCGAAGATCCGGCTTCAATCCGTCCTGGAATCTTCAAGCCCTATCCCGTGGATTTTCTACCATTGTTGGGGCAAACTTTGCTAACCTCGCAAACTCCGCTTCATATTGATCAACTGTTGTAACATCCTGAATTTTGACCCGTTATCGGGATCAATAAAGTGTATATTGATTCTCGTGTAATTTTAGTAAGTCTCGCCCGGAATTGATCAATCACGGGATACTAACCAAATGTGAAAGGCTAAATAGGATCAAGTACGTGGACCGAGAACCCGATCATGATGGAGTGCCGATTTCAATGAACGTCGAGGAAATATTTTGAACCAATATAGGCCGATCTTAGGAAAATGACAGGTTGATATTGTCAGCGAGGCACGATCGGATCGCGAGTGATTTCGCATGACCGAAAGTGCGCCTGACAAAGGAAACCCGATTTTAATCCAAAAGATCGTGACCTTAGGTGCTAGTGATAATTCCTCTCGTTCTCTCGATATTGAGACCCTCACGATTCGGACAATCTTAGGTCGATACGCGTAACGCCTAAACAGCCGCCTGTTAGTGAGAGACCCTAAAACGACAAATCGAGTAAATTAGATCGCGATATTGGACCCGAACTTCGATATCAAAATTTCAAGGGTAATTACGACTGTTTTGCAAGACGGACGTCATTTTGGAGTAGCCATTTATGGTTGAGTTAATTGCGGTTGGAAACGGGAGATTTGACAGAAATTGTGAAAAGGACAATTTTGCCCCTGTGGACACCGAGGCCGGATTCGGAGGCCGTTTCAGGTTATTTTTCGTGGTCAAGGTCATTTTGGGGTAGCCACGCTCATTTGGAGTGATTTTGGACAAAAAGTGGAATTTCGACAAAAATTAGAAAATAATATTATTTTATTCCCGGAAACTTCGCAGACGATTTTCGAGGGCTTAGAAAGTGAATTTCGCGATTCCGACTCTGGATTATGTCTCACATGAATATTTAGGACCGGTATGAGCAAAAATTGGAATTTCGGTTCGGGATGGAAAAATGACGGAAATGCCCCTAGGCCATTTTTGATTTATTCCGAATTTTGGGGCAATTTTGGGTTTTAATCAAGGTTGGTTAAGGTTAACTAGGCTTGGTTAACCATGGTTAAGGACAATTGACCATTTTGCCCTTGAATTATTGGATTAGAAGCAATTTTAGCCCTTGGATGAGGGGCATTTTGGTCCAAAGGGCTAGGATTTGGACATGTGGACCCCACTCACCCTTCTATTGACCACCTTTGACCCTCACTCTCTCCTCAGATCACTCTCTCTCTCTGCTCATGTCTCTCTCCTCCCGATTCTCTCTCTCGGCCGCTTCCCCTTCGCCGTTCCAGTTTCGCCGGAGCAGCTGTTCACGTCGGAAGCAGCTGGCCGCCGGAGCTGCTGGCGCTGTGCCGCCGTGAGCTGCCTCCTGGTGCCGTCCCAGCCCCGTCGACCAACTTTCCCCTTGATCCGTCGCCCGCAGCCACCGTTCCAGCCGAGGCGTGCAAGGACGCCGCCACCGTCGCCGGGCTTGTCCCGCCGGGCCGCGCCGTCGTGCGCCTCCCCACCGTCCGACCTCACCCTCACCGTCTCTCTCTCCTTTGTCCTCAGCCCTCCCTCACCGGCGCATCCCCTGTTCTGGCCGAGAGGTGGCCGTGAGCCCACCGGCGCCACCGTGTCCGCGGACTTGCCTTTGGAGCGCCGCCGTCGATTGTACCGCTTGTCGGTAATCGGCCGCTCGCTCCCGTCGCCTCGCGTCGTTATTAGGCGAGTAAAACACCTAATCCTTGAATTAGTATAAATTGTGCAATTAGGGGTTTAATTGAGGTAATTAGGCTAGATTAGGGCCTAATTGAGTGTATTTATGCATGGAATGATTAGGGGACCTAATTGGGACTATTTGTGATGGTTTAATGGTGATTTGGAGAGCAAATGGTGGCTGTTTTGGCATGGTCTTCATTAGAACCGAATTTGCATTTATTGGTCTAATGTGGTCATTAGGTGAATTAATGACTATTGGCTTGAAATTAGACATTTTGGAGGTCAATTGGGACTTGTTGGGACATTGTGGAATAATGCCATGTTCAAGGTTGATGGTTGAGGTTAATTGGTAGTGACAAGACCCAAGCGGACCCGGATTCTGAAATATTAAATTGGGTATTAAGTGCAGGGTATAAATTGGGCTAAGTGAAACGAATTAAATGTGCCGATAGTACGTTGATTGAGTGAGAAATTGTGGTTCAATGTGCTTGGTACGTCGGGACATGGCGATTGGTGTGAGTCCCTTGATATGTGAATTTCCATGTTGGTTTTGAAATGATTGAGAACGATTTATGACCATTGGGTCATGGCCTTCGGGTCGATTTAATTGTGATGACCATTGGGTCATGGCCTTCGGGTCGATTTAATTGTGATGACCATTGGGTCATGGCCTTCGGATCGATTTAATTGTGATGACCATTGGGTCATGGCCTTCGGGTCGATTTAATTGTGATGACCATTGGGTCATAGCCTTCGGGTCGAGTTAATTGTGATGACCATTGGGTCATGGCCTTCGGGTCGATTCTACTGCTTAAGAATTATAATGATATTGAAAGCCTAACCTGCAGGGCTGGAGTAGCAAAAGAATTAGGGCTGAGGGCCCGAATGATTTTAATATGATTTATTTACTGGTTCAGTGATTTATGCATTTTATTTACCTCTGGAGGTGCACGTTAGTCTAGTTTAGGAATAGGAATTTTACTTGCTGAGTTTATCTCACGGTTGTGGTAAAACCGAAATCTTCAGATCCCCGCCCGTAGAATGCCGAGGAACGGTCCTCTTTTTGGATACCCGCATCGAATTCAGCAGTCGTCTAGTGTGCATCCTTGCGGGGACGGATCAGCATACATTAGGTACCATTCAGTGGTGCTTATAGACGTGGGAGAGGAGTACAACCAAACCCAAGAGTATGTAGCTTGGTATTTGAGGGGAGCGGATGGCGTAACTGGACTCCCGATCAGGACTTTTGACGTTCCGATAGACGTGAACGGAGTGATGATCCCGCAAATGGTGAGTGGTGAAATCTCTGATCCTCCAGCCTCCCTTAGTGTGAGTAGTGTAGGCGATACCGTGGATGGACCTATAGCCATGGACGAGGAGCAAGGAGAACAGCAAGTGATAGCTGTCGATGCAAACCTCGAGGTAGACGAAGAGTTAAATCTGGAAGTAATAGATGAGAATGCGGAGGCAGCCGGAGAAGTGGCAGAAGTTGGATCGGACGAGGAAATGAGATCGGAGGAAGACTCTTCTGAGGAATATGCAGCACCATCCGATCCAGACCGGGAGCCTTAGAGTAGATCCCAGTGTTAGGAGTCAAGATTAACCCTCTTTTTGAATGTAACCCTCTTCCAGATAGTTAGCTGTTACCTCTAGGCCACCGATCCCTTTTTGTTTCGTGGCCCTTGGTGTATTCTTTTTGGTTGTAAATAAATAGTGTGTATAAGTTTTAAAGGGTGTATATATATGTTAGTATATCTATAGCATGCTGATGTCTATTGCTATTCATGGTTATGTTTCCATGTCTGGGTGTGTATATATATATATATATATATATACGACGTTTCTGCATGTGTTGCATTTTCTCTGATTTGGGTTTTCGGGTCGGTGACGCAATCCTGGGAGCGTCGCATCTCTCTTCGACCTAGGCGCGGATGTTCAGGCTTCGTGGGGTACGGGGCGTGACAACTGTCATCTGTCCTTGGCGCAATCGCATGAATTCCATCAAATTTTTTTTTTTTTTTGGTAAAGGTAAGTATATATATAACTTTTCAAAACACTAAATACAAGCTAAAGCTCAAACCAACTCTTGACCCTATTAGGATATGGAGCTATCCATAAAGGGTCAAGAAAGGTCCAGTGAGAACTATACAAGAAGCCGAAAAGGCTAAAAAAACTAAGAGACCGAATTACAAGGACGTCCGATCACCATCGAAGATTGAAGGTGGGAGTTCCCACTTCCTTTGGAAATTGCGGTTCCTAGGAGTATCCTGAACTCTTTCCAAGGAAATGGCTTTGTCTTTGACAACCTTGATAAGATGCTTGCGCATACCCGGGAGGTAAACACTCTTATTCCTGAAGATAGCGTTGTTCCTTTCAGTCTAGATAATATGAACTAGAGCTCCAAAGGAGAACCGGGAGAGGCAGTTTGCGAAGGAAGGACCACCGCAGACTTTCATAGCCCATAAGATATGCTCTTGACAAGGACGCTTGCGCCAAGGGAGGTTACATTTGGTAGTCCAAAAGGAAGCCAGCCTACTAGTAGAGGGGCACTCGAAGAAAAGGTGATTGACCGAATCCGGTCTAGTACCGCAGAAGGCACACAAAGCAGTGTCAATCCTACGGATTTGAAGGAGTAGAACCTGGGAAGGCAGCCGGTTGAGAGAGACTAGCCACAAGAGAAAAGCATGTCGGGGTGCAATATGATGGTCCCATATGAAGGAGTGCCAAGGGACTGGGTGACCTTTTCTTCTGATATGATTCCAAGCTGATGCAACCGAAAAGGAGTCTGAAGAATGTGGAGTCCAAATCAGTTTGTCCGGAATATTATCCACAAAGATAGGTGGTGGCTCGGTCCAGCTTAGGATAGTGTCTAGTATGGATGAGGGTTGCCAAGTGTAATCATAGAATTTTCGAACTGAAGTATCCCTGGGGATCCGCGACTGGTATATGTCAACATTACTAAAGATAAGATAGAGAGGTCCTCTGTTGTGCCACCAGTCAAACCAAAGTGAAACAGAGTGACCATTGCCTATCTTCCACCGAAAGAGTGCTTGGGCTGAAGCGCGCAAGTCAAGAATCTTCTTCCAAGTCCAAGAACAAAAAGTGGGCTTGGATACCACCCAAAAATTAGATTTTAAGAAGGTTGAATGAATCCATTTGCACCACATGGATTCCTTATCAGAGAAAAGGAGCCATATGTGTTTTAAAGTCATAGCTCTATTGTATTCTACGAGTCGCTTGATACCAAGGCCTCCTTCTTCTTTGGGTAGACAAACTTTAATCCAATCTACCTTAGCTCCCCCAAAACCGAGATCAGGACCCTTCCAAAGAAACTGTCTCAAAATGGTCTCAATACTATACAAAACAGATTTCGGAAGGGAGAAAATAGAAGCCCAGTACACCTGGATGGAGTGCAGGACAGATTTGATGAGTTGAAGTCTCCCCGCAAAGGATAGGAACCGTTGAGTCCAAGAGCGGGCCCTCGCCGTTATTGAATCAATTAGGATCTTACAATCCTCTTTATGAAGCCTGGAAGAAATAATAGGCACCCCTAAATATCGGAAGGGGAGAGAGCCTAGTTGAAAGCCAAGGCATTGTAGTAATTGGCTATGTAGATCCGATCTCCCTCCCGAGAGGAACATGGTGCTTTTACTATTGTTCGGGCGAAGGCCAGACCAACTGGAGAATAAATCAAGAGAGTCCTTGATTATTTCAACAGACCTCAGGTGAGCTTCAGAAAATAGGAGCACATCGTCCGCAAAAAATAGATGGGATATGCGGGTTCTTTTGCAGCGCCAAAACCAATGGAAATCCGGAGAATTTGTTTTTATCTTTAGAATACCATAAAGGACTTCCATAATCAAGATGAAGAGATATGGCGAAAGCGGATCCCCTTGTCGTATGCCATGGCTACTAGAGAAGAAACCATGTAGTTTCCCATTAATTGAAACGGAGAATTTGGCTGTAGATACACAAACCATAATCAACTTGATGAAAGAATCCGGAAAATTGAAGGCCTTGAGTGTCTTTTCAATGAAGTTCCAGTCAATAGTGTCAAAGGCCTTTTGGAAGTCCACTTTGATGGCACATTTTGGGAGATAAGCCTCGTGATGAAAGTCAACGAACAACTCTTGAGCAATCATGATGTTGTCGCTAATTCTGCGACCTTTGACGAAAGCCGTTTGGGACGGGTTGATCAAGGTTGGTAAGATATGTGCAATACGCCTAGCTAGGATTTTAGAAATGCATTTATAAAGGGTATTGCAACATGCAATCGGCCGGAAGTCGGACATGGTCGAGGCATTAGGAGACTTCGGCACTAGAGTAAGGATGGTAGTATTTAACTCCTTAAGCATGTGTCCAGTCTCAAAGAAATCTCTGACCGCCTTAAGAATGGAGGGCCCAATGATTTCCCAAGAGGATTTGAAGAAGTCAACGTTATAGCCATCCGGTCCAGGGACTTTGCCTCTAGCTAACGAAAAGAGTGTATCCTGGATTTCCCGGTTAGAGACCGGTTGTGCTAGGTAGTTCCGCTGATTTTCATCAAGGACCTGTCCAATGAAATCACCTATCTCGCAGACAGATGGCTGGGTAGACGCAGAATTATCATTGAGAAGCACCTGAAAGTAGGAAACAATGTGGTTCCTGACCTCTATCGGGTCTGATAGTAGGACACCATCACTAGTGGACACTGACAGAATATGATTCTGTAAGCACCTTTTGTTAACAAAGTGATGAAAAAATTTAGTGTTCAAGTCCCCTTCTTTAAGCCAACGAATCCTGGATTTCTGCCTGAAGAATGATTCCTCCTGTAATCTCAGAGTAGAGAAGGAACGAAGGTGCTCCACTTCACTATCCAGCAAGTTCTGATCAAAAGGACGAAGCTCCAGGGCTGACTGGACAGCATAAAGTTCAGCTCTAGCCTGTTCAGTTCTTGTGGATATAGCAGAAAAGGAACTCTTGTTCAAGTGTTTCAACTTTGCTTTGAGCAATCTAAGTTTGCAGCAAACCATATACATAGGAGTGCCCACTATTTGAGAGTCCCAGGCTTGGGCTACTAGTTCCTGGAAGTTAGGATGGGTAGCCTAGAAATTGAAAAACTTAAAAGGTTTCTTGGAACTTTGTGGCGAAAGGATTTTAATCACCATGGGGGAGTGGTCCGATATACCTGGCACAAGGAAGGAAGCTTCCGAGAAGGAGAAGTGCTGGTTCCAAAGGTTATTGATGAGGACCCGATCAATCTTACGGAGTTTCCTATTATTGCCAGAAGAGTGTGACCATGTGAATCTGCATCCCACATATCTGAGATCCTCAAGTCCGGCTTGGTTGAGACAGTCCCCAAACTCTTCAAAGACTGGAATCCACGGGGTTGTGCTACCCAATCTATCCTGCGGGTCCTTGATAGCATTGAAATCTCCAGCAACAATCCAAGGTAAGTCACAGGAAGAGAGACGAATGAGGTCAGCCCAAAGCGGACGCCGATGTACAAAAGTATGTTCCCCATATACAATAGAGAGAAGATAAGATTTGTGCAATTTTAGAAGCCTGAGTTGCATATGGATCAATTGACCAGAAGAGTAAAGCAAGCTCATCTCCAGCACATTCGGATCCCAACCGAACCAAATTCGGCCTAGGGGGGAGAAATCATAGTTGGAAACCCATCGCCAACTGTCACATAAGCCCCTAGATATATCAGCAAAAAATGGGGCTTTGACTTTTGTCTCAACAATACCAATGCAAGAGAGCCGATTATTCCTTATAAAGGCCCGGATTTCAGCTTGTCTGAGGGGACCAACTAGGCCCCTGAAATTCCATATACCAAAAAAGATAACTGAAGGCGAGTAAATTTACCTCTGAGAATTCCTAGGTCTCCTCTTCTTAACTTTCTTCGAGGAGGATGGGTTAGAAGTCTTGGTAGGGCAAGATGGGTTAGGCGTTGCACCAGGGGATGCCATAGCAGCCATTTCTGAGCCACTATCGGCCATAGCACGTGATCGAGTATTGGGAGGGGAGGCACCAGCATGTTCTAACTCCCTTGTGTCTTCTGGAACTCTAGATCTGTCCCTTGGAAGTCGTGAGTCAGAGGAGTCTTCAGTGGATGATTGGGAGTTTAGAGGAGAATCCACAATCTGCTAGTCCTGAGAAGAGTGCACAATCTGCTGGTCCAGCGAGCCTACAGGACATGGAGCAGGGGAGGAGCTAGGTCCTGCTTTAGAAACCTTGGTATGAGCCAATTCGGTACCAACCAGAATGGGTTCAGCAACAGAATTCAGAGCAGAAGGTAGGGGTTCATCTTCGCCCAGGTCAGAATCCAGTTGAGGGTTTGGTGCAGATTGAAGCTGGTTTGAGGGCTTAACAGGGGGAGGATTGCCTTTTTTCCGGCTGACCTGAGTCCAGCCATCAGTTCCTTGGGGACGGGTAATAGGCTCAGCCCTATATTCAGGGCATTCTTGGGCGCATTCAAAGCCTCTAGAGCCCATTTTGTGGCCAAAGATACCACATGAGGAGCACACAAGAGGTTTCCATTCATATTCAATGCTGATTGAGTTCACTTCACCATCCCACCTGAACTTAACAGTGTCCACTCGAGGATTAGTGGCTTTAATCTCTATACAGACAGGCGCATAAGAAATTCTGGTCATCTGTTCAGTTTGCACATCCACATAAAGTGGTTTACCAATGGCACTAGCTATACGCCCAATACTTGCCGGAGACCATAGGGAGAAAGGAATTTCCTTTAGCCTAACCTAGACCGGGATAGAATCCAGCTTACCTTTCTTGAGTTTCATTTTTGGATGCCATTGCTGGAGCATTAGGGTGCAACTGAAAATGGAAACAGGACCCATGTCTATGATCTTCCTGCGAAAATCAGCATTAGGTACTCGGAAGAAGTAGAAGCCATTTTCATGTAGTTTTACTTCAACAACTTGATCACCCCAGGACTTCTTTATAGCTTCTTCAGTCAGCTTGAACGGAACTTTCTTGCCAATATAGTGACCGACTATACATTCCAGCCATCGTGGACTCTCATCGGCAGCTACCTCAGGAGTTATGTCAATAATGACTTCACCATTCTCCACCATAGGTGGAACATATGTTAGGTTGTAACCTTTAGTTAAGACCTTGGCCACATTAGCCCACGATCTAGTCGCCGGTGCAGGAATAGGTTGATGACTAATACTCTGTCGCACCTTATTAACTTGGTCTTCTGCATTTGATTTACCAACAGTGTTCGGTTTGGAAGTAGACCGAATTGGATTATCAGCAATGTGTACACGCTTAAGAGAGCGGCTCCTATTCTTCGATCGGCCCCTACTACGGCTACGACTGGAGTTACCTTTCAGGAATACCCTAGGCCTAGTAGGATGTTCAGCCTCATGAGATAAGGCGGCAGATTTTCCTTTGAGGTTTACAGCCTTGGAAGTTTCAGCCAGATCTTCAACAGCTAGTTGGGGCTCAACAATAGGGGGAGAGGTGCCAGATGAACCATTCCTTATAGCCTCCTCCATAAGGGCGAAAATTAGCAGATTAACTCACTACTTCACCAACCAGTCAACCCAACAACAGCAAGACCAGAACAGGCAATAACTCCAGCAGGTCTGCTACACACCAGCATAAATGCATCCACCACACTGACAACTTCCACTCCAACCAGAAAAAAGGGAATTACCTTCGAGAAAGGATGGCAGAGAGAGTGCTCAACGTGGTCTGATTCAACGAGGTACACGAGCAATGCAGGTCTGTGAATCCAGCCTCAGAACTGAAGGAAACCGGGGCCCTTGGGGGGAATGTAGAGGGAATGGACGGGACCTTGCCCCAAAAACCAGCTCCAATCACTACCAGGAGCCGCCCAAATCATCCACAGCCCGTCGGGTGAATAGTAGCAGCGAAAGAAAACACCACTAGAAGAGCAATTTCAGATCTGGAATTTCGCCCACTAAACTGAACCAGAAGTGGATTTCTTTGGGGGGGAGGAAGAAGGGAGTCCAAGGGACCTTGCCTCCAAAACCCAGCTCCAACCACCACCGAAAACAGCCGGAATCCACCTCGCTTCATCGGGTGAACAGTAACCGCGAAGGAGATTCAAACCAAAAGAACAAATTCAGATCTGGGAATCCGCCCTCTATACTGAAAAAGAAGAGGATTCCTCTGGAGGGGAGGAAGAAGGGAGCCGAAGGGACCTTGTCACAAAAACCCAGCTCCGATCGCCACCGGAATCCGCCTCACACCGGCGCATGTACAGTACCCGCGAGGAACCAACAGAGAGCATTTTCATGCTTGCATGAACAGTACCAGCGAGATGGTATATCGTCTAATCTTTCGGATTACTATAATTTTAAAAATAAAGTAATTCCATCAATTTCTTCTCCTGAGCATTCTCCAAAAAATATTTCTCATAAAAATTCTCAACAAACACAGCTCAAATCTGGGCCGTTCTTTCTGGAAATACTCTACCTTTAGTGGCCTTCCACCAATCATGAGCATTTTCCTGTAATTGATATACCGCCAACGTTACATTCTCTTCATCGGTGCATCCCAAAACTTTAAAAGTTTTCTCCAATAATTCCACTCATCTCGATGCAGTCTTGGGGTCACCACGACCATGAAACTGAGGCAGCTTCAACTTTATGAATTATTCCACTAATTGGGGCATCTGTCTAACCCCTGCTGGTTGAACCTGCCCTCGCTGGGCTTGATTTCCTCTAACACCGGCATTCTCATTAACTACAGCAGTTGCAGCCTCAGCCGCTTGGGTGATGGCATTATCTTGCTTTTGAGCTTGCCTATTCATCATATTCCCAATTCTCTCTAATACTCTAAGGACTCCTTCCATACGCGGATCTTCCGCAGGTCTAACATTAGCTCTGGGGTCCACTGCAGCTCCAATACCAACTCCAGGGTTTTCTACCACTCTAGCACCCATATCAATGTCCTCTACGACTCTAGCTCTAGCACGACCTCTACCTCTTGTTCCTCTT
Source organism: Syzygium jambos (assembly GCA_031216235.1). Lineage (NCBI taxonomy): Eukaryota > Viridiplantae > Streptophyta > Magnoliopsida > Myrtales > Myrtaceae > Syzygium > Syzygium jambos. The sequence goes on from CM062228.1 coordinate 8,302,365, forward strand.
CCAGCGCCCTTTCTTGGGACTCTTCCTACTCATCTTCCTTCGCTGCTCATTGTATCTACTTCCTACTACTCTCCTACTTGCTGTAAGTCCACACGGGTATCAGAGACCTAGGCCAACTACACTAGTCTAAGCCCTTAGAACAAAACTCGACAACCAGCATTCGACAACCAACAACCCACCATCAAATCAATCACCTAACATCAAGCCAACATCACCAAGCACTCAACAGGGTTTTCGCACTTACCTCAAGTCCTGCCGCACCTTCGGCTCAACCATCATTATAACCACAACATCACAATCATGATAAACCACTCAGCAATAACAGGCGCGTACTCACAAAACACGCACAATCAACATAAACACGCATCTACAAAGGGCTCCCTAACTGGCTACCCTGAAGTCGTTGTTCCTTATCACTCCAGGTCTCGACCTTACCTGTATCGAGATAACCTTGCTTTGATACCAATTCAAAACGGGCATGTCATGCCTCGAACCCCAACGAGCTCGCGACATCCCCTGCTCCGGTCGAATTTGTTGCGATGTCCCAGGAACGTTGCCGACCCAACCCAAACATCAGAGCCACATGCGGAAGCGGATATAAAAACCCCCGGACTAAAATGACGACGACGGGGTAGCACAACAGAACAGACAAACAACAATAATATCATTTCATACAATATTACTGCACCATAAAAACTAACACTATATTACAAACATATGCAGCAAACTAGCATTCGAAATCACCGTCGTAACAAAATATCAGGGGTTTGGTTATCTTAACTTCACTATCGGATAACCCAAGTTAAATAACCCCTAAAATAGCCTAGGGAAAACCTAAGGATCGCCTTCCGTTCTGCTCTTGATTCTTCGGGCTTGAGCCTCCGGACACTCACCTGCAGCCCCACTGGGCATCAAAGGCAGCTCCCTGGACTTCTAAAAAGAGGAGGCTGACTTTCCGGGTCTAAGGTTGGGGGTCTAAAATTGTGGATTATACAACTATGAGACGAATCTCAATAAGTGTACAACCCCAAACCCCACGTAGGCACTCACGTACCTCCAGACAGAACACGCATCTCACACAACGATCAATCAATCTAACAATCACACACGAACCTACCTGGAACCCATCATGCGCATACCTGCACGTTAGACCATAATATAGCCAGCACATCACAGCAAGGAATTACAGACGCGCGCTTGGCTCAATTATAAGACAGAAACCACTTGGGCACGTCTCATATCGTGCCTAACAATTTCTACCCCATAATTAAGCATCACATCACGCGATAAAAACAGACTTGCACATTACTCATACCATGCGTCACTTTCTCAAAACCTCACACCTCAAGTCAATTCTCGCTTATTCTCAACTCTTCCACCACTATCGTGCCCGCGTAAAACGCATCAGGCCAACGGTCTTCTGACCTCGTCAGGCATCGACACCCCGTCGGGCCGGGCATCGTCACCTCGTCAGGGATGGCATCGTCCCATGTAAATGTACACGCCTTAGGATGAATCCCCTTTTCCAACCAATCCTAACTTCCCGTATCTTCGTTCCACTCATACCACATCTATCACACGGCCTCCCTTACACACGGCCACACATACGCATGGCCAAACACACACACCGTACACACATGCCACAATTTCTCATTCTCGTCACACGAACACGCACCACTTATCTACACGCTCTTGGCAAGCGAATTCAATGCATATTCACACGACCACGCCACTACACCTCACGGCCATACACACACGGCACACCACCAATCCACAATCAGTCCAGAACACATTCCAAATCAGTCCACAAACACAACCAGCACAACATTCCCATTAGCCCATTCAAGCCACAATAATTCCAATCAATTACATAAATTCACCGCGATCGCTCCACACATCACAGCCATCATCGAGCCTCCAAATCCTCACAAATTTCTTCGCCAAATCAGTCCCCAAATCAGCCCACGACAACTAAATACCAGCCTTCATCTTAGCCCCCAAAACAGCTACATAAACCCCCTAAACCGAGCCCTAAACATGTCCTACGATACCCGAAGTCCTAGGTAGTTTTTGGGAAAGACACTCACACTAAAAGGCGAGATAAACAGGGCTGGGTGGTGGCCGAAACAGCCGGAACAGCAGCAGCAGCAGCGGCATCGCCGGCGAACGTACGGTCGGACACCGTACGGACATCGTACGGGGACAGCGACGTACGATGACATATGGATGGCTGAAGCATCACGGCGGTAGCGGCTCGACTGTTCGAGCTCCGGCGCAGCGGCGGTGAGCTCCGATGAGCTTTGGTTGAGAGGAAAAACCAAGAGATAGAGAGATTTCGGGGGAGAGGAGAGAGAATGAGGTCCAAGCTGGTTAAATATAATGGGTTGGTGGTGCCACGTGTCGCGCCTCGAACTCTACGGTGTGCGAGCATCCCTGCCGTGGTCGATTTCAATGTGCGACATCCTAGGACGCATCGCCGACCCAATGCCCAACACAGGGATTTAAAGCACATGCGAAAGTATTTAAAAACCACCCGTACAATATTATACACATAACCAAGGATAGCCACAAAAACGAATAACAGCGATTGCAAAATAAACACTTGCACTGCTACTGGGAACCACATACAATATCCATGTATAGCCCAATTATAAAAAAAAAACCAAAAACGGGTCAAAGGCCACTACTGATAAAAGAGGGTAAATGGCTCGGGGGTCAATCTACTACTAAAGGCGAGGTACTAGCCAAAAAGGTACTGGCCCTACCAATCTGAGGCGAATGCTAACTCCTACGGTGCCTAGTCTGGGTCGGAATCACAAGACTCCGAGGATGAAGAGTTGTTAGACATCTCCTCCTCGAATCTTGATGAGTCCGTCTCAGGCTTGGCCTTTGCAGCCTCCTCCTCCGAGATCATATCCTCAGGCTCTGCCTTCGGCACGGGGTCCTCCTCGATTGGCTTTGGCTCCTCATCACTCGGCTCCATCGGCTTCGGAACAGCATCCCCGTCGACTGGCTCTAAGTCCATCGAGTCGAACTCATCTACCTCGTACTCTACCGGTACACCATTAGAGCTCGCACTCTCCTCGACCGAAGATCCAAGGTCAGTCACCTCTCCATCGGGACATCGAGGATACCAGGTGCCCAACCCGGTAAACGGGACATCAAAAGTTCAGAGAGGACATACTCTCCGAGGTCATCCCTGAAGCACCAAGCCACGTACTCGTGGGTCTGGTAATGTGATTTCCCCACGTCCACCCATACTAAGGTATAATATCTAATATATGACTCCCTGTTCCCTACAGGGTGTATCGTCCTCGTCCGCTCTACATGATGCGGAATCCCAAAACGTACTGGAACTGCAGGCATCTCAAGGCTTGGGGTCTGAAAAATTAGTTTTATACAACGATGAGAATAATCTCAGTGAGTAGTTCCCTAAACCTAAACTAGGTTAACGTGCACCTCCTGACGAGTACTAAATAACGCACAATTCAAACATAAATGACTCAGGCCATCGGGCCTAAATCTAAATTTACTTGACCCTGCAGGTTAGGCATTCTACATAAATAATCACAACAATACCATAGAATTAGATCACGTCACATATACACATATCACTTAGTCCCGATGTATGTCATGCGTATGCTCGTGTTCGCACTCATGTTCATGTCTCATCAATGCATTAACGCACACTTGCATGCTAGCACTCTTGCCATTTATCAATTTCTCCTCCGACCCGCGTTAAACGCATCAGGTCCAACACTTCGAGATCAATCTCTAGCCCGCGTAAAACACATCAGGCTCATAACACATTATTCACGTAAAACGCATCAGGTTGGCCATCTTCCGATAAACCGGGCATCGTACCGCGTAACACGTCTCAGGACGGGTTCACTATCCCGCATAAAACGCATCAGGGTTTATTGTGATCACACATTCACAAGCATCAATTTTTATCTGAATCCCGCGTAATACGCATCAGGGTATTTTAGGTGATCACAATGCACATGTCACTCGGGTACACTTGTGAATGCACATGCCGTGCCAATGCTCGTGGCGCACACCCATGGCTACAACAATCACACTTGGGCATTCACACATTTCACAATGAGCATTTAATTTCGCTACACCACTTGTTCAATTCGTCACGCAATATGTTCCATCCACATTTCCAATATGCCCAACCAACATACTAGCACAACCATGAAAACAATTCAAGTACTCTTGCACGGTACGTAATTCACACATATAAGTCACACAATTAGCTCAACATAAATCCGCGCAATTGAGGCCTGCCAAGCTACTCCGTTCTTAGCCACACTAGACATGTCACGGCATCATCGAATCACTCCCAATCAAGGAAAATTCAACCACTAACTCAGTCCATCCAACATTTCCGCCAATTACACTATTAAACCTCAAATCAATCGCGCCTCGCCCCATTCGATCTTAGTGTGGACAGCCCCCACACGGGCCTCTCTAGGCCAATAAATCTCCTCAAAATAATCTATTTAGCTCCTCAAACAGCATCCAAAAACCGCACCATGAAAACAATACTAGGCGCGTGCTAACTTCCACGATTTAAGCCCGAACTTGACCAAACTCGAGCCATTCTGATCCGACAAATTCCAGCCAATCCACAACGCATTCATAGTCGCTAAATTTCCTCAAAATAGTCACACTAAACCACCAAATCAACCACAACATCAGCCCCTAATGTGCTCCACCATATAATCCCTAATTTACCCTAATTAACCCCTAAAACCCATCTAGAAATGCAAATTAGCCTAATTAGGGCTTAGGGTCAAACTCACTTGAAGTCCTAAGCTTGAAATGGGGCTGAACAAGCGACGAGGAAGGCTGGGCAGCGGCGGGGCAGCGGCGGCGACGGGCGACCTTCCCGGAGCGCGTGTGGCGGCGGCTTGCGGACGGGGAGCCTAGGCGGAGGGGCTGCTGGTTGCGGCGGACGGGGGAGAGAGAGAGAGAAGTGGGACGGTTGGATGGTGCTAGGCGAGGTGGTGGTGGTGGCGAAACAGCCCCGGAGGCGGCGGAGCTCCTCCGGCGAGCTTGGTCTTCCACGGCCATGCAAAAAGAAAGAAGAAGGGAAGGAAGTTGGCGTGGGGGAGGGGATGGCTGGCTGAAGATGGGATGACAAATGGGAAGAGAGAGAGAGACTAGAGTGTTTAAAGAGAGAGTGAGTTAGTGGAGTGGTTGACCAATTATTCATAATGCCAACTTTGCCCCTAAAACAAAGGTTGAGGTTTAAACTTGGCAAAACTCTTGGGGGCATTTTGGTCTTCAATTTCCAGCATTATTGGGCCGAAACAAATCAATATTAAACCTTAAAATAAACCCCAAATAAGCCCAAAATTCGGAATCCTAAAATTAGGCCTAGGGGCAAAACCGTAATTTTCCGGTCCCGGGTCAAATTTTCAATTTTTGACTCTATTGATCCCAAAGATGTGTGGCAACATAAAACTGACGTCGTCCTCACAAAATAGTCGCGTACGCCCACGAAATTCGACATCGAAATCCGGACTCAATTTCACGATCGTTTTCACTCAATTTGCAGTTTTAGCGTCTCTCACTAACGGGCGGCTGTTTATGGGTTACGCGTATCGACCTAAGGCTACTCAAGTCGTGACGGTCTCGATTTTCTAGAGAACACGAGGATTTATCGCTAGTCCCAAGGGTCGCGGTCTTTCCGGAATAAGTTCGGGATCGTTCGTCGCGCGTACTCTCGGTCGTGCGGAATCACTCGCTATCCAGTTGTACGTCGTCGGTCGAACCGCGTTCGTCACTCTCCTTAGACCGGCCCACATTGGCACAAATATTCACTCGTCGTACCTCAGGATCGGACCCAATTCACGGTCGAGTTCTTGGGTCCACGCACCGTTTTTTCCTAGTTAGCCTTTCCCTATTGGTCAGTATCCCGAGAATGATCAGTTCTGGGCGAGACCTACTAAAATGAAATGAGAAATACATCAATTTCATTGACCACGAAAGTGAGTCGAATTTTGGGACGTTACACCACGTGTCGCTCATCCAACGGTTTTGACCAAAATGCCCCTAATCTAATGGTCCTCATTCGTTCCAATCCAATAATGCAAGGGTAAAATGGTCTTTGAGTCCAATAATTGAGCTGATAATTACTCTTAATTATCCCAAATATTTTCCCAAAATTCGGAACTGAAAATGGCCTAGGGGCAAAATGGTCATTTTTCCGGTCCCGGGTCGAAATTCCATTTTTCGCCCGTACCAACCCCAAATGTGCGTGGCCAATATAATATGACGTCGGAATCGTGAAAATAGTTTCTTAAGCCCTCGAAAATCGACTGCAAAGTCTTGGGGAATAAAATAATATTATTTTTTACTTCCGAGCCAAAATTTCAATTTTTGACCGTAACAACTCTAAATGTGCGTGGCCACCCCAAAATGACATCGGCATCGAAAAATAGTCTCATACGGCCTCAAAATCAACGTTGGAGTCCAGAGGGGCAAAATCGTAATTTTTCTGATCCCGAACCGAAATCCATTTTTTTACATAAATGGGTGGCCCCAAGGTTGGCCAAGCCAAAAACGTCATCGGCCGTCCAAAATTGTCACTTTCAAAATTCTCGATTCCCGGGCCCGAATTCCAAGAAAATGACTAAAATCGATCAATCACGACTTTAGCTTATTTCTGGCTAACGGGTGGCTCTCTGGAATTACGCGCTCTCGACCCGTGATAGACACTAAGTCAAATCACGTTTAAGTTTGCTCGAGCCGAGGCGACCTCGATTGTCATGTAATTGCGAGGGTCTGTCACTAATTCCCTTTGGACACGATCAATCAGATAGATCGGTCTCGGTTGGCCCAAAACATTCCCTCGTCAATTCTTATGGTCGAAGATCGAACTAAGGTCGAGTTCTTTGGTCGTGCAAACTCAATCCCGTAATGGCCTTACCCCTAAGGTTAGCATCCTGAGAATGCGCAGGTCCCGGGTGAGATCTCACTATAGTGCATTGGTCAAATTCATTTCTTAAATCCCGGAAAAAGGATCTAAAATTCAGACGGTTACAAAATTGTCTTAAAAGCAGTTGAAAAACAGTTATCAATCTGTTTCTTTTAAATTAACAAAACTGAAAATTTTAATATTAGATATATAATTGAAACAACTATTCTTTACTTATTTCCTCCATATCAAGAAAACTGAAAATTGCATATAATGAGAACAAGAATGAAAAGGAAAATAAAAGAAAACACATCGCAATCACCAACGTCATGGTTCCCTTCCCTTTGATGTGATTAATCTGTCGATTCTTCAAGTCTTCAACGCGATTGCGACAATCCCGATCTTCTCCAAACTCATCGCAATCGGCAAATTCTAGAGGAGAACCTTTTTGGCTGGCAAATCGGAAATGTTGCTGATCAAGGAGGAGATCATAGAAGTGCAATGGTCGACCCAGAACGAGAGGTAGAGGATGACATTCCTACTTATTAGACGGGAACCGACAGTTGAAGATCAAGAATCGATAGAGGGATTGCATTGAAGGGAAAGCGAAGATGTTGTGAGCTTAGAAAAAAACCCCTCTGCCGATTTCCCTACATTAGAACGAAGAAGGGATACTTTTAGTCTAATTAGCTCAATTTTAGTCTTAATCAGATAGTCGAGAGCGGGACTTCATTAGCACGATAAGCTGAAAATGGATCAAGAAAACCAAAAACATATCACACTCGTACATATGCTCTCTATAATATGTGCAGAGATTTCGCAAGAGAGTCGAAAGAAATAGGTTTTATCGTCACATATTTAAGTCCATATGAAATAAGTTTACTTTAGGTATGTGATATAAAAGTTAAGCATCAAATTTATGCTTTATATTATACACTACAAAAAAACACGAAAATTGCGACGGAAATTTGCGACGAAATTTTTTCCGTCGCAAATTTGCGACGGAAAATAGTACCGCTGCAAATTTGCGACGGTAAAGAAAGTCCGTCGCAAATTTGCGACGAGAACTAGGGTCCGTCGCAAATTCGTAGTTTATAATCCGTGACCTGCAATCACTATCTCTCTCGCTGTCTCTCGCTATCTCTCACTCTCTCTCGCTTTTCTCCCTCTTTCATATGTCTGAAATCAGCAAAATCCGCGCACGCACGTATTAATCTCGGTGAAGCTTTTGTACCGGTAAGTGCAAAATTGCTAGCTTCATGACTATTCGTCGTTGCATTGTAATTTTTTTTTAATATATGTTTATGTTTGTTTTTTTTCGTACCTGCATCACCGGTTTAATGACCGGTGTTGACACTTAATTTTTAGCCGATGCGTCATTAAAAATAGAAAATTTGAGATTATAGTTTCCGATCGCGACGGAGCCTGTTTCTTGAACAAAAAGTGTCGTTTTTTAATTCTGTCTGTTGGCCTAGCTTTTATAAGCGATTTTCTATTCATTTCATGTAAAAACCCGAAAAGTCAAATGGTTGACTTTGGCGTTGACTTTTTGGTCAACCATTTGACCAAAAGTCAACCCCATGTCAAATTGGGGCTTTTCGCATAAAAAGATTCCTTTCAAGTCCAATTTCACTTTAGAAGTGGAAATTTCAGAAAAATTCAAAGATTTAATCATAAAATCAAGCTCCTAGTGAAAAGTCAACTAAGGTTTGACTTTTGACCAAAAAAATTTGAAAAATACAAAAATCCAAAAATCATCTTATTTTACATTCTATTTACCTTTGGCATTTGAAATTTTATAAAAATCGATTTAGAATCAACTTTTTCCCAAATTGCGGAATTTGATTCAAATCGGCCAAAAATGAAATTACTTCATTTCTAGTCATTTTTTAGGTTAATTTTCTTCACGACATTTGATCTAGAGGTCATTTTATATCCAATTTTTGAACCAATTTTGTGATTCCAAGCCAAATCCAAAAACCCCCAATTTTGGCCCTAATCAGTGATTTTGATCGATTCTTCATGATGTGCGCAATTGAGGTACGAATGAGCTTAATTTCTTATATGAAATCCAAATTCAAAATCAATTTTGGAAGATTCACATGAATTTGAGTCAATTTGATCAATTTAGTGATCCAATGATTAGGAAGTCTAAGAGTATTTAGTCTAATCAGTACAATTCAACTTGATCCACTCTAGACTAATATTCAATTTGATGAATTGAGACTCAATTTGGTTAATTAGACTTCAATTAAACTTGTTAGTCTAGCTTGGTCATGCAATTACCCAAATTCAAGGCTAACTGACTCAACCCGGTTTGATTTAAATTGAACTAATCCGATCGGACTAGTCATTTTCCGGTTGATAATTTCGATGATCGATAATCCATTCAGACCAACCAGGGCCGGTCACATCCTCTTGAGTGCGAAAATGACAAAAATGCCCTTAATTGAGAATTACAAAAAAATGCCCCTAAGAGAAATGACAAAAATGCCCTTCTTCAAGAATTAAGCAAATTAATTAGGGGATAATCAAATCAATCATGGTCATTCATTTAGAATTGATCATGTCCATCCATGATGCCATGTCACCAATCCTTAGCCTTTAAGGAATATTCTTAATCATTAAGGATTCATTTTGGACCATTGGATCAATCTAAGGGCTAAAATTCAAAGTTAAGGGAAGTATATAGTATTTTTCCCTCCAAAAATCAAAGGGGGGTTCATTTTCAGATCTGGTTTCTCTCTCTCTCTCTCTCTCTCTCTCTCTCTCTCTCTCTCTCTCTCTCTCTCTCTCTCCCTCTCACGATCATCTCTCTCTATCTCTCTCGAGCTCTTTCTCGGCGCAGCCAATTCCGGCTCCTTGCCGGCCATTTTCCGGCGAGTTGCCGCCCCACCGACGTCCCCCACGGTGGTCCAAGGCCAGTTGCAAGTCAAGCCGCCTTCGCTGGTGGCCGGAGCACCTCCTTCCGGCGACATCTCTCTCTCGGCAACATCACCGGCATTGCTGCCGGTGACTTGATCAGCCGGTTCAACCGGCTGAACCGGCCCTCCGGCGTCTTCCTCCGGCGATCCAGAGCATCCGACAGCCTTCCTTGGCGTTCTCACGTTGCTGTGGTGGCCGGCCTCTCATTAAACGGCCACCGGATCGCATCCTTAGCTTGAATTTTTGTTGATTAGCCTATTTGTGAGAAAACGAATCAATTCTCACAATATTTCGTATACTCTATTGTCATAGGTTGGCCGAGCTTTCCGAGGCTTCTCCGTGTCATTTCTGGTCTGAATACGGAGGCCGGATCGCTCGATCGAGCGTTGGAGCATTGTGAAACAAGGTAAGAACACTTAAGCATGATTCTGTAAATTCGTGTTCAGTAAAACCTGCTTGTTTGAGATGCTGATTTGAGCCTGTTAATGTCGAAATCTGATGAAGTGATGAACTAGAGAATCGTAGAGCTCGTCTTAAGCTTCGATTTGATATATCATATGCCTTGATCGGACTTGATTTGCTATGTCAAAACACTTTTAGAAGTTAGGATCAGAATCTGAAACATGTTGCTCAAGTCTGTTCTGATGTCTTCCTAATTAACGTTGTGTTGTTTGATGATTTTTATGATTTTTTACAATCATTTTCTGGAAAAACTTCCTTCATGAAAGTTGTAGAGCACATCTTGATCTGTTCATCGTAAACTTTTCATAAAATTCTGAGCATGTTAGCCTAGTACGATTTGCAACGTCATATGCATGTAAATCTGGTGACATGCTAGTTTCAGTCGACCTTCGTGTGTTCTTCGATTTTCATAAATTCGTGTGTTCAAGATATGAAAACATTTTCTTCACGAAAGTTCTTCCTGAGATTGAGATCTTTCTATTGATACTAATTTCATCAAAATCGGAGATCATTTGAATTTTCAAAAGGAATTCTCACGACTTGATCAGTATCTGTGTCCAGATCTGATTTTCATTCCTTTGGAGTTCAAAAGATGTTTCTTCGAATTTGATAAAGTTAGAGTCCTTTTTTGCAAAAAATTAAAATTACAAAGTTGCTCATTGGGGTCTCATTATGTCAACTGGAAATTTTGAGGACCTAATTGCAATTTTTGGAGGGCCAATTTGCTTGAAAAGTCTTCACGGGTTAAAATTCCATTTGCAATTGAGTCCTTCGCGAAAATTGAATTTTATAAAAATTTGGAGGGATTTTTAGCAAAAACTCAAAACATGAAAGTTGTTCCACACAGGGAATCCTAATCGTACAAAAATGTTCACGTGGTTTTGATAAAGTTTGTTATTTTTCCCGCTATTATTTTGAAATTCATAACTGAATCGAGTCCAGCCTGTCACTGAGATTAAATTGGATATTTTCGGGAAAATTGGCTAGGATTTGGAAAAAATGGTCTTCTTGACTTTTAGGTACTGCATGAAAACCATTCTCATTCAGTCCAGAATTGGTTTTTTGCTCCCGGAATCAGTTTTGGACCAAAAACCCGTTTGGTAACGCAAATTTATTTTTCTATTTCCGGGACAAATTTTTGTCCCAGAACCGGTTTTGAACCAGAAATTAGAACCTAAAAAAAGTAGGTTTTCTCGTTCTTGAACAAAACTCAGAACCATTTCTCTTGAACTCGTTCTGGAACAAAACTCCCATCTCTCGTCTGGAACTCCACCCGCCTGTCTCTCTCGTCTCCGAGCTCTCGCCAGCCCCTCGTTTGCTCGCTCCGACCAAGAAGGAAGCCACGGCCGCTGCTCGCTCGCTCCTGCTCCTCCGTAAGCTCCGATCTCCTCTCATCTCTCTCTTTTTTGGATTTTCCAGTCGCCTTCATCGGGGGGGGTCAGGTTCGGCCTTGCCATGGCCGGCGGTCGACCTGGCCGTCGCCCAGATCTGGGCGATGGCGAGGTCGACCGCCGGCCCTGGGCGAGGCCGCTCGGTCTGGGGCGGCCCTGGGCGAGGCCGCTCGGCCTCCCTCAGACCGAGCGGCCTCGCCTAAGGCCGGCGGTCGAGCTCGCCGTCGCCCAGATCTGGGCGACGGCGAGCTCTGGGGGAGGCCGAGCGGCCCCGCTGTGGGCGGCAGTTGAGCTCGCGGTCGCCCAGATCTGGGCGACGGCGAGCTCTGGGGGAGGCCGAGCGGCCCCGCTGTGGGGGGCGGTTGAGCTCGCGGTCGCCCAGATCTGGGCGACGGCGAGCTCGACCGCCGGCCTTAGGCGAGGCCGCTCGGTCTGAGGGAGGCACTATGAAGGAGATCCAGGTTTCTGAACTTGGATGAGCACTACACTGCTCATTCTAAACAGGTGCTGTGATTTCCCAATTGGTGTGGACTACTGTGCCCTTTCTTCTGAGGGATGTGTAATTTCGATAACTTATCGAAGTTTCCTTGTTGCCCTTTAATCATGAATATGAGTGTGTGTTGCTTGCTCCGATCGTTGTAGATGAAGTAGAAATTCGATGCTTTGACGGCAAGAATTTCGAATGTGGAGTCGATGCCTTCATCAGAGCCCAAACCTGCCCAGGCACTTCACATTCATCTGATAGTTTATTTGTAGTTTTATAAATTCGATTTAATGTGACATTGTTGGGTGTAAAACTGCAATTTGGGTTGGGATGTTAATTGTTCGATTGGCTTTTGTCTGTGATTTGTTGCCTTTCCTGTTCATTAGGAGTAAAGATATTCTACCGGAATGATCTATAAGTTGCTCAAATTGCAGTTGCCAGAGTTCTTTTTTCAGTGTATGCATTTAGTATGACGTTGTAGACCTCTGATTGCACTGTAATTTACCTGTGAAACTTAACTGGGGGAAGAGTCCCTGTAATTCCACGTTTTGATCTGGGCATTGAAAATGACATGAACTTCTATTTGGCTAGTGGGATTGATAACATTTGGTGATGGCCGCTTCATTTGAGACCTGGCGATTTATGATTTGTGCAGCGATTAGAGATTCTCTTGAGTATGTTCTTGGTTTCCTTTGCAGGACCATCACATTTCTTTATTGTGCTGAACTGGATATGCATGGAAAAAAAGGGCTTGCTGTGATGAATGGCTTTTGTATGCAGTTCTTGTCGTTGCCTCTTTAAGCTTGTAGTCAGTTTGGTGGTCAAAAGCCTAAAACTTCAGGATTTTCTATTCGTAATACTCACATCTGTGACTGGGTTTTGACTCTTTCTTACATTTATCAAGTTCTAATTCGCTATTGTTGTGGTAGTAAACATGTTTGATCTGTCTGAGATGAAAGCCAATATTTTGGGGCAAGATTTGAACTTCAAATTGTCCCAACTATTTAGAGTCGAAGTAATGACAAGAAATGTTTGCCATGTGTTGCAGCCACTTGAGGGCATTTTGTATGATCGGCTGCTGTGAGGCGCAGGTTGCCATGGACAAGTTAAGAGAGAAGTTCCGGGGATCAAAGAAAGTCGGAGAAGGGCACATGGCAGAATGAGCAAGATGAAGGATGGCTTTTGACTTTGAGATGATGAAACTAGCTATCCCGACTTAGTCCAGCTTCTCGTTTTTTTTGTTATGAGCATGCACTTTTACATAGGGTAGGATCAAGTTGCAAACTTTATTTGCACCAGCAAGGTTTCTTTGGGACTTGTACAGTTCACTGGTCCTTAAAGTATCAACAGTGCTATTTTTTGATGTTGAATTTTTGATGGATACAACTATCTTATCTTGGGTGTAAGCAGGTTTTTTCTGAAACTATTGTCACTGGCATTATACTTATATAGATATTCGTCAGAAGTTCTTCATACACGGATTTATGGATTAAGTATTCGGTGAGTGCTGTGCACATCATTTACCATAAGTAATTACATATAAGTTGTAACAAGTTGTCAGAATTTGCTTGTCTAGTACCAAAAGCCTATATGTGTTGCGCTACCCGCCATTGTTCTGATCCAGTTCATGCTTGAAATTTGTCCTCCTCAGAACAAATCCTGAATTTGAAATTTTATGATTCCATCCGTCTCATTGGATCCCGATTATGGATATATAATTAACCCTAATGATGTAAATAAGGGGCTAGTGCTTGAAATGATAATACTTCTAACATGATATGTTTACGTGATAGAATAACCCTTCATAGTGTCATAACTTTTTTTTGATTACTTTAGTGCTAAAATTTTTGAAAAACGATCACTTAAGTGCTAAAATTTTTGAAAAACGATCATTTAAGTGCCAACTCCTGTGTCGTACACAATTTTCCGCCGGAAATCTGACGTGGCATTTTTTTTATTAATTTCTGAAGCTAACGTGGCTCGCCGGAGTCTCGCCGGAGATTGGCACTTAAGTGATCGTTTTTCAAAAATTTTAGCACTTAAATGATCGTTTTTCAAAAATTTTAGCACTTAGGTGATCGTTTTTCAAAAATTTTAGCACTAAAGTGATCCAAAAAAAAGTTATGACACTTAAGTGATCGTTTTTCCTCCGACTTGGCACCAAAGTGATCCGAAAAAAAGTTATGGCACAAAGTGAGCGCCGTACATGATGTAAATAAAGGGCTAGTGCTTGAAATGATAATACTTCTAACATGATATGTTTACGTGATAGAATAACCCTTCATAGTTTGATCCATTTGCCTTTTTTAGCCAAAAGGCTAAAAAAAGAAATGTGACCTTTTTATTTATAAATTTGTTAATGCATTTCTTTTACATTGTTCTCGACATTCAAATTGTAAAAGTTGTGGTCTTTTTTTAATTCCTATTTCAAACAAATTAAAAATTAAGAAGCTTAAATTGATCACATTAAAGGATTTTTCAAATGTATTTCTATCAAACGGCATTCTGTGAAGTTTTGAAACTTTTAATTTTTTTAAATTTTTTTAAAGATTTTTATGAATTTTTCAGATTTTTTTTATTATTTTTATTCCATTTCTAAAAAAAATGGATTTCTGTTCCTGGAAATAGAATTTTATGTTGTTTATCAAACGGGTTTTTGTTTCAGGAAATAGAAATTTCGTGCTGTTATCAAACGGGTTTCTGTTCTAGAAACAGAAATTTTTTGTCGTTATCAAACGGGTTTTTTTTCCCAGAAACTCATCCAGGAACCAGAAATAGAAAAATCTATTTCTGGTTCAGGAACTCATTCCGGAACAGAATGGTTATCATGCGGTACCTTAATCCTCATGTCATAAGCTTTCTAATGACACCTGAACCACTTCATTTGGACGTCATTAGGGTAGTTAATCACAGCCGAACAGAATCAATCCGAATTAGACATTAATTGAATAAGTGGTCTTTTTTATAAAGCCCACTTCTCATTGTTTGATTGGCTTCGAAACAAGGCCCATGGGCTTGAATGCATGCTCATTTTATTATTATGCATGTGTTTGTTAGATGAATGTTAGGCCCGGTGCATGTTCGGCGGGTAGCCCATTCATGGTCATTAGAACCCGATTTTAGGGGTTAATTGATATGAGTTGCCGTTTTGTGAATACAAATGGTAGCCCATTATCATTAACCATTAATCAAACAATGTTAGATGATTAGGTGGGTGATGAATCGAAATGCATGAAAAAACAAAGGCCGATCCCGAGGCCCGTGCTTAATTAGTGAATTGATTGCATCATTGTTCTTTCATATGTTGTCTTTTCATGAATGAATGTTATGAATGTAAACACCGACACCCGAGAGGTGGTCCATGGGAGAATAATCCGAAATGGTAGAAGACCAAGGTGATTGACCGATGTCCAATCCGGTCTCGATTTGTACTCATTTGATGGTGTTAGACCGATGTCCAATCCGGTTTCAATTTGTATTCAATTCATTCATCCCCGATCATGTCTCGGGTTTTCAATTCGTGTTGTAATAAACACCCGACGAGTTGCGGGTTTTTACTTTTTACTTCATAGCACTTAGAATTAGCTTGTCTTTTCAATACTTCGAGTGTTTACTTTACGAAAGGTCTTTCAATACAATTGATTGTTTCTTTCTTTTTCTAGACTAAGATAGGATTAGTTTAGAATCTTAAATGAAAACACAAAAACAAGATGCATGATCACCTAGTGGACAAAGACTTTGGCATGAAAATGGTAAAAAAAAACAAATGCATGACGACTTAAATAACGACCATGTTAAGTTTAGCGGTACCGAAAGGGCGTTAATAGAAATATTAACGTAAGCTAGTCCCCGAACCTTTGATCTCTACAAAAACAAGATGCATGATCACCTAGTGGACTAAGACTTTGGCATGAAAATGGTAAAAAAAACAAATGCATGACGACTTAAATAACGACCATGTTAAGTTTAGCGGTACCGAAAGGGCGTTAATAGAAATATTAACGTAAGCTAGTCCCCGAACCTTTGATCTCTGGTTTTCGTAGAAACCGAAACGAAATTCCCGCGTTTCGATTGGGTATTCTAGCCGACCCCCGACCTAGGCTAGTGGCGACTCCTAAAAAATAAAATCAATCCGCTGTCACGCGAGATATGGATTTAGGGAAAATCCACGTTCATGATCAATGGGTCATATGGCTAAACAAAAGATTTACACTTCAGTAAAATCATTTTTTATAAGGTGCCATATGAACCATCTCATGAACACTTATCTCTAAACCCGCCTCATACGAGTTCGGCCCTCGAGGGGTAGGTCGCGACAACCGGCGACCGGTGACACCTCGCCGGCCTTCGGATGAGGTGCCACGCCGTTTTGCGACGAATAAGAGAAAATTCCGTCGCAAATTTGCGACGGATACTAGCTTCCGTCGCAAATTTGCGACGGAAAAACTCTCTTCCGTCGCAAATTTGCGACGGAGAACGAGTATCCGTCGCAAATTTGCGACGGAAACATGTCTGTCGCAAGTGTCCGCCGCAAATTTACGACGGAATTTTCATTTATTCATCGCAAATTTGCGAAGGATAAATTCCGTTTCCATCGTACATTAAAAATTATTAAAAAATATTGATTCTTATGTGATTATTCTTTTTTGGGTTTGTGCCTAATTGAAGGTCTCGCAATCCAAGTGGACTTTGCAATTCTCATCAAATTGGGAAACTTTGTCCTACCAATATTTCAGTCAAATATTTAGGTAAGTCTTCTTTTCATTATAATTTTTTCTATTTTTGCAATTTCATATTAATTGTTGCGTGAATAACAAAAATTATAATTTCCAAAATTTTATAGTTTTAATTAAGAACAATAGATATGATATTTTAAATATTTTACAAGAATTTTTTATTTTAATACAGACACAATGCAAAGAGAAAGGGCTTGGATGTATAATAAGAACTTACCTGGACGTCAAGGATTGACAGATGAGTTTCGTACTGGGTTGGAACTATTTTTAGACTTTGCTAGTAGTAAATATGAGTTTATGGATGGAAATAAGTTAAGGTGTCCGTGCAAAAAGTGCGGTAATGGTAAATTTCTTATGTGTGATCAAGTTAGAGAACACCTTACTAGATTTGGGTTTACTCCGAACTATTATAATTGGACTTCCCATGGTGAACCATTTATATCTGATGAAGGATATGGAAGAAGTGACCAATTTTCAGTTAGGGAAGAATGTGGCTATTATGAGCAATTGAACCCATACAAGAGGATGGTGATTGATGCAGCTAGTTATAATTTTGTCACAGAATCAAATCATGCAAGTACTAGTTTTACTCTTACACGTGAACAAGTGGGTACTAGTCATGCTTCACAATTGGAAGATATAGGAGTAACGGGTTTTGAGGAGAATGTGTATAATGAAACTTTTCAATCTAATCAGTTCTGGGATGTGTTGAAAGCAGCAGATGAACCTCTATGGGCAGGTTGTGAGGACCACACTAAGTTATCGGTAACAGCCCGGCTATTAAATATCAAGGTAGAGCATAATGTGTCTGCGGATTGTTTCAACTCTTTTGTTGAAGTAATGCGGGAATCATTGCCTCGTGATAACAACATGCCAAGTGATTTTTATGATATGAAAAAGCTAGTGGATAACTTAGGTCTTCCGGTTGTAAGAATTGATGTATGTAGTAGGGGTTGTATGATATATTGGAGAGATGATGAAAATGCAGAATCGTGCAAATTCTGTAGCCAACCTAGGTACAAGATTAACAGGAGGCCGGGTCGTAATCAGAAGCGTAGACCATGCAAGCAAATGTTTTATCTGCCCTTAATCCCCAGATTACAAAGGCTTTATGCGTCTAAAGCCACTGCTGAACACATGACTTGGCATGCAAATCATGAAACAGAAGAGGGTCTAATGTGTCATCCTTCAGATGCGGAGGCATGGCAACATTTTGATAGAACATACCCTGAGTTTGCAATGGAGCCTCGGAACATCAGGTTAGGTCTATGTGCCGATGGATTTGCTCCATTTGGGAAAACAGGAAAAAGTTATTCATGCTGGCCAGTTATCTTAACGCCGTACAATCTTCCACCTGGTATGTGCATGAAGACACCGTATATGTTTTTGACATTGATCGTGACAGGGCCGCAAAATCCGAAAAAGTTGATAGATGTTTATATGCAACCATTGATTGAGGAGTTACAACGGCTATGGGTTGAAGGTGTCCCTACGTATGACGTTTCAACCGATCAAACATTTGTAATGAAGGCTGCCCTTCTTTGGACGATCAATGACTTTTCAGCTTACGGAATGTTATCTGGATGGAGTACAGCTGGGATCTTAGGATGTCCGATATGTTTGGAGAGGTCAAAGTCATTTAGATTAAAACATGGAAAGAAGCCTAGCTATTTTGACTGTCACAGACAATTTTTACCGCCAAGTCATCCTTTCAGAAGGAATAAGAAAGAATTCATCAAGAATAGGACTGAAAGAACGCGTCCACCACTGAGGTTGACCGGCGATCAAATTTGGGAGCGTGTGAAGGACTTTCTAACTGTTGTTGAGAACCCGCACGGTACGACTTTTGCGTACGAAAGTACGCATAAGTGGACAAAACGCAGTATATTTTGGGATCTACCATATTGGAAGGCCCATCTTATTCATCATAATCTTGACGTCATGCACATAGAAAAGAATGTTTTCGACAATGTCATAAATACTGTGATGGATGTCACCGGAAAAACAAAAGACAACTTGAACGCAAGAAAAGATATGAGAGATATTTGCGATCGGCCAATACTAGCTGTGGATGCAAGCAGCAGGGGACCAAAACCGAAAGCAGTTTATACATTGGATAAGGAGCATAGGCGAGTTGTTTGTCAATGGTTGAAATCTGTGCGGTTTCCTGATGGATATGCTTCGAACCTCGGGAGATGTGTTGATTTGAATGAATGCAAGTTGACAGGTTTGAAGAGTCATGATTGTCACATCCTGATGGAAAGGCTAATTCCAATAGCTTTGAAGGAAGTTCTACCGAACTTTGTATGGGGCGCCATTGCAGAATTAAGCAATTTCCTCCATGATATTTGCTCGACAGTGTTAAAAGCATCGCACATGGAAAAACTAGAGAGAGATATTCCAGTTATTCTTTGCAACTTAGAAAGGATATTTCCTCCAGCGTTTTTTGATTCGATGGAGCATCTCTTAGTTCACTTGCCTTATGAGGCCAAAGTTGCAGGTCCCGTCCAATTTCGATGGATGTATCCATTTAAGAGGTAATGTTTTTTTTTATAATACAGCTCAAATTAGTTTATCATATAATATGTTCCGATAAGCTTCTTTCTATTTCAACTAGATTCTTATATCATTTGAAGAAAAAAGTGAAGAATAAGGCACGTGTTGAAGCTTCAATTTGTAATGCATATATTATGGAAGAAGTGACAACATTTGCATCATACTATTTTGAGTCGCACGTTCAGTGCAAGAGCCGGAGAGCAGGCAGAAATGATGAGGGCCCCATTGATCCCAATTGCACGGCATTCTCTATTTTCAATTATCTGGGTCGACCAAGCGGCGCATGTCAGTTTCGTTACTTATCAGGCGAAGAATTTCATGCAGCCCATACTTATATTTTACTGAACTGCCCAGAAGTCGAGCCATACTTCAAGTAAGTGTAAATTCACCATTATATGTTTTGCGTGTCAAATATTTGCTAATAATGATATGATTTTTAATATTAGGATTTTCCAAACTGAAATGTTTGGACTACAACCAAATGAGTTTGACCGTTTGTGCGATGAACAATTTGCATCATGGTTCAAGACATATGTAAGTTGCCTATGGATCAAAATCAAGTTATTCAAATTATATACATCATTTAGTAAAATATATATTATTGACTTCGCATGTGTAACTTTAGGTTCACAGTCATTATGATGAATTTGGAGGGCAAGGATTGCTATATTATCTGTCATGGGGTCCACAGTTAAAAGTTCGAAGTTGGCCAGCATATTTCATAAATGGATATAATTTTCATACTCAAGAATATGGTATGGGAAAATCCACAATGAATAGTGGTGTGTCTGTTCGGTCATCCAATGGTGACAGTTGGAAAGATGATTTTTATGGCTTGTTGGATGAAATCATAGAGATAGAGTACCCTGAACCATTAATGATGCGGGTTGTGTTATTTAAGTGCATGTGGTTCGACCCCGTCAAAGGAATGAAGGTGCATACGAAGTTCAATTTGGTTGAAATAAATCACAAGAAAAGGTATATGAAGTATGAACCATTTGTCTTGGCACAACAAGCAATTCAAGTATGTTATGCATCATATCCTAGTTTGAAACGTGACAAAGTTGATTGGTGGGCTGTATGTAAAATCAAAGCACGGAGGAAAATCGAGGAACACTGGAAGGATAGAGCCTACCAACAAGAGGAAGTGTGTAACACGGTTGAAATTGAGGAATATAACATACCAACTTTACGAGATCCGTGTGGAGTAATGATAGATGTGGATCCAACTGAAATTTGTGAATTAAATGTGCACGAATGTTCTGAATCTGATATTCAGACAGATGATGAAGACGAGGACGAGGACGAAGACGAGGACGAAGATTAAAATTTTGTCACAAAACACTACAGATGTGTAATTATTAATGCTACAAGTGCTATTTTTGTTGTTATCATTATTGTTCTTGTTATTATTGTTATTGCGCTTTTTTATTATTGTTATTGTCGATTATTCTTTCTATTTTAATTTATCGTCCAAAATTTTGTCCCTAAATGCCGAAAAGTCAAATATTTTTAACGTGCCGTAACATTTCCGATATTGTAATTTCCATTGCAAAATTTGAGATACCAAAATTTAACGGACATAGTGTCCGTCGCAAAATTTGCGACGGACACTCTATCCGTCGCAAAATTTGCGAGATAATTTGGATAGTTCGAAATTTGCGATCGACTAAAATTTACTCCGTCGCAAAATTATTAGTATAGAAAATTTGCGACGGACCCGAATGTTCGTCGAAAATTTGCGACGGACCTCGAATATCCATCGCAAATTTTCATCGATAAAAATTTGCGACGGCTTTTTTATTTCCCTCGCAAAATTTTTGTATAGATAATTTGCGACGGACATTCGAGGTCCGTCGCAAATATTTGTCGGTGAAATATTTGCGACGGACGTGCCAGTTCCGTCGCAAATTTGCGACGGACCTAGCATGGTCCGTCGCAAATTTGCGACGGAACTGGCACATTGTTGACACCTAATTTTTAGCCGATGCGTCATTAAAAATAAAAATTTCGAGATTATGGTTTCCGATCGCGACGGAGCCTGTTTCTTGAGCAAAAAGTGTCGTTTTTTAATTCCGTCTATTGGTTTAGCTTTTATAAGCAATTTTCTATTCGTTTCATGCGAAAACCCGAAAAGTCAAATGGTTGACTTTGGCGTTGACTTTTTGGTCAACCCTTTGACCAAAAGTCAACCCCAGGTCAAATTGGGGCTTTTCGTTTAAAAAGATTCCTTTCAAGTCCAATTTCACTTTAGAAGTGGAAATTTCATAAAAATTCAAAGATTTGATCATAAAATCAAACTTCTAGTGAAAAGTCAACTAGGGTTTGACTTTTGGTCAAACCTTTGACCAAAAAAATTGAAAAAATACAAAAATCCAAAAATCATCTTATTTTACATTCAATTTACCTTTGGCATTAGAAATTTTACAAAAATCGATTTAGAATCAACTTTTTCCCAAATTGCGGAATTTGATTCAAATCGGCTAAAAATGAAATTACTTCATTTCTAGTCATTTTTTAGATTAGTTTTCTTCACGACATTTGATCTAGAGGTCATTTTATATCCAATTTTTGAACCAATTTTGTGATTCCAAGCCAAACACAAAAACCCCCAATTTTAGCCCTAATCAGTGATTTTGATCGATTCTTCATGATGTGTGCAATTGAGACACGAATGAGCCTAATTTCTTATATGAAATCCAAATTCAAAATCAATTTTGGTGGATTCACATGAATTTGGGTCAATTTGATCAATTTAGTGATCCAATGATTAGGAAGTCTAGGAGTGATTGGTCTAATTAGTGCAATTCAACTTGACCCACTCTAGACTAATATTCAATTTGATGAATTGAGACTCAATTTGGTTAATTAGACTTCAATTAAACTTGTTAGTCTAGCTCGATCATGCAATTACCCAAATTCAGAGCTAATTGACTCAAATCGGTTTAATTCAAATTGAACTGATCCGATCAGACTAGTCATTTTTCGGTCGAAAATTTTGATGATCGATAATCCGGTCGGACCAACCAAGATCAGTCACATCCTCTTAAGTGCAAAAATGACAAAAATGCCCTTAATCAAAAATGACAAAATGCCCTTAATTAAGAAAGACAAAAATGCCCTTCTTCAAGGATTAAGCAAATTAATTAGGGGATTAGCAAATCAATCATGGCCATTCATTTAGAATTGATCATGTCCATCCATAATGCCATGTCATCAATCCTTAGCCTCTAAGGAATATTCTTAATCATTAAGGATGCATTTTGGACCATTTGATCAATCTAAGGGCTAGAATTCAAAGTTGAAGGGGGTATATAGTGTTTTCCCTCCAAAAATCAAGGGGGGTTCATTTTCAGATCTATTTTCTCTCTCCTCTCTCTCTCTCTCTCTCTCTCTCTCTCTCTCTCTCTCTCTCTCTCTCTCTCTCTCCCACGATCAACTCCCACGCTCTCTCTAGCCCTCTCTCTCGGCGACAGCCTTGCCGGCCCCTTGCCGGCTGCTTTCCGGCGAACCACCGCCCCATCGACGTCCCCCACGGTGGCCTGAAGTCAATCGCAACATCAGCAACCTGCTGTGGTGGCCGGAGCATCTCCCTCCGGCGAGATCTTCTTCTCGGCAACATCACCGGCATTACCGCCGGTGATGTGTTCAGCCGATTCAACCGGCTGAACCGGCTCTCCGGCGACTTCCTCCGGCGATCCAGACCTTCCGACTACATCCCTTGGCGTCCTTAAGTCGCTGTGGTGGCCGGCCTCGCACCGAACGGCCACCGGATCACATCATTTTCCTCAACTTTTACTGATTAGTCTATTCGTGTGAACAAGAGTTGAATCTCACATTATCTCGTGCAATCCATTGTCGTAGGTTGGCCGAGCTTTCCGAGGCCTCTCCGTGCTATTCCAGATCAGAATACGGAGGCCGGATCGCTCGCTTGAGCGTTGGATCATCGTGAGACAAGGTAAGAACGCTTAAACACAACTCTGTAAATTCGTGTTCAGTGGAACCTGTTGGCTTGAAATGCTGATTTGAGCTTGTTAACGTCGAAATCTGATGAAGTGATAAACTAGAGTCGTAGAGCTCGTCTTAAGCTTCGATTTGATATATCATATGCCTCGATCGGACTTCATTTGCTATGTAAAAACACTTTTAGAAGTTAGGATCAGAATCTGGAATATGTTGTATAATTCTGTTCTGATGATTCCCTGACTGACGTTGTGCTGTTGGATGAATTTTATGATTTTTTATGATCATTTTCTGGAAAAACTTCCTTCATGAGAATCGTAGAACACATCCTGATCTGTTCACCATAAAATTTTCATAAAATTTCGAGCATGTTAGCCTAGTACGATTTGCAACGTCATATGCATGTAAATCTGGTTTCATGCTAGTTTCAGTCGACCTTTGTGTGTTCTTCGATGTTCATAAATTCGTGTGTTCGAGATATGAAAACATTTTCTTCATGAAAGTTCTTCCTGAGATCAAGATCTTTCAATTGATACTAATTTCATCAAAATCAGAGATCATTTGAATTTTCAAAAGGAATTCTCACAATTTGATCAGAATCTGTGTCCAGATCTGATTTTCATTCCTTTGAAGTTCAAAAGATGTTTCTCCGAATTTGATGAAGTTAGAGTCCTTTTTTGCAAAAAATCAAAACTTCAAAGTTGCTCATTGGGGTCTCATTATGTCAACTGGAAATTTTGAGGACCTAATTACAATTTTTGGAGGGTCAATTTGTTTGAAAAGTTTTCACGGGTTAAAATTCCATTTGCAATTGAGTCCCTCGTGAAATTCGAATTTTATAAAAATTTGGAAGGATTTTTAGCAAAAACTCAAAACATTAAAGTTGTTGCACACAGGGAATCCTAACCGTACAAAAATTTTCGCGCTGTTTTGATGAGGTTTGTTATTTTTCCCGCCTTTATTTTGAAACTCATAACTGAACCGAGTCCAGCCTGTCACTGAAATTTAATTTGATATTTTCGGGAAAATTGGCTAGGATTTAGAAAAAATGGTCTTCATGACTTTTGATCCTCATGTCATAAGCTTTCTAATGACACCTAAACCACTTCATTTGGACGTCATTAGGATAGTTAATCATTCTTAAACAGAAGCAATCCGAATTATGCTTTAATTGAATAAGTGGTCTTTTTTATAAAGCCCACTTCTCATTGTTTGATTGGATTTGAAACAAGGCCCATGGGCTTGAATGCATGCTTATCTATCATCATGCATGTGTTTGTTAGATGAATGTTAGGCCCGGTGCATGTTCGGCGGGTAGCCCATTCATGATCATTAGAACCCGACTTTAGGGGTTAATTGATATAAGTTACCGTTTTGTGAATACAAATGGTAACCCATTATCATTAACCATTAATCAAATAATGTTAGGTGATTAGATGGGTGATGAATCGAATCGCATGAAAAACAAAGGTCAATCCCGAGGCCCGTGCTTAATTAGTGAATTGATTGCATCATTGTTATGTTGCCTTTTCATGAATGAATGTATGAATGTAAACACCGACACCCGAGAGGCGGTCCAAGGAAGAATAATCCGAAATAGAAGACCAAGGTGATTGACCGATGTCCAATCCGGTCTCGATTTATATTCATTTTGATGGTTCTAAACCGATGTCCAATCCGGTTTCAATTTGTACTTAATTCATTCATCCCCGATCATGTCTCGGGTTTTCGATTCGTGTTGTAATAAACACCCGACGAGTTGCGGGTTCTTACTTCTTTTTACTTTCTCACACTTAGAATTAGCTCGTTTTTTCAATACTTCGAGTGTTTATTTTAAGAAATGTCTTTCAATATAATTGATTGTTTCTTTCTTTTTCTAGACTAAGATAGGATTAGTTTAGAGTCTCAAATGAAAATACAAAAACAAGATGCATGATCACCTAGTGGACTAAGACTTTGGCATGAAAATGGTCAAAAAAAAAAATAAATGCATGACGACTTAGATAACAACCATGTTAAGTTTAGCGGTACCAAAAGGGCGTTAATAGAAATATTAACGTAAGCTAGTCCCCGAACCTTTGATCTCTGGTTTTCGTAGAAACCGAAACGAAATTCCCGCGTTTCGGTTGGGTATTCTAGCCGACCCCCGACCTAGGCTAGTGGCGACTCCTTAAAAAATAAAATCAATCCGCTGTCACGCGAGATATGGATTTAGGGAAAATCCACGTTCATGATCAATGAGTTATATGGCTAAACAAAAGATTTACACTTCAGTAAAATCATTTTAAAAAGTGTCATATGAACCATCTCATGAAACACTTATCTCTAAACCCGCCTCATCCGAGCTCGGCCCTCGAGGGGCAGGTCGCGACACACATCCGTCGCAAAATTTGCGAGATTTGTACCCCATTTTCCTCTTCTCCCCCTTCCCCGACTCAGATCTGTGAAAAACTTAGGTCTTCCGTCGCCGTCGCAGCCATCGCCGTCGCAGCCATCGCCGTCGCAGCTGTCGCCGTCGCCGCCCAGCCGTCGTCCGTCGTCGCCCAGCCGTCCCCCGTCGCCGCCGCCGTCGCAGCTCCCCCGCCCGTCGCCGCCCAGCCCGGCAGGCCCCCCCGCCCGTCGCCGGTCGTGCCCCCGAGGCCCCCGCCCGTCGCCTGCCCTCGCCCCCGCGTCGCCCCCCGCCCGTCGCCGGTCGCCCTCGGCCCCGCCCGTCTCCGGTCGCCTCGCCCCCCCCGGTCGCGCCCTCGCCCCCGCCCCGCCCGTCGCCCGTCTCCCGTTGCCCGTCGCCCTAGGCCCCGCCCTCGCCCTCCGCCCCGCCCCGGCCCCCGCCCTCGCCGCCGCCCCGCCCCCGTCGCCGTCGCCGCCGCCCCGCACCCGTCGCCGTCGCCGCCGCCCCGCCCCCGTCGCCGTCGCCGCCGCCGCCCTCGTGACCATCGCCGCCGGACAGCCGCCGGCCAGCCGCCGCCGACGCCGTTGCCGGACCATCGCCGCCGCCGCCCTCGCCGTCGCCCACGCCCGTGCCGGAACCGCCACTGTCCATTCCGCCGGTTTTTGTTGTCCTTGAACCAAGTAAGCCAACTCTCTAACCCCTAGTTAGTATAATTAGGTAATTAGTCGGACTTGTTTAGGGATTATTTAGGATTACTTTTCATTGGCTAAATTACGGGTTCATTTCATGATTGTATGTGGCTTTGATCGATGGTCGACTGGTTAATTTGTTTATTATGTGGATGATTAAGCGTTAAATGACGATAGGATGATTGATTAAGCGTTTTCACAGAAAATGCTTGAAAATTAAATAATTCTATAAAAAATCATGAAAAATAATGGAAAATTAAAAAAATTGTATATGTTGACAACAAAAATGAAATTTGACCGTAAAAGTTTGTTAAAATTTTTAACAAACTAAAATTTCATAATATGGATCAAAATTGCAAAAATTAATAGTGCCCACCCATTTTCAGTGAAATTAAGATTTTTTAACGTTACGGGGAAAAAATTATTAAAAAATTTAAAATTTCCATAAATTGGTAAAATGGCTTAACATAAATGTGGTCACCCATTGTGAGGGAAATTTTTTTTTGGTGAAGAAAAATTACAAAAATATAAAATTTCAAAAATGCACATAATTGCCTAGAAAACATGTGGCAACTTTACAGAACTTTAAAATTCGTAAAATTTTATATTAAAAATTCACATAATTGCCTAAAAATTCACGGAACAAATTTTATATTAAAAATAATAACTTTAAAATTCGTAAAATTTAAAAATTTCAGAACTTTACAGAATGTCTTATCATATCGGTTGCCACCAACTTTTAGTGAAATTATTTTTTAGGTCCCAAAAAAAATTTAACAATAATAATAATTTATTTCTTACAAAACTTTACAGAATTACTTAGAATATTTGTGGCCACCCACTTTCAGTGAAATTTAAATTTTTGTACGTGGTAAAAAAAATTTAACCAAAATGTATGCGATTCATATAGTGATGTTTGATACCTGTGGCCACCCATATCGTGCTCATACATTGATGTTTCATATCAAAATGAATGAGATTCATAGTATATTTATTTGTAGGAAATTGCACATCATAAACACTCGCCATTGGCTCATTTGAAGGAAACATTTTCTCAGTCTTTCTATCAAAATGGTAAGCTTCGTCATGTATATCATTATGTGTTCGTAATACGTGTCAATAGTTCTTTACATATTCGCATAACCTTCCTACTTGTCAGTTTAAACGTGGAGGTCACATGCCTAGAAGACAAGGCTCTTCCTCGTCTTCGTCCCCGTCCCTTTCCTCTTCTCCTGTCCCGGCATCTAACCCTCAACCACAATATGGTCCGTCACAATATGGGCACGTTGGCCCTTCCTCCCACCCTCAACAATATGTTACGGGACTTGACCACATGCGAACTGAACGTTCTCCAGTTCAATCTCCTTTAGCTCCCTCTCCTTCCGTTCCACCCCATTATTCGGCGGAACAATCGAATATTGACGGAAACAGAGGTCAAGAAGATAACCGATTCTTCATATGCCCATTTGGAGATTCGTAAGTGCTTCATTTTTATTTTAGTATATGTCATATTTAGGGCTTTAGATATTGATGTCAACTGAATTATCCATGTTGCACAATATTTGTATGAATGCAGATTCACGGATGCTACGACTGTTGTGAGGGAATTGAACAAAATAGTAAGAAACTTTTGGATGGGAGAGTATATGAATTACAGAAGTGTTCCACAAGAAGTGAAAGAAATGTGTTGGAATGAGTTCAAGGTAAGTTTTACATATTTTATTTTCTCACTAATTAAGTTTGGTGTAGTATATTGATGGTCAAGAATGATGTAAAGGGACCAGAACAATTCTGTAGTTTTCGATACGTAAAGGACCAGATATTTTCCCCGACATGAACTTTACAAAATCTGTCTATATGTGTCTGGTGCATGGTTATGGATATGTGATCATCATAATAATTTTCAATTTGTGTTTTTATTCATTGCAGCGGAAGTTCAAGTGGGAGGAAGCGGAAAACAATGAAGTGAGAAGAATTTTCGATAAGAAAATAAGTGATTTTATGCGAAATGTCATGAATAGAGCGAAGAGCAAGCAAGCGAAGCCGTCTTTCTTTACGGCTGACAATTGGGTGGCAATGAACACATTTTGGGCATCTGAACAGAGTCGGTAACTCTGTGAGCAGAATAAGAAGAATCGCTCTTCTAGTTCTAGTGAAGGGTCAGCCACATATGCTGGGGGCTCTATCAACATTGCCGAGCATCGCAAGCGACTGGTAAGTCTGTTAAATGAGTTATAAGTTAATTTAATTCGATTCAATTACTCAAGTTTACATTTTGTAGGCACATGAATTGGGGACGGAACCGACATTTGCAGCTACAATTGAACGCACATTTCAAAAGAAAAATAAGACATGGACAGGCGATTGAGCAAAAGCTGTTAAGGTATGTAAGGTTATACTTTAGCTTATATGTAAACTATAATGAAAACCGTGAATGCTTTCAATATTTATGGTATATATATATATATATATATATATATATAGTGATTTTATTTTCATCTACATTGTTAATGTAGGAAAAATATGATGATCTTTTACTGAGCAGTGCTAGTGGTAGTGATGATTGTCCTGAGCCCCGCCCACCAGTTGATAATATGGCATTATGGATGGAGGCAGCGGGTGGGGCGAAAAAAGGAAAAATATTTGGGCTGGGATCGTTGTCAAGGATGTTCATGCCGAATAGTCCTGGAAGTTCATCATCCGCTGGGACTGGTCGAAGGAAGTCACGCACAGAGGAGCATTTGACCCAAGAAGTGGATCGTCTGAATAATTTACTTGTTAAGAAGGATGAACAAATACTTAACTTGGAAGATCAAATGAGAATCGTTATGCAACACCTTAACCTCCAGCGCAATGACGGGCCTCCTGTACCTCCAGCCAATCCAATGGGTCATGGGCACAATGATGACCAACACATTGATGCCGAGAATGCTAATGCTGATGCTGATGCTGATGATGATGATGATGATGATGATTTTCTCCAGTCTCCCTAGTAGCAATTCTGGGTAAGCTTGCTTCATAATCTTGATTTTTCATTATTTCACTCATATTCATATGTAAGAACATTTATGTTCGTCCTGAAACGTATTTTTGTTATTTCATACCTAGTTCCACATCCATGCTTAAACGCTGTTTTTATATTCTGGACTGATTTATGTATCGACATTTCCTCAGGTTTCGACAAAGGTGACTACTTTTGGTGTCCTGCCATCGTACCAAAGCCGCGTCTTCTTCTGTATGGTTTTTTTGCGTCTTCTATGGTTATCCCGTCTCTTAGTTCATGTTTTGAATGTATTGTAAGATTGGATATCAAATAGCATTATGTCAGACTCTATAACTTTCCTTCTGTTATTTGTTTCAATTATATGTCATTGTGGCTGGTTTGTCAGAATTTATGGTTTGTTCGTTTTTCTGTTTCAATTATATGTCATTGTCTCCTTTGATTGATATGGACAATAATTTATGGCCGAAATGATGTAAAAATAACGACGAATATTTTAAGCCAAGTTTGCGATGAAATTTTCGACGAATTTGTGACGGATTTTTGCGACGAATTTTGCGACGGATTGAGTTCGTCGCAAATTTGCGGCGAATTTTGCGACGAATTTTTGCGATGAATTTTGCGACGGATTGATCGTCGCAAATTTACGACGAAATTTGCAACGATTTTTGCAACGGATTTTTGCGACGAATTTTGCGACGGATTGAGTTCGTCGCAAATTTGCGACGAAATTTGCGACGGATTTTGCGACGAATTTTGCGACGGATTGAGTTCGTCGCAAATTTGCGACGGAATATTTGCGATGGATTTTGCGACGGATCTGGTCCGTCGCAAATTTGCGACGAATTTTGCGACGGATTGAGTTCGTCGCAAATTTGCGACGGATTTTGCGACGAATTTTGCGACGGATTGAGTTCGTCGCAAATTTGCGACGGAATTTGCGATGGATTTTGCGACGGATTGAGTTCGTCGCAAATTTGCGACGGAATTTGCGACGGAATTTGCGACGAATTTTGCGACGGATTTAGTTCGTCGCAAATTTGCGACGAATTTTGCGACGGATATGGTCCGTCGCAAATTTGCGACGGACCAGATCCGTCGCAAAAATTTGCGACGCGCTAGTAGCGACGGAATTTTTTCCGTCGCAAAATCCGTCACAAATTCGATTTGCGACGGATTTTTCCGAAATTTCCGTCGCAAATTTCGTCGCAAAAAACAAGTTTTTTTGTAGTGATACTAGGCTAGGGCGATTGTGCGCAGTGGGTTATGCATGGAAAGAAATTGTGTATTTAGGGTGGTCATTTATGAAAAGAAAGCGGTTGTTATTCAATGAGTCGGTATCGTTCATCGATGAAGTTAAAAGCGAGACAAAATGGTGCTTTGACTAAATAATTGGTGCATGCATATAATTGAGTGATTATGCATGAATTCAAAATCGTGATAAGGGATATAATTTGTGAGTATTTGCTCAATAGCGTACAAATGTCTCGGAGAGAAATCACCGCACATAGTTTAAAATTGACATTTTAAAATTCATCCGGCCAAAATTGGCTAGAAATCACTAACGTGAATGTCGGTTGGCCACGTGGTGCTAAAATTGACATTTTAAAATAATATTTTAATAATTTCTGAATTTTTTATGATTTTTTTTTTTTTTTGGAGTTTCCAGTGATGGTCACCTGCCGACCCTTGCCAGCCATAGGCGAGGGTCATGGCAAGGGCGTCATGGCCCTTGCCTAGAGCTAGTGACCCTCACCTGTGGCTAGGCCAACAAGGGTCAACTAGCGACCCTCGGCAGCTCTAACTGACATATGAAGAATGAATTATTAAGGGCCAAGCTTTATGAAAAGCAGTTATTAATAGTTTCTTCTGAATCAACAATGCTGAAAATTTTAATATTCTACGTATGATTAAAACAAAACAGTTATGGACTTATTTCCTTTATAACAAGAAAACTGAAAACAGGTAACACTAATACATAAACGAAGATTATCTTTTCATCAATGAAAAGAAAAACAAATACTTATTGAAGAAAGAAATCATATTAGTTACATCTAATATTCGTTTTTTTGTTTGGACCCAGTTGGGTCAAACTTGAATATCAAGGCTCAATGGGCAAGTTGACAATTTGAGGGGTAGAGAAACAATTTTGATCAAAAGTCAGACCAAAACAAGTGGCATAAAAGAAACTCGAAAAGAATGGACTAAAAGAAGAGTGGAAAGAATCAAACGAAGCACCAAAATAAGGAGATGTATAACATACAATTACTCCTGCAAAAGAAAAAAAACATATAATTACTTGAGAGTTGGTATTTCTCCTCATTGATTATGCCTAGGGTTAATACCACGAAAAAACCCAAACTGATACACTTGTGACAAATTTACCATTTGTTAATTTTCGTTAAAAATTTTACCTTCAAATTACTGAGTTGAATGACACGTGGTAGTTGATGGGTATATCAGTTTGGGGATTTATCTCTTCGTTTGTTACATGTTTACCAATTTATGGTTTTTCGTGATAAATTTATCATAATTGTGTCAGTTTGGTATTTTTAGTGGTCAAAAAATTCGTTTTGGGTAAATTTATCACATGTGTACTAGTTTGGAGTTTTTGGTGGTTAAAAAATAAATTTGTCACAAGTGCACTAGTTTGGGCTTTTTGTGGCATTAACCCTTATGCCTATTCGTACATCTAAAGATGAAAAAAAATCAAGTCAAAAGTAAAAATACCTTGATGATTCTCACCTATTTAATTTATTGAAGTGTATTATGGTCATTTTTCTAAAAGTTTGCTTGATTGGATAGCATAGATAGCACCGGCCTTCTATTCATACAATTATTTCCTTGGAATAATTTATTTCTGTACGTGTGTTTTTTTTTAAACAGACATTACATGAATTTGAGATATAGTATATTTCATAACGAATCCGTTGACTAGTTCCATAATTAGTACAATTAACAAAAGATAGCCGGAGACAAGCGAAAACCAATGCCAAACACAGGAGTTCGACTCTAGTTCCAGCAGCGCACAACTGACTTCAAAATTACACCCCGACCAATCCGTAAGCCCAAATCGACTTCTCTAAAATTCTACATGATGACAGCACTGCAACTTTCCCTACAGCATCATTTCACAGTCCAACAACCTCTAAATTAGCCCAACAACTTAGAATTCAACATAGTCCGAAATTACAGTTTTATTAAGCTCTGATTAAAGTAATCAAGGATTAAAATTCATAATGAGCATTTAGACATTTCTCTTCTTTTATTTAACACTAGCTGCAGCAAAAATCATTTCTTGAAAGAAATTTTTGATAATTTTACCAAAAAGTTTCGGTTTTAGCTCTTGTTTTAGCTGGCCTTGGCTTGTTGATTAGTTCCTGCTCAACCTTTCTTGACCTTATTTGGACATCATTAAGTCCTAATAGGGTCAGGTGTTGGTTTGGGCGTTAGGTTGTATTTGATGTTTGATAAGTTATATATACTCTTACCTTTACCAAAAAAAAAAAATCCTAGAGAAGTTTAATAAGAAATTTTTTGAAACCTTGGTTTAAATATAAGCATCTAAATCTATTGTTATATATATATATATACATATATGAGACATACACACACATAAAAGGAGAAATTTTTTTCCTATTTTTACATTTTTTATTATATTTTAAAGATAAAGACGAATGAAACGCATGATTGTTTCCCTTGTCAAAGAAAACTTCAAAGATATTTCTAAGAAAAGTAAAAGCATAAGAGAACAACTTTTGAAATTTCAGGATAAGTTTATTTAACAAAAAAAATCAATAATTGCAAAAAAAATTTCCGAAAAATGATTGGTATATCATTTAGAAAAATTAGTCATTAGAATATATTTTCATTATCAATAACGATTTATGCCTAGCTATTTCAAAGATGATATAGAAATATTTTTCATTTGTTCATTTTCGTAAGCGATGCAATCAATCTTTTGTTAGAAAATGATTTTTATATCATTATTTTTCCAAGAAACAAATATTCCCTCAATATGTACAGAAATATATAGTTCTACTATAATTCTTTCATAGGTAGTATAATGACAATGTCTAATAGTTACAATGCAGAGAAATATTTTAAAGTATCTAAATCTATCGTGATTGTAAATACATGCATAGAGAATTTAATTCTGTTATACACGATATTATTTATTATACTATCTTCATACCAGCTGACCGCTTCGAGTCGGAAATACATTTCAGATTAATTAGCCACACATCACCTGCCTACTCTTGCTTTTTTTAATATGACTTAAAGAGAGATTTAATTTCGCTAATCAAGCTAGAAACCGTAGATGACAAAGCTTTCAATATGTCAAAAGCATCATTGCTTAAATTTCTTTATTTATAGAAGTTTCCAAAAGCAAAAACATAATCTCACTTTGGTCTTATTCAAATCACTCTATTAACAGTAGAATATTCGATCAATTACTTTCCTAGCGTCTAACGATCTCCCACTCTAATGTGGATGCGTCCTGACTTCCACCAACAAAACAAAAAATGGAAAAATTAGACTACTTGAGGCAACCGCAACATTTTGATCTTTCTCCAGACTCGTTGCCGTTAGCAATCATATCTTGTGAATCCGTAGCTCATTCCGTTATATCTTGGGAAAAAACGGGATTCAGAAGATGTTGATTAGCAATGATGATTCACGTGGATGAGATTTCTCTCTAAGACACCTGATATAAATTAAGTTTGGCTTGTGGAAAAACAAATTTTTTTGTATCAGTGAAGAGAAAAATGAGGGTCTATTGAAGAAAAATAGCAAACAAGTTACATCTAATGTTCTCCTTGTTTTCTTCTTCTTTTTTTACCCGGTCATGTCTGTTGAGGAAAACTCCTACTGATTTTGAAGTTGACAAAACCTTCCATGATAATTGTAAATCTGATACTTATTCTGAATCATTTTGTTCTAGGAATATATATATATATATATATATATATATATGTGTGTGTGTGTGTGTGTGTGTGTGTGTGTGTGTGTGTGTGTGTGTGTGTTCTGGAAGCTCAGAAGGAAGTTTTTCAGACTTTACAAGCTGGAAAAATAAGTTCTTTGAAGACCCACATAATCTAAGTTCTGAGATTCAGACGTAGAAGTTATTCAGACGCAGACCCAGATACAGAAGTTATTCAGATGCAGATACAGACGCAAAATTTATTCAAACACAGAATTTGTTCAGACGCAGAATTCATAACGAAACATAACAGCTAGTGATCTGACATGGATTTCACAGAAGGAAAGTTTTGATTGTTTCAATCTTAATCTAATGGATTGACAATCAAATATTACGACAAGATTGCATTACAATGGACAAAGCTCTACTTATGGAAACCAAGATTCTGATTGTATGGACGACCAGAATCAGCGGGATTCAGAATCTGTCGTCCAACGGTTACTCAATCTTTATTATACAAATCTGTCCAAGGTAAAGATTGGAAGATGATCCTCTGAAAGATGTCCAACGGCTAGTTTGGAAGTAGAGGAGTATTTAAGGAGATCAATGAGCAGCAGAAGGTAGTAACAGATTCAAGAATCAAAAAGTCCAAAGTCTGAGCATACTCCAATCATTTCTCTTGTCTTTCTGAGCCATAAATTTAGATCTTGAGGATTACTTTGTAAGAGTGATTGTGTGAGATAGAAAGTCCTATCATACACGAGAGAGATATCACTCAGAATCTGTAAATTCCTCTTAATTACATAGTGAAATCCAGCCGGTAGGCTGTAAGCGTGGGAGAGTGGACGTAGGCTTGCTATAAGCCGAACCACTATAAACTTGTGTGCAGATTCTCTATCCCTTATCTCTTCCTTTACATTCTGCACATCAAGAGCACCTTCTATATAATCTGTCTTGAATCTGAATTTTATTCAGACTCTTCTGTGATTTGTTTTATTTCCGCATAAATATTTAAAAACTGTTTAAGATCACCTATTCCCCCCTCTAGGTGATCCTTGCTAGCCACATCAATTAGTATCAAAGCCAGGTTGCTCATTTATTGAAGTGTTTTACTTCTGAGCTAACGATCTACATGGCTAGCTTTGGTGCTCCAAGACTCATTGAAGGTCAGAGCAACAACAGACCACCATATTTCGATGGCAAGGAATACAGCGTCTGGAAGAATAAGATGAAGATGTTCATAAAATCAATTGATCATGTGTAATGGGATGTCATTATCAAATGAGTCAATCCAAAATCTACTGATTCAAAAGAAAAGGCAGACGCAAGCAAAGCAGCAGATCCTCCATTATCTCAAACTGAGATATCCAAAAGAGAAACTTTAGATTCCAAAGCAATTTATTCTCTTTATTGTGCTTTATCTCCTATTGAATATAAAAAAAATTGCTGCTTGTGAATCTGCTAAGGAAATCTGGGATACTCTCCATATTACTTATGAAGGAACAGATCGAGCCAAGGAAACTCAAATCAATCTTTTGCTTGGTGAATATGAATCCTTCAAAATGAAGCTTGGAGAATTAATTGCTGATTTGTATGACAGGTTTACTGACATAGTAAACGGTTTTGACTATTAAGGACAACCAGTCCCAGATGCATTAAAAGTCAACAAACTCCTGAGAGGACTGACAAATGAATGGGATAACATCAAAATATTCGAAAGACACAAAGGATCAAGCCTCTATCAGTGAATGAGTTAATTGGAACTCTTCAATCATATGAGACTGAGAAACGGAATGAGGAGAATGAATCCAGAGGTAATAAGTCAATTGCATTGAAAACTAACATTGATTCTGATGCAGATTTTGAAGATGAAGATGTTGATGATGAAGAACTAGCTCTCTTCATAAAGAAGTACAAGAGAATGAAAATCAAAGGAAGAAACCTCAAAGGGAAGAAACCTTTTGAGAATAAGAAGTCTATCGATGAGACAGAGAGATCAAAGGATGTAATATGCTTTCACTGTAGGAAACGTGGACATATCAAGCCTAACTGTCTACTTCTGAAAAAGAAGACCAAATTTGAGAAAGCAAAGAAGGCCTTAAAGGCAGAAACCTGGAGTGACACAGAGTGCGAAGATAGTGATGAAGATATCTCAAATTTCTATCTAATGGCAAAGTCAGATTCAGACTTAGATTCTGATTCTGATCCTAAAGTGGAAATCGAGGTAAAATCTTCTGAAATGACTATTGAAGTATCAAATTATATTGATGAATTATGCTTTGAATTTAAGACTGCTCTTAAAAGAATCTCTTCTTTGAAAAAGGAAAATTCATCTCTGAGGCAACATGATATTTTACAAAAAGAAAAAATTGATTTCCTTCAAAAAGAATTTCATCAAGTCAAGGAAAATCGAGATTTTCTTTCCAAAGAAAATGCTGTTTTGAAAAAGAAAGTTTCAAAAATTACTTCCAAGTTTTCAAAAGGTTTAGAAACCTTGAAGCATATCCTTTCCATTCAAATTTCTTACTATAACAAATCTGGTCTCGGATTTGTAAAGGAAAGTGACAGCTTGATTGATTTTCCAAAGGTCAAGGAGAGATTAAGACAAAGACCTCATCGACAAGCTTATAAAAATCATTTTAAAAGAATTTTTGTCAAACCTATTGGCCGAAGTGCTCTCAAGCGCTCAAATTGTGGAGATCCACAATATTTTGAGAGCGAATGTCCTAAGGTCTGAAGATCTATTCGAAGGGATTTTATTAAGACAGTCTATACTAATGCTCAAGGACCCAAACAAGTTTGGGTACCAAAGAAAACTTGAGATGTTCTAATTTTTGTCACGCCCCGAACCCCACCGGCACGTGACACCTTTACTTGGTCAATTCAAGCGACGTCCCAGGAATGTTGCTGACCTCAAAACGCCATGAGAGATTTACTATCACAGTGGGTAACAACGAATAAACCCGGATAATTAAAAACTGGGGATAACAATCAGAGAGAATACACAAACTACTTTCATTCCCAACTTGTAAAATATTCACAACTTACAACTGTCAGACTTCACCACCACCACGTACTTGCACCCTGTGATACAAAACATCGATATACCAAAAAGATCGATGACCTGACTTTCTATCCTAAAAATGTTACTTTCCAAAAACCTATTAAGAACCCCTAAACTAACCCCTAACGTCCCTTGCTAGGAGTCCATTCCGAGTCTGACTCCTCATCTTCTAATTCCGAACTCTCTTGAACAGACTGCTCCTCTGAGGGCTCTGACTCTGCTTCGATCACAATCGGGTGATTGATGTCGCCCGACTCAGCTGGAGCTGCGTTCTGATACTCCTCAGCCAGAAAGTCGAAGAAATTAAATTCAGGCACATAATTAGGATCTATGTATTGCGCAAACGGTTGTGCATAACCAGCCTCCTCATCGGGTTCCTCAGGGTCATCAGGTTCCTCCTCAGGCTCCGCTTCAGGTTCAGCCTCATCCTCTGCTTCCTCCGGTTCTTCCTCTAGGATCGGTTCTAAATCTATGTCCATAGGATCGTCCTTAGCTTGCGACGCCTTAGGCTCGGGTTCGTACTCGGCCTCTGACTATCCCTGAGGAGCAGCTGCTAGGTGCAACCCTGATTGTGCTACACTCACCTCCGTACTCATCAACTCACAATCTATCGGAGGAATAGCTGTCGGATCCCAGTCCCCCACTAAGTCAAATGGGACATCAAAACCTCTAACGGGTCCAAACTCAGCCCCGTCCTGATCCCGGAAAAACCAAGCGGTATATCGATGCTCCTCGAAAAGCGGTAAGCCTACTTCTACGAACACTGTGGTCGTGTGTCTAATCCAAGTAACATTATTTGTCATAGGAAATTCTGCCACATCTAATTCGAAGTGCACTGGTACCCCAAAACGTACTGGTGGCGGTGGCGGAGGATTCATGGGTCCTGCCGGGGTTCTGAAATTATTTGGTTGAAAACAACCGTGAGACACTTCTCAGTAAGTACACCCCTAAACCCAACCTAGGCTATCATGTACCTCCAGACAATTTTGCAAAACACACAAACACACACACATGCCACTTAATCAAATAGCAAGCAATTTAATACAATCATAAGCATGCACAATTTTCATGTCATGCACTCTTTCCATTCTCACACTATTCCATTCACATTCCTCGCCAGTGACCCGCGTACACGTACACGCCTCAGGTACACTATGACCTCTTTCCACAACACTTCCAGGCCCGCGTAAACGTACACGCCTCAGGCCATGTTTCTTGCCCGCGTAAACGTACACGCCTCAGGCTCAACATCTGCCACCTACTGCACAATCCGCGTAGAAGTTCACGCCTCAGACTGGCAGTCTTCCAGTAATACCAGGCATCGTCCCGCGTAAACGTACACGCCTCAGGACGGCACAACTTTCCACAATCTTTCATGCCATGCCACACATCATTCCTTTCTTATTCATGCACACACTCAGCACGCTTTTACCACGATCAAATTGCCCATTACACGCGGCCCGCACACGCATTATTTAACTCATGAATCATACTCACTAAACATAGGACATGTCAATATCAATAATTAATTTAATCTAACTCACGAGTACACCCAACAAGCATATATAATCACCCAATTGCACAACAACATGCTCAATTTGTTCACCACCAATTATTTATAATTAACTATGCATCCAACACGTAAATTCCCATTTTTCTCCAACTAAATGGCGTCGGATTAATTCCGATCCTTCACGGGACTTTCTCGCCATAATTTCTAGGTTCTAAAAATTCAACTTGCGTCTCGATCGGACCATCACAGCCCCGTGAACAGTAATCCACAGCTTGTGAACAGTGTTTCGCAGCATATGAACAGTATTTCGCAGCCCCCATTTTCTGAATTTCCAATAAATATTATAAGAATTAATTTCTAAGGCCCGCCATAAAATTTTCACTCCCTATTCATACCATTCCGCACCTAATTCCATACTGATTTCGTCCGAAAATTACTCGTTGATACCCGTCCTAAATTAGGTTTAGGCGTGACTTACCCGCGTTCTAGACTTCCTCAGCTAGAACGAAAAGCGGCGGCACTTAATCGGGGACGACGGGGACAACATACGGCTCCCGGGTGGCAGCGATCGGCTTGGACGGCGACGGCATGGCTTGTGCGTGGCTGACGGCCTCACGGCCAAGAGAGAGAGGGAGGGAAACCGAGAGAGAGAGAGAGACGGCGGGAGGGGTGATGGTGGCGTACGGCGGCGTGGACGGTGGCTTGAGGGTGGTCCGGTGTGGTGGTGGCGAGCGGCGGTGCCGGCGGTGAGAGAGAGAGTACACGGTGGAGGGGGAGGGAACTCACGGAGGAGAGGGATTTTCATGGGAAGGGGAGGAGAAAGAAGAGAGGGAAGAGAGAGAAAGGGGTCAAGGGCTTAAATATCAATTTTGACCAACTTTTTGGCAATTTACCAAAATGCTCTACTCTCACACAACTAACCCTTTATTAATTCCCAAGGGTAAAATTGTCCAATTCTCCGTTTCTTGCCCAAATCGAATTTTTCCGAAGGATTTGAGCGCACCAAAAATTCACACGTGTCACGTGCAACGTCGTCCTAATGTTCCGGCGTGACTTCCTAATTTTCCGGCGTCCAATTTGGGCAAAAATTTCATAATTAAATTCTATTAAATGCAACTCGAGCGTTTCTCGAGCTAACGGGCGGCTTGCTGGGGAAGTTCGCGAAATCAACTCATGACTGATACTAAATCGAGTCACGTGTAAGTCCATCCGGTGCGTGATGATCTCGATTGTCATTAAAATCGCGAAGATCAATCACTTGATCCGAGGGGTACGATCATTCGGTATAATTTCGGAATCATTCGTCAAGTCGTTTCATGGTCCAACGGAATCACCCGCGATCCACTACTAGGACAGTGGCGAACTGACCTCTAACTATCCTTGGATCGACCAACAGTGGCTCAAAATATCACTTACGCGATTTAATGGTCGAAATCCATTCACGATCGAATTTCCTTTAGTCGCTCGAATTTAATTCCCCTATTAGTCTTTCCCTAATGGTTAGCATTCCCAGGAATGATCAATTCTGGGCGAGAAATTTACTTCGAGCACACCTCATAAAACTCAATTATTTAATAGATTCCAATTGACAGAATTTTGGAATGTCACAATTTTTGCAGGTTACCACAAAGAGAAAAAGAAAGTGGTACCTAGACAGTGGATGCTCTAGACACATGACAGGAGAACCAAGCATATTTGTTGATCTACACAATCTGAACGGTGGAAAAGTTTCCTTTGGAGGAAATACCAAAGGAAAAATCATTGGCAAAGGAACCGTTGAAATTGAAGGACTTACAATCAATGATGTTTTATTGGTAAAATGACTCAACTACAACTTGATAAGCATAAGCCAACTATGTGATACAGGTTTCAGAATCAACTTTCAAGAAGATACATGCTCAGGAACAAGCAAAGATTCTTCTAAAACATTCACAGGAAGAAGACGTGGCAATATTTATCTTCTAGATGTTAATCCAAACTCCACTCATTGCTTGATTTCAATCAAAGAGGATGAAGATCTGTGGCACAGAAGGTTGAGGCATATAAGTATGAAACAAATCTCAAAAATCTCAAACAAGAAATTGGTTCGAGGTTTGCCAGATTTGAAATACAGGAAAACAGAATTATGCAATGCCTGCACTCTAGGAAAACAAGTAAGAAGTTCTTTCAAATCTATACATCATGTTTTCACTAATCGTGCTTTGTAGCTTCTTCATATGGATCTGTTTGGACCAACCAGAACACAAAGTATTGGTGGTAAGAAGTATTGTTTGGTTATTATTGATGACTTCATAAGATTTACTTAGGTATTCTTTCTCACTCATAAAAATGAAGTATTTTTATATTTTTCAAAATTTGAAAAAAGAGTTCAGAATGAAAAGGGCTATACTATTTCCTGCATTAAAACAGATCATGGGGGAGAATTTGAAAATCAAAGTTTTTCAAATTTTTGTCAGGAAAATGGCTTTCAACATAATTTTTCTACTCTATATACACCAGAACAAAAATGGTGTTATGGAAAGGAAAAATCGTTCTTTGCAAGAAATGGCAAGCATACTGTTGATTGAAAAGCAAGATTCCTTATCAATTCTGGGCAGATGTAGTTTTTACAGCCTGTTATATCATCAACAGAGTTTTTCTCAGACCCATTCTTGAGAAAACTCCCTATGAGCTTTTCAAGGGTAGAAAGCCCAACATATCATATTTTCATGTATTTGGTTGTAAATGTTTTATACTCAAAAATCCAAATGACGCTCTAGCAAGTTTGATGAGAAAGCAGATGAAGGATTTTTTCTTGGATATTCTACTACAAGTAAAGCGTACAGAGTCTTCAACAAGAATTCTCAGACTGTGGAAGAAACAATGAATGCAAGATTTGATGAAAATATTCAGACTCACAAAGATGAATCTGAACTACCTTCCAACATTCAAGAGTTATCAGAAGTTTATCAAGAATCTCCAAAGATCATAGAATCCTCAAAAGAAGGGAAAGAAGATACAATCCAGACTCAATCAGAACATTCAGAGTCTGCAGATAATCAGAAGGAAAAATTTGACAAAAACTGGAAACATAAATCCAGTCATCCAAAAAACCTCATCATTGGAGAAATAAAAGAAAATATCAGGACTAGATCCAAACAAAAGGAGAACATCAGCAACTTAGCGTTGATATCAGAAATAGAACCAAAAGACGTTGGAGAAGCTTTATCAGATGAAAGCTGGATAGAAGCTATGCGGGAAGAACTTCAGCAGTTCAGAATCAATAAAGTATGGGAGCTTGTGTCAAGACCCAAAAATCATCCAGTAATCGGAATAAAATGGGTGTTCAGAAACAAACTGGATGACAAAGGGAAAGTCACAAGAAACAAAGCAAGACTGGTTGCTAAAGGCTACTCTCAAGAAGAAGGCATAGATTATGATGAAACATATGCACCAGTTGTAAGGTTAGAAGCCATTAGGCTACTATTAGCTTATGCTTGTTTTCATAACTTTAAATTATTTCAGATGGACGTGAAAAGTGCCTTCCTGAATGGATATATTAAAGAAGAAGTATATATGGAACAACCACTTGGTTTCGAAGAACCAAGGAAGACTAATTATGTCTACAGACTCAAAAAGGCCCTTTACGGTATGAAACAAGCACCCAGAGCGTGGTACGAAAGGTTAAGTAACTTCCTTCTGCAAAATAACTTCACAAAAGGTAAGGTTGATACAACTCTATTCATCAAGAGAAAAGGTAAGGACTTTCTGCTTGCTCAGATTTATGTTGATGACATAATTGTTGGTTCCCCTAACGAACTGCTTTGCAAAGAATTTTCAAAGAATATGTAGAATGAATTCGAGATGAGTATGATGGGCGAGCTTACATTTTTTCTTGGCTTACAAGTGAAACAAACCAAAGATAGTACATTCATTTGCCAAGAGAAGTATGCTAAAGAGATTATCAAGAAGTTTGGATTGTAGAACAGTAAGAAAACAGACACTCCAATGTCCCATACATCCAAACTGGACAAGGATGAACATGGTAAAAAGGTGGACCAGAAGCTATACAGAAGTATGATAGATTCATTATTGTATTTTACTACATCTAGGCTAATATACTTTTTAGTGTCTGTATGTGCGCAGGATTTTAATCAGACCCAAAGGAATCACATTTTTCTGCAGTAAAGAGGATAATCAAATACATTGGAACTTATCCAATGTTAGGCCTTTGGTACTCCAAAGATTCAGATTTTACTCTTACTGGATATTCTGATGTTGATTTAGCTGGATGTAAAGTGGATAGGAAAAGTACTACAGGTACATGTCAACCGCTTGGAAATATGTTGGTATCCTGGTACTCAAAGAAGCAAAATACAGTCGCACTTTCTACGGTAGAAGCAGAATATATATCCTTGGGAAGCTGTTGTGCACAGATTCTGTGGATGAAGCAGCAGTTAAGAGACTTTGCCGTTGAATAATCAAGTGTTGCAATCAAGTGTGACAACATAAGTGCTATTAATCTATCCAAAAATCCTATTCTTCACTCTCGTGCAAAGCATATTGATATCAAACATCATTTCATTAGAGATCACGTTCAAAATGGCGATATGAATATTCAATTCATTGATTCTAAGAATCAATTAGCTGATATATTTACAAAACCTCTTGACAAATCCTCATTTGAGTATATTAGAAACAAACTGTGCATTACTTATCCTTTTTCTTAAAGTGTTTGACAGACAGGAATTTTTCAGACTCAAATGTTTTCAGTCTGAACATTTTTTAGACTCTCAAAGAACGGTATGTACTTAGTTTAAAGTTTGGCGAGAATATTTTTGGCAGGATATTTTCACATTTGTTATTTTTGGAAGCAAATCAGGTACGTATCCTAATTTATCTGATTAATTGTGCTTAAAATATTATCATGATATTGTCGTGATCTTTTATGTTTCAGGAAGTTTATTTCCTTCCAACACGTTTGGGCTTATTTTTTTTACTTTCTAAAAATGACATTTTCTTTCTAACACCCGTCTTTCTCATTTATAAACCTGTCCATCACTTTTCAAAACCCTATCAGTACGATCTTTTACTTTTCAAACCCTTCCGATATTCAGAGACTCTCCTCGTCTTCCTTCTCCAAAGATCGAAACTTTTTGCTCCAAAAGTGATCAAAATGCCGTTCAAAAGAAGATCTTCACGGATTCTGAACCAAGACTCCAAATCTACTGCATCGGCGGAGTATATGGAGATTTCAGATATAGAATCGGACCATCGCAAAGAACCTGTTGAAGCGACACCACCTCATCGATCGTTTCCTCCCAAAGCTTCTGGTAAAATAGATTTTCGCTTTAAAAGCATCAAGCATGTATGGAATGCTTATCAGACGTTGAAGAGAAACAATGCCTCTGCATCTACTTTGCG
This sequence comes from Syzygium jambos, assembly GCA_031216235.1. Classification (NCBI taxonomy): domain Eukaryota; kingdom Viridiplantae; phylum Streptophyta; class Magnoliopsida; order Myrtales; family Myrtaceae; genus Syzygium; species Syzygium jambos. The sequence goes on from CM062228.1 coordinate 8,346,796, forward strand.
TGACTGTCTGAGAGACAATAGGTTCTTCTCTAAAGAACATCTTATGCAAAACTACTCTAAAGCTTACGTTGATACTGCCAATGTTCCGTCTAGCACTACACCAAGAGAGCCCTCTTCCAAAAAGGGCAAAGAAAAAGTCGGAGAATCATTAACACCCTCTGACAAAAAATCTGCTCAAATCAGCCCTAAAAAGACCAGTGCAACCAAGTTTGTTATTCCTGATGATGATGCTCGATTTTTTGAGCTTTTTGAGATAAAGGTAGGAATAGCATCTGGTATGCCAAGTACAGGAGGATTATTTAGAAGCAATGAGCATAATATCTGTTATAAATTGTTGCTTGCTTGAGGAATCATGAACCACAGAACTGTGGATTTTGACTGCCTAGAGAAGGCTGACATTTCAGTAAAGCACCTGTTTGAGAAGCTAGGCATTTATGAATTTTGCCTTCAATCTGCAAATGTTTATGCTGAATTAACTGCCTACTTCTATTACAATCTCTCTATTTTGTCACCCAATTGGATCCAATTCACTGTTGGTGACAAAAAATTCGATTTAAAAGCAGATATGTTGGCAAGGATAATTGGAGCAAAACACTCTAAGTTTACTCCACTGGTAGTGAACCTTGAAGATGCTTTCAAGGTAGCCTCTGAAAATCCCAACTTTGCTCAAGGATCAAAGCGGCATCTTTCCTACTCTGACTTATCTAGAAGATTCGTGATTCTGCACAAGATCATTATTAATTGCTTGAAGCCCAAGGCAGCCTCCAAAACTGACCTCTCTAAATTAGAAATCAAGCTCATCTGGGCTATCTTGAAAGGTCAACCTTTTTCTCTTCCTCATATCATCATCTTCCATATGTACAGGGCATTACAGAAGGACAAGGGATAACTTCCATATGGTGCTTTAATCTCTCGAATTTTTATGTTCTTAAAAATATCGATTCCTGATGAATTGCGCCAGAACCTTGTTCCCTGTATGTTTGTGGGAGAAAAAATGCTCTCCAAAATGAAGCGGTTTGATGATGTAAGGGAAAGAATAAAAGGAAAAGAGGCTCAACAGTCTGAAGCAAAATCTGCTGAAAAGTCAAGTGTCAAAAAGACAGGGCAGAGAAAAGGGGCAAGATCAGCAAGCAAGCAGAAAGAATCTCCAATCCCATTAAAGGTGTATAGTAAGAAAAGAAAAATTCTTCTGCATGATGAAAGTGATGAAGCAGAAGCAGAGCATCTTGATACAGGCCATGTTGATGCTCCAGAACATGTTTCTGAATCAACTCCAAATGTTTCAGAACCAATTCCTACAGAAGATGTTTCTGACGATCAAGCACTTGTTCAGGGGGAGATTCCAAAAGAAGCAACCATGGGGTTCGATCAGTCTGAGCCAGCTAATGTCCAAGAACAACCCTCAGAAAATCAGAACATTCTCTCTATTCTGCTCAAGATTAAGGACAAGCAAGCTGCACTAGAACAAGATATGAAAAATCTACAGAAAATTGTTGAGGAAAACTACAACACTCAATGACTCCAAGCAGCAGCAGATAAAACAGAACTTGAGGAAGCCATTACTCTATGCTCATCTAACATGGACAAAGCTATGGGTCAATGCAGTTCGAAGATTGAGGAAGCTGTCTCAATTTTGGAAAATTTTCAACTGATTCGTACTCCTTCAAAAAAAAAAGCCTGTTTTAAAAAAAAAACATTTCTCTCCAAGTCCTATTTCTTTCAATTGGTCTGTAATATACACTAACATTTTTTGTTAGACTGATTGATTGCTTAATATAAATGCTTTATACTCTCTATTATTACTTTTTTGTTGATGATAAAAAGGGGGAGAAATTATATGCAGATTTAATATGTAGGATCATATGCAGGTTATATACAAAGGAAGCAAAGACACAGATATCAATAGAGTTTGCTCTTTCAATTTCAATCTGTGATTCATGCGCTAAATATGCTTATTTACTTCCAATTATTTTTAAATTGATTCAATCTGCAGAAAAGTTTTGTTACCATAAAAAAGGGGAGATTGTTGAGGAAAACTCCTACTGATTTTGAAGTTGACAAAACCTTTCATGATAATTGAAAATCTGATATTTATTCTGAATCATTTTGTTCCAGGAATATATATATATATATATATATATGTTCTGGAAGCTCAGAAGGAAGTTTTTTAGACTTTACAAGCTGAAAAAATAAGTTCTTTGAAGACCCACATAATCTAAAATTTGAGATTAAGACGTAGAAGTTATTCAGACGTAAACGCAGATACAGAAGTTATTCAGATGTAGATGCAGACACAAAATTTATTCAGACGCAGAATTTGTTCAGACGCAGAATTCAAAACGAAAAATAATAGCTAGTGATCTGACATGGATTTCACAGAAGGAAAGTTTTGATTGTTTCAATCTTAATCTAATTGATTGACAATCAAATATTACGACAAGATTGCATTACAATGGACAAAGCTCTACTTATGGAAACCAAGATTCTGATTGTATGGACGACCAGAATCAGCGGGATTCAGAATCTGTCGTCCAACGGTTACTCAATCTTTATTATACAAATCTGTCCAAGGTAAAGATTGGAAGATGATCCTCTGAAAGCTGTCCAACGGCTAGTTTGGAAGTAGAGGAGTATTTAAGGAGATCAACGAGCAGCAGAAGATAGTAACAGATTCAAGAATTAAAAAGTCCAAAGTCTGAGCATACTCCAATCATTTCTCTTGTCTTTCTGAGCCATAAATTTAGATCTTGAGGATTACTTTGTAAGAGTGATTGTGTGAGATAGAAAGTCCTATCATACATGAGAGAGATATCACTCATAATCTATAAATTCCTCTTGATTACATAGTGAAATTCAGCCGGTAGGCTGTAAGCGTGGGAGAGTGGACGTAGGCTTGCTATAAGCCGAACCACTATAAACTTGTGTGCAGATTCTCTATCCCTTATCTCTTACTTTACATTTTACACATCAAGAGCACCTTCTATATATTCTGTCTTGAATCTGAATTTTATTCAGACTCTTCTGTGATTTGTTTTATTTCTACATAAATATTTAAAAACTGTTTAAGATCACATATTCCCCCCCTCTAGGTGATCCTTGCTAGCCACATCAATGTCGAACTCAAATGTCGAGGACAACCTCATTGTCCATAAGAGATTCCACAATGGCCGAGTTGACAATTTTTACGGGGTATAGAAAAATTCTTAATCAAAAGTCGGCCAAAACAAATAGTAGAAAAGAAAACTCACTTTGGCTTCTGTTGATGACCTCTTTACTTCCTCCCTTTTCTTCTTCTTCTTTTTTTCTTTCTTCCTTCCACCTTGCTCTAATAGATATTCGAACCCTAGTGGCCTTTTCATTGGAGCAAGGGGAAGGGAAGAAAGGGAAAAAGAAGCAGATTTGCTTGGGGATGAGTGAATGGGGGCTGCAATGTACAAGTCTCTCGGTCTTTAAGATTCTCTAAATTTATAGAATTTTCTCATTGCCTCATCAAATGTTTCCTTATAGACTAAGATTTTTTTTTCTAAAATTAAGGATAACGATTTACAATTTAAGATTACCCTAGAAGATATGGCCTTATTTGAAGAATTCATTCGGATGGCTAGATTGAATATCCCTTTGCTCCTTTCTGTTTATGTTTTCTTTTCTTCCATTGATAAGAAGTCTCTTTTCATCCTAGAGAAGTTCAATTTTAAAAAAAAAGAACCTTCAAAACCTTAATTTACATATGAGTATCTAAATTTGTTACATAATACACACGTGCGAATTGGGGAGAAAGTTTTTCCTAATTTCACATCTTTTTTATTATGTTTTAAAGATAAATATTTCATCATCTCTAGAAGCAACGTGAGTATCTACATCTAGATGATTGCATACATATTGAACTTGGATAAATTCTGTAACGTCCTGAAATTCGACTCACTTTCGTGGTCAATGACATCGATGTATTTCTCATTTTATTTTAGTAAGTCTCGCCCGGAACTGATCATTCTTGGGATACTAACTAATAGGGAAAGGCTAACTAGGAAAACGGTGCGTTGACCCAAGAACTCGACCGTGAATTGAGTTCGATTTCGAGAAGCGACGGGGGAATATTTTGTGCCGACGTGGGCCGGTCCAAGAAGAGTGACGGATTTGATTTAACCGACGACGTACGATCGGATAGCGGATGATTCCGCGAGACCGAGAGTACGCGTGGTGAATGATACCAAATTTGTTTCGGACGACCGCGATCCCTGGGACTAGCGATAAATCCTCGTGTTTTTTGGGAAATCGGGACCGTCATGACTCGAGTAGCCCTAGATCGCTACGCGTAACCCCTAAACAGCCGCTCGTTAGTAAGAGATACTAAAATCATAAATTGAGTGAAAACGATCGTGGAATTGAGTCCAGACTTCGATGTCGAGTTTCGTGGGCGTACGCGACTATTTTTGCAAGGACGACGTCATTTTTATGTGGCCACACATATTTGGGATCAATAGAGTCAAAAATTGGAAAATTGACCCGGGACCGAAAAATTACCGTTTTGCCCTTGTACCACTAAGTTAGAATTCCGAATTTTGGAGATTATTTTGGGGTTTTATATTGTTATATTTCAGCCCAATAATGCTGGTGATGCTGGACATTTATGCCCCTAGGTATTTATTCTAGATTTGAGCTTGGCCATTGGATGAGGGGCAAGATTGTCGTTAAGGAAAGGTTGGTCACCTACCCCACTAAAACCATTTTGGATAAACACCCTCTAGCCTCTCTCTCTCCTCTACATTTTTCCTCCCCCTCAAGTCAGCCGGCCACCTCCTCTCTCTCCCCTCTCCCGCGAGCTTCCCCCTCCCGGCCTCACACCGCCGCCGCTCACTGGAGTGCCGCCGCCGCCGGTGCCGCCGCCCCACGCCTCATCACCACCACCATTCCGTCCCCCCCTCTCTCTCTGGCAGTGTCTCTCTCTCCCTCTCGTTCGCCCGGACCGCCGTCGTCCGCAAGTCGCCGCCGCACGCGCCGCCGGGAAGGCCACCTGTCGCCACCACTGCCCCGCCACTGTCCAGCCACCCTTGTTGCTTGTTCAGCCTTGTTTAAAGCTTAGGATTCCAAGTGAGTTCGACCCTAAACCCTAGTTAGGCTTTTGTGCGTTTCTAGATGAGTTTTAGGGGTTGAATTAGGGTAATTTAGGGGTTAGCTTGTGGAGGCTGTTAGGGGTTGATTTTGTGGAGCATTTGGTGACCTAGAATGATAATTTGATTGAGGTTTGGCGGTCCATAACGTGCTGCGTGGTGGCTGATCATGGGAGTTGTGATTTGGACAGAAATTATGGTTTTGACGAGTGAAATTTGCGAGCTAAATGGTGGCTTTTTTTCTACTGATCTTGTGGCTATTTTACGGGCTTAGTGTGATGATTTAGTTGAGGTTTAATGACCCGTATAGTGCTGTGAAGTGGTTGTGCATAGGCGCCTCAAATTGGACGAAAATGTGAATTTGGCGGGTGTAAATTGAAGATCGAATGGCGGCTGTTTTCATGGCGATTTTGGTAGCCTAGCGTGATGTTTTAATCGAGGTTTAGTGGTCTGTGGTGTGCTGAATGGTGGCTGAGCTTGGGCGCTTTAATTCAAGCAAAATTTGTGGAGTTGGCAGGTGAAAATTGTGATCCAAATGGTGGCTGTTTTCATGGCGGTTTTGGTGGTCTAATGGAATAATCGAGAAGTGATTCGATGGCCTAAGACGGATTGTTTGTGGCTGGTTTAGTATCGGGATGATTCGGGTCATAATTGACTATTCAAGATTTTAGGGTGAACGGCTTAGGGAACGGCGATTACTCTCGAGGATGTTAAATTAGATGTGGCTCGAATGTGATTGTGTGATGTTCTGTGATATGCTCGGCATGGTCTCTTTATGAAATGTTTGGTAGGCAATCGGTATGTGTGGCTTTGGTTGCGTGAATTTGGGTGCTAAACTATGTGTGGTAACTGCTTTGGATTGGTTGGTTCATTGAACTTATTAAGATGCGAATTGAGTGTGTGACCAAATCATGTTGAGTGCCCAGTGTGGAAATTCACGAATGCCGAGTGTGACATTGTGGCCCTGTGTGTGCATACCGAGTACGGGCATATCATGTGCATTACACGTGAGTGCACGAATGGCATGAACATGTGATCACCTAAGATGCCCTAATGCATTTAACGCGGGGTTCAGATAATAACTGGTGTATGTGAATGTGTGATCACATAAAGCCCTGATGCGTTTTACGCGGGGTATTGAACCCGTCCCGAGGCGTGTTACGCGGGACGATGCTCGAACTACCGGAAGATGGTCAAACTTGATGCGTTTTTACGCGGGTGTTGTGCCATAAGCCTGATGCATTTTACGCGGGCTAGAGATCGATTTCGAAGTGATGGACCTGATGCGTTTTACGTGGGTCAGACCTGATGCGTTTTACGCGGGTAAGACCTGATGCGTTTAACGCGGGTCAGAGGAGAAATTAATAAATGGCAAGTGTGCGTGAATGCAAGCGTGCGAAATTGCATTGATGAGACGTGAGCACGCGTATGAGCACGAGCATAAGCATGACATGCGTTATGACCAAGTGATGTGTGTATGTGCCTCGGTTGAGTTCTGTGTTATCATTGCAATTATATCGAACGTGCCTAACTTGCAGGGTCAGTTAAGTATTAGATTTGGGCCCGAGGGCCTGAGTCAATTATGTTTCGACTTGTGTGATTGTGTAGTACTCGTCAGAAGGTGCATGTTATGAGCACGAGCATAAGCATGACATGCGTTATGACCAAGTGATGTGTGTATGTGCCTCGGTTGAGTTCTGTGTTATCATTGCAATTATATCGAACGTGCCTAACTTGCAGGGTCAGTTAAGTATTAGATTTGGGCCCGAGGGCCTGAGTCAATTATGTTTCGACTTGTGTGATTGTGTAGTGCTCGTCAGAAAGTGCATGTTAGTCTAGCTTAAGTTTAGGGAACCTACTCGCTGAGATTTATTCTCACTGTTGTTGAAACCCAATTTTTCAGACCCCCAGCCTTGAGGATAGCAGGCATACCGATACGTTTTGGGAGGAGCCCCGGCTAGATATAGTGCTTGACCGTCGATCCGCATATTCCTTTTTGTTAGTAGCGGCCGTTGACCTGTTTTATGATTGGTCATGTATATTTTGGTGTAAATGGATATTGTAAATGCTTCCCGGTAGTAATGCAAGTGTATATCTGTTCATGTTATTTGTTGCGTGGCTATCCTTGATTTCGTGGTTTTAAATTATTTGGGTGTTGTATTGCTTTCGCACGTGCTTTAATCTCTATGTTGGGCGTTGGGTTGGCGACGCGTCCTGAGACGTTGCACTCAAATCGACCTTTGCGAGGGATGAGGCGCGCTGTTAGGGTGCGGGGCGTGACAAATTCATCTTCACTTCAAGCGTGATAAAAGTGTCCTTCAACTTCTTTTTGATCAATAATTTGTGAAAGTGAAATCGAAATTATTATGCTTTATGTACTTAGAGAACTATAGTTAGGATTGTTCGTTCTCATCATGTACATTGTCATGTGAAATAAACTGCAATTAATATAGAATTTATTGAATCGTAACCACACAAAGTCGGAAAAATATTTCAGATTGACTTCCCCCATGTCACCCACCTAACATTGCTTTTTTCAATACGAGTTGAGAGAGTTTCCGGTAATGAAGCTAAATAACGTAGAGGACAAAGTTCAATGTGTCAGACAAAGTTCCAATATATTTAACCATTGTTTGGGGACAAAATAGAATTTCATCCGCATGATTTACAAACTTAATAGTATTTTAATCCTACTACACTTAACAAGGGAGAATTCACGAATGAATAGAATGGGTTGAGATAGTGTCCAAATAATTATTATCACAACAAAAGAAGAACGAGGACGAGAAAGGAAAATGAAGAGATGAAATCTATAATTATATATAAAATGAATTTCATCAATGAAAAGATAAACAAATATCTATTGAAGAAAGAAATTATATAATTGAATGTAATGTTCTCCTTTTTTTTTCATCTAGTCATGTTGAATTTGCTAAGAATTTCCTCCATTTTTTTGTATAGATTTGATTAGTACTTTCTTAATGCTTAACTTTAACGACTACTTGAGACTACCAGAATGTTTCCAATCCGTCTGTTATTGTTCATCCGTTGTCGCGGCCGTGTAGTCATCATCAACCCTCGCACAACCAGTCACACAATTCGCATAGAGTAGAATAATGAAGAAGAGAAAGTTAAGTAGCTGTATATATAATGGAGTGTATATGAACTTATTCATAGGCTTTAAATTATGACAATTTAAGGTAACGAGATAATCATGATATCGATCACAATCAATCAGAGATATGTACTATCAAGGTATATATAGTCTCAAGAGATATGGAGAATCAAATAAATATCCTAATTATCTCTAATAATAGTCTTGTTTGTTAAAATAATATAAAGTAGTACCCGGTTAAGTAGAAGCTACCAATATATTTAACCATTGTTTGGGGACAAAATAGATTACTATATTCTCTTACTTAAGGAGTTTTGAATGAATTTCATCCGCATGATTTGCAAACTTAATAGTATTTTAATCCTGCTACACTTAACAAGGGAGAATTTATGAATGAATAGAATGGGTCGAGACAGTGTCCAAATAATTATTATCACAATAAAAGAAGAGCGAGGACGAGAAAGGAAAATGAAGAGATGAAAACTATAATTATATATAAAATGAATTTCATCAATGAAAAGAAAAATAAATATCTATTGAAGAAAGAAATTATATAATTGAATCTAATGTTATTTTTTCTTTTCATCTAGTCGTGTTGAATTTGCTAAGAATTCCCTCCATTTTTTTATATAGATTTGATTAGTACTTTCTCGATGCTTAACTTTAATGACTACTTGAGACTACTAGAACGTTTCCAATCCGTCTGCTATTGTCCATCCGTTGTCGCCGCCGTGTAGTCATCATCAACCCTCGCACACCCCGTCGCACAATTCGCAGCCGTGCCCGGCCCCATTGCAGAACTCCCCTTGCCCCCGTCCTTGGAGTTGAGGCTCACGACTTCAATACCAAGCTTGCCCTGCGCTCAATGACAGACAATGTAGAAAAATAAAGATCGACAGGCTAATTGATGGGATGCCGATGGACGAGTGCAATGGTTGCGGGAAGACGACGGCGGTGTTAAGGGTTCTCGAGTGTCTGCGATAAATGTCCAATTGTGTGCAATAAATTTCAAAGTTTCACCTCGACCAAAATGTAAATCCAAATTGACTTCTCTAAAGTTATAAACGATTTTGACACTCCAAAATTTCCTTGCAATATGATTTCACAATTCAATGATCTCTATATCCACCCAGTAACTCAAAATCTATATTGAAAAAAAAGTTCATAATTTTTTATAAAATTCTCATGTACTTAAGCAAAAATTATTTCATAATTTCTCAGATTTGCAATTGACAAGATGTCTATTTTCTTCCTGGAGAAGTTTTTTTTTTATTTAGAAAAACCTTTGAAACCTTAATTTAAATTCAAGTGTCTGAATCTGTTATATACGACACGCACATACACATGCATTGGGGGGAAATTTTTTCCTAATTTCACATTATTCATTGCATTTTAAAGGTAAAGACCGGCGAAACCCGTGATTGATTCTTTACGTTTTCAAATAAGAATTTAGAGAGTTTTCTAATGTGACATTCCGAATTTCGGTTCATTTTTGGGATTTATAAAATGTGTAATTCGTCAGTGTGTTTATAATAAAATCTCGTTCGGGAACTGTTCATTCTCGGTTATTATTTTTAAATTAGAGATTTCGCTAGAATCGCATTTGATCAAATTTGGCCGTTATTTAGAGCCCAAACTTTGACGTCGAATTTTTCGGAGTTTCGGGACGATTTTGATTGGACGGTATCGATATTATTGTGGCTAGCCTCGATATTATCCGGAATATGTGAAAAGTGAAATTTGGACCGGGTGCGGATTTTGACCAGTGTACCTCTCTCTGGATTTATTTTATTTAGTGTCTATTTAGTCTTTTCTTTTATGTTGAAATTCAGAATTTTTGTTGTCACGTCCCGTACCCCGCGAAGCGCGAACATCCCACGAAGAGGTCGAATTTGATGCGACGTCCTAGGACGCGTCGCCGACCCAGCGCCCAACAATCAGATAAACATCTCACGTGCGGAAGCGACGTATATGAATATATATATACACCCGTACACAAACAAGATAACCAAGGATAGCACAGAACTAAAACCATCATATTAAAAACATATACATTTCATTACTATCACACTATATACAATATTCATGTCTACCCCATATGCATTTATAAGAGTCAAAACGGGCCAACAACCACCAACCAAAAGAGGATACGAGGCACGGCGGTCCACACCATATTTAGTCGGGGCTCCTCCCAAAACGAATTGGCACACCTGCCATCCTCAAAGTCGGGGGTCTGAAAATATGGGTTATTACAACCATGAAACAAATCTCAACGAGTACAACCCCTAAACCTAGGCTAGGCTAACATGCATTCTCCCGATAGGTATAATACAGTCAACAAAGCAATATCAATCACAATCATTCTTTGACCTGGGCCCTCGAGCCCTAGTCACTTACCTGGCTACCCCTGCAGGTTAGTATTTCAATATAATGTTCAGTTCACATACACGAACACGCTAATCACACATACGTCATACGCATGCTCACGCTCATTAGTGTTCGAATCACATACCATTCACCGAGTCTCGCACATTCGCATATGGCCCATACATTCTTATGCATGCTTATGCTATTCTTGTGCCAAAATCACATCTTGGCCCATTGGCCCACACAAGCATATTGGCAAATGCTCAATTTATTATTACGACCCGAAGGCCACGACCCGAAGGCCCACAACTGTCCACGGCCAGCGTAAAAACGCATCACATGGCCCAGTGTCTCTAGCCTGCTACAAAGTGCATGAGGTGCAATACCGATCTCCTTACGAACTAAAGCCTGCTATAAAGTGCATGAGGCTGGTCGTCTTCCGGACGTACTGGGCATCGTCCTGCTACAAAGTGCATGAGGACGGCACGACTCGAAGGCCTTAAGTGATCACACAATACACTACCAATTTTTATCTGAGCCCGACGTAAAACGCATCGGGCAATTAGGTGATCACATGTTCATGACAAGCACGCATTTCCACACAATTTCATCACATGCCCCACTCTCGGCATACACAATGCGTGACCATGAAAAATGCAACACGAGCATTAGCAAGGTACAGGCACTCAATCAAATCAAAGCCATTACACAGTGCCCAATTTATAAATAGCATGCTCACTTGGCCAATTAATACCGTGCGGCCCAATTCCGAATATACAATTCAAGCCATCAATTGGCCAATCACACTTCGCACGATTCAGCCATACAAGCACACAACATGGCATTTCATAATTAAGCACAACTAATCACCAATGAATCAACAGCCAATCACTCTGGGTAATCCCGGCCATTCAGCTAATAATTCTTGCTATCCAATATAATCCTGTACATTCCTAAAAAATATGGATAGCCGTTATTTCCTCGATTCGGGCTCAATAATTATCTATAATAATCTCACTAAATTCCTCGGATTTTATTTCCACCAATCAGTATTCAATCCAGTCCGAAATATACATTGATACTACCTAAACCAGTCCAAAATACACCGATAATACCTAAGTCAGTCCAAAAAAATGCACTATCAGTCCTAATATGGGTTTAGGAGGTATACTCATTTAATTATAGACCACGACGATGAGGAACGGCGGCCGATCACCGATGAACAGTGGAACCGACGGCGGCGTTCCCGGCAGGCGGCGTTCCCGGCAGGCGGCGACCAGCGGTGTACGGACGGATGATTGTATGGACATCGTACGGACGAGGGGGAGACGATGGCCGAAAAAGGCGGTGGCCGGCCCGGCGGCCGTACGGACGTTGTACGGACACGTACGGACGGCGTACGGAAGGAAACCGGCGGAGGGAGAGAGAGAGAAAGGGGTTAGGTGAGGTTGAAGCTAAGGCTAGGGACTGAGGTGGTCGATAGCGAGGCACGGTGGCCGGTGGCGACGCTCCGGCGGCCGGCGGTGAGCTCCGGCAAGGCTTGGCCAAGAGAGAACAAGAGAGGGAGAGAGATTTTCGGGAGAGGGGGCTGCTGGTGGGGCTGCTGGCCGAAGGAAATAAGGGAGGAGATAGAGAAGAGGTCAGCTGGTCAAATATAGTGGCCTAGGGGCGCCACGTGTCGCCGATCCAGGCCATTTGACCAATATCCCTAATCCAACGGTCCTTATTTAATCCTATCCAATAATTGAGGGGCAAAAAAGTCTTTAGCCCCAATAATGCAGCTAATAACCATCAATAATTATCCCAAATAATTTCCCAAAAATTCGGACAAAAAATGGTCATTTTTCTGATCCCGGGGCGAAATTCCAATTTTTGGCTAAATCCACTCCAAATATGTGTGGCCAACATAATATGACATCGGAATCGCGAAAATAGCCTCTTAAGCTGTCGAAAATCGACTGCAAAATTTCGAGAAAAAAATAATATTATTTTTCACTTCTGAGCCAAAATTTCAATTTTTGTCCGTAACCACTCTAAATGTGCATGGCCATCCCAAAATGTCATCGGTCTCGAAAAATAACCTCAAACGACCTCAAAAACCAACGTCGACGCCCACAGGGGCAAAATCGTAATTTTGGACTTCCAAGTCGAAATTCCATTTTTCGACCGTAGTCACCCCAAACGTGTGTGGTCAACATAATATGACGTCGGAATCGCAAAAATAATCTCTTGAGCCCTCGAAAGTCGACACCGAAATCCGGGTCCAATTTCGTGACCAAAACTCGCTAGATTTCAAATTTTAAGGTCTCTTACTAACGGGTGGCTGTTTAGGGTTTACGCGTATTGACCTAGATTTATCCGAGCCATGACGGTCCTGATCACTCAGAGAATGAGAGGAATTATCGCTAGTTCTAGAGGTCGCGATCGGTCGATTCCAGTTCAGGACTAGTTGGTCACGTGCACTTTTGGACCTGTAGAATCACCCGCGATCCGATTATACATCATTGGCCTTGGCCAAACCAAATCCGTTACTTTTCCTAAGATCGGTCCTTGTTGGCCCAAAATATTCCCTCACCATTTCTCTAAATCGTTGTCCGATTCGCGATCGGGTCCCTGGTCCACGTATCATTTTCCTAGTTAGCCATACCCTATCAGTTAGTATCGCGAAAGTGATCAGCTCTGGGCGAGACTTACTAAAATTAAATGCGAAATATTGTCAATTTATTGATCTCGGAACTACATCGAAATTCAAGCTGTTACATTTGTGGCCATTAGATAAAACTTGGCCAACAAGACCAATTGTGAGCCATTGGATTGCACTTGAGTAGACTTGTTGACTTTTGTGTCTTTTCTGTCTCTCTCTCTCTCTCCTTTCCCACTATCACGATCGTCCTTTTCCCCCTCTCCCTTCTATCTTTCTGTTGAGCTTCCCCCCTCTTCGCGTACGCTCTCCGGCCACTGCCCAACCGCCGCGCGTCGTCTGCCCAAATCGCCGTCCGGCCGCTCGTCCCAGCCTGGGCCGCCGTCCGCCGCTGCTGTCCTCCTCGGACCTAGCTATTCCTTCTTCCTCCTCTCCTCTTCGTGGGCGCCCGACCAGCAGCTACCGCGGCTCGTCCTTCTGCCGCGTGTCGTCTGCCATGGTTGCCGTACATCTGGCCCATCGCCGTCGTTGCTGCTGCTGCTCTGGTGAGACACCCAGTTCCCCCTTCCCCTGTTCTGGCTTAGCCTTTGCTCCGCCTCGCCAGCCATCACCTCGCGCTGCCATCTCGGTTGTCGCTGCACTCACCGGCTTGCCACCACCGTCCCGTCCTCCCCTTACTCTGTCCTCAGCCCTGCTACCATCGGCATCGCAGTGGCCACCGCCGTGCTGCCCCCCCTGCTCCGGCCATCTGCCCCTCCCTTGTTTCTTGCCGTCGCCCTTGCTGGCTCTGTTCTTTACTGTCCAGCTAAGCAGCCGTTGGCCCTGCTGTTCTAGCGACGACGCAGCTGCTTCAGCCTCATCCCCTGCCCGCCATCCCCACCGCCGCTTACCCTAATGTCCCGGTGACGACGTGGCTGTTTCGACTTCTTTCTCCATTGCTCTTGACCGGTTTTCTTGTTCCGGATTGAGGTAAGCGGACTCCCTAATCCTCGCTTAGGATTATAGGTATCCTTGGACTCGTTTAGACTTGTTGTGTGATGGAATAGGCATCATTTAAGGCTAATTTGCACGCTGGAATGGGTGGACTATTTATGGCTAGATTATGGTGTGAGATTGGTTGATTTGGAGGTTGGATTAGAGGTAATCTAGGGCTGAATTAATAGCTAGTTTGGGTGCTGAGGTTGTGGGTGGATATCATTGAGTTTATAGATTGAAATGTGCATTGAAAGGTGATGAAATGTTGATCATGGTGGCTGAATTGTTCGCTATCCATGTGGTGGAAGTTAATGCCCAAATGTGTGTTGATTGTGTTAAGTGCGGGCTGACTTTGTCGGCTTTAATGCGACTGAACATGCTTGGTGGTATGTGACTTGATCCGTTGGATTTGTGACTTATTTAGTGCGTGTTTGTGGGCTGAAGTGGAGGATTGGAAATTGAGTACGTTGAGTGATGTTGGTGGGTTTATTGAGCGGAATGTGGGTTAAAATATGTTGGAATGGCGAGCTAAGTGTGGCTGGTGGTTATTTGAATTACGGGCTGATTTAAAGCTTGATATTGTGTGTTGACGTGGTGATTTGATGATGAGTAATGGCTGACCTCGATTGACTGTTTTTGAGTGCGAGGGTGCGACTGTTATTTGGTGGAACTGTGGCCTCATTGGCATAAGTATGACGAATTGTATTGTGGTCGTTTGGAAATGGTTGTGTGATATTTGATTCTGTGAAAGACGTGAAATTGATCGAATTAAGTGGCGTGTGTGTTTGCTTGAAAAGCCCGGATTGATCGGAGGGCTGCCAACCTGAGGCGTGGGTATGCGGGTGTGGCGAGAAAGACAAGAAAAGACCTGAGGCGTGTTTACGCGGGTCATTAGAGGATGCTGAGTCTGAGGCGTGTTTGCGCGGGTTGTGGAAGAAAAGTTGGACCTGAGGCGTGTTTACGCAGGTCATTGGAAAGAAAGTTGAACCTGAGGCGTGTTTACGTGGGTCATCGGAAAGTGAGAATGAGCATGAGGCGTGTTTACAAGGGCGGTGAGAATGAGCCTGAGGCGTGTTTACACGAACTATGAGAATGAGCCTGAGGCATGTTTACGCGAATCGTGGATAGTTGGATGGACAAGCATGTGAAATGTGTTCTATTGAATTGGGTGAACGCACGGGTGTATAGTGCTCGAGTGATTGTGATGTGTTCTTAGAATATTATTGCTTATTGTGATTTGACTAATATGCAGAGTTGGTGCATGATTAGAAGTGAGATAAGTATGTCTATGTGATTTCTAGTACGTTGTTGGTTAGATTGCTCGTTGAGACTTGTCTGGGTACGCATTGGCTTAGGTTGGGTTTAGGTTGTCTATTTATTGAGATTTATCTCACCCCCATTATTAAACATTTTCAGATTTGGAGTGACAGATAGTCGCCACGTGCGGTTCAGAGACCGGAAGTGATCTTGGGCATTTGATGCTTCGTTTCGTCTTTGGATGCCCCTCTTTTGTATAGTGAAGTAGGCTACCCAACCCCTGTTCCCTTTTGATATTGTGTATTTGTGAATGCTGTAGTGTTCCCCCTTTGTCATATTTTATTATCTGAGTTGTTTTAATTTTCACTTCCGCTTGTGTACGTCTTTGCGTTGTTTCGTTTAGGTCGGCGACGCATCCTGAGACGTCGCGTTCAATACGGCCGTCGAAGGGATGTCGCAAGCCCGCCGGGGTTTAGGTGTGACATCACCGTTGATTTGATATTAGAGCAAGATCAGCTCGATCCAAGATGGTTGAAGCCTGGAGTGATAAGGAGCGATGACTTTGGAGTAGCCAATTAGGAAGACTTGTGTGCCATGCATACCCCAGACTGTTTGACTGCGATTGTTGAGTGATGTTATGCAATAATATGTGATGTGCAGGTGCGTCAGGACTTGAGATAAGTGCTCGAACTCTGTTGGCTGTGATTGGGTGTTGTTCGTGATTGGCTGTTTGCTTAGTGAATTGTTGCAATTCACTACCTAGGGCTTTAAACTTGCATTGTTGGCCTAGGTCTCTAATTCTTGAGTGGAATTATAGCAGGTAGGCGGGTGTAAGATCCAGTGGGAATGAGCGATCGAGGTAGAGGTCGAGGTCGAGGTTGTGTGGCCCCACAAGCTAGAGTTGCATAGGATCCCCGGGTTGATGGAATTCTGAGAGTACTTCAAGAAGTTGGGATTTTAATGGGTAGGCAAACTGAAGAGCGGAATGCTACTATCGCTGCTAATGTCGAGGCCGTTGTTGCCGCCGCCAACGGAGCCAATGGAAATAATGGAAATCATGGGAACAATGTAAATGGTGGGAACCCTGGTCAAGGACAAGTAAATGCAAATAGACCAATGTCCAAGCTGGTCGAGCAATTTTTGAAGTTGAAACCCCCGAAGTTTGATGGGAGAGGTGATACTGAGGCTGTACCTTAGTGGGTGAAAGAGCTAGAGAAAGCTTTTGAGGTGCTAAGATGTACGGAAGAAGAAAAAGTAACCCTAGCAGTCTATCAGCTTCAAGAAAATGCAAGTGATTGGTGGAGAGCCACCAGAGGTCAAGTGTTCCCCGCTGGTACTACCCCGAATTGGACTGTTTTTATCGAGACTTTCAATAGCAAGTATTTCTCGAAAAGTGCCCGAGAGCAGAAATTAGCAGAATTCATGAGGCTTCGCCAGGGTATCGGTAGACCAATATGAGGCCGAGTTCGCAAGGCTGTCCAAGTTTGCCCCAAGAATGGTAGAGGACCCAGCGGGCAAAGCTAGGAGGTTCTGAGATGGACTGAAGTCGGACCTTCGCAGTCTGATGATATCATTGAACTTGAGGGTTATTACGAAATTTATGATCGGGCTCAGACAATTGAGCGTGATTTGATAGGTCGGGCTGCCGGCCCTGGATCGCGGTATGCCCCGGCTGGGGATAATCGTTAAGTCAAAAGGAGGCTAATGATGGGAAATAGTCATTTCGTCCCTCCCGTTAGGAAGAATATTGGGAAGCCAGCTCACCATTCGAATACGACATGTCGACTTTATAGGGGAAGACATGAAAATGGGCCTTGCCTGAGTAGGGGTGGAGTATGCTTTGGTTGTGGTGGGCGAGGTCACCAAGTGAGAAACTGCCCGAACCAACGGGTTAGGCCGTCGATACAACCATGACAACTGTGAGTAGGACATTAAGTGGGAGCTGCTCCATAGAATAATCAGAATCGACTACGGGCGTAAGGAAAAGTGTAAGTTGTGACTGGAAAGGAGGCGGAGGACTTGTCTTAAGGGTTTAAATACGATGTGTAAGGATATTTGATGTATTAGAAGCGATTTTTGGAAATTTTTGGATTCGAATGGTTGTGTAAGATGTATAATTGCTCACGGTAAATTGACGTAATCCGTTTTTGTATTTTGGAATTACTGACGATATCCTTTGCCAAGATTTGGATGAATGAGTTATCGCTTGGAAATTTCGGATTTTGTAAAGAACCAAGGCGATTGTTTTTGGAAGACTGTTAGATTGAAATTGGGTAGATTGAGCTTTGTCTTTGAGGTATAGAAAGATAATTATTTTGTGGCTAACTAATTGGTTGAGGAACTGAGGCTAAAGAACATAGCCAAGCTGTGTAACATTCCCGATGTCTTTCCTTAGGAATTGCCGGGATTGCCACCTGATAGAGAAGTGGAGTTTGTGGTTGTGTTGACCTCAGGGATAGAACCGATCTCGAAAGCATCCTATATGATGTCGTTGTCAAAATTGAAGGTCCAAATGCGAGAGTTGTTGGATAAAGACTTTATCCGCCCGAGTGCGTCTCCATGGGGAGCGATAGTGTTATTCGTGAAAAAGAAAGATGGGTCTTTAAGGTTGTGCATTGACTACAGACAGTTAAATCAGGTGACCGTTGCTAAGGATGGATGACCTATTTGACCAGTTGCAAGGGGTATCGATATTTTCAAAGATTGACTTAAGGACTAGCTATCATCAATTGAGAATTAAGAAGGAGGATATGTCGAAGATGGCATTTAGGACAAGATATGGACACTATGAGTTTACAGTGATGTCATTTGGATTGACTAAAGCCCCAGCTACTTTCATGGATTTGGTGAATCGGGTGTTTAGGGAATTCTTGGATCAGTTATTATTGTATTCATTGATGACATCTTGGTGTATTTAAGGAGCCTCGAGGAGCACGAGCAATATACACAGATGGTTCTACGGATTTTAAGAGAACACGCACTCTATGCCAAGTTTAGTAAGTGCGAATTCTGGCTTCATCGAGTGGCGTTCTTAGGACATGTGATAACCAAAGAAGGAATCGCGGTGGACCCGACAAAGATTGAAGCCGTCGCAAATTGGTCGAGGCTGACAACAATAACTAAGGTTTGGAGCTTCTTGGGTCTAGTGGGTAATTACAGATGCTTCGTGGAGAGGTTTTCGGCATTAGCGACGCCGTTAACGCGGTTATTAAAGAAGGAGACGAGGTTTGAATGGACGGATAAGTGCGAAAGGAGCTTTCAAGAATTAAAATAAAGGTTGATGACCGCACCAGTGTTGATGATCCCGTCAGGTCCTGGAGGATATGAGATTTACAGTGACGCGTCGTTAAGAGGATTGGGATGTGTGCTAATGCAACACGGAAGAGTAGTGGCATACGCATCGTGTCAATTGAGGCCACATGAGCAGAATTATCCGAGAAATGATTTGGAATTGGCTGCAATTATTTTCGCTCTTGAGATTTGGAGACACTACCTATGTGGAGAGAAATTTCAAATTTATTCGGACCATTAAAGTCTAAGGTACTTGTTCTCCCAAAAGGAATTGAACATGAAACAGTGCCGTTGGATGAAACTCTTTAAGGACTAGGACTGTGAGATTATGTAGCATCCCGGAAAAGCTAACAAAGTAGCGGATGCACTGAGCCGGAAATCGAGCGTCGTGCATATGATGGTCAAGGAATGGACTCTATTGGAGGGAGTTCGAGATTCGAAATTTAAGTTTGAGGTAAGTCAGGTCTCAAGTTTGCTTGCAGCATTAAGGATTGAGTCGGAAATCTAAACTAAAATCAAGGCCTTACGGTTGACGAACCCAGAGATTCAAAAGATTCTGAGTATAGATGTCACAAAGAGGAAATAGGACTTTCAGTTATCCGAGGATAGGATTCTGAAGTTCCGTGGACGGTTGTGTGTACCCGGTGATGCAGAATTAAAGGAAGAAATTTTGTCAGAAGCTCACCGAAGCAACTACAGTATTCACCTGGGTAGTATAAAGATGTACCAGAACTTGCGACAACATTATTGGTGGAACGGCATGAAAGTGGATGTAGCTAAGCACGTGACCAAGTGTTTAACATGTCATCAAGTGAAGACACAACATTGTAAGTCGGGTGGATTGTTGCTGTCATTAGAAATCCCCGAATGGAAATTGGAGCATATCACGATGGACTTTGTTAAGGGACTACCGAGAAGCCAGAGGGGCCATGATCAATTTGGGTTATAGTAGATCGGTTGACAAAATCGGCACATTTTCTGGCAGTACGAAAGGACTTCACCTTAGAGAGGAATGCCAAAATTTACGTGCGACAAATAGTCCGTCTGCACGAAGTGCCAGTGACGATCACTTTAAACCGTGATCCTAAGTTTACTGTCGCCTTTTTTTTTTGGAAAAGTCTTCATACGGCATTAGGAACGAAGTTACAGTTTAGCACGACCTGTCATCCCCAAATGGATGGCCAGTCTAAAAGGACGATTCAGACCTTGGAAGACATGATGCGAGCATGTGTATTGTATTTTAAAAGTAGCTGGGAGGAACAGTTGCATTTGGTTGAATTTACCTACAATAATAGCTATCAGCAGAGTATCAAAATGGCACTGTTTGAAGCATTGCATGTTAGAGCTTGCAGAACACCGGTTTGTTGGGATAAAGTTGGTTAGAGGAGCATCACGGGTCCTGAGTTAATTCAACAATCAGTCAAAATGGTCAAGGTGATTTGGGAGTACCATGGAATCAAAAGTGCGATGTGCGAAAGCAAAGAGTTGATGCGACACTAATACTCCCATTTGTTTGAATAGTTGGGTTGGATTGTAAATTTTGAGGATGAAATTTTTGTAAGGGGGAAGAGTTGTGATATTTCGAATTTCGGCCCATTTTTGGAATTTATAAAACGTATAATTCGTCAGTGTGCTTATAGTAAAATCTCGTTCGGGAACTGATCACTCTCGGTTATTATTTTTAAATTAGAGATTTCGCTAGAATCGCATTCGAGCTTATAGTTGACTTTTGTGTAATTCGTTAGTGTGCTTATAGTTGACTTTTGTGTCTTCTCTTTCTCTCTCCTTTCCCCTATCACGATCATCCTCTTCCCCCTCTCCCTTCTATCTTTCTGCCGAGCTTCCCCCCTCTCCGCGCACGCTCTCCGGCCACTGCCCAACCACCGCGTGTCGTCTGCCCGAACCGCCGTCCAGCCGCTCGTCCCAGCCAGGGCCACCATTCGCCACTGCTGTCCTCCTCAGACCTAGCTATTCCTTCTTCCTCCTCTCCTCTTCGTGGGCGCCCAACCAGCAGCTACCGTGGCACGTCCTTCCGCCTCGGTTGCCGTCCATTTGGCCCGTCGCCGTCGTTGCTGCTGCTGCTCTGGCGAGACCCCCGGTTCCCCCTTCCCTTGTTCTGGCTTAGCCCCTGCTCCGCCTCGCCGGCCATCACCTCGCGCCGCTGTCTCGGTCGCCGTTGCCCTCACCAGCTCGCTACCACCGTCTCGTCCTCCCCCTTACTCTGTCCCCGGCCCTGCTACCGCTGGTGCCGCTGTGGCCATCGCCGTTCTGCCCCCCTGCTCCGGCCATCTGCCCCTCCCTTGTTTCTTGCCGTCGCCCTTGCTGGCTCTGTTCTTTACTGTCCAGCTAAGCAGCTATTGGCCCTGCTGTTCCGGCGATGACGCAGCTGCTTCAGCCTCATCCCTTGCCCGCCATCCCCATCGCCGCTCGCCCTACTGTCCCGGTGACGACGTGGCTATTTCGGCTTCTTTCTCCATTGATCTTGACTGGTTTTCTTGTTCCGGATTGAGGTAAGGGGACTCCTTAATCCTTGCTTAGGATTATAGGTATGCTTGGACTCGTTTAGACTTGTTGTGTGATGGAATAGGGGTCATTTAAGGCTAATTTGCACGCTGAAATGGGTGGACTGTTTATGGCTGGATTATGGTGTGAGATTGGTTGATTTGGAGGTTGGATTAGAGGTAATCTAGGGCTGAATTAATAGCTAGTTTGGGTGCTGAGGTTGTGGGTGGATATCATTGAGTTTATAGATTGAAATGTGCATTGAAAGGTGATGAAATGTTGATCATGGTGGCTGAATTGTTCGCTATCCATGTGGTGGAAGTTAATGCCCAAATGTGTGTTGATTGTGTTAAGTGCGGGCTGACTTTGTCGACTTTAATGTGACTGAACATGCTTGGTGGTATGTGACTTGATCCGCTGGATTTGTGACTTATTTAGTGCGTGTTTGTGGGCTGAAGTGGAGGATTGGAAATTGAGTACGTTGAGTGATGTTGGTGGGTTTATTGAGCGGAATGTGGGTTAAAATATGTTGGAATGGCGAGCTAAGTGTGGCTGGTGGTTATTTGAATTACGGGCTGATTTAATGCTTGATATTGTGTGCTCACGTGGTGATTTGATGACGAGTAAAGGCTGACCTTGATTGACTGTTTGTGAGTGTGGGGGTGTGACTGTTATTTGGTGGAACTGTGGTCTCTTTGGCGTAAGTATGACGAATTATGTTGTGGTTGTTTGGAAATGGTTGTGTGATATTTGATTATGTGAAAGACATGAAATTGATCGAATTAAGTGGCGTGTGTGTTTGCTTGAAAAGCCCGGATTGATCGAAGGGTTGCCAACCTGAGGCGTGGGTACGCGGGTGTGGCGAGAAAGATAAGAAAAGACCTAAGGCATATTTACGTGGGTCATTGGAGGATGCTGAGCCTGAGGCGTGTTTACGCGGGCTATGGAAGGAAAGTTGGACCTGAGGCGTGTTTACGTGGGTCATCAGAAAGTGAAAATGAACATGAGGCGTGTTTACGCAGGCGGTGAGAATGAGACTGAGGCGTGTTTACGCGGTCGATGAGAATGAGCCTGAGGCGTGTTTACGCGGGCTGTGAGAATGAGCCTAAGGCGTGTTGACGTGGGTTGTGGGAAAGGACATGAGGCGTGTTTACGCGGGTCGTGGATAGTTGGATGGACAAGCATGTGAAATGTGTTCGATTGAATTGGGTAAGCGCACAGGTGTATGGTGCTCGAGTGATTGTGATGTGTTCTTGGAATATTATTGCTTATAGTGATTTGACTAATATGCAGAGTTGGCGCATGATTAGAAGCGAGATAAGTATGTCTATGTGATTTCTAGTACGTCATTGGTTAGATTGCTTGTTGTGACTTATCTAGGTACGCATTGGCCTGGGTTGGATTTAGATTGTCTGCTTATTGAGATTTATCTTACCACCGTTGTTAAACATTTTCAAGTTTGGAGTGACGGATAGTCGTCACGTGCGGTTCATAGACCGGAAGTGACCTTGGGCATTTGATACTTCATTTCGTCTTTGGATGCCCCTCTTTTGTATAGTGAAGTAGGCCACCCAACCCCTATTCCCTTTTGATGTTGTGTATTTATGAATGATGTAGTGTTCCCCCTCCGTCATATTTTATTGTCTGAGTTGTTTTAATTTTCGCTTCCGCTTGTGTATGTCTTTGCGTGTTTCGTTTGGGTCGGGGACATGTCCTGAGACGTCGCGTTTAATACGGCCGTCAAAGGTACGTCGCGAGCCCGCCGGGATTCGGGGCGTGACATTTCTAACAAAAGTAAAAGCCTCTAAGAGAACAACTTTTGATATCTTGATCTGTTAATAAATATTTGGTTCTACTATACTTATTTTATGGCCCGAGAAGATTCACCTTCTCTTCAAGCATGATAGAAATGTCCATCAAGTTCTTTTTCATCTATAATTTGGGAAAGCGAATTTCATAGGTTTTCTTTAATGTTAAAATCTATTGTCCTCATCGCGTGCTTTCTTTTGTGAAAAATACTCTCTTTAATATAGAATATGTTGAATCGTTAACCACACGAAGTAAGAAAACTTGTTCAAATCAACTTCCCGCATGTCACCTCCCTAATAATTCTTCTACCTATATGACTTAAAATTAATTTCGCTGATCAAGCTAGAAATGCTGAAGGCAAAGTTTCAATATGCCATAACTATCATTGCTTAGTTTTCTTTATTTATAGAAGTTTCCAAAAGTAAAAAAGAAGAAAAAGAAAAAACATAATCTCACTTTAGTCTTACTCAGATCACTCGATTAACGTTTGAATATTTCATCAATTACTTTCCAAGCGTCTAACGATCTCCCACGCTCATGTCGACGTGTCGCGACTTCCTCAAACAAAACATGGAAAAAAGAAATATCACGGCACCAAGTAAACACGCGCACCTCTCTTTGTTCGTATTTAGTCAAAAAGTGAAGATAAAATGCATTTTAAAACTATGGAGTTATACTCTTTTAGTGTAATTATTTTCAATCTTCAAAATAAAGTAACTAATAGATGTTGTCGTTTTGAGAAGTTCACGAACCGATTTATATTATATTAAATTCAATATTTTGTGCTTATCAATTTGAGCACATACATTTTTTCACTGGAATCTTTCCGCTTTTCCAAGGGTCTATTCTTTTTTTTTTGGCCTTATTTTTGAGGAATCTAATTTCGTGACTAGAATCGGCTTTGATTTTGTTAAACCAACAAACCAACTTATCTTTTCTTCTGTTTGTCTTATTTTTCTGATTTATGATGATCCATTGTTTTTACTAACAGAGAGAAACTTTAGTCATGATACAAATGTTAGTAATTATCTTATTGAATCGTTAAATATATGCTCATTTAATATAAAAAAAACCCGCAGGAGTGATAAAACTAGTAACTATATGTATATGGCACTGTGGGCTTTCTGTAACAGGAATAATTTTGCTCGGCTCGTAAACAGTAAAATCTTCCCTCACTTAATGTTTGAGTCGATAGAATTTCATTATCCTTACGAACAAAAGAAAGAAAAGAAATAAAGAAAAAAGAAAATGTGGCTCTTCCTCTTAGAAATGTGACGATCCAGATTTCCAGAAAAAAGGAAACAAAAGATAACAGAAAGGATAAGAAAGCACAAAAACTCACTCCACATCCAAACTTTCCGGGAAAATCTCTTCATTTTCACAAGAAAATTCATCCTCGCTACTTTGCTTCTTGATAAGAGGCGACTGATGACAAACTGAAATCCGATAGTTCCACGAAAATCAATTTCAACCAAATCCTTATTCACAGAGAGAACACATTGACGAAGTTCCTCACAAAATCCTAAAATGAGAAAAGCTCAACAAGAAACTAAAATCACCCTCGCTTTGCAAGAGAGATTCCAAGAATGCGAATGCATCATAGCTAGAAAGTTTTTTTGATTTCTCTCACAGTCTATTGCTTCCGCGATGACCGCCTCCTTCTTCGTTCCTTCTTTTTCGTCTTGGCTTCCTTCTTCCCTTCCCCTTGCTGTATTAAATAGTCCAACAGTTGTGCCCATTCTGTGTGCCTTGACCCACCAGCAGTGCCCTCATGCGCAACAGCATCGCAGTGACTCCTCCGCCCGTGCGATCTCTGCATCGAGTCTCGATCATGAATTGCTGCTCTTCGATCTTCCGTTCCATGATTGCACCCTAGCAAGGGCCACTCCGTTAAACTCGTATCGGTGCTATCGATTGTGAAAACCACGTCGTCTCTTCTCTGTCCGGGAGATCTCGCCATCCATTCTTGATCATGAACCATGGTCGTCCTCTGATCACCATCATGACCAAGATTGTTTTCAGGCAATTGTGACGATCTCCTTGCTTCCGACGCCTGGCTGATTCCGCTGATTTCTCTCGCGACAAAATCGTCACTTCTTCTTCGATCAGATCCCTCTACCGATTCTTGATCTTCGACCTTGGCCGTCTGATAATTAGGAACATCATCCTTGCTGCTCTGCCAGACAAAAAGGTTTTCCAGTAGATCCAATAGAATTTTCTTAACGTGGGAGAAACCCTCGACTGACTGAACAGGTGGCCGGCGCTATTGAGACGATCTGGAGCTCTTTCCACACTCGTCGCCAGCACCGTTCGTGTGTTGTGAGCTGGGTATCCTTTCCACCGAATCAGAGACGGAAGAGAAGTTGAAGACTTGGGCTCTGAAACTCTCGGATAGAAAGTCTGGAAGGGCTTGTGGAGGCTTTAACTGGCGGTGGCAGGGGCGGATATCTTATAAGAAGCGTGAAAAAGCAGTTCAAAAAAATGGTTAATTCAGTTTTCAAAGATTTTTTTTTTTGGTAAAGGTAAGAATATGTATTACTTTTCAAAACACCAAATCCAACACTAAGCTCAAACCAACTCCTGACCCAATTAGGACATAGAAATGTCCAGACCAGGTCAAGAAAGGTTCAGCAAGATCTATACAACAAGCCAGAAGGCCAACTAGATACAAGGAGAAGTAAAAAAACGGGAAAACAAGGACACCTGATCCAATCCAACAATTGGAGGTGAAAGGCCCTTGTCTCCGCAAACCAGCTCCAAGGGACAACGGGCCCAGCCAAAACTAGCTCTAGTCGAAGATAGACGGGGAAAGGTCCCATTTTCTTTGTAGAGTACGGTTCCTGTACGTATCCTCAACTCTCCCCATGGAAGTAGCTTTGTCCTTCACAACTTTGATAAGATGCTTGCGCATGCATGGGATGTAGATGCTCTTGTCCCTAAAGATGGCATTGTTCCTTTCGGTCCAAATAATATGACAAAGTGCGCCAAAGGCAAATCTGGAGATGCAGTGGGCAAACGAAAATCCCCCGCAAACTTTCATCGCCCAAATAATATGCTCCTGCCAGGGTCGGTTACGCCAGGGTAGACTGCATTTTGTTGCCCAAAGAGAAGCCAATCTACCAGTAGTATTGCATTCAAAGAAAAGGTGGTTGATAGAGTCTGGCGTAGCACCACAAAAAGCACACATAGCATTGTCAATCCTGCGATTATGTAGTAGGAATACCTAAGTAGGTAGCCAGTTGAGAGATATTAACCATAAAAGAAAAGCATGTCGGGGAGCGATGTGCTTATCCCAAATGAAGGTATGCCAAGGGGCTTGATGCCTTTTCCTACAGATATGATTCCAAGCAAGAGCAACTGAGAAGGATTTTGATGGTTGAGGAGTCCAGACGAAGCTGTCCAGCGAACTATCCATAATAGTTGGAGGAGCATCCATCCAACTCATCATAGTATCAAGAGTGTTAGAATGTTGCCAGGAGCGATCAAAAAAAGTCTGAATAGAAATATCTCGAGGAATGCGAGACTGATAGATCTCCATATTACTAAAGAGAAGATAAAGAGGGCCTCTATTATGCCACCAATCGAACCAGAATGAAACGGAGTGTCCATTCCCAATCTTCCACCGAAACAATGTCTGAGCGGAAACACGCATGTCTAGGATTTTCTTCCATGTCCAAGAGCAGAAGGTAGGTTTGGAAACAACCCAAAAGTTTGTCTTCTTTAAAAAGGTAGAGGGAACCCATTTACACCACAAGGATTCTCTATCAGTGAAAAGAAGCCAAATATGTTTTAAGGTCATTGCATTATTATAGTCCACAAGTCTTCGGATCCCAAGACCACCCTCATCTTTAGGCAAGCAAATAGCATTCCACGCTACCTTAGCGCCACATATGCCTAGGTCAGGACCTTTCCAGAGAAACTGTCGCAAGATAGCCTCAATTTTGTATAATACTGTTTTCGGCAAGGAGAAGATAGTGGCCCAGTAGACTTGAATGGAGTGCAAGACCGACTTGATAAGCTGCAGGTGACTAGCAAAGGACAGAAAGCGTTGGGTCCAGGAGCGAGCACGAGCAGTTATAGAATCAATCAAGGCTTTACAATCCTCTTTACTCAATCTAGTTGAGATAATAGGCACACCTAAGTATCGAAAAGGAAGTGAGCCCTGCTGAAACCCGAGGCATTGGATTAACCGGTCATGCAACTCCTGGGACCCTCCCGAGAGAAAATCAAGAAAACCTAACGAATTAAATATACGTAT
Organism: Syzygium jambos; assembly: GCA_031216235.1. NCBI lineage: Eukaryota > Viridiplantae > Streptophyta > Magnoliopsida > Myrtales > Myrtaceae > Syzygium > Syzygium jambos. The sequence goes on from CM062228.1 coordinate 8,374,119, forward strand.
CGACAAAATCAGTTTTTGCTTTCTTCCTTTCATCAAGAAAACCGAACACATTTAACACACGAGTCCATAAAATAATGGTTGGGGATAAGAATTTGGGAGTAGTTGATAGAGCAGTGGCGAGTATATATGTCAAATTTGCATGATAGTCTTGTTTGTGAAGTTGAAATAAACATATATCAAAAGCAATACACGGTTAAAGAGTTTTAAATTAATTTCATTGGCACGATTTGCAAACTTACTAGTAATTTGTCCCTACGATGCTTAAAAGAGGGTTATTTATGAATGAATAGAATGGGATGACATAGTGTCACGCCCCGTACCCCATGAAGCGCAACAACTCGCCAACGGTCGATTTTGGTGCCACGCTCCCAGGAAGCGTCGCCGACCCAACACCCAATCAGAGATCAAGTAGAAGCGGAAACCACATATACAAATACATATATACACCTATACATAAAAACACATGAGACCAGGGTAGAACAACCATCAACATAAAACATATATTTTCATAACCAATTAAAAACCTTTTACGACGTGCTTTGTACAGATAAGAAGATTTACACCAAAACAACACTATTAGCAGCCACTAGATCAAAAAGGTACTATGGCTGGGAAAGGTGGGGTCAACTATAGAGAAGATCACAGTCAAAAAGTTACTAACTTCCCTATAAGAGTTAGGACCTAAGCTAGGGCTCCTGATCCGGATCCGATGATTCCGAGGACTCCCCTGCTGAATCCTCTTGAGGCTCGGACTCTTTGGAATCCATATCCGGTGCTGCTGCCTCTTCGTCTTCAGTATCCGGGTCAAGCTCCGGGTCAAGATATAGTCCTAGCTCATCCTCGGGTCCTATCTCTACGTCCGACCCTACCTCCGCTACTTCCCCGTGGTCTTCATGAGAATCTAGGTCCATGTCCTCCGGCTCGTTTTCTTCCTCGGCATCTTGATCTTGATCGTCAGCTATCACCTGCGGCTCCTGTGGTTCCCCCTCCATAGGCTCATCAACACCATCTATATCGTAGACGTCCTGAGGATTAATCACCTCGCCACCCACAATTATGGGTTCTATTAATCCATCCTGACCGATTGGCACATCAAAAGTCCTAAGGGGTCGCCCTAGGTTTCCGTCTGCATCTTGCAAGCACCAGGCCACGTACTCTTGAGTCTAATGAAAATATTCTCCTACGTTTACGAATACCACGGATCTATATCTCACATAGGATTCCCCATTCCCTGCGGGGTATGTACTGGTACACTGGTATATTTGTACAGGTATCCCAAAAAGCGGCGGATTCAGCATCTTTACAGCTGGAGGTCTGAAAAGTTTCGGTTTACACAACCGTGAGACGGATCTCAATGAGTTCAACCCCTAAACCTAAGCTAGGCTAGGCTAGCATGCAATCTCCTAACTGGAAGCAATTATTTAAATCACAATACAACAATAATCAAACCATTTTCTGACCCTGCAGGTTAGACAGATCAATATATAATAGTCATGGCACATACGTAGCACGCATAATCACACGTATGCCAATCACATACTTTTGCACTGATCCTCACACATTCGTATGCCAGTCCATGTATGTTCATGCATGTAAATATCGTCGACATGTCACGTGCATTATCCGGCCCACTGGCCCACTCCGGCACACTGACAATTGCCCAATTTATTATTTTTACGACTCGAGTCAACAATATTCACGGCCCGGTGCGTCTAGCTTGCTTCAAAGTGCATGAGGCGCAGCAATCAATCTGGCCCAGTGTCTCTAGCCTGCTTCAAAGTGCATGAGGCGCAACACTAATTTCCTTACGAACCAGAGCCTGCTTCAAAGTGCATGAGGATGGTCGTCTTCCGGACGTACCGAGCATCGTCTTGCTTCAAAGTGCATGAGGACGGTATCGACCCGAAGGTCACGACCCGAAGGTCCTTAGGTGATCACACAACTCATTATTATCTGAACCCAGCGTATAACGCTTCCGGGTATTTTAGGTGATCATATGCTCATGGCAGACACGCATTCTCGCACAATTTCATCACATGCCTCACTCTTGGCATACACAATGCATGTCCATGTTATGCAATGCAATGCACCACGAGCACTAATATAATTCAAACACTCAATATCACAATACGCACTCAATTGGCCCAATTAATACAGTGTGGCCTAACGTGCGATTCACAAATCAACAATTAATTTCAAGCCAATAGGCCAATCGCACTCCACATAATTCAGCCATACGACATGCGGCATGACAATACGAAATCAATCATAATTGAGCATAAATTACGTACAACCAGTCAATCCGGACATACCCGGTAATTTTCCAATGGGCTCCTAATTTGGTCATTTAATCCAATTAATCTCCCCAAATAATTCTCATTAATCCACTAAATTTTCTCGATAATAATTTCTACCAATCAGTCCTCAACCCAGTCTGAAATACACTCTAATACTACCTAAGCCAGTCTAAAATACACCGATAATACCTAAATCAGTCCAGAAAAACGTACTATCAGTCCTAATCCGAGTTTAGGAATTTTACTCACTTAATCCAAGGTCACGACAATGGGGAATGGCAGCCGATCATTGGTGAACAGTGAAACTGACGGCGAAATTCCCGGCGACGGCGTACGGACTGTGTACGATCGGCCCCCCCGGCGTATGGACCCTATACGGACACCGTATGGCCGCGGTGAACAGCGACGTACGGACGTCGGGGACGGCTGGGTGGCGACGGAATGGCAATCTGAGCTCCGGCGAAGCTCCGGCGGTCCTATTTGCCGGACGAAAAAGAGAGAAAAAGAGGGAGAAATAGAGAGAAAGAGAGAGAAAAAGGGGTCGGGTGAGGCTGAGGCTAAGGCTAGAAGTTGAGGTGGTCTACGGTGAGGCACGGTGGCCTGCGGCGGCGCTCCGGTGGCCGACGGCTTGCTCCGGCAAGGCCAAACAAGAGAGGAAAAGAGAGAAAATGGGGGAGAAGCTGCTAGTCTGTGTAACAACCTGAATTTCGATGTAATTCCGGGTTCAATAAAATCGATATTAATTCGCATTTCATTTTAGTAAGTCTCGCCCAGGGCTAATCACTCTCGGGATACTAACCAATGGGGTATGGCTAACTAGAAAACAGTACGTGGACCGGGAACCCTATCGTGAAACGGACACCGATCGCGAGAGATGCTGAGGGAATATTTTGAACCGATGTAGGCCGATCTTAGGAAAGGTAACGGATTTGGTTTGGCCAAGGCCAACGTTGTACCCTCGGATCGCATGTGATTCTGCATGACCGAAAAGTACACGTGGCCAACCAATCCTGAACCTAAACCGAACGATTGTGGCCTCTAAGACTAGTAATAATTTCTCATTCTCTCAATGGTCGAGACCATTACGATACGGGTAGCCCTAGGTTGATACGCGCAATCTCTACACTACCGCCCGTTAGTGAGAGACCCTGAAATTGAAAGTTTAGCGAGTTTTCTTCACGGAATTGGGCCCGAATTTCGATGTCAATTTTCGAAGGCTTAAGAGACTATTTTTGGGACTCTGACATCATATCACGCTGGCCACACACATTTGGAGTCAGTATAAGTAAAAATTGGAATTTCGGTCCGAGGGTGAAAAATTATGATTTTGCCCCCCGGGACGCCAGCGTTGCTTTTCGAGGTCAAATGGGGTTTTTTTTCGAAGCCGACGCTATTTTTAGGTGGCCACGCATACCGGGAATCGTTACGGCCAAAAATTGAAATTTCGACAAAAATTAGAAAAATAATATTATTTTATTCCCAGAACATTGCAGTCGATTTTCGAGAGCTTAAAAAGTGAATTTCGCGAATCCGACGTCATATTATGTTGGCCACGCACATATGGAACACGTATGTGCAAAAATTGGAATTTCACCCCCGGACCGGAAAAATGACCATTTTGCCCCTGGGCTAATTTTAGGTCCGAATTTTTGGGATATTTTTAGGATAATTACCAAAGGTTATCAGTTCAATTATTTGACCAAAAGACCTTTTTGCCCTCGATTTTTTGGATAAGGATTAATTAGAACCGTTAGATTAGGGGCGTTTTGGTCAAATCGCGTGGATCGGCGACACGTGGCGCCCCTAGGTTGCTGTTTTTGACTAGGTCTGACCTCTCTCTCTCTCTCTCCTCACTCCCCCTCACGCCCAGATCAGCCCAGAACAGCAGCCCCTCTCCAGAATTTCACTCTCTTTCTCTCATTTTCTCTCTCGGCCGAGCTTCGCCGGAGCAAGTTGCCGGTCACCGGAGCACCGCCGCCGGCCACCGTGCCCCGCCGTGGACCACCTCGATCCCCAGCCTCAACCTCGCCCCTGTCCGACTCTCTTTCTCTCCCTTTCCCTCTCTTTTTCTCTCTTTTTTTCTCTCCCGGGTTAGCACCGTCGCCGCGCCGGAGCTCGGATCGCTGTTCCGTCACCACCCAGCCGTCCAGCTCGTCTGTATGCCGCTGTTCATTGTCGGCCGTACAGTGTACATACGGTCGGTACTGTAGCGCCGTACGGTCGCCGTCCGTACGGCCACCGCGCCGGCCACCGTTTTTTCCGCCCGTCCGTACATGTCCCCGTACCGCCGTGAACAGTACCGTCCGTACCGCCGTGATCAGTGCCGTCCGTACCGCCCGTGAACAGTGCCGTCCGTACCGCCCGTGAACAGTGCCGTCGCCGAGAACGCCGCTGCTGGTTTCACTGTTCATCAGTGATCGGTCGCCGTTCCCCGTCGCCGTGGTCTAGAAATTAAGTGAGTATATTCCCTAAACCCGGATTAGGACTAATAGTACATTTTCTAGACTGGCTTAGGTATTATCAGTGTATTTTGGACTGGCTTAGGTGCTATCGGTATATAATTCGGACTGGATTGAGGACCAATTGGTGGAATAAATCCAAGGAATTTAGTGGGTTTGTTAGAGATAATTATTGGGTTAGTTCGGATTAGTTGGTGATTATGTGATTGGACTGCCAGGTGTGCCCGGACTGAATGACTGGTTGATTGTGGTGCCCAATTGTGGGAAATTGTACAATGCCATGTCGTGTGACTGAGTGGCCGATAAATGCGGAGTGTGATTGGCCAATTGATGGCATGAATTTGACTGGATGCCTAAATTGGTTGTTGCTCATGGTGCATTATACTGCATCGTATGGTCACGCATTGTGAATGCCGAGAATGAGACGCGTGATGAATTGTGCGAGAATGCGTGCCTGCCATGTGCATGTGATCACCTGATTAAATTATGCCCAAATGCATTACGTGGAGGCTCATATAAAATTGGCAGTGTGCCGTGTGATCACTTAAGGCCTTCGGGTCGTGCCGTCCTGAGGCGTTTTATGCGGGACGATGCCCGTTTCGTCCGGAAGACGACCAACCTGATGCGTTTTACGCGGGCTCTGGTTCTTGAAGAGATCGGTGTTGCGCCTGATGCGTCTTATGCGGGCTAGAGACATCGGGTCATGAGCGCTTTGGCGCAGGCCGTGAAGTGTTGTTGGCCTTCGGGTCGTGGCCTACGGGTCGATTAATAATGTCTAAAAATGAGCATTGTGCCAGCGCGCATCGTGTGAACTGAATCCTGAGCATGGCAATTGTGTGCCGGTGTATGTGGCTAATGTGTATGTACCGGTGATTGAGTACGAGGTAGACACTAATGAGCATGAGCAGGCGTATGGCGCACGTATGATTGAGTATGACTGCGCCTGTGCCGTGATTATCATGGTGATATAAACTGCCTAACCTGCAGGGTCAGCGTGATGAACGGTCTGGGCCTGAGGGCCTAGATCATTGATTGTGTATTGTTTTTTCTGTCGGTCAGGAGATTGCATGTTAGCCTAGCTTAGGTTTAGGAGGTTATACTCGCTAAGATTTGTCTCACGGTTGTAATAACCCATATTTTTAGACCCCTAGCCGTAGGATGCCGAGGGCACCACCTCTTTTTGGGATACCGCATCACATTCGGCGGTCATCGAGTGTACATCCTTGTGGAGACGGAGCAGCATATGTGAGATACTACTCTATTTTGTTTGTGAACGTGGGAGAGGACTATTACCATACCCAAGAGTACGTGGCGTAGCGTTACAGAGGAGCTGACGAAGTAATCGGACCCCCGCTTAGAACCTTTGATGTCCCGGTAGATGTGAATGATGTTATGATCCCGCAAATGGCAAGTGGTGAGATTTTTTATCCTCCAACTCCGCCTGATTGGAGTAGTCAGGGCGAGACCGTAGATGGACCTGTAGCCATGGTCGAGGAAGCTGAGGAGCCCGAAGTGCTATACGTTGACCCGGAACACTTGGACTATCACGAAGAGGAAGAGCTAGTAGCCATGGAGGTCGATCGGGAGCAGGACGGAGAGGTTGCAGAGTTAGGATCCGATCAAGAGATAGGAGCAGAGGACATGGATTATGAGTAGTCTGAATCTCAGGGTACTTCGTCAAGTGGATCATCTGAGTCCGATCTGGACTGGACTCCTTAGGTTGCCATTAGTCTTAGATAGAGCGGGTCATACCTTTTTGACTGAAGCCCGCCTTGACCCTGTCTAGTAAACCTTGCCACTGACCCCTTTTGACCGAGTAGTAACTGCTAGTGTGTGTGCTTTCCACTATCTCTGTATAGATGAACATTGTAAAAAGTTTTCTTTGTCAATACCAATATATATGTTTTTAAATGTGTTGTTTGATGGTGGTGCTACCTTGGTCTCATGTGTTTTATTGTACGGGTGTATATATATATATTTATATATGTGCTTCCGTATGTGTTTGATCTCTGAGTTGGGCGTTGGGTCGGCAACGCTTCCTGGGAGCGTTGCACCATAATCGACCGTGACGGGATGTTGCGTTCCAGTGGGGTACGGAGCATGACAGTCTGGGTGGTTCTGCCGAAGGGGGGGAATAGAGGAGAGAGAAAGCAGTCCAAGTTGGTCAAATACAGCAGCCTAGGGGTGCCACGTGTCGCCGATCTGCGCGATTTGACCAAAACGTCCCTAATCTAACGGTTCTAATCCATCCCTATCCAAAAAGTGAAGGGTAAAAAGGTCATTGAGTCCAATAATGCAGCTGATAACCTCTGGTAATTATCCTAAAAATATCCCAAAAAAATTCGAACAAAAAATCAGCCCAGGGGCAAAACCGTCATTTTTCCGGTCCCGGGACGAAATTCCAATTTGCACACATACGTGTTCCATATATGCGTATCCAACATAATATGGCGTTGGATTCACGAAATTCACTTTCTAAGCCCTTGAAAATCGACTGCGAAGTTTCGTGAATAAAATAATATTATTTTTTCAATTTTTGTCGAAATTTCAATTTTTTGGCCATAATGACTCCTGGTATGCGTGGCCACCCAAAAATGGCGTCGGCCTCAAAAAATAACCCCATTTGGCCTCGAAAAGCAATGCTGGCGTCCCGAGGGGCAAAATCGTAATTTTTCACTCCAGATCGAAATTCCAATTTTTATACGTACTAACTCCAAACGTGTGTGGCCAGCATGATATGACGTCAGATTCCCAAAAATAGTCTCTTAAGCCTTCGAAAATCGACCCGTGAACAAAACTCGCTAAACTTTCAATTTCAGGGTCTCTCACTAATGGGCGGCAGTTTGGAGATTACGCGTATCGACCTAGGGCTATCCGTATCATAACGGTCTCGATCATTGAGAGAATGAGAAATTATCACTAGTCCTAGAGGCCACGATCATTCGGTTTAAGTTCAGGATTGGTTGGCCATGTGCACTTTTCGGTCATGTAGAATCACCTGCGATCCGAGTGTACAACGTTGGCCTTGGCCAAACCAAATCCGTTACCTTTCTTAAGATCGGCCCACATCGGTTCAAAATATTCCCTCAGTATCTCTCGCAATCGGTGTCCGTTTCACGATAGGGTCCCCGGTCCACGTATCATTTTCTAGTTAGTCATACCCCATTGGTTAGTATCCCGAGAGTGATCAGTTCTGGGCGAGACTTACTAAAATGAAATGCGAATTAATATTGATTTTATTGATCCCGGAATTACATCAAAATTCGGACTGTTACACATAGTGTCCAAATAATTATTATAATGATGAGAAAGAAAAAAAAGAGATGAAAATTACCATTATATATGAAATGAAATTTCATCAATGAAAGGAAAACAAATACCTATTTAAGAAAGAAAGCATATAAGTTGCATCTAATGTTCTCCGTCGCGTCGAATTTACGAAGAAATTCTCTCCAATTTTTTTTTATAGAAATTCCATCAGTACCTTCTCCTTTTGTAGCCATTATGACTACTCGAGGCGACTGCAAGATTCTTGATTTTCCTCCGGGCTCGTTGCCATTAGCAATCATATCTTGTGAACCCATGGCTAGTTCCATTAGATCTTGGGAACAAACGAGCCGCGGAATCACTACACATTGATTAGCTATGGCAATTGAAGCTCTGCCTGGAGATTTCTAACTGAGGCACCTGGATAAAAATTAAGATTGGTTCGTGGAAAGTTAATTTTCTTTGACTCAATGAAGAGAAAAATGAGAGTTTATTGAAGAAAGATAGCATATAAGTTACATCAATGTTCTTCTTCTTCTTTTTGACCCGGTTGTGTCAAACTCAAATGTTGAGGACAACGTCATTGTCCATAAGAGATTCCTGAATGGCCGAGTTGACAATGTTGACGGGGTAGAGAAGCATTCTTAATCAAAAGTCGACCAGAACAAATAATAGAAAAGGAAACTCACTTTGGCTTCCGTCGAAGACCTCTTTTCTTCCTCCCTTTTCTGCTTCTTTTTTCTTTCTTCCTTCCACTTTGCTCCAATGGATATTGGAACCCTAGGGCCTTTTCATTGGAACAAGGCGAGAGGAAGAAGGGAAAAAGAAGCTGGTTTGCTTGGGGCTGAGTGAACGGGGGCTTCAATGTACAAGTCTCTTGGTCTTTAGTATTCCTCTAAAGTTATAGAATTTTCTCATTGCCTCATCGAATATTTCCTTATAGACTAAGATTCTCTAAAATTAAGGATAACAATTTACAATTTAAGATTACCCCAGAAGATATGGACTTACACGCACAATTAATTTGGCTGGCTAGGATGAATCTCCCTTTGCTCCTTTTTGTTTACCTTTTCTTTCTTTCTTTAGCAAAATTAAGAAATATTTCATGATTTTTTTCAAATAGTCTCCTTTACTTAACACCAGAATTTTTTTTTTTCATAATTTAACATATTTTCCATTGATAAGAAGTGTCCTTTCATCCTAGGGAAGTTCAATAAGAAAAACCTTTGAAACCCTAATTTAAATAAAAGTATCTAATGAGTTATCGAAGGTTTTAGAGGAAAAGGATCTGATGAGATTTTTTATCTAACAATAGAACATACAAGTCTCTTATGCTATTTAAAAATGAAAACAGAGGAAAAGGATCTGATGAGATTTTTTATTGGGGCTGCAATGGTGATTGTGATATAATTCTAAATGCGCGGAACATACAAAAAGTCAGAATATCCAAACGACTGCATTGGCTTTTGATAATATTAGATCTTTCATGTTTCACGCCCCGACTCAAAATTAATGCTTTCCACACCTCCCTTCCATGAGTCGAAGGTGCGACATCCCAGGATTACGTCGCCGACTCAACGGTCTCGCATCAGAGTCAATCGTAGCGGAAACAAATAATTAAACCCGAACAATAAATTGGAGAACACCAGAATTAAACTTGCACGCCCAACCGCCAACACTTACAAACCTTACATTATCCACATATGAACATACTTACACCTTCTCGATGTTTCTGAGTCCATAAATTTTACATGCACATCCATTGCGATTACCTTAAAAACCATACATCAAAAAGAGGTAAATTCCTAATCTACCAAAAGCAGTAGTACACGAACACTAGCTCATCGCCTCCTCACTAGTCCTTGCGTCCTTGGTACGGCATCCATTCAGGGTGTACTCCACGAAATTATCCTCGGTGTGCATGACTGTACCAAAACATTCTGACGGTGGCGGTGGATTCATGGATCCTATCGGGGTTCTGAAAATGTTGGTTTAAACAACCGTGAGAACACTTCTCAGTAAGTTCACCCCTAAACCCAACCTAGGCTATCACGTACCTAGAGACAATCTAGCAAGCATACATACACATTCACGTACATCAAGGAATCACAAAGCAGGCACATCAATTAATATAGTCAGGCTCAAACACAATCACCGTATGCAGACACGCGCATGAACCATTTTCCTTCCACTAATCTTTCCATTCTCATTTCCTCTTTCACATTCCTCGCCAGTGACCCGCGTTGAAGTACACGCCTCAGGCACACTGCGACCATTCATTTTCCACAACACTCGCCAGTGACCCGCGTTGAAGTACACGCCTCAGGCACACTGCGATCATTCATTTTTCACAACACTCGCCAGTGACCCGTGTTGAAGTACGCGCCTCAGGCACACTGCGATCATTCATTTTCCACAACACTCGCCAGTGACCCGCGTAAACGTACACGCCTCAGGTACATTGCGATCATTCATTTTCCACAACACTCGCCAGTGACCCGCGTTGAAGTACACGCCTCAGGCACACTGCGATCATTCATTTTTCACAACACTCGCCAGTGACCCGTGTTGAAGTACACGCCTCAGGCACACTGCGATCATTCATTTTCCACAACACTCGCCAGTGACCCGCGTAAACGTACACGCCTCAGGTACATTGCGATCATTCATTTTCCACAACACTCGCCAGTGACCCGCGTTGAAGTACACGCCTCAGGTACACTGCGATCATTCATTTTTCACAACACTCGCCAGTGACCCGCGTTGAAGTACACGCCTCAGGTACACTGCGATCATTCATTTTTCCACAACACTCGCCAATGACCGCGTAAACATACATGCCACAGATACACTGCAACCACTTTTCACAACACTTTAGGCCCGCGTACCCGTACATGCCTCAAGCCATGTTTCTTGCCTACGTAAACGTATACACCTCAAGCTCAACATCTACCACCTACTGTGCAACCCGCGTTGAAGTACACGCCTCAGGCTGGCAGTCTTCCGATAATACCAGGCATCGTCCCGCGTTGAAGTACACGCCTCAGGACGGTATGATTCTCTCAATCATGCATGTGCCATGTCACGCACTATTTCTCGTTCTTTCACACATTCAACAATCACTTGCCACATAAATAGCCAGTCGTACGTGGCCCGCGCACGCAACAAATATGCGCAATCCATGCTCATCAAACATTTGACATGGCCAATTTTATCAATTAAATCAATCTGGCCCAAACGTACACCCAACAAATATAATTAAATCAACCAATTGCGCAATCGCACATTTAATTTCACCACCACAACCTAATTGTAATTCAAACGCATGTATAACACAGAAATCATTATTTTTCTCTGACCAAATGGCCTCAAATCGATTTCAGTCCTTCACGGGACTTTTTCACCATAATTTCTTGGTTCTAAAAATCCAACTTGCGTCCCGATCGGCCCATCACGGCCCCGTGAACAGTAAATCACAGCCACTGTTATTTTCTAATTTCCAATAATTAATGCCCGAATTAAATCCTAAGGCCCGCCATAAAATTTTCACTACCAATTCATACAATTCCACACCTAACTTTATACAGATTTCGCCCAAAATCGCCCGTCGATACCCGAAGTCCTAATTTGGGTTTAGAGCGCGACTTACCCGCGTTCTAGTGGCGTCGGATTAATTCCGATCATTCATGGGACTTTCTCACCATTAAATACTGATTCTAAAAATCCGACTTGCGTCCTGAACCGAGCATCACAGCCTCATGAAATAGTGAATCACAGCTCATGAACAGTGATTCTTAGCTTAAAATTCGCTCAAATCGTCCTCCAAAAATTCCAAATTAATTCCTTAAGGCCCGCCATACATTCCCGATCTAAAGCCCCAACATTTCGCACCCGCACAAGTCCAATTTCACCCAAAATCAAATTGTTTGGCGATACCCAAAATCCTAAATTGGGATTAGAGTATGACTTACCGCGTTCTAGGCTAAAACGGCTAGAGCGGAAAGCGGTGGCGCTCTATGGCGAAGGCGAACAACTCACGGTGGCTTCCGGCTTGCATGGCGGCGGTCCGGCGGCGGTGTGGGGCTTGCTCGGCCGTGGGTCTTAGCTCATGGTGGAGAGAGAAAAAGAGAGAGAGGGTGAGAGACGATGGCTTCAAGGGCTGGTGGTGGTGCGGTACGGCGTCTTGAGGGCGGTCCGGGCGGTGGTGGCGAGCGGCGGTGTCGGCGGTGGGCTTCCGGCGTCTTCACGGTGGAGAGAAAAGAGAGAGGGAGAGATCGGGAGAGTGAAAGAAAGAGGGGAGGGATTCACGGCAATGAAGAGGAAAAGAAGAAGAAAATGGGGAGAGAGAAAAAGAGTTCTAGACTTAAATAGTGAAAGTTTGACCAAAGGAGGAAATGACCAAATTACCCTTTACCCTTAAAACATACCCTTTAATAAATCCTAGGGGTATTTTGGTCACTTTCTCCGTTACTTGCCCAAATCGAATTTTTCCGAAGGAACTGAGCGCACCAAAAGATCACACGTGTCACGTGCAACGTCGTCCTAGCGTTCCGGCGTGACTTCCTAATTTTTCGGTGTCCAATTTGGGCAAAAATTCAATAATTAAATCCTATTAAACGTATCTCGAGCGTTTCTCGAGCTAACGGGCGGCTTGCTGGGGAAATTCATGAAATCGACTCATGACTGATACTAAATCGAGTCACGTGCAAGTCCGTTCGGTGCGTGATGACCTCGGTTGTCATTAAATTCGCGAAGATCAATCACTTGATCCGAGGGGTACGATCGTTCGATATAATTTTGGAATCATTCGTCAAGTCGTTTCGTGGTCCAACGGAATCACCCGCGCTCCACTACTAGGACAGTGGCGAACTGATCCCTAACTATCCTTGGATCGGCCAACAGTGGCTCAAAATATCACTTCCGCAATTTAATGGTCGAAATCCATTCACGATCGAATTTTCTTTAGTCGCGCGAATTTAATTCCCCTATTAGCCTTTCCCTAATGGTTAGCATTCCCAGGAATGATCAGTTTCGGGCGAGAATTTGCTGCGAGCACATCTCATAAAACTCAATTATTCAATAAATTCCAATTGGTGGAATTTCGGAATGTCACAATCTTCTCCTCTTATAAAATTTCGTCCTTGAAATTTACAAATCCCACCACTATTCAAGATTTACAATCTTATTACTGCTCAAACAGCTGGGGTATTGACGTTGCATCATCTTTTCGTTTTCCCAAACGGCACCTTTTGTCCTTCGGTACTCCCATACACTTGGATCACTAGGACTGACTTATTATGCGGCCCATGATCTTTCTGTCCTCAAGTTTCATCGACCCTTTCCATGTACGACACTTTATCATCCACGTCCGTTTCTCCTTAACGTGAGTCATATTTGGTTTATACTTCTTCAACGTCGGCACGTGGGATACATCGTATGTAGCATCCTGAATTTCGACCTATTTCCGGAATCAATGAAATAGATGTTATTTCTCATTTCATTTTAGTAAGTCTCGCCCGGAACTGATCATTCTCGGGATACTAACCTTTAGGGAATGGCTACCTAGGGAAATGTACGTGGACCTAAGAACTTGATTATGAGTCGACCTTCGGTGACGATCGAGGTCGCCATGACTCGAATAACCCTAGGTCGATACGCGTAATCCCTAAACAGCCGCCCGTTAGTGAGAGATCCTAAAATTGAGATTGGGCGATTTTGATCGCGAAATTGAATCCGAACTTGGATGTCGATTTTCGGGGTTGTGCGCGACTATTTTTAAGAAGATGACGTCATTTTAGTGTGGCCAATGATATTTGGAGTTGGTATGGTCGAAAAATGGAAATTCAGCCCGGGACCGAAAAATTACGATTTTGTCCCTAGGCCTATTTTTGGGTATTCCGAATTTTGGGGATTTTGGAAATTAAATTTGGGGATTAATTGTAGATAAATATCAGCCCCAAAAGATTGGACCAAAACGCCCTTGGATATTTTGGTTTGGATTAATCTTGGCCAAGTAAGGAGGGGCAAAATTGGAATTTGGAAAGTTTGGTCAAATTTGACTATTTAAGTCAAAATTTCTCTCTCTCCTCACTCATTCCCCTCCCCCATGGCAGCACACCCCCCCCCAAAATCGTGAACTCTCTCTCTCTTTGGGCTGATCATCATCCAAGTCGATCGTCGGACCGCCGCTGCGCCGTCGCCGCTTGCTTTTGCCACCACCAAGCCGCGCCGCCGTCCCCGCCATTCGCCGCCGTGCTACGTTCTAGCCGCTTTAGTCTAGAACCAAGTAAGTCGCGATCTAATCCCTATTTAGGACGTCGGGTATTTTTGGACTCGTTCAGGTATGGTTTAGAGGATTTAGAGGTTGATTAAGGTGTTGATCATGGTTATTGGTGGCTGAGTATAGCTGTTAGTGGTTGTTACAAGTTGGATTAGACGTCGGGAAATGAGTTTTGGCGGTTGAAATTCCATAGAAATCGGTTCGGGTTTGAATCCGTGAGGTTCGGGGTGAATCGCGGATTCGCGGTTACTGTACCCGCCCGGTTTTCTATTTTTGTAGAGAATTTTGTGGGCCGAATTTGAGAAATTTTTCTTCATGAAAGTTGTTCCCAACATCTTGAGGTATAACATAATTTAATTTGGGCATTTTTGAAAATCATTTGAGGCCATTCGGAAGTCCATCTTTGGACCGAAATGGGTCTGCCCGATTTACTGTTCACCCGACCTTCGGGTCTGTTCGAATTTTTATAAATTTTTTCAGGCCTATTTACAAAATACTTCCTCATAAAAATTGTTGGGGACATTTGTGGCTATAACATATAAAAATTTGAAAGCTTTTCAAGGTGATTTGGATGTTGAAAGAAATGTATTTTGAGGACAAAACAGTCTGCTAGAGCGAACAGATTTTGGTCTGACTTCAAGGGACAAACAGGCATGGCTGCAGATTGAACCGGATTTTGTGTTCTTCATAAGAAATGTTGATCAAAATGTTTTTTATGATATATCCAAAATTTAGAATTTTTGGAGTTGGTTTACTATTTATTTCAAATGGATTTCTGTCACTGCGCAACTGTCCAGTTTGGATCCGATTTTACATATTCTCGATTTTTCTCTCTCTCGAGAATTATTCGGTGTTATCGTGGCATTTTGACGGGTAGTTTAATGCTTGAATGAGCTCGTATGTGTGATTGTGTGGCTATGAGGTGTGGTGGCGTGATTGCGCATTGAGTTCGCGTGCCAAGCTTGGGTGTTTGTGTGGTGTTCGCGTGATGATGGTGGGAAATTGTGAAAAGTATGTGCGAGATGTGAATTTGTGTGTGACATTGTGTATGTGTAGCCGTGTGATACGTGTGGAGAGTGTGGAACGAAGGTACGGAAATGTAGGATTGATGGGAAAAGTAATACCCTGAGGCGTGTTCGTTTACGTGGGGTAAGGTCCGTCCTGAGGCGTGTTCGTTTACGCGGGACAATGCCGTCCCTGACGAGGTGACGATGCCCGGCCTGACGTGGTGACGATGCCTGACGTGGTCAGAAGACCGTTGGCCTGATGCGTTTTACGCGGGCGTGGTAGAAGGAAAATGTGTGTAGGATTCCGTCCTGAGGCGTGTTCGTTTACGCGGGACGTTGCCGTCCCTGACGAGGTGACGATGCCCGGCCCGATGGGGTGTCGATGCCTGACGAGGTCAGAAGACCGTTGGCCTGATGCGTTTTACGCGGGCGTGGTAGTGATGGAAAGGTTGAGAATGAGCGGGATTTGGCTTGACATGTGAGGATTGTGAAAGTGATGCATGGTGTGAGTTAGTGTGCGAGTGTGTTTGTATTGCGTGATGCAGTGTGCGATTATGGGGTAAAATCTGCTAGGCATGGTATGGGACGTGCCCAAGTGGGTTTTGCTTTGTAATCGAGGCACGCGCGCAGCTGTGATGTATTGTTGTGGTATGATTGGCGTGTGTATTGATATGGGGAAAGTGTGTGATGGCATGTGTGCAAGAATTGTATGTTGGGATTGTGGGCTAACGTGCATGGTGCGTAGATAGAGAGTCCAGGTATGTGTGAATGTTTGGTTGCTGGTTGTGTGGTTGTTTGGTTGCGCATTTGGATGTGTCTGGAATTACGTGATAGTCTAGGTGGGGCTTAGGTTGTGACTTATTGAGATGTGATCTCATGGTTGTTTCAACCAAACCATTTCAGAGCCCCCGCCTGAATGTCGAGATTGAGGTCGACTCGGAGTCGTCAGGTGAGCAAACAGCTGCGGAGGATTCAGGTGGTGATGCCGAGGACAGTGAGTCAGAGTGGATGCCTTCGAGAGGGCGTAGGGGATAGTTTTGGGAGGAGGATGCGCCCCATTTTTGGATAGTGCTGACCTAGAGAGCTGATCTTGATAGTTTGGTGGTTTGGAGTTTATAGTTCGGTGTGCTTATAAATTATTTTGTGGTTTGTATTGGCGGATGATGTAAATATTTGGAAGTGTAATATATGCTTGGTGGTTTGACGATTTGTTCCTTCCTGGTGTTCTCCAATTTTAATGTCCGGGATTTTTGATTGCTTCCACCGCGAGTTAACTCTGATGGATCGTTAGGTCGGCGACGTTATTCCTGGGACGTCGCACTCTGTTCGACTAGAGGCGGGATGTCACGGGCTCGATCGGGGTTCGGGGCGTGACATCATATACTTAGGACAAATTAGGCAATGAGGTAATTTGCTAGATCATATCTCCGATCTTTTCCCGAATATCGAACAATCTGACATGCCTTGGCTCAACTTCCCTTTTTTGTCAAATTAGGATAATCTTTCCATTGAGAAACACTTGGACTGTCACTTAATTCCCAATCTCAAGCTTTAAAAATTGTCGTCTCCAATTGTGAGACCTTTCTGACAACTCTACTTATCTGTTCGATTCAAAGTCCGTTCACAATGTCAGGAAGCGTACTGACTTAGTCAGTCTATCAACTGCTATTCTGATGGAATCGGATTTCCTTCGGCTTCACTTTGATCCTGTTACAACATCCGTGGGATCATGTCATATTTCCATTCAACGGTTCTAATAGCCTTCTAGGCTTACCATGCTGTGTCTTCACTTATAGGCACATCAAACACTTGGCCATCTACTTGGCCATATTTACCTTCAACCCATTTTTCCGGCAGTGTCACCACAAATCCTAGCACATTTCGTACTGCCCGTGTGTACGTCATAATTACTCTCATGGGTCTCAAATATGATTTCTTTCTTACTCACTACGTCGTTGGACACACCTTTGTGTTACTCAGATGAACCTTATGCTTACTGTGTAAATTTCCATTCAAATTTTTCCTCCTCAAGTTTCGCCTCATCGGGTACACACAATCATTCCTAGAACGTCAAGATTTCTATCCCCGAATATATGAAAATCTGACATCCTCTCATCGGCCTCCACCTTAATGACTCTTCGTATCTCGCGATCCACATAATGCCATTCCTTGTCCAGGGCCTGGATTTCCAACTAATCCCCAAGGCAATCAACAAATTGCACATCCAGTTCACCTCAAACTTAATTTAATTTCTAAGTCCCTGAGCCTTCCCGACGAGGTTCATTCCTTGATCACCCCATACGTCCCAATCGACTCACGACTTAACGTATCTATTACTCATCCAGTCTTTCCATGGCGATACAGGGTGTTGCAGTCAATTTTCCGTCATGTGTTGGGTAATTCTTTACACGTTGCCTCAAGTGGCACGACGCATAATTTGCTACTCTACTGTGTTGCATCATCACACACCCCAGTCTTCTTAATGAAGCGTCACTATAGATTTCGAATCCTCCCGATTCAGGTTGAATATTCAATACCGAGGCAATTATCAGTCTATGCTTCAGTTCTTGGGAACTCTAATCACCATGATCATTCCATTCAAACAAATTTCCTTCTCAATCAGTCGTGCCCATAGCACGGCTATCGACGAAAATCTTCCACAAAACGTCGATAATCGTCAGCCAAATCTAAGACACTGCCAACCTCCGTTATTGGCATCAATCTTGGCCACTTAGTCATCACCTCAACCTTAGTCGAGTTCACTGTAATTCCATTTCCCCTATATTATATGTCCAGGGAATATTATTCTATTGAGCCAAAATTCGTACTTGCCATGCTCGACGTGAAGTGCGCGATCTCTTAAGGTTCATAGTATCTCTGTCGATTGTAACCTATGCTCTTTGGAGTTTGTCGCATACACCAAACTGTTGTCAACGACCACCATGACAAACTAACCCACAAGTTCTTTGAATTCCCAGTTCCTTAAGTCCACAGAAACAGTGGGTTATTCCCTAAACCGAGAGACATCGCTATGCACTCATAGTGCCCACACCTCATTCGTTAAGCAGTCGTAATTGTATCTCTTGTTCATATTCTTAACGGAAAATTTCCGGCCCGTAACACAATCTTAGGAACATTCTCCTTTCGGAGTCCCCATTGGTGACATCAAATCCGTGGTTCAATCTCGGAGAACATTGAGGTCCTTACAATTGACCAGACATATCATTGATCCTCGACAGTAGATACTTACTCTTTTCCGCTGACTGCTTCAACTACCGGTAGTTTACGTACCCTCTCGATGTCCTGTCTTTTTTTTTTTTCCTCACACACACTACAGGAACTCTCCACGGAGGCACACTAGGGCAGATGAAATTTTATCCACGAGTTCTTACATCTGGACTTTCAATTCCTTAAATTTTCAACAAGAACATCCAACACCGCGCCCTCGAAATTAGCTTTACCCCGGGGCTAATTCTTTCACAATTCCACTTTCCTTCTAGTGGCAACCCGGCAATTTCTAAGGAAAGACCTTAAAAGGTCACACACCTCGTTTACTCTTTCAACTTTAATTCCGTCACGATCGGGTCAACCGCATTCACCTCGTATCCTTCGCAACTATCATCGGTATCTAGTCACCTCAAATGAGGGCATTCAAGGAATCGAGATTCCTCCTCGATTTTCCTGAAGATCAATCCTAAGACGTTCAACTGGGTTGAACTGGATCGTCCTATAGTCACAATCCATAACGGTTTTCTGTCTTATTAGCCAATCCATTTCAATTCCCCACTCAAAATCGCACCTGACCAACACTGTCAAGTTGACACTCCTTTCTCTACTCCCGATTACTATCTCACAGTTAAGATACTTTAACAATGCCATCACCTTATCAATCGAGGAATCGTCACACCAAACGTGACTCAAGTACAACAGACTCAATCCCGTCCAGTTTAACTAGTTGTTCCGACTCTCACTTTCGATGCAAGCCTTAAAACTGCTCGTTTGACGATTCGGCTTTTTGATATCCTTCCTAACCGGTGGAATGAATCGCCTGTTTCCCCGCCATCTGTCTCTTCTTAAGGCGGCGGTTATCCTTAGTTTGAATAAATCACTATCCAGAAGTAGTTGCACTTTCTAACTGATCTCGCTCTATCACTTGAGCTCATTCATACACTTCCCCATCATTCCTGATATTCAGTGAGATAATTAAGTTTCAGAGACCCGACTTCAGTCCTTCTTGGGATTTTTGAACCTTGTCCTGTGGATTCTCAACCAATCAAATGGACTCCGTTTCATATCGTTCCACAGTCATCTGCCCTCGGCAAATCACCTAAACTCCGTTAGTTCCCTTCTCTTGGCACTCTCTAGGAAATATTTTTCCATAAGAACTCTTAACAATCATGGCTCGAATCTGGGATGTATTCATTAGGGATATCTTATCCTTGGCGGTCTTCCACCAATATTTAACATTGTCTTGCGGCTAGTACCTCGCCAATGTTACTTTCTTAGTCTCGGTGCACCCCAAAATCTCAGAGGCTTTCTCTAATTCCTACACCCACCTCGGTGCAATCTCGAAATCACCCTTACCATTGACTTTATACGATTTTAACCTGAGAAACCATTCCAACAACTAGCGCCTTTGCCTATTGGCCACTATCTGAGTTTGGCCTAACTGGCATTAATCTCACTCATAGCAGTAATCACTGCAACCTCGGCAGCCTAGGCAATAACGGCGGCCCCTTTACCGAGCTTGCCTGCCTATACATTCCCTATTTCTTATAGGGTCTGAGTCACAACCTTTAACATTAAGTCTTGGGCCTCTTAGCCTACCGCATTTAAATACCTTTGGATTTTCTTACCCCTTCTCCTCAATCTTACTACCTCAATGATCACCTGTCTGTTATAATTCCATTCATGAATTAGGGACCTAAACCAATCTAACCGGTCTAAGGCCCTAGGTAGATATCACAACAACATTCAACCACTCAGCATGAGCCCAAACACAAACGGCGCAAGACCTCAAACAAGGAGGTACACGTACTCACCTCAGGTCCTGTCGCACCTGCACACCAATCAATATCACACATCAATCAACCAACAATCACAACAACAGTCTGGAGTATGTGTAACACTAGGTATATCTATGGCTCACTAAGGTTTCTCAAGTTAACCATCAGTATTCTGGGTCTCCACTCCTTATTACTCCAAACTCTGATCAACTTAAATCGAGCCGTCCTTGCTCTGATACCAATTTAAGCCGGTTGTCACGCCTCGACTCAAAATTAATGCTTTCCACACCTCCCTTCCATGAGTCGAATGGTGCGACATCCCAGGATTACGTCTCCGACTCAACGGTCTCGCATCAAAGTCAATCGTAGCGGAAACAAATAATTAAACCCGGACAATAAATTGGAGAACACCAGAATTAAACTTGCACGCCCAACCGCCAATACTTACAAACCTTACATTATCCACATATGAACATACTTACACTTCTCGATGTTTCTGAGTCCATAAATTTTACATGCACATCCACTGCGATTACCTTCAAAACCATACATCAAAAAGAGGTAAATTCCTAATCTACCAAAAGCGGTACAACACGAACACTAGCTCATCGCCTCCTCACTAGTCTTTGCGTCCTTGGTACGGCATCCATTCAAGGTGTACTCCACGAAATTATCCTCGGTGCGCATGACTGTACCAAAACATTCTGACGGTGGCGGTGGATTCATGGATCCTGTCGAGGTTCTGAAAATGTTGGTTTAAACAACCGTGAGAACACTTCTCAATAAGTTCACCCCTAAACCCAACCTAGGCTATCACGTACCTCCAGACAATCTAGCAAGCATACATACACATTCATGTACATCAAGTAATCAAAAAGCAGGTACATCAATTAATATAGTCAGGCTCAATCACAATCATCGTATGCAGACACGCGCATGAACCATTTTCCTTCCACTGATCTTTCCATTCTCATTTCCTCTTTCACATTCCTCGCCAGTGACCCGCGTTGAAGTACACGTCTCGGGCACACTGCGATCATTCATTTTCCACAATACTCGCCAGTGACCCGCGTTGAAGTACACGCCTCCGGCACACTGCGATCATTCATTTTCCACAACACTCGCCAGTGACCCGCGTAAACGTACACGCCTCAGGTACACTGCGATCATTCATTTTTCCACAACACTCGCCAGTGACCCGCGTAAACGTACACGCCTCAGGTACACTGCGATCACTTTTCACAACACTTCAGGCCCGCGTACCCGTACACGCCTCAAGCTATGTTTCTTGCCAGCGTAAACGTACACGCCTCAGGCTCAACATCTACCACCTACTGCGAAACCCGCGTTGAAGTACACGCCTCAGGTTGGTAGTCTTCCGATAATACCGGGCATCGTCCTGCGTTGAAGTACACGCCTCAGGACGGTATGATTCTCTCAATCATGCATGTGCCATGTCACGCACTATTTCTCGTTCTTTCACACATTCAACAATCACTTGCCACATAAATAGCCAGTCGTACGTGGCCCGCGCACGCAACAAATACGTGCAATCCATGCTCATCAAACATTTGACATGGCCAATTTTATCAATTAAATCAATCTGGCCCAAACGTGCACCCAACAAACATAATTAAATCAACCAATTCCGCAATCGCACATTTAATTTCACCACCACAACCTAATTGTAATTCAAACGCACGTATAACATAGAAATAATTATTTTTCTCTGATCAAATGGCCTCAAATCGATTTCAGTCCTTCACGGGACTTTTTCACCATAATTTCTTGGTTCTAAAAATCCAACTTGCGTCCCGATCGGCCCATCACGGCCCCATGAACAGTAAATCACAGCCACTGTTATTTTCTAATTTCCAATAATTAATGCCCAAATTAAATCCTAAGGCCCGCCATAAAATTTCCACTACCAATTCATACAATTCCGCACCTAACTTTATACAGATTTCGCCCAAAATCGCCCATCGATACCCGAAGTCCTAATTTGGGTTTAGAGCGCGACTTACCCGCGTTCTAGTGGCGTCGGATTAATTCCGATCCTTCATGGGACTTTCTCGCCATTAAATACCGGTTCTAAAAATCCAACTTGCGTCCCGAACCGAGCATCACAGCCTCGTGAACAGTGAATCACAGCTCGTGAACAGTTATTCTTAGCTTAAAATTCGCTCAAATCGTCCTCCAAAAATTCCAAATTAATTCCTTAAGGCCCGCCATACATTCCCAGTCTAAAGCCCCAACATTTCACACCTGCACAAGTCCAATTTCACCCAAAATCAAATTGTTCGGCGATACCCAAAATCTTAAATCGGGATTAGAGTATGACTTACCGCGTTCTAGGCTAAAATGGCTAGAACAGAAAGCGTTGGTGCTATATGGCGAAGGCGAACAACTCATAGTGGCTTCCGGCTTGCACGGCGGTGGTCCGGCGGCGGCGTGGGGCTTGCTCGGCCGTGGGTCTTAGCTCACGGTGGAGAGAGAAAAAGAGAGAGAGGGTGAGAGACGGTGGCTTCAAGGGCTGGTGGTGCTGCGGTACGGCGGCTTGAGGGCGGTCCGGGCGGTGGTGGCGAGCGTCGGTGGGCTTCCGGCGTCTTCACGGTGGAGAGAAAAGAGAGAGGGAGAGTGAAAGAAAGAGGGGAGGGGTTCACGGCAATGAAGAGCAAAAGAATAAGAAAATGGGGAGAGAGAAAAAGAGTTCTAGACTTAAATAGTGAAAGTTTGACCAAAGGCGGAAATGACCAAATTACCCTTTAGTCCTTCTCGGGGGCGGAACAAACCGTCTATTACTGGCCATTGGTCTCTTTCCAAAGCGACGATTGTCCCGATTCGGAATAAACCTCGAACCCGATGCTGTTGTCCTTTCTATCTGATCTCGCTACATAGTTTGGGCTCGCTCATACAGCTCTCAATAATCTCTGATATTCAGCAAAAGCATCTGGGTGCGAAGATCCGGTTTCAGTCCATCCCGGAATCTCCGAGCCTTGTCCAGGGGATTCTCAACCATCCTTGGGGCAAATCTGGATAGTCTGGCAAACTCTGCTTCGTACTGTACCACTGTCATCGATCCCTGACGAAGCCTCATGAATTCTACCATCTTTTTCTCTTGGGCACTTTCAGAAAAATACTGTCCGTAGAAATGCTCAACAAATATCGCCCAGGTCTGTTCCATATACTCTGGAAACACTCTATCCTTAACTGCCTTCCACCAATCGTGGACATTATCCTGCAGTTGATACGATGCCAAAGAAATCTTTTCTATCTCAGTACACCCCAACAAGTCAAATGCTTTTTCTAGCTCCTCCACCCAACGCGGGGCGGTTTCTGGGTCACCTCTGCCCGTGAACTTGGGCGGTTTCAGCTTAAGGAACTGCTCCACCAACTGGTGCATTGGCCTAGGTGCCACCATTGGTTGAGCTTGAACTTGCTGGGCTGGGGCTTGATTCTCATGGATGGCAGCAACTGCTGCAGCCTCCGCAGCCTGAGCGGTCGCATTCTCTCTTTCCTGTGCTTGCCTATCCATCACATTACCAATCCTTTCTAACGCTCTAAGAACTTCTTCCATACGCGGATCTTCCGCATGTCTAACATCAGCTCTGGGGTCTGCTGCAGCCCCAACACCAACTCTAGGGTTCTCTCCCTCTCTAGCACCCGCACCAATGTTTTCTATCGCTCTCGCTCTAGCACGACCTCCACCTCGAACTCCTCTTCCTGCGCCCCTCCTTGGGGCTCTTCCCACTCTTCCTCTTTCACTGCTCATCCTAATACTCTGAGTGCTCAGCTACCTGATATAATTCTATCCAGGAATTAGAGACCTAAACCAACTAACCGGTCTAAGTCCTAGGTAGGTATCAATGCAAAAGCATTTAAACACTCAGCACGCGGCTAGCACAACAGCACATAATTTCACCCAAGGACTTGCAAACTTACCTTGGGTCCTGCCGCACCTGCATAATACTGGTTCAAATAATCACCACAACATTCAAACACAAGCAATCTGGAGATACACTTAGCACGCTAAGTCACCCTATGGCTACCCATGGTTACTCCTCCTTATCACTCCAGGGCTCAACTAGATTAAACAGAGTTGTCTTTGCTCTGATACCAATTCGGACGGGGATGTCACGCCCCGTACCCCACGAAGGCTGAACATCCGCGCAAAGGTCGAAGTGAGGTGCGACGCTCCCAGGATTGCGTCACCGACCCGAAAACCCAAATCAGAGAAAATACATCACATGCGGAAGCAACGTATATATATATATACACCCTGACAATTTCAAAAACGTAACCACGAGCAGCAATAGAAAATATTTTACAATAGACTGAACCAAATATACATTCTTTACAACTTATATATTTACACTATCCATTTACAAATCAAAAATACATCAAGGGCCACAACACAAAAAGGGATCGGTGGGCTAGGGTAAAAACTATCTATTCGGGAGAGGCTATGGTCAAAAAGGGGTTAGCCTCTACTGCTCACGTGAGGACCTAGTCTAGGGCTCCCCGTCTGGATCGGATGGCACTACTGACTCCTCAGAAGAGTCCTCCTCATATCTTATTTCCTCGTCCGATCCAACTTCCTCCACTTCTCCGACTGCCTCGGCATTCTCACCTATTACTTCCAAATTTACTTCTTCATCTCCCTTCGGGTTTACATTGACAGCTATTACTTGCTGTTCTCCTTGCTCCTCGTCCATGGCCACTGGTCCATCCACGGTCTCGCCTACACTACTCACGCTAAGGGAGGCTGGAGGATCCGAGATTTCACCGCTCACCATCTATGGGATCATAACGCCGTTAACGTCCACTGGAACATCAAAAGTCCGGATCGGGGGTCCAGTCACACCATCCGCTCCCCTATAACACCAGGCTACGTACTCCTGAGTGTCGCTATAGTCCTCTCCCACATTTACAATCACAACAGAATGATATCTAATGTACGCTGATTCATCTCCACAGGGATGCACACTAAACGATCGCTGAATCCGCTGCGGAAATCCAAAAAGAGGTGCTTTCCTCGGCATTTTATGGACGGGGGTCTGAAAATCGGTTTTACCACAACCGTGAGATAAACTTAGCAAGTAAAATTCCTATTCCTAAACTAGGCTAACGTGCACCTCCAGAAGATAATTAAAAATGCATAAATCACTGAACCAGTAAATAAATCATTAAATAATCATTCGGGCCTTCAGCCCTAATTTTGCTACTCCAGCCCTGCAGGTTAGGCTTTCAATATTATTATAACTCATAAGCAGTTAAATCGACCCGAAGGTCATGACCCAATGGTCATCAACAGTTAAATCGACCCGAAGGCCATGACCCAATGGTCATCACAATTAAATCGACCCGAAGGCCATGACCCAATGGTCATCAAAATTAAATCGACCCGAAGGCCATGACCCAATGGTCATCTTTCAATCTCAACCATATCAAAACCAAACATGGAAATTCATATGTCATGGAATTCACACCAATTGCCATGCCCCGATGTACCAAGCGCATTGAATCACAATTTCAACTCTTACAGAGCATTATTGGCACATCTAACTCAATCCATTATATTCCATTTATAGCCGGCAATTAACACACAACTCAACATTACAGGGTTCCAGTCCACTTGGGATTCGACATGTCCAACCAGTCTCAATTATTAAACCCACAGACATGGCATCATTCCTCAAAGTCCTAACAAGTTCCATTTGGCCTCCACAATGCCTAATTTCAATTCAATACTCATTAATCCATTGAGTGACCACATTAGGCAATTTAATGCAAATTCGGTTCTGTGAACCACCCCTAAACAGCCACCAATTTGGCTCCAATTCATCCTTATATTAAGCCATTAAGTCCCAATTAGGTCCCCTAATCAACTCATGCATAAATTACATAGTATTAGGCCTTAATCTAGCCTAATTACCTTAATTAAACCCCTAATTTGCACAATTTAGACTAATTCAAGGATTAAGGATTTTACTCGCCTAAAATCGACGCGAGGCGACGGGAGCGAGCGGTCGATTACCGACGAGCGGTACAATCGACGGCGGCGCACCAACGGCAAGCCGGCGGACACGGCGGCGCCGGTGGGGCTCACGGCCACCTCTCGGCCAGAACAGGGGAAGCGCCGGTGAGGGAGGGCTGAGGACGAAGGAGAGAGAGACGGTGAGGGTGAGGTTGGACGGTGGGGTGGCGCACGGCTGCGCGGCACCGGCGGGGCAAGTCCGGCGGCGGTGGCGGCGTCCCTGCACGACCCGGCTGGAACAGCGGCTGAGGGTGACGGGAGAGGGGGAAAGCTGGTCGACGGGGCTGGGGGTGACGCCTGGGGACGGCACACGGTGGCTGGCGGCCAGCAGCTCCGGCGAGGACAGCTGCTCCGGCGTGACCAGCAGCCGGCGTGGCTGAACGACGGGGAAGAAGCAGCGGCCGAAGGGAGGATCGGGAGGAGAGAGACTTGAGCAGAGAGAGAGAGTGATCTGAGGAGAGAGAGAGGGTCAAAGGTGGTCAATAAAATGGTGAGTGGGGTCCACATGTCAAAATCCTAAGGCTTAGGACCAAAATGCCCCTCATCCAAGGGCTAAAAACACTTCTAATCCAATAATTCAAGGGCAAAATGGTCAATTGTCCTTAACCATGGTTAACCAAGTCTAATTAACCTTAACCAACCTTAGTTAAATCCCAAAATTGCCCCAAAATTCGGAATAAATCAAAAATAGGCTAGGGGCATTTCCGTCATTTTTTGGTCCCGAACCGAAATTTCAATTTTTGCCCATACCGGTCCTAAATATTCATGGGAGACATAATCCGGTGTCGGAATCGCGAAATTCACTTTCTAAGCCCTCGAAAATCGTCTGCGAAGTTTCCGGGAATAAAATAATATTATTTTCCAATTTTTGTCGAAATTCCACTTTTTGTCCAAAACCACTCCAAATGTGCGTGGCTATCCCAAAATGACCTTGGCCGCGAAAAATAACCTCAAACGGACTCCGAATTTGGCCTCGGTGTCCACAGGGGCAAAACTGTCCTTTTCTCAATTTCTGTCAAATCTTCAGTTTCCAACCGCATTCATCCCAAACCTAAATGGCTACTTTAAAATGACGTCCGTCTTGCAAAAATAGTCGCAATTACCCTTGAAATTTTGATATTGAAGTTCGGGTCCAATATCGCGATCTAATTTACTCGTTTTGCAGTTTTAGGGTCTCTCACTAACAGGCGGCTGTTTAGGCGTTACGCGTATCGACCTAAGATTGTCCGAGTCGTGAGGGTCTCAATTTCGAGAGAATGAGAGGAATTATCACTAGCACCTGAGGTCACGATCGTTCGGATTACAATCGGGTTTCCTTTGTCAGGCGCACTTTCGGTCGTGCGAAATCACTCGCGATCCGATCGTGCATCACTGACAATATCAACCTGTCATTTTCCTAAGATCGGCCTATATTGGTTCAAAATATTTCCTCGACGTCCATCGAAATCGGCACTCCATCACGATCGGGTTCTCGGTCCACGTACCTGATCCTATTTAGCCTTTCCCATTTGGTTAGTATCCCGTGATTGATCAATTCCGGGCGAGACTCACTAAAATTACACGAGAATCAATATACACTTTATTGGTCCCGATAACGGGTCAAAATTCAGGATGTTACAGTGGCGAACTGACCCCTAACTATCCTTGGATCGGCCAACAGTGGCTCAAAATATCACTTCTGCGATTTAATGGTCGAAATGCATTCACGATCGAATTTTCTTTAGTCGCGCGAATTTAATTCCCCTATTAGCCTTTCCCTAATGGTTAGCATTCCCAGGAATGATCAGTTTCGAGCGAGAATTTGCTGCGAGCACATCTCATAAAACTCAATTATTCAATAAATTTCAATTGGTGGAATTTCGGAATGTCGCATCATCCATATCGGACGTATCAATTAACGTAACTCATTTGTATTGAAGTAAATTTACAAAAAGAAAAATATATGTATGTTACATTCAGTTGGTACGATGATAGTATAACAAGTGTTATTGTGGAGAATAGAAGTAAATTTACTATGCATATAATAACAATCACGATAAATTTAGATACTTTAAACTATTTTTGTCACGTAATTGTTAGACATTGTCGTTATACGACCTATGAAACGGTAACAGCAGAACTAAATATTTCTTTATAGTCTGAGATATCAAAAGTGGTTCTCTTAGGGTTTAACTTTTGTTTGGAAGATCTTTGAAGTTTTATTTGACGAGGGAAACAATCATGCGTTTCCTTGGACTTTTTTTTTTAAAAAAATTACAATAAAATTAGGAAAATTAGGAAAAAATTTCTGCCCTTATGCGTGTATATATATGTAGGACAATAGATTTACATTAAACTAAGGTTTAGATACTTATATTTAAACTAAGGTTTCAGAGATTATTTTATTAAAGTTATCTAGGAAGAAAAGAGACTTTTTAATCTATTGAAAGCCTGTGAGATTATGGAAAAAAAAAACTTCTAGCGTTAATCAAAAGAGACTTTTAGAAAAAATTGTCAAAATTTTCTTTGAAGAGAAGATTTTCGCTGTAGCTGGTATTAAGTAAAAGAAGAGGAAAAGAAATGGCGGAGAGAGAGGGAAGGACCAAGAAAAGAATGAAACCAAGAGAGAAAGAGGAAGGGTTTCGGTTCAGCAAGTCACGGACACCTCAACGTGCCAAATCAACATTGTATCAAAGTGCTCAGTACGAATTTTATCCTTGATTTATTTAATCGGAGAGAATTTATTAGTAAACTTGTAATTTTGGACTATGTTGAATTATGAGTTGTTGGATTAATTTAGTGGTTGTTGAACTATGAAATCATATTGTAAGAAAACTTTGCAGTGCCGTCATTGTGTAGAATTTTAGAGAAGTCGATTTAAGTTTACGATTTGGTTAGGATGAAATTGTGAACTTCGGTGCGCACTGCAGGAACTAGATTCCAACTATTGCGTTTGGCGTCGGTTTTCGCCCGTTCCCGGCTCCGGCTAGCTCAAATACATGTGCAACAATGAATTACTCCAAGGAAATAATTGTATGAATCGAAGGGCTATCTGCACTACCCTATCAAGCAAACTTTTAGAAAAATGAAAATAATACACTTCAATAAGCTAAATTGGTGAGATATCGTTATTGGTCTAGTAGTAAAAATAAATATAAGAAGGTAAGACTTCCCACCAATTTGGCTAATCCTCTTTTGCCATCAATATTAAACCCACTACCGCCCCTACACAACCGGTCACCGGTTACCCTCCTTGGATGATCCACCATATCATAAAAGTCTCACGCAGATCCTCCTTCCTTTGACCCTCACCCAATTTTTACCGGTACATCAGTTTTGCTTCAACTCCGTTGACGCAAAAGCTGTGAGGGCATTAAGATACATTGTCCCATGGATTAATATGGGTACAATGGGTTTGGTTTTCCCGATAAAAGGAAACAAGAATTGTTTTTCTTTCTTGTAGGTACATTTAACTTGCACATCTGCCAATCTTGACCTAATGCTCCCCCTTTTGCGCCTCCAATGATGTGTAGTTCCTTTTATATAATTTTTTTTTGTGTTATTATCTTTTAAAAGCTAAATAATAAATAAATGATGTGCGAGCCCTATTCTTGCCAACTTAAGGATAAGTTTTGCCAACTCAAATTATAGTTGTCGCTGGTATAATTTTTGTACTTAATCCCTAAATATTTTACATTTAGTTGTGACCCGTAATTTTTTCCATTCTCAGTAGACCTAGTATAAATACGATATATTGCTCTCAATACATTTTATTAGAAAAATAAATGAACTCCTCCGATATCTCGGTTAGTTGTACTAATTATGGAACCATTCAGCGCGATTCATTAGAAAATATACTTTATCTCAAATATATGTGCAAGAGTATGTTAATCCAAAGAAATAATTGTGTGAAGCAAAGACCGAAACTACCTCCACTACGCTGTAGAGCAAACTTTTAGGAAAATTACCATAAAAAACTTCATTGAATTAAAGTGGTCAGATATCATTGTTGGTTTAGCAATGAAAATAAATATAATAATAGACTGCAGCAAATTTGCTTCAACTCCATTGTGGATGCTCCGAGATTCCCACATGCTTTTACTTTTGACTTAACTTTTTCATGTTTCAATTTCGCAATGGGCATAATCAAAAAGGAGAAATACTGACACTCACGAAATTATATGTTGTACGTCTCTTTGTTTTGGTATTTCCTTTGACTCTGGCAAGCCTTCTTCTTCTTCCAATTCCTTTTAAGCTTCTTTTCGGCGGTTTGTTTTGTTCGCCTTTCGATTAAGAATTTTTGTCTACCCCGTCAAAATTGTCAACTTGGCCTTTGAGCAATCTCTTACAAACAACGAGATTAAATACATACATTTTTTTAATTGGAATCTTTTCAATTTTTCAGAGTCTATCAATTGCCGCCCCTCTTTTCGAGAATTCTAATTGGCAGGCTAAAACTATCTTTGACATTGTTACGGCCACCAATCCTTTTCGATAGGAAAACGATCACGAACAAATACCTTTTTCCTTTTAAAGTCCACTTGCGCGTACCTAATAACAAGACACACCTCATGTTCTTTACGTTGTTTACGTCTAATAAATTTTTGATTCGCCAGGTGCATTGACAGGCATTTATCTAATTCAATAGAATTTGGGGCTGGCAGCCTTTTCCAAGTGAAACAAACAACAGTCTTAGACCTTGACCAAAACACCATCCCTTCTATCGATTGGGAACTGCATCAAATTGACAGCGAACGAGCGGGCAGATGCCCTAGCTGACTAATACACATGAGAAATCAAACCCATTAAGCTTTTCGTGCAAATCGGCTGTGAGATTTGGATCTTCGCGATCTTGCCATTGTCTTGTCTAGCTATATTATCTAGATTCGTGTTTGGAAAGTCATACGTGTGGTAAGAATATTGTCTGCCTTGTGTCGTTTCTCGCAATTTCTCAACGGATCATCAAGACCAAGTTTCGTTTGATTATGCTTCAAATTACATGATTTGCGGACTGTGATTTCTTTGGTCTACAAGAGGTTAATTAGCTAAAGGAAGTGAGAGTCCCTTCTGTATGGATAAAAAAGCATCAGAAGTTTTCCTTACTTCGTGACTACGACATTGTCATTATACTGCGTGAAAAAAAAATCCACAGCAGAACTAAAAATTTATCTAATAGGTTGAGACATCAAAATTTGTTCTCTTATGCCTTTAATTTTGTTAGATTACTCTTTAAATTTTTATTTGGAAAGGAAAATTCCTATGCGTCGCACTAGTCTCTATCTTCGAAAGAACGATAAAAGAATGTGAAATCCCTTTCCCAAGTGCAAATCTATTCATATGCAACAATCTTCATCAACTTCTTTCGCCTCCCTTTCGCTTCCACTTAAATTACAATTGAATGTCAAGAAACTAGAAGGCCTGCTACGGTGGATGTATCACAAAATAGATAATGTTTTTCTACAGATTTATCTCTATGTCCACGATATCTGTTTATGATTTGTTAGAGATGGAGTGATGATTTGATATTATTTCTCAGATTTATCACATCCCATTATGAAAAGCCAACGCAGTCCTTCACATTTTGTGACTTTTTGTTTATTCCCCGTATTAAGATTTCTATCACCATTGAAGCTCTCGAAAAAATCTCATCTCTAATTTTTCTTTTAATTAGTATGAGAAAGTCGTTCTATTCACATGCAAGTGATGTGACTATCTGCATCTTGATGATTACATACATATATTTATCTCGCTTCAAGCTAATATGGAATTTATTGAATCCTTAACCACACAAACTCGGAAAAAAATTCAGATCAACTTTCCATTAATGAAAATTAGGATTAAATAGAATAAGAAAGAAAAATTTGAGGAAGAGATGAAAATTACAATTATATATGAATTAAAATTTCATCAATTGAAAGAAAAACGAATATTTATTGAAGAAAGAATGCATATAAGTTACATCGAATGTTCTCTTTCTTCTTTTTTGACCTAGTCGTGTCGAACTCGAATGTCGAGGACAACCTCGTTGTCCATAAGAGATTCCTCACTGGCCGAGTTGACAATTTGGACGGGGCAGAGAAGAATTCTTAATCAAAAGTCGACCAAAACAAATAGTAGAAAAGAAAACTCACTTTGGCTTCCGTTGATAGACCTCTTTTCTTCTTCCCTTTTTTTCTTCTTCTTCTTTTTTTCTTTCTTCCTTCCACGTTGCTCCAATAGATATTGGAACCCTTGTGGCCTTTTGATTGGAGCAAGGGGAAGGGAAGAAAGGGAAAAAGAAGCAGATTTGCTTGGGGCTGAGTGAATGGGGGCTTCGATTTACAAGTCTCTCGGTCTTTAAGATTCTATAAATTTATAGAATTTTCTCATTGCCTCATCAAATGTTTCATTATAGACTAAGATTTTTTCTAAAATTAAGGATAACGATTTGCAATTTAAGAGTACCCTAGAAGATATGCCTTATCCGAAGAATTCATTCGGATGGCTAGGATGAATCTCCCTTTGCTCCTTTGTGTTTACCTTTTCTTTTCTTCCATCGATAAGAAGTCTCTTTTCATCCTAGAGAAGTTTGATTTTAAAAAAAAAAGAACCTTCGAAACCTTAATTTACATATGAGTATCTAAATGTAATACACCCGCGCGAATTGGGGAGAAAGTTTTTCTTAGTTTCACATCTTTTTATTGTGTTTTACAGATAAATATTTCGTCATCTCTTGAAGCGACGTAAGTATCTACATCTTGATGATTGCATACATATTGAACTTGGATAAATTCATCTTCACTTCAAGCGTCATAAAATTGTCCTTCAACTCAATCTGAAAAAAGCAATGTTAGGTGGGTGACATGGGGGAAGTCAATGTGAAATATTTTGCCAACTTTTTTGTTTTTTTGTAACCAAGGTGTCCGGGCCAGCTTGCGTGCGCCTCGACTATTCCTCGGGGGAGACGAGCACAGCAACCCACCACCATGACCCCCCACTTAAATCACAAGTGCTCAGCTGGAGAATCGAGCCTAGGACCAGTGCGCCTAACCACACAATCCCAAGTATGCCATAAACCAACTGAGCTATTCATGGGTGGTTACGATTCAACAAA
Organism: Syzygium jambos; assembly: GCA_031216235.1. Taxonomy (NCBI): domain Eukaryota; kingdom Viridiplantae; phylum Streptophyta; class Magnoliopsida; order Myrtales; family Myrtaceae; genus Syzygium; species Syzygium jambos. The sequence goes on from CM062228.1 coordinate 8,407,544, forward strand.
TTTTATATTAATTCGAGTTTATTTCACAAGACAATGTACATAATAACCATACAATCCCAAGTACGCCCTAACCAACTGAGCTACCCATGGGTGGTTATGATTCAACAAATTCTATATTAATTCCAGTTTATTTCACAAGACAATGTACACGATGAGAACGAACATTCCTAACTATAGTTCTCTAAGTACATAAAGCATAATAATTTCGAGTTCACTTTCACAAATTATAGATCAAAAAGAAGTTGAAGGACATTTCTATCATGCTTGAAGTGAAGATGAATTTATCCAAGTTCAATATGTGTGCAATCATCAAGATGTTGATACTTACGTCGCTTCTAGAGATGACAAAATATTTATCTTTAAAACACAATAAAAAGACGTGAAATTAGGAAAAACTTTCTCCCCAATTCGCGCGTGTGTATTATGTATCAGATTTAGATACTCAAATGTAATTAAGGTTTCGAAGGTTCTTTTTTTTTTTTTTAAATTGAACTTCTCTAGGATGAAAAGAGACTTCTTATCAATGGAAGAAAAGAAAACGTAAACAGAAAGGAGCAAAGGGAGATTCATCCTAGCCATCCGAATGAATTCTTCGGATAAGGCCATATCTTCTAGGGTAATCTTAAATTGTAAATCCTTAAGCTTAATTTTAGAAAAAATCTTAGTCTATAAGGAAACATTTGATGAGGCAATGAGAAAATTCTATAAATTTAGAGAATCTTAAAGACCGAGAGACTTGTACATTGCAGCTCCCATTCACTCAGCCCCAAGCAAATCTGCTTCTTTTTCCCTTTCTTCCCTTCCCCTTGCTCCAATGAAAAGGCCGCTAGGGTTCCAATATCTATTGGAGCAAGGTGGAAGGAAGAAAGAAAAAAAGAAGAAGAAAAGGGAGGAAGAAAAGAGGTCTATCAATGGAAGCCAAAGTGAGTTTTCTTTTCTACTACTTGTTTTGGTCGACTTTTGATTAAGAATTCTTCTCTGCCCCGTCCAAATTGTCATCCGATACGGATGAAAGATTTGATATTATCAAAAGCCAATGCAGTCGTTTGGATATTCTGACTTTCTAAGAGGACCATCATTCTGCTTTTTCACGCTTCTTATAAGATAAACCTCCACAAGCCCTTCCAGACTTTCTATCCAAGAGTTTCAGAGCCCAAGTCTTCAACTTCTCTTCCGTCTCTGATTCGGTGGAAAGGATGCCGAGCTCACAACACACGAACGGTGCTGGCGACGAGTGTGGAAAGAGCTCCAGATCGTCTCAATCGCGCCGGCCACCTGTTCAGTCAGTCGAGGGTTTCTTCCACGTTAAGAAAATTCTACTGGATCTACTGGAAAACCTTTTTGGCTGGCAGAGCAGCAAGGATGATGTTCCTAATTATCAGACGGCCAAGGTCGAAGATCAAGAATTGGTAGAGGGATCTGATCGAAGAAGAAGTGACGATTTTGTCGCGGGAGAAATCAGCGGAATCAGCCAGGCGTCGGAAGCAAGGAGATCGTCACAATTGCCTGAAAACAATCTTGGTCATGATGGTGATCAGAGGACGACCATGGTTCATGATCAAGAATGGGTGGCGAGATCTCCCGGACAGAGGAGACGACGTGGTTTTCACAATCGATAGCACTGATGCGAGTTTAAGGGAGTGGCCCTTGCTAGGGTGCAATCATGGAACGGAAGATCGAAGAGCAGCAATTCATGATCGAGACTCGATGCAGAGATCGCACGGGTGGAGGAGTCACTGCGATGCTGTTGCGCATGAGGGCACTGCTGGTGGGTCAAGGCACACAGAATGGGCACAACTGTTGGACTATTTAATACAGCAAGGGGAAGGGAAGAAGGAAGCCAAGACGAAAAAGAAGGAACGAAGAAGGAGGCGGTCATCGCGGAAGCAATAGACTGTGAGAGAAATCAAAAAAACTTTCTAGCTATGATGCATTCGTATTCTTGGAATCTCTCTCGCAAAGCGAGACGATTTTAGTTTCTTGTTGGGCTTTTCTCATTTTAGGATTTTGTTAGGAACTTTGGGTTCTCTCTGTGAATAAGGATTTGGTTGAAATTGATTTTCGTGGAACTATCAGATTTTAGTTTGTGAGTCGCCTCTTATCAAGAAGAAAAGTAGCGAGGATGAATTTTCTTGTGAAAATGAAGAGATTTTCCCGGAAAGTTTGGATGTGGAGTGAGTTTTTGTGCTTTCTTATCCTTTCTGTTATCTTTTGTTTCCTTTTTTCTGGAAATCTGGATCGTCACATTTCTAAGAGGAAGAGCCACATTTTCTTGTTTCTTTATTTCTTTTCTTTCTTTTGTTCGTAAGGATAATGAAATTCTATCGACTCAAACATTAAGTGAGGGAAGATTTTACTGTTTACGAGCCGAGCAAAATTATTCCTGTTACAGAAAGCCCACAGTGCCATATACATATAGTTACTAGTTTTATCACTCCTGCGGGTTTTTTTTTTATTAAATCGGCACATATTTAACGATTCAATAAGATAATTACTAACATTTGTATCATGACTAAAGTTTCTCTTTATTAGTAAAAACAATGGATCATCATAAATCAGAAAATTAAGAAAAACAGAAGAAAAGATAAGTTGGTTTGTTGGTTTAACAAAATCAAAGACTATTTTAGTCACGAAATTAATTAGATTCCTCAAAAATAAGGCCAAAAAAAAAAAGAATAGACCCTTGGAGAAGTGAAAAGACTCCAGTGAAAAAATGTTTGTGCTCAAATTGATAAGCACAAAATATTGAATTTAATATAATATAAATCGGTGCGTGAACTTCTCAAAACGACAACATCTATTAGTTACTTTATTTTGAAGATTGAAAATAATTACACTAAAAGAGTATAACTCCATAGTTTTAAAATGCATTTTATCTTCACTTTTGACTAAATACGAACAAAGAGAGGTGCGCGTGTTTACTTGGTGCCGTGATTTCTTTTTTCCATGTTTTGTTTGAGGAAGTCGCGACACGTTGACATGAGCGTGGGAGATCGTTAGGCGCTTGGAAAGTAATTGATAAAATATTCAAACGTTAATCGAGTGATCTGAGTAAGACTAAAGTGAGATTATGTTTTTTCTTCTTCTTCTTTTTTACTTTTGGAAACTTCTATAAATAAAGAAAACTAAGCAATGATAGTTATGACATATTGAAACTTTGTCTTCAGCATTTCTAGCTTGATTAGCGAAATCAATTTTAAGTCATATAGATAGAAGAATTATTAGGGAGGTGACATGCGGGAAGTTGATTTGAATAAGTTTTCTTACTTCGTGTGGTTAACGATTCAACATATTCTATATTAAAGCGAGTATATTTCACAAAAGAAAGCACACGATGAGGACAATCGATTTTAACATTAAAGAAAACCTATCAAGAGGCATCCTGCTACTTTTAACTGTAGTTTTCAAAAAAACTTCCTCATAGGATTATTAAAAAAAAAACCTATCAATAGGCGACAAAAAAAAATCAAATTCGCTTTCCCAAATTATAGATAAAACAGAACTTGATGGACATTTCTATCATGCTTGAAGAGAAGGTAAATTTTCTCGGGCCACAAAATAAGTATAGTAGAACCAAATATTTATTAACAGATCGAGATATCAAAAGTTGTTCTCTTAGAGGCTTTTACTTTTGTTAGAAAACTCTCTAAAGTCTTATTTGAAAACGTAAAGAATCAATCACGGGTTTCGCCGGTCTTTACCTTTAAAATGCAATGAATAATGTGAAATTAGGAAAAAATTTCCCCCCAATGCATGTGTATGTGCGTGTAGTATATAACAGATTCAGACACTTGAATTTAAATTAAGGTTTCAAAGGTTTTTTTAAATAAAAAAAAACTTCTCCAGGAAGAAAATAGACATCTTGCCAATTGCAAATCTGAGAAATTATGAAATAATTTTTTGTTAAGTACATGAGAATTTTATAAAAATTTATAAACTTTTTTTTTCAATATAGATTTTGAGTTACTAGGTGGATTTGTAGATCATTGAATTGTGAAATCATATTGCAAGGAAACTTTGGAGTGTCACGATCGTTTATAACTTTAGAGAAGTCAATTTGAATTTACATTTTGGTCGAGGTGAAACTTTGAACTGCGAATTGTGCGACGGGGTGTGCGAGGGTTGATGATGACTACACGGCCGCGACAACGGATGGACAATAACAGACGGATTGAAAACGTTCTAGTAGTCTCAAGTAGTCATTAAAGTTAAGCATCGAGAGAGTACTAATCAAATCTATATAAAAAAAAATGGAGGGAATTCTTAGCAAATTCAACACGACTAGATGAAAAGAAAAAATAACATTAGATTCAATTATATAATTTCTTTCTTCAATAGATATTTATTTTTCTTTTCATTGATGAAATTCATTTTATATATAATTATAGTTTTCATCTCTTCATTTTTCTTTCTCGTCCTTGCTCTTCTTTTATTGTGATAATAATTATTTGGACACTGTCTTGACCCATTCTATTCATTCATAAATTCTCCCTTGTTAAGTGTAGCAGGATTAAAATACTATTAAGTTTGCAAATCATGCGGATGAAATTCATTCAAAACTCCTTAAGTAAGAGAATATAGTAATCTATTTTGTCCCCAAACAATGGTTAAATATATTGGTAGCTTCTACTTAACCGGGTACTACTTTATATTATTTTAACAAACAAGACTATTATTAGAGATAATTAGGATATTTATTTGATTCTCCATATCTCTTGAGACTATATATACCTTGATAGTACATATCTCTGATTGATTGTGATTGATATCATGATTATCTCGTTACCTTAAATTGTCATAATTTAAAGCCTATGAATAAGTTCATATACACTCCATTATATATACAGCTAGTTAACTTTCTCTTCTTCATTATTCTACTCTATGCAAGTTAGACATATATTCAACACTACTCTGTGGAGCAACCACTCCCAAATTCTATCCTCAACCATAATTTTGCATTTATACTTAATCACTTAATTTTATGCATGCATAGAGTGTCATGCCCCGAACCCCGACGGGCTCGCGACACCCCTTCGACGGTCGTATTGAACGTGAAGTCCTAGGACTCGTCGCCGACCCAAACAAAATACCCAAAGTTGTACGCAAGCAGAAGCGAAATTTAAACAACCCAGAAAATAAAATAATGACCAAAGGGTAGCACTACAACATCAAAAGTAAATAATAGTTGGGTAGCCTACTACATTATACAAGAGAGAGGCACCTAAAGATGAGACGAAGCATCAAATGCCCAAGGTCACTTCCGGTCTCTGAATCGCACGTGACGACTATCCGTCACTCCAAACTTGAAAATATTTTAATAACGGGGATGAGATAAATCTCAATAAGTAGACAACCTCTACTCCACCTAGGCCAATGCGTACCCAGACGAGTTTAACATGTAATTCACCGGCCAACACAATCAATTTTCACACAAGAAACTTACCTTGCCACGATTCTCATGCCAGCTCTGCACATTAGTCAAATCACATGAATATCATAATAACTTATGAACACATTGCTATCATTTGAGCGTCATATACACACGTACATTCACTCAATTCAATCACACTCAATTCGCATGCATGACCAAGCAACTTTCCATGACCTGGGTCAACGCCCCACAGGTCAGCCCTCCGATCAAGCCGGGCTCCATCTCTCACTAGACCTTTCACACTTTCACACGATCCGCGTCAACACGACTCAGGTCAGCCCTCAGATCAAGTCGGGTTCCATCCCTCATTGGACATTTCACACTTTCACATGACCCACGTCAACAAGCCTCAGGTCAGCCCTCAGATCAAGCCGAGCTCCATCCCTCACTGGACATTTCGCATGAACATACACCACATCATAATTCGCCATTCTCACACGTATATTCAATCAATTCAATCACACTCAAATTGCATGCGTGGCCGAGCAATTCTCCACTACTTGGGTCAACACCCCACAGGTTAGCCCTCCGATTAAGCCGGGCTCTGTCCATCACTAAATCTTTCACACTTTCGCACGACTCGCGTCAATACGCCTCAGGTCAGCCCTCAGATTAAGCTGGGTTCCGTCCGTCACTGGACATTTCATACTTTCACACGACTCGCGTTAACACGCCTCAGGTCAACCCTCAGATCAAGCTGGGCTCCGTCCCTCACTGGACATTTCGCATGCACATACACCACATCACAATTCGCCCTTCTCACACGTGGTACAAATCCAATTCCAATCACAAACTTATCACACTAGCCCACCAATTCAACACTCAAGTCGGCCTAATCACACGTCAATTTCACTCATAAACGTCACGACAATCCGATCATCACACCCACATAAATTAGCCACTAAACATGCCACATAATCATTGCAATTCAATGTACCAATTAACCACATTCATAAATTGGCCTAACCCAAGTTTAACCCCTAAACCGGTACTAATCACACCCTAAACAAGTCTAAAAATACCCATTATACTAAGTAGGGTTTAGGAAGTTACTTACCTAATTTTGGCTCGGGAAAAATCCACATGGGTTCAAAATGGCCCGGGTGAACAGTGATGACTCGGCGCGGGCGAGGGTGCGACGAGTGCAGGGCGAGGCCACGGCTCGGCACACGGCTTGGCGACTCGACGTGACGCTCGGCCACAACTGGGCACACGACTCGGCGACTCGGCCACGGGCAAGGGCAGCGGCCTAGTGCTCGGCCACGGCTAGGGCAACGACGAGCACGGCCCGGGACGCTCGGGCAACGGGCTCGGCCACGGCTGGGTGAGCGGCTGGGCCACGGGCGAGTGGCTGGGAAGCTCGGCCACGGCCTGGGCAGTGGCCAAGCGAGGGCGAGGGCGAGGGCGGCTAGGCGGCGGAGGCTCGGCCACGATTAAGACAGTCCGGCTAAGGTTGAGCTGGGGTGTCATTGGGCGGACTAGGCGGGCATGGCGGCTGCAGGTGGTTGGGTAGGGTGGCTGAGAGTTGGGTGGTGGCAGGCGGAGCAGCGACGGCAAGGCCGGCAGCATGCGGCGATTGGGCGAGCGATGGGGCCGGGGTGAGCCGAAACAAGGGAGGGTATCGGGGGAGAAGAAAAATGGGGGAAAGGAGGTGGTGGTGGCCAAGGGGGGTAGCAGGGTGGCGGAGGTAGCTGTGGGGAGAGGTTGGGTGGCAGAGGTGGAGTGGCAGCGGCCGGAACGGCGGCACGCGGCGGCGGTGAAGCCAGGGAGCTGAAATAGGGGAAGGTGTCGGGGAAGAGAGAAACAGGGGGAGAGGAGGTCGCGCGGCGGCCGAAGGTGGTACGGCGGCGTCGTAGGCGGCGGGGCGAGGCCGGACAAGCTGGCTGGGGGCTCGGCGGAGCCTGGCCGCGGCGGTGAGCTGCAGCTGTGCACGAACGGCGTCTGATGGTTGTGTGTGCGACAATGTGAGGCGAACGATTGGCGGGCGGCAGAAAGACGGCACGGCGGCTGGCGAGGCGGTGATGCCAATTGAACAGTGAGTAGTGGTCGGCAGTTGAGCGAGCAGAAGAAAGCAGAAGTAGAAGCAATGGCAAAGGAAAGAAGAAGAGAGAAGAAGAAGAAAGAAGGAAAAAGGAAGAGGAAGGAGGAGAGAGAGAGAGAAACGGTTTGCGTGGGGAAGGGGGGTCTAACATGCAGGGGGACAACATGGCTGAGGGGACGTGTGCATGGGGGGAATGTGCACAAGCAGGTAGGGGGAGAGAGAGAGAGAGACAGAAAAGAGAGAGAGAGGACAGGTGCAGGGGGAGACGTGCGCGCAGTGTGGGCGCGGCAGCAGAGAGTGAGAGAGGGTAAAAGTCAGTTTTTGTCCTCAAGTGCGATCCAACGGTCACGATTCGAATCCGAAAACGATCTAACGGTCCACGAAAATCCTAATTAATAATTAGGAAAAATGGCCAAAAGAGATCAAATAAAACACATTACGAGGGAGGTTTACTAGTCCAAATTCGCACCCGGTCAAAATTTCACTTTTCACCTATCCTGGGCAATATCGAGGCTAGCCACAATAATATTGACACTGTCCAATTAAATTCGTCCTAGAACTTCGAGAAATTCGACATCAAAGTTTAGGCTCCAAATAACGGCCAAATTTATTCGAGTGCGATTCTAGCCAAATCTCTAGTTTAAAAATAATAACTCAAGAGTGATCAATTCCCGGTGAGATTTTGTTATAAGCGCACTGACGAAATACACATTTTTTAAATCCCAAAAATGGGTCGAAATTCGGAATGTCACATAGAGTGAGTGCTTATATTCAATTAATATTATCTCAAACATGTCATGAACTACATATCACTCACTATTTGAAGTGACCCACATGTTTTGTTAAATGAGATAAGACATTTGGATAAGGACACATGTCAATAGTTAAATTCCCGACACTCCAATTGGCTCACACAAAATAAGAGTCATGCCCATTTACGATAGCCAAATTGAGTCAAGCATGTGTAGGGGAACGACTTGCACATGAGTTGGAGTGTTACTCTAATCTCATATCGTTACACGATTATAATATGTCTTATATACATATATTTAAGTGATGTGATATAATTCTAACATATGTGGCTTGAGGCGACCTTGCGACATATGTCATGGCGAAAAGTAGAGCACTATCATGAGGCTAACCACCGTGATGAGCGTTGCTCACTATGGTCCACCACCCTACCCAAAATTCCCTCACCCAGTTTTTTATTTTTATTTTTTAATGTTATTAAGTAATGTGTGGAATATATTATTAGACATGATATCTAATTATTTACCAAATACGGTTATAGCAGTTCCCCACCCTTCTAATGCTAACTTATTTTAATAATATGAAGTACAGAAGCTTAAGAGCATCCCTAGCATTACAACACAGCTAATTATGGGAAAGAATATGGAGGTAGGAAGCCTCCACATTGTTGCCAACAAAATATTAGCTTGGGAGGGTCTATAATTATGGAAAAGTAAGACCCTACCCCTTACAATTTTACGTATCCTAGCCAAAAGAAGATGCCTCTCAATTGACTTATTTTGGGAGCGTCTACGATTGCTTTTCACCCAAAAAAAATACATATTTTATCCTTACCTATCACTGTTTTACAACAAAATGCAGTATAAAACTTTATCTTTCAATTAATGATTTATTTCGGTTCCTTGTATAGAATATTTTTCTGAATCTATTTCTCAAATGTCACCCAAACGGTTTCATGAACTAGCCGGATGCAAGTTACCCGCCAAAGAGCATTTGTGGTGCAGAATTCGCCGTCATCGACGGTATAGCCGGATTCTAAAGAAAACTAAGCAGTGATGGTTTTGGCATATTGAAACTTTGTCTTCTACTTTTTTTAGCTTGAATAGCAAAAACTCTCTCAACTCATATTGAAAAAAGCAATGCTAGGTGGGTGATATGCGAGAAGTCAGTCTGAAATATTAATCCGACTTTGTGTGGTTACGATTCAACAAATTCTATATTAATTGCAGCTTATTTCACAAGACAATGTACATGATGAGAAGAAACAATCCTAACTACAGTTCTCTAAGTACATAAAAAAATTTGAGTTCACTTTCACAAATTATAGATCAAAAAGAAGTTGAAGGACAATTCTATAATGCTTGAAGTGAAGCTGAATTCATCCAAGTTCAATATGTATACAATCATCAAGATGTGGACACTTACATCGCTTATAGAGATGACAAAGAACATAGATAATATCTCTAGTTGTACAATACTTATAGTAGAACCAAATATTTATTAAGAGATCGAGATATCCAAAGTTGTTCTCTTAGGCTTTTACTTTTGTTAGAAAACTCTAAATAGTTTTTAAAGTTTATTTGAAAAGGAAAATAATCATGCATTTCACTGGTCTTTATCTTTAAAACAAAATAAAAAGATGTGAAATTAGGAAAAACTTTCTCCACTATGCGTGTGTGTATTATGTAACAGATTTAGATACTCGTATGTAAATTAAGGTTTCAAAGGTTTCTTTCTTTAAATTGAACTTCTCTGGGATGAAAAGAGACTTCTTATCATTGGAAGAAAATAAAAGGTAAACAAAAAGGAGCAAAGGGAGATTTCATCCTAGCCATCCGAATGAATTGTGCGGATATGTCCATATCTTCTAGGGTAATCTTAAATTGTAAATTGTTATCCTTAATTTTAGAGAATCTTAGTCTATAAGGAAACACTTGATGAGGCAATGAGAAAATTCTATAAATTTAGAGAATCTTAAAGACCAAGAAACTTGTACATTGAAGCTCCCATTCACTCAGCCCGGCCCATGCAAATCGGCTTCTTTTTACCTTTCTTCCATTCTCCTTGCTCCAATGAAAAGGCCGCTAGGGTTCCAATATCTATTGGAGCAAGGTGGAAGGAAGAAAAGAGGTCATCAACGGAAGCCAAGGTGAGTTCTCTTTTCTACTATTTGTTTTGGTCGACTTCTGATTATGAATTCTTCTCTACCCCATCAAAATTGTCAACTCGGCCATTGAGGAATATCTTATGGACAACGAGGTTGTCCTCGACATTCGAGTTCAACACAACTGGATCAAAAAAGAAGAAGAAAAAGAGCATTCGATGTAACTTATATGCATTCTTTCTTCAATAGATATTCGTTTTTCTTTCAATTGATGAAATAATATCAAATCATTAATCCATCTTGAGGAAATCATAAACAGATATCATGGACATAGAGATAAATCTATAAAATAACGTCATTTATTTTGCGATACAGGGACCGTAACAGGCCTTCTAGTTTCCTGACATTGAATTGTAATTGAAGCGGAAGCGAAAGGGAGGCGAAAGAAGATGGCGAAGATTGTTGCATATTAATAGAATTGCACTTGGGAAAGGGATTTCACATTCTTTTATTGTTTTTTCGAAGATAAAGACTGGTGCAACGCACCTTACCAAAAAAAAAAAAAAGTCTGGTGCAACGCATAGGTATTTTCCTTTTCAAATAAAAATTTATAGAGTAATCTAACAAAAGTAAAAGGCTTAAGAGAACAACTTTTGATGTCTCAACCTATTGAAAAAATATTTAGTTGTGCTGTAGATTTTTTACACGTAGTATAATGACAATGTGTAATAGTTGCGAAGTAAGGAAAATTTCTGATGCTTTTTTATTCATACAGAAGGAGGGCTGCAAGAATCAAAGGAAATACCAAAATAAAGAGACGTATAACATATAATTACTTGAGTGTCAGAATTTCTCCTTATTCATTATTGTCACGCCCCGAACCCCCATCGAGCTCGCGACATCCCCTGCTCCGGTCGAAATAATGCGACGTCCCAGGAACATCGCCGACCCAACCCAAACATCAGAGCCACATGCGGAAGCGAATATAAAAACCCCGGACAGAAAGATGACGACAACGGGGTAGAACACCACAACATATCACACAGCAACAAATATATACAAACATCGTATTACAGACATAAATACAGACGAACATTCTCCGTCACCATTTTAACAAGAGTTCAGGGGTTTGGTTATCTTAACTTCACTATCGGATAACCCAAAACAAACAACCTCTAAAATACCCTAGGGAAAGCTTACTGGTCGCCTCCTATCCAATCCGCTCCTGTTTCCCTGGCTTGGATATTTGGACACTCGCCTGCAGTTCCACCGAGCACCAAAAGCGTTTCCTCGAACTTCCAAAAGAAAAGGCGCACTTCCCGGGTTTACGACTGGGGGTCTGAAAGTGGCGGTTATACAACCGTGAGACGAATCTCAGTAAGTGTACAACCCCAAACCCCACGTAGGCACTCACGTACCGCCAGACGAAAACACGCGTAACACATGACCATCAATTAAACTAACAACCACACACGACCCTACCTGGAATCCAACATACACGCCCCTGCACGTTAGACAATAACACAGCCAACATATTGCAGCAATGAATCACAAACGCGCACGTGTCTCAATTATAAAATAAAACCCACTTGGGCACATCCCATACCGTGCCTAGCAGTTTTTACCCCATAATTAAGCATCACATCACGCGATACAAACACACTCGCATACGAACTCACACCACACGTCACTTTCTTAATTTCACTCGTCCCGCCAATTCTTGCTCATTCTCGACCTTTCCACCACTACCGCGCCCGCGTAAAACGCATCAGGCCAACGGTCTTCTGACCACGTCAGGCATCGTCACCCCGTCGGGCCGGGCATCGTCACCTCGTCAGGGACGGCATCGTCCCGCGTAAACGTACACGCCTCAGGACGGAATCCTACACACACTTTCCTTCTACCGCGCCCGCGTAAAACGCATCAGGCCAACGGTCTTCTGACCACGTCAGGCATCGTCACCCCGTCGGGCCGGGCATCGTCACCTCGTCAGGGACGGCATCGTCCCGCGTAAACGTACACGCCTCAGGACGGATCCACTTTTCCAACCAATCCTACACACATCCGTACCTTCGTTCCACTCATACCACACGTACTACACGGCCACTCAAACCCGCTATCACACACAATCTCACACCTCCCATACACATCACAAATGCACATATTCTCATCACACGAACACATTCCACGACCCACATACACTTATCACACGAATTCAATGCACATTCACATTTCCACGCCACCACACCTCACGGCCACACACACGGCACACCACCGCATCACATTCAGTCCAATGCACAATTCAGAACCAGCCAACCACAGCACACATAACAATTAATCCAATAAACCCGATCAAGCCAATACAATTCCAATTAATCACACCATTCAACCCCGATCGATCCTCAATATCACAGTCCTAACCGAGCCTCCTAAACCTCTAATTTCCCTCGCCAATCAGTCCATAACCATCAACTATCCAGCCCCTAATTCAGTCCTAAACAGCCACCAAATCAGTCACAAAATAGTCACAAATTCGTCTAAACCGGGTCCAAACTGGGCAGTTGCGCAGTGACAGAAATCCATTTGAAATAAATAGTAAACGAACTCTAAAAATTATAAATTTTGGATATGTCATAAAAAACATCTTGATAAACATTTCTTATGAAGAACACAAAATCCAGTTCAATCTACAACCATGCCTTTTTGTCCCTCGAAGTCAGACCAAAATCAGTTTGCTCAAACAGACCGTTGTGTCCTCAAAATATATTTTTTTCAACATCCAAATCACCTTGAAAAGCTTTGAAATTTTTATATGTTATAGCCACAAATGTCCCCAACAACTTTCGTGAAGGAAGTATTTTGAAAATAGGCCTGGAAAAATTTATAAAAATTCTAACAGACCCGAAGGTCGGGTGAACAGTAAATCGGGCAGTTTTGTTTCGGTCCAAAGATGGACTTCCGAATGGCATCAAATGATTTCCAAAAATTATGTTATACTTAAAGAAGTTAGGAACAACTTTCATGAAGAACACTTCCTCAAATTCGGGCCACATAAGTCACAGTAAAACTAACAAAAACCAGCGACGCAGCAGCAACCTAACTGGAACTCAGCCAACACACACCACCGAGCACATCCAGCCACGAAATTCACCCTAAACCGAGCCCTAAACGAGCCTAACAATACCCGAGGTCTTAGGCGACATTTGGGGAGGTCACTTACCTAAGAAAGGCGAGAAGAACAGGCTGGATCGGGCGGATCAGCAGCAGCAACAGCAGCAGCAGCAGCAACGGTAAAGAGAGGAAACAAAAATGAAGAGAATGAGAGAGAGAGAGAGAGAGGGAGAGTGATCGTGGAAGGGGGGGTCTGGCCAGAAGAGGGAGGAGAGAGAGAGAGAGAGAGAGGGTTTGACTAAGTTGGACCAAAATTTCCAAATGCCCAAAATACCCTTGAACACTTGGCCCACATTAATCATTATCCAAAAATTCAAGGGCAATATGGTAATTCAATAATTCCAATTTATTTTTCACTTATTTTAGTCCTCAATTATTGCCCAAAATTGTCCAAAATTGGGAATTCCCAGTACAGGGTCCAGGGGCAAAATGGTAATTTTCCGGTCCCGGGGCGAAATTCCAATTTTCGTACATACGGGTTCCATATGTGCGTGGCCAACATAATGTGGTGTCGGAATCGCGAAATTCATCACGCAAGCCCTCGAAAATTGACTGCAAAGTTCCAGGAATAAAATAATATTATTTTCTCAATTTTTGTCGAAATTCCCGTTTTTGTCCAAAACCACTCTAAATGTGCGTGGCCACCCCAAAATGACCTTGGCTGCGAAAAATAACCTCAAACGGCCTCCAAATCCAGCCTCGGTGCCCACAGGGGCAAAACCGTAATCTTCCCGGTCCTGAACCGAAATCCATTTTTTTGTAGAAATGGGTGGCCCCAAGGTTGGCCAAGCCAAAAACGTCATCGGCCGCCCAAAATTGTCACTTTCAAAATTCTCGATTCCCGGGCCCGAATTCCAAGAAATGACTAAAATCGAACAATCGCGACTTTAGCTTATCTCTTGCTAACGGGTGGCTCATTGGGATTACGCGCTCTCGACCCGTGACCGACACTAAGTCAAATCACGTTTAAGTTTGCTCAAACCAAGGCGACCTCGATTGTCATATAATTGCGAGGGTCTGTCACTAGTGCCCTTTGGACACGATCAATCAAATAGATCGGTCTCGGTTGGCTCAAAACATTCCCTCGTCAATCGATATGGTCGAAGATCGAACCAAGGTCAAGTTTTTTGGTCGTGCGAACTCAATCCCGTACTGGCCTTACCCCTAAGGTTAGCATCCCGAGAATGCGCGGGTCTCGGGTGAGATCTCACTATAGTGCATTGATCAATTTCATTTCTTAAATCCCGGGAAAAGGATCGAAAATTCAGACTGTTACAATTATGCCTATTGAGAAATTGAAACCTGAAAAAGTTAAGTCAAAAGTAAAAGCATTTGAGAATCTTGGAGATTCTGCAATGGAGTTGAAGCAAATTGGCTGCGGTCTGTTATTATATTTATTTTCACAACTAAACCAACAATGATGTCTCACCACCTTAATTTAATGAGATTTTTTTTGTGACATTCCGAATTTCGGTCCATTTTTAGGATTTATAAAACATGTGTTTCGTTAGTGTGCTTATAGTTAAATCTCGTCCAAACCTGATCACTCTTGGGTTATTTTAAATTTGAGATTTCACTAAAATCGCATTTGATCGAATTTGGCCGTTATTTAGAATCCGAACTTTGGTGTCGGATTTCTCGGAGTTTTGTGATGAATTTAATTGGACGGTGTCGATATTATTGTGGCCAACATCGATATTGCCCGGAATTATCGAAAAGTGAAATTTGGACAAGGTACAGATTTTGACTAGTAGATTTTCCTCTGGATTTATTTTATTTAGTGTCTTTTGGCCTTTTCCTAAGTTATAATTAGGATTTTTAGTGGACCGTTGGATCAACTTTGGATTTGAACATGAGCCGTTGAACCGCACTTGAGTACGTGTTTGACTTTTGCCTCTCTCTCTCCCCTCTCCGGTCACGTCCCTCTGCCGTCCCCCTCCCATGCGTACGTCCCCTCCCACATCAGCCATGCAGACCTACTCCCCTCTCTTTCTCTCTCTTCTCTTTCTTTCTTTTCCTTCTTTCTTCTTTTCTTCTTCTTCTTCTTCTCTCTTCCTCTCGCCGCTGCTCCTGCTCCCCTTCTGCCCGACCACCTAGCCACAGCTCACCGCCCATTCGCCTGACTGCCGTGCGTCGCCGTCCGATCGTCCGTTGCTACCGCGCGCTCGCTAACTCGTCGTCGCCGCCGCGCGCTCGCTAGCTCATCGTCGCTATTGGCCACGCTCACCCGTCCTGCCCAGCTTGTTCACCAGCCCAGCCACCGCACGCTGTCGCCGCACCCGGCCGATCGGTCACCATTGTCGCTGCTGGCCATTGCCGCCCTCACCGGGTTGCTACCACCACCCAGCTCCCCCCTTCAGCCGCTGTTGCCGCTGTTGTTCTTGCGAGACCTCCCTCTGCCGCTCTGTCACGCCCCGGATCCTACCGAGCCCGCGATCATCCCTCGATGGTCGAACATTGAATGCGACGTCCAGAAACGTCGCCGAACCAACCCAAACATCAGAGATTAGACACGCGCGGAAACAATAGAAACAACCCGGACAATTAATAATGACACGGGGTAACAATAGCACAAAACAATAATTATAATTCCTACACTTGACATGCACATACGACGTTCACAAAAGACAAACCCTAAACTAGGCCACAACAACAGAACCACAATCCTCAAAAGGGACAAAGGTTCGCAAACTTAACTCCTCTACAAAGGGGGACTCAAATACCGAGTACTTGACCCGTCCTCGATCTCCGAGATACTCTTGCAGCGTCTCCCAACACTCATGGTCGCGAATCTGAAATTGTTATATAATAACCGTGAGAACGAGTCTCAATAAGCAACCCTCTATACCCCACGTAGGCCAATGCGTACCCAGACAAGTCGTACATGCAACCCAACCGATAACATATATATATATATATATATATATATAAAATTCACATCAATGGACTTACCTCGCCATCCAATCACCTGCCCACTCTGCACATTAGTTAATCAGAATAATGAAATAATATCCCAGCAATATAACACAATCATTCAAGTACCATCCACCCTCGCACCCAATCAATCCAACTAGTCATCCACACACACCATCAGTCAATTCGATCAACATCCACACGCTCAACCAGCCAATTCAGTCACACGCTCAACCAGCCAATTCAGTCACACTCAACCAGCCATTTCAATCACACTCAAATCGCATGCGTGACCGAACATCTTTCTCACGACCCGCGCCACTGCGCCTCAAGTCCATTCTCACAGGCTCACAAGCCACACAATTCGATCAATTCCAATGGCCGCCGTCAACACGTCCCAAGCCATACCATTCAATCATTTCTAGTGGCCGCCGTCAACACGTCCCAAGCCACACTATTCAATCAATTCCAGTGACCGACGTAAACACGTCCCGGTCCAATCACACCTTTAACGGGCCACCGTCAACACGTCTCAAGCCCGCATCCATTTGGCACATCGGCCATCCATGCCTTCACACGGACCGCCGTCAACACGTCTCAAGTCCGTCTTTCCATTTGGCACACCGGCCAGTCAAGCCTTCACACGGACCGCCGTCAACACGTCCCAAGTCCGTAGCCCTCCGATCAATCCGGGCTTAAAATCGACAAGCATGCACACGCCATTCAATTCAATCAATTCCACACCAATTGCATCAATAAGCCCATAATCACAACTCCGTCCAAATCACAATTCGCCACCTCAATTCACAAACCCGACGTTCAAGTCGGCCACGCTCAATTACCGAAGTCAAGCATATCATTAATCCAATTCAAATAGCGCAATTAAACATAATACGCTCAAATTAAATCACGCCCTAGCCGTTCTAACCGAGACAAGTCTATAAGTACCCACGTACAAAATCGATTCACATCACAGTCCATCACACTTGCCCACAATTCCGTCATTCACGCCTACTACATACGAACATCAAGCCCACCAACGAATGCCCCAACAATATTATCAAATAGCCCACCATAATTAGTCATCAATTAAGCCCAACAATTCTCACAATTTAATCTATTAATTATGCACGTACTAAAATTCCCCACAATCCGCATTAAGCCCCTAAACCGGTACTAATTATCTCCTAGACAAGTCTAATAATACCCAATGTACTAAGTAAGGTTTAGGGAGTCACTTACCAAGTTTTGGTCCGGGAAAAGTCGGCTTGGGCCCAAAATGGCCTGGGTGAACAGTTCGGACTAGGTGCGGGCGTGGGCCACACGGGCGCGCTGACCGGCCAAAGCGGGCACAATGGCCGATCGGCGCGCCTGGTGTGCGGGCGCGGCGAACGCGCGGCGTGCCCGGGACGCATGGGCGAGCGGATGGGCACCGCGCCCGGGCGACGGGGCCGGCTGAACGGGCAATGCGCCTGGGCTACGGGCGCGGGCGCGGGCACGGTGCGGGCAACGGGCACGGGCGCGGGCACGGCGACGGGCGCGCGGCTTGCGCGCGCGGGCCACGGGCTTGGCTGGCCGGCCGGGCTGGGCCGGCTGGGCTGGCAGGCGGCGACCGGCGGCGATGGCGGCTCGGCGGCGACGGCAGCGCGGCGGCGGTGAGCAGGAGGGAGAGAGGGAGACGGGGCTGAGGGGGTGCGGACCGGCGGCGATCGGGCAGCACGGCGGAAGGCGAGGGCTGGGGAGCTGGCCGGGCAGCTGGACGGCGGCCGGGCCTCATCGAGCACGGTAGCGAGCCGAGCTCGCACGTCCGGGAGGGGAGGATGGCGGCGTCGGCGGGGCTGCCGGACGACGCGGCGACGCGACAAACGTGCGAGGAGGGCGGCGGCAGCGGCTGGTAGGGTGGCGTCGCTGGGCGGACTGCCGACGACAACCAGTCGGCGACGAGCTCAAATGGCAGCGAGCAGGGAGCAGGAGCAGCGATCGGGCGAAGGAAGAGAAAGAAGGAAGAAGAAGAGAAGAAACAAGAAGAAAGAAAAGAAGAGAAGGAGAGAGAGAGAGAGAGAGAGTTGATGGGTCAGTGAGGGGAGTGGGCAGACGTAGCAGAGGAGAGAGGAGAGAGAGAAGAGAGAGAAGAGAGAGAGGGGACAGACGGGACAGGAGAGGGGGGGAAACGTGCGCGCGTGGGGGAGGGAAGAGAGAGAGAGAAATAATTAAAAAAAAATCATTCTTATATTAAACGCAAACCGATGGCGCAAATTCAAAACCAAAAACGAGCTACCGGTCCAAAATAAGCCTCGCATATAAAAAGGGACAAATGCCAAATTAATTAAGTCAAACTACAACGAGGGAGGTCTAGTAGTCCAAATTCGCACTTGGTCAAAAACTCCCATTTTTCCATTATTCCTGACAATCTCGATGCTAGCCACAATAACATTGACACCGTCCAATTTATTTCGTCCCGAAACTCCCGAAAATCGACTGCCAAGTTTGGGGTTAAATAACAATCAAATTCGATCGAGTGCGATTCTAGCGAAATCTCAAAATTTAAAACAATAACCGGGAGTGATCAGTTCCTGGGCGAGATTTTACTATAAGCACACTGACGAATTACACGTTTATTAAATCCCAAAATTGAGTCAAAATCCGGGATGTCACAACTCTTCCCCCTTACAAAAATTTCGTCCTCGAAATTTACAATCCAACCCAATTATTCAAACAAATGGGGATACTGGTGTCGCATCAACTTTTCACTTTCCCATATCGCACCTTGGCTGTTTCAATTGACTATTAAACCAACTTGGGACCCATGATGCCCCTCTCACCCACTTCATCCTAATAAACCGGTGTTCTGCAAACCTTGCCATACAATGCCCCAAACGGTGCCATTCTAAAACTCTACTGATAGCTATTGCTATAGGCAAACTCAACCAAGTGCAATTATTCTTTCCAACTTCCCCAAAAATCCGAGACACATGCTCGCAGCATATTTTCCAAAGTCTGAATCGTCTTCTCAGACCGGCCATCCGTCTGCGAATGATAAGCCGTGCTAAACTGTAACCTCGTTCCTAATGCCGTATGAAGACTTTTCCAAAAAGCGGCAGTAAACTTAGGATCACGGTCCGAGGTGATCGTCACTGGTACTCCGTGGAGACGGATTATGTGTCGTACATACAAATCGACATACCTTCCCAAGGCAAAAATTCTTTCGTACTGGTAGAAAATGTGCTGACTTTGTCATCCGATCCACTATCACCCAAATCGAATTATGGCCCCTCTGGCTCCTCAGTAATCCCATTTCCACTCAAGAATTTCCAATGGCTGTAATACTCCACCCGGCTTGCAATGTTGCGCCTTCATTTATTGGCATGTGAAACACTTAGCCACATGTTTGGCTACGTCTACTTTCATATCGATCCACCAATAGTGCTGTCGCAAGTTCTGATACATTTTCGTACTACCAGGGTGAATACTGTAATTTCTGCGGTGTACTTCCGACAAAATCTCTTCTTTTAATTCTGCATCACTGGGTACACATAACCGACCACGGAACTTCAGAATCCCATCCTCAAATACCTAAAAATCCGATTTCCTTTTTGTGACATTTATTTCCAGAATCTTCTGTATTTCTCGGTCCATCGATTGTAAAGCCTTAATCTTAGCCCGGATTTCCAGTTTAATCCTCAATGCGGTAAGCAGACTCTAGACATGACTCGCTTCACACTTAAATTCCGAATCCCGAATTCCCCCCAACAGAGTCCATTCCTTGATCATCATATGTGCGACGCTCGATTTCCAACTTAGTGCATCCGTTACCTTATTAGCTTTTCCAGAGTGATACATAATATCGCGATCATAATCCTTAAGGAGTTTTATCCAACGACGCTGTCTCCTGTTTAATTCCTCTTTGAGAGAACAAGTACCTTAGACTTTGATGGTCCGTATAAATCTGAAATTTCTCCCCACACAGGTAGTGTCTCCAAATCTTAAGAGCGAAAATAATCGCGGCTAACTCCAAGTCATGCATCAGATAATTCTGCTCATATGGCCTCAATTGCCGCGATGCGCATGCCACTACTTTTCCGTGTTGTATTAACACGCATCCCAATCCTCTTGTCACGCCCCGAACCCCCATCGAGCTCGCGACATCCCCTGCTCCGGTCGAAATAATGCGACGTCCCAGGAACATCGCCGACCCAACCCAAACATCAGAGCCACATGCGGAAGCGAATATAAAAACCCCGGACAGAAAGATGACGACAACGGGGTAGAACACCACAACAATCACACAGCAACAAATATATACAAACATCGTATTACAGACATAAGTACAGACGAACATTCTCTGTCACCGTTTTAACAAGAGTTCAGGGGTTTGGTTATCTTAACTTCACTATCGGATAACCCAAAACAAACAACCCCTAAAATACCCTAGGGAAAGCCTACTGGTCGCCTCCTATCCAATCTGCTCTTGTTTCCCTGGCTTGGATATTTGGACACTCGCCTGCAGTTCCCCCGGGCACCAAAAGCGTTTCCTCGAACTTCCAAAAGAAAAGACGCACTTCCCGGGTTTACGACTGGGGGTCTGAAAGTGGCGGTTATACAACCGTGAGACGAATCTCAGTAAGTGTATAACCCCAAACCCCACGTAGGCACTCACGTACCGCCAGACGAAAATACACATAACACACAACGATCAGCCAAGCTAACAAACACATACGAACCTACCTGGAACTCGTCATGCGCATCCCTGCACGTTAGTCAACCACACAGCCAGTATACCACAAAAATACATCACAGCCGCGCGCGTGCCCCGATTATAGAGCAAAACCCACTTGTGCACGTCCCATACCATGCCTATCAGTTTTTACCCCATAATCGAGTATCACACCACACGATACAAACACACTCGCACACCAACTCACACCATGCGTCACTTTCTCAAACCTCGCACCTCAAGCCAATTCCCGCTCATCCTCACTCTTCCACCACTACCGCGTCCGCGTAAAACGCATCAGGCCAACGGTCTTCTGACCTCGTCAGGCATCGTCACCCCGTCGGGCCGGGCATCGTCACCTCGTCAGGGACGGCATCGTCCCGCGTAAACGAACACGCCTCAGGACGGAATCCTACACATACTTTCCTTCTACCGTGCCCGCGTAAAACGCATCAGGCCAACGGTCTTCTGACCATATCAGGCATCGACACCTCGTCAGGCCGGGCATCGTCACCTCGTTAGGGACGGCATCGTCCCGCGTAAACGTACACGCCTCAGGACGGATCCTCTCCAACCAATCTTACACACATGAACCTTCATTCCACTCATACCACACGGCCACTCAAACACGCTATCACACACAATCTCACACCTCCCATACACATCACAAATGCACAATTCAGAACCAGCCAACCACAGCACACAAAACAATTAATCCAATAAACCCGATCAAGCCAATACAATTCCAATTAATCACACCATTCAACCCCAATCGATCCTCAATATCACAGTCCTAACCGAGCCTCCTAAACCTCGAATTTCCCTCGCCAATCAGTCCATAACCATCAACTATCCAGCCCCTAATTCAGTCCTAAACAGCCACCAAATCAGTCACAAAATAGTCACAAATTCGTCTAAACCGGGTCCAAACTTGGCAGTTGTGCAGTGACAGAAATCCATTTGAAATAAATAGTAAACGAACTCCAAAAATTCTAAAATTTGGATATGTCATAAAACACATCTTGATTAAAATTTCTTATGAAGAACATGAAATCCGGTTCAATCTGCAACCATGCCGTTTTGTCCCTTGAAATCAGACCAAAATCAGTTCGCTCAAACAGACCGTTTTGTCCTCAAAATACATTTATTTCAACACACAAATCCACTTGAAAAGCTTTGAAATTTTTATATGTCATAGCCACGAGTGTCCCCAACAACCTCTGTGAAGGAATAATTTTGAAAATAGGCCTGGAAAAATTTATAAAAATTCGAACATACCCGAAGGTCGGGTGAACAGTAAATCGGGCAGTTTTATTTCGGTCCAAAGAGGGACTTCCGAATGGCATCAAATGACTTCCAAAAATTTCCAAATTAAAATATGTTATACTTCGAGAAGTTAGGAACAACTTTCATGAAGAACACTTCCTCAAATTCGGGCCACATAAGTCACAGTAAAAATAACAAAAACCAGCGACGCAGTAGCAACCTAACTGGAACTCAGCCAACACACACCACCGAGCACATCCAGCCACGAAATTCACCCTAAACCGAGCCCTAAACGAGCCTAACAATACCCGAGGTCCTAGGCGACATTTGGGGAGGTCACTTACCTAAGAAAGGCGAGAAGAACAGGCTGGATCGGGCGGATCAGCAGCAGCAACAGCAGCAGCAGCAGCAGCAGCAACGGTGAAGAGAGGAAACAAAAATGAAGAGAATGAGAGAGAGAGAGAGAGAGAGAGAGAGAGAGAGAGAGAGAGGAAGAGTGATCGTGGAAGGGGGGGTTCTGGCCAGAAGAGGGAGGAGAGAGAGAGAGGTTTGACTAAGTTGGACCAAACTTTCCAAATGCCCAAAATGCCCTTGAACACTTGGCCCACATTAATCCTTATCCAATAATTCAAGGGCAATATGGTAATTCAATAATTTCAATTTCTTTTTCACTTATTTTAGTTCTCAATTATTGCCCAAAATTGTCCAAAATTCGGAATTCCCAGTACAGGGTCCAGGGGCAAAATGGTAATTTTCCGGTCCCGGGGCGAAATTCCAATTTTCGCACATACGGGTTCCATATGTGCGTGGCCAACATAATATGATGTCGGAATCGCGAAATTCACTTTTTAAGCCCTCGGAAATCGACTGCAAAGTTCCGGGAATAAAATAATATTATTTTCTCAATTTTTGTCGAAATTCCCGTTTTTGTCCAAAACCACTCTAAATGTGCGTGGCCACCCCAAAATGACCTTGGCCACGAAAAATAACCTCAAATGGCCTCCGAATCCAGCCTCGGTGCCCACAGGGGCAAAACCGTAATTTTTCCGGTCCCGAACCAAAATCCATTTTTTTGCAGAAATGGGTGGCTCCAAGGTTGGCCAAGCCAAAAACGTCATCGGCCGCTCAAAATTGTCACCTTCAAAATTCTCGATTCCCGGGCCCGAATTCCAAGAAATGACTAAAATTGAGCAGTCGCGACTTTAGCTTATCTCTGGCTAACGGGTGGCTCATTGGAATTACGCGCTCTCGACCCGTGACCGACACTAAGTCAAATCACGTTTAAGTTTACTCAAACCAAGGCGACCTCGATTGTCATATAATTGCGAGGGTCTGTCACTAGTGCCCTTTGGACACGATCAATCAAATAGATCGGTCTCGGTTGGCTCAAAACATTCCCTCGTCAATCGATATGGTCGAAGATCGAACCAAGGTCAAGTTCTTTGGTCGTGCGAACTCAATCCCGTACTGGCCTTACCCCTAAGGTTAGCATCCCGAGAATGTGCGGGTCTCGGGTGAGATCTCACTATAGTGCATTGATCAATTTCATTTCTTAAATCCCGGGAAAAGGATCGAAAATTCAGACTGTTACACCTCTTAACGACGCGTCACTGTAGGTTTCATATCCTCCCAAACCTGACGAGACTGTCAACACTGGCGTGATCATCAAACTCTGTTTTAATCCTGAAAACTCCTTTTGTACTTATCCGTCCATTCAAATTTCGTTTCCTTCTTTAGCAAACGTGTCCACGGTGTTACTAACGTTAAAAACCTTTCCACGAGACATCTGTATTAACCTACCAGATCCAAGAAGCTCTGAACCTCGATTACCGTTATCGGTCTTGACCAATTTATGACGGCTTCACTCTTTGTCGGATCCACTGCGATCTCTTCACCAAATACCACATATCCTAAGAACGCCACTCAATGAAGCCAGAATTCGCACTTATAAATTTAGTGTAGAGTGCATGTTCCCTTAAGGTCTATAGAACCTTTTTCCAAATGTACCCCGTGCTCGGTGGAACTCTTCGAATACACCAGAATATTGTCTATAAACACTATCACAAGTTGATCCAAAAATTCCTTGAATACCCGATTCATTATATCCATAAAGGTTGCAGCGGCGTTCGTAAGTACAAACGGCATCGCTGTAACTCATAGTGTCCATACCTCGTCCTAATTGCCAACTTCGGCATGTCCTCCTTCTTGATCCTCAATTGGTGATAACCAGTCCTCAAGTCGATCTTACAAAATATTGATGCCCCCTGTAACTAGTCGAACAGGTCATTTATCCTTGGGAATGGGCGTTTATCCTTAATGGTCACCTGATTCAATTGTTTGTAGTCAACACATAACCTTCACGATCCGTCCTTTTTCTTCACGAATAAAACTGGCGCTCCCCATGGAGACCAACTCAGACGAATAAAACCTTCGTCCAATAACTCCCACGTTTGGACTTTCGATTCCTTCAATTCCGACGGTGACCTCTTGTAAAGCGCTCCCAAGGTCAGTTTTGTCCCTAGGGCCAACTCAACCACAACCTCGACTCTCTTATCAGGTGGCAATCCCGGCAATTTCCTAAAGAAAGACATCGGGAAGATTACACACCTCGGTTATGTCCTTTAGCCTTGATTCCTCAATCAACAAATCAGCCACAAATTAATTATCATTATCCACCTCAAGGACAAGCTCAATCTATCCAATTTCAATTCAACAGTCTCCCAAAACAAATCACCCCGGTTCTTTATAAAATCCGAAATTTCCAAGCATAACTCCTCCTTCCAAACTCGTCCAAGAATGTCACTAGTAAATCAGAAACCATAAATCGATTGCGCCTATCCACTATAAGTGATAATACGTCGTACATAATCATCCAAGTAATAACTTCAAAATCATCTCCTATTCTACCAAACACCATCTCATAACGCATCTAGACTTTCAAGGCACATCCTTCACTTCCTTCTCAGCCACAACATACACTTTTCCTTACGTCCTTAGCCGATTTTGATTAATCTGCAGGGCAGCTCTCACTTAATGTCCTACATGCGGTCGCTGCGATTGCATTGGTGACCTAACCTGTCGGTTCAACAATTTCTCATCTAGTAACCTTACTGTACACATCCACAACATGCTCCTCTTTTACCTTGGCAATGGCCATCCCTATGCCTCTTTTCATAAGACCGACACGCGACGTTGGAGTAGTAGTTCAGTTTTCCAAAGTTCTTTCTTACTACAGGGACAATTTCCGTTTCTCTGTCATAGGCTTCTTCCCACAGTTCCCATTGTCCCTAGCCAGCGCGAACCGCGATCCAGAAGCGGCCATCCTTTCACTCATATCCGTGTCAACCATCGAACCCTCTCATACAACTCATTGTAATTCCTTAAGACCCAAAAGTACCAACTGATTGTGAACTTCCGGTTCCAATCCTTCCTGAAACCTCATTGTCCCATCCACATGGTCCTTGACCATCTTTAGTGCGTACTTAGGCAACCTTACTACTTGACCTCGTACTGATCGACTGACATCCAAGTTTAGTGGAGCCGAAGGAACTATGTCATCTTCTGTCCTTGCGCACTTTCTGAAAGTACTTCTTATTAAAGACCTCGATAATGACACCCCAGCTTAGAAATATGCCCTCTGAAATATCCTACTTTTGGGGGTCCTCTTACCAATCACTTGCATTTCCTTGGAGTTGATATACAGTCAGGGTCACTTTTTCCTCATCAATGCACCCGAATACCTCAAAAGCCTCTCATCTATCCAAAGTAACGTAGCCTCAGGGTCATCTTTAATATCGACCTCAGAGGTTTCAATTTCCAATATTTTCCAACTAGCCGACGCATCTATCTGATTGCGTTAACTTGCCATTGACCTTGATTCCCACCATTTCGATTATACCCATGATTCTTGTTATTTCCATTGACGACGACAATAGTGGCCTCAACATCAGTAGAAACAGTCGCATTTCCCTCCTCAATCTGCCTCCCCTTAAAATTCCAACTTCCTCGATTGCCCTCAAAATCTCATCCCATCTAGGATCCCCACAACTCCAACTTGCGGACCTACCAGACCTCGACCTCGACTACTCATACTCACAGGGTTCACATCACCCACTTACCTGCTATAATTCCCCTCAAGAATTAAAGACCTAGGCCAACTATACCAGTCTAAGCCCTAGGCAATGAATCACAACACAATTCATTTAGCAGGCAGCCAATCAAAATAGCACCCAATCACAACCAACAAGTTCGTGCACTTACCTCAAGTCCCGACGCACCTGCACCTCACATATATTGCATAAAATCACTTAGCAATCACAATCACACTGTCTGGTGTACGCATAGCACGCGAGTCTCCCTAACTGTCTACCCCAAAGTCATTGCTCCTTATCACTCCAGGCTTCGACCTACTTGGATCGAGCTGACCTTGCTCTGATACCAAATCAACTGGGATGTCACGCCCCGGACCCTACCGAGCCCGCGATCATCCCTCGATGGTCGAACATTGAATGCGACGTCCCAGAAACGTCGCCGACCCAACCCAAACATCAGAGATTAGACACGCGCGGAAACAATAGAAACAACCCGGACAATTAATAATGACACGGGGTAACAATAACACAAAACAATAATTATAATTCCTACACTTGACATGCACATACGACGTTCACAAAAGACAAACCCCAAACTAGGCCACAACAACAGAACCACAATCCTCAAAAGGGACAAAGGTTCGCAAACTTAACTCCTCTACAAAGGGGGACTCAAATACCGAGTACTTGACCCGTTCTCGATCTCCGAGATACTCTTGCAACGTCTCCCAACACTCATGGTCGCGAATCTGAAATGGTTATATAATAACCGTGAGAACGAGTTTCAATAAGCAACCCTCTATACCCCACGTAGGCCAATGCGTACCTAGACAAGTCGTACATGCAATCCAACCGATAACATATATATATATATATATATATATATATATATAAAATTCACATCAATGGACTTACCTCGCCATCCAATCACCTGCCCACTCTGCACATTAGTTAATCAGAATAATGAAATAATATCCCAGCAATATAACACAATCATTCAAGTACCATCCACCCTCGCACCCAATCAATCCAACCAGTCATCCACACGCACCATCAGTCAATTCGATCAACATCCACACGCTCAACCAGCCAATTCAGTCACACTCAACCAGCCATTTCAATCACACTCAAATCGCATGCGTGACCGAACATCTTTCTCACGACCCGCGCCACTGCGCCTCAAGTCCATTCTCACAGGCTCACAAGCCACACAATTCGATCAATTCCAATGGCCGCCGTCAACACGTCCCAAGCCATACCATTCAATCATTTCCAGTGGCCGCCGTCAACACGTCCCAAGCCACACTATTCAATCAATTCCAGTGACCGACGTAAACACGTCCCGGTCCAATCACATCTTTAACGAGCCACCGTCAACACGTCTCAAGCCCGCATCCATTTGGCACATCGGCTATCCATGCCTTCACACGGACCGCCGTCAACACGTCCCAAGTCCGTCTTTCCATTTGGCACACCGGCCAGTCAAGCCTTCACACGGACTGCCGTCAACACGTCCCAAGTCCGTAGCCCTCCGATCAATCCGGGCTTAAAATCGACAAGCATGCACACGCCATTCAATTCAATCAATTCCACACCAATTGCATCAATAAGCCCATAATCACAACTCCGTCCAAATCACAATTCGCCACCTCAATTCACAAACCCGACGTTCAAGTCGGCCACGCTCAATTACCCAAGTCAAGCATATCATTAATCCAATTCAAATAGCGCAATTAAACATAATACGCTCAAATTAAATCACGCCCTAGCCGTTCTAACCGAGACAAGTCTATAAGTACCCACGTACAAAATCGATTCACATCACAGTCCATCACACTTGCCCACAATTCCGTCATTCACGCCTACTACATGCGAACATCAAGCCCACCCACGAATGCCCCAACAATATTATCAAATAGCCCACCATAATTAGTCATCAATTAAGCCCAACAATTCTCACAATTTAATCTATTAATTATGCACGTACTAAAATTGCCCACAATCTGCATTAAGCCCCTAAACCGGTACTAATTATCTCCTAGACAAGTCTAATAATACCCAATGTACTAAGTAAGGTTTAGGGAGTCACTTACCAAGTTTTGGTCCGGGAAAAGTCGGCTTGGGCCCAAAATGGCCCGGGTGAACAGTTCGGACTAGGCGCGGGCGTGGGCCACACGGGCGCGCTGACCGGCCAAAGCGGGCACAATGGCCGATCGGCGCGCCTGGTGCGCGGGCGCGGCGAACGCGCGGCGTGCCCGGGGCGCACGGGCGAGCGGATGGGCAACGCGCCCGGGCGACGGGCCGGCTGAACGGGCAATGCGCCCGGGCGACGGGCGCGGCTGAACGGGCACGGCGCCTGGGCTACGGGCGCGGGCGCGGGCACGGCGCGGGCACGGGCACGGGCGCGGGCATGGCGACGGGCGCGCGGCTTGCGCGCGCGGGCCACGGGCTTGGCTGGCCGGCTGGTCTGGCCGGCGGCGACGGCGGCGACAGCGGCGGTGCGGCGGCGGTGGCGGCGCGGCGGCGACGGCGGCGGCGGCGACGGCGGCGGCGGCGGCGGCGGCGGCGGCGGCGGCGCGGCGGCGACGGCTGCGCGGCGGCGGTGAGCAGGAGGGAGAGAGGGAGACGGGGCTGAGGGGGTGCGGACCGGCGGCGATCGGGCAGCACGGCGGAAGGCGAGGGCTGGGGAGCTGGCCGGGCAGCTGGACGGCGGCCGGGCCTCACCGAGCACGGTGGCGAATCGAGCTCGCACGTCCGGGAGGGGAGGATGGCGGCGTCGGCGGGGCTGCCGGACGACGCGGCGACGCGACGACCGTGTGAGGAGGGCGGCGGCGGCGGCTGGTGGGGCGGCGTCGCTGGGCGGACTGCCGACGACAACCAGTCGGCGACGAACTCAAACGGCAGCGAGCAGGGAGCAGGAACAACAATCGGGCGAAGGAAGAGAAAGAAGGAAGAAGAAGAGAAGAAAAAAGAAGAAAGAAAAGAAGAGAAGGAGAGAGAGAGAGAGAGAGTTGATGGGTCAGTGAGGGGAGTGGGCAGACGCAACAGAGGGAGGAGAGAGAGAGAGAGAGAGAAGAGAGAGAAGAGAGAGAGGGGACAGACGGGACAGGAGAGGGGGGGAAACGTGCGCGCGTGGGGGAGGGAAGAGAGAGAGAGAGAGAGAGAAATAATTAAAAAAAACAATCATTCTTATATTAAACGCAAACCGATGGCCCAAATTCAAAACCGAAAACGATCTACCGATCCAAAATAAGCCTCGCATATAAAAAGGGACAAATGCCAAATTAATTAAGTCAAACTACAACGAGGGAGGTCTAGTAGTCCAAATTCGCACTTGGTAAAAAACTCCCCTTTTTCCATTATTCCTGACAATCTCGATGCTAGCCATAATAATATCGACACCGTCCAATTTATTTCGTCCCGAAACT
Source organism: Syzygium jambos (assembly GCA_031216235.1). NCBI lineage: Eukaryota > Viridiplantae > Streptophyta > Magnoliopsida > Myrtales > Myrtaceae > Syzygium > Syzygium jambos. The sequence goes on from CM062228.1 coordinate 8,437,453, forward strand.
CCCGAAAATCGACTGCCAAGTTCAGGGCTTAAATAACAACCAAATTCGATCGAGTGCGATTCTAGCGAAATCTCAAAATTTAAAACAATAACCGGGAGTGATCAGTTCCCGAGCGAGATTTTACTATAAGCACACTGACGAATTACACATTTATTAAATCCCAAAATTGAGTCAAAATCCGGGATGTCACGCGCTCTATCCCTTGTTCTGCCCCTCCCTGTTCTGTACCCGTCACCTTTTGCCGTCCTTTTGGCGACGACGTGGCTGCTGCTGCCTTTGTCCCGGCCGCTGGCTCATCGTCGTCACCCTTGCCAGCAGCTCACCATCGCTGCTCAGCCAATCCAGTCGAGATGCCAACCGCACGAGCCGCCGCCTTGCCGTCGCTGCCTTGAACCGCCGAACACCCACCGAGTCGCTGCTGTGCCGATGCCGCTGCTGCTCTGTTCCGGCGGTCTTGCTGCCCTCCACGCTTGACCGTTCTCACTTAGGCTAGAGGTAAACGACTCCCTAAACCTCTCTTAGGACCTTGGGTAATGCTAGACTTGATTGGGGGTTGAATCGTGAGCTAAACCAAGGAGGTTTAAGGGCTGTTTGTGTGCTGATGGTGAGCTGATTTGTGTTGATTTATAGGCCGGTGTAGGGGTTGCTAATGGCCGGGCTAGTTGTCGTGTTGTTGGACTATCGTCGATAAAGTTTGATAGATCAAAGTGTGGGTTAAATGTGTTGGAATGGCAACCTTGGTGAGTAATTTATGGCTGAATTTGTGGCTAAATTTGAGATAGTATGTGTGCTGGAACTTATGTTAAGATGGGTGTTTGCTCACGTGTGATTTAATACTCAATTGGCGATTGTTCACGGCTGTTGATTTGGGCTGAAATGATGAGGCAATGTGGGTTGAGTTGTGGCAGTCTAAGGATCGGTTTGGTGTGTTTGAATGGCGGGTTGACTTGTGATGGCCTAAGTGCGATTTAATGCTTGAACGTGAAATTGGTTGGTTGGCTAGCTTGTCGTGTAATCGCCGCTTGAAATGAATGTGTGATGTGGCAAATGTGATAATTTGAAATGGCTTGAGGCATATTTACGCGGGTCAGTGGAAGGAAAGTTGGGCCTGAGGTGTGTTTACGTGGGTCATTGAAAAGAAAGTTGAGCCTGAGGCGTGTTGACACGGGTTGTGAGAAAGGACCTGAGGCGTGTTTACGTGGGTCGTGGATAGTTGGATGGATGCGCATGGGTAATGTATTTGGTCGAAGTGGATGAATGCACGTGTGTATGGCACTCAGGTAATTGTGATATGTGCTTGGGCTATTATTGCATTATAGTGTTTGACTAATATATAAAGTTGGTGTGAGATTGGAGGCGAGGTAATATATATATATATTTTTTATAACTCAGGGAACCCCCGCACGGCCGACAGCCGGGAAGTAAACCCTGGGGACGACACGTGCTAGCCACCACACACGTGCCACCGGTTAAGTCACCCTGCGGTGCCCGGGATTCGAACACTCAACCTTTTGCGAGAGGAAGAGTGCACGCTCCAGCAGAGCCACCCAGGTGGGTGGTGGAGGCGAGGTAAGTATGTCTATGTGAATTCCAATTTGTCGATTGTTAGATTGCATGTTGAGACTTGTCTAAGTACGCATTGGCCTAGGTGGGGTTTAGGTTGTCTGCTTATTGAGATTTATCTCATTCTCGTTGTTAAACATTTTTATGCTTGGAGGGACGAATAGTCGTCACGTGCGGTTTGGAGACCGGGAGTAATTTTGGACATTGATGCTTCGCCCCTTTTTGGATGCCCCTTTTTAATAGTGAAGATAGGCTACCCAACCACCGCCCTTTTGATGAACATGGTTCGATGTTAGTAGTCTAGTTTAAGGTGATGTAAATGTGAAGGTTGTAAGTTATATTAAATGTATTCTTGTTTTGAGTACGTGCCTTTCGGCTACCCCTCCTTGAATGTTTATTGTCTGGGTCGTTTAAATTTCGCTTCCGCTTGCGTACGACTTTAGGTATTTCGTTTGGGTCGGTGACGCGTCCTGGGACGTCACGTTCAATACGACCGTCAAAGGGGTGTTGCGAGCTTGTTGGAGTTCGGGATGTGACATTTTTTTATGGTAATTTTCCTAAAAGTTTGCTCTATAACATAGTATAGGTAGTCTCGGTCTTTGCTTCACATAATTATTTCGTTGGATTAATATACTCTTGCACATATATTTGAGATAATGTATATTTTATAATGGATCGCAATGAATAGTTCCCTAATTAGTTCAACTAAGCGAGATATAGGAGGAGTCAATTTATTTTTTTATAAAATGTAATGAGAGCAATATTTCGTATTTATACTAGGTCTACTGAGAATGGAAAAATTACGAGTCGCAACTAAATGTAAAATATATGTAAGTATTAAATTCAAAACTTATCCCAGTGACAACTATAACTTGAGTTGGCAAAACTTATCCTTAAGTTGGCAAGAATGGGGCTCGTACATCAATTATTTATTATCTAGCTTTTAAACGATAATAACACAAAAAAATTATATAAAAGGAACTACTCATTATTAGAGGTGCAAAATGTGGAGCATCAGGTCAAGATTGGTAGATGGACAGGGTCAATGTACATACAAAAAATAAAAACAATTCTTGTTTCCTCTTATGAAGAAAACCAAACACATTTTACACATATCAGTCCATAGAACTACATATCTTAATGCCCTCACAGCTTTTGCGTCAATGTTGAAAACAAAGTTTTAATGTAAACATTTAATTATATTTATGTTGTGAAAACTCTTCACTTCATGTAGTTATTCCTTTAGAATAATTATTTTCAACCATGTATTTAGAGAGTATATGTCACAGTGTATCTGCTGGCAAGTAGTTTTATAATCAATTCATTAGATTGATATATATATCATTATATATATAATGATAAAAAATGCATAAATCGGGAGAGAGAGAGAGAGAGAGAGAGAGAGAGAGAGAGATAAAAAAATGCATATATCGGGAGTCAATTTTATTTTTTTTAAGATACCATTACATCATCTTTTGGATTATGATCTAATGGGTTTTGGTGTATGTTCTCATTAAAGGTTAAGTGTTGATTCGACAAATCAATTTTGCTAATCAATAGAAGGAGTTGCAATACGCAAGTTGCTTCAGCGGAAGGGATTATCGGTCACATGTATGTGTAAAATAAAGTAAATTCGGAAAATCAAATCCTCATATTTACCGTGGAATCAATAGAGAGATTATATACTTGCAATTCGACTTACAAAACAAAATCCAGGAAATACAATATGACAACTAAAACTAAACATCAAAGGCACGTAAAAATAATGGTTCTAGAAGGGAATTTCCCAGCTCTCAGCGCGCGCATATTTCACGCATCAATACTAAAATAACGAAAATATGGAAATTACCCAAATGATGAATAAAATCTAAGTACTCCGAAATTTTAACAAAAAACATGAAAACAAGTCAAATCACCAACCTAATTATTTCTAAACAGTTTGCAAATCAATAAGGACGGGAGACGAACTTTCCTCCCTTCTCCTCGACTTTATGCTCCTTTCCCTTCGACGGTGTTGCTTTGTCGGTCGATTTTGGTTTCACTGTCAAGCCAAAATATTACTCTGGCGTTGTCGTGAAGTAGGAAAAATTAGGCCCATCATCCCAATTATGAACCTCTATTAAAAAGTTTAATCCAAAAGCTTAAACTGATAGATGGAGGAGACCCATGATATAAAGAGCATTTAAGATCCGTTGTTAATCGATGTGGAATAATACTTCAACACCCCCACTCACGTGCAAGTCGGATTACGAGCAGCATATGAAATTTTAACTACGCACATTCACATGGAATTTTTTACAATGCACATTCGCGAAAAGGATAACATTGACTCTAATACCATGTTGGAAAGTCAAATCCAAAAGCTTAAGTTGATAGATGGAGAAGACCATATAAATATAAAGAGCATTAATGACCCATTGTCAATCGATGTGGGATAATATTTCTATAAGAGCAGGCTTTCCACTGAAAAGCTCGTAAGTATTTTCCCTGCAGTCATCATCTTTCGGTCCATTCATGAGCGTGGCCGGCAACTTTGTGGAACGATTTTGTTGTTGTGGTGCCTCTGTGGAGGAGCCGGGATTCGTTGGGAAGATGCCTCCAGAATGCAAGTTGTTTCGAGACATGATTGACTGAAAGAATGTAGCTATGGAGTTTACGAAAAATTCTTTTTGTTTGGTCAGAAGAATTATATGCTCAGATACGTGATTTGTCACGCCTCGAACCCCAACGGGCTCGCGACACCCCTTCGACGGTCGTATTGAAAATGCGACGTCCCGGGACTCGTTGCCGACCCACGCGAACATCAAAACATAATGCGCAAGCGGAAACAATTATAAGCACCCAAACAAGATAAAAGACTAAGGGTAGTAGAATACTTGAATAAATGAACCACATACTTCATTCAACGGCCCGTACTTACAAAATCTAATCATACATACAAAGGCCACTAGGGCTAAAATCACCATCATAAAAAAGGGGCAAGTGGTCGGGTAGATTAGTCTAGCTATACAAAAAGGGTTCACCAACTTCATGGGCTCCTCTTCGGGATCTTGCTCCATCGGCTCTTCCTCGAGATCCCAAAACGCTGTGACGGACCATTCATGGTCAGAGTCGGGGGTCTGAAATGGTTATATAATAACCATGAAAACGAGTCTCAATAAACAACACCCTAAACCCTACCTAGACCAATGCATACCCAGACAAGTTGTACATGGAATCTAGCCAACAACATAACGAGCTCACATCATTGCACTTATCTTTGCCATCAGAACGTATGCCAACTCTGCACGTTAATCAAAACGTGATAATGCAATAATAATAACTCAATAACATATCACAATCACTCAAATACCAACCACACTTGCACTCAATCAATCCAACCAATTCAATCACACATTCAACCAGCCAATTCAATCACACTCAATTCGCATGCGTGGCCAAACATCTTTCTCACGACCCGCGCCACTGCGCCTCAGGTCCATCCTCACTGCCCGCGCCATTGCACCTTAGGCCCAATCTCACTGCCCGCGCCACTGTGCCTCAAGCTTAACCCTCCGATCAATCCGGGTTTCGTCCCGCGTAATCACGCCTCAGGACATTTTTACCCTTCCAATGACCCGCGTAACCACGTCTCAGGTCTGGTCATGCCTTTCTCGCCACACCCGCGTAACTACGCCTCAGGTTGGCAGCCCTCCGATCAATCCGGGCTTTTCTCATGCACATGTACCATAACACAATTCGCTATTCTCACAAGTCGTATCATTCCAACTTAAGGCATGCTCACCACATCACAATTATTCAACACATCGTACGAGTCCAAATCACATCACAAACCCATCACACTAGTTCACCAATCCGACATTCAAGTCGGCCACAATCAATCGTCAATTTCACTCACACCCGCCACAGCAATCTGGTCCTTTAACTTACCATAATTAGCCCACTGTCAACCAAATCCGTCAAAACGCCACGATAACACCGAATAATTCTCGAAAGAGAGAAAAACCGAGAATATACAAAATCGAGTCCAAACTGGACAGTTGTGCAGTGATAGAAATCAATTTGAAATAAATAGTAAATCAACTCTAAAAATTTTGAAATTTGGATATGTTGCATAAAACATCTTGATAAACATTTTCTGTGAAGAACTCGAAACCCAGTTCCAACTGTAAACATCTCGTTTTGACACTCAAATCCGAACAGAACCCGGTTCGCTCGGGCAGCCCCTCAGACCATCAATAATACAACTCATTAAGTACCCAAATCACTTTGGAAAGCTCTGAAATTTTTATATGTCATAGAAACAAGTGTTTTTAACAATTTTTGTGAAGGAAGTTTGTTGAAATAAGGTCTGGAAAATTTTATAAAAATTCGGAAAGACAAAAGGTCGGGTGAACAGTAAATCAGGCAGTTTTGTGACAGTCTGAAAATTGACTTGCAAATGACCCCAAACAACTTCCAAAAATTCTGAATTTAAAGTATGTTATAATTAAAGATGTTAGAAACAAATTCCATGAAGAACACTTCCTTAGATTCGGCCCATAATTATCACCAAAAAAATAACAAAGCGCAGAGGTATAGTAACAACCAGAAATCCGAGAATCATTAAACTTGCACCATTAAGCAAATCAAGCTTATACAACCACTAAACCAACCATCCACAGCCCTAATCCACCCCTAAACATGTCAATTAGTAACCCATTATCCTAACTAAGGCTTAGGGAGCACTTACACTTAGCCTAAGCAAGAAAATCGAGCGAAAGGAGCAGCTCAGTCACGCAAAGCAACAACAGCGATGCCGGAGCAGCAGCAGCCCCAATGGACAGGCGGTGGCTCTGGGTGGAGTTGGGTGGAGATGGGGGCTGAACGGTGGTGCTAGTCGGGCTAGAATGGAGGGCGAGAAGCAGCAGAAACAAGAGGAAGCATAATGAAGAAGCAAGTAGCAGTGAAGCAGTAGCGGAAAATGAAGTAGAAGCATCAGCAATAGCATGGGGGGGCAGCAGCTAAGACGTGGGGGGAGCAGAGGAAGCTCAGCAGCAGTCAACAAAGTAGAACAGAAGTAGAAGCAATCAGCAGTGTAGAAGCAGAAGCAGCGAAGTAGCGAGCAGCAAAAAATGAAGGAGCAGAAGCGGAAAAGAAGAGAAAAAGGGAGAAGTCAGCAACGTGGGGGAGTCAGCTAAAGCATGGAGGAGTGATGATGGCTGATGGAGTTGGTGGAAGAAGTCAGTAGCAGTAGCAAAAGGGAAAAAGCAGCAGCACGTGAGGGAGTAAGTAGCAGAGCAAAAGTCAGCAAAACAGAGGCATAGCAGTAGTAGAAATAATGCAGAGGAAGAAGCAGCAAGTACGTGAGGGAGAGGAAGCCAGCAGTCAACAAAGCCAAGGTAGAAGCAATCAGCAGAACAATAATGTGATCAGCAAAGGGCAGAAGTCAACAGACAGAAGTAGAAACAGCATGGGTTCAACAGAGGGTGGGGGTTCAACAGGGGAGGAGAGGAGAGAGAGAGGAGAAAGAGAGAGGAGAAAGTCAAACTCATCAAGTGCGATCTAACGACCCATGTTCAAACTCGACGACTGATTTAACAGCCACCAAAAATCCCAATTCAAAATAAATAAAATACCAACAGACACCAAATAAAATACACTACGAGAGAGGTCTACTAGTCCAAATCCGCACCTGTTCAAAATTTCGCTATTTGGCTAATATGGGCAATCTTGAGGCTGGCCATCATAATATTGACACCGTCCAATTAAATTCGTTACGGAACTTCGAGAAATTCGACACCAAAGTTTGGGCTCTAAATAACGGCCAAATTTGATCGAGTGCAATTCTACCGAAATCTCAATTTTAAAAACAATAACTGAGAGTGATCAATTCCCGGGTGAGATTTTACTATAAGCGCACTGACGAATTAGACGTTTTATAAATCCCAAATATGGGCCGAAATTCGGAATGTCACATGATTCCTAAATCCTAATAGGGAATGGTTTTCTAATCTAGTTTATGACTTCCAGTAAAATTTGTGCTTTAAGTGTTTGAAGTCCTTATTGGTTTAAAAAACTAAATGAACTATCAACTATGTGGATTTCTTTGGCCATGCTTATCATATATTTTGATATATCAAAACGGGACTCTTTCTCACTAAAGAAATTGATTTCAATTGTTTGCAAAATAGGCCTACTGAAATTGGTGGGTCCAATGGGGTTGAGGCCTAATTCAAGCCTAATTTTGCTATTAAAAGTCGCTCATAAAGGAATTTTAATTCATTAATCTTTTATCCCAAACGGGCTAAGGTTTATTTCTTTGTATCCCTTGATTTTGGCTATCCTTCAAACCAACAATTATATATATATATATATATATACACACATCTGTTAATTAATTAATTAATTAAAGTGAATATTATTCGCTTGTAGTCGTGTCACGTGACTCAATTTCATGTGAAGTTATCAATAATTTCCTTTCACTCTACGATGTGCTCTAGAACAGACCTATGTTGATGAACTAGAATTTTCCTAAATAGTTTATCGATTTAGATTTCAGAAGATAGTAACTATATGAAGACATTATGAATGACTATACAAATTCGTTTGAAATATTTATTGAGTATTTTGTATAGATCGTGTACTTAACCGGAGCATGAAAAATATGGATATATTTTGTGGGGGAAGATAGGGGCACACTTTGCTATATAAATCAGTCTTTTATTTAATACTTGATTGGATGTACGAGATTAAAAACTAAACCAACATTATTGAATGAATAATGCTATTGCTTATAATGCAATTGAAAAAACAAATAAATGTTATGGGAGCAACAAACTCATAAATACTAGATGTTAAATGAAATAACTTGAGGTTATTCAATTAAATGAATCTCGTGTAGGACAAAACTAATATTGATACTTTTAATATCCTAAGGTTGTATTTGTTTCGTTGAAAACTTCTTTAAAAATGAAAATATTTTCATCAAAATCATTTTTGATGAGAATGGTTAGGTTTTATTTGTTTAGTGATTTAAGGAAAGTGATTTACTTCTTGCTAGAAGAGGAAGTTGTCGTCCTTCAACCTAAGCTTGTTTTTTTCAGTTCATAAAAAATATTTTTCATAAATCGATTAGTTTTTCATCATCCAAATATCGGAAAATTAAAAAAACAATTTACCGAAAACAGTTTTGGCGAAATAAGCGAACCCTAAAAGTAATTTTCAAACCCCATACACTAGATTTGTCTACATTATAGTATTGGCATGCTTGCTTAATATAGATATAGGGTGATTATGGTTATTGTACACTTGCATTATAGAGAATTCTCTAAGGTAGTTTGTATATAAGAAAAATTGGTTCTTCACGTTTTTACAAAGGAGAGGTCAACGGTTGTAACCAGAGGACTAATATATAAATAAGGGTCCCCCTCCAAATGTTTAGTATCGTACAATCCCATTCCCTTTTTTCTTTTTTGGTCAGAAGAAAAGACTGTTCATTGATATCTAGTAAAGACAGAACCCACTTTCGGGGTCCCAAAACAAAGCAGATCTCTAAGGACCTGCAGAGGATGGGTCAACCAGTGTTCAATGAGTACTTTTTTTTTCTGTGTGTCATAACTACCCAGTCCGCCACACTATTCTTGGACCTATTACAAAACTACAGTTTTATGTTTGAAAACGAAGACAGCAGCTTACGTGCTTCCCTGAGGAGAGCATGATGTTCCTACAGCATACCTTCTGGAGACTTCAAGCTGTTGACCAGATTTAGGCAGTCTGACTCTAAAATTAGTTTTTCACCCGCACGAGGAGAGAGGAATTTGAGGGTTTCCACCATGGCTAGGCTCTCGGCTGGCTCGGCGGAGGAGGCAAAGACGTCCTTGGCAAAGCCGTCGATCAAGATCCTAGTTGAGTTGCGGCATACACAAGCTATTGAACCTTAAAAGGAACCAGGTTGGTGAGCTGCATCCATATTTACCTTTGTTTTGTCCCTCTCTGGGGGACTCTAGACATCCTCCTCTGAGTGGTTTACAGCTTCAATTGGTCTGTCAAGGTTGTTCCATCTGTTGAAATTTTTTAGTAATTGTCGTCCTCTTTCAACCAGCAGCTGTGGGTTCGGGAGGAGCCTTCTAAAGACAAGGCTATTCCTTGCTTTCCAGATTTCCCAGAGGACAATAGAGACTAACTCAAATTTAGGGGAGTTGTTGCTACTAGGTATGAATTTAATCAGCCATTCATCAAAGCAGGAAGTTTGGTATTTTGAGATCTGGATGTTGAGTGCAGGAACATCCTAGACTTCCTTCGTCTACTTGCATAGTAGGAATAGATGTTCTGTGGTTTCTGCATGAACTCAGCAGAATGGGCAATTTAGATCGGGTACCAGTTTCCTTTTGTACAAATTTTCCTTCGTTGGTAGTGCGTTTTGGCATACGCTCCATACAAAGTTTCTGATTTTGTGGGGAGTTTTCATTCTCCATAACCTGTTCCAGAGTTTAGTAGGAGTTTGATGAGAGGAGGAGGCAGGTTGAGTTTTTGTGTTTACCTTTTTGCGAAGGGTGTTGTAACCGCTCTTAACAGTGTAGTCGCCGTCCTTTGTGCCCGTCCAGATCAGTTTGTCTTCATTCATTTGTGGTCTGATATGTGCTGTGAGGATCTCTCGTATTACCTGTTCATCGAATAGTCGTCGCAAAAGCGGTTCCTTCCATGTGCTTTCCTCTTGGTCTATCAATTCATCAACCTTTTTTGGGTCCCCTGCATTACCCGGTCCCCCTATAATTCCCCTTTTGAGCCACTTATCCTCCCTAATGTTAATATTGTGCCCATTCCCTACTGACCACATGACCGAGTCTTCAATTGATGTGCGCCCCATGAGTATGCTCTGCCTTCCAGAAGCTCTTGGTTGGGTAGTAAATACCCTTTAAAACTTGACTGCACAGAATTGTATGATTCTGTGCTAATTGCCATGCTTGGTTACCCAGCATGGCCTTGTTAAAAGATATTAAATCCCTAAACCCAAGGCCTCCCCTGTCTTTTCTCTGTTTTAGAACTTCGACCTTCCTCCAGCGCACTCCTTTTGCTGCTGGTTGGTTCTTCCACCAGAAGGCTGTGATTTTTTTCTCAATAGCTCGACATACTGAAAGTGGAATCTTGAAAATTGACATAGCATATTGTGGTAATGCTTGGACAACAGTTTTGATCAGAATTTCTTTCCCCGCTTTAGACATTGTGTTTTCTTTCCACTTTTCAAGCTTCATATTTACCCTTGCCAGGATCCAAGCAAACATTTGCTTTTTAGATGCTCCCCAATCAGAAGGAATACCCAAGTACTTCCCTGTCTTTTCAATCTCCAGGACTCCTTGTTCTCTGGCCATATTACTTCTTAATTCACTAGGGCGGTCCTTGTTGAAATATATCCCTGACTTGTTCAAGTTAACCGCTTGTCCTGAGGCAAAGCAGTACTAGTGAATGATTGCAGCTAGGTTCTGACATTCTTGCAGCTTACCACGAGGAAAAATATTGAATCATCTGCAAAGAGTAGGTGAGATAGTACAGGGCAATGTCTATTGAGTTATATTCCTTTGATAGTGCCATCTTACACAGCTCTTTTCATCAGCATTGACAGGAAATTTGCAACCAGTATAAAAAGGTATGGGGATAAAGGGTCCCCTTGCCTTATCCCTCTTGTAGGTTGGAAGAAAGGCTGGGGTTCCCCGTTCAACTTGACACTCAAAGAGGTTGTTGTAATACATTGCATTATCAAATTCACCCATCTTTCATTGAACCTCATTGTAGTCATACAAGCCTTCAGAAAATCCCATTCTATCCGATCATACGCCTTTTGCGTGTCTAACTTTAGGACAGCCTAAAACTTGTATTTTCGCTTGCGAACCCGTAATTGATGTAGAACTTCCTGGACTACAAAAATGTTGTCTTGGATTTGTCGTCCTCCTACAAAGGCACTCTGTTCAACTTCTATCAATTCCGGGAGCCATGGTTTTAGCCTATTTGCTAGCACTTTGGAAATGATCTTGTATGTGAAATTGCACAAACTTATAAGTCTAAACTCGTCTAGCTTCTTTGGGTTTTTAACTTTTGGCACCAAAGAGATAAGTGTTCGATTCAGAAGGGGGTTTAGCACACCAGTTTGGAAGAAGTTTCTAACCTCTGAAAATACTTCCTTCTTTATGACTTCCCAATTATGCTGAAAGAACTGGCCATTCAAGCCATTCGGACCTAGGGCCTTTGAGGTTCCAAGCTGGAACGTTGCTTGATTGACCTCTTCTAGCGTTACATCCTCAATCAGCCTGAGATTAGTTTCCTCGTTTGCACGGCAAGAGCAATATTGAAGCCGTGGAGTAAACTGTTGATGTCCAACTGAAGTGTACGGTTCCCTAAAGTGGCCATATGTCATCCTCTTCAGTTGTCCTTGGTCTCGGATCCAATTTCCTGTTGAGTCCTTCAACATAGAAATTCTGTTTCGTTATCTTCTTTGAACAGTAGAGGCGTGAAAGAACTTAGTGTTTCGATCCCCCCACTTGAGCCAATTAATCCTTGAACGCATTGCCTAATACATCTCTTCCTGACTCCATAGCCTTTGAATGTCATCCCTCAGCTTTTGTAGTTGTTCTTTTTCCTTCTCAGCAGCTAGACTGTTTGTTATACATTGTATTTGTCCCATTAAGAGCTTAATCCCGTCCTGCCCATTTGTGAATTTTTCCTTACTCCAGCTTTGTAAGGTAACTGCAACTTTTCCCATCCTGATCAAGAGGCCCTCATTCGCATGCGTCGAAGAATTCCATGCTGTTTGTATAACTTCTCTGCATTCTTCATCTTTTAGCCAAAATGCTTCGAAACTGAAATTTTTCTTCTGCCTCTTATAGGCTTGATAGGTAGACAATAGGATCGGGCTATGGTCAGAACCAATAGCCGGTAATGCATATATTACTGCCTTAGGGAATTGTAGTCTTCAATCCAGATTACTAATTGCTCTATCCAGTCTTTCTTTCACTAGCTCTTCTCCTTCACGATTGTTTGACCAGGTAAAGGCACAACGCTTACTTTCGAGGTCTATTAGTTCGCAGTTATGCAGGAACTCTCTAAAAGCATGAAGTCTATAGTGCTCAGCCATTCTTTTTCCTACATTTTCCAAATGATACATAATTTCATTAAAGTCCCCCAAGCACACCCAAGGCAACTTGTTTACCTGGCTGATTCTATATATTTCTTCCCACATCTTGTCTTTTTCCTGGTAGGTTGTTGGTGCATGGACAAATGTGACTCGCATTCTCATTTTATAGTTGTCCTCTTCACATTTGATGTCTATTAATCCCTCTGAAGCTGATAAGATTGATAGATCAGCAGGGACATTCCACAAAATTGCTAGGCTGCCTCTTATTCCCGTTGGGTTAACCACAAAGCATTCATCATATTTCAACATCCTCCTTACCCAGTGTATCGTTTCTTCTCTGTTTTTTGTTTCCATGAGAAATAGTACCTCGGGCCTTTCTTGAGCCACTAGGGCTCTCAAAGCTTGGACTGTCAGAGGTGCGCCCAACCCCTGACAGTTCCAACTCAAAATCTTCATTTGGATCTCGGTGGCTTATTAGGGCTAGCCACCACAGCCCATTGTCTCGAGCCTTCCACCACTTGGATTGGCGTTTCAAGTAGTTGATCTTCATCTATGAGTAACGGTTTGCCCCCTTGAGAGTTATATGGGCTGAATCTTCTAATCCTCTTGCGAACGGGAGTTTTCTGCCCACTTTGTTTCTTTTTATTGGCACTAGCTGGTACCAAACTAAGATATGGTTTTTTGGGAGGTGCTTGATTTCCAGCCAATGTAATAGGAAATTTACCCAAATGTTCACTTTGATCTGCTGGAATACTCATTGCAGTAAGATTAGTCTTTGTGCTGTCCTGCTTAATATGCTAAATTTTCTGGATTTGGCTGAAGCTGCTCTCCTCGTAGATCACTATTTGTCCTGAGTGGGTAGGTGTCTCCGGGATGCTTTCCTCTACCATAGGTTCAACTAAGTCTTTCCCATGAAATAACTTCCTGAAGGGGCTGTTGCTGCTTACCTCGGCCTTCAACGAAGGGCCGAATAGTCTATCCTCATTAGTGTTCACATCATCGACGCTAAAAGGCACCTCTTCACAGTCAGAAGCATAGTGGCCTATTTTCCCACATGAGAAGCAAAAATACGGGAGCCTCTCATATTTAAAATCTAGCCAGATTTTCTTCCCTTCATTGTCAGCTAGCATTCGTAACTGCAGGGGTAAGTTATGATCCAATGTCACTCACACCCTTCCAAACGACACCATTCCTCTTGTCTCAATTTTAACTTCTCGCACTTGTCCGATGTTGCCAGCTACTTCTCGAACAACTTCCTCTGAAATCCACTCAAAAGCAAGCCCCAAAATATGTACCCAGAAGTCACACGAGTCAAAGTTGTAACTTAAAGCTATAGTATTTGGTTCCCATTCTTTCAAGATCAAGAGATTGTTCATAAAAGACCATGGACCTTGGTCCATCACTTTTTTCCTCATAGCTTGAGAGTCGAAGGTTATTGCAAAAATACCTTGTTCTAGAGGAGTAAAGTCTGCATTTTCCACTTGCCATGCTCTCCGCATTGTGTTTTGGAAAGCTTGGAAGTTGATTTTTGGATTTTTGAGGAGTTGCCCTATCAGAGTTAAATTCCCATCCTTGCCTTTCGCTGATGCCAAAGTCCCTCCGACATTCTTAGTGACGTTGTCTGACCACATTCTTCCTAATCTTTTGTAGAGCAGGGCCAACCTGTGGTTTTCATCTTCATCCGGCTCTATGGAGATGGAACTAAATCGCAACAACTGTAGTTCCTCGAGCTGAAGGAACACAAGATTTACATGTCTTCACAGTTGAGTTCCGCTCCAGAGAGTGATTTTAGCGAGACAAGTTGAAGGGTTGTGGGTGGGTGTTGAGTTGACGAGGCATTAGGTTACTGAGGAGCAGTTCATGGTTCATGGTGACTGAGCTACATTGGGGAAGGAAGAAGAGGGACATTTTGGGTTTCCACTGGCTAGGCTGCCCCAATGGGTGGAGGGAAGCACTTCGGAGAGAGGAGAGTACATCACCCCTCCTCCTCCTCAATCACCAACCACCGCCAAAGAAAACACCACACTCCTCTGACGATTTTCTAGCAGGCCAAAAAACAAACACTTGGTGTGCACTTACTGATACCTCAATAATTTGAAGAAGACGGGGAGCCACTCTAGCACCGACATCATCGAGCACCACCAAGTTGCTGTTGAACGATTCTACTACTTCACTATCACATAACCAGCAGATGAAATTTTAGCCCAGACGGAGCAGATCATCCTCATCTCGGTCGAGGGGGAAGTTGGCGACCTGTGGTGAGAAGCGGAAGAAGAAAGGACTAAGTGAAGATGATCCGATTAAGAAAGGGAAAACTCCGACCAAGTGGAGAGGACGACTCCCATTGAGGGAGAGGACGAATCCCACGGAGGGAGAGGAAGACCCCCAAAGAGCACTACAAAAAAACTGATTTTTTCCGACGAAATTTCAAACGAAAAATTTGGAAAAATTCGTTGGAAAACGAATTTCCAACGAATTTTCCAACAAAAAAAAATTCGTTGGAAATAAGTCGTCGGAAATTTTTCCAACGAAAAATTTCAATTTTCGTTGGAAATTTGCGACGAATTTTATTTCGTTGGAAAATTCGTTGGAAAACTCGTGGCTAAATTTGTTGGAAAAATTACAAAAATTTTTTTTGTCGAAAAATTGTGGAAATTTTTTCCAACGAAAAAATTTTCGTTGGAAAAATTACAAAATTTTTTTTTTGGTCGAAAAATCGTGAAAATTTTTTTTCCAACGAAAAAAAAATTACAAAAAAAATTTTTTTGGTCGAAAAATCGTGGAAATTTTTTTTCCAACGAAAAATTTTTCGTTGGAAAAATTACAAATTTTTTTTTGTCGAAAAATCGTGGAATTTTTTTTTCCAACGAAATTTTTTTTTTTCAAAAAATTGCCCTCGCCGCCGGCGAGGGCCAGCCTCGTCGCCGGCGAGGGCCGAGCTCGCCCAGATCTGGGCGAAGCTCGAGCTCGTCGCCAGCGAGGGCCGAGCTCGTCGCCGGCAAGGGCCAGCCTCGTCGCCGGCCATGGCGAGCTCGGCCCTCGCCATGGCCGGCGAGGCCCAGCCTCGTCGTGGGCGAGGTTCGCCGGCCATGAGGGTGTCGAACTCCACCGCCACGAAGGAGGCGGGCGACGTGCTGTCGAGGAGGCCGAGGTACGCGCCGCCTCCCCCAAGGGAGTCACGTCGGGGGAGATGAGGAAGGCGAGGCTGCCGTCGATGGAGGAGGGGTTGAGGTTGGTGACGGAGAAGGAGAAGAAGGTGGAGAGAGGCTGCTCAGCGTCAGCGTCCCGAAGTCGAACTCGGTGCCGCCGCCGCCGCCGACCGGAGCGCCCAGGAAACGGAGCGCGAACAGAGCGAGGACGACGCGCGAGGAACAGCCGCGACTTCAACCCCACATTTTCCGAACCCCCTCAGTGATCCGCCATCGGAGAGGAGCGGCGGAGCCGGAGCCGGAGCCAGAGGAGGAGGGGGGGCGGCGAGGGAGGAGGCGGAGGGGGAGGCGGGGGGAGGAGGCGGAGGGGGTGGGATTGCAAAGGACAGAGAGAGACTCTGAGAGAGAGAGAGAGAGAGAGTGAGAGAGAGTAAATGTGGAAATTTGAAAGAATAGGCGCGAAAATGTTGAATAAGAAAGTAGGGTTTTCGTTGCAAAATTCGTGGGAAATTTCCCATGAATTTTGCAACGAAAATTGTACACACTAAAATAATTACCCAAAAAATTTGAATTCGTTGGAAATATCGTTGGAAATTTCCAACGAATTTTCCAACGAAAATTGTACACACTAAAATATTTGCCCGGAAAATTGAAATTCGTTGGAAAATTCGTTGGAAATTTCCAACGAATTTTCCAACGAATATAAAAAATATCGAACCGCCCGGTTTTTTTTTGAATTCGTTGGAAATCTCGTTGGAAATTTCCAACGAAAAAAAAATTCGTTGGAAATTTCCAACGAATTTTCCAACGAAAATTATACACACTAAAATATTTGCCCGGAAAATTGAAATTCGTTGGAAAATTCGTTGGAAATTTCCAACGAATTTTCCAACGAATATAAAAAATACTGTACCGCCCGGGTTTTTTTTGAATTCGTTGGAAATATCGTTGGAAATTTCCAACAAAAAAAAATTCGTTGGAAATTTCCAACGAAATTTTCAACGAAAATTGTACACACTAAAATATTTGCGCGGAAAATTGAAATTCGTTGGAAATTTCCGACGAAAAAAAATTCGTTGGAAATTTCCAACGAATTTTCCAACGAAAATTGTACACACTAAAATATTTTCCCGGGAAATTTAAATTCGTTGGAAAATTCGTTGGAAATTTCCAACGAATTTTCCAACGAATATAAAAAATACCGAAATGCCCGGGTTTTTTTTGAATTCGTTGGAAATCTCGTTGGAAATTTCCAACGAAAAAAAATTCGTTGGAAATTTCCAACGAATTTTCCAACGAAAATTGTACACACTAAAATATTTGCGCGGAAAATTGAAATTCGTTGGAAATTTCCGACGAAAAAAAATTCGTTGGAAATTTCCAACGAAAAAAATTTCGTTGGAAATTTCCAACGAATTTTCCAACGAAAATTGTACACACTAAAATATTTTCCCGGGAAATTTAAATTCGTTGGAAATTTCGTTGGAAATTTCCAACGAATATAAAAAATACCGAAATGGCCGGGTTTTTTTAATTGGTTGGAAATCTCGTCGGAAATTTCTAACGAAAAAAAATTCGTTGGAAATTTCCAACGAATTTTCCAACGAAAATTGTACACACTAAAATATTTGCGCGGAAAATTGAAATTCGTTGGAAAATTCGTTGGAAATTTCCAACGAATTTTCCAACGAAAATTGTACACACTAAAATATTTTCCCGGGAAATTTAAATTCGTTGGAAATTTCGTTGGAAATTTCCAACAAATTTTCCAACGAATATAAAAAATACCGAAATGCCTGGGTTTTTTTTTGAATTCGTTGGAAATCTCGTTGGAAATTTCCAATGAATTTTCCAACGAAAATTGTACACACTAAAATATTTGCCCGGAAAATTGAAATTCGTTGGAAAATTCAACGAATTTTTTTTCGTTGGAAATTTCCAACGAATTTTGGCACGAAAAAAAATTCGTTGGAAATTTCTAGCGAATTTTCCAACGAAAAATTTTTCGTTGGAAATTTCCAACAAATTTTACTTTTCGTTGGAAAATTTGTCGCAAATTTGCGACGAAAATTTTTTCGTTGGAAAATTTTCGTGGCAAAAATCCAATTTTTTTGTAGTGGAGGAGAAGGAAGCTCTTGGGAGAGTTTTTTTAATCCCATTCCCTTTATTGAGGGCCAAGTTTCTTGGAAAGTAGTTGAAAAACAGTTGTTTAGTTGTTTCTTTTATATCAAGAAAACTAATATAACATTTTCTTTTCTTCAATGAAGAGAAAAACGCATGCAAAGAAAGAAAGTACGTTAGTCACATTCTAATGTTCTCTTTTTCTTTTTTTTTTCTTCAATCTGGTGGTGTCGAACTCGAATGTCGAGGACAGCCCCGTCGTTCGTTATAGATCCCTCTATGGCCAAATTGACAATTTTGACGGAGTAGACAAAAATTCGGAATGAAAGGTTACCCCAAACAAACTGCAGAAAAGAAACTCACTTTGGCTTCCGTTGCTGACCTCTTTTCTTCCCCCTCCTTTCCGCCTTACTCCAATCGATATTGGAACCCCAGTGGCCTTTTCATCGGAGCAAGGTGTAAAGAAGTAAGGCAAAAAGAAGCCGGTTTGCTTGGGGCTGAGTCTCTCAGTTTTTTAAGAGTCTTAGATTCTTTAAAGTAATAGAATTTTCCCATTAACTCAATGAACGTTACCTTATAGATGAAGACTTTCTAAAGCTAAAGACAAAAATTTACATCTTAAGATTAACCTTGAAGATATGAACTTATCCGCACAATTAATTTGGACGGCTTAGGATAAATTTCCCTTTGCGCCTTTCTTTTTTACATTTTATTTTTTTTTCTTTTTCCAGTTTTCCAGAACTGCCCTCCTCCTTGTACCAGCAAAACACATCAAATTATGTTGAAGGGGCAGTAAAAAATCCGCACCAGCCCCTTTTGGTCCAATATCGCGGCCCCGTTGTCATCCCCAACCCTAAGTTCATCTCCACTTCAAGCATGATAAAAATGTCCTTCAACTTCTTTTTGATCTATAATTTTTGAAAGTGAACTTTATATTTTTTTTATGTCACTCTTTGATAGGTTTTCTTTTATGCTAAAAAAGGATGACCGTGTGTCATGGGATTTTTTTGCCTGCTACTTTATGTTCTCAGAGAACTATGGTTAACATTGCTCGTTCTCATCATTTAGTTTCTTTTGTGGAATAACCGTCCATTAATATGGAATTTATTGAATGGTTAACCACACAAAGTCGGAATACATTTCATATTAACTTTCGACATTTTTCTTTTTTCATTATGACTTACGAGATATTTCGCTAATTAAGCTAGATGACAAAGAAGATGTCACGCCTCGAACCCCAACAGGCTTGCGACATCCTTTCGATGGTCGTATTGAACGCGACGTCCCAAAACACTTCGCCAACCCAAACGAAACATGCAAAAACAAACGCAAGCGGAAGCGGAAATCAAACAACCCTAACGATAGTTAATGACAAGGGATAGCACTACAACATTCACAAATACACAATATCAAAAGTGAATAGTGATTGGGTAGCCTACTTCACTATACAAAAAAGGGGCATCCGAAGATGAAACGAAGTATCAAATGCCCAAGGTCACTCCCGATCTCTGAACCGCGCGTGACGACTATCTATCACTCCAAACTTGAAAATGTTAACAACGGAGGATGAGATAAATCTCAATAAGCAAACAATTTAAACCCCACATAGGCCAATGCGTACCCAAACGAGTCTCAACATGTAATCTAACAACCGACAAATAAAATCCACATGAACGTACTTACCTCTCCTCAAATCATGTGCCAAATCTGCATATTAGTCAATTGACATTAATGCAATAACACCTAATGTACATATCATTATCATTCAAGAGCCATACACAAGTACATTCACCCAATTCAATCAAGCACATTTCGCATGCGTGTCCAGCCACTTTCCACGACTCGGGTCAACACCCTACAGGCCAGTCCTCCGATCAATCCAGGCTCCGTCCCTCATTAGACATTTCACACTTTCTCACGACCCGCGTAAACATGCCTCAAGTCAGCCCTCCGATCAATCCAGGCTTTGTCCCGCGTTAACACGCCTCAGGACCTTTCTCACAACCTGGGTCAACACCCCACAGGTCATTTCTCACAACCCGAGTCAACACCTCACAGGTTGGCAACCCTTCGATCGATTCGGGTTTGTTCAAGCAAACACACACACCACATAATTCAATCAATTCCCACATCATTCTCATAATCAAACCACGCCATAATTGTTACGCCCCGAACCCTAACGGGCCCGCGACACCCCTCGATGGTCGATCATTGAACGCGACGTCCTAGGCATATCGTCGACCAAACCCAAACATCAGAGATTAGACACGCGCGGAAACAAATTGAAATGACCTAGACCATTAATAATGACAAGGAGTGGCTAAAGCACGAAACAACAATTGTAATTCCTACACTTGGCAGATACAAACAACGTTCACAAAAAGACAATCCCCAAGCTAGGCCACCCGACAGAACTACGTTTATAAAAAATGGACAGTGGTTCGTAACTTAACTCCTCTACAAAAGGGGGGAAACTCAAAATACAGGGCACTTGACCCGTTCTCGATCTCCGAGATACCCTTGTAGCGTCTCCAATCACTTATGGTCGCGGATCTGAAATGGTTATATAATAACCGTGAGAACGAGTCTCAATAAATAACACTCTAAACCCCACATAGGCCAATGTGTACCTAGACAAGTCTTACATACAATCTACCCCATAACATAACGAGCTCACATCATTATACTTACCTTTGCCATCAGAACGTATGCCAACTCTACACGTTAGTCACAACGCGATAATGCAATAATAATAACTCAATAATATATCAGAATCACTCAAACACCAACCACACTTGCACTCGATCAATCCAACCAATTCAACCACACATTCCACTAGTCAATTCAATCACACATTCAACCAGCCGATTCAATCATACTCAATTCGCATACGTGGCCAAACATCTTTCTCACGACCCGCGCCACTACGCCTCAGGTCCATTCTCATTGCCCGCGCCACTGCGCCTCAGGCTCAATCTCATTGCCCATGCCACTGCGCCTCAGGCCCAATCTCATAGCCCGCGTAAACACGCCTCAAGCTCAGCCCTCCGATCAATCCGGGCTCAATTTCAATGACCGATATAAACACGTCCTGGTCTAACACACCTTTAACGGGCCACCATCAACACGTCTCAAGCCCGTGTCCATTTGGCACACTGGCCATTCATGCCTTCACACGGACAACCGTCAATACGTCCCAAGTCCATAGCCCTCCGGTCAATCCAGGCTTTTCTCATGCACATGCACATGCACTATAACACAATTCCCCATTTTCACAAGTCATACCACTCAAATTCAAGGCATGCTCACCACATCACAATTTGCCATTTTCACTAATCGTACCATTCAAATTCAAAGCATACTCAGCATGTCAAAATTCGCCATTCAACACGTTGTACGAAACCAAATCACATCACAAGCCCATCACACTGGCCCACAAATCCGACACTCAAGTTGGCCTAATCAAACGTCAATTTCATCAGTCGTACACTTCAAATTCAATCATGCTCGCCACATAATCATCACCATTTAGCCTACCAATTAACCACATTCATAAATTATTCCTAATCTAAGCTTAGCCACTAACCCGGTACTAATTTTTTTTTTGGTAAAGGTAAATATATATATTACTTTTCATTAAACCAATACAACCTAAAGCCTAAACCAGCGCTTGACCCAATTAGGACATGGAGATGTCCAGATGAGGTCAAACGTGGTTTCGCAAGGACTATACAAGGAGATAGAAGCTAAAGTAAACAGATCAAAAGATCGTAACAGCTAAAGCCCAGGCATCCGGATCGCTTCAAAGATTGAGGCCGGAAGCTCCCATTTCCTCTGTAGAGCACGATTCCTAGGAGTGTCCTGAATTTTCCCGCTGGATATGGCCTTGTCTTTGACGACTTTGAGAAGATGCTTGCGCATACCCGGGATATATATGTTCTTGTTTCTGAAAAGTGCATTGTTTCTCTCTGTCCAAACAATATGGACTAGTGCGCCAAAGGAAAACCGGGAGAGGCGGTGCGCAAAAGAGTCTCCACCGCAGATCTTCATTGCCCATAGAATATGGTCATGCCAAGGCCGATTGCGCCATGGGAGATTGCACTTTGTCGCCCAGAAGGATGCTATTCTACCTGTGGAAGGGCACTCAAAAAAGAGGTGGTTGACCGAGTCCGGCCTGGAACCACAGTATACACATAGAGCAGTGTCAATCCTTCGATTTTGTAGGAGGAATACCTGGGAAGGCAGCCGGTTGAGAGAAATAATCCATAAGAGAAAAGCATGTCTGGGAGCAATATGGTGGTCCCAAATAAAAGAGTGCCAAGTAACTGGATTTGCTTTTCTCCCGATATGGTTCCAAGCAGACTTTACCGAGAAGGAGGCCGAGAAATGTGGAGTCCATACTAGCCTATCCACGGTATCATCATCAAGGACGGGCGGGGGATCAGGCCAACTCAATATAGTGCCAAGTGTATTGGAGTTCTGCCATGTACAATCGTAGAATTTCCGAACCGTTGTATCACGGGGGATCCGCGATTGATAAATGTCAAAATTGCTGAATATAAGATAGAGGGGGCCCTTGTTGTGCCACCAATCAAACCAGAAGGAGACGGAGTGGCCATTTCCTATCTCCCATCGAAAAAGGGTTCGGGCGGAATGCCTCAAATCAAGGATTTTCTTCCATGTCGAGGAACAAAACGTCGGCTTGGATGCAACCCAAAAGTTAGACTTTTTTAAGAAAACAGAGTGTATCCATTTGCTCCACATTGATTCCTTGTCTAAGAAAAGGATTCATATGTGTTTGTGTGTCATCGCTCGATTGTAGTCAACCAATCTCCGGATCCCAAGGCCTCCTTTGTCTTTGGGTAAGCAGACATTAGACCATGCTACCTTGGCTCCCCCGGTGCCAAGGTCGGGGCCTTTCCATAGGAATTGCCTCAAGATGGTCTCAATTTTGTGTAAGACAGCTTTTGGGAGGGAGAAAATGGTAGCCCAATACACTTGGATGGAGTGTAGTACAGATTTAATAAGCTGCAACCTTCCCGCAAAGGAAAGGAAGCGTTGTGTCCATGAACGAGCCCGTGCCGTTATAGAGTCAACTAGAATCTTGCAGTCTTCTTTCCGCATTCCAGACGAAATGATAGGCACCCCTAAATATCGAAAGGGGAGAGTGCCTTGCTGGAAGCCAAGGCAATGTAGTAGTTGGGCTTGTAGTGCCGCGGATCCTCCCGAGAGGAATAAGTTGCTTTTATTACTGTTCGGGCTAAGGCCAGACCAACTGGCGAACAAGTGAAGGGATTCCTTGATTATTTGGACCGACCTGAGATGTGCTTCAGAGAATAAGAGAACATCATCTGCAAAAAGAGGTGAGAAATACGTGGCCTTTTGCATCGCCAGAACCAGTGAAAGTCAGGAGTATTCGTTTTTCTCTCAAGAATTCCATATAAGACTTCCATAGTCAGGATAAAGAGATATGGCGAGAGCGGATCGCCCTGTCGAATCCCTCGGCTGCTAGTAAAGAAACCATGTAATTCCCCATTGATTGAGATGGAGAATTTAGCAGTAGTGACACACTCCATTATCATCTTGATGAACAAGTCAGGAAAGTTAAAGGCCTTGAGTGTCGCTTCGATGAATCTCCAGTCAACTGTATCAAAGGCCTTTTGGAAATCCACTTTAATGGCGCATTTAGGGAGGTACGCCTCATGGTGGAAGTCCACAAAAAGCTCATGTGCAATCATGATGTTGTCACTAATTCTGCGTCCTTTAACGAAAGCTGTTTGGGACAGACTAATCAGTGATGGTAGGACGTGTGCAATCCGCCTGGCTAAAATTTTTGAGATGCATTTATAAAGAGTGTTACAACATGCAATAGGGCGAAAGTCCGTCATGGCGGAAGCATTTGGAGTCTTTGGCACTAGGGTTAAAATGGTGGTGTTTATCTCTTTAAGCAACTGTCCAGACTGAAAGAATTCGCTAACCGCCTTGAGAATGGAAGGGCCAATGATTCCCCAGGAGGTTTTAAAGAATTCAACATTGTAGCCATCCGGCCCAGGCGCCTTGCCTTTGGCCAATGAAAAGAGAGTAGTCTGAATTTCCTCATCAGAGACCGGCTGTGATAGGTAGATCCTCTGATTTTCATCCAGAACTCGGCCTAAGACGTCACCTATGTCACAAATAGATGCCTGAGTAGAAGCGGAATTACCATTGAGCAGTTCTTGATAATGGCTGACAATGTGGTTTATGACTGCAGGAGGGTTAGTTAATAAGGCCCCATCACTAGTGGATACAGAGAGAATCCGATTTTGCAACCGCCTTTTATTGACAAGGTGGTGAAAGTATTTGGTGTTGAGGTCACCTTCTTTAAGCCAACGTATTCTGGATTTTTGTCTGTAGAAAGACTCCTCCTGTTGTCTCAAAGAAGAGAAAGATCGTAAGTGTTCCGCTTCCCTATCAAGCAAGCTTTGATCAAAAGGGAGAAGTTCCAGAGCTGCTTGGACAGTATATAAATCTGCTCTTGCTTGTTCAGTTCTTGTAGAAATAGATGAGAAGGAAGTTCTGTTCATGAGTTTCAACTTAGCTTTAAGTAGTTTAAGCTTGCTGCAAACCACGAACATGTGAGTTCCTACAATGTGGGAATCCCAGGCTTGAGCTACCAACTCCAGGAAGTTAGGGTGAGAAGTCCAGAAGTTAAAGAACTTAAAAGGTTTCTTGGAACCTTGTGGCCGACGGATTTTAATTACCATTGGAGAGTGATCGGAAATACCCGGCGCAAGAAAGGAGGCTTCTGAAAAGGAGAAATGGTGGTGCCACAGGTTATTAGTGAGAACCCGGTCTATCTTACGGAGTTTCCGGTTATTCCCTGAAGAGTGAGACCAAGTATACCTGCATCCCACATATCGGAGGTCCTCAAGTCCAGCTTGGTTGAGACAGTCTCCAAATTCATCAAAAACTGGGATCCATGGGGTTGTGCTGCCCACCTTGTCCTGCGGGTCTTTAATGGCGTTGAAGTCTCCGGCAACAATCCATGGTAGGTTACATGTAGAGAGCCGAATGAGGTCAGACCATAAAGGACGGCGATGAACAAAAGTGTGCTCCCCATAAACAACAGTAAGAAGGCAGGACTCCTGTGTACTCAAAAAGTTAAGTTGCATGTGAATCAATTGGCTAGAAGAGTGTAGTTGTGTCATATTTATCTCATTCGGATCCCAACCATACCAAATTCTGCCAAGAGGAGAGAATTCATAGTTTGAAGTCCATCGCCAACGATCATTAATGCCTCTAGAGATTTGAGCAAAAAGAGAGGGCTTGACTTTTGTTTCAACTATACCAATGCAAGAGAGCCGATTAGCCCTAATAAAAGCCCGGATCTCCGCTTGCCTTAGGGGTCCAACTAGTCCCCTAATATTCCATATGCCAAAAAACATAGCTATATGTATAGAAATTACCGATGAGAAGTCCTTGGTCTCCTCTTCTTAGCTTTTGAG
The DNA here is from genome assembly GCA_031216235.1 of Syzygium jambos. NCBI lineage: Eukaryota > Viridiplantae > Streptophyta > Magnoliopsida > Myrtales > Myrtaceae > Syzygium > Syzygium jambos. The sequence goes on from CM062228.1 coordinate 8,462,877, forward strand.
GAAGAGGGACCAGGAGCTTTGGCGGGGCAAGATGAGTTGGCTGTTACGCCAAGCGAGGCATTGGCGGCCTCTTCATTGGCGTAAGAAGCCAAAGCACGAGATCGAGTGTTTGGGGGGGAAGTATAACCTGATTCAGCCCCCCTTGTTTCTTCAAGAGCCTCGGGAATGTCCATTGGAACTTGGGATGCACTAGAAGCTTCAGTGGATGACAGGGAGTTAGATGGAGTATCCATAATATGCTGATCCATTGAGCATGCTGGACGCGAAGCAGGGGAAGAGTGAGGTCGAGGCTCAGGATCGTTAGGAATGGCCAGATCACAACCTGCCATAGATGGAGAGGTCATGCTCTGCTGGTCCATTAAACTTGCTAGGCGCGCACCAGGGGAGAGACTATGTCCAGCAACAGGAACGTTGGAGATGGGCAATTCAGTCCCTACGTGGCCGGGATCTCCAGCAGCATCAGCATCAGCGATCATAGGATCGTTAGAGTTAGGCAAAACAGACCTTACTTGGTCGGAATTATCAACAACATCAGCAACAGTCGGAGGTTCTTCTTCTCCCAGAATACGATCCAGATGGAGGGCTGATGAGGATTGCATCTGGTTAGAGTGTCTAGCATTGGAAGGAGTACCTTTTTTCCGGCTTACATGGGTCCAGCCATCTGCTGTTTGGGATCGAGGAGTGGGTTCAACTCTCGGATCAGGCTGAGCAGAAAAGCAATCAAACCCCTTGGTTCCCGGTTTGTGGCCAAAAATCCCACAAGATGAGCATGCTAAAGGTTTCCATTCATATTCAATAGAGATAAGGTTTACCTCGCCATCCCACCTTAGTTTTACAGTGTCCACACGAGGACTAGAGGCCTTGATCTCTATACAGACGCGAGCGAAGGAGATTCGATTCAACTGCTCAGTTTGCACGTCCACGTACAGGGGCTTTCCAATAGCACTTGCTATTCGGCTAATACTAGAAGGGGACCATAAAGAGAAGGGTATATCCCTTATCCTAACCCAAACAGGAAGAGCATCAAGCTTACCTTTTTTGAGTTTCAATTTAGAATGCCATTGTTGCAACAACATAGTGCTGCTGAATATAGAGATTGGTCCCAAGTCGATGATCTTCCTGCGGAATTCTGGACTTGGTACTCGGAAGAAGTAAAAACCATTCTCATGCAGCTTTATATCCACCACTTGATCACCCCAAGCCTTCTTGACAGCTTCTTCAGTCAGCTTGAATGGTACCTTCTTCCCAATATAATGACCGACTATGCATTCCAGCCATCTAGGATTCTCGTCAGCCACAATCTCAGGTGAGATATCAACAATGACTTCCCCATTCTCCATAGAAGGAGGAACGTATGTTAAGTTATACCCTTTGGTTAGGACCTTCGCCACATTAGCCCAAGATCTAGGCATAGGTGCAGGGATGGGTTGGCTGCTAGTACTGCCTCTCCCCAAATTGCTTTGGCCTCCTGAATTTGTCTTAGGATCAGAACTTCCAGAGGGTCCAGCAGTATGATCAATTCTACGGGAGTTACTTCGGTTTCTAGATCGACCTCTGCTACGACTACGACTACCATTGCCTCTCGGTATAAATCTGCTCCTGGATGGAGTTACACGCTGGGCAAATGCAACAGATTTTCCTTTATGGATCGGCTGATGTCCTTGGAGAGCAGCAGCAACATCGTTGTTTGCTTCAGTACCATTTCCGGTCTGGTGTGCCACAGCAGCAGAGGAAGGTTCAGCATTCAATGAAGGGGGAAGCTCAGTCGGTTGAAGGGTTCCGTCCATTTGGACATTAATGCAAACACCTACCAGTCAACTTTACAGCTTCAGGGAGAAGAGTGGGGTACGTATCAGCAAGACCCCCAGAATGAAGCCACCAATTAGACACAACCACGTACTCCCAACTCAGCAGAAACAAACAACCAAGCCGTGAATTCAGCCCAGCACCAGCCAACCCGCAGCAACACCAAAGTTCAGAACAGGGGAGCGTATCTGTCTACGTATCAGTCATCCCAATTCGGAGCAATCCCCAAACCAACAGCTAGCCTAATAACAGTGGGAGGGATACGAGGGGTGATATCCTTAATCCAAGGTTGACAATCGGCAGAAGCCAAACCTGAAGCCCCTTCCTCAGCACGTTCGAGCTATCACACGCGGGAGACCAAGGGCAGCGACTTTCAGATCTGGAAGCCCGACTTCAGCACTGGACGAGGCGAGGAATCCTTCGGAGGTTTGATAGAGGAGGGTCCAATGTGTCTACCCGCCAAATTTCAGCCCAATCCGTCGCCGGAACCGGCCGAAATCAGCAAAATACCGGCGGATGAACAGTAACCGCGAAAATCCCCTTGGAGAGCATTCTGATGTGAACAGTACCCGAGAATTGGTTTTTCTCCTAACCCGGTACTAATTAATCCCTAAACAAGTCTAAAAATACCCATTATTCTAAATAGGGATGAGGAAGTTACTTACCTAAGTTTGGCCTGGCAAAAATCGACTATGGCCCGGCAAAAATCGACTATGGCCCGGAATGGCTTGATCGAAGCAGCGATGACTCGGTGCAAGCGAGGGCGCGGGGCTCGGCCACGGCTTGGCACACGGACCGGGTGACTCGACGATGGCAAGGGCGCGACTGGGCACGCTCGGGCACAGCCCGGGACGACTAGGCCACAGCTTAGGCACGGCTGGCCATGCTTGGGCACGGCTCGGGGCCACTCAGCCATGGCCTAGGTTGACTAGCTGGCCGGCGAGCTCGTTGGCCAGCGAGCTGGGTTGGCTGGGATAAGTGAGTAGTAGCGGCGGCGGCGATGGCGACGACTATGAGCAGGTGTGACGGCGGCGCGGCGGCAAGCTCGGTGACTATCTCGGCCAGAGCAAGGAGGCTAATAGCGTCGTCATCGGGCAGCAGGGATGATGGCGGCAAGGCAGTGAGCCAATCCCGATGGGTTGGTAAGGCGACGTGGCGGTGAGCTGGTCTCGGCGACGTGGCGGCAAGCTGGTCTCGGCGACGTGGCGGCAAGCTGGTCTCGACGATGGCGGGAAGTGAAGGAAGCAGAAGGTGGCCGAGGCAGGGTGGCGCGACTGGGAGGCATTCGACAGCGACGCTTAGGCGTCGGGGCAGTACTGGGGAGCTAACTGGACGGCTATGCAGCGGTCGGGACTAGTCGAGTGCAGCGGCGAGCTCAGGTTCGCCGGGAGTGAGAGAAACGATAACTGGCTGGGGCGTTGGCTGAACGGCACGGCAGCGGGAGGGGGCGGCACGTCGATGACCAAGGTGGCCAAGAGGAGCTGGACGGCTGGCTGGATGGCCGGGCGAGCGGCAAGCACGCGGGCAAGGGGTGGTCACGGCGGTGAGCTTGTTGCTTGCGCGAACAGGGAGAGGGGAGGAGAGGTCGGGGGGTTCAGCAGTGACGGTGGCAACGGAGGGGGGGAGTTGGATGGACGATGTGCGACGGCTGGCCGATGGGTGGCGGCCGCTAGTCCGATCAGTGGGTCAGCAAGAAGAAGTAGGAGCCAGAAGCCAGAAGCAGCTGCGGGTGAGGAGGAAAATGAAAGAGGAAGGAAGAAAAAGAAAGAAAAGAAAAAAGAAAGGAAGAGAGAAAGGAGGAGAGAGAGTCTGCATGGGGATGAGGGGGAACATGCGCATGGCAGGGGGAAAGGACAGACGACGTGGGCGCGGCAGAGGGTGGCGTGCGGCAGAGGAGAGAGAGAGAGAGAGAGAGAGAAAGTCAACGCGCACTCGAGTGCGATCTAACGGTCCGATTTTAAATCTGAAAACAATCCTACGGTCCAAATTAATCCTAGAATATAATTAGGGACAAAGGCTAAATTTTCTAAATCAAACTATCCCAAGGGAGGTCTATCGGTCAAAATCCGCATCCGTTCCAAAATTCACTTTTCGGCCATCTGGAGCAATATCGACGCTGGCCACACTAATATCGACACTGTCCAATTTATTTCATCTCTAAACTCTTAAAAATCAACTGCCAAGTTCGGGGTCTACATAACGACCAAATTCGATCAAATGCGATTATAGTAAAATCTCTATTTTAAAAACAATAGCCGAGAGTGTTCAGTTCCTAGGCGAGATTTTACTATAATCACACTGATGAATTACACGTTTTATAAATCTCAAAAAATAGATCGAAAATCGGAATGTCACAATAATATACTCAATCGTCACTCATTCCAATCAATCCACGGGAGTACCAAATTTGTTCCTTAAGGCATCACAGGTTCGCCACATTGCACAACTAGCAATCTAACACATTTCAAGTGCCCCATTTTCAAGTCATAAACTCACTACGATGGCTCACAGTTCCGTCATTCAAGCCGACCACATTCAGCCCACAAACCAACACGAATAGAACACACTCGAGCATAGAATTTCACTCACAAATGCCACCACAAACCAGCCATGAAGAGCCACCAATTGACCTCAAAAGTCACCACAATTTAGTCTAGCAATTAATCACATTCACATGTCAATCCTAGTCCAAGCTTAGCTACTAAACCGATACTAATTACACCCTAAACAAGTCTAAATATTATCAATTTAGAGGTGTCAAAATGGGTCTTAAACCCATATATGACCCATTTAAAATAAATGGGTCATATATGGGTCACTTTAATTTTAAAAAGTCAACCCTAAATGGGTTGTAAATTTTAAAGCTTAAAAGTAAATGGGTCTAAATGGGTTGAGTTTGAAATTCATGTCCAATTCACCCACTAGATCCATTCACACACTCTCTCCCTCTTTAAAAAAATGTTTAAAAAAATCAAATTTTAATTATTTTTATTTTTTTCTCCTTTTCTTTTCTTTTATTTTTTATATTTTCTTTTCTCTTCTTTCTTTTTATTTTTTTTTATTTCGACCAGTGGTCGGCCACGGCGACCGCCCACCGGGGCGGGACGACTTCGCCTAAGGCCAACGAAGCTCGAGCTCACCGGCCTTGGGCGAGGCTCGAGCCTCGCCGATCTGGCGAGCCTCAAGCTCGCCTGATTCCAGCGACCTCGAGGCTTGCCCAATCCCGACGAAGCCTCGGTCTCATTGACCTATGGCGAGGCTCCAACCTCTCTGATCTAGCGAGACTTGAGCTGGCCGACCTCGGGCAAGCTCGAGGCTCGCCAGATCGGCGAGGCTTCAGCCTCGCCCGAGGCCGGTGAGCTCGAGCTTCGCCGAACCCTGGGCGAGGTGATCCAGTGAGGTCGAGCTCGCCCGAGGCCTGCGAGCTCGAGTCTTGCCAGATCAGCGAGGCTGGAGCCTCATCTGAGGCCGGCAAGGCCTCGACCTCGCCAGATCGGTAAGAACGAGCTTCGCCGACCTCTGGTGAGCTCGTACTCGCCTGTGGTCGGTTGTCGGCCACGGCGACCGACGATCGGCCAAAAATAAAGGAAAAATAAAATTTTAAAATAATTAAAAATTTGATTTAAAAAATAAAAAAGTATTAATATTATTAAAATGAATGCACAAAGTAAAATCAAATCAGATTTTATATACCAAATATCGAAATATATTTTCTAGCTTATTTTCAAGTTTTAGCCAAACGTCAGAAATTTTTTTATTTTCTTGGATAATGAATGTATGGAAAATATTTTCTAGAAATGTTGCATTTTTCGTAAAACAAACGGAACCTTAATTTTAAAAAAAATTATAAAAATTTTTCACTAGCTTTGTATTGCATAAAATGTTTTAGCAATATAATTTAAAAAAAAATCATAAAAAATAACTATTCCTAGATTAGGTAAAATATAAAAGTGTTTTAGCAATATAATTTTAAAAAAAATCATAAAAAATAATTATTCCTAGATTAGGTAAAATATAAAAGTGTTTTAGCAATATAGGTCAGGTTGGGTATGGGATGGGTATGGGTTGGGTCGGGTCGGGTATGGGTCGGGATATTTAGGGTCTGTTTAGTAACGTTTCTATTTCTTTGTTTTTCTGTTCTTTTGTTCCCCAGAATAGAAAAAAAACAGAAATCCGTTTAGTAAAAAAAATCTATTTTTTTGTTTCTGGAACAAAAAAGTGTTCCAGAAATAGATTTGGAACAAAAATAAGAAGCAAAAAAAATCTGCTTCTTGTTTCTAGAACAAGAAAAAAGAAACGATTTTTTTTCTAGAATTCTCCAAAAATAAGAAACAATCCATCGGCCGCAAGCCACCCACCGCCGCCTCTCGCCGTCCTTCGCCGCCACCTACCGCCCGCCTTCCGTCGCCGCCGCCCGCCGGCCAACGCTCACCGGCCGCCTCCTGCCCGTCGGCCAACCCTCGCGCGGCCGCCTCCCGCCCGTCGGCCAACACTCGCGCGGCCGCCTCCCGCCCGCTGGCCGCCTCTTGTCGTCAACAACTATTCTCCGCCGCTCGACGCTTGTCGCCACCCACCACCGGTCGCTGTCCTCCACTGCTGGCCGTCGTGCTCCATCACCCGACGCCGGCCGCCACCCGGCGTTGGCCGCCTCCTCTCGCCAACCACCTGACGCCGGCGATCACCCACTACCGATCGTCGTCCTCCGCCGCTGCTGGCCACCCACCACCGGCCGCAATCCTCCGCCGCCAGCCATTGTGCTCCATCGCATGACGCCGGCCACCACCCGGCGCTGGCTGCCCTCAGGTGCCAGCCACCTCCCGCCTCTGGCCACCCGACGCCGGTGGTCACCCACCACCAGCCGCCATGCTCCATCGATCGACGATGGCCACCCTCCGCCGCCAGCCACCTCTCGCTGCCGTCACCGCCGTTCGACGCCACCGTGCTTCACCGTTGACCGCCGTGCTCCACTGCCTCCCACCGTCGGCCGCCATCCTCTGCCGCCGCCGACCACCGTCCTTCGCCCCCCACCGCCAACCGTCGTCCTCCGCCGGTAGCCCATAAGAGAGAAACTCGTCCATGGAATAGAAATGGATCATTCGCGTCCTAAACGCATTTCTATTCTTTTTTCTATTCCAGGAATAGAAATTTTGTGCAGTTACTAAACGCTATTTTTTACTCAGAAATTATTCCAAGAAATAGAAATAGAAAAAACTATTTCTGATCAAAAATTATTTCTGGGAACAAAAACATTGCTATGAATAAATGGGTTAATAGGTCAATTTGGATCGGGCCATTTATGACCCGACCCAAACCCGATCCGATGCACCTATTTAACAGGTCTACCCATTATATTAGGTAGGATTTAGGAAGTCACATACCTAAATTTGGCCATGGAAAAATCGGCAAGGGGCCAAATTGACCCAGGTGAACAATAACGACTTGGCGTGGGCGAGGGCGCAACGGGCACGGTGGCCGGCCATGGCTCAGCACGGCCCTCGGCCACGCTCGAGACTCTCGGCCACGCTCGAGACTCTCGGCCATGGTCGAGCAAGTAGCCTAGGCAGACGGGCAATGGCTGGACAACGACTAGGTGGCTCGGCCATGGCAAGGGCAGCGGCCGGTGAGCTGGGCGGGCGGCCAGGCTACTCAGCCATAGCCTGGGCAGCAGCTAGGCTGCTCGGCCACGACCTGGGCTGGCGGCCTAACTACTTGGCCATAGCCTGGGTAGCGACGAGCATGCCCTAGGACGCTTGGCCATGGCCAGGCAGCCAGCTGGGCAGGTGGCCGGTGATGACCAGACAGTCTAGTTGGACTGCTAGCTGGGCAGGACCCACGGCGGCGATGCCGAGTTGCTGGGCACCGGCGACAGTGACGGCGATGAGTAGAAGGGGAGCAGGGGTGACAGGGGACTCGGTCGAAGCAGGGGCAGCTGCATTGTTGTCAGAGCAGAAGGGTGATGGCGACGAGATGAGCGGTAACTAGTGAGACCGGCGGCGGTGAGCTAGCCGAGCGGGCTGGCGAAACAGGGGCGAGTCGGGGCAAAGGAAAATAGGGGAAGGAGAAGGAAAGCAGGGGGGTCGTGGCGGCGGTGGCGTGGTCGGATGAGCTGGGTCGCGGTGGCGAGCTGGGGCGGGGACGAGCGGCGGTCGGGCTAGGTGCAGGAGCAGCGACGGGGGAGGGGAAAGGAAAAAGAAGAAGAGAAGAAGAAAAGAAAGAAAGAAAGAAAAGAAGAAAAGGAGGAGAGAGAGGGAGAGGTTTGCATGGGGAAGAGGGGGAGTGGACGTGAGCGTGAGAGGGGGAGCGGACGCGGCAAAGGGGGAGAGAGAGAGAGAGAGACAAAAGTCAAACATTGCACTCGAGTGTGATCCGACGGTCCTCGTTCAAACCCGAAATCGATCCTATGGCCCACGAAAAAACCTAATTATTAAATTAGGAAAAATGGCCAAACACTAGCTAAAATAAACCTAGAGAGAGGTCTACTAGTCTAAATTCACATCTGATCAAAATTTCACTTTTTACTTATTTCGGGCAATGTCAACGCTGGCCACAATAATATCGACACCGTCCAATTAAATTCATTACGAAACTTCGAGAAATTCTACACTAAAGTTCGGGCTCTAAATAACGGCCAAATTCGATCGAGTGCAATTCTAGCGAAATCTCTAATTTTAAAAAAAATAACCCATAAGTGATCAGTTCCGAACGAGATTTTATTATAAGCGTACTGACAAAATACACATTTTATAAATCCCAAAAATGGGTCGAAATTCGGAATGTCACAACTCTCCCCCTTACAAAAATTTCATCCTTGAAATTTACAACCTAATCTAATTATTCGAACAAATGGGAGTATTGGTGTCGCGTTAGCTCTTCGCTTTCCTATGTTGCACCTTCGGTTCCATCATGCTCCTAAATTACCTTGACTATCGGAATTGTCTTGTTCCGCAACACTTGTTCCATTCTGTCCTTGATCGTTACTGGCTTTTCCACATACGATACTTTGTCTTCCACATCTATTTCTTCATAATTCAGCACGTGGGTCGGATTCGGTTCATACTTCCTTAACATAGACACGTGAAACACATTGTGAACTTGAGATAAATTCGGTGGTAGTGCTAGACAATAGGCTAAGGTGCCAATTCTCTCTAAGATCTCGAATGGACCCACGTACCTCGGGCTCAACTTCCCTTTCTTACCAAGCCATGACAATCCTTTCATCGACGATACTTTGAGGAAAATGTGGTCCCCCACTTGAAATTTCGAAGGCCTACGTCTTCGGTCTGCATAATTCTTTTGGTGGCTCTGAGCGGTCTTAAGCCTATCTCGAATCACTTTGACTATTTTGACTGACTGCTGAACTAATTCTGGACCTGTGATGCTCCTCTCACCAACTTCATCCCAATAAACTGGTGTTCTGCAAGCTCTGCCATATAACGCTTCTAACGGTGTCATTCTGATACTCTGCTGATAGCTATTATTGTAGGCAAACTCGACCAAATGCAACGGTTCCTCCTAACTACCTTTAAAATCTAATACACATGCCCGCAACATATCTTTCAAAGTTTGAATCGTCCTTTTAGACTGGCCATCCATTTGGGGGTGATAGGCCGTATTAAACTGTAACTTCGTTCCTAATGCGGTATGAAGACTTTTCCAAAAAGCGGCAGTAAACTTAGGATCACGGTATGAAGTAATCGTCACTGGCACTTCGTGAAGATGGACTATTTGTCGCATATATATTGTGGCATACCTTTCTAAGGCGAAGTCTTTTCGTACCGGCAGAAAATGTGCTGACTTTATCAATTGGTTGACTAACACCCAAATCGAATCAAGACCCCTCTGGATCCTCGATAATCCCATTACAAAGTCCATCAGGATGTGTTCCCATTCCCATTTGGGGATTTCCAATGGCTGCAACATTCCACCCAGCTTGTAATGTTGCGCCTTCACTTGTTGGCATGTTAAACACTTGGTCACGTGCTTAGCTGCATCACTTTCATGTCGTTCCACTAATAATGTTGTTGCAAGTTCTTATACATCTTCGTACTACCCGGGTGAATACTGTAATTGCTACGGTGAGCTTCTGACAAAATCTCCTCCTTCAGTTCTGCATCACCAGGTACATATAACCTTCGACGGAACTTCAGAATCTCATCCTCAGGTACTTGAAAGTCCGATTTTTTTTTTGGTTGTGACTTCCATTTTCAGAACCTTCTTAATCTCCGGGTCCGTCGATTGTAAAGCCTTAATCTTAATCTGGATTTTCGATTCAATCCTCAATGCTGCAAGCAGACTGGAGACATGACTCACTTCAAACTTGAACTCCGAATCCTGAATGCCCTCCAACATAGTCCATTCCTTGACCATCATATGCGCGATGCTCGACTTCCAGCTTAGTACATCTGCTACTCTATTAGCTTTTCTAGGGTGATACATAATCTCGCCGTTATAGTCCTTAAGGAGTTCCATCCAAGAGCGTTATCTCATGTTCAATTCATTTTGGGAAAACAAGTACCTTAAACTTTGATGGTCCGTATAAATCTGAAATTTCTCTCCGCACAAGTAGTGTCTTCAAATCTTAAGAGCGAAGATAATCGCGGCCAATTTCAAGTCGTGCATCAGATAATTCAGTTCATGAAGTCTCAATTGTCGCGATGCGTAAGCCACTACTTTTCCGTGTTGCATTAGCACATATCCCAGTCCTCTTAGCGACGCGTCACTGTAAATCTCATATCCTCCCGGACCTAACGGGATTGTTAACACTAGTGCGGTCGTCAATCTTTGCTTTAACTCTTGGAAACTCCTTTCACACTTATTCGTCCATTCAAACCTCGTCCCCTTCTTTAGTAACCGTGTCAACGGCGTCGCTAATGCCGAAAATCTTTTCACGAAGCGTTTGTAATAACTCGCTAGACCCAAGAAGCTCCGAACCTTGGTTACTGTTGTCGGTCTCGGCCAATTTGTAACGGCTTCAATCTTTACCGAATCCACAGCAATTCCTTCTCCGGATACCACATGTCCTAAGAATGCCACTCGGTAAAGCCAGAATTCGCACTTGCTAAACTTAGCGTAAAGTGCATGTTCCCTTAGGGTCCGTAGAACTCTTTTCAAGTGTAACTCGTGCTCAGCGGAACTCTTCGAGTATACCAGGATATCGTCTATGAACACGATTACAAACTGATCCAGAAATTCTCTGAATACCCGATTCATTAAATCCGTAAAGACAGCAAGGGCATTAATCAATACAAACGGCGTTACCGTAAAGTCATAGTGCCCATATCTTATCCTAAATGCCATCTTTGGTATATCCTCCTTCTTAATCCTTAATTGGTAGTAACCCATCCTCAAGTCGATCTTTGAAAATATCGATGCTCCTTGCAACTGATCAAACGGATCATCTATCCTTGATAGTGGGTACTTATTCTTAGTGGTTACCTGATTCAACTGTCTATAGTCAATACACAACCTTAAAGACCCATCTTTCTTTCTCACGAATAACACTGGCGCTCCCCATGGAGATGCACTTGGGCGAATAAAGCCTTTATCCAGCAAGTCCTGCATTTGAACCTTTAATTTCGTCAATTCTGACAACGACATCCTATAGGATGTTTTGGGGATCGGTTTTGTCTATGGGGCTAACTCAACCACAAACTCCACTTCTCTATCAGGTGACAATCCCGGTAATTCCTGAGGAAAGACATCGGGGAAATCGCGTACCATGGCTATGTCTTCTAGCCTCGGCTCCTTAACCAATAAGTTAACCACAAGATAGTTATCTTTCTACACCTCAATGACAAAGCTCACTCCATCCAATTTCAATCCAATGGTCTCCCAAAAATAATCGACCTGGTTCTTTACAGAATCTAAAATTTCCAAGCGATAACTCATTTATCCAAATCTTGTCCAAAGAACATCATCGGTAATTCCGAAATCCATAAACTGATTGTACCTATCCACTATAAACAATTATACGTCGTACATGATCACTTAGGTTATAACTTCAAAATCATCTCCTATTACACCAAACATCATCACATTACACATCCAGTCTTTCAAGACAAATCCTCTGCTTTTCTCCCAGCCACAGCGTACACCTTTCCTTGTGCTTGCGGTCAATCCTGATTATTCTGTGGGGCAGCTCCTGCTTGATGTCTTACTTGCGGTTGTTATTGCTGTATTAGCGGCCTAGCTCATCTACTTGGGTAGTTTCTCACTTGGTGATCATGTCAACCACATCCAAAACACGCCCCAAGTCCACCTGACAAGGGCCATTCTCGTGCCTCTTTCCACAAGACCGACATGTGGCATCGGAGTAGTGGTTTAGCTTTCCAAACTTCTTTTTTACTGGAGGGACAAGTCTCATATTCTCTGTCATAGGCTTCTTTTCAAAGTTCCTATTGTTTCTAGCCGGCGTGTACCGTGATCTAGAAGCGGCACCCCTTTCATTCATATCCCTTTCAACCGTTTGACCCATTTCATATAGCTCATTGTAGTCCCTTAAGTTCAGTAGTGTTAATTGACTGTAGAGATTTGGCTTCAGTCTATCTCAAAACTTCCTCGCCCTGTCCACAGGGTCTTCCACTAACCTTGATGCGAACTTATATAATCTTACGAATTTCACCTCGTACTGATTCACTATCATCTGGTTTTAGCGAAGCCAAAGAAACTCTGCCATTTTCTGTTCTCGCGCATTCTCCAAAAAGTACCTCCCATTGAAAACCTCGACCAAGGTACCCCAATACCTTGAAGCCTTTTTCCAACTCTTCTATCTAAAGGGATGCAGTCTCAGGGTCACTTTTCCCATCGAGCTTCGGAGTTTTCAATTTCAAAAATTGCTCAACCAGTTGATGCATCTGTCTGACTGCATTAACTTATCCTTAACCTTGATTTCCATCATTCTCATTAAAATTTCAACTTCCTTGAGTGCCCTCAGAATTCCATCTACTCTAGGATCCTCGGTAACTCCAGCTTGTAGACCCACATGATCTCGACCTCTACCTCTTCCTTAGCTACTCATCCTCATGGGATCTCACGCTCGCCTACCTGCTATAATTCCACGCAGGAATTACCGACCTAGGTCAACTATACCTGTCTAAAGCCCTAGGCAGTGAATCACAATAACAATTTACTAAGCAGGCGGCCAATCACAAACAACACCCAATCACAACCAATAGAGAGTTCGTGCGCTTACCTCAGTTCCTGACGCACCTACACCTCATATATCATTGCATAAAATCACTCAGCAACCACACTCATGCAATCTGGGGTACACATGGCACACGAGTCTCCCTAACTGGTTATGCCAAAGTCATCGCTCTTTATCACTTTAGGCTTCGATCAACTTAGATTAAGTTGACCTTGCTCTGATACCAAATAAATAGGGATGTCACGCCTCAAACCCCAACAGACTCATGACACCCCTTCGACGGTCGTATTGAATGTGACGTCCCAAGACACGTCACCGACCCAAATGAAACACGCGAAGACAAACATAAGCAGAAGCGGAAATCAAACAACCCTAACCATAGTTAATGATAAGGGATAGTACTATAGCATTTACAAATACACAACATCAAAAGTGAACAGTGGTTGGGTAGCCTACTTTACTATACAAAAGAGGGGCATCCAAAGGTGAAACGAAGCATCAAATGCCCAAGGTCACTCTCGGTCTCTGAACCGTGCATGATGACTATCCGTCACTCCAAACCTGACAATGTTTAACAACGGAGGATGAGATAAATCTCAATAAGCAGACAACCTAAACCCCACATAGGCTAATGCATACCCAGACGAGTCTCAACATGTAATCTAACAACCGACAAATAAAATCCACATGAACATACTTACCTCTCCTCAAATCATGCACCAACTCTACATATTAGTCAATTCATATTAATGCAATAACACCCAATGTACATATCACTATCATTCGAGCGCCATATACAAGTACATTCATCCAATTCAATCAAGCACATTTTCCATGCATGTCTAGCCACTTTCCACGACCCGAGCAACACCCCACAGGCTAGCCCTCCGATTAATCCGGGCTCTGTCCCTCACAGGACATTTCACACTTTCTCACGATCTGCGTAAACACGCTTTAGGTCAACCCTCCAATCAATTCGGGCTCCATCCCTCACTGGACATTTCACACTTTCTCATGACCGCGTAAACACGCCTTAGGTTAGCCCTCCGATCAATCCGAGCTCCATCAACACGCCTCAGGACCTTTCTCACGACCCGGGTCAACACTCCACAGGTCCTTTCTCACAACCCGGGTCAACACCCTACAAGTTGGCAGCACTTCGATCGATCCGGACTTGTTCAAGCAAACACACATGCCACATAATTCAATCAATTCCGACGTCATTCACATAATCAAACCACGCCATAATATACTCAATCGCCACTCATTCCAATCAATCCACGGGAGTACCAAATTCGTTCCTTAAGGCATTACAGGTTCACCACATTGCACAACTAGCAATCTAACACATTTCAAGTGCCCCATTTCCAAGTCATAACCTCACTACAATGGCTCACAATTCCATCATTCAAGCCGGCCACATTCATCCCACAAACCAACACGAATAGAACACACTCGAGCATAGAATTTCACTCATAAATACCACCACAAACCAGCCATAAACAGCCACCAATTGACCCAAAAGTCACCACAATTTAGTCTAACAATTAATCACATTCACATATCAATCCTATTCCAAGCTTAGCCACTAAACCGATACTAATTACACCCTAAACAAGTCTAAATAATACCCATTATACTTGGTAAGGCTTAGGAAGTCACTTACCTAAATTTGACCAGGAAAAAATTGGCAATGGGCCAAAATGGCCTTGGTGAACAGTAACGGCTCGGCGCAAGCGAGGGCACAACGGGCATGGTGGCTAGCCACGGCTCGGTACGGCCCTCGGCCACGCCTGGGTGAGTGGCCTAGGCGGATGGGCCACGACTAGGCAACTGCTGGGCGACTCAGCCACGGCAAGGATAGCGGCCGGCAAGCTGGGCGAGCGGTTGCGCTACTCGACCATGGCCTGGGCAGTAGCTAGGCTACTCGGCCAAGGCCTGGGTGGGTGGCCTGGCTACTTAGCCATGGCCTGGGTAATGGCGGGCACACCCAGGGACGTTCGGCCATTACCAGGCAGCCGGCTGGGTAGGTGGCCGGCGACGGCCAAGCGAGCTAGCTAGCCGGCTAGTTGGATGAGACCTACGGCAGCGATGGTGAGCTGCTGGGGACGAAGAGCATAAGGGGAGTACGGGCGGTGGAGGCGAGAGAGAGGGAGCTAGGGCAACGGGGGACTTGGTCGAAGCAGGGTAGCTGCATCGTCGTTGGAGCAGCAGGGCGATGGCGACGAGATGAGCAGCTGCTGGTGAGACCTGTGGTGGCGAGCTGCTAGGTGAGCTGGCGAGTGGCTGGGGCAGCACGGCTGCGACGACTTGGCTGATCGGGCTGGCGAAAAAAGGGTGAGTCGGGGCGAAGGAAAATAAAGGAAAGAGAACGAGAGTGGGGGGGTTGTGGCAGCGATGGCACAGCCAGACGAGCTAGGCCGCGGCAAACGCGGCGATGAGTTGGGGTGGGGATGAGCGGCGGTCGGGCTAGGCGCAGGAGCAGTGGCGAGGGAGGGGAATGGAAGAAGAAGAAGAGAGAAGAAGAAAAGAAAGAAAGAAAAGAAGAAAATGAGGAGATAAAGGGAGGGGTTTGCATAAGGAAGAGGGGGAGTGGACGTGAGCGTGAGAGGGGGAGGGGACATGGCAGAAGGGGAGAGAGAGAGAGAGAGAGAGAGAGAGAGAGAGAGAGAGAGAAACAAAAGTCAAACATTGCACTCGAGCACGATCTGATGGTCCTCATTCAAACCCAAAATCGATCCTATGGCCCACGAAAAACCCTAATTATTAAATTAGGAAAAAGGGCCAAACACTAGCTAAAATAAACCCAGAGAGAGGTTTACTAGTCCAAATTCGCACTTGGTCAAAATTTCACTTTTCACTTATCGTGGGCAATGTCGACGCTGGTTACAATAATATCGACACCGTCCAATTAAATTCGTCACGAAACTCCAAGAAATTCGACACCAAAGTTCGGACTCTAAATAACGGTCAAATTTGATCGAGTGCTGTTGACACCTAATTTTTAGCCGATGCGTCATTAAAAATAGAAAATTTGAGATTATAGTTTCCGATCGCGACGGAGCCTGTTTCTTGAACAAAAAGTGTCGTTTTTTAATTCTGTCTGTTGGCCTAGCTTTTATAAGCGATTTTCTATTCATTTCATGCAAAAATCCGAAAAGTCAAATGGTTGACTTTGGCGTTGACTTTTTGGTCAACCCTTTGACCAAAAGTCAACCCCAGGTCAAATTGGGGCTTTTCGCATAAAAAGATTCCTTTCAAGTCCAATTTCACTTTAGAAGTGGAAATTTCAGAAAAATTCAAAGATTTGATCATAAAATCAAGCTCCTAGTGAAAAGTCAACTAGGGTTTGACTTTTGGTCAAACCTTTGACCAAAAAAATTGAAAAATACAAAAATCCAAAAATCATCTTATTTTACATTCTATTTACCTTTGGCATTTGAAATTTTTCAAAAATCGATTTAGAATCAACTTTTTCCCAAATTGCGGAATTTGATTCAAATCGGCCAAAAATGAAATTACTTTATTTCTAGTCATTTTTTAGGTTAATTTTCTTCACGACATTTGATCTAGAGGTCATTTTATATCCAATTTTTGAACCAATTTTGTGCTTCCAAGCCAAACACAAAAACCCCCAATTTTGGCCCTAATCAGTGATTTTGATCGATTCTTCATGATGAGCGCAATTGAGGTATGGATGAGCCTAATTTCTTATATGAAATCCAAATTCAAAATCAATTTTAGAAGATTCACATGAATTTGAGTCAATTTGATCAATTTAGTGATCCAATGATTAGGAAGTCTAAGAGTATTTAGTATAATCAGTACAATTCAACTTGACCCACTCTAGACTAATATTCAATTTGATGAATTGAGACTCAATTTGGTTAATTAGACTTCAATTAAACTTGTTAGTCTAGCTCGGTCATGCAATTACCCAAATTCAGAGCTAATTGACTCAAACCGGTTTGATTCAAATTGAACTAATTCGATCGGACTAGTCATTTTCTGGTCGAAAATTTTGATGATCGACAATCCATTCAGACCAACCAAGGCCGGTCACATCCTCTTGAGCGCGAAAATGACAAAAATGCCCTTAATTGATAATTGCAAAAATGCCCCTAAAAGAAATGACAAAAATGCCCTTCTTCAAGGATTAAGCAAATTAATTAGGGAATTAGCAAATCAATCATGTCCATTCATTTAGAATTGATCATGTCCATCCATAATGCCATGTCACCAATCCTTAGCCTTTAAGGAATATTCTTAATCATTAAAGATGCATTTTGGGCCATTGGATCAATCTAAGGGCTAAAATTTAAAGTTGAGGGAAGTATATAGTATTTTTCCCTCCAAAAATCAAAGGGGGGGTTCATTTTCAGATCTGGTTTCTCTCTCCTCTCTCTCTCTCTCTCTCTCTCTCTCTCCCTCTCTCTCCCTCTCACGATCATCTCTCTCTCTCTCTCTCGAGCACTCTCTCGGTGCAGCCAATTCCGGCTCCTTGCCGGCCATTTTCCGGCGAGCTGCCGCCCCACCGTCGTCCCCCACGGTGGCCCAAGGCCAGTCGCAACACCAGCTGGCTTCGCTGGTGGCCGGAGCACCTCCCTCCGGCGGTTTTTCTCTTTCGGCAACATCACCGGCAATACCGCCGGTGACTTGATCAGCTGGTTCAACCGGCTGAACCGGCCCTCCGGCGACCTCCTCCGGCGATCCAGAGCATCCGACAACCTCCCTCGGCGTCCTCACGTCGCTGTGGTGGCTGGCCTCTCATCGAACGGCCACCGGATCGCATCCTTAGCTTGAATTTTTACTGATTAGTCTATTTGTGAGAAAACGAGTCAATTCTCACAATATTTCGTACACTCTATTGTCATAGGTTGGCCGAGCTTTCCAAGGCTTCTCCGTGACATTTCTGGTCTGAATACGGAGGCCGGATCGCTCGCTTGAGTATTGGAGCATTGTGAGACAAGGGAAGAACACTTGAACACGATTCTGTAAATTCGTGTCCAGTGAAACCTGTTGGTTTGAGATGCTGATTTGAGTTTGTTAACGTCGAAATCTAATGAAGTGATAAACTAGAGAGTTGTAGAGCTCGTCTTAAGCTTCGATTTGATATATTATATGCCTTGATCGGACTTGATTTTCTATGTCAAAACACTCTTAGAATTTAGGATCAGAATCTGAAGCATGTTGTTCAGGTCTGTTCTGATGCCCTCCTGATTGACGTTGTTTTGTTTGATGATTTTTATGATTGTTTATGATCACTTTCTGGAAATACTTCCTTCATGAAAGTTGTAGAGCACATCTTGATCTGTTCATCGTAAAAGTTTCACAAAATTCTGAACATGTTAGCCTAGTACGATTTGCAACGTCATATGTATATAAATCTGGTGACATGCTAGTTTCAGTCGACCTTTGTGTGTTCTTCGATTTTCATAAATTCGTGTGTTCGAGATATGAAAGAATTTTCTTCACGAAAGTTCTTCCTGAGATTGAGATCTTTCTATTGATACTAATTTCATCAAAATCGAAGATCATTTGAATTTTCAAAAGGAATTCTCACGACTTGATCAGTATCTGTGTCCAGATCTGATTTTCATTCCTTTGGAGTTCAAAAGATGTTTCTCCGAATTTGATAAAGTTAGAGTCCTTTTTTGCAAAAAATCAAAATTACAAAGTTGCTCATTGGGGTCTCATTATGTCAACTGAAAATTTTGAGGACCTAATTGCAATTTTTGGAGGGCCAATTTGCTTGAAAAGTCTTCACGGGTTAAAATTCCATTTGCAATTGAGTCCTTCGCAAAAATTGAATTTTATAAACATTTGGAGGGGCTTTTAGCAAAAACTCAAAACATGAAAGTTGTTGCACACAGGGAATCCTAACCGTACAAAAATGTTCACGCGGTTTTGATAAAGTTTGTTATTTTTCCCGCTATTATTTTGAAATTCATAACTGAATCGAGTCCAGCCTGTCACTGAGATTAAATTGGATATTTTCGGGAAAATTGGCTAGGATTTAGAAAAAATGGTCTTCTTGACTTTTAATCCTCATGTCATAAGCTTTCTAATGACACCTGAACCACTTCATTTGGACGTCATTAGGGTAGTTAATCACAGCCGAACAGAATCAATCCGAATTAGACATTAATTGAATAAGTGGTCTTTTTTATAAAGCCCACTTCTCATTGTTTGATTGGCTTCGAAACAAGGCCCATGGGCTTGAATGCATGCTCATTTTATTATTATGCATGTGTTTGTTAGATGAATGTTAGGCCCGGTGCATGTTCGGCGGGTAGCCCATTCATGGTCATTAGAACCCGATTTTAGGGGTTAATTGATATGAGTTGCCGTTTTGTGAATACAAATGGTAGCCCATTATCATTAACCATTAATCAAACAATGTTAGATGATTAGGTGGGTGATGAATCGAAATGCATGAAAAAACAAAGGCCGATCCCGAGGCCCGTGCTTAATTAGTGAATTGATTGCATCATTGTTCTTTCATATGTTGTCTTTTCATGAATGAATGTTATGAATGTAAACACCGACACCCGAGAGGTGGTCTATGGGAGAATAATCCGAAATGGTAGAAGACCAAGGTGATTGACCGATGTCCAATCCGGTCTCGATTTGTACTCATTTGATGGTGTTAGACCGATGTCCAATCCGGTTTCAATTTGTATTCAATTCATTCATCCCCGATCATGTCTCGGGTTTTCAATTCGTGTTATAATAAACACCCGACGAGTTGCAGGTTTTTACTTTTTACTTCATAGCACTTAGAATTAGCTCGTCTTTTCAATACTTCGAGTGTTTACTTTACGAAAGGTCTTTCAATACAATTGATTGTTTCTTTCTTTTTCTAGACTAAGATAGGATTAGTTTAGAATCTTAAATGAAAATACAAAAACAAGATGCATGATCACCTAGTGGACTAAGACTTTGGCATGAAAATGGTAAAAAAACAAATGCATGACGACTTAGATAACGACCATGTTAAGTTTAGCTGTACCGAAAGGGCGTTAATAGAAATATTAACGTAAGCTAGTCCCTGAACCTTTGATCTCTGGTTTTCGTAGAAACCGAAACGAAATTCCCGCGTTTCGGTTGGGTATTCTAGCCGACCCCCGACCTAGGCTAGTGGCGACTCCTAAAAAATAAAATCAATCCGCTGTCACGCGAGATATGGATTTAGGGAAAATCCACGTTCATGATCAATGGGTCATATGGCTAAACAAAAGATTTACACTTCAGTAAAATCATTTTTTATAAGGTGCCATATGAACCATCTCATGAACACTTATCTCTAAACCCGCCTCATACGAGTTCGGCCCTCGAGGGGTAGGTCGCGACAAGTGCGATTCTAGCGAAATCTCTAATTTAAAAAAAAATAACCCAAGAGTGATCATTTTTGGGCGAGATTTTATTATAAGCGCACTAATGAAATACATGTTTTATAAATCCCAAAAATGGATCAAAATTCGGAATGTCATAGAAGACAAATTTTAAATATGCGCATCATTGCTTAATATTCTTTCTTCTTAGAAGCTTTCAGCAGTAAAAACGCAAACTCACTAGTATTAGCGAGATCACTCTATTAACATATGAATATTTGATCAATAACTTTTCTAAACATCTAACGATCTCCCGCTTTTTATGGCCATTTGTCCCCACTTCCACAAACAAAAAATGGGAAAAAGAAAATCATGGCACAACTAAGCACACGCACCTCTCTTTGTTTATATTTAGTCAAAAAGTGAATTTGAAATGCATGTTAAAACTATGGAGTTGTCCTTTTTTAAGTCTAATTTTTTTTTTGGTGTGTAATATAAGTATCATTCATAAGTTGACATACAGAAGCTAAAGGGCATTCCCCAGCATTACAAATAGGACTATGATCACGAAAAAATAGAGTGTGGGAGTCTCTCCATATATTAGACAATATTACATGTGTCGTAGAAGGTCTAAAAATTTTGTAGTGTGAAACTCTCCCTCTAACAAGTTTACGAACTTTAGCCAAGCTGATGGAGGCATCATTTGACTTGTGTTGGAAATGTATATGATTACGCTATATCCAGATGCAATAAATGGTCGCTATGAAAGATAACTTGAGAAGTCTAGAAGCCAAATTCTTGCCTTTGGTAGCACTTATCATCCATTCGAGTTCTTCATTCAATTATCCTAAAGGCCGTAGGATTCCGTATTGTGCAAGGATAGTGCACCAATTGCTTCTAGTCCAGGTGCACTAAAAGAATAAATGCTCTCTACTTTCCATATCAAACAGATAGAAATTGCAATGGATATTTACTTCAAGCTTCCAACGTGATACGATCTCTCCTATGGGTAGTCTATCCCTACATGCTAGCCAGCCGATAAAGTTATGCTTGTTGATACCACTTTTCCAGATCAATTGACACCATTCCACAATTGGTCCCACCCTCCTAGTTTCATCGTATATCTCTTGGCAACAATACCTTGGCTTAGATATGGCTAAAGTTAAGGCCGATTGTAATTGAAGGATACCACGCCAACTCCATGCCATAGTACCCTTGATTTCAAGCTACACAATCGGATTTCCTCTACATTTTGTACTGTAAACCCATTTACTCCACAAGGAAGATGACAAACAATTTATGAGGTTCTAAAGCATGAAGCCAAGCAAAACTTTATTCCATAATTTGAGATCAAGCAACTCTAGTCCTCCTTCCTTTTTTGGCGAGCAGACAACATCCCAAGCAACTTTGTGAGAACCATGGCCTTTTGTATTTCCAACCCATAAGAATTTTCTAATTATTTTTTCCATTCTTGGAATAAGACCTAACAATTGATCGTTGTTCTGACCACCGCCCGCAGCGGCTGCGTTGGCTTGCGCTCTTGTCCCCCCACGAAGGGATGGGAGTTCGAACCCCAGCGTAGGCGTTAAGGATTCTTAAGTGTGGCGCCGTGGTGGTGGGTCCTGCGCTAGCGTCACCTCAGGTTTACCTCTCCGGCTGTCGGCCGTGCGGGGGGTTCCTGGGTTACAAAAAAAAAAAAATTTGATCGTTGTTCTGAGAAGTGTACGCACATCAATAATTAAATACTTTGTTAATAACTAAGGAGTACACCATTTCGTTTTATATTGTACTTAATCTAATATTTTGTGCTTATCGGATTAAATACATACATCTCTTTACTACCCTCTTTCTATTTTTTTAATAGCATGTACATTTGTTTCCCCTATCTTCGATGAATCTAATTGGCAGACTGAAATTTGACTTTGATTTTGTCGCAATTATATTCCATTTGGAGAGGAAAAAGATCACGAAACATAGCTTTTATATTTTATTTTAATCTACAAAAATCCATTGTAATTTTCTATTACAAAAGTTTAGGGGTGGGAAGTATATCGCTAATAAAGAGAATTTTTAGTTATGACACAAACGTTAGCAATTATGTAACTGGAGAATAGTTGATCCTCTCTATTCAAACAAGAACTGTGTTAACATAGGGGGTGATAAAACAAGAGACGGCGACGACGACGAGAACATTAATTGTGATAAGCATATGGAACTGTGGACTTTTTGTAACGGGAATAGTTTTGCTCGATTAGAAATCAGCAAAACCTTCCCTCACTTAATGTTAAAGTCAATAAAATTTCATTAGCCTTATAAACAAAATATTTCTAGTGTGACGATCCATATTTTCAAACAAAAGATAACTGAAAGAATAAGAGAGCACAAATACTAACTCCACGTTCAAACTTTCTAAGAAAATCCCTTCATTTTCCATTGCCCAATCACATTTTCACAAGAAAATTCATCCTCATTCATTTGGGTCTTGCCAAGACGTGACTCGCGAACTAAAAGTGATAATTCCATGAAAACCAATTTCACACAAATCCTTATACACAGAGAGAACTAATCAATCAAGTGCCTGACACAACCCTAAACCAAGAAAAGCTCAAGAAAAATCTAATCTTCGCGCTTTTTGAGACAGAATCCAAGAAAAATACTGCACCGTTGCTAAGAAGTCATGGCTTCCGTTATGACCTCCTCCTTCGACCTCTCATTCCGCGATTGGACCCAAGTAATGGCCACTCCCTTACACTCATATCGATGCTATCTACTGGGAAAATGCCCTCCTCCCTTCTCTGTCCGCGAGATCTCGCCAACGATTCTTCATCTTGAATTATCATCGTCCTTCGATCAGCATCATGACCCCGAGTGTTCTCTTCCTCTTGCGCCACTTCTTTCCTCGTAGTTTGATCATTTCCAACTTGATGGCCGGCATCGATGTTTCGCATGGAGGGGAATACATTTCCACTGTCACTTGGTGCACTTGAAACTTTAGGCAATCCCGACAATCTTTTTGCTTTTGACGGATGGATGGTTATTCTAATTTCGCCTACAAGAACATCATAGCTTTCCCCTCCATGTGATCCCTTTGCCGATTTTGGATCTTCCACCCTCGCCATTTGACCATTAGGAACAACATTCTCTCCCTCTTGTTCAGAGTCGACCCTCGCCCTTCGTTCATCACCAAAATCATCCTCGCTTTCCCTTCGATGCAATCCCCCTGTCGATTCTTGATCTTTGGCTGTTGTCATCCGATCTGTTGCAGAAGCCAAGCGATTAAACAATAAAATAGACAAAACAAGAAAATTAATCGGACACCAAATTTACTTGGTTCAATCGTAGTGACTCACGTTCACGAGAAGAGCATAACGGAATATCACTATAGTCAAGTGATACAACTCTCATGAAGGAATAACACAAATCTTACACAAGAATTAATTGGCTTCAAACACTCCGATATCAAAAGTTTTTTTTTGGTAAGGATTCACTAGCAGAAGTTCCTCTTTGATAATCTTCACAAATAACACCCCTTTCTTATTTATAGACAAGAATTGGATCCAAAGTAGGAAATCTTCTCCAACTAGGAAACCATTCAATTAGAAAACCTATTCAAAATAGGAAACCCACTTGAATTAGAAATTTTCCTATTTGGGCTCAAACTCGAGACATATTTTAATGCGATCATCATGCTCTCCCTCTCGTTTGGTGTAGACCCTTGCAGTTTGATCATTTCCTGCTCGATCAGCAACAATGCTGCTTTGCAAGCCAAAAAAGTACCCCTTTGGAGTTTGCGTAAACAAGGAAAAACTCGGTACTGAATAATCAAGTTGCGGATGTGATTGCGACGGTCTTGATGTTTCTCTAAACTCGTCGCCATTACCACTCGTATCTTGGGAATCTTCTGTTGGATCCATCGGATGAAGGAGAGAAGAGAATTCTCTCGGTTATCTTGGGAACAAAAACTTAGTGTAGCTTCAATGGAAAACACAATCTCAAAGTAGTGATTTCTCTCCGAAATTCTTTGATATAAAATATAGAATGGGTCGTGGAGATTTAATCTGCATGTAATCTCTTATATGAAGCATGAACCGAGCCCCAGGTTCTTGAAAAACGGTTATTCGTTTTTCTCACTTTTGTTCCCTTAGACTTTCAAGAAAGCTGGAACAAGTTAAATGGACATATCAACAAAAACACTTCTTTACTTGTTTCCTTTTATCGTGAAAACCGAACACATCATACACAAATTAGTTTTATTTTTTTTGGTCGTGTTGACGCATGAAATTAATTAGAGATTTTGTCGTGAGAATATATGAATAAAACGACAAGAGATGACATCACCTGTATTAAAATGGCAGCTGGTAGGTACGGACAGTCGTAAGTGGGAAATTTGAAATTCAAATGGAAGGGGATTAAAAATGCTGAACGTATTTTCATCGAAGATGTCGACAAGGAGAAGAACGAATGTCAAGCCATGAAAGATTCGATAAAGGCCTTTGTTCCAGAAAAAGACAGATGTCCAAGTGCTCAAAATGCTTCTCATCGATGAAATCGATGAAAAGGGTGATGGATATCAAGTCAGAAAGCCCGAAGAAAGTCCTTATTTCTGTTGAACAGGTGTCAAAATGGAGAAAAGCTATGAAGGAATCGATGAAAGCCTTTATTCCATAAAAGACAGGTGTCCAAGTGCTAAAGATGCTTCTCATCGATGAAATCGATGAAAAGGGTGATGGATGTCAAGTCAGAAAAGCTCGACGAACGTCCTTATTTTCGGTGGACAAGTGTTAGATGGAGAAAAGTTCGATCACGTTATCAGCCCAAGAGACAGGTGTCAAACGGAAAAAAGGCTTGATGACGGTTACCATCTCAAGAGATAGGTGTCAAATGGAGAAAATGTTCAATGACAGTTATCATCCCAAGAGACAGGTGTCAAACGGAGGAAAAGTTCGATAACGGTTATCATTCCAAGAGACAAGTGTCAAATGGAGGAAAGGCTCGATGACGGTTATCATCTTGAGAGACAGGTGTCAAATGGAGAAAAAGCTCGATGATAGTTATCATCCCAAGAGACAGGTGTCAAACGGAGGAAAGGCTCGATGACGGTTATTATCCCAAGGGATAGGTGTCAGATAGTAAACCAATGGGCTCAATGACGGTTGTCATTTCAGAGACTAAATGGGCTCAAAAGCGGTTATCACTTCGTACAAAAGATAAGATCAATAATGGTTGATAAACAGGTGTCATCATATGAACATTAAAGATTAAATCAATGATAGAGATTGGATACAAAACCAAGAATGGTTATCAAGTCTGTGCTATAAATAGCATCTGATTACCAACAGAAAGCCCCCGGCACGCTTGAACAAAAAATGTCTTTTATCTTTACTTCTAAAGTTTCGTACTTTCCATTTCTATAGTTGTAGTCTTTATTTCTCAGCTTTGCACTTTCAATTTCCTTAGCTGCAGTTGCTCAAATGTTTGTGAACTTTGGACGCCACCAGCAATTGGATGGATTCATCTAGATTTTCTGTAAAAATTAAGTTCCTTATTTATGCCTGGATTGCTCCCGTAAAGAATTAGATCTAGAACTCAGTCTCCTTTCATTAAGAGCCGAAGAACGACTTTTGGTGAATTATATTTCGTCGTGAAGACATTTCCAACGAAACATAATTTTGGCACACCCGGTAGGACCTCTTAGATCAATTGGAGGAGTAACAATGGTACGAACGAGAAGTCAGAGCCAACTAGACCATAATAACAATGTTCCAAGGAGCAGTGCACCCCTAAATCCTGTTGTAGAATGAATGACACGCACAGAATCATCATACGGCGAACAATTACAGAGCAAGGTCAGGTAAGGGAGATAGACGTTCGCAAACATCTTAATGAAGAGCAAAGAAGGCAATTGAATCAAATCTAGTTACACTTACTATTATGAGAAGGATCATAGAAGAACAACATAATGATTTGGCCAATCTAGTCACTAGATGCGTGGCTGATACTATCAGGCCATTGTTTATCAACACAATTTAGGAAATTACTGGAAGGCCGAATTCATTAACGAATTCTTCTCAAACACAGATTGTCCCAGTCATACCTCCAGGTCCAATAGGAGGTCTTGGACAATCCACAGTTACAACTTCTGGCAGTGTAACAATAGGGCAATTTATGCCTCTTGCACCAGTAAGAATTCTTCAGAGAGAAGAAAATGCATTGGCAAATCAAACACAAGGCCATTTGTCGACAATTGAAGGTAATGAGATTAATCCGATACATCGAAACGAGAGTATTAATATGGGCCAATTAGCAGCCAATGGAGCAAATTTTCCTGGTCCAGTTCAGATAAATGCGACTACCGCAAATATGATTTCTCAGCAAACTGCTCCATATCAATTGCACGACAACATGTTGTTGGGTGGCTTTGTGGCTCAACCAAGCATTCCTCAAATGTTGATTAGGCCAAATGCAAATACGGATAGTCTAGGAAGGAATGTAGCACTACCACAGCCAATGCCACAATATCCACAACCACCATTGCAAAACACAATTCCACAATATCCATAACCATCATTGCAAAACACAATTCCACAATATCCATAACCACCATTACAAAACACAATTCCACAATATCCTCAACCACCACTACAAAATCCAGCTCCACAACATCCATAGTCAGTAGCACAATATCCATTACTACAATCAATCCCACAAGCGCCAATACCTCAATTTTAAATGCATCAACTTTTGCAACAGAATGCACCACCAGTTGTAATACCAACAGGACAAAATCATCACATAGTTGATCCAATGTTACGGCAATACAGTGGTGAACCAGGAGTTTTTAGGCAAGTGTACAAGAAGCCCTACCCAGAATGGATGGATACCGTTCCTTACCCAAGAAGGTTCAAGATGCTAGAATTTAGCTTGTTTACTGGCGAAGACGATAAGTCAACACAGGAGCATATCAATCGATTCACTGCTTTATGTGAAGATACTACGTATGGAGATCATTGGAAGTTGCGCTTATTCCCGTTATCATTATCCAAAACCGCTTTTACCTGGTACATATCTCTACCACCTCATTCTGTAACCTCTTGGGATCAAATGCAAGTGATGTTTCATAGTCAATTTCAAAGGGTAGTGCCGCTCATGTCTGTGGCTGATTTATCAGCAATGAAACAGTATAATAATGAATCAGTTGATCAGTTCACGTTCCGATTTAGAAAAGCAGGAAATAGATGTCTTGTACCATTACTCGAGAGAATGTTTGCTGAATTCGCCTTTAATGGTCTAAAGTTTTCCATTAGGGAAAGAATGGTAGGACAAGCCTATTATGATTTGTTTTCATTAACTACTATTGCTGTGAAGCATGAAAACTTTCTGAAAGAAAAGGATTTGAAGCATACCAGGAATGAGATAAACTTTGTCGATGAAAACAAATTAGAATATGCTGAAGTGGCAGTTGCCAAGATGATAATAGAAAAGCCATATACTTGTCCTGCTTTGAAGCCAGCTAAAACAAAAGAAAAGGGAACCGTCATGGTTAAATCAATGGATGTCTAGTATTATTCTTTTGACATAAATAAGGTCGATGAAATATTTGATTTTCTTTTGGCTGACGGCAAATCAAACTTACGGAAGGTCAAGTTATACCAAGCCCAGAAGATATGAGGAAAAAGAAATACTATAAGTGGCATTACTCATGGAGTCATAATATAGTTGATTGTATTGTGTTAAGAAAGAACATTCAAAAAGCGATTCGACATGGGAAAATCAAATTTGCGGATGACAAAGAAAAGGCTCCTATGGAGGTGGATGTTGATCCATTCCCCATGATGACAAGAATGGTGTCACTAAAACCAAAAGGTAAAATGATACAGCCACACCTATGCCCTCGGTGTAAAGAAGAAATCAATTATGATCAACGAAGAGAGCATCTTTCGAAGCAGAGAGTTTCACAAGAAAAGACTTTCTGGGATCAATTTGGATACTAAAATTATAACAAAAAAATTGAATATCGAAGTCGATCTCGAAATGGTCAAGATAGGAATGAACGTCCGAGTCGGGAGCGAAATGCTCAGGTGGTCAATAATTCAACACAATACCCAACAAAATGGAAGTCTTTCAGGCAATGCTACGAAGAAGGTGACCCTAGAATTGGAACATTGGGAGAGCCTAGTGGTAAGTTCAATTACTATGTTGACTATGGTCCACCTCCTATTTATTCAGAAGAAGTGATTGTAACTGGATGGGGTGAGGAATTTGACGATCCACCTAAAAGAGAGACCAAGGCAACTTTAACACCTCACCGAGCTAGGACTTTGAAAATACCAAGTGACCCATCAGAAGATGAATGATTCGAATTAGGAGAAGTTCAGGGTCCAAGAGGCAATATAACAAGGACTCAAAAAAGAAGGCTACAAAGAAAAAAGAAGATGCATGAGCTACAAAGACAGGTTAATCAGATTCATATTACTCAAATTCCATCAATCCCTTATAAACCTAAGAAATTCTGAGCTAGGAATTTAGTATGGAAAAGGAATCATGGAGATTCTAGTCAGGATAAGCACAATAGTGACCAAAAAAAGGCTAAGACTAATGATAAAGTTGTACTTAGACCTACCGTATTATCAAGATCTGTTTCACCTTTAAGTTCATGCATGGTTCAGGCTAGACTTCCATTGCAATATAGAGTGACATCTGTAGACTTAACAACCAACGGAAGTTCAATTATTGATGAGGAAGACAAGGCAGAATTTCAATTTGAACATGAAGAGGAATTAATGGAGTTCGAAAAACCCTCTTACGAAGGATCCAAACATCTGAGGGCACTTAATATAAATGCTAGGATAGATGGCCGTCCGATCTCCAAGGTTTTGGTCAATGAAGGATCCACTTTAAATCTGGTTCCATATAGGTTTTTTAAAAAGACAAGAAAAAGAGACGAAGAAATTATCCCATCAAATATACAATTGTCAGATTTTACAGGAGAAATTACAGAGGTCAAGGGAGTATTTGTAGCTGACTTGACTGTAGGATATAAAACTTCTAGAATAGCTTTCTGTATTGTCAAGGCAAATGGTTCATATAACGTGTTAGTAGGAAGAGACTGGATTCATGGAAATCAATGTGTACTATCGACCCTTCATCAGATGTTAGCTTTCTGGAACGGAAGCAAAGTTGAATATGTTAAAGCTAATAGTAAGGCTCATGTGTCATAGGCACATGCTTTAAGGACTGATCGAGAGTTTAAGGAAGATGCCAGATGATAATTCATGTGTTATCGAACCACCAAGAATTAATTCAAGGGTCCACCGGTTTGATAAGGGAAATGTCCATTGGATTCCCAAAACTGACCTAGTGGGGTGTTTGGACAAGGTTGTTCATGGAGAACCTTATATTATTAAGCGACCTTAATAAGAGGTATACGGCCTATAAGGCCGAAGTAAGTGGTCAAGATCTTAACGATTGCATTATGAAATTTGAAGAATCACCCTTCAAAGAGGATAATAAACTTATTGAAGCTCAAGACCCGCTAATAGAAGTTGATATTGGAGATGCCTAACACCATCGACCAGTTTTCATCAGTGCATTGTTAGATGAGTTTGCGAAATCCCAATTGATTGAGTTATTACGGAAGCACAGAGACTGCTTCGCATGGGATTATCATGAAATACTAGGATTAGGACGAGATGTGGTTGAGCATAGGTTGCCAATTAAGAAAGGATTTCGACCACATAAACAACCACCAAGAAGGTTTGTACTAGAAATTGTGCAGAAGGTCAAAGAGGAAGTTGAACGCTCATTGACAGTAGGCTTTATTAGAACTGCAAGATATGTCGAGTGGTTATCAAATGTCGTGCCAGTTAAAAAGAAGAATGGAAAGATAAGGGTGTGTACAGATTTCCGTGATCTAAATGAAGCAACCCCAAAAGATAAGTATCAAATGCCAATGGCAGATATGTTAATCGACTCAACATCCGGCAATGAAATTATGTCATTAATAGATAGTCATTCGGGTTATAATCAGATATTTATAAAACAGCATTTCGATATCCAGGAGCTATTGGGACGTTCGAGTGGTTGGTGATACCATTTGGGTTAAAAAATGCCTGAGCAACTTATTCGAGAGCTATGAATTTTGTCTTCCACGATATGATTGGGGATTTCATAGAAGTTTACATCGACGATATCATCATCAAAATCAAGCCAGGTAACTTATCTAACTTATCTTGAGCGTGCTTTTATAAGGATGCAGAAATTTAAATTGAAAATGGATCCTCTTAAATGTACTTTTGAGATAAGGGCTGGCAACTTTCTAGGGTTTATGGTTAATCAAAGAAGAATAGAAATAGATAAGAATAAAACGAAAGCTATTCTGGAATTGCCGCCACCCGTAAGTAAGAAACAATTGCAGATGATCATAGGGAAGATAAATTTCTTGCATCGATTTATTGCTAATTTTTCAGGTAAGAAATATTTTCTCCATTGCTTAAACTTAAGAATCAAGATCAATTCGTTTGGGGGAAAGAGCATCAACATGCTTTTGAGCAGATTAAGAAATATTTGATTAGTCCACCAGTTTTGATGCCACCCAAGCCAAGTAGACCATTAAAGCTTTACATGTCAGCAGCTAACAATACTATTGGAAGCATATTGGCACAGGAAAATGACAATGGAAAAGAGCAAGCAATATGTTATCTTAGCCGGATGTTGAATGATGCAGAAAAAAGATATACTCCGGTGGAGAAATTATGCTTGTCATTGTATTTTGCTTGTACAAAATTACGTCATTACATATTGCCGACAACAGTTCAGGTAATTTATAAGATGGATATTATCAAATATATGTTAACTCGCCTGATTATCAGAGGAAGAATTGCCAAGTGGGCCTTCGCTTTGTCCAAAATACATTTGATATACGTGTCGCTTAAAGCGGTTAAAGGTTAGGCGGTTGCTAATTTTATTACAGAATATCCATGTATACATCTGGAAGAGGAGAATGTCGAAGGATCGATACAGGTGGTACCATGGACATTATATTTTGATGGATTAAGTATGACAACAACATCTGGTATTGGGGTCATGATTGTATCCCCTCAGGGACATCAAATAAAACTTATGTGTCGACTTGATTTCAATTGTTCCAATAATCAAGCTGAATACGAAGCGTTAATTGTTGGCCTTAATATATTGGCTGACATGAACGTTAAGTTTATAAGAATAAAAGGAGATTCCCAATTAGTGATCAATCAGTTATCAGGAAATTATCAATGCTTCAATGAGAATATTGTTTGATACTTCGATATGGCAAAAGTTTTATTGAACGAGTTCTTTGATTACGAACTGGAGCATATAAAAAGAAATGATAATGCGGAAGCCAATGAGCTAGCTCAAATGGCATCTGGATATAAAATATCAAAAGAACTGGCAAAATTTATTGCTACACAAACAAAATCTTTGCCATCGATAGACAATCGAATTATGATGATACAGTCCAATAAGGAGCATATCGATGAAAAGGATTGGAGAAAACCTTTCATTCAATATTTAGAGAACCCTCCTTCTGATGATAAATCGTTTAAGAGGCAAGTGTTGAAATACTTGTTGATGGATGGAGAATTATATCGTAAGACAATCGATGTTGTTCTGCTTAAATGTTTAAGCAAAAAAGAGTCGTTTATAGCAATGGCAGAGGTACATGAAGGAATATGTGGTACGCATTAAGCAGGTATAAAAATGAAATGGTTATTAAGGCGCCATGGTTTCTTTTAGCTAACATGGACCACTGTAACATGCCAAAAATAGTGTGAAGCATGCCAAAAACATGGACCACTGTAACATGCCCCTGCAGCCATTATGCAACCCATTATCAAACCGTGCCCATTTCGAGGATGGGTAATGGACATAATTGGAAAAATATATCCTTCGTCATCTAAAAAACATAGTTGCATATTGGTTGCTACGAATTATTTTACCAAGTGGGTCAAAGCTACTTCATATAAGAACATAACTCAAAAAGTAGTAAAAAAATTTATAGAGGAAAGAGTTATTCATCGATATGAAATACCAGAAACCATAACGGTAGATCAGGGTATTGTATTTACTGGGCAAGAAGTTCTTGGGTTTACTAAATCCAAGAGAATCAAGATGCTTCATTCGACTCCTTACTATGCTCAGGCGAATGGGCAAGCGGAGGCATCAAATAAGGTTATTATCAACCTTATTAAAAGGCATTTGGAAGAAAACCCTAGAGAATGGGATTTACTCTTATCAATGGTATTATGGGCCTATAGAACATCAAGGAGGTCAGGTATGTGAGTAAGCTCATATATGTTAACTTATGGCCAGGAAGCTATGTTACTTGTAGAAATTATAGTACAATCGTTAAGGGTAAAAGTACAAGGGGGCATATCCAAGAAAGAATATGACGAATTGATGTATGGAAATATCGATGAATTGGGGGAAAATAGGGTTATAGCTTTGGAGAAATTAATTACACAGAAAAATAGAGGCAAAAGAACACTATAAGTGCCATAATTTGTGTACGGCGCTCACTTTGGTGCCATAACTTTTTTTCGGATCACTTTGGTGTCAAGTCGGAGGAAAAACGATCACTTAAGTGTCATAACTTTTTTTTGGATCACTTTAGTGCTAAAATTTTTTAAAAACGATCACTTAAGTGCTAAAATTTTTTAAAAACAATCATTTAAGTGCTAAAATTTTTGAAAAACGATCACTTAAGTGCCAATCTCCGGCAAGACTCCGGCGAGCCACGTCAGCTTCAGAAATTAATAAAAAAAAATGCCACGTCAGATTTTCGGGGAAAAATTGTGTACGGCACCGGAGTTGACACTTAAGTGATCGTTTTTCAAAAATTTTAGCACTTAAGTGATCGTTTTTCAAAAATTTTAGCACTAAAGTGATCCAAAAAAAAGTTATGGCACTAAAGTGAACGCCGTACACAAGTTATGGCACTTGTAGTGTACTTTTGCCTAAAAATAGAGTTGCTAAAGCATACAACAAACATGTGAAAGAAAAACGGTTTGATGTTGGTGATTTAGTTTGGAAAACTGTTTTGCCAATGGGTTTAAATAATGAAAAGTTTGGAAAGTGGTCACCAAATTAGGAAGTTCCATATTTAGTTACACAAGTTTTAAGTGGAAATGCATATCATTTGATGGATATTGATGGACTTAAAGAAATGCCCAGATCAATCAATGGGAAATACTTAAAGAAATATTATTCTACAATATGGGACATGAGGGAACATGAAGAAACTAATAATCATTCAACATAAGAATCCAAGGGTTCCACGAAACAAGTCGGCAAACAGAATGGTCGAAGGGGTCGAGCTGGCCAAACTTGGAGGTCAAATTTACAGAAATAACTTAGGCATCATTACATAATCAGTCTAAACCGATATGATGCCTAAACTTGTTTACAAAGCTGCACAGATGACTCTCCAGATGATGATTCTCATCTTCAGTGTGGAAATAGATAGAAGAGCTGGTGTTCCTGGACGAGTAGGCCTAGTTACACTCCATTTCTAGCTCTATGAGCCTGTCAAAGCATGTGTTGGCCTGCTCTTCCAAGTAATCTACCAACAACCTGCAGGAGTTGATGTCCTCGTCTATCTAGGCTAGCAGTTCAATCAGCCCCCTTCCTCTTTGTCTCTTTCGCTGCTCTCTCTTTGGATGTCAATTTGCCTCTGAGTCGATGGTTGGTGATGTCCAGTAGGTCGGTTTTCGCTTCTTTTGTTCGGGTCGAGCTACTTAATCCTACACGAGCGGGTTCCAGAACTTTGAGCCGGTCAAAGTATACTTTCTCAGCTTGAGTGACAAGATTAACTTTGTTGATATAATCACCCTTAGTAATTGCATGCTGTTCGACTATCGTTCTGTTGTCAGAAAAGGCTCGAAGACCATAGGGAAAAATGTTGCAAAATTCATTAAAGTCAAATCTGAAAGGATGGTTAGATTGAAGGAATTTGGGTTCAGCTTCTTTGAGAAAAGTGAAAATTTCATCTACAGCCCGGGATTCAATAGACAGATAGGCGTATTTGAAGGACAAGCGACATAAGATGTCGTTCCATAAGGAGATAAACTCCTCAGTGAAAAGTGAAGCATGTGAAAATTAGGAAGAGGAAGAGTTGGCCATGGCAAAGCTAGTCTGCAATTTGGGATGATTGGATGAAGGTGGTAGGTTAGTAAGACTACAAAAATGGGTTAAATAGTGAACCAAAGCAGTGGTTTAAATAGAGAGCCAAAGCGGATAGGCACGATAAGAAGTCTAAAGGACTTGAGTGACGTGAGTAATGAATGTAATTGACAGGTGCTTTGAACTAATTGGAGAGCAAGAACACGTCGCGAGGAGTTATTAATGCTGGTAGAAATGGAGCGACAAGATAGGGTCATATAGGGGATCGTGTCCGCCGGTAGTTTTTGCAAGAAAAGATGGGTATAATGAATCAAGACCCAGTAACACTAAAGGGTCGTGCAGAAATCAAGCAAAGTGAAAATAGATGTAACTGACAGGATCTTCGAACGAAAATAAAGATATGTCAGGATATTATTGCTATCGAAGAAAATAAACGGCATAGTGGGAGTATGGGAAAACATGTGCAGCGAACCTATCCGTAGCTTCTACGAGGAAAAGGTAGGAGCAACTTATTAGAATTAATGGATATTTAAGATCCATATCTGCCAAGTACAGGGATATGAAGGGTTGCAATTATATGCTTCATCTGCCAGAAAAATGGATCATTACGACCAGCTAGAAATCTGAGCATGTTTGACATTTGAAATTGATATAATGCCGGTTGGATAAAGGATACCGGAAAAGAAGTAAAGCTCATCAATCAAGCATGGTTAGTGAAAGGAAAGCACATATATTCAAGGATTAAGAGTACACTTGGACGTAAATAAGATAAAGATCCTAATATATACATTAAGTATTTATAAGGCAAACTGGATCTATGGTTACATGAAGTGCTGCTCAATTCCTAGACAGAAGTTGTGTAAGCGAATATCTAGATCACAATTGGCCTCGAAAAATTAATCTTTTTCAAGGGTGATCTCTTGAAGTTTGTTTTCCATAGTCCTGCATTCAATCTCCAATTGTTCAACCTGTTTAAGTTGATTAGCCAGGTGCTGCAATGGGATATCATCAATTGATTGGTAACGTGCAAGGACAGCACGTGCTTGCTCCAGATCCTCGTGCCTGTTCAGATATGATTTTTCCATCTGGTCGAAGGTATCGATACGATCTTGTCGAAACTTATAAGATTCCAAAGCTGAGTTAAAAGATTGAGCCAACTCTTCGACAACATACTCCATGGCTAGACAATCCAAAGGACAAGGTCAAATGGATAACTCGATCAGAAGAGATTTAATTTATCTTCATGGAAACATTATTAGAAATATGAGATAAGCCAGGAGACAGTAAATGGAGAAGTTGAATCCATTTGGGTCAGAACTCATCATTTCCCCAAGACAAGGATGGTTTACCGAAAGTTCGCTTCGATGAACATAGGGTATTATCAGAAATGGAGATGTAAGTTGGAGAATGGACTTCGACAGGCGTGCCAATGTAAGTCTCAACTCTGTTTATAAGACGTCACACTCATATCTGCAAGACAGGAAACAATTAAAGATGACGTTTAAAGTAAATAAGAAGATGAACCTTATGTGGGTTGGAAATTAAAGGTGATACCTTTGTGGGATGAATATTCTGATTAAGAAAAAAGATCATCATAGTTAGATGATAAGTCACAAGGCCTCTCAAATGGGTGGTTTAGTCTAGGAAGACAGTGGGTGACTTTGGACATCACTATATCGACGTGCGGAGAAAAAAAATATGATCGATATTCTACCCACCATTCATCGAAGGTATCGATACTATACGGATCTCTGGCAAAGTGTATGTAGTCAAATTTTCCAAGAATGGTACCAGTAATTTCATTGCAGCAAGAAATACTTCCTTCATTAATGAAACAGTGACTACTAGTACGAGAGAAAGGATATTCCACGGAGTAAATAACAAGAGCTGGAATACCTTGGGTAAGACTGAATTGACGAGAACAGTAGTGCGGATTGTATACCTCGAACCCTGGGAAAAATTGGCCTTTCATCGAGAAGTCCATAATTAGATCGCAAGGGGCGAGAATGCTTTTCCAGAAAATACAGGTATCAGACTGATCATAAGACAGACTAGCCTCAAGAACATCGACGCAAATTCTATAGAAGATAAAGTTTCTTGATGAAAGCAAATATTGAAGGAAACCCTCGAAGAAGGAAGTTCCTATTAAGGGGTAATAAAGAGGACGACAAAGTCTCCAGAGACCAAATTCCTTTTCAATAGGAGGAAGATCAGCCTTAGACTAGTAAACGGGAGGTATTCCTACATCAAAGAAAAGATCAGAAAAATACATACGGCACCATCCGTGCACCATCCATAGAGGACCAAAGAAAGGATAAGGATGTGCATTAGAGAAAGAGGTATGAGCATCTATAAGAGATCGATAAAGAACAACAAGAGCAATTCGACCAAGACCAACATCAATACCACGGTAAAGCATGTGAGCAATGTCGAGGAACTCAGAAGAAACTGATAAAGTTGGTGTACAAAAAATGTACCGTGACAGCCAACACAGAAGGAATGCAACATGTTCGTCAGAATGAATTTTCCCCTCAGACTTAACAAATTGGTTCATAAATTCATCATAAAAAAGGTTAAGAGATGTCGAGTTTTGGAAAGGCAAGCATTCAAGGACCTCCTGACCTCGGAATTCAACAACAGGTGAAAGGCCCGTTAAGGCCCAAATATCCAAAAGAGTGATGGTTACTAGACCACAAGGAAGGAAAAAATAATGCGAAGAAGGTGACCAGAAGGTACAGAGACTGCCAATAAGACCATATTCCATTGGATTGATAGACATGTAACAAAACATCAGAGCTGTGTCAATTCGTGTTGATTACCATTTGGATTTCATCATACCATGCAAGCGTTTATACCATTGAAAAACCTCCTGTCAAAACCGGGATAAGAATTGAACCTATAATTGGAGGTTAGCCAAGCATGAGCATGAATGCAGCTATTGTTAATAGGCAGAATTTCTTGATAATGGTGAGGAAAATACTTAGTGAACATAGGAGGAGCTGGAATGGATTTGAGATAAGGACCCAGTATAATGTGATCATTGTTATGATCTAGGAAGGACAAAGAGATACGACCTTTTGTTTCGTATACTTGAAGATCATCATGACGATTCAAGAACATAAAAGGTGAGGCATGAGAAAAGAAAGGAAAGTTGGATGCCATGTTTGAGGCAGATGAAGTAAAAATGAAGGTCGAAAATTATAAATAGACCCAACGTGGTAACCAACTTTACCTACGATCAGGAACGTGGAGAAATTTGAATGAAATGTTCCCGCTGGAAATAAGTTATCGAAAAGAAATGTCAAGATAAATTCAAAAGAAATGGAGGCCACTTTATTGATTAGAAGTTCTTTTGGGGAACAACAATTTCTTTACATCACTTTGGAGGGACAACATACTATGGTCAAATTGACCATTCTCGGTTATACACTTGTTTTTGGTACGTCAATTTTCAGCTTCAATTGCCAGTCGATGTCGATGCTCAGTCTGCTTGAGGTCTTTGAGAGTAGTAATATATTTGTCGAAGTCCGTCTCTATTTGAAGCCTTTGTGTGTGCTTGAGTTTTTGCGTATCTCGAAAAAAGGCCAGTTTCTGCTCAATTTCTGCTTTCTACTTCTCAAGATGATGTTCTTCCTCATCAAGTCCAGATATCTCTTCAACCAGGGTATGAAGGTTAGTCTATTTTTCCTTTACAGTATGGCTGAGCTCAGTTATGGCTTGATTATTCTTGGCAAAAGGTTGATCTGAAAAAGTTAAAGACATAATTAGGTCATAATTACGTTGATAAGACTTTATCCTGCTAACTAAAGCCTTTGAAAAATCATCAAGTTTGACCTTCAGCTCAGGAGACAGTATTTCACTAGGTGTAGCACCACACAGCTCATCGAGCAAAAATTTCAGTCGATCAAAAGCTGTCTGATTGCACATAAGCATAGGAAAACCCCCACTAGAAAAGTCTAGAAGTCGTAATGGTTTATCTCTAACCTTTTCAATGCCCATCTGCCTTGAGGAAGGTGCATCCAAAGTAAAACCCAGTATCTGAGAAGCTTCATTTAGCATGCGCTTAGTCTTCAAGAGAGATTTCGGTGAATTTAGTTCTTCGGCAAAAGGAATTGAATGGCTCGAAGAAGGTTGTGTTGAAGGAGCAGCAGCACTTTGTACTGGGACAAGAGCAGTGGCTAGGGAAAAAGTTGAACTAGAGGGGTTGGCTTCAGTAGTATGGACAGGGGAATCAAAAGTGATATGGCTATCGATGGGTACAGTGCTAGCAGTTGTTTCAAGTTTTGAAGTTGCCTGAATTGGTGGTACTGAATCATTCAAACATCCTGAAAATAAAGAGAAATCAGTCGTTGAGACATGATATGAATTGTGACATAATTACACAAATACCTTGTTCTGGCGCTGTAAGAAGTAATATAGGCGGATCAACAGTAGTGACTTCAAGAGCTGGGTCAATAGAGAGTCCTACTATATATAGATTGTCAGTAATAAATTGCCAAAAGATTAATTACTTCACATTGAATTGAAAGAACAAGTAAAGAGGGGCACAACAAAGATATAACTTTTGAATTGTCTCCAGAATGGTTGAGATTGACTTGAGAATCTAAAACCTCTACAGGATTGATAGTGGTCATAGAAAAGGAAGTCGATGTGGCTGAGGGGTTGAGATGTTTTCTTTTCATCAATGCAGCAATTGGTTCTTCGTCTGCGTTTTCAATAAATTGACTAGATGATGGGGAATCTAGAGGAATAAACATTAGGGTTAAAAGATGATGTGAGAATCATATGAAATAGAAAAGACCGCAATAAAAGAATACCTTGCATCGAATCAGATTTCCTCTTAAGAAGAGGTAGGTTATCATCAACTCGGGGTTGATCCATTCCGGTGACGCAATACAATCAGATCCGAATAGGAGCACTTCTTGGGGGAACCACTTTCTTAGAAGGTTTTGTCGATTTGGCCTTAGGAGTTTTGATTTGTGCCTTTTGAGTTATCCGCAATGGTTCTGATTCAGGATTTGGAGCATCCCGTCCTATGGAAATGCCTTTTTTACCCTTCTTACCTTTGCTTCTTGGCTTAAATACATGTCCTGCTATTCGACTTAGCATGTTTTGAATAGCCTCTCAT
The DNA here is from genome assembly GCA_031216235.1 of Syzygium jambos. NCBI lineage: Eukaryota > Viridiplantae > Streptophyta > Magnoliopsida > Myrtales > Myrtaceae > Syzygium > Syzygium jambos. The sequence goes on from CM062228.1 coordinate 8,502,448, forward strand.
AAGGGCTTTCCAGATAGAAAGAAAGCCACCAAGAAGTCCATGTAGTAGTACATCTAGGCTTAGGTTCGAAGTCATCAACATCAGGGGAAAATTTGGCATACATAAGCCGAGTGATTTCGGCACAGCATGCTAAGGGGGCATCATTCTTGAAAGGATATTTTTGTTTCACCATGCTTGGGAATTCAAGAGAATAAAGAATTGGCATGGGAATAGCTTGAACTAAACCAAACTGCCTAGCGTAGTATTGAGGAGAATAAATCTTAAAGCCACGGTAAAATTTGCCTTTCTGGGATAGCCTTAACGGAAGGTCCACAAGAGTAAGGATGCGTAGTCAAAAGTCAGTTGAATCGAGGCGAGCTATCGAATCAAATAAGTAATTGAATTCATGTGCATCATAAGTAAAGAATTCAATTTCATCTGAGTGAACTGTTAGGAGTTTATGAAGGTAAAAAGCAAAAGGAGAAAGATTCTCCGAGATACTCAATGAAGAATAACTGAGTAAACGACATCCAAAGGGAAGAGGTGTTGGTGGCTGGAACTCTGGACAGGAATGATGATGAAAGGTGCGAGGAGTGTGAGTGGAAAGAAAAGGAAAATAATGTACCATCCAGCATTGAAGAATCTAGAATGGTCCAAATAAGGTACCTTCATCTTTGGATGTCATCGATGAAGATGCACGAGTTATTCCTCGATATAGAGTGGCTAGCATTAATAGTGCTAAAGCAAGTGTTTTACCGGCAGCAAGATTAGCTGCGAATAGTAAGAAATCTTTGGAAATTTTCAGTGTGGGGGTAAGGAAAACATATTTAGATAGCCAAAAGAGGAGGAAACAGGTACGCTCATTAGAAGTTATTGACTCGGTACTTAGAGAATATGTTTCCAAGAATCTACCATAAGCAAGATGTTCATTAGGAATAAAGGGTACTGGTATCGAAGCCATGTCACTTATGGGGGTCCCAGTCAGAGAAAAATTAGTAATGGCATATATGTCCAATAGAGTAACAAACATAGGGCCCCAAGGGAAAAAGAAACAATTGGTCGAAGGGGACCAAAAACTGATGGCAGCACCCAAAAGCCCTAGATCTAAATCATACGACAGGATGCTGACTTCCACAGCAGTATAAATACCAGCTCTTATCCAGGCAAGGCAAGTGTTTATATCTCCCTTTAGTTTTACATACTAGCGGTGAAAACCCATCTCAGGAGAAGGAAACCCCCGAAATCGTAAGGTTTCTGGAAACCAGATATCTGCAGCTGATGACTTCTGAATAGGAAGTAGTTCTCCTGTCCTTTTTGGAAAACATGGACGAAGAGAAGCGGGAATCTGTTGATGATCGTGAAAGCAAGGACCCAGAATGAGTTGGTTTGGGGATTCATCATTGACCAAGTGTAATAGTCGAAAGTCACAGTTCGAGGATTCTTGATCATGACGCAGTTGATCAAATTTCTCAATATATGATTTGGGAGAGTATTTGCGGGCCATGAGTATAGATTTGAATGACAAATCTGAATGGAGAGCAAAGGAGTAAAAGGCTGAGAGGAAAACCTAGAATCAAAAAAGGAGATTGAAGGTCAAAAGTTGCAATTTTTTTCGCCAGAATACGACGGTTCAAGTGATTCGCTATCATGAAGATCTACTAGGTCATAAATGATCGAGATGACGTGTTAGAAAAAAGCAAAGCATTTCAGGAAGGATGAGCAAATACAAGGGTAAGATTATTCAGATCAAAAATTTATTTAAAAGAATTAAACAAAAGAATTAATTCTTTTAAAAAGGGGCATATGTTGATACATGAAATTAATTAGAGATTTCGTCGTGAGGATATATGAATAAAACGACAAGAGATGACATTACCTGTACTAAAATGGCAGCTAGCAGGTACGGACAGTCGTAAGCGAGAAATTTGAAATTCAGATGGAAGGGGATTAAAAATGCTGAAGGTATTTTCATCGAAGATGTCGACAAGGAGAAGAACGAATGTCAAGCAATGAAAGATTCGATAAAGGCCTTTGTTCCAGAGAAAGACAGATGTCCAAGTGCTCAAAATGCTTCTCATCGATGAAATCGATGAAAAGGGTGATGGATGTCAAGTCAGAAAGCCCGAAGAAAGTCCTTATTTCTGTTGAACAGGTGTCGGAATGGAGAAAAGCTATGAAGGATTCGATGAAAGCCTTTATTCCATAAAAGACAGGTGTCCAAGTGCTAAAGGTGCTTCTCATCGATGAAATCGATGAAAAGGGTGATGGATGTCAAGTCAAAAAAGCTCGACGAACGTCCTTATTTTCAGTGGAGAAGTATTAGACGGAGAAAAGTTCGATGACGGTTATCAGCCCAAGAGATAGGTGTCAAACGGAGAAAAGGCTCGATGATGGTTACCATCTTAAGAGACAGGTGTCAAATGGAGAAAAGGTTCAATGACGGTTATCATCCCAAGATACAGGTGTCAAACGGAGGAAAAGTTTGATGACAGTTATCATCCCAAGAGACAAGTGTCAGACGGAGAAAAAGTTTGATGACGGTTATCATCTTGAGAGATAGGTGTCCAATGGAGAAAAAGCTCGATGACGGTTGTCATCCTAAGAAACAGGTGTCAAACGGAGGAAAGGCTCGATGACAGTTATCATCCCAAGAGACAAGTGTCAGACGGAGAAAAAGTTCGATGACGGTTATCATCCCAAGAGACAACTGTCAGACGGAGAAAAAGTTTGATGACGGTTATCATCTTGAGAGGTAGGTGTCAAATGGAGAAAAAGCTCGATGACGGTTGTCATCCCAAGAAACAGGTGTCAAACGGAGGAAAGGCTCGATGACGATTATCATCCCAAAGGATAGGTGTCAGATAGAGAACCAATAGGCTCGATGACGGTTGTCGTTTCGGAGACTAAATGGGCTCAAAAGCGGTTATCACTTCGTACAAAAGATAAGATTAACAACGGTTGCTAAACAGGTGTCATCACATGAACATTAAAGATGAAATCAACGGTAGAGATTGGATACAACATCAAGAACGGTTATCAAGTCTGCGCTATAAATAGCATATGATTACCAACAGAAAGCCCCTGGCATGCATGAACAAGAAATGTCTTTTATCTTTACTTCCAAAGTTTCGTACTTTCCGTTTCCATAATTGTAGTCTTTATTTCTCAGCTTTGCACTTTAAATTTCCTTAGCTGTAGTTGCTCAGATCTTTGTGACCTTTGGACGCCACCAGCAATTAGATGGATTCGTCTAGATTTTCTGTAAAAATCAAGTTCCTTATTTATGCCTGGATTGCTCCTATCCGGAATTAGATCTATAACTCAGTCTCCTTTAATTAAGAGCCGAAGAACGACTTTCGGTGAATTATATTTTGTCGTGAAGATATTTCTGACGAAACAGGTCGAGACACAAATTAGTTGATATAGCTATATATCTTGATGCACTCGAAACCATCGTGCATAATGCAATCTCATTTATTTTACAAGAAAGACTGAATTATCCAAATGTTATTGCTAAGTCGCATCACATATTCATATTGTGGCACCAAATGGGACTCGATATTATAAACACTCATTTTTGCAGTTTGACATATTATTACTTTTACTTATGTGTTGAACCAAGCTTATCATTGCTGGCACTTTTCTATCTCGCACCTTACCTAAATCAATTTCTTGCAACTACACTTTTGATGCCTTCTTTTTATCACACTTCATCGCAATGAGCCCTTTGTGCCAAAAGAGCGACCATCTATCTATACGTACATTTTGCTATTTACGTTACACTACTCATGCAAACAAATCTCTACTCGCAAGATAGAAGTGGCCACTACAAAAAAACTAGGATTTTGCCATGAAAATTTACGACGACTTTTGCCACGAAAACTAAATTCGTCGGAAATTAGCAACGAAAAATTTTTCGTTGCAAATTTCTGATAAATTTTGGCAAGGAAAGTTATTCGTGGCAAATTTGCGACGAACTTTGCGACGAAAAATTATTCGTGGCTAATTTGCGACGGAAAATTTTTTTTTGCTAATTTGTGACACGAAAAATAATTTTGTGATATCCATCCCCACCCCCAATTTCTCTCTCTCAACTGATTCCTCATATCCCTCTCGTTGTTCTCTCTCCCTCTCTCTCTTTCGTTTCTCTCGATTTACCTATTTGCGCATGCGCAAATCAATCTTAGTAAAGCTTTTCCACTGGTAAGTGTCGTGGCTAATTTCATGACTAATTGGCGACGAAAACAATTCGCCGCAAAACTATTCATCGCTGGATTTGTATTTTTTGGTGTTATTGAAATTTTTTTTCCCTTCCTTACTGGTTTGGCCGGTCGCCGCAGACATCGCCGGCCATGGGGCGAGGTCCAGCGGCCTGGCGACAGTCGCCGGTCGACCCCGCCGATGCCCAAGTGGGCTAACCTCGCATGGGCCTCGCTATGGCCGGCGAGCTTGAGATCTGGGCAAGCTCGAGCTCGTCGGCCATGGCAAGCTCGGCCCTCGCTAGTGCCGGCGAGGGCTAGCTTCGCATGGGCCTCGCTTTGGCCGACGAGCTCGAGCTCACCCAAAACTCGCCAGATCTGGGCAAGCTCGAGCTTGCCAGCCATGGCGAGCATGACCCTTGCCAGTGCCGGCAAGGGCTAGCCTTACATGGGCTGATGGCGAGGGCCAAGCTCGCCATGGTCGGCGAGTTCTAGGCGAGCTCGAGCTCGTCGGCCATGGCAAGCTCGAGCTTGCCCAAATCTGGGCGAGTTCTGGGCGAGCTCGAGCTCGCCTGCCATGGCAAGCTCGAGCTTGCCCAGAACTTGCCAGGCGAGCTCGACAGCCATGGTGAGCTTGAGCTCGCCATTTCTCGGACCGGTGACCGGCCAAGAAGAAAGGAAAAAAAAAAGAAAAAAAAAGGAAAAGAAAAAGAAAGAGAAAAAATAAAAAAATAATTAAAAAATTATTCTTAAGTAATTGGTTTTTATTTTAGGTACGTGTCCATTTGAAGGTCTCGCAATCCAAGTGAACGTTGCAATTCTCATCAAATTGACCACTTTCTACTACAAAGATTTCAATCAAATACTTGGTAAGTCTTCTTGACATGTAATTTTTTTTTATTTTTTTTCAATTTGAAAGTAATTGTTTTGCAAAAAATAAAAATTTAATTTTTAGAATTTTATGGTTTTAATTAACAATATTAAACAATAGATATGATATTTTTAATATTTTACGAGAATTTTTTTATTTTTATACAAACACAATGCAAAAAGACAGGGGTTAGATGTATAATAAGAACTTACCTGGACGTAGAGGATTGACCGATGAGTTTCGTATCGGGTTGGAACTATTTTTAGACTTTACTAGTAGTAAATATGAGTTCATAGATGGAAATAAGTTAAGGTGTCCATGTAAAAAATGCAGTAATGGAAAATTTCAAAACATTGATAAAGTTAGAGAACATTTTTTTAGATTTGGGTTTACTCCGAACTACTATAATTGGACTTGCCATGGTGAACTATTTATATCTAATGACGGATATCGAAGAAACGATCAATTTTTAGTTAGAGAAAAATGTAGCTATTATGACCAATTGAACCCATACCAGAGGATGGTGTTTGATGAAGCCGATCATAATTTTGTTTCAGAATCGAATCATGCAAATACTAGTTTTACTCCTACACTTGAACAAGTGAGAACTAGTTATGCATCACAATTGGAAGAGATAGGAGTTACAGATTTTAATGAGAATGTGTGTGATGAAACTTTTCAATCTAATTAGTTCTGGGAAGTGTTGAAAACAGCATGTGAACCTTTATGGGTAGGTTGTGACAACCACACGAAGGTATCAGTGACAGCAAAACTATTAAATATCAAGGCAGAGCATAATGTGTCTGTGGATTGCTTCAACTCTTTTGTTGAACTAATGCGGGAAACAATACCTCGTGATAACGTCATGCCAAGTGACTTTTACGATATGAAAAAGCTAGCGGATAACTTAGGTTTTCTAGTTGTAAGGATTGATATATGTAGTAGGGGTTGTATATTATATTGAAGAGATGATGAAAATGTAGAATCTTGCAAAATTTGTAGCCAATCTAGGTACAAGATTAACAGGAGGCAGGATCGTAATCAGAAGCATAGACCATGCAAGCAAATGTTTTATTTGACCTTAATCCCTAGATTGCAAAGGCTTTATGCGTCTCAAGCCACTGCTGAACACATGACTTAACATGCAAATTATGAAACAGAAGAGGGTTTAATGTGTCATCCTTCAGACGTGATGTAGCTAGCAAGGATCACCTAGAGGGGGGGTGAATAGGTGATCTTAAATAATTTTTGATAAATTATACGGAAATGAAAGATCACAGTTGAGTCTGAATAAAATTCATATTCAAGCAGATTATATAAACAGTGCTCTTGATGTGCAGTATGTAAATAAAGAGATAAGGGATAGAAAAACTGCACACAAGTTTATAGTGATTCGACTTATAGTAAGTCTATGTCCACTCTCCCATGCTTACAATCTATTGACTGGATTTCACTATGTAATCAAGAGGAATTTACAAATTCTAAGTGATAGCACTCTCGTGTATGATAGGACTCTCTATCTCATACAATCACTCTTACAAAGTAACCCTCAAGATCTTAATTTTTGACTCAGAAAGATAAGAGAAATGATTGGAGTATGCTCAGACTTTGGACTTGTTGATTATTGATTCTATGTTACCTTCTGCTGCTCATTGATCTCCTTAAATACTCCTCTACTTCCAAACTAGCTGTTGGACAGCTTTCAGAGGATCATCTTCCAATCTTTACCTTGGACAGATTTGTAAAATAAGGATTGAGTAGCCGTTGGATGACAGATTCTAAATCTCGATGATTCTGGTGGCCCATACAATCAGAATCTTGGTTTCCATAAGTAGAGTTTTATCCATTGTAATGCATACTTGTCGTAATCTTTGATTGTCAATCAATTTGATTGAGATTGAGAAAATCAAAGAGCATTCCTTATGTGAAATCCATACCAGATCACTAGCTTTTATTTTTCGTTCTGATTTCTACGTCTGAAGAATTTCTACATTTGCGTCTGCTTCTGAAAAATTTCAGCTTCTGTGTCTACTTGTGAAAAATTTTTCCATCTGTGTCTGAATAATTTCAGCGTCTAAGTCTCAGAACTTAGATTATGTGAGTCTTCAATAATGCATGAACCAGTTTGTAAAGTCTGAAAAATTTCCTTCTGTGCTTTCAGAATATATATACATACCTAGAAAAAAATAGTTTAGAGTAAGTATCAGATTTATAATAACATGAAAGGTTTTGTCAATTTCAAAATCAATAGGCGTTTTCCTCAACAATCACCCCCTTTTTTACGGTGACAAAACTTCCTTACAGATTGAATCAATTTGAAATAAATAAGTATATTAAGCGCATGAAACACAGATTGAAATTGAAATAACAAACTCTATTGAGATCTATGTCTTTTTCTTTCGTGTTTTTTTTCTTTCTTTGTATATAACCTGCATATGATCTGCATATTTAATGTTAGTATGGCAAATCTGCATATAATTTCTCCCCCTTTTTGTCAACAGCAAAAAAAAATAATGAAGAGAATAAATCATTGATATTAAGCAATCAAACAGGCTATCTTTGGAAGAAATATTACAGACCAAATGAAAAATAGAGGGTTTTAGGAGAAATGTTGAAAAACAGGCTATTTTTTGGAAGGGGTACGAATGAGTTGAAAATTATCCAATATAGAGACAGCCTCCTCAATCTTCGAACTGCATTGACCTATAGCCTTATCCATGTTGGATGAGCACATAGCAATGGCTTCCTCAAGTTCTACTTTGTCTGCTACTGCCTGAAGTCGTTGAGTCTTGTTGTTTTCCTCAACAATTCTTTGTAGATTCTTCATATCTTGTTCTAGTGCAGCTTGCTTATTTTTTATCTCAAGCAGAAGAGAGAGGATGTTCTAATTTTCAAAGGGCTGTTCTTGGACATTAGCTTGCTCAGACTGATCAAACACGGTTGCTGTTTCTGGAATCTCCCCCTGAATAGGTGCATGATCTTCAGAAACATGTTCTTTAGGAATTTGTTCTAAAACCTTTGGAGTTGATTTAGAAATATGTTCTAGACCATCAGTATGACCTGTTTCAAGATGCTCTGCTTCTGCTTCATCACTTTCATCATTCAGAAGAATTTTTCGTTTCTTCCTATACACCTTTAGTGGGGTGGGAGAGTCAGTCTTTTTGCTTGTTGATCCTGTTCTTTTTCTCTGCCCTTTCTCACTTGACTTCCCAACAGATTGAGCTTCAGAAGATTGAGCATCCTTTCCTTTTACTCTTTCCCTTAAATCATCAAATTGCTTCATTTTTTAAAGCATTCTTTCCCCAACATACATACAAGGTATAAGGGTTTTGCTCATCTCATCAGGAATAGATATCTTGAGGAACATGAAGATTCGTGAAATAAGAGCACCATATGGAAGTTGTCCCTTATCCTTCTGCAATGTTCTATACATATGGAAAATGATGATACGAGGGAGAGAAAAAGATTGACCTTTCAAAATAGCCCAAATAAGCTTAATTTTTGACTTGGATAAGTAAGTTCTGGATGCTGCTTTGGGCTTCAAACAGTTGATGTTGATCTTGTGTAAAATCACAGATCTTCTGAACAAATCAGAATAGGAAAGGTGCCGTGTAGATCCTTGAGCAAAGTTTGCATTCTCTGAGGCCACCGTGGAAGCATCTTCGAGGCTAACTTCCGGTGGAGTAAATTTGGAATGTTTTGCTCCAATTATCCTTGCCAACACATCCGCTTTTAAATCAAACTTTTTGTCACCAACAGTAAATTGAATCCAGTTGGGTGACAAAATGGAAAGATTAGAGTAAAAATATGTAGTCAGTTCAGCATAGACATTTGCAGATTGCAAACAAAATTCATAAATGCCCAATTTTGCAAACAAATGCTTCACTGAAATACCAGCCTTTTCAAGGTAATCAAAATCTATGGTCTGATAGTTCATGACCCCTCGAGCAAGCAACAACTTATAGAAGATATTGTGCTCATTGATCCTGAATAAGCCTCCAGTACCTAGCATTCCAGATGCAATCCCAACTTTCATTTCAAAAATATTAAAGAATCGACCTTCATCATAAGGAATAACAAACTTGGATGCATTGGTGGTTTTGGGGCTTATTTTAGCGAATTTTTTGTCGGAGGTTGTTGATGAGTCTTTGACTTTTTTCTTGCCCTTTCTGGAAGGTTGTTCTTTTGGGGTAGAGCTGGCCGAAACATTATCAGTTTTAGCGCAAAACTGAGAGTAGCTTTGCGTAAGACTTGCTTCAGAGAGGAACCTATTCTCTTTCAGACATTCACGCAAAATCGATGCAGAGGCATTGCTTCTCTTTAACCTCTAAAAAGCATTCCATACAAGCTTGATGTTATTAAAACGAAAATTTGTTTCACTAGAGGTTTTGGGTGGCGACGATCGTTGAGGTGGGGTCGCCTCTGAAGGGTCTTGATGCTGATCGGATTCTGAGTCTGAAATTTCCAAATACTCTACCGGTGCTGTAGACTTGGAGTCTTGATTGAGAATACGTGAAGATCTTCTCTTGAAAGGTATTTTGATCACTTTTAGAGCATAAAGATTCGATCTTTGGAGAAGGAAAAGAAGAAGTCGACTCTGAGTATCGAGAGGTTTTGGAGAGAAAAAGTTCGTACGATAGGGTTTTGGAAAAGAGAAGGACAGGTTTATAAAGGAGGAGGACAGGTTTTGGAAGGAAAAATTACTTTTAGAAAATATAATAAGAGATCCCAAATATATAAGAATGAAATATACCTTTTTTAAGCATAAGCAATCACGATAATATCATAACAATATATTAAGCACAATTAATCAGATAAATTAGAATACATACCTTATTTGCTTCCTAAAGTAACGATTATGAAAATATCCTGCCAAAAATGCCAAAAAATATACCCGTCAAAATTTGAATAAAGGACGTACCTTTCTTTGTGAGTCTGAAAAATGTTCAAACTGATAACATTTGAGTCTGAAAAATTCCTGTCTATTAAACACTTCAAGAAAAATGATAAGTAATGCACAGTCTGTTTCTTATGAACTCAAATGAAGATTTATCAAGAGGTTTTGTGAATATATCAGCTAATTGATTCTTACAATCAATGAATTGAATATTCACATCACCATTTTGAACAAGATCTCGAATAAAGTGATGCTTGATTTCAATATGCTTAGCTCGAGAATGAAGAATGGGGTTCTTTGTCAAATTGATTGCACTTGTGTTGTCACATTTGATTGCAACACTTGACTCTTTAATAGCAAAGTCTTGTAACTGTTGTTTCATCCACAGAATCTGTGCGCAGTAACTTCCCAAAGCTACATATTCTGCTTTTGTTGTGGAAAGTGCAACTGTATTTTACTTCTTTGAGTACCATGATACCAACATATTCCCAAGCAATTGGCATGTACCTATAGTACTTTTCCTGTCCGCTGTACATCTAGCTAAATCAGCATCTGAATAACCAATAAGAGCAAAATCTAAATTTTTGGAATACTAAAGACCTAACATTGGATAAGTACCAATGTATTTGATTATCCTCTTTACTGTAGGAAAATGAGATTCCCTTGAGTTTGATTGAAATCTTGCGCACATACAGACATTAAAAAGAATGTCGGGTCTAGATGCAATAAGATATAATAATGATCCTATCATGCTTCTATATACCTTCTGATCAACATTTTTACCATTTTCATCTTTGTCCAGCTTGGATAATTGAGACATGGGAATGTCTGTCTTCTTGTAATTTTGCAATCCAAACTTCTTGACAATCTCCTTTGCATACTTTTCTTGCCAAATGAAGGTACCATCTTTGGTTTGTTTCATTTGTAGGCCAAGAAAGAATGTTAATTCTCCCATCATACTCTTCTCAAACTCATTCTGTATATTCTTAGAGAATTCCTTGCAAAGCAATTCATTAGAGGATCCAAAGATGATATCATCAACATAAATTTGAACAAGTAGAAAGTCATTATCTTTTCCATTAATGAATAAAGTTGTATCAACTTTACCTTTGCTGAAGTCATTTTGCAGAAGGAAGTTACTTAACCTCTTATGCTAAGCACGGGGTGCTTGTTTTAGACCATAAAGGATCTTTTTGATATTGTAAACATAATAAGTCTTCCTTGGTTCGTCGAAGCCATGTAGTTGTTCCACATATACTTCTTATTTGATAAATCCATTCAGGAAGGCACTTTTCACGTCCATCTGAAATAATTTAAAGTTATGGAAACAAGCATAAGCTAATAGTAGCCTAATGGCTTCTAACCTGGCAACTGGTGCCTATGTTTCATCATAATCTATGCCTTCTTCTTGAGAATAGTTTTTTGCTACCAGTCTTGCTTTGTTTCTTGTAACTTTCCCTTTGTCATCCAGTTTGTTTCTGAATACCTATTTTGTTCCAATGACTAAATGATTGTTGGGTCTTAGCACAAACTCCCATACTTTATTGATTATGAACTGCTGAAGTTCCTTCTGCATAGCTCTGATCTAGCTTTCATTTGATAATGCTTCACCAACTTCTTTTGGTTCTATTTTTGATATCAACGCTAAGTTGCTGATGTTCTCCTTGTGTTTAGATCTAGTCTTGATACCATCTTCTATTTCTCCAATGATGAGGTTCTTCGGATGACTGGATTTATGTTTCCAGTTTTTTATCAAATTTTTCCTTTTGAATATCTTCAGACTCTGAAGGTTCTGATTGAGTCAAGATTGTATCTTCTTTTCCTTTTTCTACGGATTCGACGATCTTTGGAGATTCTGATTGTTGAGCTTCTGATAATTCTTGAATGTTGGAAGATAGTTCAGATTCATCTTTGTGAGTTTGAATATTTTCATCAAACCTTACATTCATTATGTCTTTCACAATTTGAGAATTCTTGTTGAAGACTCTGTATATTTTACCTGTAGTAGAATATCCAAGTAGAAATCCTTCATCTGTTTTCTCATCAAACTTGCCAGAACGTTCATTTGGATTTTTGAGTATAAAACATTTACAACCAAACACACGAAAATATAAAATATTGGGCTTTCTACCTTTGAAAAGCTCATAGGGGTTTTCTTAAGAATAGGTCTGAGAAAAGCTTTTTTGATGATATAACATGCTGTAAAAATTGCATTTGCTCAGAAATGATAAGGAATCTTGCTTTCAATCAATAGAGTTCTTCCATTTCTTGCAAAGAACGATTTTTCCTTTCCACAACACCATTTTGTTATGGTGTATATGGAGTAGAAAAATTATGTTGAAAGCCATTTTCCTCACAGAAATCTGAAAAACTTTAATTTTCAAATTCTCCCCCATGATCAATTTTAATGCAGGAAATGGTATAGCCCTTTCCATTCTGAACTCTTTTTGCAAATTTTGAAAAATATGAAAATGCTTCATTTTTATGAGCAAGAAAGAACACCCAAGTATATCTTGTGAAGTCATCAACAATAACTAAACAATATTTCTTACCACCAATACTTTGTGTTCTGGTTGGTCCAAACAAATCCATATGAAGAAACTGCAAAGCACGATTAGTGGAAACATGATTTATAGACTTAAAAGAGCTTCTTACTTGTTTTCCTAGAGTGCAGGCATTGCACATTTCTGTTTTTCTGTATTTCAAATCTGGCAGACCTCGAACCAATTTCTTGTTTGAGATCTTTGAGATTTATTTTATACTGATATGCCCCAATCTTCTGTGCCGTAGATCATCATCCTCTTGTTGACACCTAATTTTTAACTCATTTTTGTCATATTTTCAAAATTTTCAAAATTAGGTCTAGGGATCTTGACCAAGCCTAGAAACCTATTTCTAAACCAAAAAATAATTTTTTAGCATTTTTCTGCATTTTTTCTGAATTTCTTTTATTCAAAATAAACAAGAAAATCAAGAAAAATAGTAAATGGAATCAGAAAATTCCATAAAAATAGTCAATAATCTTATTTTAAATCCAATTTCATAAATACACTTCCGATTTTAGAAAATCTCAATCGCGTATATGTTTTCCCAAAATTGGGAAAAATTAAACCCGAATTGAATCAAAAATTAAATTAAATTTTTTCTAGATATTTTTAGGGCATAGTGTCTTCACAACAATTGATTCTGGGACCTTTAATTGCATCATGGCCAGTCCAATTTTCACAATTTGATGTAAATATAAAAAATCCCCAAAAATTGATTAAAAATTAAGAACTTTGAACCTAAATTGGGAATCGTGCCCAAAATGAAATTGGTGAAATGTGAGACTATCATTTCTAGGGGTAATCAGGGGTGGGCAATGCAATTTTGGTATCAATTTTGCCTAATCAGATCATTAAGACCTCGAATTGAACAAAACCCTATTAACCTGAATATAAAAATAAGAAAATTTTGGGCACAATTATAATAAAAATTAGGGAAAATTATATGCTTGGGTTCAAAACATGCTGGGGAATTCAATTTTGAGGGTTAATTTGAAAAATTCGTTCGAAATAAGGTCCAATTTGCATTTTTTTAGCAAAACCGGAACTGCCGGGTCGGACGGGTCAACCCGACTCGACCCGCACAGTTCGTCTTCCTCACCCGAACGAGACCTGCGCGAAACCCAGAGAAAAAACAATTCATGCCCATGACTTCATTGACTCACCCCGATCAAATTAGCACGTTTTAATCTAGTTTTCCAGCCGGATATGATCCAGCTAGAATCGGTTAACAACTTTAACTGATTAGAAAATCAGTTCTAATGGATTTCGGGCAGGAATTTTGGTGAACAAAAACCAAAAAAAAAAACCGACCCGAATGGGGGAACCCATTCGACGATTTTCCCGAGAGAGAAAGAGAGAGAAACGAAGGGAAACCAAAGGAAGAGAGTTAAAGAGAGAGGGTCAGAGGTCCCCCCACGAGTGATCGGCGCCGTCCTAGAAGGTGGGGTACCAATGAATCACGGATTGGCCGTGACCTCCCCTCGCCATGCCAAGCGAGAAAAGCTGATTGGGAAGGCCTGAAACCAAGTGTGCTCTGGCGCGTCCAGACCAATTCCGGTGAGTCCGAGCACACTGGGAGGAAGTCCGAGAGTCAAGGAACAATCCCTGGGATTCCGTTCGGTTCAACAATTTCATCTGATCGTCAAACGAACCAGGTGAAAATCGTTCCCAGTCAGATTTATAAAAATTTTCCAGATTTTGATTTTGATCTCAATATGCATATTTAGGTGATTCCATTGCCGAATCTTAACATTTTGATGATCATTATTAGTTTTTGAACATTTTGATATGGTTTTATTACATTTGTGGATGAAAAACGGCATATACCGAGTCGGCCAAGTTTTAAAACCTTTTCACCAGAGCTCCGATGACGTCCCCGAAGAGTCGTTGTGGCCTTAGGCAATTCAAGTAGGTTTCCTTAAACTTTGTTTGTTGATTTTCTAGTCATTAGGTTCGTGATAGACGGCTAGGGCGATCAAAATTAATGTTCGTGTTCTGAAAAATTTAGAGTGCACAGTTTACAAGTTAGGATATTTGGGCCAATTTTTCGCCGGCCGACGAACGTCCGGTGGCGATCCGATTGGTCTATATTGATACTAGAATACATGGACTTGCTAATGGTATAAGTGGAATGGCGAGATGGTCGCCGGAAGGTCGCCGACGACGAGTCTAAAGTCATGGCCGCGAGAACGTTAAACAAAAATTAGTGCCCACAATGTGTTTGTTAAAATGCCTAAATGAAGAAGAGGAAAAACGGTGTCGTTTTGGCACCGTGCTCACTGGAGGAGGTGATCGGCACCGAAGCCGACGCCGGCGACGGCCGGTTCAGTCTCGGCCAAATTGGTCCGAACCGGTCTGGTCCGGTTCAATCCCTCGGCGGGAAAATTCAAAAAAAAAATAGAAAATAAAAAAAAAATCACAAAAATCATAAAAATTAGAAAAAAAATGTATAAAAATCGAAAAAATTACAGAAAATTCAGAAAAATAGAAAAATTCTCAGAAAATTCATAAAAATCTCAAAAAATCAGAAAATAAAAAATAAAAATTTGAAAATTCTGAAATATCAATCAAAAAATTGAAAATTTGGAAAATTCACAGAAATTTCTAGAAAACCATAAAAATCATTTTCTCAGTTTAAAATTTTTTCGAAGAAAAGTAAAAAATTTGAAAAATCCACAGAATGATTAAAAATCATTGTGGCCAGCCATAAAAAATGAAATTGGAATTTTTGGAGTGCCAAAATGACACTAAAAAAATCAAAATCAAAATCAAAAAATTTTGAAAATCCACAGAATGATTAGAAATCATTGTGGCCAGTCATTAAAAGTGAAATTTGGATTTTTCAAAATGCCTAAGTAGCATAATTTGGAAAATTCCAAATTTAGGGCCAAAACACCTAAAAAACCCTAAACCCTAAAAAAATGAAATGAACAAGCTATTAGAGCTTTGTTAGAGTTTTAGTAGGTTTTCATTTCTAGTGACCAAATTAAGATTGCTGTGATTGATTTGCAATTGGATGTGCATTTGATTTTTGAATGCTTAATTGATTGTCCATGGTTAGACTAGTGAATTGACTTTAAGGATCCGTGTGATACGCTAAACATGCCATATCGTTCTTAGGTACCGAAAGGGCGTTAATGGTCTCAATTTGGGATCATTAATGTAATCAAGTCCTTTATCCAGAATCTTTGATTCGTAGGATTGCGGTACTTCTTCTGTACCACAATTAGGTTTCTAGTCGACCTACTATAAATGACTAGTGGCGACTCCAAGTTTAAATTTAGATCAAACAAACTCCGTTGTCACGTGAGGTATGGCCTGGGAGAGGCCCATATAAAAAAAATACCTCCATCAAAAAGCATGCAAGCGCGTGGCGCAACACCTCTTTGATTGAGATCAAACAATGAGTGGAGTTTGGATTGACGTTTAGAAGATAAATATTGCCATGTCTTCTTCCTGTGAATGTTTGAGAAGAATCTTTGCTTGTTCCTGAGCATATATCTTCTTGAAAGTTGATTTTGAAACCTGTATTATACAGTTGGCTTATACTTATTAAGTTGTAGTTGAGTCCTTTTACCAATGAAACATCGTTGATAGTGAGTCCTCCAATTTCAACCGTTCCTTTACCAACTATTTTTCCTTTGGTATTTCCTCCAAAGGAAACTTTTCCACCATTCAGACTATGTAGATCAATGAATATGCTTGGATCTCCTGTCATGTGTCTAGAGCATCCACTGTCTAGGTACTACTTTCTTTTTCTCTTTGTGGTGACTTGCAAAAATCACAATATTTCAAGTTTTCTTTGGTACTCAAATTTGTATGGGTCCTTGAGCATTAGTATGGGTTGTCTTAACAAAATCTCTTCGAACAGGTCTCCAGACCTTAGGACATTCATTCTCAAAATGTTGTGGATCTCCACATTTTGAGCACCTAAGTACACTTCGGCTAACAGGTTTGACAAAATTCTTTTTGAAATGGTTTTTATAAACTTGTCAAGGAGATCTTTATCTTAATCTCTCCTTGACCTTTGGAAAATCAATCAAGCTATCACTTTCCTTCACAAATCCGAGACTAGATTTGTTATAATAAGGAATTTGGATAAAAAGGATATGCTTCAAGGTTTCTGAACCTTTTGAAAACTTGGAAGTAATTTTTGAAACTTCCTTTTTCAAAATAGCATTTTCTTTGGAAAGAAAATCTTGATTTTCCTGGACTTGATGAAATTCTTTTTGAAGGAAATCGATTTTTTCATTTTGTGAAATATCCTGTTGCCTCAGTGATGAATTTTCCTTTTTCAAAGAAGAGATTTTTTTAAGAGCAGCCTTAAATTCAAAGTATAATTCATCAATGTAATTCGATACTTCAATAGGCATTTCACAATGCTTTACCTCAATTTCCACTTTAGGATCAAAATCAGAGTCTGAATCTAAGTCTGATTTAGCCATTAGATAGAAATTTGAGATGTCTTCATCACTGTCTTCGAACTCTGTATCACTCCAGGTTTCTGCTTTTAAGGCCTTCTTTGCTTTCTCAAATTTGGTCTTTTTTTTCAAAAGTGGAGAATTTGGCTTGATATGTCCACGTTTCCTACAGTGAAAGCATATTATATCCTTTGATCTTTCTGTTTCATCAAAGGATTTCTTCTTCTCAAAAGGCTTCTTCCCTTAATTTTCATCTTCTTATAGTTCTTTATGAAGAGAGCTAGTTCTTCATCGTCAACATCTTCATCTTCAATATTTGCATTAGAATCAATGATAGTTTTTAATGCAATTGACTTATTACCTCTGGATTCATTCTCCTCATCCCGTTTCTCAGTCTCATATGATTGAAGAGTTCCAATTAACTCATTCACTGATAGAGGCTTGATCCTTTGTGTCTCTCGAAGAGATGTTTTGATATTGTCCTACTTATTTGTTAGACCTCTCAGAAGTTTGTTGACTTTCATAGCATCTGAGACTAGTTGTCCTTGATATACAAGACCATTTACTATGGGCAAAAGGACACTATAAGTGTCATAACTTGTGTACGGCGCTCACTTTGGTGCCATAACTTTTTTTCGGATCACTTTGGTGCCAAGTCGGAGGAAAAACGATCACTTAAGTGTCATAACTTTTTTTTGGATCACTTTAGTGCTAAAATTTTTGAAAAACGATCACTTAAGTGCTAAAATTTTTTAAAAACAATCATTTAAGTGCTAAAATTTTTGAAAAACGATCACTTAAGTGCCAATCTCCGGCGAGACTCCGGCGAGCCACGTCAGCTTCAGAAATTAATAAAAAAAATGCCACGTCAGATTTCCGGCGAAAAATTGTGTACGGCACCGGAGTTAGCACTTAAGTGATCGTTTTTCAAAAATTTTAGCACTTAAGTGATCGTTTTTCAAAAATTTTAGCACTAAAGTGATCCAAAAAAAGTTATGGCACTAAAGTGAGCGCCGTACACAAGTTATGGCACTTGTAGTGTACTTTTGCCATTTACTATGTCAGCAAACCTGTCATACATATCAGCAACTGATTCTTCATGCTTCATTTTGAAGGATTCATATTGACCAAGCAAAAAATTGATTTGAGTTTCCTTAGCTCGATTCGTTCCTTCATAAGTAGTGTGGAGAGTATCCCAAATTTCCTTAGCTGATTCACAAGAAGCAATTTTTTTTATATTCAATAGGAGATAAAGTACAATAGAGAGAATAAATTGCTTTGGAATCTAAGGTTTCTCTTTTAGATATCTCAGTTTGAGATAATGGAGGATCTGCTGCTTTGCTTCCGTCGGCCTTTTCTTTTGAATCAGAAGATTTTGGATTGACTCCTCTGATGATATTCCATTGCATGTGATCAATCGACTTTATGAATGCCTTTATCTTATTCTTCCAGACACTATATTCTTTGCTATCAAAATATGGTGGTCTGTTGTTGCTCTCTCCTTCAATGAGCCCTGGAGCACAAAAGCTAGCCATATAGATCATTAGCTCAGAAGTAAAATACTTCAATGAATGAGCAACCTGCTCTGATATCAATTGATGTAGCTAGTAAGGATCACCTAGAGAGGGGTGAATAGATGATCTTAAACAATTTTTGATAAATTATGCGGAAATAAAATATCACAGTTGAGTCTGAATAAAATTCAGATTCAAGTAGATTATATAGACAGTGCTCTTGATGTGCAGTATGTAAATAAAGAGATAAGAGATAAAAAAAACTACACACAAGTTTATAGTGGTTCGGCTTATAGCAAGCCTACGTCCACTCTTCCACGCTTACAGTCTACTGGCTAGATTTCACTATGTAATCAAGAGGAATTTACAGATTTTGAGTGATAGCACTCTCGTGTATGATAACACTCTCTATCTCACACAATCACTCTTACAAAGTAACCTTCAAGATCTTAATTTTTGGCTCAAAAAGATAAGAGAAATGATCAGAGTATGCTCAGACTTTGGACTTGTTGATTCTTGATTCTGTGTTACCTTTTGCTGCTAATTGATCTCCTTAAATACTCCTCTACTTCCAAACTAATCATTGGACATCTTTTAGAGGATCATCTTCCAATCTTTACCTTGGACAGATTTGTAAAATAAGGATTGAGTAACCGTTGGATGACAGATTTTGAATCCCGATGATTCTGGTCGCTCATACAATCAGAATCTTGATTTCCATAAGTAGAGTTTTATCCGTTGTAATGCATTCTTGTCGTAATCTTTGATTGTCAATCAATTTGATTGAGATTGAGAAAATCAAAACTTTCTTTCTGTGAAATCCATACTAGATCACTAGCTTTTATTTTTCGTTCTGAGTTCTACGTCTGAAGAATTTCTGCATCTATGTTTGCTTCTGAAAAATTTCAGCTTCTACGTGAGCTTCTGAAAAATTTCTCCATCTGCGTCTAAATAATTTCAATGTCTGAGTCTCAGAACTTAGATTATATGGGTCTTCAATAATACATTAATCAACTTATAAAGTTTGAAAAACTTCCTTCTGTGCTTCCAGAATATATATACATACTTGGAAAAAAATAATTCAGAGTAAGTATCAGATTTACAATAACTTGGAAGATTTTGTCAATTTCAAAATCAATAGGAGTTTTCTTCGACAAGATGCAGAGGCATGGAAACATTTTGATAGAACATAACTCGAGTTTGCGATAGTGCCTTAAAACATCAGGTTAGGTCTGTATGCTAATGGATTTGCCCTATTTGGGAAATGAGGAAAAAGTTATTCATGTTAGCCAGTTATCTTTACTCTACAATCATCCACCTGATATACACATGAAGACACCTTATATATTTTTGACATTGATCGTGACTGGCCCGCAAAATTTGAAAAAGTTGATAGATGTTTATATGCAACCATTGATTGAAGAGTAACGACGGCCATGGGATGAAGGTGTCCCTACGTATAACGTTTCTACCGATCAAACATTTATAACGAAGCCTGCTTTTCTTTGGACGATAAATGACTTTTCAGCTTATGGAATGTTATCTGGATGGAGTATAGCTGGGATCTTAGGATGTCTGATATGTATAGAGAGATCGAAGTCATTCAGATTAAAATATGGTAAGAAGCCTAGCTATTTTGACTATCACAGGCAATTTTTGCCGCTAAATCATATATTCAGAAGGAATAAAAAAAAGTTCATCAAGAATAGGATCAAAAGAATATATCTACCATTAAGGATGACCGGTGATCAAATTTGCGAGTGAGTGCAAGAGTTTCCAATTGTTGTTGAAAACTCTCACGGCACAACTATTGCGTACGGAAGTACACATAAGTGGACTAAACGCAGTATATTTTGAGATCTACCATATTGGAAGGCTCATCTTACTCATCATAATCTTGACGTCATGCACATAGAGAAGAATATTTTCGATAATGTCATAAATACTGTAATGGATGTCGCTGGAAAAATAAAAGACAACTTGAACGCAAGAAAAGATATAAGGGATATTTGCGATCAGCCAATACTAGATGCGGATGCAAGTAGCAGAGGACTAAAACCAAAAGCAGTTTATACATTGGACAAGGAGCAAAGACGGGTCATTTGTCAATGATTGAAATCGGTGCGATTTCTTGATGGATATACTTCAAATCTCGGGAGATGCATTGATTTGAATGAATGCAAGTTGACAAGTATGAAAAGTCATGATTGTCACATATTTATGGAAAGACTAATTCCAATAGCCTTTAAGGAACTTCTACCACACTTTGTTTGGGGCGCCATTATAAAGTTAAGTAATTTCCTGCATGATATTTGCTCAACAGCATTGAAAGCATCACACATGGAGAAAACTAGAGAGAGATATTCCAATTATTCTTTGCAACTTATAAAGGATATTTCCTCCATCGTTGTTTGATTCAATAGAGTCTTAGTTTACTTGCCTTATGAGGCCAAAGTTGCAGGTCCCGTCCAATTTCGATGGATGTATTCATTTGAGAGGTAAATTTTTTTTAAATAAATTTGAAATTACTTCATTATATATTATATTCCGATAAACTTTTTTCTATTACAACTAGGTTCTTATATCATTTGAAGAAAAAAAGTAAAGAATAAGGCATGTGTCGAAGCTTCAATTTGTAATACATATATTGTGGAAGAAGTGACAACATTTGCATCATACTATTTTGAGCCACGCATGCAGTGCAAGAGGCGAAGAGCAGGAAGAAATAATGAGAGCCCCATTGATCCCAATTGCAAATCATTTTCTATTTTCAATTATTTGGGTCGACCAAGTGGAGCATGTAATTTTCGTCACTTAATAGGCGAAGAAAAGCAGGTAGCCCATATATATATTTTACTAAACTATCCAGAAGTTGAGCCATACTTCGAGTAAGTGTACATTTGTAAGTATATGTATTGTGTGTTAAACATTTGCTAACATAAAAATGGTATTTGTTAATTTGAATTTCCAAAATTCAATGTATGGACTACCACCAAATGAGTTTGACCGTTTGTGCGAGGAACAATTTGCAACATGGTTCAAAATATATGTAAGTTGCATATGGACGAAATCCAAGTTATTCGAAATTTTTATACATCATATATTAAAATATATATTATTGACATTATGTGTGTGACCTTAGGTTCATAGTAATCATGATCAAGTTGGAGAGCAAGAATTGCTATATCATTTGTCATGGGGTCCAAAGTCAAGAGTACGAAATTGGCCAGTATATTTCATAAACGAGTATAATTTCACACTCGAGAATATGGAATGAAAAAAGCCACAATGAATAGTGGTGTGTGTTCAGTCATCCAATGGTGGCAGCTCGAAAGATGATTTTTATGACTTATTAGATGAAAACGTAGAGATAGAGTACCATGGACCATTAATACGGGTTGTGTTATTCAAGTGCATGTGGTTTGACCTTGTCAAAGGAATGAATGTGCATACAAAATTTGATTTGGTTGAAATAAATCATAAGAAAAGATATATGAAATACGAACCATTTGTCTTGGCACAACAAGCAATTCACGTATATTATGCATCATATCTTAGTTTGAAACATGAGAAAGCCGATTGGTGGGCTGTATGTAAAACTAAAGTACAAATAAAAATCGAGGAACATTGGAAAGACACAACATATCAATAAGAGGAAGTTCGTAACACAATTGAAACTGATGAATATAACATTCCAACTTTGCAAGATCTATGTAGAGCGATGATCGATGTGGATCCAATTGAAATTCGCGAATCAAATTTAGAAGTGGGTATAGAATTTGATTTTGAGATAGAGAATGAAGATGATGCTCATAGAGAAGATGAAGATCAAGACAGAGATGAAGGTGAAGATGAAGACGAAGAATACGACTTTTGAGACTTTTTACTAATTATCTGTAATTATTATTATTATTGTGACATGTGTTTTTTGTTGCTGTCATAATTTTTATTATTGTTATTGTCGTAATTATTATTGTTGTTGTTGTCGTTGTTGTTATTATTAGAATTCGTGGCTAATTAACCTCAGATTTAGCCACGAAATTGAAATAGTCGGGAAAAAGCCATGCGACTATATTTTCGTGGCAAATTTCCCACGAATTTAGCCATGAATTTCAACAAAAGGCCGTCTCTTCCGGAGGCCTTATTTTTGTGGCAAAATTCGTGGCAAATTTACCACAAAAATAGTACATAGTACAATAATTACCACGAAATCCAAAAAAAGCCAGTTTTGTCGAAAAACTTCAATTTTATCACCAAATTTGTGGCCAATTTGCCACGAATTTTGCGACAAAAACAGTACGTAGGAGAATAATTCCGGAAGACTTTAAATTCGTGGCAGAATTGCCACGAAAATAGTACCTAGTGCAATATTTGCCTCGACATTTGAATTTCGTGACAAAAATCGTGACAAATTTGCCACGAATTTTGCCACAAATGTAACAGTCTGAATTTTCTATCCTTTTCTCGGGATTTAGGAAATGAATTTTGGCCAGTGCACTTATAGTGAATCTCACCCAGAAATGTGCATTCACGGGATGCTAACCTTAGGCGTAAGGCCATTATAGGATTGAGTTCGCACGACTAAAGAACTCGGCCTGGGTTCGACCTTCGACCATAAAGATTGACGAGAGAATGTTTTGGGCCAACAGAGACCGATCTAACTGATTGATCGTGTCCGAAGGGAACTAGCGATAGACCCTCGCAATCATATGACAACCGAGGTCGTCCCAGGTAGAGTATACTTAAACATGATTTGACTTAGCGTCGGTTACGGGTCGAGAGCGCATAATCCTAATGAGCCACCCGTTAGCTAGAGATAAGCTAAAGTCGCGATTGCTCAATTTTAGTCATTTCTTGAAATTCGGGCCCGGGAATTGAGAATTTTGAAGGTGACAATTTTGAGCAGCCGATGACGTTTTTGGCTTGGCCAACCTTAGGGCCACCCATTTCTGCAAAACAATGAATTTCGGTCCAGGACCGGAAAAATTACGATTTTGCCCCTTTGGACCCCGATGTCGATTTTGAGGCCGTATGAGGTTATTTTTCGAGGCCGATGCCATTTTGGGGTGGCCACGCACGTTTAGAGTCGTTACGGTCAAAAATTGAAATTTTGGCTCAGGAGTGAAAAATAATATTATTTTATTCTCAGGACTTTGCAGTCGATTTTCGAGGGCTTAAGAGACTATTTTCACGATTCCGACGCCATATTATGTTGGCCACACACATATGGAACCCGTATGTGCAAAAATTGGAATTTCGCCCCGGGACCGGAAAAATGGCCATTTTGCCCCTGGGCTATTTTTGGGTTCTGAATTTTGGGATATTTTTGGATTGATCAGGTCTGAAAAATCAGCTCAATTATTGGACAATTGACCTCTTTGCCCCTCAATTATTGGATTATGTTGAATTTAGGCCGTTGGATCAAGGGCAAAATGGGAAATCACGTAGGATCGCGACACATGGCGCCCCCTTGCCCCTATATTTGACCGGTCTGACCAGCCCTCTCTCTCTCCTACCTCATTTGGCCAGAACACCCCCCATGATCAGCCCCTCCCCCACGTTTTCCTCCTCCTCCGCCGGTTTTCCTTGCCACCCGCCGGAGCTTGCCGGACCACCGCCGTGCCACCGCTATTCGCAGGCCACCGTCGCTGCTGCTGCCTCATCCAGCCACCACCCACCAGCAGCATCGCCCCACCTTGCCTCTCTTTCTCTCTTTTTCCCCGTTCGACGCAAGGAACCGCCGCTTGGAGGCCGACCACCGCCGCCGTGCCGGAGCCCGATCAGCCGAGCCGCTACCGCCACGACGTCTAGCCGTGCCGTACGTCGCCGCACGTCGGCGTCCGTATGTCGGCGTATGTACGGTGTCCGTACGTCGACGTCCGTACGTCGCCCGCGACGCTGCTGCTGCTGTTGCTACTGTTCCGGTCCCTTGTCCAGCCAGCTTGCCCTGTTTTTCTTAGGTAAATGTCTCCCCCAAAAACCACCTAGGACCTCGGGTATTTCCAGACTCGTTTAGGACTCGGTTTAGGTAGTTTTGTGGCTGTTTTGGGACTAATTTGGAGGCTGGTTGTTCGGAGGTTGTGGACTGATTTGGGGACTGAATTTATGTAGTTTGGTAGGCTCGAATAGGGCTGAGGTGATGCGGAATGATCGCGATTGAGTTGTGTGATTAATTGGAAATTTTATGACTTGATTGGGATTAATTGAATAATTGTGTGATTGGTGATTGTTGGCTGATTTTGGATGGTGTCTCGGGCTGATTGTGGCTTGGCCGTGTGCTATGTTTGTGTGGCCGTGAAGTGTGGCGATGTGATAGTGTGAATGTGCATTGAATTCGCGTGTTAAATGTATAAGGTCGTGTGGTATTCGTGTGACGAAAACGTGTGTTTGTGAAGTGTACGTGAGATGTGAATTAGTGTGTGGCTATGTATGTGTGTGAGGTGTGTATGTTTGGCCGTGCGATTGTTGGCCGTGTGTAAGCGTGGTTTGAGTGGAACGAGGATATGGAAATGTGGAATTGGTTGGAAAGGATCCGTCCTGAGGCGTGTACGTTTACGCGGGACGATGCCGTCCCTGACGAGGTGACGATGCCCAGCCCGACGGGGTGACGATGCCTGACGTGGTCAGAAGACCGTTGGCTTGATGTGTTTTACATGGGCGCGGTAGAAGGAAAGTGTGTGTAGGATTCCGTCCTGAGGCGTGTTCGTTTACGCGGGACGATGCCGTCCTTGACGAGGTGACGATGCCCGACCCGACGTGGTGTCGATGCCTAACGAGGTCAAAAGACCGTTGGCCTGATGTATTTTACGCGGGCGCGGTAGTGGTGGAAGAGTGAGAATGAGCGGGAATTGGCTTGAGGTGCGAGGTTTGAGAAAGTGACGCGTGGTGTGAGTTGGTGTGCGAGTGTGTTTGTATCGCGTGGTGTGATGCTCGATTATGGGGTAAAAAACTGCTAGGTATGATATAGGACGTGCCCAAGTGGGTTTTGCTCTATAATCGGGGCACGCGCGCAGATGTGATGTATTTCTGTGGCATACTGGCTGTGTGGTTAACTAATGTGCAGGGACGTGCATGAGGACGTGCATGAGGAATTCTAGGTAGGGTCGCGTGTGATTGTTAGTTTGGTTGATAGATTGTGTGTTATGCGTGTTTTCGTCTGACGGTACGTGAGTGCCTACGTGGGGTTTGGGGTTGTACACTTATTGATATTCGTCTCACGGTTGTATAACCGCCACTTTCAGACCGTCGTAAACTCGGGAAGTGCGCCTTTTCTTTTTGGAAGTTCGAGGAATCGCTTTTGATGCTCGGTGGAACTGCAGGCGAGAGTCTGAAGATTCAAGCCAGAGAAACAGGAGCGGATTGGATAGGAGGCGACCAGTAGGCTTTCCCTAGGGTATTTTAGGGATTGTTTAACTTGGGTTATCCGATAGTGAAGTTAAGATAACCAAACCCCTGAACTTTTGTTAAACGGTGGCGGAGGATGTTTGTCTGTATTTATGTCTGTAATACGATGTTTGTATATTGTCGCGACCTCCCCGAACCGGCCCCGAGGCCTAGAGGGGGTTTTGGCTAATGGATTGCTAAGTTAAACCTAGCTCGAGCTCTCCCAAGCCCATACCAATTCGCGACTTAAATTTAAGGTATTAACATGCAAATCAATTTCATTTAGGAGCCGCCACTAATCGATTTTTGGTAGGTCGATTAGACACCTAAGTAAAGCACGGGAGAAAAGCTTCACTTCTACGAACCAGAGATTCAACAGGTACGGGGACTTGATTACACTAATCGACTAATTAGTGCCCTTTCGGTACCTAATCTTGTTCAATTCACCACCTAACATATTCTCGCTAATCGGGAGTCTCAAAATTTCATTCCTGACTAAGCTAAGGAAAGCAATAATTAACATCTAAACCTAGACATGCATAATCAACTACACACGAGGCTAATTTAAATGCACAATTCAAAGTGTGTGAACCAAGCGACGTGCGATTAAATCTAGCACTAAACATGCGAAAAGGGCAAGAAAAGCCAATTTCAAAATTCAAATGAATTTTCTGATTTTTGAAAATTTTTTGATTTTTTTGATTTTTTTTTTTTTCAAAAAAAAAATTTAAAATTTTTTTTTTGAAATTCTTTTTTCGGAATTTTTTTTCGATTTTTTTTCGAAAAAATAAAATAAAATAAAATAAAATGAAATTCGGGTTTTTCTCTTTTTAAAAAAAAATTTTTTTAAAATTTTTTTTAAAATTAATTTTTTAAAATATTAAAATAATACAATATTAAAATGAATCGGACCCGGGTCGGATCTCCACACCCGACCCGGACCGAGACCGACCCGGGCACGCCGGCCCGGGTCCACGGATCGGGCTCATCCATTGAGCCCGATCTGATTTTTAAGAGAAAAGAAGGGCCCAGCCCAAAAAACTAATTCGTTAAAAAAGAAAAGCAAGGCCCAAAGCCCACTAAAAAAACAAAAAAAAAAACAACTTGGCCCAAATCCGGAAATTGGCCCACCTGCGAAAAGGCCCAAGACCTAATTAAAACACTAAAAGCCCACGCACTAAATAAACCTTACCCGGTCAGACCCGCGGCCCGACCCGGATGAGCGTTGCCCTACCCGGATCGCCCGCGCGCCCGACCCGGATTGCGACCCGACTCGCAGCCGCCACGCCGCGCTCCGGAGCTCGCTGGAACGCCGGCCACCGCTCCGGCGTGGAGTCCGTGCCTCCGTCCGACGCCGACCGACCAGCGCGCAGCCGCCACCGCCTGACGGCTCCGGCCTCCGCGAGCTCCGGCCTCCGCGGCCGACGCCCCACCTGCCGCGGCCGCACGCGCTGCTCCAACGCCTGGGTTGCCGCGGGCTCTACTCGCCGCGCCTGGTGCGGCCATCCGCCGTCGCCCCGATGCCGCCTCGCCGTCGCCGCGCCTGTCGCCTCGTCTGCGCCGCGTCAACCCGGCAGCTGCGTCACCACCCGACTCGCCTGGAAGCCGGCCGTCGCCCGCCGAGCTGCTCCACCGCCCGCGTGGCCGTCTACCTGCTCGGCTGCCACCCGCCGCTGCTTCGCCGGCCGAGCCCCGACGACGGACGAGCCTCCCGCTCGTGCGTCGCCCGCCACGAACCGGCCGAGCCCCGACGCCGCGACGACTGCTCCCTCTCTCTCTCTCGGACCTCCACGCCAGCCGCGAGCTCAGCTCGCCGGGCCGCCAGGAGCTCGCCGCCGCCTGCTGCTCCGGCGACGGCGCAGCTGCCCCGCCCCAGGCCGAGCCCCGCCGCGCCTGTCGCCTGATGTGCCG
Source organism: Syzygium jambos (assembly GCA_031216235.1). NCBI lineage: Eukaryota > Viridiplantae > Streptophyta > Magnoliopsida > Myrtales > Myrtaceae > Syzygium > Syzygium jambos. Next base: position 8,530,169 of record CM062228.1, read on the forward strand.
CCGCGGTCCGGTGCTGTCCGGTCTCCGATCTCTCTCTTTTCTCTGTCCGCCTCCCTCGGTCGCTCTCTCCCTCTGTGTCTCCGTCTTCTTCCCTCAAGCTCCCCGGAACTCTCTTCCCGATCTCCGGATCTGCCCCCCCTTTCCTCTCTTCTCCACCTCTGTTTTCTTTCTCTGTGTTTTTCTCCCTTTTTCCCCCCCTCGGAACTCTCTCCTTTCCTCCTGACTTCTTCGCTGCTTTTCTTGCATTCCCCAGGTCGCTGCCAGACTGAGAAAGAGGAGTGGCCAGCGTTGACTCATTCAACGCTGGCTTCCTCTCTTTTTTTTTTTTTTTTTTTTATAATTAATGACTAACTTAACTTTTTTTTTCTTTTTTTTTCTTTTTTTCTTAAATTAATTTTTGAAAATAAACATGGAAAATATGTTCTAATAGGTCCTATTAATGCAAATGCACCTAATAGCTATATGCCATGCAGTTTTAATAAAAATATTTTTGGTTTAGGGGTTAAAAAATTAAACCCTAATTTTTATGCAATAAAACCCTAAATGATTTGGGCAAAATTTAGGTGTCAACATATATTTGGTACTATATGCATATGTTGTTGTTTGATTGTTGTGGTGTTCTACCTTGTTGTCGTCATCTTTCTGTCCGGGGTTTTTAATATCCGCTTCCTCATGTGGCTATGATGTTTTGGGTTGGGTCGGCGACGTTCCTAGGACGTCGCAATTATTTCGACCGGAGCAAGAGATGTCGCGAGCTCGATGGGGTTCGAGGCGTGACAACAAAAATAGTACATAGGAGAATAATTCCCGTGACTTTAATATCGTGGCAAAATTCGTGGCAAATTTGTGACAAATTTTGCCACGAAAATGAAGTTTTACTAATAATTGCTCGGAAAGTTTTTTTCATGGAAAATTTGCCACGAATTTTGCAATGAAAATAGTATATAGGAGAATAATTGCCCCAAGGTTTTGAAATTCGTGGAAAATTTGCCACGAATTTCAAAAAAGGCTGCAAACACCTAACAAATTTTTTTTTGTGATAAAATTCTGGGCAAATTTGCCACGAAAATAGTATATAGTACAATAATTGCTTGGAAACTTGAATTTCGTGGCAAAATTCGTTGCAAATTTTCCACGAATTTTGCCACGAAAATAGTACATAGTATTATTTGCCCCGAAACTTGAATTTCGTGGCAAAATTAGTGGCAAATTTGCCACGAATCTTGCCATGAAAATAGTACTTGTAGTCACATTTGCCCGGAAACTTGAAATTCGTGGCAAATTTGCCACGAATTTCAAGTATATAGGAGAATTATTGCCTCAAGGTTTTGAAATTCATGGCAAAATTCGTGGGAAATTTGCCACGAATTTCAAAAGAAGCCCGCCAACGCTTGAAATTTGAATTTTGTGGCAAAATTCGTGGCAAATTTCCCACAAATTTTGTCACGAAAATAGTACATAGTAATATTTACCCCGAAACTTGAATTTCGTGGCAAAATTCGAGGCAAATATGCCACGAATTTTGCCATGAAAACAATACTTTGTCACATTTGCCCAAAAACTTGAAATTCGTGGCAAATTGCCACGAATTTTGCCACGAATTTCAAGAATATAAGAGTATTATTGCCCTGAGGTTTTTAAGTTCGTGTCAAAATTCGTGGGAAACCACAAAAATAGTATATAATGAAATAATTGCTCGGAAACTTGAATTTCGTGGCAAAATTCATGGTAAATTTCCCACGAATTTTGCCGCAAAAATAGTACATAGTAATATTTTCCCCGAAACTTGAATTTCGTGGCAAAATTCGTGGCAAATTTCTCACGAATTTTGCCATGAAAATAGTACTTTGTCACATTTGCCCGGAAACTTGAAATTCGTGGGAAATTTGCCATGAATTTTGCCACAAATTTCAAGAATATAGGAGAATTGTTGCCCCGAGCTTTTTAAATTCGTGGGAAATTTCCCACGAATTTCAAAAAAAGCCTGCCAATGCCGAAAATTTGAATTTCGTGGAAAATTTACAATAAATTTTGCCACGAAAATAGTACATAGTAATATTTGCCTCGAAACTTGAATTTCGTGGCAAAATTCATGGTAAATTTGCCATGAATTTTGCCACGAAAATAAAGATTTCCGGCTTCGCGGGCTTTTTTTGAAATTTGTGGCAAAATTCGTGACAAGTTTCCTACGAATTTTGCCACAAAAATTGTACATTGTACAATATTTGCGCCGAGACTTGACTTTGGTGGCAAAATTCGTGGCAAATTTGCCACGAAAATAGAAACACATGTTTATATTCTTCATCCGTCCACCTCGTGTCTACCGAGTAATTTTGGCCCAACCAAATCTCCTTCTCGCCGTCCTCGTCGCCGTCAAGTTCGCCCAGAGTTGACGCCATCGCTGCCCTCGCCGTTGACGCTGGCCTCCTCGCCGTCCACCTCACCGATGGACTAAATCCTCCCTCCTCCTCCTTCCCACACCTCCTCCGTGTGTACTCGGACGAAGGAAGGGGAAGCTCAGTCCAAGTGAAACTAGACCGGCGTGGTAGGTAAGCGAGCTCGATTCCTTGAATAAAATGGTGTCGCGACCGTGATTTCGGAGGTGGGGTCACGGCTGTGATTCCGGAGGGGGGGGTCACGGCCGTGATTCTGGGGGGGTCGCGGCCGTGATTCCGGGGGGGTGGGATTGCGTTCTCAGCTGTATCTTTAGTTGGAATTTGCTTTTGCAAAGCATTGTTGGGCGCAATTAGTTGCTGTTTTTTTGTTTTGTTTCTGTGGGTGAGTGGAAAGAAGGTAGGCTTAGAGAGGAGGAGGTTTAGTTCTACATTTCGCTTGCAGAATAGCTAATGCAAACCGGATTTCTCATGAAATCTGGCTTCTGCACCTGCTGATTTTGCACGACCTGCACTGTTGTCGATTTTTTTTAATGATTTTTCTGCTAAGATCTAAACTTAGGTAAAAGGAAGCTTAAACAGGGAACAAATTAATGGTTTACATTCGTGGCAAATTTGCTTGTTGAACGTAATTTGTGATCTTTTTTCTAGGTTTGTACTAGAACTTTGCAAAATGGGATATTCGAGGCATAAATTTGCACAAATGTGACATCAGACTTGATACTTGTTGTAATTCGTTTTGTACATTTAATATGCTTCCTTTTATTTTTCGTGAAATCTAATGTGGTCAAAATTTCAACAGGTTCCTCCGACGAGGGCCAGAGATTTCTATTTATCAGAGGCGATAGTCTATTTGTTTCATTTTCTTAAGTTTATTTCTTGCTCTCTGAAACAAAATGGTAAGTTTGTCCCTAATACATGTTTATATTTTTTAATATATTTGTCTAACATTCTTACTTGTTAATATAAACGTGGAGGTCACATGTGTGGTGCGGTTTCACAAAGAAGACCAGCCAGTTCCGCTTCCTCGTCCTCATCCCCGTCCCTCTCCTCTTTCCCTGTCCTTTCATCTAACCCTCAACCACTATATGTTCATGGACAACACGGACACATTGGCCCATCCTCCGACCCTCAACAACATATTAGGGGAGAACTTGGGGACATGTGAACTGAATTTACTTCAGTTCTATCTCCTTCAGTTCCACCTTCTTCTTCGGTGCAACACTCGAATGATGAAGAAGATAGCCGATTCATTATATGCTCATGTGGAGATTCGAAAGTACTTCATTTTTTTACGTATATGTAAATTATGGATGTAAACAAAATTGTCCATGTTGCAAATTATCCGTATGCTTCATTGTCTCATTGTCCATATTGTTATAACATATTTTCAGATTCACGGATTCTATGTATATTGTGAGGGAACTTAATAAAATAGTCAATAACTGTTAGATGGGGCATTTTACTACTTTCAGCAGTGCTCCTAAAGAAGTAAAGACTTTGTGGTGGAATGAGTTTAAGGTTAGTATTGTCCTTCTATTTTCTCACAAACTAAGTTCGGTGTAGCATACTGATGGTCAATAATAATGAATTTTGTCACAAATTGTCTGGTGTATTGTAATGGATATGTGACCTGTGACCTTCATAATAACTTTCAATTGCTTTTCTATTAATTGTAGCGTAAGTTCATATGGGATGAAATGGAAGAAGATGAGGTTAGAAGAATTTTTAAGAAGAAAATCAGTGATCACATGCGATATGTGATAAATAGAGCGAAGAGAACAAAAGAAAAGCCGAATTTCATTACAACTGACAATTGGACGGAAATTACGAGAACTTGGGAAACTGAGATGCATAAGCAAAGATGCGAACAGAACAAGAAGAATCGAGCTTCTAGTTCTAGTGACGGGTCTGCGTCTGCCACATATGCTGGGGGCTCTATCAGTATCGGGGAGCATAAAAGAAGAATGGTAAGTCTGTTTAAACATGTCAGTTCATTTAATTCAATGATTACTCATTTATGTTTATATTTTATAGACATATGAATTGGGGACGGAACCCACATTTACAGCTATATTTGAACGCACATTTCAGAAAAAGGATAAGACATGGACTGGCGCTCGAGCAAAAGCTATTAAGGTATGTAAGGTTATAGTTTAGACTTTATAGAAACTAGAATGAAAATCATGAATGTTTTTAATATTTATGTCAATATATATGAATTTATTTTATTTCCATCTATATTTTTAATATAGGAAAAATATGATGAACTTTTAATGAGCACTGCTAGTGATGATGGTGGTGATGGTCGTGGTGATGATGGTGGTGGTGGTGATGGTATTGTTGTGTTTGAACCATCGATTGACAGTATGGCATTATGGGTGGAGGCAGCGAGTGGGATGAAAAGAGAAAAAATATTTGGGATGGGATCCTTGTCAAGGATGTACAAAATGAAGGCTATTGCAACTTCATCCTCCAATGTGGCTATTTCAAGGTGGACACGACATGAGGAGCAAATGACCCAAGAATTGAGCTAATTGAAACAGTTGCTTGTACAGAAGGACGAAGAACTGAAGCATTTACTTGGATAGAAGGACGAAGAAATAAGAGTGATGCAACAACAAATGCAAATTATCATGTGACACCTCGACATCGATCGCAATGAGGTTCCTCCTGTACCTCCTATTAATCCAATAGGTGATGGGCATAATGATGAGCCACACAATGATGCGGCGATTGGTGATGATGATGATAATGCTGATGCTTTTATTGTCAGTCCTTCCTAGTTCATTCTCTTCGGGGCCAACTAGTCGTTGTGGTCGTCCCCTCACGGCGAGATGCCTTGTCAGTCTAAGGACAAGCTTCAAGTGACGTCCTCGTCTCTCAGCTTTAGGAGTTAGAATTGCGACATTGCTGCTGGTTTCATATGTTCTTCTAATGGATGTGAAAGTTGACTCATATTCAAATGTAAGAACATTGGTCCTTGAACGTTTTTTTAAAATCCTCCTACTTATTTTTTTATAGCTAGTTCCACATCCATACATAAATGTTTTTTTTTATATTTTGGACAAATTCGATATCTTTATTTATGTATCCATATTTCATCAGGTGTCGATAAAGGTGACTGTTCCTGATGTCCTGTCGAGTACTAAAGCTGCCAACGTTTTATGGTTGTCCCGCATCCTTTCAATGTTTTAAATGTATTACATGATGGTCATTAGTGCTTAGCTACTTCTATGTATTATGAGATTGAATATCGAATACCATCATGTGAGACTTTGCAACTTATACATTGTAGAAATTAATATTGCTGCTAATTAGATTTAAAATCGAAATTGTCCCTAAACAAAATTCGTCGCAAACTTAGTGACGAATTTTGTCATGGATAGATTTCGTCGCAATTTAGCGACCCAAAAAAAAAACTTTCCTGGCAAACTAGTGACGGATTTAGCCACGAATACGGTTCGTGAAAAATTAGCGATGAATTTTGTCACGAATAATTACCGACGAATTTTGTCATGAATTATTGGCGATGAATTTTGCCATGAATAATTAGCGACAAATTTTGTAACGAATCATTAGCAACGAATTTCGCCACGAATTCTTTTTCGTCGAAAGAATTTGTGACGTCGCTAATTTCGTGGGAAATTCGTTTTGCCACGAATTTTACCACGATTTTTGTAACGAACAATTAGCAACGAATTTTGCCACGAATTTGTTTTCGTCGCAAATTACCAACGAAAATTAAAACTTTTTGTCGGAAAAATTCGCGATTTCCCACGATTTTTGCAACGAATAATTAGCGACAAATTTTGCAACGAATTTTCCCATGAATTTGTTTTCGCTGCAAATTATCAACAAAAATTGAAATTTTTTGTCGAAAAAATTTGCGATTTCCCACAATTTTTGCAACGAATAATTAGCAACAAATTTTACAACGAATTTTCCCACGAATTTTGTTTTCGTCGCAAATTACCAACAAAAATTGAAATTTTTTGTCGCAAAAATTCGCGATGCGAAGAATTTTTTTTCGCCCCTAATTTCGTGAGAAATTCGTTGTGCCATAAATAATTAGCGATGAATTTAGCCACAATTTTTACAACGAATAATTAGCGACGAATTTAGCCACGAATTTTGCAATGAACTTTGCCATGAATTTAGCCACGAATTTGTTTTCGTCGCAAATTACCAACGAAAATTCAAATTTTTTTTCATCAAAATTTACGAAAAAAAATTTGCGACGAATTTTTTGTTTGTTGCTAATTTCGTGGGAAATTTATTTTGCCGCGAATAATTAGCGACGAATGTTGCCATGATTTTTGCAACGAATAATTAGCTACGAATTTATCTACGAATTTTGCCACGAATTTGTTTTCGTTGCAATTTACCAACTAAAAATTAAAATTTTTTGTAGCAAAAATTTTCGATGCCGAATTAGCGACGAATTTTTTTTCATCGCTAATTCGTCGGAAATTCGTTTTGCCACGAATTTTACCACGGATTTCGTCGCTAATTAGTTGGAAATTCGTTTTGCCACGAATTTTGCCACGAATAATTACCGACGAATTTTGCCACGATTTTTGCAACGAATAATTAGCGACAAATTTTGTAACGAATTTTGCCACAAAATTTTTTCGTCGTAAATTACCAATGAAAATTGAAATTTTTTGTCGCAAAAATTTGCAACGACGAATTACCGACAAATTTTTGTTCGTCACTAATTTCGTTGGAAATTCGTTTTGCCACGAATTTTGCCAAATTTTTTGTAGCAAAACCCTTGTTTTTTTGTAGTGGGCTGGCAATTTGGCAATTAAGCAATCTGACATTAATGTGGGAAGCCTTACCATTAACTAAATGCTCGCACACTTTATTAGCATAGGCATTGGAAGGATCGACTGTTAGATACAACAGCATATATATCCAAGAATCTACTTTAAATATGGCATTATCTCCTAATCAATATGATCAAGCGATTATGATACCGCAAGTTTCTGAACTTTTTCTCATTGTCAAATTAAGCATTACCTTATTCGATTGTTTAAGAAGTGCACCACAGCACTTTTTAAAAAGTTCCCATGTATAAACATAACATGAATTCACATTATTTTCAACGCGAAGACCACTTTTGACAACTCTGAATTGGGTCGACAAAAACTAAATGCTTAACTTGGTAAGAAAGAGGGGTGGTGCATCAATTTTTTAGCTTTTAAAAGATAATAGCAAGCAAAAAATGATATAAGGAGAAATGCTCATTGTATTTGATAGTGTAAACAAATCTCAGACATTTACCATGCTAACTTGGATGTAGATTCCTCGAAAAATTACTACATTTAATATCATGGTGTCGACATTCAACTTATGAAAAGAAATAATGTGAATTCATGCTATTAAAAAATTAAAAAAATTCCATGTCACAAAGAATCATAGGGTCATACCAAACAGGCCATAAAAATTATAGAGACAAGGGCCAGTCTTGGGCGCCAGATCTGGGCAAGCTTGAGCCTCGCCTAGCCATGGCAAGGTCGACCTTGCCCAGACATGGCGAGACTCGCCCAAGGCCAGCGAGGTCGACCATCACTGAAGCTCGGTGACCAACTAAAGGAGGAAGAAGAAGGAAGGAAAAAGAGAAAAAAATGACCTTCTTTCAGAAATTGTTCCCAAGAACAAAGAAATAGATTTTTTTTATACTTCTTGTTTCTGTTCCAAATTTATTCTCTAGCCATTTTTCTATTCTAGGGAATAGAAAAATTAATTGATCTTACCAAACATATTTCTATTCTTTTTCTATTCCAGCAAACAAAATAAAAAAATTTAAAAAAATTATGATGGTTGTCAAACAGGTCCTAAAACTGCCCTTGAGTGAATTCAATGTGGAAGTTCATTGATAAACAATCTTTTCTTCCTACTGAAGTTTAGTAAAGAATATTTGAAACCTTAATTTAAATATAAATATCTAACTCTATATATGTATATGTAAATGTATATACACACACAGGCATTGAGGGAGAATTTTTTTCCTAATTTCACTTTGTTTTTATAGTTTTTCAAAGATAAAGACCAGTGCACAGCATGGGTATTCTCCTTTCCAAATAAAACTCGAAAGAGTTGTGTAACAAAAATAAAAAAAAAACCTAAGAGAGTAACTTTTGATATCTCAATCTATTAGATAAATATTTAGTTCTGTTGTATAATGGTAATGTCTAATAATTAAAAGGTAGAGAAATATTTTGATTTTGTAAATTTATCGTGGTTGTTTAAATATATATAGTAAATTTAATTATGTTATATGTCACGCCCCGCACCCTACGGCGCGCCACATCCCTGCCGCGATCGATTCAAGTGCAACGTCCCAGGACGCGTCGCCGACCTAACGCCTAACACAGAGATTAAAGCACACGCGAAAGCAATATGATACCCGAACAATTTAAAACGACATAACCAGGGATAGCCACACAACAACCAACATGAGCAAATATACACTTGCATTAACATCGGGAAACATATACAATATTCATATACAGCATGAACAAAAAAAATCAAAAGCGGGTCAATGGCCACTACTGACAAAAAGGGATAAGTGGCCCAGGTGGTCAGGGATACTAAAACTAGGTAGGGCTCTAGTCAAAAAGGTACTGGCCTGACCTATATGCAGCTAAGACTACACCTACGGGACCCAGTCCGGGTCGGATCCCGAGGACTCAAAAGAGCTGTCTGACGGCTCTTCCTCGGAGTCCAGGAAATCCATCTTGGACTCGGTCTCTGCCGGCTCCTCCTCTAAATCCACCTCCTCAGGCTCGGGGTCCTGCTCCATTGGCTCGGGCTCTTCGTCCGACTCCATCGGCTCCGGATCAAAGTCTCAGTCCGCTGGCTCCATATCCATCGAGTCGAACTCGTCAACCTCCTAGATAACTGGCCGGTGGCCAGAACTGGAACTCCCCTCGGACGTGTACTCCAGACTTGCCAGGTCTCCATCCTAGCACTAGGGGTCTACCTCGCCTAGCTCGTTGAACGGGACGTCAAAAGTCCTGAGGGGCTCGAAGGTCCCGGAATAGTCTCTAAACAACCAAGCTATATATTCGTGGGCCTGAAGATGATGTGTGCCCACGTCGACCCATATTGTAGTGAAATGTCTAATATAGGTATCCCCGTTCCCTACGAGGTACTCGATCACGTCCCGGTCTATCCGAGACGGAATCCCAAAATGTATCGGAACCTCAAACATCTTCAGGGTGGGGGTCTAAAAAGTTAGGGTTTAAACAACAGTAAGAATAAATCTCAGCGAGTAGGCCCCCTAAACCTAAACTAGACTAACATGCACCTCCTGATGAGTACCAAACAACGTACAATCCAGAATATAAATGATTTCGGCCCTCGGGCCCAAATCCAATACTTAATTGACCCTGCAGGTTAGGCACTTTATATATATATATATATATATTTGCAATAATGGCACATAACTCAACCACGACATATATACGCATATCACTTGGCTACGACGCATGTCATGCATATGCTCGTGCTCACACTCATGCTCATGTCTCATCAATGCACCTTCGCACATTTGCATTCTTGCACACTTGCAATTTACCAAATTCACCGACCCGCGTAAAACGCATCAGGTCTATCACTTTGAGATCGATCTCCAGCCCGCGTAAAACGCATCAGGCTCATGACACAACCCGCGTAAAACACATCAAGTTTGTCATCTTCCGGTAGTCCGGGCATCGTCCCGCGTAACACACCTTAGGACGAGTTCAATACCCCGCGTAAAACGCATCAGGGCTTTATGTGATCACGCGTTCACAATCACCAATTATTATCTGAACCCCACGTAAAACACATCAGGACATTTTAGGTGATCACATGCTTATGTCATTCGTGTACACTCGCATATACACATGTTATGCCAATGTTCGAGATGCACACTCATGGCCATAACGTTCACACTTGGGCATTCATGAAATTCACAATGAGCATTCAATTGCACAACACCACTTGTTCAATTCGCAACGTAATATGCTCAATTTAATATATCACAAGCCTAACTAATCAAATCATTCAATCCAGCCATGGCATAAACTTGGCATACGAAATCACAAAATTAGATCGTTAAAATTTCACAAGTCCATGACCCCCAAAGCTTTTAAGTCATGGCCATATAAGTACTCAACATGGCATCAAAATACTAACGTCAATTCGCGTTCAATTCAACCTCCTCATGGTCCGTTCATAAAACACTTGACAATTTATGCTAAGACTATGATCAATCAAATATGGCCTGGATCCAATCTACACTAAATCAGCGATTAACAGCCCATTTTAGGCCACAAATTCACTTTCAGATCACCACATTAGACCACAAGAATCACCATGAAAATAGCCACCACTCAGTCTACAAATTACACTCGCCTAATCCCAATTTTTGCCCGAATCAAGGCTCCCATGATCAGCCACTAGATAGCACATTATAGGCCACTAAACCTCATTTAAATTATCACGCTAAACCACCAATTTAGCCACAAGATCATCCCTAAACATTCTCCACAAATTAACCCCTAAAATACCCGAAATAAACCCTAAAACTCATCTAGAAATGTACATTAGTCTAATTAGGATTTAGGGTTGTACTCACCAAGTCTTAAGCTCCTAATGAAGGCTAGACAGGTGGCGAGGGCAGCTGAACAGCGCCGGACCAGTGGCGGCGAGCGGCGGCTCCCTCGGCGGCACTCGGCGGTGGCAACGGCGATGGCGGTCCTAGGTGAGGGCTGATCATGCGGTTGGGGAAGGGAGAGAGAGAATGGGACGGCTGGATGGTGGTGGTGCTAAGCGTGGAATGGCAGCACACGGCGGCAGCACCGGCGAGCGGCGACGCTCTGGCTTGGCTTGGCTTCTTACGGCCAATTGAAAGGAAAAAGGAAGAGAGGGACTTGGCGTGGGAGGGGGAGATGGCCAGTGAGTGATGGTGAGAATGAGGGGGAGAGAGAGAGAGAGACTAGAGTGTATATGATTTTGGCTTAGTGGTGGTTAACCATATACCCAAAAATGACCATCATGCCCTCTAATTAAGGGCTAGGATTATTTCTAGACAAAATATCTAAGGGCACTAAGGTCCAAGGATTCTAACAATAATAATAATAATAATAATAATAAGCAAGAGCATAATATCCACTAATAAATCTCTAAAATTTGGAATTCAAGCTTAGGGATCCAGGGGCAATTTTGTAATTTTTCGGTCTCGGGTCAAATTTCCAATTTTTTACTCTACTGATCTCAAATATAATTGGCTACACTTATATGACTTTGTCCTTGCAAAATAGTCACCTATGCCCATGAAATTCGACACCGAAGTCCGGACTCAATTTCACGATCGATTTCGCTCAATTTGCGATTTTAGCGTCTCTCACTAATGGGCGGCTATTTAAGGGTTACGCGTATCGACCTAGGGCTACTCGAGTCATGACGATGTCGATCTCCCAGAGAACACGAGAATTTATCGCTAGTTTCAGGGGTCGCGATCGTTCGGATTAATTTCGAAATCGTTCGACACGCGCACTCTCAGTCGTACGGAATCACCCACGATCCGATCGTACGTCGTTGGCCAAACTAAATCCGTCACTCTTCTCGGATCGGCCTACATTGGCACAAAATATTTCCTCGTCGTTTGTCGGAATCGGACTCGATTCACGGTCAAGTTCTTGGGTCTACATACCATTTTTCCTAGTTAGCCATTCCCTATTGGTCAGTATCCCGAGAATGATCAGTTCCGGGTGAAACTTACTAAAACGAAATGAGAAATGCCTATCCATTTTATTGATCACGAAAATGGATCGAATTCAGGACGTTACAACTCTTCCCTCTTACAAAAATTTCGTCCTCGAAATTTACAATCTAACTAGACTACTCAAACAAATGGGGGTGCTGACGTTACATTACTTCTTCGCTTTCCCAGGTGGCGCATTCTATCCTGTGATGTTCCCAAATGACATTAACCAACGGAATCGTCTTATTCCTCAAAACTTGTTCCTTCCTGTCCTCAATTTGCACCGGTCTCTCCACGTACGACACCCTGTCGTCCACGTCTATTACTTCATGATTCAGCAAGTGGGTCGGATCTGGTTCGTACTTCCTCAACATTGACACGTGGAAGACGTTACGAACTTGCGACAAATTTGGCAGCAAGGCGAGATGATAAGCCAACGTTCCAATCCTTTTCAAAATCTCGAATGGGCCTATATACCTTGGACTCAGCTTTCCTTTCTTACCAAATCGAGACAGTCCTCTCATCGGTGAGATTTTAAGGAATACATAGTCACCAACCTCAAACTCTAACGGTCTACGCCTTCGGTTTGTGTAACTTTTCTGACGGCTCTATGCTGTTTTTAGCCTTTCCTAGATAATTTTTACTGTTTCCATCTACTGCTGAACTAACTCTAGATCCGTTACACTTCTTTCTCCCACTTCATTCCAACACAAAGGTGTTCTACATGCTCTGCCATACGGTGCTTCAAACGGTGCCATTCCAATACTCTGTTGAAAGCTGTTATTGTAGGCAAATTCCACCAAATGCAACTACTCTTCCCACTTGCCCTGAAAATCTAGTACACATATTCTCAGCAAATCCTCTAAAGTTTGAATAGTCTTCTCAGATTGGCCATCCTTCTGCAGATGATAGGCCGTACTGAATTGCAACTTTGTTCCCATGACCGATTACAGGCTTTTCCAAAAATTAGCAGTAAACTAGGGATCACGATCCAAAGTAATTGATACCGGTACTCCATAAAGACGGACTATCTGCCACACATATAAATCTACGTACCTTTCTAGCTCGAAGTCGTTTCACACTACCAGGAAGTGCTGACTTGATTAATCTGTCTACTATCACCTAAATAGAGTCGTGTCTCCTCTGGCTTCTTAGTAATCTCGTTATAAAATCTATCGTAATATGCTCCCATTTCCATTCGGGAATTTCCAATGGCTGCAACATTCCACCAGGTTTACAATGCTATGCCTTCACTTGTTGGCACGTCAAACACTTGGCCACATGCTTGGCCACATCCACTTTCATTCCGTTCCACCAATAGTGCTGTCGAAGGTTCTGGTACATCTTCGTGCTGCCCGGGTGAATGCTATAATTGTTCCTATGAGCTTCCGATAAAATCTCCTCCTTGAGTTCCGAATCCTTGGGCATGCATAAACGTCCTTGAAACTTAAGAATTCCGTCCTCGGACACTTGGAAGTCCAGCTTCCTCTTAGTGCCATCCATCTCCACCATTTTCTGAATCTCAGGGTCCATAGACTGCAACGCTTTAATCTTAGCTTGTACTTCCGGTTCAATCCTTAACGTCGCCATCAGGCTGGAGAGGTGTCCTACCTCGAACCTAAATTCTGAGTCCCGCATTCCTTCCAATAAGATCCACTCTTTGACTATTAAATGCACGATGCTCGATTTTCGGCTTAAGGCATCCGCTACCCAGTTAGGCTTTCTGGGATGATACAAAATATCATAGTCGTAGTCTTTCAGCAACTCCATCTAACGACGATGTCTCATATTTAGCTCCTTTTGTGAAAATAAGTACTTGAGACTCTGGTGGTTCGTGTAAATCTGGAACCTTTCTCCACATAAATAGTGCCTCCAAATTTGAAGTGCGAAAATAATTGCTGCCAGTTTCAAGTCGTGAGTCGAGTAATTCATCTCATGAGAACTTAACTGCCGCGATGCATAAGCAACCACTCTTCCATGTTGCATTAGCACGCATCTCAATCCTCTCAGCGAAGTATCGCTATAAATCTCATATCCTCCCAGTCCTGAAGGGATCGTTAGCACTGACGCAGTCGTCAATCTCTGCTTCAACTCCTGAAAGTTCTCTTCACACCTTTCTGTCCATTCAAATTTCGTCTCCTTCTTAAACAACCTCATCAATGGAGCGGCTATTGCCGAGAATCCTTCCACGAATTGCCTATAGTACCTTGCCAGACCTAAGAAGCTTCAAAACTCAGTAATTGTCGTCGATCTCGGCCAATCCATCACTACTTCAATCTTTGCCGAATCCACGAATATTCCTTCTCCGGAAATTATATATCCAAGAAATGCTACACGGTTCAACCAAAATTCACATTTGCTAAACTTAGCATACAGTGCATGCTCTCTCAACGTCCGTAGAACCTTTTCCAGGTGTACCTCATGTTCCTCGGGACTCTTTGAATACACCAAAATATCATCTATGAATACAATGACGAATTGATCCAAAAACTCTTTGAATACCCGATTCATTAGGTCCATGAAAGCAGCAGGGGCATTAGTCAGTCCAAACGGCATTACCGTGAACTCATAGTGCCCATACCTCGTCCCGAATGCTGTCTTTGGGATATCCTCCTTTTGGATCCTTAACTGATGATACCCTATCCTCAGATCAATCTTAGAAAATACCGAGGCTCATTGTAACTGATCGAACAGGTCGTCAATCCTTGGGAGGGGATACTTATTCTTGATTGTTACCTGATTCAGCTGACGATAATCGATACACAGTCTTAATGACCCATCCTTCTTTCTGACAAACAATACTGGCGCTTCTTATGGAGACGCACTCGGTCGGATAAAACCTTTGTCTAACAGTTCCTGCATCTGAACCTTTAATTCTTTCAATTCTGATAATGACATCCTATAAGGCGACTTCGAGATTGGCTCGGTCCCAGGGGCCAACTCGATAACAAACCCTACTTCTCTTGCTGGCGGCAATCACAGCAATTCCTGGGGAAAGACATCGGGAAAGTTGCACACCACTGCTATATCCTCTAGCTACACTTCTTCTACCGTCGAATCAATCACACTTGCTAGGTAACCTTGACAGCCCTCATTCAACAGCTTAGTTGTTTCTACTGATGAAATCCAAGGGATCGAGGTTCCTCCTTGACTCTCTACAAACTCAAATCTAGGGTATCCAACCGGACTAAACCGAATCACCCTACTACTGCAATCCATCACATCATTCTATTTGACTAACCAATCCATGCCCACAATCACATCAAAATTATACATTGGCAAAACAGCTAAATCTATCATGTTCTCTATGCCGCCAATTACTATCTCACAGTCCGAGCATCCTAATGATATGCATATCTTATCCATTAATGGCGTAGTCACACATAACCGCACTTCTAGCAAAACAGATTTTAATCTAGCCAATTCAACAAACTGAGCAGACACGAATGAGTGTGACGCTCTCAGATCAAACAAAGCATATGCGACATGATTGCACAGAGAAACCATACCTGTGACCACGCCTGGCGTTCTCAACTTCCCTTCGTGCCATGGCGTATACCTGTCCTTGTGCCAGCGGCCTGTTCAAATTAGCCGGCGGGGGATTCCCAACTTGATTTTCCACTCGGGGTTGTTGTGGTTGCATTTGAGGTCCTGTAGGGCGCTGCTGGGGATAGTTTCTTATCTGGTGGTCCATACTCCCACACTTGAAGCAAGCTCCAAACCTATTCTATTAGTGGCTCAGCTTTCCGATATTCTTTCTGGCTGGTGGGATGAACTGTTTCCCCCATCGGCTTCTTCCCGAAACAGCAGTTGTCCCGATTCTGGGTGAATCGCGATCCAGATGTGATCGCTCTATCTACCTAATCCCGCTCAATAGCCTGCGCTCTCTCATATAAGTCCTCATAGGTTCTTAAATTCACTGGTATCAACTAGCTGTGAATGTCGGCTTTCAATCCATCCCGAAACCTTCGCGCTTTGTCCTTAGGATGATCTACCATCCTTGGTGCAAACTTAGATAGTCTAGCAAACTCTACCTCATACCGATCCACAGTCATCTGGCTTTGGCTGAGTCTCATAAATTCTGTCAATTTTCTTTTCCTGGCGCTCTCAGAGAAGAATTTTCCATAGAAGTTCTCGAAAAACACGACCCAAGTTTGAGCGGTACCTTTTGGAAATACTCTGCCCTTAGTGGCTTTCCACTAATCGTTGGCATTATCCTGCAGTTGATATACCGCCAATGTCACCTTCTTGGGCTCGGTGCAGCCCAACACCTCGAAGGCCTTCTCCAATTCGTCAACCCAACGTGTTGCGGCTTCAAGATCACCTTTTCCATCGAACTTCGGCGTTTTTAATTTCAAAAATTGTTCGACCAATTTCAACATCGGCCTGATCACATTCGCCGATCCAGGGATTGGATTCTCATTATTCCCCTTATTTCCATTATTTCCGTTATTCCCATTGGCCCTATTGACAGCAGCAACGGCGGCCTCAACAGCAGCGGCAATAGTGGCATTTCTCTCCTAGGCCTGTCTACCCCCTAGAATTCCTGCTTCCTTAAGAGCTCTCAAAATTCCGTCTACTCTTGGGTCCTCTGCATCTCCCACTTGCTGTTCTACGCGGTCTTGCTCATGACCTCGACCTATACCACGGCTTCGACCTCTACCTTTTCCTTGGCTACTCATCTTCCCAACTCACATGCTGACCTACCTACTATAATTCCATTCAAGAATCAGAGACCTAAACCAATCTAAACCGGTCTAAGGTCCTAGGTAGGGAATTAACACAATAGAAATCAACCACTCAGCATGCGGTTAAACATAAGTAGCACAAGTCTCAACAAGAGGGACAGGTATACTTACCTCGGGTCTTGCCGCACCTGTATTCCACGGGTCAATTCATATAGGCACTCAATCAAAACACAGACAGTCAGGAGGTACACTTAGCACACAAGATTTCTCTACTGGCTACCCAAGGTCGTCGCTCCTTATTACTCCAGGCTTCGACTTAATTAGACCGAGCCAACCTTACTCTAATACTAAATCAACGGGGGATGTCATGCCCCGTATCCTACGGCACGCCACATCCCTGCCGCGGTCAATTCAAGTGCGACGTCCCAGGACGCGTCGTCGATCCAACGCCCAACACAGAGATTAAAGCACACGCGAAAGCAATATGATACTCGAATAATTTAAAACCACATAACTAAGGATAGCCACACAACAACCAACATGAACAAATATACACTTGCATTAACATCGGGAAACATATACAATATACATATCCAGCATGAACAAAAAAAAATCAAAAGCGGATCAACGGCCACTACTGACAAAAAGGGGTAAGTGGCCCAAGCGATTAGGAGTACTAAAACTAGGTGGGGCTCCAGTAAAAAAGGTACTAGCCCGACCTATCTGCAGCTAAGACTACACCTACGGGACCCAGTCCGGATCGGATCCTGAGGACTCAGAAGAGCTGTCTGACTGCTCGTCCTCGGAGTCCAGGGAATCCATCTCGAATTCGGCCTCTACCGGCTCCTCCTCTGAATCCACCTTCTCAGGCTCGGGATCCTACTCCATCGGCTCGGGCTCCTCGTCCGACTCTATCGGCTCCGGATCAAAGTCCTAGTCCGCTGGCTCCGTATCCATCGGGTCGAACTCGTCAACCTCCCAAATAACCGGCCAGCGACCCGAACTGGAACTCCCCTCGGATGTGCACTTCGGACTTGCCAGGTCTCCATCTTGGCACTGGGGGTCTACCTCGCCTAGCCCGTTGAACGGGACGTCAAAAGTCCTGAGGGGCCCCAAAGGTCCCGGAATAGTCTCTAAACAACCAAGCTATATATTCGCAGGCCTGAAGATGATGCGTGCCCACGTCGACCCATACTGTAGTGAAATGTCTAATATAGGTATCCTCGTTCCCTACGGGGCACTCGATCACATCCCGGTCTATCCGAGACGGAATCCCAAAACGTATCGGAACCTCAGACATCTTCAGGGGCGGGGGTCTGAAAAGTTAGGGTTTAAACAACAGTAAGAATAAATCTCAGCGAGTAGGCCCCCTGAACTTAAACTAGGCTAACATACACCTCCTGACGAGTACCATTCAGCACACAATCTAGAATATAAATGACTTAGGCCCTCGGGCCCAAATCCAATACTTAATTGACCCTGCAGGTTAGGCACTTTATATATATTTTCAAGAATGGCACAGAACTCAACCACGACACATATACGTATATCACTTGACTACGACGCATGTCATGCATATGCTTGTGCTCACACTCATGCTCATGTCTCATCAATGTACCTTCGCACACTTGCATTCTTGCACACTTGCAATTTACCAAATTCACCGACCCGCGTAAAACGCATCAGGTCTATCACTTTGAGATCAATCTTCGGCCCGCGTAAAACGCATCAGGCTTATGACATAACCCGCGTAAAACACATCAAGTTTGTCATCTTCCGGTAGTCCGAGCATCGTCCCGCATAACACACCTTAGGACGGGTTCAATACCCCGCATAAAACGCATCAGGGCTTTATGTGATCACGCGTTCACAATCACCAATTATTATCTGAACCCCGCGTAAAACGCATCAGGGCATTTTAGGTGATCACATACTCATGTCACTCGTGCACACTCGCATATGCACATGTTATGCCAATGTTTGAGATGCACACTCATGGTCATAACGTTCACATTTAGGCATTCATGAAATTCACAATGAGCATTCAATTGCACAACACCACTTGTTCAATTCGCAACACAATATGCTCAATTCAATATATCACAAGCCCAACTAATCAAATCATTCAATCCAGCCATGGCATAAACTTGGCACACGAAATCACGAAATTAGATCGTTAAAATTTCACAAGTCCATGACCCCCAAGGCTCCCTCAAGTCACGGCCACATAAGTACTCAACATGGCATCAAAATACTAACGTCAATTCGCGTTCAATTCAACCTCCTCATGGTCTGTTCATAAAACACTTGACGATTTACGCTAAGAATATGATCAATCAAATATGGCTCGAATCCAATCTACACTAAATCAGCCATTAACAGCCCATTTTAGGCCACAAATTCACTTCCAGATCACCACATTAGACCACAAGAATCACCATGAAAATAGCCACCACTCAGTGCACAAATTACACTCGCCTAATCCACATTTTTGCCCGAATCAAGGCTCCCATGATCAGCCACCACATAGCACATTATAGGCCACTAAACCTCATTTAAATTATCACGCTAAGCCACCAATTTAGCCACAAGATCATCCCTAAACATTCTCCACAAATTAACCCCTAAAATACCCGAAATAAACCCTAAAACTCATCTAGAAATGTACATTAGCCTAATTAGGGTTTAGGATTGTACTCACCAAGTCTTAAGCTCCTAATGAAAGCTAGACAGGTGGCGAGGGCGGCTGAACAGCGCCGAACCAGTGGCGGCGAGCGGCGGCTCCTTCGGCGGCGCTCAGCGGTGGCAACGGCGATGGCGGTCCTAGGCGAGGGCTGATCATGCGGTTGGGGAAGGGAGAGAGAGAATAGGACGGCTAGATGGTGGTGGTGCTAAGTGTGGAACGGCGGCAGCACCGGCGAGCGGCGGTGCTCCGGCTTGGGTTGGCTTCTCACGACCAATTGAAAGGAAAAAGGAAGAGAGGGAGTTGGCGTGGGAGGGGGAGATGGCCGGTGAGTGATGGTGAGAATGAGGGGGAGAGAGAGACTAGAGTGTATATGGTTTTGGCTTAGTGGGGTGGTTGACCAAACACCCAAAAATGACCATCATGCTCTCTAATTAAGGGCTAGGATTATTTCTAGACAAAATATCTAAGGGTACTAAGGTCCAACAATTCTAACAATAATAATAATAATAAGCAAGAGCATAATATCCACTAATAAATCTCTAAAATTCGGAATTCAAGCTTAGGGGTCTAGAGGCAATTTGGTAATTTTACGGTCTCGGGTCAAATTTTCAATTTTTCAATTCTACTGATCCCAAATATAATTGGCCACACTTATACGACGTCATCCTTGCAAAATAGTCGCCTACGCCCACGAAATTCGACACCGAAGTCCGGACTTAATTCCACGATCGATTTCGCTCAATTTGCGATTTTAGCGTCTCTCACTAACGGGCGGCTGTTTAGGGGTTACGCGTATCGACCTAGGGCTACTCAAGTCGTGACGATGTCGATCTCCCAAAGAACACGAGGATTTATCGCTAGTTCCGGGGGTCGCAATCGTTCGGATTAATTTCGAAATCGTTCGCCACGCGCACTCTCGGTCGTACGGAATCACCCGCGATCCGATCATACGTCGTTGGCCAAACTAAATCCGTCACTCTCCTCGAATCGGCTCACATTGACACAAAATATTTCCTCGTCATTTCTCGGAATCGGACTCGATTCACGGTCAAGTTCTTGGGTCTACGTACCGTTTTTCCTAGTTAGTCATTCTCTATTGGTCAGTATCCCGAGAATGATCAGTTCTGGGCAAGACTTACTAAAATGAAATGAGAAATGCCTATCTATTTTATTGATCACGAAAATGGGTCGAATTCAGGATGTTACGTTATAGACGATAGTATTTATTATACTTTGTTGTGTACCAGTTGAATGTATCACAAAATAAATAATTTTTTTTATAAATTCATCTCCATGTCAATGATTTCTATTAATTGATTTGTTTAAGATTGAGTAATGATTTGATATTATTTCTCCGATTCATCACATCCCCTTATGAAAAGCCAATGCGGTGATTTACATTTCGTGACTTAATGATAAAGGAAAATATTTTCCGAAAAATCATTTTCCGATAATACACGATGAAAATCGTTTTCTAATGTTTGGATTTCATTGGAAAATGATTTCAATCTCATAACTTTATTTCAGGCCAAAAAAAATTGAATTTTTAGTTTTTTATTTTAAAAATATCAAATTTTTAAATATTTTTTATTTCTCTTTTTTGTTTTCTTTTTTTAAAATTAGAATTTTTTATATTTTTTTAATTTCTCTTTTCTCTTGTCTTTTTCTTTTTTCTTTCCTTTCCTTTTCTTTTTCCTCCTTTGTCTATAGCAACCGGCGGGCAACGGCCACTGGTGAGCTCGAGGCTTGCCCGACAATGGCCACAGGTGAGCTCGAGCTCGCCTAGATCCAGCGAGTCACGAACTCGCCGGCCTTGGCCGAGCCCGAGCTCACTTGGATCTGGCAAGCTACGAGCTCACCAGCCTCGATGGAGCTCGGGCTGGCGAGCTCGCAACTTGTTGGCCTCAACCGAGCTTGGGCTTGCATAAATCA
Source organism: Syzygium jambos (assembly GCA_031216235.1). Taxonomy (NCBI): domain Eukaryota; kingdom Viridiplantae; phylum Streptophyta; class Magnoliopsida; order Myrtales; family Myrtaceae; genus Syzygium; species Syzygium jambos. The sequence goes on from CM062228.1 coordinate 8,551,628, forward strand.
GCCGAGCCTCAAGCTCGCGGGCCTGCGTCTTCACGATCTCTGAGCTACCAGCCTAGGGCAAGCTCGAGGCTCGTTGCCAGAGGACACAAGCTCGTTGGCCTTGGGCGAGTTTGAGGACCGCCGCCAAAGGCCACGAGCTCGCGGGTTGTCGCCATGGCCAGCAACCGGTCGAGGAAGAAGAAAAAGAAAAAGGAAGAAAATAATAAAAAAATATAAGAAAAGAATAAATAATTTGATTTAAAAAAATAATAATAAATGTTTTTTAAAATAAATAAATAAATACTCGAATTTTTAAAATAAATATTTTTATAAGAACTAACGTTTTATTAACTAAGTATCCGAGCTCAAGCGCCAAGGAATTGCGCACAACCTTTGTGGACTCGGGCCAGGGGGTCGAGACTAGAGCTCGAGCATCAAGGACCTAAGCACGGCCTTTATGAACCCAAGTTTGGGTGCTGGAGCATCAGGTACAAGCACCAAGGGTTCGGGCTCAGCCTCAATGGACCCAAGCGGGGCTTAGGCCCTGGGCACCAAGGTCTCGAGCTCTGCCGCCAAGACTTGGTCCCAAATGTCAGGACTCAAGAACTAATGTTGGGGTTTTCATGCTCAAGCGTAGAGTTTCGGGTCCAAGCACCAACAACTAATCATACTTCGGAAAACGTTTTCCGGTTCTTTCAAAAAGGAAATCATTTTCCTGAATTTAAGCTTTAGTAAGGAAACATTTTCCTTTGACTAGGAAAACAGTTTTTGTTGACTCATTTTTCTAAGCAAACCAAATTCCGGAAAATAAGGAAAATGTTTTCCCGAAAAATATTTTTCACAAAACAAATGGACCCATAAATACATCTCCGCTTCAAGCATGATAGGAATGTCCTTCAACTTCTTTTCAATGTTACTCTTCGACAGGTTTGCTTTAATGCTAAAAAGGGATGACCATATGTCATGGGATTTTCTTGCCTTTTCCACATATCGCCTGCATAATATTTCTTTTTTCGATATGAATTAAGAGAGATTTTGCTAAACAAGCTACATAACATACCATAAAAAGTTTCAATAAGTCAGAAAGCATAATTGCTTAGTTTTCTTAATTTATAAAGTTTCCAAACAAATAATTGGAATGAAAAATCACGGCACAACAACCCGCGCACCACTCTGTATTTGTATACAGTCAAAAAGTGAAGAGAAAATGCATATTAATAATATGGAGTTATCCTTTTTTTAGTTTAATTATTATTTTTATTCTTTAAAATAAACTAACTAGATATTGTTGTTTTGAGAAGAATACACCATTTCGATTTATATTATACTTAATATAATATTTTGTACTTGTCGAATTAAAGACATATATCTTACCTTACCCAAAAAAAAGACATATATCTTCTGTTTACCTTGGGCAATTTAATGTAAAGCATCACTTCACTTTGGTGGCCACTTTACTCACATCAACCTCTTTGGGCTTTGTGGTCCCCCATGAAAGAAGCTCACAAAGGCACTATCATCATCCAACATTCTTTAAAGTTATCTAATTAAGGTTGTGTGCTTCTTCTCCCTTTTTTTTGTTTTTGGTCTCTGCCTATCCAATGGTCATGGGAAAATTACCTAATCAATCATAAATTTATTGTACAGATGTCAATTCAGCTTTAAATTTTTCAATTTAATCCTTGAACTATGCACGAAATTTCAATTTAGTCCTTTCAGCTAATTTTTGTTGGAGATCGCTTGGAAGAATTGATTAGACAATTTCCTCTTATGACCACCATAGCTTTGAAGTAGAAGGCTTTTTGTGTTGGGAATTCTAGAGAGAGAGAGAGAGAAAGGAAGAGAGTGATCTACTCACGATCTCAACCTTTTTGGTCTTTCCCCTTGATTCTATCATCACTCATTCATGCACCCAAATGTCGCAGACTTGGAAAACTCCCTTTGGCTTTGGACAAAACCAAAGGGCTGTTTCCGGTTTCCTTTTGCTTGTCTCTCTCTCTCATTCAATATAGTCGACCCCAGCAAAATTTTAACGATTTAGATAGCTCCAAAACACATCCATCCTCTCTCCTTCATTCATGCCCATGAGATGGGGGAAAAGTTGTTTATCATGTCTTTGCCTTTGACAAAATTAAATAGTCGGACTTGTTTCAATGCGGAAAAGCTGATTGGTAGCTACGATCTGGCCGCAACGGAGAAAAAGGAGGGACTTAACGAATGCATACATAATGGGGATGTTTGTGGTTTCTCACCCGATACGTCTCTTGATATATGGAGTGTGTTTTTTGCTTCTCGCGCTTCGACCATGATAGTTTCCAAAGATTGAAAGAGAGAACAAAAGCGGGGTTGGAAATGCCATACCGCACCAACAAGCTATACCAATTCTTGAGGTCGGAAGTTCAATCATTAAGAGTGATTGGATAGCGTCAATTAGATCACAAAACGTTATAAATCGAACTCTCAAAGATATGAGCCTCATACATGTAGAATCCTTGACGCATTCAGCTTTGACTCGCTTTATCGTGTTAATTAAAGACATAAAATAATCTTATAATTTTTTTAAAGTGTGTGTTCATCTGTTGCCCCTATCTTCGAGTAATCCACTTGGTAGACTGAAATTGACTCTGATTTTATCATATCGACATTTCATTTTGAGAGGAAAAAGATCAGGAAACAAGAAAATTCATCCTCACTCGTTTGGTTCTTGCCAAGAAGTGACTCGCGAACTAAAAGTGATAATTCCATGAAAACCAATTTCACACAATTCCTTATATACAGAGATAACTAATCAATGAAGTGCCTGACACAACCCTAAACCAAGCAAAGCTCAAGAAAAATCTATTCCTCGCGCTTTTTGAGACAGAATCCAAGAAAATACTGCACCGTTGCTAAGAAGTTCATGACTTCCGTCATGACCTCCTCCTTCGACCTCTCTCATTCCGCCATTGGACCCAAGTAATGGCCACTCCTTTAAACTCATATCGGTGCTATCTACTGGGAAAATGTCCTCATCCCTTCTCTGTCGGTGAGATCTCGCCATCGATTCTTCATCTTGAATCATCGTCGTCCTTCGATTAGCATCACGACCCTGAGTGTTCTCTTCCTCTTGCCCCACTTCTTTCCTCGTAGTTTGATCATTTCCAACTTGATTGCCGGCATCAATGTTTCGCATGGAGGAGAATACATTTTGACCATCACTCGGTGCGCTTGAAACTTTAGGCAGTTCTGACTATCTTTTTGCTTTAGACGGATGGATGGTTATTCTAATTTCGCCTACAAGAACATCATAGCTTTCCCCTCCACGTGAACCCTCTGCCGATTTTGGATCTTCCACCCTCGCCATTTGACCATTAGGAACGGCATTCTCTCCCTCTTGTTCGGAGTCCACCCTCGCCCTTCGATCATCACCAACATCGGGTGTGTTTGGGAACACTTTGGGGGAAAGTTTTTGGGAAAATGCAAAGGACTTTGAGCTAAATGGGTTTTTCGAAATGCAAGTAGTGTTTGGTAATGTGTATTTTAAAATCATGTTTGAAAGCAACTTTGGTCTAAATACCATTTTGTAAAAATTAATTTTGTAAAGGACTTTTATTAATTATTTATTAAAAAAAATTCAGGAAAAAGGACAGGCCACTGCCGGCGGGCCAAAACGGCCGCCGGCCAACCTCCGGCGGCCATATCTGGCCGCCGACCAACCTCGCCTCAGGTTGTCCAACCTCAGGCGAGGCCGCAGCGCCACCTGAGGGTCGCGCGACCCTCAGGCCGCCTCGCCTGAGTCATGCGACCCAGGCCACCAGCCAACCTCCAGCGACCAGATCTGGTCGTTGGCCAGCCATGCCTGAGGTCGCCCAACCTCAGGCGAGGCGGCACCGCCAGGGTGACCTCAGGCTGGCTACACTGCTTCCTGAGGGTCGCGCGACCCTCAGGCCGCCTCGCCTAGGTTGCGCGACCCAGGCCGACGCTTGCTTGGCTCGTACGACCCTAGGCGAGGCAGCCTGAGGTCGTGTGACCTAGGCTTTACCTGGGTCGCGTGGGTTTGGCCAATGCCGCCTGGGGGTCGGCCGACCTCCAACAACCGCCGCATGGGGTCGCCCAACCTCAGGCGGCGCCTAGGTCGTGCGACCGAGTGCGACCTAGGCGCCGCCTGAGGGCGGGCAACCCCAGGAGGCGGTCGCCGGGGTCGGGTGGGGGTCGCCGGAGGTCGATCAACCCCCAAACGGTAGTAGCCAGACCCCTCAGGCGGCGGTCGTCGGCCTCCTGTTTGGTTCCTCGGGAAGATGAACAGTGCCAGACGAGGGCAAAACCGGAAAATCAAAAAATAGATGAGGGTAGTTTCGGAAGAAATTTTTTTTACTTACCCGGGTACTGTTGCTTACCGAGAAAGCGGAAAGCCCAAGGCAACCTAAAACCTGCCTTAGGCTTTCAGCATTCACAAGGCCAACTTTGGCTCAATGGGATTTCAAAAAAAATTTGCCAAACACCAAATTTTAGCCTAAAGGGCTTTAGGTGCCCAAAGTGGCTTCCTAAAGCCAATCCCAAACACAACCATCATCCTCGCTTTCCCTTCAACGTGATCCCTCTGTCAATTCTTGATCTTTGGCCGTCATCATCCGATCTGTTGCAGAAGCCAAGCGATCAAACAATAAAATAAACAAAACAAGAAAATTAACTAGACACTAGATTTACGTGATTCGATTGTAATGATCTACGTCCACAGTGAGAGTAAAACGGAATTCCACTATAGATCAAGTGATACAACTCTCACCAAGGAATTACACAAATCTTACACAAGAATTAATTGGCTTCAAACACTCAGATATTTTTAGAGTGTAATTCACTAGCAGAAGCTCATCTTTGATAATCTTCACAAATAACATCCCATTCTTATTTATAAACAAGAGTTGGATCCAAAGTAAGAAACCTCTTTTTAGGAAACCTTCTCCAATTAAGAAACATTTTCTAACTAGGGAATTCAATTAAGAAACCTATTCAAAGTAGGAAACCTGCTTGAATTAGGAAACTTTTCTATTCGGGCTCAAACTTGAAACATATTTTAACACGATCATTAGCAACATCATCCTCTCCCTCTCGTTCGGCGTAGACCCTCGCAGTTTGATCATTTCCTGCTTGATTAGTAGTAGTGCTGCTTTGCAAACCAAAAAAGTAGTCCTTTGGAGTTCGCGTAAACAAGGAAAAACTCGGTACTGAGTAATCAAGTTGGGGACGCCATTGCGACGGTCTTGATGTTTCTCCAAACTCGTCGCCATTATCACTCTTATCTTGGGAATCTTCTGTTGGTTCCATCGATGAAGGAGAGAAGAGAGTTCTCTCGGTTATCTTGGAAACAAAACTTGTGTAGCTTCAGCGGAAAATACAATCTCAAAGTGGTGATTTCTCTCTGAGACTCTTTGATATAAAATATAGAATGGGTCGTGGAGGTTTAATTTGCATGTACCAATCTCTTATGAAGCACGAACTGAGCCCCACGTTCTTGAAAAACGGTTCTTCGTTTTGCTCACTTTTGCTCCTTAGACTTTCAAGAAAGCTGGAGCAAGTTAAATGGAACATATCATACACAATTTAGTCGATAAAGACACTTCTTCACTTGTTTCCTTTTATTGTGAAAGCCGACCACATCATACACAAATTAGTCGATAAAGCTATATGTCTTGATGCACTCGGAACCTTCACACAGAATGCAATCTTAGTTATTTTACAAGAAAGACCGAATTATTCAAATGTCATTGCTAAGTGACATTGCATATTCATAATGTGGCACCAAATGGGACTCACATATTATAAATACTCATTTTTGCAGTTTGACATATCATTAGTTTTACTTATATGTTGAACCAAGCTTATCATTGCTGGCACTATTCTATCTCGCACCTTACCCAAATCAATTTGTTTGCAACTACACTTTTGGTGCCCTCTTTTAATCACACTTCATCGCAATGAGCCCTTTGTGCCAAAAGAGCTACCATCTATCTATACGTACATTTATCTAATTACGTTACACTACTCGTGCAGACAAATCTCTACTCGCAATCTAGGAGTGGCTGGCAATTTGGCAATTATGAAATCTGACATTAATGTGGGAAGCCTTGCAGTTATTTTTTCTCGTTAGCTCACTTTTTAGTTTTACTAGATAGTTCTACTCGGTTTGGCTTTTGTAAAATGGGCACAACTCTTATTTTGTCTGAGCCAATTGGAGTGACAGGATCGATCTTAACTATTGACATGTGCTCCATCCAAATATCTCATCTCGTTAGATCATACAAACGAGTCACTTCAACTAGTGAGCGATCCATTGTTTATGACATATTTGAGATGATATTCATTAATACTAAGCACTTGCTCTGTGGATGCATAAAATTAAGTGATTACGCATGAATGCAAAATAATAGTAGGGGATAGAATTTGGGAGTAGTTGCTCGATGGAGTAAGTGTTGAATACATGTCAAACTTGCACAGACAAGAATAATGCGGAAGAGATACTTAAGTAATTTTTATATAATTCATTGTATGTATAGTGGAGATTTTTTTTCAAAGTATATATAATGGAGATGTATACATAATCTTGAGAGATATAGAAAATAAAGGAAAATATCCTAATTATCTCTAACAAAGGCTTTTTTCTTAAGTTGAAAGAAAAGTACATCCAAAGTAGGAAACGGCTAAGTGGAAGCTATCTTCTGACCCAAAACAGAGAGAGGAGAAGCTACCCATATATTTAACCACTGTTGGGGGACAAAATAGTTTACTATATATACTCTTAGCTGAGCGAGTTTTGATTGCATTTCATCCTCATTATTTACAAACTTCATAGTAATTTGTCCCTGCCACACTTAAAAAGGAAGAATTTACTTGAGCTATATGAAATTGATTTGCTTTATATACTTAAAATATAAGGTGAGCACCAGATTGATGCTATCTATGGTACTAGAGCTACGGCGTTTTCTTTTCTTTCTTTTAGTAGATTGTGCATAGAAAGGATTTGTGTACTTAGGGCGGGTTATATATAGAGAGAAAGCGGGTGTTACTCAATGAGTAGATACTGTTAATTGCAAGGTAATTTTAGGAAATTAAAAGTGATACAAAATTGTGCCGACTTAATTATATGGTCTATAGAATCTAGGCACATGCTCCGTCCATCCGTAAAATTAAGAGATCAAAGTATGAATGCAAAATAATAATAATAATAATAATAATAATAATGTTGTAATAATAATAATAATAATGTTGTATTTCTATATGCATATGAATAAAGAAATCATCAGTATAACCTTTGCCTCAGAGTCAATAGAATTTCATTAGACTTATAAACGCAACAACAAGAGAAGAAAAGAAAAGAAAAAGATAAGTTGGCTCTTCCTCTCAAATACGTGACGATCCAAATTTCCAAACAAAAGATAACAGAAAGGATAAAAAGATAAGTTGCCTAAACCAATCAACGAGTGCCTAACTAATACCCTAGAAACCAAGAAAAGTTCAAGACGGAACTAATCCTCGTGCTATGCTAGACAGATTCCAAGAGAATACTGCATTCTCTCCCTGTTGACTTCCCTGACGACCTCCTTCACTGTTCCTTCTTTCTCTTCATCTTGGCTTCCATGAAAAAAGAAAAAAAAGACTAATCACGCTGGCTTTTGAGAGAAACCACGAACTTCTTAAGCTATGATTGCATTTGTTTTCTTGGAATCTCTCTCGCGAAGCGTGTTTTAGGGTTTTCTCATGCACTTCATCAAGGGGTTCTCTGTGAATTTGACTTTTAGAAACACTTTCTGCACCTGCATTCGACCTAAGAAGAGCTATCCATGAAACACAAGGAAGACAACTGAAACTCTCAACTTCAGAGGCACGAACAAATAACGATTGTCGAAGGGAATTGGCTAGTTCTCCCCCCATGCATATTTCAAGCATCAATACTAAATAACGAGAACATGGAAACTGCTCCGATGATGAGTAAAATCTATATACTTGCAGAATTTGAACAAAAACATAAAAACAAATCAATCATGATCAAAGTCCTAGTTATTCCTAAACAGTTTAGGAATCAATGTGGAGAAGAGACCAACTTTCGTCCCTTCTCCTCGACATCATGCTCCTTTCCTTTCGACAGCGCCGCTCCGTCGGTCGATTTTGGTTTCATGGGCAAGCCAAGATATTCCTCCAGCGTTGTCGTGAAGTAGGAAAAATTAGGGCCCTCATCCCGATCATGAACCTCCTTGATTATCTGAAGAGCAGTCTTTTTGCCAAAAAGCTTGTAAGTATGCTCTCCACCGTCATCGTCTCTTGGTCCATCCATGGGCACGGCCGGCGGCTGTGTGGTATGATTTTGTTGTTGTCGTGCCATGGTGGAGGAGTCGGGTTTCGTTGGGAAGATGCTTGCAGAATGTGAGCCGTTCTGAGACATGATCAATTGAAAGAATTCCCAATGGAGTTTATGAAGAACTCCCTTTGTTTGGTCAGGACAAATATATATTCAGACTACGTGATTCCTGAAAACCTTAATAGTCAAAGGTTTTCTAATCTATGAATCCTAGTATCTATGAATCCTAGTGCAAGTCGTTCTTTAAGTGTTTGAAGTCCTTATTGGTTTCAAAAACTTAATTGGATAATCGCCCATTTGGATTTCTAGTTTTATTACCCCTGCGATGCATTTTTTTTTAACGTTTTAAATCAGAAGATAGAGAGGAGCAAATATATATCCAGTAATATAACTACAATGTTTGTATCATAACTAAAGGTTGTCTTTATTAGTAATGTACTAGCAAAATAATGGATTATTGTAGATTAGAGAAAAAGAAAAGGTATTGTTCGTGATCGTTTTCCAATCAGAATAGATTAATCACTAACTTAATTGGATAATCACCTATGTGGATTTCTAGTTTTATTACCCATGTGATGCATTTTTTTTAACATTCTAAATTAGAAGATAGAGAGGAGCAAATATATAACCAGTAATATAACTACAATGTTTGTATCGTAACTAAAGGTTCTCTTTATTAGCAATGTACTAGCAAAATAATGGATTATTGTAGATTAGAGAAAAAGAAAAGGTATTGTTCATAATCGTTTTCCAATCAGAATAGATTAATCACTAACTTAATTGGATAATCACCTATGTGGATTTCTAGTTTTATTACCGCTGCGATGCCTTTTGTAAGGACCTGGGTCCCACTTGCAAGATATTGTCCGTTTTGAATACTAAGTCTTCACAGTTTTGTTTCTTCGAGGGCAGCCCATACTACCTCCAGAAAAGGCTTCTTGCAAGTTAAGGCTTCTCAAGCCTTTATAAGTTGCCCAGGCTTCTTGCAAGTTAAGGCTTCTCAAGCCTTTATAAGTTGCCCAGGACTCCTCCCCTCAAGCGATGTGGGATAGGAGTAAAAGCCTATTAGGAGATGCTCCTTGTCCAGGTCCTTGGACCCCAGCAACCACTCCTCGCCTTCATCGGACTGGGTTGTCACACTCTCCCCCCCTTTGAGCACAGCGTCCTCGTTGTGGGCCCACACGCGGTCAGGAATCGACTCTAATACCACCTGTAACGATCTAGGTCCTACTCAGAAGATATTGTCTGCTTTGGACACTAAGTTTTAACGATTTTGTTCCTCCGATGGTAGCCCATACTACCTCCAGAAAAGGCCTCTTGCAAGTTAAAGCTTCCAAAGCCTTTATAAGTTGCCCAGGTCTCCCCCCTTAAAGCGATGTGGGACAGGAGAGACGTGCCCGCTTTGCCATCCTAGAAACCTATCAAGAGTCGCTCCTTGTCCAGGTCCTCGGACCCCGGCGACCACTCTCCGCCCTCATCGGACCGGGTTGTCACACCTTTTTTTTAAACATTTTAGATCAGAAGATAGAGAGGAGCAAATATATATAAAATATATATTTGTATTTATATTTATATATATCCAGTAATATAACTACAATGTTTGTAACATAACTAAAGGTTCTCTTTATTAGTAATGTATTAGAAAAATAATAAATTATTGTAGATTAGAGAAAAAGAAAAGGTATTTTGGGTGATCGTTTTCCAATTAGAATAGATTAATCACTAACTTAATTGGATAATCACTTGTGGATACAAACCCAAAAAAAAAAATCACCTAAGTGGATTTCTAGATTTATTACCCCTGCGATGCATTTTTTTAATTTTAAATGAGAAGATAAAGAGGAGTAAATATATATCCAGTAATATAACTACAATGTTTGAATCATAACTAAAGGTTCTCTTTGTTAGTAATGTACTAGCAAAATAATGGATTATTGTAGATTAGAGAAAAAGAAAAGGCATTGTTCGTGTTACCTTACCAAAAAAAAAAAGTATTGTTCGTGATCGTTTTCCAATCAAAATAGATTAGTTGCACACTTAATTGGATAATCACCTATGTGCATTTTTGGTTTTATTACCCCTGCGATGTATTTTTTTATTTTAAATAATTAAATAGAGAGGAGCAAATATATATCCAGTAATACAAAGTATCATAACTAAAGGTTCTCTTTATTGGTAATGTGTCACGCTCCGAACCCCAACGGGCTTGCGACACCCCTTCGGCGGTCGTATTGAACGCGACGTCCCAGGACACGTTGCCGAACCCAAACGAAACACCCACAATCATACGCAAGAGGAAGCGAAATTTAAATACCCCAGACAACAAATAATGACAACGAGGTAGGACAAATGCAAATCAATAAACATATAACATTAACTTGAAATCTCAAATATTCATACATTAGGCCTCTAGGGTTAATATCTATCTTTGTCATAAAAAAGGAACAAGTGGCCGGGTAGATTACTGACTGGGCAAAAAGGGACCCTACCAAAAAGGTTTCCAGGCCCAACTCCTAAACATCCCTACGGCGCCCAATCTGAATCGGACCCTGAGGGTTCTGACTCTGAGTCCGAGTCGATTTCGATCGGCTCCTCTTCCTCCTCCTCCTCATGCTCGGACACCGTAAACTCCTCTTCGGGCTCGGGCTCGGGCCCCGGTACGGGCTCGGGTTTAGGCTCTGGAATGGGCGCTAGTTCTGGACCAGGGTTCTCCAGAGGACTGTCGAGATCTGACACCTCGCCATCGGGAGTGAACTTGTCCCAGGGCTCCCAATTTACCGCACCCTCATTAGCATGCTACAATCCCTCAAAACCCCGAATTGGCCTAGAATTCACCAACCCGACCCGATGGGACCAAGCCAAATAGGCATGGCGTTCTAGCTCCTCTAGTCTCACGTCTACCCAAACAATGGTACAATGCCTAATGTACATCTCATCCGGGTTCAATCCCGGGTATTCGTTCTCCTCATGTACCGTATGCATGGGAACCCCAAAACGCCTAGGTGGCGACATGCTCAAGGTTGGGGATCTGAAAATGTTTGCACTACATCAATGAGAATAAATCTCAATAAGTAGACAACCTATACCCCACCTAGGCCAATGCGTACCCAGATAAGTCTAACATGCAATCCACTAGCCATCACAATCAATTCTACACAACATACTTACCTCGCCTCGAAATACGTACCAACTCTACATATTAGTGAATTACATGAGTATCACAATATCCCACAAACACCTCGCCATCAGTCAAGTGACATACACAAGTACATTCACTCAATTCAGTCACATTTATTTCACATTCGTGATCGAGCAATTTTCTCACGACCTCCCAGGTCCTTTCACACTGCCCATGTCAACACGCCTCAGGCCAGCCCTCAGATCAAACCGGGCTCAGTCCCGCGTAATCACGCCTCAGGACATTTCTCTCAACCTGCAAAATCATGCCTCAGGTTGACAGCTCTCATATCAAGCCAAGCTCAGTCTCACGTAACCACGCCTCAGGACATTTCTCTCAACCCGCGTAACCACGCCTCAGGTCATTTCTTGCCTTTCTAGTCACATCCGCGTAACCACGCCTCAGGTTGGCAGCCCTTAGATCAAGCCGGGCTCAGTCCCGCGTAATCACACCTCAAGACATTTCTCTCATGCACATGCACCACAGAACAATTTATTCTCTAACACGTCATACAGTTCACATTCAAATCACCAAGCTTTCACCAATGTCAATCTGACACACCATAACAACCAATTCAACTCATACTCCCCACATTGGCCCACCGACCCGACATTCAAGTCGGCACATTCAATTAATCCAATTCACCCACAAGCGCCACGACAATTCAATCACATTATCCATTTCAATCAATCATTAAATTAGCCACACAATTACCACCACAATAATTCACCAATTGAGCACAATTAATTTAACTAATCCACGCCTAATTTAATTCCTAAGCCGATACTAAATTACGCCATAAACAAGTCTAAACATACCCATTATACTAAGTAGGATTTAGGAAGTCACTTACTAGGTTTTGGCCCGGGAAAAGTCGGCTTGGGCCCAAAATGGCCCGGGTGAACAGAGCGGGCTCGGTACACGCACGGGCACAGCAGTCAGCCACAGGCTAGGCTCTCGGCACGGCGCTCGACAAGGCCCTCGGCCACGCACAGGCAAATGCCCGGGCGAGTGAGCAGGGAGCGGGAGCGGGCGACGGCTAGGCGACGAGCTAGATGAGCGAGTGGCTGGCGAGCAAGATGGGCTAGGCGTCGGGCTGGATGGGTGGGGCGCCGGGCACACGGTCGGGCAGAGGCCTGGGCGAGCTTGGCCACGGCTTGGGCTGGCCTTGGCTATTCGGCCATGGCCTGAACTGGCTGGCCGGCTGGCTAGCTAGCTGGCTAGGGAGGGCGAGCGGCGGCGGCGGCGGCGACGGCCACGGCCCCGTCAACGGTAGCGAGTAGCTGCTACGGCGATGCGGCGGCGATGCAGCGAAGACGGCGAGAAGGTGAAGAAGAAGAGGGAGGGGAGTCGCGACGGCGACAGCGACAACGGAGCTCGGGCAATGGCAACGACGAAGCTCGGGCGTTGGGGCAGTGCTGGGGAGCTGACCGGACGGCTGGACGGCGGTTGGGACTCGTCGGGCGCGGCAGTTGGAGAAGGCAGAGCCGAAACAGGGGAGAGGCCGGGGAGGAGAGAAACAGGGGGAGGGAGTGGTCGCGCGGCGGCCGAAGGCAGCATGGCAGCGTCATGGGTGGCCAGGCGATGAAGGACAGGTCGACGGGCGGCTGGGCAGCGCCAGGCTGCGGCGGACGTAGCGACGAGCTGCTGCTCGCATGCTCGCGCGGGTACGCTGGCGACAGGCGATCGCGGCGACAGACAGCGACAAGGCTCAATCGGGGCGACGGCGGCATGAGGCAGACGGCGAGGGGCAGTCGGCGGTGACTAGCCGGGCAAGCAAAAGCAGTCACAGTCGAGGCGAAAGGGAAGACCGGCAAACAAGAAGAAGAGAGGAAGAAGAAGAAGAAAAAGGAGGAGATAGAGAGAGGGAAGGGACGTGCATGGGGGAGGGAAAAGGGGGAGTGGACGGGCGTGCATGGGGCAGAGGGCGGAGAGGACGCACAGGTAGGGGGTAGAGAGGAGAGAGAGAGAGAGAGAGAGAGAGAGAGAGAGAGAGGGCCAAAAGTCAATGCCATGATCGCGATCCAACGACCCACGTTTGAACTCAAAAATAATCTAACGGTCCACAAAAATCCTAATTATAATTTAGGAAAAAGGTCAAAAGAAAATAACCCAAAACACACTACGAGGGAGGTCTACTAGTCCAAATCCGCACCCTATCAAAAATGCACTTTTCGCATATCTCGGGCAATATCGAGGCTGGCCACAATAATATCGACACCATCCAATTAAATTCGTCCCGGAACTCCAAGAAATTCGACACCAAAGTTTGGGCTCTAAATAACGGCCAAATTCGATCGAGTACGATTCTAGCAAAATCTCTAATTTAAAAATAATAACCGAGAGTGATTAGTTACTAGGCGAGATTTTACTATAAGCACATTGACGAATTACATGTTTTATAAATCCCAAAAATGGGCCAAAATTGAGAATGTCACATAATGTATTAGTAAAATAATGGATTATTGTAGATTTGAGAAAAAGAAAAGTTATTGTTTGTGATCGTTTTCTAATCAGAATGAATTTGTCACTATAAAAATATCCAAGATAATTTTAACCTGCCAATTAGAATTCTCGAAAATAAGGACAACAATTTATAGACTCTTGAAAATTGAAAAGACTCTAGTAAAAGAATGTATGTATCTAATATCTCGTTGTTTGTAAGAGATTGCGCAAAGGCTAAGTTGACAATTTTGACGGGGTAGAAAAAAATTCTTAATCAAAAGTCAACCAAAACAAACTATAGAAAAGAAAATTAAAGAGAATTGGAAGAAGGAGGGTTGCAAGAATCAAAGGAAATACCAAATAAAGAGATGTATAACATATAATTTTTTTTTGGTCGGAACGTATAATTAATTGAGCATAAGTATTTTTCCTTATTGAGTATGCCTATTCATATACTAAAATATGAAAAAGTTAACTCAAAAGTAAAAGTATATGAAAATCTTGGAGCATCTGCAATGGAGTTGATGTCACGCCACGAGCCCGAGCGAGCACGCAACATCCCTCCGAGGTTGTCAAGCATGCGACATCCCAGGACTTGTCGCTGACCCAACTTAACTCAAACGAGGAACGCGAGAGGAAGCAAACTCGAACTCACCATGCAACATACAATGAAACAAGATAGTAGAGAGAGACGAACGATACACATCAACAAAATGCTTTTTAAGAACATAATGTTACTTACAAATAGCACAAGGTACAAGCCTTACTAGAGGCCGCTATCGACGAACCACGCATAACAAAAAGGATCGGGTGCTTAGTAAGCTTAACTCTTCTACAAAAAGAGGCACTTAAAAGACGAGGTAACTTGACCTATTCTCAATCCCTATAATACCTTGGCAGCGTTTCCGGATCAATCATAGTCGCGGGTCTGAAATGGTTATATTACAAAAATGAGAATAAATCTCAATAAGCAACTATCTAAGCCTCGCTTAGGCTAAAGCATATCTTCAAACAATTCTAAACATGCAATTCGAACAATTGATGTGCCATAAATAATCACAGATGTCCTTACCCCGTCTCGGCACATACACAAGCCCTACACGTTAGAATATTGCTATAACATAGCCAATTGCTCATCAAACAAGCACACTTCAAATCATGGCATAATCATAAGAAACATACTCAATATTCCGGATTTCAAACATTCACCAATGCATAGCATACGTTCACATGTATCCAGGTTATTAACGACCCCTCGGACCACCGAACTCCCACCGGTCTTCTAGTGTAACCAGGTATCGTCCCGCTACGTCGGCAACGGCAACGTTGGGGATCCAACACCCCCCGGCAAGCCGGGTACCCAACAGCATTCTACTTAGGAGCATCAATCAGGCCTCCACTGCGATCGGCATCATTTAGGATTGAACAACTCCCGGTAACCCTGGGTACCAGACGACATCCGAACTCCCGCCAGGCATCGTCTAGAACTCTCGCCTAGACGAAACGTGACGTGATCATGCACACATATTATCCATTTAATGCCAATGTTTATATTTGAGAAATGGTCACATGCCAACCAAATATTTACTCGGCCAATAAAATGCCATACTTTTCATTGATAACCCCACCTTTGAATAATTGCCTGAAAATGAGAAAACCGAGTATACACATAAATGGGTGATTCCGAGCAATTTTGGGCAGTAACACAGTCGCCGAATTTTCTTTAAAAAAATAGTAAATCAACTCCAAAAATTATGAAATTTGGAAATGTTGTACAAAACATCTTGATAAAAATTTTTCATGAAGGACACGAAATCCATTTCTGACTGTAAATGCCTCGTTTTGACACTCAAAGCCGGATAGAACCTGGTTCGCTCGGACAGACCCTCAAACCATAAAAAATACAACTCATTCAGTACCCAAATCACTTTGGAAAGCTCTGAAATTTTTATATGTCATAGACATGGATGTTCTCAATGATTTTTGTGAAGAAATTTTGTTGAAAATAGGTCTGGAAAAATTTATAGAAAATCAGAAAGACAAGAAGGTCGGGTGAACAGTAAATCTGGCAGACTGAATTCAGTCCAAAAATGGACTTACGAATGACCCTAAATGATTTCCAAAAATTTCAGATTTAATACATGTCATACTTCAAGATGTTATGAACAACTTTCATGAAGAATATTTCCTCAAATTCGGCACCCACAAGTCACAGAAAAAATAGCAAAATCCAGTGACGCAGCAGCAACCTTACCAGAAATCAACCAACAAGCACCACCAAGCAAACTAAGCACAATCAGCCACTAAACCAACTATCCACAGCCCTTAAACCATCCCTAACATGTCCATTAGTAACCCCTTAACCTAGTCAAGGGTTAGAAAGCCACTTACTTGGAAAAACCTAAGCAAACCGAGCAAGAAATGAAAGAAATGGTGGTGTGGTGGGCAGTGGCGGTCTTCGGCGGTGAGCGGCAATTTCCGGTCATCAGGACGGCGGCTGCGGGTCAAGCATGCAGCCAGAAGAAGCCAAGAAGCAGAACAAGAAGCAGCAAAGCAACAGCAGCAGGAGCAGCGAACCAGCAAGAAGGAAAGGAAAACAGAAGAAAAAGTGAGGAGGAGGAGTCGGTCACATGAGGGAGGAAGAAAGAGAAAGAGTGAAGGGAGAGAGAGAGAAATACATTATGAAAAGAGAGAGAGAGAAGGGGTATAAACTAGATCTTAGCCCTCTCAAGTGTGATCTAAGAGCCACAATTCCATCTTGTGGGTCAAGCCAAGATCCAAAGGCTCCCATTAATCCTAATTCTAAATTTAAATAAAAGGATAAAATGCATAAAAATGATTTAAATAAAGAGGAAGGTATACTAGCCTAAATCCGCACCCGGTCCAAATTTCACTTTCCGACAAATCCGAGCAATCTCAAGATTGGCCACACTTATTTTGACATCGTCCAATTGATTTCATCACGAAACTCCGAAAAATTCGACATCCAAGTTTGGGATCTAAATAATGGCCAAATTCGATCAAACGCGACTTTAGCGAATCTCAAAATTAACTGGTGGCTTTTAGGAGTTACGCGTATTGACTCGTAGCGGATTTGAAATCGAGCCACATCTAAGTTTTACTCGAGCTAGGGCGACCTCGGTTGAACCATGGTCAAGTTCTTAGGTCCACGTAATCAATTTCCAATTAGCCTTTCCGTAACAGTCAATAACCCGAGAGTGATCGGTTATGGGCGAGATTATACTACAAGCGCATTGACAAAATACACATTTAATAAATCTCAAAAATGGGTCGAAATTCAGAATGTCACAGTTGAAGCTAATGAAATATATTTATGGGGATTAGAGATTTCCTTACTAAAAAATATTGTTAGAAATATTATTAAATATTACGGATATTATTTGATATTGAATATTTTATAAAATAGCTTATTTCCTTCTATACATCATGTTCGGGTATATACCACTTGTGTAGTGGCAGTAGAGGGTTTAATATCGACGACATTAGAATAATTGCCAAATTGGAGGGAAGACTTACTTTATTATATTTAATGTTACCGCTAAACCAACAATGATATGTCACCACTTTAGTTTATTGAACTTTGTTATGGTTATTTTCCTAAAACTTTGCTTTATAGTGTAGTATAAATCGTATCGATGATCTTCGCTTCACATAATTATTTCTTTGGATTAATATAATCTTGCACATGTATTTGAGATATAATATATTTCATAATGAATCACGATGTCTGGTTCCATAATTACTACAACTAACTAGCATATAGGAGGAGTCAATTTATTTTTCATAAAATGTATCAAGACCATGTATTGTATTTATACTAGGTCTACTAAGAATGGCAAAAATTATGCCAATGACAACTATAATTTGAGTTGGCAGAACTTATCCTTTAGTTGGTAAGAAAAGGGGCTCGTACATAAATTATTTAGCTTTTAAAAGATAATAACACAAAACAAATTATATGAAAGGAACTACTCATTATTGGAGGCGCAAAAGGGGGAGAACTAGGTCAAGATTGGTAGATGAACAAGTTAAATGTACAAACAAAAAATAAAAACAACCCTTGTTTCCTTTTGTCAAGAATACTCACAGCTTTTGCGTCAATGTTGAAAATAAAAGTCTTGATGTCAAAATTTAATTTTATTTATTTTGTAATATCCGGACGCAAAACGGAACATGCTCTACCTAACCCGCTAGTCTTATTACTAAATGTTGAGAAAACTCATCACTTCCTGTGATTATTCCTTTAGAATAATTATTTTCACCCATGTATTTTAGAGAGTATATTTCACAATGCATCTGCCAACAAGTAGTTCTATAATCAATTCATCAAATTGATATATATATATATATATAGATATATCAAAAATGCATAAATAGGGAGTCCATTTTATTTTTTATAAGATACAATCACATCAACTTCTGAATTATGATCTACTGGGTTTTGGTTTATGTTCTAATTAAAGGTTAAGTGATGATTCGATAATCAATTTAGCTATTCAATAGCAGAAGTTGCTAGATGCTAACTATATGGAGATTTTACGAATTACTATTCAAAGATAGGAGCTTACTTTGCTTTATACATTAGTATTTCGATTTGGTTACTTGATTTGATGTACGAGATGAAAGACTAAACCAACATTATTGAATGAATAATGCTATTGATTATAATGCAATTGAAAAAAAACAAATAAATGTTATGGGATCAACAAACTCATAAATACTTGATGTTAAATAAAATAACTTGACGTTATTCAAATAAATGAAACCTGTGTAGGACGAAAACAATATTCATACTTCTATTATCCTAAGGATGCGTTTGTTTCATTAAAAAATTTATGATAAAGAAAATTATTTTTTACCAAAATTCATATTTCAAGAAAATGGTTGGTTTTCATCTGTTTAGTAATTTAGGGAAAGTGATATCCTTCTCGTTAAAAGGGGAAGTCGTTTTCTCTCAATTTAAGCTCTCTTTTTTTTCGGTTCATAGAAAAATGTTTCTATAAATTGATTAATTATCCATCATCGAAAACTAGAAAGTCAGAAAACAATTTCCTCGAAACAGTTTTACGCAAAATAAGCAAATCCTAAAAGTAATTCTCAGACCCCATACACCAGATGCGTCTACATTATTATATTGACATACTCACTTAATATCGATTTAGGGTGATTATGGTTATGGTACACTTGTATTCTAGAGAATTCTTGCAATATGTAGTAGTCTGAATTTTCGATCCTTTTCCCGGGATTTAAGAAATGAATTTTGGCCAATGCACTTATAGCGAGATCTCACCCGGAAATGCGTATTCACGGGATGCTAACCTTGGGGGTAAGGCTATTACGGGATTAAGTTCGCACGACCAAAGAACTCGACCTGGGTTCGATCTTCGACCATATGGATTGATGAGGAAATGTTTTGAACCAACCGAGACCGGTCTATTTGATTGATCGTATCCAAAGGAAACTAGTGACAGACCCTCACAATTATATAACAATAGAGGTCGTCCTAGGTAGAGTAAACTTAGACGTGATTTGACTTAGTGTCGGTCACGGGCCGAGAGCGCGTAATTCCAGAGAGCCACCCGTTAGCCAGAGATAAGCTAAAGTCGCGATTATTCAATTTTAGTCATTTCTTGGAATTCGGGCCTAGGAATCGAGAATTTTGAAAGTGACAATTTTGAGCGGCCGATGATGTTTTTGGCTTGGCCAACCTTGGGGCCACCCATTTCTGCAAAAAAAAAGATTTCGGTTCGGGACCGGAAAAATTACAATTTTGCCCCTGTGGGTGCCGATATTGGTTTTTGAGGTCGTTTGAGATTATTTTTCGAGGCCGATGTCATTTTAGGGTGGCCACGCATATTTAGAGTTGTTTTGGTCGAAAATTGGAATTTTGGCTCGGAAGTGAAAAATAATATTATTTTATTCCCAGGACTTTGCAGTCGCCATATTATGTTGGCCACACATATTTAGAGTTGATTTGGACAAAAATTGAAATTTCGCTCCGGGACAGGAAAAATGACCATTTTGCCCCTGGGCCAGTTTCAATTCCGAATTTTTGGAAAATTATTTGGGATAATTATTAAGGGTTTTTCAGCTGCATTATTGGACCTTGGATGCTTTTACCCTTGCATTATTGGATTAGAACGAATGAGGACCATTAGATTAGGAGCATTTTGGTCAAAACGGTTGGATCGCCGACACGTGTCACCCCACCAGCCCACTATATCTAACCAGCTCTCTCTCTCTCCTCTCATTTCTGGCCAGACCACTCTCTCTCCTCTCCCATGTTCTCTCTCTCTCCCTCTTGGTTTTTTTTCTCTCTCGGCAAAGGAACGCCGGAGCTCGCCGCCGCCGCACCGGAGCTCGAACAGCCGAGCCACTGCCGCCGTGACGTTTCTGCTGTCCATACGTCGCCTTACGTCGCCGGCCGTACAGTGTCTGTACGGTGTCCGTACTGTTCCGTACGATGCGTTCGTACGCCTCCACCGGTGATGCCGCTACTGCTGCTGTTCCGGCTGTTCCGAACACCACCCAGCCCTGTTTGTCTCGCCTTTTAGTATAAGTGACTTCCCCAATCGCCATTTAGGACCTCGGATATTTCTAGACTCGTTTAGGACCCGATTTAGGTAATTACGTGGCTGTTTTAGGACTGAGAACGGGGCTGGCTATTCGGAGGTTGTGGACTGATTTGGGAGATTGAAAATGCATGGTTTGGTAGGCTTGGATGGGGCTGAGGTGATGCGAAATTATCGCGGCTGAATTGTGCGATTAATTGATAGGATTGTTCCTTGAATGGAAATTTGTACGTGGTTGTGTGAATTGTGTTTAATGGCTGGTTGTTTAGGTGATTGTGGACTGATTTGGGCGACGAATTTTGAGGTTTGGGAGGCTCAATGATGGCTGTGATGTTGTGGATTAATTGGGGATTAATTGTGTGATTGATTGGAATTATATTGGCTTGATCGGATTTATGGGATTAATTGTATTGTTTGTTGTTGTTGGCTAGTTTGGTGCGTGTTTCAGACTGAATGTGGCTTGGTCGTGCGCCTCGTGTGTATGGCCGTGAGGTGAGTAGGTGTGGTAGTGTGAATGCGCATTGAGTTCGCGTGTCAAGAATGGGTGTTTGGGTGGCGTATTCGTGTGACGAGAATGTGAAATGGTGAAATGTGTATGTGAGATGTGTATGTTTGGCCGTGCGTTTGTTGGCCGTGTGTAAGTGTGGCTTGAGTGGAACAAGGATACAGAAATGTGGGATTGGTTGGAAAGGATCCGTCCTGAGGCGTGTACATTTATGCGGGACGATACCGTCCCTGACGAGGTGATGATGCCCGGCCCGACGAGGTGACGATGCCTGACGTGGTCAGAAGACCATTGGCCTGATGCGTTTTACGCGGGCGCGGTAGAAGAAAAGTATGTGTAAGATTCCGTCCTGAGGCGTGTTCGTTTACGCGGGACGATGCCGTCCCTGACGAGGTGACAATGCTTGGCCTGACGAGGTGTCGATGCCTGATGAGGTCAGAAGACCGTTGGCCTGATGCGTTTTACACGGGCGCGGTAGTGGTGGAAGAGTTGAAAATGAGCGGGAATTGGCTTGAGGTGCAAGGTTTGAGAAAATGACGCATGGTGTGAGTAGTGTGCGAGTGTGTTTGTATCGCGTGATGTGATGCTTAATTATGGGGTAGAAACTGCTAGGCACGGTATGGGACGTGCCCAAGTGGTTTCTGTCTTATAATTAAGGCACGCGCGCGTCTGTGATGTATTTCTGTGGCATACTGGCTGTGTGGTTGACTAACGTGCAGGGACGTGCATGATGGACTCCAGGTAGGGTCACGTATGGTTGCTAGTTTGGTTGATTGTTGTGTGCTATGCATATTTCGTCTGGCGGTACACGAGTGCCTACGTGGGGTTTGGGGTTGTACACTTATTGAGATTTGCCTCACGGTTGTATAACCGCCACTTTCAGACCCCCAACCTTAAACCCGGGAAGTGCGTCTTTTCTTTTTGGAAGTTCGAGGAATCGCTTTTGGTGCCCGGTGGAACTGCAGGCGAGTGTCCGAAGATCCAAGCCAGAGAAACAGGAGCGGATTGGATAGGAGACGACCAGTAGGCTTTCCCTAGGGTATTTTAGGAGTTGTTTAACTTGGGTTATCCGATAGTGAAGTTAAGATAACCAAACCCCTGAACTTTTGTTAAAAACGGTAGCGGAGGATGTTCGTCTGTATTTATGTCTGTAATACGATGTTTGTATATTTGGTGTTGTATGATCATATTGTTGTTCGATTGTTATGGTGTTCTACCCCGTTGTCGTCATCTTTCTGTCCGGGGTTTTTATATTCGCTTCCGCTTTAGGCTTTGATGTTTGGGTTGGGTCGGCCATGTTCCTGGGACGTCGCAATTATTCGACCTATAGCGGGATGTCGAGAGCTCGATGGAGGTTCGGGACGTGACACAATACATGAGGGTGGCTGGTAATTCAGGAAGATTGGTTTTCCACGTTTCTATAAGAAGAGGTCAACGGTTGTAATTAGAGGGTTTACTATATAAATAGGGTCCTCTCCCTCTTATTAGTGTCATCCAATCCATTCAACACAACTAGAGTATTCTCTTCTAAAATACTAAGCGAGTGATCGATAGGTCAAGATAATGGCTGAGCGTAGGTGACCCTAGTAAGAGAGAGGCCAACAAGTCAAAGGAGGCCTTGTCATGCCACAGTGGAGGTGTCGAATTTCATTGGGAATTTCATTTGGTCTGGATGATTCTCCACCCAAAACTACGTGATTCCCAAACCCTAATAGACAAATGTTTTCTAATCTGATGATGACTCCTAGTACATGTCGTTCTAGTATTTGGATTCTAGATTGGTTTAAAAAACTTAATTAGCAGGAATATTACCAAAAAAGTTTTAAACCAATTGTATTTGTAATAATTCAATCATAAACCTTTCAATTTGGCCAATTTAGTCCTAAACGTATTACACTTGTGCCAATTCAGTTTCAAACCTTTCAATTATCTTAACTTAGTTCTAAATATTTCGGCGATTTACTAATTTAGTTCTAAACCTTGTGACAATTTATCAATTTAAACATTCCAGCCACTTTTGGCCAAAAATAACTGATGTGACAGTCTAGTCAACGTCGGCCATTTTACGTGGCATAGCCAGTACTAACGTTGACAATTTTTAAAATTTTTCAAAATGATTTATTATTTATTTCTTTTTGTGTCTATTCCTTTTTTCCTATCCATAGGATGGTTAACAACCATCGTCTGGTCTAGTCGAGGGTTGTGACTCCCTCACCAACCAACGGGCAAGGGTTGCCGGCCCAAGGTTAGAAAAATAAAAGGAAAGAAAAAAGAAAAGAAAAAAATAATAAAAATTCAGGATTTTTATTTTAAAAATTTAAAATTTGTTAACGTTAGTGCCATCCGTGTCACATAGGACGGCCAGTTCTAGTTAGATCGTCACGTCAGTGATTTTCAATCAAAATTGGACGCAACGACTAAATTGACAAGTCGTCAAAAGGTTTAGGATTAAATTGGTAAATCATAAAAATGTGTAATGCTAAATTGGCACTATTGAAAGATATATGACTAAATCGACACAAGTGCAATATGTTTAGGGCTAAATTGGCGAAATGGAAAGGTCTAAATTGAATTAGCACAAATGAAATAGGTTTAGGACTTTTTTGGTATTTTCCCCCTCAACGGTTTAACATTAACAAAAATAAAGCACATACCTTAGCTAGATATTGTATACAAGGCATCTAATTTGTTCCAGTTAAAAACATGATTATTTTCCATTTCAAATAAAACTTTTAAGGAATTTTCTAACAAATAAATATTTGGCTCTGCTATAATCTTTTTATAAGTATAAAAACAATGTCTAATAGTTACTAAATAGAGAAACAATTTAGCATGTATATATATCGTGATTGTCAATATGGTCATAGTAAATTTAAGTATGTAATACTTAATAATACTTATTGTACTATAGTCATGCCAATTGAATGTATCATAAAATAGGTATGATTACTTAAATTATCTCATCAAATCCTCTCCTCTACTCCAATTCTTTCTATCTAAAATAGGTATAACGACAATATCTGATAGTTACTAAATATAGAAACATTTTAGAGCATGTAAATATATCATGATTGTTGATATGTACATAGTAAATGTAATTATGTTATACATAATAATACTTGTTATACTATCGTCATGCCAATTGAATGTATCATAAAATAGACGCTTTTTATGTTAATGAATTCTTAAAATATTTCATCAAACCCTTTCCTCTACTCTAATTATTTCTATGTAAAATAGCAAGAGAATGTCGTTTCTATTCACAAGCAACTATGGCTGGAGATATTTTTCTCATTTCTTCGTCATCCCTATAAGCGAGGTAAGTATTTACATCTTGATGATTGCATACATAAAAAATTTCTTTTGTGAAATTAAAGCTCCATTCAATATTCACCACACATAGTTGGAAAAATATTTCAGATTAACACTGTGCTTATCTCCTACCTAATGTTCCTTTTTTCTATATGACTTAAGAAAGATTTCGCTAATCAAGCTAGAAAACGCAGAAGACAAAGTTTAAATATGTGAGAAGCATCATTATTACTCTGTTAACGTATGAATATTTGATCAATTGCTTTTCTAAGCGTCTAACAATCTCCCACTCTCGTGTCTATGTGCCTCGACATCCTCAAACAAAAAATGGGAAAAAATCATGGCATAACTGAACACTACATCTCTATGTTTATATTTAGTCAAAAAGTGAGGATAAAATGCTTGTTAAAATTATGGATTAATCTTTAAAATAAGGTCTAGTAATTGATTGTCACTTTGAGAAGTGTACACATATCAACAATTAAATATTTTGTCAATATATAAGGACACAGCATTCCTTTTATATTTGCCCGGGAAGGTCTAAAATTCTTGTAGTGCAAAGCTCGCTTTATGACAAGTTTACATCATTCTGATTTATAATATTACTTTTAATCCATGATTTTGTTGCCCCTATTTTTTAGGATTTCAATTGGAATTTCTTTGATTGCATTACACCGACTAATCCATCTGGAGAGGAACAAAATCACAAAACATATTTTTTCTTTTCTTTTTGTAATCGACAATAATCTTTTTTTTTTTGCAATTACAAAAGTCTATTAGTTGGAAAAAATATCGCTAATATAGAGAACCTTTAGTTATGATACAAACGTTAGTAATTATTTGATTGAGGAAGTATTTGCTTCTCTGAATTCACTCATTGAAGAAAAACCAAGTAACGCAGATGCCAGGGTAATAATAATAGTATTTGCAATAATTATAATAATAACAACAGTAATAATATGTATATGGCACTATGAACTTTTTGTAACAAGAATAGTTATGCTCGTTTTGTATAATCTTCCCTTCCTTAATGTTTGAGTTAATAAAATTTCATTATCCTTATAAACAAAACAAAAAAAAGAAAAAGATAAGTTGACTCTTCCCCTCAAATATGTGACGATAGCAAAAGATAACATAAAGGATAAGGACGCACAAAAACTCATTCCACGTCCGAACTTTTATTGGAAAATCTAACTCTTCATTTTCGATCGCCAAATCTTATTTTCTCGAGAAAATTCATCCGCACTCGTTTGGTTCTTGCCAAGATGTGACTCACGAACTAAAAGTGATAATTCCATGAAAGTCGATTTTACGCAAAACCAATGAAGTGCCTAATCGCTTGCCTACTCAGACGGCGCTCATCCATATCAACAGAATTGAGTCCGCTTTGTGCGCTTTTTGTGGTGATACCCCGGATTCAATAAACCACCTTTTCTTTGAGTGCTCCTATACAAGAAGCTTGGCTTTCTTTTGGGCGACTAATTGCTCTCTTCCTTGGAGAAATCGGCCATGGCATGAGCATGTTACTTGGGCAATGAAGGTGTGTGGAGGTTCATCATTTGCACATTGTATTTCCAGATTCTCCTTTGGTGCTCTTTGTCACATAATTTGGACGGAAAGAAACAACTCTATTTTCCGAAATAAGAGTATTTTTGTTCCGGGTATGCGGAATCATATTATCAAAGTGGTAAAGGATAAAGTTGCAGCTCTTGGAAAAATTCCGGACACTCCTTTGAATAGAAGACTACAGAGAAGGTGGGGCCTTTCGGCTTCCATTTTCTCCTAGTCCTTAGAATTCGACCTTCTTGCGGATCATGCTAGTTTCGTTGCCATCCTTGCCTCTGCCTGGTTTGGGTTTTTGGGCTTCAGTCTTTACCTTCCTGTTCTGTGGTTGGTCTACAGTTTTTGCTGATGTTGCCACTGAATGGTATCTTTCTGCTGTTCCGCGGACGCTGCTGTGCTACACCCCTACGGAGTATGGAGGTACTCCTCCATGCTTCGTCTGTCTGGAAGTGTTGTTGCTGCTGCTGTCTCTTGCTGCTGCTGGCGGCCTTTGCTGACTTTGGCGTCCGGCCTTGGCTGCCTTGTCCCTGCTCCGAAGTCTCGGCCTCCTCAGATTGAGTGTTCCTTGCTTCGGTTTTCATGTTGTGGTGTAGCTAGTCTTGCTTTTGTATAGTTCCGCTAAACCTATCTTGACCCTGTGTGGACAACTTTGTCCTAATAGGGTCAGGTTGTGGGTTTGAGCTTAGTTTGTATTTGGTTTTGATAAGTATATAAACATTTACCTTCACCAAAAAAAAATGAAGTGCCTAACATAACCCTAAACTATGAAGCTCGATAAGGAACTAATCCTTTTCTCTTAGTCTGGCTACCATGATGAACTCCTCCTTTGATAATTAATTACACCGATTAGACTACAATAATGGCCATATCCTTAAACTTATAACGGTGTTATCAAGCACGAAAATGCCTCTCAAATTTTTTTAAAGATTTGACAAGTACCTTCTTGCTGGGTAGCAATCACGATTGCTTCAGGCGACTGCGGCATTCTTGATCTTTTCTCCACGCTCATTGTCATTAACAATCATATCTTGTGAATCCGGCTTGTTATATCAGATCAGAGAGAGTGAGAGAATTTTCCAACTCCTCTCTCTCTCTGCTCTGATAGAACAGGCCACGGATTCACAAAGCTTTGTCGATTCTCTTTGAGTCACTTGGTATTAAGATTTAGATTGGCTTGTGGGAATTTATCTTGTAAGTACCCATCTGTTTTATGAAGAGTGAATAAGTGAGGGCCAAGTTTTTTAAAAAGCAGTTATTAAATCGTTTCTTCTAAATTAACAAAATCGAAAAGAACCAATATTCTACATTTAATGAAAAGAGCAGCGCTTTGCACTAGTACAGAGACAAACATGTTATTTGCATCATTGGGAAAGAAAACGAATATATGTTGAAGAAAGAAAGCATATAAGTTGTGAGATCCCACATCGGTTGGAGAGGGGAACGAAGCAGGCTTTATAAGCTGTGGATACCTCTTCCCCCAGTGACGCGTTTTAAAACCGTGAGGGCTTGGCCCAAAGCGGACAATATCACGTGAGGCGGTAGGTCCGGGTCCGGGCTGTTACAAATGGTATCAGAGCCGGTGCCGGGTCGGTGTGCCAGCGAGGACGCTGGTCCCTCTACGGGGGGTGGATTGTGAGATCCCACATCGGTTGGAGAGGGGAACGAAGCAGGCTTTATAAGCTGTGGATACCTCTTCCCCCAGTGACGCGTTTTAAAACCGTGAGGGCTTGGCCCAAAGCGGACAATATCACGTGAGGCGGTAGGTCCGGGCTGTTACATAAGTTACATCTAACGTTTTCTTCTTCTTCTTTTCACCTAGTTGTGTCAAACTCAAATGTCGATGACAACCTCGTTGTCCATAAGAGATTGCTCGATGGCCAAGTTGACAAATTTTGACCGGATTGAGAAAGATTTTTAATTAGAAGTCAACTGAAACAGATCCAGCAAAGAAACCGGAAAGAATTGGAGAAAGAAGACTTGCAAGAATCAAAGGAAGTACCAAAATAAAGAGATGTATAATATATATAATTAGTTTTGAGCGTTACTATTTCTCCTTGTTGATTATGGCTATTCATGAATTGAAATATGGAAACAGTTAAGTCAAAAGTAGAAATACCTTCAAATCTTGGAGCATCTGCAATGGGAGTTGAAGCAAAGATGGTGTAGCTGGTCAAGGATGACGGTCAAGGAAGGAGGATCTGCGAGAGTTTGTTATTATATGGCGGAAAACCGCCTACGTAGTGGCGGTGGTGGGTTTCAATATTGGACGGCAAAAGAGGAAATTGCCAACATTATCATAGCTATTTTTACTACTGAACCATTGATGATAATCACTTTATTTTATCGAAAGAGTATTTTGGTCTTTTTCTTAAACGTTTGCTTCGTGGGGTAATATGGATAGCATTGGTCTTCGCTCCATACAATTATTTTTTTTTTGGAAATAATTTATTTGAAATATAGTATATTTCCACAATGAACCGTGTTGGCTAATTCCATAATTTCAGTACAACTGAGTAATACACGGGAGGAGTCAATTTATTTTTTATGAAATATGTTAAGAGCACGTGTCGTATTCATAGTAGGTCTATTAAGAACAGAAAAGATTGTTCGTTGCACGGTAATGTAAAATAAGTTAGTTACATCAACATACATGTTAGCCACGGATTAAGTTCAAAACATATGCCAATGACAAATTATATATAAGGAAATACTCATTATTGGAGGCACAAAAGGGGGAGCATCAGGTCAAGATTGTCTTTACTCTTTAGCTTTAAACCCCGATTACACGAAGGACAAGAGAGCAGAAGAATTATCTTCTTCACGTCCAAACTTTCCAGGAAAATCTACGACTACCATTACATGTATACGTATAATGAACCAAATTTCCGCACAGCCAAAGCTATTTTTCGCAGAAAAAGTTCATCCTTACTCGTTTTTGGTTCTTGCCAACAAAAAAAAAAAAAACTAAAAGTGAAAATTTTATGAAAATCTGGAACGATGGTTTCCACCGAAAACCCTATACAGAGAGAACGATTGAAGGAAGTACCTGACATAACCCTAAACCAAGAAAAGCCCAAACAAGAAACTAACCCTCGTGCTCTGCGAGAGAGTTCCAAGAAAATGCATATTTTCTCAAACGTTCATGGTCTGTCTTTCTTTGGCTTCCGGGATGACCTCTTTGTTCCTCCCTTTTCTTCTTGGATTCCCTCTTCTTCTTATCTTGCTCCAATAAATATTCGAAATCTAGCCCATTCAACAATGCTCGTGCCCTGCTCCATGATCGACGTCACTTCTCTGTTCGAGTCATCTCGCTGTCGATTCTTGATCAAGAATCTTGCCCTTTGATCCTCCATTCCACGATTTAGCAATGGCCACTCCGTTGGACTCAAGTTAGTGCTATCGAGCGTGACAGCATCAGCATCTCTTCTCTGTCCGTGAGATCTCTCCACCGATTCTTGATCACGAATCGTCGCCATTCTATCACCATTACAGTCACAAGCGTTCTCTTCCTCTTGGTCGACTTCGACCCTCTTAGATTGATCATCGCCACAGCTTCCAAGAACATTTGCTTCCTTTTGTTCAACTTGGACATTCGTACTTTCATCATTCCCAACTCGCATCCACTTCTTCAACTCGACGGTGGCTTGATTACTATTATTAATCTCTTCCTCTTGCTGGGCCGGCCGCCTTCTTGCTTCAAATGCGACATTGACAACCTCATACAACTCCAACCCAATGAACTCGGCTAGCGACTGAGTGAATGGGGCTTCAATGGACAGGTCGTTTCGGATGAGGATTGAATCTGGAGATTCTGAATCTCTAGCTCTTTCCATAAAACCGGCAAGAAGGGATTCGCCCGATCTTCTCAGGGACGAACCACAGCTTCGATGGCAAGTATTATCCCCTGATCTCTCCATTTGGTGATGAAGCGTATGGAAAATTGGATGGATGGGGAAAGTTTTTTCTCAGAAAATCTTGCTCTTAGATATGTTATTCGGCTTTGTGTAGCTTTGCAAGTATGGGAAATCATATATAAAAATCGAACTAAGCGCCAAACTTTTCAAAACAAATTTTTTTTTTGAAAATTAGGTCCCCAATTTGTTTCCTCTAAATAAAGAAAACTGGACACATTTTACGAAATTTCCGTTTCTTGCCAGGGAACGCTTACTATATTATATTTGTTGTTACTACTAAATTAATACTGATTTCTCAACAGTTCACTATATTGATTTGTATTATGGTCATTTTTTCTAAAAGTTTGTTCGTTGATGTAGTATAGATAGCACCGGGTCTTCGCTTCATACAATTATTTCTCAGAAATAATTGTATTTTTGCACGTATATACAGGATATAGCACATTCCATAATGAATCGTGTTGAATATAGGAGTCATCAATTTTTTTTTTATAATATGTATTAAATAATCAGATATGTATTAGAAGATGTTTTATTATGCCATTTCAAGTAATAAAAAAGAACCGCTATGGTTTACTCCGATGGCCACCCTTCTTACTTAGGAAGGAGGGGATGAGGAGTTCAATTCCCCATCTTCTCAGAGAGAATTAGGGATGAAGACGTTTAATTTCTTATGTAAGTATTGACTCCCACGCCCTGCAAAGAAGCGAAATGCTTGTAAGTATTCTCTCCACGGTCGTTGTCTCGCGGTCCATTCTTGAGCGCTGCCGGCAAATGTGCAGAACAATTTGGTTGTCTTTGTGCCATCACAAAGGAGTCAATTTCGTGTGGAAGATGCCTCTAAAATGCAAGTTGTTCTGAGACATGATTAACTGAAAGAATTTAGCAATGGAGTTTATGAAGAATTCCCTTTGGTTGGTCAGGAGGATTTATATTTATCCACACTACGTCATTCCTAAATCCTAATGTCTTCTAATCTAACTATGATTCCTAATACAAGTCGTTCTTAAAATGTTTGAAGTCCTGATTGGTTTAAATAACTTGGCTTACCATATCACATATGTAGATTTTTTTTTTACCATGCATATCACATATATTATATATAAATATATATATCAAAATGGGACTCTTTCTCGCTAAATAAATTATTAATTGAATAGTAATCTACTGTTCGACCCAAAAAAAAGAACAGTAATCTACTGTTTAACTTTGAATAACAAGTCGTTCGCTCCTCGAGAACTCAGTTAACTTATACAAGCAATTATAGTCAATGCTAAATTATATTTAACAGCTACTTAATAGGCCTTGAGAAGAGCCAATGCATTGATATAATTAGTGAACTAAAGAAAATTACTATTGTTCTTGTTTGCAAAATAGACCTACTGAAATAGATGGGTCCAATGGGGTTGATGCCTGTTCAAGCCTAATTTTGCTATTGAAAGTCGCTCATAAAAGAATTCTAATTGATTAATTTTCGATCCCGAACGGGCCAAGGTTTATTTATTTGTATCGCTTGTTTTGGCCGGCTATTTATCTTATTCTTTTAAATCAAATCTTACAGAGATATATCTATCCTTTAATCTATTAGATAAGTGTACAATACTCACTTGTAATCGTGTCACGTGGCTCAACTTCATGTAAACTTCTTTCATTGTTTTTTCTACAGTGTATTCTAGAATAAACCTATGTCGATGGATTGAAATTCTTAAATATTTTATGGATGTAGATTTAAAAGATAGTAACTATCTGGAGATATATGAATGATCATGGAGTTAACCGGAGCATGAAAAATAGATGGATTATATTAATTGATAGTCTAATGTACAAGTTGAAAAACTAAACCATCATAACTGAATACATATCTGACGCAGTTTTTATACATAATTTAAGAAAATTCCTAATTCCTAAACGCCTTAATCAACTGCGTTCTCTTCAAGTCTATCCTCTTTTCCTTCCGGCTGCTCCATCTATCGATTTCGATTTCTGATTTAAGCCGAAAAAATCCTCCGGCGTCTTCTTGAAGAATGAAAAACTGGAGCCATCGTTCCGATGTGGAAACTCCTTAATTTCCTTGAAAGCACTGGCTCAACCAGAAGCCTCGGAACCAGAATTCCTTATAGGTTTGACAACCCGGCCTTCATTGTCTCCGAGTCCATTTACAAGTGAATACACAACGGATCCGATGAACTCGGCCGGCGACTGCGAGAATGGCGGTTCTACGAGGTGGTCTGGACCGATGACCCTTGAACTATGCTCTTCTTGCTTCATTGAAAAGAAATTGGGTTTGCTCGCGAAGGTGAGTGCTGAATTGTTGTTCTCGTGGGACATGTCGTCTGTGAAACAACTAAGTTAGAATTTGAGAAGTTCCTTTGGATTATATATACAGCACAATTCCTAATCCTACAAGAAGTGGAATAGTAATTAGGTTTTGTTCTCACTGGCTTGGAAGGCTTCTAATCCGAGTAGCTTTTTAATTCCTAGTCCTAATAAGTGATAACAAAACCATGGAGATCCAACGGTTCACAAGTTTTCAATCATATTATTAATCTTCCACGTGTGTCCATCTCCGCGATAACTGGATAAGCTTTGCATTCTTTGAACAATTAATTAACCATAATACATCTCAACAAGCCCAAGTTGCAAAAAAACGCCAATTCAAGAAATAAGTACAATAGAAGACCTAAAAAATTTCCCATTCATAGATTAAATCTGAATCGTTTTGATAAGTATAGTGATCACCCTTTTGAATTAGGTTCAAGAAGACCTAATATCATCGCCGGTGGCATTTCTTTCTCGGATAATCATTTCGCTTCAACTTTTAACAAAATTAGGCATGAAGCACAATCATGCCAATAATACAGACGATTTATGCTGTTGAATAAGGAAATAGGATTTGGTCATCTGAAATTAGATTTTGAAAAGGATCCAATTATCACACATATAGAAAACAAAAATTAAAGAAATAAAAAAGATACTTTTGACTGTATAATGAGATATCTTAAATTATTTAATCACATGATATCCTCTAAAGTATATGATCCCAGCTTATGTATAATGTCCCCCAAACTTTTCAGGATAATCTAATCCAAAAATATTCCTACTCGTTTGGTTCTTGCCAAGATACTACTCAAGAGTCACGAACTAGAAGTTATAAATCCATGAAAATCTGAAAGCAAAGCCTTCAACACAAAGCCCTAACGCAGAAAGAGAACTGATCACCGAGAATTAGCTAATAAAACCCCTAAACCAAGAAAAGCCCCAGAAACACTGTTTCCTCATGCTGTGAGGAAGTCCAAGAAAATGCATCAAACTAATGCCACCTCCTTGTTCCACTTCTTCTTCTTCTTCGTCTTCTTCTTCTCTTGCTCCACTGCATGACCGAACTGTGGCGACCACTTGACCCAGTTGCAAAATTTGCCTGCAACGCTTTTCGTCCCATGTGTTCTGTCCATCGATTCTTGATCATCAATTGTTTTCGATCATCATCACTTCCTCGATCATGCTCTTCCTGTTGTTCACTTTCATGGTCTGTATGTAGTTCGATCATATCCAACCTTGTTGACGATGGTTCCTCTCATTCCGCTGCTGTTTTCTTGCTTTGAATGCTGCATCATTGACGGCCTTGTACAACTCCAATCCACAGGACTCAGCTAGCTACTGAGAGAATGGGGCTTCAATGGAGAAGTCATTAATCTGAATGAGGACTGGACCTTGTTGATCATGAATCGTCTTCTTTAGATCATCGTTACTATTATGAACATTCCCATTCTTCCTGTGCCACATTGATGGCCTCTTACAACTCCAACCCACAGAACTCGGCTAGCGACTGAGTGAATGGGGCTTCAATGGACAAGAAATTCTGACTGAGGATTGAATTTTGTTGATCACGACTGTCGCTGTTTGATCATCATCGCAGTCACAAACGTTCCCTTCTGCTTGTTCAACACCAGCGAAGTTCGTGTTTGGTCATCTCCAAATTCATTGACAATGGCATCATTATTAGTCACTCCTGCTCGTTGCACTTGCAGTCTTCTTGCCTTGAATTCGACTTTGATGGCCTCGTGCAACTCCAACACACAGAACTTGGCTAGCAATTGAGTGAATGGGGATTCAAAGGACAAGTCGTATCGCATGAGGTTTGAATCTCGAGATTCTGAATCTATCGCTCGTTCCACTAGACCGAAGAGAAGTGATTCTCTGGGTCTTGTCGGGAACAAACTGCCGTCGCTTCGATGGCGGTTGTTGTTCATTGATCTCTCCATTTGGGGATGAAGCGTATGAAAAATTTGGAAGACTGCGGAGATTTTTCTCAAAAAATCGCTCTTAGATATAAGGCTTTGTGTTCTTCGGCAAGCGTTGAAGGTCTGTATACATGAAGAGTAAATTGAGCGCCAAATTTTTTTAAAAGGGTTTATTTATGGGAAAATGACCCTGAAGTTTTGTTTTATATTGTATGTGCTCCTTAAAAAAATTTAATTCAATCTTTTCGTTAAATTTTCAAAGTTTCAATCAATGTAATCCTTCTGTTATAAATTCTAAACACAAATAGTTGGAGGTTGCACTTTTCCCACTGCTCAACAAAATAATCTGATTATAAAGCCACCCTTTTTCCACTTTATTTATGATTAAAACGCTCTTTAACACAGTATTCTAACAATATTGCCGGTTATTGGTCCCACTTTTTAGCATCTATTTGTCCCTTTATTGATTTCCTATTTCTTTAATTGTGGGTCTCACATCCACTTTTCATAATCATTTCTCTTTCGCTTTTTGGGTCGAACTCTATTCTCCCTCAATAAGCAGTGAAATAAAGAATCATGAACGTCATGTCCTTGTGCTCGCATATCCTAGGCAGAGCCAGATCAACCCACCATCGGGACGTTGACGAAGCCCTCCTCCTTAACCACCTCCATTTCCGCGGCTATTGATATGACTCGCTCAATCACATTGTAATTCACGCTCGTTGCGAGAAAAATTAGCCCTAATTGGTCTGTGGATATTTTGGATAGCTAGATGGTGAGAAGGCGAGGAAAGTGATCGTCGAGCTCCGGAATGTAATGAAATGCCAAGAGAATTTGCTTGGCAGTAACGCTGCTTTTGCAAATCTCATTGATTCCTCATGCGAAGAAAGATTTTTTGATGAAGTGTGCGGAGAGTATATGCCACCTCCCCATTACCCTCCTAGCTCCTCCTCCTCATTGGCACAGACTATTCCACCTTCACTAAGCTCATCAAATGTAAAGTGCACAACATCCTCATGCCCCGCTAGTATGCACTACTACCCCTTGTTGCCGTAAGACATGTGGCACAAAGCCTTTCACTCAAGCGGCTCAATAAGGTGCAATCATGAGTCATGAGAACCAGTTCAATTGCCTCCGCCTACACAATCGTGGAAGACTCCATTTCTCTACCACTCTATTGCTGTGAGTGGTTACAAGAGAGAGAACATAGAGGAGGAAGAAATCAAGGTAAGTGAACGTGGGACCCACAAGAAAAGAAATTAAAAAAATTAATAAAAGAAAATCGACACGATAGAAAAAAAAATGAAACAACACTTTGTTAAAACATTGATAGAAAAGGGATGCTAAAAAGTAGGACCCAGGAATGACAATATAGTCAGGGGTCTCTGGTGGTGGTGAAATTCACCAAAAATAATTCATACTCTCTAAATCACAAATAAATTGTACTTAGGGTGAGCAGAGTCGAATCCACAAAGACTGACAAATTGTTAATCCCATGAAAACCAAGTAAACAATAAAAACAAAATTAAAAAAGGAAGGTTTATGCAGAATATACTTAAATAAAATAAGCAAACAAAAATTAAAGAAAATCAGATTATGCAACATCTAGCAGAGGAAATCTCATTGAAGTTTGGAAGTTGATCATTGAGTCAAACGAATAATCTCAAATAATGTAATATACTAGTTATGATTGTTGAAACGCTTCTAACAACCTAATCTTTCCTTAATATTAGATTAACCGGACATGAGCCTATGATTAATCCCTTATTAATGAATAACCCCGACACGCGCCAAGGATTCAATTCGCTAATAGTATGAAAAACGAGAAAAATCCAACCGTAGCCAATAAATCACACACGTAACTTATTCAAGCTAGATCATATATTCTCATAATACAACTTGAATATATGGTTTTAATCAGGTCATATTATTTGCCATTATTATTAAAACACCTAAACAATTACGGGTTTTGGGTATTTCAATTGGCAAACTATCACCCTGTCAATTACACAACGAGCTCTTATTGTAACAACCAACAAAGCAATGATAAACAATAAAATAAAGAATATATAAATATTGCAGAAATTAAGAAGGAGGAGGATTAAGTTTAGATCTCACAACTTGAATGAACTTGAACTTCAATAATCATTTGCTAGATTAAAGAGGAGTTAGCCACACATGGCTACAAAATACACAAAATAATATGTTTCTGAATTTTCTGGAGTCAAGTCTCTCTCTCCCCTTTTGCGTTCAATCTCTTAAATAAAAAAAAGAGAAAGTTTAGAAAAGGAAATTCTATCCAACATAGAAAGAGAAAAAAAAAAGGAAAAAACTTCTCCCTAATGTCCCTAATTAAGAGTCCTATTTAAATACAAAAATCTTCCACAATCAGATCTGAAAAATATGGAAATTAATGGCCAAATCACGTCCCTAAATTCTGCATCAGCTCTGTATCCGTGCGACCTTAAACCGTGAGCACGGATATTTGAAAAATGGATCTTTTACTTGTAGAATCCAAACCAACAGCTCAAAAACACATCAAAAGCATCAAAATTCTTCACGATTACATTATTCACCATCACCTAACTACAATGCATAAAAACAAATCAATTACACTCTATTTATTCGAATATTTGCCCAAAATACCACCAAATATGATCAAAATATAAGTCAATTATATACGTCATCAAACTCCCCCACACTTATCCAATGCTTGTCCTCAAGCATAACCCAAATCTATCAACCAACAACGTCTAGCCATCACTTGCACAAATCCCAACATAATAAACTCAACATAACCAACAAGTCTCAATTTCTCAAGCAATAAATAATTTATTTTAATAATTCTTATCATCATAAAACACAAGGCTCGAACATTTTTAGAATATTCACACAAATGAGTTTCATATAAGTTAAGTTAATGCATAAAGAATCATCCCTCAACTTGCCAAGTCACATATCTCACACAAATTCAAGCAATAAATAAAAAATTGATGTGCTTGTAAATTATTGCAACACTTTTAGGCTTGCCTAGGGTGTCATAGACCTTTTGTCGCGAAAGTAGACCAGTTATGGTGATTACCCCTGGTTACTCAGTCCATCACAATCCTAAGTGGCTACTAACACTGCTCATATTCTGCTAACTTTTTTTTCTTTTGCCTGAGTGTCAAGATGGGGTGCATGAAAACCCCTGGTTACTTAAATAGAGCAGAACAGCTGTCACGCCCCGAACCCCTACGAGCTCGCGACATCCCCTACTTCGGTCGAAATGATGCGACGTCCCAGGAACGTCGCCGACCCAACTCAAACATCAGAGCCACATGCGAAAGCGAATATAAAAACCCCCGGACTAAAATGATGACAACGGGGTAGACTACCATAATAATCAAGCAACAACATATTCATACAGCAGCAAATATACAACCATTATATTACAGACATAATTATCAAACTAGCATCCGAAATCATCGTCATAACAAAAGATCAGGGTCTGGTTAACTTAACTTCCCTATGGGTCAACCCAATTACACAACCCCTAAAATACCTTAGGGAAAACCTAAGGATCGCTTTTCGTTCTGCTCCTGATTCTTCGAGCTTGAGCCTCCGGACACTCGCCTGCAGTTCCATCGGCACCAAAAGTGGTTCCTCGAACTTCCAAAAAGAAAAGACGCACTTCCCGGGTTTACGGCTGGGGGTCTGAAATTGTAGATTATACAACTATGAGACGAATCTCAATAAGTGTACAACCCCAAACCCCACGTAGGCACTCACGTACCGCCAGACAAAACACGCATCTCACACAACGATCAATCAATCTAACAATCACACACGAACCTACCTGGAACCCATCATGCACGTTCATGCACATTAGACCATAATACAGCCAGCACATCACAGTAAGGAATCACAGACGCGCGCGTGCCTCAATTATAAGACAGAAACCACTTGGGCACGTCACATACCGTGCCTAGCAATTTCTACCCCATAATTAAGCATCACATCACGCGATACAAACACACTCGCACACTACTCACACCATGCGTCACTTTCTCAAACCTTGCACCTCAAGCCAATTCCCGCTCATTCTCAACTCTTCCACCACTACCGCGCCCGCGTAAAACGCATCAGGCCAACGGTCTTCTGACCTCATTAGGCATCGATACCTCGTCGGGCCGGGCATCGTCACCTCGTCGGGAACGGCATCGTCCCGTGTAAACGAACATGCCTCAGGACGGAATCCTACACACACTTTCCTTCTACCGCGCCCGCATAAAACGCATCAGGCCAACCGTCTTCTGACCACATCAGGCATCGATACCTCGTCAAGCCGGGCATCGTCACCTCGTCAGGGACGGCATCGTCCCGCGTAAATGTACACGCCTCAGGACGGATCTTTTCCAACCAATCCTACATTTCCATATCCTTATTCCACTCAAACCACACTTACACACGGCCAATAATCACACGGCCAAACATACACACCTCACACACATACATAGCCACACACTAATTCACATCTCACATACACTTCACAAACCCACGTTCTCGTCACACGAACGCCACACGACCAAACACAATCCCACGCCACACATGCCTTACACCAACACACATTACCATCACACAATCACGTCACATGGCCACACATGCTTGGCACACGGTCACACACAATTTCTCGCTCATAAAAATAAACATCCATAGCATCAGGGTAAATCTAGGCAGTTTACACAGTGACCGAAATCCCATCAAAATAAATAGTAAACGAACTCCAAAAATTCTAAATTTTGGATATGTCATAAAAAACATCTTGATCAACATTTCTTATGAAGAACACGAAATCTGGTTCAATCTGAAACCATACCTTTTTGTCCCTCGAAGTCAAAACAAAATCTGTTCGCTCTAACAGACTATTTTGTCCTCAAAATACATTTCTTTCAATATCCAAATCACCTTAAAAAGCTTTGAAATTTTTATATGTTATAGCCACAAATGTCCCCAACAATTTTTGCGAAGGAAGTATTTTGAAAATAGGCCTGAAAAAATTTATAAAAATTCGAACAGACCCGAAGGTCGGGTGAACAGTAAATCGGGCAGTTTTATTTCGGTCCAAAGATGGACTTCCGAATGGAATCAAATGATTTCCAAAAATTCCCAAATTAAAATATGTTATACTTCAAGATGTTGGGAACAACTTTCATGAATAAAACTTCCTCAAATTCGGCCTCCAAAATTCTCCACAAAAATAGCAAACTGGAAGGGTACAGTAGTCACAAATCTGAAAATCGCACCAAATCACACGAATTCAAACCGTGATCATTCCGTATCATCACGGCCCTATCCAAACCTCCCAAACCTCATATTTTCAGTCTCCAAATCAGTCCACAACCACCCGAACCACCAGCTACTATTTCAGTCCAAAACAGCCACGAAAATCACCTAAACCGAACCCTAAACGAGCCTAGCAATACCCAAGGTCCTAGGTGTCGATTGGGGAAGTCACTTAAGAAAGGAGAGACGAACGGGCTGAATGGGTGGCTGAAATGGGCGGAACAGCAGCAGCAACAGCAATGGTGATGGGAGGAAACGAAGATGAAGAGAGTGAGAGAGAGAGAGAGAGAGAGAGAGTTCGGGGAAGTTGGCTGAATGAGGGGAGGAGGAGAGAGAAATAGTCCAAGCTGGTCAAATATGATGGCTAGTGGGCGCCACGTGTCGCGATCCGGGAGTTTTGACCAAAATACCCCTAATCCGATGGTCGTTCAATCTTATCCAATAATTGAGGGGCAAAAGTATCTAAGGTCCAATAATACAGCTGAAAACCCTTAATAATTATCCCAAACAATTTCTCAAAAATTCGGAACCGAAACTGGCCCAGGGGCAAAATGGTCATTTTTCTGATCCCAGGGCGAAATTCCAATTTTTATCCAAATCAACTCTAAATATGTGTGGCCAACATAATATGGCATCGGAATCGTGAAAATAGCTTCTTAAGCCCTCGAAAATCGACTGCAAAGTCCTGGGATTAAAATAATATTATTTTTCACTTCCGAGCCAAAATTCCAATTTTTGACCGTAACAACTCTAAATGTGCGTGGCCACCCCAAAATAACATTGGCCTCGAAAAATAACCTCATACGGCCTCAGAATCGACATCGGTGACTAGAGGGGCAAAATCGTAATTTTTTTGGTCCCAAACCGAAATCCTTTTTTTGCAGAAATGGGTGGCCCCAAGGTTGGCCAAGCCAAAAACGTCATCGGCCACTCAAAATTGTCACTTTCAAAATTCTCGATTCCCGGGCTCGAATTCCAAGAAATGACTAAAATTGAACAATCGCAACTTTAGATTATCTCTGTCTAACGGGTGGCTCATTAGGATTACACGCTCTCGACCCGTGACCAACACTAAGTCAAATGCGTTTAAGTTTGCTCGAATCAAGACGACCTCGATTGTCATGTGATTGTGAGGGTCTATCGCTAATTCCCTTCGGACACGATCAATCAATTAGATCGATCTTGGTTGGCTCAAAACATTCTCTCGTCAATCCTTATGGTCGAAGGTCGAACTAAAGTCGAGTTCTTTGGTCGTGCGAACTCAGCCCCGTAATGGCCTTACCCCTAAGCTTAGCATCCCGTGAATGCGCATTTTCAGGTGAGATCTCACTACAAGTGCATTGGCCAAAATATTCATTTCTTAAATCCCAGGAAAAGGATCGAAAATTCAGACTGTTACAACGGCAGAGCAAACATAATCAAACATAATACTTTTCTCCTTTTTTATTTTTTTTGCAGCAACCTCATTTCTAGCACACATTCACATGTGAATAATTATGTGACTAGGCAAGTTTAGTGAAAACTCCATATGCATATGACGTAGATTTAAATCAAGCAAGTTAAGCATATTTCGCCTCATTAATTCAAGCCTCATATTTTATGATAAGAAGAACGACCAAAATCAATCATTTATTTCACGAAAAATTAAGAATAAATTTGGTTATATTAAGTTTATTACATAATCTAGCATATTTTATCAATTCAAGACAAGAAGAGTTGCACAAATTCAAACTAGAAGTTAATGATTTAACTAGATAAAAGCTATGGTCAAGGACAAACAAAGTGATAAGCAAGTTCCTCCCCCACACTTAATAGACACATTGTGTCACGCCTCGAACCCCATCGAGCTCGCGACATTCCGCTACAGGTCGAATAATTGCGACGTCCCAGGAACGTCGTCGACCCAACCCAAAACATCATAGCCACATGCGGAAGCGGATATTAAAAATCCCGGACAGAAAGATGACGACAACGGGGTAGAACACCACAACAATCAAACAGCAACATATTTATACAGTACCAAATATACAAACATCGTATTACAAACATAATTAATAATTAAACATCCACAGTCACCGATTTAACAAAAGATCAGGGGTCTGGTTACCATAACTTCGTTATCGGTCTACTCAATCTACACAACCCCTAAAATACCCTAGGAAAAGCCTACTGGTCGCCCTTCTCCATTCAGCTCCTGATCCATCCGGCTTGATCCTCCAGAAAATTTCTTGGGCATCGCCTACAATTCCACTGGGCACCAAAGTCAGCTCCCTGGACTTCCAAAAAGAAGAGGCAAACTTCCCGGGTTTACGGCTGGGGGTCTGAAATTGTGGATTATACAACTATGAGACAAATCTCAATAAGTGTACAACCCCAAACCCCACGTAGGCACTCACGTACCGCCAAACGAAAACACGCATAACACACGACAATCAATCAAGCTAACAACCACACACGACCCTACCTGGGATCCATCATACACGTTCCTGCACGTTAGACCATAATACAGCCAGCACCTCACAGTAATGAATCACAAACGCGTGTGCGCCTCAATTATAAGACAAAAACCACTTAGGCACGTCCCATACCACGCCTAGCAGTTTCTACCCCATAATTAAGCATCACATCACGCGATACAAACACACTCGCACACTACTCACACCATGCGTCACTTTCTCTTTAACCTTGCGCCTCAAGCCAATTCCCACTCATTCTCAACTCTTCCACCACTATCGTGCCCACGTAAAACGCATCAGGCCAACGGTCTTCTGATCTCGTCAGGCATCGACACCTCGTCAGGCCGGGCATGGTCACCTCGTCAGGGACGGCATCGTCCCGCATCAACAAACACGCCTCAGGACGGAATCCTACACACACTTTCCTTCTACCGCGCCCGCGTAAAACGCATCAGGCCAACAGTCTTCTAACCACGTCAGGCATCGTCACTCCGTCGGGTCGGGCATCGTCACCTCGTCAGGGACGGCATTGTCCCGCATAAACGTACACGCCTTAGGACGGATCCTTTCCAAGCAACCCTACATTTCCATACGCTCGTTCTACTCAAACCACACTTACACACGGCCAACAACCGCACGATCGAACATACACATTTCACACACATTTCACATTTACACAACCTCGTCACGTAAACACCACACGAACACCCACGTTTGGCACGCGAACTCAATGCACAATCACTCTACCACACCGCCACGCCTCACGGCCACATACACACGGTACACAGTCACGCCACATTCAGCCCAAGTACAATCCAGAACACAATTCAATCAGCCCACAAACGCAACCAAAACAAACATTCCAATAAACCCATTCAAGCCACAATAATTCCAATCAATCACACCCATTAATCCCGATCAATCCACAACATCACAACCCATCATCTAGCCTCCTAAACCTCAAAATTCCATTGCCAAATCCGTCCACAACCACCCGAACAACCAGCCACCATTTCAGTCCAAAACAGCCACGAAAATCGTCTAAACCGAACCCTAAACGAGCTTAGAAATACCCGAGGTCCTAAATGGCATTTGGGGATGAC
Organism: Syzygium jambos; assembly: GCA_031216235.1. Classification (NCBI taxonomy): domain Eukaryota; kingdom Viridiplantae; phylum Streptophyta; class Magnoliopsida; order Myrtales; family Myrtaceae; genus Syzygium; species Syzygium jambos. The sequence continues at coordinate 8,594,574 of CM062228.1, forward strand.
ACTTACACTAAAAGGCGAGACAAACAGGGCTGGGTGGTGGCCGAAACAGTATTAGCAGCAGCGGTGGCGGCGGCGGCGGCGGCGTCGCCGGCAGAGGCGTACGGACGCACCGTACGGAACCGTACGGACGCCGTACGGGGACACTCTACGGCCGGCGACGTACAGCGACGTATGGATGGCAAAAATGTCACGGCGGCAGCGGCTCAGCTGTTCGAGCTCCGGTGTGGCGGCGATCAGCCTCCAAGCGATGGTCCACGGCGGTTCCTTGCGCCGAACAGGGGAAAAAGAGAGAGAGAGAGAGAGAGAGAGAGAGAGGCAAGATGGGGCGATGCTGCTGGTGGGTGGTGGCTGGACAAGGCAGCAGCAACGATGGCGGACAGCGGCGGCACGGCGGCGGTCCGGCAAGCTCCGGCGGGTGGCAAGGAAAACCAGTGGAGGAGGAGGAAAATATGGGGGAGGGGCTGATCGTGGGGGGGTTCTGGCCAAATGAGGGAGGAGAGAGAGAGGGCTGGTCAGACCGGTCAAATATAGGGGGCTAGGGGGCACCACGTGTCGCGATCCTACACACTTTGACCATTTTACCCTTAATCCGACGGTCCTCGTTGATCTTATCCAAATAATTAATGGGCAAAAGTGTAATTGGGTCCAATAATGCAGCTAAAAATCCTTAATAATTATCCCAATAATTTCCCAAAAATTCGGACCAAAAATAGCCCAGGAGCAAAATGGTCATTTTTCCGATCCCGGGGCGAAATTTCAATTTTTGTCCAAATCAACTCTAAATATGTGTGGCCAACATAATATGGCATCGGAATCGTGAAAATAGCTTCTTAAGCTCTCGAAAATCGACTGCAAAGTCCTGGGATTAAAATAATATTATTTTTTACTTCCGAGCCAAAATTCCAATTTTTGACCGTAACAACTCTAAATGTGCGTGGCCACCCCAAAATAACATTGGCCTCGAAAAATAACCTCATACGGCCTTAGAATCGACATCGGTGACCAGAGGGGCAAAATCGTAATTTTTCCGGTCCCGAACCGAAATCCATTTTTTTGTAGAAATGGGTGGCCCCAAGGTTGGCCAAGCCAAAAACGTCATCGGCCGCTCAAAATTGTCACTTTCAAAATTCTCGATTCCCGGGTTCGAATTCCAAGAAATGACTAAAATCGAACAATCGCGACTTTAGCTTATCTCTTGCTAACAGGTGGCTCGTTGGGATTATGCGCTCTCAACCCGTGACCGACACTAAGTCCAATCACGTTTAAGTTTGCTCGAACCAGGGCGACCTCAATTGTCATATAATTGCGAGGGTCTGTCACTAGTTCCCTTCGGATACGATCAATCAAATAGACCGGTCTCAGTTGGCTCAAAACATTTTCTCGTCAATCGATATGGTTGAAGATCGAACCCAGGTCGAGTTCTTTGGTCGTGCGAACTCAATCCCGTAATAGCCTCACCCTTAAGGTTATCATCCCGTGAATGCGCTGTTCCGGATGAGATCTCATTATAGTGCATTGGTCAAATTTATTTGTTAAATCCTGGGAAAAGGATCGAAAATTCAGACTATTACACATTGTCCTCAATATGTAGAAAAAGAAAAGCATAAATGAAAAAGAAAGAGGAGTTTAACTTCCCTGAATGGTGGAAGATATGGAATCACGATGGTCTAAGATAGGCAGCTGAAGTGGACAGGGAAACCGTGCTCGCGTCGGGAGCTTGAGTAGTGCACTATTCCTATGGGAAAATCGGACAAGGCACGATGGGCTATCTTTGAAGAGCTTATGCTTGTTGAGACGGGCTCCGGTTTTGCATCACGGGGGGCGGTTGTTGATGGAGAAGCATGAGTAGACATGTATAAGGGTAAATAAAAGAATAGAAAATTAGGGTAAATTATTGGAGAAAATGACAATAAATAAAATGAACTAGACCACCCGCCTGGGTGGCGCTGCTGGAGCGCGCACTCTTCCTCTCACAAAAGGTTGAGTGTTCGAATCCCGGGCGCCGCAAGGTGACTTAACCGGTGGCACGTGTGTGGTGGCTAGCACGTGTCGCCCCCAGGGTTTACTCCCCGGCTGTCGGCCGTGCAGGGGTTCCCTGGGTTATCAAAATAAAATAAAATAAAATAAAATAAAATAAAGTGAACTAGAAATAAGGCGTGGGCATGCCTTAAACTTGGGTTGCCTCCTCAAAGCACCTTTGTTTAACGTCCTAGTCTAAACGACCTGCATTTTCATTCCCCCTCATTAACCCTGTTCAGGGTTATTTCCTTTTTCCTATGAGCCTGAAACCTTTCATAAAATGGCTTGAGACGATGTCCATGCACTTTTAAAACCTTGTTTGTCTCTAAGCTCTGTATCTCCACTGCACCATGAGAAAATATATTAGTAACAATAAAATGACCAATCCACTTGGACCTTAGTTTTCCAGGAAATAATTTCAAACGGGAATGATAAAGTAGATCTTTTTGTCCAATTGAAAATTATTTCTTAGAAATTATTTGGTCATGAAAATTCTTTGTCTTTTCCTTATAAATTCTGAAGCTCTCATATGCATCAATTCTAATCTCCTCCAACTCTTGTAATTGTAATTTCCTATGTTCACCAACCTGATCCATTTTCATGTTGCATTGCTTAATAGCCCAATAAGCACGGTGCTCTAACTCCATAGGGAAGTGACAAGGCTTATCAAAAACAAGACGATATGGAGACATGAGTATAGGGGTCTTGTAGGCTGTACAATAAGTCCAGAATGCGTCATCCAACTGTAAACTCCAGTCTTTTCTATTTGGATTGATTGTCTTTTCAAGTATGGACTTAATTTCTCTGTTCGACACTTCGACTTGTCCATTCGTCTGTGGATAGTAGGCAGTGGAGGTGCGATGAGTTACGGCATGTTTGGTGAAAAGCGCTTCCATGATGCGATTGCAGAAATGAGTCCCTCTATCACTGATAATTGCCCTTGGCGTTCCGAACCTAGCAAAGATGGGAGTTTTGACAAAATCTGCTACAGTCTTAGCATTGTCGGTTCATGTGGCCTTGGCTTCCACCCATTTAGAAACATAATCTATAGCAAGCAAAATATAAGTATGACCAAATGAAGCTGGAAAAGGACTCACAAAATCAATACCCCATACATCAAATATTTCACAAATAAGTATAGAAGTGAGTGGCATTTGATCTGTGTCCTAAATTATCAATTCTTTGACAATTAGCACAAGACTTACAGAACATATATGCATCACGAAATAAAGAGGGCCAATACAGTCCACACTCTAATACTTTGCGTGTTGTTCTCTTGGGTCCAAAATGACCTCCACAAGCATAAGAATGATAAAATTTCAAAATTGACTCAACCTCTACCTCAGAAACACATCTCCTAATAACTTGAGCAAAATAATGTTTCCACAAATATGGATCATCCCATACATAATACTTAGCATCCTTTTTTATCTTATCTTTTTCAGACCTAGTTAATTCATTAGGGAATGTACCAGCTACTAGATACTTCACAATATCAACATACCAGAGAGCTGTACTTTGCATAGAAAATAAATACTCATCGGGAAAGTCATCTTGCAAAGGCTGTACTTCTTTAGCGATAGGTAATCGACTAAGATGGCCAGCAACTAGATTTTCAAACCCCTTTTTGTCTCTTCTCTCCAAATCAAATTCTTGTAACGAGAATCCATGTGATCAGTCTCGATTTTGCCTCCTTCTTCTTGAGTAAGAATTTCAACGCTGCATGATCAGAATAAACAATGACTTTAGTGCCCAATAAATAAGAACGGAATTTTTCTAAAGCAAATACAATAGCTAAAAGTTCTTTTTCCGTTGTGGAGTAATTGCACTGAGCACTATCCAGCGTCCTCGAGGCATAGTATATGACATGTGGATTCTTCTCAATTCGTTGTCCCAGAACTGCGCCCACGGCTCTGTTGCTTGCGTCACACATGATCTCGAAAGGGTAATTCCAATTTGGCGACTGGATAATTGGTGCGGAAACCAACATTCCTTTAAGAGTATCAAAAGCTGCCTTGCACTCTTCATTGAATTCAAATGGGACATCTTTTTGCAATAATTGACACAAGGGTTGAGTGATCTTGGAAAAATCCTTGATGAAGCGCCTATAAAAACCTGCATGCCCAAGAAAAGAACGCACCTCCCGCATACTCACGGGGTAAGGCAAGGATTTAATAATGTCTATTTTAGCTTTATCTACTTCAATTCCTTTAGCATACACAATATGTCCCAAAATTAACCCTTGATCGACCATAAAGTGACATTTTTCATAATTCAACACAAGATTAGACTCTAAACATCTTTTCAAAACTTTTGTAAGGTTAGCCAAGCACTCATCAAAAGAATTACCATAAACAGTGAAATCATCCATAAATATTTCTATGATATTTTCAATATAATCAAAAAATATGATAACCACACACCTTTGGAAAGTGGCTGGGGCATTACAAAGCCCATATGGCATCCTCCGGTAAGCAAAGTTCCAATCGGGCAGATGAACGTTGTCTTTTCTTGATCTTCGGATGCAAGCGGAATTTGGTAGAAACCTGAATAGCCATCAAGACAACAATAGTGAGTTCTACCAGTCAATCGTTCAAACATTTGATCAATAAATGGAATAGGAAAATGATCTTTTCTAGTTAATGCATTTAATTTACTGTAATCTATACAAATCCGCCACCCGTTTTGAACTCGGGTGGGCACCAACTCACCATTTGTATTCTCAATCACTGATATACCTGTTTTCTTGGTTACTACTTGAACCGAGCTTACCCATTTGCTATCAGAAATTAGATAAATCGTACCAGCATCTAACAATTTCAAATTTCTTTCTTTACAACTTCCATCATAGGCAAATTCAAACGCCTTTGAACCTCCCTAATAGGCTTGCTATTTTCTTCCAATAGAATCCTATCCATGCATATAGATGGGCTTATTTCTTTGATATCTGCAATTGTCCATCCTACAGCCCTTTTATGTTTTTTTAACACTTCAATCAACTCTTCCTCTTCTCCTTTGCTAAATTTACTTGAGATGATCACTGGGAGGGTATCCCCTTCACCTAAAAATGCATGCTTCAAATGGCTGGGCAGCGGCTTTAATTCCAATTTAGGAGGCTGCAAAACAGAAGGTAAAAGAGTGGTGTAAGATGTGGGCAAGTCTATAGAATGACTGGATCTTACCTTAGGCTTAAGTGCCTCCAATTCATACACTACTTCTTGCAATTTATCATCAATTAAAAACTTTCTTTCAACCTTACCAATGCTATCCAGACTTATACTTTTGCACAACGCAACCATCAACTTGTCATCCTCACTTAACTCAAATGTCTTTTGGGTTAATTGTTTAATAATGTCAATGTTGAAAACACAAGATACATCATCAAGATATTTCATGGCATCATGAACATTAAATTTAATCACATCACCATCAAATTCCATAGTTAATATACCATTATGCACATCGATCTTTGTTCTAGCAGTACTAAGGAAAGGTCTTCCTAGCAAAATATCATATGAGTTTGAGGATTTGTCATCCTCCATATCTAAAATAAAGAAGTCTACAGGAAAAATCAGACCATTGACCTGAACTAACACATCCTCTAACACACCTTTGGGGTAAACAATTGACCTATCGGCAAGTTGAATTACTACCCCAGTTTCTTTTAATGGACCAGCATTTAAAAAAGAATAAATGGACCATGTCATCATATTAATTGAAGCTCCCAAATCACACATAGCTCTTTTTATTCTCACATTCCCAATAGTGTAAAATATAGCAAACATACCTTGGTCTTTGCATTTGAGGGGTAGTAATTTTTTTTGAAGAACAGCAGACACATTTTCCCCCGTACTTACCTTCTCATATCCGGTCAACTTTCTCTTATTAGTGCACAACTCTTTAAGAAATTTTGCATACCTGGGTATTTACCTAATTACATCAAGTGAAGGTATGTTTACCTTCACCTTTCGGAATGTTTCAAGAATTTCTTCCTTCTCCTTTTCCTTCTTTGATTTGGCTAATCTTTCTAGAAAAGAAGGTTTCGTCTCCAAAATTGTGGGCTTCTTAGGTACAGACTTCTCAGGCTACTCTGGCTGTTTCTTAAATATCACCTCTGTTTCTTTTTTTTATGCCAAGCCGTACTCACGTCTTTTTCCAGCAATAGGTTCCAGCTCTTTTCCACTTCTCAAGGTAATTGTGCTCGCGTTTTCTTTAGGGTTCACTATTGTTTGGGAAGCCAATTTTCCTTGAGACTCCAGTTTGCTTAGGGACGTTGCCAATTGGGTAACTTGATTCTTCAAATTTTGTATGCTCGCCCTTATCTCATGTTAAAATTGTTGAGTGTTAGTCGCAAAAAAATTAACCATCTCTTTAAGAGACATACCTGGTGCTGAAAAATTTTACTGCAATGGGGCTGATGGTCTTTGATGAAATTGTTGGAAATTTTGCTCTCTAGATCCATAACTAAAGTTTGGGTGATCTCTTCATCCCGGATTATATGTATTTGAGTATGGATCATACTTCCTTTGTGGTAGGCCAGGAAATTTCCCAACGGCATTTGCTTGTTCAGGGGTGTCATCTTGCAAAGTGGGGCACATATCCGTAGAATGACCGGTATAAGCACAAATCCTACACACTTTGGCTTGTTGTGTATTCCCTACAATCAAATTTTGAACCAAAGAGATTAGTTGATTAATTTTGCTCTCAAGGGAAGATGCATTTACCTCATTAACCCTTCTTGAGGGTTCTTGGTGAGACCCAAATTGCTGAGAATTGGCAGCCATGGTAATAATTAAATCACAGGCAGATTAGGGTGTCTTGTTGACAATAGCTCCTCCATTTGCTACATCCATCATCGTTCTCTCCATGGATAACAATCCTTCATAAAAATACTGAATAAGGGCCTAATATGCAATTCCATGTTGGGGACAGCTTGCACACAATCTTTTAAATCTCTCCCAATATTCATGGAGAGTCTCCGTATCCCGTTGTTTAATCCCACAAATTCCTCTTCTTATTCCAGTGGCTCAGGAGGCAGGAAAGAACTTGTCAAGAAAAATATTTACCATGCCTGTCTATGAAGTAATAGTCCTAAAAGGTAGATAAAATAGTCATTCCTTGGCTGCATTAGCTAGAGAAAATGGAAAGGCCCTCAACTTAATTTGCTCTTCCGTTACTCCTTGTGGTTTCATGGTGGAACAAACTATATGAAATTCTTTGAGATGTTTATGAGGATTTTCATTCTCTAATTCGCGAAAAGTGGGCAGCAAGTGGATTAAACATGATTTCAACTCAAATGGAGCCTCCATTTTTGGGTAAGTGATGCATAAAGGTTGTTGATTGATTGGAAGTGCCGCTAATTCTCTCAAAGACCTATTTTCTTCGGCCATCTTTTCTTCTTAATTAGATTCGTTAGAAGAATAAGACGATTCAGGGGATGCTTCGTCTTTAGGCGTTGAAATTGTAGATGAAGACGTTTGTTTTCTTAATTTTGCTTCTTTTCTTAACCTCTTAGCTGTCTTCTCTATCTCAGTATAGTACTAGAGTTCACCTGTACGATCAGACCTGGTTATCAAAGAATAAAATCAATTAAAATCAGTCCCTGGCAATGGCACCAAAATTTGGTGGTGGTTGAATTCACCAAAAATAATTCCTACTCTCTAAATCACAAATAAATTATACTTAGGGTGAGCAGAGTCGAATCCATAGAGACTGACAAATTGTTAATCCCTTGAAAACCAAGTAAATAATAAAAGAAAAATTAAAAAGGGAGGTTTATGCAGAATATACTTAAATAAAATAAGCAAACAAAAATTAAAGAAAATCATATTATGCAACATCTAGCAAAGGTAATCTTGTTCAAGTTCGGAAGTTGATCATTGAGTCAAACGAATAATCTCAAACACTGCAATAGACTGGTTATGGTTGTTGAAATGCTTCTAACAACCTAATCTTTCCTTAATATTAGATTAACCGGACACACACCTGTGATTAATCCCTTATTAACGAATAACCCCGACACGCGCCAAGGATTCAATTCGCTAATAGCATGAAAAACGAGAAAAACCCAACCTTAGCCAATAAATCACACGCGTAACTTATTCAAGCTAGATCATATATTCTCATAATACAACTTGAATATATGATTTAATCAAGTCATATTATTTGCTATTATTATTAAAACACCTAAACAATTACGGGTTTGGGTATTTCAATTGGCAAACTATCATCCTATTAATTGCACAACGAGCTCTTATTGTGACAACCAACAAAGCAATGGTAAACAATAAAACAAAGAATACATAAATACTGCAGAAATTAAGAAGGATGATTAAGTTTAGATCTCACAACTTGAATAAACTTGAACTTTGATAATCCTTTGCTAGATTAAAGAGGAGTTAGCCACACATAGCTACAAAATGCGCAAAATAATATGTTTCTGAATTTTCTGGAGTCAAGTCTCTCCTTCCCTCTTGCATTCAACCTCTTAAATAAATAAAAAAAGAGAAAGTCTAGAAAAAGAAATTCTATCCAACATGGAAAGAGAAAAAAAAAAGGCAAAACTTCTCCTTAATGTACCTAATTAAGAGTCCTATTTAAGTACCAAAATCCTCCACAATCAGATCCGGAAAATATGAAAATTAATGGTTAAATCACGTCCCCAAATTCTGCATCAGCTCTGCATCCGTGCGACCTTAAACTGTGAGCACGGATCTCTGAAAAATGGATCTTTTACATGCAGAATCCCAACCAACAGCTCTAAAACACATCAAAAGCGTCCAAAATCTTTACGATTGCATCATTCACCATCACCTAACCACAATATATAAAAACAAAAAAATTACACTCTATTTATTCGAATATTTGCCCAAAATACCACCAAATATAATCAAAATATAAGTCAATTATACACATCATCAGTCTCGCTTTTTTCACTCCCTCTTTGACTAAAACACTCCTCAGCATAATAATTTGACTATAGGGCTACCTTTTTTCCACTACTCAAATATAAAATATAAACAAATAATGCAAAAAAAATATTAAAATACTATTAAAAATTATCCACGTCAGCACTGGCCACACCATGTAAGACGCCGCCACATAGGATGGGTGGCGTCCATGTTAGCGATTTTCAGCTTAATATTGGCTAGATGAATTGAATTAGCACAAATGCAAAAAGTATTGGACTCAATTGATAATAAAAAAAGATTTAGGACTGAATTGACACAATTACAATAGGTTTAGGACTTTTTTAGTAATTTTCTCATAGATGGAGCAATAGACCAATAGATGAATGGATGGCTTTTGGCCGAAAATATCGCGAGAAGAAATTCTTCATGAGCAGTCTAGATAAGCATTGATATCTTGTTGGTCGATAGTCACGACTAATGTACATATTGTGATTTCGAGAACTTGTAAAATATAGAAATAGATCTTGTATGGATATACATATACATTATGTCAAAATCATATGGACTTCGTTAAGATTGGCATTTTCAGGAGTCGGTTCGAATTGGCTTCAATTGATTGCAGTTTAGTGCCTTTTCAAGTTTTGGTTTCTGGCGCATAAACAAATCAACTGTCCTTGGATTGCGATGTGTTTGAATTCAAAGTACTATTCAGTGACGACCCGTTTGTCTTATTCACCAACCTTTTGTAAACCATTAATTTGTGGTTGACAAGATAAGGTGGAACTGAGATTTCAATGAAAATTTCTTATTTCTAGTGTAATTATTCGTTTTTAGGCAAAAGACAACTTTCAAACAATGAAACGCGGTTGGATAACAGAAAATACTAAGAAGAAAAATTATGCATTCATCAATTTACAATATAGTTTTCGTGTTTGTTTGTTCAATGAAAAACCATTCTTGATAAATTATTTCTAAACTTTCTAGCATTGGATGATAGAAAACTAATCGATTGAGAGAAAGCATTTTTCATTGACTAAAACAAGTTTAGATTAGGAAAAATGACTTCCCATTTTAACAAGAAAAAAATAATTTTCATGATTTGGTACTTCGCGTCCAAATGAAAAGATTAGATTCTTTTGTGTAATTTCCTATCTCTCATCAATTTTTTTTCTATTTTTCCAACGATACATATATGTATATGTATAATTTGTTTTTACAAATATGTTCTTCTATCTCCTCAATACTTCGATAATACTCATGTTCTTCTGCATTCTCAAAACATATGATCACATATAATACTTACAAATATGATTTCTTAATTTCTTTCCTAATCTCTTTATGTCAATGTTATTTTGATGGATTACAGAATAAACATAAAAGGTTAATTCCAGTTTGTTAGTCATTATTTGTTATATATATATATTGATATATGCTACCTTTAGTAGATTCATTTTGCAATCGCAATTAATGTTGATTTCATTAATTGAGGCCCTTGTCATTCCAATGTTTTCACAATTTTTTTCTTGAAAAAAAAAATAAAGTTGACTTCTTGAACATGAACTTCAAATATTTTGTTTTTCCAAATTTCTCCAAAGAAAAATTAAGAAAGCACATCACTCTTTCTTAGAGGACGGACTATTATTTTTACATTAATTGATGTAATCAAACACATTTAAAGAAATGAATAATGATAAATTCAAACATGACACGAATTGATTCTTATTGTATATAATCAGTTTTTAACATGTTCAATAACAGTAAAATATTTTTTATTAAGCTACACAAGAATTCATAATCTGAATTTTAATTCGAGGGTGAAAAAGGAAAAAAAACATTTTATTTGGTTTTTATTATTATGTGAATCTAATTAAAAAAATATATTTTATAGGGTTAATTAATGCCTTTGAAAATCTAAAACCGGTACCTCGTGAAATTAATTTCCACGAACTAATTTTTTGTCTCACAAAAGATCTCGAGCCGTACACTGGCGCATTTTTCTTCAAACCGATTTTTGGTTTCACGAAAAATAAAAATCTGAAATCGGTGCCCCGGATCCAAATCTATGCCCTATTGAATGTGTCGACACATGTCGGATTCGTGATTTTCCAAGCCAAATCATTCTCGTTGCGTTTTCCACGTGTGTGGACATGTATACATCTTATTGGGATATTGGAGGAATGCTTATGGATGGTAGATTTTGGTCAGATGTACCGATTTAAGTTTTTCTATCATACAAAAATATAGGTCGAGATAAATGTGTCGTGAGTCCATGACGTACTGGTTTATGATATGAGATAAAAATTAATTTGGACTAAAAACTAAATTGGATTTTTGGTAAAACGAATTTTTTTAAAAAATTCATGTCGTGAAAATAACAGTTTGAAATTGTTAATGATATTAACCCTATTTTATAACATTAATTAAGTTACCTGAGTTTTTTTCCCTGGAAATGTTTAGGGTGTTGCTCATATCTTACAAAGATTTGCTTATTTATAGATCAGATCATATTAGAGCCCTTTTTAGAGAAGAATTATCATGCGATTAATTTAGGGAGAATCATACAAATAGTTCAAATTTTGGCCAATATACAATTCATCATTAAATTTTTTATTTATTTAATATTGTCCCTAGACTTCAACCTAATGTGCAATGTCATCCCTAAACTTTTAATTTGTTCAATGTGATCCATGAACTATCACTATGTGGACAATGCCATCTATAAACTTTTAATTTGTTCAATATGGTCCATGAATTTTTTATACGTGTTCAATTTAATCTCTGGACTATATGAAATATTTAATATTGTTCATGAACTTGAATTAATAGAAACATAACATCGGTTATTTTCATAGACTTTAGGGACTAGATTAAACATTTACTAAAAGTTCAAAAATCACATTGAACAAACTAAAAGTTCAAGGAAGACATTGCACGTTGGGTCAAATTTTAGGAGCCATATTGAACGAATTAAAAATTTGGGAATTTAGAGTTCGGAGATCATATGTGTAATTATCTTATTAATTTATGAAGTTACTATTACCTTGTCCAAAAAAATTATTATCTTATAAAAATATTTTGCACTGAGAAAGTTCCAAAGAACTCTCTCTCTCTCTCTCTCTCTCTCTCTCTCTCTCTCTAGTTTTTTAAACCGGCAAAGATCAAGAAGATGGAAGAGGAGGCAATTCACGGTTGATTCAAACATTCTGCTCAAGAAATGGTCAGATTCGGCCCCCCATTTCTTAATTTCTTCTCTCAAACGCCCCGAAAACGCGTTCCGTCATCTCTCAATTCCTCAAATTCTTCCGTGATGCAGATATTCAATTTCCCTTTCGACGTCCTAATTCCGGGGATCGCGTGATTAGTTTCTTGCACATTCTTGTCGTCGTCGCCGCTGCTTAACAATGAACGACTTCGATGGCCTGCTCGCCGCCGATTTCGGCCTCAAATCGCGGATCAAGTCGGCCCCAATGTCCGCCTCCAAGCCTTCTTCCAATTCTCGACCCTTTCCCGTTGACCCAGATCCTGTTTTGAGCTCCAGGGGCGCTCAAAGATCGGAGAAGTTCGACAATTATGGTGGGTTCGACCATACGAAGCAACCCAGGAAGCCCGATTCCGGTTCCGTGCCCATTTCGGGCTCGAAGTCGTCTTCGAGCTTGCCGCTTTACGGTAAGCCCGTTTATGATGGAGATAATGATGTGCTGGATCGCGTGCTCGGATCGAGGAGCTCTTCTAGCGGAAGTGGCAGTGGCCACTGTGACGATCTTTTAGCTGGAGTTGGGAAGAAAGACGACGGTTCTAAGAGTAAAGCTGCGAAGACCGGCGATATGGGTATGCAGCATTTCGATGGTTTGATGCCTGGATTTGGTAGGAAGGCTTCTCCGATTGGAAGGTACTACTTTTGTATTATTGTGTGCCTGTATGGTCAATGTTTCGTGTATGCATTAGTGAACATGCTCGGTCTATGGTGGACGTGAAGGGCCTGCATAATCCTGCATAGTGCGATTTCCTGGCCGGTAGTTAGTTCTTGCTCATGTCCACTTGCAAGCCTAGAATTCTTGGTACAACGAATGATGCCGTTATGCAGCTGGCCTGGGCAAATGAATTCTCAATGTTGGTGAATGGTTCGGTGTGTTCTACTCTGCCATGATATTGTCTTGAGTTTCCTAAATCTCTATGAATGTGACTTGTCTCTTGTTAAGTTGCAAAATGAGTTTGTCTTGCTCTCGCGATTTGACACTATATATACGTGGTATGCAATGCCAAGTGTGTGAGCCTTTACTCCAAGAATAAGGGGTATTTATAATGTCCATTGCTCCCTCCCCTCTTGTTGACTGATGAGTTAAGATCAGTGATCTAGTGAGCTTGTGGTGCTTTGCTAGGGGTGTTGTTATCCTTTTAATACTTTTAAGATGTCATTGTTATACTTGGTAAATACTCTTTCCTGTAAATGGTTTGGTATATGGATGGTATTCACTTGGTACTGTTCTGACGAGAGGCGTCTGTGGTAGATCTCATTAATTCATTGGGGAATGTGCAAATAATGTTCACTCTTATAATAATTCATGTTATGAAAAAAAATTAAATTAAGGCATGACAGCATCTATTCTTTGCTATTATTTCTATTTTAGTTTCCTTTTCTTTTGATTTTTGTACTCTATGCTTGATATGAAAATGTTGGTTACTTCAAGTTTTATCTTTCTCCTCTTCAGACCAAATCCTGAGTCAAGTTGGTCATCTAGGCCTAGGGCTCACACTAGTAAAATGACAGAAGACCCCTTTGTGGTATTGGGATCTACCTCACCCCATGTTGCCTCATCTTCTAATAAGACAGGTAAAGCTGGAAGCACAGCAGCTGATGGTTCATCTGCTTCCGCCGGCGAAATCCAAGATGATTTGGAAATTCTTAATAGTATTAGAAAATCTGCACCATCCTTTTCATTCAATAAGAATGACCAGTCAAGGAGGGAAATGAATGTGGACAATGACAGCAAATTTCAACATACATCTTTTGACATGGCTTCAGGCTTGAACAACTCCTGCAAATCTACTGGTCAGACAGCTTCTTCACCAATATATGGCAGGGGCAGTACGCATGACACAAAGACCCAGGGCGATACTTCCCCTTGGTCTGAACAGAATGCTGGATCATCTGATGAAGTTTGGCTCACTGTGTCCGAGATTCCTCTTTTTACACAACCAACAACTACGCCTCCACCATCTAGACCCCCGCCCCCTCCACCAGCCCGAATTCCAAAGGCAGGAAGTAGATTATTTGGATTAAAAAGTGCAAAGAAGAAGATCAATGAATCCTCTTCATTCCCAAATCCCGCTCAACGCTACCACAGTCCAAAGTCGAACCCTTCAATGACCAAGGTCTCATCTCCATCAGCTGTGGATGAACTTGAAAAGTTTGCCAGGGACAGTAGCCCTAATAGTCCCGATGATCTCGTAAATGGTCTTTCTAGGGAGGAACAGGCTAGGAATTCAGAGGTAGCTGCGTCATCTGCAGCTATGAAAGCGGCTATGAATAGAGCTGAGGTAAAGTTCAGGCATGTGAAGGAAGTAAGGGGTAGAGAGAGTACTAAAGCTGCCAGAAGTAAAGATGCACAGCTGGAAAAGGATGAGAATGTACATGCCTCTCAAGAGCAAGCTTTCAAAGAAAAACAAAGGGAAGAGGAAGAGAGGGAGCAAAGGAGACTTGAAAAGGAGAGAGAGAGAGCCAGAGAGAATGAGAGGGAAAGGGCTCGACAAGCTGTGGAAAGGGCTACGAGGGAAGCTCGTGAGAGAGCAGCTGTTGAGGCTCGCCTTAGAGCTGAAAGGGCTGCTCTTGAGAAAGCTAATGCTGAAGTCAGAGAACGAGCAGAACGGGCTGCTGTCCAGAGAGCACAAGCAGAAGCCCGTGAAAGGGCTGCTAATGAGGCCAAGGAAAGAGCTGAGAAGGCTGCTGCTGAAGCAAGGGAGAGAGAAGCACGTGGGAAGGCTGCAGAAACTCAGATAAGAGCAGAAAGAGCAGCTGTAGAAAGGGCCGCTGCAGATGTTAGGCAAAAGGCTACTACAGAGGCTCGTCAAAAAGCAGCGGCAGCGGCTGCTGCTGCTGGGGCTTTGAGGGCTAGTCAACACAATAATGACAATGATCTCAATTCCTTTTTCAAGATGGGTTCTCACGCCACCACAGCTCCAAGGCCAAGAGTAAGTTCCTTGGTATGGATGTGAAGGTCTTTCTTCTCATGTGTTGCTCATTCTGTTGTTAACCTCTTGGATCGAATGCCTCAGTATCCTGAATTCGATGCAAAAGCTCAGAAAAGGCAAGGGCCTGAAGCGGTAAAGACATCTGCTGCAACATCATCTAATATAAGAAAAGTTTCTTCAACGGCCAATCTTGTTGATGATCTTTCCTCTCTTTTTGGTGGTACTATTCTAGAAAGATGGTTTTCTTTTAATGTCATGGTCATCATTTTGTGTTTATTGCTTGCTGAATATTATTAATCCGTTTGGGCACAAGGTCCTGCACCATCCAGAGAATTCCAGGAAGTTGAAGGTGAAAGTGAAGAAAGAAGAAGATCCAGACTGGAACGCAATCAGAGAATGCAAGAAAGAGCGGTAGGTTTTCATTTTGACAATTTTTTTGCTGCGACTCTGAAGTGAGTGCTTTTTGAGCTGAAGGCGTTTCGAATGTTGAGTGTATTATGTTTTTACTCTTTGCATGTTTTTTTCAGGCCAAAGCACTCGCTGAGAAAAATCAGCGTGATCTTCAGACTCTAAAGGAACAGGAAGAGAGACATGTAAGAGGCTTGAGTTTCCCACTCTGTGTATAATTTCACCAAGATGCCATAGGTTTTCTATCATACTTATTTGATGTTGTGGCTGTGACATGGGAAAAATGGAGTTATCAATGTAGCCCCTCAAAGTGGAATCAATATGACCCCATTTGATATGTTATGCTGCAATTTCTATCCGATGTTTAAGGAAAGTGATAAGTAGAGTAGGAGGTGTAGTTGCTGTAGTGGGGATTATAATGGGTGTTAGAATCGGAAAGCAACACAGTGGCTTAAGTGCATAGACTGAACCCCTCCCCCCCCCCCCCTCTCTCTCTCTCTCTCTCTCTCTCTCTCTCTGTGACATGATATTAGTTAGTTATGCCTCATTACTTCCCAAAAAGTTGTCTTCATGGTGCCCATAAATGCTTGGAGTTGCATATCTTTGCTTGTGACTAATTCCTCTTGCTTCTGATTACGCATTTATCTTCTCAGTGAAAAGCTATATCCTCTATGGCTATTTGCTGACACTCCTGCTATTAAGTTTTCCTTAAGTTAACGTTAACTGCTTATCTGACAAATTCCTTCAGAGGATTGCTGAAACACTGGATGTTGAGATAAAGCGCTGGGCTGCTGGAAAAGAGGGGAACTTGCGTGCTCTGCTATCCACTTTGCAATATGTAAGTTAGATGTGTTCCTCCATGTTCTTTTCCCTGTTGTGCATTGCTTGCAAAAATACAGGCTGCATCTTCTGGTACTCATGCTCTGGGACGTCAAGAAGTCCCATGAGGACTTAAATTAGTGTAGCCAACGCATGCTTTTTAGGTAAATGATGCTTTGGACATGGCCTGAGTACTTTAGGCTTTGTTTTTTTTATTTAATGATACTGGCATTGGATGGGTGCAACAACAAGTGTTATGCAATCTTCTGTTACTCATCCTTTGGGACATCAAGAAGTCCCATGAGGACTTCTATCAGTGTAGCTGTTGTATTAATACGCATGCAATTAGGTAAAATGATGCTTTGGACGTGGCCTGAGTACTTTTAAGCTTTATGTTTTCGGATTAACTGATATCTGCATTGGACAGGATGCAACAACAAGAGTAAGACAAATACATGGGAGAGAATGGGCACCCATCTGCATTGAAGCTGTTACTATCTCCTGTCTTGGTTTCATTATAGAATAGATTTGTTAAAAGGATGCATGGTTTATTCGGATGCGATCTTTTGGTATACAAGTAATGGAGCATTAAATATTTTTCCTCACCATAGCCAAAAACTGATGTTCCCCATTTTCAAAGCTCCAAAAAAAGAGGTGGATTTTATGTGGTTCAATATTGAAATTTGCGGTGGTAAATTTGGCTGAATATGGGATGGCCATTCTTCTTTAGCATTTCACTCATGATGAGTTCTTGAGATCCTTGAAGTCAGTATGTATAACATGGGATTATTGGATAATTATAGCAGTATTTTAATAGATGACACAATAATGCACTTGAGTCTTAAAACTCACTTTTTGGATTTAAATCATAAAACTTGTCACAGTTGTTCATTTTAATCCTTCTGTTAACTCCGTTTGGATTTAGTGGATGGAAGATCTACGTGGCTTCTTTTTTTTCCTTAAAGGCCACATGGCATTTCTAGGACCCAAGTGCATCTGAGTTGCAAGTTTTAGGATTTAGATGCACTAAGTGAAAGTTTTAGGACACAAGTGCATTATCATAACAGATTGTAGGACTTACCTTGTAATTGTTACTATAACACAATAGGGAGATGTCTGAGTGTTCTTCTTGAATGGCAGTTGTGGCACTCTCTCACAGTAATCAAATGCTTTTCATTGGAAAGCAGTACATAGGAAACAGTTTTGCATGAAAAAGATGTAGGTGCAAACTTTGTGTCACATCACAGTGCCTACAACAAACACAGCAAACCCAGAAGATTTAAAGCTGTTGGCGGTGATAAGAGGGATCATGCACTTACAGAAATTCCTCATTGGTCTACTTGATAGAGAAAGTAGCTACTTTCTTGCTTCGTGCGCATGAGTTCAGATGTTTTTTGCTTTAAAAAATTGCACTGGACACATTGAGGTTTAAGGAAGATGCTCCCAAGAAATACTGCTTGTGAGCCATGTTAAACTGATAGCATTGTTGAGCTTTTGCTGACTTGATCTGGATGTACTCCTGCATAGGACTGTTTTGCATATTTTTAAGCTATCTGCTTGTTTTTAAGCTACGCTGTGTTTATCGGCATATATCACCCAAAGTTTTTTATTAGACATTTTGCTCAAATCTCTTATCAACTTTTTATGATTGTATCCTCTACCATTTATTTCTCTTTTTCAATTGTTTGAAGAATACCTTTCTGGTGATAAGGCTAAGCAATTTCTGTTAATCATATTCTTATTAGGTGCTCTGGCCTGAATGTGGTTGGGAACCTGTTTCTATGACGGATTTGATTGCTGCTGCTTCAGTTAAAAAGGTCTATAGGAAGGCAACTTTGTGTATACATCCTGACAAGGTGCAGCAAAAAGGTGCCAATCTTCAGCAGAAATATATTGCTGAGAAGGTTTTTGACCTCCTTAAGGTATTTAAAACGCAAGAGCTTTGAAATTGTCGTCTTATTTTTTTGGTGGACTGAAAAGCATTAGGACAGTTTCACAAAGATAGCATTGCTAACATCGGAAAAATACAAAGTGACTCTAGTCTTACCCATTCATTGGCATGCCATAAGCCGCATCCATGATGCAGTAGATTGTGTCTTAATCTTGTTGTTATGCTTTTCTTTGTATTCTATGGTTGGAGAGTAGGGTTAGTCCCATATTATCAGGTTTGAATGGAGGGTAGGTCCTGCATTTGCATCTGATTCTATTATGCATGTGGAAATCAGTTAATTTTTTTGTGTAATGTACGTTGTTGGATTTGGCAACTTTTGCTTTGCCATTTTTTTAGGAAATACCAGCTACACAAACTGATCTACTTGTTTTCTCATTAGTTATGAAAATTTTGTTGACGGAAAACATTAAGACATTTGGAAAAGAGCTCATATAATGAAAATGCTCATTTGCATGATTGAGAAGTTATTACAAGGTTACATTTTGGATGCTTTATTTAATGTTCTAAATCATTTTAAAGATCATTAAAAGAAGATCCATCCTCTTCAAATACTTCATTATTTTTTTTTCCTTTCCCTTTGGGTACTTACCAAATGAGGAATAACAGTGGGAATTTTCTCCAAAAAATAAAAAATTGGTAGGAAGTTTCTTCATCTTTTGGCATGTGAATACCCTGCCAGGTCTGCAATTCTGGTTCCCTGATCTTGCAGTGGTGCCTTTTTAGCAGTCTTTGCGCTTCTGGAAGTCCCTTATTCTTTGTTGGTTTTCCGTAAACATAATACATCATTAACAATTCTTTTGGAGGAGGGTAAATGACCCTTCTGACGATTCTCCTTCAGCGCTTTCTACTTTTGGTAATGTTTGCTCCACGTGATTATGTGGGAAAGAAGTTTTTTTTGGGGTCAAAGCGGGGAAAGAGGTTTTTACTACTTTTATGGGTGCCATTTGGTTCTTGTTTCGTGGTTTTAGTAATACGACATTCCAATGTCAGTGTTGATTATGAATTGTCCTTGTTATTACAGGAAGCTTGGAACAAATTTAATTCAGAGGAGCTCTTTTGAATTTTTGAGACAACCTTTCAGCTTCAAGCTATTTTAAGCAAGCGTACCATTTCTTTCCTTGGTGGATAGTCCTGGAGGACAATGAATGTCTGAGGACTATAATCTTGCCAATACTGCACCCATTTCGAAATACAGTATATTTAAGGAATTTTACCCTCAGGAGCTGCCGAAACCGTTCTCCTCATAGCCAATGATTTACTCAGGGTTACCAAACAAGTACATTCACTCGGGGACTATAAGGATCTTGGTGATCCTTATGTTGTAGGTTACTGAATGGAAGATCCTGGTGGTCGTGCCTGCAATGAATTCCCTCTGCATTGTCTGAGTAAGGAGGCTCAAACGCATTGCCTTTTGGAATCCCCCACCCAGCAAATATAATAGCATTGTGTATACATCTCATGGAATTGGAACATTAACATCCATACCAGATTGCTGGTATACTTGTGAGAGATTTTTAGCATGGGTAAATTGTTGATATTCCCCTTTGAGGTTTTTAGCTAGCGAACCCCCTCCACTTTGAAAACAGTGACAGCAGTCCCTATGCTTTTGACATTGGTGATAAAAGTCCCTCTGTACCCCTTCCCTTATGCGGTAGCATGTGAGATTGCTACTTCAGCAGATACCCAAGTCCAATAGAATTGTTGTCAAAAGTAGGATGGAGGTCTCACCAATATCCAAAGCTTGTGGACTAACTATACTAATTTTAGACTAGAGGGGTTGCTGGCTAAAATTGTGCAAGTAGCGGAGGTGTCTCGACGATTAAGCCCTCTGTTTTGGTTGTATTCAGATTATTGTCTATAAGGAAGCTGAATGGTGACGGGTACTTCCCTTTGATTAGTTTCTTTTCCTCTCTTCATGAACAGGGATTCTACAATCGCTCAGCCCGGTTATTATAGTCTACTTTAGCATTGAAGCAGATGGGTTTCTTTTAGTTTTTAGAGATTTTTGGATATGGTAGATGTCTACAGAGGATTTACTTTTTCCAGGGAAATGTGCAGGGCAATCTATGACTTCAATTGGGTCTGCATGCAATGGAACAGTGAAACATTCTAAGTGTCGTTCGGCCATTTTTGTTCCTTTTGGGTTCTGGTTTGTTTAGAACCGGAAATACTAAACTAAAACTGCCCTAAACCCTATTGAGAATACTTAGTGTTGGTTTGGTTTTTCTGACACCCTTGGCTGCTGGCGCTAGCATACAAATTGTAGTAATTTCTGCGAGACGTCGAGTAGATCTTACTAGGCATTGAGCAATCCAGATCAGAGCAGCTTCATTACCTCCTGGCCGGTGGCCAAGTCATGATCAATCAAATAGAACTAACTTAGAGAATTTGTAACGGTGGTTCCCACTATCGGGATCATTATAATCATAGTCAATGAACTAAGATCTACTTTGCCTAAAGCCGCTCAATCGGGTGATTAGCATTAAAATTGAGGATGGGAGGAGTGAAAGATAAGAAGATTTCAAATAAGTACGAGGATTCAATTCACAAGTCGACTATATTAGCTAGTTGAATATCTTCAAATAAGACCGCTGAGTATTGATTAAGACTGTTTTGTTCAATCTCCTAACCAATTTCCATCCTCCTTTAATGCACGATTCTTTCATATTGATCCGGACTCAATTTTCCGCCCCAAGGGAACTCAAAGGTCGAAGACTACCGACCGACTAGAGTGAATTCAAGCATACAAAGCGATTAGAGAAACCCGAGTCACAGTTCAATTTGACTCTTGATTACGTGTTCGACTCGGGCTCCAACTCATCATCAAGCTTACATGATGATGATAACGTCTTTGATCGCATGCTGGGATCGAAGAGCTCTTTTATTTTGAGTGGAAGTTGTTATTTTCATTACATTTAGCTGGATTTTGGGTGAAGGAGTGGTGGCTACCAAGGAAGTAATAACACCTAAAGAGGCTAGAGCAAGGCCTAATTGAAAATGAATCGAATTATTGATTGTGTCATAAAGATCTTTATGTCCACGCCCCAATCGCCCCCCCCTCGCGGAGGAATATGTGCATCTCAAAGATCTTTTATACTGTGCCCAATCCCGAAATTAGTTCTATACATATGACCAACAACGAGAAAAAGAAATGCAATAGCTAAATGATGATGAGCAATATCAGTCAACCATAAACTTTGCGTTTGTGGATGGAATCCCCGTAGAAGGGTTAGAATGGCGGTTCCTGATCCTTTGGTAGTGTCGAGGTGAATGGCAATCAGCCTTAGAAGCATTTTGTTGAATTGATACCTGGATCGGGTATTATATCTTCTTCGATGAACAGGTAGTTTTTAGTTTTCATTGGACTTTTATGCTCAATTCACCTTATAATGTTTCGATTGATCAGATGGTCTAAGTCATACGTCAACCTTGTGAACACGTAATTTTGGGAGACTTTCATGTCAGCCATACACTAACCGTGACTTTCATGTCGAACGATCCCACCGAGCAGCCAGCCTCCTGTTCACACTAATTTTTAATCTAGGTGAACCGCGAGTAATTCATATGCTTTAGGTTTAGTTATCCATGATTGTGTCTATAACTGGACTCTCTAGAACAAAGGTGAGTTTCTCTGTCTTGGACATCAGGTATGTTGGACATCATTACTTTCCCTGATTCAAATTACTAATCACTTACAAAAATATTGGGGCAATGCCACATGAAGTCATGCAATCAAGTTCTAAAATCTAAAATTTTCGAATCGTGCAATTAAACCCTAAATCTTGCACAGAAAATGCAATGGAGGGCTACTTCTGCTTGACTAGACTCTATGAAGTGAAATTTCTGCTAGCGACTTTCCAATACTGAGTAATGGTCTAACCATCTCTCTATCGCTTCTCTTACAGTAATCTGATAACTGAACAGTTAATCTAGTACAATCCTCAAATTGTAAATTCGTATCAACATCCTCACTGTCATTCACTCTTCCAGAGAGAATGAGTAAGCAGAACAAAAATTGACTGAAAAATAACCAGACAGATGACTTTCTGTTGCATAGTGATTCAGGTCATCTTCGAGCAATCCTGGAATTCCTGTTCTTACTTCTCAGTAACAAAACCAACCAAGTTGCTAGTTCCATTTGCCCAATTTCCGAACTCTGCAAAAGGAAAGGGAGAGTGCTTGTTGTGCAATCATAAGCATAAATTTCAAAGAAAAGAAACCCAGCATTTATAGCTGAACATGGAAAGGACGACAGGTCTGCACAGAAATCTAGCATCAATTACGAGCATTTATTTGTCACTACATAATAGTGGCAAAAAAAGGAAAAAAGGAGCTTCTTCTGAACATCAGAATTCCTTTCCCTGTGAATCACCAACTATTAGTCCCGCCATACACTGGTTAAAAGAGGGTGAAATGTGATATTTCCATAACACAAGCATGGGCAATATACGAGCATTTATGAGTAGTCTACCCAAAGCTGATCAAGAAAGCGTGAAACCCACCTATGTGCTTGACAAGGTGGACCCAGTGACTAAAATTAATTTCAGATGTGCGAGTGGAATAAGGAATTCGGGAAAAGCTCACTTGTTCTTACAAAACTTTTATTATCCAATCATCTGCAATTCGGATGCCAGGTTTCCGTATGGTCAAAACACCAGAGCTGCTTTTTCCTTGAAGCAGAACGGGCCCGAATTCAATCTGGGCCTTTAGATTTCCTGGTTCGATGAGAGCATTCTTTGGCCCACCAGCATGTCCAAGAAGTATGATCCGCTCGATTATGCACTCTGATTTAAATGGAAGATTACCAGAGGTAGCAGGTGCCATGTTAAGTGACGCGAGTTTGCCCTCAGCGAAAACAAATCGCCGGTGAATGTATGCCCCATGCTTGAATTCAAAGCTTTTCCCATCATCAATATAGAGTTCGCCTTCGGCTGCTTGGGAACTATTCAGAGCTATTACCTGAAATGAGATAGGAATGCTGTAAGCAACACTCACAAGTCACCAGTAACAGCATTCACGGGACAGGAAAAATGGGCCTTCATAATGTCTGCATTAGGAAAATAATCACATGCACAAGCAACACTGAAAGAAGCGTCAAAGCATCAAAGGAAAAATCTTACAAATCTGGACATATTATAGGTGGATGATATAAATAAATAACAGTTATCCACAGAGGAACAGTACTGAGAAAGAACATGAAGACAGCAATCACACCATCTCAGAGGTTATGGCAAAATTAAAAAGTGCCATTTCCAGGAAGCATTTTATTAGATGATCTTTTCTCTTTAAATGCTGACAATCATAATTACAATAAGCCAGTAGTATGATTCCAACATAATCATTGGTTATTCTAGAGGTTGCTTCATATTGCATTGTGCAATAGTCAGATAAGTGCATCAAGAATTCTTCGACTCCAATATCATATCAGAACCGAATAATAGGAATAAATTGATCATTCATATGTTACATGATTCCCAGTTACATGCTGAAGCCAAGACTGAATGTTACAGTAAAGCCCAGAGGCTTTCAGAAAAAATAAGCAAGTGAGCATTTATAAATTGCTGTGTGTATTTAGGAAGCTTGGAGCATAACAACTCGAGCCTTGAAATGACAAGATATTGTCGATACATACCAGAGTGTAAGGATCATTCACCATCTGTGTGGTGCTACGACGAAACCGATCTCTTCGTGGTATGATGGTTCCAGCCCTCTGGAAAGCCGGAACATGGTCTTCTGAAGCTTCCAGCTTGTGAGTTTTACTGCCCAGGTATGCCGTCCCAGTTCTTAGGTCATACCAAGACTCTTTCCCCGGCAAATATACTGATACATGTTTGGCACGCTGGTCCAGAAGAGTAAAGTATGCTTGATATTGCTACTAAAAGACAATAAAAGAACAACAAAATGAGGTTCCAAAGAGGACAAAAAAGCAATGATAAAGCACCTCGGTGAAGATGCCTTGGACCAACAGACTATTTCCCACCATGAATGCCTCGTCTTTGTCAAAAGTAGCTTCATCAAAAGGGAACTCCATCCACAGAGGGCGTAGCACTGGAACACCAGTGACGTTTGCTTCTCTGAACAATGTGTAAAAGAATGGGAGCAGCATGTAGCGTGTGCGTATGGCATCTCTCACCAGTTCAGTATTGCGCTCTCTGTAACAACATAAAGAACAGTGGCAGACCGAAATCAGCATCAGAAGGGGCCGACGGGGTTGACAGTATAGTATTGTCTCAATGGTCACCCATGATGAGGGACTACCACAATGGACGTGCTTCTTTAAATCATTGTATCGAGTTACAGACCCACTTGTCCTCCTATTAATTAGGGAAAGCGTAACATTTTCCCACAGAAGAATACTATGATCCATTCACGACTTGGATATTAAAGGACAACCTACCCAAACGACCAAGGTTCCCGTCTTTTCGTGTCCTGATGGGCATGCCCCCTGAAGAAAGGATAGTACGCAGCAAGTTGATACCAGCGGACAAATAACTCAGGTTCAGGGTTGCCAAAATAACCAGTAACATCCGCACCTACAGACGATGCAAAGTTACATTGCAAAGAAAAATTTTAAAAAGAAAAAAGAATCTCACATCAACTATTAATTCTAATCAATCAAAACTAACCAGTGAATGAAATTCCAGTGAGACCGAGAGCCAAAACCATGGCAACTGAAACCCTGAGCTGATCCCAATCTGCTGTATTATCTCCAGTCCAGACTGCTCCATACCTTTGACTTCCGGCAAAAAAAGCTCTGGAAAGAACAAAAGGCCTGTCATTTCCATTTCCTCGCTTTAAGAGCCCATCAGATGTTGCCATGTGGAAATAAAGACCATTGGCATTATGCAGTTCTCGATGTTCCACACCTCCATAGTGTAAACAATCTCTTGGCATCGTCAGCTGATGACAAAAAAAAAATTCAATCCACCATGATTCTGTTATTTAAACAAACCCAGGTCGATAAATTAGCCATAAGCTATTACTTATACGACGAATAACTTATCCACTCTCGATTCATTTTTTCCTTCCACGATATCAGAGCGGGAGAACAAATTCTCCCCAACCAAAAACAACTGGCGGATTCTTCTTACAAATTGCCAAGAACCAGGATTTTTTGGACAGTAGAACTTCTCGTTCTGTTTAACATCGTAACCTTCTGTATAAACTGATTACACACAAAAAGTCTTAAAGAAGCCAAGATGAAGTTATGAAGCTTGACATGAGTCTACCTTAGACAAATATTTCAGCCTACCATTTTAAAACTATAAAAGCTTATTCAATCTTTTTTTTCTGTCAATCTATCTTGCATCACAAGTAAGTACAATAATTGTTCCCAGTCCAATGGTCAAGTCACTAGATTCCGAGACAGATGGTGTACAACAGATTTAGAACTAGCAGGTCATGCTTTGCACAAGCCTAACTGAGAAATTTAACGTGTAATTAAGTTACCATGGGATGGTTCTAGCACATAAGTTTCCTGAATAAAATCTAAACACCCCCTTCCCCCAAATTGAAAAGGGACAAGTCGGAAACTCCTCGTGCTGCCACTGAATATAAACCAGAATGCATAAGCATCAGTCAGAAAAATTAAAATTAAATTTTCTTGAATGGAATCGATAATGCAGCATAAAACCCCAATGTTGACGTTTCTCCAAGACACAGATAAAATGACAAAAGACCTGCTTACTTAACCTTTTTAAGGATATCAAGTTCTTTAAGTATTTACTTTTCCGGTGAAGCTAAGACACTTTGCATAAAATTTGCAAAAGAAATGCAGAGATGTGACTAATGACTTCCACAAGCATTAAAAAATTACTATCATGAGTCTCATCCAAACGGTCAAGGGTTAAAAGCTCTTCATGGTCTGCAATAGCTCTAGTTCTTCGCACTAGCACCAACATAAGGTCCTATGAGCATTCCCCACAGAGTGATGTGACCCAGGTACAGTTTAAGATATGATATTTGTAAGAGAAGTGAAGGTTTATCATGAATGGTAACGAATAAAACCCAATCTCAGCATGCATGTGGACTTTAAGAGCCAAAGAAAAGAACATAAAGAACATACATACCTCAGGACCGTTAAAAACAGAAGGCTCATTCATGTCATTCCATATGTACAGCGAAGGTGTTGAGCCGACATAGTTTTCAAATGAGAACCTGTCGGCCCACCATGATCTGATTTCCGGATTTAGCATATCAAGGTATGATGATGAACCGGGCCAACACCAACCATCAAAATCGTTTCCGGAGGCATCCTTGATATAATAGCTATTCTTGGAGGCCTCCTTGTGTATGAAGTATGACTCGTCACGCTTAATATGAGGATCCACAATTGTCACCAGGTGCCTACCCTTTGCAGCTAGCTTCCGTTGCATCTCCTCGGGATGAGGGAAAGACACCTTATCCCAGGTGAAGTACCTCCTTCCGTCTGTGTGGTCAATATCGAGCCAAAGAACATCACAAGGGATGTCATGCTCATCGAATTTGGAATGCACGTTCTCAACATCCTCCTCATCCCTGTAGTTCCATCTAGACTGGTGATAAGCTGTGGCAAACAGCTGAGGCATTGCAGGCATACCCGTCACACTAACATATCGCTTCACGACATCCTTAGGCCCTGGACCAATGAAAAAGAAAGCATCCACGATCCCAGCCTCGCTCATCCAAAAAGTATCCACCCGCTTCTGCGACGAAGGCAGCGCAATCCCGGAATCAGCATCCCACCCCTCAGCGAGAACATCAATCTGCATCTCGGCCGCATTCAACCAAAAGAACCCGGAAGACCCTCTCGCTTTCCCATGGGAAATCATGAAGGGAATCGACCCATAAAGCCCAAAGGGAGAATCATGCACGAACTCAAACACATCCAAATTAAACAACCTATACGGCTCCGAGTGCTCGATCCCGGGTCCTCTGGTCGGTTTCAAGGCCAGACTAGTGGCGTGCTCGGGAATACCGTAAACAAAGTCAGCCCCATAGAACGAAACATCGAAGCTAATGGATTGAGGACCATAAGGCCTAGTATCCGTATGGGTCCTGAACCTCTCTTCCCACTCCTCCCCTTCTTTCTTCGCCCTCAACTGCTCGAAGTCGAGCAAGCCATGGGAATTCAAAGACAAGACGCGATCCCCACTCGATCTCTCGCGAACATAAACCTCGAAAGGGTCGTGACGGACCACCCCCTCGTGGTCATCCGACAGGAACACGATCGACGAGAGATGCTCGTCGCCGCCGACCTTCTCCGTGGAGAGCCTCTGCAGCCAGAGCTTCTCGGACTCGAACCCGGGGACGACCACATCGGGGACCTGGAACCGTTTCTTGGGGGATTCGAGAGATGGGTCCTCGTCAATCTTGACCCTCAACACGCCATCCCGGTAAACGGAGAGGGTCAGGGCGAGGGGCTTGGCCGGCTCTTGATCCTCGCGATCTGGGTCCGGTTCTCTGGGGGCGAGCTTGGCGACGAGATCGCCGCCGGAGACGGAGACGTGGGTGGCGACGAGGGCGCAGGAACCGGGCTTCCGGCCACGGGCGCGCTTGCAGAACGGGGTCTGGTTGCAGTTCCGGAACTCCTCCTTCTTCCACGAGCAGACGGAGCGGGGGCTCCAAAGGAGGACGAGAAGGGAGAGGAGGAAGAGGAGACGGGTCCTCATGAGGGGGTGGAGGAGGAGGAGTGGAGATGGTGGGAACCCTAGAGGGACGAGATGAACGGAGAGCTACGAGAGTTGAACAATGGCGTCGTGGGTCTGCGAGCTCAGTGTCTGCGAAGACTACACCGAAGAGACTCAGGAAGACGGGGGGCTGCGCGGAGAGAATACGATTCCCAAAACGCACCGCCGTTTTAGGACCGGCGAGTGCTTCCTAGAACGGTATGTCGTTGTGCTTCCCTCGAATTTGTATTAGTATTTTTTGGGTTTGAGATGAGGACGGAAATGGCCGCTGAACTTTTACCCAACGCGTGATACGGCTCCTAAGCCATTTTGTTCGATGCGATGCTTGATGCGCAATGTAGTCCCTAAATTTTTAATTTATTCAATATGATCTTTAAATATTTTTATACATATTCAATGTAGTCCGTGAACTATATCAAAATATCTAATACTGTATTTTCATTAATTCAAGTTCATAGACAATATTGAATATTTTTATATAATTCAAGGATTATATTGAACATACAACCAGCCCGTCTAGCTCAGTCGGTAGAGCGCAAGGCTCTTAACCTTGTGGTCGTGGGTTCGAGCCCCACGGTGGGCGATTTCCCTTCTATCATTATAGCTTCACTCTTTTTCTTTACCAAAAAAAAATATTGAACATGTACCAAAATTTTAAATACTATATTGAATAAATTAAAAGTTTTATGAACCACAGTGTACATTAAGTCAAAATCAAGTAACTACGTTAAACAAATTAAAAATATATGAATCATATTGCATATTGGGTCAAAGATCAGAGACCACATTGAATAAATTAAAAGTTTAGGAATCATATTGTACATCGAGCTAAAATTTAGAGATTATTTGTATCATTTTGTCTTTTGATTTTCTAGGGAGTGCTTTCCACAAAAATACATTTTTCTTCGTATGCAGGGAACACACGTAACAATATATAGTTTTCAAGTTTTCTTGACCCAATTTCTTCCTAACTCTTTTTTTTTTCATCTCGGTTGAGATTCTTCACAATGTTCACATAATGTAATTTGTACTTTTACTCTTGTAGAAGTTGGATAAAAATACACATGATTTAAATATTTTTTTTCACTAGTTTTCAACCGGTCTCTAATATTGAAAAGTTAAAGCACTATAGTTTTTCTAGGCCCAATTCCAAAAAAAAAGCACGAACTTTAGGTCTTGTTCCAAATCTGGCCCAAACTTTATTTTACCAAAAAAAAATCACCAACTTTCAACCGTGTCCCAAATTTGGCCTCCGTTTACTCTCCATCCACTCTCACCATTAGTCATCCGACATGGCTTTTCTACGTCAGCAATAATATAAGCGTCAGCAATTAAGGCACCACCGCAGCAACAAAAGCAGATGTACACCTGGGCTGCACTTTCTCTTCTTCATCTCCTTCGAATGATTTTCTCTTTAGGGTTTCTTTCTTCTTTCTTCATCCGATACACGAGCAAGAGGCTTCGATTCATCCGAAGATCTCGCGCGCTCATCCTCTCACATGAAGTTGCTCACTCTCACGCTCGGCTGTTTAGAGACTTGTTTCCGTATGGAATTTTGAAGATCTCGCGCACATTCGGTCAAGATCAAACAAGCAAAATCTCGCACGCTTGGTCGCTCAGAGACATCAACTTGTCTTAAGAGCGAGCGAGCGAGTGAAGATCTCGTGCGCTCACTCGCTCGCTCATCCTCTCACACGGAGTCGCTCGCTCTCATGCTCGGCCATTTAGAGACTTGTTTCCATCTGGAATTTTGAAGATTTCGTGCACATTGGTCAAGATCAAGTGAGCAAAATCTCGCGCGCTTGGTCGCTCAGATACATCAACTCGTCTGAAGAGCGAGCGAGTGAAGATCTCGCTCGCTCGCTCGCTCGCTCTCTCACACGGAGACGCTCACTCTCGCACGTACTCGCGCTTGTTCACTCGAAAGATGCTCGCTTAAGGGTCAAAGAGGACAGAGTGCTGAAGTCATTAAACATAAGGTATTCTTCTTCTTCTTTCTCCCATGCATTTGGACATATTAAATTACGATCACCATGTGCTTAAAGGTTTTGTCTAGTAGTGATTTATCTCACTAAAACTGAAGTCAGTGCTACATCCGAGTGTTTAGAGGAAGTGTTAAATTTAAGTCTTCCCTCTAGTGAGGTGAGATGATTCTCATGGGAAAATTCAGTAGCTTTAGTTCTATAGATAGGGCAATTAGATCAATTAACAAGTTGTTTACAATGTCAGAAGTTGAGTTGAAAGACTGCGTTCAAGCAAGATATTGAAAGCGTGTGCATCTTGTAGTTAAATAGAGATGTGAAGCCTATTTGTGATAGCCTTACTACATTCATTTTTAAAGAGACTTTGAGTACAGAAAAGGAATTCTTCTTCCTGTTCCTCCTAATCTATTAGAGGGCATTGAACTGAAGGATTAGTTCAGAAGGTTATGTATTTCAAATGTGTTCTCTAGTTATCGGTTGTCACGTGTTTTGATATTAGGAGCCAGAACTTAGTTTTTCTTTATAGTTTCTGATCAATAAGCTGTTGTTTTGTGAAACTCTTTTCCTAATGTGAAGTGTGTCATAACTGCTTATTATGTCATACAATTACTAAAGCTATTGTTGTCTTACTAGGTATTTAATTAGTGCGATGGGTTCAACATTGAACTTCAAATGTCCAATTTTATTCTATTTGGTTTATAGGATTGGGCCGGTTGGGGTTCCAGGTCACCATCGTTTTGCTAGTGGAAAATTGAAGTGTTGTCGATTGAATAAGTAACAATGGTGAGTTCATTCAATTGTTGGCCTTTCATTTTTAAATATTGTTTTTAGTTTCCAGTGTATGACTTAGTGTGTTTTTTCACAGAATGAAAGTAACAGTGACGATGGTTCATTAGACTTGTGTGATGATAAAATAAATATATCAGATGACGAAGAGATTAGAACGAGGGAGATGAGGAAAGAATTTAGGGAAGCAATAATTGATGAGGTAGATGATGGTGGAGACCTGGCTGAAGGTTCCATCGATATAAGAATGGAGGAGGAGTTTGGTGTTGTTCTATACAAAGGTAGGGATGATGATGAAGATGCAATATCGGATGATGAACCTCTAAGTGGTTCCGATATTGATAATTTTGAAGAAGTTAGTGGCACAACTAGACAAATTGTTAATAGGTATGATCTTATGTGTGGCCATAACGAGAATTTGTTTAATCTAGGTTTGAGATTTGAATCTCATGAAAAGTTCAAGATAATTGTGCAAAAATATGCGGTAATTAATGGATTTAACATTTTTTGGCAAAGGAGTCAAAAGAAAAGAATGGAAGCAAAGTGCGTAAGTGGCTGTGGTTGGAGGTTGTATGGCAGTTGGATTCAAAATGAGAAAACTTTTGCAATAAAGAGAGTTGGAAATCCACATAATTGCAATAGAAGTCTTACAAATAGGCAAGCCACTTCTACATAGCTTGCTCGTGAGTACATGCCTAAGATTAGAGCCAGACTCACTTATTCAGTTACCGAAATGCAAACAGATGCAAGAGAAAGATTTGCCTTGATCCTTGATAAAAAAAAAATATTACCGAGCCATATGGAGAGCTCTTTGTTGTATAAGGGGGCCAATAAGGAAGCAATATGATATGCTAAGATTTTATTTGAAGGAGCTAAAGAGAGTTAGTAAAAATGGAAGATTTGAGATGGAGGTTAACCTAGAAACCAAAGTATTTGAGAGGTTTTATGTGGGCTTTGATGAGTTGAAAATGGGCTTTTTAGCAGGATGTAGGCATGTGATAGGCTTGGATGGGTGCTTCCTTAAGAATGAATTGAAAGGTATGTTGTTATGTGCCGTCGGACGAGATAGAAACAATCAAATGTTTCCAATAGCTTGGGCAGTTGTAGAAGTTGAGTCTAAGGCATTGTGGACTTGGTTTCTCGCTCGATTATTTATTGACTTGAATGTGGACACAGGCGAAGGCTGGACTTTTATCAGTGATCAACAAAAGGTAATATATCACATTTGTCTTGATTGGCTATTACACTATATTGGTACAATCATTGTTGTGACCTGTTTATTTTTCATTAGTTTATTTTGGTTGTAGGGACTAATGAATGCAGTTTCATGGCTATCTCCACAAGTAGAGTATCGAAATTGTGCAAGACATATATATATATATATATATATGCTAATTGGAAAAAATTACACAAAGGGGATGCTTTGAAGAATCTCTTCTGGAGAGCCGTGAGGTGTACATTTGAAGCTGATTTTGACCTGGTAATGGCAGATTTGAAGATGGAGTGTCCTAAAGGTTATGAAGACTTTATGAGACAGGACCCTAAGCACTTCTGCAAGGCTTTTATTAAGACAGGTACCAAGTGTGATGCGGTTGAAAATAATTTAAGCGAGACCTTTAATGGATACATTTGCATACCGAGAGCAAAACCCATTCTTGAGATGCTTGAAGAAATATGAGCTATGTTGATGGAGAGAATGACAGAGAGAAGCCAGTTAATGGTTGATCAAATAGATCCAATTTGTCCAAGGATTAGAATGAAGTTGGAGAAGACTAAACTTGAGTCCAGGTATTGTTTTCCTAGAGCGTCTTTGGGAAATAAATTTGAGGTTGAAAGGGATGGCAATAGATTTGTGGTTGGCTGGGAAGACCTGTGTTTGTAGGGAATGGGATATCTTTGGTATACCATGTAGACATGTCATATGTTGCATTGCTTTCATGAAATTAGATATCAATGATTATGTTGATGATTGCTTTAAGAAAGAAGCTTATGAAAAATGTTATCAATTTCCCTTCCCGGTCATGAATGGGGAAAAAATGTGGCTCAAAGTCAATGGTGAGCCAATCAAACCCCCACCTTACAGGAGGAAAAGGGGTAGAGAGAAGAAAAATAGAATCAAGGATAAGGATGAGCGAAGTAGAGACGGCAAGAAATTGACAAAAGTTGGAGTTCAAATGCAATGTTCAAATTGCCTTCAATATGGGCATAACAAGAAGACGTGCAAGAATCCCACGACATCCGGGGCACCCAAAGTATGTCTTATTGGACAATTTTGTAATTGTCGATAAGATTTTTGTTGGGTTATCACAAATGATATCATTGGTATTTCTTGTGTTTTTTCACATGTAGGCAAAAAGAGGAAGACCAAAGAAAACGGATAGGGCTAGTAGTGCACAAGCTAGTTCACAAGCTAATAGATCATCTAATGGGGACTCCACTATCATTAGGAAGGAGAGAGCACAGGCTAGTTCTTTATCAGGCATAATTTTATTTTCATACCATGTGTACATTGTGATTGATGTTTGATACTCATTTTGTTTCTTTAGGCAAGACAAGGATATGGACTTTTTATATTTGAAGCTATTGGGAAATCCTATTTAAGGGTAATCTATGTCTAATATTTTATATGTGTGTCAAAAAGAAAAGCTAAGTTCGTATGTTTATTTTTTTTTATTGTAGATGCCGGGTAGTGATAGAGTTATTGACATTGGAGGTCCATCCATTTCCAAGGGATAAACAAGAGCAAGGAATGTTGTTGAAGTTTCGCTGGGCCAATCTTCTACTGATATCTCAGAACCTCTATGTACTCAAGAATCTAGAATTGGTGGTTAACTGTGAAATTATGGACCCAAAAATGCTTGTGCAATGCCTTCTACTAGATGTTGAGTTGTAGACTGAAAAGTGCTAGTTTTTTGTTGTTTGTAAGTAGATTTGGCTATGCATTATGTGTTTGGGAATTTAGCAATGTCATTTTGTCTATGTGATGTTTTGGCTATGCAGTATGTGTTCGGCTGGTCTGGAAAGCTTGCCAAGAAATGAGACAGAACTTGGAACGTTTGGATTTTCAAATTTAGATTTTGCAACATGTAGGTAGCGTATATAGAAAGAGTTTATTTTTTCAGGAACTTGTAGAAGATTATAGCATGATATTTTGGGATATATATTTTGTTCACAGGTAGATTCCATAAAAGATGGTGGCATTAAAGAGGAACGTCTTTTCACAAAACAGCAGCATTTGCTATCATCCAAATCTGCATAATCCTTATCACTTTAAAATAAAAATGAAATGGGATAGCATTCGCCTTCTTGATCCTGACCCCAGAGAGAGAGAGAGAGAGAGAGAGAGAGAGAGAGAGAGAGAGATGGGTCATATAAAGTCTTGAGGTGGTGGATGCAGTTTCAAATTAGTGAACCGAGTTTCGTAATACCAATGCCTATTGCCTACAATTACTCCATCCTCGTATGCCGACAATGCCAGCTTCTTTTTTAGTCATTTGATATTTCTAAGCAAAAGGTGTTGTGTAATGCTAAAACGATTGATTTTCCTATGAATTTTTTACGTCTTAGCAAGACTCCGCGATACAAGGTTTTGATGCATATGTAAAACAAGATCGTTTCTTTAGATTGGTCCGTTTATAGGTAATTAACAATATCAAGTATCTGAAATGGTTCTATCCATGAATTTGTAACTTTGGCCTGAATTTTGGTTGATAGGGTCTGTTCTTGTATACCTGCAAGTCACATGTCTTAGCCATGTACTACATAAACTATTGCAGATGACACCACATTTGAGGAAAAAAAAAACTCAAACTCTTGCTGCGACTCTATTGTCTTCAAGTTGAGAACCTGTTGAAACCCAATTAATTTTTTTTCTCCTTTTCCCCTTTCTTTCGATGCAAAATACAAGCCCAGTTTGCGAGACATACCTGTTCGCTTCTAACTTAATAACATAATCCAATGACCAAAATGTCAAAGCAACAAAGGCAATAAAAAACCAGCCAGGAGATTCAGAGCCCTTTATGCAAGAACAAACTCAAACAGAGACAATGATGCAATTGCTTCAGAAATGTTGTGATCCATTTAACCGACTTTGTTCAAGCTATGACATATCTTGGCTCACCCCTCCACATAAGCCCAATAAACGAATATTATTCGCCAATGTAAAATGAATCACCTAGCATATTCTCCAAACTGTCAGGAACATAACCTAAATTAGAGAATTTACAAACATCCTAACCTGATCGAGGTGGCAGCTTTGTTACATTAAATGGGTCACTATTTCAATTTAAACACTTCTAAATCCTCTACTCAACTCAAATAATTAGCTTGATGCCAATAATATGAGGCCCTGATATGATGTTAGCAACACTCTTCCCAATCAGCAACCCAATAACAACCATTATGTTCACTTTGGTGCATCATTAGCAGCCGGAGATATTGGTTCTTCCCGACATAAATATTATCAGATGGAAACTCCAGCAGCTGAGTTTAATCTAACACATCCTCTCTTTCAAATGATTGCATTAAGTCTATCACAAATAGGCTTCACATCTCTGTTCAACTGCAAGATGCACACGCTTTCAATATCTCGCTTGAAGGCAATATGGTCTTCTGCTTCCAACTTAGCTTCTGACATTGTGAACAGCTTGCCAATTGTTAATTGATCTAATGGCCCCATCTATGGAACTGAAGCTGCTGAATTATTTTTCATCACTTGAGTGAAGACTTAAATTTAACACTTCCTCCAAACAGTCGGATGGAGCATCGTTCTGCGAGATGAATCAACTGACTTCAAATTCCATGAGATAAATCACTTCTAGACAAATTATCGAGCATATGGTGATCGTAATTTAATATGTCCAAATGCATGGGAGGAGGAAGAAGAATAATACCTTCTGTTTAATGCCTTAAACACTCTGTCCGCTTCTACGCTTAAACGAGCATCCTTCGAGCGACTGAGAGCGAGTATGTCCGAGAGTGAGCGTTTCCGTGCGAGCAAGTGCTCACTCTTCAAACAAATTGATGTCTGAATTGATCATCACTCGAATGCGTGCAAAATTTTGCTTGCTCGCTCTTCAGACGAATTGATGTCTTTGAGCGACCGCTCACTTGCTCTTCAGACGAATTCACATATCTGAGCGACCAAACGGCCATGCGTGAGAGCGAGCGACTTCGTGTGAGAGGATGAGCGCGTGAGATCTTCGGACGAATCGAAGCCTCTTGCTCATGTATCGGATGAAGAAATAAGAAAGAAGAAAGAAAACCCTAAAGAGAAAATCATGCGAAGGAGATGAAGAAGAGAAAGTGCAGCCCAAGTGCAAATCTGCTTTTATTGCTGCCGTGGTGTATTTGTGCCTTAATTGCTGACTTGGATATTATTGCTGACGTGGAAAAGCCACATCAGATGACTTACGGTGAGAGTGGATGGAGAATTAACGGGGGCCAGATTTGGGACACGGTTGAAAATTGGTGATTTTTTTTTAGACAAAATAAAGTTCGGGCCAGATTTGGGACAAAACCTAAAGTTTTTGCTTTTTTTTGGAATTGGGCCAGTTTTTCTACATCATTGAAATTGAAATGAGAATGGTTTTTCACACCGAAATGTATTTTAATTCTGAAATCACACTAAAAAATGCCATTAAAATTTTCTCGGGATCTAACAAGTAGTCCCAATGGGTAGATGCATTCCCCATTTGGAACTATGGATATCATGTGAGCAAAAGCCTTGTGTCGATTGAAAAGACAAGATGCACAAATGTTTTTTCAGCCAATGAAAATTTATTCTAGAGACATATTGTCATATTCACTTATGGAAAAAGTACTGAGCTCCAGCTAAAATCGCTTGACCCTTTTCTGAGGGTCTGTTCGATTGAAGAAAAACTGTTTCCGAAACATTTTTATCCAGCTTTTTAGTATTTGAATTACGGAAAACTAATTGATTTATGAAAAGAGCTTTTCATGAACTAAAAACAAGCTTAGAATAAAGAAATATGACTTCCCCTCTCGACAAAAAAGAAATCACTTTTCCTAAATCATCAAATATATAAAACTAAATATTTTTCTTGAAAATAATTTTCATGAAAAATATTTTCCTTTATCGTTAACTTTCCGGTTAAACAAACATCCTAAAATGTAAATCAGAATCCCACACTGAAACAATGTTTGCACCGAATATTCTCTATCGTTCGGCATCAAGTGTCCTTCCAGCATACTAAATAGCAAATGTACGGTGT
Organism: Syzygium jambos; assembly: GCA_031216235.1. Lineage (NCBI taxonomy): Eukaryota > Viridiplantae > Streptophyta > Magnoliopsida > Myrtales > Myrtaceae > Syzygium > Syzygium jambos. The sequence continues at coordinate 8,631,540 of CM062228.1, forward strand.
ATAACGTACAGAGAACAAGGTTATGCCAGAAGATCATATCATCTAAATCTCAAAAAAATTGCAATTTCCGTTTCGTACTATGAGTAGAACGAGAATGTTAGCGAATATTTAAACTAGTCAGTCGCATTCTTGGCTTCACAGAGTTACATCTTATTCTCACACACAACGGTGAGAAAGCATGCGGAGGTTGGCATTTGCACATGAGAAAATTAGGCTACATGACCGAGCGACCAATCGCTCGTCTCATGGTAGGTTTGGGACCATCGCCAGGAACATGAAAAAGCATTACCAATTTCTTGCAAATGAAGAGAGAAAATCTTCTGATACAACTGAAAATTTGAGATCAGCTATCTTCACTGTCGATAAGAGATCTGAAACAAAACACTAACCAGAACCTGCCATCAACAAGAAGTGCATGAGTATGAGGCAAGAAAGCTATGTAGTTCTCGATGAACTAACAAGTGTCTAAACACCTATACCTCAATGTATTAGCCAAATAATCTCCAGAACAAACATCTTTAAAACAATCATCCAAGCAAGCCATCTCACAATAAAAGATGGTAGAAGTTGCATTCCACATCCCAACCTATACATCAGTACCAGGGTCTCCAACACATCCAAAAAACAAGAAAAAAAAAGACTGATGGATAAATTCCCTATGGATTACAAAATTCACGTCCATCATGTACAGTGTCCATATCTTTCCTAGACCAGACATCTCCTCAACTTCTATATCGACCTGAATTCTTGTAGACAGACCAAGCCAAATGATGTGAAGCAAGCTTTCTTCATGAGAAACCACTGGTCAAAGGGGCCAATAAAGAGGAATACAAAGCATTAACGCAAACAATGACTACTTGCAGATTTTGCACCTTACCGCAGAGAGATTCTACCATTTACAGTAAGACGGGCATAAGGGCAAAAGAACACTACAAGTTTAAGGCCTTTCTTTGGCATTGCTTCTTTAGCCAGACTGGTCTTTCAAGACAGCCTCCTAACACCCTATATTCTGTGTCAGCCAAGCTCCTTTGTCATCTTTCTCCCATCAGTGATTCAAGCAGGGCAGCTTCTTCCTCCTGAGAGAGAGAGAGAGAGAGAGAGAGAGAGAGAGAGAGAGAGAGAGAGAGAGAGCAACCGTGCTATTATTTTCTTTACTAGCGTACATCCGGTATCAGCAAAAGATGACCCTTACCACTAAGGCATTGAACTCAGTCTCTTCATCTATGGCACTTATTATGTAAGGGTCCTCCAACAGATCCTAATAATTCAAAAAACAAAGAATTGTTTAAAAAATATTCCACATATTTGCATATTAATGTGGATTCAGTATTATGAAGTATATGCGTTGTAGACCCATCACAGAACTTGTCCATCACTTGGCTTTTTCATGTTGGAAATTAGAATCATAAATAATTGAATCGAATGATCTCTAGATTGATCAGAAGATACTTTCAATTGGCTTTTGCCTTTCACATGAGCCGCTAGATCATGTGGGACCATGGCTCTCTAGAAGCACACAAGCATTCACACTGAGTTTCCACCCACAGAGTAGAAAATAGATTGCTCGATAACAGACTTAATTACCATATACTATAGTTGTTGTCGGGATGGCATGAGAGAATAAGTCGCAACGCTAAATGCATTCTAGGTCCTTAAATTCTCAAGTACAGGATTAATTCAGTCATCAGTGCATAAACATAATCAGGAATCCACTCGCACATATTCCAGCATATACACAACATCATGCTACACTATGATTTTCACCTCAATAACCCAGAAAGTATGTCAATTGTGAAGTATCACCTAAAAAACTATAACACCTCCAAGATCCTGGTTAGTATCTAATTTCCAAAGAATTGCAAAGCACAGCATATTATGCCAGAGCACAACTATGTTTCCTTCAAACAGTTTTATAATGTAAAACATGTTACATAATAGAAAATCAAACAATTCTATATGATATTGAAAGAGAAGTTTGTTCTGTGCTCAATCAGAAACAGGTACAAAACAGCATGTGGAAAAACATGAGAAATCTGTCCACAACAAACATCAAGCTATCAGTTGGTCATCAAATCTTATTCCCAGTCTATGGTAATTCAATGATGTCCAAAAGCAGAAAATGAGTAAAGCAACTCAAAACAGAAAGCACCAATCAACTGGAGATCTATCGACTTCAACTCAGTCGTGCACTCACAAACTTCTTGTATTTCAAGATAATATTACTTTTTATGGGGTAATTTAAACTGCTACAAAATAGCATAGAAGCCATCACTGCAATCTATAGGCAAGCATCCCTCAAAACACAAAAAGTTAGTGACAAAAAAAATTATATTCAAAATCAAAATTGCAATCAGGAAAAGAACTGCTTACATCATCAGCAATCTGCAACTGCCCATTGTGATCCTGCAGGACAAAATCCAGCTTGAGAGTTCATGGTTAACTCTAGCAATCACAATTTTTTCTACTCAGCTAATGGGCATCTAACAACATTCAACATAACAGGCAATGTTCTTTCTTCTACCTTTTTTGTGTATTGAAAAGCTTGAGTAGAGGAATAAATCAATCACTTGATTTGGGTGAGAGCACAATTTTTTTCATTATGGCCTCAGTAGCAGGAACTTACCTTCACAGCAACAAAAAGAAGTGGATCAGAGGGTGTATAAATCATGTAATGTGCACCATCCTACAGCCACAAAGCAACAGAAAGAGAGCATAATAGAATTAAAATCAATAGTTTCATCTAAATGCTAGTACCTTATCAATACAGGAGCTATCATGTTTGGAAACCGTTATCTAACGCTATTGATTAGTGCTGCAGGATCATACTGTCCAACACAACAGGTAAAATAGGACGAATGGAAACAAAGTGAAAGGAAAGAGAAAATCATTTCTATTGGGGAAATGATCATTGCATTACCATATGAAAGCATGTAATTTCCACTCCTTCAGTGGGTAAGCCATCAACATCTTGACCATCATCTGCAAGATAATAAGCATCTTGCTTCAATTGTCTTTCTGACAAATCCTCAGGTTTTGTTTATTGATGTTTGTAAATACATCACAAAAAACAACTGACACAAACATGGTATTTGCGGTTCCTTGCACATGGAAAGGGGAAGAGGAGAAGTACTTCTAACAATTTCAAAGGTAACAATGACTAAAATAATCTGAACAGATAATGAGAATGCAAGCTTTTAGAAAATTGATTATCAAACAAGCAAATATTTCCGTTATAATTATTAAAATTCTAGTGGCACTTTCTAACATCAGGAAGCAGAAAGACGTATAGCATCAGTAATAATAGTGAAGCAAGATTTCATCATTTTATAGATCAAATTAAACCAACCAACATTCTAAATCCAAACTAAGTGCGCTGATTATCAGTGACTTCTTTCTAGATTTGGAAAAACAATTTAAGAATTTATGAAAGGTATTTTGATAGCAGAGTTTCAAATTAGATTGCTTGCCGCTGCCATATTTAAACCAAAACTCAAGTTAAGTAAGATGGTCAAAAGTACCGGTCATGTTTAAAATTTATCATCAGCTTTGCAGTGAAACCGCATGCATAGAAATATAGGGATGCTCAGTAGTCTAAAGACACAACACATGAGTCTCCACTCTCCAGCATGGAGTTGATTCTCTAAGAAGTAACCTACTATCGGAAAACTCCCACAAACATGAGAATTCATTCTAAATCCAATAATACACAGAAGGAGATGCCAAATGCATTAACTGAGGAAAGCCCCAACAGCTTTTATTTTACCTTCCAGAATTATAACCTTTTTACTCAGAGGAAGCAATAGAGAAAGAGAGAGACAATGATGAAGTGAGACGCCAGACCCTACTGAAGTCTTGACTCATATATACAGGCATGCATTTCGCACCTGCTATATCAGTATGCCCATCACGTGTGACAAAAGGGGCCAGTGATGCATAAGCAACATATTGACTTGCAAGGTTTGCGGGGGAGGCAGGCACTTGCATCAGCATTATCTTGCAAGCAATTATATGAGCTAAATATACCAGTCTACATGTGTATACACATACACCAATAATTGGTACAAGTATGTAAATGCAGTAAAATTAAGTATTTCAAGAGTCAGAATAAACATTTAATTCAGAAAAGAAGGTCATTACCTGTTCGGAAATCAAATATATCATCTTCCGAGTAGCAAAACCCTCCCCGAGCAGTATAACAGAATCTGTTAGGAACAATGCAAGCAAATTAATCCAGCAAAAATACATTTGAAGGGGTAAAAAATAAAGTTCTTATAGTAGAGAGTACTCACCCGCTATATACCAAGTGCATGTGTATCTTTGCAAGAGCAAAAGCTGCAGTAGGGAGTATTGATTCAACTTCTTCGTCATTTACCTAATAAAACAAACTTAGTGAATCTCAACAAACAAAATATGGATACCACAGCAACAATATTTCAAGACATTTTTGTAGCTTTAGAAATCAATGCCCATTACAACACAGGAGAATCTTCATGATTAAGAACTTCATAGCTACCATTAGCCATCATTCTTAGTATAGCTACAAGAGAAAGACTAACAACTGATTGGAAGTACATGGAGCTTCTCAAGTCCACTCTCACCCAGCCTTTCACACATCCTGTTCTTCTCCCTCCCTACTCCGTCACATCTTAGCTAATTTAGTTATATTTTTCAGAACAGTCATCTTGCTATTGCTCCTTTTTGCTTAACAAAAATAATCTAAGATTTCATTGAAAGAAACAAGATCTCCTCAGAAGCCACTGAGTTGAAGGAAAGAATAACTCATAATCATTCAAGAATTGTGAACCATAAAAAAACTACATCGCAAATGCATTTAGCTCCGTGCGTATGCATAAAACCCTATAATGCATCCTCCTAGTATCTTAGGTTGAAAAACAATGAGCTATTGACATTTCAAATGCTATGGGAAAGTTGTAAGAGAGGCTGGAGCGAATCATCAAGGGGAAAAAGGCATTCACACAAGGAAGAAACAGACAAATCTCAGGTTGGAAAACAATGGGATATTGACATTTCAAATGCTACGGGAAAATTGTAAGAGAGGCTAGAGAGAATCAACAATGGGATTCACATGAGGAAGAAACACGCCAATCAAACAAAAGAAAATGTAAAAGTAGAAAAATTCCATATACATCAATAAGACACCAAACCACTAGTATAAAGAGATTTGTCAACAACAAAAACAGACCTGAATAACTTCAATACTAAAGAACTTTAAATTAGAGACAATGCACATACAGCTGACCAGCCATCAATATTGGTGCTCTTCAATATCTGGACAGGCCTGCTCAAAAACCAAATCCATGTTATAGATAGTAAATGAGGGGACAACTCTATACTTTATAGCCTAGTGTTGCAATGGAACCATAGCTTACGTGTCTGCAGGGCAAAGCAGCATACATTCATCACCACTTGAACTTCTGAAAATTCTCCTTATAACACACTCCAAGGGAAAGTTGTTAGTAGGATCAACCTGCCAATGACCACTTCAAAAGTCATGAAAACTTGAATTTATCACGAAAAGAAATCTTTATAAAAGAGAGACATAAGACTGAGAAAGAATATGTTTAAAGGAAAGTGCATTTGTTATATATCCACTACAACCAGAGCGAATCGTCATATACCTAAGCCAAAAGTGTGCCTTTGTTTGTACAGATATGACAGCACAAAACACAGATTGATGTCATCGTGGCCAGGTAGCGCATTAAAATACAAATCCAGGGTATGATAATCCTAAGAAACTAGCATACCAGCACCACAGCATACAACACTCAAAGTATCTAATAGTGAAATTATTCACAGAGAAAAATCTTGTGCATACTAATAATTCAAAGAACACTGCCATCGAAAAGGACTACTCCTTCAATCACTTTTTGAATTTAGGAACTGTGTAGTCCGCTACATAAGTTAAAAGTTCCCTTATATTCCTATTTCATTAAGAAGAGCAAATTTTCATTGAAATGGTACCAAGGGGGTGCCGACCCCTGTGGAAGAATCATCTACAAGGTAAGGCGCCCGACAGATGTAACTGTAACGCATCAAGATCTGCCAATCTAGCGTGATAATTAATGGAAAAGAGCCATGAGTCATATTTACTTACCTCACATTCCTATTTCACTTTATCCCCTCAACCTCAATTTTTTTCGTGTTCTACTGGACAGCTAAGAAAAAAACTATACAAGGAGTGGATTTGAACTGAGATTGGAGCCTAATATATAGTATTCTCGGTAAATTCTTATCTTTCAAAGAACACATCCATCCCACATTGCGGACATGAAGAACAGTTGTCTTAAAACAATCATCCATGTTGCCCACCACTGAGCTTTCAGTCATCAAGCAACCCTCAGATCAAATTTGGCATTGGACTCCCAACAATAGACCTAAAATGCACAGAAGTGTATTGCAGAAGCCGGGAAAAAAAAAACACCATGAACGAGTCCAAACGCGGAATCCCAAATTAACACAACAACCGACAAAGAGAATCACCAACCGACCACGCAAAACAGCAGAAAAGACAAACAGGAACCCGACTCAACTCACAATCGCAACCAGGCGCTTGTCCGAAGCCATGACGACCCTGCCCTGATCATCCACCACGAACCCGGCGGGCGGCTTCGGCAACGGCGTGGGATGATACCCCGCCGCCGACGAACGCTCCCCATCGGTCTCGCCGATAACGAAATCACCGACGACCTCGACATCCTTCGCGTCGCCCGACTTCTTCTTCCTCTTGCCGGCGCCGGAGGACTGGCGCTTCTTCACCGGGCTGCCCTGCGGCTTCGAGGCGCGGCAGAGGAGGGGACCGGAGGCATTCGGCCTCGGGTTCGAGACCGCGAGGAGCGACCGGAGCGAAGGTCGCCCGGGGCTACTACGGCGGCGGTGGGGGGAGAAGGATAGGCCGTGGAGAGAAGTGAGAGCGGGAGGAGCGGAGGTCGAAACGAAGGACATCCTGCCGCGCTGCGCCGGGAGCGGGAGGGGGCTCGGTCGCCGGAAGGGTCCGAGCTTCGGAGGTCGCGTGGTTAGTCTGCAATGGCGGAAGAAGAAGAAGGAAGAAGAAACTGCAGAGACAGCGCTAAATGAAGCGGCATTTTCTTAGCTAACACTGAAATATCTTTCGTATTATTTATTTTTATGTTTTTTTACGGTCATTAAAAGTGAAAAGAACATAGAAAAGAAAATCGTTAATAAATTAGCTTAATACCACGAAATTCCTTAAATTAATACACATGTGATAAATTTACCCCAAATTTAATTTTTTAATCACGAAAACCTCCAAACTGGTACACCTTTGACAATTTTACCCTTCCTTAATTTTCATGAAATTTTACCGTTAAATTTCCGAGTTGGATGACACGTGCCAGTTGACGAGTGTACCAGTTTAGGTTTATAGGTGTACCATTCTATGATTTTTCATTAATGGTGAGCAAGATGGATCACCCAAACCGGAATCGGACAGGACCGATCAGTTCTCGAGAATGTCGGTCCGAATCCCGGTTCCTAAAAGTGGAATCGGTTTCCGGGCAGTATGATTCCCAGTTCTAGGGTGTGAACTAGACCGGACCGGACTGATAAATATATATTTTTTTAATTTTTTCATATATATATATATATTTATTTACTTTTTAAATTTTTTTTTTAAAAATAGAAAGTCTAATTTAATTTCCCAATTCTTTCTTGCCTTTACCAATAAGTGATTGGTCCCATTGGAACTGGACCAGATCGGACCGAACCTCAGTTCAGTATGGTCCACCGCCCCAATACAAGTCGATTTGATCCCCAGTCCTAGAAATTGGGAATCGATCCTCCTAATCCGGTTCTCGGTTCTTGAGTTGGATCAGATCGGACCAGGAACTGCTCACCCCTACATTTCATAGTATTAATCTAATTTAATGGAGGGTAAATTTATTATAAATGTACCGTTTTTGGGTTTTTGGCAGTTAAGAAATTAATTTTCAATAAATTTGTCACAGGTATATCAATTTGGGGTTTTATGGTCAAAAAATTAATTTGGGATAAATTTATCACGGATATACCAATTTAAGCTTTTTCCATGATATTAATACAATAGATTAATAGAGCAATTTTCAGAAAAAAAAATCCATGTATCTCGCTATGACATGTTTGCAAAAGGATATTTTGCACCAGCGTAAATAGAGAAAAATTAGTACATATTGAGGTTTTCTAAATCACGTGGAACAAGAGAATTAATCTTCGATATTTATGCCTTAAGCGCAAAATAAGATAATTAATTTTTTGTCAAAAGTAAATAAACAAATGGTAAAGCTACAAAGTATTCGATAAATTTTAAGGAGCAAGCAAGAGAGTGAGAATGTCGCGAGATCTTAATAGACAAAAGGGAAATTTCGAGATATAAATACATTATATACTTAAATTTTCGAGATAATGACACAAACTGTCCTTATGTTTTGGCACAATATATAATGTGGTTCCCGAATTTTAAATTCAATCAATATGATCCCTGAACTTGAGCTCAATATATAATATCATCTATAAACTTTTGATTTATTTAATGCGATCCTCTAATTTTTGGTACATATTTAATTTAGTCTTTGAACTGTATGAAAATGTTAAACGTTGTTCTTAAACTTGATTTAATAGAATGACAACATTGAACATTTCCAAACAATTTAGGAACTAAATTGAATATGTACAAAAAGTTATGAGACCACACTGAAAATATTAAAAATTTGGGGGTGCATTGTATATTGGGTTACAGTTCAAGGATCACGCTAAACAAATTTAAAATTCAAATACAATATTGTACATTTGGCTAAATTTCATAGATCATTTATGTCATTTACCCTAAATTTGCGCTTGAGATTCTACAATGGAGATTGTAACTTTCCCTATAAACGAGTACGAGCCAAATGAAGTTTACATATCTCCAAAAATTATCATGAAGTTCCTAAACTTACCGATAACGCGTTATAACCCCTTTTTTTTTTAATATCTCATTTTTCCAGGGCGCTGGACATGGCGGAATCCGACCCGACATGATTCATCGTTTTGGCATCCCTTCAATGCTCAACCACAAGAGAACCATGTATTGATTAAACAGGAAGCTGTCAATATCTCCAAAGCATATTTTACGTCGGAGGCACTCTTTAACATTCTCCTTTTCGTTTCGGTCCCTTGCCAGATTTTTCGCTACCAAATTATGAATTTTTCTGCTAGCAAAACGGGCAACAAGGGAATAAAGTGAAAGCAAAGCAGTCAATGAGAGACTTGGCATGCAAGATTTGCATGAGTTAGATTCATTCTAGGACAACGGAAGGGATGATTGAAGATAAAACCAGCAGCATATCCCATGATAATGCTGCTAAAATGGTTTCATCTCAAGGGAAGAATGAAGCCTCCCGCTTGCAATTGGTATATGAGACGCCTTGATTCGAAGATCCGACAGCATTTTCATATGATGCACGGGTATCTATGTCGCAGATCTTGCAATTATTCATAAATATGCACCGCGGGTAAATTTCAGAGAGCACTGTTTGATGCCTTCGGACATAGTAAAGCCGACTGATATCGCAAACGAACATGTCCTCTGCACAGCTTTTGCTGGCAAATGGAAAAGAACCTAAATCTCACAAATTATAAGGCGAGTAGCTACTTTCCCGAAATAGAGAGTAGAAAAGATATCATGGAATGGAACCTCCGGCTTCTGATCTGCTCTCTTCTTGTTCAATATCACATGCAGACTGCTTCCACGGCTAGTTTCTTCTTCGAACTGGGACACGGATCCTTACTGAAGTCCCCTTCGGTTAGCTCTATAGTACATTCATTTCTGTTTAGGCAGGCCTGCAGCGACAAAGTGTGTCAGGGAGGTTACAATGCTATGCAAATAAATCATTTCTACTCTTTAAGACATGAACTTCTATAGAAGCTACAAGCCTGAATACGAAATTAGATAACTAGAACATGGCAAAGACCTTCTGCAACAATCAAGAGGATTGTGCGTCCAGGCAAAAAAGCAACGAGTCAAGTAGATGTTTAAGGTATTATCACTGGTGTTGTAGAATGTGATTCACTTTCAGGATAAAAAAGTCTGAGCTTTGCCCTTGTCTCATAGGCAGATGACGTCAAATCAGTAACACGTTGAGTTTAGATAATGTTGATCATTATTAGAAGCCAGCGCCTTTTCAACCACGGATTTGGACGAGGGATCGTGGCAGTCCCCCAAGCTGTAAGATCCACAAGATCCTGTCGGATTCCCAAAGCTTGCAAAATTAACAGCAGATATTTGGGTAGAATCGTGGCATTTCAAGTGAGCTCTGGGCGCTTTATCTTGACTGCTGTCATCATCTACATCTGGCTTCCAAGATTCTAAGTCGATGGATGGGTAATCTTTCTGCAATAGAGCTGCAAACACTTGACATTTTCCGCTTTGAGAACGTGACTTTCGTTGGATCGCCTCCTACCTCCTCCAAGATAACAAGAACGTTTCCAGATGGCTTGAACCAGGATCGTGGGACGTGGTACCTGTTCCACATAGCAGAACAAACAATGGATATAACATGACAAGAGACAAATTTCCACTGTATATATCATCAAGTTTGAGAAAGTTGATCCACTAGGCATCATCTAAATTGTCATAGAGAACATCATTCCAAATAATCTTTGGAAGAAGACTGGGCAGTTGCAGTATCACTTTGTGTTCTAATTTTTAGAGTATGAGTTTTGTACCATCTCTGGCTAGGCTCTCCACATCCAGTGACGCATTTGTCTGGCTTGAAGCTGCCTCTGTAGTCGCACCCCTTGACACAGGGGTTCTCAAAGGAGACTAACCTAGGCCAGTAAATTCCTATAGGCTGTCCGTTTAACCATGCTAGTCCTTTACCCATATGGATCATATCCAGCCCAACAGGTTATTACCAGTTGGATGGTCCACAATAGCCTGCAATATATAAAACTAAATTTTGAAAGATGGCACATTTAACTAATAGTGCACTCTTTGAACCAATGAAAACAATTCCAATGAATGCAGCGGCCATTGTCCAAGCACTCTGTACCTTGTACCACGTGAGTGGCTGGTTCTTCGGTGGTTCTGTTGTCAAAACCCAGTTTACGCTTTTCATACCAAATGGCGCCCCCAACTGTTCTCCCTCCAATCCAATCTGACAGCGGAGCAAAGAACAGGTCTTTAACATTTAAGACGACTAAACACTTTTTAATAGAGCACTGCCTATATTAATATTCTTTTTGTGGATAGTTTCTTGTGTTAATCATTCAAGTTATTAGTAGGTTCTGTCTCAGCCCCTCATAGGTTACAGTAACTTCATTCCCAACAGAATAGCTGCTCTATGCTGCAAGCAGAGATGGCATTTGTAACCACGCTAATGTTTAAGCGTCACATGATATGATGTTTCTCTTGAACGAAAGATTCACAATTTCAAAGACAAGAAAGATGAATTACAGAAGGAGGAGGAGGATAATACCTTGTAGGTCCATGTATATCCAGATATGTCCAATAACCCCTTGTTCAATCCCTTGATCTTCACATTAGTCAATCCAGCTGGCATCCATTCATAATGAGGCCCTGCATTCTGAAATCATCCAAAAGAAACAACCTAAGGACACTGAGCAATTAAAAAAGGGCACAAAGAAGGAAGGACCTTATGAGCCAAATGGCATATAAGAAAAAGAAAGCTCTTGCTAACTTTTTATCTTTATCTGAAAAACGGCTTTGATCATCGTCAGACTCTCTTCCGAGGACCCTTTTAAACTGCACTCCACTACTTTAGTAAAGTTGGCCATTCTTTTGCTAAACAAAAAATTTAATGACTAGGGGCCAAAAGGAAGTTATTCTTCATAAACCTTGGACCAGGAGCATGAACATGGGACTCACTTGAATTCCGACTGTCAAGCTCAAAATAGTGATATCATTCTTTCCAGCCTTGAGAGATATGGGAGCAGAGAAGTTGAAAGGTACGCTCGACCCATTTCCATAACCACTACCTTGAAGTTTCTGATTCACAAAAGCATGGAGACCATGACCCTTTGATTCAACCAGAAGGAAAGGTCGGCTTCCTCCCTTTAGGCAATCCTCATTTTCCGCGACATTTATACTAGAATATGCAAAGCAAAAGCATTCATCAGAAGTTGCTCAATCAAGATCCGTTCATCATCAAGATGTATACAAGGGCACATTCGCTAGGAAGCTAATCTAACTACGAAGAAAGTGAAGAATCCAAAAAGAGGCCAATTACTGATAAAAGTATGAAGAAAGTGCAGAAGAATTAGAAAGGGGGAAAAGAGGAATAGAAACACCGACAATATTATACAGATATATGCAGAAATAATTGACCTCCTCAACTGTGAAGGTCGAACATTATCTTTGCTTTTTATATAGTTCCACTTCAATCTGGGACATGGTAACCATATGCATATTTTGGGTAGGAATAATTTATTAACAAATATGCCGGTGACTTTCTACTAGTGATCCTCTTCTCTGCATCAGAAAGGGCCACTACATTTGGGTAAATGAATCTACAGAGACAAAGAACAACCTTGTCATATACCAAAGGTAGTCTGTTGTATACTTTGTGGTGTTGAGGTGATCCGCAAAACCGTTCAGACTAAGGTCTTCTTTTCCCCATAGTCCAGGTTTCTCGGTGAATAATTCCCATTTAAGAGCTTTCAGATCCTTATCCAATGATGAGGCAGATGGTATCAAAGATTCTGGTACCATATCGACCACAGAGCTCTGGGAGCGAACCTGTTCAAGTTATGCTGTTAACACTGAGGTGATTCTAGAGAGGACTCGTAAGAAAACCGAAGGCATGCACACCAAAGGGAAAAAATATGGGTCCAAACCCAAGCTTTTGTTTAAGAATGCGATGCATCACAACAAGAAAAATGCTTATTATAAAAAGTCGTAGGAGTTCAAAGTGTTACCTTTGCTGAGTTAAATACTACATTCTTGCAGTCAGGAAGAATGCTGACTGACCATGCAGGCAGATGATAAGACATGTTTCGGAATTGTACTGTCTTGTCTTCTTTGCCAGCGATGTTTGCCAGAAAGGCAACACAAAATCCTGAAGAAGTGTAGACATCGGCCTATGCAAATTTTGGTCAGAAAATGACAATTCAATAAGGTTAATCGGGATTGGGAAAAACAGGTTGATTTGTCTCAAAAGTTGCAACACATAAAAACCGTAAAATATATCATAAAGGAATATAAACAGTAAAAATCAGAATATGCATCATTGCAACGACTACGTGTGCCACTTTTTCTCAACCGTCAACTATCAAGAGATGTTCTAATTTTTATAAGCTTTTAACTGGAAAAATATTCCAAAGTACCCTATCAACTTGCACAAATGAACATGATTTCCAATATAACTCCTCATGGTAACTTAGTATGATCCGATTTCATGTGACAAGTGCCAAAGAAAATACGGCAATGATGTTCTGCAGACGATGAAGTAAACAGGTGATTAAGTAAAAAGGTGATGCTATGTTGATGTTAATATTTGATAAAGGTCCCAGTTAGCATCAGAACAGAAGTCATAGCATTGAGAAATGAAAAACAAACCACAGAAAGAAAGAATCGATCACCTCGGCATTGGGACCTAATGACAGAGTATTTGGCTCACTGTTCAACAGCGCTTGCTCACATAACATTATGGGTTTTTGAAGCTACTTTAGATGTCCCCATTTCGGGAACCTTGGTAAACCTGAAAGCAAGCAGTCAAATTAGTAGCCAAAATATACTCGAACTTTAAAAGCACTCATAATTATCAATTTTAAACATGGGCATGTACATGCAAACAAACTATGCTTTCCATATTCATCAATTGGTGCCTCATAGTCATAACTTGTGGTGATGAATGGCCCGCCATTAGTACGACCAAAATTTGTTCCTCCATGATACTAGGCAAGACAGAGCATAACATAGGTAATTAGTATATGAAAGGATGAGTCATATACAAAGTTAATTACCAATCAAGCACTAAATAGAGGATGAGATACACATCCAAATCTATCTATACATCAATTCATACCGTAAACTTGACTTCCATCATTAGCGATCTTCATTAATGATGGGTGACCTCCTTCATATAAAAGAAGAATATCCACAATGTTCGGGAAATGATAGAAAACTCAACTAGTAGCATATCCACCTACTTTATTAACCAGTAAAAGGGTGAGAGATTATTTTCTTTCTTCTGGAAAGCTAAAACAGGTATTATAAAACAGGACCTAGAGAAAAAAGAAATAGTATCATACTTCTACTAAGGAAGATGCTTCTTTGCAGAAAAGTTATCAATTGCAACCCTTACATCAAATGTTCCAATTCCTTTAACGTAGGAAATTATATACAGGTACAGTTAATGGACAGGTCGATTGGCTAGTGCATAGAAAAGGGTACGACTCTAAAAGAAGCGAATTTACCATGTAATAGTTTTGCACACACCCACCTTTCTGGAAGAACCGCGCAACTGAAAATGCAATGTCTTCTTGGGCCCGGTGTGGATCTCTCCCCCCAAAAGTCTTAAACCTGAAAAAGGAGGGTCGTCATAATTTATCAGGATCAGATGATTCAAAAGGAACTGCCCGTATTATTTTAGCTGCATGCTCGGTGCATATTTAACAAATAGATTTAACTCTATCAACAACTTACCATCTAAAAAGGCTGATATCCTGGTCTTTCTATGAGACATCTACAATGTGTCATGAGACAATAAAGTTATGTGGGCTTGTTTCTTAAGTATTTAAACTAGTCCCAACAATTAAAGATCTTTCACCTATGAAAATCAATCAAGCAACTCATTAGTCCATTGTTGCTTGAAATGCTAACTTAAGTCCAAAAGTTCTCGATTCCCCAAAACTACAATTCTCTGCAGCACAACTACAACACGGCACAGATGTTGCACAGCGACAGCAATACTATATGGACTATCTGTGTATAAGGCCATTATGGACCCGATATGCAAGCAGAGTGGAATATTTTAACCCAAGAGAAGACTTGTCTTCACAATGCTCTCTCGCCAACAACAATACTTAAGTACAGTTTTGAGAAAAACGAATGAAAGAATTCAAAGTTTCCTAACTAAATCATGTTCACCTGCCTTTCGTAAACAAAAACAGCGGCAATGACTTTACCCAGGAACATCCTAAATAATTAAGACAGTCCCACAAAAAATAAATCCTTAAGATACTTTAAAGATTATTGAACCAGACAGAAGGAACTCTCTGGAGAAGGTAATATTACAAATCAAATCTGTACTATAACAGATGGACCCACATGATACTAAGGATCACATGCACTGGGCCTAATTCACCAGGTGTATGCAATTTGTGGCCGTAATACAACAGATGCCATAGTGAATCTGCCACCAAATCAGAATTTAACCAAACCAATAATGTCGCACAGTACACAATTCTTCATGTAGGTCCACAGAGACAACCAGCTTCTGCAATGGTTATCAAAAAAAAAGACAACCAGCTTCTGCAAACAATACATTTCAAATACTTTTGAGAATTACTAAAAGTGTTGTGCAAGTTAAACTCTCTTCATTCCACATACTCAGTCAATATTAGATGCAGGTTCTATCATGATTCAAGTAAGGCAGACAAACCAAAGAAAGGCAGGTATAGTTTAAAGGAACCAAACCTAATGGAAATGGTAAAGTATGTGTTCATTAAGAAAGAATGGAAGAACTTAAAGAGAAGTTAAGTGTCACGCCATCAAAATTCTCCCAAAACGCAGAGGAAGTGCTGTCAGAAAGAAAAGGAATCAACTTAAGCATCCTGAAAAAAGACATTACCATCCAGGCCAATTTTCAGTCCAAATTTTGAGCTTCTCTGGAGAATTGGGAACATATTGATCACAGTAGAAGGCATTGCAAGTATCTATCTGCAGAGCACGAGAAACTCCAGTTAAAGATGAATGGCGATAAAATAAGTCTTTCTTTCACCATGCCAAAAACAGGAAATAAGGCTACTTCTAGTACTATTCAGTCTCAATAATGCAACCCCTCAAAATCAGAAAACATCAGAGAGCAGATGTCAGAAGTATCCTCATCAAAAGCAAAATATATAGTTAGCATTTTACTGCGCACAAATGCTACAGTGCACAAATATCTACCCATGATGCATTGTGGAAGAAGTAAATTATGATGAAACTCTTACAATATATTCAGGAGCATCTGGCTGCTGGCACATAGCCCAAGGAACGCCCGTATTTTGAGAGACTGCCATGTTAGCAGCCCACATAACATATGGCTTCGCTCCCTCGCCATAATATGGTTCGTTGTACCCATATTCATTTTCTACCTGCAGTGAGAGATACATGTTTCACCCACTATTTAGAGGCTGATTAGACTTATGAAGATAAGAAGAAGCGCAATGCGAAAATCTAAAAAAAAAAAATCACAAATAAACGTACTACAACCATCAAAACTTTGAAACTCTAGTCACTATCATTATACTCGTATGAAAATAACCTGCCTGGGCTAAGATGATAGGACCTCCTTGTGAAGCAAAAAGGTTTTCCTTCTTCATCAGATTCACTATCAATGTCACAAATTTCTGCATGTGATACTGAAAAAAACAAACAGCGACATCACGAAACATTATGTTGGACCCACGTCAGAAATGTGAATTCTTAATTAAGATTCATTTATTGGCATAGAACATTTTTTCAAGTTCCACCAAACTGGATTTGTTGATATTCCTATTAACATACCTTGAAGGGCGCGTTATCAGTGCGGAAGACTGTCCCTGGGACGTAATGGAGCCAGACCGGCACCCCTCTGTATCAAACAGTAGCATATAACCACTCCAAAGCAATCATCACATTCTTTAGAAGTAAGTATATCATAATGTAATGAAATTTCACACTCGGTAGCTTGTTTCTATGACATTCTGATGATCCTATTATCGGTTAAGAACATACCCAAAGCTCCATTCAGCTGCGACAAAGGGGCCAATTCGGAGAATCATATACATCCCTGCATTCTGGATTATCTTCACGAACTTGACAAGATCGTATCTATCCCCGAAGTAATGCTACACTCTCCCAAAACAAATGGAGGTATTAATTACAAAAATTGCTATGCCGAACAAAGGATAGAAACACGTCACAGCTTCTTAACGAAAATGAGAAGGAGTAGCAGCAGCACTCACTTCGCCTTGAGAAGGTTCATGACCATTCCAAAATACATACGATTCGATCGTATTGGCTCCACCTTCTTTGGCTGTCTGAACCAGGCCGGGCCACATCTAAACACATTCAAGATTATGCACTTGAGCACAATCTCAATTAAGACTCGCACATATCACCAACACAGCAGTGCCAACAGATGACAGACCATGGATTTAACCAAAAAAACGTCAACCCGCATGCCGACATATAGAAAAAAACGATGAAATTAGAAATTACAAAATCAAGAAACATGAACACACGTGCACATAAGCAACCCATGAAACAAGCCATTACATGAGCTTCATTTTCAAGGAAGACAAGCAGCTGGGTCATTAAAAAAACACAACATTCATTCACCAAACAATCAAAGAACGAGCATTGCAGAGAAAAGTAGCTCTTTCGACCGCCATTTCACTTTCTTTCTTGGTTTTCTTTAATTATTGGCGCTTTCAGAACCCAGAAAAGTCGATTCATCGCTCACCCCAGGAACACTGCGAGGATAGTGAATCGCAGCGTGTTGGCATGAGATGTCAATTAGCTGATTGTTGTAATATTTTATTTTAGGAATAGATTATATTAGAAGGAATTATTTTGTTATTTGTGAATATCCTGTTACCATATTAGAAGGAGGAAGTTTAGACCAAACTTGTATATGTATCTTTGTTAAGTCATTGTAATGAGAAGAAGAACATATTCTTTTTTTTAAGAAATTTCTTTTCCTCATGGTATCAAAGCCCTAGGGTTTGATCCTTGGGTATTGTACGTCAATCATCGACTACAGCGCCGTTTTTCATCGCGGTGCCATCGTCTCACACCGGTCGACTTCGTCCCGTCTGCTCTTCTTCATCTTCATCTTTCTAGGACCTGCTGTATGCCATGGAGGGACAGGAAATAACAACAACACAATCTAGTGAAGGATCAACGGCCACAGCGATCCTTGAGAGTCTTACTGCTGCGATGAAGCAGCTTGCAACACAACAGAATCCACCATCATCGACAGAAAATTCTGCCCCTACAATTGCCATTAAGTTCAACGGCATGAACTATGGCTTGTGGTCCCAAGTTGTCGAGATGTATGTCTCTGGCAAAGACAAATTGGGATACTTGACTGGTGACATTCCACAACCGGCTCAAACTGACCTTGCTCTTCGGAAGCGGAAAATTGAAGATGCCACCGTGAAAGGTTGGCTCATAAACTCAATGGAACCCGCGTTGATCGGAAATTTTATAAGATTCCCAACGGCAAAAGCAGTATGGGAGTCGGTGGCAACAACCTATTTTGATGGGACTGATACGTCCCAAGTATATGATTTGAAGCGGCAAGTGTCGCGATTGAAGCAGAATGGAGGACCAATTGAAACCTTCTATAACAATCTTCAAGCTCTTTGGAGAGAAATCGATTTTCGCAGACCGAAACCCATATCGTGTGCTGATGATATTGCGAGATATAACTCGGCAGTTCAAGAAGATCGAGTTTATCTCTTCCTTGATGGACTGGATGATCAACTCAACAAGGTTAGAGCCGATGTACTACAGATGCAACCATTCCCCACTGTAGAGCAAGCATATGCTCGAGTGAGACGGGACGATGTTCGAAAAACGGTGATGCTCTCATCTGGAGAACATGGAATCTCGGGTGGGGCTATGATCTCTCGACGTGAGGGGGCAGATTCTCAATTCCGTTTGACGACAAGAGGAACACCGAATCGAGATGTTCGACAAAAAGGAGGTGCACAACAACCTACCGCTATCTCTGGAGGGTGTTCTTACTGTGGGAATTCACGACACACGAAGGATACTTGTTTTAAACTCCATGGGTATCCTGAGTGGTGGGAAGAATTACAGAAAAAGAAGAAGGCAGAAAAAGGGGTAGGAAAAGGAAGTGCTCAGGCAGCTTTAGTCTCTGGAGGTACTGGTTTTTTGTTAGTGCCGGATCAAAAACCAATTGAAAAAGCTGAAGGTAATTCAGGTTGTTTTCTTTCTGTCTCTCACATGGATAAGAATGTTGGATTATTGATTCCGGGGCAACTGATCACATGACCTTTGACTCTCAAGATCTTGCAACAACAACTTCTCCAATGCGGGATTGGATTACAAATGCAAATGGTCACAGCTCCAGTGTAACTGGAGCAGGGGATATTACACTCTCTAAATCTATCTCTCTTTCAAATACATTGCTAGTGCCCTCTTTGTCAAATAAGTTATTCTCTGTAGGACAACTTACCAAAGATCTACAGTGTTGTGTTTCGATGTATCCTAATTTTTGTCTTTTCCAGGACATTTGCACGAAGGAGATTATTGGACGTGGTACTAAGAGGGATGGATTATATTTCTTGGATGATTTTGGGTCAAAGTTAGGTCATGTTTTACATACTTAGGGTAATCTTGACAGAGAAAGAAGCTTGGTTTGGTTATAGCACCGTCGACTGGGGCATCCTTCCTTTGGGTACTTGAAGATGTTATTTCCTGAATTATTTCATCATTTTTCAGAGTCATTATTTACATGTGAAACTTGTATTCAGGCAAAGAGTCACCATGTTAGCTTTCCTCCTAGTATCAATAAAAGAACAAAACCATTTGCTTTGATTCACTCTAATGTGTGGGGGCCGTCTCCAATCTCTACAGTTTCTAGTTTTAGATGGTTTGTTACATTTGTGGACGATTGCACTAGGATGACTTGGCTATATCTAATGAAACACAAGGATGAGGTTGCTTCTATATTTGAAAAATTCCACGTAATGATTAAAACACAGTTTGATGAAAAGATTCATGTACTTCGAACAAATAATGGGGGGGAACATGTGAACAACAAACTTGATGCCTATTTTTATCGACATGGTATCATTCATGAAACCTCTTGTGCTCAAACACCACAACAGAATGGAGTATCCGAGCGAAAGAACCGACATATTCTTGAGACCGCAAGAGCTCTTCTCATAGGGAGTCATGTTCCGAAGAGTTTTTGGGATGCTGCTGTAGTAACTTCAGTGTATCTAATGAACTGAATGCCCTCACGGGTGTTAAATTTCCGAACTCCATTGCAAAGCCTTGCCGACCATGTGGAGCTTCTTGGTGTTTTGACTCTACCTCCGAAAGTCTTTGGATGTGTGGCTCTTATTCACTTGCATAAAAATCAACGGACCAAACTGGATCCACGTGCAGAAAGGTGTGTGTTTATTGGATACGGATCAAACCAGGAAGGCTACCGATGTTACAACCCCAGCACCAAGAAGATCCATGTCACACTGGATGTTACATTCATTGAATTTAAGTTCTTTTATCCAACAACACAACTGAGTATTAGTACCGAGGGAGCAGAGTTGGATAAAAATTGGTGGGATATTCCCAATATACCGTTGCCTACAGTAAACATCCCAGAATCAATACCGCAACCTACAATGGAGAGTAGTATACTAGCGTAGCCCACGATGGAAGTACCGCACCTTGCAATTGACGAATAGACAGAATCAGGCAGTGGTGGCGTTCAAGCAGAATTTCAGGAGGTTTCAGAACAAATTGATTCGGGAAAAGACCATAATGCTGCTTTTGAACAAGCTTCTATCCATCCATCTCCCTCTTTAGTATGTGACCAAGCTCCTGCGAATGATCCTGAGGTAACCATTTCTTCTCCACTCTGTGATAATTTAAATAGTTGCAAGACATATATTCTTCCTGATAGGCACAACAGGGGGAGGGCACCTGATAGATACTCTCCCGAAGTCAAAAATCGAAGGTCCAAGTATCCTATAGCCAACTATGTGTCAATAAGAAGATTATCAGAATCATACAAAGCTTTTATTGGCAATGTCTCAGCTGAGCCTATTCCCAAGAGAGTGGAGGATGCTATGAAGGATCCTAAATGGATGGCAGCCATGAAGGAGGAGATGGAAGCTTTAGAAAAGAATGGAACTTGGAGACTAGTAACTCTTCCAACAGGGAAAAAGGCAGTGGGTTGCAAGTGGGTTTTCACGATAAAGTATAAGTTTGATGGGTCCGTTGAGAGATATAAGGCACGACTCGTGGCAAAGGGGTATACACAGACATATGGAGTCGATTATAAAGAAACGTTCTCTCCAGTAGCAAAATTAAATACTGTGAGAGTTCTGTTGTCTTTAGCCGCTAATTTAAATTGGCCCTTACATCAACTTGATGTAAAGAATGCATTTCTTCACGGGAATTTGAAAGAAGAAATTTACATGACAGTCCCACCTGGATATAGGTGTAATGGCAACCCAAATGTTGTGTGCAGATTGGAACGGTCACTCTATGGACTGAAACAATCCCCCCGTGCATGGTTTGGAAGATTTTGTTTAGCTATGAAGAGGTATGGATATGAGCAGAGCAATGCCGATCATACCTTGTTTCTAAGGCGACGCAATGAGAAGGTAACTCTTCTCATTATATATGTTGACGATATCATTATTACAGGCAATGATCATGTGGAGAGTACAAGACTCATGTCTAGACTGAATGGTGACTTTGAAATGAAAAATCTTGGAGAGTTAAAATATTTCCTAGGAATTGAAGTAGCAAGATCGGAAGAAGGAATTTTCTTGTCTCAACGAAAGTAAGTGCTAGATCTTCTTTCCGAAGTCGGAATGCTGGAATGCAAACCGGCTGATACTCCGATAATACAGAATCATAAGCTTCATGACAATCCAGATCAAACTCATGTAGATAGAGAGCGGTACCAACATCTTGTAGGAAGACTAATCTATTTATCTCATACTAGGCCTAACATTGCATATGCTGTAAGTATGGTAAGTCAATGCATGCACGCTCCAAAAAAGGATCACATGGATGCCGTTGTTCGAATCTTGCAATATTTAAAGGCGGCCCCAGGAAAAGGTTTGTTTTTCAGAAAGCATGGTCACTTGGATGTAGATAGATATAATGATGCAGATTGGGTAGGAAATGTTACGGATAGGCGGTCAACTTCTGGATATCTTACTTTGGTGGGAGGAAATCTTGTTACATGGAGAAGCAAGAAGCAAAAAGTTGTGTCCCTTTCGAACGCAGAAGCTGAGTTCAGAGGAGTTACAAAAGGGATATGTGAACTGCTTTGGCTAAAAAGCTTAATGACTGAACTGGGTTACCCTCCAAAAATAGAAATGAGACTCTTTTGTGACAATAAGGCAGCTATAAGTACATCTGAAAATCCAGTACAACATGACCGAACTAAACATGTGGAGATTGATCGTAATTTCATCAAAGAGAAGCTGGAAGAAGGGATCATTCAAATCCCGTTCATCAGATCAAGTGATCAACTAGCAAACATGCTAACTAAAGTTGTATCTGAGAGGGACTTCAAAAGCTCACTTTTCAAGTTGGGTATCAAAGACATTTTTTCACTCACTTGAGGGGGAGTGTTGGCGTGAGATGTCAATTAGCTGATTGTTGTAATATTTTATTTTAGGAATAGATTAGCACCATATTAGAAGGAATTATTTTGTTATTTGTGAATATCCTATTACCATATTAGAAGGAGGAAGTTTAGACCAAACTTGTATATGTATCTCTGTTAAGTCATTATAATGAGAAGTAGAACGTATTCTTTTCTTCATAAATTTCTTTTCCTCACAGCGGAGATGAAGAACTTCCTCTGCCCATCGACGATAACGCCGCGAAACAGGACGCGGGCGACCAGAACAGGACGAGAGCCGCAATGGGTGTTGCTGTCGAGCGAGAAAGCTCCATTCTTCCTCTTTCGGTGGGGCTGGTGCTGGTGCTGCGGGAAGCGAGCGAGCGAGGGGAGCAGTATATAAGCCGCTCGGCTTCATGCGAGCAGGAGCAGAGGCAGAGACAGGAGCAGAGCAAGCTGAAACAGAACGTGACGTGTCTCTGGACGAACAGGAAGATACGACCGAATTCTTTTGTTAAGCAGAGATCGTGATCATTAGCTTGGACTCGTTTTTACTTGCGTCGACTAATTCGGTTCATTTTGGTATTAGATTTGTTAACTTCATTTCGTGAAACTAAAAGAATACAACAGGTTATATGATCAGGTCCAAATTAGATTTGTTTAGTGTCGACACGTGTGCCAATTTGATTCTTATCGAGGTAATTTTGTTCACTAATATGCCCAACATAGAAATAAATTAATAAGGTTCAGTTAAATATCTCACCCGAAATCCGAAATGATGTTATATGTGCCCTTATGCTACTCGAAGTCCACTTTTATCTTGTCTCGATTTCGGGTCTTTAGATCGTTTTGAAAAGATCGATTTTGCTGAAGAATTTCCTCTTGAAATTAAAAGTTAGAAAAAGTTACAACATTTTATTAATTCTACCCAAAAATTACGATACAATTTTGGAAAAAATGAACCAACATCGATTGTGGTTGTAATGGTGGGATAATGAAGAAGTGTGTTGAAGTCGTGCCATTACCAGCAATGTTTTTGGCATGAATAGGATAGGGATGATGGATGGTCCAAAAGATAAATATTGCAATTTTTTTTTGTCTGTTCTACTTTAACTCTCAACTCATTCTTAGACTTTTGTCATGTCTCTTTATTGAGCATAGAATATTTAAAACTAAACGTTCCCATCCTTAGCTCTCGAGAAGGTGGGGAATTCGATTCCGCTTCTCATCTTTCTTAAATAGAAAGGATGATCACCAGGACAAACCCGAAAATTCACAAATATTGCAATTTTTACTGTCCTTTCCACGTCTGCAGGCTTTCTATTTCTATTGGGTCAAGCAATTTCCAGAGAAAAGCATAAGAGGACAAGTCAATTTTTTTATATCAGCAAAAATACCAGATACTGGATAACAACCGTCAATTGCTAAACAAAAAGC
This sequence comes from Syzygium jambos, assembly GCA_031216235.1. Classification (NCBI taxonomy): domain Eukaryota; kingdom Viridiplantae; phylum Streptophyta; class Magnoliopsida; order Myrtales; family Myrtaceae; genus Syzygium; species Syzygium jambos. The sequence continues at coordinate 8,655,524 of CM062228.1, forward strand.
TTGCTGCTGACACCCTTTTGTCAGAGAATTTGGCGGTCTCCTCATGCCCCCATGGTAATGCTTTCTCAACTCACAATATTGAATTGGGATTTGCTCTGTTTTTTTTGGGGGGATTTCAATTTTGCGCACTTCACTTCTTTAAAATCGGTGTGAGGGGTTCTAGAATCTAGCTCCGGCAATGCTGTGTCAGGGTTGGACCCAAGACCGTAGACAAAGATGAGAAATCCTTTGTATCATTTGAGCCAACAACTTTATCAATAAATTATGATTATCTGACTTACGAGTATTTATCAATATTCTTTAAGTGAAAAAATCTATCTCGACTCTCTGCAAAGTATTCAAATACGTCGTGACATTTTTTGCTTTGTCTCACAATTATTGATTATGTTACTGTCATGTAGCAAATTATGCTAAGGCAATATTACTGTAATCATGAATCATGAGATCATGATTTTGAAGCTCACTTCGAGCTACCCAATCAACTTCATGCAAATAATTGTCATTATCGTCAGAATGCCACGAAAACGACAGGGGGTGTTCTGATCTCTTGAGTCAAACGTGTCGTAACAAGTATAAAACTCATGCGATGATGCTCATAAATGGTAATTACATCGATTGCCGTTCTTTCTCTTTTTTACTTATTAAAAATTTAAAAAAGTTTGGCTATAAATAATGGGGAAGATGTATTGCTAGGACCCAAAAGAAAGGGTGCAATGCAATAAATCCCGGGCAAAAGTCAAAAAAGGTAACGGTCGGGCGAGGGTGAAATCCAAATTGAAGTAGACAAAAGCTAGAGAAAAGGCCGTCTGTGCATCCAATCGCTGTCGCTTGAGCTTTCCTTTGCTTCTAGGTTTCATGCAAGTTGTTTTTTTGCTATTGCTACACCTAAATAAAAAGCTACCATTTCTGACCTAAAATAAAACAAAATAAGATAAAAGCCACCATTTTAATTTCCAAAATGAAAAATTCATAGGAACTTTATTATTGCCTCTTCTTGGACCACGAATCCATTAGAACATGCGAAGTCACATCAATCATCATTGGAAAGGTTTCTCATATTGCACCTTTTTTTTAAATTAATACTATAAAAAATCTCAAATTAATATATATATGACAAATTTACTTAAAATTAATTTTTTAACCATCAAAATTCTTAACCGGTACACATGTGATAAATATGTCATAAACCAATTTTTTTGACCATAAAAAACTCAAAACTAATACATTTATGATAAATTTACCCTATGTTAGTTTTCGTTAAATTTAATTAATGCAACGAAAAATCACAAACAAATGCACATGTGACAAACGGAGGATAAAATCTCAAACTAGTACACCTGTCAACTGTCACTTGTCATCCAACTTAGCAATTTGACGGTAAAATTTAATATTGGCTCTAATAGAATTTGAGGAGAAAAACCTCCTCGAACAAATTAGTTCAAATGCACACGAGCTGAAAAAAATGTTTTCAATATTAATTGACTATATCAAGTTTCAAAATGTCGGACTTTTTTTTGGTCAAGAAAAAATATATATACTTTAAGCATTTACAAATATATAGGAATCGATCGGTCTTAATCTAAATCAATTTGTACATCCAATCCATTTCTCTATAGCCGTCACGTCCTGGAATCGAAATAAATTACACCCCCAGCCCCTTTTTCCTTCTAAATTCCATTATTCGATAATGAAATACAAAGAAAAACCAATCTCATTAGTTTTCTTATAAGCGATAAAATTAGGAATAAATCCTAAAATATTGATAAGATTCGTTCGCGGGTTTGAGGGTTTAGGGATGAAGCATAAAAGTAATGGTACCGTTAATCTCGAAAATATACGTCCGTGCAGCATTTTTTTGTGCACACTCCAGTGACGTGAGATTTCTTAAACAGATCTTATTGGTTAATCTCGAAGAAATTGTTCCGATTAATTGAAAAAAAAGAAGTTATTTTTCTTTGACGGTGGGCAAGAACCAATGGTACTGTTGTATGGGGAAAAGATAAACAATGATGCATGGGCCACGCGGAAACGCGGTCCCCGACATAATCTTCAGTGGGATGCTACAAATCTAATTAAAATAAAATAAAATAAGAGAAACGAGAATAATTAAATATTTTGGCCTCTTGATCAATCCAAGCGCCAAGTTCCAACCGTGATCAACACCGCTCAAGCTTGGGGATAGGATCGAGCAACCGGACCGGTTGAATATGAGAAACGAAGCGCACCGGGGTAGTTTCTTGGGTGGAAAAATCGGGGTGTGGCCTGTCGAAAATCGTCCAATCTGGGTTCTTAGGTAGAACCGATTTTAAACCTATTTTTACTTTATTTGAAAGTAATTTTAAAAGAAGAGTCATGTTAGGCACACGGATCGAACTTGGGTGACTTAGGAGCCAGTTACCAAATATAATTCTGGAATTGGCTTGGAACCGGATTGTTCGATTCTAGGTCGTCCTAAGGGACTCGGTTTATTCCCGAATCTAAATTTCGAAAATTAGTTGGACCGGGTAGGTTCGAGACTCTTGATTTGGAATATATTTACCTTGAAATTGATCACCTCTAATATTAGTGCTTTGCACTTTTTCTTGGCTATTTTGCTTAGATGATAATGTTAGAGCTCTTCTCTCCCTCAACACAAATGAACATATTATTATTTTTTGCCTTTCGCTCTCTTCATTATTTCATGGCTTTATTTGTATTTCCTCATTTAACAAACATTTTTACTGTGACTTGTGTGGGCTCAATTTGAAGAAGTGTTCTTCATGAAAGTTGCTCATAACATCTTGTAGTATAATATATATTAAATCTGGAATTTTTGGAGATTATTTGAGGTCATTCAGGAGTCCATTTTCGGACCATGTTTAGTCTGTTGGATTTACTGCTCATCCGACCTTCTAGTCTTTTCGATTTTCTATAAATTTTTCCAAACCTCTTTTCAACAAACTTCCTTCACAAAAATTGTTAAGAATAACTGTGTCTATGACATATAAAAATTTTAGAGCTTTCCAAAGTAAGTTGGATACTAAATGAGTTGTATTTTGATGGTCTGAGGGGCAGTCCGAGCGAACCGAGTTCTGTCCGGCTTTGAGTGTCATAATGAGGCGTTTATAGTCATAACTGGATTTCGTGTCCTTCATGAAAACTGTTTATCACAATGTTTTGTACAATATATCCAAATTTCAGAATTTTTGGAGTTAATTTACTATTTATTTCAAACGAATTTCGATCACTGCACAATTGCCCGGTTTTTCTCTCTCTCGAGAATTAGTTGGTGTTATCGTGGCGTTTTGATGGATTTAGTTGACATTGGGCTAATTTACAAATATAAGAATTGGTAATGATTGCTAAGGTGTGTGCATGATCACGACATGTTCCGTCTAAGCGGGAGTTTTAGACGATATCCGGCGGGAGTTCGGATGCCATTTGGTACCTGGGGTTGCCGGTAGGTGTTCGATCCTAGACAATGCCGATCGCAATGGAGGCTGGATCAATGCTTCTAAGTGGAATGCCGTTGGGTACCCGACTTGCCGGGGGGTGTTTGATCCCCAATGTTGCTGTTGCCGACGTGGCGGGACAATGCCTGGTTATGCCATAAGATCGGCAGGAGTTCGGTGGCCCAAGGGATCATTAATAATTTTGAATTAATGAGTGCGATTTGCATTGGGGAATGCTTTTGCCTGAATTAATTGATGAGCACGTCTGGATTATTAACCGTGTTATGCATGATTATGCCTTGAATTGCATTGTACAAACTTGATGAGCAATTGGCCGTGTTATGGCAGGATTCTAACGTGTAGGGCTTGCGTATGTACCGAGACGAGGTAAGGGCGTCTGTGATTGTTATGACATGTTGGATGTCAGTATTGCATGATTAGGATTATTCGGAGGTACGCGTTAGCCTAAGCGAGGTTTAGGTAGCTACTTTTGAGATTTATCTCATCCCTGTTGTTAAACATTTTTCAGGCTTGGAATGACGAGTAGTCATCACATGTGGTTCGGAGTTCTGGGGTGATGTTGGGCATTTGATGTATCATCCTTTTAGATACCCTGTTGTAGAGGACTTTAAGTTAACCTCCCTTTTGTATCCGTGGCCTCATTAGGAAGTGGCTTCGTGTGAGGCTTGTAATTGTGTAAACCTCCTGGGATTATCTATATGAGCTTATAATGACTTGTTGGTTTTTATGGAAAATGCTTTCCTCACTACCCCGTCTATTTGAATGTTATATGGAGTGTTCGTATCCGCATTCACGTGCGTTTAATTGCTAGTGTTTCGATTGGGTCGGTGACAAATCCTGGGATGTCGCATACTTGATGATCTTAGAGGGATGTTGCGTGCTCGATGAGGTTCGGGGCGTGACAGGTGGTACCCATGTACGATCAAATTCATTTTATTGATCGAAAAGGGACGACTACTCAAAATGTGTTAGCCATATGTAATTTTAACATGTAATTTATCTATGCTTACGCCGGTTAGGAAGGACAAACTCATGATACTTGTATCTTCTACGAAGCTACTGGAAGACATGATGCACAATTTCCTCATCCTCCTCCAGGTTCGTTAATTAATTATTTAGGTAGATCGACATGTATCTATGTAGCATATGTTGATTAAATTTTTATTATATTTATGTAGGTAAATATTATTTAGTAGATGCTGGATATTCAAATCTCATGGGTTATTTGGGGCCATATAAAGATGTTAAATATCATTTGCCAGAGTTTTGACAAGGTCCTACACCAACGGGGTATCGAGAAGTGTTTAATCGTGCCAATTCCTCTCTATGCTCAATAATTGAGCGAGCCTTTGGTGTATTAAAAATAAGCGGAAGATTCTGACAAATATGCCAAGTTAGCCCTATGAAAAGCAAGTGCAAATTGTCATAGCGATAATGGCTTTGCACAATTATATACGAAGAACTGCCGTGATCGATACATATTTTGAAAGTGCAAAATTGGATCTCGATTATGGATATGTAGTAGATCATGATGATGTAAATGAGGGGATGAGTGATTCAAATGATAATGTATCTTCTGACATGGTACGTTTACATGATGAAATAACCATGAGTTTACAAAGTCGTTAAGGATGTTTGTAATATTTAATGATAATGTATTTCATTCTTAGGGACATGTGATTATGTGTATTACAATGAAATGACTCTTTTTTTAAAAAAAAATTGTTAATATATTTCTATGTCATTATTCTCGACATGGAAATATAAAAGTTACCGTCATTATTTTTTTTACTTAAATTTTAAACAATTAAAATTAAAAAAAACTTAAATTGGTCACACCAAAGGACTTTCCAAATATATGTTTACCAAACAGCTTGCATTTCCTCAAAACACTTTTTAATTACAGTTTGCCGAATAGTCTTACATTTCTCCAAAGTCCCTTGTGCTAAATGCCTTTGCATTTGGCAAAGGCTTTCCCCAAATACCGAACCAAACAGGCCCTGTATCTTAGATGTAACAAGAAGATAGAGTCCATTTTGTGCACGTATGCGCCTTCGTATATAAAACAAACTATGACCATCAAGTATAGAGACGCTTCGACGAAACATCAATATGCGGTCATCCAAAATACAAGTCAATACTGTGCCTCAGGTCTAAGGATTTTACACAAGACCAAAGCTTGAACGATTAGTCATTGACCTTGCCAAAAGATTCCATGTTGCTAATCATTCTGAGTATGTCATGTTCATTGAAATTGTCCGATACAGGTATCTGTGTTCTAACTCGAGTATCACAATACCCAATGACTTTTGATTCATCATTCTCTTAGGTATCCAATACTCAATAGTGAAGTTTGGGAACACATCGGTCTTAACAGGAAATATCCTCCCAATGACTATTTAAAGACTCAATCTGTCTATTAACTTGTCACACATATTCTTAACATGTTCGGTTTCAATCGATCTTATGGACTCATTCATATAAATGGGGCAATGAATGAATGTTTGTTTGCCATTAAATAAATAATACAACTGAAATCCCTAATATGTAACGATTACATAGTTACTTTAGGGCATAGAGTTAACAATGTTCCACTTGCACTAAAACCAACTTTTCTCATGTCTCAAACCCATCTTGTCAATGTGTCTTTCAAAAGAAGATTGAGGCAACACTTTAGTGAATGGATCCACCACGTTTACCACTGAGGCTATTTTTTGCAAGGTGACATCACCTCTCCCAACAATCTCTATAATGAGATGGAATTGCCTTTCAATGTGCTTGGATTTATGGTGAGACCTTGGTTTCTTAGCCTGAGCTATTGCCCCATTGTTGTCATAAAACAATGTAATCGGCTGTTCAATGGAAGGAACCACTCCTATTTTGAAATGAATTTCTTCATCCAAGCCACTTCTTTTGCTGCTTCAGAAGCAACTGTATACTTTGCCTTAGTGGTGGAATAAGCAGTTATGCTCTATTTGGAACTTTTCCTATTAACTGCACCACCATTGAGCATAAAGACAAATCTATAAGTAGACTTATAATCATTAGGATCTGAATGAAAATCAGAATCAGTATATGCTTCAACCTAAACTCTCTTTCTCCATATATCAATAATAGATCTTTAGTCCTTCGTAAGTACTTAAGAATAGTCTTGATTGCTATCGAGTGCTCTTCCCTTCATATTGATATCTACTAGTAACGCTTATAGCATGCGTAGTATTAGGTCTTGTACATAGGATAACATACATTATGCTACCAATAGCAGATGCATATGGTATTATTTCCATTCACTATCTCTTTAGGATTGTTGGGACACATATCCTTGGAAAGGTGGATTCCATGCCTAGAAGGCAACAATTCTCTTTTGGAATATTGTAGCGCATTAACACTTTGCCTATGTACATAGATTGTGAAAGGCCAATCAATTGTCTCGATCTATCTCAATAGATTTTGATACCTAATATATAGGTTGCCTCTCCTAAATCTTTAATGGAGAATTTCTGTGACAAGAATAGTTTAATCGATGATATCATTGGTATATCAATTCCGATCAAAAGTATGTCATTAACATACAAAACTAGAAACACAATTGCATTCTCATTGATCTTTTTATATACACAAGGCTCATCCGGGTTTTTTTTTTATGAAATCAAACAATTTGATTAGCTCATCAAAACGGATGTTCCAACTTCTGAAGGCTTGTTTAAGTCCATAATGGCTCTCTTAAGCTTACACACCTTTTGATTACCACATTAGATTCAAAACCCCTTGGTGGTTCCATATGTCTTCTTCGAGGAACCTATTTAGGAAAGCCGTTTAGACATCCATATGGAATATCTCATAGTCAAGGTCCGCAGCTATAGCTAACATGATCTGAATGGATTTTAGCATGGCTAACAATGAGAAAGTCTCATCATAATCAACCCTTTTTTTGACGATATCCTTTTGCTACCAACCATACCTTGTAAGTTCCAACTTGACCATCAGCATTTACCTTCTTCTTGAAGACCCATTTATAGCCAATTGGTACAATACCATCATGTTGGTCAACGAGATTCCATACATCATTGAGTTACATTGAATTCAATTCGAATTTCATGGCCTCAAGGCATTTACCAGAATCGATGTCAAACATCATTTCCTCATAAGTGTTAGAATGACTAGATTGATCATTTTCATTCACAATGAACAAAGGTTTAGTTTGTTCAATCAAGTGTCCATAACAACAGTTGGATGAGACATTCTTGAACTCCTCCTAAGAGGTTGTGCTTATGAATTTCTCACTGAGTCTAAAGTCTGTGTCTAAACATGGTTAGACTATGCATTTGAACCTCCCACTAAATTTGAGATCTATGTCTGAACCTAGTCGTTTGCTACTCCATTGTTTTCTTCTTGTAAGTCTATTTTCCACCGAGCTCCATTTTCTTGGATGAACTAATTCTCCAAAAAAGAAGCATGTCTACTGAATGAAACTCTTTGGTCAGAGTGAAAATTGAAATGATATCCATCAATTTCTTTTGGATACCCAATGAAGCAACCCTATTTAGATCTTGCCTCCAATTTGTCCGTTTTCAACTTTTTGATATAAGCTAGATAACCCTAAATCTTACTATGATTAAGACTCGGTTTCCTACCTTGCCATATCTCATATGTAGCTATCTCAAGGGACTCTGTTCAACAAATATGTAGTTGTCTCAAGGGCTTATCTCCAAAGGGATATTAGCAAATCAGTGTAACTGATCATGGATCGCACCATATCTAATAAAGTGTGATTTCTTCTTTCAAATACACTATTATGTTATGGAGTTCCAAGAGGTGTCCATTGTGATAAAATGTCATTGTTTCTAGGATAGTTCAGGAATTCAGCATTAAGGTATTCACCTCCTCCATCATATCGAAGAGCCTTAATACTCTTTCTTATCTATTTCTCAACTTCAATCTTAAATTCCTGGAACTTTCGAAAAGACTCAGATTTACACTTCATTAAGTATAAATAACCATACAGTGACAGATCCTCGGTAAACGTAATGAAGTATGAATAATCACCTCTAGCTGATTCATTAAGTGGTCCACGTACATCCGTACATATCAGACCCAGTATGTCAGCACTTGCACACTATGTCCTACAAAGGGCACTTTTGTCATTTCTCCTAGAGGACATGCCTCGCAAGTTGAATATGGCTTAAAGCCGGATGGATCAATGTATCCATATGTACTTAACTTGGTGATCCTATCTTCTCCAATATGACCTAATTGGAGATGCCAAACATATTTCAAGTTTGGACTATCTTTACGCCGTTTATTGGTTATGACATTTATATTATTTTGCTTATTGACATTGATAATCACATTACCAAACATTATAATGGTATAAAAATTGTTGATTAACAAAACAGAACCAACACATCTCTTATCGTGATAAATGGAACATACTATCTTAGTAAAAGAAAATTCATAATTCTCTTTATTCAAACAAGGTATAGAGATGGGATTCCGAACTGCATTCTTATAATGCAAACAATTATTCAAATTCAATACATGTCTAGAGGGCAAAGACAAACGAAAAGTCCCTATAACTAATGTAGCAACTCTTGCTCAATTTGCAAATGTCAAGACAATCTCATTTTGCCCTAGCATCCTGCTTATTTCCAGATTTTGCAAGGACATACAAATATGTGGAGTTGGAGCTGAATCTAGAACCTATTAGCTAGATTCAGAACCAACAGTAGGTTAGTTTCAACAAGCATAGACACCATATCTTCATAAGATTGGTCCTTCGGCTTGACCTTCAAGCTCGCAAGGTACTCCTTATAGTTCCTCTTCCAGTACCCCTTGACACCATAGTAATGATATTTCCCTTTTTCTGTCTTAGGCAATGGATGTAAAACTAATTTTATAGGCCTTTTCCATTTCCTTTTCTTCAAAGTAATCTTACTCTTTGAAGAGGAAGCTTCAGCTATAGTCATAACAATGGGCTTTGTGTTGTGCATTTCCTTCTTACGAACCACCAATATACCATGTAACTCAACAAGAGTTTTCTTCATCTTATGCATGTGGAAGTTTTGGACAAATCCAGAGAAGGAATCGGGCAAAGACTGGAGTATAAGATTTACGGCTAATTCATTATTCACAATAAGATTCAGCCTAGTCAACTCCTCAATATCAAAACATGATCATTCACCAATGATCCCTCAGCCATCGTTATACAATACAATCCCTTAGATATCTCATACCTAGAGATTCGACCATTCTCGTCGAAAAATTCCTTCAAGTGTGTGATGACACATGTCCGGCAAGGATGGTCGGAAAATGACCATTTCTGGTCATGTTTGGCCACTCCAAGCCTTGGCCAGCCATGCCCTCTTCCTTGTATCCAACAATTACCAAAATGCCCCTTAGAAATTACTAAAATGGCCTTGAAGGCAATCCATGTCATCCAATTTAAGCTAATAAGAGCATTTCCTTAATGACTAAGCAAATGATCTTGGCCATCCATCAAGAGCACATCTTCGCCATGTCCCTTATCTAGGTGATCCAAATTTAACCAATGGGAGATGACCTTAGCCATTAAGGAATCAAAGAGAGCCAATAAATCAATCTAAGCGCCATAATTCAAACTAAAGGGGGGTATATAAGCTTTTTCCCTCCAAATTTTAAGGGCGTTAGCTATTTCAAAATATGAAAATTCTCTCTCTAGGATAAATCTCTCTCTCTCTCTCTCTCTCTCTCTCTCTCTCTCTCACACACACACACACACACACACAGTTGGCCGGAGCTCCTTCGCCTAAGTCGGCCTTCCTCCGGCGAACCACCGCCTTGCCAACACTCCCCAGAGCTCCTCCAAGCTGGTTGCAAGAGCAGTTGGCGCTATCCATGGCCGGAGCTCCCTGATCCGACCACATTTTCCCTTGGCTTCAAAACTGGTAACTACGCCGGTGAGTTGTCCAACCGGTTTCCAGCTCCATCCGACGGCCTCCTATGGTGTCCTGAGTCTTATGACCGATTTTCTTAGTCCCTACACGTGGCTGTGGTGGCTGGCCAGAGTTGAAACAGCCACCGAAACCGCTTTATCTCACTTGATTTCGATTGTTGTTTACTTCTAGTTCTTTCTGGGGAGCACCTTGACTCCTTTTCTAACGTTGAGATCCTCATGTTGTGATCATGATATCAGAGAGCTATCCTTGGTGCCATCTCGAAGATTAGTGGTGGCAGAATAGCTCTTACAAGCTCGACGAATTCATCATACAAGGTATGTATCAACAAACCGAGTTTATGATGGACTGATTGAATGATTTAGTTAATAGCATGAATGAAGTGAATCAAGGCCGATCATGAATATATGCTTGCTGTTTGAATGTGAAGAATGATGTATATTGATTGATTTATACTTAGGAATCGATCAATGAATGTTAGGAACATTGATTGCATGTTCTGTGATTTTCATGCACTGAGGAGTTAATAACCTTCTACTGCTGATTTGAGCCTCTAGATGTTGAAATCTGGAAAAATTCTTAACTAGAGATTCGAAGAACACGTTCTAAGATTGGATTTGATATATCTTGTGTCATGAACGGACATCATTTACTATGTCAAATCGTCATCAGAACATTTTATCAGAATCTGGAATGTTAGTTTATCTGTTCTATTTTTGTGATTCCTGACCGACCTGACTCGGTTTGGTAGTTTTTTTGATTTTTTGTGTTCTTCAGTTGAGAAAACTTCCTTCATAAAAGTTGTAAAGGACATCTTGATCTTTCAAGAATAAAAATTTCAGAAAATTTCACGATGATCTGGTCAGCACGATCAGTGCTCAAAGTACTGCCTTTTGGTATGTAAAAATCGATTTCCGACTGACCTTTGTCTGCTCTTCAATTTTTAGAAATTTTTGTGTTCAAAATCTCAGAAAATGTTCTTCATAAAAGTTTTTACTGAGTTCCTAAGCTTTTCAATGATATCAATTTTGTCAAAATTGAAGCTCATATGAATGTTCAAAGGTTTGATCTTTTTGTTGATTGGATTATGTATTCAGATCCATAAATTCAAGCCTCTGAGCATCCAAACATGTTTTGGCAATTTCGATAAGCTTAATGTCCTTTTTTGCGAAAATTAAAAACTTCAAAGTTGTTCATTAGGGTCTTAATTTGAAAATTGAAAAGTTTGAGGACCTAATGACAACATTTGGGGGGTCAATTTCATAAAAAAAATCCGGATAAGGTCAATCTGGTTTTCAAAAACCGTTTGCAACTGAGTCTTTGGTGAAAATCGATTTTCTGGGAAAGATCATGGGGTTTTTAGTAAAAACTCAAAACATGTATCACTACAAAAAAACATGTTTTTTCTAACGAAATTTCCAACGAAAAATTTGGAAAAATTCGTTGGAAAATGAATTTCCAACGAATTTTCCAACGAAAAAAAATTCGTTGGTAATAGGTCGTTGGAAATTTTTCCAACGAAAAATTTCAATTTTCGTTGGAAATTTGCGACGAATTTTATTTCGTTGGAAAATTCGTTGGAAAACTCGTGGCTAAATTCGTTGGAAAAATTACAAAATTTTTTTTTGGTCGAAAAATCGTGGAAATTTTTTAATTTCAAAAATTTTTTTGGTCGAAAAATCGTGGAAATTTTTTTTTGGTCGAAAAATCGTGGAAATTTTTTTTTCCAACGAAAAATTTTTCGTTGGAAAAATTACAAATCTTTTTTTGGTCGAAAAATCGTGGAAATTTTTTTTCCAACGAAAAATTTTTCGTTGGAAAAATTACAAATTTTTTTTTTGAAAAATCGTGGAAATTTTTTTTCGTTGGAAATTTTTTTTTATCGCCCTCGCCGCCGGCGAGGGCCAGCCTCGTCACCGGCGAGGGTCGAGCTCACCCAGATCTGGGCGAGCTCGAGCTCGCCGGCCATGGCGAGCTCGGCCCTCGCCATGGCCGGCGAGGCCCAGCCTCGTCGCGGGCGAGTCTCGCCGGCGATCCCGTCTTCTTCCTTTGCTCGTTTCACGGACAACCTAACCCCTCTCTCTCTAGACTCTCTCTCTCCTCGAGGAGGAGGAGTTAATGGTGTTGCCGGCGAAGGAGGAGAAGAAGAAGAAGACAGGGGTTCGTTGGCGGCGCCTCGGCATTCCCCCTCAGATCTGAGCCCCGCGATGCCCTGACGCGGCGTATTCCCCCCGGCGAAAACCCTAAGGCGGAAGACGACCCGCCGCCGCCGGCGATGGGGTTCCTCGCCGAGTCCCTCTGCTTCTACAGCGGCGTCGGCAAGTCCGAGAAGACCAAGGCCGCCATCTTCTCCGGCAAGTCGCCCGCCATGGCCGCCGTCTCCGGCTCCGGCACTGGCTTCCTCATCCACTGGAACTCTTCCTCACCGCCCACGTCAGCCTCCCCTCCGTGGCCGCTGCCGAGAGCTCCGAGATCCGGCTCCAGAACGGGGTCGCCGCCACCTTGTTTCCCCACAGGTAACTTGGCTTTCCTCGCTCAGGCGGCAGGGGAGGAGGCCGCGGCGAGGGATGATGAGATTTCAAGTGGAGCCGAATCTCCATTCGATCTACCGTTGAAGGATGATGACAGCCTCACTAGCTGCCTTCCATTTTCAGCTCCCAGTTATATGGCGCCCACACTTTCAGCCAGAGCCAAAGTCAGAGGCGGGAGTAATCCTAGCGAATTGTAACACAGAAATAATTAAGCGGGAAATTGAAATTCTTTGGAAATTTCCAACGAATTTTCCAATAAATATAAAAAATGCCGAATAGTACCATTTTTTTTGGAATTCGTTGGAAAATTCGTTGGAAATTTCCAACGAATTTTCCAACGAAAATCGTAACACTGAAATAATTAAGCGGGAAAATGAAATTCGTTGGAAAATTCGTTGGAAATTTCCAACGAATTTTCCAACGAATATAAAAAATACCGAATAGTACCGATTTTTTGTAATTCGTTGGAAAATCGTAACACAGAAATAATTAAGCGGGAAAATGAAATTCGTTGGAAAATTTGTTGGAAATTTCCAATGAATTTTCCAACGAATATAAAAAATGCCGAATAGTACCGATTTTTTGTAATTCGTTGGAAAATTCGTTGGAAATTTCCAACGAAAAAAAATTCGTCGCAAATTTCCAACGAATTTTCCAACGAAAATCGTAACACAGAAATAATTAAGCGGGAAAATGAAATTCGTTGGAAAATTTGTTGAAAATTTCCAACGAATTTTCCAACGAATATAAAAAATGCCGAATAGTACCGATTTTTTGTAATTCGTTGGAAAATTCGTTGGAAATTTCCAACGAAAAAAAATTCGTCGCAAATTTCCAACGAATTTTCCAACGAAAATCGTAACACTGAAATAATTAAGCGGGAAAATGAAATTCGTTGGAAAATTCGTTGGAAATTTCCAACGAATATAAAAAATTCCGAATAGTATTGATTTTTTGTAATTCGTTGAAAAATTCGTTGGAAATTTCCAACGAAAAAAAATTCGTCGCAAATTTCCAACGAATTTTCCAACGAAAATCGTAACACTGAAATAATTAAGCGGGAAAATGATATTCGTTGGAAAATTCGTTGGAAATTTCCAACGAATATAAAAAATACCGAATAGTACCGATTTTTTGTAATTCGTTGGAAAATTCGTTGGAAATTTCCAACGAAAAAAATTCGTCACAAATTTCCAACAAATTTTCCAACGAAAAATTGTTCGTTGGAAATTTCCAACGAATTTTGCAAGGAAAAATTTTTCATGGAAATTTCCAACAAATTTTGCGACGAAAAATTTTTCGTTGGAAAATTTGTCGCAAATTTGCGACGAAAATTTTTTCGTCGCAAATTTTCGTGGCAAAAATCCGATTTTTTTGTAGTGTATGCTTTTCAGAACATGTTTTCCTAAATGTATACAGAATTTGGTGCAATTTAGAGAACGTTTACTATTTTTCCTGCATTTTTTCAAATTCCGAGCCAAAACTGGGTCAAGTAGGGGTATCCGGGTCAAATTCCAATTTTTGAAAAAATTGGGTGAAAGCTCGTCAAAATGGTCTTCATAAATTTTGGTCCTCATGTTCTAAGCTTTCTAATGATGTCTGATTCATTTCATTTGGACTTTTTTGGTTAGACAATTAGGATCGAACAGAATCTGTTTGAATTTGTGATATCAATTGATTGAGTAATTATCAATAATCTCCCTTCTTTTTGAATAATTGATTAAGAATCTGAGTGATTTGTCCTAATCGCATTTTTAATTCATCGCTTATGCATGTGGTTGCTAGATGAATGCTGAGGCTTTGATGCATGTTCAGCGGGTAGTCCATGGTGGACACTTAGAACCAATGTTAGGGGTTAATTGATATCGATTACCGTTTTGTGAATGCAAATAGTGACCGATTATCATTAACCATTAACTAATCAATCATGGTTGATTAGGTGGTTGGGTGATCGAAATGCATGAAATACAAAGGCCGATTCCGAGGTCAATTCAATACTTTGATGATTGAATGTAATTGCCTTGCTTTGATCGCATGCCGCATCATTTGTTTGAAATGTATAAGTTTAAATGTAAAATCGATACCCATGAGGAGATCCATGGTGGAGGAGGCCGAGAGTTTTGAAGGGTGGAGACCGATGTCCAATCCGGTTTTAATTTTTGTACCCAATTTGATACTCGATCATGTCTCGGGTTTTCCCATTTGTGTTGTAAAAACACTCGACGAGTTGCGCGTTTTCTTTTCTTGCTCTTAGATTAGCTTATCTTTCAATACATTGGGTGTTTACTTTACGTAACCATCTTTCAATAAATTGTTTGTTAATTTTTTCTTTCTATACTAAAATAGGATTAGTTTACCATCACAAACGAAAAATATAAAAACAAGATGCAAGATCATTTAGTGAATTAGGACTTTGACATGAAGATAATAAAAAACAAATGCATGATAACTTATATAACAACCAAATTAAGTTTAGCGGTACCCAAAATGCATTAATGGAAACATTAACGTAATCTAGTCCCCGAACTTAGATATCTCTAGTTTTGTAGAAATTGAAATGAAATTCCAGCGTTTTGATTGTCTATTCTAGCTGACCCCCAACAAAGGCTAGTGGCGACTCCTATTTGTTAAAAAGCATAAAATCAATCCCGTGTCACGCAAGGTATGAATTGATGGAGAATCCATGTTCATGGTTAATGGACCTTATGGATGAACAAAAGAATGATGCTTCGTAAGCCTTTTTTTGGGATGTGCCATTCGAGCCGTTTCACAAACAATTACCTCTAAATTCGCACCCCAAAGTCAACCCTTGAGGGTTGGGTCGTGACACTCTGTGAAATTTTGAAATTTGACCCATTTTCTCAATGTATGAAATGATTATATATTTATTGCACTTTAGTTAAATCTCACTCGGAATTGATCACTTTTGAGAAGACTAACCATTATGGAATGGCTAGATAGGAATTAAGTACGTGGATTAAGAACTTGGCCGTGGATCGATACTTTGACCATAAGGATTGACGAAAAGATATTTTGGGCCATTATAGACTGATCCAATGATGGCTAAGGGACGATTCACAAATGTTATATAATTAGATCATAGGTGATTCCGCTTGACCATTGTATGAATTTCGAACGATCTTAAACCTAATTCGAACGATTGTGTCAATTGGAACTATTGATTGACCCTCGCAATTACATGACAACCGAGGTCGCCATAGTTCGAGTAAACTTAGATGTGGCTTGATATCGAATCAACCACCAGTTGATATGCATAACTCCTAAAAGTTGCTCGTTAGTTTGAGGTATACTAGAGTCGCGATTGATTGGTTTTAGCCATGAATTAGAATTCGGAATGGGGTGTCGAACTTTCGAGATTTCACAAAGATTGTCGGACGTCGTCTCATTAAGCGTGGCCAATGGTTAGGTCGCTTAGAATTGTCAGAAAAGTGTAATTTGGACTGGGTATGGAAAAAGACCATTTTACCCCTGGGGATATTTGAATTCATTTGAAAGGTTGAAGGGCAATTTGGACTTTTGGACTTTCCCTCCTTTGGCCGAAAATCATGGACCAATCTGCCCCTCCCCATCTTGCTTATTTATTTTTGGTTGCCATTTGTAATTTTGGAAAAATAATATGAGAAAAATTAGGGACCTTTGGATCTCGGCTTAGGGAAGAGGATAGAATGTTAGCCATTGGATGTGTGAGTGGAGTGGGTGATGGGGTTTTGTTAGTAGGGTTAGTAAATTTCAGATCATGTTGTCTCTCTCTCTCTCTCTCTCTCTCTCTCTCTCTCTCTCTCTCTCTCTCTCTCTTGCTCACTCTCTCTTCTCCCTTGTCCTCCATTTTTGGCCAAGCTTCACTTTCCCTTCACCTGGCCCAACCAGGAGCTCTTCCAGCCACCGCCATCCACTATGATGGCGCTGGAACAACCACCAGTTGCCGGTCTTATTGCTCACGCCACCACTTCTTCCTTTTCCCTATTTCCTTGTTGTTTTCCGACCTCACCAGTCACCATTGAAGCCAACACCACCCCTCACTGTGACCACTAGTTTGTGCTCACCTCAGCCATGGATCGCCGTTGTCGCGCCCCGCACCCTCCGGCGCGCCACATCTCTCAGAAAGGTCGATTCGTGTGCGACGTCCCAAGACGCGTTGCCGACCCAACACCCAACGCAGAGATTTAAAGCATGTGCGGAAGTAATTAAAATCACCCGTATAAAGATAATCACATAACCAAGGATAGCCACAGAAACAAATAACAACGATTGTGGAATAAACACTTGCACTACTACAGGGAATCATATACAATATCCATATACAATCCAATCATCAAAAATCAAAAACGGGTCAAGGCTACTACTGACAAAAAGGGATAAGTGGCTCGGGGGTCAGTCTACTACTAAAGGTGGGGCATTGATCAAAAAGGTACTAGCCCTACCTAACTGAGGCAAAAGCTAACTCCTACGGTGCCCAGTCTGGGTCGGAATCAGAAGACTCCCAGGATGAAGAGCTGTCAGGCATCTCCTCCTCGGACCTTGATGAGTCCGTCTCGGGCTCGGCCTCTAGTCCGAGATCCTCCTCAATCTGCTCTAGCTCCTCGTCATCCTACTCCATCGGCTCCGGAATAGCGTCCCCGTCGTCTGGCTCTATGTCCATCGGCTCGAACTCATCTACCTCGTACTCCACCGGTACACCGTCGGAGCTCGCGCTCTCCTCGGTTGAAGAGCCAGGGTCAGTCACCTCGCCATCAGGGCATCGAGGATACCGAGTGCCCAACCCGGTGAACGGGACATCAAAAGTCCGGAGAGGACCATACTCTCCGAGATCGTCCCTGAAGCACCAAGCCACGTACTCGTGGGTCTGATAATATGACTCCCCCACGTCCACCCAAACTATAGTATAATATATAATATATACAACCCCGTTCCCTACGGGGTGTATTGTCCTCGTCCGCTCCACATGATTCAGAATCCCAAAACGTACTGGAACCGTAGGCATCTCAGGGCTGGGGGTCTGAAAAATTGGTTTTAAACAACAATGAGAATAATCTCAGTGAGTAATTCCCTAAACCTAAACTAGGCTAACGTGCACCTCCTGACAAGTACTAAATAACGCATAATTCAAGACATAAGCTGACTCAGGCCCTCGGGCCTAAATCTAAATTTTTACTTGGCCTTGCAAGTTAGGCATTCTGTATATATAATCACAACTGTACCATAGAAAATTAGATCGCGGCACATATACACATATCACTAAGTCCCGACGTATGTAATGCACATGCTCATGTTCGCACTCATGTTCATGCCTCATCAATGCATTAACGCACACTTGCATACTAACATTCAGCTATTTATCAATTTCTCCTTCGACCCGCGTTAAACGCATCAGGTCCAACACTTCGAGATCGATCTCTAGCCCGCAGGCTCATGACACATAACCACCGTAAAACGCATCAGGCTGGTCATCTTCCGGTAATCTGGGCATCGTCCCGCGTAACACGCCTCAGGACGGGTTCACTACCCCGCGTAAGACGCATTAGGGTTTATTGTGATTACACATTCACAGGCACCAATTTTTTATCTGAATCCCGCGTTAAACGCATCAGGGCATTTTAGGTGATCACAATGCACATGTCACTCGGGCACGCTTGTAAATGCACATGCCGTGCCAATGCTTGCGATGCAGTTTCATGGCTATACACTCATACTTGGGCAATCACGCATATCACGAGGAGCATTTAATATTACTACATCACTTGTTCAATTCGTCGCGCAATACGTACCATCCACATTTCTAATAAACCCAACCACATATTAGCATAGCCATGGAATCAATTCAAGCATTCATGCATGGTACACAATTCGCTCCTATAAGTCACACAGATAGCTCAACATAAATCAGCGCAATTGAGACCCGCCAAGCTACTCCGTTCTTAGCCACACTAAACATGTCACGACATTGCCGAATCACTTCCGATCAAGGACAATTTAATCACTAACTCGATCTATCCAACAATTCCGCCAATTACACCACTAAACCTCAATTTGATCGCGCCTCGCCTACTACGATCCGGCCATGGACAACCACTAGTCCACTAATTCTAGGCCATTAATTATCCTCAAAATATACTATTAGACTCTCCAAAACGCCATTCTAATCAGCCACCACGAAACTAAATATGTCACGCCCCGTACCCCACAAAGGCTAAACATCCGCGCGTAGATTGACTAGAGGTGCGACGCTCCCAGGATTGCGTCACCCTACCCGAAACCCAAATCAGAGCAAATGCAACGCATGCAGAAACGTCGTATATATATATATATATATATACACCCAGACATGAAAATATAACCATGAATAGTAATAGACATCAGTATGCTAAAGAAATACTAACATATATGCACCCTTTTAAAAACTTATACAAACTATTTATTTACAACCAAAAAGAATACACCAAAGAGGCCACTAAACAAAAAGGATCGGTGGCCTAGGGGTAACGGCTAACCAACTAGAGGAGGGTTACAACAAAAGAGGGTTAGTCTAACTCCTAACACTGGAATCTGCTCTACGGCTCCCAGCCTGGGTTGGATGGCGCTGCTGACTCCTCAGACGAGTCCTCCTCAGATCTCACCTCTTCGTCCGATCCAACTTCCTCCACTTCTCCAGCTGCCTCGGCATTCTCACCTATCACTTCCAAATTCAATTCTTCGTCTTCTTCCTCGATCACATCGTCAGCTATAACTTGCTGCTCTCCATGCTCCTCGTCCATGGCTATCGGTCCATCCACGGTATCGCCTACGCTGCTCACACTAAGGGAGGCTGGAGGATCAGAGATTTCACCACTCACCATCTGGGGAATCATAACACCATTTATGTCTATCGGAACATCAAAGGTCCTGAGCGGAGGTCCGGTTACGCCATCAGCTCCCCTATAACACCAGGCTACATACTCCTGAGTCTCACTGTAAGCCTCTCCCACATTTACATGCACAACAGAAAGATATCTAACGTATGCTGACCCATCTCCACAGGGATGCACACTAACATCTCGCTGAATCCGCTGCGGAAATCCAAAAAGAGGGGCTTTCCTCGGCATTCTATGGACGGGGGTCTGAAAATCGGTTTTACCACAACCGTGAGATAAACTCAGCAAGTAAAATTCCTATTCCTAAACTAGGCTAACGTGCACCTCCAGAGATAAATAAAATGCATAAGTCACTGAACCAGTAAATGAATCATGTTAAAATCATTCGGGCCTTCAGCCCCAATTTTACTACTCCAGCTCTGCAGGTTAGGATATCAATATCATTATAACTCGTAAGCAGTTAAATCGACCCGAAGGCCATGACCCAGTGGTCATCACAATTAACTCGACCCGAAGGCCATGACTCAATGGTCATCACAATTAACTCGACCCGAAGGCCATGACCCAATGGTCATCACAATTAAATCGACCCGAAGGCCATGACCCAATGGTCATCACAATTAAATCGACCCGAAGGCCATGACCCAATGGTCATAAATCATTCGACCCGAAGGCCCGACCCGAAGGCCCACAATTGTATAAATCGACCCGAAGGCCATGACCCAATGGTCATCAACAGTTAAATCGACCCGAAGGCCATGACCCAATGGTCATATTTTAATCCCAAATCATATAAAAACCAACGTGGAAATTCATGCCAATGGGATTCACATTAATCGCCATATCACAATGTGTCAAGCACGTTGGACTATAATTTTTCACTCAATCAACGTACTATCGGCAATTAATCCACAACTCAATTTAACTGTGTTCCAGTCCATTTGGGACTCAGCATGCCTAATCAGTCTCAATCATTAAACCCATAGACATGGCATTATTCCACAATGTCTCAACAAGTCCCAATTGGCCTCTAACAAGTACAATTTCAAGCCAATCCTCATTAATTCCTTTAATGGCCACATTAGACAATTGAACCCAAATTCGGTTCTATGAGGGACCATGCCAAAACAGCCACTAATTTGGCTCCAAATCACCATTAAACCACCACAAATAATCTCAATTAGGTCCCCTAATCACTCCATGCATAACTAAGCACAATTAGGCCCTAATCTAGCCTAATTACCTCAATTAACCCCTAATTGCACAATTAAGACTAATTCAAGGATTAGGTGTTTTACTCGCCTATTAACGACGCGAGGCGACGGAAGCGAGCGGCCGATCACCGACAAGCGGTGCAATCGACGGCGGCGCTCCAAAAGCAAGCCGGCGGACACGGCGGCTCCGGCGAGCTCACGGCCACCTCTCGGCCAAAACAGGGGATGCGCCGGCGAGGATGGGCTGAGGTCAAGGGAGAGAGAGACGGTAAGGGTGAGGTCGGACGGAGGGGTGGCGCACGGCGGCGCGGCCTGGCGGGACTAGCCCGGCGACGGCGACGGCGTCCTTGCACGCCTCGGCTGGGACGGCGGCCACGGGCGACGGGAGCAGGGAAAAGCTGACCGACGGGGCTGAGGATGACGCCTGGGGACGGAACACGGTGGCTGGTGGCCAGCAGCTCCGGCGAGGACAGCTAATCCGGCGAGGACAGCAGCCGGCGGTGCTGGAACGGCGGGAAGGAAACGACCGAGAGAGAAAATCGGGGAAGAGAGAGTGAGACGCGGGAAGAGAGAGTGAGCTGAGGAGAGAGAGAGGGTCAAAGGTGGTCAATATACTCCATGGTGGAATCCACATGTCAAAATCCTAGCCCAAATGACCAAAATGCCCCTCATCCAAGGGCTAGAAACTCTTCCAAACCAATAATTCAAGGGAAAAATGGTCATTTGCCCCTAACCATGGTTAACCCATCCTAGTTAACCTTAACCAACCTTGATTAAATCCCAAAATTGCCCCCAAAATTCGGAATAATTCAAAAATGGCCTAGGGGCATTTCTGTCATTTTTCCATCCCGAACCGAAATTCCAATTTTCGCTCATACCTGTCCTAAATATTCATGTGAGACCTAATCCAGAGTCGGAATCGCGAAATTCACTTTCTAAGCCCTCGAAAATCATCTGAGAAGTTTCCGGGAATAAAATAATATTATTTTCCAATTTTTGTCGAAATTCTACTTTTTGTCCAAAATCACTCCAAATGAGCGTGGTTACCCCAAAATGACCTTGGCCGCGAAAAATAATCTAAAACGGCCTCCGAATTTGGCCTCGGTGTCCACAGGGGCAAAACCGTCCTTTTTCTCAACTTCTGTCAAATTTTCAGTTTTCAACCGTTTTAATCCCAAACATGAATGGCCATTCCAAATTGACGTCCGTCTTGCAAAATAGTCGTAATTACCCTTGAAATTTTGATATCGAAGTTCGGCCCAATATCGTGATCTAATTTACTCGATTTGTCGTTTTATGGTCTCTCACTAACAGGCGGCAGTTTAGGTGTTACGCGTATCGACCTAAGATTGTCCGAGTCATGATAGTCTCAATTTCGAGAGAGAACGAGAGGAATTATCACTAGTACCTGAGGTCACGATCGTTTGGATTAAAATCGGGTTTCCTTTGTCAGGCGCACTTTCGGTCATGTGAAATCACTCGCGATCCGATCGTGCATCACTGACAACATCAACCTGTCATTTTCCTAAGATCGGCCTATATTGGTTCAAAATATTTCCTCGACGCTCATTGAAATCGGCACTTCATCACGATCGGGTTCTCGGTCCACGTACCTGATCCCATTTAGCCTTTCCCATTTGGTTAGTATCCCGTGATTGATCAATTCCGGGCGAGACTTACTAAAATTACACGAGAATCAATATACACTTTATTGGTCCCGATAACGGGTCAAAATTCAGGATGTTACAACTCTTCCCCCCTTATAAAAATTTCGTCCTCGAAATTTGCACTTCAAACCTGCTCTTCGAACAACTGGGGGTGTTGACGTCGCATAGCTTCCTCGCTTTCCCAAGTAACGCCCTCTGTCCCGTGGTGCTCCCAAACTACCTTAACCATCGGGATTGTCTTATTCCGAAGCACTCGATCCTTTCTATCTTCGATTCTGACTGGTCTCTCCACGTACGACACCCTGTCGTCCACGTCTATTTCTTCGTATCTTAGAACGTGTGTCGGATCTGGTTCATACTTTCTCAACATCGACACGTGGAAGACATTATGTATCTGAGACAAATTTGGTGGCAGGGCCAGCCTGTACGCCATATCGCCAATCTTTTCCAGAATCTCAAATGTGATATCCTGAAAATTTGACCAAATTTGGTGATTTATGAAATGGTGATTTCATCGACGCTCTATTAGTTAATTCTCGCTCTGGCCTGATCACCTAGGGAATACTAACCAAAGGGGAAAGGCTATCGAAGAATTTATTTCGAACAGCCGCCCGTTAGTTCGAGATAAACTATAGTTGCGATTGATCGATTTTAACCACGAATTATGATCCGATTTTACGTGTCGAATGCTCAAGGATATCACACTCGAATTATAGGACGTCGCCTCATAATTTTTATGAATAGGCCATCGAAAATTATTTGCTAACTTGCCCTTCTAGAAACCTCTTTGTTAGATTAAATTTTGGCCGTTGGATTAAACTTGGGCATCAAGAACACATCTTAGCCCTTGATCTTTGCTTGGGCATCAAGGACACATCCTAGCCCTTGATCCTTGCTTGGGCATCAAGAACAAATCTCAACCATTGATCTTGATTTAAATAGGAAGCTCTCTCTCTCTCTCTCTCTCTCTCTCTCTCTCTCTCTCTCTCCTTTCACGCCTCCCTTCCCTCCCTCTCTCACGGCCGAATCACACCCCCACCGCCGTTCACCCACCAACGCCCTCACGCCACCATCCTTGAGCCCCGTAGATCGTCGTGTGCCGTTCATCGCCGTTTGCCGCTTGCCGTGTTAAGCCGAGGTCACCACGGACAACTCGTGTCGTTGCCGTCGTTCTCGCGTTGTCATTTTTAGACGAGTAAGTTAACATCTAATCCCTTGTTTAGGATGTTCAACTTGCATTGGGTAGTTTAGCTAGGGATTATTTAAGCGTGTTTAAACTTCTAAAATGAGCGTTGGCGAGCCTTGATTGTTAGACTGAGTTGAAATAGATGTTGGATGTTGATTTGAACTCTTAGTGTGGTATTTTCATGGCTGAGAAGTGGTGGATTTCAATGTTGAAGGCGTTTCTTGGAGTTTTTATCTTGATTCCAGAACTGATTCTCCTGTACGTCTCTGGCTTTCCATTTTTATAGAGCATTTTGTGGTAAGAATCTTGAAAAGTGTTCTTCATAAAAGTTGTTCACAAGATCTTGATCTATAACATATTTAAATTTCAGATTTTTCTGAGCTCAAATGGGTTACACGAAGGTCCAACTTCTTACCGAATTAGAACTATTTCATACTGTGGATTCCGTGACCTTCGTGCCTTCTCAGATTTTTATAAAAATTTTCAGTTCGATTTTGACCATACTTCCTTCACAAGATTTGTAAATGAAATCCATGTCTACAACGTATAAAAATTTCAAAGTGTTTTGAAAGGATTTGGTTGGTAAAACGAGTATTTCTTGCGGTTCAGTTCCCTTGTTCCGGCGGACCAGTTTTGGGTTGTTTCCAAGCCATCAAAAGTGATCTTTGTATAAGGATTTTGGGATTGTGTTCTTCATGGAAAATATTTGTGAAGGTCTTGTTCATAACATATTCGAATTTTATAATTTTTGGAAACCATTTGCTATGCCTTTGAGATTGATTTCCCAAATCATGCAAATCTGTCCAGTTTTACTAAAATTCCATGATCTGCTGGTTCTTACTTGAAAGCATTGGTTTTTGATTTCTGACTTACTGGAAATAATAACCACACTTATCTAGCCTTTTAATGATGTTTATTTGGCATTGATATGATGTCGAATGCTTTTGTAAATTCATGTTTTAAAATGAGGTTCACAAAGTCGATTGACCATTTGCATGTGTGACCACTTGTTATTGTTGTGTGGCATTGATGTGAGCACTATTCATGGATGCATGGGCTAATTGAGAAGATAATAATTGGCCGGAATGCTTGTGTGCTCGTGTGGTCACACGTTGGAGCCGTCTTGCTGTGTATCGCTTGACGTTGCCCGATTTATCGGATGCCTGGGGATAATCTGGAGTGCCGATACCCCGGATGCCTTGTCGCGGCCCGAGGCCGGACTCGATGCTCCTTACGGGATGCCATCTTACTGCAGATCGTTTGATGTTGCCGTATTGGAATGCCGTCTTATTGTAGATCGTTTGACGTAGCCGTGCCCGATGGGGCGGGACGGAGCCCGGTTTTTACCGGAAGACTGCCATCTTGCTGCAGATCGCTTGATGTGTAGTGGCCTCGAGGGGGGCGTAATAATTGAAGTACGTGTGATGCATAGTGCCTGATTATGTGGTAGAAACTGCTAGGCATGGTATGGGACGTGCCCAAGTGGATTCTATCTTATAATCGGGACACGCACGCTTGTGATGCATTGATGCATGAGTAATTTATTTAAATGCTTCGAATATGTGACATGTTCATTTCATCAACGAGTGTACCAAGGCGAGGTAAGGATGCCTGTGGTTGTTTAATAATGTTGCTGTTGATGCTGTATTGTCTGTTTAGGGACCCCCGAGGTGAGTTGGCCTTCTAAACGGGGCTTAGGCGTTAACTTATTGAGATTTTTATCTCATTTGTGGTTGTTAAACATTTTTTTGTAGGCCCTTAGCATGTTGACGCACCCAGTATGGTTCGGGGTGCCTGGAAGCTGACTTTTGGTAGATTGACCCCAGCCTAACATCTTTTTGTAGACTTTTATGGAAATGCCCGGAGTGGGCTTGTAAAAATATTCCTAGGGGTTAATCAAGTAAATGTTAAAATGATGTTTTGATGTGGTGAACCGTTTTCCTATCTATCCTTGTTTATTGTTATTGTTTGGGTGAAGCTTTGTTTAGCTTCCGCATGCGTAATCAAAAGATAAAATGTTGGGTCGACGACGCGTCCTGGGACGTCGCATCATAATGACCATTGCAGGGTGTTGAGCGCTCGCGGGGTTCGGGGCGTGACACCCTGTTGACACCTAAATTTTAGCGCATCATTTAGTGTTAATTGCATAGAAAATTAGGGATTAAATTTTTAACCCCTGAACAAAAATATTAAAATTGCATAGCATATAGTTTAGGCTCATATAGATTAATTGCATTCCGCATCGGATCGACGGTGGCAAGCGAGCTTAAAATTCATCATGAAAATCGAGCTCGGGCATCAAACGAGGCTCGGCTCACTCGGAAAGCATGGGCCGAAAATCACACGCAAAAGGGCTTGGTTGTCTTAATTTGAGCTTAAATTAGCCCATTATGCTTAATTAAAGAAAAGCCCAAATTAATTCAGACCACTTAGAATTAAATTAAAGCCTAAACCTAAGCCCATTAGGACTAGAAAGCCCGGTTAATTGACCTAGGTTTACACTATAAATATATATTTAGGTCTCATAATCGGGGGGCTCTCATAATTCGCGAAGCAGAATTTTCAGAGAACACACGAGAGACACACGTGAGTTGAGGGAGAAAGAGAGCTTGAAGAGAGTCCGCGGTCAAGCCTTTGGCTGCATCCCTTGCCGCATCTCTCCGCTGACCGAGCTGCTGCACTACCGCAATCAGTCCTAGCCGCTCGATGAAGTCCTTGCTATGTAGTTGCTGTTCCCCAGCCGGTGCTGCTTCTTCCCGTTGCCCGATCCAGTCGAAAACCCCGCCGAAGACTCCCCTGCACCGACGCAAATCTGTTCTGTCTTGACCTTCTTCACAACGTTGCTGCGCTGCTCTGTCCCTCTTAACATCACTGCTGCTTCCTGACTCGTGATCCCTGCTGAGCTGCCACACAACGCCTATCAACAAGTGTTTCCGGGAGCATCAGTCGCCTCCAATGGCCATAAGTCAAACGAGCAGAGGAAGACTGATAATAATAATATTATAGAGAGCCAAGTGGTGGAGGTGGGGTGAGGAAAAGAGGGACTTTGACCACCGTTTGATAAGGAAGACTTCTTCGTGTAGCAAACAGGTGGCTTTGAGGAAGAGAAAAGAAGCCACGTTCACTGTCAAATCGCAATATCACATGGGTTGCTCTGTTGAACAAAGAAAAGTTTTCTAGTGAGCACAACAGCCCAAGATCCGACGCTGTCTTTCCCTTGCTTCGTCTATTTTTTGCAGGATTACCGTGAAATTCTCTATTGGACTAGCAAATTCCGATCTTTTCTGGCGATCCTACAACCTTGGCATTGATCCATCAAATTCTGTTATCATACATCATCCAGCCACCTCTCAGCCGCCGCACCGTGGCCGAGTAGCAACTAGCAAGCTTTCATCGTCTCTTTTGCAGGCTTTCGGGCTCTTTCAAAGTATTCCCGACGAACAGCCCCTTACTACCGCTCGCGAGCCAGTCCTTGACCGAGAGCCACACCGTTGTAAAGCCCACCGTGTGCACCACCGCTCGCGCACCGCCTCTCGTGCGTCGCCGCCGCCCCCAACGCCGCGCTGACACTCCCGACGCATCGCCGGTCGCAATTCCGATCCGCGTGATTCAAATTTGGAAAGTAATCCGCAAATCAGGTAAAAATCTCTATCCGGTATATTTTCAAAATATTTAAATTCTTATTTTGAATATTTTGAATATTCCATGATTATTGTGTGATTGATTAGATACCTTAAGATAATATTTGCGATATCCGCAATATTCGGAAACTCCCAAAATTAGGAATTATTCCTAATTTGACAACGTATCTGGATGACTATCTGACCTTATCCCTAAGGTACGATACGCGGCGATACGGAAAATCGTTATTTTATCCATAATCACTTGGATACGATAATAGATTTTATTTGCTTTCCAAATTTGACCAATCAAATTTCCGTCGATATCTATAACCCCATAGATATGACCGTTAATTTGATTTCTTTGCCTTATCTGAGTTTAAAAAAATCTTGCGGATTGCGTGGATTGTTTGAATGTGATTGTTTTCTTTATTTGATTGTTTTCCTTTTAAATAAAGAAAATCCAAAAATTTGTTAGTTAGATTTAAATTAGAAATTTTGCATGTTTAGGGAATCTTAAATATATCCAAAAGAATAAGATAATTATTTGATTTAAATTGGGATTTAGGGTAGCATATTTCCTAGTTTAAATTAGAGATTGTTTTAATCTTAGTGGATTATTTAGGATATTTAATAATTTCGAATTTTAATAAAAATCCCAAAAAAAGAATCACTTTAGGATAGATCAATCATTTTCTCTAGGATAGATTGCATGTTATTTTTGGTATTTTTTATTCCGAATTTCATTTAAAAATACCAAAAATAAATCATTTTTCCATCATTAGAATTAGATCACGTCGTCGCATGGCATATAGTTTGCATGTTAGGCGGCATTAATTGCATGTTAATTTTTACACGTCATTACATATAGCTTAGCTTTCATTTAAATAAGTGAAAATAAAAAAACATTGAGTGAACTGCTTGTTAATTAGAAATCGTATTAGGATTATTGATATGATTTTCTAGCTAACTATGCAGATGCTTACGTTGCTTCGAGGTAAGTAATTCTCCCAATTTTGCAATTTATTTAATGTTTTGATTATTGGGTGTTACTTTGGTGGTTTGCGCACTCGCATGAACACCTCACATGTTAGTAATTAGGCTATAAAATGGATCCAGACTGCATGCGAAACATTTTTTTTGAAAAGAAAAGGTACCGAAAGGGCGTTAGACTAGATCTAACGTAATCAAGTCTCCGTACTTAGAATCTCTGGTTCGTAGGAATAAAACATATCTCCCTATGTTTTATTTAGGTTTCTAATCAACCTACCACAAATAGATTAGTGGCGACTCCAAGCATGAAAACTTTTGCACGTTAAAAACTTAAACCCTAAGTTGCGAATTGGTAGGGCTTGGGAGGGTCCGAGTTAGGCTTAGTCTTAATAATCCATTAGCCTGAGAGGAAATTTTAGGTCGCGACAGCTTGGCGACTCCACTGGGGAGTTGAGTTAAAACTCTTAGTGGACTTAGGCCAGTTTTTCTTTTCAAAAAAATATTTTTGTTTGGCAGCGAGGATCCCAGGTACGTCCCTAACATTTTAGGTGTTAAATGTTTTTGCAGAATGGGAGGTATAAGGGGAGGCGTGATTGTTAACCATTTGTTTTGCAGGGAGGTGTTTGGATGAATGATTTATTTTATGCACGAAGCGCTGTATGATATAACCTGCTGTGCATGCTTTGCATTTACACTACACCGCACACACTACCCGCTGCCGGACCTGGGCGGCACAGGTTTAGGATGGTACTGAGACAGTGGACACCCCGACCACACTCGCGTGGTATGGGTCGCCCTTCTTGGTCCCGAAAGTTTTTTTTCACGGTGTCATTGAGTTTCCACCACGGTTGCACCCTTTGCAACCCGGGTCGGCTCCTTGACTAAGCCGGAGTCAGGGGAACCTCGGCCTAACCACAACCATGACTGGTTTAGCCCGGTAATCCTCGCGTCTCCATTTTGCAAGCCAGAGTCTAGATAGAAATCAAACCTCACATTTCATGCGCATGTCTATGTGGTTGTCATGGTCCTACTGGGTGAAGTAAGTCTTCTGAACTCTCCTTTTTGCAATTTATTTAGTTATTGCATTTTTTGGGTCGGTCCATGATAGGTCTAGGTCAGTTTTTAATTTAAAAGTAATAATTATTGAGTCCTTTGAAAATAAAACTAAAAAAGAAGAAAGAAGGCTTTTTTGGAGAAGTTATTTTCGATCTATGTCTTTATTTTCCTAGGTGTTTCATAGGTAATTATTTTCCTAAGAAGTTTGCCGTCGTCTTTCTTTTACAAAAAAAAAGGCTTTAGAGAATTGGTTTTCAGTTCATAGTTTCTAGGGAGTCTTAATGTTTGGTTTTCCTAGTTTTATGATTAGGGATTTTGATGCGTCCATTTCCTAGGTTGTGTCTAGAGTGTTATTTATATTTCTTTGCTTAGAGCACTTTTCCATAAAGTCTCGTTCATATACGAGTATTTTTTTAAACAAAGAATGAAAAAGACTAGAAAGCGTGTCATGGACCAACCTTGTCTTGACCATGTGCTTATTTGGTTCATTTATCTTGAATCAGGTGACTACGGATCATCCACAGTTATCGATCCATCGCTCAAGCCTCGCCAAGGGGCAATCTCACCGAGTTCCTTCGTTGTTGCTCCTCCGCCACCGTGAGCTCACCGCCCAACACAAACCACAGCTCTATCCACCACTTGCCGTTCTCGCAACGACTGCGGCTTCTCTGCATAAACGACGTCCGTGTCTTTGTTTTTCGGAGCCTCATACGTCTGCCAGCCGCCAAGCAGAGACACCCCTAGCTGCGAGCCACCACCGTGAGGAAGTTGATACTCGAGCTAGGTGATTATGGATCGCCGGCCATCAATCGTTCATACGTGGCCACGAGCAAAAACAACCGATCAAAATGAAGTGTTGAACCGTGTTGTTAATGACATGAACAAGCGAATTGCAAGCCTCCAAAATCAAGTTGATGAGTTGCGTGCTACTATGGCCTATCTCGTCAAGCAGAAGCACCGTGATGACATGGATGCCTCATCTTCGATAGGGAATTTCGACTCCAAGGAAAAAGACAAAATGGGCCTTGAATGGTCTAGTTTCCCTGAAGTAGCAGAGTTTGACACCGCGATGGAGAGATTGGTAACATATTTGGAAGGGAGAATATCTGACTTGGAGGGCTCGCCACACAAGACCAAGGAGGGTGAAGTACCCAAGCACACGGGCAATCTTGTGACACGTGAGGGTATGGGAACGGTCCATTCTGATGAATTATGTGCCACCAAGTCTGATCTCGATGACACCGACGAACTCGAAGATTCCTCGGAAATGCTACGTGGCCTAGAACGACATGAAAGGTCCAAAGTTCTTACTTCAGACTGAACCATCACTATTAACCTGAGTGATACGAAGGAACCCAAGGAAGTAAAGATAAGAGCAAATCTCCCTAAAAGTGAGACGAAACACTTAATCCAGTTGCCGCATGAGAATAGTTGGATCCTTCAACCGAAAGGTACGTCAAGGACACTTCCAGGTAATTGACCTAGTCCTAAGGAAAGTACTGCCAGTCTTTCCTATTCCTGAGGGCAAATTCGCCCCAAACTACAATGGTCCATATGTGGTCAATAAGGTGCTTCCCGGAGGTGCCCTGATTCTCGCAGAAATGGATAGTCGTAAGTTCTCCACTCCTGTTAATTCTGATGCTGTGAAGATGTATCACCCCTGATAAAATCTAACATTTTGCAGCAAAAACTTTCAAGTGTTTAGTTTTATATTCTGAATTGCAAACATTTTACTGATGAATAAACGGTATTAATCAATTTCAAGTTAAGATGTTTGCTTTGGCTTTAAATTCTGCATGGTTATTTTGTCGGTCTGCATCATCGACTTCAAAAGGGGAATCTATTTGGACAATCTGATAATTCATGTAGAATGAATTGAATATGTTGAATGAGGTACATCGGGATGATGAAAGGTAAGCCCTATCCTATACACAGTCCCATGCACTAATCTTCAGTGAGTTGAGTGAAAAAATTCCATGTCTGCAAGGTAAAGAGTTATCTCGCAAAAGGTACGGCAACCGAAGTGACGAAAGGCAGTTCATTTCTTTATCCTAAACACTACAGGTTATCCATTGTTTCGCCACTTTGAGCCTAAATATTTGGAGAAATCCTTTCAAATTACCCCTGTCAAGAATCACCCCACATCGGGGCAAACTGGAGGTAAGTCAGCATCATAAGGTGAAAAATGAATAGAGATTGTCTTGCTCTCACTTGCATCAATCTTCGAGTGTTGCTTTTTCAGATGAATTCACATGAAGTTCAAGTGCCTTAGGATGACGAAGAGCATTTCTTTCTCTATCCTATACACACTTTATCCTTTGCTAAACCCAATTGAGCCTGCAAATTCGTTTCTTAAACCCAGTTGGTGATCATCCCCCACACTGGGGCAAGGTAAAAGCCATCGCTGTCCACGCAGCATATCTGGAGCGCTGATAAAAGATGAAGACCCCTGAGAGTCCGAATGTCGAGAAATTTGGTAAAAACAAACCAAAGTGTGGTTGGCCGATATATGCATTATAGACAGTGTGTGTCAAAAGTCAAAAAAAAAAAAAGAACTAGGGGGCATGAAAAAGCAGTGTGCCTGGTAAAAGCAAGGCCAATGCCCGAAAGAAAAAGAGAGAAAAAAAATCGAAAAAAAAAGAAGGAAGATCTTTAGAGAAAAAATGTCAAGATATGGCATGTCAAAGTCATGAATCCCAGGGGAGCAGAAGTTCTACAAGTCTCAAAGGAATCAAGTGACGAATTCTCGAAACTACTGGAGCATCTACCGAGAAGACAATCCCTGGTGAAGAAGAAGACTGGTGATAATGCCAAGATGATCACCAACTTATTCGCCTCAATTATACACATTTTGAGCCTAATGATCCATTCATTTCTCAACCCATGAGCCTAGCCTACATTACGTCCCTTGCAAAGTCTCTTCAGATTAGGGCACTTGAACTAATGTAGGATTCGGATGTTTATAAGCTTAGCTCGAAGAAGTGCGAGCAAGTCCATTTCTATCTCATTTTGCAGGGTTCTTGACTTGTAAACCCGGAGACGATTGCGAAGTATTTTCTTTCAATAGCCTCGACTCGAAGAGTCCCCTTTTGCTAAGCCATTGACCAAGCCCACGTTACGGTCCCAGCAAAGACCTCTCAGATTGGTAAGGTCGTACCGCTTGCGAGAATACTCGGACCCTTGTCGACATGATGATGGTGAGATAGAGTGATTTTCATAAATTAGCCGCTTTTCGATGAGGATGAGAGAAAGCCCTTTCGGACCGAAAGTCCCTCATTCGACATTTTCAAGATATCCACTTGTGAATCTGAATTGTCTTATCATGATTTTCCCCAGTGAAATTTAGTAATGCTGATTTGACAAAATCGCCATGCATGAAAACCAGTCGAATTTATAATGCATGAATATATGCGTCCTTGATTACCCATGAATGCATATTACTTGTTGTCTATAACCGTGTCTAGCAGAAGACACGCCCTCAAGAGTCAGAGATATCACCAGGTAAGTATATCTCTATCCCTTGGATGTCTGTGACTATCTAGGTATCCCTAACCTATTCGAGCAATTGTCAGGTTCTATATTTGATTATCTCTAGATGTCTCTAGCGATATCCGGGCATCTATTGATCAAGCCTTTTCAGGTACCTCTGATGATATCCAGGTACTTTGTTAGAAAATCCATGAGCATTCAGGATAGCCCCTGGTTCACTCAATCGTTAAGTGTCCAAGACGATATCCAGAAAATTCCCCCGTGACATGCCTATGAGGAAGGCCACTGAAGTCCATCAACGTTCATCAAGCAACATCTTTGGAACAAAGCCTAAGTGATTGTCAGATGGTACAGAATCAGAATCATGCATCGATTTACTTTACCACTCCTACAAGGTGACATTTGGTGTTGCTAAGTGGAGTACGAAGCACACCCCATCTTATGTTCGCCCAGTAGGATAGGCGGCATAATTTCTCATTTGGTGTTGCCAAGTGGAGTACGCGGCACACCCCATTTCATGTTTGCCAAGTGGAGTACGCGGCAGCATAATTTCTCATTTGGTGTTGCCAAGTGGAGTACGTGGCACACCCCATTTCATGTTTGCCAAGTGGAGTACGCGGCAGCATAATTTCTCATTTGGTGTTGTCCAGTGGAATAGACAACACACTCCATTTAATGTTTGCCCAGTGGAACAGGCAGCATAGTTTCTTATTCCGTGTTGTCCGGTGGACTAGACAACACACCCCATTAAATATTTGCCCAGTGGAACAGGCAGCATAATTTCTTATTCCGTGTTGTCCAGTGGAATAGACAACACACCCCATTAAATGTTTGCCCAGTGGAACAGGCAGCATAGTTTCTTATTCCGTGTTGTCCAGTGGATTAGACAACACACCCCATTAAATGTTTGCCCAGTGGAACAGGCAACATAATTTTTCATTCTGTGTTCACCCAGTGGAATAGGTGGTACAACCAACCTCATGCTCACCCAATGGAAGAGGTGACATGATTCTTTTCGTGATTGCCCAGTGGTATAGGCAACACGTCCTCATTCTTTCTTCATATCATGCGCTATTTCGCATCTGTAGGAAACTACAGGTAACAGATAGGCAATCCAGTACCTCGAGAACCTTACTTCCAGTGGACCAGAAGTTTGGAAATCGAGGGAATTCACAGCATTATAAAGCTTTCCATCACTTGGACGCTTTTTGTGCGATCCGTATGTAAGACTCTTTCACCGCTCCACACGAAGTGAGAAGCCTTAGCATACGTTCCTTATTGTTTGCATATCATGCATCATTGCATTTAAAAAAAATCATCAAAAAAATCAAAAAAAAAATCAAAAAAAAAAATCAAAATCATTCATCATTTTGCATAGTTTAAATTTAGGTATCAGTCTTTGAGCGAAACCTCTGCGAGCCTCCACTCAAAGAGGGGCAGCTGTTGACACCTAAATTTTAGCGCATCATTTAGTGTTAATTGCATAGAAAATTAGGGATTAAATTTTTAACCCCTGAACAAAAATATTAAAATTGCATAGCATATAGTTTAGGCTCATATAGATTAATTGCATTCCGCATCGGATCGACGGTGGCAAGCGAGCTTAAAATTCATCATGAAAATCGAGCTCGGGCATCAAACGAGGCTCGGCTCACTCGGAAAGCATGGGCCGAAAATCACACGCAAAAGGGCTTGGTTGTCTTAATTTGAGCTTAAATTAGCCCATTATGCTTAATTAAAGAAAAGCCCAAATTAATTCAGACCACTTAGAATTAAATTAAAGCCTAAACCTAAGCCCATTAGGACTAGAAAGCCCGGTTAATTGACCTAGGTTTACACTATAAATATATATTTAGGTCTCATAATCGGGGGGCTCTCATAATTCGCGAAGCAGAATTTTCAGAGAACACACGAGAGACACACGTGAGTTGAGGGAGAAAGAGAGCTTGAAGAGAGTCCGCGGTCAAGCCTTTGGCTGCATCCCTTGCCGCATCTCTCCGCTGACCGAGCTGCTGCACTACCGCAATCAGTCCTAGCCGCTCGATGAAGTCCTTGCTATGTAGTTGCTGTTCCCCAGCCGGTGCTGCTTCTTCCCGTTGCCCGATCCAGTCGAAAACCCCGCCGAAGACTCCCCTGCACCGACGCAAATCTGTTCTGTCTTGACCTTCTTCACAACGTTGCTGCGCTGCTCTGTCCCTCTTAACATCACTGCTGCTTCCTGACTCGTGATCCCTGCTGAGCTGCCACACAACGCCTATCAACAAGTGTTTCCGGGAGCATCAGTCGCCTCCAATGGCCATAAGTCAAACGAGCAGAGGAAGACTGATAATAATAATATTATAGAGAGCCAAGTGGTGGAGGTGGGGTGAGGAAAAGAGGGACTTTGACCACCGTTTGATAAGGAAGACTTCTTCGTGTAGCAAACAGGTGGCTTTGAGGAAGAGAAAAGAAGCCACGTTCACTGTCAAATCGCAATATCACATGGGTTGCTCTGTTGAACAAAGAAAAGTTTTCTAGTGAGCACAACAGCCCAAGATCCGACGCTGTCTTTCCCTTGCTTCGTCTATTTTTTGCAGGATTACCGTGAAATTCTCTATTGGACTAGCAAATTCCGATCTTTTCTGGCGATCCTACAACCTTGGCATTGATCCATCAAATTCTGTTATCATACATCATCCAGCCACCTCTCAGCCGCCGCACCGTGGCCGAGTAGCAACTAGCAAGCTTTCATCGTCTCTTTTGCAGGCTTTCGGGCTCTTTCAAAGTATTCCCGACGAACAGCCCCTTACTACCGCTCGCGAGCCAGTCCTTGACTTTGAAAAGAAAAGGTAACGAAAGGGCGCTAGACTAGATCTAACGTAATCAAGTCTCCGTACTTAGAATCTCTGGTTCGTAGGAATAAAACATATCTCCCTATGTTTTATTTAGGTTTCTAATCAACCTACCACAAATAGATTAGTGGCGACTCCAAGCATGAAAACTTTTGCACGTTAAAAACTTAAACCCTAAGTTGCGAATTGGTAGGGCTTGGGAGGGTCCGAGTTAGGCTTAGTCTTAATAATCCATTAGCCTGAGAGGAAATTTTAGGTCGCGACACACCCTAGTTTAATTGGTATCAGAGCAAGGTCAGCTCGAGTCCAAGTTTGGTCGAGACCTGGAGTGATAAGGTGCGAGGGGTTTTGGGATAGCAAATTAGGAAAACACTCTGTGCTTGTGCTTGATTGTTAGGTTCCTTATTTTTAAGCAGGTTGTTCATGATTTCTAATTCCTTATTGGAATTGGAACGCAGGTTTCTGTAAAGATCTTGCGAAATGAGCAATCCTGACCCGAGGGCCCCTAGGAGAAGGACTGTGCCAAATCAGACCGGTGCTAGAGGGATGGCACCAGAGGATCCTAGATTGGATCGGATTATGCAGGCTTTAGAGACATTAGTAGGGCAGCAGGCTCAGAATCAAGCCGCTGCCGCTGCCGCTGCTGCACCTGCGCCTGCACCTGCACCTGTGCCTGTAGATGTTCCGTTAGCTGGTAACGGAAATGGGAATCAGCCCATGCATAAGTTAGTGGAGCAATTTCTGAAGCTCAAGCCACCCAAGTTCACTGGCGCGGGCGATCCTGAGGCTGCAACCCTCTGGATCAGGGAGTTGGAAAAAGTTTTTGCCTTGCTGAGATGTACAGATGAAGATAAGGTGACACTGGCAGTCTATCAGTTGCAAGGTAATGCCAGTACTTGGTGGGAAGCTACCCAGAGGAGGGTATTTCCCGAGGGTACGGCCCAGGTGTGGGGTACCTTCGTGGAAGCTTTTTACAATAAGTATTTTTCGGATTGCGCTCGAGAACAGAAGATGAATGAGTTTCAGCGTCTCCGGCAGAACCAGCTGTCGGTAGATCAATATGAGGCAAGGTTTGCTGAGCTGTCCCAGTATGCCCCGAGGTTGATTGAAGACCCGGTAGATAAGGCAAGGAGGTTTAGGGATGGGTTGAAACCCGAGATCAAGGATCAACTGGTGCCCCTGAATTTGAAGGACTATAATGAGCTGTATGAGAGAGCGCAATTAATTGAGAGGAATTTGGCTGAGAGGACAGCCGCGTCTGGATCGCGGTTTGTGCCAAACAAGGATAACCATCGGTTTGGGAAGAAACCAATGGCGGGAGGTAGATTCCCCATCCCTCCTAACAAGAAAGGTGGAGTGAGGAAACCGGGGTACAACAACAACAATGGCCCCTGTCGCTTATGTGGAAGGCGCCATGGATCAGCCCCATGTCCTGCTAGGACGGGTGCTTGCTTTGGTTGTGGCCAGCATGGCCATCATATCAGAGACTGTCCACGCCAAGCCGCGGGAGCGCAAAGACCAATGCAGCAGGTAGGACAACCTGCAAGTAATGCCCCGCCGAACCAGTTGAACCGACCCCAAGTGCAAGGAAGGGTCTATGCGGTCACAAGGAAGGAGGCGGAAGACTCGCCTACCGTCATTACAGGTACGGTTTCATTACACGACCATGCTGCCTATGCTTTGTTTGATCCTGGAGCTACGCATTCGTTTGTGGCTAAGCAATTTGTGGAATTAGTGGGGTTAAGTCCGAAACCGTTAGGAGTGGTTTATAGTATTTCTACCCCTTTAAAAGATAGCGTAGTTTCCGCAGTAGGTTGTATTGGTTGTAAGTTATCTGTTGGTGGTCATGAGGACAACATAGATTTGATTATCTTAACGATGTTTGACTTCGACGTGATTATTGGGATGGATTGGCTCACCAAGCAACGAGCTACGGTAAATTGTTACCGCAAGATGATTCAGTTTGAGCCTTTAGGGAGTGTTGGTTTTGAGTTTGTCGGGAGTCGAGGAGGACCATCAATTCCTTTAATTTCGTCACTTGAAGTTACTCAGTTGTTGGATGAGGGTTGTCAAGGCTATTTGGCAACTGTAGTTGATACCTTAGCTAAGGAGCAGAGAATGCAAGATATTGCTGTAGTACATGAGTTTTCGGATGTTTTTCCTCAAGAATTGCCTGGATTACCTCCAGAAAGGGAAATAGAATTCGTAATTGAGTTGGCCCCTGGTACGGAACCAATTTCTAAGGCACCTTACAGGATGGCGCTATCGGAACTGAAGGAGTTAAAGGTTCAGATGCAAGAGTTGTTGGACAAAGGATTTATTCGTCCTAGTGCATCACCTTGGGGAGCGCCAGTTCTGTTTGTAAGGAAAAAGGATGGGTCGTTACGTCTTTGTATCGACTACCGACAACTCAATCAGGTGACGATTAAGAATAAATATCCGTTGCCAAGGATAGATGATTTGTTTGACCAACTTCAAGGAGCTTCGATATTTTCAAAGATAGACCTGAGGACAGGTTATCACCAACTGAGGATCAAGAAGGAAGATATACCGAAAACGGCATTTCGAACGCGCTATGGCCATTATGAGTTTACTGTGATGCCGTTTGGTCTTACAAATGCTCCTGCAGCTTTTATGGATTTAATGAACAGGGTGTTCAAGGAGTATTTGGATAAGTTCGTGATCGTGTTCATTGATGACATTCTGGTGTATTCGAAGAGTTATGAGGAACACGAACAGCACTTGAGGATGGTACTGCAAACTCTTCGAGATCATAAGCTATATGCCAAGTTTAGCAAGTGCGAGTTTTGGTTAACTCGAGTGGCTTTTCTTGGACATGTGATTTCTGGAGAAGGGATTTCAGTAGATCCAGCTAAGATTGAAGCGGTTATGAATTGGCCAAGGCCAATGACAGTAACTGAAGTTCGAAGTTTCTTGGGATTAGCTGGCTATTATAGGAGGTTCGTAGAGAAGTTTTCTGCGATAGCCATGCCCTTGACGCGATTGCTGAAAAAGGATACAAAGTTTGAATGGACAGATAAGTGTGAGCGAAGTTTTCAAGAACTTAAGCAGAAGCTAACTACTGCGCCTGTTCTAACCTTACCGTCTGGTTCAGGAGGATATGAGATCTACAGCGACGCGTCATACAAAGGATTGGGATGTGTTTTAATGCAACATGGGAGAGTTGTGGCATATGCGTCCCGACAATTAAGACCACACGAATTAAATTACCCGACACACGACTTGGAATTGGCTGCTATCATATTCGCGCTTAAGATTTGGAGACACTATCTATGCGGAGAAAGGTTTCATATCTATACGGATCATCAGAGTTTAAAGTATCTGTTTTCGCAGAAAGAGTTGAATATGAGACAGCGTAGATGGATGGAGCTGCTTAAGGACTATGATTGTGACATTTTGTATCATCCGGGTAAGGCTAATAAGGTAGCTGATGCGTTGAGTCGAAAGTCCTCGATTGCACATATGATGGTTCAAGAGTGGCTTTTATTTGAAGGAATTCGAGACTCGGATTTCAAGTTTGAAGTAAGTCACCTCTCGAGTTTAATGGCTACTCTCAGGATTGAGCCAGAAATGCAAAACAGGATTAAAGCAGCGCAACCTTCCGATCTTGAACTTCAAAAGATCTTGCAAATGGACGAAGCTAAGAGAAAACCTGATTTTCAAATATCCGAAGATGGGATCTTAAAATTTCGTGGACGGTTATGCGTGCCTAATGACGAAAGACTTAAGGAGGAAATTTTGGCAGAAGCTCATCGTAGTAACTATAGTATCCATCCGGGTAGCACGAAGATGTATCAGAACCTACGCCAATATTATTGGTGGAATGGCATGAAGGGAGATATTGCCAAGTACGTGGCTAGATGCTTAACGTGTCAACAGGTAAAAGCACAGCATTGTAAACCTGGTGGATTACTACAACCGTTAGAAATACCAGAATGGAAATGGGAACATATCACGATGGATTTCGTGATGGGTCTACCGAGGAGTCAAAGAGGTAATGATTCCATCTGGGTCGTGGTAGATAGACTCACAAAGTCTGCTCATTTTATTCCGGTGCGAAAGGATTTTGCCATGGACAAGTATGCTGAGTTGTACGTGAGGCATATAGTTCGTCTTCACGGCGTGCCGGTAACGATCACGTCAGATCGAGACCCCAAGTTCACTGCCACATTCTGGAAGAGTCTTCAAGGCGCCATGGGAACAAAATTATAGTACAGCACCGCATTTCACCCACAGACAGATGGCCAATCCGAGAGAACGATTCAGACTCTCGAGGATATGTTGCGAGCTTGCATTTTGGATTTCAAAGGAAGTTGGGAGGAACAGCTACATCTTGTTGAGTTCGCGTACAATAACAGTTATCAGCAAAGTATTAAAATGGCACCTTTCGAAGCATTGTATGGCAGACCTTGTAGGACCCCTATTTGTTGGAATGAGGTTGGTGAACGAAAGATCACAGGACCTGAGTTAGTGCAACAGTCGTCGGATGCTGTTAAAGTTATCAGGGATAGGCTAAAGACGGCCCAAAGTCGCCAAAAAAGTTATGCAGACAGGCGACGTAGACCATTGGAGTTTCAAGTGGGAGATCACGTGTTCCTCAAGGTATCACCAATTCGAGGAACTTCGCGTTTTGGCAAGAAAGGCAAGTTAAGCCCAAGATATGTAGGACCGTTCGAAATCTTGGAGCGAATTGGATTATTGGCATATCGTCTAGCCTTGCCACCAAAGTTGGCTCAAGTACATGATGTATTCCACGTATCTATGCTAAGGAAATATGAGCCGGATCCGACCCACGTTCTAAATTACGAAGAGATAGACGTGGACAACAGGGTGTCATATGTGGAAAGACCAGTGAGAATTGAGGATCAGAAGGAGCAGGTACTTCGAAACAAGACTATTCCTCTAGTCAAGGTTGTGTGGCAACATCATGGAACCGAGGGAGCCACGTGGGAAAGTGAAGAGACAATGAGGCGTCAATACCCCTTTCTTTTTGAGGAATTAGTTGTAAATTCAAATTTCGAGGACGAAATTTTTGTAAGGGGGGAAGAATTGTGATATCCTGAAAATTTGACCAAATTTGGTGATTTATGAAATGGTGATTTCATCGACGCTCTATTAGTTAATTCTCGCTCTGGCCTGATCACCTAGGGAATACTAACCAAAGGGGAAAGGCTATCGAAGAATTTATTTCGAACAGCCGCCCGTTAGTTCGAGATAAACTATAGTTGCGATTGATCGATTTTAACCACGAATTATGATCCGATTTTACGTGTCGAATGCTCAAGGATATCACACTCGAATTATAGGACGTCGCCTCATAATTTTTATGAATAGGCCATCGAAAATTATTTGCTAACTTGCCCTTCTAGAAACCTCTTTGTTAGATTAAATTTTGGCCGTTGGATTAAACTTGGGCATCAAGAACACATCTTAGCCCTTGATCTTTGCTTGGGCATCAAGGACACATCCTAGCCCTTGATCCTTGCTTGGGCATCAAGAACAAATCTCAACCATTGATCTTGATTTAAATAGGAAGCTCTCTCTCTCTCTCTCTCTCTCTCTCTCTCTCCTTTCACGCCTCCCTTCCCTCCCTCTCTCACGGCCGAATCACACCCCCACCGCCGTTCACCCACCAACGCCCTCACGCCACCATCCTTGAGCCCCGTAGATCGTCGTGTGCCGTTCATCGCCGTTTGCCGCTTGCCGTGTTAAGCCGAGGTCACCACGGACAACTCGTGTCGTTGCCGTCGTTCTCGCGTTGTCATTTTTAGACGAGTAAGTTAACATCTAATCCCTTGTTTAGGATGTTCAACTTGCATTGGGTAGTTTAGCTAGTGATTGTTTAAGCGTGTTTAAACTTCTAAAATGAGCGTTGGCGAGCCTTGATTGTTAGACTGAGTTGAAATAGATGTTGGATGTTGATTTGAACTCTTAGTGTGGTATTTTCATGGCTGAGAAGTGGTGGATTTCAAAGTTGAAGGCGTTTCTTGGAGTTTTTATCTTGATTCCAGAACTGATTCTCCTGTACGTCTCTGGCTTTCCATTTTTATAGAGCATTTTGTGGTAAGAATCTTGAAAAGTGTTCTTCATAAAAGTTGTTCACAAGATCTTGATCTATAACATATTTAAATTTCAGATTTTTCTGAGCTCAAATGGGTTACACGAAGGTCCAACTTCTTACCGAATCAGAACTGTTTCATACTGTGGATTCCGTGACCTTCGTGCCTTCTCAGATTTTTATAAAAATTTTCAGTTCGATTTTGACCATACTTCCTTCACAAGATTTGTAAATGAAATCCATGTCTACAACGTATAAAAATTTCAAAGTGTTTTGAAAGGATTTGGTTGGTAAAACGAGTATTTCTTGCGGTTCAGTTCCCTTGTTCCGGCGGACCAGTTTTGGGTTGTTTCCAAGCCATCAAAAGTGATCTTTGTATAAGGATTTTGGGATTGTGTTCTTCATGGAAAATATTTGTGAAGGTCTTGTTCATAACATATTCGAATTTTATAATTTTTGGAAACCATTTGCTATGCCTTTGAGATTGATTTCCCAAATCATGCAAATCTGTCCAGTTTTACTAGAATTCCATGATCTGCTGGTTCTTACTTGAAAGCATTGGTTTTTGATTTCTGACTTACTGGAAATAATAACCACACTTATCTAGCCTTTTAATGATGTTTATTTGGCATTGATATGATGTCGAATGCTTTTGTAAATTCATGTTTTAAAATGAGGTTCACAAAGTCGATTGACCATTTGCATGTGTGACCACTTGTTATTGTTGTGTGGCATTGATGTGAGCACTATTCATGGATGCATGGGCTAATTGAGAAGATAATAATTGGCCGGAATGCTTGTGTGCTCGTGTGGTCACACGTTGGAGCCGTCTTGCTGTGTATCGCTTGACGTTGCCCGATTTATCGGATGCCTGGGGATAATCTGGAGTGCCGATACCCCGGATGCCTTGTCGCGGCCCGAGGCCGGACTCGATGCTCCTTACGGGATGCCATCTTACTGCAGATCGTTTGATGTTGCCGTATTGGAATGCCGTCTTACTGTAGATCGTTTGACGTAGCCGTGCCCGATGGGGCGGGACGGAGCCCGGTTTTTACCGGAAGACTGCCATCTTGCTGCAGATCGCTTGATGTGTAGTGGCCTCGAGGGGGGCGTAATAATTGGAGTACGTGTGATGCATAGTGCCTGATTATGTGGTAGAAACTGCTAGGCATGGTATGGGACGTGCCCAAGTGGATTCTATCTTATAATCGGGACACGCACGCTTGTGATGCATTGATGCATGAGTAAT
The DNA here is from genome assembly GCA_031216235.1 of Syzygium jambos. Classification (NCBI taxonomy): domain Eukaryota; kingdom Viridiplantae; phylum Streptophyta; class Magnoliopsida; order Myrtales; family Myrtaceae; genus Syzygium; species Syzygium jambos. The sequence goes on from CM062228.1 coordinate 8,698,692, forward strand.
TTATTTAAATGCTTCGAATATGTGACATGTTCATTTCATCAACGAGTGTACCAAGGCGAGGTAAGGATGCCTGTGGTTGTTTAATAATGTTGCTGTTGATGCTGTATTGTCTGTTTAGGGACCCCCGAGGTGAGTTGGCCTTCTAAACGGGGCTTAGGCGTTAACTTATTGAGATTTTTATCTCATTTGTGGTTGTTAAACATTTTTTTGTAGGCCCTTAGCATGTTGACGCACCCAGTATGGTTCGGGGTGCCTGGAAGCTGACTTTTGGTAGATTGACCCCAGCCTAACATCTTTTTGTAGACTTTTATGGAAATGCCCGGAGTGGGCTTGTAAAAATATTCCCAGGGGTTAATCAAGTAAATGTTAAAATGATGTTTTGATGTGGTGAACCGTTTTCCTATCTATCCTTGTTTATTGTTATTGTTTGGGTGAAGCTTTGTTTAGCTTCCGCATGCGTAATCAAAAGATAAAATGTTGGGTCGACGACGCGTCCTGGGACGTCGCATCATAATGACCATTGCAGGGTGTTGAGCGCTCGCGGGGTTCGGGGCGTGACATCAAACGGGCCAACAAACCTCGGACTCAGCTTTCCTTTCTTGCCAAATCGGGATAACCCTTTCATAGGCGACACCTTTAAAAATACATGGTCCCCAACTTGGAATTCCAGATGTCGTCGTCTCCGATCGGCATAACTTTTCTGTCGACTCTGTGCTGTCTTTAATCTCTCTCGAATGATCTCAACAGCTTCCACTGTTTGTTGCACCAACTCTGGGCCCGTAATGCTCCGTTCTCCCACTTCATCCCAGCACACGGGAGTCCTACACGCTCGGCCATACAAAGCTTCAAATGGGGCCATCTGGATACTCTGCTGATAACTGTTATTGTATGCAAACTCTACCAGATGCAGCTGTTCTTCCCATTTACCCTGAAAATCCACTACACAAGCCCTCAACATATCCTCAAGAGTCTGGATAGTTCTTTCTGATTGCCCATCAGTCTGCGGATGATAAGCTGTACTGAACTGCACCTTTGTCCCCAAGGCCGTCTGCAGACTTTTCCAGAAATTCGCTGTAAACCTCGGATCACGATCTGATGTAATCGTTACTGGCACTCCATGCAGCCTAACAATCTGTCTTACGTACAGCTCTGCATACTTTTCTAATTCAAAATCCTTGCGCACTGCCAGAAAATGCGCTGACTTAGTCAGTCTATCCACTATCACCCAGATTGAATCATGCCCTCTCTGACTTCTCGGTAATCCGGTCACAAAATCCATGGTGATGTGTTCCCATTTCCACTCGGGAATTTCCAACGATCGCAGCAGTCCTCCAGGTTTACAGTGTTGTGCCTTTACCTGCTGACACGTTAAACACTTAGCCACATACCTGGCCACATCTGTTTTCATTCCGTTCCACCAATAATGCTGTCGTAGATTCTGATACATTTTCGTACTGCCAGGGTGGATACTATAATTGCTGCGATGAGCTTCTCTTAATATTTCTTCCTTAAGCTCAGTATCATCAGGCACACACCATCGTCCTCTATACTTCAGGACTCCATCCTCTGATACTTGAAAATCTGGCTTCCTTGCCGTGGCCTCCATCTCCACAATTTTCTGAATCTCTTGATCCGTGGATTGCAGAGCCTTAATCTTGGTTTGAATCTCCGGCTCGATCCTCAAAGTAGCCAGCAGATTCGACACATGGCTTAATTCCAATTTAAATTCCGAGTCTCGGAGCTTTTCCAATAACGTCCATTCCTTGATCATCAAGTGCGCCATGCTAGACTTGCGACTTAGCGCATCCGCCACTCGATTCGCTTTTCCAGGGTGATACATGATGTCACAGTCATAATCTTTTAGAAGTTCCATCCACCTACGCTGCCTCATATTCAACTCTTTCTGCAAAAACAAGTATTTGAGGCTCTGATGATCCGTATAGATCTGAAACTTTTCCCCACATAAATAATGTCTCCAGATTTTGAGTGCAAAGACGATGGCAGCCAACTCTAAGTCATGCGTTGGATAGTTCACCTCATGAGGCCTCAACTGACGTGACGCATATGCAACTACCTTTCCATGTTGCATTAACACACAACCCAGTCCTTTGAACGAAGCATCGCTGTATACTTCAAATCCACCAGGTCCAGAAGGGATAGTCAAGACTGGAGCTGTCGTCAGTCTATGCTTAAGCTCCTGAAAACTTCGTTCGCACTTGTCGTCCCATTCAAACTTAGTTTCCTTTTTCAATAATCGTGTCAAGGGCGTGGCTATTGACGAGAATCCTTCCACGAAACGTCGGTAATAGCCAGCTAATCCTAAGAAACTTCTGATTTCCGTCACTGACGTCGGCCTGGGCCACTTGAGCACTGCTTCAATCTTAGTCGGATCCACAGATATCTCTTCTCCCGACACGATATGTCCAAGGAATGCTACCTTGCTAAGCCAGAACTCACATTTACTAAACTTCGCATAAAGCGCATGTTCCCTTAACGTCCGTAGAACTTCAGTCAAATGCACTTCGTGTTCTTCCTGACTCTTCGAATAAACCAGAATATCATCAATAAACACGATGACGAACTGATCCAGAAATTCCTTAAAAACTCTGTTCATCAGATCCATGAAAGCTGCAGGGGCATTCGTTAAACCAAAGGGCATGACTGTAAACTCATAATGCCCGTACCTCGTCCTAAATGCAGTCTTGGGTATATCTTCTTTCCGAATCCTTAACTGATGATACCCTGTCCGTAGATCAATCTTAGAAAACACTGACGCTCCTTGCAATTGATCGAATAAGTCGTCGATCCTTGGCAGTGGATACTTGTTCTTTATAGTCACCTGATTCAATTGCCGGTAGTCTATACATAATCTCAACGTCCCGTCCTTTTTCTTCACAAACAGGACTGGCGCTCCCCATGGAGACGCACTAGGACGAATAAATCCTTTGTCTAACAACTCCTGCATCTGGACTTTCAACTCTTTCAGTTCCGACAAAGACATCCGATACGGGGCCTTAGAAATCGGCTTTGTACCTGGGGCCAATTCTATTACGAATTCCACTTCCCGTTCTGGTGGCAAGCCTGGTAACTCTTGAGGAAAAACCTCGGGGAAATTGCACACTACAGGGATTTCTTCCATTTGAGGCTCCACCAACGTCGGATCCTTAACATTAACCAAATATCCTTCACAACTTTCTTCGAGCATCTCAGTTGCCTCTACTGAGGAAATCCAAGGGATCGAGGTTCCTCCTCGATTTCCCTGAAATTCAAACTTAGGACGACCAATCGGATTAAATTGGATCGTCCTGCTGCCGCAATCCATAACGGCTTTCTGTTTAGTCAGCCAATCCATACCAATGATCACATCAAAGTCATACATGGCTAACACAGCTAAATCAATCCTTTCCTCAACATTTCCAATCACAATTTTACAGTCCAAGCACTCCAATGATACTAACACCCTATCATGCAGTGGGGTCGTCACACATAACATGATTTCAAGCAAAACAGGTTCCAAACCAACCAATCTAACAAACTGCTCTGAAATAAACGAATGGGTTGCCCCGGGATCAAATAACGCATAAGCTGCATGATCGCAGAGAGAAACGGTACCTGTGACCACGCCCGGCGCGTCCTCAGCATCCTTTCGCGCCATCGCGTATACTCTTCCTTGCGCAGGTGGTCTGCCCTGAACAGCCGGTGGGGGATTCCCGACCTGATTTCCCGCTCGGGGTTGCTGCTGTTGTCCTGGGGGTCCCGAAAGTCGTTGCTGGGGACAATTCTTTATCTGGTGTCCCAAACTCCCACAACGAAAGCAAGCTCCGATTCTATTTGGCGCTTGACTGGGTTTCCCGATAATCCTTCTCGGGGGCGGAACAAACCGTCTATTGCTAGCCATAGGTCTCTTTCCAAAGCGACGATTGTCCCGATTCGGAATAAACCTCGAACCCGATGCTGTTGTCCTTTCTATCTGATCTCGCTCCATAGTTTGGGCTCGCTCATACAGTTCTCGATAATCTCTAATATTCAACAAAAGCATCTGAGTGCGAAGTTCCGGTTTCAGTCCATCCCGGAACCTTCGAGCCTTGTCCAGAGGGTTCTCAACCATTCTTGGGGCAAATCTGGATAATCTGGCAAACTCTGCCTCATACTGTACCACTGTCATCGACCCCTGACGAAGTCTCATAAACTCCGCCATCTTCTTCTCCTGGGCACTCTCAAAGAAAAACTGCCCATAGAAATGCTCAACAAATATCGCCCAGGTCGGTTCCATAAACTCCGGAAACACTCTATCCTTAACCGCCTTCCACCAATCGTGGGCATTATCCTGTAGTTGATATGATGCCAAAGAGATCTTCTCTCTCTCAGTACACTCCAACAGATCAAACGCTTTCTCTAACTCCTCCACCCAACGCGGGGCGGTTTCTGGGTCACCTCTGCCCGTGAACTTGGGCGGTTTTAGTTTAAGAAACTACTCCACCAACTGGTGCATTGGTCTCGGTGCCACCATTGGTTGAGCTTGCACTGGCTGGGCTTGGGCTTGGTTCTCATGGACGGCAGCAACTGCTGCGGCCTCAGCAGCCTGAGCGGTCGCATTCTCTCTTTCCTGCGCTTGCCTATCCATCACATTACCAATTCGGTCTAGCGCCCTAAGAACTCCTTCCATGCGCGGATCTTCCGCATGTCTAACATCAGCTCTGGGGTCCACTGCAGCCCCAACACCAACTCTAGGATTCTCTCCCTCTCTAGCACCTGCAACTATGTTTTCTATCGCTCTTGCTCTAGCACGACCTCCACCTCGAGCTCCTCTTCCTGCGCCCCTCCTTGGGGCTCTTCCCACTCTTCCTCTTTCACTGCTCATCCTTTCACTCGGAGTGCTCAACTACCTGATATAATTCCATCCAGGAATTAGAGACCTAAACCAACTAACCGGTCTAAGTCCTAGGCAGGTATAAACACGGAAACAATTAAGCACTCAGCATGCGGCTAACACAACAGCACACAATTTTCACCCAAGAACTCGCACACTAACCTTGGGTCCTGCCGCACCTGCATATTACTGGTTCAAATAATCACCACAACAGTCAAACACAAACATTCTGGAGGTACACTTAGCGCACTAAGTCACCCTATAGCTACCCATGGTCATTTCTCCTTATCACTCCAAGGCTCAACTAGATCAAACAGAGCTGTCCTTGCTCTGATACCAATTCGAACGGGGATGTCACGCCCCGTACCCCACAAAGGCTAAACATCCGCGCGTAGATTGACTAGAGGTGCGACGCTCCCAGGATTGCGTCACCCTACCCGAAACCCAAATCAGAGCAAATGCAACGCATGCAGAAACGTCGTATATATATATACACCCAGACATGAAAATATAACCATGAATAGTAATAGACATCAGTATGCTAAAGAAATACTAACATATATGCACCCTTTTAAAAACTTATACAAACTATTTATTTACAACCAAAAAGAATACACCAAAGAGGCCACTAAACAAAAAGGATCGGTGGCCTAGGGGTAACGGCTAACCAACTAGAGGAGGGTTACAACAAAAGAGGGTTAGTCTAACTCCTAACACTGGAATCTGCTCTACGGCTCCCAGCCTGGGTTGGATGGCGCTGCTGACTCCTCAGACGAGTCCTCCTCAGATCTCACCTCTTCGTCCGATCCAACTTCCTCCACTTCTCCAGCTGCCTCGGCATTCTCACCTATCACTTCCAAATTCAATTCTTCATCTTCTTCCTCGATCACATCGTCAGCTATAACTTGCTGCTCTCCATGCTCCTTGTCCATGGCTATCGGTCCATCCACGGTATCGCCTACGCTGCTCACACTAAGGGAGGCTGGAGGATCAGAGATTTCACCACTCACCATCTGGGGAATCATAACACCATTTATGTCTATCGGAACATCAAAGGTCCTGAGCGGAGGTCCGGTTACGCCATCAGCTCCCCTATAACACCAGGCTACATACTCCTGAGTCTCACTGTAAGCCTCTCCCACATTTACATGCACAACAGAAAGATATCTAACGTATGCTGACCCATCTCCACAGGGATGCACACTAACATCTCGTTGAATCCGCTGCGGAAATCCAAAAAGAGGGGCTTTCCTCGGCATTCTATGGACGGGGGTCTGAAAATCGGTTTTACCACAACCGTGAGATAAACTCAGCAAGTAAAATTCCTATTCCTAAACTAGGCTAACGTGCACCTCCAGAGATAAATAAAATGCATAAGTCACTGAACCAGTAAATGAATCATGTTAAAATCATTCGGGCCTTCAGCCCCAATTTTACTACTCCAGCTCTGCAGGTTAGGCTATCAATATCATTATAACTCGTAAGCAGTTAAATCGACCCGAAGGCCATGACCCAGTGGTCATCACAATTAACTCGACCCGAAGGCCATGACTCAATGGTCATCACAATTAACTCGACCCGAAGGCCATGACCCAATGGTCATCACAATTAAATCGACCCGAAGGCCATGACCCAATGGTCATCACAATTAAATCGACCCGAAGGCCATGACCCAATGGTCATAAATCATTCGACCCGAAGGCCCGACCCGAAGGCCCGCAATTGTATAAATCGACCCGAAGGCCATGACCCAATGGTCATCAACAGTTAAATCGACCCGAAGGCCATGACCCAATGGTCATATTTTAATCCCAAATCATATAAAAACCAACGTGGAAATTCATGCCAATGGGATTCACATTAATCGCCATATCACAATGTGTCAAGCACGTTGGACTATAATTTTTCACTCAATCAACGTACTATCGGCAATTAATCCACAACTCAATATGACTGTGTTCCAGTCCATTTGGGACTCAGCATGCCTAATCAGTCTCAATCATTAAACCCATAGACATGGCATTATTCCACAATGTCTCAACAAGTCCCAATTGGCCTCTAACAAGTACAATTTCAAGCCAATCCTCATTAATTCCTTTAATGGCCACATTAGACAATTAAACCCAAATTCGGTTCTATGAGGGACCATGCCAAAATAGCCACTAATTTGGCTCCAAATCACCATTAAATCACCACAAATAATCTCAATTAGGTCCCCTAATCACTCCATGCATAACTAAGCACAATTAGGCCCTAATCTAGCCTAATTACCTCAATTAACCCCTAATTGCACAATTAAGACTAATTCAAGGATTAGGTATTTTACTCGCCTATTAACGACGCGAGGCGACGGAAGCGAGCGGCCGATCACCGACAAGCGGTGCAATCGACGGCGGCGCTCCAAAAGCAAGCCGGCGGACACGGCGGCTCCGGCGAGCTCACGACCACCTCTCGGCCAAAACAGGGGATGCGCCGGCGAGGATGGGCTGAGGTCAAGGGAGAGAGAGACGGTAAGGGTGAGGTCGGACGGAGGGGTGGCGCACGGCGGCGCGGCCTGGCGGGACAAGCCCGGCGACGGCGACGGCGTCCTTGCACGCCTCGGCTGGGACGGTGGCCACGGGCGACGGGAGCGGGGAAAAGCTGACCGACGGGGCTGAGGATGACGCCTGGGGACGGAACACGGTGGCTGGTGGCCAGCAGCTCCGGCGAGGACAGCTAATCCGGCGAGGACAGTAGCCGGCGGTGCTGGAACGGCGGGAAGGAAACGACCGAGAGAGAAAATCGGGGAAGAGAGAGTGAGACGCGGGGAGAGAGAGTGAGCTGAGGAGAGAGAGAGGGTCAAAGGTGGTCAATATACTCCATGGTGGAATCCACATGTCAAAATCCTAGCCCAAATGACCAAAATGCCCCTCATCCAAGGGCTAGAAACTCTTCCAAACCAATAATTCAAGGGAAAAATGGTCATTTGCCCCTAACCATGGTTAACCCATCCTAGTTAACCTTAACCAACCTTGATTAAATCCCAAAATTGCCCCCAAAATTCGGAATAATTCAAAAATGGCCTAGGGGCATTTCCGTCATTTTTCCATCCCGAACCGAAATTCCAATTTTCGCTCATACCGGTCCTAAATATTCATGTGAGACCTAATCCAGAGTCGGAATCGCGAAATTCACTTTCTAAGCCCTCGAAAATCATCTGCGAAGTTTCCGGGAATAAAATAATATTATTTTCCAATTTTTGTCGAAATTCTACTTTTTGTCCAAAATCACTCCAAATGAGCGTGGTTACCCCAAAATGACCTTGGCCGCGAAAAATAATCTAAAACGGCCTCCGAATTTGGCCTCGGTGTCCACAGGGGCAAAACCGTCCTTTTTCTCAACTTCTGTCAAATTTTCAGTTTTCAACCGTTTTAATCCCAAACATGAATGGCCATTCCAAATTGACGTCCGTCTTGCAAAATAGTCGTAATTACCCTTGAAATTTTGATATCGAAGTTCGGCCCAATATCGTGATCTAATTTACTCGATTTGTCGTTTTAGGGTCTCTCACTAACAGGCGGCAGTTTAGGTGTTACGCGTATCGACCTAAGATTGTCCGAGTCATGACAGTCTCAATTTCGAGAGAGAACGAGAGGAATTATCACTAGCACCTGAGGTCACGATCGTTTGGATTAAAATCGGGTTTCCTTTGTCAGGCGCACTTTCGGTCATGCGAAATCACTCGCGATCCGATCGTGCATCACTGACAACATCAACCTGTCATTTTCCTAAGATCGGCCTATATTGGTTCAAAATATTTCCTCGACGCTCATTGAAATCGGCACTTCATCACGATCGGGTTCTCGGTCCACGTACCTGATCCCATTTAGCCTTTCCCATTTGGTTAGTATCCCGTGATTGATCAATTCCGGGCGAGACTTACTAAAATTACACGAGAATCAATATACACTTTATTGGTCCCGATAACGGGTCAAAATTCTGGATGTTACAAAATAAGGCGTGCACTTAAGCCTGCATTTCACTCCCGAACTTTCCCGCACTTGGCCATTCCGATCCAAACCTGTCCAGCCAATGTACAGCGCCTCTCGGGCCACTAAACCTCCATTAATTCATCACACTAATCCACCGAATCAACCACAACAACAGCCCCTATTCACCTCAACAATTTAACCCCCGAATTACCCTAATTAACCCCTAAAACCCGACTAGAAATGCAAATTATCCTAATTTGGGTTTAGGGTCCAACTTACTTGATGTCCTAAGCTCTAAACCAAGCTGAACAAGTGGCAATGGCGGCTGGATAGCGGCGGTCCCACGCCGGAACAGTGGCGGCGAGTGGCAGCTCCGGCGAACGGCGCGAGCGGCGGCGACGGTCTAGGCGATTCCACGGCCTAGAGAGGGAGAGAGGGACACGGCCACTGTGACGCCCCCGACCTCGGGGCCATTAACGTGACGTCCCGTTCATTATTATCTTTATTTAAACACACGCGGAAGCATATCTTTTCGGGACGATCACAACAAAAAGCACAACCAGCGGGATATAAGACAACAACATCATCATGAGCAAACCTTATGATTACAGTGCATGCAAATATGTTTTTAATAAGCCCTTCGGGCCATGGCAAATAACACATATTTACAAGCCAACTTAATCGAACTTAGTCAATTATACAACAAACATTAGGGCTTGGGTGTCCTAAGCCCACTACTGCTTCTCGCTCCTCGCTTTCCCCGAACTCCAACGTGGCTCGATCTCCTCCTGACGCCGCCGTACGTTCGACCATCCTATGAACCTGAGGGTGGGGAAAAGGGGGGGTGAGTCGGGGAGACTCAGCAAGTAAACTAACTAATACCAAGCGAGGACGAGGGGATCGTCGTTAGCACCAGCCGGCCCTTACCGCACCCGCATCAATGGCAGATCAATAGCAAAGTTCATACACGAGAACATCAAGCATGGCTATAACATGCGCACTTTACCAGTCAAATCTCGATTCTACCTCTGAAACAAACTTCAAACACGAAACACGAGTAAATCGAGAAATGAACCAACCACAACCAACCAAATGACCAAGAAACGGTCCAAGCAAACCGTGTCACAACGTATCACAACTTCCTTTCCCGATATTAGGAAGTGTACTTACCCAACGGCAAACCAAACTAGAGAACGGGGGTCGAGACGGGTGAGCTCGGGGAGTTTCGGGTGAGCTCGGGAACACTTCGGGCCTTGCATAAGGCTTCCTCACTCGATCAAGCCACAAGAGAGAGACGGCCTCGCCGGTAAGCTTTTTCTTTCTTTCTCTCTTTCTTTCTTTTTCTCTCTCTCTTTTACGGCTACTCTCTCTCTCTCTCTCCTTCTCTCTCCCTTGGCCGAATGGCCTTCTTCTATTTATAGGGAGCCAAACTTGGGGCCAAAGAAAAGGATGAGGTAAGCGCTTAGGTCATCGGGGCAATGAGGTAAGCGCTTACCTCACAAGTCATCATGAAGGCTATCAAAGTCAAGAATCATAATGGCCAATAAATGCTTGTGGAAAAGAAGACCAAGCATTAATGAAGGCAATTAATTAAGCTTCTTCAACAAGCTTCATTCTTGGCTATTTATTTCCAAATTTCGTTTTCCCCTGGTCCGACCTCCGATCAAGGCATAAAATATCTCATTTGAAAGCTCGGAACGCGTACTTTAAATCACCAGAAGACACCAAGTCGAAATTCCCACATTCTCATATAGAAAATGCTAAATCTTTGAAATCTGGCAAAACCGAACAGTTTTGCACTGTTCACGAAATCAAACTTGAAATCATAGTAAATGAACTTCGAAAATTCGCAAATTCGGATATGTCATAAACAAGACCTTAATAAACATTTTTCGTGAGAACACAAAATCTAAATCTCTCTGCAAACACCATTTTTAGTCACTCAAAGACAGACCAAAAACAGTTCGCTGGAACAGAATATTTTCTTCTCAAAATAAACTCTGTCCAGCATGCAAATCATCTCGGAAAATTCCCAAATTTACACACGTTATAGAAAAGGAAGTTCTCAACAACTTCCGTGAGGAAACTTTTCCAAAATCGGCCCAGAAAAGCTCGTAGAAAATCAAGACGGTGTAAACATCACCGAAAAACTCATTCTGGCCAGTTTCACACGGTCCTAAAATGAGACCATCGTACCACTCATATCAACTCCAAAAATTCTGAAATTAAATCATGTGAAACTTCATCATGTTTGGAACAACTTTCAAGAAGAAAGCATTTCAAAATTCGAATCACAAAAGTCTGCCCAAAAATAGCAAAACGAAGGGGTACAAATGATCCGAAACTAGGTTTTCCAAAACAAGCGAAAACAACTTAGTTCTTATTGGAAAACCACCAAATTTAACTCATATCCAATTCCCAGGGATTGAAATTGAGGACATTACAATTTACCTGCGGTTTACCAGGCTCAAAAATCGGGATGTGACAATTCTCCCCCTCTAATAAAATTTCGTCCTCGAAATTTAAACGCGTACCTGGTTCCTCGAATACATGCAGGTATCAACTTTTCCTCAATTTCTCACTCTCCCATGTGGCTTCTTTTATGCTCTGGTAACACTATAGGATCTTAACTAAAGGAACGGCCTTACCTCTCAACACTTGCTCCTTACAATCCACGATCCGCACCTGCTTCTCAACACAGGACACTCTGTTGTCCACTTCGACCTCGTCGAAAAATTCAGCAAGCGTGCCGGATCGGCTCATACTTTCACAATATCACAACATGTACCTGAGCAAGTTTCGGTGGCGACGCCAACCGATAGGCCAAATTCCTTATTCTTTCTAGAATTTCAAAAGATCCTACGTACCTGGCACTTAACTTACCTTAATACCTTTACAGCAACCACTGTCATGTGGACTAGATCTGGACCAGCGACCTTTCTTTCCCCGACCTCGATCCAACATTCCAGAGTGCAGCAAGCTTGACCACGCTTCCGCTGCGCTACTCTGATAAAATCTTTCTCAAACAAAATTCACTTACTTATAACAATCACGAAGATCACACTTCATCATATCAAGCAACAGTTCCCATCTTACTTTCAATTCAATGCCTAGTTCGGTTTATTCCTTTTCTTACTCGCCATCCTAGAAGCCTGCCAGGAATCGCACCTTGTTCAAGTCTTCAACCCCGGCGACACTCTTGCTAGAAGCCGCACCTTGATCAAGCTTCCTGCTCCGGCGTCCACTTCCTAGCCAAGAGCCGCTCCTTGATCAGGTTCTGCCCTGGCGATCACTCCCCGCCCTCATCGGATCGGGTTATGTCAAAATTCAACAGTCTTCTCTTGGCTTAACACCGAACTGCAACTTACTAGAGGGGAACCTGCTTAGACTTTTCTTTCGAGGTCGTGGCATCGTGCTGGGACTTTCCTTTTTCCTCAGCGGTCGCAACCTGGTCCTTAGCACTTATTCTGCTATCAATAGTCTAACAAGACTTTCTACAACACAAGAATAGGTCAGTGATCATAAACAAACCGGAACACTTAACCTATTCAAGCACAATCAATCATTCACATGCGCAGGGGTGTTTCCTAGCTAACTACCCCAACTTCAGCGCACCTTATCGCTCCAGGTCTTTATTCCCGCTTTGATTTCAGAATCGTTTTCCCAATTCGGTGCACAGTTCGACCATTCTTGCCATTAGCCATCCTAGAAGCCTGCCAGGAGCCGCTCAACGATCAGGCCCTTCACCCCGGCGCCACTTCTGCCCAAAGGCCGCTCAATGATCAGGCCTCTTGCCCCGGCGCCACCTCTGTCAGAAGCCGCTCACTGATCAGGTTGTATAGCCCCGGTGCCACTCCCCGCCCTCATTAGACTGGCCAATTGCAAGCTGCCCCGAACTGCACCTACTGGAGGGAAAACCTGCTCTGATACCAAATCAAGCTGTGACGCCCCCGACCTCGGGGCCATTAACGTGACGTCCCGTTCATTATTATCTTTATTTAAACACACGCGGAAGCATATCTTTTCGGGACGATCACAACAAAAAGCACAACCAGCGGGATATAAGACAACAACATCATCATGAGCAAACCTTATGATTACAGTGCATGCAAATATGTTTTTAATAAGCCCTTCGGGCCATAGCAAATAACACATATTTACAAGCCAACTTAATCGAACTTAGTCAATTATACAACAAACATTAGGGCTTGGGTGTCCTAAGCCCACTACTGCTTCTCGCTCCTCGCTTTCCCCGAACTCCAACGTGGCTCGATCTCCTCCTGACGCCGCCGTACGTTCGACCATCCTATGAACCTGAGGGTGGGGAAAAGGGGGGGTGAGTCGGGGAGACTCAGCAAGTAAACTAACTAATACCAAGCGAGGACGAGGGGATCGTCGTTAGCACCAGCCGGCCCTTACCGCACCCGCATCAATGGCAGATCAATAGCAAAGTTCATACACGAGAACATCAAGCATGGCTATAACATGCGCACTTTACCAGTCAAATCTCGATTCTACCTCTGAAACAAACTTCAAACACGAAACACGAGTAAATCGAGAAATGAACCAACCACAACCAACCAAATGACCAAGAAACGGTCCAAGCAAACCGTGTCACAACGTATCACAACTTCCTTTCCCGATATTAGGAAGTGTACTTACCCAACGGCAAACCAAACTAGAGAACGGGGGTCGAGACGGGTGAGCTCGGGGAGTTTCGGGTGAGCTCGGGAACACTTCGGGCCTTGCATAAGGCTTCCTCACTCGATCAAGCCACAAGAGAGAGACGGCCTCGCCGGTAAGCTTTTTCTTTCTTTCTCTCTTTCTTTCTTTTTCTCTCTCTCTCTCTCTCCTTCTCTCTCCCTTGGCCGAATGGCCTTCTTCTATTTATAGGGAGCCAAACTTGGGGCCAAAGAAAAGGATGAGGTAAGCGCTTAGGTCATCGGGGCAATGAGGTAAGCGCTTACCTCACAAGTCATCATGAAGGCTATCAAAGTCAAGAATCATAATGGCCAATAAATGCTTGTGGAAAAGAAGACCAAGCATTAATGAAGGCAATTAATTAAGCTTCTTCAACAAGCTTCATTCTTGGCTATTTATTTCCAAATTTCGTTTTCCCCTGGTCCGACCTCCGATCAAGGCATAAAATATCTCATTTGAAAGCTCGGAACGCGTACTTTAAATCACCAGAAGACACCAAGTCGAAATTCCCACATTCTCATATAGAAAATGCTAAATCTTTGAAATCTGGCAAAATCGAACAGTTTTGCACTGTTCACGAAATCAAACTTGAAATCATAGTAAATGAACTTCGAAAATTCTCAAATTCGGATATGTCATAAACAAGACCTTAATAAACATTTTTCGTGAGAACACAAAATCTAAATCTCTCTGCAAACACCATTTTTAGTCACTCAAAGACAGACCAAAAATAGTTCGCTGGAACAGAATATTTTCTTCTCAAAATAAACTCTGTCCAGCATGCAAATCATCTCGGAAAATTCCCAAATTTACACACGTTATAGAAAAGGAAGTTCTCAACAACTTCCGTGAGGAAACTTTTCCAAAATTGGCCCAGAAAAGCTCGTAGAAAATCAAGACGGTGTAAACATCACCGAAAAACTCATTCTGGCCAGTTTCACACGGTCCTAAAATGAGACCATCGTACCACTCATATCAACTCCAAAAATTCTGAAATTAAATCATGTGAAACTTCATCATGTTTGGAACAACTTTCAAGAAGAAAGCATTTCAAAATTCGAATCACAAAAGTCTGCCCAAAAATAGCAAAACGAAGGGGTACAAATGATCCGAAACTAGGTTTTCCAAAACAAGCGAAAACAACTTAGTTCTTATTGGAAAACCACCAAATTTAACTCATATCCAATTCCCAGGGATTGAAATTGAGGACATTACAATTTACCTGCGGCTTACCAGGCTCAAAAATCGGGATGTGACAGCCACAGAGAGAGAGAAGTGAGACGGCTAGACGGTTGGGCGAGGTGGTGGATTCGCGCCGGAACTATAACGGTGAGTGGCGGCTTCGGTGAGGCCCTTGAGCGGCCGAGAAGGAGAGGGGGAGCGGAAGAGAGGAAGATGCGGCGAGAGGGAGAGGGAGATGGAGGTTGAGGGGGGGTGCGGACCGGCGGCGTCTGGCCGGACAAGCTGGGGACGGGCGAGCTGGCCGGCAGGCAGCAATGACGGGGATGGCTGGGCTCGTCGGAACCGAAACAGGGGAGAGGCCGGGGAGGAGAGAGACAGGGAGGACTGGTCTCGCGGTAGTCGAAGGTGGCACAGCGGCTTCATGGGTGGTCGGGCGACAGAGGATAGACCGGCGGGTGGCTAGGCAGCGTCGGGTCGCAGCGGTCGCAGCGACGAGCTGCTGCTCGCGCGCCTCGCAGGCAGGTCGGCGACGGCGCGACGGCTGGCGAGAGGGCGGCGGCGCGCTGGTCCGGTGAGCTGGGGCGGACGGCGATGGGCAGCAAGGAGAAGAAACAGAAGCAGCAGCGTCGGGCGAAGGGGGAAGGAGCAGAAGCAGACGCACAGACTGGAGCATACGCGGTCGAAGAAGGAGGAAGGGAAGAAGAGAAAGAAAAAAAAGAATAAAGAAGAAAAGAAGAAAAAGGAGGAGAGAGAGTGGCAATCTGCATGGGTGTGGGCTGAGGGGACGTTGCATGGGGGAGACGTGCGCGGCAAAGGGGGAGACGTGCGCAGTCAGAGGGGGGAAAAAGAAAGAGAGGAAGAGAGAGAGAGAAAGAAAGAAAAAGAGAGGAAAATAATTATTGCGATTCGACGGCCCAAATCCAAAATCGAAAAAGATCTACCGGTCCAAATTAAACCTCGAATATAATAAGGGACAAAGGGCAAATTAATTAAATCAAACTATAACGAGGGAGGTCTACTAGTCCAAATTCGTATCCGGTCGAAAATTCAATTTTCCACTATTCCTGACAATCTCGATGTTGGCCACGATAATCTCGACACCGTCCAATTTATTTCGTCTCGGAACTCGAGAAATTCGACATCGAAGTTTGGGCTCTGAATAACGTTCAAATTCGATCGAGTGCGATTCTAGCGAAATCTATAATTTAAAAACAATAACCGGGAGTGATCAGTTCCTGGGCAAGATTTTACTACAAGCACACTAACGAATCACATGTTTATTAAATCCCAAAATTGAGTCAAAATCCGAGATGTCACAGCCGTGATCAAAGTAGCCACCGTTCTTCCCATTCGATTGTCGAAATAGCAGCTGCTTTGCTGGGCTGATCTTGCTGGTTTTAAGCTTAAGCTCCTAGTAAGTACTCTTCATGTCTTGATTAGGATAATGGGTTATCAATGGTATGTTTAGGAGAAGATTAGGGGTTAATTAGAGTTGGTTTGATGACTGGTTGTGTTTGGTTGATGATTGGTTGCGGCTGAGTTGTTTCTCGAATCTAATTGCTGAGGTGCCTTGTTGTTTTGTTATTTTTTTGGAGATCAATATGGACCGAATTTGAGGAATTGTTGACCCTAACATCTTGAAGTATGTCATATATTAAATCTGAAATTTTTTGATGTCGTTTTGGGATATTCGGAAGTCCATTTTCGGACCGTCATAACTCTGTCGGATTTACTGTTCACCCAATTGACGTGTCTTTCTGAATTTTTATAAAATTTTTTAGACCTCTTTTCAACAAACTTCCTTCATGAAAGTTGTCAAGGAAACTTGTGTCTATGACATATAAAAATTTCAAGGTTTTCCAAGGAGATGTGGTTATTGATTGAAATGGATTTTGAAGGCCGAATGGTCTACCCTGGTGGGCAAATTTTCGATTTGATTTTGGGTGACAAAATGAGCTATTTACAATTGGAATTGGATTTCGTGTCCCCATGAAAAATATTCATTAAGATGTTTCCAATGACATATCCAAAATTCAGAATTTTTAGAGTTGAATTACTATTTATTTCGAAAGGGTTTCGGTTACTGTGCAATTGCCAATTTTAAGCCCGATTATGTGCAAATTTAGTTTCTCTCTCTTGGGAACTTTTCAATGTTGTTGCATGTGAGGGCGTGACTAGTTGTGAGCTGAGCATGAATTGAATGGCAATTGGCTAATCGAAAGATGACAAATTAATTTGAGTGTTGAATGTCCGTATGCTCACATAATACCATGAGGCATTTTACGTGGGGTCATAACCCATCTTGATGCGTTTTATGTGAGACGATGCTCGATTTATCGGATGCCCAATGAGTGACTGGATGCCAATCGCGGTGGAGGCCGGGTTGATGCTCCTCGTGGAATGCCATCTTGTTGCGTGTATGCTGGACGATGCCGTCGCTGACGTAGCAGGACATTGCCTAGTTACGCTAGAAGCCCTATAGCATGATGCGTGTTATGCGGGTTCGGGAAGCCCGAGGGGCTACTAATAATATGGACCTTGTGTTTGTGACATGCATTGTGGTATGCCATGTGAGATCATTATTGGGCATGTCCAGATTATTAAGTGTGCTATGCATGTGCTTGCCTCGGTTCGAGTTGTGATGTTTGTTGAATTGTTGCCATATTATGGTGGTGTACTAATGTGCAGGTCTTGTGTATGTGCCAAAGCGAGGTAAGGATGCCTGTGTTTGATGTGGCATGTTGAGTGATAAACCTTGCATGCTCTGAACTGTCCTGCGATACGCATTAGCCTAAGCGAGGCTTAGGTAGTGATTTATTAAGATTATTCTCATTGTTGAATTATAAACATTTCAGATCCCCAAACCTTATGATGATATGGAAGATCCGGGGATGCCATCAGGGTATCGCGATGATTGATGATGGATCTAGTCCACCGTCTTTTGAGAGACCCCCTTTTGAGTAGTGAAGTTAGGCTTACCCAACCACCTAACCTTTTTGAATGTGCGTGATTATAGTGACGGCCTCTAGTAAGGCTTGTATGATGTGAATTTGTAAGTAACATTATGTTTAAAAAAGTGCTTTGTTGATGAGTTTCCAATGTCTCTTTACTACCCCATTTAAATGTATATTGTAAGGAGAATTCGATTTGCTTCCGTATGTGTTGCTCTTTTGTTTGATCGTTGGGGTCAGCGACAAATCCTGGGATGTTGCATTCTTAATGACCATGGCGGGATGACGCGTGCCCGTGGGGATCGGTGCGTGACACACTCCTTAAGATGGAAAACGACGATCTTCATTGGGTAAACATTACTAGTGGGGATTTGAGTCCACTGGCCCATAGTCCACCTCACCTGATAGTAATTAGTGTTTTATGAACTTAGTGAGTGGATGAACTTATCCAACGTATCACATGCGAGTCCCGATCATATCTTTGGCCTTTGGATCATGAAAATCTCACCTCACAGATATTGACCTCATGATCATAGTTAAGTCTAATTCATTGTCTCATGCAAGTATTTAGAACATAAATGAGTCCCTCACCTGACAATTATTGGAAATCATTTGACCTAAACCCAACATCATCATATGTATAATGGAGTGGTCCTATATTTCGAATAGTAATTCACTCCTACATATCCATAGCTGATCAATCAACCACTAGAATATTGGATCAAACCACGACGATGGAAGGTCATGAGTTCAAACACCCATTTTGACTTAATATTATAAATAATAAGGTTTGGATTGTAATCAACGGGCTCACCTTGCATATTAACAATTAATATGCATATCAGATTAACATTCGTAGGCCACCCCCAAAAGGATTCTCATAACAAATGGGAATTTGGCCATTAGATCATAAAAATCAATGGGAGCCAACACCAATTAAACACACGAAAATATTTAAAGATGGCTCTGATACCACTATTGGGATTTTGTGCGAAAAGCATGCATAAGTAAAAGTAAAAATTCGAAGCGGAAGCAATAACCTATACATATATAACTCCAAAACATTGTTCGTGCATTTTAATAAGAAGTACGTAGAAATGAAGAAGGAGGGCTAATCGCATTACCGTTGTACCATGCTCAAAACAATTTGATTATGATGTTCTTCAGTTTGAGACAAAAAATGTTTGATTTCCTCTTGACCTGTCTAAAGTAGTCTAGTTATGATGTTCTTAAGTTCTAGCCCCACAAATGTCTGACCTCTAGTTTAGACACATTATTAATCACGCGTCGAACGATAGAGAGAAATTCGAGTGAGTTCACCACATCAATTGTGCTAGCAATTGTTCTTATGTGTTAAAATTTTGATTGACGTCTATCCCACTTATAATCAGTCTCAGATCCAATTTATTTAAATCAATTCGGTCATTAACTTTGAAATTGTTTCAGAGCATTAATTCAGTTGCTGATTCTAAACCGTTTTAGATTCTAAATTTGGACGATAATTTTGAAACCATTTCAAAGCATTATTATGAGCATTAATTCTATAACTATTATAGAGCATTAACATGGGCACATACCGTTATAGAGCATTAATTCGGCTATTAAATCTGAACCCGTTGCAGAACATTAATTTGGTCGTTAATTCTAAAATCGTGATTGAACCCTAGCAATGGCCACTTTGTCACGCCTTAAACCCCATCGAGCTCATGACATACCCCTAAGGTTGAACATCGCGACGTCCTAGGATATCGCCACCCCCACACATCCAGAGATAAAGCACTAGTGGAAAAAACAAACACCTAGACAATATTTAGCTAGGGGTAAAAGGGAGAATATGCATATATTCATTACCAATCAAACTTATACAATACACACCATTTATAATATTCACATAATATACACGCGTATTGAGCTTCTAAGATTTACACCACCGATATCAAAAAGAGGTCAGTAGTATGGTTATACTCTAACTCCAAAAATGAGACACTTTAAAAAGGTTTACTCTACCCTAAACTAGCCCCTACGCCATCTAGACGGCGTCCATTCCGAGTCAGACTCCTCAAAACCCGAGTCTGAATCCCCCTAAGCCACCTGTTCCTCTGAGGACTCAGATTCCGCCTCGATCTCAATCGGGTTGTCCTCATCGCCCGACTCTATCGGAACCTCAATTTGCTCCTCCTCCTCAGCCTCCTCATCTAGCTCTTCCTCTGGATCTTCATCTGATTTCTCCTCAGGCTCTTCTTCGAGCTCTTCTTCTTCAGGTTCTTCTTCCTCTGGTTCTTCTTCAAGTTCTTCCTCTTTTACGGGCTCCTCCTCGGGTACTTCTCCTATATCCACGTCCATCGTGTCATACCCTGCCTTTGACTCCTCTGGCTCCGGATCAAGCTCAGCCACTGTGGGTTTGGGTGTTGCAAGTACCTGCTGCTGTCCTGATTGTGCAAGGCTAGTGTCTAGACTAGTCATCTCACCATCAGGAGGGAGTATGGCCGACGAATCTCAATCTCCCACTCTGTCAAAAGGGACATCAAAGCCTCGAATAGGATCAAACTCGTCCATGCCATCCCGAAAACACTAGGCGGTATAGGTGTGGGCCTGCCAAAGGGGTTGCCCTATATCTACCCAAACTACGGTAGTATGCTCGATCCAAGCCATATTATCATCTATCGAATACTCTACAACTGCATGATCGGTGTGCATGGGTATACCAAAACGCTGAGGTGGTGGCGGTGGAAGATTCATGGTCCAGGCCAGGGTTCTAAAATTATTTGGTTAAACAACCATGAGACACGTCTCAGCAAGTAAACACCTTAAACCCTACCTAGGCTAACACGTACCTCCTGACAAGTCCAAACACAATAACACTCAACAAGCACATAACAGGCACACAACTGCACTTACCTGGGCTTTTAATGCGTACAATCTGCACATTAGTCTCAAATACACAAATTCCAACCATATGCACATTTTAAATTAATTTCATGCCCAAAACACAAGTCGAACATATGGCATTACCAATTTCGCATTTCACACACTCGTTCATGCCTCACTACACTATTTTCATTAATCTTGCCCACGACTCGCGTAATTACGCCTCAGGTCTACATTCAATCCACGGTTCACTTACGACCGTCTCAGATTCACGACACTCCTTAGCCCGCATTACAGTATACACCTCAGGCTCAATATCCTCCACTTACAGCATAACCCACGTTACAGTACACGCCTCAGGTTGGTGGTCTTCCAATAATATCGAACATCGTCCCGCGTTACACTACATGCCTCAGGAATTTTCGTGACCACACGCACGACATATCACATAAATTTCTCACTCGTTCACTCGTTCGAACATCATATGAACACGCTCAATTGACACACCAATATGCCAAATTACCAACCGATCCAATTCAGCCCATACACGCATCGAATCTCACTCATTTCACATGCTCAATTGGCACACAAACAAGCCCAATTTACAGCCAATCCAATTCAGCTCATGCACATATAAACGGGTCCACATTTTAACCAATTAGTTTACAATTCTACGAGCATGCACGGTCGCCATTGGACCCACAATCACAGCCACTAATATGAGCATAAATTCAACATTTCCATGTCTATTTTCAGCCATAACAATCACCACAACCAGCCACGACACCACACGTCAAACCGATACATTTAGTCCTCAAATCAGACCATATGCTCATCATTTCAAACCACGATTTCCAGCACTTAATTCAGCAACAAATCAGCCCCGAAACCATCACAAATTCATCCACAAACCAGCCAAGATCAGCCCCCAATTCAGTCTGCCAAAACAGCCACTAATTAGCCCTAAATAGCCACTAATATGCCCAAATCAGCCCCTAATCAGTCCATCAATACTCGATATCATAAGTAGAGTTTAGGATGCCACTTACTCGAAGTCCTAGGCTAGCTCGGGCAGAAGGGGGCGGCAAGCCGGTGGTCTCACGGCGGCGTACGGCGACGGCGGTAGCTGAACGGCGGCTATGATGGCCGGACGAGCGGTTGATCTACCTTGGTTGGCCGAACCGAATGAAGGCCGGTGATGGTGGTTTCGGTGAGGGGAAAACAATGAAGAGAGAGGGACGGTGAGGCAGTGGTGGTGGCGGGCTAAGTAGCACCGACACGCGACACGACACGTGACACGTTATTTCTCAAAAAATAGAGAATTCCGACACGTTGTATATTAAATATATATTTTTATATATACATAATAAATTATTATTTTTAAATTTGATTCAACTAAGTAAATAAATAATAATAAAAATCCTAGAATGAATTTACCCTAAAAAAATTATACACATAAGTTTTTAAAAAATAATTATGTATAAATAAATATATTAGTTAAGAAACTAAAAATAAATAATCAAAATTGAAAAAAAGGAAAGTACAAATGCTGCCTTCTAGGCTTCTCCTTCACGCCTCCACCCCATTCTCTCTCTCTCTCCCTCCTCCAAAGCCTTCGCTTTTAACACTCTTTCTCTGCACGCTCCTTAACACCCGCGAAGGAGAAGACATTCCTTCGGACACGCGCGAGTGTAGGCCAGCCTGGCCTCAGGTCTCTGTCGCCACCGCGGGGGGAGGAGCTAGCCTGCACCATTCGCCTCCGCCGCCGCAGGCGGAGGCGTTGCCCGGCCTGCGCTACGACTCCACCAACACCAAGTTCTGTTGCTACAACAACTATAACCTCTCCCAGCCCCGCCACTTCTGCAAGTCCTACCGCCACTACTGGACCCAGGGCGGCACCCTTCACAATGTCCCCGTCGGCAACGGCTCCCGCAAGTCGGCGGCGACGATGTCGGCCTCTGCCTCGTCGAAGAGGCCCTGCTTGTTGGCCCCACCTCTGTCCTCATCTCCTTCCTGCAACTCCTCTAACTCCTCTGTGACCTATGACCCTCAGCGCCGGACATGCGTGTCGCCGACGTGTCCGGTGCGTTGACCGCATGTCAGATCTCTAACACGCATTGACCGCGTGTCTAAGTGTGTTGGAGCTTGTCGGACATGTGACACATGTTGAACACCGCTTCCGACGCTCAAATAGCTTATCGGTGCATCCTAGGTGGTAGGGTCGTGGCTTCAAGGCTGACCGAACGGCGGCAACCGTGCATGGCGAGGGAGCGGCGGGGATGGCTGGCCACGGTCACAATGGGATGGGGAAGGCTTGGCCGAGAGAGAGAGAGAGTGAGGGAGAGAGATTGCCGAGAGAGTGAAAGAATGAGGGGGAGAGAGAAAAATGAGAAGAAATAGGCTAAATGTCCAATAATTGGTGTCTAATCTCCATGCAAATGACCATCCTACCCCCTCTCTATTTTTCAATCAACGGCCATGATTAAACCTTATCCTAAGATCAACGGCCAAGATCCTTGAACTAATTTTTTTGACCAACTCTTAAATGTCCAATAATTGGTGTCTAATCTCCATGCCAAATGACCATCCTACCCACTCTCTATTTTCCAATCAATAGCCACAATTAAACCTTATCCTAAGATCGACGGCCAAGATTAATCCTTACTAAAAACATCCAAGGGCAAAATTGTCCAAAAATTTTTATTCCTAAAGTTAGTGTGAAATGACCGAAATGCCCTTCTCACATTATACTTGGCCTTAACAAAGTCCCAGGGGCAAAACGGTCATTTTCCATTTCTTGCCAAAATTCGAATTTTTTGAAGAATTCGGGCAAATCTGAGGCTAGCTGTGCTAATAACAACGTCATCCAATTATCCTGTCGTGACTTTCGAAATTTCCAATGCCCAAACTTGGTCTCTAATTAATGACTAAATTTAAATAACGTAGCTTGAGTGTATCTCAAACTAACAGTTGGCTTTTGGAAAATTCGCATACTCGAACCGTGGCCGATACTAAATCAAGCCACGTTTAAGTTCACTTGGATCGTGACAACCTCGGTTGTCATGTAATCGCGAGAATCGATTGCTAGTTCCGATGGGCGTGATCGTTTGACATAGGTTTAGGGTTAGTGGTCAATTCATCTCGTGGTTAAGCGGACTTGTATGACAATGGCGAATTGATCCCTAACTATTCTTGGATCGGCCTACATTGGCTCAAAATGTTGCCTCGACAATTTTTATGGCCGAAAGTCGGTTCACGATCGAATTTCTTTGATTGCGCGAATTTAAATCCTTAATTAGCCATTCCCTAACGGTTAGTATCCTAAGAGTGATAAGTTCTGGGCGAGATCTAACTACAAGCACGTCCATAAAATTATCCATTTCATAAATCCCAAGTGGGTCTAATTTCAGAATGTCACACACTTCCTTAAACTCATATCAGTGCTATTGAGTGTGAAAACCACATCGTTTCTTCTCTGTCTGTGAGATCTCACCATTGATTCTTGACTATCACTTGGTGTACTCGAAACTTCTTCAAGTAATTGTGATGACATTCTTGCTTCCAATGCATGGCTGATTCCTTTAATTTCTCTCGCGGTAAAAATGTCACTTTTTCTTTGATCGAATCCCTCTATTGATTCTTGATCTTCGACCTTTGCCATCAGATAATTAGGAACACCACATCTATCACTCGTTTTCGGTCGACCCACATAGTTCGATCATCTCTTGCTCCATCAGCAATACTATTACTCTGCCAGCCAAAAAGGTTTTCCAGTAGAATTTGCTTTACGTAGGAGAAATCTTGGACTAACCAAACAAGTGGACAGCGTAATTGCAACGATTTAGAACTCTCTCCAAATTGGTCGCCAGAATGGTTTAGGTGCTGTGAGCTCGGCATTCTTTCCATCAAATCAGAGAAAGAGGAGAATTCTCTCTTGGTGTGTAGCTTCGGTAGAAAATTTTGGCTCTAACACTCTTGGATAGAAAATATCAAAGGGCTTATGAAAGTTTAACTAGCAGTGGCAAGTATGGATCTCTTACATGAAGCGTGAAAAAGTGGTTAAAAAATTGCTAATTCAGTTTTCAAAGCTTTGTTCCCTTAGACATTCAAGAAAACCAAATGATTTAAATATACATATCAACATAATCAGTTCAAGGAAACCGAACACATTTTACATTAGTCCTTCCACTCGTTCTCAGTTGACCCTTGTAGTTCGATCATCTCCTGCTCCTTAGCAATACTACAACTCTGCCAGCTAAAAAGGATTTCCAATAGAATTTTCTTTACGTAGGAGAAATCCTGGAAGAACTAAATAAGTGGTCGGCGCAATTGCAATGATTTAGAACTCTCTCCAAACTCGTCGCCAGCACGGTTCGAGTGTTGTGAGCTCGGCATTCTTTCCATCAAATTAGACATGGAGGAGAATTCTCTCTCGGTGTGTAGATTCGGTGGAAAACTTAGGCTTTGAAACTCTTGGATAGAAAATATCAAAGAGCTTATGGGGGTTTAACTAGTAGTGGCAGGTATGGATCTCTTATATGAAGCATGAAAAAGCGGTTAAAAAATTGTTAATTCAATTTTCAAAACTTTGTTCCCTTAGACATTTAAGAAAACTGAACGACTTAAATGTACATATCAACATAATCAGTTTTTTACTTCCTTCTTTTTATCAAGAAAACCAAACACAATTGACATTAGTCCTACCACTCATTCTCGGTCAACCCTTGTAGTTCGATCATCTCCTACTCCGTTAGCAACGCTATTACTTTGCCAGCCAAAAAGGTTTTCCAGTAGAATTTGCTTCACTTAGGAAAAATCGTTGAAGAACCAAACAAGTGGCCAACACAATTACAACGCTATTGAATTTTCTCCAAATTCGTCGCCAACACAATTTGGGTGTTATGAGCACGGAATTCTTTCTATCAAATCAGAGATGGAGGAGAATTCTCTCTTGGTGTGTAGCTTCGGTGGAAAACTTAGGCTCTAAAACTCTTGGATAGAAAATATCGAAGGGCTTGTGGAGGTTTAATTAGCAGTGGTAGGTATGGATCTCATATATAAAGGGTGAAAAAGCGGTTAAAAATTGATAATTCAGTTTTCAAAGGTTTGTTCCCTTGGACATTCAAGAAAAACGAACGACTTAAATGTACATATTAATAATCAGTTCTTTGATTTCTTTCTTTTATCAAGAAAACCGAACACATTCTACACATATTCCAAATTAGTCCTACCACTTGTTCTCGGTCGTCCCCAGCAAATTGATCATCTTTGCTCTATAAGCAACACTACTACTTTGCTAGCCAAAAAGGTTTTCCCGTAAATTTTGCTTCACGTATAAGAAACCCTTGAAGAACCAAATAAGTGGCCGACACAATTGCAACGATCTAGAACTCTCTCCAAACTCGTTGCCAGCACAGTTCGGGCGTTCTGAGCTCGGCATTCTTTCCATCAAATCAAAGATGGAGAAGAATTCTCTCTCGATGTGTAGCTTCGGTGGAAAACTTATGCTCTGAAACTCTTGGATAGAAACTATCGAAGGGCATGTAGAGGTTTAACTAATAGTCGCAAGTATAGATCTCTTCTATGTAGGGTGAAAAAGCGGTTAAAAATTTTTGATTCAGTTTTTGAAGTTTTTTTCCCTTAGACATTCAAGAAAATCAAACGACTTAAATGTACATATCAATATAATCAGTTCTTTACTTCCTTCCTTTTATCAATAAAATCAAACACATTCTAAATCAGTCCTACCACGCGTTCTCGGTCAATCTTTGCAATTCGATCATCTCCTACTCCATCAACAACACTACTACTCTGCCAACCAAAAAGCTTTTTTCAATAAAATTTGCATCACCTAGGAGAAATCCTGGAAGAACCAAACAAGTAGCCGACGCAGTTACAATGATCTAGAACTCTCTTCAAACTCATCGTTAGCACGATTTAGATGTTGTGAGCTCGGCATTCTTTCCATCAGATCATAGACGAAAGAGAATTTCCTCTCGGTGTGTAGCTTCATTGGAAAACTTTGGCTTTGAAACTCTTGAATAGAGAATATCGAAGGGCTCATAGAGGTTTAACTAGCAGTGGCAGATATGGATCCCCTATATGAAGAATGAAAAAGCGGTTAAAAATTGTTAATTCAGTTTTCAAAGCTCTGTTGCCTTAGACATTTAAGAAAATCGAATGACTTAAATGTACATATTAACAAAATTAGTTCTTTGCTTCCTTCCTTTTATCAAGCAAAATGAACACATTCTATATCAGTCCTACTACTTATTATTGGTTGACCTTCGCAGTTCAATCATCTCCTGCTCCATTAGCAACACTACTACTTTACTAGCAAAAAAGGTTTTTTAGTAGAATTTGCTTCACGTAGGAGAAATCCTGGAAGAACCAAACAAGTGGCCGGCACAACTACGACGATCTAGAACTCTCTCCAAACTCGTCATCGGCACAATTCGAGTGTTATAAGCTCGGCATTCTTTCCATCAAATCAGAGAAGAAGGTGAATTCTTTCTCGGTGAGTAGCATCGGTGGAAAACTTAGGCTCTGAAACTCTTGGATAGTAAATATCAAAGGGCTTGTGAAGATTTAACTAACAGTGGCAGGTATGGTTCACTTATATGAAGTGTGAAAAAATTGTTAAAAAATTGTTAATTTAGTTTTCAAAACTTTGTTCCCTTAGATATTCAAGAAAATCTTTCATATTAACATAATTAGTTCTTTTCTTCTTTCCTTCCTTCTATTAAGAAAACCGAACACATTCTACACATATTCTAAATAAGTCAAACGACTTGTTTTTGGTCGTCCCTCGTAATTCTATCATCTCCTGCTCCATTAGCAATACTACTACT
This sequence comes from Syzygium jambos, assembly GCA_031216235.1. Lineage (NCBI taxonomy): Eukaryota > Viridiplantae > Streptophyta > Magnoliopsida > Myrtales > Myrtaceae > Syzygium > Syzygium jambos. Next base: position 8,726,086 of record CM062228.1, read on the forward strand.
CTAGCAGTCAAAAAGGTTTTCAAGTATAATTTACTTCGCATAGAGGAAATCCTGGAAAAACCAAACAAGTGGCCGGCACAATTACGACGATCTAGAACTCGCTCCAAACTCGTCGCCAGCACGGTTCGGGTGTTGTGAGCTCGGTATTCTTTTCATCAAATCAAAGACGGAGGTGAATTCTCTCTTAATGTGTAGCTTCAATGGAAAACTTAAGCTCTAAAACTCTTGGATAGAAACTATCAAAGGGCTTGTAGTGGTTTAACTAGTAGTGGCAGGCATGGATCTCCTATATGAAGCGTGAAAAAGCGGTTAAAATATTGTTGATTCAATTTTCAAATCTTTTTTTTTTTTTGGTAAGGTTCAATTTTCAAATCTTTGTTCCCTTAGACATTCAAGAAAGTTGAATGACTTAAATGTACATATCAACATAATCAGTTATTTACTTCCTTTTATCAAGGAAATCGAACACATTCTACATCAGTCCCACCACTCGTTCTTGGCCGATCTTTGCAATTCGATCATCTCCTACTCCATCAGCAACACTACCACTCTGCCAACCAAAAAGGCTTTTCAATAAAATTTGCATCTTGTAGGAGAAATCGTGGAAGAATCAAACAAATGGCCGATGCAATTGCAATGATCTAGAACTCTCTCCAAACTCATCACTAGCACGATTTAGATGTTGTTAGCTCGACATTCTTTCCATCAGATCACATACGAAAGAGAATTCCCTCTCGGTGTGTAGCTTTGTTGGAAAACTTAGGCTTTGAAACTCTTGGATAGAGAATATCGAAGGGCTCATAGAGGTTTAACGGCAAAAGTACACTACAAGTGCCATAACTTGTGTATGGCGCTCACTTTAGTGCCATAACTTTTTTTTGGATCACTTTAGTGCTAAATTTTTGAAAAACGATCACTTAAGTGCTAAAATTTTTGAAAAACGATCACTTAAGTGCCAACTCCGGTGCCGTACACAATTTTTTGCCGGAAATCTGACGTGGCATTTTTTTTATTAATTTCTGAAGCTGACATGGCTCGTCGGAGTCTCGCCGGAGATTGGCACTTAAGTGATTGTTTTTCAAAAATTTTAGCACTTAAATGATTGTTTTTAAAAAATTTTAGCACTTAAGTGATCGTTTTTCAAAAATTTTAGCACTAAAGTGATCCAAAAAAAAGTTATGACACTTAAGTGATCGTTTTTCTTCCGACTTGGCACCAAAGTGATCCGAAAAAAAGTTATGGCACCAAAGTGAGCGCCGTACACAAGTTATGGCACTTATAGTGTCTTTTTGCTGAGGTTTAACTAGTAGTGGCGGGTATGGATCTCTTATATGAAGAATGAAAAAGCGGTTAAAAATTGTTAATTCAGTTTTCAAAACTTTGTTACCTTAGACATTTAAGAAAACCGAATGACTTAAATGTACATATTAACATAATCAGTTCTTTACTTCCTTCCTTTTATCAAGAACAATGAACACATTCTACACACATTCGACATCAGTCCTACAACTTATTGTCGGTTGACCCTCGCAGTTTGATCATCTCCTGCTCCATCGGCAACACTATTACTTTACTAACCAAAAAGGTTTTTCAGTAGAATTTGCTTCACGTAGGAGAAATCCTAGAAGAACAAAACAAGTGGCCGGCACAACTACGATGATTTGGAACTCTCTCCAAACTCGTTGCCAGACGATTCGAGTGTTTTGAACTAGGCATTCTTTCCATCAAATGAGAGACAGAGGTGAATTCTCTCTCGGTGAGTAGCATGGTGGAAAACTTAGGCTCTGAAATTCTTGGATATAAAATAGCGAAGGGCTTGTGAAGATTTAACTAGCGGTGGCAGGTATAGATCTCTTATACGAAGTTTGAAAAAATGGTTAAAAAATTATTAATTCAATTTCAAAGCTTTTTTTTTTTTGGTAAGGTAACCAATTTCAAAGCTTTGTTCCCTTAAATATTCAAGAAATACGAATAATTTAAATGTATTAACATAATTAGTTCTTTTCTTCTTTCCTTCTATTAAGAAAACTGAACGCATTCTCCACATATTCTAAATCAGTCATACCACTAGCTCTTGGTCGTCCCTCGCAAGTTGATCATGTCCTTCTTCTTCAACAACACTACTACTCTGCCAGCCAAAAAGGATTTTCAATAGAATTTACTTCGCATAGAGGAAATCCTGTAAGAACCAAAAAGTGGCCAACACAATTGCAACGATCTAGAACTCTCTCCAAACTCGTCGCCAGCATGGTTCGGGTGTTGTGAGTTTGGCATACTTTCCATCAAATCAGAGACAGAGGCGAATTCTCTCTCGGTGTGTAACTTCGATTGAAAACTTAAGCTCTATCACTCTTGGACAGAAAATATCGAAGGGCTTGTAGAGGTTTAACTAGTAGTGGTAGGTATGGATCTCTTAGCTTTGTTCCCTTAGACATTCAAGAAAGTAGAACGACTTAAACGTACATATCAACATAATCAGTTATTTACTTCCCTCCTTTTATCAAGAAAATCGAGCACATTCTACATCAGTCCTACCACTAGTTGTCGGTCGACCCTTGCAGTTCTATCATCTCCGGCTCCATCAGCAACACTACTACTCTGCCAACCAAAAGGGTTTTCCAATAAAATTTGCTTCATGTAAGAGAAATTCTGGAATAACCAAACAAGTGGCCGGCGCAATTACAACGATCTAGAACTCTCTCCAAACTCATCGCCATCACGGTTCAGGTGTTGTGAGCTCGGCATTCTTTCCATCAAATCACAGGCGGAGGAGAATTCTCTTTCGGTGTGTAGCTTCAATAGAAAACGTCGGTTCTGAAACTCTTGGATAGAAAGTACCAAAAGGTTCGTAGAGGTTTAACTAGCAGTGGCAGGTATGAATCCCTTATATGAAGAATGAAAAAGCGGTTAAAAATTGTTAATTCAGTTTTTAAAGCTTTGTTCCCTTAAACGTTTAAGAAAACCGTATGACTTAAATGTACATATTAACATAATCAGTTTTTTGCTTCTTTCCTTTTATCAAGAAAAATGAACATATTCTACACACATTCTAAATCAGTCCTACCACTTATTGTCAGTTGACCCTCGTAGTTCGATCATCTCCTGCTCCGTCAACAATACTACAACTTTACTAACAAAAAAGGTTTTTCAATAGAATTTGCTTCACGTAGGACAAATTCTGGAAGAACCAAACAAGTGGCCGGCACAATTACGATGATCTAGAACTCTCTCCATACCCGTTGCCAGCACGATTCGAGTGTTTTGAGCTCGGCATTCTTTCCATCAAATCAGATACGAAGGTGAATTCTCTCTCGGTGAGTAGCATCAATGGAAAACTTAGGCTCTAAAACTCTTGGAAAGAAAATAGCGAAGCGCTTGTGAAGATTTAACTAATAGTGGCTAGTATGGATCTTTCAATACAAAGTTTGAAAAAATGGTTAAAAAATTGTTAATTCTGTTTCGAAGCTTGTTCCATTAGATATTCAAGAAAAACGAATGATTTAAATGTACATATTAACATAATTAGTTCTTTTCTTCCTTCCTTCTATTAAGAAAACCAAACACATTCTACGCATATGCTAAATCAGTCATACCACTAGTTCTTGATCGTCCCTCGCAATTCGATCATCTCCTGCTCCATCGACAACACTGCTACTCTACCAGCCAAAAGGTTTTTCAGTAGAATTTGCTTCGCATGGAGGAAATCCTCGAAGAACCAAAAAGTGGCCGGCAAAATTGCGACGATCTAGAACTCTATCCAAACTCGTTGTCAGCACTGTTCGGGTGTTGTGAGTTCGGCATACTTTCCAACAAATCAGAGATGGAGGCGAATTCTCTCTCGATGTGTAGCTTCGATTGAAAACTTAAGCTCTGAAACTCTTGGACAGAAAATATCGAAGGGCTTGTAGAGGATTAACTAGCAGTGGTAGGTATGGATCTCTTATATGAAGCGCGAAAAAGCAGTTAAAATATTGTTGATTCAGTTTTCAAAGCTTTGTTCCCTTAGACATTCATGACAGTAGAACGACTTAAAAGTACATATCAACATAATCAGTTATTTACTTCCTTTCTTTTATCAAGAAAATTGAACACATTCTACATTAGTCCTACCACTCGTTGTCGGTCGACCCTTGCAGTTCGATCATCTTCGGCTCCATCAGCAACACTACTACTCTGCCAACCAAAAAGGTTTTCCAATAAAATTTGCTTCATGTAAGATAAATTCTGTAATAACCAAACAAGTGGCCGGCGCAATTACATTAATCTAGAACTCTCTCCAAACTCATTGCCAGCATAGTTCGAGTGTTGTGAGCTCGGCATTCTTTCCATTAAATCACAAATGGAGGAGAATTCTCTCTCGGCGTGTAGCTTCAATGGAAACGTAGGCTCTGAAACTCTTGGATAGAAAATATCGAAAGGCTCGTAGAGATTTAACTAGCAGTGGCAGGTATGGATCCCTTATATGAAGAATGAAAAAACAGTTAAAAATTGTTAATTTAGTTTTCAAAGCTTTGTTGCCTTAGACGTTTAAGAAAACCGTATGACTTAAATGTACATATTAACATAATCAGTTTTTAGCTTCTTTCCTTTTATCAAGAAAAATGAACATATTCTACACATATTCGACATCAGTCCTACCACTTATTGTTGGTTGACCCTCACAGTTCGATTGTCACGCCCCGAACCCTATCGAGCTCGTGACATCCTCTACTGGTCGATTTATTTGCGCGACGTCCCAAGAATGTCGCCGACCTCAAATAAACATCAGAGATTTCATTTCGCAAACGGAAACCATGAAATACCCGAACAAATAAAACTGAGGAGAATTGGAAGAATGTACATATCTTTTTCATTTCCTTCTTATACCATAATATTTACATTTATAAAATGTCCCATACATGTACATGCACACCAACTTTCTCAAAAACCGATACTCCATGTCACGCCCCGAACCCCGGTCGAGCCCGCGACATCCCGCCTCCGGTCGAACAGACTGCGACGTCCCAGGAATAGCGTCACCGACCCAACGATCCATCAGAGTTAAATCATAGCGGAAGCAATAAAAAAAATCCCGGACATTAAAATTGGAGAACACCAGGAAGGAACAAATCGCCAAACCACCAAGCATATATTACACTTCCAAATATTTACATCATCCGCCAATACAAACCACAAAATAATTTATAAGCACACTGAACTATAAACTCCAAACCACCAAAATATCAAGGTTAGCTCTCTAGGTCAGCACTATCCAAAAATGGGGCGCATCCTCCTCCCAGAACTATCCCCTACGCCCTCTCGAAGGCGTCCACTCTGACTCACTGTCCTCGGCATCACCACCTGAATCCTCCGCAGCTGTTTGCTCACCTGACGACTCCGAGTCGACCTCAATCTCGACATTCAGGCGGGGGCTCTGAAATAGTTTGGTTGAAACAACTATGAGATCACATCTCAATAAGTCACAACCTAAGCCCCACCTAGGCTATCACGTAATTCCAGACACATCCAAACACGCAACCAAACAACCACACAACCAGCAATCAAACATTCACACATACTTGGACTCTCTGCATACGCACCATGCACATTAGCCCACAATCCCAACATACAATTCTTGCACACATGCCATCACACACTTTCCACATATCAATACACACGCCAATCATATCACAACAATACATCACAGCCGCGCGCGTGCCTCGATTATAAAGCAAAACCCACTTAGACACGTCCCATACCATGCCTAGCAGATTTTACCCCATAATCGCGCACTGCATCACGCGATACAAACACACTCGCACACTGACTCACACCATGCATCACTTTCACAATCCTCACATGTTAAGCCAAATCCCACTCGTTCTCAACCTTTCCACCACTACCGCGCCCGCGTAAAACGCATCAGGCCAACGGTCTTCTGACCTCGTCAGGCATCGACACCCCGTCGGGCCGGGCATCGTCACCTCGTCAGGGACGGCATCGTCCCGCGTAAACGAACACGCCTCAGGACGGAATCCTACACACACTTTCCTTCTACCGCGCCCACGTAAAATGCATCAGGCCAACGGTCTTCTGACCACGTCAGGCATCGTCACCCCGTCGGGCCGGGCATCGTCACCCCGTCGGGCCGGGCATCGTCACCTCGTCAGGGACGGCATCGTCCCGCGTAAACATACACGCCTCAGGACGGATCCTTTCCAACCAATCCCACATTTCCGTATCCTCGTTCCACTCAAACCATATTTACACACGGCCAACAAACGCACGGCCAAACATACACACCTCACACACACATTTCACAATTTCGCATTCTCGTCACACGAACACACCACCCAATCACATTCTTGGCACGCGAATTCAATGCGCAATCACCCACCACACCTCACAGCCACACAATCACACATATAAGCTCATTCAAGCATCAAACTACCCGTCAAAATGCCACGATAACACCGAATAATTCTCGAGAGAGAAAAACCGAGAATATATAAAATCGGGTCCAAACTGGGCAGTTGTGCAGTGACAGAAATCCATTTGAAATAAATAGTAAACCAACTCCAAAAATTCTAAATTTTGGATATGTCATAAAAAACATCTTGATCAACATTTCTTATGAAGAACACGAAATCCGGTTCAATCTGCAATCATGACTTTTTGTCCCTCGAAGTCAGACCAAAATCAGTTCGCTCAAACAGACTATTTTGTCCTCAAAATACATTTTTTTCAGCATCCAAATCACCTTGAAAAGCTTTAAAATTTTTATATGTTATAGCCACAAATGTCCCCAACAATTCTTGTGAGGAAGTATTTTGAAAATAGGCCTGGAAAAATTTATAAAAATACGAACAGACCCGAAGGTCGGGTGAACAGTAAATCGGGCAGACCCATTTCGGTCCAAAGATGGACTTTCGAATGGCATCAAATGATATCCAAAAATTCCCAAATTAAATTATGTTATACCTCAAGATGTTGGGAACAACTTTCATGAATAAAACTTTCTCAAATTCGGCCTACAAAATTCTTTACAAAAATAGCAAGCCAGGCGGGTACAGTAACCGCGAATCCGCGATTCACCCCGAACCTCACGGATTCAAACCCGAACCGATTTTTACCGAATTCCAACCGCCTAAACCCATTTCCCGACATCTAATCCAACCGGCAACAACCACTAACAACCATACTCAGCCACCAATAGCCATGATCAACCACCAAAAACTATTATCGACACCTTAATCAACCTCTAAATCCTCTAAACCATACTCGAACGAGTCCGAAATTACCCGACGTCCTAAATAGGGATTAGATCGCAACTTACCCAAACTCTAGACTAACTCGGCTAGAGCGGGAAGGTGGAACGGTTGGCTGGTGGCTCACGGCAGCACACGGCGGCGGCAGCGGTCTCCCGGCGGTGATCGGCGTCCACGCGGCCGAGAGAGGGGGAAGGGGAAATCGGCATGGGGGAGAGGATGGGGAAGGAAGCTGGTTCGGTGAGGGGGAGGGGCTGCCGTGGAGGGAGAGTGAGAGGAATGAGGAGAGAGAGAAGGTTTCTTGACTTAAATAATCCAATTTGACCAAACTTTTCAAATTCCAATTTTGCCCCTCCTTACTTGGCCAATATTCTCCTAAGCCAAACTATCCAAGGGCATTTTGGTCCAATATTTTGGGGCTGATATTTATCCACAATTAATCCCCAAATTTAATTTTCAAAATCTCCAAAATTCGGAATACCCAAAAATAGGCCTAGGGGCAAAATCGTAATTTTCCAGTCCCGGGCCGAATTTCCATTTTTCGATCATACCAACCCCAAATATCATTGGCCACACTAAAATGACGTCATCCTCGTAAAAATAGTCGCGCACAACCCCGAAAATCGACGTCCAATTCCGGATTCAATTTCACGATCAAAATCGCCCAATCTCAATTTTAGGGTCTCTCACTAACGGGCGGCTATTTAGGGATTACGCGTATCAACCTAGGGTTATTCGAGTCATGGCGACCTCGATCGTCACTGAAGGTCGACTCATGATCGAGTTCTTAGGTCCACGTACATTTCCCTAGGTAGCCATTCCCTAAAGGTTAGTATCCCGAGAATGATTAGTTCCGGGCGAGACTTACTAAAATGAAATGAGAAATAACATCTATTTCATTGATTCCGGAATATAGGTCGAAATTCAGGATGTTACACATCCAGGATGAAGACCTGGGTTTACTACTACTCCAAAAATGGTGCTCGCCAAAAACCTATTCTGAGTTTGATTCCTTGTCCTCTGAGTCTGAGTCCCCTTATACCGTCCCATCCACTGAGGACTCCAAAACGTTCTGGTGGCGGTGGCAGAAGATTCATGGATCCTGTCGGGGTTCTGAAATTGTTTGGTTGAAACAACCGTGAGAATATTTCTCAGCAAGTACACCCCTAAACCCAACCTAGGCTATCACGTACCTCCAGACAATCACATAGACACACTTGCATTCGTACACATCAAACCATTACATTATAGGCACATCAAATAATATAATCAAACTCAAATATGCACACACCCGTACTCAATCACAATCACATCGTATGTAAACACGTGCATGTATCGTTCTTATCCCACTATTCCTTCCATTCTCATTTTCACTTTCGCATCCACTCGCCAGTGACCCGCGTTGAAGTACACGCCTCAGGCACACTGCGACCACTTTTCACAACACTTCAGGCCCGCGTAAACGTACACGCCTCAGGCCATGTTTCTTGCCCGCGTAAACGTACACGCCTTAGGCTCAACATCTACCACCTGCTGCGCAACCCGCGTTGAAGTACATGCCTCAGGCTGGCAATCTTCCGGTAATACTGGGCATTTCTCAACCCTCGCCAGTGACCCGCGTAAACGTACACGCCTCAGGTCCACTGCGACCACATCTCACAATACTTTAGGGCACGCGTTAACGTACATGCCTCAGGCCATATTTCTCGCCCGCGTAAACATACATGCTTCATGACGGCACAATTTTCACAATCGCACATATGCCATGTCGCACATAATTTTCACGAACACGAATCATACCACATTTCTTTCTCACTCACGCACATGCCCAACAATCACTTGTCACACACAATTGGCCCATCACACGCGGCCCGTGCACGCAATAATTCACACGTAATTCATGCTCATCGAACAATTGACATAGCCAATTTTATCAATTAACTCAATCTGGCACAACGTACATCCAACAAGCATTTTCAATCAGCCAAATTGCACAAATGTACCCTCAAATCCACCACCACAACTAAATTATTTTCCAAACGCACATTAAACACAGAAATCGCTATTTTTCTCCCACCAAACGACGCCAAATCGATTCCGGTCCTTCACGAGACTTTCTCATCATAAATTCTCGATTCTAAAAATCCAACTTGCGTGCCGATCGACCCATCACGGCCCCATGAACAGTAAATCACAGCCACTGTTATTTTCTAATTTCCAATAATTAATGCCTGAATTAAATCCTAAGGCCTGCCATAAAATTTTCACTACCAATTCATACAATTCCGCACTTAACTTTATACAGATTTCGCCCAAAATCGCCCGTCGATACCCGAAGTCCTAAATTAGGTTTAGAGCGCGACTTACCCGCGTTGTAGTGGCGTCGGATTAATTCCGATCCTTCATGAGACTTTCTCGCCATTAAATACCGGTTCTAAAAATCCAAGTTGCATCCCGAGCCGAGCATCATAGCCTCGTGAACAATGATCCTTAGCTTAAAATTCCCTCAAATCATCCTCCAAAAATTCCAAATTAATTCCTTAAGGCCCGCCATACATTCCCGGTCTAAAGCCCCAATATTTCGCACCCGCACAAGTCCAATTTCACCCAAAATCAAATTGTTCGGCGATACCCAAAATCCTAAATCGAGATTAGAGTATGACTTACCGCGTTCTAGGCTAAAACGGCTAGAACGGAAAGCGGTGGCGCTCTATGGCGAAGCCGAACAACTCACGGTGGCTTTCGGCTTGCACGGCGGCGGTCCAGTGGCGGCGTGGGGCTTGCTCAGCCGTAGGTCTTAGCTCACGGTGGAGAGAGAAAAAGAGAGAGAGAGGGTGAGAGACGGTGGCTTCAAGGGCTGGTGGTGGTGCGGTACGGCGGCTTGAGGGCGGTCCGGGTGGTGGTGGCGAGCGGCGATGTCGGCGGTGGGCTTCCGGCGTCTTCACGGTGGAGAGAAAAGAGAGAAGGAGAGATCGGGAGAGTGAAAGAAAGAGGGGAGGGGTTCACGGCATTGAAGAGGAAAAGAAGAAGAAAATGGGGAGAGAGAAAAAGTTCTAGACTTAAATAGTGAAAGTTTGACCAAAGGCAGAAATGACCAAATTACCCTTTACCCTTAAAACATACCCTTTAATAAATCCTAGGGGTATTTTGGTCACTTTCTCTGTTTCTTGCCCAAATCAAATTTTTCCGAAGGAATTGAGCGCACAAAAAATTCGCACATGTCACGTGCAACGTCGTCCTAGCATTCCGTCATGGCTTCCTAATTTTTCGGTGTCCAATTTGGGCAAAAATTCCATAATTAAATTCTATTAAACGCAACTTGAGCGTTTCTCGAGCTAACGGGCGGCTTACTGGGGAAATTCGCAGAATCGACTCATGACTGATACTGAATCGAGTCATGTGCAAGTCCGTTCGGTACGTGACGGTCTTGGTTGTCATAAAAATCGCGAAGATTAATCACTTGATCCGAGGGGTACAATCGTTCGGTATAATTTCGGAATCATTCGTCAAGTCGTTTCGTGGTCCAACGGAATCACCCGCGATCCACTACTAGGACAGTGACAAATTGACCCCTAACTATCTTTGGATCGGCCAACAGTGGCTCAAAATATCACTTCCGCGATTTAATGGTCGAAATCCATTCACGATCGAATTTCTTTTAGTTGTGCGAATTTAATTCCCCTATTAGCCTTTCCCTAATGGTTAGCATTCCCAGGAATGATCAGTTCCGAGCGAGAATTTACTGCGAGCACATCCCATAAAACTCAATTATTCAATAAATTCCAATTGGTGGAATTTCGGAATGTCACATCGATCATCCCCTGCTCCATCAACAACACTACTACTTTACTAGCAAAAAAGGTTTTTCTGTAGAATTTGCTTCACGTAGGAGAAATCCTAGAAGAACCAAACAAGTGGCTGGCACAACTACGATGATCTAGAATTCTCTCCAAACTCGTTGCCAGCACGATTCGAGTGTTTTGAGCTCGGCATTCTTTCCATCGAATTAGAGACGAAGGTGAATTCTCTCTCGGTGAGTAGTATCGGTGGAAAACTTAGGCTCTAAAACTCTTGGATAGAAAATAGCGAAGCGCTTGTGAAGATTTAACTAGCAATGGCTGGTACGGATCTCTTATACTAAGCTTGAAAAAATGGTTAAAAAATTGTTAATTTTGTTTCAAAGCTTGTTCCGTTAGATATTCAAGAAAAATGAATGATTTGAATGTACGTATTAATATAATTAGTTCTTTTCTTCCTTCCTTCTATTAAGAAAACCAAACACATTCTACAAAATATTCTAAATCAGTCATACCACTAGTTCTTGGTCGTCCCTCGCAATTCGATCATCTCCTGCTCCATCAGCAACACTACTACTCTACCAGCCAAAAAGTTTTTTCGGTAGAATTTGCTTCGCATGAAGGAAATCCTGGAAGAACCAAAAAGTGGCCGGCACAATTGCGACGATCTAGAACTCTCTCCAAACTCGTCCCCAACACAGTTCGGGTGTTGTGGTTCGGCATACTTTCCATCAAATCAGAGATGGAGGTGAATTCTCTCTCGGTGTGTAGCTTCGGTGGAAAACTTAAGCTCTGAAACTCTTGGACAGAAAATATCGAAGGGCTTGTAGAGGTTTAACTAGCAGTGGCAGGTATGGATCTCTTATATGAAGCAAGAAAAACGGTTAAAATATTATTGATTCAATTTTCAAAGCTTTGTTCCCTTAGACATTCAAGAAAGTAGAACGACTTAAATGTACATATCAACATAATCAGTTATTTACTTCCTTCCTTTTATCAAGAAAATCGAACACATTCTACATCAGTCCTACCACTCGTTGTCGGTCGACCCTTGCAGTTCGATCATCTTCGGCTCCATCAGCAACACTACTACTCTGCCAACCAAAAAGGTTTTTCATTAAAATTTGCTTCATGTAAGAGAAATTCTGGAATAACCAAACAAGTGGCCGGCGCAATTACAACAATCTAGAACTCTCTCCAAACTCACCGCCAGCACGGTTCGAGTGTTGTGAGCTCGTCATTCTTTCCATCAAATCATAGACGGAGGAGAATTCTCTCTCGGTGTGTAGCTTCAATGCAAAACGTAGGTTCTAAAACTCTTGGATAGAAAGTACCAAAAGGCCCGTAGAGGTTTAACTAGCAGTGACAGGTATGGATCCCTTATATGAAGAATGAAAAAGCGGTTAAAAATTGTTAATTCAGTTTTCAAAGTTTTGTTCCCTTAGACGTTTAAGATAACCGAATGACTTAAATGTACATGTTAACATAATCAGTTTTTTGCTTCCTTCTTTTTATCAAGAAAAATGAACATATTCCACGCACATTCGACATCAATCCTACCACTTATTGTCGGTTGACCCTTGCAGTTCGATCATCTCCTGCTCCATCAACAACACTACTAATTTACTAGCAAAAAAGGTTTTTCAGTAGAATTTGCTTCACGTAGGAGAAATCCTAGAAGAACCAAACAAGTGGCCGGCACAACTACGATGATCTAGAATTCTCTCCAAACTCGTTGCCAGCATGATTCGAGTGTTTTGAGCTCGGCATTCTTTCCATCAAATTAGAGACGAAGGTGAATTCTCTCTTGATGAGTAGTATCGGTGGAAAACTTAGGCTCTAAAACTCTTGGATAGAAAATAGCGAAGCGCTTGTGAAGATTTAACTAGCAATGGCTGGTATGGATCTCTTATACGAAGTTTGAAAAAATGGTTAAAAAATTGTTAATTCTATTTCGAAGCTTGTTCCGTTAGATATTCAAGAAAAATGAATGATTTAAATGTACATATTAACATAATTAGTTCGTTTCTTCCTTCCTTCTATTAAGAAAACCAAACACATTCTACAAATATTCTAAATCAGTCATACCACTAGTTCTTGGTCATCCCTCGCAATTCGATCATCTCCTGCTCCATCGGCAACACTACTACTCTACTAGCCAAAAAGTTTTTTCAGTAGAATTTGCTTCGCATGGAGGAAATCCTAGAAGAACCAAAAAGTGGCCGGCAAAATTGCGACGATCTAGAACTCTCTCCAAACTCGTCCCCAGCACAGTTCGGGTGTTGTGAGTTCAGCATACTTTCCATTAAATTAGAGACGGAGGCGAATTCTCTCTCGGTGTATAGCTTCAATTGAAAACTTAAGCTCTGAAACTCTTGGACAGAAAATATCGAAGGACTTGTAGAGGTTGAACTAGCAGTGGCAGGTATGGATCTCTTACATGAAGCGCGAAAAAGCGGTTAAAATATTATTGATTCAGTTTTCAAAGCTTTGTTCCCTTAGACATTCAAGAAAGTAGAACGACTTAAATGTACATATCAACATAATCAGTTATTTACTTCCTTCCTTTTATCAAGAAAATCGACCACATTCTACATCAGTCCTACAACTCGTTGTCGGTCGACCCTTGCAGTTCGATCATCTCCTACTCCATCAGAACACTATTACTCTGCCAACCAAAAAGGTTTTCCAATAAAATTTGCTTCATGTAAGATAAATTCTGTAATAACCAAACAAGTGGCCGGCGCAATTACATTAATCTAGAACTCTCTCCAAACTCATCGCTAGCACAGTTCGAGTGCTGTGAGCTCAGCATTCTTTCCATCAAATCACAGATGGAGGAGAATTCTCTCTCGGTGTGTAGCTTCAATGGAAACGTAGGCTCTGAAACTCTCGGATAGAAAATATCGAAAGGCTCGTAGAGATTTAACTAGCAGTGGCAGGTATGGATCCCTTATATGAAGAATGAAAAAGCGGTTAAAAATTGTTAATTTAGTTTTCAAAGCTTTGTTGCCTTAGACGTTTAAGAAAACCGAATGACTTAAATGTACATATTAACGTAATCAGTTCTTTGCTTCCTTCCTTTTATCAAGAAAAATGTTATCAAATTTAATGTAGGGATAATGACACAACAGTTCCTGAACTTTAGCTCAACATGCAAAATGATTGTGACATTCCGAAATTCCACCAATTGAAATTTATTGAATAATTGAGTTTTATGAGATGTGCTCGTAGTAAATTCTCGCCCGGAAATGATCATTCTTGGGAATGCTAACCATTAGGGAAAGGCTAATAGGGGAAATTAAATTCGCGCAACTAAAGAAAATTCGATCATGAATGGATTTCGACCATTAAATCGCAGAAGTGATATTTTGAGCCACTGTTGGTCGATCCAAGGATAGTTAGGGGTCAGTTCGCCACTGTCCTAGTAGTGGATCACGGGCACGAAACGACTTGACGAATGATTCTGAAATTATACCGAACGATCGTACCCCTCGGATCAAGTGATTGATCTTCGCGATTTTAATGACAACCGAGGTCGTCACGCACCGAACGGACTTGCACGTGACTCAATTCAATATCAGCCATGAGTCGATTCAGCGAATTTCCCCAGCAAGCCGCTTGTTAACTCGAGAAACGCTCGAGTTGCGTTTAATAGAATTTAATTATGGAATTTTTGCTCAAATTGGACACCGGAAAATTAGGAAGTCACGACGGAACGTTAGGACGACGTTGCACGTGACACGTGTGAATTTTTGGTGCGCTTAATTCCTTCGGAAAAATTTGATTTGGACAAGAAACGGAGAAAGTGATCAAAATACCCCTAGGATTTATTAAAGGGCATGTTTTAAGGGTAAAGGGCATTTTGGTAATTTTACCCCAAAATTTTGATTGGACAAATTTACCCTTGGATTTTTTGGGAAATTACAAGTATACCCTTGGATATTTTTGTGCAAGAATCGATCTCGGCCGTCGGATCAAGATAAGATCGAATCGGGACCGTTGGATTAAAAATATGAGTAAAGGGCATTTTGGTCATTTCCGCAATTGGTCAAAAATGACTATTTGAGTCAAGAATGTGGTCTTTCTCCCCCTTCTCTCCTTCATTTTCACGATCAGCCCCTTCCCCCTTTTTTTTTCTTTTGCCGTGAGCTTCCCCTCCTCCACCGTGAGCTCCCTTGGCCGTTTCTCTCCACCGCCGGCACCGCCGCTCGCCACCACCACACCGGACCACCCTCAAGCCGCCGTTCACGCCGCCGTACACCACCACCATCAACCTCACGCCATATTTCTCTCTCTTTCCCTCTCTCTCTCTAGGTGGCCGTGAGCCGCATCTAGGAGGACCGGACCGCCGCCGCTCAAGCCGGACACTATCGTGAGCCGTACGCCGTCGCCATAGTGTGCCGCCGCTCCCCGTTCTAGCCGTTTTAACCTAGAACGCGGTAAGTCATACTCTAATCCCGATTTAGGATTTTGGGTATTGTAACAGCCTGAATTTTGATGTAATTTCCGGGATCAATGAAACTGACATTAATTCGCATTTCATTTTAGTAAGTCTCGCCCAGAGCCGATCACTCTCGGGATACTGACCAATGGGGTATGGCTAACTAGAAAATAGTACGTGGACCGGAGACCCTATCGTGAAGCGGACACCGATCACGAGAGACGTTGAGAGAATATTTTGGGCCAATATGGGCCGATCGTAGAAAAGGGTAATGGATTGGGTTTGGCCAAGGCCAACGATGTATAATAGGGACGCAGGTGATTCTGCAAGACCGAAAGTACACGTGGCCAACCAGTCCTGAACCTGAACCGAACGATCGTGACCTCTGGAACTAGTGATAATTTCTCATTCTCTCAATGATCGAGACCATCACGACATGGATAGCCCTAGGTCGATACGCGTAATTTCTAAACAGCCGCCCGTTAGTGAGAGACCCTGAAATTGAAAGTTTAGCGAGTTTATTCGCGAAATTGAGCTCGGATTTCGATGTTGATTTTCGAAGGCTTAAGGGACTATTTTTGGAAATCTGACATCATATTACCCTTGCCATACACGTTTGGAGTTAGTACGTGTAAAAATTGGAATTTTGGTCCGGGGGTGAAAAAGGACGATTTTGCCCCTCGGGACGCCAGCGTCGCTTTTCGAGGTCAATCGAGGTTATTTTTCGGAGCCGATGCCATTTTTGAGTGGCCACACATACCGGGAGTCATTTCGGACAAAAACTGGAATTTCGACAAAAATTGGAAAAATAATATTATTTTATTCTCGGAACTTCGCAGTCGCTTTTCGAGAGCTTAAAGGATGAATTTTTCGATTCCGACACCGGATTATGTCTCCCATGAATATATAGGACCGGTATGGATGAAAATTGGAATTTCGGTTCGGGATCGAAAAATGACGAAAATACCTCTAGGCTATTTTTGGATAATTCCGAATTTTGGATTTAATTTTGGGGTTAACCAAGGTTAGTTAGGACTAAACCAGGTCTGGTTAACCATGGTTAAGGACAAATGACCAAAATGCCCTTGAATTATTGGATTAGATCAATTTTGGGCCATTAGATTAGGGGTAAAAATGTCAATTGGCCCTAGATTTTGACACTTGGCACCCCTAGTCTACAATTTTGACCAAGATAAACTCTCTCTCTCTCTCTCTCTCACGCAGACCCATTCGGCAGCAGCTTCCCAGAAAATTTTCTTCTCATTTTCTCTTCCGTTTTTGCTGTTTTTGGTGCGTTTTCTGCATTTCCGGTACTGTTCACGCCGGAACAGTACCGCCCGGAGCTTCCCCCGGCAAGCCACCACCACCAGCATCCTATTCCACCTCTGTGCAGCCTCTTTAGTCAAGGTTTTAGTCCAAATCAGCTCTGTTTTTCTCTGTTTTTCACTGTCTTTCACATTTTCCAGCTTGTAAACAGTGTCGCCGGAGCTTCGCCGGAGCTCCGATCGCCGTTCCGTCGACACCCGGGCGTCCAGCACCTCCATACGTCGCCATCCCACCCCGTCCGTACAGTGTCCGTACGGATTTTACTGTTCATCCGTACGGTCACTGTTCACGCCGGACCGTACGGACGTCGCCGCCGTGGCCGGCACCTCACCGGCGACTGTTTTCCGGCTGTCCGTACAGTCCCCCGTACGGATTTTACTGTTCATCCGTACGGAAAAGTTACTGTTCATCGTCCGTACGCCGAGTCCCGGGAATTTCGCCGTCGATTTCACTGTTCATCAATGATCGGTCGCCATTCCCCGTCGTCGTGATTTCGGATTAGGTGAGTAAAATTCCTAAACCTAGATTAGGATTGGTTAATGCAATTTTCTGGACTGGTTTAGGTGTTATCGGTACGTTCGTATGAGTTTAGATAGTGTTGATGTGTATTTCCGATTGGGTTGAGGAATAATCGATAGGAATTATTATCGGAAAAATTGTGTGGACTAATGAGAATAATTTGCGGAGATTAATTGGATTAGTTGGCCAATGTGGATGTTCGTTGGAAAATTACTGGGCGTGCTCGGGATAATTGATTGTTCGTAAATTATGCTTAATTGTGATTAGATTCATTGGTGCTCATGGTGCATTGCATTGCATAACATGGATACGCATTATGTATGCCTAGAGTGTGGCATGTTGTGAAATTGTGCGAGAATGCGTGTCTGCCATGAATGCGTGATCACCTAAATTTCCCTGAAGCATTAAATGCTGGGTTCAGATAATAATGAATCGTGTGATCACATGAGGACCTTCGGGTCAATACCGTCCTCATGCACTTTGAAGCAGGACGATGCCCGGTACATCCGGAAGGCGACCATCCTCATGTACTTTGAGATAGGCTCTGGTTCGCAAGGAGAACAGTGTTGCGCCTCATGCACTTTGAAGCAGGCTAGACGCACCGGGCCGTGAAAATTAATGACTCGAGTCTTAATAATAAATGAATTGGGCAAGTGTGCCAGTGTGGGCCGTTGGGCCAAAGAATGCGTATGACACGTCAATAACATGTGTCTGCATAGACATGCATTGATTAGCATGCGAGTGTGTGAGATTCGGTGCATGAGAATGTAATTGGCGTACGTGTAACTGTGTATGCCACGTATATGCCATGATTATTATGGAACTGTCTAACCTGCAGGGTCAGAGGATTATTTGATTGTTGTTGTGTTATGATTTGTTTTAAATAATTGTTTCCAGTCAGGAGATTGCATGTTAGCCTAGCCTAGGTTTAAGGGTTGAACTCACTGAGATTTATCTCACGGTCGTGTAAACCGAAACATTTCAGACCCCCGGCCGTGAGGATGGAGAGACCACCGCCTCTTTTTGGAATCCCTCGGCAGATCGAGCAATTTACTAGTACTTACCCCTCAGGAAATGGGGAGGCTTTTGTGAGGTACCGATCTGAAGTGGTTATAGATATAGGCGAGTATTATTATCAGAGGCAGGAGTATGTGGCATGGTGTCACCGGGATGCCGCGGGAAATGAGGGGGAGCCCCTCAGGACCT
The DNA here is from genome assembly GCA_031216235.1 of Syzygium jambos. NCBI lineage: Eukaryota > Viridiplantae > Streptophyta > Magnoliopsida > Myrtales > Myrtaceae > Syzygium > Syzygium jambos. Next base: position 8,744,625 of record CM062228.1, read on the forward strand.
TCGATATCCCAGTCGATAGCATTGGGTTATTGCAGCCAATTATAGCGGGTGGTGAGGTGATCAATCCAGAGGCCACACCCGAGTGGATGAGGGAGGAGGAGGAGGAGATGGACGAGGAGCCCGAAGTAATAGCAGAGGATGCCGAGCCTATGGATGAGGAGGAGGATGACGAACCCGAGGCCATGGAGCAAGATGTCGAGGAGGACGGAGAGATGGCGGAGCTGGGATCAGACGAAGACAAGTTCGAGCTTTACCTGGACCCGGAGTTGGAGCCAGACTCCGAGGATGAGCGAGCCCAGGCGATGGATTCCGAGGACTCCGAGTCTAGCGAGGACGTCTCTAAGGAGTTGTCAGACGATCCCACTGAGTCATCCGACCCTGACTGGGAGCCTTAGGGCCGCCCAGTGTCCTTAGCTATCCACGAGGGCCGAAACTTTTTGGACTGTCGCCCTCTCCCCTAGTTAGTCTAACCTCCCTAGCCATTTATACCTTTTTGACCAGGTGGCTGCTGATCAGTTGTATCTTTTTTTATATCTGTAAATGTTGTACAAATGGTTTTAATAGAAATATCAATGTATAATTATTTTCTATAAATGTTTTTGAGGTTTGGTTATCCTTGGTCCATTTCGTAATTGTCTGGATTTGGTTATTTTATACTTCCACTTGTGCTTGATCTCTGTATGGGTGCGGGTCGGCGACGCTTCCTAGGACGTCGTAGCCAAAATCGACCGTTGACGGGATGTTACACTACGTGGGGTACGGGGCGTGACATCCCCTCTTGTTTTGGTATCAGAGCAAGGTCAGCTCGGTCCAATCCGGTCAAAGCCTGGAGTAATAAGGAGCGATGAAACCCTGGGTAGCCAGTAGGGTGACCTCGTGTGCTACATGCATCTCCTGACAGTTGCGATGAAACCTGCTAGTAGGCTGTGATTCACTGTTCACGAGGCTATGATGCTCGGTTCGGGACGCAAGTTAGATTTTTAGAACCGGTATTTAATGGCGAGAAAGTCCCATGAAGGACCGGAATCAATTTGGCGTCGTTTGGTGGGAGAAAAATAGAAATTTATGTGTGTTTACGTATGTTTTAATTATAATTGAGTTGTGGTGGTAGAATTATGTGTGCATTTGTGCAATGGGCTGGTGTAGATATGTTTGATTCGTGCACGTTTGGGTTCAATTGAAATGATTGTTCAATTGACCAAGTGATATGTTGAGTTAGCCAACGAGGGTAAGTCGCGCCTAAACCTAATTTAGGACTTCGGGTATCGACGGGTAATTTTCGGACAAAATCAGTATGGAATTAGGTGCGGAATTGTATGAATAGGGAGTGAAAATTTTATGGCGGGCCTTAAGAATTAATTCGGGTAATATTTATTGGAAATTCAGAAAAATGGGGGCTGCGAATTACTATTCATATGCTGCGAATCACTGTTCACAAGCTGTGGATTACTGTTCACGGGGATGTGATGGTCCGATCAAGACGCAAGTTGAATTTTTGGAACCTAGAAATTATGGCAAGAAAGTTCCGTGAAGGATCGGAATTAATCCGACGCCATTTAGTTGGAGAAAAATGACAATTTACGTGTTGGATGCATATTTAATTATAAATAAATTGTGGTGATCAAATTGAGCATGTTGTTGTGCAATTGGGTGATTGTATATGCTTGTTGGATGCACATGTGAGTCAGATTAAAATTAATTATTGATAGTGCCATGTCCAATGCTGAATGAGCATGAATTGTGTGTTAAATGATGCGTGTGCGGGCCACGTGTAATGGGCCAGTGGATTGTGGTAAATGCGTATTGAGCATGTACTTGAGAAAGAAAGAATGGTGTGTGGCATGGTATGAGAAATTGTGGAAAATTGTGCCGTCCTGAGGCGTGTACGTTTACGCGGGACGATGCCCAGTATTACCAGAAGACTGCCAGCCTGAGGCGTGAATTTCTACGCGGGTTGTGCAGTAGGTGGTAAATGTTGAGCCTGAGGCGTGTACGTTTACGCAGGCAAGAAACATGGCCTGAGGCGTGTACTTCAATGTCGGCCGGAAATGATGTGATGAGTGGTCGCAGTGTACCTGAGGCGTGTACATTTACGCGGGTCACTGGCGAGTGATGTGGGAAGTGATGAGTGGTCGCAGTGTACCTGAAGCGTGTACGTTTATGCGGGTCACTAGCGAGGAGTGTGAAAGAGGAATTGAGAATGGAAGGGAGTAGTAGGAATGAAAATGGAATATGCGTGTGTTTGCCTATAACGTGATTGCGTTTGAGTGTAGGCGCATGCAAGATTGAGTCTGACAACATTAATTGATATGCTTGCTTTGTGATTACTTGATGTACCTGAATGTGTGTAATTGCGTAATTATCTGGAGGTACGTGATAGCCTAGGTTGGGTTTAGGGGTGAACTTACTGAGAAGTGTTCTCACGGTTGTTTCAACCAAACAATTTTAGAACCCTGACAGGATCCATGAATCTTCCGCCACCGCCACCAGAGCGTTTTGGAGTCCTCAGTGGATGGGACAGTATAAGAGGACTCAGACTCAGAGAACAAGGAATCAGCCTCAGAATAGGTTTTTGGCAAGCACCATTTTTGGAGTAGTAGTAAACCCAGGTCTTCATCCTTGGAGTATCGGTTTTTGAGAAAGGCGGTGTACATGTACATGTATGGGACAGTTTATAAATGTAAATATTATGGTATAAGAAGGAAATGAAAAAGATATGTACATTCTCCTAATTCTCCCCAGTTTTATTTGTTTGGGTATTTCATGGTTTCTGTTTGCGAAATGAAATCTCTGATGTTTATTTGAGGTCGACGACATTCCTGGGACGTCGCGCAAATAAATCGACCAGTGGAGGATGTCGCGAGCTCGATAGGGTTCGGGGCGTGACAATGATCCTTGAAGTTTTAATTTGTTCAATATACTTCCTGAATTTTAGCCTTATATTTAATGTAGTCCTTGAACTTTTGATACATGTTCAATGTAGTCCCCAAATTAAATGAAAATATTCAATATAGTTCATGAACTTGAATTAATAGAAGGACTATATTGAACATTTTCATATAGTTCAGGGACTAAATTGAACATTTACTAAAAGTTCAGGAACAATATTGAAGAAATTAAAAGTTCAAGGATCACATTACATATTGGGTTAAAGTTTAGGAACTATATTGAACAAATTAAAAGTTGAGAAACCACATTGCATATTGAGTCAAAGTTTAGAGACTATTTGTTTCATTTTCCCTTTATTATACTGATGTCAATTCAGCTATAAATTTTCCAATTTAGTCCATGAACTTTGCGTGAAATTTCAATTTAGTCTTTCCGATCAATTTTCATTGGAGATCTCTTGGAAGAACTAATTGGACAATTTCCTCCGATGACGGCTTTTTGTGTTGGGAATACTAGAGAGAGAGAGTGATTTACTCAAGACCTCAACCTTTTTGGTCTTTCCCCTTGATTCTATCATCGCTCACTCATGCACCCAAATGTCGCAGACTTGGAAAACTCCCTTTGGCTTTGGCCAAAACGAAAGGACTGTTTCCGGTTTCCTTCCTCTTTTCTTGATCCACTAGGCGCCAGTCGCCCTCACGGTCACACTAGCTCTCTCTCTCTCTCTCTCTCTCTCTCTCTCTCTCTCTCTCTCTCTCTCTCTCTCTCTCTCTCTCTCTCTCTCTCTCGGATCATTCGATATAGTCAACCCCAGCAAAATTTTAACGATTTAGATAGCTCCAAAACACATCCTTCCTCTCTCCCTCATTCATGTCCATGAGATGGGGAAAATTTGTTTATCTTGTCTTTGCCTTTGACAAAATCAAAGAGACGGACTTGTTTCAATGCACAAAAGACGATCGGTAGCTATGATCCGGCCGCGACAAAGAAAAAGGGGAGACGACGAATGCATACACAATGGGAATGTTTTGTGGTTTCTCACCTGATACGTCTCTTGATATATGGAGTGTACTTTCTGCTCCTTGCGCTTCGACCATGATAGTTTCTAAAGAATGAAAGAGGGAGAACAAAAAAAAAGCGGGATTGGAAATGCCACGTCACCCCCAACAAGCTATACCAATTCTTGAGGTCGGAAGTTCAATTGTTAAGAGTGATTGGATAGCATCGATTAAAACACAAAATGTTAACAAATTGAACTCACGAAGATATGAGCCTCAGACATGTAGAATTCTTAACGTGTTTGGCTTTGACTCTCTTTATCGTGTTAGTTAAAGACATATTATGATCTTATAATTTTTTTAAAGAGTATGTTCATCTGTTGCCCCCATCTTTGAGGAATCTACTCGGTAGACTGAAATTGACTCTGATTTTATCACACCGATATTTCATTTTGAGAGGAAAAGGATCAGGAAACAAGAAAACTCATCCTCACTCGTTTGGTTCTTGCCAAGACGTGACTCGCGAACTATAAATGATAATTCCATGAAAACCAATTTCACACAAATCCTTATACACAGAGATAACTAATCAATGAAGTGCCTGACACAACCCTAAACCAAGAAAAGCTCAAGAAAAATCTAATCCTCGCGCTTTTTGAGACAGAATCCAAGAAAAATACTGCACCGTTTCTAAGAAGTTCATGGCTTCCGTTATTACCTCCTCCTTCGACCTCTCATTCCGCGATCGGACCCAAGTAATGGCCACTCCTTTAAACTCATATTGGTGCTATCTACTGGGAAAATGTCGTCCTCCCTTCTCTGTCCGCGAGATCTAGCCATCGATTCTTCATCTTGAATCATCGTAGTCCTTCGATCAGCATCACAACCCCCGAGTGTTCTCTTCCTCTTGCCCCACTTCTTTCCTCGTAGTTTGATCATCTCCAATTTGATGGCCAGCATCGATGTTTCGCATGGAGGGGAATACATTTCCACCATCACTCGGTGCACTTGAAAGTTCAGGCAATTCTGACAATTTTTTTGCTTTTGACGGATGGATGGTTACTCTAATTTCGCCTACAAGAACATCATAGCTTTCCCTACATGTGATCCCTCTGCTGATTTTGGATCTTCGACCCTTGCCATTTGACCATTCACTACAAAAAAACAATGATTTAGCCACGGAAATTTGCCACGAAAAATTTTTCGTTGCTAATTTGCGACGAACTTTGCGACGAAAAATTATTCGTCGCAAATTAGCGACGGAAAAAAAATTCGTGGCTAATTTGCGACGGAATTAGCCACGCAAAAAATTCGTGGCTAATTTGCGACGGAATTAGCCACGAAAAAAAATTCGTGGCTAATTTGCGACGGAATTAGCCACGAAAAAAAATTCGTGGCTAATTTGCGACGGAATTTACCACGAAAAAAATGCGTGGCTAAATTTGCGACGGAATTTGCCACGAAAAAAAATTCGTGGCTAATTTGTGACGGAATTTGCCACGAAAAAAATTAGTGGCTAATTTGCGACGGAATTAGCCACGAAAAAAACTTCATGGCTAATTTGCGACGGAATTAGTCACGAAAAAAAATTCGTGGCTAATTTTGCGATGGAATTTGCCACCAAAAAATAATTCATGGCTAATTTGCGACGGAATTTGCCACGAAAAAAAAATTCGTGGCTAATATGCAACGGAATTTGCGACGGAAAATAATTCGTGGTTAATTTGCGACGAAATTAGCGACGAATTTTTTTCCGTTGCTAATTTGCGAAGAAAAAAACATTTTGTCGCTAATTTGCAACGGAATTTGTGATGAAAAATTCTTCGTAGCTAATTTGCAACGGAGTTAGCGATGGATTTGACCGTTATTTAGAGCCCGAACTTTGGTGTCGAATTTCTCGAAATTCTGGGACGAATTTAATTGGACGGTGTTGATATTATTGTGTCCAGCCGCGATATTACTCGGGATAGGTGAAAAGTGAATTTTTGACCGGGTGCTGATTTGGACTGATAGACCTCTCTCGCAGTGTGTTTTTATTAATACCATTTGGGCAAATCCTAAATTATTAATTATAATTTTTCGGGACCGTTAGATTATTTTTTAATTCGAATCGTGGCCGTTGGATCGCAATTATTGCGATTTGTGTTTTCCTCTCTCTCTCTCTACCCTTTTTCCACGCTGGTCCCCCCTCATGCGCCTGACACCACCTACCCTACCCCGATCATTTCCCCTTTCTTCCTTTTCTTCCTTTTCTTTTTCTTTTTAATGTATGGACTACCACCAAATGAGTTCGACCGTTTGTGCGATGAACAATTTGCAGCATGGTTCAAAACATATGTAAGTTGCATATAGACCAAAACCAAGTTACATCATTTAAATATATTATTGACTTTGCGTGCGTGTGTAATCTTAGGTTCACTGTAATCATAATCAAGTTGAAGAGCAAGGATTGCTATATTATCTGTCATGGGGTCCACAGGCAAGCATACGAACTTGGCCAGCATATTCCATAAACGGGTATAATTTTCACACTCAAGCATATGGAATGGGAAAAACCACAATGAATAGTGGTGTGTGTGTGTTCGGTCATCCAATTGTGGTAGTTCAAAAGATGATTTTTATGGCTTGTTGGATGAAATCATTGAGATAGAGTACTCCGGATCATTAATGCGAGTTGTATTATTTAAGTGCATGTGGTTCGTCCCCGTCAAAGGAATGAAGGTGCATACGAAGTTTAATTTGGTTGAAATAAATCACAAGAAAAGGTTTAAGAAATATGAACCATTTGTGTTGGCACAACAAGCAATTCAAGTATATTATGCATCATATCCTAGTTTGAAACGTGACAAAGCTGATTGGTGGGCTGTATGTAAAACTAAAGCACGAAAAAAAATCGAGGAACACTGGAAGGATACAGCATATCAACAAGAGGAAGTTTGTAACGCGGTTCAAACTGAGGAATATAACATTCCTACTCTACCAAATTAAACTGCAGAATCAGATTTTGAGACAGAGGATGATGAGGATGATGATAATGATGATGATGATGATGATGCTTAAGAAGAATATCAATATGAAGACGAAGGTGAAGATGTTTAGATTTTTCAGACATTTTACTAATTATGTCGTAATTAATATTATGACAAAAGTTTATTGTTGTTGTCATATATATTTATTATTGTTGTTGAATATTATTATTGCTATTACTGTTAATGTTATTGTCCGGACCAAAAAATGAATTACGCGGGTGTGGGATAGGTGTGGGATAGTAGAAATGAAATCCGTGGCAAATTAGCCACGGATTTTAGCCACGAATTTCATAAAAATCGAATTTTTCGGGCTTTTTTTTGGAAATTCGTGGTTAATTAGCCACGGATTTTAGCCAGGAATTTCTCAAAAATAGAAAAAAATTGGATTTTTAAGAAATTCGTGGCAAAAATCCGTGGCAAATTAGCCACGGATTTTAGCCACGAATTTCTCTAAAATAGGAAAAAAATTGGATTTTTAAGAAATTCGTGGCAAAAATCCGTGGCAAATTAGCCACGGATTTTAGCCACGAATTTCTCTAAAATAGAAAAAAAATTGGATTTTTAAGAAATTCGTGGCAAAAATCCGTGGCAAATTAGCCACGGATTTTAGCCACGAATTTCTCTAAAATAGGAAAAAAATTGGATTTTTAAGAAATTCGTGGCTAAAATCCGTGGCAAATTAGCCACGGATTTTAGCCACGAATTTCTCTAAAATAGAAAAAAATTGGATTTTTAAGAAATTCGTGGCAAAAATCCGTGGCAAATTAGCCACGGATTTTAGCCACGAATTTCTCTAAAATAGAAAAAAAATTCGATTTTTAAGAAATTCGTGGCTAAAATCCGTGGCTAATTTGCCACGGATTTTAGCCACGAATTTCTCTAAAATAGAAAAAAAATTCGATTTTTAAGAAATTCGTGGCTAAAATCCGTGGCAAATTAGCCACGGATTTTAGCCACGAATTTCTCTAAAATAGAAAAAAAATTGGATTTTTAAGAAATTCGTGGCTAAAATCCGTGGCAAATTAGCCACGGATTTTAGCCACGAATTTCTCTAAAATAGGAAAAAAATTGGATTTTTAAGAAATTCGTGGCTAAAATCCGTGGCTAATTTGCCACGGATTTTAGCCACGAATTTCTCTAAAATAGAAAAAAAATTCGATTTTTAAGAAATTCGTGGCTAAAATCCGTGGCTAATTTGCCACGGATTTTAGCCACGAATTTCTCTAAAATAGAAAAAAAATTCGATTTTTAAGAAATTCGTGGCTAAAATCCGTGGCTAATTTGCCACGGATTTTAGCCACGAATTTCTCTAAAATAGAAAAAAAATTCGATTTTTAAGAAATTCGTGGCAAAAATCCGTGGCAAATTAGCCACGGATTTTAGCCACGAATTTCTCTAAAATAGAAAAAAAATTCGATTTTTAAGAAATTCGTGGCAAAAATCCGTGGCAAATTAGCCACGGATTTTAGCCACGAATTTCTCTAAAATAGAAAAAAAATTCGATTTTTAAGAAATTCGTGGCTAAAATCCGTGGCAAATTAGCCACGGATTTTAGCCACGAATTTCTCTAAAATAGAAAAAAAATTGGATTTTTAAGAAATTCGTGGCAAAAATCCGTGGCAAATTAGCCACGGATTTTAGCCACGAATTTCTCTAAAATAGAAAAAAAATTCGATTTTTAAGAAATTCGTGGCTAAAATCCGTGGCTAATTTGCCACGGATTTTAGCCACGAATTTCTCTAAAATAGAAAAAAAAATTCGATTTTTAAGAAATTCGTGGCAAAAATCCGTGGCAAATTAGCCACGGATTTTAGCCACAAATTTCTCTAAAATAATAGAAAAAAAATTCGATTTTTAAGAAATTCGTGGCTAAAATCCGTGGCAAATTAGCCACGGATTTTAGCCACGAATTTCTCTAAAATAGAAAAAAATTGGATTTTTAAGAAATTCGTGGCAAAAATCCGTGGCAAATTAGCCACGGATTTTAGCCACGAATTTCTCTAAAATAGAAAAAAAATTCGATTTTTAAGAAATTCGTGGCTAAAATCCGTGGCTAATTTGCCACGGATTTTAGCCACGAATTTCTCTAAAATAGAAAAAAAAATTGGATTTTTAAGAAATTCGTGGCAAAAATCCGTGGCAAATTAGCCACGGATTTTAGCCACGAATTTCTCTAAAATAGAAAAAAAATTCGATTTTTAAGAAATTCGTGGCTAAAATCCGTGGCTAATTTGCCACGGATTTTAGCCACGAATTTCAAAATATTAGGGTTTGCCGCGAGAATTTTATATTTCGATTTGAATTTGCCGCTAGAAAATAAAAATTCGTGGCAAATTCCGTCGCAAATTAGCCACGAATTTTAATCCGTGGCTAATTTGCGACGGAATTTGCCACGAATTTTAATCCGTGGCTAATTTCAGCGGAAATTCACAAAACGGCGTCGTCTTCATGAGCCGATAGAAATTAGGGTTTTTCACTCACTTCTCAAGATCAGACCAATCCAATCTCCGTCTTCTCTGTCTCTGTTGCAAGTCTTGGCGACCTTCGGCGTTCTTCGGCGTTCTTGGCTTCTGCGATTGTTGGCGTTCTTCGGCGGCGGACGCTGGGAAGCGAGGACACCCAACGCGCGAGGACACCCAACGCGCGGTTTGCTTCTGTTGGGTTCTTCGGCAGCGTTGGGAAGCGAGGACACCCAACACCCACACTGTTCGGTCTGCTTCCGTTGGGAAGCCGAGAGGTACGTTTGGGTCTGCTTCTCTACTGCTTCTGTGTTGGCTGGTTTCTGCTTCTGCTTCTGCTTCTGCTTCTCTGTTGGTGGGCGAAACAGACCCAATCGCACACGAATTTGGGTCTGCTTCTGTGCTTCGGCTTCTGTTCTGCTTCTGTGCTTCGGCTTCTGTTCTGCTTTTGTGTTGGGTCTGCTTCTGCGCGTCTGTGTTGGCTGGCTTCTGTGTTGCTTCTGCTTATGCTTCTGTGCTTCTGCGTCTGTGTTGGCTGGCTTCTGTGCTTCTGCGCCTGTGTTCGTGGGCGAAACAGAATGGTTCTGTTCGTGCGTGGGTGAAACAGAACCATTCTGTTTCTCCCACGAAACAGAACCACACGAAACAGAATGGTTCTGTTCGTGGGAGAAACAGAAATAGAACCATTCTGTTTCGTGGGCGAAACAGATTTTTCGCCCACGAAACAGAGTCAAAATGTGGAAATTTGATTGGATTTAGGTTGAACTTTGGTTGGAATAAGCTGGAATTTGATCACATTCATGCTTATGTGCTTCTAAATGTATAAGCTTTTGGACAGAAAGAAGATTCTTAGGTGGTGATTCTCTTCTAAAGTTACTAGTATACGAGTGTAGCATTGCGCGTATGTTGACCTTAATGTGAAGGGAGGTTTCTAAATTAGTCAGCATTTCTGGTACTTGGAATATATCTGTCCAAACCATCTGCATGCGTGCATTAAGTCTTCTGTTTTCATCTAAGTTGTGCAATCCATGTTGTTCCTTTGGTGTCTCTTAGATTCAATCCTTCTTGTCACGCCTTAATACTTTCTTTGCTCGGGCACCTTTCTGCTGATATATCTTGCATAATCGATGTCTTTTGCAGCATAACTTGGAAATTTTGAAAACTTGTTGGATTAAACGGGTATTTTAGTGGGGAAGCTGTGCCCAGAAGTGTCATGATTTATCGCGGCCAATTTATTGATGTAGTAGGATTTCCCCATTAGTTATGAATCTAGACAGGCAAGGATATGCTTAATTAATACTCTAGCACCATTGACAGGTAAGGGACGTGCTTGGAGATGGACGTCTAATAAAACGCCGGATTCGTGATGGAAGAGGTCTGTTTTACTACTTAATGTATAGACTGATAGAATTGCTACACCATTTAAAATTATGATGGACATTTCAAGAAAGATAATTAAAGTAAGAAAGCTATTCCGGTTTCATCAAGTATTTACTTTTCTCTTTTGAGTTTCACTTTTGTCTCTATTTTTTTGCTCTTCTACTTACATTCATATGGCTTTACTTGTCGTGACCTATATTTGTCACCCCAAACATTCCTATCTAATTCAGCATGTACATTTAGGTGAATTTCCCATGGATTGCCCGCTCCATGACAGCCGACTGCAAGTCCATTACAAAGGGATGCTGCTTAATCAAGAGAAAACAGTTTTTTATGATACTCAAGTTGATAATGATGGTCAGCCTTTGGAGTTCAGCTCTGGAGAAGGCCTTGTGAGTTGTTTGTTGTATCCAAAAATTAATTATTGGTTAAACGATAGGGTTGAAATTTGGGTTGAAATTGGTTTGAAATTGGTTTGAAATTTGGTCGGAATGAGGTGAAATGTGGTCGGAATGAGCTGAAATTTGGTCGGTCAAGTGAAAACGGTCCGCTGATCCAAAATCACGGCCTTAGGCCGTGACGCAAGTCATTTTTTGGCATTTCGGAGTCGTTTAGATGGGTTTTTTTTATGAAAAACGATTCTGGTGAATAGTGTTTTTCGTGATATTTGTGTTTTTTTTTCGTTTCGGAGTCATTATACGGCACCTGCGTTTATGTTTTGTGATGGGGTTGTGTATTTTCACATTAAGTTGGCTTTCTCTTACTTGAGTTTATGAATTGGTGGGAAATAATTAGATTACATTAAGTGACACTCCTACTTTGGAACTGCATTGCATACTCTCCTACTTTGGAACTGCATTGCTGATTATTCATGGTAGTATATCTCTCTCTCCTCTGTTTTGTTAACTCCTTCAATAAGGAAATAATATATAGGATCTTGTTTGAATTAAAGTTTAGTTGTGGTCTTATATATATAATAGGGAAGAAAAATGAGAATTCATCTTTGATAGAAGGTCGGTTCTCTACAATCTGTTATGAAGCTTGCTCAGTCATTGAATGCAATCAAGATAAATCTCAAAATTTCCCGAAAACATAAACATTTTTATTTTGCTGCGCCAATATGTATAATGCAACATGCATAGAGCAATCATACTTTTTTTTTCTTTTGCATGTATTGATCTTCTCTTCATATTTTGATTCTTTGATCGAATGTGATGGTGTGCTGTGTTGTATATTTTGCAGAAACTCATCAAAATTGCCACGCGATTGAAGCTCATCAAAATTGTATGAAAAATGGACGTCCTGCTTCCGGTTACCTCTATTGGAGGTGGACTCCCCGGGACTGCGAGTTGCCCAAGTTTGACCCTGAGAAATTTCTTGACACGATGAAGAATAAGTCGTGGGTTTATAGGTGATTCCATCTCTCGTAACCATGTTCAGTCATTGCTCTGCATGCTCTCTCAGGTACGTGATCTCAGCATCAGCCTCATAATTTCTACTGCCACAATTGTTCTGTCGCTTCCCATGAGCTTTTGTCCAGTCAATGTAAACCCAACGGAGAAAGAAACTCGTTTTAAACAGCTTATAAATGTTCATTGTAAGTGCCATACCAGAGCTATTTGCTTCAAACGACTCGTGAATACGAAAGTGAGTGGAAGGTCATGAGTTATTCACTTAGAATTTCATGATGGAGATTGCCTTGAGTTCTTTCCATTGTTCCTCTAGGACTCTTTCTTGCATATTGTTTCTGGGGCAGGCTATATTTTGGTAGACTGTCTGGCAGATTTTGCCCACACAATTATTTTGGATTGATGTCAGAATTGGTTTAATTTCTTGATGTTGCATCACCTACAAATTGGTGTTTCAAGAGCTTATTTTATGTGGTCGATACCTGCAACTTTTTTGGTTGGACTACTGCTTTTGAAGAGACTACCAAGTCTTTTTCCTGGCTGGCTGGTTTACCCACCACCACCCTTTTAGGGAGTCAATTCTTTGTTCTTTTCATACTACAATAATTTGTGATGTTTTCTTGTAATTTTCCACAACAACAGGTTTCGAATATGCATACAGAAAATCTCTGCAGCTAGTTTTGAACTTTGTCACTAATTCTGAAAATCAGGCATTTGCTTTCTTTAGAACCACCACCCCTGATCATTTCGAGAATGGGGAATGGTTTAGTGGGGGGACTTGCAATAGAACGATTCCATTCAAAGGCGTACTAGGATGTGGACACGGTTAGACCTGAAGGACTTGCAATAGAACGATTCCATTCTAGTCATATTAACTTTTTTGTTTTGTGTATGTTCAAGTTGAATCAATCAGGCCTCTAACTGTGATGTTTGCGCTGCAGATGGCCAGGACTTCGATTCTTGGACAACACTATCGACAACGTGCTAGAACTCTTCTTGGAAAGATGAACAGTTTGCGAACTGACTAATTTAGAACTTTGTTTCATTTCTTTCTTTTTGGGATTTGTTTTTGTTAATTTAGAACTCTTCTTAGCAAGATGAACAGGATTTGTCTTAATTGTGATTTCAAATTGAATTCGTCCGTAAACAACATTCGTCGCTAAATTATTCATTAAATTTCATCGCCAAATTCGTTTTCAAATGATGTCCGTCGAAAAAGTCAAAATTTTTTCGTGCAAAAATACTGAGCCAAAAAAAAAATTTGCAAATTAGCCACGAATTTTGTCAACGAATAAGTTCGTCGCAAAAATTCGATAAAAAAAATGTCCCAAATTAGCCACGAATTTTGCCACGAATAAGTTCGTCGCAAATAATTGAAAAAAAAATTAGCCACGAACTTTGCCACGAACTTTGCCACGAAAAATTTTCGTCGCCAATTAGCCACGAATTTTGCCACGAATAATTTCGTCGCAAAAAAATGACATAAATTTGATTTTCGCAAATTAGCCACGAATTTTGCCACGAATAATTTTCGTGGCAAATTAGCGACGGAAATTTGCCACCAATAATTTTCGTGGCAAAATTAGCCACGAATTTTGCCACGAATAATTAGCGACGAATTTTGCGACGAATTTTTTTCGTTGCAAATTAGCCACGAATTTTGCCACGAAAAATTAGCGACGAATTTTGCGACGACTTTTTTCCGTGGCAAATTAGCCACGAAAATTGAAATTTTCCGTGGCAAAATTTTGCGACGACCTATTAGCGATGGATTTTTTTCCGTCGCTAATTTCATCGCAAATTCATTTTGCCATGAATTTTTCCGAATTTTTCGTGGCAAAACCCGGCTTTTTTTGTAGTGATTAGGAACGACATTCTCTCCCTCTTGTTTGGAGTTGACCCTCGCCCTTCGATTATCGTCAACATCATCCTCATTTTTCCTTCGATGCGATCCCTCTGTCGATTCTTGATCTTTGGTCATCGTCATCCGATCTGTTGCGGAAGCCAAACGATCAAACAATAAATAAAATAGACAAAATAAGAAAATAAATTGGATACCAAAATTTATGTGGTTCAATTGTAGTGACCTACGTCCATAGAAAGAACATAACGGAATTCCACTATAGATCAAGCGATACAACTCTCACGAAGGAATTACACAAATCTTACACAAGAATCAATTGGCTTCAAACACTCGGATATATTTAGGGTGTAATTCACTAGCAGAAGCTCTTCTTTGATAATATTCACAAATAACATCCCATTCTTATTTATAGACAAGAATTGGATCCAAAGTAAGAAACCTTCTCTAACTAGGAAAGCATTCAATTAGGAAATCTATTCAAAGTATGAAACCTATTTGAATTAGGAAATTTTCCTATTCGGGCTTAAACTTGAGACATATTTTAACACGATCCTTAGCAACATCATCCTCTCCGTCTCGTTCGGCATAGACCCTCACAGTTTGATCATTACCTGCTCGATCAGCAGCAGTGCTGCTTTGCAAGCCAAACAAGTACTCTTTTGGAGTTCGCGTAAACAAGGAAAAATCCGGTACTGAATAATCAAGTTGGGGACGCGATTGTGACGGTCTTGGTGTTTCTCCAAACTCGTCACCATTACCACTCGTATCTTGGGAATCTTCTGTTGGTTCCAACGGATGTAGGAGAGAAGAGAATTCTCTCGGTTATCTTGGGAACAAAAACTTGTGTAGCTTCAGTGGAACAGACAATCTCAAAGTGGTGATTTCTCTTCGAAACTCTTTGATATAAAATATAGAATGGGTCGTGGAGGTTTAACTTGCATGTACCAATCTCTTATATAAAGCATTAACTGAGCCCCAGGTTTTTGAAAAACGGTTGTTCGTTTTTCTCACTTTTGTTCCCTTAGACTTTCAAGAAAGCTGAACAAGTTAGATATACAAATCAGCAAAAACACTTCTTTACTTGTTTCCTTTTATCATGAAAACCGAACACATCATACGCAATTTAGTCGATAAAGCTATATATCTTGGTGCATTTGGAACCTTCGCGCATAATGCAATCTCAGTTATTTTACAAGAAAGAAGGAATTATTCAAATGTCATTGCTAAGTGACATCACATATCCATAATGTGGCACCAAATGGGACTCGCATATTATAAATGCTCGTTTTTGCAGTTTGACATATCATTAATTTTACTTATATGTTGAACCAAGCTTATCATTGCTGGCACTATTCTATCTCGCACCTTTCCCAAATCAATTTGTTTGCAACTGCAGTTTGGGTGCCCGCTTTTCATCACACTTCATCGCAATGAGCCCTTTGTGCCTAAAGAGCTACCATCTATCTATACGTACATTAATCTATTTACGGTACACTACTCGTGCAGATAAATCTCTACTCACAATCTAGGAGTGGCTGGCAATTATGCAATCTGACATTAATGTGGGAAGCCTTACCGTTTTTTTTTTCTCGTTAGCTCACTTTTTAGTTTTACTAAATTGTTCTACAAAGTCTGACATTAATGTGCTTGACTCGGTTTGGCTTTTGTAAAATGGGCACGACTCCTATTTTGTCTGAGCCAATTGGAGTGCCAGGATCAATCTTAACTATTGACATGTGCTCTATCCAAATATCTCATCTCATTAGATAATACAAATGAGTCACTTCAACTGGTGAGCGATCCGTTGTTCGTGACATGTTTGAGATGATATTCATTAATACTAAGCACTTGCTCTGTGGATGCATAAAATTAAGTGATTACGCATGAATGCAAAATAATGGTAGGGGATAGAATTTGGGAGTAGTTGCTCGATTATTGAATACATGTCAAACTTGCACAGATAAGAATAATGCGGAAGAGATACTTAAGTAATATTTATATATTTCGTTGTAGATATAACAGAGATTTTTTTTTGTCAAAGTATATATAATGGAGATATATTGATACTCTTGAGAGATATAGAGAATCAAGGGAAATATCCTAACTATCTCTAACAAAGGGCTTGTTTGTTAAGTTGAAAGAAAAGCATATCCAAAGTAGTAAACGGCCAAGTGGAAGCTACCTTCTGACCAAAAAAAAAGAGAGGAAAAGCTACCCATTTATTTTAACACTGCTTGAGGACAAAATAGTTTCCTATATTCTCTTAGCTGAGCAAGTTTTGAATTCATCCTCATTATTTACAGACTTCATAGTAATTTGTCCCTGCCACTCTAAAAAAGGGAGAATTTATTTGAGCAGCTTATATGAAATCGATTTGCTTTCTATATTTGAAATATAAGTTGAGCACCCGATTTATGCTATCTCTGGTACTAGAGCTACGGCGTTTTCTTCTTCTTTTAGTAGATTGTGCATAGAAAGGATTTGTGTACTTAGGTACCATTAATTGCAAGGTAATTTTAGGAAATTAGAAGCGAGACAAAATCATGCCGACTTAATTATATGGACTATAGAATCTAGGCACATGCTACGTCCATGCCTAAAATTAAGTGATTAAAGTATGAATGCAAAATAATAATAATGATGATGATGATGATGATGATGATGATAATGATAATGATAATAATGTATTTGTATATTCACAGGAATAAAAGCAACAACTGTAAAACCTTGCCTCAGAGTCAGATAGAATTTCATTAGACTTATAAACGAACAACAAAGAAGAAAAGAAAAAGAAAAAGGATAAGTTGGCCCTTCCTCTCAAGTACGTGACAATCCAAATTTTTAAACAAATAATAACAGAAAGGATAAAAAGATAAGTTGCCTAAACCAATCAACGAGTGCCTAATCCTCGCGCTTTGCGAGACAGATTCCAAGAGAATACTGCATGCATTCTCTCGCTTTGACTTCCGTGACGATCACCTCCACTGTTCCTTCTTTCTCCAACTTTGCTTCCTTGAAAAAAGGAAAAAAGACTAATCACGCTGGCTTCCTTTACCAGAGCGCGAGAAACCACAAACTTCTTAAGCTATGATTGCATTTGTTTTCTTGGAATCTCTCTCACGAAGCGACTTTTAGAGTTTTGTCTGGCACTTCATCAATGGGTTCTCTAAGTGTATAATGTTCAGTGTGAATTTTGACAGTTTCTGTACTTGCATTCGACCTAAGAAAAGATATCCAAGAAATACAAGGGAGACAACTATACTAAACTTCAGAGGCAAGAAAAAATAACAATTGTCGAAGGGAATTGGCTAGTCCTCCCCCATGCATATTTCATGCATCGATACTAAATAACGAAACATGGAAACTCCGATGATGAGTAAAATCTAGACTTTGCAGAATTTGAACGAAAACATAAAAAGAAATCAATCATGATCAAAGTCCTAGTCATTCCTGAACAGTTTGCAAATCAATGTGACGGGAGACGGACTTTCCTCCCTTCCCCTCGGCTTCATGCTCCTTTCCTTTCAATGGCGCCGCTCCATCGGTCGATTTTGGTTTCGCGGCCAAGCCAAAATATTCCTCTGGCGTTGGGGTGAAGTAGGAAAAATTATGGCCATCGTCCCGATTGAAAACCTCCTTGATTATCTCAAGAGCAGTCTTTCCACTGAAAAGCTTGTAAGTATTCTCCTTGCAGTCATATCTCTCGGTCCATTCGTGAGCGTGGCCGGCGACTTTGTGGAACAATTTGGTTGCTGTTGTGCCACGGTGGAGGAGTCGGATTTATTTTTAGACCTGTCAAAATGGGTCATAAATCCATTTCTTAACCCATTTATTAGTAAATGGGTCATAAATGGGTTAGTTATATTTAGTTATATTAAGTAAATGGGTCATAAACGGGTAGAAGTCTTATATTAGTGTTAAATGGGTCATAAATGGGTCGCAAATGGGTCATAAATGAGTTTACAACTGATTTAAACTCAACTCATTTCTCTCACCCTTACTCAATCTTGCACTCACTCATTGTGCACTCTCATTTCAGCTTGGGTATGAATTTTCCTATATTTAATTAAATATGGAAGTATTTTAGCAATATGGGTCTAATCGGGTATGGGTTGGGTATGGGTCGGGTCGGGTATGGGTCAACAAAATTGCATTGCGCATAAATGGGTCATAAACGGGTTAATGGGTCAATTTGGGTCGGACCATTTATGACCCGACCCAAACCCAACCCGACCCACCCATTTGACAGGTCTAGTTGGGAAGATGCCTCTAGAATGCGAGTTGTTCTGAGACATGATTAACTGAAAGAATCTACCATGGAGTTTATATAGAACTCCCTTTTTTGGGTAAGGAGGATTATATACTCAGACTACGCAATTCCTAAATCCTAGTATGTAAAGGTTTCCTAATCTATTTATGACTCCTAGTGCAAGTCGTTCTTTAAGGGTTTGAACTCCTTATTGGCTTAAAAAACTTAATTGGATAATCACCTATGTGGATTTCTTTGGCCGTGCTTATCAAATAATTTCATATATCAAAATCGGACTCTTTCTCAATAAATAAATTGTTTGTTATTGTTTGCAAAATAGGCCTGCTGAAATAGATGGGTCCAATGGGGTTGAGGCCTAGTTCAATCCTAATTTTGCCATTAAAAGTTGCTCATAAAGGAATTTTAATTGATTAATTTTCGATTTCAAACGAGCTAAGGTTTATTTCTTCGTATCCCTTGTTTTTGGCTATCCTTTAGACCGAGAATATATGTGTGTGTCCATCTATTAATTAATTAAAGTGAATGTTACTTGCTTGCCGTCGGGTCACGTGACTCAATTTCATGTGAAGTTATCATTAAGATAGTAACTATATATATGGAGATATTACGAATGACTGTACTAAATCGTTTCAAATGTTTATTGAGTATGTTATGTATATCGTGGAGTTAACTGGAGCATGAAAAGTATGGACATATTTTGTGGGGTGAAGATAGGAACACACACTACAAAAAAACATGAATTTTGCCACGGAAATTTGCGACGGGAAAATTTTCGTCGCTAATTTGCGACGAAATTTGCGACGGACTTTATTTTCCGTCGCAAATTAGCGACGAATAATTTTCGTCGCTAAATTGCGACGGAATTTGCGACGAAATAAAAATTCGTCGCAAATTTGCGACGGAAAAATAAGTCCGTCGCAAATTTGCGACGGAAAAATAAGTCCGTCGCAAGCAAATTTGCGACGGAAAATAAGTCCGTCGCAAATTTGCGACGGAAAATAAAGTCCGTCGCAAATTTGCGACGGAAGAATAAGTCCGTCGCAAATTTGCGACGGAAATTAAGTCCGTCGCAAGAAAATTTGCGACGGAAAATAAAGTCCGTCGCAAATTTGCGACGGAAAATAAAGTCCGTCGCAAATTTGCGACGGAAAATAAAGTCCGTCGCAAGCAAATTTGCGACGGAAAATAAGTCCGTCGCAAGCAAATTTGCGACGGAAAATAAGTCCGTCGCAAATTTGCGACGGAAATTAAGTCCGTCGCAAATTTTGCGACGGAAATTAAGTCCGTCGCAAGAAATTTTGCGACGGAAAATAAAGTCCGTCGCAAATTTGCGACGGAAGAATAAGTCCGTCGCAAATTTGCGACGGAAAATAAGTCCGTCGCAAGCAAATTTGCGACGGAAGAATAAGTCCGTCGCAAATTTGCGACGGAAGAATAAGTCCGTCGCAAATTTGCGACGGAAGATTATGTCCGTCGCAAGCAAATTTGCGACGGAAAATAAAGTCCGTCGCAAGCAAATTTGCGACGGAAAATAAAGTCCGTCGCAAATTTGCGACGGACGAAAAAAATCCGTCGCAAAAAAAATTCCCGCCCATTTGACCAAAAAAATAAATTTCCCGCCTGTCCTTTTACCCCCTTTTCTCCCTTTTTTTTTTCTTTTTTCTTGTCTTCTTCCTCCTCCTCTTCTTCTTCTGGAACGACCTCTACTACTCGTCCTCCTCCTCCTCCTCCTCCTCCTCCGTCTACTGCACCCTCTCCCTCGGCACCCCATCCACCCGCCTCGTCCCGCCTCGTCGTCGCCGACGATGCCCCCGACGATCACTACAGGCGGGGTGGCGGCGGCGGCGGCGGGAGCGGCGCTAGTGCAGTGTTAATGTATGTGTCTGTGTATGTATCGAAGCTCTTCTTCAGTTCTTTTTCTCCCAGTCAAGCAATGTCGTAATCTTTGCCGCTGAGGACAGGGGGCAAACATGCTATAATAAGCGGAGCAAAGCGGTTTCGTTGATTCTCCAAACGGCGTTCTCTGTGATTCATTTCTCTCCCATCAGGAGAGAGAGAGAACGAGCGAAGGGCCTAGAGAGCGAAAGGAGAGGGAGAGGGAGGTGCGTCTGGTCCGGTGCCGGCGAGGTCCACGGTGGTGGCGGTGCGGGTCGTAACGGCCGTCGCGGTTGCCGAGAGGACGGTGCTGCTGTGGGGGGTTTCTTTGGCGTTACGTCCTTGCTTCTGTTTCTCTCTTTCTCTCTCTCTCTCTTCGCAGAGGAGGCGAATCGCATTTACGGCTCGCGGGCTGTGAGTATTTCTCCGCGGCGATTGTTTTTGCGGTTACATAAGGAGGCGTGCGGACGGACAGACGGACAGAGGGAGCTAAGCTTCTAGGGGGCCTTTCTTCTGTGACATCGCCGGCCGGCGGGGGTGCAGCTTCGGAGCCGTTGACCCAGGCGGGGTCTCAGATGATGGCGAATCGAGCTGAAGGTGAGCTTCGCTCCGGCGTTCCTCCTCCTCCGTTTGTTTTCTCGCGTTTTCTGTTCGGTTTTCGGGAGGAAAAATGTTGAGAGGAGCTTGGTTTGTTTTCTTTTCCCCTTTCTCCGGCGTCTGTTTACGACGGCGATAGGTTGTGGATACCTGTCCGTTAGCATGTTGCATCTCTCCACCTTTTCCGGTATATAACATCACCGTTTTCTGAATGTGCAGTCGCTATGCAATGCCTGCGGGATCCGGTTCAAGAAGGAGGAGAGGAGAGCGACGGCCGCCGCGGCCTCCGGCGGAGGAGGAGTCGCGGAAGCGCAGCACGTGTACGGCCACCAGTGGGTCCACCAGGCGCAGGCGGCGTTGCAGAAGGTGCCCCCTTGCTTCTCGCCACCGGCGATATCGGGCCACCACCACCACCACCACGAGTTCCGCTTCATGGAGGACAACGTCGTCGCGTCGGCGCGGGACTCCTCCGACGGCGGGATCTCCTTCCTCTCGTGGCGCCTCAACGTCACGGACAAGCCCAGTCTCGTCCACGACTTCACAAGATGAAGAAACGCACGAAGAAGAAGAAGAAAAAAATTATGCTAGGATTTTTTTTTTGGTTTACCAACCGAAATCTTTGGTTGATACATATCTTTGGTTTACTCAACCGAAATCTTTTTTTTTTGGAAATTATGCTAGGATTTGTTTTTATAAGTGCAGAAAAGATTTATCAAGTTTGGTTGCAATTCAATGTTATCCGCTCTATCTTCAGCCAGCCATCTGAAAAAAAGAGTTAATATATTATTGTCGGAAGAGGGGGCTACGTAATTTCGGCAGCAAAATAAATGTCCCGATAAAATAAAAAATAGTAAAAAAATTCAAACAATGTTAAAATTCTTAGAGACCAAAAAAAAAAATTTCGTCACAATTTAGAGACCAAAAAAAAATTTCGTCGCACATTAACGACAAATTTTGAGAAGAATA
Organism: Syzygium jambos; assembly: GCA_031216235.1. Lineage (NCBI taxonomy): Eukaryota > Viridiplantae > Streptophyta > Magnoliopsida > Myrtales > Myrtaceae > Syzygium > Syzygium jambos. The sequence goes on from CM062228.1 coordinate 8,766,361, forward strand.
CAATTCGTGGCTAATTTGTGACGAATTTTGTGATGGACAATTAGCGACGAATTTTGTGACGAATACCGTTCGTGGCTAATTTCCAACGAATTTTTTGCGACGAATTTTGCGAAAAATTTTTTTACGACGAATTTTGCGACGAATTTTTGCGACGAATTTTGCGACGGATTGATTCGTCGCAAATTTGCGACGAAATTTGCGACGGATTTTTGCGACGAATTTTGCGACGGATTGAGTTCGTCGCAAATTTGCGACGGATTTTGCGACGAATTTTGCGACGGATTGAGTTCGTCGCAAATTTGCGACGAAATTTGCGACGGATTTTGCGACGAATTTTGCGACGGATTGAGTTCGTCGCAAATTTGCGACGGAATATTTGCGACGAATTTTGCGACGGATCTGTCCGTCGCAAATTTGCGACGAATTTTGCGACGAATTTTTTTTCGTCGCAAATTTGCGACGAATTTTTGAATTTTCCGTCGCAAAAATTTGCGACGCGCTAGTAGCGACGGAATTTTTTCCGTCGCAAAATCCGTCGCAAATTCGATTTGCGACGGATTTTTCCGAAATTTCCGTCGCAAATTTCGTCGCAAAAAACAAGTTTTTTTGTAGTGACACTTTGCTTTATACATCAGTATTTTATTTGATACTTGATTTGATGTATGAGATGAAAAACTAAACCAACATTATTGAATGAATTAACCTATTGCTTATAATGCAATTGAAAGAACAAATAAATGTTATGAGAGCAACAAACTCATATATACTTGATGTTAAATAAAATAACTTGATGATATCCAAATAAACATAAGCCGTGTAGGACAAACATTATATTCATGCTTTTAATATCCTAAGGATATGTTTGTTTCATTGATAATTTCATGATAAACGAAAATAGTTTACGTCAAAATCATTTTTAGAGAAAACAATCTGTGATAGTCCGGATTTTGGCTCATTTTTGGGATTTATAAAACGTGTGATTCGTCAGTGCGCTTATAATGGAATTTCGCCCGGGAACTGATCACTCTCGGGTTCTTATTTTAAAAATAGAAATTTTGCTAGAATCGCACTCGATCGAATTTGGCCGTTATTTATACCCTGAATTTGGTAGTCGATTTTTGGGAGTTTTGGGACGAAATAAATTGGACGGTGTCGATATTAATGTGGCCAGCGTCGAGATTTTCAAGAATAGTGAGAAACTGGATTTTTGACCGGGTGCGAATTTGGACTGGTAGACCTCCCTCGTAGTGTGGTTTGGGTTATTTTATTTTGGCCGTATGCCATAGAATATGGTTGGGATTTATCGTGGATTATTAGGCCTTTTTCCGAATTTAAATCGGGATCGGTAAGTTGATTTTTTTAGTTTGGATCGTGTCCGTTGGTTCGCGCTTAAAGTTTGAATTTGTACTTTCCTCTCTCTCTCTCTCTCTCTCTCTCTCTCTCGGCTGACCCCCCCTACGCGCACGTTACCCCCCTTCTCTCTCTCCTCCTTTCTCTCTCTCTCTCTCTCTCTCTCTCTCTCTCTCTCTCTCTCTCCCTTTCCCCTCTGCGCCTGTCCCCTCCCCCGCGCCCTCCCCATGCACGTCCCCTCCCCCCCTTCACGCTGCCCCTGCTGACCTGACCTGTCTCTCTCTCTCTCTCCTCTCTCTCTCTCCTCCTCCTCCTCCTCCTCCTTCTTCCTCCTCTCTCTCTTTTCTCTCTGGTTCTTCGTCGCCCCGCCCGCGTCTGCTTCTGCCGCCTCCGCCTCGTCCCGAGCTCGCCGTGCCGCCGCGCCGCCGCATCGCCGTGCCGCCGCGCCGCTGCGCTGCCGTCGCCAGCAGCACCGCCGCCCCAGCCGCACCTGACCGCCGCTCCGTCGCCCCGCCGTGGGACCCCCCCTCTCTGCCTCTCCCTCCCCCGGTCTCCTCTTGCCCGAGCTCGAGCCGGCGAGCTCGTCGCCCGCCGGTCGACTCGTTCGGCCGCGCTCCGCCGCTGCCCGCCGCGCCGTGCTGCCCCGCCGGCCAGCCCGTCGCCGCCGGCCCGTCCGACCGTCCGGCCGCCGCCCTTCGCCCCCCCTCAGCTCAGCCCTTCCTCTCCCTTCCTCTCCCCCTCACCCGCCCGGCCAGCCCTCCCCGTCCACTGTTCAGCCGCCGGTCGCCGTCGCCGCCGGCCAGCCGCCGTCGGCCAGCCCCGCCGGCCAGCCAACCGGTCGGCCAAGCTTGTCCCCGGGCCGTGCCCGTGCCGTGCCCGTTGCCGTGCCCGCACCCGCGCCCGTTGCCCAGGCGCGTTGCCCATCAGCCCGAGCGCCCCGGGCACGCCGCGCGTTCGCCGCGCCCGCACACTAGGCAAGCCGATCGGCCATTGTGCCCACTTTGGCCGGTCAGCGCGCCCGTGTGGCCCGCGCCCGCGCCTAGTCCGGACTTCTCACCCGGGCCATTTTGGACCCGAGCCAACTTTTCCCGGGCCAAATTTTGGTAAGCGACTTCCTAGACCCTACTTAGTATTTTGGGTATTTCATTGACCAGTTTCGGGCTAGAACGGCTAGGGCGAGCATTAATTTAGTGATTTGGTGATTTATTTATGCAATTTAAATTGGATTAATTAGTCTGCTTAAATTGGGAAATTGTGCATGACCGACTTGAACGTCGGGTTGGTGGATGAGGTGGCGACTGTGATTTCGGACTAAATGTTGGGTATGAGTGAGTTGATGTGATTTGGCGTGAATTTAATTGAATTGAGTGGCGTGTGCCTGCCTGTGAGAGATTAAGCCCGGATCGATCGGAGGGCTACGGATTTGTGACGTGTTGACGGCGGTCCGTGTGAAGGCAGGAATGGCCGATGGGCCGATTGGAATGCGGGCTTGAGACGTGTTGATGGTGGCCCGTTAAAGGTGTGATTGGACCGGGACGTGTTTACGTCGGTCGTTGGAAATTGAATGAATATCGTGACTTGGGACGTGTTGACGGCGGCCACTGGAAATTGAATGATATGGCTTGGGACGTGTTGACGGCGGCCATGGGAAATGATTGAAATGTGAGGCTTGTGAGCCTGTGAGATTGGATTTGAGGCGCAGTGGCGCGAGTTGTGAGAAAGATGTTCGGACACGCATGTGATTTGAGTGTGATTGATATGGCTGGTTGAGTGTGACTGGATTGACTGGTAGAGCGTGTGACTGGATTGACTGGTTGAGCTTGTGGATGTTGATCGAATTGACTGATGGTGCGTGTGGATGACTGGTTGAATGGGTTGGGTGCTTGTTTGGATTGACTAATTTCGAGTGGAAGTGTGTGTGCTGGTGATTGTGATGTAGCGGTGATTTGTACTTGTATTATCATGTTTGAACTAATATGCAGGGTTGGCACGTGGTTCGAGGCGAGGTAAGCCTAGCATGTGAAAGTGATTGTATTGTTTGGTAGTTCGCATGTTATATTGGTCTGGGTACGCATTAGCCTAGGTTAGGTCTAGGTTGTTGCTTATTGAGACTTGTTCTCACGGTTATTACATAACCACTTTCAGATCCGCGACCGTGATGGATTCGGAGAGACCGCCGGAGTACCTTTTTGAAGAGAAGATAGGCTTGTCAACCACCGCCCCCTTTTGAAAACTGTGGTTGATTTTGGAAGCCGGGTCGCCTTTTTGTAATATTGAAGGCTTTTTAATGTTTGGTGTTTATTAAATTTCGACGTTCTATCCCTTGGTCATGTTTTTATTGTTCGGGTTATTTTATATGCTTCCGCTTGCGTAATTCGTTTGGGTCGGCGACGCGTCCTGGGACGTCGCTTTCATATAATCGACCGTGGTCGGGATGTCGCGGGCTCGGTGGGGTCCGGGGTGTGACACAATCTATATTGCACACAGAGTTTTAGCAAGCGAATCGAAAGAAATAAGTTCTTATAGTTATTTAAGCTATATGAAATCAATTTACTTTATATATTTGAAATATAAGTTAAGCACCAGATTTGTGATATATCTGATACTAGAGCTAGGGCGTTTGTGTGTAGTAGGTTATGCATAGAAAGGATTTGTGTACTTAGGGCATTTATATATAGAGAGAAAGCGGGTGTTAATCAATGTTTAGGTACTTTAAATTGCAAGGTAATTTTAGGAAATTAAAAGTGAGACAAAATTGTGCTGACTTAATTATATGGACTAGAATCTAGGCACATGCTACATCCATGCGTAAAATTAATTGATTAAAGTATGAATGCATAATAATAATAATAATAATAATAATTGTATATGCATATGAATAATAACAACAACAGTAAAACCTTGTCTCAGAGTCAATAAAATTTCATTAGATTTATAAACAAAACAACAAAAGAAAAATAAGAAAAATAAAGGACAAGTTGGCTCTTCCTCTCAAATATGTGACGATCCAAATTTCCGAACTTTTCTGGAAAATCTAACCCTTCATTTGCCATCGCCAAATCTTATTTTCACAAGAAAAATCGAACCCTCCATGGGACTAACAGAATTAAAAGTGATAATTTCACATGAGACCTTATGCTAAGAGAGACCAATCAACGAGTGCCTAACGAAACCCTAAAGCTTCAGAAGGAACCAATCCTCATGCTCCGTGAGACAGATTCCAAGAAAATACTGCGCCATTGCTAAGAAGTTTATGGCTTTTCCCACTCTGACTTCCGCGACGATCACCTCCTCTGTTCCTTCTTTTTCATCCTGACTTCCTTTTCCAGAGTGAGAGAAACCATAAACTTCTTGGCTATGATTGCATTTATTTTCTTGGAATCTCTCTCGCAACGCGTGAGGATTAGTTCTTTCTTGGGCTTTTCTTGGTTTAGGGTTTTGGCAGGGACTTCATCAACGGGTTCTCTCCGTGTATATGGTTTTGTGTGAATTTGACTTTTAAAGACCCTTACTATACTTGCATTCAACCTAAGAAAAGATATCCATGAAACACAAGGAGACAACTGAAACTAAACTTTAGAGGCACGAAAATATAATGATTGTCGAAGGGAATTGGCTAGTTCTCCTCGCAGGCATGTTTCATGCATCAGTACTAAATAACCAAAACATGGAACTGCTCCGGTGATGAGTAAAATCTATATACTTCCAAAATATGAACAAAAAACATAAAAAGAAATCAATCATGATCAAAGTCCTAGTTGTTCCTAAACAGTTTGCAAATTAATGTGGAGGAGAGACCGACTTTCCTCCCTTCTCCTCGACTTCTTGCTCCTTTCCTTTTGATGGTGCCGCTCTGTCGGTCGATTTTGGTTTCACAGGCAAGCCATAATATTCCTCCGGCGTTGTCGTGAAGTAGGAAAAATTAGGGCCATCATCCCGATTATGAACCTCCTTGATTATCTGAAGAGCGGTCTTTTTACCAAAAAGCTTGTAAGTATGCTCTCCGCCGTCATCGTCTCTCGGGCCATCCATGAGCGCAGCTGGCAGCTGTGTGGAATGATTTTTTTGTTGTCGTGCCATGGTGGAGGAGTCAGGTTTCGTTGGGAAGATGTCTCCAGAATGCGAGCTGTTCTGAGACATGATCATTTGAAATAATTCCCTATGGAGTTTATGAACAACTCCCTTTGTTTGGTCAAGACAATTATATATTCAGACTATGTGATTCTTGAATCCTAATAGGCAAAGGTTTTCTAATCTAACTATGAATCCTAGTGCAAGTCGTCCTTTAAGTGTTAGACGTCCTTGTCGGTTAAGAAAACATAATTGGATAATCACTTATGTGGATTTCTAGTTTTATTACCCTGCGATGCATTTTTTTAACATTTTAAATCAGAAGATAGAGAGGAGCATATATATATTTATCCAGTAATATATCTACACTGTTTGTATCATAACTATAGGCTTTATTAGCAATGTACTAGCAAAATAATAAATTATTGTAGATTAGAGAAAAAGAAAAGTTATTGTTCGTGATCGTTTTCCAATCAGAATAGATTAATCACTAATTTAAATGGATAATCACCTATGAGGATTTCTAGTTTTATTACCCATGCGATGCATTTTTTTTCTTAATTTTAAATCAGAAGACAGAGAGGAGTAAATTATATATCCAGTAATATAACTACAATGTTTGTGTCATGACTAAAGGTTCTCTTTATTAGTAATGTATTAGCAAATTAATGGATTATTGTAGATTAGAGAAAAAGAAAAGGTATTGTTCATGATCGTTTTCCAATCAGAATAGTTAATCACTAACTTAGTTGGATAATCACCAATGTGGATTTCTAGTTTTATTACCCCTGCGATGCATATTTTATTTTAAATCAGAAAATAGAGAGGAGCAAATATATATCCAATAGTATTGCTACAATGTTTGTATCATAACTTAAAGGTTCTTTTTATTAGTAATGTACTAGCAGAATAATGGATTATTGTAGATTAGAGAAAAAGAAAAGGTATTGCTCGTGATCGTTTTCCAATCAGAATGGATTAGTTGCCGTAACGATCTCAAAGATAATTTTAGTCCACAAATTGGAAATCTCGAAAAGAGGGACAATTGATATAGACTCTTAAAAATTGAAAAGACTCCAATAAAAGAATGTATGTGTCTAATATCTTGCTGTTTGTAAGAGATTGCCCAAAGGCCAAGTCGACAATTTTGATAGTGTAGAGAAAATTCTTAATCAAAAGTCGACCAGAACAAACTGCAGAAAAGAAAATTAAAGAGAATTGAAAGAAGAAGGTGTCACGCCTCGAACCCCAACGGGCTCGCAACACCCCTATGACGGTAGTATTGAAAGCATGTCCCAGGACGTATCGCCGACCCATACGAATCACCCACATATATACACAAGCGGAAGCGAAATATAACAACCCAGACAGTAAACGACGATAAAAGGACAATATTTGCACAAATCAACAATTGCATTTCATATACTTAGCACCGGCTTACAACCTTCATTTACATCACAACCATCCAGGCTACTAACTTCAAATCACGTTCATGAAAAAGGGGCGGTGGTTGGTAAACTTATCTCCTCTACAAAACGGGACGCTCAAAAGACGAGGTAACCTGACCTATCCTCGGTCCCTGTGGTACCTGACAGCGTCTCCAACTCAGTCACAATCACGAATATGAAATTGTTTATAATTCAACAATGAGAATAAATCTCAATAAGCAGACAACGTAAACCCTACATAAGCCAATGCGTACCCAGACGAGCCTCAACATGCAATCTAATAATTGACATATTCGAATTCACATAAACACACATACCTCGCCTCAAATCACACGCCAACTCTGCACGTTAGTCAAATTACTATTAATATAATAACACCCAATGTACATATCACTATCACCCAAGCGATATATACACGTGCATTCACCTAATTCAATCAAGTACATTGCACATGTGCATTCATCCAACTTTCTCATGACCCGGGTCAACACTCCACAGGTCCTTTCTCACCACCTATATTAACACGCTCCAGGCTGGCAGCCCTTGTAACATCTTGAATTTGACCCACTTTCGTGATTAATAAAATGGATATGTATTTCTCAGTTCGTTTTAGTAAGTCTCGCCTAGAACTGATCATTCTCGGGACACTGATCAATAGGGAATGGCTAACTAGGAAAACAGTACGTAGGCCCAAGAACTTGATCGTAAATTGAATCTGTTTCCGAGAAACGATGAGGGAATATTTTGTGCCAATGTGGGCCAGTCCAAGGAAAGTGATGGATTTGGTTTGGCCAGCGACGTATGTCGCGACCTACCCCTCGAGGGCCGAACTCGATGAGGCGGGTTTAGAGATAAGTGTTCATGAGACGGTTCGTATGGCACATCATAAAAATGATTTTACAGAAGCATAAATCTTTTGGTTAGCCATATGGCCCATTGATCATGAACGTGGATTTTCCCTAAATCCATATCTCGTATGACAGCGGATCGATTTTATCTTTTTTAGGAGTCGCCACTAGCCTAGATCGGGGTTCGGTTGGAATACCCAATCAAAACGCGAGAATTTCGTTTCGGTTTCCACGAAAACTAGAGATCAAAAGTTCGGGGATTAGCTTACGTTAATATTTCTATTAACGCCCTTTCGGTACCGCTAAACTTAACATGATTGTTATCTAAATTGTCATGCATTTATTCTTTACCATTTTCATGTTTAAAGTCTTAGTCCACTAGGTGATCATGCATCTTGTTTTTGTATTTTCATTTAAGATTCTAAACTAATCCTATCTTAGTCTAGAAAAAGAAAGAAACAATCAATTGTATTGAAAGACATTTCGTAAAGTAAACGCTCGAAGTATTGAAAAGACGAGCTAATTCTAGGTGCGAAAAAAGTAAAAATCCACAACTCGTCGGGTGTTTATTACAACACAAATTGAAAACCCGAGACATGATCGGGGATGAATGAATTGAGTACAAATTGAAATCGGATCGGACATCGGTTTATCGAAATCATCAAATGAATACAAATTGAGATCGGATTGGACATCGGTCAATTGCCTTGGTCTTTTACCATTTCAGATTATCCTCCCATGGACCGCCTCTCGGGTATCGGTGTTTACATTCACAACATTCATTCACGACAAACAATGCACAAACGAACAACCAAAGAAAAACAATGGTGCTAATAATTCACTAATCAAACATGGGCCTCGAGATCAGCATTTGTTTTTCATGCGTTTCGATTCATCACCCACCTAATCATCTAACATTATTTCATTAATGGTTAACGATAATGAGCTACTATTTACATTCACAAAACGGCAACTTATATCAATTAACCCCTAAAGTCGGGTTCTAAATGATCACAATGGGCTACCCGCCGAACATGTACCGGGCCTAACATTCATCTAACAAACACATGCATAGCAATGGAATAAGCATGCATTCAGGCACATGGGCCTTATTTCGAAGCCAATCAAACAATGAGAAGTGGGCTTCATAAGGAACCACTTATTCAGTTATTATTCAATTTGGATTGCTTTTGTTCAGATGTGATTAACTAACCTAATGATGTCCAAACGAAGTGATTCAGGTGTCATTAGAAACCTTATAACATGAGGATCAAAAGTCAAAAAGACCATTTTTTTTTAAATCCTCACCGATTTTCCCGAAAATGACAAATTTGATCTCGGTGACAGGCTGGACCCGATTCTGTTATGGGTTTCAAAATAATGGTAGGAAAAATAACAAACCTTATCAAAAACATGTGAAAATTTTTATGTAATTAAGATTCTCCGTGTATGACAACTTTCATGTTTTGAGTTTTTGCTAAAAAGTCCTCCAAATTTTTATAAAATTCAATTTTCGTGAAGGACTCAATTGCAAATCCAATTTTAACCCGAGAAGACCTTATATGAAATTTTAAGCAAATTGACCCTCCAAAAATTGCTATTTGGCCCTCAAAATTTTCAATCAACATAATGAGACCCCAATGAACAACTTTGTAATTTTTATTTTTTGCAAAACAGGACTCTAACCTTATCAAATTCGGAAAAACATCTTTTGGATTCAAAAGGAATGAAAATCAGATCTGAACACAGATACTGATTAGATCATGAAAATTCCTTTTGAAAATTCAAATGAATTCTGATTTTGATGAAATTAGTATCAATGGAAAGATCTCGATCTCAGTGTGAACTTTTGTGCAGAAAACCTTTTCATATTTCGAACACACGAATTTATGAAAATCGAAGAACACACGAAGGTCAATCAGAAACCAGTCTGTCACCCGATTCATGCATAGATGACGTTGCAGATTGTACCATGCTAACATGCTTGGAATTTTATAAAAATTTTATGATGAACAGATTAAGATGTGCTTTACAACTTTCATGAAAGAAATTTTTTTCAAAAAATGATCGTAGAAAATCAGAAAAATCATCAAACAGCACAACGTCAATCAGGACATCATCAGAACAGACTTGAACATCACATTCCAGATTCTGATCCTAACTTTCAAAAGAGTTTTGACATAGCAAATTACGTCCGATTGAGGCATACGATATATCAAATCGAAGCTTAAGACGCATTTTACGATTCTCTAGTTTATCACTTCATAAGATTTTGACACTAACGAGCTAAAATCGACATCTCAAACATGCAGGTTTTCCTGTACACTAATTTGCAGGACAATATCCAAGAGCACTTATCTTGTTTAACGATGCTCCGACGCGCGATCGAGCGATCCGACCTCTGTATTCAGATCAAGAACAGCATGGAAAAGTCTCGGAAAGCTCGACCAACCTATGATAATAGATTGCACAAACTATAGTGAGAATCGATTTGTTTTCGCACTAATGAACTAATAACGGAGAATTAAATCAAAAGACGTGATCTGGTGGCCGTTCAACGAGAAGCCAGCCACCATAGTGACATGAAGATGCTGAGGAATGCTGCTGGAGGTTCTGGATCGTCGGAGGGAACGCCGGTTGGCCGGTTCAGCCGCTTGAACCGGCAGATCAAATCACCGGCAGCAATGTCGGTGATGCTACCGTGGGAGGAATCTTGCCGGAATGAGAAGCTCCGGCCACCAGCAAGCTTGGCTGGTGTTGCGACTGACTTCCTGGCACCGTGGGGGATGACGGTGAGGCGGTGATCCACCAGAAAATGGCCGGTAATGAGGCGGGATGACCGGCGGCCAAGAGAGAACGAGAAAGAGAGAGAGAGAAATCGTGAGTTTATAGAGAGAGAGAGAGGGAGAACGTGAGTTTAGAGAGAGAGAGGAGAGAGAATTCAGATCTGAAAATGAGTATCCCCCAATTTTGGAGGGAAAAAACACTATGTACTTCCCTCAACTTTGAATCCTAGTTCTTAGATTAATCCAATGGCCCAAAATGCATCCTTAATGATTAAAAATATTCTTTAAGGGCTAAGGATTGGTGACATGGCATCATGGATGGACATGATCAATTCTAAATGAATGGTCATGATTAATTTGCTTATCCCCTAATTAATTTGCTTAATCCTTAATGAAGGGTATTTTGGTAATTTTCACTTAGGGGCATTTTCGTAATTTTCAATTAAGGGCATTTTTGTCATTTTTGAGCTCAAAAGGATGTGGCCGGCCTTGGCTGGTTGGAATGGATCGTCAATCGCCGGATTTTCGATCGAAAAATGGCCAGTCCAATCAGACCGGTTCAATTTGAATCAAACCGGATTGAGCCGGTTAGCCACGAATTGGCTTGATTGGACTAGTTCAATCCTTGGTTCCATTTGTTCCTATTTTGTACAATTTGATCTCTATCATGATTAATTGACCCCATTAGTATCGAATTCGATCAAATTGAATTGAACCGATTTGAAATTCATGCACAAATTGATCCAATTTAACTTGTTTGTCTTAATTGCTCTTGAATTTGGGTAATTGCATGACCAAGCTAAACTAACAAATTTAATTGAAGTCCAATTAACCAAATTGAGTCACAATTCATCAAATTGAATATTAGTCTAGAGTGGGTCAAGTTGAATTACACTAATTGGACCGATTACTCTTAGACTTCTTAATCATTGGATCACTAAATTGATCAAATTGACTCAAATTCATGTGAATCTTTCAAAACTGACTTCGAATTTGGATTTGATATAAGAAATTAAGCTCATTCGTGCCTCAATTGCGCAAATCATGAAGAATCGATCCAAATCACTAATTAGGGCCTAAATTGGGGGTTTTTGTGTTTGGCTTGGAATCACAAAATTGGTTCTAAAATTGAATATAAGATGACCTCTAGATCAAATGTCGTGAAGAAAACTAACCTAAAAAATGACTATAAATGAAGTAATTTCATTTTTGACCGATTTGAACCAAATTCTGGAAATTGGAAAAAGTTGATTCCAAATCGATTTTTGTAAAATTTCAAATGCCAAAGGTAAATTGAATGTAAAATAAGATGATTTTTTGATTTTTTTTAATTTTTTTGGTTAAAGGTTTGATCAAAAGTCAAACCCTAGTTGACTTTTCACTAGGAGCTTGATTTTATAATCAAATCTTTGAATTTTTCTGAAATTTCCACTTCTAAAGTGAAATTAAACTTGAAAGGAATCTTTTTATGCGAAAAGCCCCAATTTGATCATAGGTTGACTTTTGGTCAAAGGGTTGACTAAAAAGTCAACTCGAAAGTCAACCATTTGACTTTTCGGGTTTTTGCATGAAATAATAGAAAATCATCTACAGAAGCTAGGCCAACAGACATAATTAAAAAACGACAATTTTTGTTCAAGAAACGGGTTCCGTCGCGATCGAAAATCGTAATCTCGAATTTTCTACTTTTAACGACGCATCGGCTAAAAATTAGGTGTTAACAACTGCCTCTCTTTGAATGGGAGTTTGAAGAGGTTCCGCTCAAAGACCAATTGGCATCTGCAAATTTTTAGTTAACTCCACTTGGGATATGAAAGAAAATAAAGACAAAGACATTCGATCAGAGTCTTACATAAAGCACTTACTATTAGATTGTTAGGTCATTCACGTGTTCTTCTCTCTCTCATGGGGTGGAATGAAGGAAGAAAAGAAAGAAAAATGATTTTGTAGGAAATCTATGGTTTAAGGATAACCAAGAACCAAAGGACAAGGTTTAAGGATGACCTAGAACCTAAGGACAAGGTTTAAGGATGACCTAGAATCTAAGGACAAGGTTTAAGGATGACCTAGAAACTAAGGTAAGGTTTAAGGATGACCAAGAACCTAAGGTAAGGTTTAAGGATGACCAGGAACTAAAGGTAATGTTTAAGGATGACTAGGAACCAAAGGTAAGGTTTAAGGATGACCAGGAACCTAAGGTAAGGTTTAAGGATGACCAAGAACCTAAGATAAGGTTTAAGGATGACCGAAAACCAAAGGTAAGGTTTAAGGATGACCAGAAACCTAAGACAAGGTTTAAGGATGATCAGGAACCAAAAATAAGGTTTATGGATGACCAGGAACCTAAAACAAGATTTAAGGATGGCCAGGAACCAAAGGTAAGGTTTAAGGATGACCAAAAAGCAAAAATAGGGGTTATGGTTTAAGATGACCAAAAATAAAAAAATGGGGGGTGTGGTTTAGGATGACCAAAAATCAAAAATGGAGGGTGGGGTATGGTTTAGGATGACCAAAAACCAGTCCACTAAGGAAAGATATTTTGAAAGAAGTTCCGAGATTATTTAACAATAAACCAAATGGAATTATTCTCATTTTAGTAAAGACACTGACTATCAAAATCCTTAGGAGGAAATTTTAACAAAATGATCTTTGAATAACCATTTAAAGAGGTTAGATAAAAAATGTCAAATTGGAAATAACCTAATAAAAATGGTCTTTCGCACTGGCTCTCACAAAGGCTTTGATTCCCATCCATTGATGTGGGAAAGCTATTCAATTCTCACTGGTGATGCCTCACGAACCTATGTTAAAGGTCTTCGGAAACGTTCACATTGAATACAAATTAATTGATTAGAAAGGTCTTTCAAAAGGACCGTAATATAGGCTTGGCCATAGGCTTACACAAAGGATATTTGCTTTGAGGCCAAGAAAAGAAATATATCATCAATATTTTCAGCAAGTTTACAAGTCAAGAATCTTGAAGATAAGACAAGATAGGATTACTTCCACTCCTTCTAGCGGTAGCTCCTTTGTGAAATCTTTACGTCAACTCAAACCATCCAAATCAGAAGAGACTTCGGAGAGGGTTGTAATGTCAGTTTGGGTTAGGCTTAAAAGGCTTGAAATTTTGTAGAAGGGGTTTGTAAGAGAAATGATGATTATCTTGGCATCATTACCAAATTATCCAAATTTGACATCATCTGACTCTTGAAAATCAAATTGTCTCGAGAGTCCATTTTTCTTACAAGCTCTTTCTAAGCATCTTTTGCAATGGGAATTTCGTTTTTGTCATAAGAATATTGCTTTTTGCTTTTGATACATTTTCTTTTCATGGGAATTAGCCTTGCTTTTACTAGGTACACTGCTTTTTCATGCCCCTTAATATTTATCTTTTGAGCCATTTGGACTCTCGAGACATTCTATACCAATTTTTCCAAATTTTCTTGATAAATCATATGCATTGCCCCAATGTAGGGAAATAATAAACATTTTAGGCTTTGAAATGAACATGCTTAAAAACTCAATTTGGCTAAGCAAGGGATGATTCTGCTTGGGTAGAGGAAAAGAATGTTCTTCTTCACTTTTGGATGTTTCGAGCTTCCATAAAGATCCACCTGAAATTATCACAAGAAGGTTGATGCAAATGAAAGCAATAAAATCTTTCTTAATCTTTTTGCTCCAAAAAATGATCAACCACAACTTCTTAACTTGCCCCAATATGGGGTGGTTCTTGATAGGGGTATTTTGAAAATTCTCCCTATTTGGCTCAAAATGGCTAGCAAAGGATAAAATGAGTGTTTAGGATAAAGAAATGAAATGACTTTTATCATTTCAATCCATGTATTTAATGTGAACGAACCTTACGTCCTAGGATATGGTTTTTTCACTCAATTCTCTCAAAATGTGTATAGGGACGTGTTTGATCAAAGGTTTGCCTTTTATCATTCTAGGCATTTTCATTTGGCATTTTTGAGAAATCCTTTTTTTTTTGTTTTTTCAAAGGATCATTTGGTTAAATCTCCCATCTGTGGGGAATTTTGATAAATCAAAACATTTGAAAATTTTTTTTTGACTCCTCCGGGGTTTGTTTTTTAATAAAATTTCAAACTTGAAAAACATTTTAGACAGAAAAGGTCCTTACAAAAAGGATCTACTTCCTAAACTCTAGGGAGAAGATTGATTTTTGATTTTTTTTATATAGCTACTTCCTCGAACTTGGCTCCTTGAAGTTTGGATTAGCTTCCTTGGGGAACAATTGAGTATCTACAAAATGAACAAATATGCAAAAATGTCATGTATGCATGAGATGCATGATGCAAATGTCTTAGAGTGACTTGGATTCAATCCGAAAACAACTAAAAACTTTTTATTCAGGTAAAATATTTCTTGACAGCATTAGTATTTACTGGTTTTGGCAACTCTCGGCCATCCATTTCTACAAGAATCAATGATTCGTCGGGTAATACTTTCTTGATGTCGTATGGTCCTTCATAATTGGGGGTGAACTTCTCATGATTTGGAATGATGGGTAGGACTTTCCTCAAAATCAGGTCATTGACCTCAAAATGCCTGGGTCGAACCTTATAGTTGAATGACTTAGCCACTCGCTTTTGGTAACTTTGTCCATGGCACAGGGCTTTTACCCTTTTTTCATCAATCATGTTAAGCTGTTCAAATCTTTGTTGAATCCATTCTGCTTCAGAAAGCTTTACTTGCGAAAGTACCCTTAATGAAGGAATTTCCACTTCCATAGATAAGACTGCTTCCATTCCATATACTAATGAGAATGGTGTTGCCCCAGTCGAAGTGCAAATAGAAGTTCGATAAGCCATTAACGCGTACGGTAACTGATCATGCCAATCTCGGTAATTCTCTGCCGTCTTGGACAAAATCTTCTTTATGTTCTTATTTGCCGCCTCCACAGCTCCCATTCATTTGTGGGCAGTAGGGAGAAGAATTCAAGTGGCGAATGTGAAACTTATTGAGTAGCTTATCCACTACTTTGTTATTCAGGTTTGATCCATTGTCAGTGATAATCGCTTGTAGAACCCCATATTAAGCGATAATGTCTCGACAAATGAATTTTACCACACTTTTTGCAGTGACGTGGGCATAAGAATTGGCTTCGATCCATTTGGTGAAGTAATCGATGGCCACTAGAATGAAACGGTGTCCATTTGATGCCTTGGGATTAATTGATCCGATAATGTTAATGCCCCATATTGAGAAAGGCCATGCCTCGGACATTTGATGTAATTCATTTGGAGGAGCATTGATTTTGTCTCCATAAACTTGACATTGATGGCAACATCTAATATGTTGAATACAATCGACTTCCATGGTTAACCAGTAATAACCTAGCCTCATGATCTTCCTTGCTAGAAGATGGCCGTTCATATGAGGACCACATTCTCCTTCATGTATCTCTTTCATTAATAAATTAGCCTCTTTGGTATCTACGCACTTCAATAGGACCGAATCAAAAGATCTCTTGTACAAAGCACCTCCGCTAAGAAAGAATTTGGAAGCTAACTTAGTCAAGTATTTCTGATCCATAGCTCGACTTCCTTGGGGGAATTTTCCTTCTCTGAGGTAATTCATAATATCATAGTACCATGGTTGACCATCAAGTTCTTCTTCTATAACCATGCAATACGCGGGCTCTTTTAAAACATCGATTTGCAAAGGATCAATATTCAAACCATCAGTTACTTGTAACATTGAGGATAATGTCGCCAAGGCATCAGCAAATTGATTATGAGATCTTGGCAAATAATCAAATGAGATCTCTTCGAATTCTTCCATCAGGTCTTTAAAATACTCATGGTAAGAAATCAGTTTTGAATCACGAGTTTGCCATTCACCTCCTGTTTGGAGAATAATAAGTGCGGAATCACCATAAACTTGTAATCTCTTAACCTTCATATCGATGGCTAATTAGAGACCAAGGATGCAAGCTTCATATTCTGAAATGTTATTGGTACAAGGAAATACCAACTTTGCAACTACTGGATAATGTTGACCTGCTGGGGATATCAGGACTACTCTAGTGCCAGAACCAGAGAGGTTAACAGCTCCATCAAAATACACGGTCCACTTG
This sequence comes from Syzygium jambos, assembly GCA_031216235.1. Classification (NCBI taxonomy): domain Eukaryota; kingdom Viridiplantae; phylum Streptophyta; class Magnoliopsida; order Myrtales; family Myrtaceae; genus Syzygium; species Syzygium jambos. Next base: position 8,782,964 of record CM062228.1, read on the forward strand.
TCTTGTGACACCAAATGGATTCTTTCATCAATTTCATCCCAGTGGTCCTACTTTAAGGGACTTTCAGCCAACATATCAGCTATGGCTCGCCCTTTGACAGACTTCTGAAATATGCTCTGGATATCAAATTCGGAGAGTAATATTTGCCATTTGGCAAGCCTTTCAACTAGTGCAGGCTTTTCCAAAAGATACTTAATATGATCATTTTCATTCACAAGCAGGATACGGTGGTGAAGAGTATATTGCCGTAATCTGTGTAATACCCAAATTAAGGCTACACATGTTTTCTCAACCTCAGGGTATCGAACTTCACCAGAAGTAAACTTCTTGCTGAGGTAGTAAATAGTGCATTCCATTCCATCCTCCGATCTCTTTTGTGATCTCTTTTGTGCTAACATAGCTCCCAATGACTCATCGTGAATGGTGAGATACAAGATCAAAGGTATACTCGGAGTAGGTGGTACTAACACTGGTGGTTGTGAAAGATACTGCTTCATTTGTTCAAAGGATTTTTGAAAATTTTCGTTCCATTCAACTTTGGCATTCTTTTTCAATAGCTTAAAGAATGGCTTGGCTGTTTCGGATAATTGGGAAATAAATCTTGCGACATAATTCAGTCTTCCCAACAAGCTTCGGACCTCCTTGATAGTAGAAGGGGGTTTCAAATCGCAAATGGCCTTCACCTTCGAGGGATCAATCTTGATGCCTTTGCTACTAACCATAAATCCGAGGAGCTTTCCAGACTTCGCCCCAAGCACGCATTTAGCGAGGTTAAGCCTTAACTTGAACTTTCTAAGTCGATCAAACAATTTTCTCAAGACTTCAATGTGGTCTTCACCTTGTCGTGATTTAGCTATCATGTCGTCGACATACATTTCAATCTCTTTATGCATCATGTCATGGAATAGTGTCACCATGGCTCTTTGGTAAGTTGCCCTCGTATTCTTCAAGCCGAAGGGCATAACCTTGTAACGGAATGTTCCTCATGGGGTGATGAAAGATGTTTTCGTCTTGTCTTCTTCTTTCATCGGATTTGGTATAGCCAAAGAAACCATCCATGAAAGAAAATAATTTGAATCCTACTGTGCTATCGACCAAGACGTCAATATGTGGTAGTGAAAAATCATCTTTGGGACTTGCTTTGTTCAAGTCGCGGTAATCGATATATACCCGAACTCGCCCATCCTTCTTCATAACTGGGATCATATTAGCAATTCAGTCGGCATAATGAGTAACTTCAATGAAATCAACTTTTAACAGTTTCATGAATTCTTCCTCGATCTTCTTAGATAGTTCTGGCTTTGTCCTCCTAAGCTTTTATTTTTTAGGCGGAATGGTAGGATCGAGCGGTAATGTGTGCTCTACAATGTTGGGGTTGAGACCCGGCATATCAGCATAAGACCAATCAAAGACATCTCGGTACTCCTTCAAGAGTTTGATCAGTCGATCAGTATCTGTTTGAGAGAGACCTGCCCCAATTTTTGTTTCCTTGGGACTTTCAAAATCACCTAAATTTATAATGACAGTTTGTTCTTCCGTGGGAGGTTTGGATTTTTCATGTCGGATTCATTCTTTTTTAATGACCTGGGAATTCTCTTCATTTTCGGGATCAGAATAATCAGGTTCGTATGAGTTTTTTGGACATGAATTCAAGCCATGCATATGACTATCATGATTATGCAAAGTGTCATGCCCGAGATTGTCGCGACCTACCCCTCGAGGACCGAACTCGAATGAGGCGGGTTTAGAGATAAGTGTTCATGAGATGGTTCATATAGCACCTTATAAAAAATGATTTTACTGAAATGTAAATCTTTTGTTTAGCCATATGACCCATTGATCATGAACGTGGATTTTCCCTAAATCCATATCTCGCGTGACAGCGGATTGATTTTATTTTTTAGGAGTCGCCACTAGCCTAGGTCGGGGGTCGGCTAGAATACCCAACCGAAACGCGGGAATTTCGTTTCGGTTTCTACGAAAATCAGAGATCAAAGGTTCGGGGACTAGCTTACGTTAATATTTCTATTAACGCCCTTTCGGTACCGCTAAACTTAACATGGTTGTTATCTAAGTCGTCATGCATTTGTTTTTTTACCATTTTCAGACCAAAGTCTTAGTCCACTAGGTGATCATGCATCTTGTTTTTATGTTTTCATTTAGGATTCTAAACTAATCCTATCTTAGTCTAGAAAAAGAAAGAAACAATCAATTGTATTTGAAGGATATTTCGTAAAGTAAACACTCGAAGTATTGAAAAGACGAGCTAATTCTAAGTGCGAGAAAATAAAAAGTAAAAACCCGCAACTCGTCGGGTGTTTATTACAACATGAATTGAAAAACCCGAGACATGATCGGAGATGAATGAATTAAGTACAAATTGAAACCGGATTGGACATCGGTCTAACACCATCAAAATGAGTACAAATCTAGACCGGATTGGACATCGGTCAATCACCTTGGTCTTCTACCATTTCGGATTATTTTTCCATGGACCGCCTCTCGGGTGTCGGTGTTTACATTCATACATTCATTCATGAAAAGACAACATATGAAAGAACAATGATGCAATCAATTCACTAATTAAGCACGGGCCTCGGGATCGGCCTTTGTTTTTTCATGCGTTTCGATTCATCACCCACCTAATCACCTAAAATTGTTTGATTAATGGTTAATGATAATAGGTTACCATTTGTATTCACAAAATGGTAACTCATATCAATTAACCCTAAAGTCGGGTTCTAATGACCATGAATGGGCTACCCGCCGAACATGCATCGGGCCTAACATTCATCTAACAAACACATGCATAAAAAATAAAATGAGCATACATTCAAGCCCATGGGCCTTGTTTCGAAGCCAATCAAACAATGAGAAGTGGGCTTTATAAAAAAGACCACTTATTCAATTAATATCTAATTCGGATTGCTTCTGTTCAAGTATGATTAACTATCCTAATAACGTCCAAATGAAGTGGTTCAGGAGTCATTAGAAAGCTTATGACATGAGGATCAAAAGTCAAGAAGACCATTTTTTCTAAATCCTAGCCAATTTTCCCGAAAATATCCAATTTAATCTCAGTGACAGGCTGGACTCGGTTCAGTTATGAATTTAAAAATAATGGCGGGAAAAATAACAAACCTTATCAAAACAGCGCGAAAATTTTTGTTCAGTTAATATTCCATGTGTGCAACAACTTTCATGTTTTGAGTTTTTGCTAAAAAGCCCTCAAATTTTTATAAAATTCAATTTTTGTGAAGGACTCAACTGCAAATGGAATTTTAACCCGTGAAGACTTTTCAAGCAAATTGACCCTCCAAAAATTGCTATTAGGTCCTCAAAATTTCCGGTTGACATAATGAGACCCCAATGAACAACTTTGTAATTTTGATTTTTTGCAAAAAATGACTCTAACTTTATCAAATTCGGAGAAACATCTTTTGAACTCCAAAGGAATGAAAATCAGATCTGGACACAGATTCTGATCAAATCGTGAGAATTCCTTTTGAAAATTCAAATGATCTCCGATTTTGATGAAATTAGTATCAATAGAAAGATCTCGATCTCAGGAAGAACTTTTGTGAAGAAAATTGTTTCATATCTCGAACACACGAATTTATGAAAATCGAAGAATACACGAAGGTCGACTGAAATCAGTATGTCACCAGATTCATATGTGTATGACGTTGCAGATCGTACGGGGCTAACATGTTCAAAATTTTGTGAAACTTTTATAGTGAACAGATCAGGATGTGCTCTACAACTCTCATGAGGAAGTTTTTCCAGAAAATGATCGTAAAAAATCATAAAAATCATCAAACAGCACAACATCAATCAGTAAGACATCAGAACAGACTTGAGCAACATGTTTCATATTCTGATCCTAACTTCTAAAAGTGTTTTGACATAACAAATCAAGTCCGATCGAGGCATATGATATATCAAATCGAAGCTTAAGACGAGCTCTACGACTCTCTAGTTTATCATTTCATCAGATTTCGACGTTAACAAGCTCAAATCAACATCTCAAACCAACAGGTTTCACTGGACACGAATTTACAGAATCGTGTTCAAGTGCTCTTACCTTGTCTCACAATGCTCCAATGCTCAAGCGAGCGATCCGGCCTCCGTATTCAGACCAGAAATGACACGGAGAAGCCTTGGAAAGCTCGGCCAACCTATAACAATAGAGTGTACGAAATATTGTGAGAATTGACTCGTTTTCTCACAAATAGACTAATCAGTAAAAATTGAGGCTAAGGATGTGATCCGGTGGCTGTTCGATGAGAGGACGGCCACCACAGGGACGTGAGGACGCCGAGGGAGGTTGTCGGATGCTCTGGATCGCCGGAGGAGGTCGCCGGAGGGCCGGTTCAGCCGGTTGAACCAGCTGATCAAGTCACCGGCGGTATTGCCGGTGATGTTGCCGAGAGAGAAAACCGCCGGAGGGAGGTGCTCCGGCCACCAGCGAAGGCGGCTGGTGTTGCGACTGGCCTTAGGCCACCGTGGGGGACGCCGGTGGGGCAGCAGCTCGTCGGCAAGGGGCCGGTACAGCTGCTGCCGAGAGAGAGCTCGAGAGAGAGAGATGATCGTGAGAGGGAGAGAGAGAGAGAGAGAGAGGAGAGAGAAATCAGATCTGAAAATGAACCCCCCCTTTGATTTTTGGAGGGAAAAATACTATATACTTCCCCCAACTTTGAATTTTAGCCTTTAGATTAATCCAATGGCCCAAAATACATCCTTAATGATTAAGAATATTCCTTAATGGCTAAGGATTGGTGACATGGCATCATGGATGGACATGATCAATTCTAAATGAATGGCCATGATTGATTTGCTTATCCCCTAATTAATTTGCTTAATCCTTGAAGAAGGGCATTTTTGTCATTTCTCTTAGGGGCATTTTTGTAATTCTTAATTAAGGGCATTTTCGTCATTTTTGTGCTCAAGAGGATGTGACAGGCCCTGGTTGGTATGAACGGATTGTCGATTATCGAAATTTTCAATCGGAAAATGACTAGTCCGATCGGATTAGTTCAATTTGAATCAAACCGATTTGAGTCAATTAGCTCTAAATTTGGGTAATTGCATGACCGAGCTAGACTAACAAGTTTAATTGAAGTCTAATTAACCAAATTGAGTCCCAATTCATCAAATTGAATATTAGTCTAGAGTGGGTCAAGTTGAATTGTACTGATTAGACTAAATACTCTTAGACTTCCTAATCATTGGATCACTAAATTGATCAAATTGACTCAAATTCATGTGAATCTTCTAAAATTGATTTTGAATTTGGATTTCATATAAGAAATCAAGCTCATTCGTGCCTCAATTGCGCACATCATGAAGAATCGATCAAAATCACTGATTAGGGCCTAAATTGGGGGTTTTTGTGTTTGGCTTGGAATCATAAAATTGGTTCAAAAATTGGATATAAAATGACCTCTAGATCAAATATCGTGAAGAAAACTAACCTAAAAAATGACTAGAAATGAAGTAATTTCATTTTTGGCCAATTTGAATCAACTTCCGCAATTTGGGAAAAAGTTGATTCTAAATCGATTTTTGTAAAATTTCTAATGCCAAAGGTAAATTGAATGTAAAATAAGATGATTTTTTGATTTTTGTATTTTTCAATTTTTTTGGTCAAAGGTTTGACCAAAAGTCAAACTCTAGTTGACTTTTCACTAGGAGCTTGATTTTATGATCAAATCTTTGAATTTTTCTAAAATTTCCACTTCTAAAGTGAAATTGGACTTGAAAGGAATCTTTTTATGCGAAAAGCCCCAATTTGACTTGGGGTTGACTTTTGGTCAAATGGTTGACCAAAAAGTCAACGCAAAAGTCAACCATTTGACTTTTCAGGTTTTTGCATGAAATGAATAGAAAATCGCTTACAAAAGCTAGACCAACCGACGGAATTAAAAAAAACGACACTTTTTGTTCAAGAAACAGGCTCCGTCGCGATCGGAAACCAAAATCTCGAATTTTCTATTTTTAACGACGTGTCGGCTAAAAATTAGGTGTCAACAGAAATGCAACAAAAAATGGTTAGTATATGAAGATAATAAATGCAATACATGAAGATGTGATGAAAAAACTTTTCGAATTCCAGATTTTCGAAAATTTCATGAGGAACTTGTCCTCGTATCATTGGACATCCTTGTTCCAAAGAATTATTTTGAAAACTATAGATCGTACAAAAGCCTAGGCCTCAAAGCATCATCATAGGGCTGATTTGGTATACTTTCGCACGTCTATTAACAAAACATGAGAATGCTTTTATTGATATGCAGTAAATGTCATATAGTGTTTTGGATCCAAAGTTCGTGATCCGAATTATTACAACATATGGAATGAACGAAACAAATGAAATGAATGAATGGAAGTCCCTCACAGGGGATAATTAGATGGATTACAACTGAAAACAAAGTAGAACACGGGAACATCTCTTACACAGCGGGATCGGTAGGTGGATCATCTTCAAAGCTTTCGGAAATGGCACCCATAGAACTCTCTTCAAATAAGTGAACGGTGCCATAGACATCTATTTCTTCATCTTGGAGAAACTTTGGCGGTCCAGGGAAGAAGTCTTTCAACGGATGAGGGAGCAAACATCGATAACTCTTTTCTTTGATGCTCGGGCTTTTCTGATTACCTTGATTTGTCGATCGCATTGGTAACCTAAGCCTTCTCGTTTCTTTCTCTTAGTCACCTCGATGGGTGTGAGAATGCCTTGGGACAGCTTTCCCAATCCTTTACCAATAGTAAATCTATATTCGATCAACACTTTGCTAGACATAAGGGCTGCCTTTGAATAGTGAGGCTTTATCATAATAGTGCCTGCGGACACATGAGATACTGACACTAACTCGAATGAATAGTAGCTTGATTCTCCTTTTACTTCTGGCTCCACGTAGGGAATTACAGTATTGTTGAAGGTTTCGGTATCCTTCTGACAATGGATAATTATAATCTTGCCACACATGACAAAGCAGAGCATCTTATGTAGACTTGAGGGTATAACACCCGCAGCGTGAATCCAAGGTCATCCCAGCAACAAGCTGAAGTTACTTAGGATGTCGAGCACTTGAAATTTCTGAGTAAACATGACTGGACCAATCATCAGCCGTAAGTCAACTTCTCCTAGAGCTTCCTTCTTCATGCCATCAAAGGCTCTGATTGGAGTTTTAAAAGGACGAACATTATCCATACCTACGCCTAGACGGCGCAAGGTTGATAACGGACAGATACTGAGAGTTGAACCATTATCAATGAGTAGTCTCGATATCCTTGTATCGAAGTATTGAACAGATATGTATAACGCTTTAAAGTGCGCTCGCCCTTCCGGCAACAAAACTTTTTCGGAAAAAGAAATTTGATCCTTAAGAAGGATAACGCCTATAAACTCTTCCAATTGTACCTCTCCGATTGTCTCAGGTACATGTACTTTATGAAGAATTTTTAAGAGAGCATTACTATGTTTCTCGAAAGACTTGAATAGTTCAAGTAACGAGATTTGAGCCGACATTTTTCTTAACTGCTCTATCACTTTAGCTTCACTCGTTTTGAGAGTTTTGAGGAGTTGCTCCGCCTCCTCTTCGGTTACAACCTTTTTCTCAACACCTTCACGAGATGGAAAACATCGGCCTGACCGAGTAACAGCATCTATCTCATTAGACTCATAGTTCCAAGAAACTGCCTTGGAGTCATAAACAGGAGATATTCTTGCTTTCAAATTCTCATCTTTCTTCGATGGCAGCTCGATCACAACAGGCTTAAAGTCCTCATTGGAGATCTTTATATCTCCGAAGCCATCAGCTATTAAATTTATGACCACAGGTTTCACAACATGCGCTTGGATTTCATAAGTAGCATTCAATTCAATCACAACAGGATCAATCACGACTACCATGCCATCATCTTCAAATTCGGACCCCCATCCACTTGGGACGATAGTCTTAGGGTCGATAAAAGCGCTTGGAGGAGGAGAGTATTTTATCATGAAGTCATATTTACCACTCGGTTTGCCCGAGAATATCGATAATTTCACCTTTTTCAATTGCCTTTCTAATAAACTCCCGATCCCAGTGGGAGGTATGACGTTCAAATTTCGAATCAGCATCGGAAAGAGTCTTTCTATTATCTTCATCGTTCCATTTAGTTGGAATAATGTCTTTTAAGTCTTTCTCATGGGTTTTCTTCATAAATTCACGACCTTGACAAGCATTCTTACTCTCACATTCCAAATCACCATCGGAATATGTGTCACTCCAAGATTCATCAACGTCTGGTTCGTATCCATCATCTTTTGGCTTAGAGCACGAAACTTCATCCGCGAACTTGCAAAAGAAACTTTCGGACGACAAATCGATTACAGCAGTCTCTATGGACCCTTCGGGTTTCTTTCCTTGACATGGCTGGATTATGCCTAAAGCAGCCATCTTAGCTAGGCAATACATTTTCTCCTCTTGAGATACATTTCCTTCTTTCGGTTGATCTCTAGCTATAGTCAATAGCTCTTCCAACATCACCATGTCGAACAAGAAAGGTTTCTCATTCTCATCTCCAAATATCACATTAACAGCTTCGATATGATTGGGGAGCGGATTTTGTTGAACATTTGGTGTAATATCTTTAAATGACAAGATCTTTTTATCCAACAGGTTCTGAATCTTGATCTTGAGAGTATAATAGTTGTCCACATCATGGCCCTTCTCACCCATGTGTTACATGCAAGATTTTGCTAAATCATACCCAGCAAACTTTGATGGGTTGTCTCCCGAGATTTCTTTTGTCATGAGTCTTTATTCAATCAACATTGGTAACAACTGAGACATAGGTCTTGGTAACAGAGTAAATTGTCTTTGTGGTGCTTTTCCTTTTCGATCAAAATTTCGAGAAGAGCCCCCTGTTTCCATAATGGACCTTTGAACTGGTGAGTTTAATGGCTTTTGAGTATTAGGATTTTGAATATAGGTAACCTCCACCATTGGCTCCTTATCCTTCTTTGAGGTAAATTTGCGAGTCGTCATCTCGGATAATTGACCCTCTCGCATGATTCCTTTGATACGTTCTCCCATTTCAACCATTGTGGGGAAATTGATGCAAGTGTTATTAAACATCTTATTGAAGTATTCTCAAGGTAGAGCTTGAAGAAACAGCTGCATGATCTCTTTCTTGGACAGTGGAGGTTTAACTTGGCACGCCGTAGTTCTCCACCTTTGGGCATACGCTCTAAAAGTTTCATTTCTCCTTTTATCAACCCGGACCAACTCTTCACGGGTTGGAGCAATTTCGGTATTAAACTTGTATTGTTGGAGGAATTCATCTGTGAGGTCTTCCCAGGTGCAAATTTGCTCCAAATTCAACTCGATGAACCACGTTAAAGCGGAATCAGCCAAACTATCTTGAAAATTGTTGATCAACAGCGGAGTGTTATCGGAGTAATGAGCCATCTTATTCAAATAATATTTCAAGTGGGTCTTAGGGCACCCAGTTCCATCATACTTCCTTGAGAATTCGAGCTCCTTGTAAAAATTAGGGAAAATTAGGGACTTTCACCTTTCTAAAAGGCGACAGTTTATCAAAACCTTGGAGTTGGTAACTTTGCAACATACACAAGTGTTCTTCCAATTTTGCGAGACGTCTTGCACTCTGTTCATCCAAGTGAACAGCAGAGGACTCCTTAGGTGGAGCTTTCAAATCAATGATGGCGGGAATAGCATTAACGGGGACCTCTTCAGCAGGTCCTTTGTCAACAGGATCTATCACCGGTACATTGACAGGCGCATTAGGAGTAGAAGTTGCAATAGCAGGAGCCACAGGCGTGAGATTCTTTACTTGATTTGCAAGATCAGTTAAGAGCACCATCATTTGCACCATTTGATTCTCAATGGTAATAACACGGGTACGAGTGTCCTCGTTTTCCATCCTTGCTTGGCGACAAGTGCGTATAATAGAACGTGTCTCAGCTGTATTTTAGTACCTTGTGTAAAAAAATAGAAATCAAGTTAGTATATGGAAAATGAATAGAGACGAAAATATAAAACCCTTCAATTTTATATTTTCTTTAGATGAAATAGAGATAAGAAATATTCTCTTGATCCCAACATCATGTGAATAATCTCTTATCACAATTTCTTCACAAGAAATTATACAATTGAGGGGGTAACACACGATGATTAATCAAGATGGCCCATCTATATTCCATTAGAATCTCGAAAAAGAAAGTACACATAAAAGGGAAATTTCACTATTAACAACAAAATTCATGAAATACAATCCCTATAGATCAATTTAAAAATAAGAAGAGAATCCTATTACATCATTACTAAAATGAGTAAAAGGAAATCTTATGCATCAAATCTATAAAACGAAAATTACATGAAAGGAGATTTCCTCATAAAATATAGCAAAAATTGTAATGGATCTTCTTTAGATGCGAGGCGAATTCGTTTGTTTTCTTGGGTCAAACGTTCAACCTCAGCTAAAGCCTCATCCTTTTCCCTAAGAGCTCTTGCGACTATAGCTTGTTGTTGAGTTAGGTTCTCAGGGACATTAGGGAGATCCACTTTAAGCTCGGGCTCGAGACGACGGTGTATGTACTTCGGCAATGCATGATGTATCTTCATTTCTCCTTCCAACTCTGACTCGTCAGTAATGAGAATCGGCTTCGGGTGGCATTTGTACCACATATCAATGATGGACTTGATCATTTCTTTCAAATCTGCCATTTGGTCCTTTTGGATGACATCTTTGCGGTAGTCAAAATGATATAACCCCAGCTTGAGAAATGGCGGAATCTTTTGAAGCGCGCGATATTAATGGATCACCCTAAAAGGGTAATATGACGTAGACCCCATGAGACCCAAAAGTAGGATTGGGTTGTCGGATCCATTATTAAGGTGCACCTCGGGATTTCTAAGCCAACGAACATGCCATTGGATTTGATTTGGAACTAGGTTCTTAAAAAAATTAAACCAAGTTGAGAATGACCAATAAGGAAATATTTCTTCCTTTTCTTGGAAGAGTGAGATAGGATGACAATCTTTGGACACATATATGATTTTCAAGCTCAAACCGAAGTCTTTGAGGTGAGAGACCAGCCAAATTTGGTGAATGGAAGAACCACAAAAACAAAGAATGCTAAGAGAAAGACTCGAAGAATTTGATTACCCGCTTGTTTTGGCAAGCTAGAAAAATGTCGTTCTAAGAATGTGAAGAAGAGTGCAATGGAATTTCCTCTAAAAACGCTTTTGATTTGGATAATGTCAATTCCTAAGAATTGGCTCAAAAGAGTTATAGGATCTATATCTATCGGAGGACTAACTAGACCAAAAGACCCGACTCTTCTGATGGCAATATCGTACTCCTCAATTGTAGAGGTCAACTCATTTCGACCAAACACAAAAGTGGATGTCTTTGAGTTCCAAAAATGGGACAATGCTTTGATCATAGAGATACGAGGCTCAACGTATAAAAGTGCGGGAAGATATCCGATCCTCTTTTCTACTTAGTCCTTGTGCTTTGACTCGAGACTTTCCCACATGACCACGAGAGCTCTAGGTATGGGAATGATTCGGATCTCAGACATATCTATTTTGACTAACCCTAATTTGGGGCATCGAGATTAATCACCACACATTATAGAAAGGAATATAATGTGGCGTTGAAATGGTGTAATTGAAATTGTAGAATAATACAATTAACCTTACCACGAAGAGAAAATGGCAAACACATCCACACATCGCATGAGGACATGTGAGTTTTGACATCTAAGGGTAGGATTCTAAAGGTTTAAGGTTCCCACCTTAATTAGATAAGAAGAGTTTACCCACTGCTACTAACGTCAGTCGGTGCACTTCTTACTAATCAAGATGAGCGGTATTGAAGAATGGATTACCACATGGATTCACATGCGGATTCTACTCTTAATACCTCCTAAAGGTGCCCTAAAACGATCCGGGGTTTTAGACCACGGGACGTAGGTGCATTATGTCATGCTAAAGCAAGTAAACATGCATTTAAATCTAAAGCAAACAACACTTCAATATAATCTCATATATTCGACATTCATCCGAACGCCATCTAGAAAACAAATTGTTTGCATTCACTCCACCCCTTATGTCTCCCACCTACAAAACCATTTAACACATGGTTAGTGGACTAACTTTATTTTCCACGCGACTTTGACATGCAATCGATGCTACAAAATATGAACAAGTGAGATAACAACCAACAAGTTTATTATGGCTTTAATCCACTTAGGTTTGTAATCTAGTCCCTAGCGGAGTCGCCAAGCCTGTTGCGACCTACCCTTCGAGGGCTAAACTCGATAAGACGAGTTTAGAGATAAGTGTTCATGAAATGGTTCATATGGCATATCATAAAAAATGATTTTTACTAAAGTGTGAATCTTTTGGTTATTTATATGGTCCATTGATCATGAAAGTGGATTTTCCCTAAATTCATATCTCGCGTGACAGCGGATCGATTTTATCTTTTTTAGAAATCGCCACTAGCCTAGGTCAGGGGTCGGCTAGAATACCCAACCGAAACGTGGGAATTTCGTTTTGGTTTCTACGAAAACCAGAGATCAAAGGTTCGGGGACTAGCTTACGTTAATATTTCTATTAACGCCCTTTCGGTACCGCTAAACTTAACATGGTTGTTATCTAAGTTGTCATGCATTTGTTCTTTACCATTTTCATGTTAAAGTCTTAGTTCACTAGGTGATCATGCATCTTGTTTTTGGGCAAAAGTACACTACAAGTGCCATAACTTGTGTACGGCGCTCACTTTAGTGCCATAACTTTTTTTTGGATCACTTTAGTGCTAAAATTTTTGAAAAACGATCACTTAAGTGCTAAAATTTTTAAAAAACGATCACTTAAGTGCCAACTCCGGTGCTGTACACAATTTTTCGTCGGAAATCTAACGTGGCATTTTTTTATTAATTTCTGAAGCTGACGTGGCTCGCCGGAGTCTCGCCGGAGATTGGCACTTAAGTGATCGTTTTTCAAAAATTTTAGCACTTAAATGATCGTTTTTCAAAAATTTTAGCACTTAAGTGATCGTTTTTCAAAAATTTTAGCACTAAAGTGATCCAAAAAAAAGTTATGACACTTAAGTGATCGTTTTTCCTCCGACTTGGCACCAAAGTGATCCGAAAAAAAGTTATGGCACCAAAGTGAGCGCCGTACATAAGTTATGGCACTTATAGTGTCCTTTTGCCCTTGTTTTTGTATTTCATTTAAGATTCTAAACTAATCCTATTTTAGTCTAGAGAAAGAAAGAAACAATCAATTGTATTGAAAGACATTTCGTAAAGTAAACACTCAGAGTATTGAAAAGACGAGCTATTTCTTAGTGCGAGAAAGTAAAAACCCGCAACTCGTCGGGTGTTTATTACAATACAAATTGAAAACCCGAGACATGATCGGGGATGAATGAATTGAATACGAATTGAAATCAGATCGGACATCGATTTATCACCATCATCGAATGAATACAAATTGAAACCGGATTGGACATCGGTTAATCGCCTTGGTTTTTTACCATTTTGGATTATCTCCCCATGGACCGTCTCTCTGGTGTCGGCATTTATATTCACAACATACATTCACGACAAACAATATCCAAAAGAATGACCAAAGAAAAAAAATGGTGCAAACAATTCACTAATCAAACACGGGCCTCGGGATCGGCATTTGTTTTTTCATGCATTTCGATTCACCACCCACCTAATCATCTAACATTATTTCATTAATGGTTAATGATAATGGGCTACCATTTGTATTCACAAAATGGCAACTCATATCAATTAACCCCTAAAGTCGGGTTCTAAATGATCACAATGGGCTACCCGCCGAACATGCACTCGGCCTAACATTCATCTAACAAACACATGCATAGCAATGGAATAAGCATGCATTCAGGCCCATGGGCCTTATTTCAAAGCCAATCAAATAATGAGAAGTGGGCTTCATAAGAAAACCACTTATTCAGTTATTATTTAATTCGGATTGCTTTTGTTCATATGTGATTAACTAACCTAATGATGTCCAAATGAAGTGATTCAGGTGACATTAGAAACCTTATAATATGAGGATCAAAAGTCAAGAAGACCATTTTTTTAAATTCTCACCGATTTTCCCGAAAATGACAAATTTGATCTCAGTGACAGGCTGGACCCGATTCTATTATGGGTTTCAAAATAATGGCGGGAAAAATAACAAACCTTATCAAAATCACGTGAAAATTTTTAGGCAATTAAGATTCTCTTTGTATAACGACTTTCATGTTTTTATTTTTTGCCAAAAAGTCCTCCAAATTTTTATAAAATTCAGTTTTCGCGAAGGACTCAATTGCAAATCAAATTTTAAACTGAGAAGACCTTATATGAAATTTTAAGCAAATTGACCCTCCAAAAATTGCTATTTGGCCCTCAAAATTTTCAGTCAACATAATGAGACCCAATGAACAACTTTGTAATTTTTATTTTTTGCAAAACAGGACTCTAATTTTATCAAATTCGGAAAAACATCTTTTGGATTCAAAAGGAATGAAAATCAAATCTGAACACAGATACTGATTAGATCATGAAAATTCCTTTGAAAATTCAAATGAATTCCGATTTTGATGAAATTAGTATTAATGGAAAGATCTCGATCTCAGTGTGAACTCTTGTAAAGAAAAAGTTTTCATATTTCAAACACACGAATTTATGAAAATCGAAGAACACATGAAGGTCAATCAGAAACCAGCCTATCACCCGATTCATGCATAGATGACGTTGCAGATCGCACCATTCTAACATCCTTGGAATTTTATAAAAATTTTATGATGAATAGATTAAGATGTGCTTTACAACTTTCGTGAAGAAGGTTTTTTCAAAAAATGATAATAGAAAACCAGAAAAATCATCAAACAGCACAACGTCAATCAGGACATCATCAGAACAGACTTGAACATCACATTCCGGATTTTGATCCTAACTTTTGAAAGAGTTTTGACATAGCAAATTAAGTCCGATTGAGGCATACGTTATATCAAATCGAAGCTTAAGACGCGTTTTACGATTCTCTTGTTTATCACT
This sequence comes from Syzygium jambos, assembly GCA_031216235.1. Lineage (NCBI taxonomy): Eukaryota > Viridiplantae > Streptophyta > Magnoliopsida > Myrtales > Myrtaceae > Syzygium > Syzygium jambos. The sequence continues at coordinate 8,798,064 of CM062228.1, forward strand.
TCGTAAGATTTCTACACAAACGAGCTGGAATCGGCATCTCAAACATGTAGGTTTTCCTGGACACGAATTTGCAGAACAATATCCAAGAGCACTTACCTTGTTTAACGATGCTCCGACGCGCGATCAAGCGATTCGGCCGCCGTATTCAGATCAAGAACAGCACAGTGAAGTCTCGGAAAGCTCGACCAACCTATGATAATAGATTGCACAAACTATAGTGAGAATCGATTCGTTTTCGCACTAATGAACTAATAACGAAGAATTAAATCAAAAGACGAGATCCGATGGCCATTCAACGAGAAGCCGACCACCACAGCGACGTGAAGACGCCGAGGAATGCTGCTGGAGGTTCTGGATCGCTGGAAGGAACGCCGGTTGGCTGGTTCAGCCGCTTGAACCGGCAGATCAAATCACCAGCAACAACGTCGGTGATGCTACCGTGGGAGGAATCTTGCCGGAATGAGAAGCTCCGGCCACCAGCAAGCTTGGCTGGTGTTGCGACTAACTTCATGGCACCGTGGGGCACGACGGTGAGGCGGTGATCCACCAGAAAATGGCCGGCGATGAGGCGGGATGACGGGCGGCCGAGAGAGAACGAGAAAGAGAGAGAGAGAGAGAAATCGTGAGTTTAGAGAGAGAGAGAGGGAGAACGTGAGTTTAGAGAGAGAGAGGAGAGAGAATTCAGATCTGAAAATGAGTATCCCCCAATTTTGGAGGGAAAAAATACTATATACTTCCCTCAACTTTGAATCCTAGCTCTTAGATTAATCCAATGGCCCAAAAGTTTGACGAAAAGTCAAACCCTAGTTGACTTTTCACTAAGAGTTTGATTTTATGACCAAATCTTTGAATTTTTATGAAATTTCCGCTTCTAAAGTGAAATTAAACTTGAAAGGAATCTTTTTATACAAAAAGCCTCAATTTGACCCGAGGTTGACTTTTGATCAAAGGGCTGACCAAAAAGTCAACTCGAAAGTCAACCGTTTGACTTTTCGGGTTTGTGCATGAAATGAATAGAAAATCGTCTATAGAAGCTAGGCCAATAGACAGAATTAAAAAACGACACTTTTTGTTCAAGAAACGGATTCCGTCGCGATCGAAAACCGTAATCTCGAATTTTCTACTTTAAACGACAGGTCTGCTAAAAATTAGGTGTCAACAACATACAATCGGATTGCGGGTGATTTCACACTACCGAGAGTACGCGTGGCAAACGATTCCGAACTTATTCCGAACGATCGCGACCTTCAAAACTAGCTATAAATCCTCGCGTTCTCTTGAAAATCGAGACCGTCACGACTCGAGTAATCCTAAATCGATACGCGTAACCCTTAAAGAGCCGTCCGTTGGTGAGAGACACTAAAATCGTATTTGAACGAAATCGATCGTGGAATTGAGTCCAAACTTCGGTGTCGAATTTCGTGGACGTACGCGACTATTTTGCAAGGAAGACGTCGCATTAGTGTGGCCAATATTTGGGATCGGTAAGGTCGAAAAATGGAATTTCGGCCTAGGACCGAAAAATGACCGATTTGCCCATGAAGCCCTAAGTGTTAATTCCGAATTTTGGGATTTAATTTGGACTTAATCAGCCCCCAATAATGCTGAATTTAGTGGACCAATCTACCCCTAGATATTTTAGCAAGATTCAATCCAAGCCCTTGATTATTGGACATGATGGTCATTTTTGGGGATTAGTTGAACTATGCCCACTCACCATTCTCTCTAACACTCTCCCTCAATCTCTCTCTCCTCTCATTTCTCCCCTCATCAGCCAGCCACTCTCCCCTCTCCTCCCCCTCTCACCGATTCTCTCTCTCTCTCTCCCTCTCCATTTTCCTTGCTCGGCCGTGAGCCGCCACCGCCAGAAGAGCCGCCGCCGCACGTCGCCACCATGCTACTTTCCACGCCCGACCTTTCCGGCTGTCCCATTCTCTCTCTCCCTTTCCCCAGTCGCATGAGTAGCCTCGCCGAAGCAAACGCACGCCATCGCTCGCCGAAGCAAACGCACGCCATCGCTCGCCGAAACGCCGTCGGCCGCCCGACCGCCTCACGCTCACCACCACCGCCACCTTCATCTCTTTCTCTCTCTCTCAATCCGTCTTGCCACCATCACCACCAGCCCCCCTTAGTAATGGTAGATCAGCCACAATCGCCGCCCGTCGCCGCCGTTCACCACTGCTAGGGCCGCCGATCATTACCACCGCTAGACCTCCGTGAACTAGCTCAGGCCACCCGTTTTCTCCCTCCTGATCAGCTTGTTTGGAGCTTAGGAACCTAAGTGAATATTAACCATAAATCCTAATTAGGCTAATTAGCATTTCTAGATAGGTTTAGGTTAGTTTAGGGGTTAATTAGGGGAAATTAGGGATAATTAGTGGGATGATTAATCAGTGGTGGATTATGTGATGATTTGGAAGTCTAATATGTTGATTTCAATGTGGTTTAGTGCCCTAGAGTGAGCTGTTTAATGGCTGGAATTATTGGATTTAATTGGCCTAAGTTCGGTTGATTTAGGGTTTAATTGTGGAATCCCGAGCATGCCTTGTGTTGTCCTTGTAGTGGCTGGTTCGTGCTTAATTGTGATCAACTTCATGATGCTATGTGGCGTGCATTTTGTGGTTGAATAATGAGGAGGCATGGCAGGCCGTGCGTATGTGTATTTGGATTATTCTAATCGCCTAGAAATTGTGTGCCAATTGTGAGCCATGTTCGAATTGAATTGAATTTATTAATTGGGCATGTCAACGTGACGTTCTGAGCATGCTAAATTGTGAGTTGACCATGTCATGGCCGAATTGAGTTATTGGATTAATTGGGAAAATTAATTTGTGATATTGAGCATGTTGAGATGCACATTGAATTGGCATTAATTGACTGTGTGCCTAGGTGATATCGAATGCTCATTGTGAATTGCATTATTGCCCGAGTGCCAGATTACATAGCCACGCATTTCATATGCTGAGAATTGGCATGATACAAGAATTGTGCGAGTATGCGTGCCTGACATGAGCATGTGATCACCTAATTGCCCTGATGCGTTTTACGTGGGGTTCAGATAAAATTTGTGTATGTACGTGTGATCACATAAAGCCTTGATGCGTGTTACGCGGGGTATTGAACCTGTCCTGATGCATTTTACGCAGGACGATGCCCGGATTGCCGGAAGACGGCCAACCTGATGCGTTTTATGCGGGTTCGGTCCGTATATGGAGATCGGTGTTGCGCCTGATGCGTTTTACGCGGGCTAAAGACACTGGGCCTGATGCATTTTACGCGGACCAGGAAGTGTTGGATATTGTCAGACCTGATGTGTTTTATGCGGGTCAATTTATAAATGAGAATTTGGCAGTGTGCAAGTGTGCATAATTGAGCCGGATCACAAGCATGGGCATATTGATAGCATATGTGTGCAAGAATGCATTGGCAAATATGCAAGTATGCACGTATCGGTGAACCGTGCGTGATGCCGACATCAAGGAGCATGAGCATGTGCATGGCGTACATGTGGCCGCGTATGTTAGCACATGCGCCATTATCGTTATTATTCTATGCCTAACCTGCAAGGTCATTTGTGTGCTCGATTTGGGCCCGAAGGCATAGGTCAATTGATTGTTGGTCTGTTCATGTGATTTGTTTACCTATCAGGAGATGCATGTTAACCTAGTTTATGTTTAGGGGTTTTACTTGCTGAGACTCGTTCTCACGGTTGTTAAAACCCACATTTTCAAACCCCCGACCTTGAGGATGTCAGACGTACCTATCCGTTTTGGGATCCCATGCCGGATAGACCAGGAGGTGATTGAGTACCCCCTAGGGAACAGGGATGCATATATTAGACATTTTACTATAGTATAGGTCGACGTGGGCGAGCAGCAATTTCAGGTCCATGAGTACATAGGTTGGTGATTTAAGGACTACACCGGGACTTTTGGACCTCTTAGGACCTTTGATGTCCCATTCAACGGGCTAGGTGATTTAGATCCTCAGTGCGCCGATGGAGACCTGGTAAGCCCCGAGGCCTCATTCGAAGAGGATTCTGATGACGGACATGGGCCCGTCGTCTGGGAGGTCGATGAGCCAGACCCGATGGACGAGGAGTCGCGAGACTGGGATTCTGACCTTGAGCCTGACCTGGAGCCTATGGATTCGGATGGTGAATCGAAGCCGATGGAGTAGGACCCCAAGCCTGAGGACAAGCCAGAGGAGGGAGATTCTGAGGCCGAGTCCGAGTTGGATTCTATGGACTCCGAGATCGAGTTGTCTGACAGCTCTTCCAAGTCCTCGGGATTTGACCCGGACTGGGTACCTTAGGGTTTAGTTGTAGCCCTAGTTAGGTTGGGTCGATACTTTTTTAACCAGAGCCCTTCCTTAGGTTAGTGCTTAGATTGACCGCCTGGGCCACCTATCCCTTTTTGTCAGTAGTGGCCATTGACCCGCTTTTGGTTTATTATGTATTTTGAGTAATGGATATTATATATGTTTCCCTGAAGTTAATGCAAGTGTATATTTATAATGTTGTTTGTTATTTGTGCTATCCCTAGTCACATGTTTTAAATTGTACGGGTGTTTATATTGCTTCCGCATGTGTCTTAATCTCTGTGTTGGGTGTTAGGTCGGCGACGCGTCTTGGGATGTCGCCCGAATTCGACCTCAGTTGGGATACTTACGCACAGTAGGGTTCAGGGCGTGACAGCCCTCCAATCAATCCGAGCTTTATCTCATGTCAACACGCTCCAGGACCTTTCTCACAACCCGAGTCAACACCCCACAAGTCATTTCTCACTTTCTCACGACCCGCGTAAACATGCCTCGGGTCAGCTCTTCGATCAATCCGGGCTTTGTCCCGCATCAACATGCCTTAGGACCCTCTCATGACCTGGGTCAACACCCCACATGTCCTTTCTCATAAAACGGGTCAACATCTTATAGGTTGGCAGCCCTCCGATGGGCTTGGTCAAGCAAACACACACGCCACTTAATTCAATCAATTTCACGTCAATCACATAGTCAAATAACTCCATAATATGCTCAATCGCCACTCGTTCCAATCAATCCATGCAAGTAACAAACTCATTCCTCAAAGCATCACAAGTCAAACACATAACACGACCATCGTTCTAGCACAATGCACATACCCAATTTCAAGTCAAGAGCTCGCCACTTTGGCCCACAATTCCAACATTCGAGCTGATCATCCTCAACCCATAGTCCATCACGAACCTGCCGCCATCAAGCATCAAATTGCACTCACAAGTACCACGACTAACCCGCCATACACGCGCCCACCAATTCATCACATTTCAATTCACAAATCAAGTTATAAGCTCACTAAGATAGCCCACAATTCCTAGCATTCAATTCAATCTAGACGAGCTCCTAAAAGGGGGTCTCTAGATCCCCACAATTCGTCCACATAACCAGCCACACTAGCTCACTAAACTAGCCATTAGACCAACCTTAAACCACCCCCAATCCATCGCAAAGCAACCCTAAACAAGTCTAATAATACCTATTATACTGAATAAGGATTAAGAAGTCACTTACCTAAGTTTGGCCAGGAGAAAATCGACAAGGGGCCAAAATGGCCTAGTAGAATAGTGGCGGGCTTGGCGCGACATGAGCGCAACGGGCACGGCGGCCAGCCACGGCTCGGCATAGCCTGGGACCCTCGGCCACAGCCTCGATCTCTTGGTCACGGCGGGGCAAGCGGCCAGGCGTACGACCAAGCGGCTGGGCACGACACGGGCACAACTGGGACGACTCAGCTACGGCCAGGCGAGCGAACTAGGTACGTGATCGAGTAGCTGGGCATGGCTGGGACGGCTCGGCCACAACCGGGACAATGGCTAGCGAGCTCGGCCACGGCCTGGGCAGGCAGCCGTTGAGCTAGGCAACTCGGCCACTACCGAGGTAGTCTGGCCAATGGCAAGGGCAGTGACGGGCGAGCTGGAATAGGGGGTGGCGACGATGGCCAAGGGGGAGCTAGGTGGTGGCAGAGCAAGCAGCGAGTTGGACGGAACAGAAGCAACAATGTCGTCGGGACAGCAGCTCCTCCAGCGTTTGAGCGGTGGCTTACGACAGTGACGAATGGCGGCTAAGCGCGAGAAGGGGTGCTCGCGAGAGGGAGGAGGGGAGCTCGGCCACGCAAACGATAGCAAGTAGTAGCTCTTCGGCAAGAAGGCAACGTGCGGCAGCGCAAGGTAGACAACCGGCAAGCTGCGGTTGGGTGAGCGGCGGTCGAGCAGGGGCGCAGGAGCAGTAGCGAGGGGAAGAAAAAGGAGGAAGAAGAAGAAGAAAGGAAGAAGAAAGAGGAAGGAAAAAGGAAGAAGAAAAAAGAAGGAGAGAGAGAGGACGTCTGCATGGCAGGGAAGGGGAGGGAATGTGCACGCAGTGGGCGCGGCAGAGGAGAGATGAGAGCGAGAGAGAGAGAGAGTCAAACGCACTGAGTGCGATCCAATGGCCCATGTTTGAACTCGAAGTCGACCTAACGATCCACGAAAAATCCTAATTCTAATTTAGGATTTGGCCAGAAGACACTAAATAAAATATACTACAAGGGAGGTCTACTAGTCCAAATCTGCACTCGATCCAAATTTCACTTTTCACCAATTTTGGGCAATATCGGCACTGGCCATAATAATATCGATACCGTCCAATTAAATTCGTCACGAAACTCTAAGAAATTCAACACTAAAGTTCGAGCTCTAATTAACGGCCAAATTCGATCGAGTGCAATTCTAGCGAAATCTCTAATTTAAAAATAACCCGAGAGTGATCAGTTCTAAGCAAGATTTAACTATAAGCGCATGAACGAAATACACATTTTATAAATCCCAAAAATGGTCCAAATCCCAAAAATGCAAGAATCATAGGAAATACCAAAAAAAGAGATGTATAACATATAATTATATTTTTTTGGTCGGAACGTATAATTGATTGAGCATAAGTATTTTTCCTTGTTGAGTATGGCTATTCATAAACTGAAATATGAAAAGTTAACTCAAAAGTAAAAGTATCCAAAAATCTTGGAGCATCTGCAATGGAGATGAAGCTGATGAAATATATTTATGGGGATTAGAGATTTCCTTACTAAAAACTATTGTTTGAAATATTATTAAATATTATGGATATTATTTGATTTTGAATATTGTGACATTCCGAATTTCGATCCATTTTTTTTAATTTATAAAACGTGTATTTCGTCAGTGCGCTTATAATAAAATCTCACCAGAAATTGATCACTCTTGAGTTATTTTTTCTAAATTAGAGATTTTACTATAATCGCACTCGATCAAATTTGGCCATTATTTAGAGTCCGAACTTTGGTGTCGAATTTTCGAGAGTTTCGTGACGAATTTAATTGGACGATGTCGATATTATTGTGGCCAGCCTCAATATTGCCCAGGATAAGTGAAAAGTGAAATTTGAACTAGTAGACCTCCTTTGTAGTGTGTTTTATTTAATTATCTTTGGCCCTTTTTTTCTAATTTATAATTAGGATTTTCGTGGGCTGTTAGATCATTTTCGGATTTGAATTATGGCAGTCGGATCGCACTCGAGTACGATATTTGACCCCCCTTCTCTCTCTCGCACCCAGCTATGCGCGCGCCTTCTCCCCCTAGCTACATGCGTCCTTTCCCCACTGCCCCATGCAAAATCTCTCTCTCCTCCCTTTTTCTTCTTCTTTTTCCTCTCTCCTTCTTCTGCCCCGACTACTTTTGCTTTTGCTTCGACTACTTCTGCTTCTACTCCTGCTCACCCGACCAGTCATCGTAGATCACCCCTCGTCGTCCGCCTCGCGCCAATCGTCACCCACAACTGCCTGTCGCCGGCCTGCCCACGCTACACGCAAGCAGCAGCTTGCCGCTGCGTCCGCCGTGACCCGGTGCTACCTAGCCGCTCGCCGACCCGTCCTCTGTCGCCCAGCCATCCCGGACTCCACTGTGCCACCCTGTCACTGTCGGCTCCCCCCTTCAACCCCAACTCCTCCTCTCTCTCTCCACCACTAACCCAGCTTCCCCATCCTCTCCCTGTTCTGGCCGAGCTCGTCGCCGAGCTCTTCGCCGCTGCGCACCGCCGTTCTGACTGCTACCGCTACTCCATCCGCCACTACCGCCCTAGTTTTCCTCCCCCTCCCCCCAATTCGCCGTTGCAACCGCCTTGGCCGGACTGCTCGTGCTTTGGCCGAGACAATCACTGCTAGCTCGCTAACCTGCCAGCTCGTCGCCGTGTCGTTGTCGCTGCTGCTTATCACCATCACCACCACTCGTCACTGCCTCCGTACCGCCCAGCCAATTCGCCGGCCAGCCCAGGCCACTGCTTAGCCATGGTCGGACAGCCAGGCCAGCTTGCTTAGGCTGCAGCCGAGTAGCCCGGCCGCCTAGCCTAACTCGCCAGCTGTTACCCCTACCCGACGCCAAGCATTGGGCCGTGTGCCCAGCCGTGGCCGAGCGCCGTGCCGAGACTATCGGCCAATGCGCCAGTCGCGCCCTCACCCACGCTGAGCCCGTTACTGTTCACCCGAGCCATTTTAAGCCCATGCGAATTTTTCCCAAGCCAAATTTAGGTAAGTGACTTCCAAAACCCTACCTAGTGTAATGGGTATTATTTAGACTTATTTAGGATATGATTAGTACTGGTTTAGTGGCTAAGTTTGGATTAAGATCAATATGTGAATGTGGTTAATTGTTAGATTAAATTGTGATGGTTGTGAGGCTTAAATTGTGGCTGATTTATATGGGTGTGATAATTGGATTGTTGTGGCGTTTGTGGATGAAATTGATGTTTGATTGGACTGGCTTGAGTGTTGGATTGGTGGGCTAGTATAATAAGCTTGTGATTTGAATTGGATTTATACGACATTTGAGAATGGCAAATTGTAACGTGATGTATGTGCATGAGGGCTGACCTGAGACATGTTTACGCGGATCGTGATAAAGTGTGAAATGTCCAGTGAGGGATGGAGCCTGGATTGATCGGAGGGCTGACCTAAGACATGTTTGCACGAGTCATAAAAAACTGTGAAATGTCCAATGAGGGATAGAACCCAGATTAATCGGAGGGCTGGCATGTGGGGTGTTGACCCAGGTCGTGGAAAGTGGATGGACACGCATGCGATATGTGCTTGATTGAATTGGGTGAATGTACTTATGTGTGGCGCTCGAATTATAGTGATATGTACATTGGGTGTTATTGCATTGATGTGAATTGACTAATATGCAGAGTTGGCGCATGATTTGAGGAGAGGTAAGTACATTCATGTGGATTTTAATTGTCGGTTGTTATATTGCATGAGGAGACTAGCCTGGGTACGCATTGGCTTATGTGGGGTTTAGATTGTCTACTTATTGAGATTTATCTCATCCCCGTTGTTAAATATTTTTAGGTTTGGAGTGACGATTAGTCATCACGTGCACTCCAGAGACCATGAGTGACTTTGGGCATTTGATGTTTCATTTCATCCACTGGATGCCCCCTTTTTGTATAGTGAAGTAGGCTACCTAATCACCATCCCTTTTTATAAATATGGTTTGAAGTTAGTAGCCTAGATTGAATGTTGTAAGTAACTGTCAGTTTTATGAAGTACGTTTGTTGATTTATGCCTATGCTATCCCATTGTCTTTGGTTATTGTCTGCATTGTTTCTATTTCGCTTCCGCTTGCCTTTATCGTTGGGTGTTTCGTTTGGCTCGGCAATGTGCTATGGGATGTCGCGTTCAATACGGCCATCAAAGGAGTGTCGCGAGCCCGTTGGAGTTCGGACCGTGAAAAATATTTTCTAAAATAGCTTATTTCCTCTCCTATACATCATGTTCGGCTATATGCCACTTGTGTAGTGGCAATAGTGGGTTTAATATTGACGACAATAGAATAATTGCCAAATCGGAGGGAAGACTTGCTTTATTATATTTATTTTTACTGGTAAACCAACAATGATTTGTCACCACTTTAGTTTATTGAACTTTGTTATGTTGCTAAAAGTTTGCTTTATAGGGTAGTATAAATCGTATCAATGATCTTCGTTTCACACAATTATTTCTTTGGATTACTATATTCTTGCACATATATTTGAGATATAATATATTTCATAATGAATCGCGATGTCTAGTTCCATAATTAGTACGACTAACTAGGATATAGGAGGAGTCAATTTATACTTTATAAAATGTATTAAGCGAATGTATTGTATTTATACCAGGTCTACTTAAAATGGAAAAAATTATTGATAGCACGCTATGCATAAAATAAGTTAGTTACATATGTAAGTATATAACGACTAAGTTCATAACTTATGCCAGTACCAACTACAATTTGAGTTGGCAAAACTTATCCTTAAGTTGGTAAGAAAAGGGGCTCGTACATCAATTATTTATTATTTCGCTTTTAAGAGATAATAACGCAAAATAAATTATATAAAAGGAAATACTCATTATTGGAGACGCAAAGGGGGGAGAATTGGGTCAAGATTGGTAGATGAACAAGTTAATTGAAGTCCTTATTGGTTTAAAAAACTTAAATCGGATTATCACATGTGCGGATTTCATTGGCCATGCTAATCAAAAGTTATCATATATCAAAATGGAATTCTTTCTCACTTAATAAATTGATTGTTATTGTTTGCAAAATAGGCCTACAGAAATAGATGGGGCCAATGGAGTTCGGACCCAGTTCGAGCCTATTTTTGCTATTAAAGGTCGCTCATACAAGAATATTAATTGATTAAAATTTTCAATCCCAAACGAGATAAGGTTTATTTCTTTGTATCCCTTGTTTTTTACTATCCTTTGAACCGACAAAATATATATATCCATCTATTAATTAACGAAAGTGAATATTACTTGCTTGCAGTTGTGTCACGTGACTCAATTTCATGTCAAGTTATCATTAAGATCCTTTCATTGTTATTCTACGGTGTGTTCTAGAACAGACCTATGTTAATGAACTATAATTTTACTAAATAGTTTATGGATTTACATTTCAAAAGATAGTAACTATACGGAGATATTATGAATGACTATACAGAGAAGTTAATAATTTTTATTGGGTATGTTATATAGATCATGGAGTTAACCGGAGCACGAAAAATATGGATATATTTTGTGGGGGAAGATAGGAGCTTACTTTGCTTTATACATTAGTATATTTTTTTATATCGATTTGATGCATAAGATGAAAGATTAAACCAACATTATTGAATGAATAATGCTATTGCTTATAATGGAAATGAAAAGAACAAATAGATGTTAGGGGAGCAACAAACATTTAAATACTTGACATTAAATAAAATAACTTGACGTTATTCAAATAAACGGAGCCCGTGTAGGATAAAAATAATATTCATACTTTTATTATCCTAACGGTGCGTTTGTTTCCCTTAAAACTTCATGATAAAGAAAAATATTTTTCATCAAAATCATTTTTTAAGAAAAATTGTTAGTTTTCATTTGTTTGGTGACTTATGGAAAGTGATGTCCTTCTCGTTAGAAGGGAGAGTCGTTTGTTTTTTTTTTTGGTTCATAGAAAAAAAATTTCTTTAAATCGATTAGTTTTCCATCATTCAAATACCGGAAAGTCAGAAAAAAAAATTTCTTAGAAACAGTTTTCCACAAAATAAGCGGATCCTAATTTCAAACCCCATACACAGATGCGTCTACATTATTATATTGACATGCTCGCTCAATGTCGATTTAGGGTGATTATATCTATCGTACACTTGTATTCTAGAGAATTTTTGCAATACATGAGGGTAGTTGGTAAATAGGGAAAATTGGATCTCCGCGTTTTTATCAAGAAGAGGTCAACGGTTGCGTCTGGGGGGGCATTATATTTATTTCTTTTTACTATTTTTTTCCTAACCCTAGTCGTCACCAATGAGAGAGGGTCGCTAGCCCAAGGTTCGAAAAATAAGAGGAAAGAAAAAAGAAAAAAATAATTCGTAAAATTTTTAAAAATTTAAAAAATTGTCAATGTTAGTGTCGCTTGTGTCACATAGGATAGCTGGCGCTAACTAGACCGCCACGTCGGCAATTTTCGACCGACAATTGGCTGCAATGACTAAATTGATGAGGGGTCAAACGATTTAGGACATAACTGGTACTATTAAAAGACTTAGGACTAAATTGGCCAAATGGAAGGTCTAAGATTGAATGAGCATAAGTGCAGTAGGTTTAAGATATTTTTGGTAATATCCCCCTTAATTGGCTAATCACATATATAGATTGTGTTAAATGAATTGTTAAATAAATAGTAATCTACGGTTTAACATTAACAAAAATAAAGCATATACCTTAGCTAGATATTGTATACAAGGCATCTAATGTTGTTCCAGTTAAAGGCATGATTATTTCCTTTTCAAATAAAACTTTTAGTAGTTTTCTAACAAATAAATATTTAGTTCTGCTATAATTTTTTTATAGGTATAACAACAACGTCTGATAGTTACTAAATAGAGAAAAATTTTAGAGAATGAATATTTATCATGATTGTCAAAATGTTCATAGTAAATTTAATTTTGTTATAAATAATAATACTTGTTATACTACCGTCATACCAATTGAATGGGTCATAAAATAGACGATTTCTATGTTAACGAGTTCTTAAAATATCTCATCAAATCCTCTCCTCTACTTTAATTCTTTCTATTTACAATAGGTATAATGACAATGTCTGAGAATTACTAAATAGGGAAACATTTTAGAGCATGTAATCTATCATGATTGTCAATATGTACATAGTAAATTTAATTATGTTATACATAATAATACTTGCTATACTATCATCATACCAATGGAATGTATCATAAAATAGATGATTTTTATATTAATGATTTCTTAAAATATCTCATCAAATCCTTTCCTCTACTCTAATTCTTTCTATGTAAAATAGCAAGAGAATGTCGTTTCTATTAATAGGCAACAACGGCTTGAGATATTTTTCTCATTTCTTCATCATCTCTATAAGCGATGTAAGTATTTGCATCTTGATGATTGCATACATTAGGAATGTCTTTTGTGAAATTAAAACTCCGTTCAATATTTAACCACACATAGTTGGAAAAATATTTCAGGTTAACTTTGTGCAGATCACCTATCTAATGTTGCTTTTTTTCATATGACTTGAGAAAGATTTCGCTAATCAAGCTAGAAAATGCAGAAGACAAAGTTCTTGTGAGAAGCATCATTATTACTCTGTTAACGTACGAATATTTGATCGATTACTTTTCTAAGCATCTAACAATCTCCCACTCTCTTGTCTATGTGCCTCGACATCCTTAAACAAAAAAGGGGAAAAAATCATGGCATAACTGAACACTACATCTCTATGTTTATATTTAGTCAAAAAGTGAGGATAAAATGCTTGCTAAAATTATGGATTAATCTTTAAAATAAGGTCTAGTAATTGATTGTCGCTTTGAGAAGTGTACACATATAAAAAATTAAATATTTTATCAACATATGAGGATACATCATTCCTTTTATATTTGCCTGGGAAGGTCTAAAATTCTTGTAGTGCGAAGCTCGCTTTATGACAAGTTTACATCATTCTGATTTATAATATTACTTTCAATCCATGATTTTGTTGCCCCTATTTTTTAGGATGTACCTAAAAGTTCAATTGGACGACCCAGCTTTGCTTGATTATAAAATTAACTTTTCGCTTTCGAGCCTCATTGATCTCATGAAGTACTTTCCTATAAATGTGATAATTGGGTTTTCAGCTTCTTGTGACATCCATCAGGAAGACACAGCATTAAATTTTGGAAATTTCCTTCAAACAACAACCCTCTCTCAATCAAACCGTGAAATTCGCAAGTTGACCATAATTTGTGACGCTTCTTGCAACACATCTCTTACTATCAATGGTTGCGACTGGGTTATGCTTCTTGTGGGGAAGAGGAAAAAGCTCGAGCAACTGTAGGCATTGCCGTTCACGTTGATTGGCCGGGTCAAAAGTGTAACGGCCCGAATTTCGATGTAATTCCGGAATTAATAAAACTGATATTATTTCGCATTTCATTTTAGTAAGTCTCACCCAGAGCTGATCACTCTCGGGATACTAATCAATGAGATATGACTAATTAGAAAACGGTACGTAGACCGAGGATCCTATCACAAAACAGATACCGATCACGAGAGACGTCGAGAGAATATTTTGGGCCAACGTGGGCCGATCTTAGGAAAAAGTAATGGATTGGGTTTGGCCAAGGCCAACGATGTACAATAGGGGCGCAGATGATTTTGCAAGACCGAAAGTACACGTGGCCAATCAATCCTGAACTTGAACCAAACGATCGTGACCTCTGAAGCTAGTGATAATTCCTCATTCTCTCAATGATCGAGACCATCATGATATGGATAACCCTAGGTCGATACGCATAACCTCTAAATAGCTGCCCATTAGTGAGAGATCCTGAAATTCAAAGTTTAGAGAGTTTTGTTCACGAAATTGGCCCTGGATTTTGCCATCGATTTTCGAGGGCTTAAGAAACCATTTTTGGGAATCTGACGTCATATTATACTAGCCATGCGCGTTTGGAGTTAGTATGGCTAAAAATCGAAATTTCGGTCCGGGGGTGAAAAAATTACGATTTTGCCCCTCTAGACACCGGCGTTGCTTTTTGAAGCCAAATGAGATTATTTTTCGAAGCTGATGCCATTTTAGGGTGGCCACGCATACTAGGAGTCGTTATGGCCAAAAATTGGAATTTCGACAAAAATTGGAAAAATTGACGATTTTGCCCTACAAACTTCGACGTGGATTTTCGAGGGCTTGTGCGACTAATTTCGCGATTCCAACACCACATTATATTGGCCACGCTCATCTAGGGTTGGTACGGGCGAAAAATGGAACTTCGACCCGGGACCGGAAAAATGACAGTTTTGCCCCTAGGCTATTTTTGGTTTCGAATTTTGGGGGGATAATTAAGAAAATTAATTAAATTTGGACTTATCCTAATTATTGTAGTAAATGACCAAAATGCTCAGGAATTATTGGATAAGAATTAATGGGGACCCTTGGATGAGGGGTAAAATGGTCATTTTGGCTAAATTTGTGACACTTGGCGCCCCTAGCCCCTATTATTTGACCAATTTAAACCTATTTCTCTCTCCTCTCACCCCCATCTGGCCAGAACTCTCTCTCTCCTCTCGAAAACCTCTCTCTCTCTCTCTCATTTTCTCTCTCGGCAAGCCTTACCAGAGCTTCACCGCCGGCCGCCGGAGTGCCGCCGCCGTCCACCGTGCCTCGCCGTCGACCACCTCAGTCCCTAGCCTCAGCCTCGCCTCTGTCCGACCCCTTTCTCTCTCCCTTTCTCTCTCTTTCTCTCCTTTTTTCTCTCCCGGACATCACCGCCGCCACGCTGGAGCCCGATCGGCCCAGCTGCTGCCACTGCGATGTTTCCGACATCCATACGTCACCCGAACGTCGCCATCCGTACGGTGCCCATACGACGTCCGTACGCCATCGCCGTGAACACCGCCATCGGTTTCACTATTCACCAGTGATCGGCCATCGTTCCACGTCGCCGTGACATTGGATTAAGTGAGTAAAATTTCTAAACTCGGATTAGGACTGATAGTGCATTTTCTGGACTGGTTTAGGAATGCTAGTACAGGCTGAGAAAAATTAGTGTACCGATTGGTAGAAATTATTATCAGGAAAAAAATTTAGTGGATCAATGAGAATTTATTAGGGAGAATAATTGGACTAAATGGCCAATTTAAGAGCCCATTGGTGGAATTGTCGGGTATATCCGGGTTGACTAAGTGTACGTAATTTCTGGTTAATTGTGATTGATTGCGTACTGCCATGTCGCACGTTGTGTGGCTGACTAATGTGGGGTGCGATTGGCCAATAATTGGTTTGAAATTAATTGTTGAATTGTGAATCGCACGTTAGGCCACACGGTATTAATTGGGCTGATTGAGCACGTGTTGTGACATTGAGTGTTTAAATTAAATTGATGCTCGTGGTGCATTGTACTGCATAGCATGGTCACGCATTATGTATGTCGAGAGTGAGGCATGTGATGAAATTGTGCGAGAATGCGTGCCTGTCATAAGCATGTGATCACCTAAAATACCCTGAAGCGTGTTACGCAGAGTTCAGATAATAATTAGTTGTGTGATCACCTAAGGACCTTCGGGTCGTGACCTTCCGGTCGATACCATCCTCATGCACTTTGAAGCAGGACGATGCCCGGTACGTCTGGAAGATGACCATCCTCATACACTTTGAAGCAGGCTCTGGTTCGTAAGGAGAACAGTATTGCGCCTCATGCACTTTGAAGCAGGCTAGAGACACTGAGCCAGATCGGTGTTGCGCCTCATACACTTTGAAGAAGGCTAGATGCACCGGGCCGTGAATATTGTTGACTCGAGTCGTAATAAATATTAATAAATTGGGCAATTGCCAGTGTACCAGTGTGGGCCAGTGGGCTGAGAAATGCATATATCATATTGACGACATTTGCATGCATAAACATGCATGGACTAGCGTGCGAGTGTGTGAGACTTGGTGCACGAGCATATGTTTGGCGTACATGTGACTACGTATGCCACGTATGTGCCGTGATTATTATACATTGATCTGTCTAACCTGCAGAGTCAGAAACTTATGTGATTATTGTTATGTTATGCTTTTGAGTGTTTATTTCCGGTCAGGAGATTGCATGCTAGCCTAGCCTAGGTTTAGGGGTTGAACTCGCTGAGATTCGTCTCACGGTTGTGTAAATCGAAACTTTTCAGATCTCCAGCCGTGAGGATGGAGAGACTACCGCCTCTTTTTGGGATCCTTATGCAGATCCGACAGTATACCAGTACCTACCCCTCAGGAAATGGGGAGGCTTTTGTGAGGTATCGATCAGAACTGATTGTGAATATATGCGAGTATTTTTACTAGAAGCAGGAGTACATGGCATGGTGCCACTGGGATGCCGATGGAAATAAGGGAGAGCCCCTTAGGACCTTTGATATCCCGATCGATGGTGTTGGGTTGATGCAGCTAATTATCGCTGATGGTGAGGTGATCGATCCCAGGTCACACCCGAGTAGGTTATGCAGGAGGAGATGGATGAGGAACCTAATGTACTAGCGGAGGACCCCGAGCCGATGGATGAGGAGAAAGATGAATCCGAGGCCATGGAGCAGGACGTAGCCGAGGACGGAGAGGTTGAGGAGTTAGGATCAAACGAGGAGGGGATCGAGCTTTACCTTGACCCAGAGTTGGAGCCGGACTTCGAGGATGAGCGAGCACAGGCCATGGATTTGGAGGAGTCAGGGTCTAGTGAAGATGCCTTCGAGGAGTTGTCAGATGATTCTTCTGAGTTGTCCGACCCTAATTGGGAGCCTTAGGGTCACCCAGTGTCCATAGCTAGTAAGGAGGGCCGTTACTTTTTGGACTGTAGCTCTCTCCTTGAGTTTTAGTCTGACCTCCCTAGTTGCTTACCCCTTTTTGACCAAGTAGCTACTAATCGTTTGTATCTTTTTGTGGTACTCGTATATGATGTACAAATGGTTTAATAGTAATATAAAATGTGTAATTATTTTCTGTTATGGTAATTGATGCATGGCTATCCTTGGCTCATATTGTAGTTGTCCGGGTTTGTTTATTTAATGCTTCCGCTCGTGCTTGACCTCTGTTTGGGCATGGGTCGGCAATGCTTCCTGGGACGTCGCAGTTTATCAACCAAGGTAAGGATGTTGCGTGCCGTAGGGTTCGGGGCGTGACATCTCCGTTTAATTTGGTATCAGAACAAGGTCAGCTCGGTCCAATTAGGTCGAAGCCTGGAGTGATAAGGAGCGATGAGACCCTAGGTAGCCAGTAGGGTGACCTCGTGTGCTACATGTATCTCCTAACAGCTTGTGATTGTGTTTGAATTGTGGTTGTGTGACCGGTCAATACAGGTGCGGCAGGACCCGAAGTGAGTATGTGAATCCCTTGGGTGATGAGTTAGCTAGTTTTTATTAAGCCGCATACTGATTGTTTGATTATTGTTTGATACCTGCCTAGGACTTAGACTGGGATATATTGGTTTAAGTCTTTGATTCCTTCGTGGAATTATAGCAGGTAGTTGTAGAATCGGATAGCCAAGATGAGTAGCGAAGGAAGAGATATAGGAAGAATCCCCAGAAAGGGCGCAGGAAGAGGAACCAGAGGTGGAGGTCATGCTCGAGCTAGAGCAGTAGAAAACCTTGGAGTTAATATGGGAGCTGCAGTAGACCCGAGAGTTGATGTGAGACCTGTGGAAGATTCGCGTATGGAAGGAGTTCTTAGGGTGTTAGAAAGAATTGGGAATGTCCTGGATAGGCAAGCTCAAGGGCAAGATAATGTGGCAGCCCAGACTGCTGAGACTGTAGCCGCTGCTACTGTGAATAAGAATCAAGCCAATGTGGGACAGGCTCAACCAGCAGGGGTTAGGCAAATGTCCCAGCTAGTAGAACAATTTATGAAATTGAAGCCGTCCAAACTTCATAGTCGTGGTGACCTCGAGGCTGCGCCAAGATAGATAGAAGAATTGGAGAAAACCTTTAAAGTGTTGGGGTGCACTGACGAGGAGAAAGTAACATTGGTGGTTTACCAGCTTCAGGAAGGTGCAAATGATTGGTAGAATGCCATAGAAAGCAAAGTGTTTCCTGTAGGAACGGCCCCGACCTGAGCTGTGTTTGTGGAAAATTTTTATAAAAAGTATTTCTCGGAGAATGCGCAAGAAAAGAAATTGATGAAATTTATGCGCTTACGCCAGGGACAAATGATTGTGGATCAGTACGAGGCAGAATTCGCAAGATTAGCTAAGTTTGCACCAACCATGGTGGAGAATTCGAGAGATAGAGCTCGAAGATTCCGGGATGGACTGAGGCCGGATCTTCGGAGTCTGATTTTGTCCCATGATATCAAAGATTATAGGGAGATGCATAGACGGGCTCAAATTATGGAACGGGATCAGCAGGAAAGGACAGCAGCTTCGAGATCGCGGTTTGCTCAAAATAGAGATAATCATCGTTTGGGAAAGAGATTTATGACTGGAAATAGGTGATTTGTCCCACCAGCCAGGCGGAATATTGAGAAATCGAGTCCTCAGTTGAGTAGGCATGGGGCGTGTTTTAAATGCAGGATCTTGGAGCATCAGATTCGCACTTGCCCGCAAATGCAATCATCAGGACCGCCCATATTACCGCCACCGCGAAATGGAAATCAAGCCGGACCTCCTCCACCGGCTAATCAGGGACGATCGCCAGCTCAAGGAAGGATTTATGCAATGGCGCGCAAAGAAGTTGAGAATACGCCGGACGTGGTCATAGGTACGATTTCCTTGTGTGATCATGCCGCGTATGCATTGTTTGATCCGGGGGCAACCCATTCGTTTGTTTCAGAGCAGTTTATTGAGTTAGTTGGTATAAAACCAGTGCTGCTTGAAAATATGCTTTGCGTGTCGACACCTATGAATGATAGATTGCTAGTTTCTTTTGGATGCCCTAACTATTAGATAATCATTGGAGGTAAGGAAGAGAGTATCAACTTAGCAGTATTAGCCATGTTCGATTTCGATGTGATTATTGGAATGGACTGGTTAGTCCAACAGAAAGCTGTAGTGGATTGCAGCGATAGGACGATCCAATTTAATTCGGATGGACACCCTGGTTTTGTATTTCAGGGAAACCGACGAAGAATCTCTATCCCTTGGATTTCCTCGCTTGAGGTGAGTAAGCTGTTGGATGAAGGGTGTGAAGGATATTTGGTGAATGTTGTGGATCCAACAGTTGTGGAACCTAAGTTAGAAGATATACCCGTAGTAAGCAATTTTCCCGAGGTATTTCCTCAGAAATTGCCGGGTTTGCCGCCTGAGCGAGAAGTGGAGTTTGTGATTGAAATGGCGCCATGGACAGAGCCGATTTCAAAAGCGCCATATAGGATGTCCTTATCAGAATTGAAAGAGTTAAAGGTCTACATACAGGAACTACTGGATAAAGGCTTTATTCGCCCTAGTGCATCTCCATGGGGAGCGCCAGTCCTGTTTGTCAAGAAGAAAGGCGGAACCCTGAGGTTGTGTATAGATTACCGGCAGCTGAACCAAGTGACAGTGAAGAATAAGTATCCCCTGTCGAGGATTGATGATCCGTTTGATCAGTTGCAAGGAACCTTAGTGTTTTCCAAAATAGATTTAAGGATCGGGTACCATCAGTTAAGAATTAGAAATGAGAACATTTCCAAAACTGCTTTCAGGACTAGATACGGGCATTATGAATTTACGGTTATGCCCTTTCGGATTAACGAATGCCCCGGCCGCTTTCATGGATTTGATATATCGGGTGTTTAAGGAATTTCTGGATCAGTTTGTGATAGTTTTCATTGATGATATACTAGTGTACTCCAAGAGCTCCGAGGAACATGAGATACACTTGACTAAAGTGCTACAGATCTTGAGAGAGCATGCATTATATGTTAAGTTCAGTAAGTGTGAGTTTTGGCTCAACAGAGTAGGATTTCTTGGACATATTGTTCCTGGGGATGGGATTTCGGTAGATCCAGCTAAGATTGAAGCAGTTACCAAGTGGCCTAGACCGACATCAGTAACCGAGATTCGAAGTTTCTTAGGGTTGGCTGGCTATTACATGCGATTCGCAGAAGGATTTTCATCAATAGCCATGCCAATGACAAGGCTGCTTAAAAAGGAGGTGAAGTTTGAGTGGGATGACAGGTGTGAAAG
Source organism: Syzygium jambos (assembly GCA_031216235.1). Taxonomy (NCBI): domain Eukaryota; kingdom Viridiplantae; phylum Streptophyta; class Magnoliopsida; order Myrtales; family Myrtaceae; genus Syzygium; species Syzygium jambos. Next base: position 8,818,770 of record CM062228.1, read on the forward strand.
GAGTTTTTAGGAATTGAAACACCGATTAACGACTGCTCCGGTATTAACCATTCCGTCAGGCCCAGGAGGATTCGAGATTTATAACGACGCTTCGCTAAGAAGATTAGGCCGTGTGTTGATGCAGCATGGAAAAGTGGTGGCGTATGCGTTGCGTCAGTTGAGGTCGCATGAGATGAATTACCCGATGCATGATTTGGAATTAGCTGCTATCATATTTGCACTTAAGATCTGGAGGCACTACTTGTGTGGAGAGAAGTTCCAGATTTATACTGATCATCAAAGCCTCAAGTACCTATTTTCGCAGAAAGAGTTGAATATGAGGCAGCGCAGATAGATGGAGCTTCTAAAGGATTATGATTGTGACATTCTGTATCATATTGGGAAATCCAATCGAGTGGCAGATGCCTTGAGTTGAAAGTCTAGTTTGGCGCATCTAATGGTCAGGGAGTGGACCTTATTGGAAAGACTTAGGGATTCAGAGTTTAAGTTCGAGATGAGTCGAGTATCGAATTTGCTGGCCGCCTTAAGGATTGAGCCAGAAATTCAGGTCAAGATTAAGGAATTACAAACTACGGACCCAGAAATCCAAAAGATTATTGAGATGGATACAACTAAGAGGAAGCCGGACTTTCAAGTGTCCGAGGATGGAGTTCTAAAGTTTCGAGGGCGATTGTGTGCACCGGATGATGTGAAACTTAAGGAAGAAATATTATCGGAAGCTCATAGGAGCAATTACAGTATCCACCCGGGAAGTACAAAGATGTACCAGAATTTGAGATTACACTATTAGTGGAATGGAATGAAAATGAATGTGACCAGGCATGTTGCTAAATGTTTGACGTGCCAATAAGTGAAGGCACAACATTGTAAGCCTAGAGGATTATTGACACCGTTAGAAATTACAGAGTGGAAATGGAAATATATCACAATGGATTTCATAACAGGACTGCCAAGAAGCCAGAGAGGACATGATGCAATTTGGGTAATAGTGGATAGACTGACTAAGTCAGCGCACTTCCTGGTTGTGCGAAAAGACTTTGAGTTGGAAAGATACGCAGACTTGTATGTGAGGCAGATCATTAGGTTGCATGGAGTACCAGTAACGATCACTTCGGACCGTGATCCGAGATTTACGGCCAACTTTTGGAAAAGTTTGCAAACTGCCTTAGGAACGAAATTACAGTTCAGTACGGCCTACCATCCACAGAAGGATGGCCAATCGGAAAGAACGATTCAAACTTTGGAAGATATGTTGAGAGCCTGTGTAGTGGACTTGGTGTAGTTTGCCTATAATAATAGCTATCAGCAGAGTATACATATGGCACCATTTGAAGTCTTATATGGTAGGGCGTGCAGGATGCCAGTGTGCTGGGATGAAGTGGGTGAACGGAGTATCACGGGTCCAGAGTTAATACAGCAGACAGTTGAGGCAGTTGAGGTCATTCGAGACAGACTCAGAATGGTGTAGAGTCGCCAGAAAAGTTATGCCGATCGAAGATGACGACCTTTAGAATTTCAGGTTGGAGATTACGTGTTTCTTAAGGTGTCACCTATGAAGGAATTATCTAGGTTGGGCAAGAAAGGAAAACTGAGTCCTAGGTATGTCGGGCCATTTGAAATTTTGGAAAAGATTGGAGATATGGCTTATCGACTTGCCTTGCCGCCCAATTTGTCCCAAGTACACAGTATTTTTCACATGTCGATGTTAAGAAAGTATGAACCAGATCCGACTCATGTCTTAAGGTACGAAGAGATAGATGTAGATAATAAAGTGTCGTACGTGGAAAGAACAGTCAGGATCGAGGATCGAAAAGAGCGTATGTTGAGGAACAAGACGATCTCGATGGTTAAAGTCATTTGGGAGCACCACGGAACGGAAGGTGCCACGTGAGAAAGTGAAGAAGCCATAAGACGTCAACACCCCCAGTTATTTGAGTAGATAAGGATAGATTACAAATATTTGAGGACGAAATTTTTGTAAAGGGGAAAGAGTTGTAACAGCCCAAATTTCGATGTAATTCCGGAATCAATAAAACTGATATTATTTCGCATTTCATTTTAGTAAGTCTCGCCCAGAGTTGATCACTCTCGGGATACTAACCAATGGGGTATGGCTAACTAGAAAACGGTACGTGAACCGGGGACCTTATCACGAAATGGATACCAATCACGAGAGACGCCGAGGGAATATTTTGGGCCAACGTGGGCCGATCTTAGGAAAAAGTAATGGATTGGGTTTGGCGAAGGCTAACGATGTACAATAAGGGCGCAGGTGATTCTGCAAGATCGAAAGTACACGTGGCCAATCAATCCTGAACTTGAACTGAACGATCGTGATCTTTGAAACTAGTGATAATTTCTTATTCTCTTAATGATCAAGATCATCATGATACGGATAACCCTAGGTCGATACGCGTAATCTCTAAACAGTCGTCCATTAGCGAGAGACCCTGAAATTGAAAATTTAGCGAATTTTGTTCACGAAATTGGACCCGGATTTCACCATCGATTTTCGAGGGCTTAAGAGACCATTTTTGGGAATCTAATGTCATATTATGCTGGCCATATGCGTTTGGAGTTAGTATGGCTAAAAATCAAAATTTCGATCCGGGGGTGAAAAATTACGATTTTGCCCCTCTGGACACCAGCGCTGCTTTTCGAGGCCAAATGAGATTATTTTTCGAGGCCGACGCCATTTTAGGGTGGTCACGCATACCAAGAGTCGTTATGGCCAAAAATTGAAATTTCGACAAAAATTGAAAAAATTGACGATTTTGCCTTTCAAACTTCGACGTGGATTTTCGAGGGCTTGCGTGACTAATTTCGTGATTCCAACACCACATTATGTTGGCCACGCTCATCTAGGGTTGGTACTGGCGAAAAATGGAACTTCGACCCGGGACCAAAAAATGACAGTTTTGCCCCTGTGCTATTTTTGGTTCCGAATTTTGGGGGGATAATTAAGGAAATTAATTAAATTTGGACTTATCCTAATTATTACAACAAATGACCAAAATGCCCAGGAATTATTGGATAAGAATTAATGGAGACCCTTGGATGAGGGGTATAATGGTCATTTTAGCTAGATTTGTGATACTTGGCGCCCCTAGCCCCTATTATTTGGCCAATTTAAACCTATTTCTGTCTCCTCTCACCCCCATCTAGCCAGAACTCTCTCCCTCTCCTCCTGAAAACCTCTCTCTCTCTCATTTTCTCTCTCGGCAAGCCTTGCCGGAGCGCCGCTACCGTCCACCGTGCCTCACCGTCGACCACCTCAGTCCCTAGCCTCAGCCTTGCCTCTGTCCGACCCCTTTCTCTCTCTCTTTCTCTCTCTTTCTCTCCTTTTTTCTCTCCCCAACATCACCGCCGCCATGCTGGCGCCCGATCGGCCCAGCTGCTGCCATTGTGACGTTTCCGACGTCCGTACGTCGCCGTCCGTACGGTCTCGTACACCGTCGCCGGGAACGCCGCCACCGGTTCCACTATGTTGACACCTATTTTTAATTTTCTCAAAATTAAGTGCACAAAATTTAGGAATTAATTTTTAGTTCCTAAAACAAAAAAAATATTTCTATTTAAATGCATTGCATATAGAAATTAGGCATGTTTGTATTTAATAGGATCTATTAGAGTGTTCATAAAAAAATTGTTTAAAAATAATAATAATAATAAAAAAAATCAAGTCGAGCCGGGTCGGGGCTGGGCCGACCCGGCCCTTTTCCTTTTTTCCTTTTGGCGGGCCCAAGCCCTCTCCTTCTTTTTCTTTTTTCTTCCCCCTTCGCGCGGGCCTAGCCCACTTCTTCTTTTTTCTTTTTTCCCTCGCGTGGGCTGAGCCTGGCCCGGCCCGGCCCAGCTCCTCCTTCCTTCTCCCCCACGCGCGACCGTCGCTGTCCACGCCCCTGTCCGCCTCTGCTTCGCGTCGTCACGCCGACGCACGGCGGCGCCGCCCCTCGTCATCGTCGTCATCCGGCCAGAAGAAGGCCAAACGGACACGCCGACGAGACTGGTATTAATTGCCAGTCCCGTCCCCCCATTTCCCGGGGCCATCTCTCCCTCTCCTCTTCACGCACAGAACCGGCCCCCCCTCTGTTGGCTCTGCCCTGCTCTGCACCGGCCTGCCATGGCCGCGAAAGTCGCGGGCCAGAGTAGGCCGGTGCAGGCCGCGTCATGCGGACGCAAGGGAACAGGGGGGCCACCGTCGTCGCCGGCTATAAACCGGAAGAGAGAGAGAGGCCCCAGGTCGGCCATTTTTCCAGAGAACAGAGAGAGAGAATAGGGAGAGAAAGAGAGCGAAGCAGAGAGGAGAGAGGAGCCTGGGAGCGTCTCGCCGGCCCAACCGGTCTCGCTGTCTCGAGCAAGCCGACCGGCAACCCCTGGAAACACCGCCGGTCGGCCATTTTCCCCAAAAACAGAGAGAGAGAGACACAGAGAAGAGAGAGAAAGAGAGGGAGCTCGGTTTCTGCAGGGCCTCCAGCAGCGTCGCCGTCACCCAAGGAACAGCCGGAAGCCATCCCTACGCGCCGTAGACCGGTGAGCCTCTCCCGGTCCCCGACCGCCCCTGTTTTGCTCTGTTTTGGTGTCCGGTTTGGCCGGGACTCGAGCTGGCCGTGTCGCGCAAATCCCGGCCCATACCGTCATCCCCCACCGTCCATAGGCCGTTGTTGAAGGTGAGTCAGGTCCCCGGAGTGCGCCGGATCCCCGAGGTAGGTCGAAAACCGCTTGTTTTGGTTGCGCATGCCCACTGTTCGACAAAATGCCTCAGTGAGGCCGATTTTATTTTGGTCGCCGGCCGGCGAACAGGCGGTCGGACGGCAGCCCAGGCGGCGGAGGCAGCTTAGTGGAGGTCCAGGGGAAGGATTTGGGGCTGGCGTTGGTCTGGGTCGGCCGGCGGACGGCCGATTTTGGCCCCGCCGGCGTTCTTTCCCCCCGCGGGTCTGTTCGTTCGGGTCGGATTCGCCTCGAATCGACAGATCCGACCCGGGTCAACACCCGGGCCGGATCCGTTGACTCGGGTCGGTTTCGACCGACCCGGATCGACAGATCCGACCCGGGTCAATTCCCGGGACGGATCCGTTGACCGGGTCGGTTCCGACCCGATCCGAATTGACCGATCCGACCCAGGTCAATACTCGGGCCGGATCCGTTGACTCGGATCGGTTTCGACCCGATTCGGACCCGACCCGACCCGACCGATTTTTTATTTTATTTTATTTTATTTTATTTTTAAAAAATATTAAAAAAATTCAAAAACAAATTAAAAACAAATCAAAAAAATAAAAAAAAAGGTTTTTATTTTCCTTTTTCTTTCCCGTTTTTTAATTAAAAATTTTGAAATAATATTTTCAAAAAATAATAATATTTTCGTCTTTTTTATTTTTATTTTATTTTTTTTCTTCCGAAAAAAAAAATTTCGAATTTTTTTTTATGTAGGACTTATCTGAGTGTTTTAATCCTTTATGCATGTTGTTGTTTTATTTAAATTCAATAAGCCTGAGGTCGCGCAGTGATATTTTGCATGTTTTATTTTCATTACCGTTGCATTGTTATTATGCATGTTTTAATATAATTGCATGAATTGTTGTGTTTTGAATGTCATCTGGCTTAGTTAGGGCTAGAACCATAGGTTGCATGACTGCTAATCATTTCTGATTATGCACTCGCTTGATCACCTCACATGTTAGGAGAAAGGTCCTAAAATCAATCCGAACTGCTTGATAAATGTTTTCAAAAATGAACAGGGTAGAAAGGTACCGAAAGGGCATTAGTTATCCAACTAATGTAACCAAGTCCCCGAATTCAGTTAATCTCTGGTTCGTAGGAATAGGGTGATTCTCCCATCACCTTATTTGGGTTTCTAATCGACCCACCTCAAATCGATTAGTGGCGACTCCTTGGTATAAACCATTTGTATGTTAAATATTTAAACCTTAAGTCGCGATATGGTATGGGCTTGGGAGAGCCCGAGTTAAGTCCTAAACCTAGACTTAGGACGTACCAGGCGAGCCCCCCTGCTTTTTGCATATCGTCCAAAAGGGCTCGGGAGTTCGGTCGCGACACACTATTCACCAGTGATCGGCCGCCCTTCCTCGTCGCCGTGACATTGGATTAAGTGAGTAAAATTTCTAAACCCGGATTAGGACTGATATTGCATTTTTTGGACTGGTTTATGAATACTAGTACAAGCTGAAAAAAATCAGTGTACCGATTGGTAGAAATTATTATCGGGAAAAAAATTTAATGGATCAATGAGAATTTATTGGGGAGAATAATTGGACTAAATGGCCAATTTAGGAGCCCATTGGTGGAATTGCCGGGTATATTCGGGTTGACTAAGTGTACGTAATTTTCGCTTAATTGTGATTGATTGCGTACTACCATGTCGCATGTTGTGTGGCTGACTAATGTGGGGTGCGATTGGCCAATGATTGGTTTGAAATTAATTATTGAATTGTGAATCGCATGTTAGGTCACACGGTATTAATTAGGCTGATTGAGCACGTGTTGTGACATTGAGTGTTTAAATTAAATCGATGCTCGTGGTGCAGTGTACTGCATAGCATGGTCACGCATTATATATGCCAAGAGTGAAACATGTGATGAAATTGTGCGAGAATGTATACCTGCCATGAGCATGTGATCACCTAAAATACCTTGAAGCGTGTTACGCGCAAGTCAGATAATAATTGGTTGTATGATTACCTAAGGACCTTCGGGTCGTGACCTTCGGGTCGATACCGTCCTCATGCACTTTGAAGCAGGACGATGCCCGGTACGTCCGGAAGATGACCATGCTCATGCACTTTGAAGTAGGCTCTGGTTCGTAAGGACAACAGTGTTGCGCCTCATGCACTTTGAAGCAGGTTAGAGACACTAGGCCAGATCGGTGCTGCGCCTCATGCACTTTGAAGCAGGCTAGATGCACCGGGCCGTGAATATTGTTGACTCGAGTCGTAATAAATATTAATAAATTGGGCAATTGCCAGTGTGCCAGTGTGGGCCAGTGGGCCGAGAAATGCATATATCAGATTGACGACATTTGCATGCATAAACATGCATGGACTAGCGTGTGAGTGTGTGAGACTTGGTGCACGAGCATGTGTTTGGCGTACATGTCACGCCCCGGACCACACCGAGCCCGCGACATCCCGTTCACGGTCGATCATTTGAACACGACGTCCCAGGACGCGTCGCCGACCCAAACGAATTACGCAAGCGGAAGCATATAGAATAAACCCAGACAATAATAACATGACTAAGGAATAGACATCGAAATTTAATAAACACCAAACATTAAAAAGCCTTCAATATTACAAAAAGGCGACCCGGCTTCCAAAATCAACCACAGTTTTCAAAAGGGGGGCGGTGGTTGACAAGCCTATATTCTCTACAAAAAGGTACTCCGGCGGTCTCTCCGAATCCATCACGGTCGCGGATCTGAAAGTGATTATGTAATAACCGTAAGAACATGTCTCAATAAGCAACAACCTAGACCTAACCTAGGCTAATGCGTACCCAGACCAATATAACATGCGAACTACCAAACAATACAATCACTTTCACATGCTAGGCTTACCTCGCCTCGAACCACGTGCCAACCCTGCATATTAGTCCAAACATGATAATACAAGTACAAATCACCGCCACATCACAATCACCAGCACACACACTTCCACTCGAAATTAGTCAATCCAAACAAGCACCCAACCCATTCAACCAGTCATCCACACGCACCATCAGTCAATTCGATCAACAACCACAAGCTCAACCAGTCAACCCAGTCACACTCAACCAGCCATATCAATCACACTCAAATCACATGCGTGTCCGAACATCTTTCTCACAACTCGCGCCACTGCGCCTCAAATCCAATCTCACAGGCTCACAAGCCTCACATTTCAATCATTTCCCATGGTCGCCGTCAACACGTCCCAAGCCATATCATTCAATTTCCAGTGGCCGCCGTCAACACGTCCCAAGTCACGATATTCATTCAATTTCCAACGACCGACGTAAACACGTCCCGGTCCAATCACACCTTTAACGGGCCACCGTCAACACGTCTCAAGCCCGCATTCCAATCGGCCCATCGGCCATTCCTGCCTTCACACGGACCGCCGTCAACACGTCCCAAGTCCGTAGCCCTCCGATCGATCCGGGCTTAATCTCTCACAGGCAGGCACACGCCACGCAATTCAATTAAATTCACGCCAAATCACATCAACTCACTCATACCCAACATTCAGTCCGAAATCACAGTCGCCACCTCATCCACCAACCCGACGTTCAAGTCGGTCATGCACAATTTCCCAATTTAAGCAGACTAATTAATCCAATTTAAATTGCATAAATAAATCACCAAATCACTAAATTAATGCTCGCCCTAGCCGTTCTAGCCGAAAACTGGTCAATGAAATACCCAAAATACTAAGTAGGGTCTAGGAAGTCGCTTACCAAATTTTTTCCCGGGAAAAGTCGGCTCGGGCCCAAAATGGCCCGGGTGAGAAGTCCGGACTAGGCGCGGGCGTGGGCCACACGGGCGCGCTGACCGGCCAAAGTGGGCACAATGGCCGATCGGCGTGCCTAGTGCGCGGGCGCGGCGTGCCCCGGGGCGCTCGGGCGCGCGGATGGGCAACGCGCCTGGGCTACGGGCGCGGGCACGGGCACGGCGACGGGCGCGGGCACGGGCGACGGGCACGGCGACGGGCGCGCGGCTTGCGCACGCGGGCCACGGCTTGGCCGGCCGGGCTGGGCTGGCTGGGCTGGCCGGCGGCGACGGCGACCGGCGGCTGAACAGGGGCGGGGAAGAGTTGGCCGGGCGAGAGGGTGAGAGAGAGGGAGAGAGGGGGAGGGGCTGAGGGGGTGAGGGCGGCCGGACGGGCGGACGGCGCAGCCAGGCGGCGGCGCGGGACCGGGCGAGGCGAGCTGACGAGCGGCGACGGCGACGGGGCTGGCTCGGGCTCGGGCTCGGGCAGAACGTCCAGGGAGGAGGCCGAGGAAGGGAGAGGCAAGGGGGGGCTGGCGGAGCTCGGTCTGGGGCGGGACAGCTGCGCCGTCGCCGGAGCAGCAGGCGGCGGTGAGCTCGCGGCGGCCCGGCGAGCTGAGCTCGCAGCTGGGGCGGAGGGCCGAGAGAGAGAGAGAGGGAGTAGTCGGCGGGGTGGGGGCCGGCGGCGACGGGGCGGAGGCGACGCAGCTCGAGCGGGGCGACGGCGGCGCGAGGCGGACGGCGGGGCGGCACGGCGACGCGGCGGGCTCGGGCGGCGACGAGCTCGGGACGAGCAAGGAAGAACCAGACGCGAGCGGCCAGGAAGAGAAGAAGAGGAAGAAGAAAAGAAAGAAGAAAGAGAAGAAGGAGGAGAGAGGAGAGAGAGAGAGATGTCAGGGGAGACAACATGCAGGGGGGAGGGGACGTGCGCGTAGGGGGAAGCGGGGGAGGGGACGTGCGGCAGAGGGGGGAGAGAGAGAGAGAGAGAGAGAGAGAAAAGGAAGAGAGAGAGAGGGGGGTAACGTGCGCATGGGGGAGTCGGCAGAGGAGAGAGAGAAAAGTACAAATTCAAACTTTAAGCGCGAATCAACGGACACGATCCAAACTAAAAATCAACTTATCGATCCCGATTTAAATTCGGAAAAAGGCCTAACAGTCCACAATAAATCCCAACAATATTCTAGAGCATACGACCAAAATAAAATAACCCAAACCACACTACGAGGGAGGTCTACCAGTCCAAATTCGCACCCGGTTCAAAAATCTACTTTTCCACTATTTCTGACAATCTCGATGCTGGCCACAATAATATTGACACCGTCCAATTTATTTCGTCCTGAAACTCCCGAAAATCGACTGCCAAGTTTGGGGTCTAAATAACGGCAAAATTCGATCGAATGCGATTCTAGTGAAATCTCAAATTTAAAATAATAACCGGGAGTGATCAGTTCCCGGGCGAGATTTTACTATAAGCACACTGACGAATTACACGTTTTATAAACCCCAAAAAGGGCCAAAATCCGGAATGTCACAATTATGTGACTATGTATGCCACGTATGTGTCGTGATTATTATACGCTGAACTGTCTAACCTGTAGGGTCAGAAACTTATGTGATTATTGTTATGTTATGCTTTTGAGTGTTTATTTCCGATCAGGAGATTGCATGCTAGCTTAGCCTAGGTTTAGGGGTTGAACTCGCTGAGATTCGTCTCACGGTTGTATAAACCAAAACTTTTCAAACCCTAGCCGTGAGGATGGAGAGACTACCGCCTCTTTTTGGGATCCCTATGCAGATCCGGCAGTATACCAATACCTACCCCTCAGGAAATGGGGAGGCTTTTGTGAGGTATCGATCAGAACTGATTGTGAATATAGGCGAGTATTTTTACCAGAAGCAGGAGTACGTGGCATGGTGCCACCGGGATGCCGATGAAAATGAGGGAGAGCCCCTCAAGACCTTTGATATCCCGATCGATGGTGTTGGGTTGATGCAGCCAATTATCGCTGATGGTAAGGTGATCGATCCCCAGGTCACACCCGAGTGGGTTATGCAGGAGGAGGAGACGGATGAGGAACCTAATGTACTAGCGGAGGACCCCGAGCCGATGGATGAGGAGGAAGATGAATCTGAGGCCATGGAGCAGGACGTAACCGAGGACGGAGAGGTTGAGGAGTTAGGATCAGCCGAGGAGGGGTTCGAGCTATACCTTGACCCAGAGTTGGAGCCGAACTTCGAGGATGAGCGAGCACAGGCCATGGATTCGAAGGAGTCAGGGTCTAATGAGGATGCCTCCGAGGAGTTGTCAGATGATTCTTCCGAGTCGTCCGACCCTGATTGAGAGCCTTACGGTCACCCAGTGTCCATAGCTAGTAAGGAGGGCCGTTACTTTTTGGACTGTAGCTCTCTCCTTGAGTTTTAGTTTGACCTCCCTAGTCGCTTACCCCTTTTTGACCAAGTAGCTACTAATCGTTTGTATCTTTTTGTGGTACTTGTATATGATGTACAAATGGTTTAATAGTAATATAAAATGTGTAATTATTTTCTGTTATGGTGATTGATGCATGGCTATCCTTGGCTCATATTATAGTTGTCCGAGTTTGTTTATTTAGTGCTTCTGCTCGTGCTTGACTTATGTTTGGGCATGGGTCGGCGACGCTTCTTGGGACGTCGCAGTTTATCGACCAAGGTAGGGATGTTGCGTGCCGTGGGGTTCGGGGCGTGACAAAAAGAGTAGACACCCAAAAAAAACAACATTGACTAGTCAACAAAAGGAAAAAAGTGGACCTTTTAGCTATTAAAAGGGAGAGCACACACAAAGAGAGAAGAAAAAAGAAATGGAAAGATAGAAAGAAAGGAAAGCAAAAAGGGAGGAGGTACACCTCACGAGGGTCTTGCCAAGTCAGATTAACTTCGTTTCGTCTAAGTGAAATAGCTTTCAGAATTAAGGCACAAATTCGAAATGATATGAAATTTGAATTATGAGGTCTGATTGTGAAAAGAGAAAATCATTTTTCCCTCTTCTTTCTTTCACTCAGACCAAGCACGTTCTCCTCTGTGCACTCCTTTTAATTATTTTTTTATTTTTATTTTTAGTTTTAAAAGAGTGTCGAATTTGTAATTATTTTCTATTTCTCTTTTATTTTTATTTTTCCTTCTTCTTCGATTGACCGTCGCTAGCAACTGCCGATCAAAGAACAAGGAAAAAGAAAATGAAAGAGCAGAAAAAAATTAAAAAGAAATGAAAAAAAATCTTTAAAAAAAATTTAAAAGGAGTGCATAGAGGAAATCAAATGAGATTTTCCATACTAAATGGTAGAAAATATTTTCTAGTTCATTTTTAGGTTTCAACCAAACATCTGAAAATATTGTCATTTTCCTTGAAGATGTCTTTTTGGAAAACATTTTATAGAAATGTCATATTTTCTACAAAACAAATGAAGCATAAATGTCGACATCTCTAGTTTGACGAGTCGCCGCATAAAATTTTCACGCGACACAAATGGTTAATATCATTTGAATGATCGATTTCTTTAAAATTGTGGCAATTTGTTGATCGAAAGTTATAACATCAAAATGATCATCGTAAGAAAGTTATCTCACTGTTAAAAGGATTTCTTGACCCAATTCTCTTTCCCCCAATCAAAGATTTAGTCCCACGAAAGTCCGTGATGGCTTGACATTTTTTCTTGCACCCCATCCAACTCTAGCAATGCCTACCTAGTATTGTTCGGCGAGAGCACCGTGGATCATGACACAAAGGTTCAATTGGAATTTCTTTGATTTTATTACACCGACTAATCCATCTGGAGAGGAACAAGATCACAAAACATATTTTCTCTTTTCTTTTTTTAATCGACAATAATCCTTTTTTTTTGCAATTACAAAAGTCTATTAGTGGGAAAAAATATCGCTAATATAGAGAACCTTTAGTTATGATACAAATGCTAGTAATTATTTAATTGAGGAAGTTTTTGCTTCTCTAAATTCGCTCATTAAAGAAAAACCGTGTAATGCAGCGACCAGGGTAATAATAATAGTATTTACAATAATTATAATAATAACAACAGCAATAATATGTATATGGCACTATGAACTTTTTGTAACAAGAATAGTTATGCTCGTTTTGTATAATCTTCCCTCACTTAATGTTTGAGTTAATAAAATTTCATTATCCTTATAAACAAAACAAAAAAAAGATAAAGATAAAGAGAAAAAGATAAGTTGACTCCTCCCCTCAAATATGTGACGATAGCAAAAGATAACATAAAGGATAAGGACGCACAAAAACTCATTCCACGTCCGAACTTTTATTGGAAAATCTAACTCTTCATTTTCGATCCCCAAATCTTATTTTCTCGAGAAAATGCATCCGCACTCGTTTGGCTCTTGCCAAGATGTGACTCACGAACTAAAAGTGATAATTCCATGAAAGTCGATTTTACGCAAAACCAATGAAGTGTCTAACATAACCCTAAACTAAGAAGCTCGATAAGGAGCTAATCATTTTCTCTTAGTCCGACTACCATGATGAACTCCACCTTTGATAATTAATTACACCGATTAGACTACCATAATGGCCATATCCTTAAACTTATAACAGTGTTATCGAGCGCGAAAATGCCTCTTGAATTTTTTTAAAGATTTGACAAGTACCTTCTTGTTGGGTAGCAATTCACGACTCCCTCAGGCGACTGCTGCATTCCCGATCTTTTCTCTAGGCTCATTGTCATTAGCAATCATATCTTGTGAATCCGGCTTGTTATATCAGATCAGAGAGAGTGAGAGAATTTTCCAACTCCTCTCTCTCTCTCTGCTCTGATAGAACAAGCCACAAATTCACAAAGCTTTGTCGATTTCTCTTTTGAGACACTTGGTATTAAGATTTAGATTGGCTTGTGGGGGTTTATCTTGTAAGCACTCATATGTTTTTTTAAGAGTGAATAAGTGAGGGCCAAGTTTTTTTAAAAGCAGTTATTAAATCGTTTCTTCTAAATTAACAAAATCGAAAAGAACCAATATTCTACATTTAATGAAAAGAGCAGCACTTTACACTAGTACATAGACAAACATGTTCTTTGCATCATTGGAAAAGAAAAAGAATATATGTTGAAGAAAGAAAGCATATAAGTTATATTTAACGTTTTCTTCTTCGTTTTCTTCACCCAGTTGTGTCAAACTCAAATGTCGATGACAACCTCTTTGTCCTTAAGAGATTGCTCGATGGCCAAGTTGACAATTTTTAACCGAATTGAGAAAGGTTTTTAATTAGAGGTCCACCAAAACAGATCCAGAAAAGAAACCAGAAAGAATTGGAGAAAGAAGAGTTGCAAGAATCAAAGGAAGTACCAAAATGAAGAGATGTATAATATATATAATTACTTTTGAGCGTTACTATTTCTCCTTGTTGATTATGGCTATTCATGAATTGAAATATGGAAAAAGTCAAGTCAAAAGTAGAAATACCTTCAAATCTTGGAGCATCTGCAATGGGAGTTGAAGCAAAGATGGTGTAGCTGGTCAAGGATGAAGGTCAAGGAAGGAGGATCTGCGAGAGTTTGTTATTATATGGTGGGAAACCGCCTATGTAGTAGCGGTGGTGGGTTTCACTATTGGACGGCAAAAGAGGAAATTGCAAACATTATCATAGCTATTTTTACTACTGAACCATTGATGATAATCACTTTATTTTATCGAAAGTGTATTTTGGTCTTTTTCTTAAACATTTGCTTCGTGGGGTAATATGGATAGCATTGGTCTTCGCTCCATACAATTTTTTTTTTTTTGGAAATAATTTATTTGAGATATAATATATTTCCACAATGAACCGTGTTGGCTAATTCCATAATTTCAATACAACTGAGTAATATACCGGAGGAGTCAATTTATTATTTATGAAATACATTAAGAGCACGTGTCGTATTCATATTTGGTCTATTAAGAACAGAAAAGATTGTTCGTTGCACACTAATGTAAAATACGTTAGTTACATCAACATACATATTAGTCACGGATTAAGTTCAAAACATATGCCAATGACAAATTATATAAAAGGAAATACTCATTATTGGAGGAGCAAAAGGGGGAGCATCAGGTCAAGATTGTCTTTACTCTTTAGCTTTAAACCCCGATTACACAAAGGACAAGAGAGCAGAAGAATTATCTTCTTCACGTCCAGACTTTCCAGGAAAATCTACGACTACCATTACATGTATACGTATAATGAACCAAATTTCCGCACAGCCAAAGCTATTTTTCGCAGAAAAAGTTCATCCTTACTCGTTTTTGGTTCTTGCCAACACGAACTAAAAGTGAAAATTTCATGAAAATCTGGAACGATGGTTTCCACCGAAAACCCTGTACAGAGAGAACGATTGAAGGAAGTACCTGACATAACCCTAAACCAAGAAAAGCCCAAAGAAGAAACTAACCCTCGTGCTCTGCGAGAGAGTTCCAAGAAATGCATATTTTCTAAAACGTTCATGGTCTGTCTTTCTTTGGCTTCCGGGATGACCTCTTTTGTTCCTCCCTTTTCTTCTTGGCTTCCCTCTTCTTCTTATCTTCTTCCAATAAATATTCGAAATCTAGCCCATTCAACAATGCTCTCGTGCTCGGCTCCATGATCGACGTCACTTCTCTGTTCGAGTCATCTCGCTGTCGATTCTTGATCAAGAATCTTGCCCTTTGATCCTCCATTCCACGATTTAGCAATGGCCACTCCGTTGGACTCAAGTTAGTGCTATCGAGCGTGACAGCATCAGCATCTCTTCTCAGTCCGTGAGATCTCTCCACCGATTCTTGATCACGAATCGTCACCATTCTATCACCATTACAGTCACAAGCGTTCTCTTCCTCTTGCTCGACTTCGACCCTCTTAGATTGATCATCGCCACAGCTTCCAAGAACACTTGCTTCCTTTTGTTCAACTTGGACATTCGTACTTTCATCATTTCCAACTCGCATCCACTTCTTCAACTCGACGGTGGCTTGATTACTATTATTAATCTCTTCCTCTTGCTGGGCCGGCCGCCTTCTTGCTTCAAATGCGACATTGACAGCCTCATACAACTCCAACCCAATGAACTCGGCTACCGACTGAGTGAATGGGCCTTCAATGGACAGGTCGTTTCGGATGAGGATTGAATCTGGAGATTCTGAATCTCTAGCTCTTTCCATAAAACCGGCAAGAAGGGATTCATCCGATCTTCTCAGGGACGAACTGCGGCTTCGATGGCGAGTATTATCCCCTGATCTCTCCATTTGGTGATGAAGCGTATGGAAAATTGGATGGATGGGGAAATTTTTTTCTCAGAAAATCTGGCTCTTAGATATGTTATTCGGCTTTGTGTAGCTTTGCAAGTATGGGAAATCATATATAAAAATCGAACTTAGCGCCAAACTTTTCAAAACAAATTTCTTTTTTTGAAAATTCGGTCCCCAATTTGTTTCCTCTAAATAAAGAAAACCGGACACATTTTACGAAATTTCCGTTTCTTGCCAGGGAACGCTTACTATATTATATTTGTTTTTACTACTAAATTAATAATGATTTCTCAACAGTTCGTTCATTGATGTGTATTATGGTCATTTTTTCTAAAAGTTTGTTCATTGATGTAGTATATATAGCACCGGGTCTTCGCTTCATACAATTATTTCTCAGAAATAATATATTTTTGCACGTATATACAGGATATAGCACATTCCATGATGAATCGTGTTGAATATAGGAGTCATCAATTTTTTTTATAATATGTATTAAATAATCAAATATGTATTAGAAGATGTTTTATTATGCCATTTCAAGTAATAAAAAAGAACTGCTATGCTTTGCTCCATTGGCCACCTTTCTTACTTGGGAAGAGGGAGATGAGCAG
Organism: Syzygium jambos; assembly: GCA_031216235.1. Lineage (NCBI taxonomy): Eukaryota > Viridiplantae > Streptophyta > Magnoliopsida > Myrtales > Myrtaceae > Syzygium > Syzygium jambos. The sequence continues at coordinate 8,835,126 of CM062228.1, forward strand.
TTCAATTCCCCATCTTCTCATATGGGATTAGGGGTGAGGACGTTTAGTTTTAGATGTGAGTATCGACTTCCACGCCCTACAAAGAGAAGAAATGCTTCTAAGTATTCTCTCCACGGTCGTTGTCTCTCGATCCATTTGTGAGCGCTGCCGACAAATGTGCAGAACAATTTGGTTGTTGTTGTGTCATCAAAAAGGAGTCAATTTCGTGGGGAAGATGCCTCTAAAATGCGAGTTGTTCTGAGACATGATTAACTGAAAGAATTTAGCTATGGAGTTTATGAAGAATTCCCTTTGGTTGGTCAGGAGGATTTATATTTATCCACACTAAGTGATTCCTAAATCCTAATGTCTTCTAATCTAACTACGACTCCTAATACAAGTCGTTCTTAAAATGTTTGAAGTCCTGATTGGTTTAAATAACCTGGCTTACCATATCACATACGTAGGTTTTTTTTTACCATGCATATCACATATATTTTTTATATATATCAAAATGGGACTCTTTCTCGCTAAATAAATTCTTAATTGAATAGTAATCTACTGTTCGACCCAAAAAAAAATAGAATAGTAGTCTACTGTTTAACTTTGAATAACAAGTCGTTCGATCCTCGAGAACCCAGTTAACTTATACAAGCAATTATTGTCAATGCTAAATTATATTTAAAAGCTTCTTAATAGGCCTTGAGACAAGACAATGCATTGATATAATTAGGGAACTAAAGAAAAATACTATTGTTCTTGTTTGCAAAATAGACCTACTGAAATAGATGGCTCCAATGGGGTTGATGCCTGCTCAAACCTAATTTTGCTATTTGATTAATTTTCGATCCCGAACGGGCTAAGGTCTATTTATTTGTATCGCTTGTTCTGGCTGGCTATTTATCTTATTCCTTTAAATCAAATCTTACAGAGATATATCTATCCTTCAATCTATTAGATAAGTGTACAATACTCACTTGTAATCGTGTCACGTGGCTCAACTTCATGTGAACTTCTTTCATTGTTTTTTCCACAGTGTATTCTAGAATAAACCTATGTCGATGGATTGAAATTCTTAAATATTTTATGGATGTAGATTCAAAAGATAGTAACTATTTGGAGATATGTGAATGATCATGGAGTTAACCGGAGCATGAAAAATATATGGATTATATTAATCGATAGTCTAATGCATGAGTTGAAAAACTAAACCATCATAACTGAATACACATCTGACGCGGTTTTTATACATAATTTATGAAAAATCCTAATTCCTAAATGCCTTAAAAATTAATCAACTGTGTTCTCTTCAAGTATATCCTCTTTTCCTTCCGGCTGGTCCATCTTTCAATTTCGATTTCTAATTCAAGCCGAAAAAATCCTCCGGTGTCTTCTTGAAGAATGAAAAACTGGAGCCGTCGTTCCGATGTGGAAACTCCTTAATATCCTTGAAAGCACTGGCTTGACCAGAAGCCTCGGAACCAGAATTCCTTATAGGTTTGACAACCCGGCCATCATCGTCTCCGAGTCCTTTTATAAGTGAATACACAACGGATCCGATGAACTCGGCCAGCGACTGCGAGAATGGCGGTTCTACGAGATGGTCTGGACCGATGACCCTTGAACTATGCTCTTCTTGCTTCATTGAAAAGAAATTGGGTTTGCTCGCGAAGGTGAGTGCTGAATTGTTGTTCTCGTGGGACAAGTCTGTGAAACAACTAAGTTAGAATTTGAGAAGTTCCTTTGGATTATATATACAGCACAATTCCTAATCCTACAAGAAGTGGAATAGTAATTAGGTTTTGCTCTCGCTTACTTGGAAGGCATCTAATCCGAGTAGCTTCTTAATTCCTAGTCCTAATAAGTGATAACAAAACCATGGAGATCCAACGGTTCACAAGTTTTCGATCATATTATTAATCTTCCACGTGTGTCCATCTCCGCGATAACTGGATAAGCTTTGCATTCTTTGAACAATTAATTAACCATAATACATCTTAACAAGCCCAAGTTGCAAAAAAACGCCAATTCAAGAAATAAGTACAATAGAAGACCTAAAAAATTTCCCATTCATAGATTAAATCCGAATCGTTTTGATAAGTATAGTGAACACCCTTTTGAAATAGGTTCAATTAAGACCTAATATCATCGCCGGCGGCATTTCTTTCTCGGATAATCGTTTCACTTCAACTTTTAACAAAATTAGGCATGAAGCACAATCATGCCAATAATACAGACGATTTATGCTGTTGAATAAGGAAATAGGATTTGGTCATTTGAATTAGATTTTGAAAAGGATCCAATTATTACACATATAGAAAACAAAAATTAAGGAAATAAAAAAGATACTTTTGACTGTATAATGAGATATCTTAAATTATTTAATCACATGATATCCTCTAAAGTATATGATCCCAGCTTATGTATAATGTCCCCCAAACTTTTCAGGATAATCTAACCCAAAAAAATTCCTACTCGTTTGGTTCTTGCCAAGATACTACTCAAGAGTCACGAACTAGAAGTTATACGTGACATTCCGAATTTCGGCCCATTTTTGGGATTTATAAAACGTGTAATTCGTTAGTGCGCTTATAATAAAATCTCGCCCGAAACTAATCACTCTTGGGTTATTATTTTTAAATTAGAGATTTCGCTAGAATCACACTTGATTGAATTTAGCCGTTATTTAGAGCCCAAACTTTGGTGTCGAATTTCTCGAAGTTCCGGGACGAATATCAATATTATTGTGGCTAACCTCGATATTATCCAGGATATGTGAAAAATGGATTTTTGATCAGGTGTGAATTTGGACTAGTAGACCTCCCTCATAGTGTGTTTTGGATTATTTTCTTTGGGCCCTTTTTCTATATTATTAATTAAGATTTTTGTGGACCGTAAGATCGTTTTCGAGTTCAAATGTGGGCCGTTGGATCGCGATCATCGTGTTGACTTTTGGCCCCCCCTCTCCCTCTCTCTGCTCGCGCGTCCTCTCCGCCCTCTACCCCATGTACGCCCGTCCACTCCCTCTTTTTCCCTCCCCCCATGCAACGTCCCCTCCCCCTCTCTATCTCCTCATTTCTCTTTCCTTTTTCTTCCTTCTCTCTTCTTATTCTTCTTTCTCCTTCACCGTGCCACTGTTTCTGCTTCTGCTCTTGCTCCTGCTCGACCCCAGCCGACGCCGACCGAGCTCACCTCCAACCCCATCGTCGTCGCCACCGTCACCCGACCGTTATCGCCACCGTCACCCGACCGTTATCGCCACCGTCACCCGACCGTCGTCGCGCCGTCTGCCAGCTGTCGCCCCTGACCGACTGTTCTCTCCCTATCCTCCGCACGAGCAGTAGCTCGCCGCTGGATCCGCCGCAGCCAAGCTTCGCCAACCGCGGGCCGGCTCGTTTAGCCGCTCGCCTAGCACCGCTGCCCCATCAGTCGTCGCCATGCCGCCCCGACCGCCGCTGGTTCGCGCGCCCTCAGCCCCAGCCCCCTCTCTCCCTCACCCCCACCACCCCCGGTTGACCTTCTCCTCCCCTTCGGCTCATCGTCGCCGTCGCCATCACCGCCGCCGCTCGCCCTCCCCAGCCGGCCAGCCAGCCAGCCTAGGCCGTGGCCGAGCTCGCCCAGGCTGCTACCTGATCGCGTGCCCGGCGCCTCGCCCGTCCAGCTCGGCGCCTAGCCTATCCAGTTCGCCAGCTACTCGCCTGTCCAGCCCGTCACCCAGCGGTCGCCCGCCCGTGCCCGCTCCCCGCTCGCTCGCCCGGCCATTTGCCCGTGCGTGGCTGAGCACCGCGCCCATGGCTGAGGGCCGTGCCGAGAGTCGTGCCAAGCGCCGTGCCTGTGGCCGACCGCTGTGCCTGTGAGTGTGCCAAGCCAACACTGTTCACCCGGCCCATTTTAGTCCCAAGCAGACTTTCCCCGGGCCAAAACCTAGTAAGTGACTTCCTAAACCCTACTTAGTATAATGGGTATGTTTAGACTTGTTTATGGTGTAATTTAGTACCGGTTTAGGAATTAAATTAGGCGTTGATTAGTTAAATTGATTGTGCTCAATTTGTGGATTATTGTGGTGGTGATTGTGTGGCTAATTTAGTGATCGACTGAGATGGATAACATGACTAAGTTGTTGTGGTGCTTGTGGGTGAAATGGATTAATTGAATGTCTCGACTTGAATGTCGGGTCGGTGGGCTAACGTGGGGAGTATGAATTGAATTGCTGTTATGGCGTGTCAAATTGACATTAGTGAAAGCTTGGTGATTTGAATGTGAACTGTACAACGTGTTAGAGGGAAAATTGTGTTGTGGTGCATGTGCATAAGAGAAATGTCCTGAGGCGTGGTTACGCGGGACTAAGCCCGAATTGATCAGAGAGCTGCCAACCTAAAGCGTGGTTACGCGGGTGTGGCTAGAAAGGAAAAAAATAACCTGAGGCGTGGTTACGCAGGTCGAGAGAAATGTCCTGAGGCATGGTTATGTGAGACTAAGCCCGGATTGATCGGAGGACTGCCAATCTGAGGCGTGATTACGCAGGTGTGGCTAGAAAGGCAATAAATGACCTGAGGCGTGGTTATGCGGGTCGAGAGAAATGTCCTGAGGCGTGGTCACGCAGGACTAAGCCCAGCTTGATCGGAGGGTTGACCTGAGGCGTGTTTACACGGATCGTGTAAATGTGTGAAATATCTAGTGAAGGACGGAGCCTAGCTTGATCTAAGGGCTGGCCTGAGGCATGTTAACATGGGCAGTGTGAAAGGACCTAGGAGGTCATGAGAAAGTTGCTCGGCCATGAATGCGAAATGAGTGTGATTGAATTAAGTGAATGTACTTGTGTATGACGCTTGACTGATGGTGAGGTGTTTGTGGGATATTGTGATATTCATGTGATTCTACTAATATGCAGAGTTGGCACGTATTTCAAGGCGAGGTAAGTATGTTGTGTAGAATTGATTGTGATGGCTGGTGGATTGCTTGTTAGACTTGTCTGGATACGCATTGTCCTAGGTAGGGTATAGATTGTCTGCTTATTGAGATTTATTCTCATTGCTATAGTGTAAACATTTTTAGATCCCCGACCTTGAGCATGTCGCCACCTAGGTGTTTTCGGGTTCCCATGCATACGGTGCATGAGGAGAACGAATATCCAGGACTAAACCCAGATGAGACTTACATTAGGCATCGTACCACTATTTGGGTAGACGTGGGACTAGAGGAGCTAGAATGCCATAGCTACTTGGCTTGGCCCCATCGGGTTGGGTTGGTGAATTCTGGGCCAATCCGGGGTTTTGAGGGATTGCAGCATGCTAACGAGGGTGTGGTGAATTGGGAGCCCTAGGACAAGTTTACTTCCGATGGCGAGGTGTCAGATCCCGACAGTCCATCGGAGAACCCTGGTCCAAAACCGGCGCCTATTCCAAAGCCTAAACCCGAGCCTTTACCGGAGCTCGAGCCCGAGCCCGAGCCCAGAGAGGAGCCTATGGTGTTCGAGCATGAGGAGAAGGAAGAGCCAATCGAGATTGACTCGGACACAGAGTCAGAACCCTCAGGGTCCGATTCGGATTGGGCGCCGTAGGGATGTTTATGAGTTGGGCCTGGAAACCTTTTTGGTAGAGTCCCTTTTTGTACAGTCAGTAGTCTACCCGGCCACCTGTTCCTTTTTTATGATGAAGGTGAATATTAACCCTAGAGGCCTAATGTATGAGTATTTGTGATTTCAAGCTAATGTTATATGTTTATTGATTTGCACTTGTTCTACCCCGTTGTCATTTTCATTGTCTGGGATATTTAAATTTCACTTCCGTCTGTGTACGATTTTGGGTGTTTCGTTTGGGGTTGGCGACGCGTCTTGGGACGTTGCGATCAATATGACCTCGTGGAAGGGGTGTCGCAAGCCCGTCAAGGTTCGGGGCGTGACATTATAAATCCATGAAAATCTAGAAGCAAAGCCTTCAACACAAAGCCCTAACGCAGAAAGAGAACTGATCACCAAGAATTAGCTAACAAAACCCTAAACCAAGAAAAGCCCTAGAAACATTGTTTTCGCATGCTGTGAGGAAGTCCAAGAAAATGCATCAAACTAATGCCACCTCCTTCTCCTCCTCCTCCTCCTCCTCCTCTTGCTCCACTGCATGACCGAACTATGGCGACCACTTGACCCAGTTGCAAAATTTGCCGGCAACACTTTCCGTCGCATGTGATCTGTCCATCGATTCTTGATTATCAATTGTTTTCAATCATCATCACTTCCTCGATCATGCTCTTCCTGTTGTTCACTTTCATGGTCTGTATGTAGTTCGATCATATATTGCTTTGAATGCTGCATCATTGGCGGCCTTGTACAACTCCAATCCACAGAACTCAGCTAGCGACTGAGATAATGGGGCTTCAATGGAGAAGTCATTAATCTGAATGAGGACTGGACCTTGTTGATCATGAATCGTCTTCTTTAGATCATCGTCACTATTATGAACATTCCCATTCTTCCTGTGCCACATTGATGGCCTCGTACAACTCCAACCCACAGAACTCGGCTAGCGACTGAGTGAACGGGGCTTCAATGGACAAGAAATTCTGACTGAGGATTGAATTTTGTTGATCACGACTGTCGCTGTTTGATCGTCATCGCAGTCACAAACGTTCCCTTCTGCTTGTTCAACACCAGCGAAGTTCGTGTTTGGTCATCTCCAAATTCATTGACAATGGTATCATTATTAGTCACTCCTGCTCGTTGCACTTGCAGTCTTCTTGCTTTAATCTCGACTTTGATGGCCTAGTGCAACTCCAACACACAGAACTTGGCTAGCAACTGAGTGGATGGGGATTCAAAGGACAAGTCGTATCGCATGAGGTTTGAATCTCGAGATTCTGAATCTATTGCTCGTTCCGCTAGACCGAAGAGAAGTGATTCTCTGGGTCTTGTCGGGAACAAACTGCCGTCGCTTCGATGGTGGTTGTTGTTCATTGATCTCTCCATTTGGGGATGAAGCGTATGAAAAATTTGGAAGACTGCGGAGATTTTTCTCAAAAAATCGCTCTTAGATAGAAGGCTTTGTGTTTTTCGGCAAGCGTTGAAGGTCTGTATACATGAAGAGTAAATCGAGCGCCAAATTTTTTTAGAAGGGTTTTTTTATGGGAAAATGACCCTGAAGTTTTGTTTTATATTGTATGTGCTCCTTAAAAAAAATTTTAATTCAATCTTTTCGTTAAATTTTTAAAGTTTCAATCAATGTAATCCTTCTGTTAAAAATTCTAAACACAAATAGTTAGAGGATGCATTTTTCCCACTGCTCAACATAATAATCTGATTATAGAGGCACCCTTTTTCCACTTTATTTATGATCAAAACGCTCTTTAACATAGTATTCTAACAATATTGCCCGTTATTGGTCCCACTTTTTAGCATCTATTTGTCCCTTTATTGATTTCCTATTTCTTTAATTGTAGGTCTCATATCCACTTTCCATAACCATTTCTCTTTTGCTTTTTGGGTCGAACTCTGTTCTCCCTCAATAAGCAATGAAATAAAGAATCATGAAGGTCATGTCCTTGTGCTCGCATATCCTAGGCAAGGCCAGATCAACCCACCACCGGGATGTTGACGAATCCCTCCTCCTTAACCACCTCCATTTCCGCGGCTATTGATTGTTGAAAATTAAACTTGATTCATGAATATAGGTGCATTATTCTAAGGTTGGTACTATCCATGTACTTCTTCCTAGGTCCATTGATGTAGTTCATGTATGTGTCATGCATTTAATTAGTCCATTAGATTTTCAAGATTCATGTACTAAAAAGTTTTAGGAGTTTTATGAGGTCTTAATAAATGCATACAATGTACTAAGGGTCTTTATGTACCTATAAAAGGGCTTGCGATTGAATCATTTAAAAATAGCCAAGCCACAAAAATATCAAAAAGTATTCTGAGTATTCTCTTGTTTTCCTTTCTCTCAGCTTCCCATTTTCAATAAAGTGGTATCAGAGCTACGGTTAAAGATGAATAGCTCTTTTCCTTATGCCATTCCTAAGCTTTTGAAACAAAATTATGGGCAATGGTGCATTCACATTAAGGCTCTACTTGGCTCACAAGACATGTGGAAAGTTGTTCAAAAAGGCTATGATGAACCGGAGGATGAAGCGGCTTTGAATCAAAATCAAAAGAACGCGTTGAACAAGCTTCGTAAAGGTGATCAACATGCCCTCTCTATAATTCACATGGGCTTGGATGAAGCCATGTTCGAGAAAGTTGCTTCCGCATCAAAGGCCAAAGAAGCCTGGGATATTTTAGAAAATAATTTCAAAGGAATTGAAAAGGTGAAGAGGGTACGTCTTCAATCTCTACATGGTGAGTTCAAATCTCTACATATGACGGTGTCCAAATCGGTTTTTGATTTCTTCACTAGAGTTATCCTCCGTAACCAATCAAATGAGGTAATATGGCGAAAATATTGATGATGTTCGTGTTATTGAAAAGATTCTTAGATCGCTTGACTCAAAGCTTGATCTTGTTGATGTTGCCATTGAGGAATCCAATGACTTGGAGACTATGACCCTTGATCAGCCCATGGGGTCATTGCAAACATATGAAGAAAGATTAAAGAAGAAGGGAGAGATGGCGACCCAAGTACTCCAAACTAAGGTCTCTTTGGAAGATCAAATGAAAAAGCAAGAATGGTCTCATGGGAGAGGTCAAAATCGTGGCCGTGATCGTGGTCGTGGTCATGGCCGTGGAGGAAATTTGGTCGTGGTCGTAGAAGGAGCGGAGACCAACGTTCCATCAATGAAAGGTCAAGCTTTCAAACAAGAGGACGTGGAAATTATAGCTACAATAGAGGTGAAAGAAGAAGGTATGATAAAGCTAATATTCAATGTTATTCCTATCACAAATGTGGCACTATGCTAATGAATGTAGGAGTGTCACTACAAAAAATGAAGTGAAGGTCAATTATATTGAACTTAAAAGAAGAAGAAGACGAGACATTATTATTATTGGCAACAAATGAAGAAAGAGAGAAAGGAGCATTGTATCTTGACACCAGTGCCGCAATTCACATGAGTGTCAACATAGAGTCATTCTCAACTCTTAATGAGGCGGTGAATGGCAACATCATCTTTGGAGATAATACTAAAGCCCCAATCAAAGGAAAATGTGATGTCTTGATCCGTGCTAAAAATGGAAGTCATCTTTTGATATCTCAAGTTTATTATGTTCCTATTTTGAAGTCTAATATTCTAAGTTTGGGACAATTACTTGAGATAGGATATGATATTCACTTGAAAGATCGTTGCCTTCTTTTGAGAGATGATTCTCATAAGTTGATAGCAAAGGTGCCTATGGAGAAAAAAAAATGTTCTTGCTCAGTGTTCAAGTTGATCATCCAAGGTGCTTGAAGAGTTGTGTTGAAGATTGACGCAGCGTTCAGCAAATAATTCAAGCAAAATCTTGCTTAGAAAGAAAAATCTCAAAATTTAATATTGATAATAATAATGTTCTGTCTTCAAAACAAACCCTAAACACCCTTTTATAGGGGTTAAATCTAATTACAATAGGAAACCTAATCATAATAGGAAAGTTACCTAATATGAATTGGAAACTTAATTACAATAGGAAACCTAATCATAATAGGAAAGTTACCTAATCTGAATTAGAAACCTAATCATAATAGGAAAGTTACTTAATCTGAATTGGAAACCTAATCATAATAGGAAAGTTACCTAATCTGAATTGGAAACCTAATCATAATAGGAAAGTTAATAAACATCAAATAGAAAAATTACAAAAACGACCCCTTAAAATTAACTCATAAAAAATACTAAAATAATAGAAAAAAAAAACCATCTAATCGCATCACCGTTTCGCTTTCTGTTTGGACTTCTGTTTGTCCAATCGGTCCAGAAACGCACCACTAATAAATTCCGCATCATTCTCCTCCACTTGAAAAGAACTCGTTGATCGTAAAATTCTGCACGTGTCAATGAATGTGTTGAACAAGTAATATAATGATAAAAAGAGTATCGTCCCACAGAGATTGATGATAATAAACCAATTAAATATTAAAAATAGATTAATTCTAAAATTTATCTAACAGATCAAAATATAATTGAGAACAAATAAAAATTGACAATTTTTAAAAATGAAATTTTATAAACTAAAGGCAGATAATCAATCAGGTAAAACATGTTAGAGCATCCGATTTCACCATAACCACTAGATATGAATTTCGAATCATTATGCATACAAGAACAATATCAAGCATGTGATAGCGGAATTTCCTAATTTGTTTACTATCCTATCTCTATGTATAGCAAACCTACTCAGTTTATCAATTCACTATATTTCTATGTGAATTTAAATAAACGTAAGCGCATTAAAATCTGTAAATATTCCCGGTTTATAATGAATCTTTTGGACCACCTTATCACCGAAAGCTATATAAATAACATGATATATTTCTATCCACATTTAATTCATGGTTATATATTATAAGGAGCAATTGCATATTATTACTTTTCAGTCTCAAACATGCACATCAAATCATTCAAGTGATGGCCAGTTACCTAAATGCATTAAACACAATAATATATAACTCATATGAATGAAATTATTTGCAAAGCATAAAAAACATGAAATTCATATCATCATGGTTAGGCTACATCGTAGCTCTAACAAAGAAAATTAGAACATAATAGAAGAAGAAACGAAAATAGAAATTAAATCAAATATCTTGAATCAAATAACAAGAATTCTGTCACTTCTTTTGTCTTCTCTTCAAAATACTTGAAAAACTCTCGGAACACTAAAAACAAACACGATCTCTCTCCAAAAACCCTATGTTCCCCCAAGTTATCCTATTTATATAATAACATTCAAGACTCCTCTCACAAGGCAATTACTTCTTTTTTCGCATAAAATTAGGGAATAAATCGCAGAATTCCCAATGTGATATCCATCTTCTAACTCTTCTCTGAGTCGCATATTCCTTTCCTTCTTTTTGCCATATTTTCTTTATTTTCTCCATATCTCAATATTCTGCATAAACAAGGAAATGTTAAGTAAATAAAAGGAAATCCAAATATATTCTAACAAATATTGCATTATTTATTAACTAAAGTAGATAAAATAACTCTATTTTTAGAGAGTTATCAAACTCCCAAACTTAACATTTTGCTAGTCCTCGAGCAAAAGCAAGATATAAGACATACTCAAGCTAAGAGCCCCCTCCATGACTTCCTTCCATAATTGCTCAAAATCACAATTTAAAGAAAAACACAAATTTCATCCAAACATTGAAATAGATTCATAAGTTAAAACCGATTCTAATTATGTGATCCAAGTGTGTGTGTGAGTCCTCATCTTTTCGAATTATATGCAATCCAAATAAGTTCACATTGGTATACAGCCTCTCAAAAACTCTTTATAATTATAACAAAATCTCATAGGTTTGCTTTTCATTCCTCTCTCCACTAATGTAAGCTAATCATCCAATCAAAAATCAATAGGACTTTCCTCAGTTTGTAATATAAGGTTGGGCTAACGGTGAGATAATGGTAAATTTAAGCTCAAATCACCCATGAACACATTGATTTCTAGGATCTAATTAGAGCACATGCCACTATCTCCAATTTCACATCTTCAAAATAATCTTTCTGCCACTACAGATCATCATTCTTCCTCTTTTTTTTCTTTGCTTTTTTTTTCTCTTCTTTATTTTCATTGCTCTGTGGTGGAGTTCCTCCCTAAGTCCCTCCTAATATAACGTGAACATTCCCAACCCATTGAGTATCAAAAAGGCTCACTCAATTGAAGTTGGATAGGGAACCATAAAAGCAATATTTTCTTTCTCTTTTTTCTTTCTTTTTCTTCTTTTTTTTTTTGAAGAAGATATACCCAAACAACCATAACAATCAAATTATTTCCATGCTCCACCCTTCCTCCCAAATTGCTATTATGCTCAAATAAACTTTTATCCTAAAAAAAATCAACATGTTCATGGGGCGTGTGTCACGCCCCGCACCCTACGAGCGCGCGATCATCCCTCGATGGTCGAACATTGAATGCGACGTCCCAGACACGTCGCCGACCCAACCCAAACATAAGAGATTAAGCACGCGCGAAAACAAATAGAAGCAACCCAGACAATTAATAATGACAAGGGGGATAGCGATAGCATGAAACAATAACTATAATTCATACACTTGACAAATACGTACGACGTCCACAAAGGACAGTCCCCAAGCTAAGCCACAACAGCAGAACCACAACTCTACAAAAGGGACAATAGTCGCAAATTTAACTCCTCTACAAAAAGGGAAAACTCAAAATGCCGAGTACTTGACCCGTCCTCGATCTCTGAGATACTCTTGCAGCGTCTCCAATCACTCATGGTCGCGGATCTGAAATGGTTATATAATAACCGTAAGAACGAGTCTCAATAAGCAACCTCCTATACCCCACGTAGGCCAATGCGTACCCAAACAAGTCGTACATGCAATCCAACTGATAACATATATATAATTCACATCAATGGACTTACCTCGCCATCCAATCACCTGTCCGCTCTACACATAAGTTAATCAGGATAATGAAATAATATCCCAGTAATATAACACAATCATTCAAGTACCATCCACACTCGCACTCAATCAATCCAACCAATTCAACCAGTCAATTCAATCACACGCTCAATCAGCCAATTCAGTCATACGCTTCACCAGCCAATTCAGTCACACGCTCAACCAGCCAATTCCAATCACACGCTCAACCAGCCAATTCAGTCACACGCTCAACCAGCCAATTCCAATCACACGCTCAACCAGCCAATTCAGTCACACGCTCAACCAGCCAATTCCAATCACACGCTCAACCAGCCAATTCAATCACACAATCCGCATACGTGGTCGAACATCTTTCTCACGACCCGCGCCACTGCGCCTCAGGTCCATTCTCACTGCCCGCGCCACTGCGCCTCAAGCCCAATCTCACAGCGCGCGCCACTGCGCCTCAGGCTCAGCCTCAGATCAAGCCGGGCTCCGTCCCGCGTAACCACGCCTCAGGACATTTTCCCCTTCCAATGACCCGCGTAACCTACACCTCAGGTCTAGTCATGCCTTTCTTGCCACACCCGCGTAACCTACGCCTCAAGTTGGTAGCCCTCCGATCAATCCGGGCTTTTCTCATGCACATGCACCACAACACAATTCGCCAATCAACACATCGTACAAATCCACATCAATCATGCTCACCACGTTATATTCCACCAATGTCACACTGACATGTCACCACACTCAATTTAACTCAGTTCAATTCACACTTCGCCACCTCAATCCACAAACCCGACGTTCAAGTCGGCCACGCACGATTATCCAATCAAGCATATTATTTAATCAAATTCAAGTAGCACAAATTATAAAATAATATAATTAAATTCAGCGCGTCCTAGCCGTTCTAAACCCGAGACAAGTCAATGAAATACCCACGTGCAAATCCAATTCACATCACAGCCCCTCACACTTGCCCACAAATCCGTCATTCACGCCTACTACATACGAACATCAAGCCCACCCACGAATGCCACAACAATATTATCAATTAGTCTACCATAATTAGTCATTAATTAAGCCCCACAACTCTCACAATTTAATCTATTAATAACGCATGTACAAAAATTATCCACAGTCCACGTTTAGCCCCTAAACCGGTACTAATTATCCCCTAGACAAGTCTAATAATACTCAATGTACTAGATAAGGTTTAGGGAGTCACTTACCAAGTTTTGGCCCGGAAAAAGTCGGCTCGGGCTCAAAATGGGCCTGGTGAACAATTCGGACTAGGCGCGGGCGTGGGCCACACGGGCGCGGTGGCTGGCCAACGCGGGCACAATGGCCGGTCGGCGTGCCTGGCGCGCGGGCGCGGCGTGCCCGGGGCGCACGGGCGAGCGGATGGGCAACGCGCCCGGGCAACGGGCCGGCTGAATGGGCGATGCGCCTGGGCTACGGGCGCGGGCATGGGCACGGCGCGGGCACGGCGACGGGTGCGCGGCTTGCGAGCGCGGGCCACGGGCTTGGCTGGCCGGCCGGGCTGGCTGCGCGGCGGCCGGAGCTGCGGCCTGCGGCGGCGGCGACGCGGCGGCGACGGCGGCGGCGGCAGCGAGCGGCGGATGGCTGGCAAGGAAGGGAAGGAGGTGGGCTGAGGCGGGGGAGTGTGGCTGGGGCGGCTGGCCGGACGGCCGGCGACGGGCGGCGTGGCGGCGACGGCTAGACGGAGACCGGACAGCACCGGACCGCGGCGGCACAGCAGGGACGTGGCGGCGACGGCTGGACGGAGAGAGGGGTCAGCCGGGGGGAAAGGGTGAGAGAGAGAGAGAGCTAGGGGCCGGCGAGGCTCGGCCTGGGGTGGGGCAGCTGCGCCGTCGCCGGAGCATCAGGCGGCGGCGAGCTCCTGGCGGCCCGGCGAGCTGAGCTCGCGGCTGGCGTGGAGGGCCGAGAGAGAGAGAGGGAGCAGTCGGTGGGGTGGGGGCCGGCGGCGACGGGGCGGAGGCGGAGTAGCTCGGTCGGGGCGACGGCGGCGCGAGGCGGACGGCGGGGCGGCACGGCGACGCGGCGGGCTCGGGCGGCGTCGGCGAGCAGAACTAGAACCAGACGCGGGCCGGCAAGGAGAGAAGAAGAAAAAGAAGAAAAGAAAGAAGAAGGAGAAGAAGGAGGAGAGAGGAGAGAGAGAGAGAGGGGTGTGTCAGGGGGAGGGGACAGACTGCATGGGGAGGGGACGTGCACGGGGAAGAGGGGGGACGGCGTGCGGCAGAGGGGGAAAAGGGAGAGAGAGAGAGAGAGAGAGAGAGAGAGAGAGAGAGAGAGAAGGAAGAGAGAGAGGGAACGTGCGCGGGGATGGGGAGTCGGCAGAGAGAGAGGAGAGAGAAAGAGAGAGAAAAGAGGGAAATAGGACTTATTTAAATTTTTCGAGCGCGATCCACTGGACACGGGCCAAACTAAAAACTGATCTAACAGTCCCGATTCAAATTCGAAAAAAGGTCTAACAGTCCACGATAAATCCCAATAATACTATAGGGCAAAAGGCCAAAATAAAATAACTCGAAATACACTACGAGGGAGGTCTACTAGTCCAAATCCGCACCCGGTTAAAAAATCTACTTTTCCACTATTCCTGACAATCTCGATGTTGGCCACAATAATATCGACACCGTCCAATTTATTTCGTCTCGGAACTCCCGAAAGTCGACTGCCAAGTTCAGGGTAAAAATAACGGCCAAATTCGATCGAGTGCGATTCTAGCGAAATCTCAAAATTTAAAACAATAACCGAGAGTGATCAGTTCCCGGGCGAGATTTTACTATAAGCACACTGACGAATTACACGTTTATTAAATCCCAAAAATGGCCAGAATCCGGAATGTCACAGCGTGAGACAATGATATAATTTGGCAAAAGGTAAGCTAAAAAGTACGAGGGTGCCAATAAAAGATTAGATAATAATTAAGGCTCAACGGGGTGACTATGGATAAATAAACGGGGTTGGCTTAAAAGGCTCAATCGATCCAAAAATTGCCTAAATCATTTTCTCAGTCAGATGTAGCCTAGGATTTCGCCTCAAGAGAAAATCAAACAAATTCTAAAATTTGGGTGAGATCTAAGAAAAACACATACTTCATATGAATGTTCTCTAGATGTATACACTACTCAAAAATTAAGGACTTCTAGTGCTCAGTAAGTGGGTCAACATCATCAGAATCAAAATTAACTCACATATCATTTGCAAGTTTGAACAAAATTTAAATTTTCCTAAGAATCGCAAAAATTCACAACAAGGAATGCAACAAAAAAAACAAATTCGGATTTAGCAAAAAAAAATTGAGCAAAAATTTTGTCTCCCCCCAAACTTGAATGAAGCAGTGTCCTCAATGCGAAAAACAAAGAAATAAAAGAAAAATAGGAACAAGAAAACTCTCCTTGCAGTAGGATGTATCCATGGATGGTCTTGATGACTAAACTCCAAAAGGTGATCCTTCAAGAAAGAAAATTAACCTGGATAAAAGAAAATAAAAATAATTCATCTTTTTTTTTAAAAAAATGAACATAAAAATTAATGAAGAAACATAATAAAAATGCTTGGGTTGCCTCTCAAGAAGCGCTTGCTTTATAGTTTTCAGTCAAACTATATCAAATGTCATTATTCTGGATAATAAAGTTCAATAGTAGTCTTTTGCTTGTTGTAACCACCTTCGAAGTAGGGTTTTAAACGTTAATCGTTCACCTTAAATGTGCCTTTGGTGTTATGTGCAACTTCAACTGCTCCGTATGGAAATACCTGTGTGACTGTATAAGGACCAGACCATCGAGAACGTAACTTTCTTGGAAAAAGTTTAAGACGAGAGTTATAAAGTAAAAATTTTTGGCCAATTTCGAACTCTCTTCTGAATATGTGTTTATTATGCCATCTTTTGGTACGCTCCTTGTACATCTTAGCATTTTCATAGGCCTCATTGCGGAATTCCTCCAATTCATTTAATTGCAACAATCTTTTTTCACCTGCAAACTGCATGTCAAAATTTAGAAATTTCAATGCCCAATATGCTTTGTGCTCTAATTCCACCGGTAGATGACAAGCCTTCACAAACACTAGCCTAAAAGGAGACATCCCAATTGGGGTTTTAAATGTTGTCCTATAGGCCCAAAGTGCGTCATCAAGTTTCATTGACCAATCTTTTCTAGAGGCATTTACTGTTTTTTCTAAAATTCTCTTGATTTCCCTATTTGAAACCTCTACTTGACCACTAGTCTGAGGATGATAAGGGGTTGCAATCTTATGTGTGACTCCATACTTACTCAAAAGTGCTTCAAATTGTTTGTTGCAAAAGTGTGTTCCCCTATCACTTATGATTGCCCTAGGAGTGCCAAATCGCGTAAAAATATTTTTCTTCAAGAATTTGACAACAGCCTTAGCATCATTTTTTGGCAATGCTACAGCTTTTACCCACTTAGACACATACTCCACAGTCACTAAAATGTATAAATTACCATAAGAAGATGTAAAGGGTCCCATGAAATCAATACCCCAAACATCAAATAATTCACACAAAATAATATTGTTTAAAGGCATCTCATTTTTTCTAGAAATATTTCCAGTTTTCTGACACCGGTCACATGAAGCTACAAAGGAATAAGCATCTTTAAAAAGTGTGGGTCAATAAAATCCAGATTGTAAAACCTTACCTGTAGTTTTGGCGGCACCAAAATGATCACCTGCCTCTCTGTTATGATAATGATGTAGAATATTTGCCTTTTCTTTGTCTGGAACACATCTCCTTATGACCTGGTATGCACATACCTTAAAAAAAAAGGTTCTTCCCAAAAATAATTTTTAACATCAGAAAAGAATTTTTTCTTCTGTTGATATGACAATTTAGGAGGGAGAATATTACTTACCAAATAATTCACAAAATCAGCATATCAAGGAAATTTTGTGGATTTGATGGAAAAAATTTACTCATCAGGAAACTCTTCCATAATTGGACTTACCTCTTCCTTTAAATTCAGAATTCTTGACAAGTGATCTACAACTAGATTTTTAGTTCCCTTCTTATCTTTGATTTCCAAATCAAATTCTTGCAGCAATAGAATCCACCTGATTAAACGTGGTTTTGATTCTTTCTTTTCAAGTAGATACTTAAGGGCAGAGTGGTTAGAATAAACTATAACTTTTGAGCCAATTAAATAAGAACGAAATTTATCAAAAGCAAACACTACCACCAAAAGCTCCTTTTCAGTTGTGGCATAATTCAATTATGCACCTGACAAGGTTCGACTTGCATAGTATATGGTTCAAAAAATTCCATCCTTTCTTTGTTCAAGTACGGCTCCAACAGCTGAGTCACTAGCGTCACACATCAACTCGAAAGGCAAATCCCAAGTAGGTGCAGTCATGATAGGGCCGAAATTAACTTCTCCTTCAATGTGTTGAATGCCTACAAACAATCATCAGAGAAGTCAAATTTAGAATCTTTTTCCAACAATTTAGAAAGGGGTTTAGCAATCTTAGAAAAATCTTTAATCAAACGCCTATAAAATCCTACATGTCCTAAAAATCCTCGGACAAGCATCACAGAGGTAGGAGGCGGCAGTTTTGAAATAACTTCAATCTTAGCTCGGTCCGCCTCAATTCCTCTTATAGAGATCTTATGGCCTAGCATAATCCCTTCCTCAGCTTTCACCACTTCTTGCATTTTCGGGTTCAAACGCCTCTGAGGTTGGATAGTGGGTTTATGTTGTTCCTCCATCAAAATTTTATGCATGCAAATTGAAGGACTAATTCCCTTGATGTCAGCTATTTTCCATCCAATTGCACCTTTATGTTCTCTCAACACACTGAGTAGTTTCTCCTCCATCAAATCTGTCAAAGAAGAAGATATAATTACTGGTAAAGAAGAAATTCCATCTAAATAAGCATATTTCAAATGAGAAGGTAAGGGTTTGAGTTCAAAAATAGGAGGCCCTTTAATTGATGGCTTAAGCTTCGTTGTGTGTTGTCCCAACTCCTCAAATTTTGTTGTCTTAGGCCTTAAATATGTTGGATTTGCCTCCATAAAATTTGCGTACTCCATTATCTCCTCATTCTCAATTTCTCTATCTTTTGGTTGAGCCAAACATGCTTCAAGTGGATCTTTAAAAATATTTTCTTGAAAAACATTATTCACCAATTTGTCAACTGTCTCAACTCTAAAACAAAAATTATCATCAGAGGAATATTTCATTGCTTTAAAAACATTGAAAGAAACAAGATCATCTTGAACTCTAAGAATCAACTTCCCTTGTTGTACATCAATAAGAGCTCTTCCTGTTGCTAGAAAAGGACGAGCTAAAATAAGTGGTACCTCAAAATCTTCCTCCATGTCAAGAACTATGAAATCTGCAGGAAAAATAAACTTGTCAACTTTTACCAATACATCTTCCACAATACCTCTCGGATATTTAATTGATCGATCAGCCAGTTGAAGCGATACTGTAGTTGCTTTTACTTCACCCAATCTTAATTTCCTAAAAATAGAGAAAAGCATCAAATTAATACTTGCACCTAAATCACACAATGCCTTTTCAAAGTAAGAATCTCCAATAGTGCAAGGAATTGTAAAACTCCCTGGATCTTTTAACTTCGGAGGTAATTTATTTTGTAGGATGGCCGAACATTCCTCATTCAACTTCACAGTTTCATAATCCTCTAGCTTTCTTTTGTTTGCCAAAATCTCTTTCAAAAATTTTGCATAGTTAGGCATTTGCGCTAAAGCATCTGCAAAAGGAATATTAATGTGTAATTTTTTAAAAACATCAAGAAATTTAGAAAATTGCTTATCTATTTTGTGCTGCTGGAGTCGTCGAGGGAATGGAACTGGCGGCACGTATGGCTTGGGATTATCTGGAAAAAGTTTGCTTTTGCCTATCTCCTTTGGTTATTTCTTGTCCTCTTCTTCTTTGTCTCTGGAAATCTCTTGTTTGGTATCTTCTTCACCCACTTGTTTACCACTTCTCAAGATTATAGCTTTTACATGGACAGATCTTCCATGGACAGATCTTCCGTGGTAAACCAAGCACAAAATCCATGGACAGATCTTCCCATATATTGTTAGGAACAAGTAAAGGTGTAGATAGACTTGCATTCTTAGATTGACCCTTAGCAGTCTGGCAAACATAACACTTTTGTACGTACCTACTGACATCTCTACGTAACTGGAGCTAGTAAAATCGCTCTGGACGGTAGCAATAGTTTTATCTCGACCTAGATGTGCAGCTAATCCACCATCATGTAAATCGCGAATTACCTTCTCTCGTAATGATGTCCGAGGAAGGCAAAGCCGATTGCCACGCATTAGATAACCATTCTTCATATAAAATTCTTGTACATGTTGACCAGCAGCACACGACTCCCAAATTTTTCCAAAGTCATCATCATCTGCATAAGTCTTTCAACTGCTTGAACCCTAGAATTTCTTGGTTCAACGCAATCAACAAGCCAGCTCTCCTACTCAATGCATCTGCTACGATATTATGCACACCTGACTTGTGCTGTAATCTAAAAGGAAATTTTTGCAAAAATTGAGACCATCGCATATGCATATCTTTACTAATCCTCTTCTGACTATTTAGATACTTCAAAACTTCATGATCAGAAAAAAAGACAAATTCTTTCCCAATCAGATAATTCTCCCAGATCTTCAAATCGCTTACGATAGAATATAATTCTTTATCATAAGTGTTCCACTTCTGCCTTGTGTTACTGAGCTTCTCACTAAAATAGCAAATTGGTCTATGCTCTTGAGATAAAATAGCTCCTATTCCCACTCCACTAGTATCATAGTCCACTTCAAACAGTTTATCAAAATTAGGTAAAGTAAGAACAGGTGCGGTATATAACTTCTCCTTCAAAATAGCAAAACTATTCTCAGCTTCCTCTCTCCATATAAATTTGCCCTTCTTCATACATTCAGTAATTGGGGCTGCAATAGTACTAAAATTCTTAATAAATCGCCGATAAAAAGTAGCTAACCCATGAAACTCCTAACGTCAAAAACTGTTTTAGGAGTCGGCCACTCTCTGATTACTCTTACCTTCACCTCATCTACCTCTATTCCTTCAGTAGTAATAATAAACCCTAAGAATAATAACTTATTAGTTAAAAAAACTGCACTTCTTAAGATTAATATACAACTTATTAATATATAAAGCTGTTAACACCTCCCTTAAATGCATCAGATGATCCTCCTCAGTCTTACTATAAATCAGGATATTACAATAAATTTGCCAATAAAAGATTTTAGAACTTGATTCATAAGTCTCGTGAAAGTGCTTGGAGCATTGGAAAGTCCGAAAGGCATCATCAACCATTCGTACAACCCCTCCTTTGTTTTGAAAGCTGTCTTCCACTCATCTCCAGGCCGAATCCAAATATGATGATACCCATTCTTCAAATCTAGCTTTGAGAACCACTTAGCACCGTGCAACCTATCCAACATGTCATCCAATCTCGGAATTGAAAACTTGTAACCTATGGTTATTTTATTAATGGCTCTGCTATCTACACACATCCGCCAGCTCCCATCTTTCTTAGGAGTCAACAAGGCCGGAACAACACATGGGCTCATGCTATTTTGAACGGGTCCCTTTTGCAACAACTCATCCACCTTCTCTTTTAGAATCTCACTCTCTTTTTGACACATCCTGTAGTGTGGTAAATTTGGTAGACTAGCACCAAGAATTAAGTCTATATGGTGCTAAATATCACGCATAGGCGGCATCCTATCTGGAATCTCTTCAGGCATTAGTTCGTTAAATTCCTTCAATAAAGGCTTGACTACTTCATGTTGCTCCTCCACTTGTAATTCAGCTTCAGTCTCAATTGCTTGTTTCACGATCAGTACATGAATCTGTCGGGTCTCCTTAACCTCAGCTTTAAATTTCCTCGTAAGGGTAAGAAAATTATTTTCAGAAGATTGTTTTCCTTTGTTCTTTAGTGGCAACAACATATACTTCACTCCATCCTTCACGAGGTTATACTGATTGTTTTTTCCCAAATACTAAGCATCTACATCAAATTGCCACAGCCTCCCAAATAACACATGACATACATCCATGTCTACTACATCACAATACAGTCATCATAATATTTTCCAATGGAGAATGGAATTTTGCATCGTTCAGTCACCTGAATGCTTTCCGCTCCGGATTTAATCCATCCTAACGTATAGGGATTAGGATGCTTCTCCACGGGTATCTCCAACTTCTTCACTGCTCCTTTCCAATGATGTTCTTTATACTTCCACTATTAATAATCACAGCAAAGATCTTTCCCAGAATGGTACACCTGGTTCGGAATAATTGATGGCGTTGCGAATCATCTTCTTGTTTTAGGGCCAACATCATTCTACGCACCACACAGTTTACTTGCTCCTCTTCTTCATCTTTAAAATCATCATCCTCACCATCCAGCACACAGCAATATCCATCCTCCTCCTCCTCTTCTCTCGCTGCCACGTTTACGTTCTTTCTCTGAGGGCATTCATTAGATCGGTGCCCAGGCTGATTACACCTGTAATACTTTATCGCGGCTGGTTTAGCATAAGGGTTAGGATTTACAGTTTTCTGTGCTTGCATTCCCTTATCTCTCGGCTCGTTCATAGGGCGCTTTTTTACCGCCTTATCTTCATGATTTTGCCCTGCATTAAAGCGATTATTGAAACTGCTCTTTTCTACCGAACTGCTCAAATTGCTACCTCAATAATTTTTGTAACCTCTTCTTCCCCTATCTTGCTGCATCAATTCTACCTTCATTGCCATATTCTTGGCTTTAGTTAAATTTCGCAAAAACTACATTACAATTTTATATCGAAGGAAGGGTTTCAAATCATCAAGATATCTGGCCACCCGCTGTCCCTCCGTCTTTGATAAATTATTCTGCTCCGCCAATCTCATTAATTCGACCGTATACTCATGCACAGTCCGATTGCCCTGTTGGCAATGTTGGTACTGCTGAAACATAATCTGTTCATAATTGGGTGGAAGGAATTCTTGCTTCAGCAGCATCCTTATTCTAGTCTAAGTTCGAACTCTCTTTTTCTCTTCTCATTCCCTCCTATGCTGTAATCTCTCCCACCATGTAGACGCAACCCCCATTAATCTACAAGCTACTAATTGCACCCTTTTCTCATCATGGGTCTCCATATAGTCGAAAAATCTATCTATATCAGCAAGCCAATTCAGAAATTCTTTTATGCCCAGACTTCCATTGAAATAAGGAATATCGACTTTCAATTTAAAGTCCTTACCTTCATGACTGTCGTAATGTCGTCTTCCATCTGTCCTATCATGTCTTCTCTGAAGTCCTCCCTGACGATTTCTGCCATCATAATCAGCACGTTCCTCATCAAAATTTTCAGTTTCTTCTTCTTCCGAACTCTCTGAAAACATAGGGTTATTCTACCTGCGGATAGGAACAGGCCTATCAACAGGATCACCGCGAGCAAGATCTGCACCTGACCTTCTGTCATTTTGCCGATTCCAGTTCACATCAATGCCAAGACCTTCGAATCATTCTGTTAACTTGTCAAATCGTTCTTCGAAACGACAAAGACTTTGATCAAATAGTTGGTCCAAGCATTCCATTAAACGTCGCTCCAAACGTTGCAGCGCGTCGTCCCCATGGGTTAGGGCTCCAGTCTCCTGAGCATCATCACGAAGACTACTGCCAGTCGCCATAGGCTCTGATACCACCTGACACAGCGTTCAGAGAATAATTCAAGCAAAATCTTACTTAGAGAGAAAAATCTCGAAATTCAATATTGATGATAATAATGTTCTGTCTTCAAAACAAACCCTAAATACCCTTTTCTAGGGGTTAAATCTAATTACAATAGAAAACTCAATCATAATAGGAAAGTTACCTAATCTGAATGGGAAACTTAATTACAATAGGAAACTTAATCATAATAGGAAAGTTACCTAATCTGAATTAGAAACCTAATCATAATAGGAAAGTTAATAAGCATCAAATAGCAAAATTACAAAAACGACCCTTAAAATTAACTCATAAAATATACTAAAATAATAGAAAAAAAACCATCTAATCGCATCACCGTTTCGCTTTCCTTTTGGACTTCTGTTTGTCCAATCGGTCCAGAAACGCATCACTAATAAATTCCGCATCAAAGATACTTCTTGGCTTTGGCACATGAGATTTGGCCATTTGAATTTTGGTAACTTAAAGACTTTGGCGAATGAAGATATGGTGCATGGGTTGCCCAAAATCAATCATCCCAACCAACTGTGTGAAGGATGTCTTTTTGGCAAACAAGCTAGAAAAAGTTTTCCTAGGGAGGCCACTTCAAGAGCATTGAAGCCACTCCAACTTGTTCACGCCGATGTATGCGGACCCATCAAACCATCCTCACATGGTAAAGCCAATTATTTCCTACTCTTTATTGATGATTATTCTCGTAAAACTTGGGTGTATTTTTTTTGGTAAGGAACTTGGGTCTATTTTTTGAAAGCTAAAAATGAAGTTTTTGGAGCATTCCAAAAATTCAAGACCCTTGTTGAGAAAGAAGTGAGTATTATATTAAAGCATTAAGGACCGATCGAGGTGGAGAATTCACTTCCGGGGAATTTGATACTTTTTGTGACACCAATGGAATTCGTCATTTCTTGACCATTCCAAGGTCTCAACAGCAAAATGGTGAAATAGAGCGGAAGAACAGAACCATTCGCAACATGGTCCGAAGCATGCTTAGAAGCAAAAGGATGCCAAAGGAATTTTGGGCCGAGGCCGTTGCATGTGCGGTATATTTGTCCAACCTATCTTCTTCAAGAAGTGTTCGTGGCATGACACCTCAAGAAGCATGAGTGGTAAGAAACCTAGTGTTCCTCACTTACGTGTTTTTAGAAGTATTGCTTATATTCATATTCCAAATGAGAAGAGATCTAAGCTTGATGAAAAAAGTTAGAAGTTTGTCTTCATCGGCTATGATCGTAAATCTAAAGGCTACAAGTTCTACAATCCTTCTAATGGGAAGATCGTGATTAGTAGAGATGCTGAGTTTGATGAAAATGCCTTATGGGTTTGGAATGTTGTTGAAAATGATGAATATGTCATTTGTCCTTTACAAGAGGAAGAATCAAGCCAAAGAACACATCAAGATGTTATTTCTCCACCTCCATCTCCTACTTCTCAAGGTTTCCATGATAGCTCCTCTGAAAAGCCTGTGCGCAAAAGGAATCTTATCGAGATATATGAAGAAACAGAAGTTGTTGATACTCCAAGTTTATTTTGTTTCTTTGCTAACATTGAACCATTAAACTTTGAAGAAGTGGTGCAAGATGCAAAATGGAGAGATGTAATGGAGCAAGAAATTCAAGCAATTCAAAAGAATGGCACATGGGAAGTAGGAACCCTTCCTAAAGGACAAAAAGCAATTGGCGTAAAATGGGCATATAAAGTGAAGAAAAATGCCGATGGAAAAGTGGAAAGAAACAAAGCAAGACTCGTTGCGAAAGGCTACAGTTAGAAGCATGGCATTGACTATGATGAGGTATTTGCTCCTGTAGTTCGTTTGGAAACTATTTGTTTGATTATTTCCTTGGCAGCTCAAAATAAATGGAAAATTTATCAAATGGATGTTAAGTCCGCTTTCTTGAATGGCTATCTTGAGGAAGAAGTGTATGGTTCAGCAACCTTTGGGCTATGTTGTCAAAGAACATGAAGATAAGGTCTTGAAGTTGAAGAAGGCTTTGTATGGATTAAAGCAAGCACCAAGGGCTTGGTATAGTTGCATTGACAAATATTTTCAAGATCGTGGATTCATCAAGTGTCAACATGAGTATGCTCTATATGTCAAAGAAGATCAAGCTGGAGGTTTTATGCTCGTATGTTTGTATGTCGACGATTTGATCTTCACCAGCAACAATGTAAAAATGTTTGAAGAATTTAAGAAGGTGATGGCTCAAGAGTTCGAGATGACCGATATTGGGCTTATGTCGTACTATCTTGGAATTGAGGTGAAGCACGATTATGGTGGTATCTACATTTCTCAAGAAGCTTATGCAAAGAAAATTCTTGAGAAATTCAAAATGGAGAAATGTAAGCCGATGAGCACTCCCATCGAACGTAGAGCAAAGATGTTAAGGTTTGATGAAAGTAAGAAAGTGGATGTCTCTTTATAGAAGCCTTATTGGAAATTTGAGGTATTTAACTTGCACAAGACCCAATATCCTCTATAGCATTGGTCTTGTTAGTCGATACATAGAAGCACCTACCGAGAATCACACGAAGGTGGCCAAGAGGTACTTCGATACATAAAAAGTACTCTTGATTATGGTTTAATTTATTCTCCAACTAGAAACTTCAAGCTTCATGGATATTGTGATAGTGATTGGGGTGGTGATGTTGATGATCGAAAAAGCACCACCGGCTTCTTATTTTTCTTGGGTGATACTGCATTTACTTGGAGTTCAAAAAAGCAGCCAATTATGACTCTTTCAACTTGTGAAGCCAAGTATGTATCTGCTGCATCATGTGTATGTCATGCAATATGGCTAAGAAAGTTATTGAAGATGCTTCACATGCCAGAAGAGGTTGCTACCACAATTTATGTTGATAAAACTTCTGCTATTGCTTTGGGAAAGAATCCCATTTTTCATGATCGAACCAAACATATAAACACAAAATTTCACTTCATAAAAGAGTGCATTGAGAAAAAAGAAGTGAAGCTTACATATGTAAAGACCAATGATCAAATTGCCGACATCTTCACTAAGGCATTGAAGTTTGAAGATTTTGCAAGATTGCGTGCTTCGATTGGAGTCTCTAGATATAATCAAGTTTAAGGGAGAGTGTTGAGAATTAAACTTGATTCATGAATCTAGGTGCATTATTCTAAGGTTGGTATTATCCATGTACTTCTTCCTAGGTCCATTGATGTAGTTCATGTATGTGTCATGCATTTAATTAATCCATTAGATTTTCAAGATTCATGTACTACAAAATTCTAGAAGTTTTATGAGGTCTTAATAAATGCATACAATGTACTAAGGGTCTTTATGTACCTATAAAAGGGCTTGTGATTGAATCATTTAAAAATAGCCAAGCCACAAAAATATCAAAGAGTGTTCTGAGTATTCTCTTGTCACGCCCTGGACCCCGCCGAGCCCGCGACATCCCGCCATCGGTCGTATTTATGAACGCGACGTCCCAGGATGCGTCGCCGACCCAAACGAATTACGCAAGCGGAAGCACATAAAACAATCCAGACATGAAAAACATGACCAAGGGATAGAACATCGAAATTTAATAAACACGTAACATTATAAAGCATTCATTAATACAAAATGATGACCCGGCTACCAATTTCAAACCACAATTTTCAAAAGGGGGTGGTGGTTGACAAGCCTATCTCCTCTACAAAAAGATACTCAAAAGACAGGGTAAGTTGGTCTATCCTTCACTCCCTGTGGTACTCTGGCGGCATCCGCGGATCACTCACGGTTGTGGATCTGAAAGTCGTTATATAATAACCGTGAGAACGAGTCTCAATAAGCAATACCCTAAACCCTACGTAGGCCAATGCGTACCCAGACAAGCAGTACATGCAATCTAATTCCCAATACACCGCATTCACCTCAAAGTACTTACCTCGACATCAAGCGCGTGCCAGCTCTACACGTCAGTCAAATGTATTATAATAATAATAAATCGATAACATACCACAGTCATTCACACGCCAGCTACAATAGCACCCAATCAATTCCAACATTTCGATCAGCCAATCAATCAGTCAAATCAATCAATTTCAGTCACACTCGAATCGCATGCGTGGTCGAACAGCTTTTCATGACCTCCCAGGTCCTTTCACTCGGCCCGCGCCACTGCGCCTCAGGCCCCATCTCACAGCCCGCGCCACTACGCCTCAGGCTTAGCCCTCAGATCAAGCCGGGCTCGGTCCAGCGTAACCACGCCTCAGGACACTTTTCCTTTCCAATGACCCGCGTAACCTACGCCTCAGGTCTAGTAATGCCTTATTCGCCACACCCGCGTAACCTACGCCTCAGGTTGGCAGCCCTCCGATCGATCCGGGCTATTTCACAAGCATATGCACCACAACACAGTTCGCCATTCTTACATATCGTACCAATCAACTCAAGACACACTCACCGCATCCCAATTCGCCAAATCAATTCATCATGCCAATCCCAGTCAATGCCAAACCCAGTCACGTCACAAGTCCGTCACACCCAATCGCACCTTCGACATCCCAGACAGTCACATACGAACACCGATTTTCATTCACACGCGCCATCATAATGCAATCAGTCAATGCACCACATCTAGCCACATATTCATCATAAATCGATCCACCAATCGCCACATAATTCACGCCCTAGTCGTATTCTCCCCAACTAATCTAATTTCTAATTTAATCACTAAATTAAACTAAATAAATCCCTAAGCATGTCTAATAGTACCCATTATACTAAATAGAGGTTAGGATATCACTTACCAGGTTTTGGCCCGGAGAAAAACCCGCATGGCTCAAGACGGGCCGATGAACAGTGCTCGGATGAACAGTACGGGCCTCCTAAAATGAACAGCAATGGGCCTCCGAAAATGAACAGCAATGGGCCTCCGAAAATGAACAGTAACGGGGCACGGGCTCGGCTCGGGCACGACGGTGGCTGGTCGGCTGGCCAGCTGGGCTTGCTCCGGCGGCTGGCGGTGGCGGCGGCGGCGAGCAAGGTGGCTCTCCGACAACCAGCTCGGAGAGAGAGAGAGAGGAGAGTTGGCCGAGTGGGGTGGCGAGGGAGAGAGAGAGCTGCGGCAATGAGGCTCGGAGCCGATGATGCTCGGGCGGCACGGTGGCGGTCGTTGGCGAAAGGGGGCGCCGGGGTGGTGGTGGGCGAGGCAGCGACGGTGGCAGTGGCTGGTGGGGGTGGCGTGGGGCTGTTGGGGCTGCGGAGGAGGGGAGGGGAGGGAAAGTGGCGGCTGGCGGTGGTTGCGGATGGCGGCGACAGGGCGGAGGCGGCGACGGGGCGGAGGCGGCGGCGACGAGCGGAGCGGCGGCTGGCGAAGTAGAGGCCAAACGCAGCTCGTCGGGCGAGGAAAAACTGAAGAGGAAGAAGAGGGGAAGGGAAGAGAAGAGAAGAGAAGAGAAGGGAAGGAAGACGAAGAAGAGGAGAGAGAGGAGGAGTCGTTGGGGGGTGTCAGAGGAGGGGGGAATGGGCGTGCGTGAGTGGACGTTTGCAAGTGGGGGGGGAAACGTGCGTGACCGGCAACCAGAGAGGAGAGAGAGAGAGAGAGAGAGAGAGAGAGAAAGGACAGACGTGATGATGGGGGGGAAGTGTGTGCGCGAGGGAAAGAAGGGAGAGAGAGAGAGAGAGAAATATAAAAGAAAATATAAACATTCTAATATTAAACGCGATCCGATGGCCCAAGTTCAAAATCGAAAACGATCTACCGGTCCAAAATAAGCCTCGCATATAAAAAGGGACAAAGACCAAATTAATTAAGTCAAACTACAACGAGGGAGGTCTAGTAGTCCAAATTCGCACTTGGTCAAAAACTCCCCTTTTTCCATTATTCTTAACCATCTCAACGTTGGCTACGATAATATTGACACCGTCCAATTTATTTCGTCCCGAAACTCCCGAAAATTGACTGCCAAGTTCGGGGTCTAAATAACGGCGAAAATTCGATCAAGTGCGATTCTAGCGAAATCTCTAATTTAAAATAATAACCGAGAGTGATCAGTTCCCGGGCGGGATTTTACTATAAACACACTGACAAATCACGCATTTTATAAATCCCAAATTGGCTCAAAATCCGGAATGTCACAATTCTTCCCCCTTACAAAAATTTCGTCCTCGAAATTTACAACCTACCCAATCATTCAAACAAAAGGGGGTATTGGTGTCGCATCAATTCTTCACTTTCCCATGTCGCACCTTCAGTCCTATGATGTTCCCAAATCACCTTCACCATCGGGATTGTCTTGTTTCGCAACATCCGTTTCATTCTGTCCTCGATTCTAACTGGCTTTTCCAAGTACAACACTCTATTGTCTACATCCACTTCTTCATAATTTAGCACGTGTGTCGGGTCCGGCTCATACTTCCTTAGCATAGACACGTGGAACACATTATGGACGTGAGATAAACTTGGCGGTAGCGCGAGACGATAGGCCAGAGTACCAATTCTCTCTAAGACTTCAAATGGACCTACGTACCTCGGGCTCAATTTTCCTTTCTTGCCAAACCGCGACAATCCTCTCATTAGTGACACCTTGAGGAAGACGTGATCCCCTACTTGAAATTTCAAAGGCCTACGTCTCCGGTCCGCATAATTCTTTTGGCGGCTCTGAGCGGTTTTAAGTCTGTCCCGAATAACCTTGACCGTCTCAACTAACTGCTGAACCGACTCTGGACCCATGATACTCCTCTTACCAACTTCATCACAACAAACTGGTGTTCTACAAGCTCTGCCGTACAATGCTTTAAATGATGCCATCCTGATACTCTGTTGATGGCTATTGTTACAGGCAAACTTAATCAAAGTCAACTGTTCTTCCCAACTACCTTTAAAATCCAAAACACATGCTCGCAACATGTCTTTCAAAGTCTGAATCGTCCTTTCAGACTGGCCATCCATTTGGAGATGATAGGCCGTGCTAAACTGCAACTTCATTCCTAATGCTATATGAAGACTTTTCCAAAAAGCGGCAGTAAACTTAGGATCACGGTCCGAGGTGATCGTCACTAGCACTCCATGTAGACGAACTATCTGTCGCACATACAGTTCTACGTACCTTTCTAACGCGAAGTCCTTTCGTACTACTAGAAAATGTGTCGACTTTGTCAGTCGATTTACTATAACCCAAATTGAATCGTGGCTCCTCTGACCCCCTCGGTAATCCCATAACAAAATCCATCGTGATGTGTTCCCACTTCCACTTAGAAATTTCCAATGGCCGTAACATTCCACCCGACTTGTAATGTTGTGCCTTCACTTGCTGACATGTTAAACACTTGGCCATGTGCTTGGCTACATCCACCTTCATGCCATTCCACCAATATTGTTGTCGCAAGTTCTAATACATCTTCGTACTACCCGGGTGAATACTGTAATTGCTACGGTATGCTTTAGACAAAATCTCTTCCTTCAGTTTTGCATTACCGAATACACATAACCATCCACGGAACTTCATAATCCCATTCTCGGATACCTGAAAATCCGATTTCCTTTTTTGTGATCTCCATACTTAAAATCTTTTGAATCTCCGGGTCTGTCGATTATAAAGCCTTAATCTTAGTCTGTATTTCCGGTTCAATCCTTAATGCTGTAAGTAGGCTCGAGACATGACTCACTTCAAACTTAAATTCTAAATCCCTAATTCCTTCCTACGGGGTCCATTCTTTAACCATCATATGCGCGATGCTCGATTTCCGGCTCAGTGCATCCGCTACTTTATTACCTTTTTCCGGAATGATACCAAATCTTGCAATCATAGTCCGTAAGGAGTTCCATCCAACGACGCTGCCTCATATTCAATTCCTTCTGTGAAAACAAGTATTTGAGGCTCTGGTGATCCGTGTAAATCTGAAATTTTTCCCCACACAAGTAGTGCTTTCAAATCTTAAGGACAAATATAATTGCGGCCAATTCCAAGTCATGCATCGGGTAGTTCAACTTATGTGGTCTCAATTGTCACAATGCGTATGCCACTACTCTTCCATGTTGCATTAATACGCATTTTAGTCCTTTTAGCGACGCGTCACCGTAGATTTCACATCCTCCTAGACCTGACAGGACCATCAACACTGGTGTGATCGTCACACTCTGTTTTAATTCCTGAAAACTCCTTTTTCACTTGGCCGTCCATTCAAATTTCATTTCCTTCTTTAGCAAACGCGTCCACGGTGTAGCTAGCGCCAAAAACCTTCCCACAAAACATCTGTAATAACCTACCAGACCCAAGAAGCTCTAAATCTCGATTACCATTGTCGGTCTTGGCCAATTCATGATGGCCTCAATCTTCATCGAGTCCACTGCAATTCCCTTCCCGGGTATCCCATGTCCTAAGAACGCCACTCGATGAAGCCAGAATTCACACTTATTAAACTTAGCGTAGAGTGCGTGTTCCCTTAAAGTCCGTAGAACTCCTTTTTCCAAATGTAACTCATGCTTAGTAGGACTCTTCGAGTATACCAGAATATCATCTATAAACACAATTACAAACTGATCCAGAATTTCCTTGAACACCCAATTCATCAAACCCATAAAGGCTACGGGAGCGTTTGTCAGTACAAAAAGGCATTACCATGAACTCGTAGTGTCCATTCCTCTTCCCAACTGCCGACTTCGATACGTTCTCCTTCTCCATCCTCAATTGGTGATAGTCCGTCCTCAAATCGATCTTAGAAAATACTGACGCCCCTTGTAACTAATCAAATAGGTCATCAATCCTTGGCAATGGGTACTTATTCTTAACAGTCACCTGGTTCAGTTGCCCGTAGTCAATGCACGACCTCAACGATCCACCCTTTTCCCTCACGAATAACACTGGCGTTCCCCATGGAGACGCACTAGGGCGAATAAAACCTTCATCCAATAGCTCCCGCATTTGGACCTTCGATTTCTTCAATTCCGACAGTGACATCTTGTAGAACGCTCTCAAAGTCGGTTTTGTCTCTGGGACCAACTTGACTACAACCTCGACTCTCCTATCAAGTGGCAATCCCGGCAATTCCTGAGGAAAGACATCGGGAAGATCACACACCTCGGCTATGTCCTTTAGCCTTTATTCCTCAACCAACTAATCAGTCACAAATTAATTATCTTTATACACCTCAGAGACAAGCTCAATCCATCCAATTTCAATCCAACAGTCTCCCAAAACAAATCGCCCCGATTCTTTACACAATCTGCAATCCCTAAGCAACACTCATCCTTCCCCACTCGTCCAAGAATATCGTCAGTAATTTAGAAATCCTTAAGTAGATTGCACCTACTCACTATAAGCAATTATACGCCGTACATGACCATTAAAGTTACAACTTCGAAATCATCGTCTATTGTACCCAATACCATCTCATAACGCATCTAGACTTTCAAGGCACATCCTTCACTTCCTTCTCAGCCACAACGTACATTTTTCCTTACGTTCTTAATCGATTCTGATTAATCTGTGGGCAGCTCTCGCTTAATGTCCTATCTAGAGTAGCTGCGATTACATTAGCGACCTAACCTGTCGGTTCAACAATTTCTCACCTGGTGACCTTACTGTCCACATCCACAACATACTCCACTTCTACCTTAGCAACAGCCATTCCTATGCCTCTTTTCATAAGACTGTCATGCGGCGTTGGAGTAGTAGTTCGGCTCTCCAAAGTTCTTTCTTACTAGAGGGACAAATTTCATTTTCTCTGCCATAGGCTTCTTCCCAAAGTTCCTATTGTCCCTAGCCAGCGTGTACCGCGATCCATATATGGTAACCCTCTCATTCATATCCCTTTCAACCGTTTGAGCCTTGCCACACAGCTCATTAGAATCCCTTAAGTTCATTAGCATCAACTGACTACCAAGATTCGATTTCAGTCCATCTTGGAACCTTTTTGTCCTATCCACATGATCATTGACTATCCTTGGTACGTACTTAGGCAACCTTACAAACTCGGCCTCGTACTGATCAACTGACATTCAATTTTAGCGAAGCCGAAGAAACTCCGTCATTTTCCGTTCTCGCGCACTCTCTGAAAGTACTTCCCATTGAAGGCCTCGATAACAACACCCTAGCTTGGAATTATGCCCTTTGAAATATCCTACTTCGGGAGCCCTCTTACTAATCCTTTGCATTTCCTTAAAGTTGATATATAGCCAGAGTCACTTCCTCCTCATTAGTGCACCCGAATACCTCAAAAGCCTTTTTCTAAATCCTTTGTCTAAAGTAATGTAGTCTCAGAGTTACCTCTTCCCATCGAACCTTGCAAGTTTAAAATTTCAAAAAAAATTTCCAACCAACTGACGCATCTGTCTGACTGCATTAACTTACCCTTGACCTTGATTCCCAACATTTCCATTACACCTATGATTCTTGTTATTTCCATTGACGACGACAATAGCGGCCTCAACATCAGTAGAAACAATAGTATTTCGCTCCTCAGCTTGCCTTTCCATTAAAATTCTAACTTCCTCGAGTGTCCTCAAAATCTCATCAAATCTAGAATCTCCCACAACTCCAACTTGCGGACCTACACGACCTCGACCTCGACCTTGACCTTGACCTCGACCTCGACCTCGACCTCTTCCTTAGCTACTCTTACTCACAGGGTTCACACCACCCACTTACATGCTATAATTCCCCTCGAGAATTAAAGACCTAGGCCAACTATACCAGTCTAAGCCCTAGGCAATGAATTACAACACAATTCACTAAGCAGGCAGTCAATCACAACACCACTCAATCACAAAAACAAGGATCGTGCACTAACCTCAAGTCCTGACGCACCTACATTTCACGTATTAGTGCATAATATCACTTAGCAATCACAATCAAACAGTATGGGGTACGCATGGCACACAAATCTTCCTAATTGGCTACCCCAAGGTCATCGCTCCTTATCACTCCAGACTTCGACCAATTAGTATCGAGCTGTCCTTACTCTGATACCAATTCAACGGGGATGTCACGCCCTGGACCCCGTCGAGCCCGCGACATCCCGCCATCGGTCGTATTTATGAACGCGACGTCCCAGGACGCGTCGCCTACCCAAATGAATTACGCAAGCGGAAGCACATAAAACAACCCAGACATTAAAAACATGACCAAGGGATAGAACATCGAAATTTAATAAACACGTAACATTATAAAGCATTCATTAACACAAAATGATGACCCGGCTACCAATTTCAAACCACAATTTTCAAAAGGGGGCGGTGGTTGACAAGCCTATCTCCTCTACAAAAAGATACTCAAAAGACAGGGTAAGTTGGTCTATCCTTCAATCCCTGTGGTACTCTGGCGACATCCCCGGATCACTCACGGTCGCGGATCTGAAAGTCGTTATATAATAACCGTGAGAACGAGTCTCAATAAGCAATACCCTAAACCCTACGTAGGTCAATGCGTACCCAGACAAGCAGTACATGCAATCTAATTCCCAATACACCGCATTCACCTCAAAGTACTTACCTCGCCATCAAGCGCGTACCAACTCTACACGTCAGTCAAATGTATTATAATAATAATAAATCGATAACATACCACAGTCATTCACACGCCAGCCACAATAGCACCCAATCAATTCCAACATTTCGATCAGTCAATCAATCAGTCAAATCAATCAATTTCAGTCACACTCGAATCGCATGCGTGGTCGAACAGCTTTTCATGACCTCTCAGGTCCTTTCACTCGGCCCGCGCCACTGCGCCTCAGGCCCCATCTCACAGCCCGCGCCACTACGCCTCAGGCTCAGCTCTCAGATCAAGCCGGGCTCGGTCCCGCGTAACCACGCCTCAGGACACTTTTCCTTTCCAATGACCCGCGTAACCTACGCCTCAGGTCTAGTCATGCCTTATTCGCCACACCCACGTAACCTACGCCTCAGGTTGGCAGCCCTCCGATCGATCCGGGCTTTTTCACAAGCACATGCACCACGACACAGTTCGCCATTCTTACATGTCGTACCAATCAACTCAAGACACACGCACCGCATCCCAATTCGCCAAATCAATTCATCATGCCAATCCCAGTCAGTACCAAACCCAGTCACGTCACAAGTCCGTCACACCCAATCGCACCTTCGACATCCTAGACAGTCACATACGAACACCGATTTTCATTCACACGCGCCACCATAATGCAATCAGTCAATGCACCACATCTAGCCACATATTCATCATAAATCGATCCACCAATCGCCACATAATTCACGCCCTAGTCGTATTCTCACCAACTAATCTAATTTCTAATTTAATCACTAAATTAAACTAAATAAATCCCTAAGCATGTCTAATAGTACACATTATACTAAATAGGGGTTAGGATATCACTTACCAGGTTTTGGCCCGGAGAAAAACCCGCATGGCTCAAGACGGGCCGATGAACAGTGCTCGGATGAACAGTACGGGCCTCCGAAAATGAACAGTAACGGGGCAAGGGCGCGGGCACGGGCTCGGCTCGGGCGCGACGGTGGCTGTTCGGCTGGCCGGCTGGGCTTGCTCCGGCGGCTGGCGGTGGCGGCGAGCAGGGTGGCTCTCCGACAACCAGCTCGGAGAGAGAAAGAGGAGAGTTGGCCGAGTGGGGTGGCGAGGGAGAGAGAGAGCTGCGGTGGTGAGGCTCGGAGCCGATGATGCTCGGGCGGCACGGTGGCGGTCGGTGGCGAAAGGGGGCGCCGGGGTGGTGGTGGGCGAGGCAGCGATGGTGGCAATGGCTGGTGAGGGTGGCGTGGGGTGGTTGGGGCTGCGGAGGAGGGGAGGGGAGAGAGAGTGGCGGCTAGCAGTGGTTGCGGATGGCGGCGACGGGGGGGAGGCGGCGGCCGGACAGCGCGCGGCGGCGACGAGCGGAGCGGCGGCTAGCGAAGTAGAGGCCAAACGCAGCTCGTTGGGCGAGGAAAAATTGAAGAGGAAGAAGAGGGGAAGGGAAGAGAAGAGAAGAGAAGAGAAGGGAAGGAAGACGAAGAAGAGGAGAGAGAGGAGGAGTCGTTGGGGGGTGTCAGAGGAGGGGGAATGGGCGTGCGTGAGTGGACGTTTGCAAGTGGGGGGGGGGGGGGGGGGGGAGGAACGTGCGTGACCGGCGACCAGAGAGGAGAGAGAGAGAGAGAAAGGACAGACGTGATGATGGGGCGGGGGGGGGGGTGGGGGGGAAATGTGTGCGCGGGGGAAAGAAGGGAGAGAGAGAGAGAGAGAAATATAAAAGAAAATATAAACATTCTAATATTAAACGCGATCCGATGGCCCAAGTTCAAAATCGAAAACGATCTACCGGTCCAAAATAAGCCTCGCATATAAAAAGGGACAAAAGCCAAATTAATTAAGTCAAACTACAACGAGGGAGGTCTAGTAGTCCAAATTCGCACTTGGTCAAAAACTCCCATTTTTCCATTATTCTTAACCATCTCAACGTTGGCTACGATAATATTGACACCGTCCAATTTATTTCGTCCCGAAACTCCCGAAAATTGATTTCTAAGTTCGGGGTCTAAATAACGGCGAAAATTCAATCGAGTGCGATTCTAGCGAAATCTCTAATTTAAAATAATAACCGAGAGTGATCAGTTCCCGGGCGAGATTTTACTATAAGCACACTGACAAATCACGCGTTTTATAAATCCCAAATTGGGTCAAAATCCGGAATGTTACATCTCTTGTGTTCCTTTCTCTCAACTTCCCATTTTCAACATTGATGTGACTCGCTCAATCACATTGTAATTCACGCTCTAGACCAAATCCTAATGTCATGGTCATCATTTTGTGTTTATTGCTTGCTGAATATTATTAATCCGTTTGGGCACAAGGTCCTGCACCATCCGGAGAATTCCAGGAAGTTGAAGGTGAAAGTGAAGAAAGAAGAAGATCCAGACTGGAACGCAATCAGAGAACGCGAGAAAGAGCCGTAGGTTTTCATTTTGGCAATTTTTTTTCTGCAACTCTGAAGCGAGTGCTTTTTCAGCTGAAGGCATTTCGAATGTTGAGTGTATTATTTTTTTACTCTTTGCATGTTTTATTCAGGCCAAAGCACTTGCTGAGAAAAATCAGCGTGATCTTCAGACTCTAAAGGAACAGGAAGAGAGACATGTAAGAGGCTTGAGTTTCCCACTCTGTGTATAGTTTCACCAAGATGCCATAGGTTTTCTATCATACTTATTTGATGTTGTGGCTGTGACATGAGAAAGGTGGAGTTATCAATGGAGCCCCTCGAAGTGGAATCAATATGACCCCATTTGATATGTTATGCTACAATTTCTATCCGATGTTTAAGGAAAGTGATAAGTAGAGTAGGAGGTGTAGTTGCTGTAGTGGGGATTATAATGGGTGTTGGAATCGGAAAGCAACACAGGGGCTTAAGTGCATAGACTGAACCCCTCCCCCACCCTCGCTCTCTCTCTCTCTCTCTCTCTCTCTCTCTCTCTGACATGATGTTAGTTAGTTGTGCCTCATTACTTCCCAAAAAGTTGTCTTCATGGTGCCCATAAATGCTTGGAGTTGCATATCTTTGCTTGTGACTAATTCCTCTTGCTTCTGATTACGCATTTATCTTCTCGGTGTAAAGCTATATCCTCTATGCCTCTATCGCTATTTGCTGACACTCCTGCTATTATGTTTTCCTTAAGTTAACGTTAACCGCTTATCTGACAAATTCCTTCAGAGGATTGCTGAAACACTGGATGTTGAGATAAAGCGCTGGGCTGCTGGAAAAGAGGGGAACTTGCGTGCTCTGCTATCCACTTTGCAATATGTAAGTTAGATGTGTTCCTCCATGTTCTTTTCCCTGTTGTGCATTGCTTGCAAAAATACAGGCTGCATCTTCTGGTACTCATGCTCTAGGACGTCAAGAAGTCCCATGAGGACTTAAATTAGTGTAGCTAACGCATGCTTTTTAGGTAAATGATGCTTTGGACGTGGCCTGAGTACTTTAGCTAGGCTTTGTTTTTTTCATTTAATGATACTGGCATTGGATGGGTGCAACAAGTGTTATGCAATCTTCTGTTATTCATCCTTTGGGACATCAAGAAGTCCCATGCGGACATCTATCAGTGTGGCTGTTGTATTAATACGCATGCAATTAGGTAAAATGATGCTTTGGACGTGGCCTGAGTACTTTTAACCTTTATGTTTACGGATTAACTGATATCCGTATTGGACGGGATGCAACAACAAGAGTAAGACAAATACACGGGAGAGAATAGGCACCCATCTGCATTGAAGCTGTTACTATCTCCTGTCTTGGTTTCATTATAGAATAGATTTGTTAAAAGAATGCATGGTTTATTCAGACGCGATCTTTTGGTATACAAGTAATGGAGCATTAAATATTTTTCCTCACCAGAGCCAAAAACTGATGTTCCCCGTTTTCAAAGCTCCAAAAAAAGAGGTGGATTTTATGTGGTTCAATATTGAAATTTGCGGTGGTAAATTTGGCTGAATATGGGATGGCCATTCTTCTTTAGCATTTCACTCATGACGAGTTCTTGAGATCCTTGAAGTCAGTATGTATAACATGGGATTATTGGATAATTATAGCAGGATTTTAACAGATGACACAATAATGCACTTGAGTCCTAAAACTCACTTTTTGGATTTAAATCATAAAACTTTGTCACAGCCGTTCATTTTAATCTTTCTGTTAACTCCATTTGGCTTTAGGGGATGGAAGATCTACGTGGCTTCTTTTTTTTCCTTAAAGGCCACATGGCGTTTCTAGGACCCAAGTGCATCTAAGTTGCAAGTTTTAGGATTTAGATGCACTAAGTGAAAGTTTTAGGACACAAGTGCATTATCATAACAGATTGTAGGACTTACCTTGTAATTGTTACTATAAACACAATAGGGAGATGTCTGCGTGTTCTTCTTGAATGGCAGTTGTGGCACTCTCTCACAGTAATCAAATGCTTTTCATTGGAAAGCAGTACATAGGAAACAGTTTTGCATGAAAAAGATGTAGGTGCAAACTTTGTGTCACATCACAGTGCCTACAATAAACACAGCAAACCCAGAAGATTTAAAACTGTTGGCGGTGATAAGAGGGATCATGCACTGACAGAAATTCCTCATTGGTCTACTTGATAGAGAAACTAGCTACTTTCTTGCTTCGTGTGCATGAGTTCAGATGTTTTTTGCTTTAAAAAATTGTACTGGACACATTGAAGTTTAAGGAAGATGCTCCCAAGAAATACTGCTTGTGAACCATGTTAAACAGATAGCATTGTTGAGCTTTTGCTGACTTGATCTGGATGTACTCCTGCATAGGACTGTTTTGCATATTTTTAAGCTACCTGCTTGTTTTTAAGCTACCCTGTGTTTATCGGCATATATCACCCAAAGTTATTTATTAGACATTTTGCTCAAATCTCATATCAACATTTTATGATTGTATCCTCTGCCATTTATTTCTCTTTTTCAATTGTTTGAAGAATACCTTTCTGGTGATAAGGCTAAGCAATTTCTGTTAATCATATTCTTATTAGGTGCTCCGGCCTGAATGTGGTTGGGAACCTGTTTCTATGACGGATTTGATTGCTGCTGCTTCAGTTAGAAAAGGTCTATAGGAAGGCAACTTTGTGTATTCATCCTGACAAGGTGCAGCAAAAAGGTGCCAATCTTCTGCAGAAATATATTGCTGAGAAGGTTATTGACCTCCTTAAGGTATTTAAAACCCAAGAGCTTTGAAATTATCATCTTATTTTTTTGGTGGACTGAAAAGCATTAGGACAGTTTCACAAAAATAGCACTCCTAACATTAGAAAAATACAAAATGACTCTAGTCTTACACCCATTCATTGGCATGCAATAAGCCGCATCCATGATGCAGTAGATTAATTGTAGATTGTGTGTCTTAATCTTGATGTTATGCTTTTCTTTGTATTCTATGGTTGGAGAGTAGGGTTAGTCCCATATTATCAGGTTTGAATGGAGGGTAGGTCCTCCATTTGCATCTGATTCTACTATGCATGTGGAAATCAGTTAATTTTTTTTTTTTGTAATGTACGTCATTGGATTTGGCAACTTTTGATTTGCCATTTTTTTATTAAATACCAGCTACACAAACTGATCTGCTTGTTTTCTCATTAGTTATGAAAATTTTGTCGACGGAAAACATTAAGACATTTGGAAAAGAGCTCATATAAAGAAAATGCTCATTTGCATGATTGAGAAGTTATTACAAGGTTACATTTTGGATGCTTTATTTAATGTTCTAAATCATTTTAAAGATCATTAAAAGAAGATCCATCCTCTTCAAAGACTTCATTATTTTTTTTTCCTTTCCTTTTGGGTACTTACCAAATGAGGAATAACAGTGGGAATTTTCTCCAAAAAATGAAAAATTGTTAGGAAGTTTCTTCATCTTTTGGCATGTGAATACCCTGCCAGGTCTGCAATTCTGGTTCCCTGATCTTGCAGTGGTGCCTCTTTATCAGTCTTTGCGCTTCTGGAAGTCCCTTATTCTTTGTTGGTTTTCCGTAAACATAATACATCATTAACAATTCTTTTGGAGAAGGTAAATGACCCTTCTGAAGATTCTCCCTCAGCGCTCTCTACTTTTGGTAATGTTTGCTCCATGTGATTATGTGGGAAAGAAGTTTTTTTTTTTTGGGTCAAAGCGGGGAAAGAGGTTTTTACTACTTTTATGGGTGCCATTTGGTTCTTGTTTCGTGGTTTTAGTAATACAACATTCCAATGTCAGCGTTGATTATGAATTGTCCTTGTTATTACAGGAAGCTTGGAACAAATTTAATTCAGAGGAGCTCTTTTGAATTTTTGAGACAACCTTTCAGCTTCAAGCTATTTTAAGCAGCGTACCATTTCTTTCCTTGGCGGATACTCCTGGAGGACAATGAATGTCTGAGGAATATAATCTTGCCAATACTGCACCCATTTTGAAATTCAGTATATTTAAGGAAGTTTATCCTCAGGAGATGCCGAAACCGTTCTCCTCATAGCCAATGATTTACTCAGGGTTACCAAACAAGTACATTCACTCAGGGACTATAAGGATCTTGGTGATCCTTATGTTGTGGACTACTGAATGGAAGATCCTGTGGTCGCGCCTGCAATGAATTCCCACCGCATTGTCTGAGTGAGGATGCTCAAACGCATTGCCTTTTGGAATCCCCCGCCCAGCAAATATAATAGCATTGCGTATACATCTCATGGAATTGGAACATTAACATCCATACCAGATTGCTGGTATACTTGTGAGAGATTTTTAGCATGGGTAAATTGTCGATATTCCCCTGAGGTTTTTAGCTAGCGAACCCCCTCCACTTTGAAAACAGTGACAGCAGTCCCTATGCTTTTGATATTGGTGATAAAAGTCCCTCTGTACCCCTTCCCTTATGCGGTAGCATGTGAGATTGCTACTTCACCAGATACCTAAGTCCAATAGAATTGTTGTCAAAAGTAGGATGGAGGTCTCACTAATATCCAAAGCTTGTGGACTTACTATACTAATTTTAGACTAGAGGGGTCGCTGGCTAAAATTGCGCAAGTAGTGGAGGTGTCTCGACGATTAAGCCCTCTGTTTTGGTTGTATTCAGATTATTGTCTATAAGGATCGAAGCTGAACGGCGACGGGTACTTCCCTTTGATTAGTTTCTTTTCCTCTCTTCATGAACAGGGATTCTACAATCGCTCAGCCCGGTTATTATAGTACTACTTTAGCATTGAAGCAGATGGGTTTCTTTTAGTTTTTAGAGATTTTTGGATATGGTAGATGTCTACAGAGGATTTACTTTTTCCAGGGAAATGTGCAGGGCAATCTATGACTTCGATTGGGTCTGAATGCAATGGAACAGTGAAACATTCTTAGTGTCGTTTGGCCGCTTTTGTTCCTTTTGGGTTCTGGTTTGTTTAGAACCGGAAATACTATAACGAAAACTGCCCTAAAACCTATTGGGAATACTTAGTTTGGGTTTGGTTTTTCTGACACCCTTGGCTGCTGGCGCTAACATACAAATTTTAGTAATTTCTGCGAGACGTCGAGTAGATCTTACTCGGCATTGAGCAATCCAGATCAGAGCAGCTTCATTACCTTCTGGCCGGTGGCCAAGTCATGATCAATCAAACAGAACTAACTTAGAGAATTTGTAATGGTGGTTCCCACTATCGGGATCATTATAATCATAGTCAATGAACTAAGATCTACTTTGCCTAAAGCCGCTCAATCGGGTGATTAGCATTAAAATTAAGGATGGGAGGAGTGAAAGATAAGAAGATTTCAAATAAGCACGAGGATTCAATTCACAAGTTGGCTATATTAGCTGGTTGAATATCTTTAAATAAGACTGCTGAGTGTTGACTAAGACAGTGTTTTGTTCAATCTCCTAACCAATTTCCATCCTCCTTTAATGCACGATTCTTTCATATTGATCCTGACTCAATTTTCTGCTCCAAGGGAACTCAAAGGTCGAAGACTACCGATGGCTAGAGTGAATTCAAGCATACAAAGCGATCAAAGAAACCCCGAGTCACAGTTCAATTCGACTCTTGATTCCGTGTTCAACTCGGGCTTCAACTCATCATCGAGCTTACATGATGATGATAACGTATTTGATCGCATGTTGGGATCGAAGAGCTCTTCTATTCTAAGTGGAAGTGATCATTTTCATTACATTTAGCTGGATTTTGGGTAAAGGAGCTGTGGCTACCAAGGAAGTAATAACACCTAAAGAGGCTAGAGCAAGGTCTAATTGAAAATGAATCGAATTATTGATTGTGTCATAAAGACCTTTATGTCCACGTCCCAATTGCCCCCCCCCCTCGGGCGGAGGAATATGTGCATCTCAAAGATCTTTTATACTGTGCCCAATCCCGAAATTAGTTCTATACATATGACCAGCAACAAGAAAAAGAAATGCAATAGCTAAATAATGATGAGCAATATCAGTCAACCACAAACTTTGCGTTTGTGGATGGAATCCCCCTAAAAGGGTTAGAATGGCAGTTCCTGATACTTTGGTAGTGTCGAGGTGAATGGCAATCAGCCTTAGCAGCATTTTGTTGAATTGATACCTGGATCCGGTCTA
This sequence comes from Syzygium jambos, assembly GCA_031216235.1. Classification (NCBI taxonomy): domain Eukaryota; kingdom Viridiplantae; phylum Streptophyta; class Magnoliopsida; order Myrtales; family Myrtaceae; genus Syzygium; species Syzygium jambos. The sequence goes on from CM062228.1 coordinate 8,878,371, forward strand.
ATATCTTCTTCGATAAACAGGTAGTTTTTAGTTTTCATTCGACTTTTATGCTCAATTCATAGTTTTTAGTTTTCATTCGACTTTTATGCTCAATTCACCTTATAATGTTTCGATTGATCAGACGGTCGAAGTTATACGTCAACTTGGTGAACACGTTGTTATTTTGGGATACTTTCATGTCAGCCATACACTAACTGTGACTTTCATGTCGAACGATTCCACCGAGCAGCCAGCCTCCTGTTCACACTAATTTTTAATCTAGGTGAACCGCGAGTAATTCATATGCTTTAGGTTTAGTTATCCATGATTGTGTCTGTAACTGGACTCTCTAGAACAAAGGTGAGTTTCTCTGTCCTGGACATCAGGTATGTTGGACATCATTACTTTCCCTGATTCAAATTACTAATTACTTATAAAAATATTGGCACAATGCCACATGAAGTCCTGCAATCAAGTTCTAAAATCTAAAATTTCGAGCCGTGCAATTAAACCCTAAATCTTGCACAGAAAATGCAATGGAGGGCTACTTCTTCTTGACTAGACTCTATGAACTGAAATTTCTGCTAGCGACTTTCCAACACTGAGTAATGGTCTAACCATCTCTCTATCGCTTCTCTTACAGTAATCAGATAACTGAACAGTTAATCTAGTAAAATCCTCAAATTGTAAATTCGTATCAACATTCCTCACTGGCATTCACTCTTCCAGAGAGAATGAGTAAGCGGAACAAAAATTGACTGAAAATAACCAGACAGATGACTTTCTGTTGCATAGTGATTCAGGTCATCTTCAAGCAATCCTGGAATTCCGGTTCTTACTTCTCAGTAACAAAATCAAGTTGTTAGTTCCATTTGCCCAATTTCCGAACTCTGCAAAAGGAAAGGGAGAGCTCTTGTTGTGCAATCATAAGAAAAAATTTTAAAGAAAAGAAACCCAGCATTTATAGCTGAACATGGAAAGGACGACAGGTCTGCACAGAAATCTAGCATCAGTTACGAGCATTAATTTGTCACTACATGATAGTGGCGAAAAAAGGAGAAAAGAAGCTTCTTCTGAACATCAGAATTATCACCAACTATTAGTCCCACCATACACTGGTTAAAAGAGGGTGAAATGTGATGTTTCCATGATACAAGTTTGGGCAATATACGAGCATTTATGAGTAGGCTACCCAAAGCTGATCAAGAAAGCGTGAAATCCACCTATGTGCTTGACAAGGTGGACCCAATGACTACAATTAATTTCAGATGTGTGAGTGGAATAAGGAATTTGGGAAAAGCTCACATGCTCTTAAAAAACTTTTATTGTCCAATCATCTGCAATTCGGATGCCAGGTTTCCGTATGGTCAAAACACCAGAGCTGCTTCTTCCTTGAAGCAGAAGGGGCCCGAATTCAATCTGGGCCTTTAGATTTCCTGGCTCGATGAGAGCATTCTTTGGCCCACCAGCATGTCCAAGAAGTATGATCCGCTCAATTATGCACTCTGATTTAAATGGAAGATTACCAGAGGTAGCAGGTGCCATGTTAAGTGATGCAAGTTTGCCCTCAGCGAAAACAAATCGCCGGTGAATGTACGCCCCATGCTTGAATTCAAAGCTTTTCCCATCATCAATATAGAGTTCGCCTTCGGCTGCTTGGGAACTATTCAGAGCTATTACCTGAAATGAGATAGGAATGCTGTAAGCAACGCTCACATGTCATCAGTAACAGCATTCACAGGACAGGAAAAATGGGCCTTCATAATGTCTGCATTAGGAAAAAAATCACTTGCACAAGCAACACTGTAAGAAGTGTAAAAGCATCAAAGGAAAAATCTTACAAATCTGGACATATTATAGGTGGATGATGTAAATAAATAACAGTTATCCACAGAGGAACAGTACTGAGAAAGAACATGAAGACAGCAATTACACCATCTCAGAGGTTATTGCAAAATTAAAAAGTGCCGTTTCCAGGAAGCATTTTATTAGATGGTCTTTTCTCTTTAAATGCTAATAATCATAATAACAATAAGCCAGTAGTATGATTCCCACATAATCATTGGTTATTCTAGTGGTTACTTCATATTGCATTGTGCAATAATCAGATAAGTGCATCAAGAATTCTTCGACTCCAATATCATATCAGAACCGCATAATAGGAATAAATTGATCATTCATATGTTACATGATTCCCAGTTACATGCTGAAGCCAAGACTGAATGTTACAGTAAAGCCCAGAGGCTTTCAGAAAATATAAGCAAGTGAGCATTTATAAATTGCTGTGTGTATTTAGTAAGCTTGGAGCATAACAACTTGAGCCTCGAAATGACAAGATATTGTCAATACATACCAGAGTGTAAGGATCATTCACCATCTGTGTGGTGCTACGACGAAACCGATCTCTTCGTGGTATGATGGTTCCAGCCCTCTGGAAAGCCGGAACATGGTCTTCTGAAGCTTCCAGCTTGTGAGTTTTACTGCCCAGGTATGCTGTCCCAGTTCTTAGGTCATACCAAGACTCTTTCCCCGGCAAATATACTGATACATGTTTGGCACGCTGGTCCAGAAGAGTAAAGTATGCTTGATGTTGCTACTAAAAGACAACAAAAGAACAACAAACTGAGGTTCCAAAGAGGACAAAAAAGCAATGATAAAGCACCTTGGTGAAGATGCCTTGGACCAACAGACTATTTCCCACCATGAATGCCTCGTCTTTGTCAAAAGTAGCTCCATCAAAAGGGAACTCCATCCACAGAGGGCGTAGCACTGGAACACCAGTGACGTTTGCTTCTCTGAACAATGTGTAAAAGAATGGGAGCAGCATGTAGCGTGTGCGTATGGCATCTCTCACCAGTTCAGTATTGCGCTCTCTGTAACAACATAAAGAACAGTGGCAGACTGAAATCAGCATCAGAAGGGGCCGACGGGGTTGACAGTATAGTATTGTCTCAATGGTCACCCATGATGAGGGACTACCACAATGGACGTGCTTCTTTAAATCATTGTATCGAGTTACAGACCCACTTGTCCTCCTATTAATTAGGGAAAGCTTAACATTTTCCCACAGAAGAATACTATGATCCATTCACAACTTGGATATTAAAGGACAACCTACCCAAACGACCAAGGTTCCCGTCTTTTCGTGTCCTGATGGGCATGCCCCCTGAAGAAAGGATAGTACGCAGCAAGTTGATACCAGCGGACGAATAACTCAGGTTCAGGGTTGCCAAAATAACCACTAACATCCGCACCTACAGACGATGCAAAGTTACATTGCAAAGAAAAATTTTAAAAAGAAAAAGGAATCTCACATTTCTAATCAATCAAAACTAACCAGTGAATGAAATTCCAGTGAGACCGAGAGCCAAAAGCATGGCAACTGAAACCCTGAGCTGATCCCAATCTGCTGTATTATCTCCAGTCCAGACTGCTCCATACCTTTGACTGCCGGCAAAAAAAGCTCTGGAAAGAACAAAAGGCCTGTCATTTCCATTTCCTCGCTTTAAGAGCCCATCAGATGTTGCCATGTGGAAATAAAGACCATTGGCATTATGCAGTTCTCGATGTTCCACACCTCCATAGTGTAAACAATCTCTTGGCATCGTCAGCTGATGACCAAAAAAAAATTCAATCCACCATGATTCTGTTATTTAAACAAACCCAGGCCGATAAATTAGCCATAAGCTATTACTTATACGACGAATAACTTATCCACTCTCGATTCATTTTTTCCTTCCACGATATCAGAGCAGGAGAACAAATTCTCCCCAACCAAAAACAACTGGCGGATTCTTCTTACAAATTGCCAAGAACCAAGATTTTTTGGACAGTAGAACTTCTCGTTCTGTTTAACATCGTAACCTTCTGTATAAACTGATTACACACAAAAAGTCTTGAAGAAGCCAAGATGAAGTTATGAAGCTTGACATGAGTCTACCTTAGACAAATATTTCAGCCTACCATTTTAAAACTATAAAAGCTTATTCAATCTTTTTTTTCTGTCAATCTATCTTGCATCACAAGTAAGTACAATAATTGTTCCCAGTCCAATGGTCAAGTCACTAGATTCCGAGACAGATGGTGTACAACAGATTTAGAACTAGCAAGTCATGCTTTGCACAAGCCTAACTGAGAAATTTAACGTGTAATTAAGTTACCATGGGATGGTTCTAGCACATAAGTTTCCTGAATAAAATCTAAACACCCCCTTCCCCCAAATTGAAAAGGGAAAAGTCGGAAACTCCTCATGCTGCCACTGAATATAAACCAGAATGCATAAGCATCAGTCAGAAAAATTAAAATTAAATTTTCTTGAATGGAATCGATAATGCAGCATAAAACCCCAATGTTGACGTTTCTCCAAGACACAGATAAAATGACAAAAGACCTGCTTACTTAACCTTGTTAAGGATATCAAGTTCTTTAAGTATTTACTTTTCCGGTGAAGCTAAGACACTTCGCATAAAATTTGCAAAAGAAATGCAGAGATATGACTAATGACTTCCACAAGCATTAAAAAATTACTATCATGAGTCTCATCCAAACGGTCAAGGGTTAAAAGCTCTTCATGGTCTGCAATAGCTCTAGTTCTTCGCACTAGCACCAACATAAGGTCCTATGAGCATTCCCCACAGAGTGATGTGACCCAGGTACAGTTTAAGATATGATATTTGTAAGAGAAGTGAAGGTCTATCATGAATGGTAACGAATAAAACCCAATCTCAGCATGCATGTGGACTTTAAGAGCCAAAGAAAAGAGCATAAAGAACATACATACCTCAGGACCGTTAAAAACAGAAGGCTCATTCATGTCATTCCATATGTACAGCGAAGGTGTTGAGCCGACATAGTTTTCAAATGAGAACCTGTCGGCCCACCATGATCTGATTTCCGGATTTAGCATATCAAGGTATGATGATGAACCGGGCCAACACCAACCATCAAAATCGTTTCCGGAGGCATCCTTGATATAATAGCCATTCTTGGAGGCCTCCTTGTGTATGAAGTATGACTCGTCACGCTTAATATGAGGATCCACAATTGTCACCAGGTGCCTACCCTTTGCAGCTAGCTTCCGTTGCATCTCCTCGGGATGAGGGAAAGACACCTTATCCCAGGTGAAGTACCTCCTGCCGTCTGTGTGGTCAATATCGAGCCAAAGAACATCACAAGGGATGTCATGCTCATCGAATTTGGAATGCACGTTCTCAACATCCTCCTCATCCCTGTAGTTCCATCTAGACTGGTGATAAGCTGTGGCAAACAGCTGAGGCATTGCAGGCATACCCGTCACACTAACATATCGCTTCACGACATCCTTAGGCCCTGGACCAATGAAAAAGAAAGCATCCACGATCCCAGCCTCGCTCATCCAAAAAGTATCCACCCGCTTCTGCGACGAAGGCAGCGCAATCCCGGAATCAGCATCCCACCCCTCACCGAGAACATCAATCTGCATCTCGGCCGCATTCAACCAAAAGAACCCGGAAGACCCTCTCGCTTTCCCATGGGAAATCATGAAGGGAATCGACCCATAAAGCCCAAAGGGAGAATCATGCACGAACTCAAACACATCCAAATTAAACAACCTATACGGCTCCGAGTGCTCGATCCCGGGTCCTCTGGTCGGTTTCAAGGCCAGACTAGTGGCGTGCTCGGGAATACCGTAAACAAAGTCAGCCCCATAGAACGAAACATCGAAGCTAATGGATTGAGGACCATAAGGCCTAGTATCCGTATGGGTCCTGAACCTCTCTTCCCACTCCTCCCCTTCTTTCTTCGCCCTCAACTGCTCGAAGTCGAGCAAGCCATGGGAATTCAAAGACAAGACGCGATCCCCACTCGATCTCTCGCGAACATAAACCTCGAAAGGGTCGTGACGGACCACCCCCTCGTGGTCATCCGACAGGAACACGATCGACGAGAGATGCTCGTCGCCGCCGACCTTCTCCGTGGAGAGCCTCTGCAGCCAGAGCTTCTCGGACTCGAACCCGGGGACGACCACATCGGGGACCTGGAACCGTTTCTTGGGGGATTCGAGAGATGGGTCCTCGTCAATCTTGACCCTCAACACGCCATCCCGGTAAACGGAGAGGGTCAGGGCGAGGGGCTTGGCCGGCTCTTGATCCTCGCGATCTGGGTCCGGTTCTCTGGGGGCGAGCTTGGCGACGAGATCGCCGCCGGAGATGGAGACGTGGGTGGCGACCAGGGCGCAGGAACCGGGCTTCCGGCCGCGGGCGCGCTTGCAGAACGGGGTCTGGTTGCAGTTCCGGAACTCCTCCTTCTTCCACGAGCAGACGGAGCGGGGGCTCCAAAGGAGGACGAGGAGGGAGAGGAGGAAGAGGAGATGGGTCCTCATGAGGGGGTGGAGGAGGAGGAGTGGAGATGGGGGGAACCCTAGAGGGACGAGATGAACGGAGAGCTACGAGAGTTGAACAATGGCGTCGTGGGTCTGCGAGCTCAGTGTCTGCGAAGACTACACCGAAGAGACTCAGTAAGACGGGGGGATGAGCGGAGAGAATACGATTCCCAAAACGCACCGCCGTTTTAGGACCGGTGAGTGCTTCCTAGAACGGTATGTCGTTGTGCTTCCCTCGAATTTGTATTAGTATTTTTTGGGTTTGAGATGAGGACGGAAATGGCCGCTGAACTTTTACCCAACATGTGATATGGCTCCTAAGCTATTTTGTTCGATGCGATGCTTGATGCGCAATGTAGTCCCTGAATTTTTAATTTGTTCAATATGATCTTTAAATATTTTTGTACATATTCAATGTAGTCCGTGAACTATATGAAAATATCTAATACTGTATTTTCATTAATTCAAGTTCATAGACAATATTGAATATTTTTATATAATTCAAGGATTATACTGAACATGTACCAAAATTTTAGAGACTATATTGAATAAATTAAAATTTTTATGAACCACAGTGTACATTAAGTCAAAATCAAGTAACTACGTTAAACAAATTAAAAGTATATGAATCATATTGCATATTTGGTCAAAGATCAGAGATCACATTGAATAAATTAAAAGTTCAGGAATCATATTGTACATCAAGCTAAAATTTAGAGATTATTTGTGTCATTTTGTCTTTTGATTTTCTAGGGAGTGCTTTCTACAAAAATACACTTTCCTTCGTATGCAGGGAACACACGTAATGATATATAGTTTTCAAGCTTTCTTGACCTAATTTCTTCCTAACTCTTTTTTTTTTTCATCTCGGTTGAGTTTCTTCACAATGTTCACATAATGTAATTTGTACTTTTACTCTTCTAGAAGTTGGATAGAAATACACGTGATTTAAATATTTTTTTCACTAGTTTTCAACCGGTCTCTAATATTGAAAAGTAAAAGCACTATAGTTTTTCTACATCATTGAAATTGAAATGAGAATGGTTTTTCACACCAAAATGTATTTTAATTCTGAAATCACACTAAAAAATGCCATTAAAATTTTCTCGAGATCTAACAATTAGTCCCAATGGTAGATGCATTCCCCATTTGGAACTATGGATATCATGTGAGCAAAAGCCTTGTCTCGATTGAAAAGATAAGATGCACAAATGTTTTTTCACCTAATGAAAATTTATTCTAGAGACATATTATCATATTCACTTGTGGAAAAAGTATTGAGCTCTAGCTAAAATTGCTTGACCTTTTCTGACGGTCCGTTTGATTGAAGAAAAACTGTTTCCAAGAAATTTTTATCCGACTTTTTAGTATTTGAATTACGGAAAACTAATTGATTTACAAAAAGAGCTTTCCATGAACTAAAAACAAGCTTAGAATAAAGAAAGATGACTTCCTCTCTCGGCAAAAAGGAAATCACTTTCCTAAATCATCAAATAAATGAAAATTAACTATTTTTCTTGAAAATAATTTTCATGAAAAATATTTTCCTTTATCATTAACTTTCCTATAAAACAAACACGTCCTAAAATGTAAAGGGAAAACACTACTAAAAACCCCAAACTATGTTACTTGTGACAAATTTACCTTAAACTTTTTTTGTGACCCAAAAAATCCCAAACTATGCTACTTGTGACACAATTACCCCACAATACTTTTGCTCAAGGGCATTCTCGTCTTTTTTCTTTTTTTTATTTTTTTCTTTTTTGTTTCTTTCTTCTCTTTTCCCTCCGCCGGCCATGGCAGAGGGAAGCCAGTGAGGGCCGCCCTCGCCAGACGTTGGCAAGGGCCACCCTCGCCCGACACTAGTGAGGGCGACCCTCACCTAACGCCGGCAAGCGCCACCCTCGCCCAAACCCAACGCCGGCGAGGGCCGCCCTGGCCGACTTCCCTCCGCCATGGTCGGCGAAGGGAAGAGAGAAGAAGGAAAAAAAAAAAGATAAGAAAAAAGACGAAAATGCCCTTGAGAAAAGTATTGTGGGATAAATGTGTCACAAGTGACATAGTTTGGGGTTTTTCGTATCGTAAAAAAAAGTTTATGATAAATTTATCATAAGTAACATAGTTTGGGGTTTTTTGTGATATTTCCAAGTGTAAATCACAATCCCACACTGAAACAATGTTTGCACCGAATACTCTCTATTGTTCGGCATCAAGTGTCCTTTCAGCATACTAAATAGCTAATGTACGGTGTATAACGTACAGAGAACAAGGATATGCCGGAAGATCATATCATCTAAATCTCAAAAAAATTGTGATTCCCGTTTCGTACTATGAGCAGAACGAGAATGTTGGCGAATATTTAAACTAGTCAGTCGCATTCTTGGCTTCACAGAGTTACATCTTATTCTCACACAACGGCGAGAAAGCATGCGGAGGTTGGCATTTGCACATGAGAAAATTAGGCTACATGACCGAACGACCAATCGCTCGTCCCACGGTAGGTTTGGGACCATCGCCAGGAACATGAACAAGCATTACCAATTTCTTGCAAATTAAGAGAGAGAATCTTCTGGTACAACTGAAATTTGAGATCAACTATCTTCACTGTCGATAAGAGATCTGAAACAAAACACTAACCAGAACCTGTCATCAACAAGAAGTGCATGAATATGAGGCAAGAAAGCTATGTAGTTTTCGATGAACTAACGAATGTCTAAAGACCTATACCTCAATGTTTTAGCCAAATCATCTCCAGAACAAACATCTTAAAAACAATCATCCGAGCAAGCCATCTCACAATAAAAGATGGTAGAAGTTGCATTCCACAGCCCAACCTTTACATCAGTACCAGGATCTCCAGCACATCCAAAAAAAAGAAAAAAAAAAGACTGATGGATAAATTCCTTATGGATTACAAAATTCACGTCCATCATGTACAGTGTCCATATCTTTCCTAGACCAGACATCTCCTCAACTTCTATATCGACCTGAATTCTTGTAGACAGACCAAGCTAAATGATGTGAAGCAAGCTTTCTTCATGAGAAACCACTGGTCAAAGGGGCCAATAAAGAGGAATAGAAAGCATTAACGCAAACAATGACTACTTGCAGTTTTGCACCTTACCGCAGAGAGATTCTACCATTTACAATAAGACGGGCATAAAGGCAAAAGAATACTACAAGTTTAAGGCCTTTCTTTGGCATTGCTTCTTTAGCCAGGCTGGTCTTTCAAGACAGCCACCTAACACCCTATATTCTGTGTCAGCCAAGCTCCTTTGTCATCTTTCTCCCATCAGTGATTCAAGCAGGGCAGCTTCTTCCTCCTGAGAGAGAGAGAGAGAGCAACCGCGTTATTATTTTCTTTACTAGAGTACATCCGGTATCAGCAAAAGATGACCTTTACCACTAAGGCATTGAACTCAGTCTCTTCATCTATGGCACTTATTATGCAAGGGTCCTCCAACAGATCCTAATAATTCAAAAAACAAAGAATTGTTTCAAAAATATTCCACATATTTGCATATTAATGTGGATTCAGTATTATGAAGCATATGCGTCGTAGACCCATCACAGAACTTGTCCATCACTTAGCTTTTTCATGTTGGAAATTAGAATCATAAATAATTGAATCAAATGATCTCTAGATTGATAAGAAGATCCTTTCAATTGGCTTTTGCCTTTCACATGAGCTGTTAGATCATGCGGGACCATGGCTCTCTAGAAGCACACTAGCATTCATACTGAGTTTCCATCCACAGAGTAGAAAATAGATTGCTCGATAACAGACTTCATTACCATATACTATAGTTGTTGTTGGGATGGCATTGTTGACACCTAAATTTTGACGCATCATTTAGTGTTAATTGCAAAGAAAATTAGGGATTAAATTTTTAACCCCTAAACAAAAATATTAAAATTGCATAGCATATAGTTTAGGTTCATATAGATTAACTGCATTTCGCATCGGATTGGCGGTGGTAAGTGAGCTTAAAATTCATCATGTAAATCGAGCTCGGGCATCGAACAAGACTCAGCTCACTCGGAAAGCATGGGCCGAAAATCACACGCAAAAGGGCTTGGTTGTCTTAATTTGAGCTTAAATTAGCCCGTTATGCTTAATTAAAGAAAAGCCCAAATTAATTCAGCCCACTTAGAATTAAATTAAAGCTTAAACCTAAGCTCATTAGGACTAGAAAGCCCGGCTAATTGACCTAGGTTTACACTATAAATATATGTTTATGTCTCATAATCGAGGGGAGCTCTCATAATTTTCAGAGAACACAATTTTTTAGAGCAAGGGGGGAGGCCACATAATTTCATATAGCCACCATTGAGAGAAAGAGGGAAGCTCTCGGCCTCCCTTCCATGTTTATTCCCTGGCGTTTGACAGCGGTGCCTCACTTATCGAATCAAGCAGCATTGACGTGAAGTCCTTGAGGGTTTTCGGTCACCACCAAGTCCAAGTGCTGATCTCACAAGGGAGAGACACTCTTTAATCCCACTAAATTCTTATTGCTATTATGTTTTATTGACTCCAGAACCAGTGAACTTCACGTTTCTCTTTGGTTGAAGGTTTTCGGTCGATCTTGCCCAGGGAACATCTTGAAACAACCACGGTTTGCCCCCCGAGTGAGATAAATAATATCCCAATCGTATACACCACTTTCTGACGTCGCGTCCAGCCCTTGCACTGCGAGCAACCAGCGTTCCAGTCCACGAATAACAAGTTTCTCGGAGTGTTCTTGCTGCAACCAGCAAGCTTTGATCCCAAGCAGCACTTGCACTCTTGCCTAGTCCACAGCCATGTTCGTTGCAGACCACCCACACCACACATGGAGAGCTTTGGGCCATGATCACTTAAAAAATAATAAAAGAGGCCAAAAGTCGGAGCAGCTTTCGTGAATTTGGAATTTCCTCGCTGAGTTGTGAAACTCTCACCCGTGGCGTGCCAGCAGTTCACGAGCCCTCCTCGGCCGAGAACACTCATCACTACGAGCCCCACCATCGACTGCTGTTCCGCCGGCCATTGCAAGCCCAACACTGAGACGAGGAGCTGCTCGTGACCCACCGCGAGCTACGTGGACCCCGACACCCAACGCTGCACCGCGCCCCCCAACGCACCACCAGTCACCATCCCGATCCGCAATCCCGATCTGCTGCAAATTCAAAATTGGAAAGAAATCTGCAAATCAGGTAATTATCTTATCCCGATTTAGTTTGAATATTTTGTTGCCTAATTCGTGCTTATTGATATCTAATCTCGCACATTTACAAAATAGGCAATATTTCAATTAGGATTTATTTTCTTTTTTTTGAAATCTTGGATATCTGATCTTATCAAATTTGGATAGAATTTAAAATTTTCAAAATCCTTTGAATATATCCAAGATATTTGAGAAATCTAAATTTTTTCAAGATGTGATCGATTAGGAAAATTTCCTAATCCGCAACCGCGCACATGAAAATAAATCTATCCATCATACTTTAGATAGAGTTATTTTCATAGCGGGTATTTCGAATTTTAGGATCGATCTGTCAGGCTTCCGATCGAAACTTAATTCGAAAGATTTAGCGATTATATTTTTTTACTTGATTTTAATTTCGAATTTCGATAAAAAAATACCAAAAATATTACTCTAGAATAGGTTAATTTCTTTAGTTTAAAATTACATGTTTAGATAATTGGCATTTTTAATTCCGAATTTCATTAAAAAAATACAAAAAAAATAATATGCCCGTCATTAGAAATAGGTCACGTCGTCGCATGACGTATAGTTTGCATGTTAGGTTGCATTAATCTCATGTCAATTTTTGCACGTCATTACATATAAGTTAGCTTTCGTTTAAATAAGTGAAAATAAAAAATTTCTGCACCTTTGAACTCTAAGTCAGGATTTATCAAAATTGTCAAATTAAGTATTTTTCTTGAAATTGGTACCGAAAGGGCATTAGGGAATCTAGCATAACCAAGTCCCCGAATTTATAATTTCTGGTTCGCAGAAATAAAATAGTACTCCCACTATTTTATTTAGGTTTCTAATCAACCTACCTGAAATGATTAGTGGCAACTCCCATTGAAAATATTTGCATGCTCACAATTGGACCTAAGTTGCAATTTGATAGAGTTTGGGAGAACTCGAGCTAGGTTAGTCATAATTGATCTAGTAATCCATTAGCCTAAGATTAGAAAACGTCGACACTGATTTTTAGGTCGCGACAGCTTGGCGACTCTGCTGGGGATTACTTGAATTTTTTTGAAAATTTAAGGAGGACTTAGGCCAGAAAATTTTCATTGAAAAATCACTCGATTTAGCAAAATTTGATTGAATTCTCATTCTTAGGCGTTAAATGGTTTTGCAAGATAGGAGTTATAAAGGGAGTAATGATTGGCTAACCCTTTGTTTTGCAGGCTTAGTGGAGTGAAATTGTGATTTATTTTTTGTACTATTGAAGTGGTGTTTGCATATAATTGTCGTGCATGATTTACAGTATTTGCACTACACCACACACAACCTGTGACCGGACCTAGGTCACACCCATAGTTTTAAGATGGTATTTGGATGGTTCTTTAACCTTGGCGGTAAGACTTCGCTAAAGGTTATCCCATTTGGATCTCGAAAATTTTTTCAAAAAAACGGCTCAAGGGTCGTCCTCATGCACGTGAGGCTACTACGCATGGAGGTTGCCCTTATCGACCGAACCAAGCCGAAGTGATTGGACTCGACTAGTCATAACTATTGTATGCGAGGCTGCAACTAGTCATGATGATTGTGCGCGAGGCTGTGACGTGTCGTTCCGTTCATCATTTCACTTTGCAAAAGCTATTAGGATAGATAGATTAAGATTTAAACTCACAATTCATGTGCATGTCTATGTGATTGTCATGGTCTTACCTAGTAAAGTAAGTCTTTTGAACTTTTATCTTGTAATTTACTTATTTTCTTTTTTTATTGGGTCGGTCCATGATGGGTCTAGATCGGTTTTCAACTCGAAAATAATAATCATTGAATCCTTTGAAAATAAAAAAAAATAAAAACGAAAGAAGGCTTTTTGGAGAATTTATTTTCAATCTGTCTTCATCTTCCTGGATGTGTCATAGGTCATTATTTTCACAAGAGGTTGTCATCGTTTTTATAATAAAAAAAATGCTTTAGCAAATTTGTTCTTAATTCATAGTTTCCAGGGAGTCTTAATTTTTTGTTTTCCTAATTTTATGATTAGGGGTTTCGATGCATCTATTTCTTAGGTTATGTCTAGAGTGTTATTTATATTTCTTTGCTTAGAGCACTTTTCCATAAAATCTCGTTCATATACGAGTATTTTTTATGAATAAATGAAGAATTAAAAAAAAACTAGAAAGCGTGTCATGGACCAACCTCGTCTTAACCATGTGCTTATTTAGTTCATTTCTCTTGGATTAGGTAACTACGGATCATCCACAGTTATCGATCCATCACTCGAGCCTTGCCAAGGGGCAAGCTCGCCGAGTTCCTTCGTTGTTGCTCCTCCGCCACCGTGAGCTCATCGCCCAACATAAACCGCAACTCCATCCACCACTTGCCGTTCTCGCGGCGACTGCGGCTTCTCTGCATAAACGCCGTCCTTGTCTTTGTTTCTCAGAGCCCCATACGTCGGCCAGCCGCCAAGCCAAAACGCCCCTAGCTGTGAGCCACCATCGCGAGGAAGTTGATACTCAAGCTAAGTAATTATGGATCGTCGACCACCGGCCGTTCCCGCCTGGCCATGAGAGAAAGTGCTCAGAGTGAAGTACCGAACCGCCTCGCTAATATCGAGAAGGACCTGAAGGCCAAGGGTGATGATTCAAACGAAGCCCTTCAACACCGACTCGAATGACAAAGCAGTCGTACCTGGCAGTATTATTGAGTCCCTTGACCCTAGGGAGTTGAGCACCTTGCGTCCAAAGTTTGTAAAACACGAACAAGGTGATCGGGATCCACTCGTTCCAACATCGCGGCCTCAGCAAAGCAAAACACGACTACTCCTTGGATGTCAAGACAGCCCATCAAGACACCCGTTCTCTAATCAACGACAAGGCGCTAGAAGACAATTCACTCCTCTCCCCAGGTCTCTATCCCAAGTATTGACGATCCTCTGAGAAAAGGGTTTGCTTTCTACTGAGCCGAAGCGGCCTAATCCTAAGCGATTCTCCAACTACGACCCATCCAAAAAGTATGACTATCACATGAGAGAAGTCGGTCACTCCACTGATGACTGCTATGCTCTAAAGCACAAGGTTCAGGACCTCTTAGATACTGGGGCATTCACATTTCGTGCTTCGTGGCTCTGCCAAGGCCAAAATTATCTACTCATAGTTCCAAACATCCAGACCATATCCCCGAGTCCTGCAAGAATGATACATGAAGAGAAGGAGGTGATCGATACCCTGCGGCAACCGAGCGGCAAGTTCAACTGCTACGTGAAATATTCGGCTCCCCCGAGCTTCTATATTGACCCGCGTGATATCGTCCCCGATGGATGGGGAGGTATGGATGATCTAACACCTCTAGTGATAGAAGATCCTGATCATGCGATGGAGGGAATCACTGCTCTGTTCAATAACATGCTCATTGGAACTATCGAGAAAGGACCGTTGGATGAAATAGGCACTGGCCCGCGAGAGTAACACCTTTACTTTTTTCGCACACTCCCCCTGCGCGGGAATTTCTATTGCTTTCTAGGACTTGCCCCGTCTCGGGAGCTGCTTTTTAGGATTTTTCATTTCTATAACTTTATTGTCCCAGTTTCCATTCCAATAAATATAATTCATTCGGTGATAATCAATGAAATTACAAATTTTTTGAGGGCATGTTGAGGTACATCAAACCAGCCCGGTGATGATATCCAACCAATAAAAGAAAATATAGTCCAAGGAAAATTCTGAGGCCTGGGCTTCTTCATGTTCCCTCGTGTTAAAACCTTTTTGAAAAGAATTTCAAAAAACAATTCCAAAAATTTTAAAAAAAAAGAGAAAAAGAGAAAAATTTTAAAAAAAAATACAATGTTTAGCCCTGTTTGTCCTTCTGAACCCCCTACTTTATGTTTCAGGGGCAATCTTGTGACACGTGAGGGTATAGGAACGGTCCATTCTGATGAATTATGTGCCACCTAGTCTGAATCTCGATAACAACGACGAACTCAAAGATTCCTCAGAAATGCTGCGTGGGCTAGAATAACATGAAAGGTCCAAAGTTCTTACTTCAGACTGAACCATCACTATTAACCTGAGTGATACGAAGAAACCCAAGGAAGTAAAGATAAGAGCAAATCTCCCTAAAAGTGAAACGAAACGCTTAATCCAGTTGCCGCATGAGAATAGTTGGATCCTTCAACCGAAAGGTACGTCAAGGACACTTCCAGGTAATTGACCTAGTCCTAAGAAAAGTACTGCCAGTCTTTCCTATTCCTGGGGGTAAATTTGCCCCAAGCTACAATGGTCCATATGTGGTCAATAAGGTACTTCCCGGAGGTGCCTTGATTCTCGCAGAAATAGATAGTCGTGAGTTCTCCACTCCTGTTAATTCTGATGCTGTGAAGATGTATCACCCCTAATAAAATCTAACATTTTGCAGCAAAAGCTTTTAAGTGTTTAGTTTTATATTCTGAATTGCAAACATTTCACTGATGAATAAACGGTATCAATCAATTTCAAGTTAAGATATTTGCTTTGGCTTTAAATTCTGCATGGTTATTTTATCGGTCTGCATCATCGATTTCAAAAGGGAAATATATTTAGACAATCTTATAATTCATGTAGAATGAATTGAATGTGTTGAATGAGGTACATCGGGATGATGAAAGGCAAGCCCTATCTTATACAGTCCCTTGCACTAATCCTTAGTGAATTGAGCGGAAAAATTTCATGTCTGCAAGGTAAAGGGTTATCTCGCAAAAGATACGGCAACTGAAGTGACGAAAGGCAGTTGATTTCTCTATCCCAAACACTACAGGTTATCCATTGTTTCGCCACTTTGAGCCTAAATGTTTGGAGAAATCCTTTCAAATTACCCCTGTCAAGAACCACCCTACATCGGGGTAAACTGGAGGTAAGTCAGCGTTATAAGGTGAAAAATGAATAAAGATTGTCTTGCTCTCACTTGCATCAATCTTCGAGTGTTGCTTTTTCAGATAAATTCACGCGAAGTTCAAGCGCCTTAGGATGATGAAGAGCATTTTTTTCTCTATCCTATACACATTTTATCCTTTGCTAAGCCCAATTGAGCCTACAATTTTATTTCATATGAACCTAGTTGGTGATCATCCCCCACACTAGGGCAAGGCAACAGTCATCATTGTTCAAGCAGCATATTCGGAGCGCTGATAAAAGATGAAGACCCCTGAGAGTCCGAATGTCGAGTTATTTGGTAAAAACAAACTAAAGTGTGGTTGGCCGATATATGCATTGTAGACAGTGTGTCAAAAGTCAAAAAAAAAAAGAAAGTGCAAGAAAAGCAGTGTGCCTGGTAAAAGCAAGGCCAATGCCCCAAAAAAAAAAGGAAGATCTTTAGAGACAAAATGTCAATATATGGCATGTCAAAGTCATGAATCCCAGTGGAGCAGAAGTTATACAAGTCTCAAAAGAATCAAGTAACGAATTCTCGAAACCACTGGAGCATCTACCGAGAAGACAATCCCTGGTGAAGAAGAAGACTAGTGATAATGCCAAGATGATCACCAATTTATTCGCCCCAATTATACACATTTTGAGCCTAATGATCCATTTATTTCTCAACCCATGAGCCTAGCCTACATTACGTCCCTTGCAAAGTCTCTTCAGATTAGGGCACTTGAACTAACGTAGAGTTTCAGATGTTTATAAGCTTAGCTCGAAGAAGTGCGAGCAAGTCCACTTCTATCTCATTTTGCAGGGTTCTTGACTTGTAAACCCGGAGATAATTGCGGAGTATTTTCTTTCAATAGATCTGACTCGAAGAGTCCCTTTTGCTAAGCCATTGACCAAGCTCACGTTATAGACCTGACAAAGACCTCTCAGATTGGTAAGGTCGTACTGTTTGCGAGAATACTCGGACCCTTGTCCACAGGATGAATGTGAGATAGAGTGATTCTCATAAAATAGCCACTTTTCGATGAGGATAAGAGAAAGCCCTTCCGGACCAGAAGTCCCTCATTCGACATTTTCAAGATATCTGCTTGTGAATCCGGATTGTCGTCATGATTCTCCCTAGTGAAATTTTGTAATACCGACTCGATAAAATCGTCATGCATGAAAATCAGTCGAATTTATAATGCATGAATATATGCGTCCTTGATTATCCATGAATGCATATTACTTGTTGTCTATAATCGTGTCTAGCAGGAGACACGCCCTCAAGAGTCAGAGATATCACCAGGTAAGTATATCTCTATCTCTTGGATGTCTGTGACTATCCAGGTATCCCTAACCTATTTGAGCAATTGTCAGGTCCTATGTTTGATCATCTCTAGATACCTCTAGCAATATCAAAGCATCTATTGATCAAGCCTTTTCAGGTACCTCTGATGATATCCAAGTACTTTGTTAAAGAACCCATGAGCATTCAGGATAGCCCCTGGTTCACCCAATTGTTAAGTATCCAAGACGACATCTAGAAAATTCCCCCGTGACACGCCTATGAGGAAGGTCACTGAAGTCCATCAAAGTTCATCAAGCAACATCTTTGGAACAAAGCCCAAGTGATTGTCAAATGGTACAGAATCAGAATCATGCCTCGATTTACTTTACACTCCTACAAGGTAAGTAAATTCAGGTACGTCTGCTAATTATTCTTCATTATTTCTCTCTTCGAAACGTGAGACATGATCTCTTTCATATGTTCGCCCAGTAGAACAGGCGATATAGTTTCTCATTTGGTGTTGCTAAGTGGAGTACGAGGCACACCCCATTTTATGTTCACCAAGTGGAACAGGTGACATATCTCTTGGTGTTGCCAAGTGGAATACGCGGCACACCCCATTTTATGTTTACCAAGTGGAACAAGTGACATATCATTTGGTGTTACCAAGTGGAGTACGCGGCACACCCCATTTTATGTTCGCCTAGTAGGACAGGTAGCATAATTTCTCATTTGGTGTTGCTGAGTAGAGTACGCGACACACCCCATTTTATATTCGCCCAGTGGAGTACGCGGCAGCATAATTTCTCATTTGGTGTTGCTAAGTGGAGTACGAAGCACACCCCATTTCATGTTCGCCCAGTAGGACAGGCGACATAATTTCTCTCTTGGTGTTGCTAAGTGGAGTACAAAGCACACCCCATTTCATGCTCGCCCAATGGAAGAGGTGACATGATCCTTTTCGTGATTGCCCAGTGGTATAGGCAACACATCCCATTCTTTCTTCATATCATGCGCTATTTCGCATCTGTAGGAAACTACGGGTAACAGGTAGGCAATCCAGTACCTTGAAAACCTTACTCCCAATATACTAGAAGTTTGGAGATCGAGGGAATTCAAAGCATTATAAAGCTTTCCCCCACTTGGACGCTTTTTGTGCGATCCGTATGTAAGACTCTTTCACCGCTCCACATGAAGTGAGAAGCCTTCACATACGTTCCTTATTATTTGCATATCATGCATCATTGCATTTAAAAAAAAAATCATTCATCATTTTGCATAGTTTAAATTTAGGTCTGTCTTTGAGCGAAACCTCTGCGAGCCTCCACTTAAAGAGGGGCAGCTGTTGACACCTAAATTTTGGCGCATCATTTAGTGTTAATTGCATAGAAAATTAGAGATTAAATTTTTAACCCTTGAACAAAAATATTAAAATTGCATAGCATATAGTTTAGGTTCATATAGATTAACTGCATTTCGCATCGGATCGGCGGTGGTAAGCGAGCTTAAAATTCATCATGTAAATCGAGCTCGGACATCGAACGAGACTCGGCTCACTCGGAAAGCATGGGCCGAAAATCACACGCAAAAGGGCTTGGTTATCTTAATTTGAGCTTAAATTAGCCCGTTATGCTTAATTAAAGAAAAGCCCAAATTAATTCAGCCCACTTAGAATTAAATTAAAGCCTAAACCTAAGCCCATTAGGACTAGAGAGCCCGGCTAATTGACCTAGGTTTACACTATAAATATATGTTTATGTCTCATAATCGAGGGGAGCTCTCGTAATTTTCAGAAAACACAATTTTTTAGAGCAAGGGGGGAGGTCACGCAATTTCATACGGCCACCATTGAGAGAAAGAGGGAAGCTCTCGGCCTCCCTTCTATGTTTATTCCCTGGCGTTTGACAGCGGTGCCTCACTCATCGAATCAAGCAGCATTGACGTGAAGTCCTTGACGGTTTTCGATCACCACCAAGTCCTAGTGCTGATCTCACAAGGGAGAGACACTCTTTAATCCCACTAAATTCTTATTGCTATTATGTTTTATTGACTCCAGAACCAGTGAACTTCACGTTTCTCTTTGGTTGAAGGTTTTCAGTCGATCTTGCCTAGGGAACATCTTGAAACAACCACGGTTTGCCCCCCGAGTGAGATAAATAATATCCCAATCGTATACACCACTTTCTGACGTCGCGTCCAGCCCTTGCACTGCGAGCAACCAGCGTTCCGGTCCACGAATAACAAGTTTCTCAGAGTGCTCTTGCTGCAACCAGCAAGCTTTGATCTCAAGCAGCACTTGCACTCTTGCCTAGTCCACAGCCATGTTCGTTGCAGACCACCCACACCACACATGGAGAGCTTTGGGCCATGATCACTTAAAAAATAATAAAAGAGGCCAAAAGTCGGAGCAGCTTTCGTGAATTTGGAATTTCCTCACTGAGTTGTGAAACTCTCACCCGCGGCGTGCCAGCAGTTCACGAGCCCTCCTCCTTGGCCGAGAACACTCATCACCACGAGCCCC
Source organism: Syzygium jambos (assembly GCA_031216235.1). Classification (NCBI taxonomy): domain Eukaryota; kingdom Viridiplantae; phylum Streptophyta; class Magnoliopsida; order Myrtales; family Myrtaceae; genus Syzygium; species Syzygium jambos. The sequence goes on from CM062228.1 coordinate 8,898,583, forward strand.
ACCATCGACTGCTGTTCCGCCGGCCATTGCAAGCCCAACACTGAGACGAGGAGCTGCTCGTGACCCACCGCGAGCTACGTGGACCCCGACACCCAACGCCGCGCCGCACCCCCCGACGCACCACCAGTCACCATCCCGATCCACAATCCCGATCCGCTGCAAATTCAAAATTGGAAAGAAATCTACAAATCAGGTAATTATCTTATCCCGATTTAGTTTGAATATTTTGTTGTCTAATTCGTGCTTGTTGATATATAATCTTGCACATTTAGATAATAGGCAATATTTCAATTAAGATTTATTTCCTTTTTTTTGAAATATTGGATATCTGATCTTATCAAATTTGGATAGAATTTAGAATTTTCAAAATCCTTTGAATATATCCAAGATATTTGAGATATCTAAATTTTTTCAAGATGTGATCGATTAGGAAAATTTCCTAATCCGCAACCGCGCACATGAAAATAAATCTATCCATCAGACTTTAGATAGAGTTATTTCCATAGCGGGTATTTCGAATTTTAGGATCGATTTGTCAGGCTTCAGATCGAAACTTAATTTGAAAGATTTAGCAGTTATATTTTTTTTGCTTGATTTTAATTTCGAATTTCGATAAAAAAATACCAAAAATATTACTCTAGAATAGGTTAATTTCTTTAGTTTAAAATTACATGTTCAGATAATTGACATTTTTAATTCCGAATTTCATTAAAAAATACAAAAAAAATAATATGCCCGTCATTAGAAATAGATCACGTCGTCGCATGACGTATAATTTGCATGTTAGGTTGCATTAATCGCATGTCAATTTTTGCACGTCATTACATATAGGTTAGCTTTCGTTTAAATAAGTGAAAATAAAAAATTTCTGCACCTTTGAACTCTAAGTCGGAATTTATCAAAATTGTCAAATTGAGTATTTTTCTTGAAATTGGTACCGAAAGGACGTTAGGGAATCTAGCGTAACCAAATCCCCGAATTTATAATTTCTGGTTCGCAGGTTTCTAATCAACCTACCTTAAATAATTAGTGGCGACTCCCACTGAAAATATTTGCATGCTCACAATTGGACCTAAGTTGCGATTTGGTAGAGTTTGGGAAAACTCGAGCTAGGTTAGTCATAATTGATCTAGTAATCCATTAGCCTAAGATCAGAAAACGTCGACACAATTTTTAGGTCGCGACGGGCATGAGAGAATAAGTCGCAATGCTTAATGCATTCTAGGTCCTTAAATTATCCAGTACAGGATTAACTCAGAGTCATCCAGTGCATAAACATAATCAAGAGTCCACTTGCACATATTCCAGCATATACACGACATCATGCTACGCTATGATTTTCAACTCAATAACCCAGTAAGTATGTCAATTGTGAAGTATCACCTAAAAAACTATAACACCTCCAAGATCCCAGTTAGTATCTAATTTCCAAAGAATTGCAAAGCACAGCTTATTATGCCAGAGCACAACTATGTTTCCTTTAAACAGTTTTATAAAGTAAAACATCTTACATAATAGAAAATCAAACAATTTTATATGATATTGAAAGAGAAGTTTGTTCTGTGATCAATCAGAAACACGTACAAAACAGCATGTGGAAAAACATGAGAAATCTGTCCACAACAAACATCAAGCTATCAGCCTATCAGTTGGTCATCAAATCTTATTCCCAGTCTACGGTAATTCAATGATGTCCAAAAGCAGAAAATGAGTAAAGCAACTCAAAACAGAGAGCACCAATCAACTGGAGATCTGTCGACTTCAACTCAGTTGTGCACTCAGAAACTTCTTGTATTTCAAGATGATATTACTTTTTATGGGGTAATTTAAACTGTTACAAAATAGCATAGAAGCCATCACTGCAATCCATAGGCAATGCATCCCTCAAAGCACAAAAAATTAGTGACCAAAAATTCTACTCAAAATCAAAATTGCAATCAGGAAAAGAACTGCTTACATCATCAGCAATCTGCAACTGCCCATTGTGATCCTGCAGGACAAAATCCAGCTTGAGAGTTCATGGTTAACTCTAGCAATCACAATTTTTTCTACTCAGCTAATGGGCATCTAACAACATTCAACATAACAGGCAATGTTCTTTCTTCTACCTTTTTTGTGTATTGAAAAGCGTGCGTAGAGGAATAAATTCAATCACTTGATTTGGTTGAGAGCACAATGTTTTTCATTATGGCCTCAGTAGCAGGAACTTACCTTCACAGCAACAAAAAGAAGTGGATCAGAGGGTGTATAAATCATGTAATGCGCACCATCCTACAACCACAAAGCAACAGAAAGAGAGCATAATATAATTAAAATCAATAGTTTCATCTAAAATGCTTGGTACCTTATCAATACAGGAGCTATCATGTTTGGAAAATGTTAACACCTAATTTTGCCCCACCACGATTAATTAATGCTTAAATTGGCCAAATTAGTGCAAAAGAGAGATAATATCCAAAAATTCAAAAAAAATTCTTAAAAAAATTTATTTAAAAGAATTAAAAATTAATCGAAAATAAAATTAAATTGGGCCGATTAGACCTGGCTCGCCAGCCCTAGCCTCGATCCCTTCCCTTTTATTTTCACTTGGGCCCAACCCTTTACTTATTTCCCTTTCGTTTTAGGATGGGCCTGTTCCCTTCTTGATTCTATTTTCTTTTCGCCAGCCCATTTTCACCCCTACTTCCCCTTTTCTTTTATTTCTGGCCCACTCTCCTGACTCTTGGCCCAGCCCCCTATCTTCCTCATTTAATCTTTCACGCTCAATCAAGCAAAGAAAAAGAGAGGGGGGGACCACAGGGAGGCGCAAGTACAGAGCAGAAGGAACGGCACGTTGGTACAGGGACGAGCATTGCGCAGCAGCAGCGTCGGTTGCGTGCGTTCTGGGCAGAAATGAAGCGTCAATGGTCCCAAGAGGAGAGGACGACCAAGAATAAAAATGAGGTTTTTGGTCTTTGTTTAAGAGGGGGAGCAACGGAAAGTATCAGGGAGGGAGTTTGAGGAAGAAAAGGAGGATCGAGGGGTCTTTAGCGAGGAGAGTGTTCCGGCCACTCCATCCGAGGCGGCCGAGCGAATCTCCTCCCCCTCTCCGCCGTGCATTGAGAGCCTGAGCTAGCCATCCCTTTGTTATCCGTCGTTGGAGCTTCATGTGGGCCTGTAAACCAAAAAAAGAAAGAGCTTTGGAGGGGAGAAAGAGGAGGCCGAGAGGGAGTTGGGTAAAATCTGCAAGCTTGGAGTCGTACCCGTTCGCCGAAGGGCCACTCGAGACCCCGCCAAACCTAACGGCCTCCGCACTTCGTCTCGAACCGCCACAACCTGGTGGGTCTCTTGGTGCTCTGTTTTCCGTCCCCGAGTCTTGCCTCTCGGGTGCCGGGCTCATCGAGCTCATTCGGTGAGCTCATTCGGTGCTTGCCCGACACTACAAAACGAGGAAAATGGTCCCTTACTTCTCCAAATAATGTTGTTGAACGATTTTTCACAAAGAAAGAACTTTTGAATATCATAGAAATCAGCCTTGAGGCTCTTCTTTTTGTTGCACGCCACCCGTTTGTGAAAACGCTTCAATGAAGCTCTCTGAACTGAATATTCCGGATCTGACTTTGCATTTTTTGGGTCGTTTCTATGCAAACCGAGATCTCATTATTGTGACATATGATGATATAGACCTTCATACACCACGTTTAAGCCCCATATCGCTTTGAGTCTCGGCCTAGAACTCACGTTAAATCGTGTATGCCATGTGCTCGAGGAAATGCCCGAATGAAGTTTCAATTCTTTTTGCAAAACCGACGCCCTAAAACTTTGTTATATGTTTCGTCGGTTCCATTGTAGTTACTGACTTCAATATTTCTTTGTTTTCCATGTGATTTTGTGGGGTATTAATGCTGTCCGAGTCGACCATGTATATGTGTGCTCTCGCCGGAGACATTTCCAACACCAATGAAGCACACGGTTTGACACGCCTCAGTCCACTCCTCATTTTTATGTGACTATGTTGTTTTGTTCGCTAGTTTGCTTGCATTTGTCCGGGGGGGATTTTTTTTCCAGGCCGTAAGAGCTGACCGGCGGTTTAGAAACCACCGACCATCTACTGGCCGGCGACAACTTGACGCCTGTCGACCAACAAGGGGTGGTCGTTGGCGGCGGGTGTCGGCATCTTAAGGCAACGGTCGATGGCCAAAGGTGAAATTTTGGTGTAAAGCAAGTTCTCGGTTGAAGTCTCGGTGAAGGTCCAGTATGAACAAGGGGAGTTCTGGGCAGAGGGGACACGAAGGGGATGAAGAAGAGAGAAAAAGAAATAGAAAAATAAAAAGGAACCAAAAAAAAGAGAAAAGGAAAGGAAAAGAGGGGAAAACCAAAAGAAAAAATATAAAAGAAATGAAAATGGTCCCAAGTGGGTCGGAAACCCGGGTCGGGCAGTCGGGCGGATCGGGTCAGGGGACCCGGTCCGGAATCTTTATTTTATTACTAAAAATTTCAAAAATTTAAAAATTCAAAAAATGTAAAAAATAATAAAAATTCCAAAAAATATATTTAAAAAAATTCGAAAATGTTTTAAAATCCAAAAAATTAATTAAATGAAATATATTTAAAATTTTTAAAAATTTTTAAAAATTTTAGAATATTAAAAAATATTAAAAAATTCGGAAAAATTCAAAAAAATTTCAAAAAAAAATCAAAAAATTAGGAAATGTTCAGAAATCAGTTTTGGGCTTAATTTCACTAGATTTTAGGTTAAAAAACTCTAAAAATGAAAAAATGAGAAAAAAAACCTTTTAAAAAAATTCCCCAAAATCAGATAAGCCATTATGGCTTTACCTTAGGGCTTTTGATTGCATTTTCTTTTTAGAGACGAAACTAGGTCGCTGGTTGTTTATTTTCTTTATGATTATCTAGTTGCGCACTTTTAATACATTAATTGTTATTTTCTATTTTTAGAATGGTTAGGTAAAATATTAGCTTTTTCGATAGGCTGCCCGGTACGTTAGTTTGCGAACATTCAAGTGTAGGTACCGAAAGGGTACTAGTTAAATTGCTAGTGTAATCAAATCCCCGAAATTTAGAATCTCTGGTTTTCGCGCGTATCGAGACACTCCCGCGTCTCGATCAGGGTTTCTGACCCTTGATCATAGCTAGTGGTGACTCCAATCGAATGCTTAAATTAGACAATTCTCATCGCGCGAAGTACGAGGCTTGGGAGTGCCTCGGTCATTGGATTAATGAATCATTTGGTTCACCATTCAAATGAACCAATCATTGTTCATATCCATCGACAAATGCCTCTTGGACTAGCCCAATCGGGACGGGTAGGTCGCGACAGCTTGGCGACTCCGCTGGAGACTCGAGGACTTAAGCCTAATATAACTTGTTTATTTGTTAACTAATGTAGTCTTATGGCAGCGCATCGTGAAGACTAAGGTAAATCCGCTAACGTTGTGTTAAATGATTTTGTAAATTGAGAGTTATTAGGGGTGGAGTAATTGTTGACATGTTTGTTTTGCAGGTTGGTGTAAAGGGTGTGTGTATGTGAATGAAAATTTGGAGTGCTATTTTGATATCAAATGTTGTGCATGCTTTTACCTACTTTAGCACTACACCTTGCACACACAACCCTTGATCTAAAACCCCGATCGCCTTAGGAAGCCCATAGGAGGTGCCAAAAGTATGGAAACCGTGCGGGGAAGGACCCATGGCTATCCCTTTTTGGTTCCGCTCATTTTCAAATAGTGATAAAGAGGACTGTCCGACGTAAGTGCGGAATGGGAAAAACTCTTTCGATCTATTTGGGATGGGGACCTTTAGCCTTTAGAACTCCCATCTCTAGTGAGCCTCACAAGTCGGCATGCGACTTGTTTTTGTGTTTGACATATCCACCATTTTTGGGTAAAGGTTTGTATCTCCTTCGCGTTCAATAATCGCAACCTTTTTGTTTTTTTTTTCATGCAAATTTAAATTTACTTCGTAATAAATAGTGATTGATTTAAATGCCCCTAGGCTTAGATATCATGGGCCTTAATGAACTTCAGATCCTCCCGATCCCGAAGCGAGTGTTGTTGGACATGTGGGATGCTCTCAACTCAAGTAAGAAGAATTACGTGGAAAAGAAGATCGGCCACCTCCTTTCTCTTTTGCATATAGAGCCCCAAGTGGCATTGATCAAGGCCTTGGCTCACTTTTGAAACCCCGAAACATCGACTTTTGTGTTTAATCGTCACGAATTAACCCCGACTTTAGTGGAAATTCAAATGATCATAGGCGATGTCCCTTCCCTTAGTGTCATCGACCCTTCTTTAGGCATGGATCCAGTCCCTCGTTTGAGTCAACTTTTAGAGGTCCCGCCGCCCGAGATTAGGACACTCCTCGATAGAAACTCCAAGGGCCTCCCACTAGCTTTCCTCGAGCAACGATTCCGTAGTTTCCTTTCGAGCTCTAGAGTCAAATTCGTTAAAGTCTTCCTATTAGCTTTCTTCGAGTTTGTCATCTTTCCATTCACTCAAAAAACAATGGACCCCACTATCATCCATATCGATGGGATCCTCGTCCTTAAAGGGTTTACCAACATGATTCTCGCCAAAATGTTTATCTCTCTTAATCGTTTCAAGAAAGACAAGCGTGTGGCCCTTAGAGCCCCCTTAAGTATTCTCCAAGTCTGATTTGTGTCTCACTTGAAATAATTCGGTGGAAATTTAGCCATTCCTCATGTTAGTAAGGACATAAATCCCCTTACCCAATTCAAAGAGATACAAAAAAATTCCTTTTTTCTTGGACCTTTCGTAATTGGGTAGACTTTCTCGAGAAGCTTACACCTAAACAAGTTCTTTGACAAGCCCTTTGGGTTCATTTTCCTAAAATATGTCTTACAAACGGCCATAGCGACCCAATTCCACTCTTAGGTTTGACGGGATCGACTTCTTATTATCCTTTAAGAGTCGCCCGTCAATTCTATGTGCTTCAAGAAATCCCTCCTCTTCTAAAGTCGAGTTTATTTCGTTTTGATTTTCACAATGGGATTATCAAGGGAGACCGACTCCAGGAATTGAAGAACGAGGTGAAACGAATCATCGATTTACTTTACCGCTGCCAACCGAAGTATGTGGAGCGAGCCACCGACTTGGAAGGATCTATGAAGGAGCACCATGCATCAAAGGAATACATAGCGCGACGTGTCGAGCCCGAGCTCGCCATCACCATCCCGAAATTTCCCATGATTGTAACCCCCAAGGAGACTCAAATGGGGCGAATCATAAGAGAAAGGGACGAAGCCCTGGCTAAGGCAGAACATTGGCAGAAAGCTTACAAGCATGTCCGCAACATGCTATGAAGAGGCCCTATATCCAAGACTAGTCATGTTCTATTAGTTTCTTTTAGGGTGTTCTTTTAATTATCTTGGAATTGGTGTATATCGCTTTTTCTTTTCATGAACTTTTACAGCAAATGTCTAGGTATGCTTTTTACTATTTAGCGGATGTATAGGGATCTCCTTTCACAAATTTTAATGTAATTAGTAAAATTTCCTCTTTTGTAGGTTGAATGGAACATGACATGGGCATTTGAATCGATCACTATGTGTTACTCCTTTTTGATTGTATAATTTCTTACAATGAAATTTGTATAAGAAATTGCTTACACGAGATGCGGCTTGTGCAAAAGGTTTCTTATTTCAGTTTCATTATAAGAAAATATAAAACTAAAAGGCGTGCAGTTTCCGTCCTCTCGCTTTACTGCGTACTAATTTCCTCCTTGTTTTATTTTATGAACCTGGTCCCGAAACTACGGCTTCGTGGCGATCACCTATTCGCACACGCTCGAGAGTAACAAGAATGAACATTGAGGAGCAAAATGCCCGTTTCACCGCGCTTGATAACAAGATCAATGAGTTAACTGCTCAGCTCGCGCAATTTGCCAATGAAGTTAGAGCCGCACTGGCAGCGCCGAATGCTAACTAAGCCACACCACAAGCTGCCTCCGATCCCGAAGAGGGTTTTGTAAGGAGGAATGGTGTCGGGGAGACATTGAATACCACACCACTAGTGGTAGAACTTGATCCCGTTTCGGAAGCTGTCACGGCCCGTTTGGAAGAGGAGCATAATAAGAGGTTTGCAAAGATAGAAGAGAAACTCCGTGCGCTACGGAGATATGAAGAGCACATGATCGAGGATCTTTCCCGATATGCATAAATGAGCTTTCCTAAGAAGTTCAAGATTCCCGAGTTTACTATGTATGATGGGATCGGAGACCCAAAGATCCACTTAAAGTACTATTTGATCGAATGGCGAGATATGCCCAGAATGTCCCATTAATGATTCAGACTTTTCGAGAGAGTTTGACGGGACCTGCTTTGCAATGGTATATGTTGTCGGAGCCTAAGAAGTTTGAGAAGTGAGAGGAGTTAGCCGAAGCGTTCGTCCTGCAATATAAATACAACACCGAGATAACTCCCACACGTGAAGTGTTGATTCGAACTAAAAAGAAAAGAGAGTCCTTCAGAGCTTTTGCTCAAAGATAACGTACTCTCGCTGCTCAAGTTCGTCCTTCGCTCGATGAAAAAGAGCTATTGGATCTCTTCCTTAAGACCTTACCTAATGATTTTTATTTGAAGTTGGTGGGTTCTGGATGCCTGACCTTCTCCCAATTGGTAGATGTCAAAGAAAAGGTGGAGGGAGCCATGTATGATGGTAAATTGAACGAAGGGATTAGCCAGAAGATCTCGAATAGAAAAGAAAAGGATGTGGAGATCGCATATGTACAAGCGCCGGTTATGACGAGGCCGCCTGCCTCATCTTCTTAAGGACCGTCTGTGTTCCGAGAGAAGACATATCAGAGTTACGAATTCAAAAGGAAGGCACCAAGGCAATTCACCCCCCTGCCTAGGCCTCTATCCACGTTGTTGCCCATGCTATTGAGAAGGGGAATAATAGCCAAAGAAGTACCTCGAGATAATCCTCCAAAATTCCCCGGATTCGACTTGTCGAAGTCCTGCGAGTTCCATAGAGACGAGAGGGGTCATAATGTAGATAACTGCTTCACTCTTAAGAATTAGGGGTGATCGGTTCCAGGGTGGGTTGGGTCCGGACCTAAAACCTGAAACCAACCCTGTTATAATCGGTTCTCAATTTTTGAAACCTGAAACCGACCCTGTTTTCCCTGAACCCTGTTTTGGAACCGACCCTGTTTTCCGATCCGGTTTCAGGGTCTACCCGAGAACCTGTTTTTTTTTCCTTTTTTCTGGTTTCATTTTTTTCTAGCGAAATAATATATGTAGTAATGAAACGATTCAAAATAAAAGACGAATAATAAAAACCATCAAAAGTAATAATCCCCAAAATGGGCAATTGAAATTACAATTCATCAAATTACAATCCACACATCATAATCTGATAAACAATTGTCCCATGCCATAAGAATTAAAAAGAAGTGGAAAAAAAGCTCGAGCATCCTTCCTTGTCTTGCGAGAGGACAAAAAGCTCCAACTGAAAAGTAATGAATATACAAATTAGTGATTACTGATTAGGATATGGGATCTTGGTGATTGCCCACTCGAAGGAGAGTTATAGATTTGCTGTCTTTTTCTTTTTGACTAAAATAGACCTAACATCAGGACATATATCTAAACATATACACTGACCTTTTGGAGGCGGCCTAAATCCAGCTATGTTACCTTCAATGGGTTCAATCTCTAAGAAAAATCCTGAAATTCACACATAAAGAAAAATCAATAAGAAACCATGCTCTAAAGACAAATGCAAATATGCCGATTAATGAAGTCTATTTACTCACCACAAAATCGGAGCTTCCACAAAAAGAAGTCTATTTACCAATGATAATGTCCTCGGTAAGACAATCCAAATCTAAAAACCCAAAAAGAGATTAAATAAAGTATTCACTTAATAGATAATATGTGAATGAATTACAAAATAGAAAGAAATTTAAACAACTTACCTGACTCAAACTTTTCTGCATTCTCAATGCACTCTTCAACATTAATTGACATGGGAACGACTCTCAACCAATCTTGAGTGCAAATCAAACCTTCCACCACTCTAGGAGTCAAAGAACTTCGAAAGCCGTCAAGCACACGTCCTGATGTACTAAAAGTCGACTCCGAAGCAACGGTAGTCACGGGAATTGATAAAACATCCCGAGCAATCAAAGATAAGATTTTATACTTTGACCCAGTACTCTTCCACCACATCAAAAGGTCAAGATTAATGACATCTTCACTTTCGGCTTCAAGATACCGATCAAGCTCATATTTGTTTTCATCAAGCACTGTTTTCTTCGTGTGAAGAAAGCTTTGTCGCCAAGCTTGGATGTCATCCTCATTGTCACCTTCATTGTCATCAGTATTGACATTGGAACCACTACTACTAGTACTCACACTTGAAGCACCAAAATTTTGTTTACTAGAACCAACAAGGGATTGCTCATAAAATTTATACAAACGCTCCAAGGCCAACTTCACCTTATCATGCATCTCATCAATTTTTGCTTCATCATCATAAATTTGTCCGTAACAGAACTTCACATAATTTAACTTTTTTGTGGGATCCAACACAACCGCAATCAACACCATCATGTTTATTTTATCCAAACTCCCATAATATTTGTCAAACTTCTCCTTCATTTTTAAACCCATAGCTTGAAGCTTAGGGTCTAAAGAATTCGCCGCCTGATTCAAATATTTATACAAAAAAGCTATACCCTCAAAGTAATCATTTGAAGTAACATATGAACTCCCCGACATCCGTTTGGTGGCATTATAAAACTGTTTCAGAAATTTAGAAAGAATGATAGCATTTTCCCAATCTTCATTTCGAGGAGGATCATTATCAATCTCCCTTAAGAAAGATGAATCATCTTCTTCCATCCTTTCAAAAGCTTTCCTGAACTTTATGGCGGTGTCCAACATCAAATAAGTGGAATTCCATCTAGTGGTAACATCAACACAAACTGAACCCTTGTATGTGATTCTCCCATTCTCAATACAAGATTTAAATGTTTTGGCTCTCATTGGAGAACTTCTCACATACCTAACTACACTTCGGATACGTGCAATAGAATCACGCACCTCATTCAATCCATCTCGGACAATCAAGTTTAATATATGAGCTGTGCACCTCATATGTAAAACATCACCATTCAAGATCAAAAGCCTTTCCCTTGAAAATTTTTCCTTCAAATAATCAATGGCCACATCATTGGAACTAGCATTATCCACGGTTATTGTGGATACCTTATTTTCTATTCCCCACTCGTAAATGCACTTCTCCACCATTTTCCCAATCTCCCTACCCTTGTGACTATGCATCACCACAAAATTGATGATTCTTTTATGCAACTTCCAGTTTTCATCAATAAAATGTGCAGTGAGACATAAATAGTTCAAGTTCTGGATGGAACTCCACATATCAGTTGTAAGTGCAATCCTAGAATTAAGCTTACCAAAGTAAGCTTTCAAACAAGTTTTTTCACTCAGATACAACTTCATACAATCTCTAGCCACTGTAAATCGTGATAAATGCTGGAAAAGAGGCTGTAATTCAGTGACAAAATCACGAAAACCGACACGCTCAACCGTGAAAAATGGTTGTTCATCAATAATAATCATTCGAGCAAGCATGTGCCTAGAATGTTCTTGACCAAACTTCCACGTTGTCAAGACACTATCACCACTAGTATTTTCCCCTGCCTCGCCAACCACATTTTTGTTACGTGGTGCAAACAACATTTGTTTCTTATCTGCATGAGGATACTTTTTGCACTTTGTCAAGTGCTTCCGCATAGTAGACGTTCCATGATCAACAGAATAAGTATACTCAGTCCCACAGTGAATGCACTTTACTCTAGTTGTTTTTTGTGTTTTCTCATCTATAATTCTCGAAAAATTATCCCAGACGTCCGATTGATTAGCTCGCTTTTTACCAAGAGGAGGACGAGAGCTAGATACACCCACCTTGTTTGTCACACTCACGGTCGTAGAGTCCACTTCAGCAACTCCTTGGACTGGCAATTTCATGAGCGGACTCATTTCATTATATCCATCCACTTCAATTGATATTTCTTTGTCTTGATCCATCAACTAAAATCAAATTATACAACAATGTCAGGAGGAGGAGGCAAAAAATGTCTTGCGGTTGTATAAATTAAGATCAGTGGAGGAGGCAAAAATTACTGTCAAGACGATTAGGAGGATCAATTAGCACAAAAGATTTCATCAGAATAACGGGTTCAGGATAGAATGTCACAAAAATAGGTTAGCCTAACAAAATCAACTTTTCTGAAAGTAACTTCCAAAGCTATCTTTAACAACGAATATAGCAACATAAGACTGACGGATAATGGTTTATTATCTGATCTTCATAATTCTTTTGGGGAGGCATACTGTAGGGATTACAAAAACAGATGAAATTGGAAGTAAGCGATAATATTTAGGCTAAAGGGTCAGAAACCAGAGAAGAAAGAGGATGAGAATCTTCATAAAACTTCTGATTGCTTCAAGAAATGAGTTCAAAATCACTAGAAAATATATCTGCAATTGGCTCTCTAGTTAACTAGATTAGGTAAACCAACCAGGCAATTTTGTAGCATCCTATGTTCCACTTGTCAATCAGTCAATACTATATATCATGGAAGAAGCAACAAACTTTGCTTTCCTAGTTTCAGAGTTCTTATAATGCAACACTGGTTTCACTGACAAACACATATATCTTCAAAGAAAAATGATAACTTAATTCTCTCAACCAGAAATCAGCTATTCAGCTTGGACTTGCCACAGTAGTCAGTAAGGTAGAACTAAGATGACTGCTGAGGCAACACCTTATGAAGTGATATCATTATTTGTGGTACCAAAGGGAGTCAACTCATCTATAGAACAAATCATAAGGACAGTTCTCAAGTATTACGCAAAAACACAATCAAAATAAGACCACGTGATACTTGATCCTGCATATTTCTCTTGCCATACAGACTTCCACCATGGCCATCATCCAGTTTTACTTTGATAATGGAACTCGCAGCAGGTTTATCTCTCTTAAGCATTCACTTTGCAGTTCTCGACAATATGAGATTCATTTTAACTGGTGACTTTCATGAACTATCGCAAACATAGGCCAGTTCCTCTAATTGCATAACTAAGAGTACACTCAAAATTCACTAGAGTTTTTCTGACACGAACTTCTACCTATAGTACAATCTCAGCTACCAGATAATGGCATAACTGCTGCAACATCCAACACATCTTCCAGCCCCAGATACCATTTCACTCGCTTTTCTCAATAAGCTTCATTATTGGGCGTAGTTCATTGCAAGGGGTAATTCAGTCGAACAGGTGATGTGCGAGAGATGGAAAGAGAAGCGAAGAGCATATAGAGGCAGCCGGATCAATCAAGCAGTGAGAGACAACAACAATTGGAACAAGAGGCCGAGATGCGAAGCAAGAAGAGAAGGGATGAACAATCGTATATCATCTTACTCGGGACAAGTGCGCAACACAGATTTGTTCTCCTTATCGAGCTTAACACAGGCAGATAAGTCCGCAACAGCAGCTTCAAAATCCTTGAACTTGAAATTGACGATTCCTGGGTAAATAAGATACTCATAATTACATGTCAACAAAAAAACTCGAACTCGAACGCAAAACCTCAAACTCGAACTCGAACATTTCCCCAACACGAGAACAAATTCAGAGCTCGAGCTTGAAACCATCTAACCTTGCAACAAAGATGAAGAAGAAAGACTGAGGGAACGGAGGACTCACGGATCGGTGAGAGCCGGACGGGGGAAGCGAACGTGATCTTGCGGCGAAGAGGCGAGAGCCGGACGGGGGAATCGAACGTGATCTTGCGGCGAAGAGAGAAGTGATACAGGGGAGCAGCGAAGAGAGAAGAGAGGTAGGGCAACCGGCAACGTGATATTCATTTAGGGGTTTTTTTTTACATTATCTTAAAAACCGGTTCTAAAACCGGTCCGGTTCGGTTTTTACTTGAAACCGGAAACCGGACCGGTTCTAACCGGTTCCAAAAAAATGGAACCGGTTCCCGAACCGGTTCTAACAAGAAACGGTACCCGGACCTGTTTTTCGGGTGGGCCGGTCCGGTTTCCGGGTAAACCCGGTCCGGTTGCACACCCCTATTAAGAATAAAGTTCAGAATTTACTCGACAAGGGTCTTTTATCCTTCAAGAATCTGCTTCCTAATATGCAACAAAATCCATTACCTAGTCATGCTGAGAATGTCAACGTGGTTACAGACAAGAGTAACGAGAGTAAGCAAACCTTTAGAGTGAATGTTCATAAATTATATGAGCTATTAGTGTCGGCGGGACATTTTGAAGAGGTGGAAGATATCCCGATGGAAGAGAAGATGAAATCTATCACTCAGATGGTAGACATGGGCATAATCTATAATATGAAAGAGGATGTTACGATGCCTCTGGTAGCCGTTATAGATTCATTTTGTGAGATCAAGGGTCGGGAAAGATACCTATCGAGCTTACAGAAACTAATGAACAGACCAATGATGGCACGCCGGATAATTTAATTATGACAGACAGTGAAGGAGACAATCCATGTGATGATTATGAGCCTCAAGCTAGAAATGTTGATTAGAACCATAAATTCATGAAGATCGCCCGCGAGAACGGGGAAGTGGTGGACACTGGGTCAACCTAGTGATAAATTCGACTATTTTGTAAAGTATTCACCCCCACCGAGCTTCTTCATCGATCCCAAGGATGTTCCTGATGGATGGGGAGGTATGGACGACCCGCTTGAGCCCAAGGAGGAGATGGTCAACATGATCACCCCCGTGGTCATTGACCTGTCAGTCTAAGAAGACCTATCAGGCCTCAATGAACAAGATGTTGAGCATGTAGTCATTGACCTTACGTCAGAAGAGTTTGCTACTCTAGAAGTCGAGGATTATGCCATGAAACCGACGGTAATTGAACTCCTACCTAAGGATCAAAAAGACATGATAGTAAAGATGGCCCCTAGTTACGATACTAAGACGGTCCCTTGGAGCTACAAAGTGAATGAAATTGATGCTGTTACTTGCTCTGATCGATGTTATGATCCCACCAAGGTGGTCAAGAAAAAGGCTGTTTCAAATGAAAAGGCCGAGCAGTTTTTAGCAATTGTTAAGAATAGCGAGTTTGAGGTTGTCAATCAGTTAAGGAAGATGTCGGCCCAATATCACTTCTGGATCTTTTCAAATCCTTCGAGAAATATAAAAATGCGCTACTCAATGTTCTAAATGAAGTGCACGTTCCTGAAACTTTCAATGACACCTAATTGAAGGAGTTTGTTGGGTTTATCTTGCTGAAAGATCAAATTTCTTTTGCCGATGAGGATTTTCCTCCAAAAGGCCGCAATCATACTAAGGCGCTACTTATTTCAATTAAGTATCGTGATAAAATGGTGGCAAGAGTGCTAATTGACAATGGGTCTGCATTAAATATTTGCCCACTTGCCACCCTGCACTGTCTGGGAGTGAGTGAAGAGAAGATTGTCATCTAAATCTACCGTTCGTGCCTTTGACAGTATGAAGAAGGAAGTCATCGGTGAGGTCGAGCTTGAACTACTGATTGGTCCAGTTCTTTTTCTAGTTAACTTCCAGGTCCTGAACATTCCTAGTGCATTCAATTTTCTACTAGGACGACCTTGGATACACACCGCCAGAACTGTACCCTCGAACTTGCACCAGAAGGTTAAATTTATTATGGATAGAAAGCTGATAACTGTTCACGAAGAGACTGATTTTAAAGTTTTCCACGACACTGCAATCTCGTACATAGAGCTCAAGAAAAAGGCTAAATCAAGCTACCAGACTTTGGAGTTAGTATCAATGGTTCATGTGACTGTGGGGACTATTATGCGCAACCCAGAAGTGGCTAAGCCTTCGATGATGTCGAGCAGAGTGTTGCTCGAAAATGGTCATATCCCTGGAGTTGGCCTAGAACTGTATGGACAAGGCATCAAAAAATCTATTCAGGTTTTCAAGTGGCATAAAAAGGCAGGCCTAGGTTATCATGAAGGCAATTCTAGTGACCGAGATAACCATGGAGGACAAGGCGATTTCGGAGGTCGGGGTAATCGTGGAGATCGTGGTGGTCGTGGAGGCCATACTAGCTACAGGGGCCGTAGAGTCAATGAAGGCCGTGGTGACTATGAAGGCCTAGCTACTTGTAGAGGTAGCGAAGGTTGTGGAAATCTGTTTGGACTAAAGGAAGGTCAGAAGGGCTTGCTTCTTCTAAAGTTGAAAGAGATCTTCCCGGGTCAACCCAAGCTACTGCAGGAAGAGGAGTCCATCCTTGGTCTAGTTGATTTGTTCGAAGAGGAGTTTGCTTGTGTTACCATAGGAAGTGAGGAGACCGAGCCATCTACTGCTGCCACTAACCCTTCTGAGTAGGGATGCTGCTTTTCTTTCCTGTTTCGTTTAGTTTGAGTCTATGTTTATCCCTCGCATGGGAAGTCTATTTAGGTCTAGCTACTGCTTTCTTTTGTAATCAAAATCTTGGACTGCGAGCCGTCGATCCAAGACCTCGAGTCATGTAAACGGCCTTACCTGTTACTAGAATCATGAATTTGTTTTATTAAGGACGTGTAGAAGTACCCAAATCAGTCTGATGATGATGTTTTGAGGCCTGGACTTCCACACTTCTTAGTTTTCAAAATTCTTTGTGGATAGAGATGTCCGAGGATATGAGGACGGATCTCTCATTTTCTATGTTGAAAACTCTTTCAAAATGATTTCAAAACAGATGCATATCATTGATTGCAATAACGTTTGCAAATCTAATTACTAACCTTCTTCGTGGCATCTCAACCATAGCATTCCACGTAATCATGATAGGTGCATTTGTAAATCGGATTCGCTTAACGAAAATTCCTCCAGGTCCAATGATGACAAGGAGGACTGTGATCAGAGAACGAGACTAGATTCGCCATGAAGAATCTAAACCATTGACCGCAGAGCTTACAGTCACAATAAACATGAGTGATTCGGAAAATGTTAGAGAAGTTAAAATCGGAGCTGGCCTTTTTGAAATTAAAGCTAAAAGGATGATTGGGATGTTAAAGGAATACCAAGATGTATTCTCATGGTCGTATGCTAATATGCCGGGATTAGACAAGGAAATCGTAGAGCATGCTCTCCCGACTGACCCGAATATCCCGCCTAAGAAACAAAGGCTCAGGAGAATAAGGCCCAAATTATCCAAGAAAATCGAAGAAGTCATGAAGTTAAAAGTCGGCTTCGTAGAGGTGTCGCACTATTCTGATTGGATCGCTAATGTTGTCCGTCATGAAGAAAGATGGTCGGGTTAGGATTTGTATTGACTACCGCGATTTGAATCGAGCAAGTCCAAAAGATGATTTCCCGTTGCCTCACATTGATGTGTTGGTCGACAGTACTGCGGGATTCGAGCTGTTTTCCTTCATGGATAGGTTTTCTGGTTACAATCAAATTCGGATGAAAGAAGAAGATAAAAATAAGACCTCCTTCATTACCCCATGGGGGACCTTTTGTTACAAGGTAATGCCTTTTGGCTTGAAGAACGCTGGGGCAACGTACCAAAGAGCAATGATCACCCTATTTCATGATATGATGTATAAGGAAGTGGAGGTCTACATGGACGACATGATCGCCAAATCCAAACATGGAGACGATCACATCAATGTGTTGCAGAAATTATTTGATCGACTCTGAAAATTCAAGCTGAGGCTTAATCCTAACAAATGTTTGTTTGGGACAAAGTCTGGGAAGCTATTGGGGTTTATGGTTAGTGTCGCAACCTAAAAATCAGGTTTTCCGATCTTAGGCTAATGGATTACTAGATCAATTAAATTAATTAACCTAGCTCGAATTCTCCCAAACTCTACCAATTCGCAACTTAGGTCCAATTATGAGTATGCAAATATTTCAATGGGAGCCGTCACTAATCATTTAAGATAGGTTGATTAGAAACCTAAATAAAATAGCAATAGTACTATTTTATTTATGCGAACCAGAGATTATAAATCCGGGAACTTGGTTACGCTAGATTATCCTAACGTCCTTTCGGTACTAATCTCAAGAAAAACGCTCAATTCAGCAATTTTGATGAATTCTGATTTAGAGTTCAAATGTGCAAATTTTTTTTGATTTTCCTTTTTTATGATTTTTTTGTATTTTTTATGTATTTTCGAATTTAAATTTAAGTAGCAAATTTTTTAGTAGAAAGATTATAACCGCTAAATCTTTCGAACTAAGTTTCGATATGAAACCTGATAGATCAATCCTAAAAATTCGAAATACCTGCTATGGAAATAACTCTATCTAAAGCATGATAGATAGACTTATTCTCATGTGTACAGTTCGGATTAGGAGATTTTCCTAACCGATCTCATCTTGAAAAGATTTTACTATCTTGAATATCTTGGATATATTCAAAAGATTTTGAAAAACTAACCTATATAGCATGCAATATATATCCTATAAAATAAACAATCAAAGGTAAACAAATTAATCACCCACCAAAGATAACAATTAGCAACGTTATCCCATCCACTTGATATTTCCGCAAAAATAGAATCAATATCATAATCTTAAGGCTTAAAGATCAAGATAAATTTTCTAACCGCGCAATCTAATAATTTCATCTAAGGGGTTATAGATAGAATCAAAAGATCATATCGCATTGCAAATTAGAAAAAAAATCCTAATTGAAATAGTGCTTATTGCTCAAATATGCAAAGTTAGATAACGATAAGCATGGAATAAGCAATAAAATATCCAAATTAATTCGGATGAGATATTTACCTAAATGCGCAAATAACTTTCCAAATTCAAATCGTCGGCAGATCGAGAGTGCGAATCAAAGGACCGACTGCAAACGGACCGGCGAATGTGGTGGCGGCAAGGACTGACCTTGCACGGAACAACACTGGCGGCGATGAGCATCCTTTGGGTGTCACGAAACAGCAGCGGCAGGTGCTGGGCGTCAGGACGGAGTGGCAGCAGCAACTCACCTAAGGCGGCACTAAACGGTGACGGACAGTGACGAGATGGCTCGAGGTGGTAGTTGGCGGCAATAAGTTCCGCAGAAATTGAGTGATCCCAAAGAGAATTTTCTTCGGTCTTTGACTCTGACCAATAACAAGCTTTGATGACCACCCAACCTTTGACCGAATCTGGTTACACTGGTAACGATTTTCTTTGACTATTCAATTTTGATTCTCAGATCCCAACAATCAAAGTCTTCACTTGTCATTTGGAAGATAACTCGATGGCAAAACCGGTCTGGTCATGCAGGGACGTCGGGCTGAAGTTATCGCTGCAGGATAGCAAAAGAAGCAAGTGGATCGGGCTAAGAGCAGTAGTACGCTTCGTGAGCAACAAAGATCGGTAGCTCGACATCGTCGTCCACGCAAGCAAGAAGCAACAGCAGCAGCAGTGTGACCCTCACGGCCACAGGCCTGACTGTGAAGAAGATGGGGGCCCGGGGAGCAGCACAGGCACAGCACGGCAAGGAGGCGCAAATGGCAGCGGTGAACAAGGCATAAGTGCGGGCGGTGCAGGAGCGGCGGCGGGGCAACGCAGCAGCTATTGCGCACATACACGGCCGAGTCTTTCTCTCTCCCTCAAATCTCTCGTGTATCACTCGCGTCTTTCTGAAAATTATTTGGGAATTCTCGAGCTCCCCTTTCTCGTCTATAAGCGGCCTTTTATAGGTGGCATACCCTAGGGTTTTCATGGAAAAAGATAGAATTCAATTTCCTTCCAAAAATTCTAGAATATATTACATCTTATCCTTTCCTTTTTCAATCCTTTCTTTGTTGACCAAATTTTTGTACGCAATCCACAGAATCAATTTTGCCCCCTTTCTTTATATTCACTTCCCAAGACAAATCAATTTGACAAATACCCCAATGAATTTTGGTAATGATAATTAATGGGTTAGGTCAAATTTTCATTACCGTGGGCTTAATCTAGTTAAGCTCAGAATCATTCACTCAAGTCCATCCGCCGCTAGTCCAATGCAAATGCAACTATATGAGCCAATTACTATAAATGCTCCTAAAATCTATATACAATTTAACTAATTAATTTTTTTCTATCGACCGGGATCAATTCCTAATTTTTATGCAATGAATGACTAATTGGGTCTCCAAAATTTAGGTGTCAACAATTAGTAGTCGAGGCATTGAAATTGACACATCGAAAGTTAAAGCCATTTGTGATCTGAAACCTCCTTCAACTATCAAAGAAGTTTGGAGTTTGTTAGGGAGACTAAACTATGTGGCGAGATTCATATCTTAATTGTCTGAGACGGCTAAACCTTTCTTCAAGCTCTTGGAGAAGAACGCCAAAGTCGAGTGGGATACCGACTATCAAAAGGCCTTTGAAGAAATAAAATAATATATTTCCCATATGCCAGTTTTGGTGCATCCTGTTCCTAGAGTACCATTGATACTCTATTTGACTATTCATGACGAATCATTAGGAGCCTTGCTAGCCCAGAAAAGGCCGGGTGATGGTAAAGAATGTGCGATATACTATCTCAGTAAGAAGTTCACTTCCTCCGAAACGAATTATCCCGAAGTTGAGAAAACATGTGTGGCCTTGGTGTGGGCGTTACACCGTTTATGCCAATACACACTCCATCATCGAATTCTGCTCGAAACTAAGAATGATCCCATCAAATTCTTGCTGGAAAAACCCGTCTTGGTCAAAAAATTAGCAAAGTGGCAAATTCTAGTGTCTGAATTCGATGTCCACAGCATGACCCAGAAATCCGTCAAGGGAAAAGCCATAGCTGACATGTTGGCAGAAAACTTCGAAAGGTCGGAGGACCAGGATCAGTCGGATCCCATATAGGAACGCATTTCAGAGGTAGTGAGTGATAAGTGGACCATGTACTTCAATGGTGCTATTAATTTGACTGGTTCTGGGATTGGGGCAGTTCTCATTTCCCCGACAGGCCAACATTATCTTGTGGCCGCCAAATTGGTGTTTTCTTGTACTAACATCTCACAATATGAAGCTTGTATACTGGGACTGCAGTTGGTCGTCGACATGAAAGTTAGGAAGCTACAAGTCTATAGTGATTCCGCCGTCATCATTTTGGAAACAGAGGGTCAATGGCGGACCCGTGACCCCAAATTAATTCCTTACCACGAGTTTCTAGAGGAGTTGATAAAGGAATTTGATGAGGTCTTCTTCGAATATTTGCCTTGATCGCAAAATCAGTTCGCCGACGCCTTGGCCACGTTGTCATCGATGCTGCAAGTCACAGGAGGATTGGACATCGAGCCTTTGAAAATTGAAATTCTAAGACGTCCAGCTTACTGTATAGTGATCGCCGATGAACCTGATGGGAAGCCTTGGTATTATGATATTATGAACTATTTGCAAAAGGATGAATTCCCTCATGAAAGTGACCTAGCGAATCAGAAATACATAATGAAGCTAGCATCAAAGTTCTTCATAAGCGGCAATACTCTTTATAAGGTCTTTCGACTCAATTTTGTTGAAATGCGTTGATGTTAAAGAAGCTAATTAGTTGATGAGAGAAATACACGAGGGGAAATGTGGTCCACACATGAATGGTCATCTTCTAACCAGAAAAATCATGAGACTGGGATATTTTTGGATAGCCATGAAGACTGACTGTATCCGGCATGTTCGTTATTGTCATCAGTGCTAGATTTATGTGGATAAGGTCAACGTACCGCCCAATGAATTGCATCAAATGTCTGAGCCATGACCCTTCTAAATGAGGGGGATCAACATGATTGGGCCAATTAATCCTAAGACCTCTAATGGACATCGCTTCATCTTGGTGGCCATTGATTATTTCACTAAGTGGATTGAGGCGAATTCATATGCCAATGTCACTGCCAAAAATGTGGCCAAGTTTATCCGCCGTGACATTATCGCTCGCTATGGAGTCCCGGAGGCGATCGTTACTGATAATGGCTCAAATCTAAACAACAAGGTCGTGGATGACTTACTCAATGAGTTTCACATTCGTCACTTGAATTCCTCACCTTACCGCCCAAAAATGAATAGAGCTGTGGAGGTAGCTAACAAGAACATAAAGAAGATCCTGTCAAAGACTGCCGACAATTATCGAGATTAGCATGAACGGTTGCCTTATGCATTGATGGCATTTCGGACCTCGATCCGTACTTCGACAGGAGCAACTCCTTTTTCGCTTATTTATGGTATGGAGGCTGTCTTGCTTGTAGAAGTTGAAATTCCTTCATTAAGGATTCTCTCACAAGCCAGCCTCTCTGAGGAAGAGTGGACTCAACAGAGACGATCAGTTGAATATGATTGATGAGAAAAGACTCAAGGCTTTGTGCCATGATCAATGCTACCAAAAGCGAGTTGCAAAGTCCTTCAATCGCAAAGTCCGACCTCGACATTTTGAAGCCGGAGATCTCGTGCTAAAGAAAGTGTTGTCCGCCATACCGGCATCGGGTGGGAAGTTTGCCCCGAACTATGAGAGTCCATATGTAGTTAAAAAAGCGCTTCCTGGGAGCGCTCTAGTTCTTGTAGAAATGGATGGCCAAAAATTGCCAAAACTTGTAAATGCCGATTCAGTAAAGAAGTATTTTCCTTGAATGAAATCCAAGGCCGAAGAGCCATTTTTTATCCGAGTCATTGTAGGTCATTCACATTGCGCATATCATGCATCCATGCACACATTCATTTTGAAGGTTTCAAATGATCCATGAATTGACCCGCGATTGACGGAACGGTTTTGACAAGTATTCAGTAAATCAAATGCAAATGAAGGGGTTACTAAGCCACCCTACTGCAGGTAAGTACCCTTCTTCCTAAAATCAAAGGGGAGTCGAATGAAGAATTTTCATCACAAAGAAAAAGTCTTTGATGTTTTTGAGAAGCATCAAGCACTGAAGGGGAAATTGAAAGAGCAGAATTTGCGCAAATTTTTGGAACATCGTTTCATCCAAAAATTACCTTTATGCTTGAGGAATCATTCATTTTGAATCAAAATTCCCTATGGAGATTGATCAATTCATGATAATCTCAACGAAACGAAAGGGAAATGTTAATCATGCCAAGTGAGAAACATTTAAGATGAGGAAGGGCAAGCCATTCCCAAACACGTCCTATAAATACTTTGAGAGGAGCGAAAAAAAAAAGATACTCGTGTTGTTTAAGGATGAGAGATCCATTCGCGAATAGTGCACAGACCAAAATGAAAAGAGGCATTTTCTTCTTATATCATACACACTACAGGTGATCATAGTTAAGCCCGTTTGAGCCCTCACGTGTGAAGAATTTCTACAAAATAGCCCTATCAAGAGCCACCTCTCAACGGGGCAAATTGGAGATTTTGGTTGACACTATTTGGTGAAAAAGATGAGAAAGATTTCTTTACTCTCGCTCGTATCAATCTTTTTGTGGTAACTTCAAAGGAGTCCTTATGGAAGCTTGAAACATCCCGAAATGAAGAAGGGCATTTCTTTCTCTACCCAAATACTCGTACCCTTTTTTTAGCCATGTTAAGCCTGAACATTCATTTCAAAAGCCGGAGTGGTGATTATCTCCCCACACTGGGGCAAGGCGTGTAATTTACCAAGACAATTGGTGCTCATGTGACGGTGTGTAAAAAGTCTCGAAAGTCCTAGGAGCTCAAAATGTTCAAATGAGCAAAAGTCAAATGAAATTTATGGGGACATGAAAAAGCAGTGTGCCCGGTAAAAGCAAGGCTAATGCCCGTAAAAAAAAGTCACATCCAGAGAAAAGTTCTGTAAAAAAAATGTCAAGCAAAATGCTTACAAAAAAGAAAGAAAGAAAAATCATTACAAATGCAAAAGTCATTAGAGAAAAGAGCGAAGCTCTTGTGTTGAAAGGATTAGTCAATGGACTTTCAAGACAAATTGGATTTCAAAAGTCGAGTGTCTTCGAAAAGATTGGATGATATGGTAATGGTGCCATGATAATCACCGGCTCTTAAATCCCTTTTGAGAATTTCTAAGCCTTTCAAACCTTTACCTATACTAATGTTATAACTTTTTCCAAAGTCTCTTTTGATTGTGATGGTTCAAGCAGAAATTTGGATGTCCGAAGAAGCTACCACTTGAAATGGGGACAAGGTTATTTTATCTTGTCTTAAGGTTTCTTGACTTGTAAACATGGCGGAGATCCTGATCTACAATTATTTCATTTCTTAGCCGATAATACTCATCCATTGTTGAGACCATAACCATACCTACATTAGTCCCTTAAAAGACCTCTTAGATTGGTCGATGTGCACTTGTTGTGAATGATTCTTAAAGCCTTCGACACTGGTAGTGTGAGGTATACAGAGAGATCAGATTTACTTCCCACATTAATAGATAAGATCAAACTACCTTCTTAAGAGTACGTAAGAAGTCCCTTCCGACTAATGAGCTCTTATTTGGCATAATTAAATAGCTCTTTTCGTGAGTCAGGATCATTTTGACAAAGATTTGTCTCCCAAGGGAATTTGAGAATTGATAATATTTTTCAAACCCAATGGCAATTGTGTGATGTTCAATGATGCCAAACGTTTTCCAAACAATCGAAGTTAGTTTGATTTGCTCATTGCAATAGATACTTTCTCGGTAATGATGTTCTTTATGATTTTACCTGGTACACCTTCGCTGCCAAGGCACTTGTTATAACACGTTATATTAGATGTGCAGGTGCCTCCTCGGAAGATCCCCAAAATTTGGCTGACATTGTAA
Organism: Syzygium jambos; assembly: GCA_031216235.1. NCBI lineage: Eukaryota > Viridiplantae > Streptophyta > Magnoliopsida > Myrtales > Myrtaceae > Syzygium > Syzygium jambos. The sequence goes on from CM062228.1 coordinate 8,923,307, forward strand.
GCATTAGCGGCCAAAGACTATTCTTGCATGACAGATCTCCTCATGTGAGAACTCGATTTCAAAAAGTTCGTGGGTTTGTCCTTAAACCATGCTTTGTACAACATCAAGCCTCAAGTGAAAAATTTTAGGCCCATCAAGCCCTGTGCGAGAAACCTTAGGCGTTCCTTCAAGGTTCTATTCTTATTGCCGTCCGTAAGGTTTTAGCCCCTAGGCGAGATCTTAACTATTCAGGGTTTTATCCCCGTCACCGTTCATAGGGTTTTAACCCCTAAACGTACTTTTAGGGTTTTATTCCCTTTGACATTCATAGGGTTGTAGCCCCTTGGCGTCTTTTATTTTATTTATTTATTATTGTTATTATTATTATTATTATCTTCTTTTTTTTCCCAAAAAAAAAAAAGCTCACACTTTGGGCTTAGGTGCCATCTCGCATCCTTTGCAGGCAAAATGTAGATGCCATTTTCATCTTCGAACGAAACTTCATTGAAATTCCTTTCGAAGAGGGGCAGCTATTGACACATAATTTTGCCCCTCCGTGATTAATTAACGCTTAAATTGGCCAAATTAGTGCAAAAGAGAGATAATATCGAAAATTTCAAAAAAAAATTTCAAAAAAAAATTAAAAATTAATCGAAAATAAAATTAAATTGGGCCGATTAGACCTGGCTCGCCAACACTAGCCTCGATCCCTTCCCTTTCATTTTTGCTTGGGCCCAGCCCTTTATTTATTTCCATTTCGTTTTTAGGATGGGCATGTTCCCTTCTTGTTTCTATTTTCTTTTCGCCAGCCCATTTTCACCCCTACTTCCCCTTTTCTTTTATTTCTGGCCCACTCTCCTGACTCTTGGCCTAGCCCCCTATCTTCCTCATTTCATCTTCCACGCTCAATCAAGCAAAGAAAAAGAGAGGGGGCACCACAGGGAGGCGCAGGTACAGAGCATAAGGAACGGCGCGCTGGTACAGGGATGAGCATTGCGGAGCAGCAGCGTCAGTCACGTGCATTCTAGGCAGAGATGAAGCGTCAGTGGTCCCAAGAGGAGAGGACGACCAAGGATAAAAATGAGGTTTTTGGTCTTTGTTTAAGAGGGGGAGCAACGGAAAGTATCAGGGAGGGAGTTTGAGGAAGAAAAGGAGGATCGAGGGGTCTTTAGCGAGGAGAGTGTTCCGGCCACTCCATCCGAGGCGGCCGAGCGAATCTCCTCCCCCTCTCCGCCGTGCATTGAGAGCCTGAGCTAGCCATCCCTTTGTTACCCATCGTTGGAGCTTCATGTGGGGCCAATAAACCAAAAAAAGAAAGAGCTTTGGAGGGGAGAAAGAGGAGGCCGAGAGGGAGTTGGGCAAAATCTGCGAGCTTCGAGTCGTACCCGTTCGCCGAAGGGCCACTCGAGACCCCGCCAAACCTAACAGCCGCCGCACTTCGTCTCGAACCGCCACAACCAGGTGGGTCTCTTGGTACTCTGTTTTCCGTCCCCGCATCTTGCCTCTCGTGTGCCTGGCTCACCGAGCTCATTCGGTGCTTGCCCGACACCACCAAACGAGGAAAATGGTCCCTTACTTCTCCAAATAATGTTGTTAAATGATTTTTCAAATAGAAAGAACTTTTGAATAACACAGAAATCAGCCTTGAGGCTCTTCTTTTTGTTGCACGCCACCCGTTTGTGAAAATGCTTCAATGAAGCTCTCTGAGCTGAATATTCCAGATCTGACTTTGCATTTTTTGGGTCGTTTCTATGCAAACCGAGATCTCGTTATTGTGACATATGATGATATAAACCTTCATACACCACGTTTAAGCCCCATATCGCTTTGAGTCTCGGCCTAGAACTCACGTTAAATCGTGTATGCCATGTGCTCGAGGAAATGCCCGAATGAAGTTTCAATTCTTTTTGCAAAACCGACGCCCTTAAACTTTGTTATATGCTTCGTTGGTTCCATTGTAGTTACTGACTTCAATATTTCTTTGTTTTCCATGTGATTTTGTGGGGTATTAACGCTGTCCAAGTCAACCACATATGTGTTCTCTCGCCGGAGACATTTCCAACACCAATGAAGCACACGGTTTGGCACGCCTCAGTTAGTCCACTCCTCATTTTTATGTGACTATGTTGTTTTGTTTGCTAGTTTGCTTGCATTTGTCCGAGGGGGATTTTTTTTCCAGGCCATAAGAGCTGACCGGCGGTTTAGAAACCACCGACCATCTACTGGCTGGCGACAACTTGACGCCGATCGACCAACAAGGGGTGGTCGTTGGCGACGAGTGTTGGCATCTAAAGGCGACGGTCGATGGCCAGAGGTGAAATTTTAGGGTAAAGCAAGTTCTCAATTTAAGTCTCCGTGAAGGTCCAGTATGAAGAAGGGGAGTTCTGGGCAGAGGGGACACGAAGGGGATGAAGAAGAGAGAAAAAGAAACAAGAAAAAAAGAGAAAAGGAAAGGAAAAGCAGGGAAAACCAAAAGAAAAAATATAAAAAAAATGAAAATGGGGTCCCGAGTGGGTCGGAAACCCGGATAGAATCAGGGGACCTAATCCAGAATCTTTATTTTATTAATAAAAATTTTCAAAAATTTAAAAATTCAAAAAAATAATAAAAATTCCAAAAAAATTCCAAAAAATATATTTAAAAAAATTCCAAAAAAATTCGAAAATGTTTAAAAATCCAAAAAATTAATTAAATAAAATATATTAAAAATATTAAAAAATTCAGAAAATTAAAAAAATATTTAAAAAATTCAAAAATTCAAAAAATTAAAAAATATTTAAAAATTTCAAAAAATTTCAAAAAAATTAGAAAATTAGGAAATGTTCAGAAATCAATTTTGGGCTTTCACTAGATTTTAGGTTAAAAAAACTCTAAAAAATGAAAAAATGAGAAAAAAAACCTTTAAAAAAATTCTCCAAAATCGAATAAGCCTTTAGGACTTTACCTTAAGGCTTTTAATTACATTTTCTTTTTAGAGACGATACTAGATCGCTGGTTGTTTTTTTTTTTTATGATTATCTGGTTGCGCATTTTTAATACATTGATTGTTATTTTCTATTTTTAGAATGGTTAGGTGGAATATTAGCTTTTTCGATAGACTGCCCGGTACGTTAGTTTGCGAACATTCAAGTTTAGTTACCGAAAAAGCACTAGTTAAATTGCTAGTATAATCAAATCCCCGAAATTTGGAATCTATGATTTTCGCGCGTATCGAGACGACACTCTCGCGTCTCAATCAGGATTTCTAGCTGACCCTTGATCATGGCTAGTAGCGACTCCAATTGAATGCTTAAATTAGACAATTCTCGTAGCGCGAGATATGAGGCTTGAGAGTGCTTCGGTCATTGGATTAATGAACCATTTGATTCACCATTCAAACGAACCAATCGTTCGTATCCATCAACAAATACCTCTTGGCCTAGCCCAATCGAGACGGGTAGGTCTCGACAGAAACCGTTATCTAACGCTATTGATCAGTGCTGCAGGATCATACTGTCCAACACAATAGGTAAAATAGGACCAATGGAAACAGAGTGAAAGGAAAGGGAAAATCATTTCTACTGGGGAAATGATCATTGCATTACCATATGAAAGCATGTAATTTCCACTCCTTCAGTGGATAAGCCATCAACATCTTGACCATCATCTGCAAGATAATAAGCATCTTGCTTCAATTGTCTTTTTGACAAATCTCCAGGTTTTGTTAAATGATGTTTGTAAATACATCACAAAAAGCGACTGACAAAAACATGGTATTTGCGGTTCCTTGCACATGGAAAGGGGAAAAGGAGACCCATGAGAAGTACTTAAAACAATTTCAAAGGTGACAATGACTCAAATAATCTGAACAGATAATGAGAATGCAAGCTTTTAGAAAATTGATTATCAAACAAGCAAATATTTCGGTTATAATTATTAAAATTCTAGTGGCACTTTCTAACATCAGGAAGCTGAATGATGTATAGCATCAGTAATAATTCTGAAGCAAGATTTCATCATTTTATAGATCAAATTAAACCAACCAACATTCTAAATCTGAACTACGCGCGCCGATTATAATCAATGAATTCTTTCTAGATTTGGAAGAACAATTTAAGAATTTATGAAAGGTATTTTGATAGTAGACTTTCAAATTAGATTGCTCAGCGCTGCCATATTTGAACCAAAACTCAAGTTAAATAAGATGGTCAAAAGTACCGGTCATGTTTAAAATTTATCATCAGCTTTGCAGTGACACCGCATGCATAGAAATATAGGGATACTCAGTAGTCTAAAGACACAAGACATGAGTCTCCACTCTACAGCATGGAGTTGATTCTCTAAGAAGTAACCTACTATCAGAAAACTCCGACGAACATGAGAATTCATTTCTAAATCCAATAATACACAAAAGGGAATGCCAAATGCATTAACTGAGGAAAGCCCCAATTTTTATTTTACTTTCCAGAATTATAACCTTTAGAGAAAGAGAGAGACTATGATGAAGTCAGACGCCAGACCCTACTTAAGTCTTGACTCAAATATACAGGCATGCATTTCGCACCTGCTATATCAGTATGCCCATCATGTGTGACAAAAGGGGCCAGTGATGCATAAGCAACATATTGACTTGCAAGGTTTGCAGGGGAGGCAGGCACTTGCATCAGCATTATCTTGTAAGCAATTATATGAGCTAAATATACCAGTCTACAAGTGAATACACATACACCAATAATTGCCACAAGTATGTAAATGCAGTAAAATTAAGTATTTCAAGAGTCAAAATAACATTTAATTCAGAAAAGGTCATTACCTGTTCAGAAATCAAATATATCATCTTCCGAGCAGCAAAACCCTCCCCGAGCAGTATAACAGAATCTGTTAGGACAATGCAAGAAAATTAATCCAGCAAAAACACATTTGAAGGGATAAAAAAATAAATTTCTTATAGCAGAGAGTACTCACCCGCTATATACCAAGTGCATGTGTATCTTTGCAAGAGCAAAAGCTGCAGTAGGGATTATTGATTCAACTTCTTCGTCACTTACCTAATAAAACAAACTTAGTGAATCTCAACAGACAAAATATGGATACCACAGCAACAATAGTTCAAGACATTTTCGTAGCTTTAGAAATCGATGCCCATTACAACACCGGAGAATCTTCCCGATGAAGAACTTCATAGCTACCATTAGCCATCATTCTTAGTATAGCTAAAACAGAAAGACTAACAACTGATTGGAAGTACATGGAGCTTCTCAAGCCCACTCTCACCCAGCCTTTCACACATCCTGTTCTTCTCCCTCCCTACTCTGTCACATCTTAGCTAATTTAGTAATATTTTTCAGAACAGTCATCTTGCTATTGCTCCTTTTTGCTTAACAAAAATAATCTAAGATTTCATTGAAAGAAACAAGATCTCCTCAGAAGCCACTGAGTTGAAGGAAAGAAAGACTCATAATCATTCATGAATTGTGAACCATAAAAAAACTACATCGCAAATGCATTTAACCCCGTGCGTGATGCATAGAACCCTATAATGCTATAGGAAAGTTGTAAGAGAGGCTCAAGAGAATCCACAAGGGGAAAAAGGCATTCACACAAGGAAGCAACATGCAAATCTAAGGTTGAAAAACAATGGGATATTGACATTTCAAATGCTATGGGAAAATTGTAAGAGAGGCTAGAGAGAATCAACAAGGGGAAAAAGGCATTCATACAAGGAATAAACATGCAAATCAAACAAAAGAAAAAGTTAAAGTAGGAAAATTCCATATACATCAATAAGACACCAAACCACAAGTATCAAGAGATATGTCAACAACAAAAACAGACCTAAATAACTTCAATACTAAAGAACTTTAAATTAGAGACAATGCACATACAGCTGACCAGCCATCAATATTGGTGCTCTTCAATATCTGGACGGGCCTGCTCAAAAAACAAATCCATATTATAGATAGTAAATGAGGGGACAACTCTATACTTTATAGCCTACTGTTGCAACGGAACCATAGCTTACGTGTCTGCAGGGCAAAGCAGCATACATTCATCACCGCTTGAACTTCTGAAAATTCTCCTTATAACACACTCCAAGTGAAAGTTGTTAGTAGGATCAACCTGCCAATGACCACTTCAAAAGTCATGAAAACTTGAATTTATCACGAAAAGAAATCTTTATAAAAGAGAGACATAAGACTGAGAAATAATATGTTTAAAGGAAAGTGCATTTGTTAAATATCCACTATAACCAGAGCGAATCGTCATATACCTAAGCCAAAAGTGTGCCTTAGTTTGTACAGATATGACAGCACAAAACATGGATTGTGGATGTCATCATGGCCAGGTAGCGCATTAAAATACAAATCCAGGGTATGATAATCCTAAGAAACTAGCATACCAGCACCACAGCATACAACACTCAAAGTATCTAATAGTGAAATTATTCACAGAGAAAAATCTTGTGCATGCTAATAATTCAAAGAATGCTGCCATCGAAAAGGACTACTCCTTCAATCACTTTTCGAATTTAGGAACCGTGTAGTCCGCTACATAAGTTAAAAGTTCCCTTATGTTCCTATTTCATTTCTTTTTCATTAATAACAGCAAATTTTCATTGAAAAAAATGGTACCAAGGGGGTGACGACCCCTGTGGAAAAATAATTTACAAGGGAAGGCGTTCAACAGATGTAACTGTAACACATCAAGATCTGCCAATCTAGTACGATAATTAATGGAAAAGATAATGCAAAAGAGCCATGAGTCATGTTTACTTACCTCACATTCCTATTTCACTTTATCCCCTCAACCTCAATTTTTTGGTGTTCTACTGGATAGCTAAGAAAAAAACTATACAAGGACTGGATTTGAACTGAGATTGGAGCCTAATACATAGTATTCTCGGTCTATTCTTAGCTTTCAAAGAACACATCCATCCCACATTGCGGATATGAAGAACACTTATCTTAAAACAACCATCCATGTTGCCCACCACTCAGCTTTCAGTCATTAAGCAACCCTCAAATCAAATTTGGCATTGGACTCGTATTAGACCTAAATGCACAGACATGTATTGCAGACGCCGAGAAAAAAAACACCATAAACTAGTTCAAATGCGGAATCCCAAATTACACAATAACCCACTAAGAGAATCACCAACCAACCACGACAAACAGCAGAAAAGACAAACAGAAACCCAACTCAACTCACAATCGCAACCAGTCGCTTGTCCGAAGCCATGACGACCCTGCCCTAATCATCCACCACGAACCCGGCAGGGGGCTTCGGCAACGGCGTGGGATGATACCCCGCCGCCGACGAACGATCCCCATCTTCCTCACCGATAACGAAATCATCGACGACCTCGACATCCCTCGCGTCGCCCGACTTCTTCTTCCTCTTGCCGGCGCCGGAGGACTGGCGCTTCTTCACCGGGCTGCCCTGCGGCTTCGAGGCGCGGCAGAGGAGGGAACCGGAGGCGTCGGGCCTGCTCGGGTTCGGGACCGCGAGGAGCGAGAAGAGCGGAGGTCGCCCGGGGCATCGGCGGCTGGGGGGGAGGGAGAAGGATAGGCCGTGGAGGGAAGTGAGAGCGGGAGGAGCGGAGGTCGAGACGAAGGACATCCTGCCGCGCTGCGCCGGGAACGGCGACGGATTCAGCCGCGGAAGGGCTGAGCTTCGAAGGTCGCGCGGCCAGTCTGCAATGGCGGAAGAAGAAGAAGAAGAAGAAGAACCTCTTGCTGCAGAGGGAGAGAGAAATGAAGCGGCATTTTCTTGGCTAACACTGAAATATCTTTCGGATTATTTATTATTATTATTATTTACAGTAATTAAAAGTAAAAAAGGACACAGAAAAGAAATTCGTTAATAAATTAGCTTAATACAACGAAAAATCTCAAATTGATACATATATGATAAATTTATCCAAAATTTAATTTTTTTTATCACGAAAATCTCTAAACTGATACGTCTGTGACAATTTTACTCTTCCTTAGTTTGTGTGAAATTTTACAATCAAATTTCCGAGTTGAATGATACGTGTCAATTGACAGGTATACAAAATAGGTATACCAGTTTGTGACTTGTCATAGTATTAATTCAATTTAATAAAGGGTAAATTTATCACAAATATACCGATTTAGGGTTTTTGATGATTAAAAAATTAATTTGAAGTAAATTTATCACAGATATATCAGTTTGAGGTTTTTTATAGTCAAAAAATTAATTTAAAGTAAATTTGTTACGGGTGTACCAGTTTGAGATTTTTCGTGATATTAACACAATAGATTAATAGAGCAATTTTCAAAAAAAAAATTTCATGTATCTCACTATGACATGTTTGCGAAAGGATATTTTGCACCAGTGTAAATAGAAAAAAATTAGTACATATCGAGGTTTTCTAAATCACGTGGAACAAGAGAATTAATCTTCGATATGTATGCATTAAGCGTGAAATAAAATAATTACTTTTTTGTCAAAAGTAAATAAACAAATGGTAAAGCTACCGAGTATTCGATAAATTTTAAGAACCAAGCAAGAGAGTGAGAATGTCACGAAATCTTAATAAAATAAAGGGAAATTTCGAGATATGAGAGAAAAAGAGAGAGGGAAAAGTGTATCGTGTATTCACCAATAGTGTCCAATACAGACACCAAAATAAGTTATAAATGTCCTAAAGACTATTTTACCCTTTTTCTACTCCTAACACACCCCCTCAAGCTGGAGCAGATATATTAATCATGCCCAGCTTGTTACAAATATATTTTATCCTCCCATTACCCAAAGGTTTAGTAAAAATGTCTGCAAGTTGTTCACTGGTTCGAATATGATTAGGAAGGATCATTCCACTCTGTAACTTTTCTTGAATAAAGTGACAATCAGCCTTAATATGTTTTGTTCTCTCATGAAACACGAGATTGGAAGCTATATGCATTGCAGCTTTATTGTCACACCATAGAGTCTTGGGTACTGAAGTTTTGAAGACTATCTCAGTCAATAATTGCTGAATCCACACTAATTCACATGTCATTTGTGCCATGGCTTTATATTCTGACTCAACACTTAAGCGGGCAATAACATTTTATTTCTCACTCCTCCATGATACTAGATTTCCTCCAACCAAGATACAATAATTAGTAGTTGATCTCCTATCATCCGGAAACCCTGCCCAATCAGTATCAGAGAATCCTTTTACTCTGCTATGACCATGATGATGATAAGCAATTCCTTTCCTTGGAGTCTTTTTCAAGTACCTTAATATCCAAATAACTGCATCCCAATGAGATGTACGAGGAGAAGATAGAAACTGGCTTACCGCACTAACTGGAAAGGTAATGTCTGGTTAAATGACTGTGAGATAATTTAGCTTACCTTCCAATCTCCTATGTCTCTTAAGGTTATCAAGAATTTCTCTTCCCTCAGCAGCTAGTTAACCCCTTGTTCCATGGGTGAATCAAGAAGCTTTGATTCCAACATACTTGTTTCATTGAGCAAATCCAGCACATATTTTCTCTGTGACAAAACAATAGTTTTATGTGATTGAGCAACTTCAATTCCTAGGAAATACTTCAATTTTCCTAAATCCTTAGTCTGAAAATGTTGCTAAAGATAGGTCTTTAGTTCAGTTATACCAGTCAAATCATCTCCCATGATGATAATATCATCAACATACACAATCAAGAACAGTTTCCCCCCCCCCTCGGTGACTATTTATAAAAGAAAGAATGATCATTTCCACATCTAAACAGTCTAAAAAAAAGTACAACCTCAGAAAATCTTCCAAACCATGTCCGTGGGGATTGTTTCAAACCATATAAAGACTTTCTTAATTTGCAAATCATAACCCCAGACTCCCCCTGAGCAACAAACCCCGGAGGTTACTCCATATAAACTTTCTCGTGAAGAGTACCATGCAAGAAGGCATTATTAACATCAAGCTGAAATAAGGACCAGTTATATGTGGCAGAAAAGGATATCAAAATACGAACAGAAGTAAGTTTGGCAACAGGAGAAAAAATATCTAGATAGTCAACCCCATACACCTGAGCATACGCTTTTGCAACAAATCGTGCTTTTAAACAAGTCAGAGAACCATTGGGATTGACTTTCACATCAAATACCCAACGACAACCAATAGCAATGTTGGCTGAAGGAAGAGGTACAAAGTCCAAAGTTTGATTAAACTAAAGAGTCTTTAGTTCTTCTTCCATTGGTATCCTCCAGCCAGAATTTTGTAATACCTTAGATACAGACTTGGAGATAGGATATTGGTCCACATTAGATTAAAAGGATCGAAAAGAAGGAGACATAGAAGAATATAAGATGAGATGAAGTTTGCAATAGAGTGTTGAGTGCAAGTACATGTATCTTTGCGATGAGCAATAAGGAGATCAAGATCAGCTATAAGAGGAGGGTCAACTAATGGCAGATCTGGAGTAGAAGATGACATAGTGGCGTCAAGAGGAAGGGGGAAATAGTAGCTACTCGAGAACGTCGAGTATAAACCTGGAGAGGAAGAGGTTCCTGTGTAGACACTGGTGAAGTGGTTGGAGCAGTTGACCGAAGGGTAGTCACATAGACGTCTTCATCCAACTTAGTAACAGAAATTGGAACATCATGATAAGGAGTGGATTCAAAAAATGAAATATCAACAGTTATAAAGTATTTTCTCAGTAATGGAAAATAACAACGATATCCCTTTTGAGTATAGGAATAACCCAAAAACATACATTTGATGGCATTGGGATCAAGTTTTGATACTCCAGATCGATGATCACGAATAAAATAGACACAACCAAAAATACGGGGTGGTAAGACAAAGAGTCGTTGAGGAAATTTCCTAATAAATTTTGTAGTTGACAAAATTATTCATGTTAATCTTGGAAATTTGATATGTACTCTGAAGTATTTGATCCAGGTAACTATGTTCTGGAAGTGGCAACTTTAATACTTCAAGAGAAATTAACTTTTTGGACGCTTAGATTTTACGAGGTTCAGAAGAAAAACTTCAGACTTTAGAAGGTTCAGAACGAAAAGTTCGGACTCTACTGAAATAGACACTCAGTCTTTATCTTAAGATGTCAGAGATCTTCAGACTCTAATTTTGAAAAACTCGGATTTTACTAAAGACCTACGCTGACTCAGGTTCTGAATATAAAGCAAGAACCATAAATTCTTCAAACTCAAAATTTATTTAGAACGAAACATAACAGCTAGTGATCTGGCGTAGATTTCATAGAAGGAAAGTTTTGATTGACTCAATCTAAGCCTAATTGATTGACTTAAAATCAAATATTATGACAAGTATATACGATAACGGATAAAATTCTACTTATGAAAATCAAGATTCTGGTTGTATGGGCGATCAGATTCTGTGATATTCGGATTTTGTCAACCAACGGCTACTCAATCCATTTTATACAAATCTGTCCAAGGCGAAAATTGGAAGATGATCCTCTAAAGACTGTCCAACGGCTAGTTTGAAAGTGAAGGAGTATAAAAGGGGACCAATGAGAAGCAGAAGGAAAAGAGTGAAATCGAGAATCAACAAGTCCAAAGCTGAGCTTATTCCGATTCAATTACTTGTCTTTCCTAAGCTAAATACTGAGATTTTGAGGGATACTCTGTAAAAGTGATTGAATGAAATAGAGAGTTCTATCATTCACCGAGTGATAATACTCAGATCTTATAATTCTTTTGATCACATAGTGGAATCCAGCCAGTAGGCTGATAGCGTAGGAGAGTAGACATAAACTTGATCTAAGCTGAACTACTATAACTTCTTGTATACAGTTCTCTTTATCCCTAATCTCCTTTTATATTATTTACACTGCACACTATCACATTCAGAATCTGAACATTATTCAGACTTTCCTGATTATAAATCGTTTCCGCTTTAAATTCATAAAAATCACTCGAATAATCGATTCACCCCCCCTCTAGGTGATACCTGCTAGCTATAACAAGAGCGACTCATTTGGAAACAAAGTAGACAATGGAAAACTACCTCGCAAAATAAAAGAGGGCATGCGATTAATGAGATAGCATGCAATCAAAACAACATCAGAATAAAAGGTTTTAGGAACCTTCATTTCAAACAACATGGATCTAGAAACATCTAATAAGTGTCTATTCTTTCTTTTAGCAACACCATTTTGCTGTGGTGTATCAGGACAGGAAGATTCATGGATCATACTATGTTGAGTCATAAAATCATAAAAGGGTGTAGAAAAGTACTCTTTAGCGTTATCAGAACGTAAAACTTTAACCTGCACGCCAAACTAAGTATGAAATTTATATACAAATGCATGAAATATAGAAAATAATTATAAACGATTTTTCATTAGATATAATCAAGTGACCCTGGAATAGTCATCAACAAAAGTAACAAAATATCTGAAACCCAAATTGAAAGCCACATGATAAAGACCCCAAATATCTTAATGAACTAACAAAAAAGGGGACACTACTCATTTAACGACCCGTGACAGGTAACTAATACGATGTAATTTGCCAAGTTGGCATGACTCACACTCTAAACTAGAAAGGGATCTAAAATTAGAATGTAACTTCTGAAGGCTATGTAGAGAAGGATGACCAAGGTGACAATGGATCTGATGTAAGGATGTAACACTAGGACATGCAATGGAAGGAGTGTCTTCAAGTACATACAACCCTCCTGCCTCACTGTTGCGTCGTGCTTTTTTTTTAGGCTATCGGGATTTGCGTGCTAAGGAGGTATTTCTGTGTAAGGGACTCTCCCAGACCATACCTCACATGATAGCAGATGATAATTTCCTATTTAATCTAAGTTTGTAATTTTGGAGTCACCACTAGTCATTATTGGTAGGTATACTAGAAAACTAATTGAGGTACGGGAAAAATACCACGATTTTACGAACCAGAGATTCTGAGTACGGGAACTTGGTTACGTTACTGATCTCGAATCGAGATCCCTAACGTCGTTTCGGTACCTAAGAACAATACGATGTCTAACATGTCATGTAAATTTCCAAGGCTTACTCGTTAATTCTATCCATTCTAATCGCGTGAAAAACCAATCAAGTATTAAATGTGTAATCAATGTCGATCAAATCAATTAATCCTAAATGGTCTCTAAAAATGAAAATCAATCAAAACATCCAAACTCTAATGAAGCTTTAGAAGTTTATTCATTTCATGATTCACATTTTTTAGGGTTTTAGGGTTTTTTAGGAGTTATAACCCGTAAATTTGGGATTTTTTAAAACTGCCACTTGAGCACTTCCAAAAATTCAAATCTCACTTTTTATGGTTGGCCACGGTGTTTTTGGACCATTCTATGAATTTTAAATTTTTTTTTGAAAATTTTATTAACCGAGAATTGATTTTTATGATTTTCTAGAAATTTTTATAAATTTTCCAATTTTTCAACTTTTTTATTGATTTTCTAGATTTTTCACATTTTTTATTTGTATTTTCTGAATTTTTTGAATTTTTTTATGAATATTCTGAAAACTTTTGAATCTTTATGAATTTTCTAATTTTTTTTATATTTCTGTGAATTTCCTATTTTTTTTGGAACTTTTTTTTCGAATTTCTGAAATTTTTTAGATTTTTCTGATTTTTCACATTTTTCTGAATTTTTTTATTAAATTTTTCATTTTTTAATTATTTTTTCTTTCAAATTTTTTTATTTTTTATTTATTATTTTTTAAAAAATTCCCACTGAAGTAGTGAACCGGACTGGCCCGGTTCAGCTTGGCCAAACTGGGCGCCAGCACCGATCACCTTCTCCGGCGACCATAGCATCACAACGGTGTCGTTTCAAAGGAATTTCATTGGGTCATTTCCCCGAGCACCTAGTGTGCATATTTCTATATTGAACATTTTTGGGGCCGCCGGTTTAGATCGATTTTCGGCGACCTTCCAACGGGTATTTTGTTATTCCGATTGATTCATTGTAAAGTCTAAATTACCTATTACCAATCTAGTCTAACCATAGTGCCGTCGGACCTTTGCCGGCCGGCGAAAAACCAACTAGAAAAACCTAACCTAACACTAACCTAGAATAACATTTCCAGATTTCAAACCATTATCATACTCGCCCTAGCCTTCTAACTCGGTTCCAATGAAGGACAAAAACATCAAACAAAGTCAAGAAAGCTAACTTGAATGGCCCTACAGTCACGGCAATACTCCAACGAGGGTGCCCGAATTCTAACGAGGAGGTTTTAATGGTTGACCGACTCGTTTTGTGCATTTTTAATGATCCAAATGCAATCAAACAACACAAAATGAGATCAGAAACATGTTTTAAACATCAAAATGCAAAAAAACATCAACCAAATCACATGTGCAAAAAACTCAATTCTGAGAATTTTTTAGAAAACTGTGACTAGGATTGATTTTTACCTACTTCGTTCTATGACAAATCGGAGTTTTTGGGCTAATCGGAACCTATGGAGCTGTTCTTCGTCACTTAGACTTCAATCCGACTGTTTTGGCTTTGTTGGAAAACGTTGGGACACGCCGAATGAGACCGAGTTTCAGGGCTTCATGATTAGCTCCGGCATCGATCAACAGAGGAGGAAGTCCACCTTAAATGATCGATTGGCCGGCGCCGTCTTGTTCGCCAGCGCCGGACACTTGATCAGGGGACCTCAACTCCCTATTCTCTCTCTAAACTTTGCACTTTTTCTCTCTGTTTCTCTCTCTGGATTTTCGTCGAACACCTCTCCTCCTCTTCTTCAATTTATTTCAGTTTTTTGTTGATAAAAAAATTCCACCCAAATTCGGTTAGAATCGATTTCCAATCGATTAGATCGGTTCATTAGTGCCAGTTGGAGATTTTCCAGCTGGCCTAATCGACTGTCACGTGTCAAATCGGCCAGAAAGGATTGGAAAAGTCTAGGGCACGAACTAGGTTTTATTGCATTCTGGCGAGTCGGGCGAAGAAGACGGGTCGTCGGGTCAAGTTGACCTGGTCGACTCGGCAGGCCCGTTTTGATTAAAAACTCAAATTGAGCTCAGTTTCGACTGATTTTTTCAGATTTAATCCCAAAATTGAACTCCCCATCATATTTTGAACCCAGGTATATAATTTTCCCCAATTTTGCTATATTTGTGTCCAAGATTTTCATATTTTTATATTCGGGTTAATAGGTTTTTATTCAATTTGATGTCCTAATGACCTGATTAGGTAAAATTGATGCCAAAATTAAATTACCCACATCTGATTAACCCTAGAAATGATGGCCTTATGGTTCGACAATTTCATATTGGGCACGATTCCCAATTTGGGTTCAAAATTCTTAATTTTCAATTAAATTTTGGAGTTTTTTTTTTTATTTTTATGTCAAATTGTGCAATTGGACCAACCATTATGTAATTCAAGGTCCCAGAATTATTTGTTGTGAAGACACTATGACTTAAAAATGACTAGAAAAAATTTAATTGCATTTTTGGTTCAATTCGGATTTAATTTTGCCCAATTTGGGAAAAACATATACCCGATTGAGATTTTTCAAAATTGATGATGTATTAATGAAATTGGATTTAAAATAAGATTAATGACTATTTTTATGAATTTTTTTGATTCTATTTGCTATTTTTCTTGATTTTCTCACTTATTTTGACTAAAATAAATTTAAAAAAATGCAGGAAAATGATAAAAAAAATTATTTTTGGTTTAGAAATAGGTTTCTAGGCTTGGCCAAGATTCCTAGTCCTAATTTTGAGATTTTTGAAAATATAAAAAAATGAGCTAAAAATCAGGTGTCAATGTCGCGACCTAAAAAAAATCGTTTGTACGATCTTAGGTTAATGGATTACTAGATTAATTAAATTAACTAACCTAGCTCGAGTTCTCCCAAACCCTACCAATTCGCAACTTAGGTCCAATTATGAGCAAGCAAATATTTTCAATGGGAGTCGCCACTAATCATTTAGGGTAGGTTGATTAGAAACCTAAATAAAATAGTGGGAGTACTATTTTATTTCTGCGAACCAGAAATTATGAATTCGGGGACTTGGTTACGCTAGATTCCCTAACGCCCTTTCGGTACCAATTTCGAGAAAAATACTCAATTTGACAAATTTGAAAATCCTGACTTAGAGTTCAAAGGTGCAGAAATTTCTTTTTGATTTTTTACTTATTTAAATGAAAGCTAATCTATATGTAATGACGTGCAAAAATTGACATGCGATTAATGCAACCTAACATGCAAACTATATGTCATGCGACGACGTGACCTATTTCTAATGACGGGCATATTATTTTTTGTATTTTTTTTAATGAAATTCGGAATTAAAAATGCTAATTATCTAAACATGCAATTTTAAACTAAAGAAATTAACCTATTCTAGATTAATCTTTTGGTATTTTTTTTATCGAGATTCGAAATTACAATCAAGTAAATAAAATAAAATAAAATAACCGCTAAATCTTTCGAATTAAGTTTCGATCTGAAGCCTAACAGATCGATCCTAAAATTCGAAATACCCGCTATGGAAATAACTCTATCTAAAGCCTGATAGATAGATTTATTTCTACGTGTGCGGTTGCGGATTAGGAAATTTTCCTAATCGATCACATCTTGAAAAGATTTTGATATCTCAAATGTTTTGGATATATTCAAAAGATTTTGAAAATTCTGATTTCTATCCAAATTTATCAGGTAATACATATCTAAGATTTCAAAAAAAAAAAAAACGAAATAAATCCTAATAGGAATATGCTTATTATCCAAATATGCAAAATTAGATATCAATAAGCACAAATTAGGCAACAAAATTTTCAAACCAAATCAAGATAAAATATTTACCTAATCCAAAGATTTGTTTCCAAATTTGAATCACCGGCGGATCGGAATTGCGATTGGGATGGTGATCGGCGGCGCGTCGGGAACGACGGTGCAACGTTGGGAACAGCGATGCAACGTCGGGAGCGGCGGCACGATGGATCACGAATAGCAACTTGACTCGGGTTGCTCTGGTCAGTCGGGTTGGTGGGTCACGAGCGGCTCCTCGTCTCAGCGTCGGGCTCGCGGTGGATGTTGGACTCACGGCGAAGAACCACGGTATGGGTGACTAACGGTGATGGTGAACGGTCGTTGGAGACGTCGGTATGAGCTGGTAACCTCCTGGAGTTCACCAAGAAACCTGCAGAGGATATGCAAATGGATGGGTCTCACCGGGGGTGCTCGAGGAACTCGCCAGTTGCTGCTGTATATTCAGTGACTCTACAGCAAAGTTCTGTGATGGCGATGACTCGATGGTGCAGGCGGGAGCGCTTTGGTCCAGCAAAAGTGTAAAGGCCGACTTGGAAACAAATCCAAGCTTGCTGAACGTCCACCAGAGTCGTTGGAAACCGAAGTGGCTGGCGGTATCCTCTGGCGTGACTGGAGTTGTCGCTGAAATTAGCTGGAAAACACCGCAGGAAACCGTCGGGGCTGTGGTGCACAGGGACCGTCAATGAAGGTGGATCAGTTGGGTCACCGTGAAGCCGAGATTGTGCTCCTGTCCTGTTCCAATTCGCACTCTCGGTTTTTCTCCCTTTTGACCGTGTGTATCTCTCTTGAATCAATGGCCCTCTTTTCTCTCAATGGTCTCACTTTTTTTACTTTTTTTTTCTCTCTGTCCAGAACGTGGAGAGCTCTTTCAGTTGTGTGTCTCGTGGGTGAAGCCCCCCTTTGACCGAGTCCCCTCAATCTCTCCCTCTACGTCTGTGATCTCTCAGACTTTTTGTGTTTCTTTTAGTGGCCCCCCTCTCTGTTGACCTAGTCTTCTCTTTTCTTTTTTGTCTTTTCTGTGTTTCTCCCCCAGCCTCCCCGAAGTGTCCAGTGAAGCCCCCCTTTTATATGCAAAACAACGGAGAGCCCTCAAGGAAAGAATGTGATACAGTTTCCAATTGCGGATGCATATATATATTTTATTCTTTTCCTTCTTTTGTTTCTTGCATGAATGTAGCCAGAGAATCATGCGAGAGTTCTTTCCTTTCCTTCTTTGACCGAGACTTTCCCCTCCTCACGATTTTTTCTTTTTTTGCATGTCAACGTCCAGGGAATGTATATTTCTTCACTGATTCCTTGCGGGACGAGTGAATATTTTCCTTCCCCTTTCTTTTCGATCAAATATTCTCTTCAATTTTGTCGACCGAATTCTTCCAACGATTGATGGGCTCGGTCAAATTTTCATTACCGCGGGCTTAGTTCAATTAAGCCCGAAATCATTTCAGTCAAGTCCATCCGCTGTTGGTCCAATGCGAATTATATGGGCCTAATTAACTATGAAATGCTCCTAATATCTATATGCAAATTTAACTAATTAATTTTTTTTTTAAGGGACCGAGATCGATCACTAATTTTTATGCAATGAACGACTAAATGATGCGTTGAAATTTAGGTGTCAACAGTCAACACTCACTTTCCTCTACCAATCGTCTTCTTTGTAGCCAGATCCTGAAAAATACAAGAGTCGGGATAGAATGCTGCTAAACACTGAAAGTTTTTGGTTAATTTATTGACAGACACAAGGTTAAATAGAAATTGAGGAAGGTAAAGCCTTGAGGACCATGGCAAGGTAGGAGTTGGATAAACTGTGCCAACCCCCTTGACATGTGTAGATGATCCATTGGCTATGGTTACCATGGATGAAGATGAAGTAAGAGAGGAAAATATACCTGAAAGACCCGACATGTGGTCAGAAGCCCCTGAATCAATGATCCAAGGATGAGAAGCAGCTGAAAGTCATGTAGTAGCATTACCTATATGTACCAAAGTTGCAGTGGAAGAAGCAAGCTGTGAAATCTGAGACTGGGTGTACCGTGCAAACTCCTCATCAGACATAACAACTACCTTGCCTTCAAAAGATTGTGGAGAAGAATCAGTACCAGAAGCAGTATAAGCAGTATGTGCAAACTATTGTTGCTGCCCTGATCTTCCATGTAGCTTGTAACAAAATTTCTGAATATGGCCAGGTTTGCCACAGTAAGGACAAATCCATGTGGCCCTTGAGTTATTGATAGATACATGATATTGGCCTTGGCCTCTCCCTATTCCTTCACCTCAGCCTCCCCCTCGACCACCACATCCACTACTATATCCTCCTTGATTTCCTCTATCACTTCTACTACCACTACTTGATTGGGATTGGAACACGAGCTGAACTATCTGCCATAGATGTAATATGCTAAGGAGACTCACGAGATACTCGAAGTACCCGAGCAAATAAATCAGTGAGTGATACGATAGCCACTCCTCTAAGAATATGAGACCTAACAGTTTCATATTCAGATCCAATGCTTGCTAGAAATGCCATTACAGCCAATTGTCCTATTTGAAGTTGTGTTTGCTAAACATTGGCTAAAATGGGAAGAACAACATTCAACTCCTCATATATTCTCTTAAACTCAACAAAGTATTGTGTAATAGAACGTCCCTTCCTTTCAGATCGGTAAAACTTCTGCGATAACTCATAAACTTATGGCAGGTTATTTTGGCCAGAATATAATATATCCAAATACTCTCACATTTCTTTGACCATGTCAATATGGGTTACTAGATTAGCTACATTATTTTCCATAACGTTTAACATCTGACAAGGATGCATGCATCAACAATATCCCAATTTGCATCATCTTTGGGTTTCGGCTCAGTTATGTGTATAAGCTGATTCCTATCTGTCAAAGTAAGCTTCACAATTTTCTTCCATTAATGGAAGTTATAACTACCTACAAGCTTATTATCAGTAATTTGATTAGATGAAGAGGAAATCACCTCAGTCATCACAAGATTATTCTTCTCAGAATCACCCATTTTTCAATAACAATAAGAGAATTCTCACAATATTTTCCTTCGGGCATCTCAATCTTAACCACAACAATTCAACAATCCAACAGACCGTATACTAGCACAACAATTCAGCACTCCAACAAACCGTATACTAGCTCCCAGGCCTTGGCAACGTTATCAGCCTTCCCTTACAACTCCACCAATCGATAAACCATAAGCTGATTGATCGAACACCCATAATCTAAGGTCTAATAACCAAGTAATCCAACTTGGCCAAACCTCGGAACTTCAACATATTCAATCACATCAATGGCGAGCCACAAGAGGAGTCACCGAGCCACAATCTACCACATCACTTCACAACCGCAAGAGCCGGGAGTCACCGAGCCACAAGAAGACCTTTAATCACATCAATGGCGAGGAAACCTCCGGTCACCGAGCTCGCGTGACTTGCACGACCTGAATAGCGCTATCTGGAGCCCCGCACGAGCTTGGGTCGTGCGGCTAGAGCCTCATGCGAGCTGGGTTGCACGAGCTGGAGTCCTGCGCGAGTTGGGTCGCGCGACTGGAGCCTTGCGCGAGCTAGGGTCACCAGCGACAGGTTGTTCCGACGAGCTTGGGTCACTGATGACAGTTTGTTCCAACGACGATGGCTAGGGTTGAGAGGTTATGGTTTAGGTACCAAGCTCTGATACCATGAGAAAGAGAGAGAGGGAAAAGTGTATTGTGTATTTACCAATAGTGTCCAATACATATACCAAAATAAGTCATAAAGGTCCTAAAGACCACTTTACCCTTTTTCTACTCCTAACAACATGAATACATCATATATTTAAATTTTCAGGATAACGACACAAACTATTCTTATACTTTCATTCAATGTATAATGTAGTTCCTGAACATTAAATTCGTTCAATGTGATTCCTAAACATTAAATTCGTTCAACGTGGTCCCTGAACTTGAGCCCAATGTGTAATATCATCCATGAACTTTTAATTTATTTAATGCGGTCCTCGAACTTTTGGTACATATTTAATTTAGTCTTTGGACTATATGAAAATGTTCAATGTTGTCCTTAAAATTGATTTAATAGAATGACAACATTGAATATTTTGAAACAATTTAAGGACTAAATTGAATATGTACCAAAAGTTAGCAGATCACAATGAATATATTAAAAGTTTGGGGCTGACATTGTATATTGGGTTACAGTTCAAGAATCATGTTAAATAAATTTAAATTTCAAATACTATATTGTACATTTGGCAAAAATTCAGAGATTATTTATGTCATTTACCCTAAATTTGCGCTTGAGATTCTACAATGGAGATTGTAACTTTCCCTATAAATGAGAACAAGCCAAATGAAGTTGACAAATCGCCAAAAATTATCATAAAGTTCCTAAACTTACCGATAACGCGTTATAACCCCTTCTTTTTTTAATATCTCATTTTTCCGGGGCATCAAAGATGCCGGAATCTGACCCGACATGATTCATCTTTTTGGCATCCCTTCAATGCTCAACCACAAGAGAACCATGTGTTTATTAAATAGGAAGCTGTCAATATCTCCAAAGCATATTTTACGTTGGAGGCACTCTTTAACATTCTCCTTTTCGTTTCGGTCCCTCGACGGATTTTTCGCTACCAAATTAAGAATTTTTCTTCTAGCAGAATAGGCAACGAGGGAATAAAGTGAAAGCAAAGCAGTCAATGAGAGACTTGGCATGCAAGATTTGCATGAGTTAGATTCATTCTAGGACAACGGAAGGGATATTTTAAGATAAAACCAGCAGTGTATCTCATGATAATATTGCTAAAACGGTTTCATCTCAAGGTAAGAATGAAGCCTCCCGCTCACAATTGGTATATGAGATAACCTTGATTTGAAGATCCAACATTATTCTCATACGATCCACGGGTATCTATGTCACAAATCTCGCATTTATTCATAGATATGCACTGTGGGTAAATTACAGAGAGCATTGTTTGATGCCTTTTGACATAGTAGAGCCGATTGACATCGCAAACGAGTTGGGGTACAAATCTTGACCCATTCTGAGTTCAAGCCCACATCCAAACTTCAAAAGAAATCAAGAAGCAACACTTGAATGCAACAAAATCAACTCATTCAGGTCTGGCATCAGCAATGTAGGCAATGTAGTTCATATTATCCCTTCAAACATCACTCTAAATCTGACTAAATCTGTACCTCTCGAGCCTAGGGCAAAGGCAGGGGCATGGTACAGTTTCATCGAGGCGACGACGTGGTTCATTGGACGGCGGCAAGAACTGCAGGGCCTCGAGGCAGAGGCGTCGACTAGGGCTTCATCGTTAGCGTCGAGAGGTACAGAGCTTTAAGGAGGCAGAGGCAGAGGGCGTCAACGCCTGAGGCTGTAGGCCGACCTCATGGTCTTCCTATTCTCGCTCTTCAATGAGAACAAGAAGCCCGGCCCCTCGTTGGAGCATAACTACAACCTCTTCTACCCGAACAAGGACAAGGTCTACAACATACCCCTCACCGTGGAGGGGCTCAAGAGCTACCATGACGGTGGGAAGTCGACTCTTGTCAGCGGTGGGCAAAAAATAGTCGCAGCGTAGGCAAGCGGCAAGGGGGGGAGTGTTAAAGAGCTTGTTGGAGGCGAATAGCTGGTGCGCGGCGCATAGCGACGTTGGGAAGAAGAAGTTTCAGGCGGTGCTGATGAACTATGGAGGTGTCGGCTAGGGTTTTGTCATCGGTGTCAAGAGGTACAGAGCTTCGTCGAGGCAGAGGCGGAGGCAGAGGGCGTCGATGCCTAGGGTGGAGGCAGAGGGCGTTGATGCCTAGGGCGGCAACTAGGCATTGGCGTCAGTTGGGCTTCGTTGTCAACATTGAGAGGTACAGAGCTTTGTCAAGGCTTTGTTTTCGGCGTCGGCTAAGGTGGCAGCTAGGGCATCGGCTTCTCAAGGCTTCGTCATTGGCGTCGGTTAGGGCGAAAGCGTTGGCATCGAGAGGTATAGAGAGTTGAGGCGTAGACGTGGCTCGTCGGAGGCAACGGAGGCGTGAATCGAGAGGGAGAGTTCTTATGGCTTGTTTGACAACTTGCCAAATAGTAAAAATTTCTTTTCTTTTGTTTTCGGAATCAGTTTGGGAGAAGAAATCCATTTGTTAAATTTTTTGTGCTCGAGTATAATTTTGCAAAAAATTATTTCCAGAATCAGTTTTGGAACATAATCAAGAAACAAAAAAAAGTAATTTCTTGATTCTACAACAATTTTTTTCATTTCTAATTCTTCTTCATTTTCTTTGTTTTTGTGGTTTGTTGTTGTTCTTCGGCCTGCCGGCCGTCGGCGACCGGTTGTAGGCCAGGGCCGGCAAGGGTGGCTTGCGGCCGCGACGGCGATGCCTCGCCTAGCCAGGGCGAGGCTGACCTCCCCGTCGCCACCTAGGTCCATCGCCTGGGTGGCGACGGCAAGGTCGGCCTCGCCAGATCTGGGCGAGTTTGAGCCTCGCCCAGCCAAAGCGAGGCCGACCTTGCCATCACGACTGGTAAGAGCAGCAGTGAGGGCCGCGACGCCCTCGACAGTCTTGGCTTATGGCCGATCGCCGGCGACTGGCCTCGGCCAAAGAAGAGAAGGGAAAGAAAGAAAGAAAAAATATTAAAAAATTCAAAATATTATTAATAAAATGATATTTTGTGTAGTTACCAAACGCATTTCTATTCTTTTTCTATTCTATGAATATAAATTTTGGACAGTTACCAAATACCTTCAAATGCTTAGAAATTATTTCCAATCATAGAATAAAAAAGAATAATTTCTTAGCAGAATCTATTCTCTGGGCACTGAATGATTGTCATGCGGAGCCTTAGAGCCTTAGAGGATAATTGCAGATCTGTTTGAAAGAGGAAGGAAGAGGAAGTGCGAAGTAGAGAGGAGAGAGAGTCTTCCTTATTTTCAAAAATCTGAGGTCTGACGGGATGGGGCCTGGGCAACATGTGTTGCTCATTAAGGCACTCGTAATTTGCCACGCTGGAATCCTGGCGGTATCCAATACTTTTTCATCAAAATGGGACGATCCCATCTTTTTATGGTTATAGAGCAATTGTTTAGAAAGAAAAAAAGAAAGAAATACTTGAACGCATACAAGAAAATAGGGCTAATTAAAAAAAAAACACCAACTTTATCTTAAGTGACAATTCTGCTCCCTACTTTTTTTTGTCTAAATAAAAAGCACCAAATTTTACTCGAGTTTTTGTGATGTGAAATTTTCAAATTGTTCGGGCTAGATTTAGTATTTAAGTGAAAGTTGATAATTTTTTATTAGACAAAAAAAAATTTAGATTAGAATTGTTGCTCAAAATAAAGTTGGTGCAATTTTTTAAAATTAGGCATGAAAAAATATTGACTTTAATGGAATTTGAGGAGAAAAACCTCCTTGCTTTAAAGGACCATAGTCTTTTGAATCTTTCCTTCGTCAAACAAATTAGTTCTTTTTTTTTTTTGCATCAAACAAATTATTTCAAATGCACACCAGCCAAATAAAATGTTTACAATATTAATTAACCATATCAAGATTCAAAATGTCTAACTTTTTTTTTCGGTCAAGAAAAAAAATATACTTTAAGCATTTACAAATAATAGGAATCGATCGGTCTCAATCAAAATCAATCGGGATATCCAATCCATTCCTCTCTAGTTGTTATGAGAATCGAAAAAAATTATTCACCGCCCTTTTTTTCCTTCCAAATTCCATTATTCGATAATGAAAGCCAAAGAAAAAACCAATCTCATTAGTTTTCTTACAAGTGATAAAATTAGGAACAAATCCTAAAATATCAGTAAGATTCGTTCACGGGTTTGAGGGTTATAGATAAAGCATAAAAGTAATGGTATCGTTAATCTCGAAAAAAAACGTATATGCCACATTTTAAAAATGCACACCCAAGTTACGTGGGATTTCTTAAACCAATCTTATTGGTTAATCTCGAAGAAATTGTTCAGATTAATTGAAAAAGAGAGATTTTTCTTTGACGGTGGGCAAGAACCAATGGTACTGTTATATAGGGAAAAGAGAAACAATGATGCATGGTCAAGCGGAAACGTGGTCCCCGACGTAATCTTCAGTGGGATGCTACAAAAATTATTAAATTAAAATAAAATAAAATAAGAGAAACAGGAATAATTCAATATAGAGAAAATGACACAAACAATTCATAAACTTTGGCTCAATATATAATATGATTCATGAACTTTTAATTTATTTAATTTGATCCATGAACTTTAACTCAATGTGCAATGTGATTCTTGAACTTTTAATTTGTTGAATATCTTCTCTGAACTTTTAGTACAAATTTAGTTTAGTCCTTGAACTATATGAAAATATTCAATGTAGTCCTTCATAAATTTAAATTCAAGGACTATATCGAACATTTTCATATAGTTCAGGGACTATACTGAACATGTACCAAAAGTCCAGGGATCATATTGAATAAATTAAAAATTCAAGGACCATATTGAATATTATGCTAAAGTTCATAGACTATATTGAACAAATGAAAAGTTCAGGAACCGCAATATGTATTGAGTCAAAGTTCGGGTGCTGTTTATATCATTATCTCTTAAATATACTGGCCTCTTGCTCTATCCAAGCGCCAAGTCCCAAGCGTGATCAACACAGCTCAAGCTCGGGGATAGGATCGTGCAACCGGTTTGCTTGAATTCGAGAATCAGAGTGAATCAGGTAGTTTTATGGGTGAAAAATCGTGGTCTGGCCTATCAAAAACTGTTCAATCTAGGTTCTTGGGTGGAATCGGTTTTAAACCTATTTTTACTTTATTTGAAAATAAGATAAAAGAAGAGTTACGTTAGACACATGAATCAAGCTTTGGTGACTTAGGAGCCAGTTACCAAATATAATTTGGAATTGGCTTGGCACCGGATCGTTTGATTCCAGGTCATCCTAAGGTGTCTCACTAATGGCCCTTTCGTTTCGACCCCTCGTCGAATTTTTCGCTACCAAATTATGAATTTTTCTGCTGGCAGTGAGGGAAAAAAGTGAAAGCAAAACAGTCAATGAGGGACTTGGCATCTAAGATATGCATTAGGTAGGTTCATTCTAGGACAATGGAAGAGATGATTGAAGATAAAACCAACAGTGTATCCCATAATAATACTGCTAAAAAGGTTTGTCTTAAGGAAGAATGAAGCCTCCCACTCGCAATTGGTATATGAGACACCTTGATTCGAAGATCCGACATTATTTTCATATGATCCACGGGTATCTGCGTCGCAAATCTTGCATTTATTCATAGATATGCACCGTGGGTAAATTTCAGAGAGCACTGTTTGATGCCTTCTGACATAGTAAAGCCAATTGATATCGCAAACTAACATGTCCTCTGCACAGCTTTTGCTGGAAAATGGAAAAGAACCTAAATCTCACAAATTATAAGGCGAATAGCTACTTTCGTGAAATAGAGAGTAGAAAAGATATCATGGAATGGAACCTCCGGCTTCTGATCCGCTCTCTGCTAAGTTCAATATCACATGCAGACTGCTTCCACGGCTAGTTTCTTCGTCGAACCGGGACACGGGTCCTTACTGAAGTCCCCTTCGGTTAGCTCTATAGTACATTCATTTCTGTTTAGGCAGGCCTGCAGCGACGAAGTGTGTCAGGGAGGTTACAAAGCTATGAAAATAAATCATTTCTACTCTTAAGACACGAACTTCTATAGAAGCTACAAGCCTGAATACGAAATTAGATAACTAGAACATGGCAAAGACCTTCTGTAACAATCAAGATGACTGCGTCCAGAGGCGGTATTGGCGAAAATGCAACGAGTAAAGCAGATGTTTAAGGTATTATTACTGGTGTTGTCGAATGTGATTCACTTTCAGGATAAAAAAGTCTTTTAAGCTTCACCCTCGGCTCACAGGCAGGTGACGTCAAATCAGTAACACATCGAGTTTAGATGATGTTGATCATCATTAGAAGCCAACAGAGCGGGACTCACCTTTTCAACCATGGATTTGGACGAGGGATCGTGACAGTCCCCCATGCTGTAAGATCCACAAGATCCTGCCGGATTCCCAAAGCTTGCAAAATTAACAGCAGATATTTGGGTAGAATCGGGGCATTTCAAGTGAGCTCTGGGTGCTTTATCTTGACTGCTGTCATCATCTATATCTGGCTTCCAAGATTCTAAGTCGATGGATGGGTAATCTTCTGCAATAGAGCTGCAAACAGTTGACATTTTCCGCTTTGAGAAGGTGACTTTCGTTGGATCGCCTCCTACCTCCTCCAAGATAACAAGAACGTTTCCAGATGGCTTGAACCAGGATCGTGGGACGTGGTACCTGTTCCACATAGCAGAACAAACAATAGATATAACATGACAAGAGACAAAAATTTCCTCTGCATATATTATCAAGTTTGAGAAAGTTGATCCACTAGGCATCATCTAAATTGTCATAGAGAACATCATTCCAAATAATCTTTGGAAGAAGACTGGGCAGTTGCAGTATCACTTAGTGTTCTAATTTTTAGAGTATGAGTTTTGTACCATCTCTGGCTAGGCTCTCCACATCCAGTGACGCATTTGTCTGGATTGAAGCTGCCTCTGTAGTCGCACCCCTTGACACAGGGGTTCTCAAAGGAGACTAACCTAGGCCAGTAAATTCCTATAGGCTCTCCGTTTAACCATGCTAGTCCTTTACCCATATGGATCATATCCAGCCCAACAGGTTCATCACCAGTTGGAGGGTCCACAATAGCCTGCAATATATAAAATTAAATTTTGAAAGATGGCACATTTAACTAATAGTGCGCTCTTTGAACCAACGAAAACAATTCCAACAAATGCAGCGAGCATTGTCCAAGCACTCTTTACCTTGTACCACGTGAGTGGCTGGTTCTTCGGTGGTTCCGTTGTCAAAACCCAGTTTACGCTTTTCATACCAAATGGTGCCCCCAACTGTTCTCCCTCCAATCCAATCTGACAACAGGGCAAAGAACAGGTATATAACTATTAAGACTACTAAACACTTTTTAATAGAGCACTGCCTATATTAATATTCCTTTTCTGGATAGTTTCTTGTGTTAATCATTCAAGTTATTAGTAAGTTCTGTCTCAGCCCTCTCATAAATAGAATAGCCGCTCTATGCTGCAAGCAGAGATGGCATTTGTAACCCCACCAATGTTTAAGCGTCACATGATATGATGTTTCTCTTGAACGAAAGATCACAATTTCAAAAATAAGAAAAATAAATTACAGAAGGAGGAGGAACATACCTTGTAGGTCCACTTATATCCAGATATGTCCAATAACCCCTTGTTCAATCCCTTGATCTTCACATTAGTCAATCCAGCTGGCATCCATTCATAATGAGGCCCTGCATTCTGAAATCATCCAAAAGAAACAACCTAAGGATACTGAGCAATTAATAAAGGGCACAAAGAAGGAAGGACCTTATGAGCCAAATGCACGTAAGAAAAAGAAAGCTCTTGCTAACTTTTTATCTTTATCTGAAAAACGGTTTGATCATTGCCAGACTCTCTTCCGAGGACCCTTTAAACTGCACTCCACTACTTTAGCAAAGTTGGCCATTCTTTTGCTAAACAAAAAAATTTAATGACTAGGGGCCAAAAGGAAGTTATTCTTCATAAACCTTGGACCAGGAGCATGAACATGGGACTCACTTGAATTCCAACTGTCAAGCTCAAAATAGCGATATCATTCTTTCCGGCCTTGAGAGATATGGGAGCAGAGAAGTTGAAAGGCACGTTCGACCCATTTCCATAACCACTACCTGAATATTGACAGTGCAATAATCAAACACCAAAGTTTGAAGTGCAGCCGCGCATTATGAGCAGATGACTGAATGAAAGATCTTCCTCCAACATATAGCATGACAAGAGCCCACCCTTAAAAACAATATGCCACTAAAAGCAGGCCATGGAAGGAAAAAGACATTACATGATGAAAAATCCACACTCATGGACTCTTGAGCGAAGATCAGTTCGCACCAGACATGGTTAATAAAGACATGGATGAAATGGAGGCATAATTGCAAGCAAATGCTAGGCCACAAGTTGAAGGACAAGTGGAAGAAGTTCCATCTAGGAAGAAATCTCAGAGGAGACACAACGCTAACCTTGAAGTTTCTGATTCACAAAAGCATGGAGACCATGACCGTTTGATTCAACCAGAAGGAAAGGTCGGCTTCCTCCCTTTAGGCAATCCTCATTTTCCGCGACATTTATACTAGAATATGCAAAGCCAAAGCATTCATCAGAAGTTGCTCAATCAAGATCCATTCATCATCAAGATGTATACATGAAGTGTGCCATTTTGAAATGAGAGAGCTTGTTTGTAATATTAACAAGGGCACATTCACTAGGAAGCTAATCTAACTACAAGGAAAGTGAAAAATCCAAAAAGTTGATAAAAAGTATGAAGAAAGAGCAGAAGAATTAGAAAGGGAGAAAAGAGGAATAGAAACACCGACAATACTATACAGATATATGCAGAAATAATGGACCTCCTCCTCAACTGTGAAGGTCGAACATTATCTTTGCTTTTTATATAGTTCCACTTTAATCTGGGACATGGTAACCATATGTATATTTTGGGCAGGAATAATTTATTAACAAATATGCCAGTGACTTTCTACTAGTGATCCTGTTCTCTGCATCAGAAAGGGCCACTATATTTGGGCAAATGAAATCTACAGAGAACAAGAACAACCTTGTCGTATACCAAAGGTAGTCTGTTGTATACTTTGTGGTGTTGAGGTGATCTACAAAACCGTTCAGACTAAAGTCTTCTTTTCCCCATATTCCAGGTTTCTCGGTGAATATTTCCCATTTGAGAGCTTTCAGATCCTTATCCAATGATGAGGCAGATGCTATCAAAGATTCTGGTACCATATCGACCACGGAGCTCTGGGAGCGAACCTGTTCAAGTTATGCTGTTAACACTGAGGTGATTCTAGAAAGGACTCGTAAGAAAACCGAAGGCATGCACAACAAAGGGAAAAAATATGGGTCCAAACCCAAGCTTTTGTTTAAGAATGCGATGCATCACAACAGGAAAAATGCTTATTATAAAAAGTCATAAGAGTTCAAAGTGTTACCTTTGCTGAGTTAAATACTACATTCTTGCAGTCAGGAAGAATGCTGACTGACCATGCAGGCAGATGATAAGACATGTTTCGGAATTGTACTGTCTTGTCTTCTTTGTCATCGATGTTTGCCAGAAAGGCAGCACAAAATCCTGAAGAAGTGTAGACATCGGCCTATGCAAATTTTGGTCAGAAAATGACAATTCAATAAGGTTAATCGGGATTGGGAAAAAAAGGTAGATTTGTCTCAAAAGTTGTGACACATAAAAACCGTAAAATATATCATAAAGGAATATAAACAATAAAAATCAGAATATGCATCATTGCAACTACTAAGTGTGCCACTTTTTCTCAACGGTCAACTATCAAGAGATGTTTTAATTTTAATAAGCTTTTAACTGGAAAAATATTCCAAAGTACCATATCAACTTGCACAAACGAACATGATTTCCAATATAACTCCTCATGGTAATTTAGTATGATCCGATTTCATTTGATAAGTGCCAAAGAAAATATGGCAATGATGTTCTGCAGACGATGAAGTAAACAGGTGATTAAGTAAAAAGGTGACACTATGTTGATTAAAGGTCCCAGTTAGCATCATAACAGAAGTCATAGTATTGAGAAGTGAAAAAAACCACAGAAAGAAAGAATCGATCACCTCGGCATTGGGACCTAATGACAGAGTAGTTGGCTCACTGTTCAACAGCGCTTGCTCACATAACATTATGGACTTGTGAAGCTCCTTTAGATGTCCCCACTTCGGGAACCTTGGTAAACCTGAAAGCAAGCAGTCAAATTAGTAGTCAAAATATACTCAAACTTTAAAAGCATTCATAATTATCAATTTTAAACATGCGCATGTACATGCAAACAAACTATGCTTACCATATTCATCAATTGGTGCCTCATAGTCATAACTTGTGGTGATGAATGGCCCGCCATTAGTACGACCAAAATTTGTTCCTCCGTGATACTAAGCAAGACAGAGCATAACATAGGTAATTAGTACATGAAAGGATGAGTCATACACAAGGTTAACTACCAATCAAGCACTAAATAGAGGATGAGATACACATCCAAATCTATCAATACATCAATTCATACCGTAAACTTGACTTCCATCATTAGCGATCTTCATTAATGATGGGTGACCTCCTTCATATAAAAGAAGAATATCCACAAAGTTCCGAAAATGATAGAAAACTCAACTAGTAGCATATCCACCTACTTTATTAACCGGTAAAAGGGCAAGAGATTATTTTCTTTCTTCTGGAAAACTAAAACCAGTATTACAAAATAGGATCTATAGATAAAAGAAATAGTATCATACTTCTACTAAGGAAGATACTTCTTTGCAGAAAAGTTATCAATTGCAACCCTCACATCAAATGTTCCAATTCCTTTAACGAAGGAAATTATATCCAGGTACAGGTAGTGGACAGGTCGATTGGCTAGTGCATAGAAAAGGGTACAATTCTAAAAGAAGTGAATTTACCATGTAATAGTTTTGCACACAACCGCCTTTCTGGAAGAACCGCGCAACTGAAAATGCAATGTCTTCTGGGGGCCGGTGTGGATCTCTCCCCCCAAAAGTCTTAAACCTGAAAAAGGAGGGTCATCATAATTTATCAGGATCACATGATTCAAAAGGAACCGCCTGTATTATTTTAGCTGCATGCTCGGTGCATATTTAACAAATAGATTTAACTCTATCAGCAACTTACCAACTAAAAAGGCTGATATCCTGGTCTTTCTATGAGACATCTACAATGTGTCATGAGACAACAAAGTTATGTGGGCTTGTTTCTTAAGTATTTAAACTAGTCCCTGCAATTAAAGATCTTTCACCTATGAAAATCAATCAAGCTACTCATTAGTCCATTGTTGCTTGAAATGCTAACTTAAGTCCAAAAGTTCTCGATTCCCCAAAGCTACAATTCTCTGCAGCACAACTACAGCACGGCACAGATGTTGCACAGCAACAGCAATACTATATGGACTATATGTGTATAAGGCCATTATGGACCGGATATGCAAGCAGAGTGGAATATTTTAACCCAAGAGAAGACTTGTCTTCACAATGCTCTCTTGCTAACAACATTACTTACGTACAGTTTTGAGAAAACAAATGAAAGAATTCAAAGTTTCCTGACTAAATCGTGTTCACCTGCCTATTGTAAACAAAAACAGCAGCAATGACTTTACCTAGGAACATCCTAAATAATTAAAACAGTCCCACAGAAAATAAATCCTTAAGATACTTTAAAGATTATTGAACCAGACAGAAGGAACTCTCTGGAGAAGGTAACATTACAAATCAAATCTGTACTATAACAGATGGATCCACATGATCCTAAGGATCACATGCACTGGGCCTAATTCACCAGGTGTATGCAATTTGTGGTCGTAATACAACAGATGCCATAGTGAATCTGCCACCAAATCAGAATTTAACAAAACCAATAATGTCGCACAGTACACAATTCTTCATGAAGGTCCATAGAGACAACCAGCTTCTGCAAACAATACATTTCAAATACTTTTGAGAATTACTAAAAGTGTTGTGCAAGTTAAACTCTCTTCATTCCACATACTCAGTCAATATTAGATGCAGGTTCTATCATGATTCAAGTAAGGCAGACAAACCAGAGAAAGGCAGGTATAGTTTAAAGGAACCAAACCTAATGGAAATGGTAAAGTATGTGTTCATTAAGAAAGAATGGAAGAACTTAAAGAGAAGTTAAGTGTCACCCCATCAAAATTCTCCCAAAACGCAGAGGAAGTGCTGTCAGAAAGAAAAGGAATCAACTTAAGCATCCTGAAAAAAGACATTACCATCCAGGCCAATTTTCAGTCCAAATTTTGGGCTTCTTTGGAGAATTGGGAACATATTGATCACAATAGAAGGCATTGCAAGTATCTATCTGCAGAGCACGAGAAACACCAGTTAAAGATGAATGGCGATAAAATAAGTCTTTCTTTCACCATGCCAAAAACAGGAAATAAGGCTACTTCTAGTACTATTCAGTCTCAATAATGCAACCCCTCAAAATCAGAAAACATCATAGAGCAGATGTCAGAAGTATCCTCATCAAAAGCAAAATATATAGTTAGCATTTTACTGCGCACAAATGCTACAGTGCACAAATATCTACCCATGATGCATTGTGGAAGAAGTAAATTATGATGAAACTCTTACAATATATTCAGGAGCATCTGGCTGCTGGCACATAACCCAAGGAACGCCCGTATTTTGAGAGACTGCCATGTTAGCAGCCCACATAACATATGGCTTCGCTCCCTCGCCATAATATGGTTCGTTGTACCCATATTCATTTTCTACCTGCAGTGAGAGATACATGTTTCACCCACTATTTAGAGGCTGATCAGACTTATGAAGATAAGAAGAAGCGCAATGCGAAAATCTAAAAAAAAAAATCACAAATAAACGTACTACAACCATCAAAACTTTGAAACTCTTGTCACTACCATTATACTCGTATGAAAATAACCTGCCTGGGCTAAGATGATAGGACCTCCTTGTGAAGCAAAAAGGTTTTCCTTCTTCATCAGATTCACTATCAATGTCACAAATTTCTGCATGTGATACTGAAAAAAACAAACAGCGACATCACGAAACATTATGTTGGACCCACGTCAGAAATGTGAATTCTTAATTAAGATTCATTTATTGGCATAGAACATTTTTTCAAGTTCCTCCAAACTGGATTTGTTGATATTCCTATTAACATACCTTGAAGGGCGCGTTATCAGTGCGGAAGACTGTCCCTGGGACGTAATGGAGCCAGACCGGCACCCCTCTGTATCAAACAGTAGCATATAACCACTCCAAAGCAATCATCACATTCTTTAGAAGTAAGTATATCATAATGTAATGAAATTTCATACTCAGTAGCTTGTTTCTATGACATTCTAATGATCCTATTATCGGTTAAGAACATACCCAAAGCTCCATTCAGCTGCGACAAAGGGGCCAATTCGGAGAATCATATACATCCCTGCATTCTGGATTATCTTCACGAACTTAACAAGATCGTATCTATCCCCGAAGTAATACTACACTCTCCCAAAACAAATGGAGGCATTAATTACAAAAATTGCTATGCCGAACTAAGGATAGAAACACGTCACAGCTTCTTAACGAAAATGAGAAGGAGTAGCAGCAGCACTCACTTCGCCTTGAGAAGGTTCGTGACCATTCCAAAATACATACGATTCGATCGTATTGGCTCCACCTTCTTTGGCTGTCTGAACCAGGCCGGGCCACATCTAAACACATTCCAGATTATGCACTTGAGCACAATCTCAATTAAGACTCGCACATATCACCAACACAGCAGTGCCAACAGATGACAGACCATGGATTTAACCAAAAAAACGTCAACCCGCATGCCGACATATAGAAAAAAACGATGAAACCAGAAATTACAAAATCAAGAAACATGAACACGCGCGCACATAAGCAACCCATAAAACAAGCCATTACATGAGCTTCATTTTCGAGGAAGACAAGCAGCTGGGTCATTAAAAAAACACAACATTCATTCACCAAACAATCAAAGAACGAGCATTGCAGAAAAAAGTAGCTCTTTCGACCGCCATTTCACTTTCTTTCTTGGTTTTCTTTAATTATTGGCGCTTTCAGAACCCAGAAAAGTCGATTCATCGCTCACCCCAGGAACACTGCGAGGATAGTGAATCGCAGCGGAGATGAAGAGCTTCCTCTGCCCATCGACGATGAGCGACCGGTGGTCGTACGTCACGTTCGCCGCGAAACAGGACGCGAGCGACCAGAACAGGACGAGAGCCGCAATGGGTGTTGCTGTCGAGCGACAAAGCTCCATTCTTCCTCTTTCGGTGGGGCTGGTGCTGGTGCTGCGGGAAGCGAGCGAGCGAGGGGAGCAGTATATAAGCCGCTCGGCTTCATGCGAGCAGGAGCAGAGGCAGAGACAGGAGCAGAGCAAGCTGAAACAGAACGTGACGTGTCTCTGGACGAGCAGGAAGATACGACCAAATTCTTTTGTTAAGCAGAGATCGTGATCATTAGCTTGGACTCGTTTTTACTTGCGTTGACTAATTCGGTTCATTTCGGTATTAGATTTGTTAACTTCATTTCGTGAAACTAAAAGAATACAACAAATAATATGATCAGGTCCAAATTAGATTTGTTTAGTGTCGACACATGTGCCAATTTGATTCTTATCGAGGTAATTTTATCCACTGATATGCCCAACATAGAAATGAATTAATAAAATTTGATTAAATATCTCACCCGAAATCCGAAATGATGTTATACGTGCTCTTATGCTACTCGAAGTCCACTTCTATCTTGTCTCGATTTCGCCTCTTCAGATCGTTTTGAAAAGATCGATTTTGCTGAAGAATTTCCCTTTGAAATTAAAATTTAGAAAAAGTTACAAAATTCTATTAATTCTACCCATAAATTACGATCCAATTTTGGAAAAAATGAACCAACATCGATTGCGGTTGTAATGGTGGGATAATGAAGAAGCGTGTTGAAGTCATGCAATTGCCAGCAATGTTTTTGGCAGGAATAGGATAGAGATGATGGATGGTCCAAAAGACAAATACTACAATTCTTTGTTTTTAATCTATTCTACTCTAACTCTCAATTCATTCTTAGACTTTTGTCATATCTCTTTGTTGAGCATGAGATATCTAAAACTAAATGTTCTCACTCCTAACTCTCGAGAAAGTGGGGAGTTCGATTTCGCGTCTCACCTTTTCTAAATAGGAAGGACGGTCACCGGGGCAAACTCGAAAATTCACATATATTACAATTTTTACTTTCCTTTCCGTGTCTGCAGGCTTTCTATTTCTATTGGGTCAAGCAATTTCCAGAGAAAAACATAAGAGGACAAGTCAATGTTTTTATATCAGCAAAAATACCAGATACTGGATAACAACTGTCAATTGCTAAGCAGAAAGCTTGCTGCTGACACCCTTTTGTCAGAGAATTTGGCGGTCTCCTCGTGCCCCCATAGTAATGCTATTTTTTTTTTTGCTCAAAACCCCCATAGTAATGCTTTCTCAACTCGTGGTGGCGGTGTGGTTTAGTGGTGATGGATTGAATTTTGCGCACCTCGACTAGCCTACTTCTTTAAAATTGGTGTGACGGGTTCTAGAATCCAACTCCGGCAATGCTCGGTTAGGGTTGGACCCAAGACCATAGAAAAAGACGAGAAATTCTTCGTATTAGTTGAGCCAACAACTATCATTTGAGCTAATGACTTTGTCAATAAATTATGATTATCTCGCTTAGGAATACTTATCAATATTCTTTAAGTGAAAAAATCTATCTCGACACCCCGCAAAGCATTCAAATACATTGTGACATTTTCTACATCTGCCCCGCAATTATTGATTAAATTACTATTATGTAGCAAATTACGCTAAGGCAATATTACTGTAATCATGGATGATGAGATCATGATTTTGAAGCTCATTTCGAGCTGCCCAATCAACTTCATGCCAATAATTATCATTCTCGTCGCAACACCCCGAAAACCACGGGGGGTATTCTGATCTCTCGAGTCGAACGTGTCGTAACGAGTGTAAAACTCACGCGACGACACTCAGAGATGGTAATTACATCGATAGCCGTTCTTTCTCTCTTTTTACTTATTAAAAATTTTAAAAAAAGTTTGGCTATATATAATGGGGAAGATGTATTGGTAGGACCCAAAAGAAAGGGTGCAATGCAATAAATCCCGGGCAAAAGTCAAAAAAGGTGATGGTCGGGGGAGGGTGAAATCCAAATTGAAGTAGACAAAAGCTAGAGAAAAGGCCGTCTTTGCATCCAATCGCTGTCGCTTTTGGGCTTTCCTTTGCTTCTAGGTTTCATGCAAGTTGTCCTTTTGCTATTGCTACACCTAAATAAAAAGCCACCATTTCTGACCAAAAATAAAACAAAATAAAATAAAAGCCACCATTTTAATTTCCAAAATGAAAAATTCATGGGAACTTTATCATTGCCTCTTCTTGGACCATGAATCCATTAGAACATGCGAAGTCACATCAATCATCATTGGAAAGGTTTCTCCTATTGCACCCTTTTTTGTTTTAAATTAATACTACAAAAAATCTCAAATTAATACATATATAATAAATTTATCTAAAATTAATTTTTAATCATTAAAATCCCAAACTGGTACATCTATGATAAATATACTCTAAACTAATTTTTTTTACCATAAAAAATTCAAAACTAATATAGTTGTGATAAATTTACTCTCTGTTAGTTTTCGTTAAATTTAATTAATACCACAAAAAATCATAAATTGGTACATATATGACAAACGGAGGGTAAAATCTCAAACTAGTACACCTGTCAACTGTCACTTGTCATCCAATTTAGCAATTTGACGGTAAAATTTAATATTGACTCTAATGGAATTTGAGGAGAAAAACCTCCTCGAACAAATTAGTTCAAATGCACACGAGCTGAAAAAATGTTTTCAATATTAATAATTGACTATATCAAGTTTCAAAATGTCAGACTTTTTTTTGGTCAAGAAAAAATATATATACTTTAAGCATTTACAAATAATAGGATTCGATCGGTCTTAATCAAATTCAATTTGTACATCCAATCCATTTCTCTATAGCCGTCACGAGAACCGAAATAAATTACACCCCAGCCCCTTTTTCCTTCTAAAATCCATTATTTGATAATGAAATCCAAAGAAAAACCAATCTCATTAGTTTTCTTACAAGCGATAAAATTAGGAATAAATCCTATAATATTGATAAGATTCGTTCGCGGGTTTGAGGGTTTAGGGGTGGAGCATAAAAGCAATGGTACTGTTAATCTCGAAAATATACGTACATGCAGCATTTTTTTTGTGCACCCAAGTGACGTGAGATTTCTTAAACAGATCTTACTGGTTAATCTCGAAGAAATTGTTCAGATTAATTTAAAAAAAAAGAAGATATTTTTCTTTGACGGTGGGCAAGAACCAATGGTACTGTTGTACGCGGAAAAAGGGAAACAATGATGCATGGGTCACGCGGAAACGCGGTCCCCGACATAATCTTCAGTGGGATGCTACAAATATAATTAAAATAAAATAAAATAAGAGAAACGAGAATAATTAAATATTTTGGCCGCTTGATCAATCCAAGCGCCAAGTTCTGAGCGTGATCAACACGGCTCAAGCTCGGGGATAGGATCGAGCAACCGGACCGGTTGAATCCGAGAATCGAAGCGAGCCGGGGTAGTTTTGTGGGTGGAAAAATCGGGATGTGGCCTGTTGAAAATCGTCCAATCTGGGTGCTCGGGTAGAACCGGTTTGTAACCTATTTTTACTTTATGTGAAAAAAAAATAGAAGAAGAGTCACGTTAGGCACACGGATCGAGCTTGAGTGACTTAGGAGCCAGTTCCCAAATATAATTTTAGAATTGGCTTGGAACCGAATTGTTCGATTCCAGGTCGTCCTAAGGGATCCGGTTCATTCCCGGATCTAAATTTCGAAAATCAATTTGATAGGGTAGGTTCGAGACTCTTGATTTGGAATATATTTATCCCGAAACCGATCACCTCTAATATTAGTGCTTCACACTTTTTCTTGGCTATTTTGCTTAGATGATAATGTTAGAGCTCTTCTCTCCCTTAACACTAATGAGCATACTATTATTTTTTTTCCTTTCGCTCTCTTCGTTATTTCATGGCTTTATTTGTATTTCCTCATTTAACAAACATTTTTGGGTTTTTTTTTTATCTTTTGTATGCAAAAATTGCACATGACAATATAGTGTAACGAGGAAATGTACTTGAGATACAAAATTTTCTACAAGATGTAAGCAGTATGAAGTATCATTTGATATTCATATGCACATTAATTTCTCTAAATACTAAGTATTAAACCTATATTAATAAACTTAGTTGTTGTTTTATTACGTTTTATAGGAAAAGCCTGCACGATACGTGGGCATACGCCTTGTACGAATGAACATTCATATTATCGAGTAAATTTCGCTTTGCATTTCTATAGTGAGTTCTTTACCAGGTGACCTTTACCTTTTAATTCTTGGTTGTACTACAAAAAACCCCAAACTGATATACTTATGGCAAATTTATCAAAAATTAATTTTTTTAACCATAAAAAAATCACAAACCGGTACACCCATGATAATTTTATCCTCTATTAGTTTCCGTTAAATTTTACCGTCAAATTTCTAAGTTGAATGACACGTGGCAGTTGACGGATGTACCAATTTGGGATTTTTAGTGGTCAAAAAATTATTTTGTGATAAAATTGTCACAAATACATCAGTTTGAGATTTTTAATGGTCAAAAAATTATTTTGGGATAAATTTGTTATATGTGTACCAGTTTGGAGTTTTTCGTGATATTAATCCCATTAAAAAAATGATGGTAATGAATTGGGGGTTTCACCGAGCTGTTATTTCCGATCTACATACCACAAATAATCTCTCGATCTTTGGTCCGACGCGCAACGTCGTTCGTGAAGTTCTAATTTGTGCAATGTGATCCCTAAATTTTGACCCAACGTGCAATGCCGTCCTTATACTTTTAATTTATTCAACGTGGTTCACAAACTATTAGCAAATGTTCAATATAGGGCCCCCCGATTTTATATGAAATGCTTAAAAATTCAGGGACTGCATTGAATATTGGATCAAAGTTCAAATATCACATTGGATAAAGTAAAATTCCAAGATTGACATTACATATCGGATCAAAATCCAAGAATCGTTTCATGGTATTTTCCCCGCCGGAAATTACAATAACGGGGGAATAAGGCGGGGGGTTGATCCGCACGCTCCAAGAAACCGCGAGTAAGGAGGGGAGGGGCTGTTGTCGGGGGGTCGCGGCCGCATTAAAGGAGCGCAGGTGTGAGTGTCGAGAGCAGGACGTGCGGTGGCCGTTCGGTGATCCCCAGCCTGGCAAAATTGCTCGCTTGTTTTGGTCCCACTTCGTTCGCGCCTAATCCCAAAGCCCCACTCCAACCGCGCCTGTTGTTCTGCCATGACTCATGCCTTTGGATGATGTCGGGAAAATTGTCCAATCGATATTAAGCGTAACGGTTTAGTTTTCAACTTTTTCGACTTTATCGATTTTATCTTAGATATATATGTGCGAAATGTTGTTATTTCGACCAATTTTTTCGCCGGAAATCACTGGCGTGACGTCATGTCAACGTAGGAAAACGAGAAAATTATCAAAAAATAAGTCTTAAAACTATTGTAATTGTGCCAATTCAGTCATAAACCTCTTTTTTGGGGGCTAATTGAGTCATAAACCTTTTGCGTTTGTACTAATTTAGTCCATTTGGCCAATTTCGACCGGAAATTGCTAGCATGGATACTGATCATCTTACACGGCATGTCTGATACGGACATGGGCAATTTTTATTAATTTTTTGAATTTTCTTTTATTTTTCCTTTTCTTTTGTTTTTCCCCACAGTGGCTGGCGGGGGTCACCGGAGCTCATTGGCTGCGGGCTAAGGCGGCCTCGCCCGTGGTCTGCAAGGGTCGCGAAACTCGTCGGCCTCACTCGCGGTTGTGCCTACCCAAACCATTGCGAGGTGTGCCCTTCGCTCGGCCACGATGGGGAAAAACAAAAAGAAAAGAAGAAAGGAAAGGAACAAAAAAGGAAAAAAAATTATAAAAATTCAAAAATTATAAAAAAAATTTCTACATTAGAGCTGCTCGTGTCACATAGAATGGTTGGCGTCTATGTCAACGATTTGCAATCAAAATTGGCTGGATGGACTGAATTGGCACAAATGCAAAAAGATTTAGGATTTAATTGACAAAAAAACAGTTTAAGATTAAATTGACATAATTGTAATAGGTTTAAGGATTTTTCGATAATTTTCCCTAGAAAGATCGGTGATAACCGGACCGTCACGTCAGCGATTTCTGGCAAAAATTGGCCAGAAATTTCGCGCAAATGTTGATACTAAATTGACAAAATTGAAAAATTTATGATTAAATTGATATCTATTCAATATGTTTAGGATTAATTAAGTAATTTTTCCCAACGCCCTGAATGTTTTCATAATGAGGATGATAACTGTTTCATCATAGATGACAAATTCTTGCTCTCTTCAGTGCAGAAGCACTATTCGGCTAAGTCAAAATCCAGTTGCCCGACTAACCTCAGCTCGGATCATTCTATCCGGCGATTGACTGGAAACCCGAATCCCCAGTAACTGGTTTTAAGCTCGACGCGAATCGCCTTTTGGCTTGCGCTTTAGTGAGGAACGAGGAAAGGAAGAGTCGAGCCGGCGAGTCGGGCCTTGCGGGCAAGTCTTAAGCTTGGAGAGACGCTCAAACTCCGTCCAGGGAGATTGGAACCCTGGAGGTGACTACTTTGTCTCTAATCAGACGGAGGATGTGATAACGAAGGACTTGACTGACTAGTGAATCCACGCCACGTGTTCTGCTAATACACGATAGGTTAACAATCCTAGCTGATGGGTGTTTTTTGGGGAATATGCTCATTGGGATAGCATTTCGAGTCATTTGTCCCCGACGGGTAACCATTGTAGGAAGCGCCGGGGCCCGGTGGAGCCCTCATCCGAAGACTCAACAACTATTTGCTCTTATGGACGGTTTGACCGCCACATTTCGTGACAGTTATTACTTGTCATGACATACAGCCACTTGTCATGACACGTTACCACTTGTCATGATGAGATCGCTAGATGATGACCGGCACTTTGGATTGCTTCTATCTATAGGTAGTGGCTTGACAACTCATACAAGCTTCTGCTTCCCCGTTCTACACTTCCCAATATACACAATCTTCTCTCCAATTGCTAACTTAGGCACCGACGAGGCAAAAATCCTAGATGCCTTAACCCGTATTTATTGGTCCAGGTCCATCTCAAAGTGGGGGCTTTGACAGGTTCCTCCAAACCGAATCATGCATCAACAGTTTAACGCAGTCCATAAGAAACGCACAATTAATCGTGTCGTTCTCATCTTGAATCATCCTAAGAATTGCTAAAAGCCTAAACACCATCCTGGATCCTCGAAATGGACAACCAATTTAGTTACCCTAATTCTTCCCAACGCACATACCGAGTCCTTTGCGAACTAATTATTGAAGTATAATGTCACGTCGCTTGATTACTAGTTTTTTTTTTTTTTTGGTTCGGTAGCTTGATTACTAGGTTTAGTTATGCCTTATATGCATCTTGTTTCCCTTCTAAGAATTTCTACTTCTAAAGGTACTCCTTTAGATCAAAATACTCCTATGTTTGCGCGAATTTAGCTCAAACGCCCGTAAACCCCTAACGCCCGCCCTCCCTTGGCATGCCGCTAACCTTGGACCACCTGCTGCTGCTGCTGGCTTCTCGCATGGAGTCTGCACTTTCAGTTTCAGCACTCGCAGCCTTGTTCCACAGTCCACACTTACGGATTTGGCTTTAGCCCGATTTCATCGTTGTTGGCGGGTTTAACGCATACATAATCATGTGCTGATATCAAGGTGTGCACGCAGGCCCGAAAGGCATTTCAGGGAATCTGACAAACATCGCGAAGTTCATGTATCGAATGACAAGCAGATTGCCGTCGAAACGGTAGTACGACGATCCAAAGAAAACTGAAAGACAAAACAAGTTGACTCTGGAAATTTAAATTCTGATAGCTTCGCCTACGGAAAACATTGGAAATGGAGGTGAGTGAGACTATCATTAGTTGATCGCAGCAGGCACGGGATATAAACCTACGAACGAATTCAAGATCCTAAAAAAGAAACCAAAAGGCTTATCATCTTCGTAAGTGATGAAAAAGTCTTCATCGCTGAACTGCAAAAGCACTAAAGCTAAGTCAAGATTTCATTGCTCAATGAGCGGTCATCTCAGATCGTGCTATTCTGGATTGATGCTGGTTCCCTCAGTTCCTGAATTAAGCTTGACTTGAACTGCCTTTGGATTTGCCATCTGGGGAAGGACGAGTCTGCAAGTCAGGTTTGCGGGCACGTCTTGAGCTTGGGGAGATGTTTGGACTCTGTCCAGGAGACCGAAGCTGGGGAGTTGATACTTGTCTCTGATTGGGCGAGCTAGCATTTGCCGGGTTGGACAGCGAAGAAGTACCCTTGTCACTAAAATTTTCACCCTTCACCAAGTCGTGCGTGGTAGATACACCAATGAGGTTATGTGACGCTTTATCTTCGTCTGATGGAGGCATATCAATGGGTGAACATGGCAAGTGGAGAGGCTCAGTTCCTTGGTATTCCTCAGCTTGAGAAGAACTTGAGCTGCCTTCTGTGTTAAGATAATTGGAATAAGCCAAAGGACTCGGAGATGGAGTATTGTTGAGCATATTGACTGTTCCTTCACAAGTCGAAGCAGACTGACCTCCAGTCCCAGTTCCGCTGGAGTTGGGCATGCCTTGCATACTATCCGGCGTTCCGTAAGGCGACATTTCCCTCTGTTCGATCCCTTGTTCTGCAGCTTTGGAGTTCATGTCCCAGGGAGGAACATGTATGGATAAAAAATTAGACTTCCTTCACATGATAGAATCGAAGGAGAATTCAAGCAGGATATATCAAGAAGAATGCAATCTGTTATTGCTCTTTTTTTTGTTATTTCGTGGAAGTGTCAATGTGCTAATTGGTAATGATTATATGATGCCCAAGCACAGTGTAGTAAAGGAAGAAAATCAAAATGTGCTTGATCAAAGGATGCTTGATTCCCATCAAGAGAAGCAAAATATTGGCTCGGTTTGCATTCATGCCAAGGATGTCAACGGTCTATACAAAGATCCATCAGAATAATAGCCACAAGTGTGCTACTCACCTGATTTCGGGCTAAAAGGGTTACAGCAATCTTCGCAGTTGCATTCATGGGAACATCCAGCCTTGGCCTTGCAGCAGGAAAAATATAGTGTCCAGTAAGATTGTTATAGAACTATTCGAAAATCCGTGCGATGCGCTGGTTCAGAAATCAATTGTCTTAAGAGTTTATCTTACCGTTGTGATGTTATGAACCCACTTAAAATAAGTGACATTGCATTTGTGTGCCATTTATCTAGACAAGTCTTTTCAGGCAGAAATCGATAGCTTAAACAGGTTGACTAAGTAATGTAACAGTACGTTCTGACTATTATACCAAATCATCTAAAACAGCTAAATCCAAATGTTACAATGTACGAATTGATTACCGAATATTCATTTGATAGATTAAATTAGCTGCAAACCTGATAGCATTCGCAGTATTTTTTCAGGCACTGAGACTTCTTGCAATTACATCCGCGTATGTGCCTCACGGATGATGGGGTTGCCTCACTCCCACTGCCTTCCTGCTGAATTGCCACTCAAATTCAGATTTCCCTTCATACTCATTAACTAAGAATGGGATAAAACTTCCCAGATAAAAGGATGGTTACCGCTTTATCCGGAGGAGAATTGGTGGCATGCTGAACAACCTTGGGCCCGAATGCAAGAGGATTACGAGATTCAATCTGCCTCCGTGTTTC
The DNA here is from genome assembly GCA_031216235.1 of Syzygium jambos. Taxonomy (NCBI): domain Eukaryota; kingdom Viridiplantae; phylum Streptophyta; class Magnoliopsida; order Myrtales; family Myrtaceae; genus Syzygium; species Syzygium jambos. The sequence goes on from CM062228.1 coordinate 8,967,636, forward strand.
AAGAACTGTGTCCTCAAAGTCAAGGCTGTTGTAGCAGTCTTCGCACGCACAAGAGTCGATACAGTAAAGTCCCGCCGCAAAGCATTCACAATATCTGCCAACATGAAAGTTTCAACAATATCTTTCAAGCTATACAAAGCTTCTTCTAACATTTGGGCAGGAAAAACAATTAGAGAACTTTCAGTTAAGTACAGTAATCTATTGGAACCTGCTCATTGTTCCGATCAAGGACATAAACGAAAAACAGTGAATTAGCCATCTGTATCTAAGTAGACAGGCTGTTCCGATATTCAGGAACTGCATAATACAGAAACTAGCATCTCTTGGCATGCCCAAATAGAAAATTTTGATGCATGAAAACTGGACAGAACAAGAAGTACAAGAACCCTGCAAACCACAGTACTGCTTACAGTTTCAAGCATCTGGATCTCCTGCAATTGCATCTTTTGCAGTTTCCATCCTCTATGGCATCTGCTGCTTTCCTCCTAAGTCAAACCAAAAATAAATAAATAAATAAACCTAGTTCAGCAACTAGTAAGTATGTTAATATGGTGTACAACACATGTCATATGTGTCCTTGCCTCCCATTTCTTTGAGGAGTGACCGAGTTTGGTTCCTCAACCTTCTCATGATCTTGTAATTTCGAAGCGCATTCACTGCTCCAACTTTTCAGAGTGTTAGTCGCTCCATCTCCATGTTGACCATCGCCAACAAGACCGAAGACTTCCCAGGTTGGATTGCTGAAAACAAAGCTACTTTCTGAGTCCTCTAGCATCTGCATCAGCTTGTCCATATCACTTGGGTACTGGAGTGGCATCTTGCTTGCATCTGAATCCATGGAAATTGATATGTCAAGGCTATGAAGAAACAAGAAGTGCAGCGACTCATTGAAACAGGGTTGGCCATTGAGTCTTTAAATCGTAACCACTGGACTGACCGCAAATTTGTTGCCAATTACTGGATTCTTGCAGTTCGCCATTGCTCAAAAGCGAATGGCCCGAGTTCGGGAGGCAAGGAGGAGGTACTCCGGAACTGTACCCGGCATGATTTTGGCCTGCGTAGGAATCATGGCTCCTAGGAACGGAAACGTGGCAGGGCATTACGGCATCAAAGTCGAGATGCCCGCAAGTAGCATGGGGGTGAGGATGCGCTACCTGCATTGATTATCTATATTATCCAAGCACATGAATTCTCCAACGACAGTTGATTAAAACCGAGTCACAATCATCAAAGGTAACTTCTTTTTAAAAAAATTCTGAACTTCAATACCAATCAAGAATTGACCATGCAATAATCAGTCGATAACATTAAGCCTATCAGTTCCACTTCCTACCATCGGGAAACAATACTACCAAAAAACCACAGATACCTGGTCGCTAAAAAATCCTTTCTGATGCCAGTCTTGGTAAACAACAGGACAGCTATTGACTCTCTGAACCGCATTTTGTCTACCGAAACCATGGTCTTCCATAGCTTGCCCTTTCGACGGCAAACCACACAGCAGTTGGCCGTCAGGGTCACCATCACTGGCTTGCAACCAAGAATCTACCGAATCCGGAGGATGAAGACTGCCGAAGTAATCGAAGGCGGGGCACGATCCCTGCAGACACCAAAAGCCCATTCAAGAAGGCGGCGACAAATTCACACTCCGACGGCTCAAGAATCAGGCGGGTCAACAGCAGAGGAAGAGGATCGTGAAGCCCGACTCAGATCACGTCCGGACCGACTAAAACCCCGAGAAAAACCGACCCGACAGAGATGCAGAACGCTAGAAGCAGAATTTGAAACCCGAAAACCTGGTTCCGAGGGGCCGCCGAATCGCCGCCGCCCTCCTCGGGATTGTCCATGCGAGATGGAACCCAGCAAGTTCGACGAGAGAACAAACGAGGGTAACAAGAAAAAACGGAACTTGATTCGAAACGGAAGAGGGTGAAGGATGAGATGGATGGGGAGAGTGCGCGAGAAGAGATAGGCCTCTCCCCCCGTTCTGGTTTTTTTCTGGTATGTCGTTCAAATCCGATCGCGAGTGAGCGGGAACGAGACGTTACCTCCCCCTCCCTCCCCCAACCCCGCGATCCCTCGCGCGCCCGCGAATTGGGCCTCCCGTCAAAAGCCCATCAGCCCACTCCAGGCCCATAAATCGGGCCTCGGGCCCATTTATCCGTCACGGCCCAATCGCACGTGCCCCTCTTCGGCCCATTCTCGGGGCGTTCGGTTCAAGCGTGGCGGCTCGCATATGGAAATCGGAATAAGCGCGAAGTTTCCGAGGAAGGTGCGGGGAAATCGAGAAAAAATAAAATAAAAATAAAATAAAATAAAATAGATAAATAAATAAATGAACGAAATTAATTAAGCACGCGGTTCATTTCACTTGGACCGCACCACGTGTCGCTTTCTGTCGTCCCGTCACGCGAACAGCAAACGACGGCCGACGTGAACCAAAGCGAATCTTCCCCCGTGAATGGCGGACTCGTGCACTGTTGACCGGGGTCACGGACGTGCCCTATTGCGCAAAGAAAGGTCATTAGAACGAACCCCATCTGCGATTTGGACCGTCGTTTATGTTGAAAGGATAAGACTAAAAAGGAATGGGATCCTCTCGCGAGGTACAAATTTGTCCCGATCCGTCCGGTCCGGACCGCGCCGGATGCAAGCGTCTCGAATCCCTGGAACCTCTGTTCTCGGGACTTCTCAAGTACGGTTCGGCGCGCCGGTTTCTATCGAGCACTTCCACGGCCCGTTGTTGTGCGAAAAGGACGATCGGCGGATAGGAAGGCCTCGACCGCACCGATTGAAAGGGGTTCGAGGGTAAGAAGAAAGGAGAATTTCGAAAACTCGATTGGAATGAAAGAGTACCTGACTGTAATTTCGGAAAATTGCCAGCGTGATTCGAGATATGGTACCGGGTGATCGGTTCCAGGGTATGTAGGTTCCAGACCTGGAACCCATCTTGTTATAATCAGTTCCCAGTTTTTGAAATATGGAACCGAACCTATTTGTCCCGGAACCTGTTTTGGAACTTGTCATATTTTTCCGATCTAATTTCAAGGCCTACTCGAAAACCTATTTTTCTTTTGTTCCTTTTTTCAAGTTTCATTTTTTTCAGGAAAATAATATGAGTAGCAATGAAGCGATTCAAAGTAAAAGATGAATAACAAAAATTACCCCATCCGTCAAAAGCAACAATCCCTAAAATTAGCAATAAAATTATTATCCAAATATAGTAACAAGATGATCTACGGTTTTTTTTTTATAACACAAGCTGAAACCGGTTTCAAAACCGGTTTGAGTGGGTCTTCACTTGGAATCGGGAACTGGATCAGTTCCAACCGGTTCCCAAAAATTGAAAACGGTCCCCGGACCTATTTTTCAGGTGGTCCAGTTCAGTTCCCTGTAAACCCGGACCTGTTCAGCGGGGGGCGTGTCCAACGTCACGTGCATGGACAATTGAGGTCATGCGCGGCGTCACTCGCGTCGCCGAGCGCGGCCCGAAGCTTCCGTGGCTATTTCGCCTAAAAAAGTTCGCCGCCACCTTTTATCTAATCTAATCAAGGCTGGTTGTTACCTACCCTGCCGTTTCCGCCTTTCTGAATAGACTGAAGATTATCCTTACAACACTTTTATTTTCTTTAAAATCCAGGCACTTTAAATTTTCGCATAATGCCAATGTTGATACGCAGGCTCACGTATAATTTTTTTTTTCCCATTTTAGAAATCTAAGCAATATTTTTAAGGTTGGCGAGAAAAGAAAAGAGTGCCGTGTTTTGCTTTCGCTCAATCCTAAACAAACGGGTCTATTATTCCTCTCTTCTTTATTTTTTTTTTGGCAAAAAATTGGCAGCATTATGAGTAATTCCTTCGTGACTTCAGAATAAAGAGATCATGAGTTCCAAATTTACTATCTATCGAGGCTCTGTTTGTTTTGCAAAAAATAACGTGACATTTCTAGAAAATATTTTCTAAGGAGTAATTACATTTTCTAGAAAAATGACAATATTTTTCGGTGTTTGACTGAAAGCTGAAAATATACTGGAAAATATTTTCGTCGTTTGGTAAGGGAAATTCAATTTAATTTTTCTAAATAGACACGAACTATTCAAGTGCTAGTGACTTGCGCATTAGCAGCAAGGGAACCCGGTACGGACACTAGGGTCCCGAGCCAAGATCCCCAACTCCCAAGCACGAGCATCGTCATTGGTCCCGGGTCCACAGAGGCTGGGTTTGAGACCTTGGTGCTTGGACTTGGGTCCACAAAGGCCAAGCCTTGGACCCTAGCGCTTGCGCTTAGGACCTTGGCGCTGATGCTCGGGTCTTGATGCCCATGCCCATCGACACCGGGCTTCGAACCCCAGTGCTTGGGACCAAGACCTTAGTGTCTGGACCTGGGTCCATCAAGGTGGGGTCAGGACGCTTGGGATCTAGGCATGGGCATCGGGGTTTCAGGTCCGACCTTAATGGACCTTGGCCCGGCCTTGATGGACCCGAGCCCGACATTAATGGTTCTAGGCGCAGGGGCTACAGACTTGAGCTCGGCCTTAATAAACTTCGGTTGGGTCGTCGCGGACTTGAGCATAGGTGCGGGGCTTCTGGGCTTGGCATCGATAGACCCTACCAAGGCGCCAAGGTCTCGAGCTTGGCCTTGATGGACCTAATCCTGGGCACAAGGAGACGTAGGCTCGGCATCGATGGACCCAAGCTGAAGGCCTAGGCTTGGTTTCGATGGACCTGAGCACAAGTACGAGGGACTTGGGCACAGGCACTAGGGTCGCGAGCCCGGTCTTGATGTACCCAGGCCTGGGCTTGATGGAACTAGGCTAGGGCGCTAGGAACTCGGTCATAGCCATTGGGTCCCGGGCCCAACGTTGATGGGCCCTAATGTGGGCACTAGGAACCCGGGCTTGGCCTTGATGGACTCGAGCCTAAGCACCGAGGATCCGGGCACGGGTGTTGAGAAGCTAGTTCCCGGCGTAGGGATTTGAGGCTTGACTTTGGTGGACAAAGGCATTGGCGTTGGGTACCCAAGCCCAAGCACGGGGGTCCTGACTAGGCCTTAACGTACTCTGGCTTGGCCTAGATAGACTTGAGTTGGGGTGCCGAGGTCACGAGCATAAGCATGGGAATCCCGAGCCCTACCGTGACGAACTCGAGCTTGGGCGCCGAGGTACTGGGCCTTGCCTTGATGGACCCACGCTTGCCCTCGTTGGACCTTGGTAGGCCTGGCCTCGACCTTTAGACCCGGCCTTGTTGCCAAGGGCCTAGGAGTGAGTGTTAGAGTTCCTGTGTTCAAGTGCAGAGTTTTTTGTCCTAAAATCAATATCTAGTCATATTTTGAAAAATGATTTTCAATTTTTTCAAAGAGGAAATCATTTTCCTGATTTAATATATAGTCTTGGGCCTTAACTAAGAAAACCTTCTCCGTTGATTCATTTTACCAAGCAATCCAAATACCGAAAAAGGAGGAAAATATTCTCTCGAAAAATATTTTTTGTGAAACAAAAGAAGCATGAGGGAGACGTGTTTCATCTCACCTAATTCAACTATAATCTGTAAATCGATCTATCCCTCTCAATTTGGAAAAAATGTTCAAAATGTCCTAAGCTTAATTATACGGCAATTAATTTACCAATGTAGCCCTTCTATCCAATTTTGGCTAGAAATCGCTTATGTTTACAATTTTTGTGAATTTTCTGAATTTTTTTCTTTTTTCCTTTTATTTTATTTCTTTTCTCCTTTTTCTTTATTTCCTATTTCACTCTGCATGTCTGGAGCGCCGATGGTGGCCGACGGACGTCACTGGCCACAAGCTAGGCCCAGGACGCCCTCGTTGGCCATCTTTAGGGCCTCCGACTGGCGAAGGGACATAGGATAAAAAAAAGAAAAGGAAAAAAAAATTGGATGCAAGAGCTACATTGGCAAAACGTTAAAAGGTTTAGAAATAAATGGCCAAATTGAAAAGTTTAGATTTGAATTTATCGTCGTACAATAAATTTAGAACTTTTAAGACAACTATCCGCTCTCCAACTCGATTTAGTTATTTGAGGTCAAAACATATTAGTATCTCGATTCACCTCATCCATATAAAAACAGTCGGGGCTCTCTTTTGGTTCCAATGTGTTTATGACACGATTGCGGGAAAGGGTGATCGATTCACTAAACTTTGGTACCTTTTGCGTCCTTTTAATTTACTAGGGATTGAATTGTCACGAGGCAAATGAGATTAGTACTTATGAAGCTCTAACTTAAGTACTTTTTTCTCTTAAACGATTACATCTTTGCTTAAACGTGATTAGTACTTATGAAGCTCTAACATAAGCTCTGACACTGTAATACTCCTAATCAATATAGAAGTAATTTCGAATGTGACGTGTTATCTTGTGATTAACCCTCCCCTCAATTTGGCCAAGAAGGGGAATATCGTTTTTTTTTAGTCTCCTTGCTACTGCGACGGGTCGTTTCGCTGGTAATATAGGTGACGTATATCTGCACATGTATGCATCTGTCCCAAGCGGGACCCCGTTTCAATATGACGAGGGTCAATCTACTGCGTGGAATCCAATGAATATTTAGCTAGGATTTGTGCACCACTTTATAAAACATCTTGTAGCAACATGACAAATAATTCGATACACATAGAAGACCCAATTAGAGACTTATGAAAACCTCTCCGTGCCGGTTAAATCTAAGCTTTTAATCTGTACAAATGACTCAATTCAAAACAATTTGCATGCAAACTGATGCGTGCGTTTGCCGAAGGAATCTGCTCAGGACTTAAGGATTGATCAGTAGTCTCGGATGCTCCCGCATCACAAACGGTGAGATATGAACAGGTATCTCCAGTTCATGAACTGGAAATCACTTGCCAACCCAAATCAAGTGCGTAAATCCGAAGGTTTTTGGCCGATTCATCATCTTTGCTTAACTAGTAAGTGTGCTCGGCATTCTTGTTTGACGTCTAGGTTCGAATAATCAATTTTATGCATTCTCTTAGAGCCACCTGAAGGAGCACAGACCTGTGTGTCTCTGATAATTACTCAACATGTGGGGCCAAAGAATTGTTATCGTCAGTGAGAATTGTTAATGAGATCTAGATAATCATTGTTCCGTAGAAAAAACACCAACTTAAATATGATTTTTTTTCGAATCTATGAAACTTTTGAAATTGAATTTGCTGAACTAAAGAACTTGGTCCCACAAAATGATAATCACAAATTGTCAAGGGCAAGATTAAATTAATAAAAATGCTTGACATGCACCCAAAATATAGATATAGAATGAGATTTCATTGTCCGGCGAAATAAGGTTTTACGTAAGGACGGTTACCCTTCCGTGCTAGCTAATTGAGGGCAATAAGGGCTCAGTTCTTTTTTCTTCTTTAAGTAATACTGGGCGCCATATAATGCAAGAAAATAAATTGGGCAAGATCCAAGTGGATTCCTCTAATGTTTATCCTCACTATATTTGCGCAATCCCATGTATGCTTATCTCGTGGAACACGTCGCTCACATCAACTTCTGTCCTAATCATACAATAACTTCCTTCATATTTTGCTAGCACTGACAAACAACTGGTCAAAGGCGAAGCTTCTGCAGTACTATTTTGACCAAACAATCATCCATGGTTCGAGCAAATCTCCTCCAACCAATTTTCTGATTAAGCGAAGTTAGCATGGGGGCAATACCAATATTTATAACCCACTAATTAGAGATTCGGTATGAGGATTTCATCGATTGGAGATAAAAGATGAAAACACAGACCTTCTCAAAAATCAAGGAATCGATGACTTGTATATATTTCAAACATGTCGAACATGCACATCTTTTCTTACCTCTTTAATATCACAAGAAGGATATGGTGTTATCAAGTACCGATAATCGATGACATATTGTTATATAACATAGATTCGAGCATTGGCTTCAACCGCATCAATGTGTTTGATTTTTTACCTTGTATTTGGCTTTTGTAACTTGTAGATTTTTTAGATTTGATTGGTTTCCACTAAAGAGCTACTCTCAAAGCCATATATGCTTTGATGATCTGTAACCTATGCTCATATAGCTGATTTGGCAGGGCCATGTGAGAACAAGATGATTGGCAAAAACCGAAATTAAAATAAGATGAGATGAAATAAAGCATACACCACCCGCCTGGGTGGCGCTGCTGGAGCGCGCACTCTTCTTCTCGCAAAAAGGTTGAGTGTTCGAATCCCGGGCGCCGCAGGGTGACTTAACCGGTGGCACGTGTGTGGTGGCTAGCACGTGTCGCCCCCAGGGTTTACTCCCCGGCTGTCGGCCGTGCGGGGGTTCCCTGGATTATAAAAAAAAATAATAATAATAAAAAATAAAGCATATACAAATGCATTTCTTGTTTGTGAGTTATGTGACAAAATTTTTTAATCATCTCATCCGTGAACGTGATTTTTATCTCGAAATTTGCGATTTGGGTGTATTAGTGCGGACATTATATGAGAATACAAGATGAGTTCGTTTTTTTATTGGTTCGAAAAGATGAGCTCGTTTCACTAATTTGTTTTCCAGTTGCCATTCCGCGGATTTTGTGCATCAGAAAGTTTTGAGGCCTAAGAGTCTTAAGGTGTAGGTTGATAATGTTTAGAGACTAAAACACTGTCACATGAAATACAATATAAATAAACTTGAAAATGCACAAACATTCATGATAAGAATCTCTTAGGATCCATTGCAAAAGAAACCACAAATGCACTAGCAGAGATAATGTCTATCAATAAATTCATGGTTATTGTACGATCTAAATCTTAAACTCAAAAGAGCTCCTTTTATCATTTTATAGCTACAGATTCGACTGTGACAAGAACTGTAAATGGGCTACGGCAACATTGACGAGTTAGATCAATTAGCGAATGTCGAATCTAGTAAGAGAGAAAAAACATGATGTTTCACCTTGAAAGGTATAATGCTTCAATTTTCTCGCTTACTTCATTTTGATTTACTTAATGTTTGTTTATTTTCCCCCTCTTTTATCTATTTATTTATTTATTTATTTTTATTCTTTTATTCCCTTTCATGATTCCTAAATTAAATTTTATTATATAATAAACTATACTAACATACCTAAAATATCTAATAAACATATATAATTTATATTATAAGATAGAAAGAAATCAAAATATATTAAAAAATGGAGAATAAATAGAAACGAAATTGTTGTTGTTGTTATTTTTAATTTTCTATTTTATATTAGAGTTCAAATATTATCTATATTTAATTATTATTAATTTAAGAAGTTTTTATTTGAGAAAAATTACTTTTATAACATGAATATAATAAATCATATCCACCTTAATCCAACCTCCTTCATGTAATATTTTTATTCAGGTTATATTTCTCTTATATCTAATTTTATCATGTTGTGAGTTGAGAACAAGCACATGGTATGAAAAATTCTATCCTGAATTTTAGAGTTAATACCACGAAAAACCTTAAATTGGTACTCTTGCAACAAATTTACCCGATCTAATTTTTTTATCATCAAAAATCCTAAACTAGTGCGCCTGTGACAAACTTGCGCTTCATTAGTTTCTGTTAAATTTTAGTTTCAAATTGTTGAATTTGAGGACACGTGTTAGTTGATAGGTGTAACGGTTTGAGATTTTAACCTCTGTTTGTTACATGTGTACTAATTGATGATTTTTCGTGATATTAATCCAATTTAATGGAATCTAACATAGGGTAAATTTGTCACAAATGTACTAGTTTGAGGTAAATTTATCACAAATGTACTAATTTAGAGTTTTTATGATAAAAAAATTAGTTTGAAACAAATTTATTTTATGTTTATAAATTTAAGATTTTTCAAGATATTAATCCTAAATTTTATAGTCAATAATGAGCGTACCCTAAGGGTTTGACCCATTGAAAGGTTTTCAAAGGGGTCAAAAGGGCAAGGAGTCCCAAAATTAGCTGACGGACGCCATGACAAAGACGAAACCCAAGGTGGAGTCGCCCCCTCCCCCAACACGTGTCGGCCCGTGATTGGTCCAATCGGCACCTGCCGTCGCGACTTGCTGCTGGAAAAAGCTCAGGTGGAGGCTGCCTCTTGTTTGTCGTCGTCTGTCGAGCCCTCCTCCCTGCCTTTTCGATCCAGATACACTACGACCTGTCGTTGCGCGGTGTTCGTGTTCGTGTATATATACCCCCTTGGTCGTCTCGTGTCTCCGTGCGGACATATTCGAGTTCGAACGTCGACCGAGTTCGGAGCTTGGAAGTGAAAAGGCACGGAGCAGAGAGTCGCGGAAGAACAGGAACACGGAGTCTGACAGAGTTGAGAGAAGAGAGGGAAGATGAAGAAGGCGCAACTGGAGTTGCCGGCGGGGTTCAGGTTCCACCCGACGGACGACGAGCTGGTGAACCATTACTTGATCCGCAGGTGCGCTTCCCAGCCCATCACCGCCCCCATCATCGCCGAGATCGATCTCTACAAGTTCGACCCTTGGGACCTTCCAGGTACTTCGGCACGCTCCCTCCCTTCATCTGCGCCTCCAGGCTCCGCTCCTGAACAATTTCTGTTTCTAGCTTGTGTTCGTTTTGGCGAATCATCCTATTTTGGGAAAAGGGTCTGACGAGTTTTGTCACTCTTTTGGGTGATTTTGTTGTCTAGTCCTTATCTGATGCCTTTAGGGAGGTCCAATGCTCGACAGTTTGAACTTTTCATTTTGACACGTGGGTCAAGAAAAGGGGTGACTTCTTCATTCGCTTTCTCGTTGTCAAGGATCAAGCATGGCGGCTTTCATTTTCATTTTAGTTTTCAAGTTCTCTCGTGAATTCGAACACAACTTATTTGTCTGCTGAGGGTCGTGATTTCTGATGGAGTTTGGCTTGGAATTGCAGAAATGGCTCTCTACGGCGAAAAAGAATGGTACTTCTTTTCTCCCAGAGAGCGCAAGTACCCCAATGGGTCGCGGCCGAACCGGGCAGCCAGAACTGGGTATTGGAAGGCGACTGGGGCCGATAAGCCGATCGGCCACCCGAAGACGCTCGGCATAAAGAAGGCGCTAGTGTTTTATGCCGGGAAAGCTCCAAGAGATGAAGTGAAGACCAATTGGATCATGCACGAGTATCGCCTCGCCAACGCCGAGCGATCCGCCGGCAAGAAGAACAACTCGAGGGTAATTACTGTCTTTCCCTTCTTGTCACCGTTTTTGGTGTTCCCGCACATGTAATTGGACGAGTTAATAAAGGGAACTGAATAATCAACATCGATCCTTGCTATTATGGCAGCTTGACGATTGGGTTCTATGCCGGATATACAACAAGAAGGGCACCATGGAGAAGCATTTCCCCGCCACGCACAACAAACCAGCAGAATTCCGGGGAATGGAGACCAACCCGCGCATTGTTATGCCGGCGGTGTTGAACCCGTACACACCTCCACGATACGGGCATTTACCAATGACCACGGATCACATGTTCAAAGACTTGTCGGAGTCGGTGCCAAGACTGCATGCGGATTCTAGCTGCTCGGAGCACGTGGTGTCCCCGGAAATGGCGTGCGAGAAGGAAGTGCAGAGCGAGGGGAAGCGGAACGATTGGGGGAAGTCCCTCGCTGTCCAGTTCGGTTCGATGGATAACTTCTTGGACGATGCATTCGTGCAAGGACAGTTTCAGTTGGCTCAGTTCTCGCCTCTTCAGGACATGTCCATGCACTTGCAGAAGCCATTCTAAAAGACTGTAGCAAAATCGTTTCGATATTTTATTTAGTGAAAGATTATTTCGATTATTATTCTCGGGGTTAATTCAACTGAACGGAGTTCAAAAACGACGGTTCTATGATCCATCCTTCAGGTCATAACAAGTCATAATTTTTTGTATTTTTTTAACTCCTAAGCAAAATGTCATAACACGCAAACATTTCAAGGGTTTTCTGATCGAAGGGCGAGATTTAACTTTTAATTTTGACTCGACAATTATCAAGTGCTTGAGATTGCTCAAAAATATGATTATTCAAAGTGCTAAAGATCCTTTCGACCAAAAGAAAAAAAGTGCTAAAGATACTTTGTCGGTTTACAAAATCGGTTTATCACATATTAATGACAAATCTCATGTTGGGTAATAAAAATATGCAAAAAAAAAGGAAAATGGACAAGAAAGGTGAAACAATGTAAGAAAAGATAATAAATGAATAAATAAATAAAACAAAGCACACGGTTCATTTCACTTGGACCAAACCACACTCTTTCCATATAAACAAGAATATGTTGGTAGGTGATGCGATAGCAACTTTCATCATCCAACACAAAAACAACAGCGACGGCCGACATGAGCAAGCGATTTTTTTCCACCGTACATATGGACTCATGTATTGGACAAAGAAAGGTCAATAGAATGAACCCCATCTTTGATTTGGATCGTCTTTTGGGTTAAAAGATAAGAATAGGGATTCTGTGATTTTCACTCGTGAGGTACAAATTTGTCTCGATTTGTCCCTTACATGTAACGTCGGCCGCCAGCATCTCTTTCCACTACTCGTTTGTTTCTCTAGACTGTACTGACGCGGCACAACACGTCGATTTTACTAAGCATTTCCGCGTTCCGCCGTTCTTGCCGCGTAAGCGAAAAGGACAATTAGCTCGATTACTTCAATCAGATCAATTAAAAGACTTGAGATGGGAAAAGAATCGACGGAGTCCTTCGGTTATTTTGTAGAAATAGGACGAAAGCGCATCATACTGTGAGCTAAAATACTGTCGATTGAACTTGACATTTTTTGTCTCACTTAATTCAACTATTATCTTTAAATGGAACGATATTTCTTGATTCAGTTTATTCGACGTCCTAATATATTAGCATTCGTTCACCTCAAACAGTCGTTTGTTCTGAGCTATTATCAAATATTAGCTGAATATTCGAATAAGTAAGGCATTTTGAGCTAGAAATGTATACCTCAAAATGCCTTACTTATTCGAATATTCAGCTAGTATTTGTGCACTACTTCATAAATTATATGGTTGTCTTCTGGCAGCTTGTCAAACAAATTGATGCACTATCTAGAGGCACGAGCACAAATGCACAAATTAGCGAGATCACCGTGTTGTTTTAGCTCGCTCTCCGAATATTATGACAATCTTAAGTTGGGTAATTAAAATACGGAAAAAGAAAATAGAAAAGGAAGGAGTAATGAGAAAAAAGAAAATAAAAACAAATTAATTAAGCACACGGTTCGTTTCACTTGGATCACACCACACTTTCTATCATCCAACACAAAACAGCAATCGCGGCGGACATGAACAAGCGATTTTTTTCCACCGTACATGGACTCATGTATTGGACAAAGAAAGGTCATTGGAATGAACCCCTTCTTTGATTTGGGCGATCGTTATGTTAAGAGATAAAGGATAGGGATTCCCCGATTTTCACTTGTGAGGTACAAATTTGTCTCGATTTGTCCCCTTACAAATCATATCGGCTGTAAGCATCTCAATCTCGGATTTGTTTTTGTCAAGACTTGATAGACGTGGCGTAGCACATCGGTTTCATTAAGCACTTCCACATTCTATCATTCCTGCCACGTTAGTGAAAAGGACGATGAGCGAGCGAGAAAATGAGACGAAAGCTATATGTTCAAGCCCGTTAGTCCCGATGGTAAACAATTCCAACAAAAAATAGGTTAATTCATCTCTCCATTTGGACGCGAAAAGAGATACAAATAAGATAGTCGGAATTTCATTCCAACAAGAATTGGATTTCTCTTTTTCTTTTTCTTTTTTGTTTTGCATTTCTCATCAAAGAAATAGAAGAATTTTCATTCCATCAATCAGTGATGGGGTAGAGACATATGTGGATTGCTACGCAGTTTGCTTCAATCAAATTAGTTTAAAGATTTGAGAGTATCCAAAAAGAATCAAGGCACCCGATTGGGTGTTTTGCCAGAAATAGAATAAAAGCGCATCCAACTGTTAGTGGAGATAACTTTCTAGAATCTATTAACAAAAAAGTTAATCATGCTATTCGAAGTCTGGACGGCTGCTTGAAATAGATATACCAAAATTCACGAAATCTCTAATTAGTTTTATAAATAGTCCTCGAACTTTTGCTCATACGTGGTTTCTGAAATTTTAATTTGTTTATTATAATTCTTGAACTTTTAATTTGATCAAATTGATCTTGAAATTTTTTGTACATGTTCAATTTAGTCTCTAAACTATATGAAAATATTTAATATTGTCCTTCCAGACTGAATGAAGATGTTTAATGTTGTCCTTCCATTAATTCAAGTTCAGGGACAATATTGAACATTTTCATATAGTTTGGATATTAAATTGAACATGTGCCTCAATTCAAAAGTTCAGGGACGACATTGCACATTGAGTTAAAAGTTCAGGGATCATATTGAATAAATTAAAAATTTAAAACCTACATTGCTCATTGGATCAAAGTTCATAGATCATTTATGCCATTTTCCTTTTTATGGAAGAAATGTGCTTGTGAGCGATAACTTTTTTCTCTTTTTCTTCTTTGGTTGATGAAATTAGGGGTGATCAGTTCTTGGTCTGATCCCGGTTCGATCCAATGGAACCAGTCACTTAGGATTTAGTTCACATTTTACTAATTGTTATCAATGAATAGTTCACTTAAGATTTACTTCACATTTTACTAATTCTTTTGAAGAAATAAAAAAAAAGTATATATAGTTAGTTCGATCGGGTCGGTCCGGTCCAGTTGGGTAATTCTCAATTTGGCCGGCCTGTTTTGCATGCCACTGAATAAAATAAGGGTGGGAAGACAAAGTCGTGGGGGGTCCCACGATTATTAACAATCCATGCAAAAGTATCGGACACTGTGCATGGCCGATGCACGACGGCACCTAGACAAGACAAAAGGTCTTCGTTCCTAGCAGAACCCGAAGCTTCCATGGCTCTCTCTCTAATCAAAGGGTTTGTCGTTAGCAATGACATGAGGCCCGAGAAAGCCACCTTTTGCCAATTTAAATGGTCTAAAACTTTGCGTTCCGTATTGCCAAACAGTTTATTGTTAGTAAATTTTAAATAGTCTAAAAATTAGGATGGGTTTGTTTCAGTTATGCCAAAGCCTTTTGGAACTCTAAAGTTTTTTTGGGCAAATATATGTGGTGTCTGGCAAATTTTATTTGGAGAGCTTTAAGGAAATGCATTTGTATTTCCAAAGGTGCACAAGGTGGGTTCGGAGGTGCTTTGGAATGTTACATATTCGAAATGCAAATAGACTTTTTTTCTTTCAATTTTACCCTCGCTATACTTTCATAATTATGGAAATGTCCTCCAAAACCCTAAAGTTGTCGGCGAAGGCCTCAGCAGCCTGCAAACCACCTCACTTCAGGTCACGCGACCTTAGGCGAGGCTGGCCGACGGCCCATTTGGCTCGCCGGCGGCTAAGTTTCGCCAAAAAGGTTTGGGAATTTAAAAAAAAAAAAATAACAAAAGTCATTTACAAAGCATAGTTCTTACCAAATAACATTTAAGTCAAGGTTCTTTTCTTTAGCAAAAAAAAGTTAAAGTTATTTCCTATTTTGTTTTTAAAATAGACTATACAAAACACTACTCGCATTTGGAAAATCTTTTTAACCCAAAGCCTTTTACATTTTCTCAAAGACATTCCCTTGAATCCGAATCAAACACACCCTTATCCTTACAACCTATGTTTTGAACCCACATGTATTATATTACTTTATTATCTGTTACTTTTCCTTTTTCATTAATCAAAATCTTACCATGCACACATTTTTACTCTCTTTTTTTAAACCCAAAGTACTTAATTTTTCACAAAATATAAATATCAACATGTAAATTCACATATATTTGTTTTCATAGTTTTTAAAAATTCGAACTTTCTTGATTTTGACGGGAAAGCAAAATGTTATATGTTTTGCTCTCACTTAATCCTAAGCAAACATGCCTGTTATTCCTTTTTCTGTAAAACTTCTTTGCAAAATCGACGGTGATCTCGCTCATTTCTTCATGACATCATACTAAGAGATCTTGAATTCCCATATTACTATCGATTGAACTTGATGGTTTTCGTCTCGCCTAATTCAACTATTTTCTTTAAATAAAACGATCTTTCTTGATTTAGTTTATTCGAGGTCCTAATATATTAGCATTCATTCACCTCAAACATATAGCAACAGTCGTTTGTTTTGAGCTAGAAATGTATACTTCAATATGCCTTGCTTATTCAAATATTCAGCTAGTATTTGTGCACTACTTCAGAAATTATATGGTCGTTTTCTGGCAGCTTGACAAACAATTTGATGCACTATCTAGAGGCATGAGCACAAATGCACAAATTAGCGAGATCACCGTTGTTTTAGCTTGCTCTCCCAATATTATGATAATCTTCGGTTGGGTAATTAAAATACAGAAAAAGAAAATAGAAAAGGAAGGAATAATATATGGGAACAAAGAAAATAAAAAAAATTAATTAAGCACACGGTTCATTTCACTTGGATCACACCACACTTTCTATCATCCAACACAAAACGACAATCACGGCCGACATGAACAAGTGATTTTTTTCCACCGTGCATGGACTCATGTATTGGACAAAGAAAGGTCATTAGAACGAACCCCATCTTTGATTTGGATCATCTTTTGTGTTAAAAGATAACGATAGGGATTCTCTGATTTTCACTGGTGAGGTACAAATTTGTCTCGATTCGTCCCTTGCATATCACGTTGGCCGCAAAACATCTACATCTCTTTTCACGATTTGTCTGATTCTCTGGACTGGACTGACATGGCACAACATGTCGATTTTATTAAGCATTTCCACGTTCCACCGTTTATGCCGCATAAGCGAAAAGGACAACTAGCTCGATTACTTCAATCAGATCAGTAAAAAAGACTTGAGATTGGAAAAGAATTGAGGGAGTCCTTCGGGGACGAAAGCGCATCAAACTGTGAGCTAAAATAACTTCCCTAGTGGAATAATGACACAAATAATTTTTGAATTTTGGCAAAATGTGTAATGTAGTCTTTAAACTTTCAATTTATTTAATGTAGTCTATGAATCTTAATCCAAAATATAATGTGGTCCTCAAACTTTTAATTTGTTCAGAGTAGTCTATAGACTTTTGGTATATATGTAATATAGTCCCCGAATTATATGAAAATATTCAATATTTTCATTCCATTAATTCAAGATAATGGACTACTTTGAATATTTTTATATAGTTCAAATACTGTATATAACATGTACAAAAAGTTCGTGGACGACTTCGAATAAATTAAAAGCTTAGGGACCATATAATACATTGAGTTAAAGTTCATAAACTATATTAAACAAATTAAAAGTTTATGGACTATATTGCACATTATGATTCCTCAACTTTAACCCAATGTACAATGTCTAATGTACAATGTGGTCTCCGAACTTTTTATTTGTTTAAAGTGGTCCTTGAATTTTTTGAACTTGTTCAATGTAGTCTCTGAAATAGATGAAAATGTTCAATATTGTCATTTCATTAATTCAAGATAATGAACTACTTTGAATATTTTAATATAGTTCAAAGACTATATTGAATATGTACAAAAAGTTCATGGACCACTTTAAACAAATTAAAAGCTCATGGATCATATTGCATATCGAGTTAAAGTTCATGGTTTACATTGAACAAATTAAAAATTCGGGGATTACATTACACATTGGATCAAAAGTTAGGGACTATTTTTATCATTTCCCCTCCTAGAATCCATGAACAAGGTTAATAATAAAATTCGAAGTCCGATACCTCTGCTTGATACATACATATGCATATATATAATTATATATATGAAAGGGGGCCCACGATGATTGGTACATCCATGCTAGAGTATAAGAAACGTCCATGCAAAGGAGATTCGGGAGTCAATCGACGAAAATAAAGGTTCTTGTTTTGGGGGCGGTCTACTCGCAGCTTCCCAAGCCCATGTGAATGGGCGCGTCCACGTCGTGCGCATCGATAATCAACGTCATGCAAGGCGTCACCTAGACAAGACAACGACTCCATTCTTCTAAGAAAAAAAAGCTGATAGAGATTTATCTAATCAAATAAACTTCTTGTTATTTAATTAAGACTCCATTTATTTTATGAAAAATAAATAATTTAAAAATTATCTTTCTGAAAATAATTATTTATAAAATTGGGTTTCTACTATACTTGATTATTATCAATTGGTTTAAGACCCATTTTCTTGGCAGTGTTGCTTAATAAACCTCTCGAGAGTCCTTTAGTAAATGGATTAGCCAAGTTACCATTTGTCCAAACATAAATTACTGAAATAATTCTATCAGTAATTAATTATCAAACATACTCATGTCGCAAACTAATATGTCTAGATTTTCCATTATATATTTTATTGTATGCCTTAGACATAGTTGTCTCACTATCATAATATATAGATATGGCTACCATTGGTTGTGGCCACAACTCAATATCTAATAGCAAATTCCGTAGCCATTCATTCTCTTTACCAGCTGCCGATAGTGTTATGAATTTGGATTCCATTGTTGAATGAGCTATACCTGTTTACTTCTTTTATGCCCAAGAAACTACACAATTTGCAAGCTTAAAGACCCACCTGGATGTTGACTTGTTATCAATTGTGCCAGTTATCCAACTAGCATCTGAATATCCTTCTATTACTGCTGGCTGTCTTTCATAAAATAGACCATAATGCATTGTTTTCTTTAAATAACCGGGAATTCTACTTATAGCCTTTCGATTCACAGTACTAAGATTACTAGTAAATCTGGACAATCTACAGACAATAAATGCTATATTCGGTCTAGTGCAATACATAACGTACATCAAACTTTCAATTGCACTAGCATATTCTAATTGTGTTGAACATTGCCCAGTATTTTCCATCAATTTAATTGATACATCATATGGTATATTTGACTCTTTAATTCCCAAATACTGGTATTTTTGAATGAATTTCTCCACATAATGGCATTGACTTAAAGCATAACCCCCCACTATGTTTGATTGCTTTGATATCTAAAATTGTATCCACTTCTCCCAAATCTTTCATTTTAAACTGAGAAGATAGATACCGTTTAGTTTCATCTATACCATGCATATTTGTACCAATAATGAGCATATCATCTATATATAAGCATATTATAACTCCATACTCTTTGGTAAATTTTGAGTAAATGCATTTATCATCATTGTTATGCTTAAATCCATATGACAAAAGCACCGAATCAAATTCTTCATGCCATTGTTTATGTGGCATCTTGAAATTTCATACGATCAAAGGAAATGTACGGACCCTAATGGATTAGGACGCTCGTCGACGGAAATCAGGAAAAAAATGAATTTGAAAGTTCAGGTGTCGCACTAATTCTGCCATCGTCATTTTTGGAATTATGAATATTAATTCTCGAGTTCATTTGCCTCCGAGTCGACTAATTCCGACGTCACGTCATATGCGCAACCCGACTCCTTACCAAGCCTTTACTTTCAGTTTTCCCCCCAATTCTTTCCCCTTGCACCGCTGGAAAACACCACCACCACCGCCCCTTCCTCTTGCTTTTCCATTCTTTCCATTTTTTTTCCTTCCCTCTGCCACTTGTCGGGGGAGAAGTGCCAAGTGGCGCTCACTTTAGGTCATGAAACCCCACTGCCCAAGCCGGCCAATGGCCATGTATGCAAGGAAGGGGAAGAGTCATTCCACTCTCTTTCCTCCCTCACTTTTTCCCTCTCTTCCTCGGCTCTCTCATTCTCACTCTCTTCCCCGGCTAGCTCCCTCATTCACTCTCTCTCTCGTGTTTCCCTCCTCGTTTGGAGCTCGCCAGTCGCTTGACCCGTCCGTGGCAGCCGTCCATCCCCTCGACGCTGTGCCGACCGCCACCTCGACTCCTCCTCTGTCTGCTCCGTCCGCGATCCAAAGCCACTGCCAGCTGACCACATGCCTCGTTGCCACCGTGCTCTCTCTCCATTTCAGACCCACGCCCCGCATTGCTGCACTCGCCGTTGAGGCAAATGTGTTCTCTCACTCTATACTAACCACCATAGTCTTTGCATGTTGAGTTTTGGGTCTTGGATTAGACAATGTGATGGCCGGATGTTGTAGGGGAGAATGGTTTGATTGTGTAATTCCTTAAGCATGTTGGTTTAGACCTTTGGATTGAGTTTTGTGAGCATAGGTTGCTGAATCAAGTTGGAAATGGATGTTGCATGTTGATTTGGATTTCTAGTTTTGAGTTTTCTTGGATGAGAATTCATGGGTTTCAATTTAAAGTTGTTTTCTTGAAGTTTGACCTTGGTTCCTAGAATCGAATCTACCGTATACCTTCTATTTTCCATTTTTATAGAGCTTTTTGTGGTTCGAATATTGCAAAACTTTCTTCATAAACATTGTTCAGAAAATCTTGGACTATAACATACTTCAAATCTGAAATTTTCTGAGTTGATTAGGGTCATTCGAAGGCTTGTCTTCAAACTGGGTTTAACTGCCCATAATTGATTAGTTTGGGGCCTTCATCCCTTCTCAATCTTTTTTTTATAAAATTCTCTAGTGCGAATCTTAATAAACTCACTTCATGAAAATTGTAGAGGATTTTTTTTTCTATGATGTATAAAAATTTCGAAGTGTTTTGAAAGGGTTTGGCTTATGAAATGAGTATTTCTTTTGGTTCAATTAACCTGTTCCAGCGGACCAGTTTTGGTCTGACTTTGAGTGGCTCATTCTCTTGTATACAAAATGATTTGTGTTTTACACTCTCTATGAAAAATTTCATTTAAGGTCTTTTCTATAACATATTCAAATTTCATACATTTGTGAGATCATTTACTTTATTGTTGGTCTTGATTTATTAAAAGGCTCAAAACTGCCTTATTTCACCTATTGTTAGAAAATCTCGAATTTCTATTAGAAGATGATGGATTCTTGATTTCTAGTTTAGTGGAGATAGTAACCGCTCTTATTTAGCTTTTCAACGATGTTTATTTGGCCTTGATCCAATGTCAAATGTCTAAGCAAATTGGGTTATCTTTAAGAGCACAGATTCTGAAAATTCTAGTTGTGCACAGTTTGAGTGCAATAATGAAGTACCATATTGTTTGTTGAGACAGGGTATCATTCTATGTGAAAGATGTGCCAAATAAAATGAATTGCATGGCGTGTGAATGTATGACTAAGAGATGATCGATGCCGTCGGTCTACAGACGAAGATGCCCCGAGGAACTGTAAGAAAAGCGGGATGCCGTGGCCGATGGTCTATGATGCCTGGGAGATTTTTGCCCTGGATGCCTCGGGAGTTTGGTCGGTATGCCATGGTCAGTGGACCTACGAAGCCCGCGTAGGCCAATGAGAATTCTGGCGTATACTATGGCAGATTGGAGGGCACCAACGAAGCCCGCGTAGGCCAATGAGAATTCTGGCGTATACTATGGCAGATTGGAGGGCACCAGGGATGTTTCCTTCATGCGTGGCCGAGCGTACCAGACATGTGCCTTGGAGTGGAGATTAAAGTTGATTAATGTCACATAACGCATGCGATGTGTGCTCGTATAAATCGTATAATTGCCTGTTCATTGATTAATGATCCTTATGCCTAGTGATTAGTGGCAGAATGAAAAAGGGAGTCTATGCATGCTATGGCTAGCTTGTTGATTGGTTTAGTTGTCTATCTGGTTGATTCCATTGATATGCTTGATATTATCAGTTTAGTATAGCATGATAGAGTTAACTTTGCTGAGCTTTCACTCACTGTTTATTATTGGGAACTTTTTACAGATCCTTAGCCATGCCGATACTTCCCACCTCGACCTCTGCTAGTTATGGAATGCCCATTGATTTTAAGGGCCACTTGTCTGAGTTTGTGGATCCCTATTTCACAGGGATTATTTTTGTGAAATGTATCTCTGTCCTGACCGTAGACATTGGGTCCTCAGCGGGACCTATACATTTGGGATTTGTTGCCGTCTATGTTTGTGTTGGAGGACAGCTGGTGGGACCTCTCCCACCCCCAAGGCAAGATGGAATGGATGATGGTACTAGTAGCGAGGTTGAGTGACGACTGTATAGAGGAGGGGGAAGGAGCAATTTTTGAAAGACACGACCGTGACTTTTTGGGATAGAGTCATGTATTTGGGTGATCGCTTTTGTTTTTTTGAAGTGAGTGGTGAGTCCTTGTGAATAGTTCAGGTTGTAGTAGCGCCTATAGGTAGTCTCCCCAAGTGTGAACTTACCCTTGTATCACCCCTATCATTATTTAAGATAAATGGTAATTTTATAACTTGCGTGTCCTAGCATTGCCATATTTCTGTGTTATTATATTACATTCATGTTATAAATGTTAACCTTAGAAAGAAGCATCTTCCCCCTGTGAAAAATCTAATGACTAATGAGAATTAGAGGATTCCTCTTGAAAGGGGCGGGCTTGGGATGCTACAGCGCTCTCGAGATGGTATCATAGCCTAAGTTACTCCGGAGTGATAAAGTGCGCTAGTGATTGAAGGGTTAGGACACTCACGTAATGTAAGATGCCTGATGCATATGTTTGTTAGTTCTGTGCTAGGTAGATACAAGTAACTACGATTACTCATATGATGTCAATAACATCTGTTACTTACTGGATACTGTGGCGATTGATCATCTGAAGTAATTGGTGATCAATGTACATAAACTTGTAAGATAAGATGAGAAGGAATGGTGGATCATCTCCTGGTTCTGCAAATGGAAGGGGTTCTCGAGTGGATGGAATTCTCGAGGCTTGGCTAATGTGGGGGCATTGTTTGAATAACAAGCCCAACAACAAGCGATTGCAGGAAATAGTGACCGCCGTGTACAAGGACTCATTGAACAATTCCTGAAATTGAAACTGACTAAGTTTACGAAATTAGGAGATCCTAGCGAGGCAGAAAGGTGGACGAGAAGCTTGGAGAAAATATTTAATATGTTGAATTGCAATGATGTTGATAAGATGATCTTAGTTGAGTACCAATTGGATGGGAATGCCGAATACTGGTGGAAGGCATCCAAGGAAACGGTGTTTCCTGTAGTGGCTAGCAAGGGTCACCTAGAGGGGGGTGAATAGGTGATCTAAACAGTTCTATAAAATTTATGCGGAAATAAAACGAGTTACAGAAGAGTCTGAATAAGATTCAGATTCAAGTTAGAATGACGTGCAAAATATAAAGAAGGAGATAAGAAGAAGAGGATCTGCACACAAGTTTATAGTGGTTCGGCTTATAGTAAGCCTACGTCCACTCTCCACGCTTACAGCCTACTAGCTGGATTTCACTATGTAATCAAGAGGAAATTACAGAATCTGAGTGATATCACTCTTGTGTATGATAGGACTCTCTATCTCACACAATCACTCTTACAAAGTAACCCTCAAGATCTGAATATTTTAGCTCAGAAAGACAAGAGAAATGATCGGAGTATGCTCAAACTTTGGACTTGTTGATTCTTGAATCGTGTCTTCTTCTGCTGCTCGTGGTCTCCTTAAATACTCCTCTACATCCACACTAGCCGTTGGACATCTTGCCGAGGATCATCTTCCAATCTACACTTTGGACAGATTTGTTAAGGATTGAGTAGCCGTTAGATGACAAATTCTGAATCCCGCTGATTCTGGTCGCCCATACAATCAGAATCTTGGTTTCCATAAGTAGAGTTTTGTCCGTTGTAAACCATTCTTGTCTTAGTATTTGATTGTCAATCAATTTGATTAAGATTGAACAAATCAAACCTTTCCTTATGTGAAATCCAAGCCAGATCACTAGCTGTTATTCTTCGTTCTGAATATTGCTTCTGAAGAATTACTGCGTCTTCGTCTTCTTCAGCTTCTGAAGAATTCACCTTCTGAAGAATTACTGCGTCTTCGTCTTCTTCTGAAGAATTCAGCTTCTGAAGAATTACTGCGTCTTCGTCTTCTTCTGAAGGATTCAGCTTCTGAAGAATGTAGCGTCTGTTTGCGTCTGAATAATTTCAGCGTCTTTCTGCGTCTGAAGAATTTCAGCACATATATATTCCTGAAACGAAAATAGTTCAGATTATTTATAGAAGGTTTTGTCAACTTCAAAATCAGTGAGAATTTTCCTCAACATTTCCAACAGGTACAACAGTAGTGTGGGAAACCTTTATAGAGGTGTTTTATGAGAAATATTTTTTTTGATTATGTAAAAGATCAGAAAATAGCAGAATTTATGCACCTATGTCAGAACAATTTGACAGTGGATCAGTATAAAGTGAAATTTGCCGAACTTTCTAGATTTACACCTTATATGATTGAGAATGGTAAGGATAAGGTCAAGAGATTCTTGAATGGCTTGAAAGCGGAAATAAGGAGGCAGTTGGTGCCGTTAGACATAAGGGATTACTGTGTGCTTTATAGGCGAGCTCAACTCATTGAGCAAGAGTTAATGAAAGGAAGAGTAGGGAATGAGGCATAAGGATGATCAGGTCACCAAACTATGCGAGACAATGCTAGGTTTGGTAAAAGACCTGTCCAGTTTGGAAAAAAGCCTTTTGATCCTAACAAAAGACGCAACAATGGAAATCCTGGATGGTCCTAGAATGACTATTCAGGAGGACTGAGACAATTTTTAGTTGGTAACTGTCGTTTGTGTGGAAAGTAGCATGGAAATGCACCGTGTCAAGCCCAAAAGCAATGTTTTAGATGTGGACAATATGATCATATGTTCAGGGATTGTCCTTAAGGGAGACCACAATCACAACAAGTAACTCAGGATGGAGCACCACATCAAAGGAACTTACATAGGCCGCTAAATCAAGGAAGAGTTTATACGGTCACTCAGGAGGAAGCTGAGGCTTCTATGACTGTTATTTCAAGTACGTTCTCCTTGTGCGACAAAAAAGCTTACACCCTATTTGATACTAGTGCTATCCACTCTTTTATATCTACCAATTTTGTGCGAATATATGGATTGAAATCTGAGTTACTTGAAGTGCCTCTTAGTGTCTCTATACCTTTAAAAGGCAATGTGTTGTTAACGTTGATGTGTAGAGATTGTAAGATATCTATAGGTGGGATGGATCAAATGATAGATTTGGTCGTATTAGTTATGTATGACTTTGATGTCATCATAGGAATAGATTGGCTCAATAGACAACGAGCTAATGTGGATTGTTATGGAAAAATAATCCAATTTAATCAACCGGGTCGCCCTAGTTTCGAATTTCTTAGAAGTGGGATGGACCCCACTATGGCTCTTATTTCGGCACTAGAAACACATCGACTGCTCAGCAATGGTTATCAAGGATATATAGCGGTCGTTAATGATCAAGGTGAAAAGGGAGCAAAGCTTGAGGAAATTCTAGTGGTCCAAGAATTTCTTGACGTATTTCCTGAAGAATTGCCAGGATTACCCCCAGAATGAGAGGTTGAATTTGTCATTGAATTAGTCCCAAGAACAGAACCTATATCAAAGGCCCCTTATAGAATGGCCTTAATGAAATTGAAGGAATTAAAGGTGCAATTACAAGAAATGCTTGATAGGGGATTTATATGACCAAGTATATCACCGTGGGGTGTACCAGTGCTGTTTGTGAAGAAGAAAGATAGATCCTTACACTTGTGCATCGACCATAGGCAATTGAATCAAGCAACGATTAAAAATAAGTACCTATTGCCTAGAATTGACGACTTATTTAATCATTTGTAGGGAGCATCTGTATTTTCAAAGATTGATCTACGATTTGGATATCATCAACTCTAGATTAAGAAAGAAGACATTCCTAAGATGGCTTTCCGAACTTGGTATGGATATTACGAGTTTACGGTTATGCTCTTTGGATTAACTAACACGCTAGTAGCATTTATGAATTTAATGAACGAGGTGTTAAAACCGTTTTTGGATCGATTTGTGATTGTTTTCATTGATGATATCATGATATACTCGAAAGGGCTAGAAGAGCATGAACAACACCTAAGGACGGTACTTCAATCTTTTTGAGAACATAGGTTGTACACAAAATTTAGTAAATATGAGTTTTGGCTGGACCAAGTAGTATTTCTGGGTCGTGTGGTAACTGGCAAGGGTATCTCAGTAGACCCAGCTAAGGTTGAAATGGTAATCAATTGGCCAAGACCAAAAATAGTAATCGAGATTCGAAGTTTTCTAGGAATGGCTGGTTACTATCGGAGGTTTGTTGAAGGATCGCTGGACCGTTAACCCGATTAATGAGGAAGGATACAAAGTTTGAATGGGATGAGGAATGCGAGCAACGTTTCCTAGAACTCAAGAGGAAACTAACTACAACACCCATTATGACAATACCATAGGGATCAGGAGGATTCGTGGTGTATAGTGATGCTTCTCACAAAGGACTTGAGTGTGTTTTAATGCAACACGGGAAGGTCATTGCTTATGCATCAAGACAATTAAAGCCATACAAGTTAAATTATCTGATGCATGATCTGGAACTTGTGGCGATTGTCTTTGCACTAAAGATGAGAAAAGTTTAAAATTTATACGGATCATAGAAGTTTGAAGTATCTATTTTCTCAAAAGGAGTTGAATATGAGACAGAGACGATAGATGGAATTATTCAATGATTATGATTGTGAAATTTTATACCATCCAGGAAAAGCAAATAAAGTAGCGGATACTCTTAGTCTAAAGTCTGACTCGACAGTAGCAAGTTTAATGGTTAAGGAGTGGTGTTTACTCGATGAGGTTTTCGGATCTGAATTTAAGCTCGAAGTAGAGAATCTTTTAAGTATATTAGCTATGCGTAAAATTGAATCTAAAGTTATACAGAGAATAACGATATTGCAACAGATAGATCCGAGAATCTCGAAGATACGAGCAGAGGTAGCGAAAGGAAAGAAGATGGATTTTCAAGTGACGGATGAAGGCATCGTAAGATTCCGCGAACGTCTATGTGTGGCTGATAATGATGAGTTAAAGAGGGAAATTTTGATGGAAGCTTATCGGAGTAATTATAGTATCCACCCTGGAAACACGAAGATGTATCATAATCTTCGTCAGCATTATTGGTAGAGTGGAATGAAGACAGATATCGCAAAGCATGCAGCTAAATGTTTGACATGTCAATAAGTGAAGGCAGAGCACCGTAATCCTGTAGGATTGTTAAAACCATTAGAAATTCCCGAATGGAAATGGAAACACATAACAATAGATTTTGTGTAAGGTTTACCAAGGACATCAAGTGGTCACGATGCTGTCTGGGTAATTGTGGATTGTTTAACTAAGTCTACTCATTTTCTGGCAATGCAAGTAGACTATACACTTGATAAGTATGCAAACTTATATGTCAAAAAAATAGTGCAATTGCACGAAGTGCTTGTGACCATTACATCGGATCGAGACCCTAGATTCACTTCGAACTTTTGGAAGAGTCTCTAAGTGGCTTTAGGAACGAAACTTCAGTGCAATACTGCATTCCACCCACCCATATAAAGATTCGTTTAACTTACAAACCTTATTCTCATTTCCAGGTAGAACAAAACCTTTAGGTTGTTCGATATATACCTCATCTTCTAGTTTACAATTTATAAAAGCTGTTTTAACATCCATTTAATGCACATGCAATTTATAAATTGATGCCAAAGCTAATAGAACTCTAATGGATGTCATTCGAGCAACTAGTGCATATGTATCAAGCTTACATTATATATATTGAACCACGTGTCTTTGTTATCTTTTGCTTTTCCTTTTTTATTAAACAAAATCTTACAATCCATGCATTTCTACTCTCTTTCTATTAAATCCATAATACTTGATTTGTTTCATAAAATATGGTTATTGATGTGTAAATTCACATGCATTTTTTTCATAATTTTTAGAAATTCAAATGATTTTTTTGATTTTGGCGGGAAAGCAGAAAAGTTAAATGTTTTCCTTTCACTTAATCCTAAACAGACATGCCCATTATTCCATTTTCTACATTTTTTTTTTTGCAAAATCAATGGTGATCTTGCTAATTTCTTCGTTACATCATAATAAGAGATCTTGAATTCCCAAATTCATTATCGATTGAACTTGACGTGTTTCATCTCACCTAATTCAGCTATTATCTTTAAATAGATCGATCTTTCTTGATTTAATTTATTTGAGGTCCTAATATATTAGCATTTATTCACCTCACACATATAGCAACGGTCGTGGCTCTCTTTTGGTTCCAACCGCAATTACCATGCACTTGTGGAATAAGATGATTGAATCACTAGGAAATCTCAAATATGACATTTTGTTTGATAATTAACCCTTCCCCCAATTTGGCCAAGAAGGGAAATTTTAGTTTTTGTTTACTCTTCTTACTACCGCTATCCATAGTTTCGTTAGCTACCGTTATAGATGACATTGATTTGCGCACGTATTCATTTGTGCCAAAATCAGACCCCGTTTCATCATGACGAGGGTCAACCTACTGCGTTGAAGTTAATTTTTCCAGTATCAGATCACTTTTGTTCTAAGCTAGAAATGTATATTTCAAAATGCCTTACTTATTCGAAAATTCAGCCAGAATTTGTGCACTACTTCATAAATCACATGGTTGTTTGCTATCAGCTTGACAAATAATTCGATGCACCATCTAGAGGCATGAGCGCAATGGCCCGACTATATAACTACTCACAATTTAGCTGCAAGTTGAATGTATTGGTAAGTTCAGGCTTTTGATTTATTAAAGAAAACACTAAGTTAAATGAGACTTTGTTTTTCGAATCTATCCAACTTTTGAAATTAAATATGCTGAACCAGAGAACCACTTTGGTCCCACAAAGTGATAATCACAAATGGACATGAGCAAGATTAAACTAATCAAAATTCTTGAGAGGCACCCAAAATATAGATATAGAATGAGATTCCAATGCCCGGCAAAATAAGGTTTTACCTATGGACGGCTGCTCCTCCGTGCTGACTAATGGAGGGGAGCAAGGGCTCAATTTCTTTTTCTTCTTTAAGTAATACTGCGCGCCATATAATGCGGGAAAAATGAAATGGGCAAGATCTAAGTAGATTCCTCTAATGTTTATCCTCACTATATTTGCACATTTCCATGTATGCTTATCTCATGGAACACGTCACTCGCATCAACCTTCTGTCCTGATCAGGCAATGACTTCCTTCATGTTTTTCCAGCATTGACAAAGAACTGGTCAAAAGGGGAAGCTTCTTGAGTACTATTTTCCCTATTTCTTTAGTCATCTACTCCCCTGCATCGGATATAATTAATATTGATCGACATAAAAAAATGATACCTTTCTTGATTATACAAAAGCCACCATGAATCACGCTTAATTATAATTTTTTTTCGCCAGAGTAAGCCCCAAGGAAGGACCCCATTATCTCCTCCACCTCGTTTAGTGTCACTTTTGACTAAAGCCCAGTGGCATATTATGCATTTAACCTACAGGACCAAGCAATTGCCCCCGATTGGAGCAAATCTACATCAACCAATTTTCTGATTAAGCGATTTATACATCTCTTAAGTATATTTTTACTCAAAATTGCATGAGGGTAATATCAATATTTAAAAGGGTCAATACTACGAAAAATCCAAAACGGGTACACCTGTGATAAATTTATCACGAACTAACTTTTTTATCATAAAAAAAACCCCCAACTGGTACACCTGTGACAAATTTATCCCAAACTAATTTTTTGGCCACCAAAAACGTCAAACTAGTACACTTGTGACAAATTTACCTTTTGTTAAATTGGATTAATACCGCAAAAAATCACAAATTGATAAACCTGTGACAAGCAGAGGGGTAAAACCCCAAACTGATACACCTGTCAACTGCCACGTGTTATCAAACTCAGTAATTTGACGATCAAATTTAATAGAAACTAACAAAGGGTAAATTTATCACAAGTGTACCAGTTTTGGATTTTTAGTGGTCAAAAAATTAGTTTGGAGTAAATTTATAACAAATATAACAATTTAGGATTTTTCGTTGTAGCCCTATTTAAAACCCACTAATTAGAGATATGATACAAGGAATTCCATCAATCAAAGATAAAAGATAAAAAGACTGTCCTTCTCAAAAATTGAGAAATCGATGACTTGTATATATTTCAGACATGTCAAACAAGTGCATATTTTTGTAACTCTTTAGTATCACAAGAAGGATATGGTGTTACCAAGTAGCAATGTATAAATGACATAACATTATATAACGTAGATTTTCGCATCGGCTTCAACTGCGTCAAAGGGTTCGACTTTTTACCTTGTATTTGGTTTTTGTTAACTTGTTGACTTTTGAGGTTTGTTTGTTTTCCACTAAAGAACCACTCGCAAAGCGAGTAATAATAATTCCATTTGAGTTGCTTGGTTGCACGAGTGATTGCTACTTTCATAGCCCCAAAAATACTTGATCTATTAGCTTGATGATCTGTAGCCTATGCTCATATAGCTGATTTGGCAGGACCATGTGAGAACAAGATAATTGGCCAAAAAAGTAAATTAAAATAAGATGAGAAAGAAATAAAGCATATACAAATACATTTCATGATTGTCAGCTATGCGACAAAAAGTATCAATCATCTCGGCCGTCGATGCACGCGAGCGTGATTTTTATTTTGAAATTTGCGATTTGGGTGTACCAACACAAACACGATGTGTTCGCAAAAGGTTGAGTGTTCGAATCCCGGGCGCCGCAGGGTGACTTAACCGGTGGCACGTGTGTGATGGCTAGCACGTGTCGCCCCCAGGGTTTACTCTCCGGTTGTCGGCCGTGCGGGGGTTCCCTGGGTTATAAAAAAAAAAATATACAATGTGAGAATACAATATGTATGGCAAGATGAGTTCGTTTTTTTTTTTTGGGAAAAAAACACCATTAAAAATCCCAAATTATGTTAATTATGATAAATTTATTCCGAACTTTTTTTGTGACACGAAAAACCCCAAACTATGCCACTCGTGACACATTTACCTCACAATACATTTATCTATGGACATTTTCGTATTTTTCTTTTTTTCTGTTTTTTTCCCTTTTTTTTCTTCTCTCTTCCCCTCCGCCGTAGTTGGTAGAGGGAAGCCGACGAGGGCGGCCCTCGCCAGATCAGGCGAGGGTCACCCGACGTCGGATCTGGCGAGGGTCACCCTCACTAGATGTCGACGAGGGTCGCCCTCGCTCGTCGCCGACGAGGGTTGCTCTCGCCAAATCTAATAAGGGCAGCCCTCGCTTGACTCACGTGAGGGCTGGCCTCACCGGATCTGGCGAGGGCCGCCTTCGCCCGATGCCGGCGAGGTCACCGATGCCTAAGTCGGGTGAGAGCCACCCTTTGAGAAGAAAAAAAGGAAAAAAAAAAGAAAAAAAAAACGAAAATGCCTATAGACAAATGTATTGTAGGGTAAATATGTCACACGTGATATAGTTTGGAGTTTTTTATGTCACAAAAAAAAATTCAGAATAAATTTATCACAAGTGACATAGTTTGGAGTTTTTGGTAGTGTTTTTCCTCTTTTTTTTTTGGTTGAAGCGATGAGTTCTTTTTACTAATATGCTTTCCAAGTTGCTACTCCACGGATCTGGTGTATCAGAACGTTTTTTTACACCTAGAGTCTAAAGGTGTAGATTGATGTTGCTCAGAAACTAAAACACGGTCATCTTTTTTTTTTTTTGGTCGGAAAAACACAGTCACTTGAAAGGTCGAGATTAGATATGGTATGTTTACTTCGGATTTTGTATAGTACATGATATTTTTTGCCAAAAGAACAAGGGCTCGACTCAAATGAAGGGGCGAAAGTGCAAGGACGAGCGACGGTCAAGGAATCGCGAGGGA
The DNA here is from genome assembly GCA_031216235.1 of Syzygium jambos. NCBI lineage: Eukaryota > Viridiplantae > Streptophyta > Magnoliopsida > Myrtales > Myrtaceae > Syzygium > Syzygium jambos. The sequence goes on from CM062228.1 coordinate 8,999,360, forward strand.
CCATTGAATCACTGTTACTGCCACTCCTCTCTGCGCATTCGCCAGGTTAAGACAAATTAGCAGACGTATGCCATGACAAAACCCAAGAGACCTCCGTCGTTGTGCCGGATCTGTCCACCTCACGGGGTCTGAATTATTCCACTTGGCGGAGTTGGTGTTTGTATATAAACGCCCCTGGTCGTCTCACGTCTCTTTGCGGATTCGAGTTCGAAAGTTGAAGGAGTACAGAGCTCGGAAGTGAAGAGCTTGGAGCCAGAGAGCCGCAGGAAGAACAGCAACAGAGTTGAGAGAAGAGAGAGAGAAGATGAAGAAGGCTCAGTTGGAGTTACCAGCGGGGTTCAGGTTCCACCCCACGGACGACGAGCTGGTGAACCATTACCTGATTCGCAAGTGCGCTTCTCACCCCGTCTCCGCCCCCATCATTGCCGAGATCGATCTCTACAAGTTCGACCCTTGGGACCTTCCAGGTATCTTGACACACTCCCTCCCTTCCTCTGCTTCTCCAGGCTCTGTTCCTGAACAATTTCTGTTTCTGCTTGTGTTCATTTTAGCGAATCATCCCATTCTGGGAAGAGGGTCGGCGAGGTTTGTCACTCTTTCGGGTGGTTTTGTTGTAAAAAATATCCGTTCTTTTTTTGGAATTATCATTGTAAGAAGAAATGTATTCCTCTAGTTCTTATCTGATGCCTCTAGGGAGGTCCAATGTTCGACAGTTTGAACTTCTCATTTTGATATGTGGGTCAAGAAAAGGGGTGATTTCTTCATTTGCTTTCTCTTTGTCAAGCATCAAGCATGATGGTTTTGACTGTGATTTTTTACTTTTCAAGATCTCTTGTGAATTTGAAACGATTTGATTGTCTGCTAAGGGTCGTGATTTCTGATGGCGTTTGGCTTGGAATTGCAGAAATGGCTCTCTACGGAGAAAAAGAATGGTACTTCTTTTCTCCAAGGGACCGCAAGTACCCCAACGGGTCACGGCCGAACCGGGCAGCCGGAACCGGGTATTGGAAGGCAACCGGAGCAGATAAGCCGATCGGCCGCCCGACGACGCTTGGCATAAAAAAGGCGCTAGTATTTTACGCTGGAAAAGCTCCGAGAGGAGTGAAGACCAATTGGATCATGCACGAGTACCGCCTCGCCAATGTCGATCGATCTGCTGGCAAGAAGAAGAACTTGAGGGTAATTACTCTCTTTTCCCTCTTGTGACTGTTTTTATTATTCCCGCACATGAAATTGGACGAGTTCGTAAGCAAAATTCAATGATTAACATCGATCCTTGCTATTGTTGCAGCTTGATGATTGGGTTCTATGCCGGATATACAACAAGAAGGGCACCATAGAGAGGTATTTCCCCTCCTCGCACAATGTAACGGTAGAGTTCCCCGAGATGGAGACCAAGCCCCAGATTGATATGCCGGCGGCACTGAACCCGTACACACCTCCCCAATGTGGGCATTCGCCGACGGCTACGGATCACATGTACATGGACTCGTCAGAATCGGTGCCGAGGCTGCACACGGATTCTAGCTGCTCGGAGCACGTGGTTTCCCCGGACTTGGCGTGCGAGAAGGAAGTGCAGAGCGAGGCGAAGTGGGAGGATTGGGAGAAGGACCTCGATTTCCAATTCAGTTCGATGGATAACTTCTTGGATGATGCTTTCACGCAAGGACAGGTTCAGTTGGATCAGTTCTCGCCTCTTCAGGACAAGTCCATGTACTTGCAGAAGCCATTTTGAACAGGTCCGTTGAGGAACACAGAAGTCGGATTCTCTTACAGGGGCCTGAATCGTTCCATTCGTGTTGGTTCTCATTGAAATGGCATGATCCACTGGCAAGAGCATCTCTGTCTTGGACTAATTGCTCTTTGTGGGGCTACAGACTAGAGTTAGACCTAGGATTTTTTCATAGGTTATGCCAGAGAGAGAAGCGATCTTGTTGGGTCTGTGGGGGTCCGTATAGCTGGTGTTTAGAACGGTGATACCTGCCGTTCTGACCTGTAAATATCTGATGAAAGTCTCTAGGGAAATTGTTTGCTCTAAGATTGTAGCAAAAGTATTTCCATATTTTATTTAGTGAAAGATTATTTCAGCTTTTATTCTTGTTGTTAATTTAACTTAATAGAGTTCAAAAACAACAATTTTATGGTCCATGGAGAGACGAATCTTCGTGTCGTAACAAGTCATAATGTTTTGTATTTTTTCGTAATTGCTATACAAAATGTCATAACATACATTTTAAGGATTTTATGATCAAACGGTGAGATTTAATTTTTAATTTTTTATTTGACATTTATCAAGTGATTGGGGATCTATCTTCTAAGGATTTTTAAGAGTACATGTTCAAAGCATTCGTGCAGACTGGAAAAGTGGGATTTTTGCCTTTCTTGTTTCGACTTCCTGCGGAACTGTTTCATGCCATTACATCAAGAGATTGCTCATAAATATAATTATTCAAAATGCTGAAGATACTTTCTCGGTTTACAAAATCGGTTTATCAAATATTAATGACAATCTCCTGTTGGGTAATTAAATTATGAAAAAAGAAAATGGATAAGGAAGGTGGAAAAATGTAAGAAAAGAAAAGAAATAAATAATTAGAATAAAACACATGGTTCATTTCACTTGGACCAAACCTCACTTTCCACATAAAACAGCACCGACGGCCGACATGAACAAGTGATTTTTCCACCGTGCAAGGACTCTCGTATTGTTGACCGAGTCGCATATCTACCTATTGGGCAAAGAAAGGTCATTAGAATGAGCCCCATCTTTTATGTTACAAGATAAGGATAGGGATTTTCCTGGTTTTCACTCGTGAGGTACAAATTTGTCTCGATTCGTACCTTCCAGGTCACTTCGGGTCCGCATGAGAACCATTCTTTGCTCCGGAACAATTTCTGAACAGAAATGATTTTTTTTTATTCTGTGCCCGAAAACAATTTCTGAATATTTTATCATTGCCTTTACCAAAAAAAAAAAAAATAATTTCTGAATATTTTAAGGCGTTTGATAAACTGTCCAAAATTTCTATTCCTAGAGGAGAAAAGAATAGAAATACGTTTGAAAACTACACAAAATTTCTGTTCCCAAATAATATTTTAATAATATTTTGAATTGTTTAATTTTTTTTCTTTTTTGTGTTGTTCTTCTTTGGCCATGGCCGGTCGCCGGCGACCGGCGGCCGGCGGTCGTCCACAGCCCAGGGCCGATGAGGGCGTCACGGCCCTCGCCGGCCGCCGGCGGAGGCGAGGGTCGCCCTCGCCGGCGAGGGCGAGGGCTGGACCCTCGCCGCCTGGGCGAGGTCGGCCTCGCCATGGCCAACGGCGAGGCAGCTCGCCCAGGCGGCGAGGGCCGTGACGCCCTCGCCGGCCCTGGGCTGTGGCCGGTCGCCGGCGACTGGCCATGGCCAAGGAAAAAAACCAAAACAGAAATAAGAAAACAAAAAAAAGAAAGAAAAGAAAAAAAATTGATTTTCAAAATTGTGTCGAGAAACAAGAAGCAACTTTTTTTTACTTCTTGTTTCTCTTCCAAAACTATTTCTGGACACAAATTTTTGTAAAAATGTGCCCAGGAACAAAAAATTTACCAAACGTATTTCTATTCTCAAACTATTTCTGGGAACAAAAGAACAGAAATTTTTACTGTTTGGCATATTGCCAAACGCACCCTTCGAGCATCTCAATCCCCAATTTACTTTTTTCAAGACTTCATTGATGAGGCGTAACATGTCGGTTTTATTATGTACTTCCGCATTCTATCATTCATGCCAAGTCAGCGAAAAGGACAATTAGAGATGAGAACACTAAGATGCAATTACTTCGACCAGATCAGTTAAAAGATTTGAGAGCCCCAAAAAAATCAGGGCACTCGATAGAGTGTTTTGCCATAATTAGAATAAAAGCATATCTAACTGTAAGTTGAAATAACTCTCTAGAATCTATTAACTAGAAAAGTTGATAAAGCAATTCGAAGTTTGGTACAACTACTTGAAATAGAAATACCATAATTTGTGAAATCTCTAATTAGTTTTATGGAAGAAACTCAGGTTGCTTTTGGTTGGACTTTTAGGGAAAGACATTAGGGAAATGCAAAGGATTTTAAATTAAAGAGGTTTTTCGAAATGCAAATTATATCTGTTAAATTGTAATTTAAAAGTCCATTGAAAAGCAACTTTGAGTTACATAGTGTTTAGAAAAATTATTCTTGCAACAAGCTTTTCCTTTATTTTTTTTATTAAAGAAAAGGAAGAAAAACTCAAACCCTTTGTCGACTCCAACGAAGGGCTCAGGTCACCGGCGGCCATTGTCTGAGGTTGCACGACATCAAGTGGCCGCCAATGACCCTTGGAAAGGGCCGTGCGACCTTAGGCGAGGTTGGCCGGCGCCAGATTGGCTTGTTGATAGTCAGATCCGGCCTCACTGGCGACGTTGCGTGAGGTACGGACATTTCCGGAATTACGAAAGTTTAAGAGAGAAAAATGTATTTACATTTCAACAATGCTTAAGGGTCAAAATACCTCCAATACAGTTGTATCTTCTTAAAGCTCTCTAAAAGAATTAGCTAAAGGGTGTCTACCTTTGTTCAAAGAACTTTGGAGTCCAAAGCCTCGTTGGGAAAGTAATTCCCAAACCAGCCTAATTCTTTTGAGTGACCACTTTTTTTCTCTTCTTCTTCTTTTCCTTCGCTGGCTGTTGAAATAAGGGCGGTGGAGACACGAGTATCAGAAAACATCGATGGGAAAGGAGATTCGAGAGTCGATCGACGAGTACGACGTTCTTCTTGTCCTGCGGGGGGCGCAGCATCGACGCAGCTTCCGAATATCCCAAGGGAGTGCGTGCCCCTACGTCACGTGCATGGCCGATTGAGGTCATGCACGACGTCACTCGGACAAGACAGAAGGTCTTCGTTCCTTAGCAGCAGAACCCGAAGCTTCTTCCATGGTTCTCTCTCTCTCTCTCTCTCTCTCTCTCTCTCTCTGGTCAATTGGCTTGTCGTTAGCGATGAAGTGAGGCCCAAGCATCGCACCTTCTTTTTTGCCATTTTGACCGCGACAACACTGGCTGCTCCCGGTTGCTTCAGCCTTAATTAATCTTTAAAGACTTATCCTTACAACGTATGTATTGAACCCGCGCGCATTATGACTTCATTATCTTTTACTTTTCCTTTTTCATCAATCAAAATCGTATGATCCACCCAATTTTACTTTTTTTTAAGCCAAAGTACTTTTTTTTGCAAAATATAAATATTAACAAGTAAAAAAAAAAAAAATTTATGACTTTTCATTTCACCAATTTTTCGCGGGTACTGTTCATGAGGGCAGGAAAATGCTCTCGGTAGGGTCCCCGCTGGTACTGTTCATCGGTCGGAGTTCCCCTGTTTCCGACTGTTTCCGGTGACCATTGGCGCTGAAAATTGGAGGCTGAGCTCGTTGGTCCTTCTTCTTTCAACCCTCAGAAGGACGGTGCTCATCGTCCAGGACTCCTGCTGGGATTCAGACCCTTCTTGCTCGGCTTCCTTGCTCCCGCGCGAGAAAACCTAACGATCGGAAGTCTGGAGTCACTTTGGGCCTCTGCGATTGACTTGCCTGGTGTAAGCTCCTCCCTAGCCTCTACCTACTCCTTCGAATTGGTCTGAGGATTGGCGTGGTACTTGACTGGTTGGTTGGCGGGGTTTCGGATATTTTGGGGTGACCGTCTGTATAGATTCCCGAGTATTGGGTTGTTGTTGCTGGTGAAATGCTGGTTGGGCTTCTGTCTTCCTGCTAAATTGGAGTTACTGAGAGTGTCCTAGTGCTAGCTATTTCTTGGGTTGCTGGCTGCTGCGAAACCTACCTTTCTCCTTGAGTTGGCAACTTTGACTGGTAGGTGTTTGCTTAAATGCCCAAGTGGAGGGCTATTCTGGAATGACTGATATTCCGCCTACAATGGAGTCTCTACCAGGCCCAGGGGCTGAAACTCACCAAGTGGGTAATGGAGCTGACCAGAACCTTGCTGCTGACCCCTCTAGGAATTCCAAGCTAATCCTAGAGGCTGAGCGACCAACTGGTTCTAAAGGGAAGTCAGTTGCCTTCTCCAGGAAAAGCCCCCCCCATGGTCCTAGAACAGCTCAGGTTGGAAATGCCCGGCGTAGCCGGAGTCGAGGTCGATCTAAGAGTCGACGCCCCACTTCCAGGAATGCTCACATTGCCAGCCCTCCAGCTGGGACTGACCTGCGAACCATTACAGCAGGACGGGGGAACATGGACAGAAAGGGAACCAACACCTATGCTGAGCAAGATCAGCCTTCTAGTCGACCTCAGGGATATGGCAATCGCGCCCCTAGCACCAGAACTTGGGCAAACGTTGCCAGAGTACAAACTAAAGGTTATGACCTCCCCTTTGTTCCCCCGGTTGAGGAAAATGGAGAGATCATCGTGAATATCACCCCCGACATAGCTGCTGACCTGAATCCCCTGTGGCTGGAATGTCTAGTGGGCCATTTCATTGGGAAAAAAATCCCTTTTAAGCTTACGGAGGAAGCCTTCAAAAAGACTTGGGGAGATCACTTAGCTGACGTAAGATTACATGAAAATGGGTTTTATTTTTTTCGTGTTCCGGATGAGGATATGCGCAGGAAGATACTTGATATGGGGCCTCTATCTATCTTCAGCAGCACCATGGTCCTCCAACAATGGCACCCCAAACTCAAGCTCATAAAAGGTGCCATGGACTCCCTTCCAGTATGGGTCAGACTTCGGGACATCCCCTTCTCCCTATGGTCCCCGGCTGGTATAGGCAGAATTGCTAATGCTATAGGGAAGCCGCTTTATGTGGACTCACAGACAGAACAAATGTCAAGAATATCCTATGCACGTGTGTGTGTGTGGAAATCCAAGCAAATAAGCCCCGGCTGGAATCTGTTAAAACCAGATGGGATGGTGAGATATCTCTAATCCAAGTGGAGTATGAATGGAAGCCTTTGGCCTGTAATTCGTGTGGCTTATTTGGGCACAAACATGGCACAAGTGGCTTCCCATGTGTTGACACCTAAATTTTGTCTAGTCATTTAGGATTTAATTACTTAAAAAATTAGGGATTAATTTTTAACCCCTAAGCAAAAATATTTTCATTAAATTGTGTGGCATGTAGACATTAGGCGTATTTGCATTAATAGATTTAGTGAACATATTTTCGCTTTATTTTACTTCTTTATTTTATTATTTTTATTTATTCAAAATTATTATAAAAAAATTTAAAAAAGAGAGAAAAGACAAACGGGAGCTCTTCCCCATGACTCTCCCTCTGACACTTGCGAAAAAGAAGAAAAGAGGGAAAGGACGCAGAAAAAAGAAGTCTCACAGGAAGCTCTTCCCCGTGACTCTCCCGCTAACACTTGCGAGAAAGAAGAAAAGGGGGAAAGGACGGAGGAGAAAGAAGTCTGACAGGAGACGAAAAGAGGACTCTGCCCTCTTCTTTTATTGGGATGAAGGCATGTCCAGAAGAGCAGGGACACGGGGGTTTTTAGAGAGGAGAGAGAGAAGAAAAAGAAAGAAGAGGGGAAGTGACCGAGAAGAAAAAAAAACAGAGACAGGGAGAAGAGAAAAGAGAGAAAGAGCTCGGCTTGATAGAGGGGTCTTTCTTCGACGAAAGCGTTCCGGTCCCTTCCCGGTGACCAGCAAATCTCGTCCCCCTCTCGGTCGTTCACCCGTCACCTTGAATCATCCACTTAAACGAACGCCTCTGTTCGAGAGCGTCCATTTAGGTATCAAATCATCGAAGAAATCGCACTTAGTTGCCACAAACGAGCAGAGTCAGCTGCGCATCTCGTCACCATCGTTGATTCCGTGCCGTTCACGACCAGGTGAGACTCGCGCCACCCTTGTTTTTTTTTCTTGCCTCTCGGATGCCGGGCACGTCGAGCCTATTTCGATGGTCGCCCGGCCCCCATTGATGGATATTCATGCTCGTTTGATACTCAAAGAAGCCGTTTTAAACATTTCATACTGAGAACACGCCATGAGTTTTGCTAAAATCGGATCTGTAACCCCATTCCTCGGTTGTACCGCACATGTTTGATGAGGTGTCTCAGTGAAACAGTTTAAGCTTGGAGTGTCGAATCTGGTCGTGGTGTTTTTTTTTTAAAGTCTTTTTGTAAAATGAAATAGCTCTTTGGTGTAATATGGTTGTTTAGAACTTTACATATCACATTTGAGCCAAAAACCACGTTCACGACCAGTTTTAAGCCTTTATCCGAACTCGCCTACCACTTGTTTGATAGAACGTCTGAACGAAGGCCGAGACCAATATCACCAAGATCCGTTTATGTAATCTTCATTTATGCTTCGTTCGAGCTCGGATTGATATTTCGTGCCTGCTCTGGTGTTCTTCCTGTGTTTTTGTGCCACTGTTCGTGCATCGTCCGAGATGGTCTCACATACGCATCCTCCCACCAGAGAGATTTCCCCGCATCGACGAAGCCCACGGCTCGAGGCCACCTTGGCCAGCGTATTCCTCCTCATCTTTAGCGTGCATGTGTTGTTTTTTTTTGGTTGTTTATTTTGCTAGAGTGGTGTTTGAGTTGGTATGTCTCTTCGGTGATAACGGTGTCGTCGGAATCGCTTCGGTGATAGTCGGGTAGTGGCCGTCGGCGGTGGCGTGACGACCGACGAGGGGTGGCCGTCGACGTTGGAGGTCGACGGCTGGCGGTGGTGTTCGGTGGCCGGAGGTGAAACTCCGGGTGTAAGAGGGAAGCTCTCGGGGAGAGGGGGTTCTGGGAAAGAAAAGAGCGTGCATGGGAAAAAGGCGTGCAGGGGATGAAGAAAAAGAATAAAAAATTAGAGAGAAAAAGAAATTAAAAAAAAAAGGAGAAAATAGAAAAAGAAATATAAAAAAAAAGGGGGGGAAAAGAAATATAAAGTTGGGATGTAATCCGAACAGGTCCGAGCGCTGAACCGGACCAGGTCCCTTGACCCGGTCCGGAATTATTATATTATTAAAAATATTAAAAAATTCAAAAAATACTAAAATATTAAAAAAATATTAAAAATTCCAAAAAATTCGAAAATGTTTGAAAACCCAAAAAAATATTAAAATTCTGAAAAACAAAAAAAAATTCAGAAAATTTCAAAAAAAATCAAAAACATTTAAAAAATCAGAAAATTCCAAAAATCCAAAAAATCAAGAAATGTTCATAAATCAGCTTTGGGCTTAATTCCACTAGATTTTAGGTTAAAAAAAAACTCACAAAAAATTTGAAAAATGAGAAAATCCCTCTAAAAAAACTTCTCAAAAATCGGATAAGCCATTAGGGTTTTATCTTAGGGCTTCTGATTGCATTTTCTTTTTTTTAGAGATGATGCTAGGTCGTTGGTTGTTTATTTTTTCTTGTGATTATCTAGTTGCGCACTTTTAATACATTGATTGCTATTTTCTATTTTTAGAACGGTTAGGTGGAATTTTAACTTTGTCGATAGGCTGCCCGGTACGTTAATTCGCGAGTGATCAATTTTAGGTACCGAAAGGGCACTAGTAAATCGCTAGTGTAATCAAGTCCCCGAATTTTGGAATCTCTGGTTTTTGCACGCATCGAGACGATACTCCAACGTCTCGATCAGGGTTTCTAGCCGACCCTTGATCATGGCTAGTGGCGACTCCAATCGAATGTGTAAATTAGAAAATTCTCGTCGCGCGAGGTATGAGGCTTGGGAGTGCCTCGGTCATTGGATTAATGAACCATTTGGTTTGCCATTCAAACGAACCAATCATTGTTCATATCCATCGACAAATACCTCTTGGCCTAAATCCGATCGGTTCGGGTAGGTCGCGACACCATGTGCTGCTGGACAACCCGTTGCTGCAGGGGAATTCCGGCGACAACAGGAGGATCATAGACCTTCAACCAACCTTCGACCCCAAGAGGAATGGACCCAAGTCAGGAGAAGAAGAGGTGCCAACACAGCAACCTTAAACCTTCCTGGCTCACAACTTGCTGCAGGCTCGCAGCTGGACCCGGTGGCAGGGGAGGAGGTCCAAATGCCGCTTGATGCTGCTATAACCACAAACTAGGTACTTCCAGGGCCCCAACCGACTCGCTCGAGTGAAGACATGCCTTTGCTGCCTGAATTGGACACTGATGCAGATCCAGACCCTCTGGGGATTGACCCGGTTAATAGTCTAATAGGCACTCCAGCCCACCAAACACCAGGATCCTCGACAAAATCCCTGGCCTCTAATGAAGGCTCTTCTGGTTCCCCATCTCAGGATGACATCCTCAGGGACTCAGAGGAGACAAAGGAGATTGAAACAGGCATTGGCTCCCCTCCCAACACTCGGTCAAGGGCTATGGTCTCTTCTACCATGGATGGAACCTATAAAACTGCGCATAGTGAATCGGTTACCACGGTGTGCACCTCCAAAGCTGCTGGTCCTTCCTCCTCAAAACAACCTAAGAGGAGAAGGCCAAGGACTTCTCATAGGTGATTTGTCTTCATATCCCTATGTTTTTTGGTGTTTGGAATATCCGGGGCCTAGTTCACCCCCTTAGACAAGCGGAGATCCGGACTTTCATTAGAACTAACCGGCTCTCTTGCATTGCTATTATTGAAACTAAGGTTAAAGCCTCCCTTTTTGATGAAATATCTAGAGGCCTAAATAACAGTTGGCGTTGGAAGTCCAATTATGATCATTCTCACCTTGGGAGAATTTGGCTCGGGTGGGATCCAAGTGAGATTGAGCTGAATACTATATCCTCCTCATCCCAACTTATACATTCTCATCTAAAGCTACTGAATATGGATAAGTCTTGCCTTCTCTCAATTGTCTATGGCGAACACACCTTTGCGAATAGGCGCCCTCTTTGGGATGACCTTGTCAGAATATCATCGTGCCAACTTCCATGGATAGTTGCAGGTGACCTCAATGCTATTAGAGACCATGACGACAGATTGGGTAGCTCAACACCCTGGATACCAGCTTTTGATGATTGCTGGAATTGTCTTAACCAGGCGGGCCTTGATGATCTCCGTTTTGTGGGTTGTAGATACACTTGGGCCCACTCATCCGGTGTTAACCGCAAATTACGCAAGATCGATCGGGTCCTTGTTAACGACATTTGGAATCAACAGTTTTCCTTCTCTGAGGCAAACTTCTTGGCGCCAGGCATATCCGATCACTCCCCAATGGTGATTAGGATTCTTCAACCTCAATGCTCCAGGAAACCTTTCAAATTCTTCAACCTTTGGATTTCTCACCCAAATTTCTTGGACATAGTTGCGCAAGTTTGGGATGATGATTGCTCGGGCTCTTCCATGTACCGTATTTGCTGCAAACTTAGAAAGCTCAAGGCCAAGCTGAAGGCCCTGAATCGATCTTCTTTCTCGGATATCTCTTCCAGGACTCAACAAGCCAGGGATGCGCTCCTTGCTGTTCAGACTTCCTTAGAAAGCCAGCCTTTTGATCAAAGCCTTCGTGATTCTGAACTGGACCATCTACGGACCTTCTCGACCTTGCGTCTACAAGAGGAATCCTTTTATAGACAAAAGTCCAGAATCCGCTGGCTTAAGGAGGGGGACCTCAATACGAAATATTTCCATCACTTTGTTAACAGTAGGCGCGCCAAGAATCGAATACTCTCTGTTTCCACTTCTGATGGAATGCTTCTGACCGACCCTTCTGATGTCCGGAATCATATCGTAGGCCATTTTCAACAACTTCTCAATGGCAGCTCGGCGTGTATTCAGGCTCCCATTGATGAGATCAGCTCCTTCATTCATACGAGCCTTAATGATGATCAGAGAAATATCCTAGCTGCCCCGGTATTGGATAATGAAATCCAATCTACTCTCTTCTCACTTGCCAAAGGCAAGGCTCCCGGACCTGATGGATTCAATGTTGATTTTTTCAAATCTACCTGGGAGATTACCGGTCCCTCAATCATCACGGCGGTAAAGGATTTCTTTCAATCTGGTTGTATTCTTAAGGAGATTAATACTACCATTTTGACTTTGGTGCCTAAGACTCCTAATGCGTCAGCTATGAATGACTTTAGGCCCATTGCTTGTTGCAATACCATCTATAAATGCATTTCCAAAATTCTGGCTAGGCGTATTGCTCGTGTTTTACCCACATTGATTGATTCCTCTCAAGCGGCCTTTGTCAAAGGACGCAGGATAAGTGATAACATTATGATCGCTCAGGAGCTTTTTGCTGACTTTCATCATGATCCATATCGCCCGAAATGCGCCATCAAGGTCGACTTTCAGAAAGCCTATGATACGGTTGATTGGAAATTTATTGAGAAGACACTAATTGCCTTCAAATTTCCTGGTTTCTTCATTAAGATGGTTATGGCTTGTGTCTCAACAGCCAAATTTTCGATTTTAATCAATGGGGAATTACATGGCTTTTTTGCTAGTTCCCGTGGTATTAGACAAGGTGACCCTTTATCACCCTACCTGTTCATATTGGTCATGGAAATCCTCTCTGGCCTCTTAAAAGCCAAGACTGCAAGCTCGGACTATCACTGGTTCTGGCGTTGCAAACAAACCCGCTTATCACATCTTTTCTTTGCGGATGATGTCCTTTTATTCTCAGAAGCACATGTGAAATCCGTTGGCCTTTTTAAGGAAGCTCTTGATATCTTCTCTGATTGGTCTGGCCTTAGACCAAACAATGACAAGAGCAATGTATACTTATCGGGAGGATCGACAGACCTCCATGATCAAATCTTACAGTGCCTCGGGTTCCAGCAAGGGACTCTACCCTTTCGCTACTTAGGTGTCCCTATTATATCCTTGGGGCTTCGCAAAGAAGATTGTAAAGTGCTTATCGACAAAATAACTGCTCGGGCTCGCTCCTGGACACATCGATTTCTATCCCTTGCTGGTCGGATGCAGCTCATTAAATCCGTCCTTCACTCCATCCATATCTATTGGGCCTCGGTTTTTTCCCTTCCAAAGAACGTTCTGTATACAATTGAGACCATCCTTCGACAGTTCTTATGGAAGGGCCCTGACTTAGGTGTGGGTAGAGCTAGAGTATCGTGGAAGAACGTTTGTTTACCTAAAGAGGAAGGAGGATTGGGGATCCGAAGTCTCACAGAATACAATAGAGCCTTGATTCTTAAACATATCTGGCTCCTTTTTTCCGACAAAGAATCTTTATAGTGTAAGTGGATACACTCGACCTTCCTCAAGAATTTTAACTTCTGGGTTGTATCCAAACCTACCTTTTGTTCTTCAACTTGGAAGAAAATCTTAGATATGAGATCCTTCGCCCAGACCACACTTCGATGGAAGATAGGTAATGGACGGTCGATTTCGTTTTGGTTCGATTGGTGGCATGATAAAGGCCCCCTCCACCTCTTATTCAGCAATTCTGAAATTTACCAATCGCGAATACCTCGGAACTCATCTGTCCGAGACTTTTTTGATCGTACTTGGCAACATTCAACTACATTGGTCACTATCCTCGGCTGGATGGTCTCAGAGCCAATTTTTCAGGATGATTCTTCAGACAAACCCCTATGGGTACCTCATCCTTCCGGCTCTTTCTCGGTCTCGCTAGCATGGGATTTCATCAGATCTAAAAGCCGGCCAGTTGCGTGGCACTCTCTCATCTGGAATCATCACTTAGTCCCACGCCACTCCTTCCTGCTATGGCTAGCGACTCTTAACCGTCTGCCTACACAGGTTATCCTACTACAAACCCGCAGGATTGACACGGCCCTTTGTCCATACTGTGCTACAACACCTGATTCAGTAAACCACCTCTTCTTTGAGTGTACTCATACTAGTCGCCTGGCTTCGTTCTGGGCTACTAAATGTAATCTGCCATGGCGTAATCGTCCCTGGCATGACAACATTACTTGGCTAGCGAAAATCTGTGGTGGATCTTCCTTTGCCCATTGCCTTTCAAGGTACTCCTTTGCGGCCTTATGTCATTTAATATGGTCTGAGAGGAACAATGCCCTATTCAGGAACAAGAGCATTTTCATCTCCAGAATGCGAAAGCACTTGTTTAAGGTAATAAAGGATAAAGCCATATCCTTTGGGCGCATTGCAGATACCTATAGAAATCGGAGAATGCTCAGGAATTGGGACCTCCCACTTTCGCTGCTTGAAGCATCACCGACAAACTCTTAGGCCTCGCTGCTTATTCTGTTGCTGCTGGTTGTTGTGGAGTTCCCGTCACCATCCTTGCTTTTCGGGTTATACTTTTCTTCGCGGACTGCTACTGGTTCTGGTTGATGTGGTGCCGTGGACCACAGCTCGGGAGATCGGTTGCGTCTTTGCTGTGGATGGTACTGCCAGCTGAGCTTGTTGCTGCTTGGTGCTGCTGGATGATTTTTGGACCTCAACTGTTTCGGTGTTTGCGGTTTGATCTTTGCTGTCTTGCTGTTGTGTTGGGATTTCACGACTTTCCAATAGTGCTGCTCCTGCACCTTCTGTGTTTTGTTGCTACTGATGGAGGGTTGGTGTCTTGGCTCCCTTCTTCGCTGTCCTTCCCGGGCGTCGAGCTCACTCTCAAGCCTCGGAATGCCTCGTCCTCTTGCTGCTGCTACTGGCTCTTCGACGAGATGACCCTCCTTTTGCTGGATTGCTGCTGATTCCATAAATCATTTGGATCCCCTCCTGTGTAGCCGCTGCTGCTGGCTGTTCGATGGCTTTGGCTTCGACTTCTGCTACTTTGCTGCTGCTCCTGGAGTCCTCGGTTCCACCAATTCTCGGGGGACTGTTGGTGCCTTTGCTGCTGCCGGCTGACTTTGATGACATGGCCACTGGTTTTGCCACTTTGCTGCGACCTCCGGAGTCCATCCCACTGCTGCCTTTTGATGCTCTCGGCTGGGGTTCGGACACATGCTCCGTCGGACACTATGGCTTTTGCTGCTGCTGCTGGCTGGTCGGTGTCCTAGGCTCCTCTTCTCGCTGTTCTTCTGCTGCTTCCGAAGTCTTGTGACCTCTTCCAAGCTTTGGAGTGGGTTTTTTTCCTTGGTTTTCAGTTTTAGATGTTCTTGGTTAGTTAGGCTTCTACTAGCTGTATAGTTCCTGCCATCCCTTTCTTGACCTTGTCTGGACTTTCTGTCCGAATAAGGTCAGGTGTTGGTTTGTGCTATAGGTTGTATTTGGTGTTCGAAAAGTCTATACACTCTTACCGTTACCAAAACAAAAAAAACAAGTAAAATTTAACCACCCGCCTGGGTGGCGCTGCTGGAGCGCGCACTCTTCCTCTCGCAAAAGATTGAGTATTCGAATCCCGGGCGCCGCAGGATGACTTAACCTGTGGCATGTGTGTGGTGGCTAGCACGTGCTACCCTCAGGGTTTACTCCTCGGCTGTCGGCCGTGCAGGGGTTCCCTGAGTTATCAAAAAAAAAAAAAAACAAGTAAAATTTACATACATTTTTTTTCATAAATTTAACAAGGATTGTGCTTTTTTCACCCTCCCTTTGGTCAAAACACTTCTCAACATAATAATCTGATTGTATTGCCTTTTATAGGTCCCACTTTTTAGTATTTCTCTTATGCTAATATTTTAAGAAAGTGTTATTCCATTTTTTCCGGTTGTATTCCTTTTCTTTTATTAAATTTCCATTTTACTTAAGGGTACCACATTCATTTTCTTTGTTTTCTTCCTTCTCTACGTTCTCTCTCGTATAACCATTCACAGCAATAGAAAGGTAAAGAAATGGAGACTTCAATGCTTGTGTAGGCGGTGGCAAATGAATTGGTTCTTAAGACCCACGACGGCACCTTCTTGAGCTGCCTGAATGGAGGTTTTGCGCCACATGTCTTATGGCAGCAAATGGATCGTGTTCGCGGAGAGTGCATACACTGGCAGGGCATGAGGAGGTTGTGCATTATGCATTTGATGAACTTGTTGAAGATGGAGTAATTTGCACAGATGAAGAGGAGGAGTTGGAAATGGTGATGGGGAGGCTGAGGGCGGCGGCCTTGAAGCATACTCTCTATAACCTAAAACACTTCATTGAAAAACCCTACTCTGCATAAAGAATCAATGAAATTTGCAAAAGTAGTGTCATTCACATGCAAATCCTCTTGTCATTTCATTATCTTCTAGAGCCTAACAATTAATTTCCTCACCTTCTTACCATATAGCTGTTGAAAATATCCACCGACCAAAAAAAGAAAGAGAGAGGGAGAACAGAGGGAAGGAACGAGATTAAGAAAAGTGGATGTTTGATCCATAAGAAAAGAAATAGGAAATCAATAACAAAGGGACAAAGGATGCTAAAAAGGGAAATCCACTAAAGACAATATTATCATAACAACTATATTAAAGAATGTTTTAGCTACAAAGGGAGTGAAAAAAGTGTGGCCCTTTCAAGAATTCGAATAGTATATTTGATTTTGACAAGAAAGAAAAAAGTTATATGTTTTGGATTCACCTAACATCCCCATTATTCGTTTTTCTATATAACTAATTTCTTGGTGACATTGTAATAAGAAATCTTGAATTCCCAAATTTACTATCGATTGAACTCGATGTGTTTCATCTCACCTAATTTAATTATTATCTTTAAATAGATCGGTCTTTCTTGATTCATTTTATTTTATTTTATTTTTTATTCATTTTATTAGAGGCCCTAATATAACAACATTATTTCACCTCAGATATATAGCAACAGTCGTGACTATCTTTTGGTTCCAAAAACAATGAGGATGCAAATTGCGGGATAAGATGATTGATTCGCTGAACTTTATGGACGTGATTTTTTGAGTGGTTTCTCAATCAAGACAATTTCGGAGGGAACAATGCTGAAAAAGTCTTAAACCTTTTGTATTTATGCCAATTTAGTCCTAAACCTTTTTTTGGTGCCAATTCAGTCCTAAACTTTTTGTCTTTGTGCTAATTTAGTCCTTTCGGCTAATTTTGGCTGAATTTTGGTTACGCAGATGCCAGCCGGCTTACGTGGAGCTGCAGCGTTAACATGAATAATTTTTAATAATTTTTTATTTTTTAAATATTTTTTCTGATTTTTTTTTATTTTTTCTTTTCCTTCTTCTTCTACCTCATGGCCGGTGATCGGCCATGGCTAGTCACTTGGGTGAGGGCAGGGCCGCCATCGCCTGGACAAGGTCATTGTCGCCCGCCATAGGTGAGGCTCGGCCGACTCTCGCCTGGGCAAGGGCAAGTGAACCCTAATGAGGCCGACCCTCTCCTGGGCAAGGGCAAGCCCCAGCGAGGCTCCCCTTACCGAGGACGGCCTCGCCCAGGCAAGGGTCAGTCAGGTCTTGCTTGTAGAGGGCGACGGCGGCCTCACCTAGGCGGCCAGCCATGGCCTATGATCAAACCAGTCACTAGTTGAACGTAGAAGAAGAAGCAAAAGAAAAAAAAAAGAAAAGAAGAAAAAAATCAGAAAAAATATTTAAAAAATCGAAAAAAATATTAAAATATTATTAAAAATTATCAATGTCAGCGCCGATCAAGTCACGTAGGCCAGCCGGCATTCACGTCACCAAAATCCGATCAAAATTTACCGAAAGGACTGAATTGGCACAAAGTCAAAAGGTTTATGACTAAATTGGCACAAAAAAAGTTTAAGACTGAATTGGCATCAATGCAAAAAGCTTAAGACTTTTTCAACACTTTTCCCCAATTTCGAAAGTGACATTTTGTCTGATAATTAATGTTTCCTTGAAAGGGTGTGCAAAACGAATCACCCAAACTGGAAATCACTCGGATCGAATTGGATTGGATCAACCGGCTTGGTCTGATTCCCAAAAATGTCGATCTGATTCCCGGTTCCTAAAAGTAGAATCGGTATCTGGGCAAGCAGTCCGATTTCCGGTTCCAAAGGGAACCTAACCGATCTGATTAGACTGACTACATATATATTTTTATTTTTTTATTTCTTAAAAAATTAGTAAAATGTGAACTAAATTTGAGTGAAGTACGTATTTTGGTTTATCTTTTCAATTTGAGGATCATTACTGATGTTTGATCATTCATGGTTGCAAAATAATCCTTATCTTTCGATGATTTGTGGGTTTAGTTTATTGTTTTTGATCTGCAATTTGTAAATTTGCTTTCTAATTTTTGTTTATCGTGATAGATATATGAGCACATAGTTATGATCTTTTTACTAAGTTTTTCGAAAAAGTAATGGGAAACATGAAGAGATGTCATCAAGTAGTTATAAAAAAAATTAGTGATTAGTTCCATTGGACAGGAACGGTCGTTCAATTTGGTACCCGATTCTAGGACCAACCGGTCTGATTCCCGATTTTCAATTTTGGGAATCGAACCGGATTAGAAACCAATCCACCCTATTTCCCCCAATTTGGCCAAGAAGGGAAATGTCAGTTTTTGTTTACTTTTCTTAATAACGCTATGCATAGTGTCGCTAGCTAGCAACAAAGACGGCGTTGATTTGCACACGTGTGCATTTGTGCCGAAATCGGACTTCGTTTCATCATGATGAGGGTCAACCCACCGCGTTGAATGTTTTCCAGAGCTCGAAATGTGCACTTCAAAATGCCTTGCTAATTTGAATATTCAGCTAGAATTTGTGCACTACTTCGTAAATCATGGTTGTCTGCTAGCAACTTGATTTATAATTTGATGTACCAATAGAGGCATGAGCACAAAGGCCCAACTACTTAGAGACCCATAAAATAACTACAAATTTTATGTACTGGTAAGTTTAGGCTTTCGACCTGCATGGGAGACCCAACTTAGAAATTTGTGCACGCAAGTGGTGGGATTTAAACACATGACCTCCAATTCATGAGCCGCATTCCCAATTAGCAATGCAAATCCCAAAGGGTTCGATTGACATGTGTTTTTTTGCTTAAGTGGTACGTGTGCCCATCTATCTCGTTCAATCTCTAGATTCAAATCAAAACATTTGCACATTCTCTTAGAGTCACCTAAAGTAGCATAAATTTGTTTGTCTCCGGTAATTACTCAATGTGCGGGGAAGAAGAATTTTCACACTCAATAAAAATTACTCGTTTGCCAAAAGAGCTCCAAACATTCATTCATGTTTTAAAAAAAATCTCTAAGTTAAATATGACTCTTTTTGGGAATCATTAATCCTAAGAGGTTCACAACATCTTACTTTTTATAAACCCAAATGTTTTGCCATCGCAATTAATATCTAGTCATGCCTCATTCGCTTTTTGTAAGTTGAACAAACTTTTTAGAATGAGATTCCATTGCACGATATAAAGCAAAAATTAAAATGGCCACAATCTAAGTAGTTTCTCTTATGGTTATCCTTACTATATTTGCACATTTCATGTATGATTAGCTCAAGGAACACGTCACTCACATCAACCTTATGTCCCCACCAGACAACGGCTTCCTTTGTCTTTTTCTGGCATTGACGAAAAATAGGTCAAAGAAGAAGCTTGTACATCACTATTTTTTTCCCTATTTCTTTATCTATCTACTCCTCTACATTGAATACCTTTAACATTGATTGACTTGATAAAATGGTAGAATTCTTGATTATATAAAAGGCACCTTGGATCACGCTTAATTATAAATTGTTTTTTTGGCCAAACATTATTAAGCCCCAAGCAAACAACCGCATTGTCCTGATCACTTTGACTAAACCCAGTTGCATATGCGTTAAATAATCATTTTGATGAAATTGAGGTCCTCCTAATTACTTGTTTTGGTTCCCTCTCTCGAAATCATTATGATTTGAAATTGAAATATGTGCATTTTGACTATACATGAGTTCTTTCTTCACGATATGGAAGTACTTACACTGGGATTGTTAGACTTGTTGGGAAAATCCCTTAATGATATTTTGAATATGACAAAATAATTAAAGGCTACCAATGCGTGTGTTAATTGAGTAGACCAAGTGACAGACGCACGAGCCGTTATGCAGATGATGTCCAAATAGGACATCTAAAGTTTATGAGTTCTTTATCAACGGTGAACAAGGCATTGGGCGTAGAGATGTCTACAAGCTGGAGCTTCTTGAGTAAAAGATGAACAAGCCTATAACGGGGTTTCAATAAAAGTTGGAGGTACCATGAATAAGTGAACAACGAGGTAGAGCTATGATTGCCAATATGCTTGGAAGGATTAGAAGATAGAAGCTAGAGTGACATTGATATGGTTTGTCAATATCAAAGGTATCCGAAGTATGAAGTGAAAAACTAACGAAAACTGAACTGACCTTTTTGGAGGTGAACAAGTCATGAAGAATGGAAAATTTGTGGAGACTTGGAAGTACCAGACAAGGTAATAGTTTCTATTGTCTTTTTTACTAAAATACTAAGAAAGACCAAATGGTGCAGTACAATATAACGGGGAACTGATATAACTAGGAAACCTGATACAATTGGGAACTGTTGATACGAGCGGGGCACTTATATTACCTATACTCAAGAGCTTATCACGTGCTTTGGATATTTGGATAAAAATATCCCAAGATGATTTTTAACTGAACATTTAAAGCGGCTAGTTATTTGGCTTGGATTCCTAAACGAAGATGTTGGTTGATAATCAATCTCATGAAAGATCAAAATGATTGTGAGGAGGATCTTAATTATGCATAATATCTTAATTGATCGATAATCATTAGGAGATTAGTTTATTTCCATAGTTAGAGCTACTTTGTTTATGAAAAGTGAAGTTGATTTTATGGGCGACCAAATCTTTGGAATCTCAGATTAATTGAATTCGACGGCTAAATTGATATGCTCAACAATCATCCAACAAATAGTTTGGAGATTGATCCTTGGGAAGATTAGATACTGAGGAGCATAAAAGGAGATCAATAGACACCAAAGAAGCAAGAGATCAAGAGTCACAAGCAATCTAATTAATAGAGAAAGCTTTACATATTTATTATTTCTAGAGTGTACTAAAAAGTGTAATCACTTTAGAAATGTATCAGTGTTATAGTTGGTGCTTATATGTGTGATAGTGTGATATATTCGCTTGGGTATAAGCAAAACCAGATTCGAAAAGAAGTGCTTGAGTATAAGGGGCACATACTATTGTAACTATTCAAAATATTAATAGTGAATTTAAGCTAGTAGGCTGTTAATCTGGGAGAGTGGACGTAAGCAAGTTGAGCCACTATAAAACTCTGAGTGCATCATTCTCTATCTCTCTACTCATATTTGTTATTGTTTGATAGAAGCGCACTACACTAGATAATATTACCTGCTCCTACTTATATCAACTTGTTACTGTTATTCTGCTTATATCAAACTTGGCTCTTACAATTCCACATAAGTTAGTCAAGTTTCTTAAAATCACCTATTCACCCCCTATGTGATAGTGTAGCCACCACAGGACCAACATTGACCCTACTTTTGTCAAGACAATCCCCTATGTCGTTCCAAAGATAAAAAAAATAATCAAGGATTACTAGTGTGTTTATTGGTTGAGTAGAACCAGATAAAAGATGCACGAGCCAATATATAGATGGTGTGACATTCAAATCAGGAATGTGCTGTCAATGTCTAAGGTATCTGAAGTATATAGTGGAAAGACACAAGCTGGGTAGAACTTGATCACTAATATATTGAGAACAAATCGGAAAGAACGAGGATGTTCATGAGTACTTAGAGATACCATGATAAGGTGGATAGCCAAGTGAAGTCTTGATCATTAATAAACCGAGAAAGACCAATGTATATCACTTTATAAGTCAAGTTTCCAATGGGAAAATTCAATTAGACTCATTGGATCGTCTATAAGCAAGTAATAATTTGTCTCTATCAAGGGTGACAAAGGTATTAGGCATCAAGGTATCTAGAAGCTAGATGACCTCAATGTATGGTGAACGAGTTTAGAATGGGGAAGTTAGGCAAAGCTTGGATAGACCGATGATGGACAAGCCTAGAACGGGGATGTTCAGTAAAACTTGGAAGGACCATGGAAACATGAACAAGCCTAGAATGAGAATGTTCAGTAAAGTTTGAAGGACCTTGGAAAGGTGAACGACTGAAATAGACAATGATTGTCAATATGCTTGGATGGATCATAAGATAAAAGATCAAAAGTCAATGCTCAACAGAAATCTTGGATAGAGTCACTGAATTGTTGATATAGCCTGTTTCTATTAATATAGATAGTTGCTCATGAACTCATTAAATGGCGTGCTAAGAAGGCGACCTAGACTAACGATGTCCTAATGGGTGTTTGAAAGTAAGGGATGTCTTGCCACTATCAATGGTGAATAAGTATTGTGCTTAAAGGTTGATGAAAGATGGATGGACCTGGTAGAAGGAGAATAGGTCTGATATAAGCAAGGAATGTGTGAAGACTCGGAAGGACCATGGTTAGGTGAGTAGCTAATCATGATGGCCAATGTGCTTAGCCAATGTGTTTGGAAGGACCAGAAGATGTAGATCAAGAGTTGACTTTCAACATGTAATGTTGATAAAAGCAGCGGATCGCTGATAGAGGCAGTTTCTGTTGATAGAGGCACCGGACTGCTGATACAAGTAGTCGCCTATATCAACTGGACGAACAGCCCTATTTCATGTCTCTATCACCTGAAAAAAGGACCCAAATGTATCTTCAATTTGATTTTAATCTAAAATTGAAGTCTAATGTGAGACCACGATGTTTGAAATTCGAAATAAAGGCAATGAATTTGAATAGAGGAAGCCTTCGCGGACAAGAAGTCAAGAGACAGCACACCAAAATTGATGCTCTCGCTAGAAAGTCAAGTTGCGTGATCTCCGGCCATTAATCAAGTCGCCAATGGCTCCTTCAAGCAGTTTGAAGACTTTCAAGCGTTCATATTAAAGATTGAAAGTTTATATAAAGAATTTAAGGCAAGTTGGAAGTCAAGAGGAAGAAAGAGGGTGCATTTATTGAAAAAACCTTCATATTATTTGGGCTCTCTTTGTACAGATTTGCTGCCACTTACAATCTACGAGTTGAGAGGTGTACAAGTGTACGAGCTATAAGTGTGAGCTGATAATGTGATCTATCAAGTTTCAGGGAGAAAACTACTCAAGCTTTGTTGTAATTTCTCTTGAAATTACTAGTGGAATCCAACTTTATTAGTGGTTGTTAGTTTGGGAGAGTAGATATAGACTTAATATAAGATGAACCACTATAAATTCTGTTTACAATATCTTCTCTCTTCACTCATTTTTCAATAATTTTATGATGGAAGCATATTGCATTGGATATAAGCATATCGCACCAGTTATAAGCACACGGCATCCGATATAAGCATATCACGTATCGATCAAGCTATCTTTGGTTTTATCCCAGTCCAGATTGAAATATTCCGCGAAAATATGTAATATCTTTTAAAACAACCTATTCATCCCCTCTAAATTGTTTGGCTTAAGTACATCTTCAACTAAAGTATGGTTTTATTTTCTTAGAGAATCATTTTATTTTTAGGTTGGCATCGTTACATAATCTTATTTGACCTATTAGGTAAGTCTTTCATGGCAACAATGTTGATTCTCAAGAAAATCATATTTTCCTCCATTCCTAATTGAATGAAATCTTCTCAAACCAATTTTCTGATTGGGCAGGTTACAAAAATCACTTATAGTTATTTTTAATAAAATTTACATGAGAGTAATATCAATATTTGCAATCCACTAATTAGAGATTTGATAAGAGGAATTTCTTCAATCAAAGAAAACATAAGCCTTCTCAAAAATTGAGAAATCGATGACTTGTTTATATTTCAAACATGTCAAATAGGTGTATCTTTTCTTACATCATTAACATCATAAAAAGGATATGGTGTGACCAAATATCAAAATATAAGTGACATAACATTTTATATAGTTCCTGACATAATACCCTTAGGACAAAATCTTTTTTCTGTTGTGGAATTGTGATCCTCAGTAGATCTCTAACGTTGATTTTTCCATTGGCTTCAACTGAGACCAAGTGTTATGACTTTTTACTCCGTATTTGGCTTTTGTAATTTTTGACTTTTGAGATTTGATGGATTTCACTAAAGAATCAATCTCAAAGCGAGTAATAATCAAGATATTCATGACTATTTTTTTTTTTGGTAAAGTTATATTCATGACTAATTGATACTTTCATAGCCCAACAATTGTTCAATATGTATATTTGATATGCAACATTGGCCAAATATAATCAAAATCTCACTACCTACAAGCGTTGTTTGACATTCAAAGTAAAGCTGCCCCCAGTTCCCCCGGACCCGGAGGAACTAAAATATCTATCTCTTTTGACTTCTTTGCCATCCAGTAGGGCAGGTCATATAGCCATATATGCTTCGATGATCTTTAACCTTTGCTCATATAGCTGACTTGGCAACACCTAGTGAAAATAAGATGATTGGCCGAAAAACGAAATTAAAATAAGGTGAGAAAGAAATAAAGAAAAGGATAATTTTGAGTTATGCCACTAAAAGTTTTAATCGTCTCAACTCTCGATGAAAGTGAATGTGATTTCGTTTTCGAAATTTATGATTCGGGTATACCGGCATAGAAACGATATGAGAATACAAGATGTCCGATAAGAAGAATTTATTTTATTAAGGGTTAATATCACGAAAAATTCCAAACTAGTACGCCTGTACAAATTTACTCCAAACTAATTTTTTGACCACAAAAAATCATAAACTGGTATACCTGTAACAAATTTACGCGTCGTTAGTTTTAGTTAAATTTTACAGAAAAATTATTTAATTAAATAACACGTGGTAGTTTATGGATATACCACTTTGGGATTTTATCCTCCATTTGTCACATATGTACTAGTTTATGATTTTTTTTTCTATTAATCAAATTTAACGGAAGGTAAATTTATCACAAATATACCAGTATGGGGTTTTTAATGGTCAAAAAATTAGTTTTGGGTAAATTTATCACAAATGTACTAGTTTTAGATTTTTCGTGGTCAAAAAATTAGTTTGAGATAAATTTTTCGCAGGTGTACCAGTTTAAGGCTTTTGATAGTCAAAAAATTAGTTAGGAGTAAATTTATCACACGTGTACTAGTTTGAAATTTTTCGTAGTATTAACCCTTTTATTAATACTTTTTTCATCTGCCTCTCCGTGGATCTTGTAGGACAGAAGATTTCTGAGGTTTGAGAGCGTTAAGGCGTAGATTGACGTTGTCCAGTCGAGATTAAGACCGTATCGTGGGACGGGACATTTTTTTGTTTTTTTTGCGCATGGGGCACGATGTTTTTGCCAAAAGAATTGAGGGTTGGACTCAATGAAGGGGCAAAAGGGCAAAAAGGAGGAGTGACGGTCAAGGAGTCGCAAGAGATTATTTAACTACCGTTACTGCCCCTCCCATCTGCCCATTCGCCTTGTTCAGACAAATTAGCTGACGTACGCCATGACGAACCGAAGAGTCCTCCAACACGTGTCGACCTGCGACTGACCATTCGACTCAACTGTCTTGGCTGCCGTCGCCACCTGTTGCTGAAGAAGCTTCGGTCGTTGCCTTTCCTGCCCTCGTCCGTCGCTGTGCGGGACCTGTCTACCGCACGTGTCTGAATTACCCCAACTGCCAGAGTTCGTGTTTGCATATAAACCCCTGGTCGTCGCATGTTGCTGTGTGGATTCGAGTTCCAAAAAGTAGGAGGAATTCAAAGCTTGGAAGAAAAGGGCACCGACAAAAAGAGTCGCGGGAGAAGACGAACGGGGTTGAGAAGATGAAGAAGGCTCAATTGGAGTTACCAGCCGGGTTCAGGTTCCACCCGACCGACGACGAGCTGGTGAACCATTACTTGATCCGCAAGTGCGCTTCCCACCCCATCTCCGTCCCCATCATGGCCGAGATCGATCTCTACAAGTTCGACCCTTGGGACCTTCCAGGTACTTTGACACGCTGCCTCCCTTCCTCTGCTTCTCCAGGCTCTGTTCCTGAACAATTTCTGTTTCTGCTTGTGTTCATTTTGGTGAATCATCCCATTTTGGGAAAAGGGTCGACGAATTTTGTCTCCCTTTTGGGTGATTTTGTCATCAAAATTTCGTTCTTTATATGGATTTGTCTCTGTAATGTGAAATGTATTTATTTTTGGGTCGGATAATATGAAATGTATTTCTCTAGTCCTCATCTGATGCCTTTTGGGAGGTCCAATGCTCTTCAGTTTGAACTTTTCATTTTAACATGTGGATCAAGAAAAGGTCTTCAAGATCTATTGTGAATTCGAAACAATTTGATTGTCTGCTGAGGGTCATGATTTCTGATGGAGTTTGGCTTGGAATTGCAGAAATCGCTCTGTACGGCGAAAAAGAATGGTACTTCTTTTCTCCGAGGGACCGCAAGTACCCCAACGGATCACGGCCGAACCGGGCAGCCGGAACTGGGTACTGGAAGGCGACCGGGGCTGATAAGCTGATCGGCCGCCCAAAGACGCTTGGCATAAAAAAGGCGCTGGTGTTTTACGCCGGAAAAGCTCAAAGAGGAGTGAAGACCAATTGGATCATGCACGAGTATCGCCTCGCCAATGTCGATCGATCTGCCGGCAAGAATAAGAACTCAAGGGTAATTACTCTATTTCGTTTCTTGGCACTGTTTTTGGTGTTACAGCACATGTAATTGGACGAGTTCATAAAGAAAACTCAATGATTAACATCGATCCTTGCTATTATTGCAGCTTGATGATTGGGTTCTATGCCGGATATACAACAAGAAGGGCACCATAGAGAAGCATTTCCCCTCCTCACAACCGGCGGTGTTCCCCGAGATGGAGACCAAGCCACAGATTGTCATGCCGGTGGTGCCAAATCCGTACCCACCTCCCCAATATGGGCATTCGCCAATGACTGCGGATCACTTGTACATGGACTCGTCGGAGTCGATGCCGAGGCTGCACACAGATTCTAGCTGCTCGGAGCACGCGCTGTCCCCAGACTTGGCATGCGAGAAGGAAGTGCAGAGCGAGGAGAAGTGGCACGATTGGGAGAAGGCCCTTGATTTCCAGTTCGGTTCAATGGATAACTTCTTGGACGACTTTTTCGCGCAAGGACAGTTTCAGTTGGATCAGTTCTCGCCTCTTCAGGACATGTCCATATACTTGCAGGAGTCATTCTGATTAAGTCCGTTGAGGAACACAGAAGTCGGATATTCTTTTATAGGAGCCTGAACCATTCCATTCGTGTTGGTTCTCATTGAAATTGCATGATCCACTGGCGTGCTGATCAATCAAGACAATCTCTGTTTTGGACAAATTGCTCATGTAGGGCTACAGACAAGAGTTAGTCCTAGGATTTTGCTCTGCGGGTTTTGCCAAGAGAGGAGCAAAGCGTTGAGGTGCATCCAGTAGCACAGTGAAAGCAGAAGTGCCACAATCTTGGTGGTACTGCGGTGGTCAATACCGGTAGAGTTTAGAATCGTGTTAACTCCTGATGTCTCCTGTAAATAGAAAGTCTCTGGGGAAACTGTTTGCTGTAAGATTGTAGCAAAATTGTTTCAATTTTTTTTTCATGAAGATTGTTTTAATATTAGATGCTGTTGTAAATCTAATTGAAAGGAGTTCGAAAGGGGCAGTTTCGTGTTCTATCGAGAGACGGATTTTTGGGCCGTGACAGGTCATAATTTCTTGTATTTTTCCATAAGTCTTGTACAAAATGTCATAACGTGAAATTTTAAAAGTTTTACTATCGATGACCGAGATTCACTCTTTATTTGATTCGGCAATCATTAAGGAGTTGGGGGATCTGTTCTTTAAAGGTACTTAGAAACGCCTGTTTAAAAGTACTCTTGTAGTCGCGGGCTAGGGTGTGAATGGTAACCATTCTGCTTCAGAAATCAAATTCTTGCCAGAAATTGATTTCTGGAATTCTTGCCAGAAATTGATTTCTGGAGAAGCAATCTATTTGGTAAAACATGACTAATTCTGCTCCAGAAATTGATTTCTGGAACAGAAATCAATTTTGATTTCTGGAACAGAAATCAATTTTGATTTGTTGATTTTTTTTGCATCTAAAAAAATTTAAATTTTAGTCAAAGTGGGTGGCCATAGGTATTATAAGCCATTCTGTAAATTTTTGAAATTTTTTATTTTTTAAAATTTTTTTGGGCACCTAAAAATATTTAAATTTCACTCAAAGTGGCCACAAGTATTCTAGGCCATTTTGTGAAGTTTTTTTTTTATTTTTTGGGCACCTCAAAAAATTTAAATTTTACTCAAAGTGGGTGGCTACAAGTATTTTAAGCCATTCTGTGAAGTTTTAAAATTTTTTATTTTTTTGGGCACCTCAAAAAATTTAAATTTCACTCAAAGTAGGTGGCCACATGTATTTTAAGCCATTTTGTGAAATTTTGAAATTTTTGATTTTTTTTGGGCACCTCAAAAAATTTAAATTTCACTCAAAGTGGGTGGCCACATGTGTTTTAAGCATTCTGTGAAGTTTTGAAATTTTTGATTTTTTTGATTTTAAAAAAAAATCACCAAATTTCATATTTTCCCAAAATCTGACTTTTTTTTATTTTCTGGAAATTTTTATGAAATTTTCTAGAATTTTTCAATTTTTATGCATATTTTGAAAAAAATTTGTGAAAAAATAGGGAGAATGCATTCCGAAATTAAGAAGCTATAAAAAGTAGCTTCTCTTTTTCTTGCCAAAAACTCATTCTGGAATCAAGTATTTTTAACAAATACATTTTTATTCTAGAATGCAAAATTGCTCCATAATGCATTCCGGAAAATTTTTAACAAATGCCATTCTGTTCCGGAATAGAATTTTTATTCCGGAATGCATTCCATGCGCACCCTTACTTGCCAGTTACATTTGCAGGTCAAAAGAACAAATCATTATATTTGCCTATCTTGTTTAGGATTTCTGTTGGAATTGGTTCATGTCTGTCCGTCAAGAGATTGCTCATAAATATGATTATTCAAAATGCTACAAATATGGTTTATGAAATCGGTTGTACCAAATATAATAACAATCTCCCATTGGGTAATTTAAAGGATTAATACCACAAAAAGACTCCTAAACTGATAAGCCTGCGACAAATTTACTCAAAACTAATTTTTTTACCATAAAAAACTCTAAACTGATACATCAATGACAAATTTACTCTTCCTTAGTTTCCGTTAAATTTTAACGTTAATTTGCTAAGTTGGATGACGCATAGTAGTTAATGGGTGTATCAGTTTAGGGTTTTACCCTTCGTTTGTACCAGTTTGGAATTTTAATCCAATTTAATGGAAATTAACGAAAGGTAAATTTTTCACAGGTGTACTAGTTTGAGATTTTTTGTGGTAAAAAAATTAGTTTTTGGTAAATTTGTTATAGATGGTCAAAAAATTAGTTTGTGATAAATTTATCACAGACGCATCAGTTTAGGGTTTTTCACAGTATTAACTCCCTTTTTAATATTTAAATTAGAGTTACTACTACAGAAAATCTCAAACTGGTAGACTTGTGATAAATTTACCTAAAACTAATTTTTTTACCACGAAAACCCCAAACTAATACACATTTGACAAATTTACCCCAAACCAATTTTTTCCAGTAAAAAATCCAAATTGGTACATTTGTGACAATTTTATCTTTCGTTAAATTAAATAAATACCACGAAAAATTACAAAGTTGTATCTATATGACAAACGGAGGGTAAAACCTCAAATCGGTACACCAGTCAATTGTAACGTGTCATCTAATTCAGAAATTTGACGGTAAAATTTAATGAAAATTAACGGAAAGTAAAATTTTTACAGGTGTACCAATTTGAGATTTTGATGGTTTGAGGTAAATTTGTCATCGGTATATTAGTCTGGGGTTTTATGTAGTATTAATCTAAAAACGAAAATAGATAAGAAAGGTGGCACAATGTGAAAATAAATAAATAAAATTATTTAAGCACGTGGTTCATTTCACTTGGAAT
The DNA here is from genome assembly GCA_031216235.1 of Syzygium jambos. Lineage (NCBI taxonomy): Eukaryota > Viridiplantae > Streptophyta > Magnoliopsida > Myrtales > Myrtaceae > Syzygium > Syzygium jambos. Next base: position 9,029,136 of record CM062228.1, read on the forward strand.
GCACCCCACTTTCATCACCCAACGCTAAACAACACCGACGGCCGACATGAACAAATTAACTATTCTTCCACCGTGCATGGTGGGCTCACGTATTGTTGACCGACTCACGTAGCCGATCCTATTGGACAAAGAAAGGTCATTAGAATGAACCCCCATCTTTGATTTGGATCATCGTTATGTTAAAAGCTAACGACAAGGGTTCTCCGTGTTTTTTGCTCGTGAGGTACGTGAATTGTCTCAATTGGTCCCCTTACATAGTACATCAGCCACAAGCATCTCACATCTTCTTTTCTAGACTGTCCTGACGCGGCGCAACACGTCGGTGTTATTAAGCACTTCCGCGTTTTATCTTTCACGCCACAGCAAGCAGAAAGGGCAATTAGCGATAAGAAATAATAACACTCAATTGCTTCAATCACACGGTTAAAAGACTTGAGAGTATTAGAAAAGAATCGGGGGACTCAATTAGCTATTTCGTTGGAAGCAAAGTAAAAACGTAGATAACTGTAAGCTAAAATAACTTTCTAGAATCTATTAACAGATAGGTTAATAATGCAATTCAAAATTTGGCACAGCTACCTGGAATGTCTTATAAGTTTTAAGGATGATTATACAAATAGTCCATGAGTTTTGACCCAATGTACAACATGATCTATGAATTTTTAATTTATTCGATGTGATTTCTAAATTTTTAATTTATTTAATTTGTTCAATGCAAACCTAGTATCAAAATTTTTTCCAACTCTTCATGGGTATGTCTCTCTCTCTCTCTCTCTCTCTAATTCACGGCCTCTCTGTCCCTCCCCTATCTGAGGAAAGAGACGTGCTCTCCTCCCTATCTTTCCATGCTCCGCTCTCTCCTCCCTCCCGACTCACATTCGGCTTTGCAACTCTCCGTCCCTCCTGCCAGACAGGTGACGAAGCTCTGAAACTCTCTGTCGCTCCTGCCTGACTCTACAGTATTTGGGTTGCTAAGGCTGTGCACGACAACCATTCTGTGCTCGGGAACAGATTCTGGTCAGAAACGATTCTTTTTGATTTTGTACCCGGGAACTGATTCTGAACATTTGAAGACGTTTGGTAACGGCTCAAAATTTATATTCCTGAAATAGTAAAAGGACATAAATGCATTTGGTAACGGCATAAAATTTCTTTTTATTAATAATATTTTAATAACAAATAAAAAACATTTTAATATTTCTTTCTTTTCTTTTTTCTTCTCCTCTTTCTTGGCCATGGCCAGTAAAATATTTTTTAATTAATAATACTTTTATTAAAAATAATTTTTTTTATTTTTTTTGGCCATGGCCGGTAAAAAATTTTCTCATAAATAATTTTTTTATTAATAATTTTTAAAAAATATTTTACTAAAAAATATTTTTATTGAAAATATTTTTTTTCTTTTTTTTCGCCATGGCCTGAGCGCTGGCCAAGGCCGGTAAAATATTTTTTTATAAATATTTTTTATTAATAATATTTTAATAAAAAATATTTTTATTGAAATTTTTTTGGCCCATGGCCTGGTCGCTGGCTATGGCCGGTAAAATATTTTTTATAATAATTTTTTTATTAATAATATTTTAATAAAAAAATATTTTTATTGAAAATATATTTTTTATTTTTTTCTCCATGGCCTGGTTGCTGGCCATGGATGGTAAATTTTTTTTTATTAATAATATATTTTTGTCACCATAGTCTAGTCGCTGGCCATGGCCTGTAATTTTTTTATTAATAATATATTTTTATTTTTTTCGCCATGGCCTGGTCACTGGCCATTGCCGGTAAAATTTTTTTAATAATAAAATTTTTTTATTAAAATATTTTAATCTTGCCAGATACAACGAGGGTGGCCCTCGCGCCGGATATTAGAAGTTATATTAAAAACCAAGAAAAAGAAGAAGAAAAAAAACCGATTCTCATTTTTTCTCCCTGAATCGAGAAGCTATTTTTTTTTATTCTTGATTCTGCTCCAAAATTGATTCTAGACACAAATTTGCAAGAATTTGTGCCCAGAATCAAAAAATTAAATAAACGGATTTCTATTCCCAAACTGATTCTGAGAACAAAAGAACAGAATTAAACACTAATTGGCAAGTTGTCATGCGCAGCCTAATAGAGTTGGATTGAATGGTATTAAAATTTTTGTTGGTGTTTTAGGATTCTCCAAGAGCTGTTCCTCGTAAGCTAAGTTGGATTTCTTTACTGTTTTTCTCAAGTTTTGCTCCTGTAGTGAGTTTTTGCTTTGTTGACATAATGTCATTTATGTATATGTCTTGCCATATTTCAACCACTAGACTGATATATAAGAGACTGGAATGGAGTTAGAGATGAAAATGGGGAAAATTACCAAAACAATTTTAAATTTATTGTAATTGTGCCAATTGAGTCCTAAACATTTTTTTTTGTGCCAATTCAGTTCTAAACCTTTTTTAATTGTGTCAATTTAGTACATCCAGTCAATTTTGGCCAACCGGCACTGACGTGGATGCCGATTGGCTAGCCAACGCTGATGTGGCAATTTTTTAATATTATTTTTAAATTTTTTCATTAATTTTTTTTTATTTTTTCTTTCTTCTTTTTCCTTTCCTTTTCTTTTTCCCTTTCTTTTTTTTGCCTCATCTTCATCTTCAACCTCTGGTTAGTTGCTGGCATCGGCGACCGACCATAGGCAGGGGTCGGCGAGGACGAGGTTGGCCTTGCCCAGCAACGGCAAGGTAAAACCTCGCCAGGGGCGGGTGAGGGCAACCTTGGCGAGGTTCAACCTCGCCGTCGCTGGGTGAGGGCACGTCCTTGCCAACAACTGGCAAGGTTGGCCTTGCCCAACGATGGCGAGGTTTAGCCTCGCCAGCGATTGACGGGATTGACCTCGTCGGCCCCCACCTCTAGTCGATCGCCGGCACCGGCGATCACCCAGAGGTTGAAGATGAAGATGAGGAAAAAAAAAGAAAGGGAAAAAGAAAAGGAAAGGAAGAAGAAAAGAAAATAAATAAAATAATATTAAAAAATTGCCAAGTCAACGTTGCCGGCGTCCATACTAGCGCCGGCCGGCCAAAATTGATCGGATGTACTGAATTAGCATAAATGCAAAAATGTTTATGACTAAATTGGCACAAAAAAAAGGTTTATGACTAAATTGGCACAATTGCAATAGTTTTATAACTGTTTTGATAATTTTTCCAATGAAAATGGTAATTCAGTAAACGAAGGAACTTGTTATGCTAAGGCCTTTCCAAGCGGAACAAGTTCACCACATTGTAAATGCAAGATTATCAAGCTAATGCCTTTAACGGCAAAACAAATTCACCATAGAATCAGCCTATCTCTAAATCAAAAGCAGAACAAAATTCACTCTCACCTTCTTCCTTAGCCAGTCGCTCTCTATTAGCTCATTCTGACATCGCATGAGACTAGGGAGGGAGAGTAGATTTAAGGCTTCATCGTGAGTCGAACGGGAGGGACGAAGAGCTGCAAAGCTGAATGTGAGTCGTCGAGAGAGAGAGAGAGAGAGAGAGAGAGAGAGAGAGAGAGAGAGAGAGAGAGAGAGAACTACAAAGAGTTGCAAAGCTTCGATGCAAGTCAAGCAGGAGGAACAAAGACTTGCAGAGTTGAATGCTAGTTGGAATGGAGAGAGAGAGAGAGAGAGGGGAGGCAAAGCATGGAGAGAGAGGGAGGAGAGCACGTCTCTTTCCCCGGACAAGAGAGGGAGAGAGACGCAGTGAAAGCAAGAGAGATAGATGCTCGTTAAAAGTTTGAAAAAATTTCGATAAAGGGCATGCGATGACATGCGTCCATCGCTAAATAAACTAGTGCACGTCCTATATAACATCACCGTGGCATGCAATATTTTGTCATGCCACATTTTCTCCGAAGGCATCCGAAACATCCATGGGAAAGGAGATTCAAAGAGTCAATCCACGAATACGAGGTTCTCGTCTTGCGGGAAAGAAAGATAATGATGAACTAATATCACAATAAAGCATACTCTCCTAACCTTATCGACCTGATATTCATATGAATGGCCTGAAATTGAATCATTTGGAATTTGCGGTGGTTAGACCAACACTCACTCCGCTTCTAGGTTTGTGTTGGCATAAGTACATCTTCAATTAAGGTGTGGTTTTGTTTACTTATAGAATTCAATTCTTTTTTAGGTTAGGCCGGTTACATAAACTCATTAAATCTGTTAAGTCTTTCATGGTTACAAAATTGATCCTCAAGAAAACCATACTTTTCTCCGTCATTGATTGGAGAAAATCACCTCAAACCAATTTTCTAATTGAGTGGGTAACAAGAAATCACTTTAATTATATTTAGTTAATTTTGCATGAGGGTAATATAAACATTTATAACCCACCAAGAGATATAATAAAAGGAATTTCTTCTATAAAAGATGGAGGAAAACACAGGTCATCTAAACAATCAAGGAATCGATCACTTGCATATATTTCTAACACGTCAAACTTGTGCATCTTTTCTAACCTCGTTAATATCATAAAAAAAGGATGCGGTGTTATTATGTACCGATATAATGGTGACATAACATTACATATAGTTCCTGACATAAATCCTTTTTAGGATAAAAACATTTTTCTTCTCGTGTGATTTTGGACTCTCAATAGATCTATAATGTAGATTTTCCCATTGGCTTCAACTGCCTCAAAGTGTTTGACCTTTTACTTGTATTTGGCTTTTGTAACTTGTTGACTTTTGATATTGGTTTTCACTAAAGAACCACTCTCAAAGCGAGTAGTAACCATGCCACATATGTTTTTTTTTTTGATAACCTAGGAAACCCCCGCACGGCCGATAGCCGGGGAGTAAACCTGGGGGGCGACACGTGCTAGCCACCACACACGTGCTAGCCACCACACACGTGCTACCGGTTAAGTCACCCTGCGGCGACCATGCCACATATGTTGCTTGGAAAAATTGTCAAAAAAGTCCTAAACCTATTGTACGACGGCCAATTCAGTCCTAAACCTTTTAAATTTGTCAATTCAGTCCTAAACCTTTATAATTCTTGCCAATTCAGTCCTTTCGGTCAATTTCAGTCTACCGGTGCTGATGTGGCCGCTGGCCGGCGCCGGCCGTCTAGCCAACGCTGACGTGAAAATTTTTTATTATTTTTTAATCTTTTTTTTTTCTGATTTCTTCCTCCGATTGGTCCGACGATCGACGACCAGCCAAAGGGGAGAGCCGGCGAGGTTGACCTCGCTGTCACGACCGAGGTGACGATGAGGTCGGCCTTGCCGTTGCTAGGCAAGGCGAGGCCCAGCAGAGGCGAGGCCGACCTCGCTGACGCCTAGGTCATGAAGGCGAGGCCTAGCAGCGCCGAGGCCGACCTAGATGTCGCGACCCAGGCGTCAGCGAGGTCGACGCCTCGCCGACGCCTGGGTCACGACGGTGAGGTCGGCCTCGCCGCTATTGGGCGAGGTGAGGCCCAACAGTGGCGAGGCCGACCTCGTCGTCACGACTTAGGCGACGGCGAGGTTGGCCTCGCCGTTGCTGGGCAAGGTGAGGCCCAGCAGAGGCGAGGACGACCTCACCGACACCTGGATTGGGTGAGGCTCGACCTCGCCGTCGCGACCCAGGCGATGACGAGGTCGACCTTGCCACTACTGGGCGAGGCGAGGCCCAGCAGCGGCTAGGCCGACCTTGTCGTCGCTTGGGTCGCGAAGGCGAGGTCGACCCAGGCGACGGTGAGGTCGGCCTCGCCTAGCAGAGGCGAGGCTAGGGAGGTCGACCTCGCCGGCCCTCCCCTTTGGCTAGCTACCGGTCGCCAGACCAGCTAGAGGAAGAAATAAAAAAAAGATTAAAATTTTGAAAAAAAATAATAAAAAATTGCCACATCAGCGTTGCCCGGACGGCTGGCGCTGGCCAACAGTCACGTCAGCACTGGCCGGCCAAAATTGACCGAAAGGACTAAATTGTCAAGAATTAAAAAGGTTTAGGACTAAATTGGCAAACTTAAAAGGTTTAGGACTGAATTGGCCGCCGTACAAAAGGTTTAGGACTTTTTTTGACAAAATTTTCCTTATGTTGCTTCATAGCACGAATGATTTGATACTTTCATAGCCCCAAAAATACTTGATATATTAGATATTTTAATGTGCAATCTTCGTCAAATATAGTCAAAATCCCACTACCTTCCAGCCTTGTTTGACCTTCATAGTAAAGCGGCTGAAAGTTATCAAACCATCCCCAGTTTATTCGCAGGAGAAGCTAGAATATCTACCTACTTTGACTTCTTTGCTCTCTAGTGGGGTAGTTCAAATAGCCCACATATGCTTTAATGATCTATAAACTATGCTCATATAGCCGATTTGGCAAGACCAAGTGAAAATGAAATGGTTGGCGAAATTAAAATATTAAGCCACATATGTTTCGTTAAGTGGTGGCAAAATGGGTTTAAGATCCATATTTTAACCCATATTTAATGGTGCAGATCATAAATGGGTGGCTTTAAGTTTTAAAAACAAGCTTAAGTGGTCCAAAAAATAAATGCATAACAACTTAATGGGTATGAAATTGGTTAAGAACTAACCCATTTCAAGCCTATATGAAAAATAGAGAACCTTTCCACCTATCTACTTAAAGTAAGTAAAGCTCCAAATGCGTTAAGTGGAGTTGAAGATGTCACGACAATTTTTTTTATTTTTTCTAAAAAGTTTGGCTAGCTCACCAGTCACAGGCGAGTGTCGGCCTACTCCATTGACACCAGGTGAGGGCCCGATCACTGGGCAAGGGTCGCAACCCTCGCTGCTGCCGGCGACTTCGTGGCCCTTTTTTAGGTTTGGGCAAGGGCCGCGATCCTCACTCGCGATTAGCGAGGGCTTCATGGGCCGGCCCTCATCGAGTTTAGAAGGAAAAAAAAGGAAAAGAAAAAAGAAAAAAAGAGAAGATAAAAATAAAAGAAATTTATAATTGTTTTAAAACTTATAAAAATTAGGGTTAATACCACGAAAAATCTCAAACCGGTACACCTATAATAAATTTACTGCAAACAATTTTTTTAACCACAAAAAACCCTAAAACTGATGCACCTATGATAATTTTACTCCAAATTAATTTTTCAACTACTAAAAATCCCAAACTAATACACCTATGATAATTTTACCCCGAACTAATTTTTTGACCACCAAACACACCAAATTGGTATACTTGTGACAAATTTACCCTATATTAGTTTCCGTTAAATTTTACTGTCAATTGCTAAGTTTAATGACACGTAATCATTGACGAGTGTAGCTGTTTAGGGTTTCCCCACTGCTTGTCAAAATTTTACCAATTTGTGATTCTTCATGATATTAATCCAATTTAACGGACAGTAACGGAGGGTAAATTTATCACAAATGTACCAATTTAGGGTTTTTAATAGTTAAAAAATTAATTTAAGGTAAAATTGTCACAGATGTATTAATTTGGGGTTTTTAGTGATCAAAAAATTAGTTCGGAATAAAATTATTACAAATGTATCAGTTTGGGGTTTTTCGTGATATTAACCCTAAAAATTATTTACATCAGCGATTTCTAGTCAAAATTGGTCGAAATGACTAAATTTGGCAAATTTTCAAAAGGTTTAGAATTTAATTGACAAAATTGAAAGGTTTAGAATTAAATTGACATAAGTACAATAGTTTTAGGTCTTTTTTGGTGATTTGCTTGTATGTTTTGTCACAACATGTGCAGACCTTTTTGGTTCTTTATGTGTACTTCAATCTTTACTTTTTTTTTTCCTTTATTTACTAAAGTTAATTTTTTTTTTTAATTTGGTAAAAAATCTATCCAAGTAAGATATTCTTATGAAGAGCTTAAATGTTCTGGTATGCATATGGATGTGTTTTAGTAATAAGGATTGGATGGTGTTTGGGTTGCTTTGGGTTGGTTTGAGTCGCCAAAATTGTATTACATAAAAATGTGTCAATATGGGTTGGGCCATTTTCGACCTGATCTAAACATAATCTGATCCACTCATTTGACAGGCCTAACAAAAGTTGATGAAGTAAATGTGATTTTAGAACTTTGTGACTGAATATACTAGTACAAATATGATATGAGAATACAAGATATGTCTGATAAGATAAGTGGATATCCCGAATATACGCTCTGCTTGTTATGCCATAGATCCTCTAGATAAGAAAATTTCTGAGATTCAAGAGCCTTAAAATGTAGATTGATGAGGTCTAGCATCTAAAACAGACTCGCTTGAAAAGTCGAGATTCAGACCGTTTCATAGGATAGCACATCTGTTTTGGGTTTTCCTGTGGGGTAACATGGCACTGTAGTTTTGCCAAAAGAGTAAGGGTTGGACTCAATGAAGGGGCAAAAGGGCAAGGGGGAACGACGGTCCAGGAGTCGGAAGAGACCATCTAATTAGTGTTACCGCCACTCCGCTCTTCCCATTCGTCGAGTAAAGACAAATTAGCTGACGGACGTCATGACAGAACCCAAGAATCCCCCACACGTGTCGGCCTCTGATTGACTGTCTTGGCTGCGCTCGCCACCTGTTGCTGAAGAAGGCTTCAGGTTGTTGCCCTTTTGTGCCCTCCTCCCCACGTTTTCGATCCGGATACACGACGACCTGTCGTCGTGTGTGGGATCTGTGTACCTCACGTGTCTGAATCACCCCAATTGGCACAGTTTGTGTCTATATAAACCCCTGGTCGTCTCATGCTTTTGTGTGGATTCGAGTTCGGAAGTAGAAGGAGTTCAAAGCTTGGAAGAAAAGGGCACGGACCAAAAGAGTCGCGGAAGAAGACGGACAGAGTTCAGAAGAGAGAGAGAAGATGAAGAAGGCACAGTTGGAGTTACCAGCGGGGTTCAGGTTCCACCCCACGGACGACGAGCTGGTGAACCATTACTTGATCCGCAAGTGCGCTTCTCACCCCATCTCCATCCCCATCATCGCCGAGATCGATCTCTACAAGTTCGACCCTTGGGAACTTCCAGGTTACTTTGACACGCTCCCTCCCTTCCTCTGCTTCTCCAGGCTCTGTTCCTGAACAATTTCTGTTTCTGCTTGTGTTCAATTTGGTGAATCATCCCATTCTGGGAAAAGGGTTGATGAGTTATGTCTCTCTTTTGGGTGATTTTGTCGTCAAAAGGGTTGATGAGTTATGTCTCTCTTTTGGGAAAAGGGATTCTTAAGCGTGACGTCGTGATGGTGGGTCCTGCGCTAGTGTCACCCCGAGTTTACCTCTCCGGCTGCTAGCCATGCGGGGGGTTCTCGGGTTACCAAAAAAGAAATAACAGAGGATAAAATTATCACAGATGACCAGTTTGGAGTTTTTGATGGTCAAAAATTAGTTTGGGATAAATTTATCACTTGTATAATAATTTGGAGTTTTTTTTATGGTATTAACCCACAAAAAGAAAATAGCTAAGAGAGGTGGAACTAGGGGTGTGCATGATCTGGGTGGGCGGTTCCTATCCCGAAACCGGGAATCGCCCCTGAAGGACCAATTCCAACAAATTAGAACTGAAAACCGTCCATTAGTTCCATGGATCCACCTAGGAACCAGAACATCGATCCGATCTAGTTCCTGGGTGGGCCCAAAGAACCGATGGGGAGGCAGAGAAGGGGCAGAGAGCGGGACAAACAAGGACGATACAATCGACAGTAAAGAAGAGATTTTTTCCCTTTTGCCTCGTACAACCTCAACACCTTCGATTCCCTTACTCACCTTTCAATCAAAATAAAGAAGAGATTTTTCTCCAAATTTTCCATTCTATCTCTTCTCCTCCTCCTCTTGCCCTCGCTCTGTTCTACTAGATTTACTTGCGATTTCACTTTACTTCAGTACGTATCTTGCAGCTTTTGACTTTCTCGCAGCAGACGACCCTCGCCTTAAACTTACACCCCCGCTGTCCACTTGTCACGACCTAATCTTCGACAGCCACCACAGGGAAGTAGGTTTAGAGGTACTTTATTGGACTCTCCCTAAGTCCATATCTCGTGTGATATTGATTGTTTAAATCTATTTGTTCGATAGGAGTCGCCATTAGCCACGATTAAGGGTCGGTTATAAATGTTAATCGAGATACGGGAGTGTTATCTCGAAAACATACGCAACTAGAGATTCTTAGGGATCGAGGACTTAATTACACTAGTTTTTCAACTAATGCCCTTTCGATACCTAAACTCGACTATTTGCTAACCAAAATATTACTGCAGTCTTTTACTAATCGAGAATTTTGAATTTTCATCCTAACCATTCTAAAAGGGGAAAACAACAATCAATGAATTTAAAGCGCGCAATCAAATGAAATCAAAATGAAAGTGACAAACAGCGACCTAGCATTGTCTCTAAAAAAAATAAATAAAAACATATGGTAAAGCCCTAAAGGCTTATTCAATTTTGGGTTCAATTTTTGTTCAAGCCAAAAGTGCTTATTAAAAGTCCCAAACTAAGAGAATTCTCATTTTTTTAGCTTTCCTCACGTTTTTCTTTTTATTTTTCTGAATTTTTATTTTTTATTGACTTTTTTTTTGTTTGGAAAATGGATTTCGGACTGCGTCAGGGGAAACCGGTCTGATTTGATAGTCTTAACCCGGACCCAGAAGGTCCAGGTTGGGATCAAGTCGAGCCAGCCATAAGGTCCAATTCGCCCTAGTCCGATTGGTTTGGGCCATTTCAACAAATCAAGCCCAAATTTCTGATTTTTCTTAAAACGGTTCAAGCCCCAAACTAAAATAAATCCACATGCTTGGCCCAACTCAATAATACTTCCAGCCCACGGTGCTTCCGATCCGACCCAGTTCTCAATCCAATTCCGGATCCAACCCGGTTGTATTTATTATACCCCTTTTATTTTTATATTATTTTATTTTTCCTTATTTATTATTTCTTTTTCCTTATTTTCTCCTCCCTTTCTCTGGTCTTCTTCCCCGATGGTCTTCTTCCTCGCTGAAACTTCTTCCGAAAACTCATCTTTGTCGCACCTTCATTGAGCTTCACCAAAAAATATCATACCAAAACTCCGACCACCACCAATCTATTCTTCGATGCGAAGTCACCGCCGGCGAATTGTCCCAGGCCAATAGTTGGCCGACGATTTCTACATAATCGGATCAGCTCCGGCGAGAGATTCTCAAATTCGAAAATCATGTAAACTAAAAAACTCTATCAATTCTAGCACACAGAATACGTATATGCATCTCAAAGAATGAGAAATGGATTGACTGGAGCGGCCTCTAACCGCAGGCGACACTCCGGCAAAAAGGAGACGAATTCCGTCGAAGGTTCCATTAATGGCCGACTCGAACAAATGGCGCATACGCCATCAAAATCAAAGAAAAAACAAAGATAACTTGATGTCAGGATCAATACTAGAACGAATCGAGGTTCCAAAGTGATGATTTCACAAAAAAAAAAAAAAACAGATTCGGTGCCTCTTGTAGACATTTCGTCAAGCAGTTAACATGCGATCTGAAAAACGCGGTTCCGATTTGATTCCGATATGATTCTTTATCAAGAAGCGACGCACAGATGCCTAAATCATATTATTCTACAACGAATGGTCTCATTTCACCAGATTTTCACACAAACTCAAAAATCGAATCAAACGTCTCTCGGCCAAAACGGTACATATACGAGAAAGAAGTCGCACCTGGTTTGGAAGCAGCGCAAAGTCTTCACGATCGTCTACGAACAGGACCGCAACGAAACCAGGCGTCTTCCGGCACGGCGAGGAAACGACGGACGACAACGGCTCGCGCGTCCGAAGCGACGAACGACGGCATCTCGTGGGTCCGAAACGACGATTAACCGGGATTGTTTTCCGGCCACGGTGAACGGATGACGGAAGAAGGGGAAGAGATTTGTCGGAATTTCTCTCCGCGAGCAGGGGAGCCGAATGCTCTCTTCTCCAAGAAACCCTTCTTCCCCCGGCGATTTTTTTTTTCTCTTTTTCGGCCTCCTCCTCCTCCTTCAGTCGAGCGCGCATATTATCTTGGTAGAACAAGAGTTTTTTATTTATTTATTTTTTACTTTTTTACTTATTTAATTTATTTATTTTTTTTAAAAAAAATTGAGGTGTCAGCGCACACCACTCCTCTGTTTTTCCTCCATGTTGGCTTCCTCTCTCTTCCGTTTAAAACCTTCCTCCTCCTCCTCCTCCTCCTCCTCCTCCTCCGCTCTTGCATCCTCACTGCACGTGACGCCATGAACAAGCAAGAGAGACCGCTCCAAGAAGCCACCGCTCGACCCCGCCGTCCCGTAGAGGAGAAAGACGGGGGGTCTTTCTCCTCCTCCCTCCTCGAGCCCTTCTGCCGCTCCGCCGACGAGTCCAACGGCCACGAGGACGCATCTCCTCTGTTCCCAGAGCTAGCCTGACTAAGAAATAGGCCACCCGCAAGACCTGCGTCTCTCTAGAGAGAGAGGGAGCATACCTTGAGGAGTGTGAGAATTTGCGGGGGACGTGAAAAGACTTACACAGGGGAGATGAGAGATAGAGAGCTTTTGGGGTTTTTTGAAATTTTTAACATTAAAATTATAAAATATATAAATATATATATATATATATGTACCGGTCCGGTCCCGTCCAGATGGGCGGATGAGCGGTTCCATGCCTGGAACCAGGAACCAGACTGGTACTCATCGGTTCCAATAAATCGGAATCGGGAATTGGACCGCTTCTCATGGGACTGCCGGTCCGGTCCGACCCGATCCGGTTCCGGGCGGTCCGGGCGATTTTCGGTTCTTTTGCACGTCCCTAAGTGGAACGATGTGAAAATAAATTAATAAAATTAATTTAAGCACGTGGTTCATTTCACTTGGACCGCACTATACTTCATCATCCAACGCAAAACAGCAACGGCGGCCGACATGAACGAGCGATTCTTCCACCGTGCATGGTGGGCTCGCGTTCTGTTGACCGGCTCACGTACCCGATACCTATTGGACAAAGAAAGGTCAACAGAATGAACCCCCGTCTTTGATTTGGATCACCGTTACGTTAAAAGCTAATGACAAGGGTTCTCCGTGTTTTTTGCTCGTGAGGTACGTGAATTGTCTCAATTGGTCCCCCTTACATAGTACATCAGCCACAGGCATCTCACATCTTCTTTTCTAGACTGTCCTGACGCAGCGCAACATGTCGGTGTTATTAAGCACTTCCGCGTTTTATCTTTCACGCCAGATCAAACAAAAGGGGCAATTAACGATAAGAAATAATAACACTCAATCGCTTCAATCACACGGTTAAAAGACTTGAGAGTATCGGAAAAGAATCGGGGAACTCAATTAAGTATTTCGTTGGAAGCAAAATAAAAGCGTAGATGACTGTAAGCTAAAATAACTTTCTAGAATCTATTAACAAATAGGTTAATGATGCAATTCAAACTTCAGCACGGCCACTTGGAATCTCTTATTAGTTTTAGGGATAATTACATAAATAGTCCATGAACTTTGACCAAATATACAATATGATCTATGAATTTTTAATTTGTTCAATGTGGTCCATGAATTTTTAGTCTGTTATATTGAATATTTTCATATAATTCATGAACTAAATTGAATATGTACTAAAAGTTAAAAGACCACATCAAAAAAATTAAAACTTTATGGATCACATTGAATAAACTAAAAGTTTATAGACGACATTATATATTAGGCCAAAATTTAAGTATTATGAAGTAGACTTTTGTTGGTTGTTGATATGAGGGGCGCCCACAAAGTTTTGGGGGGTCCCACGATTAGTAATAAATCCATGCAAAGTATCATGAAAATATTGCACACCATAGCGATGCCATGTAGGACATGCACTAGTCCATTCGGCGGTGGACACGTGTCATTGCGGGCCTATTGTCAAAACAAATTTCAAACTCATTGCGAGCGTGTCTCTCTATCTCCTTCACGGCCTCTCTCCCTATCATGTCTAAGAAAAGTGACGCGCTTTCTTCCCTCTCTCAACATGCTCCGCTCTCTCCCTCCCGACTTGCATTCGGCTTTGCAACTCTCCATCCCTCTTGCCCGACTCGCAACAAAGCTCTGTAACTCTCTGTCACTCCTACCCGACTCGACAGTATTTGGGTTGTTGATAGAATCGGATTGAATGGTATTAAAATTTTTGTTGGTGTTTCAGGTTTCTTGAAGAGCTGTTCCTCATAAGCTAAGTTGGATTTATTTACTGTTTTTCTCAAGTTTTGCTCCTGTAGTGAGTTTTTGCTTTGTTGGCATAATGTCATTTGTGTATATGTCTTGCTATATTTCAGCCAATGCACTGATATATAAGAGACTGAAATAGAGTCAGAGATGAAAATGGCAATTCGGTAAATGATGGAACTTGTTATGCTAAGGCCTTTCCAAGCAGAACAAGTTCGCCACATTGTCAATGCGAGATTATCAAGCTAATGCCTTTAACAGCAGAACAAATTCACTCTCACCTTCTTTCTTAGCCGGTCACTCTCTGCTAGCTCATTCCTGACGTCGCATGAGACTGTGGAGAGAGAGTAGATTTAGGGCTTCGTCGCGAGTCGGACGGGACGGATGGAGAGTTGCAGAGCCGAATCGCAAGTCGGACAGGGGGGACGGAGAGCTGCAGAGCCAAATGTGAGTCAAGAGAGAGAGAGAACTACGGAGAGTTGCAAAGCTTCAATGCGAGTCGGGCAGGAGGAACAGAGACTTGCAGAGCCAAATGCGATTCGGAAGGGAGAGAAAGAGGACAGAGCATGGAGAGAGAGGGAGGAGAGTGCATCTCTTTCCTCAGATAAGGAAGGGAGAAAGAGGTCGTGAACAAAAGAGAGATAGATGCTCATTAAGAGTTTGAAAAAATTTCAATAGTGGGCTTGCAATGACACTTGTCCATCGCTGAATAAACTAGTGCACGTCCTGTATAACATCGCCGTGGCATGCAGTATTTTGTCATGCCACATTTTCTCCAAAGGCATCCGAAACATCCATGGGAAAGAAGATTCAAAGAGTCAATCCACGAATACGAGGTTCTCGTCTTGCGGGGGCGGCGAACGGGCGTCCACGTGACGTGCATGGGCCATCAACGTCATGCAAGACGTCACCTAAGACAAGACAACGACATCATTCGCAGCAGGACCGGAAGCTTCCATCGTGCTTGTTATCTTATCTTTCAAATAAAAAAAAAAGCTCATTTGATATTTTATCTGATTAGATAAACGTGAGGCCCAAGCAAACACTGTTGCCTCCCTTCGCCTCATCCGTCAGCTTTGACTTAGGACTAGACCGGCTGCTCCCGGCTGTCACCCTTCAATAGTAAATGGACTTTTATTTGTTAAATTTATTTAATCAAATCTTCGATCCACGCATTTTTACTTTTTTTAAAAAAAAATCAAAGTACTTAATCTTTCACAAAATATGGATATTGACATGTAAATTCACATACAATTTTTTTCGTAATTTTTGGAATTTTGTGTAATATTTTTTATTTTGGTGGGAAAGCAAATTTACATATTTTGCTTTCACTTAATACCAAATAAACAGTCCCATTATTTCTTTTTGAACTTTTTCTGCAAAATCGATGGTGATCGGACTGATTTCTTCGTGACATCATAATAAGAGATGTTGAATTCCTAAATCCACTATCCACATTAATGTCTCCTGCTTATTCCATGTCCTCAATGCCTCGATTTATCTATCTATATGTGTGTGCCCATTTGATGAATATGAGTTCTTGTATTTGATAAGCACGAATTAATTACGGTAAAGAAAGATAATGATGAACTAATATCACAATAAAGCATACTCTCCTAACCTTATCGACCTGATATTCATATGAATGGCCTGAAATTGAATCATTTGGAATTTGCAGTGGTTAGACCAACACTCACTCCGCTTCTAGGTTTGTGTTGGCATAAGTACATCTTCAATTAAGGTGTGGTTTTGTTTACTTATAGAATTCAATTCTTTTTTAGGTTAGGCTGGTTACATAAACTCATAAAATCTGTTAAGTCTTTCATGGTTACAAAATTGATCCTCAAGAAAACCATACTTTTCTCCATCCTTGATTGGAGAAGATCACCTCAAACCATTTTTCTAATTGAGTGGGTAACAAGAAATCACTTTAATTATATTTAGTTAATTTTGCATGAGGGTAATATAAACATTTATAACCCACCAAGAGATATAATAAAAGGAATTTCTTCTATAAAAGATGGAAGGAAACACAGGTCATCTAAACAATCAAAGAACAGATCACTTGTATATATTTCTAACACGTCGGACTTGTGCATCTTTTCTAACGTCGTTAATATCATAAAAAAGGATGTGGTGTTACTATGTACCGATGTAATGGTGACATAACATTACATATAGTTCCTGACATAAATCCTTTTTGGGACAAAAACATTTTTCTTCTCGTGTGATTTTGGACTCCCAGTAGATCTATGATGTAGATTTTCCCATTGGCTTCAACTGCCTCAAAGTGTTTGACTTTTTACTTGTATTTGGCTTTTGTAACTTGTTGACTTTTGATATTGGTTTTCACTAAAGAACCAGTCTCAATGCGAGTAGTAATCATGCCACATATGTTGCTTCATAGCACGAATGATTTGATACTTTCATAGCCCCAAAAATACTTGATATATTAGATATTTTAATGTGCAATCGTCGTCAAATAGTCAAAATCCTACTACCTTCCAGCCTTGTTTGACCTTCATAGCAAAGCGGCCGAAAGTTACCAAACCATCCCCAGTTTATTCGCAGGAGAAACTAGAATATCTACCAACTTTGACTTCTTTGCTATCTAGTGAGGTAGTTCAAATAGCGCACATATGCTTTAATGATCTATAACCTGTGCTCATATATAGCCGATTTGGCAAGACCAAGTGAAAATGAAATGGTTGGCCGAAAAATGAAATTAAAATATTAAGCCACATATGTTTTGTTAAGAGGTGGCAAAATGGGTCTAAAATTCATATTTTAACCCATATTTAATGGTGTAGATCATAAATGGGTGGCCTTAAGTTTTAAAAACGGGCTTAAGTGATCCAAAAAATAAATGCATAACAACTTAATGGGTATGAAATTGGTTAAGAACTAACCCATTTCAACCCTATATGAAAAATAGAGAATCTTTCCACCTATCTACTTAAAGTAAGTAAAGCTCTAAATGCGTTAAGTGGAGTTGAAGATGTCAGGTCAATTTTTTTTATTTTTTCTAAAAAGTTTGGCTAGCTCACTTGTCATAGGCGAGTGTCGGTCGACTCTATTAACACTAGGTGAGGGCCCGGTCACTGGGCAAGGGTCGCAACCCTTGCTGCTGCCGGCGGCTTCGTGGCCCTTTTTAGGTTTGGGCGAGGGCAGCGACCCTCACTCGCAATTAGCTAGGGCTTCATGGGCCGGCCCTCATTGAGTTTAGAAGGAAAAAAAGGAAAAGAAAAAAGAAAAAAAG
The DNA here is from genome assembly GCA_031216235.1 of Syzygium jambos. Lineage (NCBI taxonomy): Eukaryota > Viridiplantae > Streptophyta > Magnoliopsida > Myrtales > Myrtaceae > Syzygium > Syzygium jambos. The sequence continues at coordinate 9,046,500 of CM062228.1, forward strand.
AGAAGACAAAATTAAAAGAAATCTATAATTGTTTTAAAACTTATAAAAATTAGGGTTAATATCACGAAAAACCCTAAACCGATACACCTATGACAAATTTACCCAAAACAATTTTTTTAACCACAAAAAACTTCCAAACTGGTACACCTATGACAATTTTACATCAAATTAATTTTTTGATTTTCAAAAATCCCAAACTAGTACACCATGACAATTTTACTCCGAACTAATTTTTTTACCACCAAACACCCCAAACTGATATACTTGTGACAAATTTACCTCTGTTAATTTCCGTTAAATTTTACTGTCAATTGCCAAGTTTGATGACACGTAATAGTTGACGGGTGTACCTGTTTGGGGTTTACCCCACTGTTAGTCAAAATTTTATCAATTTGTGATTTTTCGTGATATTAATCCAATTTAACGGACACTAATAGAAGGTAAATTTGTTTTAGTAGTTAAAAAATTAGTTTATGGTAAAATTGTCAAAGATGTACCAGTTTGGGGGTTTTGGTGATAAAAAAATTAGTTTGGGGTAAAATTATTACAGGTGTATCAGTTTGGGATTTTTCGTGATATTAACCCTAAAAATTATTTACGTCAGCGATTTCTAGTCAAAATTGATCGAAATGACTGAATTTGGCAAATTTTCAAAAGGTTTAGAATTTAATTGACAAAATTGAAAGGTTTAGAATTAAATTGACATAAGTACAATAGTTTTAGGACTTTTTTGGTGATTTGCTTGTATGTTTTGTCACAACATGTGCAGACCTTTTTGGTTCTTTATGTGTACATCAATCATTACTTTTTTTTTCCTTTATTTACTAAAGTTAATTTATTTTTTTTAATGTGATAAAAAATCTATCCAAGTAAGATATTCTTATGAAGATTGTTTTAGTAATATGGATTGGATGGTGTTTGGGTTGCTTTGGGTCTGTTTGAGTCGCCAAAATTGTATTACATAAAAATGTGTCAATATGGGTCGGGTCATTTTCGATCCGATCTAAACATAATCCGATCCACTCATTTGACAGGCCTAACAACAGTTGATGAAGTAAATGTGATTTTAGAACTTTGTGACTGAATATACTAGTACAAACATGATATGAGAATACAAGATATGTCTGATAAGATGAGTGGATATCCTCAATATATTCTCTACTTGTTATGTCATGGATCCTCTAGATAAGAAAATTTCTGAGATTTGAGAGCCTTAAAATGTAGATTGATATGGTCTAGAATCTAAAACAGAGTCGCTTGAAAAGTCAAGATTAAGACCGTTTCATAGGATGGCACGTCTATTTTGGGTTTTCTTGTGGGGCAACATGGCACTATAGTTTTGCCAAAAGAGTAAGGGTTGGACTCAATGAAGGGGCAAAAGGGCAAGGGGGAGCGACGGTCAAGGAGTCGGAAGAGACCATCTATTTAGTGTTACCGCCACTCCGGTCTACCCATTCGTCGAGTAAAGACAAATTAGCTGACGGACGTCATGACAGAACCCAAGAGTCCCCCCATTGACTGTCTTGGCTGCGCCCACCACCAGTTGCTGAAGAAGGCTTCAGGTAGTTGCCCTTTTGTGCCCTCCTCCCCACGTTTTCGATCCAGATACACGACGACCTGTCGTCGTGTGTGGGATCTGTGTACCTCACGTGTCTGAATTACCCCAATTGGCACAGTTCGTGTCTCTATATAAACCCCTGGTCGTCTCATGTTTCTGTGTGGATTCGAGTTCGGAAGTAGGAGTTCAAGGCTTGGAAGAAAACGGCACGGACTAAATTGCTGCAGAAGAAGACGAACAGAGTTCAGAAGAGAGAGAGAAGATGAAGAAGGCTCAATTGGAGTTGCCAGCGGGGTTCAGGTTCCACCCCACGGACGACGAGCTGGTGAACCATTACCTGATTCGCAAGTGCGCTTCTCACCCCATCTCCATCCCCATCATCGCCGAGATCGATCTCTACAAGTTCGACCCTTGGGAACTTCCAGGTTACTTTGGCACGCTCCCTCCCTTCCTCTGCTTCTCCAGGCTCTGTTCCTGAACAATTTCTGTTTCTGCTAGTGTTCAATTTGGTGAATCATCCCATTCTGGGAAAAGGGTTGATGAGTTATGTCTCTCTTTTGGGTGATTTTGTCGTCAAAATTTCGTTCTTTATTTGGATTTGTCACTGTAAGACGAAATGTATTTGTTTTTGGGTCGGATAATATGAAATGCATTTCTCTAGTCCTCATCCGCCTTTTGGGAGGTCCAACGCTCTACAGTTTGAACTTTTCACTTTGACACGTGGGTCAAGAAAAAGGGGTGATTTCTGCATTTGCTTTCTCATTGTCAAGGATCAAGCATCATGATTTTGACAGTGATTTAAAAGTCTTCAAGATCTCTTGTGAATTTGAAACAATTTGATTGTCTGCTGAGGGTCATGATTTCTGATGGAGTTTGGCTTGAAATTGCAGAAATGGCTCTATACGGCGAAAAAGAATGGTACTTCTTTTCTCCGAGGGACCGCAAGTACCCCAACGGATCACGGCCGAACCGGGCAGCCGGAACCGGGTACTGGAAGGCAACCGGGGCTGACAAGCCGATCGGCCGCCCGAAGACGCTCGGCGTAAAAAAGGCGCTGGTGTTTTACGCCGGAAAAGCTCTGAGAGGAGTGAAGACCAATTGGATCATGCACGAGTATCGCCTGGCCAATGTCGATCGATCTGCCGGCAAGGAGAAGAACTCGAGGGTAATCACTCTCGTTGCCTTCTTGGCACTGTTTTTGGTGTTACAGCACATGACGAGTTCATAAAGAAAACTCAATGATTAACATCGATCCTTGCTATTAGTGCAGCTTGATGATTGGGTTCTATGTCGGATATACAACAAGAAGGGCGCCATAGAGAAGCATTTCCCCTCCGCACACACTAAACCGGAAGCGTTCCCGGAGATGGAGACCAAGCCACAGATTATCATACCGGCGGCGTCAAACCCGTACCCAGCTCCCCAATATGGGCAATTGCCAATGACTACGGATCACTTGTACATGGACTCGTCGGAGTCAATGCCGAGGCTGCACACGGATTCTAGCTGCTCGGAGCATGCAGTGTCCCCAGACTTGGCATGCGAGAAGGAAGTGCAAAGCGAGGAGAAGTGGGACGATTGGGAGAAGGCCCTCGATTTCCAGTTCGGTTCAATGGATAACTTCTTGGACGAGTTGTTCGCGCAAGGACAGTTTCAGTTGGATCAGTTCTCGCCTCTTCAGGACATGTCCAATTACTTGCAGAAGTCATTCTGATTAAGTCCGTTGAGGAACAATGAAGTCGGATTTTCTTTCATAGGGGCCTGAACCATTCCATTCGTGTTGGTTCTCATTGAAATTGCATGATCCACTGGCATGGTGATCAATCAAGACAATCTCTGTCTTGGACAAATTGCTCATGTAGGGCTACAGACAAGAGTTAGTCCTAGGAGTTTGCTCTGCGGGTTTTGCCAAGAGAGGAGCAAAGCGTTGAGGTGCATCCAGTAGCACAGTGAAAGCAGAAGTGCCACAATCTTGGTGGTTCTGCGGTGGTCAATACAGGTAGAATTTAGAATCGTGTTAACTCCTGGTGTCTCCCGTAAATAGAAAGTCTCTGGGGAAACTGTTTGCTGTAAGATTGTAGCAAAATTGTTTCAATTTTTTATTCATGAAGATTGTTTTAATATTCTATGCTGTCGTAAATCTAATTGAATGGAGTTCGAAAGGGGCAGTTTCGTGTTCTATCGACAGAGACGGATTTTCGGGCCGTGATAGCTCATAATTTCCTGTATTTTCCCATAAGTGTCTTGTACAAAGTGTCCTAATGCGGAATTTTCATAGTTTTGAAGTTTTTTTTTTGGTAAGGATTCAAAGTTTTAAAGTTTATGCCACAAAAAACTCTATAAATTTAACCAAAACTAATTTTTTAACCATCAAAAACTCCAAACTGGTTACACTTGTGACAAATTTACCATAAGCAATTTTTTTTACCACCAAAAATCTAAAATTGATATATTTTTGATAAATTTAGCCTCTGTTAAATTGGATTAATATTACGAAAAATCACAAACTAATATACATGTGACAAATGAAGGGTAAAAGCCCAAACCGGTACGTCCGTCATCAGCTACGTGTCATCCAATTCAGCAAATTGACGGTAAAATTTAACGGAAACTAATGAAGAGTAAAATTGTTACAGGTGTATCAGTTTGGGATTTTTAGTTGTCAAAAAATTAATTTAGAATAAATTTATCACAGATATACCGGTTTGGGATTTTCATGGTATTAACCCAAAGTTTTATTATCAATATGCGAGATACACTCTTTATTTGATTCAAAATTATTAAGGAGTTGGGGAAATCTGTTCTTTAAAGATCCTTAGAAACGCCTGTTTAAAAGTGCTCTTGCAGTCGCCGGGGTACTTGCCAAAAAGGAGTGGGAGAAACCGGTTACATTTGCTGGTCAAAAGATGGAAAGAAATTGGATATTTCTCGACCTAAGGTCATTACATTTGCCTCTCTTGTTAGGATTCCTATGGAACCTGTTCATGTCTGTACGTCAAAGAGGTTGCTCATAAATATGACTATTCAAAATGCTGCTGATACGGTTTATAAAATCGGTTTTACCGAATATAATAACGGTCTCCCATTGGGTAATTTAAAGGATTAATATCATGAAAAATCTCAAACTGATACGCATGTAATAAATTTACGCTAAACAAATTTTTTAACTCCAAAAAATCTCAAACTAATACACCTGTGACAGATTTACTCTTCCTTAGTTTCCGTTAAATTTTAACATCAATTTGCTGAGTTGGATGACACGTGACAGTTAACGGGTGTGCCACAAGTGTATCGGTTTGAGATTTTAATCTAATTTAATGGAAACTAACAAAAAGTAAATTTGTCACAGATGTACCAATTTGAAATTTTTAGTGATCAAAAAATTAATTTTGAGTAAATTTATCAATGATGCCAGTTTGAAATTTTTTGTGATAGAAAAATTAGTTTTATGTGAATTTATTACGAATGTACCAGTTTGGAGTTTTTCGTGGTATTAATTTTTTTTTTCATATTTAAATTAAGATTATTACCACAAGAAACCCCTGATTGGTACACTCTTGATAAATTTATTCTAAAATAATTTTTTTACCACAAAAAATCATAAATTAGTACACATGTGATAAATTTACCACAAACTAATTTTTTGACTACTAAAAAATTCAAACTGGTACATTTGTGACAAATTTACCCTCCATTAAATTGGATCAATATCACGAAAAATCACAAATTGATATATCTATAACATACGGAGCATAAAATCCCAAACTTATACACCAGTCAACTACCACGTGTCATTCAATTAAAAAATTTGATATTAAAATTTAATGAAAATTAATGGAGGGTAAAATTATCACAGATGTACCAATTTGGAGTTTTTGGTGGTTTGAAGTAATTTGTCACCGGTGTATTAGTTTGAGATTTTTTTGTAATATTAATCCAAAAAAGAAAATAGATAAGACAGGTGGCACAATGCGAAATAAATAAATAAAATTAATTAAGCACGTGGTTCATTTCACTTGGAATGCACCCCACTTTCATTACCCAACGCAAAACAACACCGACGGCCAACATGAACAAGCTATTCTTACACCGTGCATGGTGGGCTCACGTATCGTGGACCGACCCACGTACCCTCTACCTACTGGACAAAGAAAGGTCATTAGAGTGAACCCCCATCTTTGATTTGGATCAACGTTACGTTAAAAGCTAAGGAGAAGGGTTCTCCGTTTTTTGCTCGTGAGGTAGGTGAATTGTCTCAATTGGTCCCCTTACACAGTACATCGGCCACGAGCATCTCACATTTTCTTTTCTAGACTGTCCTGACGTTGTGTAACACGTTGGTGTTATTAAGCACTTCGGCGTTTCATCTTTCACGCCACATGAAACAAAAAGGGCAATTAGTGATAAGAAATAATGACACTCGATTGCTTCAATCACGTGGTTAAAAGACTTGAGAGTATCGCCAAAGAATCGGGGGACTCAATTAGGTGTTTCATTGGAAGCAAAATAAAAGTGTAGATAACTGTAAGCTAGAATAACTTTCTAGAATCTATTAACAGATAGGTTAATAATGCAATTCAAAATTTGGCACAGCTACTTGGAATATCTTATAAGTTTTAGGGCTAATCATGCAAATGGTTCATGAGCTTTGGTCTAATGTACAATATGGTCCATTAAATTTTAATTTGTTCAATGTAATTCTTAAATTTTTAATTTATTTAATGTGGCACTTGAACATATGGTGAAAGGATTACCTTGAACATTTTAATATTATTTATGGACTAAATTAAATATATATAAAAAGTTAAGAGACTACTTCAAACAAATTAAAAATTTATGGATCATTTTGAATAGACTAAAAGTTCAGGAATGACATTATACATTAGGCCAAAATTTAAGAATTATGAAGTCGACTTTTGTTGGTTGTAGGGGAGGCCCACAAAGTTTTGGGGAGTCCAACGATTAGTAATAAATTCATGCAAAGTATCAAGAAAATATTGCATACCATAGTGATGCCATGCAGGACGTGCACTAGTCCATCAGCGGTGGACACGTGCCATCGCGGGCCTACTGTCAAAAAAATCTTCAAACTTGTCGCGGGCATGCCTCTCTCTTTCTCCTTCACAGTCTCTCTCCCTCTCATGTATGAGAAAAGTGACACCCTCTCTTCCCTCTCTCAACATGCTCCGCTCTCTCCCTCCCAACTCGCATTCGGCTTTGCAACTCTCCATCCCTCCAGCCCGACTCGCAACGAAGCTCTGCAACCCTCTGTCGCTCCTGCCTGACTCTACAGTATTTGGGTTGTTGATATAATCGGATTGAATGGTATTAAAATTTTTGTTGGTGTTTTAGGATTATGGAAGAGCTGCTCCTCATGAGCTAAGTTGGATTAATTTACTGTTTTTATCAAGTTTTGCTCCTATAGTGAATTTTTGCTTTGTTGGCATAATGTCATTTGTGTATATGTCTTGCTATATTTCAGCCAATGGACTAATATACAAGAGACTGAAATAGAGTTAGAGATGAAAATGGTAATTCAGTAAACGATGGAACTTGTTATGCTAAGGCCTTTCCAAGCAGAACAAGTTCGCCACTTTGTAAATGCTAGATTATCAAGCTAATGCCTTTAACGGCAGAACAATTTCACCACAGAATCGGCCTATCTCTAAATCAAAAGCAGAACAAAATTCACTCTCATCTTCTTCCTTAGCGGGTCGCTCTCTACCAGCTCGTTATGACGTCGCATGAGACTGGGGAGGAGGGAGAGTAGATTTAGGGCTTCGTCGTGAGTCAAGTTGGAGGGATGGAGAGGGACAGAGAGCTGCAGAGCCGAATGTGAGTCGAGAGAGAGAGAGAGAGAGAGAGAGAGAACTACGGAGAGCTACAGAGCCGAATTTGAGGGAGGAGAGCGCATCTCTTTCCTCAGACAAGAGAGGGAGAGAAAGGTCGCGAAGAAGAGAGAGATAGATGCTTGTTAAGAGTCTGAAAAAATTTCGACAGTAGACCCACGATGACGCGTGTCCATCACTAAATAAACTAGTGCATGTCATATATAACATCGCCGTGGCATGCAATATTTTGTCATGCCGCATTTTCTCCAAAGGCATCCGAAACATCCATGGGAAAGGAGATTCAAAGAGTCGATCCACGAATACGAGGTGCTCGTCTTGCGGGGGCGTATGGGCGTCCAGGTGACGTGCATGGGTCATCAACGTCATGCAAGACGTCACCTAAGACATGACAACGACTTCGTTCCCAAGCAAAGACCGGAAGCTTCCACCATGGCTGTTTATCTTTCAAATAAAAAAAAAAAGCTCATTTGATATTTTATCTGATTAGATAAACGTGAGGCCCAAGCAAACACTGTTGCGTCCCTTCGCCTCATCCGTCAGCTTTGACTTAGGACTAGACCGGCTGCTCCCGGTTGTCAACCTTGACCAGTAAATAGACTAAGCATATGCTCACATAATATGTATTCATACGTATTTATTCACTTTTATTTTTATTTTAATTTATTCAAAATCTTACGATCCACGAATTTTTACTTTTTAAAATAAATTCGAAGTACTTAATCTTTCGCAAAATATAGATATTGACATGTAAATTAACATACGATTTTTTTTCAGTAATTTTTAGAATTTTGGGTAATATATTTTTTTATTTTGGCGAGAAAGCAAAATTTTTGCTTTTACTTAGTACCAAACAAGCAGTCCCGTTATTCCTTTTTCTACTTTTTTTTTTTTTGCAAAATCAATAACGAACTGACTAATTTGTTCGTGACATCATAATAAGAGATATTGAATCCCAAATTCACTATCGATTGAACTCCATGAGTTCCATCTCATCTAATTGAACTATTATCTTTGAATAGATTGATCTTTCTTGCTTTAGTTTATTTGTGCTCCTAATATATTAGCATTCATTCACCTCAGACATATAGCCATTTATGTTGCCTAATAGCAGGAGTGATTTGATATATTAGATATTGTAATGTGCAACCGTTGTCAAATATAGTCAAAATCCCACTACCTTCCAGCCTTGTTTGACCCTTATAGTAAAGCGACCGAAAGTTATCAAACCATCCCCAGTTTATTCACAGGAGAAACTAGAATATCTACCTACTTTGATTTCTTTGCCATCTGGCGGGGTTGTTCATACAGCCCCCGTATGCTTTAATGATCGATAACCTATGCTCATATATAGCCTATTTGGCAAGACCCAATGAAAATGAGATGATTGGCCGAAAAACGAAATTAAAATATTAAGCCACATATGTTTTGTTAAGTGGTGGTAAAATGGATATGGAACCCATATTTTAACCCAAATTTAATGGTGCAGGTCATAAATGGGTGGCCTTAAGTTTTAAAAATAGGATTGAGTGGTCCAAAAAATAAATACCTAACAATTTAATGGGCCTGAAATAGGTTAAGAACCAACCCATTTCAAGCCTATATGAAAAATAGAGAACCTTTTCACTTGTCTTCCAAAAGCAAGTAAAGCTTCCAATGCTTTAAGTGGAGTTGGAGGTTTCAGGACAATTTTTAAAATTTTTAATTTAATTTTATTTTTTCTACAAAGTTTGGCAAGCTCACTAGTCACAGGCGAGGGCCGGCTGACTCTATCGACACCAGGTGAGGGCCCAGTCATTAGGCAAAGGCCGTGATCCTAGCTCTCTACCGGCGACTTCATGGCCCTTTTTATAGGTCTAGGCTAGGGCCGCAACCCTCACTTCGTGGTCCGGCCTCATCGGGTTTAGAAGAAAAAAAGGAAAAGAAAAAAAAGAAAAAAGAGAATAAAAAAATAAAAGAAATTTAGAATTTTTTTTAAAACTTATAAAAATTATCCACGTCAGCGTTGACTATCTTACTCCAGCTGTGCCATGTAGAACGATTGACATCCACATTAATGATTTCCAATAAAAATTGGTCAAAATGACTAAATTGGCAAATTTTCAATAGGTTTAGGATTAATAAACAAAATTAAAAGATTTTGGATTAAATTGGCACAATAGTTTTAGGACTTTTTTTGGTAATTTACCTGTGTGTTTTGTCACAACACTTGATATTTTCTTGTTCTTTATGTGTATTTCAATCTTTAGGTTTTTTTATGTTTTTTTTTCTTTTATTTACTAACGAATTTTATTTATTTTTTAAATTTGATAAAAAAATCTATCCAAGTAAGATATTATTATGAAGAGCTTAAAATAGGTTAAATATTTTGGTATGCATATGGATGTGTTTTAATAATATGGGTCGGATTGTGTTTGGATCAGTTTGGATCGCTAAAATTACATTACATAAAAATGTGTCAATATGGGTTAGGCCATTTTCAACCCGATCAAAACCTGATCCAATTCATTCGTTTGACAGGCCTAACAACAATTGATGAAAGTAAATGTGATTTTTGAAATTTGCGACCGGATATATTGGGACGGACATAATATGAGGATACAAGATATGTCTAGTAAGATGAGTGGATCTCTCCAATACACTCCCCACTTCTCATGTCATGGATCTTTGAATGAGAAAATTTCTTAGAACTGAGAGCCTTAAGGTGTAGATTAATGTGGTTTAGAAACTAAAACATGGTCGCTTAAAAAGTCCAGATGAAGACCGTTTCATAGGATAACACATCTGTTTTGGGTTTTATTGTGGGTTAACATGGCACGATAGTTTGGACTCAATGAAGGGGCAAAAGGGTTATCTAATCACTAATCACTGTTACTGCCACTCCCCTCTACCCATTCGTCCAGTAAAGACAAATTAGCTGACGGACGCCATGACAGAACCCAAGAGTCGCCCGCACGTGTCGGCCTCTGATTGACTGTCTTGGCTGCGCCCACCACCACTTGCTGAAGACGGCTTCAGGTTGTTGCCCTTTCGTGCCCTCCTCCCCACATTTTCGATCCAGACACACGACGGCCTGTCGTTGCGCCGGATCTGTCTACCTCACGTGTCTGAATTACCCCCATTGGCACAGTTCGTGTCTCTATATAAACCCCTGGTCGTCTCCTGTTTCTGTGTGGATTCGAGTTCGGAAGTAGAAGGAGTTCAAAGCTTGGAAGAAAAGGGCACGGACCAAAAGAGTCGCGGAAGAAGACGAGCGGAGTTAAGAAGAGAGAGAAGATGAAGAAGGCACAGTTGGAGTTACCAGCGGGGTTCAGGTTCCACCCCACGGACGACGAGCTGGTGAACCATTACTTGATCCGCAAGTGCGCTTCTCACCCCATCTCCGTCCGCATCATCGCCGAGATCGATCTCTACAAGTTCGAGCCTTGGGACCTTCCAGGTACTTTGACACGCTCCCTCCCTTCCTCTGCTTCTCCAGGCTCTGTTCCTGAACAATTTCTGTTGCTGCTTGTGTTCATTTTGGTAAATCATCCCATTCTGGGAAAAGGGTCGACGAGTTTTGTCACTCTTTTGTTCTTTATTTGGATTTGTCACTGTAATATCAAATGTATTTCTCTATAGTCCGTATCTGATGCTTTCTGGGAGGTCCAATGCTCGACAGTTTGAACTTTTCATTTGGACATGTGGGTCAAGAAAAGTAATTGACTTTTTCATTTGCTTTCACGTTGTCAAGGATCAGGCATGATGGTTTTGACTATGATTTTTTTGCTTTTCAAGATCTCGTGCGAATTTAAAAGAATTTGATTGTCTGCTGGGAGTCATGATTTCTGACGGAATTTGGCTTGGAATTGCAGAAATGGCTCTGTACGGCGAAAAAGAATGGTACTTCTTTTCTCCGAGAGACCGCAAGTACCCTAACGGGTCACGGCCGAACCGGGCAGCTGGAACTGGGTACTGGAAGGCGACTGGGGTTGATAAGCCGATCGGCCGCCCGAAGACGCTCGGCATAAAAAAGGCACTAGTGTTTTACACCGGGAAAGCTCCGAGAGGAGTGAAGACCAATTGGATCATGCACGAGTATCGCCTTGCCAATGTCGATCGATCCGCCAGCAAGAAGAAAAACTCAAGGGTAATTACACTCTTTCCCTTCTTTTCACTGTTTTTGGTGTTCCCGCACATGAAATATAAACGAAACTCCTTACCAAAAAAAAAAATATAAACGAAACTCAATGATTAACATCGATCCTTGCTATTATTGCAGCTTGATGATTGGGTTCTTTGCCGAATATACAACAAGAAGGGCACCATAGAGAAATATTTGCCCTCCTCGCACAATAAAGCGGCAGAGTTCCCCGAAATGGAGACCAAGCCGCAGATTGTTATGCCGGCGGCGCTAAACCAGTACACACCTCCCCAATACGGGCATTCGCCAATGACTACGGATGACGTGTACATGGACTCGTCGGAGTCTATGCCGAAACTGCACACGGATTCTAGCTGCTCGGACCACATGGTGTCCCCGGACTTGGCATGCGAGAAGGAAGTGCAGAGCGAGGCGAAGTGGGACGATTGGGAGAAGGCCCTCGATTTCCAGTTCGGTTCAATGGATAACTTCTTGGACGATGCGTTCGCGCAAGGACAGTTTCAGTTGGATCAGTTCTCGCCTCTTCCGGACACGTCCATGTACTTGCAAAAGCCATTTTGAACAAGCCCTTTAGAGAAACACGGTAGCGGGCTTTTCTTGTATTGGGGCCTGAAGCATTCCATTCCTGATAGCTCCTATTGAAATTGCATAATCAACTGGCATGGTGATCAATCAAGACAATCTCTGTCTTGGACTGATGCTCATGTGGGGCTATAGACTAGAGTTAGTCCTAGGATTTTTATAGGTTTTGCCAGAGAGACAAGCAATTCTTGAGGTGCATCCAGTGAAAACAATTTGCCTGGCTCCTAATTGGCTGAGCGACGACGCGGCAGAAGTGCCACGATCTTAATGGTCTGCGTTGGTCAGTAAAGTTAGTGTTTAGAATCATGTTACCTCCCGTCGTCTCCTGTAAATAGCTCATGAAAGTCCTTGGGGAAATTCTTTGCTGTAAGATTATAGCAACATTGTTTCAATATTTCATTTAATCTCGGTTCTATGCTCTACCAAGAGACGGATTTTCGGGTCGTAATTTCCCGCTGTTTTTTGTGTAACTCCGGTATAAAGTATCATAACACGCAGAATTGTAAAGGTTTTATGATCATCAGGTGAGATTTACTCTTTAATTAAATCGATCGTTATTGAGGGGTTGGGGATCTCCTTTTCTAGGATCCTTAAAAACACTTGCTCAAAAGTATTTGTGGAGTCGCGGGGGGTAGTTGCCAAAAAATGGAGAGACCAGTCACATTCACCGGTCGGAGGCTAAATATTTATTGACTGAGGTCATTATTTTTGGGGAAAAAGTCACAAAAAATCTTAAATTATGCTCATTATAACACATTTACCCTAAACGTTGTTTTATGATACCAAAAATCTCAAATTTACACACGGTCAAGGTTCTATTAATGAGCACTATTAAAAATGTGCATATATAGATGCCGAAAGGCAAATGCTATTTCACTTAAGCCACGTGGCTTAAGTGGAATAAAAACAAAGTGGTTTTGAGTTGAAAATCATCTAATGGAACCTTAATGAAAAGTAAATGTGCCACATAAGTATAAGTTTAGAGTTTTTTATGTCACAAAAAAAGGTTTAGGGTAAATGTTTAGGATTTTTGATGTCACAAAAAAAAAATTCAAGGTAAATGTGTTCGGACGGAGATAGTTTGGGGTTTTTTGCGACTTTTTACCTTAGTTTTACCTCTCTTGTTTCATGCCATTCATTGAGAGATTGCTCATAAATATGATCATTCCAAAAGGCTAAAGATAAAGATATTTCGACTAAAAAAAATGCTAAAAATACTATTTATATATCGGTATACCAAATATTATGACAATCTCCAGTTGGGTAAATTAAAATATGGAAAAGAAATAGATAAGGATGGAATAATGCGAAAAGAAAAGGCAAATAAATGAATACATAAATAAAATAAAGCACATGGTTCATTTCACTTGGACCAAACTACACTTTCATCATCCAATGCCGGACAACAACGACGGCCGACCTGAACAAGTGATTCTTCCACCGTGCATGGACTCATGTATTATTGCTGACCGAGTCACGTACCTACCTATTGGACAAAGAGAGGCCATCTTTAATTGTTTCAATTTGTCCCCCTCACGTTTCACATCAGCTACAAGCATCTCAATCTGCGATTTATGTTTCTTCTGCACCTTATCGGCGCGGCGTAACACGTCGGTTTCATCAAGCACTTCCGCGTTCCATTACTCCTGCCGCATCAGCAAAAAGGACAATCAGCGATCAAGAACAATAAGATGCGATTGCTTCAATTAGATCGGTTCAAAGACTTGAGAGTATCGGAAAAGAATCAGGGGACTCGATCAAGTATTTCGTCAAAAACAGAATAAAACGTATTTGACTGTAAGCTAAAATAATTTTTTAGACTCTATTAGCGGAAATGTCAATAATGCAATTCAAGATCTAGTGTGGCTATTTGAAATAGGTATTTATGGAATCTCTAATTAATTTTACGGATGGTTAATACCACGAAAAACCCCAAACTGGTACGTCTATGATAAATTTTCCCTAAACTAATTTTTTAATCACAAAAAATCCCATATTGATATATTTGTGACAAATTTACCCTCCGTTAATTTCTATTAAATTTTACCATTAAATTTCTGAGTTGGATGACATGTAGCAGTTAACAGGTGTACCAGTTTGAGGTTTTACCTTCATTTGTCACAAGTATATCAGTTTGTGATTTTTTATTGTATTAATCAAATTTAACGGAAACTAACAAAGGGTAAGATTTGTCACAAATATACCAGTTTTGGATTTTTTGTGATAAAAAAATTAGTTTTGAGTAAATTTGTCACAGATATACCAATTTGGGATTTTTGTGATATAATCCTTTGACGGATGATGTGAAAGTTTAAGGTAAGCACAACTTTTTTTTGGCTCGTCCTATTTCTATCCCCTTATTGACTCATGATATCCCTTTTATATTGAATTGACTAAATTATTCTTTGTGTGTCCCACTCTTGGTTTCATATTATTTCTTACATTTTTTTCTTCTTTTTCTTAAGTTTCAATTTTCTAGAGACAAAATTACCCATATTCCTTTGAAACAACATTTATTAAGGGTAAATGTAGGGCTCGCTCTTGATTTAACATTAATGCTTTCCTTTTTTTTCGGTTTTTTCCTTTTCTTTCATCATTTGCAACAGAATTCGCCTACCATCTTTGATTAATCCCCTTGGGTTGTTGTTGTTTCACTTTTGTAGTCAGTTGGTCGTTCTTCGGCCCTGCTGTATTATTCGTTTGTTGCTTTCGAGCTCTCTAACCGTTACACCTTTGCACCTGTTGGGATACCTAGTGTGTCGTTTCAGGTACAAGGTTTTTGTGTTTCGGTTACATTATATGTAGGTTACGCTTTGAAAAGTTAATATACATCTTACCTTACCAAAAAAAAAACTGGTGTACCTCTTTTCCAAAAAAATAGTTTATTTGGTGGATTATTGGCTAATTATTGTGTTTCTGACAAACAAAAACTAATTATTTTGTCAATGAGCTGTATATTTCTTTTTTTTTACTAGGAAACTATTATTGAAAGAATAACTTAAGCATAAGTAAGAGGATAATCTTTGAGTAAATTGTGTACAACGCACACATCGACCACAATATTCAATCTTGGAGTAAATTCTCGTAAATTTGTACCAAAAATCGAAGTAAAAAATTCACGATAATAAGGATAATATAGGGAAATAAAGTAAATAATTTGCTGATAAAACTAGCATTCTTTACTCTAATATATGATTAGTGCTTTCTTAGAGTATAATAATGGAGAATAAGTTCAGAAGAAGACAAACAAGGAAATGTTGAAATGTAATAAGTATGGAAGAGGCGGCTAGGGTTGAGGAAAGTTGTTTGGAAGGGATAAGGCAAGTTTTTCTTTCAGTAAATTTGTGAAAAAAAAAGAAGAAAAAAGGTAAGAAATAATTGTAATTAAGATTAGGACCAGTTAGAGATAATGTAATCAATTCAATTTGATATGATATGTCGCAAGAAATGAAAATAGCACGTACCTTTTTGTTTACTTTATTTTCCTAAATTATCATCATGATTTTTGGGGGCCCGTGATTTTTTATAAAATTAAATCCATGCAAATGTACAAGAAACCTATGAAGCACCAACACGTTTAGTCGGCCATTGTGTCGGTGTCAAATAAGTGCCGATGTCTAACGCGCGGTCAACGCCCTGGACACGTCACCGACACACGAGTCTGTAATCCGACACGCACCCATTGTAACATATTGAAGCAAATCCTCTGCTATTCCGACACTACAAATGTAAGAAGGCAAGTCGAAGCAGCTCCTCTGCCCCAGCCTTTGCAGCTGGTTCTTATACATTTCCGCCGCCTCGATCCCCTCTCCCCCTACAACCGTTGGGCTCGTTCTCTCCCCCCCTCCCCTCTCCCCACCCTAGCTCATCGGCCGAGCGAGATCACGGCCTCGGTGGCCACATGCTAAGGGGAGGCGAAGAAGATGGCGGTGGCGGGGGTGGGCCTAGTGGGGTCGGATTGGGGATTGCAAGGTGGGGGGCAGGGCGGGCGTCGCCGGGGGTGGGCAACCATAGAGAAGGGAGGGGACCGATCGCCGTAGTTAGGGCTCGGTGGCTAGAGAGAGAAAGCAGGGGAAGGGGGAGAGAGAGAGAGGGGGAGTAGGGTTTGGTGGTGTGGTGGTATTAAAGAGGGGAGGAGTAAATAGTGTTGTTTTTTGGGTGGGGGAGTCAACTGAACGTTTAAGGAACGGACTTTTTTTTCCGATTTATTATTAAATGTTAAATATATTGGTGGAACGTGGATTGTTTTTTTTTCGACTTATTGTTAAATGTCAAATTTAAAACAATGAATGATATTAAAAAATGGCGGATTAATTTTTTTAGTGTAAATTCATTCTAGGCTTTTTTTAAATTATTTATTTATTATAGATTTGAATCGAATTAATTTATCATGTATATAAAAGTATATATTTAATATATAATGTATTTCAGCTTGTTGAAATTTTTTATTTTTTAAGAAATGCGTGTTGATGGTACGTAACAAGAAAAGTCAATGGAAAAGGAGATTCAAAGAGTCAATCGACGAATCCGAGGTTCATCTTGTCTTGCGGGAGGCGAATGGGTGCCCACGTCACGTGCATGGATATCAACGTCATGCAATACGTCACCTCAGACAAGACGAGGATGTTTCTTTTTTATTATTAAATAAGCTTGCCTCTGTATCTAATTCAGGTTCTTGTTGTTATTAATGACGTGAAGCCCAAGCAAAACGACCTTTTCTTGTCATTTTGACCGGGACCCGATATTAGGAGTGAGCACGATTCCAGGATAAAATCAGAAATCAAAGAACTGAACCGGCAGGTTTAATTCGATTCCCGGTTCTAAGGTGAGAAGTTCTGATTCCCGATTCTAAATTTTTAGGAACTGTCGATTCCGGTTCCAGTTCCCGGTTCTTGTCGGAACCAAATCAGAACCGGATCCAAAATCGGAACCGACATTCTCTCTCCTACTAAAAATCCTAACTTTCTGAATTTCTTCCCAAATTTCCCCTCGCTTGACTGCTCTTCCATTGCGCTCTCTCTCCCACTCCCCACACCCACGACTTGACGAGACCCTCCGCTTCTCCTCACTCCATTCGGCGTCTGCCTCGGCTCTTCCTCTGTCTTCATCAACCGCGGTCCGGCTCATCCGAGGCGAAGGTGGGCTTCGTTTCAAGGCTTCAAGCGACATCCTCTGTCTTCGTCTTCGTTCGAGCTCCGCACGCGCACCCTCTTGAGCTCGCTGCCTTGGCTCTTCCTCCTCTCATCTTTCCACAAGATCGGTGCCACTTCTCGCCGAATGTGGTTCCTCTCTAGTCCTCGCACTATAGAAGATCTTCAAGGGCTACAGCGCCCGACGCAATGCTCTTGTCCGTGCCCTCACCTATGGTACCGATCGTTGGGCCGTCGCCCCCCCTCTTTGGATCTTCACATGCATGCGTTTTTTCTCTTTTTTTCTTAGGTCCGAGTTCGAATGTGTGCACCGGCGGTGTTTCTTTTTAGTTCTTTGTTTCTGGCTTGACGCCGTTGTTGGTGTTGGATTGAATTTGTTTCAGATGTGGATGCCTTCTACTTGCTCTGCGATCCAGGTGAGGCTCCATGTACTTTGGGTTTCTTGTTCATTGTTGTTTTTCCTTCGAATTAAAGGAAAAATGCAAGAATGCTCCTTTTAGAGAAAAAGGTTTTGACTTTCACTACAAAAAAACTGGATTTTTACCACGAAAATTTGCGACGAAAAAATTTTTGTCGCAAATTTGCGACAAATTTTCCAACAAAAAATAAAATTCGTTGGAAATTTCCAACGAAAATTTTTTCTTCTCAAAATTCGTTGGAAATTTCCAACGAAAAAAAATTCGTCGCAAAATTCGTTGGAAAATTCCAACGAAAAATTTTTCGTCCCAAAATTTGTTGGAAATTTCCAATGAAAAATTTTTCGTTGGAAATTTCCAACGAATTTTGCGACGAATTCAAAAAAACCCGGTATTGTTCGGCATTTTTTATATTCGTGGGAAAATTCGTTGGAAATTTCCAACGAATTTTCCAACGAATTTCAATTTTACGGGCAATTATTTTAGTGTGTACAATTTTCGTTGGAAATTTCCAACAAAAAAATATTCGTTGGAAATTTCCAACTAATTTTCCAACGAATTTCAATTTTACGGGTAATTATTTTAGTGTGTACAATTTTTGTTGGAAAATTCGTTGGAAATTTCCAAAGAATTTTCCAACGAATTTTAATTTTCCGGGTAATTATTTTAGTGTGTACAATTTTCGTTGGAAAATTCGTTGGAAATTTCCAACGAATTTCAATTTTCCGGGCAATTATTTTAGTGTGTACAATTTTCGTTGGAAAATTCGTTGGAAATTTCCAACGAATTTTCCAATGAATTTCAACTTTCTGGGCAATTATTTTAGCGTGTACAATTTCAAAATCTCTTACCTATCGCTCCACTCTTCTCCTCCTTCTCTTCCTCCGCATCCTTCATCTCCACCTCCTGCTCCTTCTCTTCCTCCACTTCCTTAGCCGCCGCCTTCGCCTTCGCCTTCGCCTTCTTAGCCCTCTCCCGCTCCCTCTCCTTCTCCCTCTCGACCTACCTCGGCTTCTGCTTTTGCTTCTCCCTCACCACCCTCAACACTGCCGCGATGTCCCTCTCCGCCCCCACATGCGCGAGGAATTCGCTCCGCTCGGCCACGAACTCGAAGGCCTCCTCGATGAGCCCCAGCGGGCCGGACGGATTGAACCTCGTGCTAAACTCCACCGCGGTAGAGGAGGAGGAGGAGGCCGAGGGCTTGGCCTCAGGTTGCTTCTCCTCTTCCTCCTCGAAGTCGGAGATGATCGCCATGGACGGTGAGCTCCGGGAGGGATCGAATCGGCGAGCTCGAGCTCGCCGGCCATGGCGAGCGTTCTGGGCGAGTTTTAGGCAAGCTCGGCCCTCGCTATGGCTGTCGAGGCCCAGCCTCGTCGCCGGCAAGGGCGGTTTTTCGACCAAAAAAAAAATTTCGTTGGAAAAAAAATTTCCACGATTTTTTGACCAAAAAAATTTTTTGTAGTTTTTCCAACGAATTTAGCCACGAGTTTTCCAACGAATTTTCCAACGAAAAAAAATTCATCGCAAATTTCCAATGAAAATTGAAATTGTTTGTTCGAAAATTTTCCGACAACGAATTACCCACGAATTTTTTTTCGTTGGAAAATTTGTTGGAAATTCGTTTTCTAACGAATTTTCCAGAATTTTTCGTTGGAAATTTCGTCGGAAAAAATTCGTTTTTTTTTGTAGTGTTTAGCTTGTGCTGCAATTTTGGAGAAGCGAGATGAGGTATGTGGGAAATGGGTAACTGCTGCTAGGTGATTTTTTCATGAAACTGTGGTCAATTTGATTGGGGAAGTGGCTATGGTGGGTTGATAAGAAAGGGGCCAAGCGTGCTTTAAGTTATTGTCGGTTCTTTTTATTCATGATCTGAAAGGAAATTCTTTATTTTTTGCTTTGATATCTTAATGGGTATTTCAGTTGTGATTACGGACTCCATATGTTAAAGCTCCCTTTCTAGAGACGGAATGAAATGCAATGACTGGCTGTCTTTGGTGGCTGTGCATAATGACTGTTGGTTGCTCTCTGTGGCCTTCTACTTTGGTGCTCGACTTAACCGCATTGAGAGGTACTTTCTTTTTGCTTGCACTTGCTGAAGATTGTCATTGCATATGCGGCATACTCAAAGGAACTGTTGGGGTCAGTATTGTGATTCTGGGTGCTCTACGTCCCAACTCAGCTAGGCAGCCAATTAATCAAGCAATTAAGAGATGCCAACATAAATTTAATGGTGCTAGCTTATTCTAGTAAAAAAGCCATTCTGCAATCTTTCACCAAGTTTGGATTTTGAATTAGGTACAACAACTTGAAGCTATTGTGTTTGGGCAGAAATAAAATTGAGCAGATATGAAACAATTTGTTTGGGCTGCTTATGTGAAGTGTATTATTTAGTATTTTGCATCTAAATTCCTGTATTTATTGTCAAAAGAATGATTGGTTCCTTCAATCATCATCTCTTCGCTTTGTTAGTCTTTATTGCTGAGAGATCCATAAAGAAAAAGGTCCAGTAATGAAACTATTTTCACTGTCCCGGAAAATGGCCTCAGTTCCCACATCTAGAAAGTTAAATAACTATCTGTGTATTGAAACATATTGAATAACAAATATCCATGTGTGGCTTGAATAGATCAACTCTAACATGATACGGTGTTGTACAGAGATTGCCACAATGTCAAGTACTACCTGGGATGACTAGAGAAGTTGAGCTGCTTTTTAAAAAAAGATGTTTTATATCTTGTTCTTTGTGTGAATTGTCATACATGTTTCTTTGTGATGTGGAAGGTGAGGCTGTAGATGCTTCTTTTCCCCTTTGAGGACTTTGTTGTCTCATTTCCTTGTGTATAGTTATATTATGGTGATAGCCTCTTCAGGAGTCTCTAAGTTATGGGCCAGATGTTGATTATCTAGATTTTACACCCTTCTCTCTTGCATTTTTGAACGTTAACTAGATGATTATGTTTTTTCTTAGTTGACTGGTGGAAGAATTGGGGACCGACTTATGGCTGAAGTAGAAACAAATCTTGCAATAAATTTGCTTCTGAGGTTATCATATTCGTTTGAAGTTCAAGAAACAGGAGAACTTCAATTAGGTTTGTTCCCAATTATTTTTTAATGATTTCTTTTCAACCTTCTAGCTTTGGAATATTATTTTCAGATTGCCTTCAGAAATGTTTGGACATATGCAACTGTGGATTATGATTCTTGGGCAAAACTAATTTGAAAGATCCAATTAATCTTTCTTTTTTCTGTTTAGAGGAGGTATCTTGATAGAATATATGAGGCGAGAAGGATTCGAATTATGTGTCACCACCAAAAAAAAAAAGAACCTGTTGGAACCTGAAATCGATCATGAAACCTGTGACAGGGTAGGCTCTAGGTTCTACATTTGGATGGCTAGGTTCTAGGTTCCAAAAAATGAGGAACTTATATCCGAGAGTAGGTTCTAGGTTTCGGGCGGAACTTGTGAGGAACTTAGAACCGCTCACCCCTACCGACACAACTGCTCCCGATTGCGTCAGCCTAATTAGACTTAAGCTTATGCTCACACCATACACGCATTGACTATTGAGCGACTTGTCTTTATTATCTATTGCTTTTCCCTTTTTTATTAAACGAAATTCGGCATTTTTTTACGTCTAATTCTAGAAAAAAAAAACACCAATTTTACTCAGAGTGACAATTCTGATTCGAACTTTATTTTGTCTCATAAAAAATCATCGATTTTCGCTTAAATCCTAAATCTGACCTGAACAGTTTGAAAATGTTACATCACGGGGATCAAATTTGGGACTTTAGTAAAAGTTAGTGTTTTTTCGTAGACAAAAAGAAGTTCGGGTCAAATTTATCACTTAAGGTAAAGTTGGTGTTTTTTTTTAATTAGCCCCAATTATTAAATCCATATTACTAGATTTTTCCACAAAATGTGATTATCGACGCGTATATTTATTTTTATAATTTATACAAATTCGAGTGTTATTTTCGATTTTGGTACGAAAGCAAAACGTTGTATATTTTGCTTTAACTTAATCCTAAATAGACATGCTAGTTATTTCTTTTTCTACATAATTTTTTTTTGCAAAATCAACGGCGATCTCGTTAATTTCTTTGTGAAATCATAATAAGAGATCTTGAATTCCCACGATTGAACTTGATGGGTTTCGTCTCACCTGATTCAGATATCATCTTTAGATCGATCTTTATTGATTTACTTTATTCGAGGTCCCAATATATTAGCATTCATTCGCCTCTGACATATACCAACAGTTGTGGCTTTTTTTTTGGTTTCAACGGCAGTTACGACCTAATTGCGAGAAAAGATTATTGATTAACCGAACTTCAAGAAGACAGTTGTTTGAGTAGTTTCTTGATCAAGGCAATTTGGAATGTGACACAAGAGAAATTATTTAGATTTCGCCCATTTTAGTTTTTTGCATGATATCGGGCAATGGAATCTCATTCATTTTTGTTATCAATGACGTGAGCCCCAAGCAAACACTTCTTCTAGCATCGACAAATAACTGGTCAGAGCACAAGCTTGAACATCACTATATTTCCCTATTTTTCTATTTATCTACTCCCTTACATTGGATATATTTAATATTGATTGACCCCAAAAAAATGATACATTGCTTGATTATATAAAACCCACATTGGATCATGCTTAATTATAATTTTTTTTTGGCCAAGCATACTTAATTATTAGCGAGCCCCAAGCAAACAACCTCATTGTCTTCGCCATCTTGTTAAGTGTCACTTTGACTTAAGCCCAATTGCATGTGCGTTAAACCAATAAGACCAAATAATCATTCTGACGAAATTGAGGTCCTCTTAAGTTCCGTTTATTTCGTGAAAAATAAATAATTTGAAAAATATTTTCCTAAAAATTGATCACTTATAAAAATGAATGAACGAAAAAACATTTCATTGTTCATGAAAATGATTAAAAACAAATTGTTGTTGATAATAAAAACATTTTTCATTCATTTTCCGCAAAAACAAACACACCCCTAATTACTTGTTTTAGTTCCCTTTCTCGGAATCATTATGACCTGAAATTGCAATTTACAATAACCTTTGGTATATCAATTTACTAAAATGAAGGAAAGGATTAATGTCTCCTGCCTTATTCCATGCCCTCATCGCCTCGATATATCTATTTGTATGTGTGCGTGTGTTTGATGAATATGAGTTCGTGTATATGATAAGCCCGAATTAATCACGATAAAGAAAGATAATGATGAACTAATATCACAATAAAACATACTCTCCTAACCTTATTAAATGGATAATTAAGACTCGAGTTAAAGTTCGGATGAATGGCCCGACATGGAATCATTTGGAATTTGTGGTGGTTAGACCAACACTCGTGGCATAAGTACGTCTTCAACTAAAGCATGGTTTTATTTTCTTATAGAATTCAATTCTTTTTTAGGTTAGGCCGGATTACATAAACTTATTAAATTTTTTTTTGATCGATCATAAACTTAACACATAAACTTATTAAATTTCTTAAGTCTTTCATGGCGATAACATTGATCCTCAAGAAAATCATGTTTTCCTCTGTCCCTGATAGGAGAAAATCTCCTCAAGCCAATTTTCTAATTGAGCGAGTTACAAGAAATCACTTTTATTTATATTTAGTTAAATTTGCATGACGGCAATATTAATATTTATAACCCACTAAGAGATTTGCGAGAAGGAATTTTTTCAATAAGAGATGGAGAAAAACGCAGGCCATATAAATATTAGAGGAATCAATGAATGGTAAATATTTCTAATACGTCGGACTCGTGCATTTTTTCTTACCCTGCTAATATCATGAAAAAGAATGCGGGGTTACCAAGTACTAATATATAAATATAAGCTCCAGATATAAATCTTTCCGGAGAAAAACTTTTTTCTGCTCGTGAGATTTTAATCCCCAATGGATCCCTAATTTAGATTTTCCCACAGGCTTCCAATGTGTTTGACTTTTGACCTTGTTTTTGGCTTTGGTAACTTGTTGACTTTTGAGCTATGATTGGTGTCCCCTAAAAGAACCACTCTCAAAGCGAGTAGTAATCATGCCATTTATGTTGCCTAATAGCACGAGCGATTTGATGCTTTCATTACCCCAAAAATAGTTGATATATTAGATATTTCAATGTGCAACCCTTATCAAATGTAGTCAAAATCACACTACCTTCTAAAGTTGCTTGAGCTTCAAAGTAAAGCGGCCGAAAGTTATCAAACCATCCCCATTTAATTCGCAGGAGAGACTAGAATATCAGCTTTCTTTGACTTCTGTGCTATCTAGTGGGTTAGTTCATATAGCTACATATGCTTTAGTGATCTATAACCTATACTCATATAGCCGATTTGGCAAAGACCAAATGAGATGATTGGCCGAAGAACGAAATTTAAATACTAACTCACAAATCATCACATCGATGAAAGTAAATGTGATTTTATTTTGAAGTTTGTGACTAGGTATACCAGTATGGACATGATACGAAAATACAATATGTTCGATAAAAAGAGAGGATTTCCTTGACATGGTCTTCGCTCGCCATTCTATGGATTGTATAGATGAGCAAGTTTCTGAGACCTAAGAGCCTTAAAAGGTATATTGATGTGGTTAGGAAACTAGAACACAGTCACTGGAAAAGTCGAGATCAAGATCGTATTGTGGATACGTTTGGTTCAGCATGTCCAAGGGGTTTTCGGCCTCGAAAGCCCCTTGGGGAAATGCTGAGGCGTTTGGTAAACATTTCTAATGGGCTTTCGATCGAAAGCTAGATTGAGAATGCTGAAAACTCAAGGCTGGCTCGACCAGCTTCGAGCTTTTAGCATTTGCCTAATGCTGAAACCAATTTTTTTCTTTTCAAACTACCCTCACTGATTCTTTAATATTCCAATTTCGCCCCTCATGATTGTTCATCTTCTTTAGGCTGAGGGCGGTTGGCCAGAACCGCCCGAGGCCAAATCGGGACAACGGAGCGCCGATGAGGTCAACCAACCTTGGTGACAGCTGCCGGCGAACCAAATCTGGCATCGGTAGCCATAGCCCCTCATCGATGGCCGTAGCATATTGCCGAATCCGGTGAAAGGTAAGCTTTTTTTCTTAATAAAATAATTCCAAAATCTTTTGCAAAATAAGATTTGACAAACACTATTATTTGGTTCAAAATAACTTCACAAATGATTTTTTACTAAACGTAATTTACATTTCCTTAAAATGCTTTAAGTTAAAAGGTATTTATATTCTTCTAAAATTCATTGAGAATGCTAAATCGAACGCATCCTATCTTATATTTGTTTTGGATTTTTTGCCAAAGGAAATTAAGGATTGGACTCGATGAAGGGCAAAAAGGCAAGGGGAAGCGACGGTCAAGGAGTCGCGAGAGATCATATAATTACTGTTACTGCCCCTGCTCTACACACTAGTCGAGTAAAAGACAAGTTAGCTGACGGACGCCATGACAAAAGCCAAGAGTCTCCCGGCCGCGCACGCGTCGGTCTCCCATTGACTGTCTCTGCTGCGCTCGCCACCTGTTGCGGAAGAAGCTTCAGGTCGTTGTCGCCCTGTCGTGCCTGCCCGCCTCCCCACGTTTTCCATCCAGATACACTGCGACCTGTCCTTGTCCTCACGTGTCTGAATTCCCAACCCCCCCCCTCCCTCTCTCCGTTTAAAGAAAGCAAGAACGAAAAAAGAAATTCAGAGAGTTCGTGCCTCTATATATACACCCCTGGTCCGCTCGTGTTTCTGTGTGGATTCGAGTTCGAAAGTTGAACGAGTTCAAAGCTTGGAAGTGAACAGGAACAGAGTCTTGACAGAGTTGAAGAAGAGGGAGAAGATGAAGAAGGCGCAATTGGAGTTGCCGGCGGGGTTCAGGTTCCACCCCACGGACGACGAGCTGGTGAACCATTACTTGATCCGCAAGTGCGCTTCCCACCCCATCTCCGTCCCCATCATCGCCGAGATCGATCTCTACAAGTTCGACCCTTGGGACCTTCCAGGTACTTTGACACGCTTCCTCCCTTCCTCTGCTTCTACAGGCTCTGTTCCTGAACAGTTTCCGTTTCTGCTTGCGTTCCTTTTGCTGAATCATCCCATTCTCTGAAATGGGTCGGCGAGTATTGCCACTCTTTTGGGTGTTTTTGTTGTGAAAATTTCGTTCTTTATTTGGATTTGTCACTGTAAGACGAAATTGTATTCCTCTAGTTCGTATCTGTTGCCTCTAGGGAGGTCCGATGTTTGACAGTTTGAACTTTTCATTTGGACATGTGGGTCGAGAAAAGTAGTTGATTTCTTCATTTGCTTTCTCGTTGTCAAGGATCAAGCATGATGGTTTTGACTGTGATTTTTTACTTTTCAAGATCTCGTGTGAATTTGAAACAATTTGATTGTCTTTTGAGGGTCATGATTTCTGATGGAGGTTGGCTTGGAATTGCAGAAATGGCTCTCTACGGCGAAAAAGAATGGTACTTCTTTTCTCCGAGGGACCGCAAGTACCCCAACGGGTCACGGCCAAACCGGGCAGCTGGAACTGGGTATTGGAAGGCAACCGGAGCCGATAAGCCGATCGGCTGCCCGAAGACGCTCGGCATAAAAAAGGCGCTAGTGTTTTACGCTGGGAAAGCTCCGAGAGGAGTAAAGACCAATTGGATCATGCACGAGTATCGCCTCGCCAATGTCGATCGATCTGCCGGCAAGAAGAAGAACAACTGGAGGGTAATTACTCTCTTTCCCTTGTCAATATTTCTGGTGTTCCAGCACATGTAATTGGACCAGCTCATAAACGAAACTCAACGATTAACATCGATATTTGCCATTATTGCAGCTTGATGATTGGGTTCTATGCCGGATACACAACAAGAAGGGCACCGTAGAGAAGCATTTCCCCTCCGCACGCGGTAAAACGGTAGACTTCCCGGAAATGGAGACCAAGCCGCAGATTGTTATGCCGGCGGCCCTGAACCCATTCACGCCTCCCCAATATGGGCATTCGCCAATGACTACGGATCATATGAACATGGACTCGTCGGAGTCGATGCCGAGGCTGCACACGGATTCTAGCTGCTCGGAGCACGTGGTGTCCCCGGACTTGGCGTGGGAGAGGGAAGTGCAGAGCGAGGCGAAGTGGGACGATTGGGAGAGGGCCCTCGATTTCCAGTTCGGTTCAATGGACAACTTCTTTGACGATGCGTTTGCGCAAGGGCAGTATCAGTTGGATCAGTTCGCGCCTCTTCAGGACATGTCCATGTACTTGCAGAAGCCATTTTGAACGAGTCCGTTGAGTAACACAGAAGTCGGATTTTCTTACACGGTGGCCTGAACCATGGTTGCTTCACATTGAAATTGCATGATCCACCTTGCATGGTGATCATTCAAGACAATTTCTGTCTTGGACAAACTGCTCATTTGGGGCTACAGACCAGAGTTTGTCCTAGGATTTTCATAGGTTTTGCCAGAGAGAGGAGAAGCAAGTGTTGAGGTGCATCCAGTAGCACAGTGAAAACAATTTGTACAGTTAGTGTTTAGAATGGTCTCCTGTAACTATCCAATGAAAGTCTCTAGGGAAATTGTTTGCTGTAAAATTATAGCAACATTGTTTCAGTATTTCATTTAGTGAAGATTGTTTCAATTTTCGTTGGTGTCTTTAATTCAATTGAAAGGAGTTTTTTTCTTGGTCGAGCAATCGAAAGGTGTTTCAAAAGGGGCATTCCCGTGGTCCATTGAGAGATGCGTTCTCGAGTCGTAATGGGTCGTAATTTTGTTAAAATAATAAAAAAAAATTGATCGTTGAAGATTTTGAGCATGTGGGTTGCTGGGTGCTCTATTGCGTTGTTAGTAAGGAAAAGAGTAGCTCTTGTTGGTTTTGTCAAAGAACGTGAAGTTTCAACAATTGTCAAAAGCAGCCGCTCGAAAGGTTTCATGCCCTACTGGCTCATTACTGTGTGTTTTTTGTGTTGACATTTTGTCCTTTGGATAAGAACTAGAAGTGGGTGGGCTGTTTGTCTTCGTCACTAAATGTATTTTAGGTGTTTAGCTGTTGTGGGTGCTGTATATCTATCGAAACCAACAAAAAAACGTTCTAAGAACAATTTCTCCCTCCAATTTTGTGCCCTTATTCTTTGTTCTTTTGGTCGAATTGTGCCCTTATTCCAAATTACAAATTTTTATCAATATCATTTTGGTTCCAACTATGACACAAAATTTTAAAGGTTTTACGATTAAGGGGCGAGATTCACAAACAGTATCGTGGGAATATTTATGAAAAAGTGGAAAAGCAGTTACAATCACAGATTGGAAGCCCGAAAAAATTGGATATTTCTTCGACCGAGGTCATTGTTTTTGCCTCCTTTATGCCCATATGGCGAGAGATTGCTCATAAATACGATCATTCAAAATGCTAAAGACACGGTTTAAAAGATCGGTACACCTAATATTATGACAATCTCCCGTCGGGTAATTCAAATACAGAAAAAGAGAATATAGATGGGGAATGTGGAATAATGTGAAGAAAGGTATTAATTCAATGAATGAATGGATGGAATAAAGCACATGGTTCATTTCACTTGGACCAAACCACATTTTCCATGTAAAAGGTAAAGTATGTGGTCCATGATGCGATGCTTTTGAGGCGAACTTTCTCCATCCATTAACGTTGGTGTCTATGTTATGGTTACCAGCACAAACGACACCGACCGCCGGGGTGATTCGTGTTCCTTGCGGATCGCGTGCGTCGGCCACACACATCTCGATCTCCCAAGCTTCTTTTTTTTTTTTGTTGGGACTTACCGACGTGGGGCGACATGTAAATTTTATCGAGCACTTCCTCGTGTCATCATTCATGCCACGTGGGTCGGTCGGGTAAAAGGACGATTAGTGACAAGAAGACTCGATCTAACCGATCAAATCTGTGTACCGGAAAAAGTCGGATATTCTACAAGACACGTGGAATAAAAGCATACCTAACCCTAGTTTTCTTTAAAGAATTGAACTTTAATAATTTATCGGCTACTCAAAATAAATATATAGAAAATTTATAAAATGTTACATGATGACCTCTCTTTTTTTTTTTTTTTGATAAGTGCATTGGAAGTACTAAAATTTATCACGAAAGTATAATTAAATTTTAAAAAATATAATTAAGTCCTAAAACATATCAAAATTTTGTAATCAAGTCATTTTGTTAATTTCGTCCATTTCGGCTAACGCAAAATGTTAATGTGGCTTTTTTTTATTATTGTTTCTCTCTCCTATGTAGCACTGACGTGGCTAAAAATGAAACATAAGACTAAAGGAACATCATTTTCATCAAAATCTAATTTTTATTAGATATTTTATTTAAATTAAATGAAAAAATAAGCTAAATTTAAAACTTAAAAAATAAAAAAAAAACAACAAAGAAGAAGGGCACGGCCAGAAAAGGTAGGCGATGGTTGGGGATGGCTGACCAACGGTTGGCGAGGATCAGGCGAAGGGCACGTCTAGATCAGGACGGTGGTCGCCGACCACTAATCGAGGCCCAGCAACCCTCGTTGACTGCTGGCTCGCCATCCCCAACCATTGTCAAGTCTTTCTGGTAACGGTGAGGCGGTAGCGTGGCCCTCGCTAGTTTTGCCTTCTTCCTCCTCGTCCTCCTTCTTTTATTTATTTATATGTTTTAAATTTAGCTTCATTTTTAATTTAAGTTAAATAAAATAATTATTAAAAATTAGTTTTTGGCCAAAACAATATCGTTTTAACCTTAAATTATTCCATGTTTCAATCATATCAACATTTTCCGTTATCTAAGTTGGACTGAGTTAATATAAGGGCTCGATTGCACTAATTCGATAAAATTTTCATGACTTGATTGCGCATCAGTTAAATTTTAGGACTCGATTATACATTCACGATAAATTTTAAAACTTTCAGTACACTTACCGCCGCGGAAACGAACGGGCCCCGCGAAGCTTCGCGGGGGTATTTCCCATGATCACTATTTACTAATGATAGCGATGAGGATTAATTGGTTGATTAATTAACAAAATAAAATGAATTAATTTATCGAGTGGGGGGAAAGGAGATGCAGATTCCACTCGACGAATACGGCGGCTCTTGTTCCTTTGCGGTGGCCCTGGCGGGGAAGGGAAGGGGAGGGGAGGGAAGGGGGGCAGCATCGACGCAGCTTCCGAATCCTCGGGGGGAGATTGACGTCATGCAAGGCGTCACTTGGGGCAAGACAACGACCTCGTTCCTATCACAACCAGAACCTTCCACGCCTCCTTTTTTTAATCTCTCCAAAGAAGAAGAAGAAGAAGAAGAAAGGATCGATATTCATCTGGTTATGTAAATGGTGGCGGTTGTTTATTGACCAGGACTAGGCTGCTCTTGGTTGTGTCACCCCGAATGGACCAAGTCTTCCTGCTTACGACATATATATTCAAACCAAAATATCTGACAATGTGATTTTTTTTAAATATTACAAAGAACCGCAAATTAACATTTTTATGATAAATTTATTCTAAATTGATTTTTTTAACCATCAAAAGCCTCATATTTGTATACCCGTAACAAATTTATCATTATTAATTTCCGTTAAATTTTATTATCAAATTGTTAAGTTGGATGACATGTGATAGTCGACGGATATATGAGTTTAGGATTTTTCACAAATTTACCAATTTATAATTTTTCGTGGTACTAATTTAATTTAACGGAGGGTAAATTTATCACAAGTGTTACCTTTTTGGGATTTTGGTGGTCAAAACATTAGTTTAGGGTAAATTTGTCATATGTGTATCAATTTGGAGTTTTTGGTTGAATTAACTCTTTTTTTTTATCAATTCTTACTTTTTAATTTTTTTCCACTCTATCAAAAATAATACTATCTCTACTTCTTTTTAAATCTAGATTACTTACATTTTCACAAAACGTAATTTTTTTTCTTTTAGAAATTTTAATAATACTTTTAGCCTTGACGAGAAAGCAAAAAGGCTTTTATTTCATCCTAAACAGGAGAAAGCAATAAAAAAAATCCTAAACTTATTGTATTTGTACCAATTCAGTCCATTTGGCCAATTTTTATTGAAAATCACCGACGTGAACATCGGCCGTCCGACATGTCGTGGCCGGTGCTAACGTAAACATATTTTAATAATATTTTAAAAAATTTACAATTTTTTATGATTTTTTTCTTTTTTCTTTCTATTTGTTTTGGAAGGCTGAGGGCCGGCAAGGGATGCCAGCGACCCTTGCTAGAGGCCACGACAGTCGAGCCGAACTATTTTTTCCCACTTAAGACATATAACGTGGAGGGCCGTCCTCGTCGGATCTAGCAAGGGCTCACCTAAGCAAGGGTCAGGCGGCGACTCTTGCCGGTTCTCAACCAAAAAAAAATATAAAGAGAAGAAAAGAAAAAAGAAAAAAACCAATTGAAATGTAAAATGTTTAAATCTAAATTGATCCAATTGAAATGTTTAGAACCGAATTGGTACAAATGTAATAAATTTATGATTTTTTTAGTACTTTTCCCTCCTAAACAAATAGGCCTATCATTCCTCATTTCGCACGACTTTATGCAAAATTGGCAGCAATCTCGCTAATTTTTTCATGACATAAAAGAAAAAAAAAATCTCGACTTCTTAATTTACTCGCCACTTAATTTGACCTAATTCAACTAGAATCTTTAAATCGATCGGTCTCTCTTGATTTTGTCGTCCGAGGTCCAAATATACAAAAAAATCAGTCGTGGCTCTCTCTTGGTTCCGGTAGCAATTGCGACCCGATTTGCGGGAGAAGAAGATCGATTCCCTTCACTTCAAGTTCGTACGCCTTAGGTTCTCCAAATTTAACACGGAGCGATTACTTCTGCGACGGGTCGTTTTGCTGGCTAGCGACAGAGACGACGTCGTAAATGCACGCGTGCGTACTCGTGTCGAAATCGGACCCCGTTTCCTCGCGGCGAGGGTCAGCCCACTGCGTTGAATGGTTTTCCGGAGTCAGCTTGAAACGGCTCCAACGAATCACGTGGGTTGCTACGAGGGGCATGAAAGTCATTTGGGAAAATAATGGGTCCCGTAAATTCAGAGCTAGAAATGTGCGCTTCAAAATGCCTTACTTATTCGAATATTCCGCTAGCATTTGTGGACTACTTTATTGATAATATGGTTGTCTTGCTAGTAGCTTGACAAATAATTTGAGGGATAATTACCAAAAAAAATTACTAAACTTATTATACGAATGTCATTTCAATAACGACCTTTGAATTTGACAAATTTAATTTTAAACCGTTTAACAATTTGTCAATATAGTCATTTCAGCCGATTTTGGCCGGAAAATGCTAATGTGGACATCAACGTTCCTATTAGCCTGCCGTCCTACATGGCACAGCTGGTGTGGATGTTGATAATTTTTAAAAATTTTGGTAATGTTTCTGAATTTTTTTTTTTCAATTTTCTTTCTTTTGCCTGTTTTGACTGAGGGTCAATAGCAGTCTCTTGTGGCCAACCACCTCCGTCTGCCACAGTTGAGGCTATAGATCGGTGGAGGGAAATAAAAAGAAAAAAGAAAAAGCAAAAAGGAAAGAAAAGAAAAGGAAAACAAAGAAAAAAAGGAAAAAAATTCAAAAAAAATTTTAAAAAAAAATTAAAAGAAATCGTGAAACTGTCTACATCAGCGCCGGTCATACCACAAAATGGTCGGTATTCTCATTAGTGATTACCGAGCAAAATTGGCTGGAAGGACTAGTTGGACAAATTGTCAAATGGTGTATAACTAAATTGGTCAAATTAAAAGGTTTATAATTGAATTGGCATCCAGACAATGAATTTATGATTTTTTTGATAATTTTCCCAATAATTTAATGCACCAACCAAGGATATGAGTACAAAAATCCGACTACCTAGAAAACCCACGAGACACCTTGCAAATTTGATGTAACAGTAATGTCCAAACCTTTGACCTGTGCAAGTGACCCAACTCAAAGCAATTTGTATGCAGGTGACGGCATTTGAACAGGTGACCTATTGTTTACGAGTTGAAAATTGCCCAACGTCCCTAGTCATGCAAATCTCGAGGGAATTAGTTGATGCACCATCTTTGCTTCAGTTGCAAGTGTATTTATCTTTCTTATTCAACATCTGGGTTCTAATCACTGCATTTGTGCATTCTCTCAAAGCCACTCCAAATAGAACAGGCACGTGTCTTCAGTATTTTCTCGATGAATGGGATGAAGAATTATTTGAGTGCTCAAAGAGCTTTAGACACCTCATTCATGTAAAACAAATAACAAGGTAAATGATTTTTTTTTGGAATAGTTAATCCTAAGATGGAGTTTTTTTTTTGTCAGTTCTTTCTCTAATTCTCCTTTCTTTCTAACTTTTGTTCTGCCTCTTATAGAATGTGGGAGTCAAATCCCGCACATGTGATACCAGAGTCCCCACCTCCTAATCTCTTTACCAGTAGGGCCGTATGCCTAGGCAATTCTAAGAGGTTTACAAGGTCTATTTTTTGATCAAACCCTACTGTTTTAGAAAATCTTAATTAATATATACTCAACTCCAATCTTTTTGGTAAGTGGCTTAAACTTTGTTCGCTGTGAGGACAAACACAATGCCGCTAATATGTCGAATCTATCTAGTAAAGCTCTAGCATTTAGAAATCGAATATGCTCAACTAAAGAACCATTTTGGTCCCACAATGTGATAATCACACATGGCCATGGCGAAGACTACAATAATGAAAATACTTGAGACGTACCCAATACATACATATAGAATGAGATTCCATTGCCCAACGAAATAAGGTTTTACCCAAGGATGGTTGCTCTTCCCGAGAAGAGGGGAGTAAGGGTTTGATTTCTTTTCTTTTCTTTTCTTTAGGCAATAATGGGTGCGCTATATTACAGAGGAATAAAAAGGGCACAATCTAGGGCTTCGTTTGTTTTGCGAAAAATGAGTATTTTAGAAAATACTATTCTAAAAATTATCGTTTATATTACTCACAAAGATGAATTAACGAAATTATTTTCATCGCCTACGAAAATATTTAGAAGTAAAATGCTGTCGATAATGAAATTTTTTTTATTAACTAATTATTTCAAGCGATATAAATAATTAATTTTAGGAAAATTTTTTTTAAAAATTTTTTGCGTGAAACAAATGGGACTAAGTACCCTCTTTTATGTTCATCCCTAGTGTATTTGCGCATTCCCATGTATGCTTATCTCATGGAATACGTCACTCACATCTACCTAATGACTTCCTTTATATTTTTCTAGCATTGACGTTCCAACTGGTCAAACCAGAGGCTTCTACATCACTATTTTTCCCCATTTCTTTATTTATCTACTCCCTTACATTGGATATCTTTAATGTTGATTGACTTAATAAAATGATACATCTCTTGATTATATAAAAGCTGTCGTGAACCATGCTTACTTTATAAATTTCTTAGCCAAACATGCTTATTAACTACAGTTCGGTAAGCCCCAAACAATGCAATCCCTGCTCTCCTAATCTTATTGACCAGATAATTAAGACGTGAGCTAAAGCTCGGATGAATGGCCAAACATGAAATTAGTTACACTTTGTGGTTGTTATACCAACTCTGATTCTGCTTGTAGGTTTGTTTTGGCTTAAGTACATTTCAACTGAATTATGGTTTAATTTTCTTGGAGAATTCAATTCATTTTAAGGTTAGGCAGTACTTCATAAGCTTATTTAATCTATTAGGTAAGTCTTTCGAGGTGACGCCATCTATCATTAAGAAAAATACATATTTTCCCCTATTCCTAATCGGAGGAAATATTCTCAACCCATTTTCCGATTGGATGAGTTCCAAGACATCACCTATAGTTTTTTTGAGTTAAATTTGTATGAGGGTAACATCAAAGTAACCTACTAATTATAGATTTGGCAAACGGAACTTCTTTAATGAGAGATGGAGGAAAACACGGGCCTTCCAGAAAATTAAGGAATCGATGACTTTTATATATTTCAAACTTCGCTAATATCACAAAAAGGACATGGTGTAACCAAATACCAATATATAGGTGACATAAAGTCACACACACATATATATATATTCCTGGCATAACACATTTTGGACAAAAAGTTTATACTGATTATGGAATTTTTTATCCCACTAGATCTATAATGGAGATTCTTACATTGGCTTTTGTAAAGGGAGCAGTAATCATGCCATTTATGTTGCTTAATAGCACGAGTAATTAATACTATCATAGCCCAAAATAATATTTGATATATTAAATATTTTGATGGGCAACCGTGGTCAAATAAAGTCAAAATCCCACTCACTTCTAGCGTTGCTTGACCTTCAAAGAAAAAGCCGCCGAAAGTTATCGAACCATCCCCAGTTAATCCGCAGGAGAAACTTAAATATCAACCTTCTTTGGCTTCTTTGATATCTAACGGGGTAGTTCATGTAGCCATACATGCTTCAATGATCTATTATAGCCGATTCGGCAAGACCATGCGAAAATAAGATAGATGGGTCGAAAACCACGATGAAAATGAGGTGGAGGAGAGAACGAATTGTGCATATTCACTTCATGGTTGCGAGTTTGAGTTATGTACCACAAAATTTTTGTTAGGATTCGATGCATAATCATAAAGAAATAGAGAGTAAAAGCGAGAAAAAGAAATCGAGACACGAGTTTTTTATTTTGGTTTGCCCTTAAACTAGGGTTACGTTTAGTAGAAGATTTCGCTATAATTAGGACTTTCGTGCCTTTCTGTCGAAAGGAAGTATAAACCATACTCTAACAATTTTAAGCTGCGAATATTTTTTTTTAGGTTTTATACATTACCCTTTAGCCTTCTTAATATGTCGACGTGA
This sequence comes from Syzygium jambos, assembly GCA_031216235.1. NCBI lineage: Eukaryota > Viridiplantae > Streptophyta > Magnoliopsida > Myrtales > Myrtaceae > Syzygium > Syzygium jambos. The sequence continues at coordinate 9,082,029 of CM062228.1, forward strand.
TTGAATGTGGTTTTATTTCGCAATTTGCGATTGGGTATACTAGTAGGATTAAGGACATGATATAATATGGGGTTAAAACCACGAAAAACTCCAAACTGATAAACCTGTGACAATTTATCCCAAATTAATTTTTTGACCACAAAAAATAAAAAAACCGGTATACCTGTAATAAATTTACCCTCAATTAGTTTCTATTAAATTTTTTTATCAAATTACTGAGTTGGATGACACATGACAGTTGATATGTATACTAGTTTGGGGTTTTACCCTCGTTTGTCACAAGCGTACCGGTTTGTGATTTTTTGTGTTATTAATCAATTTAACGAAGAGTAAATTTGCCATACACGTATCTATTTGGATTTTTGGTGACAAAAAAATTAATTTTGGGTAAATTTGTTATATATATATACCAGTTTAAAGTTTTTTGTGATTAAAAAATTAATTCGAGATAAATTTATAATAAATGTATTGATTTAAAGTTTTTTGCGATATTAATCCGATAATACTACGAGAACAAGAGATCTTCGTTTGTCCTATGAATTAGGCGTTGGACTCAATGAAGGGACAAAAGAGCAGAGGGCACGCAGGAGCGACGGTCAAAGAGCCGCAAGAGATCAATTCAATTACCGCTCTGCCACTCCCCTCTACGCATTCGCCGAGTTCGGACAAATTAGCTGACGTACGCCATGACAAAACCCAACCGCCCCTCCCACACGTGTCGACTTCTGATTGACCGGTCGACGCGACCGTCTCGGGTGCCGTCACCACTTGTTGCTGAAGAAGCTCCAGGTTGTTCGCATTCCGTGCCTTCCTGCCCCCCACCCCATGCCTTTTCGATCCAGATACACCTGTCTGCCTCACGTGTCTGAATTACCCCAATTGGCAGAGTTCGTGCATGTATATATGTACACCCTGGTCGTCTCGTGTCTCTGCGTGGATTCGAGTTCGAAAGTTGAAGCCTTGAAGGAGTTCAGAGCTCGGAAGTGAAAAGCTTGGGACCACAGAGTCGCAGAAGAACACGAACAGAGTTGAGAGAAGAGAGAGGAGATGAAGAAGGCTCAGCTGGAGTTACCGGCGGGGTTCAGGTTCCACCCCACGGACGACGAGCTGGTGAACCATTACTTGATCCGCAAGTGCGCTTCTCACCCCATCTCCGTCCCCATCATTGCCGAGATCGATCTCTACAAGTTCGACCCTTGGGACCTTCCAGGTACCTTGACACGCTCCCTCCCTTCCTCTGCTTCTCCAGGCTCCGTTCCTGAACAATTTCCGTTTCTGCTTGTGTTCATTTTGGTGAATCATCCCATCCTGGGAAAAGGGTCGACGAGTTTTGTCGCTCTTTTGGGTGATTTGATGGTCAAAATTTCGTTCTTTATTTGGATTTGTCACTGTAATATCAAATGCATTCCTCTTGTTCTTATCTGATGATGCCTCTAGAAAGGTCCAATGTTCGATAGTTTGAACTTTTCATTTTGACGTGTGGGTCGAAAAAGGGGGCTGATTTCTTCATTTCCTTTTTCGTTGTCAAGGATCGAGCATGATGGTTTTGACTGTGATTTTTTACTTTTCAAGATATCTTGTGAATTTGAAACAATTTGATAGTCTGCTGAGGGTCATGATTTCTGATGGATTTTGGCTTGGAATATTGCAGAAATGGCTCTGTACGGCGAAAAAGAATGGTACTTCTTTTCTCCGAGGGACCGCAAGTACCCCAACGGCTCACGGCCTAACCGGGCAGCCGGAACTGGGTATTGGAAGGCAACCGGGGCCGATAAGCCGATCGGCCGCCCGAAGACGCTCGGCATAAAAAAAGCGCTAGTGTTTTACGCCGGAAAAGCTCCGAGAGGAGTGAAGACCAATTGGATCATGCACGAGTACCGCCTCGCCAATGTCGATCGATCTTCTGGCAAGAAGAAGAACAACTCGAGGGTAATTACTCTTTACCCATTCTTGTCACTGTTTATGGTGTTCCCGCACATGTAATTTGATGAGCTCGTAAACGAAACTCAACGATTAACATCGTTCCCTGTTATTATTGCAGCTTGATGATTGGGTTTTATGCCGAATATACAACAAGAAGGGCAAGATAGAGAAGCATTTCCCCTCCACGCACAATAAAGCGGCAGAGTTCCCCGAAATGGAGACCAAGCCACAGATTGTTATGCCAGCGGCGTTGAACCCGTACTCAGCTCCCCAATATGGGCATTCGCCAATGACTACGGATCACATGTACATGGACTCATCGGAATCGATGCCGAAGCTGCACACGGAGTCTAGCTGCTCGGAGCACGCGGAGTCCCCGGACTTGGCGCACGAGAAGGAAGCGCAGAGCGAGGTGAAGAGGGAAGATTGGGAGAGGGTCCTCGATTTCCAGTTTGGTTCAATGGATAACATCTTGGACTACGCATTCGCGCAAGGCCAGTTTCAGTTGGATCAGTTCTCACCTCTTCAGGACCTGTCCATGTACTTGCAGGAGCCATTTTGAGCAAGTCCGTCGAGAAAACAGAAGTGGGCTTACTTCTACTGGGGCCTGAAACATTCCATTCATGTTGGTTCAGGTAGAAATTGCATCATCCACTAGCATGGTGATCAATCCAGACAATCTCTGTCTTGGACTAATGCTCATGTGGGGCTACAGACTTAAGAGTTAGTCGTAGGATTATCCTGGGTTTTGCCAGAGAGAAAGAAGCAAGTGTTGAGGTGTGTCCAATAGCACAGTGAAAACAATTTGCATCACGACGGACACGGCTGAAGTGCAGCGATCGCGACGGGGCTGTGGTGGTCAGTTCAGTTGGTGTTTAGAATTGCATTACCTCTGGTCATGTCCTGTAAATACCTGATGAAAGTCTCTAGGGAAATTATTTGCTGTAAAATTGTAGCAAAATTGTTTCAATATTTTATATAATGAAGATTATTCAAATTTTCATTATCGTGAGTCTTTGTGACAATTCTATGATTCACCAAGAGACGGATCTTTGCGTCGTAACGGGTCATAATCTTTTCTTGCAAAATATCGTGCTGCAGAATTTTAGAGATTTTACAATCGATGAATGAGATATACTCTTTATTTCATCCGCCGGTTATTGAGAGGTTAGGTAGATATTCCTCAAGGTCTTTAGGAACACCCTTCAAAGGTACTCATTGCAGGGGTACTTGACAAAAAGTGGAGAAAGGTCGAAAGCTGGAAAATGGGATTTATCTTGACTAAGATCATTATTTTTGCCTCCCTGTTCTTGGCTTTCTGTTGAACTTTTAATGCCCATACATCAAGAGATTGCTCAAACTGCAAACATGGGAGTCTGGAACAAGCTTTCTGACCCTGATCTGCTGCTGCTGTTAATTTTTTTTTTCTGTTATTGTCTTGTCCTCGACATGTCCCCCACACTTATCTTCCATATAAGGCGATTACTTTCTCTCTCGGCGTTCTGGCAACCATTAGCCAATGCAAGTTTAGCTCGCATTTGTTAAATGTCAGCAATGGAGCAAGTTGATGCATTCATTTGCGATTAGAAAATTATCAGTAACAGAAACTGGTTATCACAATGAGCAAAGAAAGGAGATTGGTGACAAGTAGCACCAACTGTATTGGGTCCTTCCATAAGCTAGCTGAAGAACGTTCCAGTTGTTGAATTCAAGAGCAATCATGAATGATTACCCGTCATTGTGCTAAGGCTTTGCTTATGCCTTGACACAGGCTATGGCCAATAAAGCTAGACACAATGGCGAATGAGAATGGGAGTAAGGTTAATTTCATGTGGAAAAAATGATTAATACCATGGTGAGAGTAGATTCCTTCATTAGCAACTGAACTTACGAGTTACGGCGGCTTCTGCTTAGAGTGAATTGAGCCCCACCAGAGTCTTCTTAGGGAGTAGAATCTATTGCTTAGGAGCTCAGAGAAAGGCGGTGAAGCAATATTTTCTTAAGAGAGCAAAGAGGATTGAAATGGCGAGGCGACCATGCCAGCAAAGAATAATAAGGAAGCTGAATCTTCAACTTTTAGAGCTTTGAGAAGCTGCTTGGCTTAACTGTCTGCTAACTTCTCAGTACTCATGATGATTTCAAGAGCTAATCCAAATGTTTATGATGGCCAAAGACACATGAAGCTCCTGGCTTCCTGACATGGCGCAATTCTCCTGGAATGAGAAGGTGGGCTGTCCTGAAATTACCAGGAGAGCACATACAACCTGTATGGTTGAATAGCTTAACAACTCTGACACGACCAATGATTTATCCAATTTTTTACACAGACGAAAATCAATACTACAAGGGAAAAGGGAAAAAAGAAGGCATCAATCTTGCAGGTCATAGCGTGTTTCCTGTTATAGAGCTGAATAGAAAGCACAACAAGTGCGCTTGTATTTTTGAAAAGGGATGGTAGAGTTGTAAAGTAAGGACAGACGAGAAAGAATTCAGTAGCATCATGTAATTTCCGCAAGCTAAAGTCACATTACCATGAGAATGCAAGCCATTTCTTGATATAGAACTATATTGTCAGTCACTCTTGCAGATCACGTTCTTTAGAATTCAGTATAATCTACTAACTCCGCATCAATATGGCCAAAAGGGCGCTTATCTTTGAGATAGAAACTTCATGGTAACTGAAAAGGAATTATAAAAAAGGAAAACAGAGGAAGAAACGAACCCGTGCTTATCATCAAGGATTAAAACAGAACTCTCAAGATGACATGCAAGAAAGAAACTACTCTCCAGCGGCCCCCTTTAATTAATATCTAAATCGTTTTCTTCTTGTTGCTCGTCCGGCTGCAATTTCAATGTCGGTCCTAGCTGCTACATTCTCTAAAACAAAGTTAGGACAACCACATGCCGGTTGAATAGCGATTACCACCGCACAACTCGACTTTCCTTCAGAGATCATATATTATGAACAAATGCATGGTAGTCACACAACCGCTGAGAGAGGCATCACTTAGACCTGTAACTTTCTGAATTTGTTGTCCTTTCCCTCGACGGTGCAACAAGATGCGACTTCAGGCAGAATTTCCTCAACATGGAAACTGACATTCTTAGGGAGGTAAAGAAGACGAACAACAAGGTCCTTTCCGTAACAAATGGGCCTTTTTAGACAAAAATGCTTTAGCCCAAGAGACCAAATTCCCATCTCTCACACCCGTGAAGCTGCACATTTGAAGCCCAACAAACTGATTTCCTTCAGCCTATTTGTAAAGGCTGCAGCAGGTTCGACGGGGAAAAGAAGAATAGAGAGAGAGAGAGAGAGAGAGAGAGAGAGAGAGAGAGAGAGAGAGAGAGAGAGAGAGAGAGAGAGAGAGAGAGAGAGAGAGAGAGAGAGAGAGAGAGAGAGAGAGAGAGAGAGAGAGAGAGAGAGAGAGAGAGAGAGAGAGTAGGTAGTTTGTGTTGAGGAAAATTCCTACTGATTTTGAAGTTGACAAAACCTTCTGTTATAATCTGAACTATTTTTTTTGTTTCAGGAATATATATATGCGCTGAAAATCTTCAGACGCAGAAAGACGCTGAAAATTCTTCAGACGCAGAAAGACGCTGAAAAATTCTTCAGACGCAGATAGTCGCTGAATTCTTCAGAAGAAGACGAAGTCGCAGTAATTCTTCAGAAGCTGATTTTTTCAGAAGTAGACGAAGACGCAGTATTTCTTCAGAAGCAATATTCAGAACGAAGAATAACAGCTAGTGATCTGGCTTGGATTTCACAGAAGGAAAGTTTTGATTTGTTCAATCTTAATCAAATTGATTGACAATCAAATATTGACAAGTATGCATTACAACGGATAAAACTCTACTTATGGAAATCAAGATTCTGATTGTATGGGCGAACAGAATCAGCGGGATTCAGAATCTGTCTAAACGGCTACTCAATCCTTAACAAATCTGTCCAAGGTGTAGATTGGAAGATGATCCTCGGCAAGATGTCCAACGGCTAGTGTGGATGCAGAGGAGTATTTAAAGGAGACTATGAGCAGCAGAAGATGACACGATTCAAGAATCATCAAGTCCAAAGTCTGAGCATTCTCCGATCATTTGTCTTGTCTTTGTGAGCTAAAACATTCAGATCTTGAGGGATTGTGTGAGATAGAGAGTCCTATCATACACAAGAGTGATATCACTCAGCTTCTGTAAATTCCTCTTGATTACATAGTGAAATCCAGCCAGTAGGCTGTCAGCGTGGAGAGTGGACGTAGGCTTACTATAAGCCGAACCACTATAAACTTGTGTGCAGATTCTCTTCTCCTTATCTCCTTATTTACGTTCTGCACTTTATTCTGACTTGAATCTGAATCTTATTCAGACTCTTCTGTAACGTGAATTATTTCCGTATAAATTTAAAGAATTGTTTAGGATCACCTATTCACCCCCCTCTAGGTGACTCTTGCTAGCCACTTCAATTGGTATCAGAGCAGGTTGCTCACTTTACTGAAGTGTTTTACTTCCGAGCTAACGATCTACATGGCTAGTTATGGTGCTCCAGGACTCATTGAAGGTCAAAGCAACAACAGACCACCATATTTCGATGGCAAGGAATATAGCGTTTGGAAGAACAAGATGAAGGCATTCATTAAGTCATGCGATCATATGCAATAGGATGTCATCATCAATGGAGTCAAACCAGTGTCTTCAGATTCGAAAGAAAAGGCAGATGCAAGCAAATCAGCAGATCCTCCATTATCTCAAGCTGAGATAACCAAAAGAGAAACTTCAGATTCAAAAGCAATTTATTCTCTCTACTGTGCTTTATCTCCTGTTGAATATAAAAAAATTTCTGCTTGTGATTCTGCTAAGGAAATCTGGGATACTCTCTATATAACTTATGAAGGAACAGATCGAGCAAAGGAAACTCAAATCAATATCTTGCTTGGTCAATATGAATCTTTCAAAATGAAGCCTGGAGAACTGATTGCTGATTTCTATGACAGGTTTACTGATATAGTAAACGGTCTAGCCTATCAAGGACAACCAGTCCCAGATGCATTGAAGGTCAACAAGCTTCTGAGAGGACTGACAGATCAGTGGGATAACATCAAAACATCTCTTCGTGAGACTCAGAGAATCAAGCCCTTATCAGTAAATGAGTTGATTGGAACTCTACAATCATATGAGACCGAGAAACGAAATGAAGAGATTCAAACCAGAGGTAATAAGTCAATTGCTTTAAAAACTAACATTGATTCTGATGCAGATTCAGAAGATGAAAATGTTGATGATGAGGAACTAGCTCTCTTCATAAAGAAGTACAAAAGGATGAAGATCAGAGGAAGAAACCTCAAAGGGAAAAGACCTTTTGAAAATAAGAAGCCCATCGATGAGACAGAGAGATCAAAGGAAATAATATGCTTTCACTGTAGGAAACGTGGACATATCAAGCCTAACTGTCCACTACTGAAAAAGACTAAGTTTGAGAAAGCAAAGAATGCCTTAAAAGCAGAAACTTGGAGTGACACAAAATGCGAAGATAGTGATGAAGACATCTCAAATTTCTGTTTAATGGCAAAAACAGATTCAGACTCAGACTCTGATTCTGACCCCAAAGTGGAAATCGAGGTAAAACCTTCTGAAATGTCTTTTGAAGTATCAAATTATATTGATGATTTATGCTTCGAATTCAAGACTGCTTTTAAAAGAATCTCTTCTCTGAAAAAGGAAAATTCTTCACTAAGGCAACAGGATATTTCTCAAAAGGAGAAAATCGATTTCCTTCAAAAAGAATTTCATCAAATCAAGGAAAATCGAGATCTTCTTTCCAAAGAAAATTATGTTTTGAAAAAGGAAATTTCAGAGATTACTCGCAAGTTTTCAAAAGGATCAGAAACCTTGAAGCATATCCTTTCCATTCAAATTCCTTACTACAACAAATCTGGTCTTGGATTTGAAAAGGAAAGTGACAGCTTGATTGATTTTCCTAAAGTCAAGGAGAGATTAAGACAAAGACCTCCTAGACAAGTTTATAAAAACCATTTCAAAAGGAATTTCGTAAAACCTGTTGGCCGTAGTGCACTCAAGTGCTCAAAATGTGGAGACCCACAACATTTTGAGAATGAATGTCCTAAGGTCTGGAGACCTATTCGAAGAGATTTTGTTAAGACAACCTATACTAATGTTCTAGGACCCAAACAAGTTTGGGTACCAAAGAAAACTTGAGATGTTGTATTTCTTGCAGGTTACCACAAAGAGAAAAAGGAAGTGGTACCTGGACAGTGGATGCTCCAGACACATGACAGGAGATCCAAGCATATTCGCAAATCTTCAAAGTCTGGAAGGTGGAAAAGTTTCCTTTGGAGGAAACACTAAAGGAAAAATCATTGGCAAAGGAACAGTTGATATTGGAGGACTAAGAATCAATGACGTTTCATTGGTAAAAGGACTCCACTACAACTTGATTAGCATAAGCCAGCTTTGTGATACAGGTTTCAGAATCAACTTTCAAGAAGACACATGCTCAGGAACAAGCAAAGATTCTTCTCAAACATTCACAGGAAGAAGACATGGCAATATTTATCTTCTGGATGTCAATCCAAACTCCAATCATTGCTTAATCTCAATCAAGGAGGATGAAGATCTTTGGCACAGAAGGATGGGACATATCAGTATGAAACAAATCTCAAAAATCTCAAACAAAAAACTGGTTCGAGGTTTGCCAGATTTGAAATACAGAAAGACAGACTTATGCAATGCTTGCACACTAGGAAAACAAGTAAGGAGTTCTTTCAAATCTATACATACTGTTTCTACTGATCGTGCCTTGCAGTTTCTTCATATGGACCTATTTGGACCAACCAGAACACAGAGCATCGGTGGTAAGAAATACTGTTTAGTTATTGTTGATGACTTCACAAGATTTACATGGGTATTCTTCCTTGCACACAAAAATGAAGCATTTTCATATTTTTCAAAGTTTGCAAAGAGAGTTCAAAATGAAAAGGGCTATACCATTTCGTGCATTAAAACTGATCATGGGGGAGAATTCGAAAATCAAAGTTTTTCAGACTTTTGTGAGGAAAATGACTTTCAACATAATTTTTCTACTCCATACACACCTGAACAAAATGGTGTTGTGGAAAGGAAAAATCGTTCTTTGCAAGAAATGGCAAGAACCCTGTTGATTGAAAGCAAGATTTCCTCTCATTTCTGGGCAGATGCAGTTTTTACAGCATGTTATATTATCAACAGAGTTTTTCTCAGACCCATTCTTGAGAAAACCCCCTATGAGCTTTACAAAGGTAGGAAGCCCAGCATTTCATATTTTCGAGTGTTTGGATGTAAATGTTTTATTCTTAAGAATCTAAATGATCGTCCTGGAAAGTTTGATGAGAAAGTAGATGAAGGATTATTCCTTGGATACTCCACCACAAGCAAAGCCTATAGAGTTTTCAACAAGAATTCTCAGACTATGGAAGAAACAATGAATGTGAAGTTTGAAGAAAATATTCAGACTCACAAAGATGAATCTGAAGCAACTCCCCACATTCAAGTATCTTCAGAGAGTCATCCTGAATCTCAAAAGATCGAAGATTTCATGGAAAGAGGCAAAGAAGACAATATACAGACTCAATCAGAAAATTTAGAGTCTGCAGATATTCAGAAGGAAAAATATGACAAGAACTGGAAACACAAGTCTAGTCATCCCAAAAACCTCATCATTGGAGAAATAGACGAAGGTATCAAGACAAGATCCAAACACAAGGAGAATATCAACAACTTAGCATTAATATCTGAAATAGAACCAAAAGATGTTGAGGAAGCTTTATTAGATGAAAGCTGGATAGAAGCTATGCAAGAAGAACTTCAGCAGTTCAGAATCAATGAAGCTTGGGAGCTCGTGCCAAGACCCAAAAACCATCCAGTAATTGGAACAAAATGGGTATTCAGAAACAAACTGGATGACAAAGGGAAAGTTACAAGAAACAAGGCAAGACTGGTTGCAAAAGGCTATTCTCAAGAAGAAGGCATTGACTATGATGAAACATATGCACCAGTTGCAAGGTTAGAAGCCATTCGGCTATTATTAGCTTATGTTTGTTTCCATAACTTTAAACTTTTTCAGATGGACGTGAAAAGTGCGTTCTTGAATGGTTACATTAAAGAGGAAGTATATGTGGAACAACCACCTGGTTTTGAAGAACCAAGAAAAGCTGATAGTGTTTACAAACTCAAAAAGGCCCTTTACGGTCTGAAACAGGCAACCAGAGCTTGGTACGAAAGGTTAAGTAATTTCCTTCTGCAAAATGATTTTACAAAAGGTAAGGTAGATACAACTCTATTTGTTAAGAGAAAAGGTAATGATTTTCTACTTGTTCAAATTTATGTAGATGATATTATCTTTGGATCTTCTAACGAATCACTTTGTAAGAAATTCTCTAAGAATATGCAGAACGAGTTCGAGATGAGCATGATGGGAGAACTTACATTCTTTCTTGGTTTACAAGTCAAACAAATGAAAAATGGTACTTTCATTTGCCAAGAGAAGTATGCCAAGGAGATAGTCAAGAAGTTCGGTCTGCAAAATTGCAAGAAGACAGACACTCCAATGTCTCAAACATCCAAGCTAGACAAAGATGTAAATGGTAAAAAGGTTGATCAGAAGGTATATAGAAGCATGATAGGTTCTCTATTATATCTTACTGCATCTAGACCTGACATACTTTTTAGCGTCTGTATGTGTGCGAGATTCCAGTCAGATCCAAAGGAATCGCACCTCTCTGCAGTAAAGAGGATAATCAAATACATTGGGACTTATCCAATGCTAGGTCTTTGGTATTCCAAAAATTCAGATTTTACTCTTACTGGTTATTCAGATGCTGACTTAGCTGGATGTAAAGTGGATAGGAAAAGTACTACAGGTACATGCCAACTGCTTGGAAACATGCTAGTATCTTGGTATTCAAAGAAGCAGAACACAGTCGCACTATCAACAGCAGAAGCAGAATACGTAGCCTTGGGAAGTTGCTGTGCACAGATTCTGTGGATGAAGCAACAGTTGCGGGATTTTGCTGTTGAAGATTCAAGTGTTGCAATCAAATGTGACAACACCAGTGCGATTAATCTCACTAAGAATCCCATTCTCCATTCTCGAGCCAAGCATATTGAGATAAGACATCATTTCATTAGAGATCATGTTCAAAATGGTGATGTGAATATTCAACATATTGATTCTAAAAATCAATTAGCTGATATATTCACAAAACCCCTTGAAAAATCTTCGTTTGAATACATTAGAAGTGAACTGTGCATTACTTATCCTTTGTGAAGTGCTTGACAGACAGGAATATTTTTTCAGACTCAAGAGTCTCGGTCTGAACATTTCTCAGACTCTCAAGAAAGGTACGTACTTAGTTTAAATTCTTGGCGGGAATATTTTTGACAAGGATATCTTCACATCTGATTTTTTGGAAGAAAATCAGGTACGTATTTTAATCTTTTGGGAAATAGCATTTAGAATATTATCTTAATCTTATTCTGATCGTTCATACTTTAGAAAATATATTCCCTTCCTATTTTACTCTGGCCTAATTTTACTTTCTTAAAAATAACCTTTTAAGCCGTCCTTCACCTTTATAAGCCTTTTCGACTCTCTTCAAAACCCTCGCTTTTCTACTCAAACGTTTTCGAGACTCTGAGACTCTCCTTGTCCTTATTCCTCCGAAAGATCCAAACTTTTCGTCCCAGAAGGAATCATCATGCCTTTCAAGAGAAGATCGACTCGCATTCTGAATCTGGATTCAAAGTCTACTGCAACGCCAGAAGTCATGGACATCACAGATACGGAAACAGAACCACTTGGAGAACCTGGTAAAGCGACTCAACCTCCTCGTTCGTGGACACCGTCGGGTAAAACAGATTTCACATTCAGCGGCGTTAAATATGTGTGGAAAAATTATCAGAGGTTAAAGAGAAGCAATGCCTCCTCTTCGGCTCTTCTCAAATGTCTTAAAGACAATCGCTTTCGGTCTGAAGAACATCTCACTATGGAGTATTCTGCGTTTATTGCTGGAACAAATCAAACCCCTGCTAGCACGACACCACAAACGCCTCCTTCCAGAAAACGGAAAGAAAAGGTCGGAGAATCATCTACTCTGTCGGAAAAATCAGTAAGCCCTAAATCTTCGTCGAAATTTGTAGTTCCCGAAGATGATGCTAGACTCTTTGAGCTGTTTGAAAAGAAGGTGGGCATAGCATCTGGAATGCCAGGAACTGGCAAATTGTTTAGAAGCAATGAACATCAGGACTGTTATAAATTATTTCTTGCTCGAGGGGTAATGAACCACAGAATTGTGGACTTCCTTTACTTGGAAAAGATTGGACTGTCTATACAGAATCTTTTTGAAAAGATAGACATTATTGAATTCTGCCTTCAGGGTGCTGATGTTTATGATGAACTTACTGCATATTTCTATTCTAATCTGTCTATTCTGTCGCAAAACTGGCTCCAGTTTACAGTGGGTGACAAGAAATATGATTTAAGGGCAAATGACTTGGCCAGGATCATTGGAACCAATCACTCACAGTTTACTCCTCTGACAGTAGGTTCTGAAGATATTGTCAAAATTGTTTCTGAAAATCCAGATTTTGATCTTGGATCAAGGCGGCACCTCTCCTACTCTGACTTATCAAGAAGATCTGTAATTCTGCACAAGGTCATCATCAACTGCCTGAAGCCTAAGGCAGCCTCTAAAACTGACCTCTCAAAATCAGAACTCAAGCTCATTTGGGCTATCCTGACAGGTCAACCCTTTTCTCTTCCTCGCATCATTATATTCCATATGTACAGAGCATTACACAAGGACAAGGGGCAATTGCCATATGGTGCCTTAATCACTCGAATCTTTATGTTTCTGAAGATTTCGATTCCTGATGAATTACGGCTTAGTCCTGTTCCTTATATGTATGTGGGAGAAAGAATGATCTCAAAAATGAAACAATTTAATGATCTAAGGGAAAGATCAAAGGGAAAAGAGGCTCAGAGGCCTGAATATAAATCTGCTGAAAAGACCGGTGTCAGAAGGACAATTCAAAGAAAGGAAGCAGAATCAGCAAGTAAGAGGAAGGAATCTCCAGATTCAATGAGGGTGTATAAGAAAAGAAAAACTCTTCTGCGTGATGAAAAAGAAGCAGAAGCAGAAAACCCTAATGCAGGCAATGCTAGTGCTACAGAACATGTTCCTAGTTTCTCAGAACCAACTTCTTCAGATCATGTTTCTGAACAGTAAGCACCTGGTCAGGGGGAGATTCCACAGGAAGCAAGGGATATTCCACAGGAAGCAAGGGATATTCCACAGGAGGCAACAAGGGAGTTCGATCAGCATGAACAAGAAACTGTCCAAGAACAGTCTTCCAACAATCAGAACATTCTCTCTCTTCTGCTTGAGATCAAAAACAAACAGTCTGCGCTGGAAGTAGAAGTACAAAATCTGCAGAAAATTGTTGAGGAAAATAACCACTCTCAGCAACTTCGAGCGGCAGCAGATAAAGCAGAGCTGGAGAAAGCAGTGGGGGAATGCAGTTCGAGGATTGAGGAAGCTGTCTCAATCTTGGAAAATTTTCAATTGATTCGCACTCCTTCGAAAAATTAGCCTGTTTTTATCTTTACAAAACATTTCTTTCTTAGTTGGTCTGTAATTTAACTACCCTTCTTGTTAGACTGGTTAAATCATTCAATATATGTTTCATTCTTCATGATATTTTTTGCTGATGACAAAAAGGGGGAGAAATTATACATGCAGGATCATACGAAGAAAACAAAGACACAGATACCAACAGAGTTTGCTCTTTCATTTTCTATCTGTGATTCATACTCAAAATCTATTTTAATCTATATTGATTCGATCTGCAGGAAAGTTTTGTCACCATAAAAAAGGGGGAGATTGTTGAGGAAAACTCCTACTGATTTTGAAGTTGACAAAACCTTCTGTTATAATCTGAACTATTTTTTTTGTTTCAGGAATATATATATATGCGCTGAAAATCTTCAGACGCAGAAAGACGCTGAAAAATTCTTCAGACGCAGATAGTCGCTGAATTCTTCAGAAGAAGACGAAGTCGCAGTAATTCTTCAGAAGCTGATTTTTTCAGAAGTAGACGAAGACGCAGTATTTCTTCAGAAGCAATATTCAGAACGAAGAATAACAGCTAGTGATCTGGCTTGGATTTCACAGAAGGAAAGTTTTGATTTGTTCAATCTTAATCAAATATTGACAAGTATGCATTACAACGGATAAAACTCTACTTATGGAAACCAAGATTCTGATTGTATGGGCGAACAGAATCAGCGGGATTCAGAATCTGTCTAAACGGCTACTTAATCCTTAACAAATCTGTCCAAGGTGTAGATTGGAAAATGATCCTCGGCAAGATGTCCAACGGCTAATGTGGATGTAGAGGAGTATTTAAAGGAGACTATGAGCAGCAGAAGATGACACGATTCAAGAATCATCAAGTCCAAAGTCTGAGCATTCTCCGATCATTTGTCTTGTCTTTGTGAGCTAAAACATTCAGATCTTGAGGGATTGTGTGAGATAGAGAGTCCTATCATACACAAGAGTGATATCACTCAGCTTCTGTAAATTCCTCTTGATTACATAGTGAAATCCAGCCAGTAGGCTGTCAGCGTGGAGAGTGGACGTAGGCTTACTATAAGCCGAACCACTATAAACTTGTGTGCAGATTCTCTTCTCCTTATCTCCTTATTTACGTTCTGCACTTTATTCTGACTTGAATCTGAATCTTATTCAGACTCTTCTGTAACGTGAATTATTTCCGCATAAATTTAAAGAATTGTTTAGGATCACCTATTCACCCCCCCTCTAGGTGACTCTTGCTAGCCACTTCACTTTGGACATCTTAACACTTCGGATTAATACCGTTCCGGAGCTCCTGATAAGAAATCGAAGCGTTAGTTCATCTAATTGAATAATTTTTCGTGGTGGAGTTGTACTTTTTGGATCAGTTCTGATTTTAGCCTATGAGGTTGATTGTAGAGGTTGTGGAGTGTGAAATCATATTGTAAAGAAACTTTAGGTGTCCTGAAATCATGGGACTTTACATAATTTGATTTGGGGTTACAGTTTGGTTGGAGTGAAATTTTAAATTTCTTTGTGTAATGTCATTTTTTTTACTGAACAAGCTTAGGTTAGTTTAATCTTAGTTATTTACTTGATTTTGATATTCAGTTTTCACTTAAGTAATAAGATTTCGAGCTTGTCCTTTTAGGGTAGCTTTTATTGTTTGGTTTTACATTTTCAAGTGAGCAATGCTTACCTCTTTTATGATTTGCAAACTCATGTCTTAAAAATAATATAAAATAGATATATTATGAGTTATGAAAGATGTATCGCAAGGTATGATATCTCCTAGAGGGGTGCATATAGGTTATAATATGGAACTTAATAGATTTCTGTGAAATAAATAGAATCAAGGTCATATATGGAGGTTCAGTTTGATATATGCATAAATAAGCTGCTAATATCAAGTCTAGTATATCTATCAAATAATATAAATATAAATAGATATATAGAAGATTGTGCAAACATATCTTTATAGTGGTTTGACTTAGATCAAGCCTACGTTCACTTGCACAAGCTAACAACCATCAACAACATGGATTCCACTAGTAATCCTTGAGTGGATACAAGAGTAGCTTGCTTCTACTTTTAACCAAAGCTACTTCTATCCGAAGCTTGTAGATTACACCACCAATCTTAAGAACCACTACAGCACTCGTGCTTTTCTAAAAAAAGATTACAATCAGTGTAAGCACTCTCTGTAACTTGCTCACAGTATGTTCCAAAATATAAAGCTTTCTTTATTTTGTAGTTGTATCTTCTTCGTGTAAGTTCATCTTCTTATAAAATATTCAATCTCCAAACTAGCCATAGGATAATCTTCAAGAGGATCAATTTAGTCGTTGATGACAAACAATCAAATGAGTGGAGATCTCGTCGTCCGTACAATTAAATCTTTCAGTAATATCGTAGCTTCCACAAATAGAGTCGCTTATATTAGAAAATAATTCTTGTTACCAAATGATTAATAATTGATTGGATTCTTCATCGAATAATCTTCTAGATTTCCAAAATCGTGACTAGCTGTTAAATCTTTTGACTTGCAAATTAAGTCATAGATATATCTTGGTTTTCTTATCCATATCATACAACCACGTTTTAAACATGTTTTTCGCAAGTAATAGAAGGAAGGAATCACTAAAGGCTATATATATATATATATATATATATATATATATATTAATTTGTGAACTTGATTTATGAAATGAATTTTGAAATGATTTTTTGATTGGTTGGAGGATTGTGTTGATGGTTTTATGCTCTTGTAGCTATGATCTCAATCGATTGAAGGGTTCCGATTACGGATCTATTCTCAGGACTTCCTATTTGGGCCAAATCACCAACTGATATAAGTGGAGACTTATGCTAAGGGGGGAACTTGGTAGACCTTGTTACGAGGCATTAACCATGAACATAGTTTGATATTGAACATTATATTGATAAATGGACTGGACCATTAATATTTGCTTTGTTATTGAAGTGATATAACTCATCTTTGATTATGTATGCATATGATATACTAGATCTCGATAAATAAATGTGCAAACTAATTGCTTGATCCGCTTAGAATAGACTTGTATTATTCACAGAGCGGTGGGTTGTTCATACAGTTCATCTCAAATCTTTGTCAAGTTCTATAGCTACCAACAAATAGAACGAGCGTAGTATCGGCATATAATTTTTGGAAGTTTGATTTTGATAATAATCGAGATAGTTGTGTATATATGTTTGAAACGATACTTGTTGGATTAGTATGTTAATCAGTAGAGATGGATATGTTATTTATGGTAGACTTGTATTATTCACAGAGCAGTGGGTTGTTCATACAGTTCATCTCAAATCTTTGTCAAGTTCTATAGCTACCAACAAATAGAACGAGCGTAGTATCAGCATAGGATTTTTGGAAGTTTGATTTTGATAATAATCGAGATAGTTGTGTATATATGTTTGAAACGATACTTGTTGGATTAGTATGTTAATCAGTAGAGATGGATATGTTATTTATGGTAGACTTTAGAACTTCTATTTGTTTTCTATTTTACTAGATACGTTGATGAATATATATTTTGATAGTAGGTTAATGTTGGTTACTTGCATGGGACTATGTCCTTTGAATTGGAGGACAGCTGAGTCATTTCCTTTATACTTAAGGGTATCAAACTTTCCTATAAAGGAAGTCTCTTGCATAAACACACAAAAGAAAATAAAAAGAATGATTCGAAATGGACTCCTAATCAAGATGATTATAGAGATTTCTCCTTGAGTCTTCATTCCACAGAAAGACGTAAAAATGTGATAAGCCAACTGAGGGTCGATGCAACAAGTTCATTTTTCCCTCATCAACATAAAGACCAGCCATTTAAGGCTCGCATGATAACCATTTTGTTTCTATCTAGAACTATTTTTTTGTTCTTGAAAATAAGTTTGGAACATAAATTTGTTTGGTAACGTAATTTTACTTTTTGTTTATTTCTGGAGCAAATTTCTACTCCAGAAATAAGTTTGGAACAAAAATTAGAAGAACAATTTTCTACACATAAATAGAAATAATTTCAATAGTAGTAATCTCTGGTCTTTGCGGATGACATGAGATAGAAATAGAAATCGTTTGATACCTTGATAAGAAACACGAAGGACTCCTCCACCTCTCATCAACAAAATTTGGCCAAAAAACCCTAGCACGCCTCGATCACCTCCACTCCAAATCTGATTCCGTCCACCTCATCGGTGTTGACTTAGACTTTGTCTTCCTCGCCAGCGTTGCTTCCATCCTCCTTGTCAACTCACGAAACAATGCCCTCATCTCATTGGCTTTCCTACACAATCCACTCCGAATCCGGCTTCGTCCTCCTTGACGGTGTCGATTCTGACTCCAAATTCCTCACCGGTGTCGACTCTGTCCTCCTTGTCAATTGTCACGGAACAACGCCCTATTTGACTGCATGAGCCTCTCTTCTTGACGCCTCTAGATAACTGTGATTGATCATTCCCACACAATTTATGTGCTTCCCCTCTTTGTCTTGCTCGTGCTGTCACTTTGGAGTAAGGATTTTCCATGGTTGCTTGAATAGGGTGTGATTTTTTTGTCTTTCGATTTGGGCATTGAAATTTAATGTTGGGGTCAAAGGCTGGTAACGTGAGTTTTGGGGTCTTTCTATTAGGGCTTCCTCTTCGTTCTTAATCATGCTCATGACTCTCAGGGGTTTGTGCTGCTTATGACTAATATGCTTGGTTCACAGGACGAACAAATTGCCGATGATGCAGTATTGTGTTGAGTTCTCAATTCGACACACATGATTGCCACATGTATATTTTCAAGCCTCATATAGTAGTATGTCACTGGGAGATCTAGTTCACCTACTATAGGTGTGGTTTTGCATTGGGGCAGTACTCGAATACAGTTTTGCCGCTCATTTTAAACTCTCAAAAGAATGATGTTTATAAGTTTGTGTTGGCTATTTATTGTGTTACCACTGAAAAATTAGAGCATAACCTCAAACTCTCAAAGTTGTCCTATCAATAGTGCTAGTTTTTAGAAAAAAAATTTCTAGCCACAAAAACCAAAAACAGAAAAAGGGTTCAAGCATTAGGATAGCAAAAGATGCATTACTTGTTTCTGCAAGTGTAGTTCATCTTTGGACAGAGTTATTTTTGTGAACAACATGCAATTGATCACAAAACTAGTTAGTGAACAATCTGGTCTCAATGTAGATAACATTAATAGTTCCCATAAAGGGCGGTCACAAAAATCAGAACTAGCTCGTTTACTTATCCATAACTTTTATCTTCCATATCGATGAACCTCATGGGTTTTGTGCTGCATTATGGATGACTTTGCCTTAGTTTTACTTTTTATTTTGGGAATGTTTTAGAATTCCTTCTAAGTTAGTTTACTTTGAATCTTCAATTGGAATTCTGCTTCTTTGATCTATAACTCTGCTTCTACTTTGAATCTTAAACATGCTTCTTTGAATGATACTTCCGAAGATGATATATGCTTGCTTCTACAATATGATATGCAGATGTTCTCTTCCAATTTTCTTTGTGCATTTTGTTTTATTAACAGTTTTTTGAACATTACATAGATGTGTTCTTGACATCAAATCTTCTATGGTTGAATTGGTACACCATATGACGTGGCTCATTTAATGCTCAACCGGTTAAGGTTAAATGGCATCCTAGAAAGAGGTATTTATGACAAAATGGACCAAGCCTTTAATTAATCTGCTTGTAAGCTTATTGGTAGAAGAGGTGAAAAAGGAAAATCGCATTACCTGTACCTACAACAAAGCAGGGTGGAATAACATACTTACCGAATTCAATATACAAATATCACTTTAGTTTAGTGTAGTTTAGTTGAAGAATAGGGTAAACAAACTGAATGACATCATGGTAATTTTAAGAATCTTCTTTCATAATCTGGATTTGGATGGGATAATGTTAACAAATCGGTTGTTGTAATGGATCTAAGTGTATGGGAGTCTCACATCAAGGTATCACTTTACTTGGATCATTTTGTTCTTATTGTGGATGTAAGCTTCAATTATGTTGTTGACGTATGTCGCTATTGTGAAAATTGCAGGATAATAGCTAATGGGCTAAATTCCAAAAGGATGAGTTTTCTCAGTATCCTGATTTGTATATTGTGTTTAGTGATACATATGCTATTGGGGAGTATACAGCAGGAAATGTAGAATACTTGTTGGTGTTAGAGGAGGAAGACAATGGTGTTGGTGGTTGCAATGGTGGTGGTGACAATGGTGGTGGCAATGGTGGGCTGACAATGGTGGTGGAGTCATTTCCTTCAACCTCTGTCTATCCACATTAAAATCTACCATATTAGTACTCTTGGCACATTTCCAAAAATGTTTCATCAATTGTTTCCTTCATATTTTTTACCCCAATTGGAATATATAGGTAAAAGTACACTACAAGTGCCATAACTTGTGTACGGCGCTTACTTTAGTGCCATAACTTTTTTTTGGATCACTTTAGTGCTAAAATTTTTGAAAAATGATAACTTAAGTGCTAAAATTTTTGAAAAACGATCACTTAAGTGCCAACTCCGGTGCCGTACACAATTTTTTGCCGGAAATCTGACGTGGCATTTTTTTTGATTAATTTCTGAAGCTGACGTGGCTCGCCGGAGTCTCGTCGAAGATTGGCACTTAAGTGATCGTTTTTCAAAAATTTTAGCACTTAAATGATTGTTTTTAAAAAATTTTAGCATTTAAGTGATCGTTTTTCAAAAATTTTAGCACTAAAGCGATCCAAAAAAAAGTTATGACACTTAAGTGAGCGTTTTTCCTCCGACTTGACACCAAAGTGATCCGAAAAAAGTTATGGCACCAAAGTGAGCGCCGTACACAAGTTATGGCATTTATAGTGTCCTTTTGCCGGAATATATATATATATATATATATATGCCTTGCACATTCTGAAATTCGACTTATTTTCGAGATTTATGAAATGATTATATCTTCGATGCACTTTAGTTAAATCTCACTCGGAATTGATCATTCTTGAGAAAACTAACCATTAGGGAATGATTAGCTAGGAATCGAGTACGTAGACCAAAGAACTTAGCTGTGGATCGACATTTCGACTATAAGGATTTACAAAGAGATATTTTGGGCCATTATGGACCGATTCAATGATGGCTATGGAACGATTCGCAAATGTTATATAATTGGATTGCGGGTGATTCCGCTTGACCATTGTATGGATTTCGAACCATCCTAAACCTAATCCGAACAATTGCGTCAATTGGAACAAGTGATTGACCCTCGCAATTGCATGACAACCGAGGTCGCCATGGCTCGAGTAAGCTTAAATGTGGCTTGATATTGAATCGGCCACGAGTCGATACACGTAACTCCTAAAAGCTGTTCGTTAGTTTGAGATACACTAAAGTCGTGATTGATTGGTTTTAGCCATGAATTAGAATTCAGAATGGAAAGTTGAAGTTTCAAGATTTCATAAAAATTTATCGGACATTGTCTCATCGAGTGTGATCAACTATTATATCGCTCGGAATTATCGGAACAGTGTAATTTGGACTAGGTATGGGAAAAGACCATTTTACCCCCAAGGATATTTGAATTCATTTGAAAGGTTAAAGGGCAAATTGGACTTTGGCACTTTCCCTCATTGGCCGAATTCTTTGGACCATTGTACCCCTCCTCATCTTGCTTAAATATTTTGTTTGCCATTTATAATTTTTTAGAAATTAGTGAGTGGAATTTTATGAGCTATTGGATCTTGGCTTGGGAAAGGGGATGGATTCTTGGCCATTGGATGTGAGTGGGGTTAGTAACATCAAGACCATATCTCTCTCTCTCTCTCTCTCTCTCTCTCTCTCCCCCCTTCATTCTCTCTTCCTCACTCTCTCTCCTCCCTTATTCTCCCTCATTCGGTCGAATCATCTTTTCCTCTCATCTTGCCCGACCGGCTAGCTAATCCCAGCCACCGTGTAGCCGCTGTGATGCTGCCGGAGACTTGCTGAAGTAACCGCCAGGCAATGATCTTGCTGCTCACACACCACCCTTGCTTTCTCCGTCTTCCCTCATCGTTTTCGAACACCACTAGCCCTAACCGAGACCAACACCACCCCTCACCGTGACCACCAGCCCGTGTTCGTCTCAATCGTGGACCACTGTGACCAATACCGCCGCCGATCTTCCCGTCCAACTGCCGGAATAACAGTTGCTTAGCATGGCTTTGCTTGGCTAGTTTTGCTTGTCTTGACTTAAGACTCCTAATAAGTACTTCCTAAGCCTTGGTTAGAACAATGGGTTATCAATGGCATATTTATGGGTTGATTAGGGGCTGATTAGAGATGGTTTAACTGCCAGTTGAGCTTGGTTGATGATTGATTGTTGATGGATTGAATCTCGGATTGGTTGCTATTGTGCTATGTTGTTTTGTTGTTTTTTTGGAGATTGGTGTGGGCCGAATCTGAGGTGGTGTTCTCATGAAAGTTGTCCCCAATATCTTTAAGTATAACATATATTAAAGTTGGAATTTTTGGAGATCATTTGGGGGCATTCGGAGGTCCATTTTCAAACCGTCTCAATTCTGCCAGATTTTCTGTTCACCAGACCGACTTGTCTTTCTGAATTTTTATAAATTTTTTCATGTCTCTTTTAAATAAACTTCCTTCATAAAAGTTGTTAAGGACACTTGTGTCTATGACATATAAAATTTTCAAAGCTTTCTAAAGAGATTTAGGTACTAATTGAAATGTATTTTGAAGGCCAGATGGTCTGTCTTGGCTGGTTGATTTCGGTCTAATTTTGAGTGAGAAAAAGAGATATTTTCAGTCAAAACTGGATTTTGTCCTTCATGAAAAATGTTTATCAAGATGTCTCCTAGGGTATATCCAAACTTCAGAATTTTTGGAGTTGAATTACTATTTATTTCAAAAGGATTTCGGTTACTACACAATTGCCTATTTTAGCTCGATTCTATACAATTTGGTTTCTCTCGGGAGCTTTTCGATGTTGTTGTTGCACGTGAAGGGCGTGGCTGGTTGTTAATTGATTACGGTTTGAGTGGCAATTGGCTAATCGAAAAGATGAGAATTTGTTGAGTGATTGAATGCTCATGTGATCACATAATAACTTAAGGCGTGTTACGCGGGATTGTAATATGTTTTGATGCGTTTTACGCTAGATGATGCCTCGATTTATCAGATGCCCGGCGGGGGCCCAGATGCTAAGCGCGGTGGAGGCCGGATTGATGCTCCTCATGTAATGCCGTCTTGATGCGTGTGACGTGGGATGATGCCATCGCCGACGTAGCAGGACGATGCCCGGTTACGCCGGAAGCCCGATAACCTAATGCGTTTTTCGCGGGTTTGGGGAGCCCGAGAGGCCGTTAATGATCTGGACATAGTGAGTGTGATATGCATTATGATATGCCATGTTGAGACTAATGTTGGGCATGTTTGGATTATTAAGCGTGCTATGCATGTGCTTGCCTCGATTCGGGTTGTTATGTTCGATGAATGGTTGCTACGTTGTGGCGGTTTACTAACGTGCAGGGTTTTTATATGTGCCAAGGCGATGTAAGGGCGCCTATGATTGATGTGCACGTTGAATGGTAGAATTGCCTATCTAAAATTGTCCGGCGGTATGTGTTAGCCTAAGCAAGGCCTAGGTAGTTGCTTATAGAGATTTATTCTCATTGTTGAATTATAACCATTTCAGACTCTTGAGCCTTATGAATATATGGAAAATCCGGGGATGCCACTTGGGTACCGCGATGACTGATGATAGGTCTAGTCCCCCGTCTTTTGAGTACATCTTTTGATAGAGAAGTTAGTCTAACCCAACCACCCGACCTTTTTTGAATGTATGTGGGTTTGTAGTGAAGGTCTCTAGTAAGGCTTGTATGTTATGCTATTGTAAGTAACGCCATGTTTATAAAAGTGTTTCGTTGATTTGATTCAATTATCTCTTTATTACCCCTTTGATTATATATTATATGGAGAGTTCGAATTGCTGCTGCGTGTGTTGCTCTTTAGTTCGTCGTTTGGGTCGATGACAAATCCTGGGATGTCGCATTCTTATCGGCCTAGTCGGGATGTCACGTGCTCGTGAGGATCGGGGCGTGACACATATTCTGTGTTCTACACTAAGACCCCGGCAAATACATAAAACAAAGGAAAAACATTAAAACTGATCAACATTGCGTAAAGTGTCGCAAACAATATCAAGGTGAGTGATAATGAAGTATTGCATATCTTTTGTTAGTCACTTATCAACACCCAACCATTGCCATTATACATATCGAGGTCTGACCTCAACAAATCAATAAACCAAGTCCATGTGTCCTTATTCTCAATTCTTATCACTGCCCAAGCCACTTGCACATTTGGTTGTTACCATCCCTCCCTACAACACAAAAACTCACCATTAATTAAGCCCCTCAAGAAGCATTCATCTAGTTCAATGATCTTTCTCCATCTTGCCAAAGATTCTTTCTTGCATAAATCAAAGGAAAAGTAAGCCTTCTCAAATAATGGAAGGGAATTTGGTAGAGGTCTTTCAACTTTCATTTTAAAAATGTTTACAGGGGTTGCAGTGTAAAGCTCCACCAAGTAGTCCTACATCTGTGCATACTCCTTATGATTACCTTACAATGCCTTCAACATTTTTAGCTTTGTTCTCCTACATTGGCATACAGTAACATTCATCCCTAGCTATTCCCTAACTAGTTTCTTCAACTCCGGTGCACTAATTTTTGGCATTGCAGAATTAGAGTCATAAAGTGTTTGGCTAAGTAAGCATAGGATACTCTCTTATTCTCGAAAGTAATACTGCATATATGCTCATACACGTACCTTTCAAATGGAATGATCCGGTGTTGCTATCAAGAGCGTCATAAATCATCCACTTATAATTGGTTTGCGTGGACCTCGCTCTTACAAATATAGTAGTATTCTTGATGTATTTAATTGATCTTTGCTCAATTACTGAATACCTTAAAATTGCATCTTTGAACTCAGCTGTATCCTTGAACATCATGCCAATATCGAATACTGGATTTTTATCATTTTCAATATATGATGGGAACCTACTTCCCCTCCTTGAAAGAACAACATCTTGCACCTCTTCACTCTCATCATATGAACTCAAATGAAGACTTTTTTTCTCATCTGAATTATATTAGTCTATTTGATACCCAAGATCATCCACAGACTGAGGATAAGCTACTAACTCTAATGGTAAGATAACATTTGATTGCGAAGTATCAGCTGCCTCAATGTTAACCCTAGTTATGAGCGTATCCATCGTTGAATATTCCTTTAACTTTTCCCTTACTTCAATTAGTTCAAGATGATCATCGTCACTTGAGTGTTCAACATCCACCAAATTACATGCATTGTCATCATCCTCATCCATATCTCGATTACTAACCTCAACCCGATTCTCGTCATTATCAGTTTTCCCAATTACAGTTTTGAACACATTACTAGCATTCTCATTCTCATCCAGATTCCTATCATCAACCTCAACCCAATTCATGTCATCAGGATTTCCGATCACATTTTCGAACGCTTTACGAGTCACATTATGAACTCTTTCTACGTCCATATCATACAGACCTTCATTTTCTATCTTAGCAGTTGTCTCTTGATCATCAACATATTCCACACACAATTCGATAATTTCATAATATAGATGATGATAGAAGAGATCTATCACAATAGAGTTATCTCATATATATCTAAGACAATTTTCAACAATACTACTTCTAGGAACTCTATAATAGAGTTTCTCTATTTTGCACCCACCCAAAGCCTCAATAACTCCAGTTATATTAGACAACGAACGCTTGCTTAAATCTATTTCAACAACATTAACCCTTCTACCTATGTATTCTAAAGGTGGTCCAACTTGAAATTGACCTCCAAAGAAAATGGTAACATGGACTTTGTTGTTGGCCATTAGACCTGTAAGGGAACAAAAATAAATAGCATTTTAGTTTTGAATAAGGAATTGAGAAGAACAAGAGATTTCATCTATGCCATCTCTTTTTGACACTAATCTTTTGAATTCAGATCCTGGACAACTTTACAAAATTAGCTACACGAAAGTTGTATTTTCATTCAGTAATATAAGCTACAAGATTAGACACTAATATTTTGGATTCAAATCCTAGACAACATTACTGAATTAGCTACAAAATGAGTAGTCAGTGACTGGTCGGTTTCAATCCTCTACTAAGCCAATGTTTGAAGAAGATATTCTCTAATATCCTTACCTACAAATTTGTTTCCGAAATTAAAAAAAAACCAACAATGAGAAGGGATTTGACTCCAACCTTTGATTTGCCTCCGCGACATTGCGAAATGAGAATAGACAACTTGCGTAGACTCGCTCCAGCGATACAACTTGCACGTAATGAGAAGAAATTGAACGTCAACCTTCGATTTAGCACCGCTACACAACGAAATGACAATTTAGGGTTTGCACGAGTCACGATTTGCAAGGATTTGCTTCTACGGGATGACTTGCACACAATGAGAAGAGATTTGACGCCAACCTTCGATTTGCCATCACGATACCATGAGGGACGACTCGAACGGACTGGCGATCGATGAAGAAGAAATCTCAAAGCTTTGATCTAAGGCTTGCATGGACTCACAATCGACAAAGAAGATACCTCTTAGCTTTGATTTGGGGCTCGCATGAACTCACGTATGATTTAGGGCTCAAAACTTGGGATTTGGGAAAACAAGGAACAAATAGGACGAAGATGAAGAGAGAACAGAGGTTTGGTGCAAAAGGAGAACGACGCTGATTTGGATATGTAAATGGTCCAAAAAGACAACGTTTTGCATATGTGGAATATGGGCTTTAAATTTTTTGCCACGTAGGAGAGAAAAATTGTTAAAATGAGTCACGTCAGCATTTTCCGTTAGCCTAATTGGACGGAGTTAACGGAAGAACTTGATTGTATCAGCTTGATAAGTTTTAGGACTCAAGTTTTTGGATTCAATTGCACTTTCGTGACAAGTATTGATATTTCTGGTGCACTTATCCCTTTTTTTTTGTTATGCAACTTTGATGACGTTGTGGCTATTGTTGATTGCTATCGGATTCCATTTTTATTTGTTGTGTTTATGTTCTTAGTTTATGTGATGGCATAAGTAATATGAAGGGGGGGTGAAAGTAGCGTGAGTAATGATCAAGTAGCATCAGTTGAATCAGTTGAACCAGTTGAACAGGGCCTTGATGATATTGAACTTGATATTCTGATAGCATGGTTGTGCATATTTATGTGTGATATATTCATGCACATGAGAGAACCTATTAGGGATAGCGTATTGTCAAGACCCGAATGGGTAAGGAAGGTTCTTTATGAACATTCAAATAGAGTATATGAAGCTTTTTGAATGAAGAGATATGTCTTTCTCAGCCTTTGTGAATTTATGAAGGCAAGAGGTTGGTTGGAAGATAGTCGATATATTATGGTAGATGAACAAGTTGGGATCTTCTTATTTATTTGTCACAAGAACTCGAATAGAGATTTATGTGTGAGATTTCAACATTCGGGACAAACTATTAGCAAGTACTATGCTATAGTGTTGTAGGCAGTTATCAAATTGGCAAGAGAGACTATCGTACCACCTTTCTTTGATGTTGTACTATAGGAGATTCTTATGGATCCTACCCATAAATGTTACTTCAAGGTATGATTTTCATACATTCATTTACACCATCGATTTCATTTTGTTGATAATCTTATATAATACTAGTATTTTTTAAAATGATAGGGCTGCGTAGGCGCTATTGATGGCACCCATGTTCATGCCTCTGTACCTGTGTTAAAACAAATCCCATTTAGAGGAAGGAAAAGAATTACCACTCAAAATGTGATGTGTGTGTGTTCGTTTGATATAAAATTTACTTTTGTGTATGCTGATTGGGAAGGCTGTGCCATCGATTGTCAAGTCCTATTGGCAGCATTCGAGACTCCTCCCTTGGAATTTCCTCGACTACCACTAGGTATTTGCTTGTTCTTCATGGGATAATTTTACTTACAATTGTATTTTGGTTGCAAATCATGACCAACATATGAATACTTTGTGATAGGCAAATACTATGTGATAGATTCTGATTATGCTGCAGCTCCGTGATTTTTGACACCTTTCAAAGGCGAACGGTATCATCAAAATGATTATAGGGGTAGAGCAAGACGGCCAACAACAATAAGAGAATTGTTTAACTATAGGCATTTTTCACCAAGGAATATCATTGAGAGATTATTTGTGGCATTAAGTAATCGCTTTTCCATTTTGAAACACCTGTCTCCATTTACAATTCCAAAGCAAGCACTTATTATAATTGTATGTTGTACTATCTATAATTACATCCGTGATGAAAACAGGATGGATAAGAACTTTTCTCCATATGGAGATTCGGAGTACTCATTTAGAACTACACAAGATGAGGTTATAGAAAATACATCAAATGGTGAGGGAACTGAGATCAACATGCTTAGGAAAAATATTTCCATAAGATGGCAAGAGATCATAACATGACGGAGATTCCATGAAATTTGTTTTCGACTTTTGTAATGTATTTCAATTATTTGGGTCAAGGCTCGTCTTTTCTCTATAAACTTTCAAATGGAAGCTAAAGTTTCATCTTCCCTTGCAAGGCAAAAACTTCATTTGAAGAAGTCACGGGATATGCCTGTCATGTTCCTGTATCCGGTCAAATTTGCAGGAGGGGCAAGGAGGAAACTTCTACTTCATCAAGTTGATTTGATAAAATGGTTTCCGGATGTCGAATGGTCTCAGTCACTCGATGATAATTCCCTTGCCCTGGGCGAACGTTGTGAGTCTTCGACTTGAGGGAGACTTCGGATGTATGCTCTTTTTGCTGGTATTTTGAAAAATGTGATTTGTGAGAAGAAAAATTAATAGTTAGTGGTTTCTTTATTGGACATTTTCCGTAAAGTCATTTCGAGAGATTCGGTGCAACGAGGGAGTTTTCATATTTTTTTTGGCATCAAATTTGCTTTAGTAGAATTTTTGGAATAGAAATTTTGTGTTATTATCAAATGAATTTCTGTTCTAGGAAATAGAAATTTTATATTGTTTTCAAACGAATTTTTATTCCAGAAATAGAAATTTTGGGTCGTTATCAAATGCATTTTTCTGCTAAAAAATTCGTCCAGGAATAGAAATAGATTATTTCTGAAACAGAATGATTATCATTTGTGTCTTTACTGCATACGGTCACAATTCACGAAAACTTTTGTATCCACTGTACCATTTCAAGATTTTATGCACTCTTTGATGACGCAATTAGTAAAATTCGAGCAATCGATGCATCTAAGGAGCCGTTCTAACCAAGAACAGTGTTGCCCTCAGTCTCCCTCTTCAAGAAGTTCTCAACGACATCGTCATTTTCTAAGAGTATCCCTTCTCCTTCACGTCGCGAAGCAGCCCAAGGGTTTCGCCTTATTGTGCCAGTTTTGCGTAGTCCTTTAAGGATAGCACTATACTTCACAAAATAAGGATGCGGTCCTTTGTTAGGCAAAGAACTCTAGAGGACCATCGCAGTTTCAAGTTCCCCCTCATCGCCCAAGCAGCTAATAAGGATGTTATAGAGGACGATGTTGACATCGGGTGCACCGTCTTCCATATGTCTTAACGATGCCATTGCCTTGTTTACTTGTTGATACTTGACCATGCAACATGGTGGCATGAGTCTGCTGATCTACTTGCTGGTCACAAACCAACATTTTGTAATATAGCGGATGTGCAACCCGGTGATTTCTAGTGTTGAAAAAGCCACCCATAAGACAGCTATAGGTCACGTCGTCGGGAGAGCACTTCTGGTCATCATATGAAATGCTATGGCTGCGTCATCCATGCGGAACATGTGCTTTGCCTCTGAAAAGATGCCCCTTTTGCAAAGTGCATTCGCAATTGTATCGGAAGTTTTGAACATTAGGCATTGTTCCCCTCTACACCATCGTGCTTAACACTCCTCCAGCCTCTTCCCGTCTACCGCTGCAATCACACAGACCATTGATGATGGAGTGATAAGCGATGACATCCGGTTGGGTTCCATCCCACTCGTCTTGTTCGCTCGTTTTAAGACGAGGAAAATCCTTCACCGAAACTTCGATTTTTTCGGTTTTTATTAAAGTAGGTTCCGTGGTTTGATTACTAGGAGAGTTGTGGCGAAAAATAAGGTGTGACAAAGGATTATATGGAATGGATGGAAATCAAATGGATTGAAAATGGATCTGGAATCAACAGAGTTCCAAGCTATATTATAATACTCCTACGAAAGCTGTAAATGACTGGAAAGTTAACTAAAGTTATAGGAAGTTGCAAATACAGGAAGTAAAGATGCGTCAGAAACTAAAGTATAGATAAGCTTGAGTGTTTTTGCATTATTGTTGTTTGTGTCCTCCTTTTTGCTTTCTCTGAATATTTGTATCTCCTCCTATCCTGTAACTGCTCATCAGTTACTCCATGTTTTCAAACTTTGAATATTTTGGCGCTTCCAATGACTGCCTTTTCTAATCACGTTTTTCCAGTTTTATTGTCCGCCAAAATTTGATTTCAACTGTTGAGATGATTTCAAATCGAGACAAGTAACTTCCCATAATATACTCGTGCTCACTATCCCCGCTTTTTGCTCGTAACTTCTTGCTATCGTGATTCACGTGGCTGGGCTGTGATTCTTCAATGTATTCCTGAAGTGTGAACTTCCCGAATTTCGGGAAAGAGTCGTTGTCCTAAGGCATAAATAATCCAACATCCCAAACTATGACTTTCCATATTTCGGTAAATATACATATTTTCATCAATTACCGAATTCGGGACATGATGTCATTCACACTTACTTCTAAGTATGTTTCCGAATTTGGTCTAAACGTGCTTCGGAAGATGGTTGATTTCCATTATACGTTATATTCGGCATTAAAGCCGAATTTGCATTTATGCCGATTTTTATTTTGGTGTCAACATATGCCCCTTTTAAAAGAATTAAAAGAACTTTTAATTCTTTTAAATGCAGAAAGAAAAGACACTTACGTTTTATTATTGCTATCGCTTCGTCACCTCGCTTCGCGTGCTTTGCCCTCTCATCTTCAAAACCTTCTTCTAAAAATCGTTCTTTTCTTTGTGCCCTTATATTATCACCTTTTCGACTCTCTGCAACTTCTCGATTCTCTGCACTCTCTCTCGATATTCATATGAACCCAATGGCTTCCAAGGCTTCCAAGGAGCAAACTTTTTCTTTCTCTACAGCAGATGCTCTTGATTGCTACCATATATTCCGAGATTCTGAAGATTTCAAAGAAGAATTTCATCTATTCTCCGTGGAGAATGATTTCGAGGATTCCTTCATCCTTGGTTTAGCAGTGCACAATCAATTCTTTGTTCCAAGGTGCTTATCAAGCCACTTCCCACGTCATCAATTTGAAGTGCTTCCAGTCCACGAGTCATCTATCTTGGCATATCAGTGACACTCTCGTCCTCCTCGCCTTAGGACTTTTTCCGTCTTTGAGCCAGATTTCTATCAGTGGTATATTCGACTCCTCCCTTCTAAGGGTCCCCTTTGGGATACCCTTTCAATTCATAATGCTTTGCGTCTTAGCTGTTTTGATTACCATTTGAATCGTGAACTAATCGGAGCATTATCTTGCTTTTGATTGCTTTCCACTAATTGTTTCTTTTTTCCCTTCTCTCCTATGTCGGTAACTCTGCTTGATGTATACTGCCTCACTGGGCTCTCTCCTTTGGGTACAGACCCATCTACCCCGTCTCCTAATTCTCGTTCAATATTTAGTAAATTATCTGATTCTGAAATGGCCTATAGGACATTCCTAAAAAAGTACTTCAAAAAGGCGAGTGTAGTTACCGACGAGGAGCATACTGCTTTCCTTTTATACTGGCTCTACAAATTCCTTTTTTGCCATCCCATAGTTAGGATTTCAAATGACTTTGTTGTTATCACCTCCGCTCTAGCATCAGGGACCTCACTGGCTCTAGGCAAAATCATGTTAGCCTTACATATCGAGGTTTAGCTTATGCTTCCTCCTCTATTGCTTCAGAAGAAGTTAGTAGAGTGTTTGGTGGTCCTCTATGATTTCTTCAAGCATGGGCGGCTTTCTATTTCCCTGCCTGGTGATCTGAGGACCAAGTTATCCAGCCCCTTTCGATCTCCATTCCTGACCATCCAGTTTGTCAGGCCTTGAGTAGGAAATTAATCTTTATTGCCGAAGAGTCATCTTCTTATCTTCGGTATTTTATTTCTCAAATCTATTCTGCTGAGGAGAACCCATATTCCTTCACTCCTTTCTTTGTTTCCCGATTCAAGTCCTATCTCCTTGCTTTTCAGAAAAATAGGAGTGCCTTTTGGCAGACCGTTCTGACTTCTGTTGATCTTCCTATAAGATTTTCAACAAAAGGCAGATTTGTTGCTGGTTTTGAAATTTACTCTCTCCAATACTGTGCCAGACAGCTTGGGCTAATTTAAGGGGTTCCTAGTCCAGCTCTGTATACCTTTTCTTATGCTTCCTTTGACAAAATATCCTGCAAGCTAAAAGATAACCAACCTTTTATTGAACTGACCACACTGGTTTGGGATGTTTATCGATTGTTTCGTGTTGTCGAGTTCATTGGATATCCCAACCGTTCTTCAGCCGATTTTGACCTCTGGTGGGATGGTTATCGAAAAACCATATTTTTAGAGAATCTCTAGATCAAATTCTCTTGAAAATAAAGGATGCTATTCCTCTTACATTGTAAAAAACAATCGAAGTTGCCAATGTACCTTCAACCAAACCAGCAGAGACTTCTAAAGGTAACTTGATTCTGTTTTTCCATATCCATGTATTTTGTTTGATACTTAGCTTCCAATCTGACTTTTTATTCTTATAGTGAGTAAGAAAAGGAAAACTTCAGACTCACATGCTCTTGCTCCAAAGAAAGTACCAACAAAACACAAGGTAAGGAAAGTACTTATTCGATCCTCAGAGTCACCTCTAGAGAGTTCTCCCTTAATGAGTCAATCTCCAGAACCCACACTACGAGCCATGATAAAGCCACGCACTCCAAAAGGTAATTCTCAGGCTTTACTTTTGGAGGTTATTACAGTCTTAACTTGTTTATTTTCTGATTAATTCAGGAACTCTTAAGACCTATCAGCCCCGTGCTGCTTCTCCTGTTTCTCTTCCTGGCAAGGCTCTTACTCCACCAGTTTCCAATCCTTTACCACTAATTCTTGCTCCTTTGTCAAAGGCTGAATCAATTCAAGAACAACCTTATGTTCTATATCCAAAAGAGAGTATACCGCCAAAGGATACTCTTACCCCTACTGTAGGATCTGAAAAAGATCTTTCTTCGTCTTTCATCGATAAATATCATTATTTTTTGTCTGATTTAAGATGTTATGCTGTTGTCTAACATACATAGGCCAACATTTGTAGTTACTGATGAGACCATTCTTGTGCTTCAAGAAACTTTAATTTCTAAAGAAGCATCAAATATACCACTACTTGCAATTACCAATGAGCCCATCCCTATGCTTTAAGAGACTTCAACTCCTGAAAGAGCATCAAGTGTGCCACTACTAGCAATTATCGATGAGCCCATCCCTGTGCTTCAAGAAACTCCAACTTCTGAAAGAGCATCAAGTGTACCACTACCGGCAGTTACTGATGAGCCTCAAGAGACCTCAATTCCTGAAAGAGCATCAAGTATGCCACCTGCTACTTATACAATTACTATTTTGCCTCCCTCCACATCTCAGGCTGTGCCTAGTCCACCTGCCGAGATAGAAATTTTTTCTCAAGCTGAACAGGCAGAAATGGAAAGGATATTAGCAGGCATCCATCCTGGCTCTTCCACAACTCCTGATTCTCCAGAATCCTCAACTTTATCAATGTTTGACGAAATTCCTCAAGAAATAGTCAAAGTTAAATGGGAAAAGCTCCTTCACTTATTGGAACCTAGCTATGGAAAATTGATCAATGACTCCGATAAGGAACGCCAAGCAAGGATTCTCTTCCAAGAAGTATGCTCTAGTAATCCATCCTTTGTTTTATCTGAGCCCTTCCAAGACAAGATTGATCTCTTTACCATTGGTTTTGTGGAAACTGTGAACACGATAAGAGTTAACCTTGATCAACTTCCTTGCTTTCTTCTTGGGGAAAACAAAGGATTAGCAATCCAAGATGAGCTTGCCCGTAAACGTGAAGGTGCTCGTCTTTTCTACAACAATTTCAAAGTTGAAGAGAGCAAACTTCAACGCTTGAAGGCCAGGAAAGAAGAACTTGAGGCAGAGCTGAGGATGGTGAATGCTCAATTGGAAGAACAGAAGCTCACAGTTTCAACTTTCTGTCCTACACTCAGACGCAAAATGAAGCAGTGTTGGGAATTAAAAAAAAATTTGATGCTTCTATTGGAATGGTCAGAGTCCATGAAAAGAAGAGGGCTGAGATTATGAATGAAAACCATAGGCTTGAGACTGAATTGAGAGATTTTGTAATTGAAGCCAAAGCTCTATTGGCTAAGTGGAAATAAATTGAAAGTCCTGTTTGTTAGATTTTGATCTCCTTTATACTCACTTGATATCCCGATGATACAAACTCCCGACGCTGTACTCTGTTCACATCAATAATTTAATCCTCTTAACCAAAGGTTAAACCTAATCTCCATTTGACTCCTTTGACATTTAAACCAACTCAAAGAAAATTGCTCCATTGCAACTTTCATAATTCAAAGGTCAAATAATAACCTTCCTTTTTGCTTATCCTCTCTGAAATTACTGACTTCAAAAATAACTGCGGACAAACCACGTTCCATCTCTATCTCAGTTTCCAAAGAAGAACTCTGGCACATTACTATCCACGGTCTGCTCCATATCCTTTACCTTTATAACTGCCCAAGCTACCAAATCTTTCCTGAAAACTTACAGTCCTGTTCATGATGTCTTCACATGGTTCTTCATCTCAATTGCTTCTTTGATCCCGATCACAAAGACGTCGCATTTCCACTGAAGGTAAATTTTCCACTGAACATTACCAGATTCGGGCTTTGACGACTGTTTAATATGGACAACCTGTTTGTTCTACTATCTAGGTGATCGGTCCTTATGGAGGCGACTGCATGAATTACTATCTCAAGGGCATCATGCTTTATTATTGAATTGCAAGTATAAGGTAGAAGTTATCGATTTAACCAACTTCTTCAGATCCAAAGTGTTCCTGTTTGCAGATTCTGCCTTCCTAGATTTGGTTTGGGAACTATGCTCTTTGTTCCCTGCTAGTTTTGATGAATTCGAGCATAATGTGAAGGAAATTTGGAATTTGGAGCCTACTATTGTAGAAGCTGACTCCCTTCATCTTCAAATTGAGGAAGAATCTTCCCGATTGCGAAATTCCAAAGAGAAATATGCTCAAGCTCAGGATTCCTATTCTCAAGCTAGAGATGACGTTGAGATGACACGTCAACTTCTCAATTTCCTTTCCAATCATCATCGTGTGGAGCGGAGGATACTCAGAGATGAAATTTTCCGTGTCAATTCTATGGTTGAAGTGGCTTCAAACAAGTACAGGCAATTGCTTCAAAAAGCTTGGGAGAAGTTTGAAGTTGTCCGCTTTCATTCTCGTCACCTGGAATATCTCGAGGGGCAACAATCTAAACTCCATCATGATCTTGCCTTGCATTCCTATCATGTAGCCCAAAACCTCAAACTTGTTAATGACTTGCAGACCTTTGTTACCAAGATCAGAATGTACTTTCATTTCAAATGAGTAGATTAATTTCCTTGTGTTTCCTATATTGATGGATGATATTTCTTCAAAAATTTTCCATTTATAGAACGTGATAGTTCTTTTCCATTGAAATCCATCAATCGGTATGCATTCCTACTAAGCACTTCGGTAACCAAGTATGGACCTTCCCAATTTGATGATCATTTACCGAATTCCCTGTTTTGAAGGTTAAATGGCAAAATTGCTTTCCATACTAAATCCCCCACAATAAACTATTTGACTTTAACCTTTTTATTAAAAGCTCCGGCTACTCTTCTCTTTTGTGCAATCGACTGATCCAAAGACGTCGCATGAACCTCATCTAGCTCATCCAAATTTATGTGCATCCAATCTCTATAACCTTCGGATAACATTTCGCTCTGCAATTGGACTCTTAAAGATTGTACTGTTATCTCCATCGGTAAAACTGCTTCTTGTCCATATGTAAGCATATAAGGACTAACACCAGTGCTCGATCTTCGTGATGTTCGGTATGCTCACAATACCATTGACAATAAAACATCCCATTCTCTTGGATTTTCTTCTAAGTGTTTCTTGATCAGTCTAATAACAATATTATTAGTTGCTTCAGCCTATCCATTCACCTGAGGATAATATGGTGTGGAGTAGACCATTTTGATTCCTCTTGATCGTGTAAATTCTATCACTTTACTTCCAGTGAATACTGTTCCTTGGTCCGCAGTAATCGACTCAGATAAACCAAATCGATGAATTATATTTTCTTCAATAAACTTAACCACAGTCTTCTGTGTAATACTCTTATATGGAATGGCCTCTACCCATTTTGTAAAGTAATCCGTAGCCAATAAAATATAACTATGCTTATAAGAAGAGGGTGGATAGATTTTACCTATTATGTCCATTGCCCATCCCCTAAATGGCCATGGCTTTATGATAGAATGAAGCTCCATAGCAGGTACATATTGCAACGGTCCATGCTTTTGACACGAAAGGCATGCTTTGGCATAGTTGATACAATCCTGCATCATTGCTGACCAAAACTATACCTTCATCTTTTTAATAGTCATCTTATCTTGATTCCTGCTTGATGGGCTCCACATATACCTTCATGTGCCTTTGCCATAACTATTTTCGCATTATCTTCATCAAGACAGCGTAGGAGCAGTCCATCCGAGGATTTTCGGTATAATTCTTCTCCTAACATAACATATTTCTGGGCCTGCATCCTTAGCTTTCGATCTCTTGAATCTGGATTCTTCAAATATTCGATGATGGTTTGTCTCCAATCCTCTCGGACTACTTTACTAACTGCTATCGGTATCTTTCTTTGTTCAATAAAAGGTACTGACAGCGTTATAGTAGTTGTGATGTTTGCTAACTCTTTTGATATTCGGTATCTAGAATCTACTTGAGCCAACTCATTTGCCTCGAAATTTGTGTCTCTTTTAACATAGATTATGTCATACTCTCCGAATTGCTCTAATTGCTTCTTAGCCAAATAGTAATAACCAATCAAATTTTCATTTGAACATTGATATTCCCCTTTTAACTGTTTCACCACCAATTGTGAATCACTAAATACTTTGATAAATTGTATTTTCAACTCAATTAATATTCCCAAGCCAATAATCAGTGCTTCATATTCAGCTTGATTATTTGAACATTCAAAGTTTAACTTACAGACACACCTTGTAAGTTTTCCATCGGGAGAAATTATTATCAATCCCACTCTAGCCATACTCTTAGCACGCGATCCATCAAAGTACATAGTCCATGGTAGCACTTGACTGAAGCTTTGCTCATTTTCTTCCATTTGTAAACATGGGTATTCGGTAAGAAAATCAATAATGGCTTGGCCTTTTATTGCTTTGATCGGCACATATATCAAATCAAACTCAGACAAGATAAATGCCCACTTGGCTATACGCCCTTTTATAACAGGTCGGGATAACATGTATTTTATTATATTAGTCTTACCGATCACATGCACTTTAGTTGACAATAAGTAATGTCTTAACTTCATACAAGCAAAGTATAAAGATAGACATAATTTTTCAATTGTGGTATATCTTTTTTCAACATCAGTTAGTATTCTGCTCAAATAATATACCACTTGTTCTTTTCCACTTTCATTCTCTTGTGCTAACATACTCCCGATAGTTATATCGGTAGCCGATAAGTACAATTTCAATGGTTTGCCTGCTTTTGGCGGCACTAATACAGGAGGATTCATTAGATAGGTTTTGATCAAATTAAATGTCTTTTGTTGTTTCTCTCCCCATATAAATTCGTCTTGATTTTTAAGACGCAGAAGCTGTGTCATTGGCTCCATTTTAACAGACAAATTGGCAATGAATCTTCTAAGAAAGTTTATTTTCCCAATCACCA
Organism: Syzygium jambos; assembly: GCA_031216235.1. Classification (NCBI taxonomy): domain Eukaryota; kingdom Viridiplantae; phylum Streptophyta; class Magnoliopsida; order Myrtales; family Myrtaceae; genus Syzygium; species Syzygium jambos. Next base: position 9,119,744 of record CM062228.1, read on the forward strand.
TCTGTAATTGTTTCTTTGACGTAGGATGGGAAAGCTCCATGATAGCCCTTGCTTTGTTCTTATCAATTTCAATTCCCCTTTGATTGACTAAAAATCCCAAGAAATTTCCTGCTCGTACTCCAAAGGCGCACTTGGTTGGATTCATCTTCAATTTGTACTTCCTCATCCTAATAAATGCCTGTTCGAGATAATCCAGATGATCTTCTTGGGCTGACTTAACCACCACATCATCAATATAAACTTCTAAGAATTTACCGATCATATCATGGAAAATAAAGTTCATTGCCCGCTGATATGTAGCTCCTGCATTCTTCAATCCAAAAGGCATAACTACCCACTGAAAAGTTCCGATCGCACCAGGACATTTAAATGCTATCTTCGAGACGTCTTCCTTAGCAATAAAAATCTGGTTATAACCTGAATGACCATCTATCAATGATAACATCTCATTTCCCGACGCTGAGTCTACTAACATATCTACCATGGGCATTTGGTATTCATCCTTTGGGGTAGCATTATTTAGATCCCGAAAATCAATGCAAACTCTCTGTTTTCCTTTCTTCTTTTTCACAGGAACAATATTTGAAAGCCATTCAACATACCTGGCTATTTCAATAAATTTTACCTTCAACAGCCTTTCTATCTCTTCTTTGACTTTACCGACCACATCTAGAGCAAACCTTCTTGTTAATTGTTTATGTGGACGAAATCCTTTCTTGATTGGAAGGCGATGTTCTACAATGTCTCTTGATAAACCAGGCATTTCATGATAGTCCCATGCAAAACAATCTTTGTACTCTTTGATCAGGTTAACCAACTTGTCTTTCATGCCCCCTTGCAAAAATGTACTTACATACACTGGGCGGAAAAAACCAGGCTCTCCTATATCAACCTCTAATAACGGATCTTGAGCCTCCATTGTTCTGTCTTTTTTGACCAACAACTTTTTCCATTCGTCGATACAATCTGAGGCTTCAACATTTTGCTTTGCCATTTTCGCTAAATGTGTAAAGTACCTTTCACAAACTTCTAGCAATATGCACTCGTTTTCCATAAAGAACGTGTAATTCTTCTAATGCCAAGCTTGACTTGGGGATCTACTCAGCTTTCCTATCCCCGAAGTGGCAATAAGCAAGGGATTGCGGATCTATCTTTGGTAATTCAATGGCACAGCGCTCATGTAAACAATCCCGATATTCTCTACAAATGCCAGTCCACCTGATTGAAGCATATCCCGAATCTGCCTCAAGATATTCCACTTTCTCACCATTCCAAAATGCCAATATTTGATGTAAAGTTGAAGGTACACACTGATTAGAGTGTATCCAATCTCTTCCAAGTAACAGATTATATGAACCATCAAACTCTACTACAAAGAAAGTCATTTCAGACGACTTGGATCCTATGGTTAAATTAAGAACTATTGCCCCCTTGACTTCGGTAACTTCTCCAAGAAAATTAGATAGCAGAACATTGGATGGGATGATGTCATTATCATCTTTCCCTAATTTCTTGAAATATTTATAAGATATGAGATTCAAAGTAACTCCAGCATCTACAAAGATTTTACCGATAGACCTACCATTAACCCTTCCTAAAACGATCAAGGATCTTAAATGTTTTGCTTTTTCATAAGGTACCTTATCAAACTTGATGGTTTCTTTGTCGGAAAACTGAAATTCAGCCATGGCTGTCTCTTTTTCTGAAATGTGTTCGATATCTTCTTCCACTATTAAATTAGTCCCATACTTCGCTGGAAGTCTAGCGTGGACCATGTTTATCCGTACTGGAGAACCATATTTCTTCGGTATCTTGGAATAGCCAGTTCGGTAACTTCTGTTATCTTTTTGTGACGATTTAGGATCCAAGTCTTTTTATTCCACCTTCTCTTGTTGCTTTGGATTAAAAGCTACAGTAATCTGCCCAAAATTAATTATCTGTGGAACCTGAGCAACTCCTTCTTCCTTTTTCATTTCGATGTGAGAGTTACTTCCCGAATCACTCGGTTCTGGCTTACTCTGGTCTTTTTCATTGGGATTTCTTTTCCAGACCCAATTACCTTTCCTACTGACAGATGTGAAAGGTAAACCTTGCCTTGCCGTACCTTTAGCTTAGCCATTCTCAAAATTTCTTTGCCTATTTCTTATTCGCTGGAAACGCTTCTTGATGGTTCTATAAGATGCCTGTCCCGGCGATCTAGCTATTGACCATTTTCCTTCGGGAGGGTCATACGGCACCTTAACTATTTTTCTTCTGTGAATTTCCTGAGATTTTAATGGCGGTGGATCATCAAATTCATCTCCCGAACCAGTTGGCTCAACTGGCAATGATGGAGGTGGATAATCATCCGTATTTCCATAATAGACCACATAGTCAAACTTCCTACTAGGTTCTCCAAGCAATCCGACTTTGGGATCACCTTCCTTATATCGCTGCCATAAACTCTTTTTCTTCGCAAGCTTCGGTTATGTTTCATTTTCTTCATGAACTTACGTCATCGGCTCCCGAATTGGGGGGGCTATTTGAGATGAACCAGGGTGGTAATCTTTCCTCTCATGCCTATGACCATCATCTTTTCTTTCAAGCACCTGTGCTGTCTGTCTCTGGTACATTTTCTCCTCTCTTGCTCATACCGAAGAGTTTTCGGTAGCTACAATCTCAGATTTTACCTATGGTCCACTTATCCTGCGAACAAATGATCCCGATCTGTATCTCCCTCTCGCTCCCCTCATGTATTGAAACCTAGGAAACTCCCGATCTAATTCCCGATCTTGCCGAGTCAGCTTCTGGTGACAGCGAATGCAAAGTTATTTGTGGTCATCATCTGTCGTCTCTCGTATATTAACCATGCTGATCATCTTCGGGAAAGGATCTGCATCTACTTCCATTAAGGCCTTGCCTTTGTCTTCGGCAAGTTTAATCTTGCCTTGGCGAATTGCCTCTTGGATTGTCTTTTTAAATACAATGCAATTCACTGTATCATGAGTTGTAGAGTGATGCCATTTGCAATATCTCTTATCTGCTATCTTCTCCTTTGACGGGATTACTTGTCCTTCAGATAATTTGATCATTTCATCTTTCAACAACAAGTCAAATATTTCATCTAACTTGTAGATGTCAAAGGAGTAGTTATTTGTCTCCTTAGCCTTGAACTTGGATACATCTCTCACTTTGGCTGGCTTAAGTGCTGGGCACACATATGGTTTTTCAAGTACCATAGTTGCTACGGCTATCTCATTCTCCTCTTCGGCTATCCTTCCATGTTCGGTACTTTCGACAAATGCAACTGCCTGCCGATTGTCCTTGTTTAGCTTCTTATCTTTCTCCTTCAACAAGTGTTCATACTTAGAAACCTGAGCGTTTAACTGAAAGAGATCGTCAAAGGCTTGTCCTTCAAAACTTTCTTTAAGGTTAAACCTCAAGCCGTTAAAAGCCAAATCTGTGAACTCCTTCTCAGTGAGTGACGTAAAACATCGGTTTTTGGATTTCTTGAAACGGGCAATAAACTGATCTACTGTTTCGGTATTATATTGATACATCTTGGCCAAATCGGCTACCGTTATCTCTGATTCCGTTCGGTAAAACCGAGAATGAAACTGCCTTTCCATCTCAGCCCATGTTTGAATAGAATTTGCAGGCAAATTTGTATACCAAGTAAACGTTGTTCTTGACAAAGACAATAGGAACAACCTTAACCTTAGATACTCATTAGTTCCAGCTTCTCCACATTGTGCCAGGAATGGACCCACATGTTCCACGGTCGACTGATCTTCCTCTCTAGTAAATACAGCAAAGTCTGGCATCTTGAAACCTCTTGGATATGGTAAGTTATCGACCCAATCGGGATGTGGCTTCCTATATTGGCCTTGACAATCCTCTCTCTGCTCCCAACTGTTGCATTACCAATTCTGCAACTCTATCTGGGTTCCATGGCCTTAAATTTTGCTGGCCTAACCAAGGATCTTGCCCCCTAGGATCAAACTGTTGAGGTCGATTCACCCCTTGCTGCTCCATGTTAAAATTAACGAGTGATGGTGGCCTATAAAGAGGGTTTTCTATCACATGAGGATACGGTTGAGGGGCAGGTGGTCTGATATGATCAGCATTAGGCATATTTACTGGTGGAGGTATATTCATCACTGGTGGTGCATTTGTGACCATGAGATTAACCAAATTAACATCATTCGGGACGTTTTGAGGAAAATTATAAGCACTCACACCGTTCATAAGGTTTATAGGGGTAGGATTCTCTGGTCTTGGTATAATTCTAACAGGAGGTTGAGAATTTGATCCTCCATTATCGTTATAGCCCATATGAGGAGGTCCCGAAGTTGGTGGAAACAATGTTGCCCCAAGAAGATTTGCATAAAAGGGCAGAACTTGAGAAGATGAACTGGGACGCGATATTACCTCATTTATAGCATTGACCATCATGGGTTTTATCACATCTGTCACATGTCGCACTATATGGTTGGTAAGCTCGTTCTGCTGTTCTTCAAACAACCTTTTCATCGTGGCTACCAAGGTATTATCTGGTGCCAACGCGCGGGCTTGTTCTTCAGTTAATTGCTGAGGAATGTCGGCACTTTCTTCCACTTGATTAGTCGCAGAATGCTCGGAACGTGTTCCTTCAACTGGATTATTGATGTTATCAACCAGTATTCCTTCAGATTGCCTGGTTCTCACCATTTCTCCAAATCTTACCACGCGAGTCCCACCAGGCATGCCAAAAAGATGTTCGCTCGTTTTAAGACGAGGAAAATCCTTCACCGAAACTTCGATTTTTTCTGTTTTTATTAAAGTAGGTTCTGTGGTTTGATTACTAGGAGAGTTGTGGCGAAAAATAAAGTGTGACAAAGGATTATATGGAATGGATGGAAATCAAATGGATTGAAAATGGATCTGGGATTAACAAAGTTCCAAGCTACGTTACAATACTCCTACGAAAGCTATAAAAGACTGAAAAGTTAACTAAAGCTATAGGAAGCTGCAAATACAGGAAGTAAAGATGCGTCGGAAACTAAAGTGTAGATAAGCTTGAGTGTTTTTGCATTGTTGTTGTTCGTGTCCTCCTTTTTGCTTCCTCTGAGTATTTGTATCTCCTCCTATCTTGCAACTGCTCATCGGTTACTTCATGTTTTCAAACTTTGAATATTTTGGCGCTTCCAATAACTGCCTTTTCTAACCACGTTTTTTCAGTTTTATTGTACGCCAAAACTTGATCTCAACCGTTGAGATGATTTCAAATCGAGATAAGTAACTTCCCATAATATGCTCGTACTCACTATCCCCGCTTTTTGCTCATAACTTCTTGCTATCGTGATTCACGTGGCTGGGCTATGATTCTTCAATGTATTTCTGAAGTGTGAACTTCCCGAATTTCGGGAAAGAGTCGTTGTCCTGAGGCATAAATAATCCAACATCCCGAACTATGACTCTCCATATTTCAGTAAATATACATATTTTCATCAATTACCGAATTCGGGACATGATGTCATTCACACTTACTTCTAAGCATGTTTCCGAATTTGGTCTAAACGTGCTTCGGAAGATGGTTGATTTCCATTATACGTCATATTCGGCATTAAAGTCGAATATGCATTTATGCCGATTCTTATTTTGGTGTCAACACGTCTTCTCCAACAAAACCTTAGCTTTCTTCCATTTGGCTGTGCAGCACAAGCCGTGCATCAAGGGATTGGAAGTAGTCAATTTGGCCGTGGCTAGTAATAGTGTTTACAGAACCGAAAAGCCTCCTCAACGAGTCCTTCCTTACAATAACCATCGATGATCGTACTGTGAGGGATCGCATTCGCCCTGTGGCCTCTATCTTCGAAGTCCCTCGGCAGTCAAACGGCTCTTGCAGCATCGCCCAATCTGCACATTCCGTTCAATATATGACCACACACGTGATCACATCGGCCTCTCGTCTTTTGCCCACCCACTTCGTCCGCCAAGATCACGGCTCGAGCAACTTTGTTCTCTCCACAGAGCCCATTGATTTGAGTGTTCGAGCTCACCGAATTCGGTTCAAATCCGAATGTGAACATCCTTCTTAAGACAGAGAGAACCCATGATCAGACCTTTTCAACTGACACCGGCCATTGCTCAAGATGTCGAGAACATAACTGTCACGGGACTATGCCACATCGAATCCGTGCGCAGGATCATGTCAACAGCGGCAGAGAAACGCTTCATCCTAACCAAAACCCCGAAGGGTCGGGCGAAACAGACAATCGAAGGCAACGGGTCCATGCGAATCATTCCATTGAAGCAAATTCAAAGCATCTTCCACTTGTACGAATCCACCATTTTGGCGCATTGGTTCATCGCAAAGGCCAAGAATCCAGATCCACTCAGTAAAGTATGAGAGGTGCGTGCGAGATTGCAAGTGAAGTGGAGAAGAAGGGCACAAGAACAAAATCTCTGCTCCTCATAATGGATTGCTTTGAATTTCGACATTCAATCGACTTATTTCTCTACACGTAATCGTTACATGGTGCGCTGTCACACAAAATGCTTTCTCTAAGATTGTCTAATCATTCGGATCATGTAGCATAATATTTTTCACTTTTGATCTTTGCATTTATGCTCTTTTACGATTAAAGTTCTTGTATTTTTAATTTTTCGAAACCAAATCCTCAAACTTGTGTTATTTTTCTGATCGGATCCCTGCAATTCCAGATCAAGTCAATCGAATCTCCGTGACAATCCAATGTTGAAAACTCAAGTTGGAGTATTTAGTTAAGAAATGTCACCGTTCGAGGTCTTTTGATTGAGATATTAGTTTTCGAGATTTTTTGTCTCGCACATTAGTTGATGCTCTAGCGAGACTCTCATCGACTTCGACGGATGTGTAAACTTATATGATCCACGAATTCGTGCATAATTGCAAGACCACAAATTACATTTTGGTGCAATAATTAATAACAACAACCTCAATTGACTAAAAAAAACATGTATGTTTATTAATTTATCTACTTTTATGCTACTTTTAGTTCCACCTGGACTATAAAACAAAAAAAGATGGCATCCATCATGGACACGGGCGAGTCAAATCTCCACATGCTGAGTAGGTTAGTCAACCATGAGGGGCCGTGCCGATTTCATGCAAACCAAAACTTGGGTACAACATCGTTGACTCTTGCAGGTGTCGATATTTGAATGTGTACCAAGAAAATAGGAAACAATGAATTCTTGAGGAATTAAAATAACGATGTTGGAGCAAACCAAGCACGACTTTCGGACAAATTGAGAGTGATTTCATTTTGCTTTTGTCGTCTTTCTTGATTCAACTCGATCTTGGTGGAGAGGGTCATACTGGTTCAGCTTGACTCCTCGAGAGTATCTTTTGAGTGAGTGAGTGGGCAACCCATTATTTTAATTGATAGGTTGATTGTATCGATTGACCATGAATCGGCCAAAGTATCCCACCTCGCTCCTCAATAGCAAGGGTGTGTATCGATCCCGGTTCAATCAGGAAACTAGATAGGACCGTAATGGATGTTTTTGGGTGGTTCTCGAGGTGATCGGTCCTATTATCAGATCCAAAAATTTGGAATTCGGAACATTCGGTCCGGTTCCCGGTGTATATGGAACCGGACCAAACCAATGGACCGATCAAGATTTCTTAAAAAAAATTTTTATTATGAAGCAAACGCTAATCGGTAAATTAGTTTTTCTTTAAATATTGAGAAACTCCCACTCGTAGAAACTAGAAGAACAAAAAAAAAGAAGACGATGTCACAGGTTTCGAAATTTACCTTGAGATCGGATCGGATTAGTCAATCCAATTTGATCCGGTTCCAAAATCGGGTGAGCCGATTCTTGATTCCACAAACGGGGAACCGACCCTGCTAGGTTCGGTTCTAGGTTCTCAACTTGAGCATTCTAACACGGTATTAGAGTCAAAATCTATTTTAATCAATCTGTCGCATCATTTCGAATTCGACTTGCACATGAAAGAGGGTGTCATATTATATCTTATATTTATATACGTGTGAAGAATCATTTCATTTTGCCCCCTATTAGATGCAATTAGACTTAAAAGATGTGGGGACAATAAATTTTATGTTAAATTTTATTAGTCAAAATAAATTGTTAATGCGAAAAAATAGGGTCCACCAATGGTTGCACTCCTATTTCTAAATTTAGTCAACCAAAGCCAAAAGCGTATGAAAAGATGGCGCCCGCCTTCACAACTGGAGTCAACATATGGAAAAGGCAGAAGTGTATTTTTAAAATACAGTCAACTGAATTTGTCATTTTAACTGTCCAATTAAAACCTGACCAAAAAAAACGAAAACTGTCCAATTAAACATTTTGTACTAAAATCCTAAGCAAAATTGATTTAATTCCGTTGTATCGATGGAGAAAGCTGGCCATCTTTGAACGATTTAGGTCCAAAGCACGACAAAAATGCGTCCTATTGGACTCAAACCCAATAAGATGAAACATAAATAAGAAGCACCTTTCACAGCATTAATTTATGGACTTCACGATTAATTTAATTGCTCCATTGACGCAATGGGCCATATAAGATGCGAGTTAAAAATTGATTGTTTCTAATATGAGAAGCATTGCATTTTCGGGCATTTAAAATAGTAACAATACATATAGTGGAAATTCAACCCACCCGGATATTTTCTTAGAAGAAATTAACAATGTTTTACTTTAAAAGGTATTGAATCGAACCGAAACAATAAAATGAAGCATAATATTGCATCACACTAAATTCTAAAAGGTTAATACCACGAAAAACCTAAACTGGTACACATATGATAAATTTACCAAAACTAATTTTTTGGCTACCAAAAACTCCAAACTGGTTTACCTATGACCATTTTATCTTTTGCTAGTTTCCGTTAAATTTTACTATCAAACTTCTGAATTAAATGATACGTGGCAATTGACGGGCGTACCGGTTTGGGGTTTTATCCCTTTGTTTGTCATAGATAAATCAATTTATGGTTTTTCGTGGTATAAATCCAATTTAACGGGGGGTAAATTTGTCATAAGTGTATCGATTTGGGGCTTGTGGTGGTAAAAAAAATTAATTTTGAGTAAATTTATCACATGTGTACCAGGGATTCTCCATGGTATTAATCCAATTTTAAATATTTGGCAAGAGTCAAGCCAATTAGACTATTACTAAAACATTCTTTAAAAATTAGACAAATTCCGTTTATTTTTGGGATAATTTTCCTATATTTCCACCTACTACTGCCAACTAGAATCCTCACATGTTGCTAAGGGGCTCCTAATCTGATTAATGAAGACAGTCATGTGCTTGTGGTATGGTGTACCTCACCTAAATTTGTGGCAATAATCAAATCCTTTGAGAACAAAATTACAATCTTATCCTTATGGGCACTTTGGACTTTTCATTGGTGTGCCCAAAGCAAGATGTTGTTGGATTTCCAATTTTTAAATTTTAATTTCCGCAAATATAATTTCCACGAGAGTTGAAAAATTCAAGAGAAATTTATATTGTAGGCTAAAAAGTGTATTTTCCAAAACGACCCCCGCCCTTATTTATTTCCCATGTAAAAGGTTTGAAATTTTTCGCCCTCCTTACCGACATCCTCTAATCCCCTCTCATTCCTCCGTTTTTATTTCTATTTGTAAATCTTCAATTAATTTTTTTTTTCTGTTTCATGATTCACTTTTAGCACGACTTTATTTTGAGTTTCAATGAGTTCCATCGGCTTATTAACAATCACACGGGTGAAAAAAATTATTAAAAAAAAGGATTAATATCACGAAAAACCCCAAATCAGTACATCTGTGATAGATTTATTCCGAACTAATTTTTTGACCATAAAAAATTCCAAACTGGTATATCCATGACAAGTTTACCATCTGTTAGTTTCCGTTAAATTTTACCGTCAAATTGCTGAGTTGGATGACACGTAACAGTTGACAATTGACGGGTGTACCGGTTTCAGATTTTACTCCTCTGTTTGTCACAGGTTTACGAATTTGTATTAATCCAATTTTATGGAGGGTAAATTTATCGCAAGTGTACTAATTTGAGATTTTTTATGGTAAAAAAATTAGTGTATGCTAAATTTATCACATGTGTACCCGTTTGAGATTTTTGGTCGTCAAAAAATTCGTTCGGAGTAAATCTATCACATGTACACTGATTTGGGATTTTTTCGTGATATTAACCCTAGAAAAAAAAATATCACCTCGAACTTTTCCGTCCATTAAAAGTTGAAAAATCCAATGCGGAGGACGATGACAACGAGTTTCAAGACTAAAACATACGGAATGAAAGTTTTAGGATGCAAGTGCCGGATCGACACGAGCTTTAGAACTCCGACATCATGTAAACTCATACCTACATCACGTAAATTCTTTTACCTGCATAAAAGTGTGCTAACTCCTCATTAGGAAAAGCTTTAAAAAAAAAAAATTTAAAATGGCAGTACACCGCCATGGGCACTCCAAGTCAACGAAATTACGGGAAAAATCCAAATTTGGGCAAACCGGGTAGCCGCGCGCCACGTGACCCACCCCTCTCCCCCCACGTGACCCCCTCATCTCTCTCTCTGTGTTCTGCGGGTGTCGTAGCAATGTTTTTGTTGGGTAGAAAGTGGTAGTTAGCCTCCTCTGTTCTGTCTCTTGTCTCTGTCTCTTGTCTCTGTCTCCGTCCTCCTCTGCCTATTTAAATCCCCGCCTCTCCCTCTCCGCCACTTCCATTCCTCCCCACCACCACCACCACCAGCGCCGGAGAGCAGCAGCAGCAGCAGAGCTCGCGCTTCCCGTCGGCGAGCGGCGCCCCCTGCGAATTCAGGTCACGACCCGCCTCTCGTTTTCTGGAATCTGCGGCGCCGCGTCCTCCCCCCCCGGTTGGATCCCGTCTCGCTTGTCCTGTTCCGAGTTAGATCCGTCGTCGAGTGCGTTGCGGTCGTGCGCTGATCTTCTGTCTCGTGTCCGATCGCTGAAACGAGCGGGCTCCCTCGATTCGTCGATGTTTCCCGAGGCGGGCGGGGCGGGGGATGCTCTCTCTTGTCGTTTCCGCGGCGGGATTTATGTCCCGCGGTTGGTCGAGTGTATATATTGAGCGCGAGATCTCGCTCTTTTCTTGGTGCGGGGATTCGTGGGTTTTTCATTGATCCTTCTGCTTGTTTTCCGCGCAGTCACATACTGGGTCGAGTTGAGAGAGATCCGGTATCGTAAGTCTTGAGTCTGATGTGAAAGTTCTGATTTTGAGAACGCTTGTGGGTGTTCTCTGGATCGAGCTCGACCTTGTTTCGCTCGTTTCTGATGATTTCGTGCTTGGTTAATGATAATCTGATGTGGGTGTGATTGGCAATTCGTGTTTGTTCCAGAAAGAGGCAGTTGCTAACATTTGTCGCGCTTCCGGCTCATGTCAACACGCATTTTCAGCGTAGCATTGCTTCTTTTGTCATGTCATGTGCTCAATCCATTTGGAGAAGTGCCCTGTCCTTGTTGACATCTTATTATGACGTATCGGTCACTTGTTGTTCTAGAGAGTGACGACTGTAATTTGTGCAGGTGTTGTTGATTCGACGCCATGGCCACGGGACAACTGTTCTCCAGCACCACTCAGGCTCTGTTCTACAATTACAAGCAACTGCCTATCCAGCGGATGCTTGACTTTGACTTCCTTTGCGGTGTGTTGGAAAACTTGAGCTGCTTTTCTTTTTCCTAGATGCATCTTTTCTCGGGATGTTCTCGGGGACGTTCTTTGTATGTAGCAGCTATTGATATTATTCCGAATTTCATGTTTTTATAAGGCCGGGAAACCCCATCAGTTGCCGGTATTATCAATCCTGGTTCTGAAGGATTCCAGAAACTGTTTTTTGGCCAGGAGGAAATTGCCATCCCAGTTCATTCAACGTACGTCATTCTCTTGCTCCCCTCTCTGTTTTCCCTCATAGGACCCATAACTCTTGGAACAGGGTTTAATTTGCTTCCCTATTAGTACAATTATACTATAAAACAAATGAAAGAAACAAAGATCCTTTTGTTTTTCCCAAATTAACTTGGTTTTGCATTAAATGATGGTAAAACATACATAGATTCTCTAGAAATAGTACATAACCTCACTAATCAGAACTACTATTTGCTGCTAATACTAGGCTTTTTTACATGAGCTTTTGCAAAAATGGAAGGTCAAAGTGGAACTTCATTTCCTTGGCCTACAAGATCACATGCTATACAATTTAATCTTGATAACTGAACCAGATTGATGAAGTTAAAGATGAATAAGTTCGCTGCAATGTGTGCCAAGGATGCTTCTGCCCATCAAGCAGACCCTCCTACCCCCATCACAATGCTTTAGAATGATTAGTTTAACATCCATGTTGGATGCATCGGATTATAGAAACCACCTGGACATTACAGCCCAAACACGATGACTGCATTTTCTCCAGTGTGCACCTTACAAATGTCTTATTATTCTTGCAGTGTTGAAGCAGCCTGTGCAACACATCCTACTGCTGATGTTTTTATCAACTTCGCTTCATATAGGAGGTAAGTGCTGATTATCTAAGCGTTAACTCTGCTTGCTGGAATCCTTGTGTGGAGTCTAACTATTATCACCTTGTTGTGCCTTTAGCGCTGCTGCTTCATCAATGGCTGCACTAAAACAGCCAACTATCAGAGTTGTAGCCATAATAGCTGAAGGTGTTCCAGAGTCAGATACCAAACAGCTAATTGCATATGCACGTGCAAACAATAAGGTGAGAAAAAACCTAAAACAGTTGGACTTTATGATCGAGAAGGCAGTAGACACCTAGAATATGAAAGCATCTGGAGATGATCTTGTTACTTTTCAAATGATGCAAACATTTAAATGACTCAGCTTCTGATTCTGGTGGTATTGCAGGTTGTTATTGGCCCTGCAACTGTTGGAGGCATTCAAGCTGGGGCTTTCAAAATTGGAGACACTGCTGGGACAATCGACAACATCATTCATTGCAAGCTGTACAGACCTGGATCTGTTGGTTTTGTCTCTAAGTCTGTACGTATTCATGCCTTTTGCAGTCTCCTTCATAATCACACTTCAGTCATGTTGAAGCAACATGTGGACATTATTAACATGAGAAGTAGGGCTTCAAATAGTATTCTGTTGCTTGCGAAGCAGTATGCTTAGCACAAACAAAGTGACAAGTGTGATCTGCTTTTAATTGTGTAAGAATGTGGTGGTAGTTATCATCAGAATATTTGGCTGATGAATAAATTCTCAATGCGATGTCCTATCCTATGAATTTTCATGCAAAACTTATTGGGTAAATAGACTTCTACGTAGATTGATTGTTGGCAATTTTCAGCAATTGTTTGCTTCTTTATTTGCAGGGTGGCATGTCTAATGAACTTTACAACACTATTGCCCGCGTTACTGATGGAATATACGAAGGTTTGGAGATCTGCTTCTATCTTCCATGGAATGTACCATAATGTGGACTATCTTAAATTCAAAAGTTGACTGATCTCTGTCCTTCTCTAGGTATTGCTATTGGAGGAGATGTCTTCCCTGGTTCCACTCTCTCTGATCATGTTTTGAGGTTTAACAACATTCCCCAGGTATATGGTCTTTCTGTTTGCTTCTTAGGAGTTTTTTGCTTTATACTTCCCTGGATGGTAGAGCAGCATATATCATGTTCTGTTAATGTTAATTGCAAGATCATACTAATGATTGCGCAGCCAGTTTGTTCGGCTTTTACTCGCATATTTAGTACATCGATCTTGCTGTTTAAGCAATTCATAGAGCATTGCAAAAGTTCATTCCCTCACATGATCATCAATCTGTGTCAGGTTAAGATGATGGTTGTACTCGGGGAGCTTGGTGGCAGAGATGAGTACTCCTTAGTTGAAGCCTTAAAGCAGGGTAAAGTCAATAAACCAGTGGTGGCATGGGTTAGTGGAACTTGTGCGCGCCTCTTCAAGTCGGAAGTGCAGTTTGGTCATGCTGTAAGCGACTACATGGCTCCTGATCTGTCTAAATTCTGTAAGTTTAGTCAGATCAACCTTTCTTACGTTTTTTTGTTTCATCTCAGGGGGCAAAGAGTGGTGGGGAGATGGAGTCGGCGCAAGCAAAGAATCAAGCACTAAGGGATGCTGGTGCAGTTGTTCCGACATCATATGAAGCTTTTGAGACTGTAATCAGGGAAACATTTGAGAAGCTGGTTAGTGTTTCACTGTTTCTTTGTAAACTATGCAGTAATATCAGATCACTGACATATATTTTGTGAACTACAAAATTTGCATTAACTGACCATTCCTAGAGGCTAGAGCACTAAGAGCAGGCCACATAGTGCTTGGCCTGCTTGCTTAGAATAAGACCTGTGACCGAGATCTTGGCATCCTTGATGCTTACTGCTGATCCTCTTTCAGGTTGAGGAAGGGAAGATCACACCAGTTAAAGAAACCACACCTCCACAAATTCCTGAGGACCTTAACACAGCAATTAAGAGCGGGAAAGTTCGGGCTCCCACCCACATTATTTCCACCATCTCTGACGACAGAGGTTGAACCATAGCTATTTATTAATTGAACGAAGTGTTTTAGGTGCTAAATGGAGCAAGAAATGAGCAATCACTTGCACTGTATTTATCTGTTATGCACTTGCAGGTGAAGAGCCATGCTATGCTGGTGTGCCAATGTCTTCCATTGTTGAACAGGGATTAGGCGTGGGTGATGTCATCTCTCTCTTATGGTTTAAACGCAGTCTTCCTCGATATTGCACAAAGTTCATTGAGGCAAGTTCCTTATCCATGAATTTAGGAGAAAAATACCCAATTGGTCAAGGTGTTGATGTTGTCTAAAGATTCTCACAAATTCTGTCTTCTCTGTCTATCTTGTGCATTATTCATCTTGAACTTGCTGAACGACTACTATATTCCAAGGCATAGAAATGGTGCATCGTTATGACTAATGCATCTGACTTTGGCCAGATATGCATCATGTTGTGTGCCGACCATGGTCCCTGTGTCTCTGGGGCCCACAACACCATAGTCACGGCAAGAGCTGGGAAAGACCTCGTTTCCTGCCTCGTGTCAGGTGAGCATTATTTCCATCTTTTTGCCAATTGCAATAGGTTCTTAATAGCTGCTTTTACTAAGTGGTAAATGATCCTTAAACAGGTTTGCTCACAATTGGTCCTCGTTTTGGTGGAGCAATTGATGATGCCGCCAGATACTTCAAGGATGCTTATGACAGGGTAAGATAGTTCAGACGAATTAAGGTGCCTTAGTGAGTGCTTTTGTAGTGGTAAAACATGTGATGGTTACGTAGTATGTCTCTTCAGGGTCTCACTCCTTATGAGTTCGTTGAGTCGATGAAAAAGAAAGGCATCCGTGTGCCCGGAATTGGACATAGGTATGCCATGCTCCTAATTTTCCAAATACTTGTCATGCATTTCGTCCATTAAGCAACTTGTAATTGGAATTTGTTGCTTCTTTGTCAAAAAGGATCAAGAGAGGAGACAACAGAGATAAGAGAGTTGAGCTGCTCCAATTGTTTGCACGAACTAATTTCCCTTCAGTGAAGTACATGGAGTATGCTGTCCAAGTTGAAACTTACACCCTCTCAAAGGCAAACAATTTGGTCCTTAATGTAGATGGTGCTATCGGATCCCTCTTTTTGGATCTCCTCGCTGGAAGTGGAATGTTCACCAAGCAAGAGATTGATGAGATTGTTGAGATTGGATATTTGAATGGGCTGTTTGTGCTGGCACGTGCTGTTGGTTTAATTGGGTAAGCAGGATTACAATTTGAAATAACTCTGTTCTGGCCTATATTTCATATGCTTTTCTGGGTGTGTCCTATACGATGGGTCTGCACTGAGCATATCCTATATAATTTTGTTGGCGTCCGTGACATGATTGAAACCTCTTGAACCAATTGAGGAAGAACATATTTGATAGAAAGGATGAAGTTAAAGTTGTAAGTTAGACACACGGGGTGGTTATCTCCGACCTCTGCATATTTTATGACCCTATTCTTACTTTTGCGATCTATTACTATTACTAGTGCTTATTGCTGCATCATTTTGATTCTTGATTTACTTCCGTCCATTTTTAAAGACAATTAAACCGAACTTCGTGGCCTTTTACTATCAAATGGTGTTGAATTCGATTGCTCAGGCACTGACAATCACTTGGGTTAAGGATTGTAGGGAGATAGAGGTTATGTATCTTTAATGTGCTTCTGTTTCATTTGTTAGTATCTTTATATTGCATTATAAGAATTTATCTAACCGAGAATCTTGCTTCGATCTCAGGCACACCTTCGACCAGAAGAGATTGAAACAGCCTCTGTACCGCCACCCATGGGAGGATGTTCTCTACACCAAGTGATGTCACATTGACCACCGGGTGCACTGACCAAATTGTCATCTTCAAGCTATTTCCCTTCTCCAAAAAAGTACTTAGCCGTTAGATTATCGTTTGTATGCAGTGGAAGGCTTCACACCCTCATTCTTGAGTTCCATTCAGAAGTATATGGACAGAGAATTCTCTCTTGATTATTTTTGTCGATGTTGTCCATTTTTATGTTATTGCTGATCATAAAAGTATAGAGGACTCAGTCGAAGCGCACATCTCGACCTATGTAAAAGCTTCAGTCATAATGTACTCATTTCTTACTGTAAGAGGAAGGACATGAAGCTAAGTTCAGTTCAACAGAGCGTGCTGTGAGGTATTATGGTTGTAAGCTTTAAGTGATACTTGTCATTTTCTGCTTGTGTAAGCGAGTGCTTTGTTCGGACGCGACTGCATGGAAACAATAAAGAAGTTACCCATCGAACAATTCAATTTCGGTGGTCTCTGAGTTAATGTGACTTTCCAATATCAATTAGCATCTGGTGACTGAGGATGCATAATTTTGAGATACCGGAAAAAAGTATACTTTTCGTACCTGTACTTTTATGCCTTTTTTATTCGAGTTTTAGTACTTTTAATTTGTTTAGTCAAGAAGTCATAATTTCATGCATTTTCTAATCAAGTACCACCCGACACCAAATTCGGCCGAACCCAGTTGATGTAGTGGCTCGACAACATTGTAGTGTCTCATGGATAAAATTTAGTCAATGTGGATGCCGGCGTTGGCTAATTTTATCCACATCATACTCTAACTTGCCTACATTGGATAAATTCTACGCAAGCGTTCATGTGGTATCTGCATATTTCATGGTATCATATTTCGGCATCACAATGGTCACTGTTCGAGAAGATAATAATTGTCTTAGTATGTTTGATGAAGGAATTACAATAAATATATATATATGCGACATAATATTATAATTCTACCCTCATTATCATATTTCTTAACACTCCCTCTCAAGTTGGGACATAGATATTAAATTGTCCCAACTTGTTACATTAAAAACTGGCCCCATTCCCCCGTAGGGATTTAGTGAAAATATCTGCCAGTTGATTCACCGCCCTTGCATGTTGAAGAATGATCTTCCCCTTCTGGACTTTTTCTCATATAAAGTGACAATCAGCCTTACTGTGTTTGGTTCGCTCATGGAAGACATGATTATTTGCAATATAAATAGCTAATCAATTATCACAATATAATATCGATGGATCCGATGTTGACATATCAATTTCTGACAATAACATCCTCAACTAGAGTAATTCACTTGTCACATGTGCCATAACTCTATATTTTGCTTCAGCATTTGATCGGGAAATCACACATTGTTTCTTACTCATCCAGGCAACTAAATTACCTTAAAGAAATACGCAATACCCTGATGTAGATCTCCTGTCAGTAGGATATCCGGCCTAGTTTGCATCAGAGAAGCCTATAGTGTTCACATGGCCATATAATTCTTGAAAAGTAGTCTTTGACCCGGTGTTCCCTTCAAATATTTAATAATCTATAGTATAGCATCCTAATGAGTAGTACGAGGAGAACTCATAAACTGACTCACTACACTGACATCAAAAGATATATCAAGTCTTGTGATGGTAAAATAGTTCAACTTACCCACTAATCTTCAATATTTCATTGGATCATGTAACAGTTCTCCATGTTTTGTATCAAGTTTCACATTAGGCTCCACAGGAGTATCAACTAGTTTTGCTCCAAGAAATTCAACCTCGTTAAGAATGTCAAGTACATATTTTCATTGTCATAAATTGATACCCACATGTGAGTAGGCAACTTTAATCTCAAGAAAATATAGCAGGCATTTCAAATCCTTAGTATTGAATTATGTGTATAGAAATTGCTTAAGTTGTTCGATACCATCTAAATCACTACTAATGATAATATCATCTACATATACCACTAGAAGGACACAACCAACTGAAGAGACAGAACTAATACCAAGTGATCTACTTGACACTCTTTTAACCCAAACTTAATAACCGCATTAGTGAACTTACCAAACCAAGCATGAGAAGACTGCTTGAGTCCATACAAGGCCTTATGTAAACGAGATACAAAATTCTCCCTCTGAGCAACAAACCTAGGTGATTGCTCCATGTACACTTCCTCAGCCAAATCACTATGTAAGAAGGCATTTTAGACATCCAATTGATGAAGATGCCAGCCAAAGTACATTTCTAGGGAAATAAAAACACGAATAGATAGGATTTTGGCCATTGGCGAGAAAGTGTCATTATAATCAGTACCATACATCTAAGTATATCCTTTTGCAATCAACCGAGCTTTGAATCGGCCAAAAGTTTCATTAGGATGAACCTTAACTGTGAAAACCCAAACAGGTTGTTTCCCTGTAGGTAGGGGTGTCAAACTGGTGAGTCGAATCGGGTAAAAAAAAGTTCAATCCATATTGACCCATTTAACCCATTTTGACCCATATTCATGTGGTGTAATTCTAGCGATCCAAACCCGACCAGACCCGTATTATTAAAAGACTTTAATACTAAATCCAATTTAGAAAAAACTTGTTTCTCATAAATTTTTATAAATATTTATATTGTTAAAATATTGTTGATTTTTTTTGTAATATAAAAAATATGATTTTTTTTATATATTTTTCTTTCTTTCCTTTTTTTTCCTTCTACCTCTAGCGACCGTGACAACCGGTGACCAACAGTTGGCACTCCTTTTAATATTTTTTTAAAAAAATCATTTTTATTTTCTTTTTTCTTTTCTTTTTCCTTCTTCATTGGACGGTCGCTGCAGGCAACGAATGAGCTCACTAGAGGCCTCACCAAATTGGCAAGCTCGAGCTCGCCCGAGGCAGGTAAACTCGAGGCTCACCAGATTGGCTAACCTAGCAAGGCTTGAAGCTCGCCAGAGGCTGGCGACGAGCTCATCCCATGCATGTGGTCGGTCACCAGCTGAGGAAGAAGAAAAAAGAAAATAAAGAAAATAAAAAATTATTTAAAATAAAAAAATAACTAAACATGAAATTTTTATGATTCGCTTAAGTTAATCTTTAAAACTAAAGCCAACCCATTTATGAACCATAAAATTAAATATGAGTTAAAATATGGGTTCTTAACCCATTTTGCCACCTCTACCAGTAGGTAATGAGGTAAGTTGCCTAGTACGGTTCTCAATAAGTGCCTTCATTTCATTTTCCATGGCTTGTCGCCATCTAGGATGAGTAAGATATTCAGCAACACTACTAGGCACAAAAATAGAGGACAAGGACTAGACAAAGGTAGAAAATGTAGGGGACAAACGATCATATGATAAGAATTTGAACATGGGATGCCGAGTACAAAGATAAAGAGAAAGATCAGAATAATAAGCATAACGATCCACAAGATAACCAACTCAAGAATGTGTACCTTTCTAAATAGCAATGGATAGATTAGGATAAGAGGATGGTGCAGCAACTGGTGAGGAGACTGATGAATCATGCGTTAGTGAGGTTTGTATTGTTGTGTTAGGAGCTGCACCACGTCGATGATAGGTGCGCTCAGCAAACTAAAATCCTGTTGATGGTGTTAGAGGTATTGAGAGTGGTGGAAGTGCTGGTAGGACACACCTACCACCTTCAATAGTCACCATAGGGACCATCTAAGCATTACAATATGGTCGATCCTCAAAGAAAGTCACATCTGCAGACACAAAAAGATGACGACGAGTGGGACTATAACATTTATAGCCCTTTTGAGTTCGAGAGTACCTACAAAGACACACTTCTTGGCACGAGGATCTAATTTATCAAGACCTAAAGTAAAACAATGAACAAAGCAGACACAACCAAAGACACATAGAGGTAATGTAAAGGGAGGATAATTTGGATGTAAAATAGAAAATGGTGTCTCCCCCAGAAAAACAGAAGTTGGAAGTCGATTAATTAAGTAATAGGATGTAAATACAACAGGCCCCCAAAAACTTATAGGTAGATGCATGTGTAACATAAGACAACGAGCAACATCAAGGAGATGAAGATTTTTGCGTTTGGAGCCATTCTGCTGTGGAGTGTATGGACAGGAAGTCTGATGAAGAATACCATGAGAATTAAGAAAGGGTTGAGAACTAGTAGTGGAGGCAAGATATTCTTTGGCATTATCTGATCATAAAGTTTTAACGGAAATATGATACCGATTCAACACTTCAAAATAGAACAGATGAAAATAATGAAAAATTTCAGTATGATATTTTATTAAAAACAACCAAGTCATTCGAGAAAAATCATCCATGAATATAACAAAATATCTAAAACCATAAGTATAAGAAACACAACATGAACCCCACAGATCTGAGCGAACCAGCTCAAATGGACTAGACACACAACTTGGAAAATGAGAAGGAAAAGATGTCCTATGGTGTTTACCAAACTGAAAAGCTTCACATTGAAAATAACTCACAGACTCAGACTCAGGAAATAAACACCAAAGAATGTTCGATGGTGGATGACTAGCACGACAATGTAGGTGATACATGTCAGAGAATTTGTGCTTCACAGCTGCAATAGCTACCACTTTCTTGTTAAGATAGTATTGGCCATTTGATTAATGTCTCCCACCAATCATCTGTCCAGTCCTCAGATCTTGAAAAACACAAGGAGACGAAAAAAATGTTACCGAACAATTCGGTTCCTTTATTAATGAACTAACAAAAATCAAATTATATGGAGATTTGAGATGTAGGACAGGTGATAGAGAAAGAGAAGAACTCATGTGAGTAACTCTAGTACCAATAACTTGAGATTATGAACCATCAGCTAATGTAACAAAATTTGAGACTCTAGGGGAAGTGGAATGAAATGAAGACAATAGCTTAGAGTTACCAATTATATGATGAGTGGCTCTAGAGTTTTTAACGCAGGAGTCAAACGTTGTAGAAAGTAAGCAAGATGAGCTACCTTTTGAAGTTTATGCCAGAATTGCAGTAGGAGCTGAAGAGCCTGCCACCTATTGAAAGCGAACCCATGCATCATACTCAGCCCGTGTTAGTGTAATAGTATCACTCGTACTATGCACATTAGGGGGATCCGGCTGGTGTTGGAGAATCGACATAGGTAGCAATAATAGCTCAGAGCTTGGGATGAAAAGTGTAGCAATAATCCTCCGTATGTCTAGCTCTTCGACAATGAATGCAATAGCAAGAGCCACGATCACCAATACCTCCATCACGGCCTCCACGACCTCTATTATGAGCAAAACAGTGTTAACGGCCCCTAAAACCACGATCTTGGGTTCCGTGTCCATTCGTGCTATGAGAAACCATAGCACTTGTCTCCAAAGCTGTGGTGGAGATCTTTTTAGTAGGTGTCAAATGAAGAGCTTGAGAGAAAACCTTATCCGCTATACGAAAAGAGCTCTGAGATGTTATTTGTTGACATTTGGAGGAATAGTCGGGCCCCAACACCTTGAGAAACAATATTACTCGAAGATCCTATTGGCGTTTTACTAGATTAGCTGCATCATCTCAAGTTGGAAGGCAAGTGTCCAATTCCCGACATAGTATCATGAAACGAGCATAGTATTCAGACAATGACCGATCTTCACGCTTAAGATCAAAGAGTGCCTCCCATGTATCACACACCCGTGTCATGTTATTTTGTCAAGAATTAAGTAAGGCACATTTATCCCAAACTTCTTTAGCAATGTTACACTGAATAAAAATGAGGACTAATTTTGGGGTCCATACTAGGCCATAATAGAGTACGGATCAATGCATTACCAACAATCCAATCAACTACCTTACTTTAATCTAAGAGGCCGTAGACATAAGATAATCACGTTGTTTGATAGCAGTAAGATAAATCTCGACCGCTTTAGACCACAATGCATAATTAGTACTATCCAACTTTATAGAAGTCAATTGTAAATGTGTCAAACTAGCAGAGGATCTAGCAACAACCATTAGTGCATAAAAGATACGATTGAACCCATGAACAATGTCACAGCAACCAAGTGTTCAATTCCTACACCACAATCTCTAACAATTCAATCAGCCAGATGTAATCACCACTATGAGGGTTCAATCGAATTACAACTAGTCACAATAACTCATCGAAAATTCTTATAACCATCGAATCAGTGTTGAAGAGTTACCACATACACATGAGAGCATCGAACACTTTAAGATGATGCAGCAATTGGACAATAGTTGTTGCTGCACCGGATAACATTAGTCTTTGTCCAGTTTTTTTTTACAATTGTTTGTAACCCTAAGTCACTGCTTATCTGTGTCACTCGACCAATACAAGTGGCACCTTCAACAATGATTGAACACTAAGGTGGCTTTCTAGATTTCAACCAAGGGGCGAAAACGGTTGCTGCCGTGCTCTGCGCTAGAGGGCGACAGGTGCTCAGTGTAAGAGGCCAACAAGGACTTGGCGATAGCCGATGAGATTTGGAAAGGCTCTGGTGACGAGAATTGGAAAGGCTTTACAAGGCCGATGGGATCTAGGATGAATGGCTCTGCGTGGGTGCTCGACAATGGCTCGACGGGATTTGAGGAATCGGCGATGGTGCCTGGGATATGAGGAATCAGCGATGGGTGTGTGATTGGTGACGATGGATGATGGTGGATGGAAGTCGAAGATGGTGATGGTTAGTGTTATGCCGACGGCAGCGGCAGCGGTGGAGATCTCGAAAAAAAATTATCGTTTCTCAGCTGGCTCTGATATCATATTTGAGAGGATAATAATTGTCTTATTATGTTTAATGAATGAATCACAATATATTTATGCTTAACGTAAATCCCTCTAAACATAATATTACAATTCTACCCTCATTATCATATTTCCTAACTGTCACATCAATTGAAATTGGTCAAGCTTGATGTTAGGACGGATATGATTAAAAAATTTGTGGAAGTGAAGGACTAGATTAGATAGTTAAAGTATGAGGATTTGATTAACAAGCGTGCAATTACAAGGACGGAAAGTAAAAAACTTTCCCTCAGAATAGCATAGCACCCCGATATCTCCTTCACCATAAGACACAGTTTAGCCGCATACATACAGAGCTTGGACTAAAGAAAAAGGGTCAAGTATAATAGATAAGTTACGGTTGATAATACCAACAGGTTTTGGATGAACCTCGAGATCTTCGTCAAAAATCTGATAGGATAATGAAGGGATTTCTCCTTGGAGCCTTGTCTTTTCATGACAGAGTATGGACATCTCATTCTTTTCTTTTTTCTTTCATTTTGTTATAATTCTTTTTGGGTTCAATGGGGCGCCACATCACTCGTACTCATCGCTCTCTCTGTTTTATCTAAGCCCAAGGACATGTTATTGTGCCATCCGATTTGTCTGAGGCTACTTCCAATCAAATCCTTGTAGAAAGCCACGTCACTATGACGTGGCATTCGACAAAGGCTGACAAGATTATTTGGTGGATGGATCAGAATAGCAGTTTGCTAGCTTTTCATTCTGTCAGTCAGCGAAGAGATAAGGCGATCTAAACCATTGAGGAAATACAGAAATCGACCGTACATGATCAAGCCTTTTTGCTGATATGGTGGTGTCAGTTTTGACTATTTCCGAGATACCTTGGATCATGCGGCCCCCAAAAAACATTTGGCAGCGGAATAATGCTGTCTAATGTTTGTGAACGAGAGGAGAGGCAAACATAAGTGTCCTAAAAGGTGGGGCACCCATGCCGGGATGATGAATGAGGGGCAGTTGACGGTTAAAAGAGTAGTTGGGGAAGGATATTTAATGGAAAAGCTTAGGTGTTTGTGCAGGTGGGTTTGCATGGAAGAAGCCAAATCAACTTCAAGAATACTCCTTGTCTGTCTCTATGATGAATGGCTTGGTTTGTCCATCAGAGTCCTGATTGATTTGGCTGATTTCGAATGGTCTGACCAAAGGAAGTTGTGGAAGGGAAGAAAAAGGGATTGTCCAGACTGTTGAGTTGATGACGAGACTAGAGATCTTGAGTTGATAGAAACAGACGTGTTCCTGTAATATTTGATTTTTGTAACAGTCCGATATGACATTGTAGTAGTGATTTTAGATATATGATCTTATTCATTTCAGAATTGTGTATGGAGTTACTCTACCCTCCAAAGATAATGATATGTAGTTTTACTTACGAATAAATCTCACGCTTGACTCTAGGTGGGTATTTAAGTTCAACGTTTCGAGTTCGATTTCATGCTTCTCTTATAATTCATCCGTGGGTTTCTCCTCTTTATATGTTTTGAGTTTCTACGAAGATCAACACTAAAAGTAGAATAAAATTTATCTACAAGATTAATATGAGTAATTAGTAGGATGTCTAAATAAGTGGGTTATATTCAACACTTAATACTAGTTTAAAAATGGGAAATGACACAAATAATCTCTGAATTTTGGCCAATATGCAGTGTGGTCCCCAAACTTTTGATTTATTTAATGTGATCTTTGAACTTTAGTCCAATGTGCTATGCCATCCTTAAACTTTAATTTGTTCGATGTCGTCCTTAAACTTTTGACACATGTTCAATTCAGTTCTTGAACTATATGAGAAAGTTCAATGTTGTCCCTAAATTTGAATTAATGGAAAGATAATATTGAATATTTTTATATAGTTTAAGGACTAAATTGGATAGTTGCAAAAAGTTGAGAGACAATATTGCACATTAAGCTAAAATTCAGGAACCGTATTGAACAAATTAAAAGTTTATGGACGACATTTCGCGTTGGGCCAAAGTTTATGGATTATTTGTGTAATTATCCCTTTAATAATCATTCAATTCCTATGCCATTTAAGACAATCACCACCAATTCTAAGAGATCCACCGCTATAGATAGAGAAAACTACCCAATTGATCCTATACCATTATAAGGATGCCAATTCAGTCTTAAACCTTTTAATTTTACCAATTTAGTCCTTAACCTTTGCACGAAATTTCAATACAGTCTTTTCTATTAATTTTCACAGGAAGTCACTAACGTAGCGGTCCAATCATCATCGGCTATCCTACGTGACACACCGCCTCGTCAGCAATTTCAAGCAAAAATTGATCGGAATGACTACATTGGAATTTCACGCAAATATTTAGGAATAAATTAATAAAATTGAAAAGTTTATGACTGAATTGACATTCGTACAATAGGTTTGGGACCGATTGAATAATTTCCCATATCCAGAGAAATCTCAAGCTGGTGTTTTGCTGCATTTATTACAGCTAAATAATGGATTCCCCTTAGATGAAGTTGAATCAGATTTAGATTGCTTGTTGGTGCACCAAACTCAGAAAACCGTCATCTCCTTCTCCAATATAAAATATTTCCAACCGATGTAAACTTCTGTTCTACTGACGAGGAAACTTAAACCAGGACTCTCTCACCAAACCTCCTCCCCATTCTTTGTTTTGACTCGGGGTAAAATCAGACGAATAGGAGCACCATGGACGTTTAATAGTCATTCTAAACCCTTTTCTTGTCAGCGAGTATTAGATGGCCTTGGACGAAATCCCTTGCTTATTCAACTAGGGTTTCATTTTATGTTAGTCTTTGCTTGGTTTCTTATGAGACTTCATTCAGAGTCTTGTAATACTAGACTGACCAGTAACATGTCTAGCAATTCCTGCACGACATCCTTTATTGTCTATGTCATGGTTTAACTGTTTCGTTTCGATTGCTCTTCTTCTCCCGCTGAGGTTCGCCCATTAAATGAATTTTTCCAAAGAGAATTTTATATATATTTGCTGCGAATAAGATTTAAGTGAGGGTGGCAATTAGTCCTCATCTTGAAGGGGACATTTCTCGAAACGAGTGGTGGTTGCAACAATGTGCATTAATGCCCTTGTTTCACGTACATGGAAAATAGACTTGGCCCCCAAAAATTGAAGTGTGGATGGGACGAGTTGATAGATCAAACTCTCTCATTTCACGAAGAAGGGTGGATGGGATGCAGCTATTTCTTTTGTTATTTAGGGTGGAATGAGTCCCACGTTCGTTGAGGCTAAAATATTAACCATGACTCCTCCCGTTTCCTTACGGGAAAGTTACCAAAAAAGTTCTAAACATATTATAATTGTGCCAATTCAATCTTAAACCTTTCAATTTGGCTAATTTAATCCTAAACCTTTGGATAATTTGCTAATTCAATGCAATTGGCTAATTTTGACTGAAAATCGATAACGTCAACGCCGACCATCATACGTGGCGCTACTAGCTCTGGTGTGGACAATTTTTATAATTTTTTTAAATTTAATGAATTTTTTAAATTATTATTTTTATTATTTTTCACTTTTTATTTTCTCTTTTTTCATTTTGGGCTCGACCACGTCAAGGCTAGGTTGGCAAGACTCGACCTTGCTAGCGACCTCTGGTGGGGGCTCAAGCCTAGCTGAACTTGGCAAGGTTGGGCCTCGTCCATGGTTAGCGACACTCAACCCTTGCCAATCTAGCCGCTGGCAAGGTCGACCTCACCTAGCGATGGTGAGGCCAACCTCACCCAGCGACGGTGAGGTCGAGCCTTTTCGGCTACAATGAAAAAATAAAAATAAAAAGGAAAAATAATAATAATCTCATAAAATTTTAAAAAATTATAAAAAAAAAATTCACGTTAGCGCCGCATAGGATGGCCAGTGTCCACGTCATCGATTTTCGATCAAAATTGATCAGATGGACTGAATTGGAAAATTGTCAAAAGGTTGTGACTAAATTGGCAAATTAAAAAGTTTTACAACTTAATTAACACAATTATCTGACATAAAAATTACCATAATTACAATAAATTTATAATTTTTTTATGCAAAGCCCTTTTCAAGACAAACAATGAAACCCATGAATCGGCTCAAATAATATCTCGGGACACACATCAATTTGTGGTACCATCGGTTCTTCTCGACGTTGGAATGGTGGGCACTAACTTCTATGTGCCTAGAAATCTCACCCCACGTGAATAAGTATTAATAACACGAAAAACTCCAAACCGGTACACTTGTGACAATTTTAGTCCAAACTAATTTTTTGATAATGAAAAACCCCAAATTGGTACATCTGTGACAAATTTACCATAAACTAATTTTTTGACCACCAAAAACTTCGAACTAGTACATTTGTGACAAATTTACCCTCCGTTAGTTTCCATTAAATTGAATTAATACCACAAAAAATCATAAACTAGTATGCCTGTGACAAACGGAGGGTAAAACATAAAATTGGTATATCCGTCAATTGCCACGTGTCATTTAACAAAGCAATTTGACAACAAAATTTAACGGAAATAAATTGAAGATAAATTTATCACAGGTGTACTAGTTTCAGGTTTTTGTTGATAAAAAAATTAGTTTCTGATAAAATTATCACAGGCGTACCGGTTCAGAGTTTTTCGCGGTATTAACCTGTCAATTATTCGTTTGAAGGTACGGTTCATTAACTTGGTGGACCTAGTTGTTGTTGAGGAATTAATTGAATCCACTTATCCTTTACCCCAAATAAGTTTTGCTAGGACAGAATTGAACCCAAGAACCATAGTTCTTTAGCATGTACACTCCAAACAGCCTTACCAATTCTATAAATCCAATATCTTTATAATGGGGAGATCCAAAAGGAAGCCTATAACTTGAGCCAATCAACAACCTAGTTAGATCTACTCGAAAGTTTCGGTCATTGAGTTAAGAATGTCGACATGATAATATTGATTGTTTTTAGCTCTAGACATCCAATGTAAGACTTCTTTTTTTTCACACCACTCACATATACGCTCAACATATCCCAAAAGGAGTAAACTTCAAGCAAGTGATGATAATTGAAGAGGGCAACATCAACTTCCACAATAGTGCTTAGCCCTTTACACTTGCACTAAAAAGTAACATTTGCCACAAGTAATGCTCTGCTTAGCCGTAGCCTAAGCAACTCCGAGAGAATCTAGCTCAATTTTAGAAAGTTGTGCTTGAGGTATATCTCTAATTAGGGAAAAGTACCCAAAAAAGTTCTAAATCTATTGCATCGATACCAATTCAGTCATAAACTTTTTAATTGGACTAATTTAGTCATAAATATTTTCATATTGGTATCAATTGAGTCCACTCAGCTAATTTAGGCTGGAAATTGTTAACGTGGATGCCAGCCGACCTACGTAGCATAATTGGCGCTAGCATGGACATTTTTTTCTAATTTTTTTTATTTTTCCTAAATTTTAAATTTTTCTTTCTTTTTGCTTTTCTTTTCCTTTGTATCCTTCTTTTCTCTTTTTTTTTCTTCTATTGTGGCCAACGAGGTTGCAAGAGCTCGTTGGCCACCAGGTGAGGCCAGATTCACAATGGCTTGGCTGACCACGGGCGAAAGCAGCCTCGACGGCAGCTAGCGAGGCCATGGCCGCCTTCGCCCATGACCGATGAGGCTAGCGTCGCCCAAATCTTTGCAACGCCGCCGTTGTAGGTGACTCCAATGATGGTCGTGCCCATCGAGTGAGGCTCGTTCAAGTTGGGCTCCATTATTGGGTCTGATCAAAACCCTAGCAGAGTCGCAACAATGCCTTCAAGGTGTCTACTGGTCGTTGAAGTTGGGAGTTCGTGGAATACAAAGAGAAAGAAGGTGGAGGCTTTTTCCTTTTCAATTCACACTGGCCCCAAGCGCCTCGCCCAAATCAGGGCAAGGCCAGCCTAGCTAGGACCTTGCCGGCCGCGAGTGAGGGTCGTGACCCTCACCGGCCACAGTAGAAAAAAAAAAGGAAAAGAGAAGAAAAGAAAAAAACATAAAAGGAAAAAGAAAATCTAGTTCTATATAGAACAGAATGCATACATCGACGTTTTCCGTGCTGGATTATCGGATATTTCTATCCGACGAGTTTCGGTGGACCAAGCCGAATCATATTTCACGAGAGAAATAACATACGTTTAGCTCTGGTCTCGGTATTACTATTTAAGGCCCATGTACTCTGCTAGATCACAACTTAATGAACACGGAATATGATACAAACTTCTCCTTTCTTGGCCAATGACAAAATGCTACAAGTTTCATTCATGCATTAAATGTGATAGGGTTGATAATGCGCCATTAGTTTTAGCAGCAGGCATTGGTCCTTTGAGGGTTCTTTTCGGGAAAGGTGACCTCATTTAATTGATGAACCGGACAAAAACTTTCACTCCACAACTATATATCCTAAGCAACGATGCTTCGTGGTGACCGGTGATAGAGCCGTTAGGAAAGCCTCCCTCTCAAGCCCTAGCTGCCCAAAGAGAGGGTCTAATGCTCAAGAAATCTGTGATCCTCTAAAGAAAAGTCAGCTTTTGTACTATTTTTTCTATCTTTTCGATCATTTAACTTTAGATGGGCAAGCAATCCCTTACTTGTTTTCAGTATTTGCCTTTTAAACCTTGAATTTTTTCGTATAATAACTTTCTTTTTGGCTTTTTCCAAATAGCTCGCTAGAACAATCAATAGAGAGAGAGAGAGAGAGAGAGAGAGAGAGAGAGAGAGAGAGAGAGAGAGAGATAGAGAGAGAGCCACTTGGGGTTGACTCTTAAATTTGCTAGATTCCATATTCATCTATTCAGCTACAGTAGCTAACGTATACCATAACCGTACCCACACCCCCACCACTTGCTTTTATCGTGAAACTTTGGTTTTTCTTGATTGATTCATTAATTTATTCTCGTGGGCTTTCGTTCTTGATGCCGTTCTTGCCTTCTCCGCCTAACTCTCGTACTATAAATGACGGGGGCTTTTGGTTGTGCGATGACCTTTTCTTGTGAACTTCACCCACAAGCGCTCACACACGCACTCTCACTCTCTGATCTGTGTATCCTCTCTCCTTCTGCAAATTTACCAGAGAGAGAGAGAGAGAATATGGGGTTGCTCAGAGATAAGGGAGTCGTTTACAAGGCGGCGGAGACAGTTGATCTTGGCCCTCACAGTGATGAATTCTATCTCCAAGCCAATGTTAAAGGTTTGTTTCATCATCATCTCTCTCTCTCTCTCGTCCAATCTAAGAGCAAGAGACTTGATCAAGAAAGCAAAGTGGGAGAAAAAAGAGAGAATCAAATTTTAAAAGTTCGCTTTACACGTGTGTATGTTATTATGATACTGTCATATATGCAAGTGAATTCACTGACTCGGCCTTCTTTCTGCTTCGTCACTTTCAGCTCCTCGCATGGCCGGACTTCTGGTGAAGATCTTCGTGTGGTTCTTGGAATCGAGGATATTCGGGGCAGTGATGTTATACTTCCTCAAGAAAAACAACCTCATTCACAAGGTACTTCCCTGTTCTCTTTCTTTTTATCGTTTGGTCGATGGAATCTTTTCACAGAAAAGATGCAACCCTAGCTAACCATTACCTTCATCCATTCCACTCGAAGCAGTAAGGGTGACATTCTTTTTTCCAGAAGAACCATATTAACTTTGCTTGGTCCCTTCAATTGTTTACAAATGGCGATGCTTCGCTTTAATCATGATATCAAATAAAGCCGGATGCTCCGACTTTTCGTGCTATCCAAAAAAAAAAAATCCCGAAACTTCTCTGACTATATATTGTCAACTATGTGAAGTGTTATTTGTTCGATCGGCTTTCGTGAAATCGAATTGCAGTTTCCGCACGACCTTCTCTTCTGGTAACAGATCAAACGAAAGCCGCCACGTTGATAACATCGTGTCACTGAAATTGGAAATTAGAGATTGGAGAAGAGGTTGCATTCCTAGGTTCGACTGTACACTGCATGCAATGGCGGGGTAAGGAGTATAGTTCTTCAAACTTTATGGAACATTATGTTCGTATAAACCATAAGTAGTAACCAATTCCGAGACAATCAAAGCTAGAAAAATTACACGTCGCCAATTGAAGTTGCATATAGGAAAATCACTGATCGTATAATATTAAATTCCGTTGCACAATGTATTCTCGTAGTCCTGACTCCTGACAACCTTAGGGCATTAATGTACCTAAGACCTTAACAATAAACCTTTAGAGCAATTAGATTTTGCAGAGGACTAATCAATTTATGACATAATTGGCTCAAATTATCATAATTATGGTCGAAATTCACTGTACTATCTATCCACATTATATATTCAGTTGCCAATTTGGCTCGAGTTAATTTTTCTATTATGTGCCTACACGTTTCTGTGTGGCCCATGTTGCTTTAATGCAAATTGGTCATGTGGGTTCCACCCACGTTCATTCTTTGGACCATAGTGCAATTAGAAAAAAATAATTTAATAGATACGTGGCCATGAATATTCCTTTCGCGTGCTCCCCAATCATCTCCAACTTCACCTTCTTTGATTTTCTCAACAGTAGCGACGGCGTTCTGAAAGGTGTAATGAGTTTCATTGTTGAGGTTTTTCTTTTAAAAAAAAAGGGTCATAATTGAAACAAAACTTTATACAGGCTGCGTAAAACATAAATTGAAAATGTATGTGGGTCTTTTGTCAAATGCGCAAAGTTTCGATTTTGGTAACTATTTTCTGCATACATGCCGAAACGATCCCCCGGAATCCGTTATCGATTATTTGCTTGGCCCGTCTATCACATAAAAAAATCAACGAAAATGTCGAGGGATTGGAAAATGAAAGCGTTTTGTTGACCGAATAGTAATTATAGAAAAAATGACCTGCCATTTTTTAGGAGATGTGGAAAATAATCAGGTATAGTGACTGGTTTTTTCTGCAATTTTGCATAATGATTTGGCACTTGTAAAGCATATTTTGCACTAAGGTTATGATTCGATTCGAAATTTGCAGCTTGTTTCTAATGCAGAGATAAAGGAGTCCCCGGTCTTTGTTCCTTTGCACCCATTTGAAGGTATGATCTTTGCACCTAATCATTAGACCATTTTGAGTTTTCAGTAAAGTAATGCAAGTGGGTATATGAAGACCGATTTACAAACTTTGTATGTTCATTAGTGTGATAGAGTAGAAGTAGAGATTTGAACAAGCGAGCAACGTACGATGCTCAGCAAGAGTCTGTGGTGTCACTTAGTATACTGATAAATTAGACTCGGAATGCCTCCATCACTCAATATGTACTTGCTCTCACTGAGCTCATGTAGACAGGTAGAAAGGTTTTTGATACTGATAGTTGTGATGTGAATCCAAGTTACTTTGAATGTGTCGACCAAAAAACAGTTACTTTGAATGTTCTTACATTCTAAATCATTCATCAAGACTGCAGCAAGAAGCTATGACTGTTCCTGCTGACTTGTCTTTGCAGAACTGAACGAGAAAGAAGTGATTGAGATAGATCCTAATCTGTCCGTGCCGGAAAAAGTTCAGAAAGCAGTGAATGCGATAACTCCACCGGTTGAAGAATTAGTAGATGGGACGAAGCCTTCTTTCCGCCGATGGACTATAATGGACTACTCGAGAGCCTATAGCTCAGGAGTACTAACACCACTTAAGGTAAATCGTTTGATCAGCTTATGTATGGCCTTCTGACTTCTTTTTATCAGTGACAGAGCATGCCGATAGACGAAAATGGGCCGATTTCTACCGTGGAACCCTGTATCTGTTATGTTTCTGATTTTTTCCTCTCTGCCTTGCATGTTAAAACAATGCATGAATAACCAAGGCCTAAAATTTTACTTCTTTCGACTGTCTGGACACGCACCACTCTTTGAGCTGACTGAATCTAATCTCTCTTATATGTTTGGCAGGTGGCACAGAGATTTATAGCTTCTGTAGAAGAATCTTCCGCTCGACCATTGCCAATGGCCTTCTTCATCAACTGCAATGCCAAAGATATTCTGACGCAAGCTAAAGAGTCAACTCTCCGCTACGAGAGAGGTAACCTTGTTTGCCAAATTGTATAGATAACCTCAAGTCAAAGCAATATAAATATGCTCGGTTCCTACAAAGAAGTACGTATCATATGTTAACTTATTCAATATTTTTATTGAGCTTGTCTCATCCCGGAAATATGCTTGCAGTGGCATTCTCTATCTAGCCAAGCATTCCTCTCCAACTATTTGTTGTAACTTGTATCTTCTTTACCAGGAGAGCCAATTTCTGTACTGGATGGAGTACCGGTTGCTGTCAAGGATGAGATAGATTGCTCTCCCTACCCTACCACAGGTTATACAGAGTAAAGATCGCATTATATTTCCAGTCTCTAATTCTCTGTGCTGAGTGCTTTCTCTTATGGATTGGTTGTTAAAGGTGGTACAAAGTGGCTGCACAAATTCAGAACTTGTCAGGGGGATGCGTGCTGCGTTATGCGCCTCAGGTTGTGCGGAGCCATACTTGTCGGTAAAACCAATATGCACGAGCTTGGCGCTGGAACGAGTGGGATAAATCCTCACTATGGGTATAGAAATTTTTACCTGCTCCTCCTCTCTCCCGAAATCGTACAAAAAAATTGCGCATTTGGAAAATGGAATAAATTGACTCTAACAATGTCCTCTGGCAGCTATAGCTGTCTGATAATGCTTTTCTGGGAAGAAATGCCTATACATTTATATGTGCCACGCACTTCTTTTGCTGGAATTATTCATGATTGCTCAGGAAATAATCAATGGCAGATAGTATAGCTTCAACAGGATGACATCACTCTCCATTTTCATACTGCTGTAGAACTGCTAGGAATCCATATGATAGCAAAAGGATAGCCGGGGGTTCATCGAGTGGATCTGCTGCTGTGGTTTCTGCAGGATTATGTCCTGTTGCTCTTGGTGTTGACGGGGGAGGTGAGTTCTTTATTCTCTGTTCATTTTTCTTTTCGCATGTAAATGCCATAGCTAAGCCAGAAATTCAACTAAGAAGGAAAGTTCTGCCTCATGATATTATGTGGTGGACGAAAGAGTTCATTCGATAACCATCATCATACAAACTCAGGCATCACACAAAAAATCTTCCTGTACTAGACGAGCATGTGATCCAGTCAAAATCTTCCTCAACTACTTGACTAGATGATTCTTTTAAAGAAAACAACATAAAAAACCTATGGTAGTTTCTTTCTTATAAGCCCAAGTTTTTTGCAATGTATCTTCAGGATCCGTGCGGATGCCTGCAGCTCTTTGTGGCGTGGTTGGTTTAAAGCCGACTTTTGGACGTGTACCACATGAGGGGTAAAAACCAGTTTGTCTGTATTCCTTCAGCATGTTAGTCTCTTGCACAGTTTTCAGCATCAGAATTCTGGTTCTTGTTTCGACTTGCAGCGTTCTTCCTCTGAATTGGACTGTTGGGATGGTTGGTATACTTGCTGGCACAATTGAGGATGCCTTTATCGTGTCAGTGATATACTTTTTGACATCTCTAGCCCTTAAACTTTTGTTCCTTGTCATACCCAGAGCAATCTTTGTCTTTCTATTAATACATCTTCACATTGATTTACTTTTCCAGTTACGCCGCTTTAAGTGGCCAACCTGTTCCGCATAGTCCAACACTTCCATCGGTACTGTCCCACTAAATTTTCATACTAGCAACTATTTCTGTTCTGAAAAACATGGAGTTGGTGAAGCACATTTAAAACATCATCTCCTCGGGTGACGATGAGTATTCACCTTAGTGAATGAAACTCACTGTTGAGACTGAACATGATGGAAAAAATGAATTGCAACAACTCTGTTTCAAAAAAATTTCGTTCTTCTTCTTGTCTCTCATTTTCATTCTGCCATATGCAAGGCCTATCATCTTTCTTTCTTTCTAAAGAATGCATTTTCTGTCTGACTTGCAATCTTTGATTTTCCGTATAAGTAGCCCAAAGAATACTATCCCTTATTGAAGCCGACTACACCTATTTCTGGCATCAGATTGGCAAAGTATGGAAAGGTTGGTAACAATTGCTCTCTCTGTCTTAATGTCACATGCACCTTTTAAGCCTAATAAACTGAATCAGTTAATGGTATCGGATCACTCTCTGAAAGATTATCATCTAACTGCGTTTCTTCTTTGTCAAACCACTAATTAAACCAATTAGTGGTTCGATGATTGCAGTGATGAAATCAAGGCATGTTGTTCTCATGCACTGGACAAGCTTCATAAACAGTATGGTTGGGAGGTACTTAAAAAATTCCGTACTTTTTTGTTCCAATTCCTAATTTATGTTGTGCCTCTTTTATTCTCAAATCGTAACAGAATGACTCATTATTCTATGCAACAAGTGCAAAAATGAGAGACTACAACTGATAGCTGTCATCATCATCAGTTGAAGAATAGTGGTGATTCCTTGCTAACTCTCCAAATCGTTTTTTCCTTTAAAGACTCTGGAGGTGACTATACCAGAGATAGAAGTGATGCGACTGGCACATTACACAACAATCGCGTCCGAGTGCCACACATCACTCAGTTCTTATCTAGAGAAACTGTATGTCTCCTGATCAAACAGTAACATCTTCTCCTAAATAAGAGAATCCATTTGAGCAACTATAGATTCTGACATAACAACATCGATGAGTTAGGGATGTTGCAGAATTAGGATGGGATGCAAGGGTGGCACTCGGTGTATATGGTTCCTTCAGCAGCCAGGAGTATATTAAGGCCCAGAGAATTAGGTAAAGCCCCAGCTGTTGTTAGTTCCTGCTATGTTCACTTAAGACCTTAAGGTTGTAGTAGTGAGATGAACAGATCACCTATGTGTGTTAGGTAAGCTTGACTACTTTGTTTGGTCTTACTAGTCATGTGACATTAACTGGCTTTCTCATATATCTACAGGAACCGGCAGCTGCAATTTCACAGGAATATATTTACTAAAGCAGAGGTCATTGTGTCGCCAACAATAGGGTACTTATTCCCAATTTAGTTATGTCTTCTTTGTCATCAAAAAAATAGAAATGACAAAGGATACTGAAATTTTTGACAGGGTAACTGCGTATGAAATCTTCAACGATGCTCGCGAAACTGGTGAACTTGATTACATAAATGGAGGTACAGAAAACTGACCTATTGTTGGTTTTTCACTTGTTTTGATTATAAATTGCTCTATTGCTGAGTGCTAGAAAAGGTATTTAACTGAGCAACCTCATTGTTCCAGCTGCACTTGTGCGTTATTCAATAGCAGGGAACTTTCTAGGATTGCCTACCATAACAATCCCGGTATGAGCACATACTTATTCGCACATCATTGTTTCTAGTCAGAGATAATGAATTTTTAACTTGTCTGATACATACTTTTTGTGGATCTATAGGTTGGATATGACAAATTGGGCTTGCCAATTGGCCTTCAGTTTATCGGGAGGCCGTGGTCTGAGCCAACATTGATCCACATAGCTCATGCCATGCAGGTGACTCTCTCCCCTCTTCTGTTTGGCCTAGTCAGCTAAAATTCATTGCAAAAAATTCTCTAATTACTTGGGCGATTCTGAGGAATTCATTCTCTCAGGGTTCTGTAAGGCAATAACTTATTATAACACAGTGCTGTGCAAGAAAATCTGTCATGAGGGTTCACTAACATAACATGAACTTACTTTGCTGTAGGACCTGTGCATATCCGAGTGCCAAAAGCCAGAAGTATTCTATGATCTGCTCAAGGAGGACTAATCAATGGGCAGAGAGAGCTTTATCTGCCTGCTCGTCAAGTCCCTTTCATCTTTATTCGGCGATACACCATAGAAAATTTTCCTTTTGCCTTTCATAATTGTTGTTTATGTGATGAATTATTCAGGTCAGGGATCAGGAAGATGGAGTAAACTTAGTCTGCTGCTTGAAACTGTCTTAGAATATGACCCAGCGGTCCTGACCCTAACGCCCAAAAAACGAAAAGGAAAAAACAGTTTATGGCTTTTGCATGTGACTTGATGTGTACAGAGGTTTTCCTGCTGGCAAGAGTGACTTTGAAACCATCCAATGTCCTTATTTACCAAATGACTGCTCTGTTACTGCTGCAACTTTTCCAATGGATGGTTTGATTCAGATTTTAAAAGACGAGAAGAGAACCAACAATTACATGACAAGTTCCTGGATATATCTAACCAAAAAAAAAAAAAGTTCCTGGATATATAATGTTCATACAAAATACAAGCATAAACATATACCTGTATCTAATCTTGATAATTTCTTTTATGAGATTATAATAGTTGAAATTTACATGAGGCATGCTTCTCTTCCTTTTCTTGCCCATGGAGTCCAAAAGGGTTATAAGGCTAACCGGACTTAAGAAAGCAAAAACAGAAGCACTACTTGAATGCAATATCTGTGAAGTGCCTTCTGAAGTGACACTATTAGGGAACACTAATGAAGACCAAGATCTCTCTCATTGAGTTCTTTGCTTTACTTCTTTGTATTTTCAATATGTTGATAATCCTTGGGTACAAAAGAGAATGATCATTTTCATTTTACATAACATTGAAATGGGAAAAAAACAGGTACAACATAGTTCGAGGATTGGCGTCTATAAAGCCCTGTATGGATTTTCAAAGTGGTTCCAAGAGATCGTTGGTACATTAGGCTCTTAAAGCCACACTAAATCGTGCAAACTAAATGTGTTGTCTTATGAGATCCATGTGCAAATATTGTTAGAACACTGACAAAAGAAGGAAAAAAATATCAAAATGAATCGATCTATTGATTGGAAATGATCGCGATCCATGTTAGATGCGTCGTTAATTTCAATAGGATGTAAGAGATTTGGCTACTATGAACCTGAGAAAGCCTCGCTAGTGCACAAAGGTAATCCCGATATCAAACCTAATGTCAAACACGAGATTGTCTACATATACTAGGGTATACTCAAAACAATCATAAGATCTCGATTATGGATTTTCGATGAACATATGACTGATGAATAAATGAAAGTAGCTGAGGTATTTTGTTTCCTTAGTGGTAAAAGAGATATATTTTCTTATTTTTAATAATCAAACTGTTCGATTATGACTATCAAGGGGTGGTGGCGCAGTTGGCTAGCGCGTAGGTCTCATAGCTTTTCGAGTTATCCTGAGGTCGAGAGTTCGAGCCTCTCTCACCCCAATTTCCTTTTCTTCCTGTTTTTTTTTTTTGTTTTTGTAAAAGTTTTTCTTTTTCCTTTTAATGGAGGATCAGGAAGATAACCAGAACTAAAACACTTCAAACTCTTCGATCGAAATAGAGCTGAACCGAGTGTTTACGGGCACAAGGATAGGAACAATATTCTTTGAAAATTTAGTGAAAAATCATGTTGGGGTGTGGTTCGTACTCCCTATCTTTAGGAAGGCATGGGTAAGTTGGCAGGGGTCCGGGGCCGTCTTGATGGGCATTTCCATGGGTAGCGCTCCTAGACTCTAAAGAGCTTTCATAATTTGAGCCTGTATTTTATTGGTAGTTTGTGTTTGGGCCTATAAATAGCTACTAAGTTACTGATATCTTCTTTTTGCAGGTGAGAACTATGACAGATAGGCGTGAGGTGCTAATTATAGTAGAATTCTCCACTGGACATAACCCTAGTTTAACGGTGAACCAAGATAAAACCTCGCATCTCCTCACATTTACTCCCTATTTCATTGTGTTTGTGTGTCTAATCTTAACAATCGATGATATTGGCTGAATCAAAAACCAAAAATGCAGACAAAGAGGAAGTAAATGGTCGGATAAAGGAGCAGAAAATGGAGATGTATAGCTTGATTGAACTTTAGTTATGACAAATCTGAAGAAGCTTCTATTGGATACGACGAAATTCGAGAACAATCGAAACCGGAACGAACCACGGGGATTCGTCACTCGGAGAAAGAGAACGACGGTGCTGAGAGGGCGGGGTGTCCTAGGAATTGGAGAATTTCTGGTGATCACCTTGCAAGCTCCTGAGGCTCCCCCTGCACGTCGCCTCCACGAGCCTCAACAAACCGGCCGAAGAAAATGAAAGATAGAAAAGAAGGCCGGGCTCCCTCTCTATTGCGGCCTTTCCTTCTATTTAATGGGTCTCAAAATAGGTGGGCTCAGTTTATGTGTTCTATGGGGCCGCAATGAATGGTGGGTTGGTATGAGTGATGGGTTTTGGTAATGGGCTCCGACTAGGATTAATGTGGGGGAAAATTACTAAAAAAAAGTCATAAACCTGTTGCATTGATACTAATTCAGTCCTAAACCTATTACATTGATATCAATTCAGTTATAAACCCTTTCGCATTGGTACCAATTTAGTCCTAAACCCTTTCGCATTGGTACCAATTCAGTTATAAATCTTTTAATTTTATCAATTCAGTCCTAAACTCTTTCGCACAGACCGGGAATCGCTGACGTGGGTGCTAGCAGTCCTACGTGGCATGGTCGGAGCTTATGTGGACAAAATTTGTAATTTTATAATAATTTTTTCAGATTTTTGTAATGTGTTTTTTTTTCCTTTTTTTCCTCTTTTCTTACTCGCACTCGCACTCACTTGGTATATATTCATTCTACTTGTTTTAACTCGCTGTTATTGGATTGATTATAAATTCCTCATACCATTTTTATTAGTGATAATATTTAATTCATTATAGAAATAGTTTGTTTTAAACTCTCAGCACACATTGTTTCTACCGTCTCTACTAACTTACTCGAGACCACATCAATTCGGACACAGAAAATACAATTCGGATCTTCCAATTACTACATTGTTATTAATCCAACTGAGATTCCACACGAAACATTATCTTTATATCCTACATATTATTAGCTGACGTAGGAAGTCCCGGATGTCACACTATATTATATTTAAAATTTGTTTAGAAAATATTTTTATTATAAAATCCATGAGACATTAAATTTATGGAGCAAAAAATGAATAAGAGAAGACTTAGTTATTAATTCCATGCAACTTATGTTTAGATTTTTATTATTCATGATAGATTAATTGTAAAATAATAACGGTTGTGCAAAATGTTAGGCATTATTTTAATAATTTCTAGGGAGAAGTGAAAGTGACTGGGCAATTTTAAGAATGATTTGTAGGGAGAGAGCCTAACTTGGAAAATAGTTTTTCTAGAGATCTGTTTTGAAAATAAACTTTATAGAAAGGCTAAGGGCGCGAATAATAACTATTATGTTTCATTGTATCTTTATTTTTTGTTTTCCTGAACAGATTTGGAACAAAAATCTGTTTAGTAAAATAATTTCATTTTTTTATTTCTTAGACAAATTTTGGCCTAGAAATAGATTTCGAATACAAATGAGAAGTTAAAATTTTTCTACTTTTCTATTTCTGAAATAGAAACAGAAATAGAAATAACAACTCTCTTTTATTGCTTACCCTTGCTTTCGCCCATCACTAGCCATCCACTGCCGTTCGGCCGCCCGTCCGTTACCGCTGGCGGCCAACCACCCGCCAGCAATTTGTCGCCACACCTCATCGGTCACCCGCCGCCGCCGCTCACCAGGCGTCTACTGCCGGTCACCCACCACTGCCACCTGTCACCCCCACCACTTGCCAGCCATCTGCCCACCGCCATCGCTTGCTCACCCACCGCCATCGCTTGCTCATCGCCGCCGCCACTCGCCAGCCATCCCTCACCTCCGCTGCTGCTCCCACTTGCCCGCCCGCCACCGTCGCCACTCGTCGGCCGTCCACTCGCTCCCCCCGCCACCACTGCCCCTTGTCGGTCAGCAGGAATAGAAATTTGGGTCGTTATCAAACGAATTTTTATTTCGGGACTATAAATTTCATGTCATTATCAAATTCTACTTTTTGCTTAGAAACTCATTCGGGAAAGAGAAATAGATTTTTCTAATTTTAGCCAGAAATAGGGCTGTGAAAGATAAATGTTTTCATTCGCGCCCTAAGAGCGTGCATGGGAACCTATCTGTTTCTCTATTTTTTTTATTTTTCTGTTGCCGGGAATAAGTTTAGAACAGACATCCGCTTGGTAAGGCAATTTCATTTTTCTATTTCTGGAACAAATTTTAATTCCATAAATAGGTTTGGAATAGAAATGAAAAGTAAAAATTTTCTGCCTTCCTATTTCTGGAATAGAATTGAAAATTAAAAACTCTTTGTATTGGTTGCCCTTGCTACTAGCTGGTTGCCCACCCACCGCTTGTCATTGCAGGCTCTTGCCACCACCACCTGTTGGCTATCGGCCGCCTCCAGTAGCCATCCTCCATCGCTCGCCAGCCACCTCCCACCGCCGTCTTCCGTTGCTAGCCACCTCCCACTAGCATCTGCTTGCCGTGCACGCGTTGACCATGCCGTCCTTCGTCGCCCACCTGTTGTCCACCCGCTGCTTGCCATCCTTCACCACTTACCCGTCGGCAGCCTCCCGAGACCAGCAACTAGCCGCCCAAAATGAAGAAATTTTGTGTCGTTATTAAACGAATTTTTATTTCGGAAAAAAAATTTTTATGTCGTTATCAGACATGTATTTTTCCTCATAAACTCTTGCAGGGAATATAAATAATAAAATTTATTTCTAGTCAGAAATTGATTTTTAGAATAGAATGATTATTATTCGCGCCTTTAGTTCGGGCAAAATGTCTATTCATGGGGAACCTATGACGTTTCCTCACCATCCATGAAAATCTTAGGGTTATATATTTGATATCTGCAGAATGACGTACGTTTGGAGTTGTGATTTGCAAATTGGATAGCACCAATCCTGGAAATCGAAATTTTCCGTACGTGGCCGGTGGACATATGAAAAGGCAAAAGTAATTATGTTTAATTTCCCACTAAAACTTATTATATAATTTAAATTTTGAAAATTTGAACAAAATTATACTCGAATCTACATATCAATGTAAGATCACTTTCAAAGGTTTCAACAATTTCTCATTACTAAAAGTGAATTCCGGTAACTCATAAGATTATAAAAAAGCAAAAAGTAAACACCAAACAGACGATAATTCTATTTAGAATTAGGGATTTCGTTTAATAGTTACTAAAATTGTCGAATTTTGAGAACTAAATAAGCAGCTAATTAAATTTGTAAAATTTTCATTATAGCGCTTCTCAATGACGGACTCATCTTCGTTTGCCCACCGCATATCTAGGTTCTCCCTTGGTGCCCTTTGTCACATTATTTGGACCGAGAGGAACAATGCCTTATTCAGGAGCAAGAGCATATATATTCCTGGCATACGGAAGCATCTTATCAAAGTAGTCAAGGACAAAGCTATCTCCATGGGGAGAGTTGAGGATACATACAGGAATCGTAAATTACAAAGAAAGTGGGATCTTCCCCCTTCTATCTTCTTGTAGTGAAGGGTCTGGC
Source organism: Syzygium jambos (assembly GCA_031216235.1). Taxonomy (NCBI): domain Eukaryota; kingdom Viridiplantae; phylum Streptophyta; class Magnoliopsida; order Myrtales; family Myrtaceae; genus Syzygium; species Syzygium jambos. The sequence goes on from CM062228.1 coordinate 9,162,136, forward strand.
TATTCCGTTGTCCCTTGATGCTGTCCTCCGGAGTTTTGGGTTGACCTCCAAGCTTTGGTTGGGTTGCTGGCTTCGTTGTTTCTGTTTTTCTTTCGCTTGTATTTAGCCGGCCTTTGGCGCATTGTATAATTCCTGCTGAACCTCTCTTGACCTTGTCTGGACATCTGTGTCTAAATAGGGTCAGGTCCTGGTTTTGGCTTAGGTTGTATTTGGTGATTTGATTAGTTATACACTTGCTTACCTTACCAAAAAAAAAAAATGACTGACTCATCACTTATACATATTTTGCATCTTAAAAAGGAATAGAATAATTCTTTGCTTCTATCAAAAAAATAAAAATTCTTTGCTTCTGGACACCTTAGATCACATTCCACGCAGTTTATACGCAAAAAAAGGAAGAAGAACATGAGCATTGCCAGGAATGAAAGAAAATTAGGTTCCTGATATTCTTTCGCTTTGTCCATATTAAGCAATCAAGTACATATTGTCTCAAACAGACCTTAAACCTTTCGACCAAAAAAAAGAAAAAGAAAAGACCTCAAGCCGCATCGCTCATTTCTGAACTTTAAGATTCTTTGCTGCTTGCCCTTGACGAAGAAAGTAGAAGAATAACTCCATTTCTCTTCTTGAATTAAAGAAAAGTACCAATATTCTTTCCTTCGTATATCCGCTAGAACGATTGAAATAAATATAGCAGTGCTTATCAAACTCCACTCTTCCACCCGTTTTCCAACCATCTATATAGTCCATTTTTCGATCTCTTATTTTCGGAGAAAATATATGGATTTTATGAGTCCTCTTTTAGAACTCATCAAAGAGTTATGGGGCTTAACCAGTAAATCTTTGGGCTACATATATAATCTGAAGGATAAAGTCGACTTGTTGCGGAACGAAACTAAAGACCTGAATGCCAAGAGCGCAGATGTGCATAAAAGTGTGAAACATGAAGAAGAAGGTGAAGGTGTGCAGCGCACAGAACAAGTGGCAAACTGGTTAGACGAGGTGCAAAAATTTGTGGGTGGAGTAGATCAAGTTCTTCAAGAAGCAGGGGAAAGTGACCGAATTAAATGTCTCAGCCGGTGTCTTCCACAGAACTGCAGGTCAAGTTATCAGTTGGGAAAAAGAGTCGATAAAATGCTCATGGCTGTGAGAGAGCTCAAGGAAAAAGAATTCAATGTTGTTACGTCACCGTCGCCTCATCCTCGAGTGCTTGAGATGCCTATAGAGAACACTCTGGTTCTTGACATTTCCAAGCTTAATGAAGTGTGGGAATGTCTCCTTGACAAACAAGTACAAGTGATTGGGTTGCACGGAATAGGCGGTGTGGGAAAGACCACCCTCTTGAAAGAAATCAACAAGAAGCTTTCTCGTGCAAATCATGGATTTGATGTCGTTATTTGGGTGGCGGTGTCTAGGCAAGTGAATGAAGTTAGCATTCGAGACATCATAAGGAAAACGTTGTCCGTTAGAGACGAGTTCTGGCAAGGATTGTCCGAGGTTGAGAGGATCCATCATCTATGTGAAGTTTTGCCAAGGAAGAAGTTTGTGTTGTTGATTGATGATGTATGGGCGAGGCTGGACCTTTCCAAAATCGGAGTTCCTCGTTCTAGTCTTAAGAATGGATCCAAGGTAGTATTCACAACTCGGTTGAAACAAGTGTGCCACCAAATGGAAGCCGACAAAACCTTCAAAGTACAATGCTTGACGCCTGAAGAAGCCATGGAATTACTCGAGAACAACGTCGTCAAATCGACTATATATTCTCATATGGAAATTCAAGAGCTTGCAAAGGACATTGCCCAAGAATGCGAAGGGTTGCCACTAGCCCTCATTACCGTTGGGCGAGCCATGGCCGGCATGACGAATCCCCATGCGTCGAAGCATGCACTAACAACGCTTAGGAACAATCCGCACAAGCTGTCAGGTGTGGTGGACTAACTGTACCGCATACTAGAGTCTACTTATGATAGCTTAAATGACTGTACTATTCAGCTTTGCTTCCTTTACTGTTGTCTCTTCCCCAAAGATTATTGCATAAGTACCGCCAAGCTTATTGAACTCTGGACTGGAGAGGGCTTGCTAGGAGACATTTATGATGTATACAGTATGCGGGATAAGGGAGAGCATGTCTTGGTGAGTTTAAAGATGCCTTGTCTATTGGAAAATGCGCATCATGATGAGGGACAATTTGTAAAGATGCATGGCGTCATCCATGACACGGCGACCTGGATTGCTTGTGACTACAGGCAAAAGGAGAACATGTTGCTAGTGATAGAAAATGAAGAGTACATGTCTGCAGAGATGATCTCCAAATGGGGGGAAGCAAAGAAAGTATCTATATTGGGAAAATGCATTCGGAATATCGACCGTACACCACCCAGGTGTTCCCAACTTGAAACCTTGCTTGTAAGCGAAACTAATGTGAAGCTCATGCCAAGTGGATTTTTCAACTCGATGACGGCTCGTTTGACGGTCCTGGATTTGTCCCACAATGAACATATTCAATCATTTCACGAAGAAATTTGCAATCTAATCGGTTTACAGTACTTGAACTTGTCTAACACTAGTATCGATAAGTTACCCGAGAAAATCAAGAACTTGACTTGTTTACGATGGTTGCTAGTAGACTATATAACTTCTCCCGCCCTAATTCCAACAAGGGCAATTGCAAACTTACCGTTGAATGTGTTTAGCCAATGGAATTTGTATTCACCGGGATTGGATCAAGTGAGGGAACAAGAGATCATAGGGGAACTAGAGCACAATCAACATCTCACCGACTTATCTATTGATGTGTTCAAGTCTTCCTCTGCCCGGAAAATATTCCAATCCCCGAATTTACAGAGAAGCATAAGGAGAGCGTGGATCACCGATAGCAAGAAGGACTTCACCTGCATTGTAATAAGTGACTCACCAACAGGCAGAGATAATTTCTCGCATTTAGAGGAGCTTTATCTATACGACTGCCCCGTGCTTGTGAAGATGGAGATTACTCGAGGAATTGGTCAATCGTCCAACAGCGCTTGCTTCCCCAATCTTGTTGTCATTAAGGTTGAAAGTTGCGGGCTGTCGGACTTGTCCTGGCTCGTACATGCTCCGAAACTCAGGACGCTGACGGTCTGTCACTGTAATTTGATGAAGAAGATCATTGGTGATGGATTTGCATTGGAGAAATTAGCTGCTTCCAGACTATTTTCACGTCTCAAGTCCCTAACCCTCTCCTATCTTCCAAATCTAAAGAGCATTTGTGACCACACTCTATTTTTTCCTAAGGGGGTAATCTTCCATATATCTGAGTGCCCACATCTTGAACAGAGAAGCTTCACAGTTTTTGCTAAAGCCTAGTGGGACGAGTTGAAGTCGGACAAACTTGCCGCTCGGGCCACTATCAAGTTCAACCCGCATTGACTAGGCCATGTGATTCCAAACTGATTGAGCCAATTCATTCCAACTCCCACTTTTAATTTGTACAATGTAGTTTTGAACTTTTGATACATATTCATTTTAATCATAAACTATATAAAAATATTTAATGTTTTTCCTAAACTTTAATATACGAGTTATGTTAAGTGAATTTCTTCATAGCTGAGGTTCGGATCTCTTGTCAAGGAGGATCAAACTATTGGAACACTTCAAATCCATAGTAATACAGAAAAAAAAATAGGTGTTTCGATCCTTGATAATGGATGATTAGGGGGCGACCATACTCTTTGGTAAGTCAAAGAACATCAACGAGGATCAAAGGGTTGTCGTGACCGTCCCAAAGAATAGCTATGATAACGGGTTAAGAAGTATTGTTTGAAAGACGGCCCGAGTGGTTCATCAAAAGATGGTTCAAATGATCAATTGAATGACAATCCAAATGGTCCATTGAGTAAGAGTGCGAGCTCTCCCAAGCTTATATCTCACGTGACATTGGATTTCATTTTAAAGTTCTTTACGACCTAAGTATTTCTAGGAGTCGCCACTAGCCATTTTATGGTATGCTAGAAACCAAATAAAACGTGGAAAGTCCGTCTCATTCCTACACAACCAAGATTCTAGCCTGGGACTTGATTACACTAATATTTCTATTAGCACCTTTTCAATACCCGTTGAGAGTCGATAGGAGCATATTTATCTATTTTCTTTATTATTTTATGTATTGCCACAATAAGAACAATATTGTAATTTTTGGTCTTTTGGCTTTATTATAAATAGATAGCTTGGAATCACATGGACCTAATCAAACATTCAATTCAATTTTTTCTCTCAAATGAAATCAGAGCTAGATCTTAACTGAAACCCTAACCCCAATTTCTTCTTTACGCCACCTTTTTGTTTTCTCTCTTCTTGCCTTTGTTCTCTCCCATCGTGGTTGTCAAAACCCATGACCTTCGGGGGTTATTGGTGCGACGTCCCAGGCTCATCGCTGACCTGTTTCTTTTATCTTGTTAACATGAGCATGTGGAAACGTGTACAAACAAACTCCTATACAAACTAATAACTGTAAATCAGGAAAGCACTACAAACATAACACTCTTCTTTATATAGCGTTAGTACATTTACAGACTATTTTTCTAGCTATATCAAAAGGGTGGGGTATCCCTAGCTTTGCTATGGGCTACAGTGTCCAAAAATAGGATCTCCTTCACTATATGCCAGTACTTATGAGTCAGCCATCACCACGGTGGGTGTCATCCCATCGTTTGGTCCTAGCGGCCCATCAAACCCACGAAGGGGCTGACAAGGTCCCAATTGAAGTGGCTAGCAAGAGTCACCTAGAGGGGGGTGAATAGGTGATCCTAAGCAATTCTATAAATTTATGCGGAATTAAAACAAGTTACAGAAGAGTCTGAATAAGATTCAGATTCAAGTCAGGATAAAGTGCAGAATGTAAAGAAGGAGATAAGGAGAAGAGAATCTGCACACAGGTTTATAGTGGTTCGGCTTATAGTAAGCCTACGTCCACTCTCCACGCTGACAGCCTATTGGCTGAATTTCACTATGTAATCAAGAGGAAATTACAGAATCTGAGTGATATCACTCTTGTGTATGATAGGACTCTCTATCTCACACAATCACTCTTACAGTAACCCTCAAGATCTGAATGTTTTAGCTCACAAAGACAAGAGAAAATGATCGGAGTATGCTCAGACTTTGGACTTGATGATTCTTGAATCGTGTCTTCTTCTGCTGCTCATGGTCTCCTTAAATACTCTTCTGCATCCATACTAGCCGTTGGACATCTTGCCGAGGATCATCTTCCAATCTATACCTTGGACAGATTTGTTAAGGATTGAGTAGCCGTTAGATGACAAGTTCTGAATCCCGCTGATTCTGTTCGCCCATACAATCAGAATCTTAGTTTCCATAAGTAGAGATTTGTCCGTTGTAAACCATTCTTGTCTTAGTATTTGATTGTCAATCAATTTGATTTAGATTGAACAAATCAAACCTTTCCTTCTTTGAAATCCATGCCAGATCACTAGCTGTTATTCTTCGTTCTGAATTTTGCTTCTGAAGAATTACTGCGTCTTCGTCTTCTTCTGAAGAAATCCGCTTCCGAAGAATTACTGCGACTTTGGCTTCTTCTGAAGAATTAAGCTTCTGAAGAATTACTGCGTCTTTGTCTACTTCTGAAAAATTCAGTGACAGTCTGCGTCTGAAGAATTTCCGCGACTGTCTGCGTCTGAAGAATTTCAGCGACTGTCTGCGTCTGAAGAATTTCAGCGTCTTTCTGCGTCTGAAGAATTTCAGTACATACATATATTCCTGAAACAGAATTAGTTCAGATTATAACAGAAGGTTTTGTCAACTTCAAAATTAGTAGGAGTTTTCCTCAACAATCTCCCCCTTTTTGATGGTGACAAAACTTTCCTACAGATCGAATCAATATAGATCAATATAGATTTAGAGTATGAATCACAGATAGAAAATGAAAGAGCAAACTCTTGTTGATATCTGTGTCTTTGTTTTCTTCGTATGAACCTGCATGTTAAATCTGCATAACTTCTCCTCCTTTTTGTCATCAGCAAAAAGAATAATACGAAGAATGAAGCATATATTAAGTAATTAATCAGTCTAACAAGAAATAATAGTTATGTTACAGACCAACTAAGAGAGAAATGTTTGTCAAGAAAAAAATCAGGCTAATTTTTCGAAGGAGTGCGAATCAATTGAAAATTTTCCAAGATCGAGACAGCTTCCTCAATCCTCGAACTGCATTCCCCCACTGCTTTCTCCAGTTCTGCTTTGTCTGTTGCCGCTCGAATTTGTTGAGAGTGGTTGTTTTCCTCAACAATTTTCTGCAGATTTTTGACTTCTAGCTCCAGTGCAGACTGTTTGTCTTTGATTTCAAGCAGAAGTGAGAGGATGTTCTGATTGTTGGAAGACTGTTCTTGGACATTGTCTTGCTCATGTTGTTCGAACTCCCTGGCTGCTTCTTGCGGGATCTCCCTTGCTTCCTGTGGAATCTCCCCCTGAACAGGTGCTTGCTGTTCAGAAACATGTTCTGTAGAAGTTGGTTCTGAGAAAGTAGGAACATGTTCTGGAGCACTAGCATTGCCTGTATTAGGGTTTTCTGCTTCTGCTTCTTTTTCATCACGCAGAAGAGTTTTTCTTTTCTTGTACACCCTTACTGAAACTGGAGATTCCTTCCTCTTACTTGCTGACTCTGCTTCCTTTCTCTGAACTGTCTTTCTGATACTGGTCTTCTCAGCAGATTTAGGGTCAGACTTTTGAGCCTCTTTTCCCTTTGATCTTTCCCTTATATCATCAAACTGTTTCATTTTTGAGAGCATTCTTTCTCCCACATACATACAAGGAACAGGACTTAGCCGTAATTCATCAGGAATCGAAATCTTTAGGAACATAAAGATTCGAGTGATTAAGGCACCATATGGCAATTGCCCCTTGTCCTTGTGTAATGCTCTGTACATATGGAATATTATGATGTGAGGAAGAGAAAAGGGTTGACCTGTCAAGATAGCCCAAATGAGCTTGAGTTCTGATTTTGAGAGGTCAGTTTTAGAGGCTGCCTTAGGCTTCAGGCAGTTGATGATGATCTTGTGCAGAATCACTGATCTTTTTGATAAGTCAGAGTAAGAAAGGTGCCGCCTTGATCCAAGATCAAAATCTGGATTTTCAGAAATAAATTTGACGATATCTTCAGAACTTACTGTCAGAGGAGTAAACTGTAAGTGTTTGGCTCCAATGATCCTGGCCAAGTCATTTGCCCTTAGATCATATTTCTTGTCACCTACAGTAAACTGAAGCCAGTTGGGCGACAGAATGGACAGATTAGAATAAAAATATGCAGTAAGTTCATTATAAACATCAGCAGCATGAAGGCAGAATTCACTAATGCCTATCTTTTCACAAAGGTGCTGAATTGATAGTCCAATCTTCTCCAAATAAAGGAAATCCACTGTTCTGTGGTTCATTACCCCTCGAGCAAGAAACAATTTATAACAGTTCTGATGTTCATTGCTTCTAAACAATTTACCAGTTCCTGGCAGTCCAGATGCTATGCCCACTTTCATTTCAAACAGCTCAAAGAGTCTAGCATCATCTTCGGGAACCACAAATTTTGACGAAGATTTAGGGCTTACTGATTTTGCCGACAGAGTAGATGATTCTCCAACCTTCTCTTTCCCCTTTCTGGAAGGAGGCGTTTGTGGAGTCGTGCTGGCAGGGGTTTGGTTAGTTCCAGCAATAAACGCAGAATACTCTTCAGCAAGATGAGTTTCAGACCGAAAGCGATTGTCTTTAAGACATTTGAGAAGAGCCGAAGAGGAGGCATTACTTCTCTTTAATCTCTGATAATTTTTCCACACATATTTAATGCTGCTGAATGTGAAATCTGTTTTACCCGATGGAGTCCACGAACAAGGAGGTTGAGTCGCTTTACCAGTTTCTCCAAGTGGTTCTGTTTCCGTGTCTGAGATGTCCATGACCTCTGGTGTTGCAGTAGACTTTGAATCCAGATTCAGAATACGAGACGATCTTCTCTTGAAAGGCATGATGATTCCTTCTGGGACGAAAAGTTCGGATCTTTCGGAGGAATGAGGACGAGGAGAGTCTCTGAGTCTCGAAAACGTTTGAGCAGAAAAGCGAGGGTTTTGAAGAGAGACGAAAAGGCTTATAAAGGTGAAGGACGGCTTAAAAGGTTATTTTTAGAAAGTAAAAATAGGCCAAAGTAAAATAGGAAGGGAATATATTTTCTAAAGCATAAACGATCAGAATAAGATTAAGATAATATTCTAAATGCAATTTCCCAAATAAGTTAGGATACGTACCTGATTTACTTCAAATATAGCGAATGTGAAGATATCCTGCCAAAAATATTCCCGCCAGAAATTTAAACTATGTACGTACCTTTCTTGAGAGTCTGAGAAATATTCAGACCGAGATACTTGAGTCTGAAAAATATTCCTGTCTGTCAAAATACTTCACAAAGGATAAGTAATGCATAGTTCATTTCTAATATATTCAAACGAAGATTTATCAAGTGGTTTTGTGAATATATCAACTAATTGATTCTTAGAATCAATATGTTGAATATTTACATCACCATTTTGAACATGATCTCTAATGAAATGATGTCTTATCTCAATATGCTTGGCTCGAGAATGGAGAATGGGATTCTTAGTGAGATTAATCGCACTGGTATTGTCACATTTGATTGCCACATTTGAGTCTTCAACAGCAAAATCTCGCAACTGTTGCTTCATCCACAGAATTTGTGCACAGCAACTTCCTAAGGCTACGTATTCTGCTTCTGCTGTTGATAGTGCGACTGTATTCTGCTTCTTTGAATACCAGGATACTAGCATATTTCCAAGCAGTTGGCATGTACCTGTAGTACTTTTCCTGTCCACTTTACATCCAGCTAAGTCAGCATCCGAATAACCAGTAAGAGTAAAATCTGAATTTTTGGGATACCAAAGACCCAGCATTGGATAAGTTCCAATGTATTTGATTATCCTTTTTACTGCAAAGAGATGCGATTCCTTTGGATCTGACTGGAATCTCGCACACATACAGACGCTAAAAAGAATGTCAGGTCTAGATGCAGTAAGATATAATAGAGAACCTATCATGCTCCTATATACCTTCTGATCAACCTTTTTACCATTTACATCTTTGTCTAGCTTGGATGCTTGAGACATTGGAGTGTCTGTCTTCTTGCAATTTTGCAGACCGAACTTCTTGACTATCTCCTTGGCATACTTCTCTTGGCAAATGAAAGTACCATTTTTTATTTGTTTCACTTGTAAGCCAAGAAAGAATGTTAGTTCTCCCATCATGCTCATCTCGAACTCCTTCTGCATATTCTTAGAGAATTCCTTGCAAAGTGATTCATTAGAAGATCCAAATATAATATCATCTACATAGATTTGAATAAGTAGAAAATCATTACCTTTTCTCTTAACAAATAGAGTTGTATCTACCTTACCTTTTGTGAAATCATTTTGCAGAAGGAAATTACTTAACCTTTCGTACCAAGCTCTGGGTGCCTGTTTCAGACCGTAAAGAGCCTTTTTGAGTCTGAAAACACAATCAGTCTTTCTTGGTTCTTCAAAACCAGGTGGTTGTTCCACATATACTTCCTCTTTGATGTATCCATTTAAGAAAACACTTTTCACGTCCATCTGAAAAAGTTTAAAGTTATGGAAACAAGCATAAGCTAATAATAGCCGAATGGCTTCTAACCTTGCAACTGGTGCATATGTTTCATCATAGTCAATGCCCTCTTCTTGAGAGTAGCCTTTTGCAACCAGCCTTGCCTTGTTTCTTGTAACTTTTCCTTTGTCATCCAGTTTGTTTCTGAATACCCATTTTGTTCCAATTACTGGATGGTTTTTGGGTCTTGGCACAAGCTCCCAGACTTCATTGATTCTGAACTGCTGAAGTTCCTCTTGCATAGCTTCTATCCAGCTTTCATCTGATAAAGCTTCTTCAACATCTTTTGGTTCTATTTCAGATATCAATGCCAAGTTGCTGATGCTCTCCCTTTGTCTGGATCTTGTCTTGATACCATCTTCTATATCTCCAATGATGAGATTTTTCGGATGACTGGACTTATGTTTCCAGTTTTTGTCAAATCTTTCCTTCTGAATTTCTGCAGACTCTAAGTTTTCTGATTGAGTCTGTATATTGTCTTCTTTTCCTTTGTCCATGTGATCTTTAATCTTTTGAGATTCAAGATGACCCTCTAAAGATACTTGAATGTGGGGAGGTGATTCAGATTCATCTTTGTGAGTCTGAATATTTTCTTCAAACTTCACATTCATTATTTCTTCCACAGTCTGAGAATTCTTGTTGAAAACTCTGTAGGCTTTGCTTTTGGTGGAGTATCCAAGGAAGAATCCTTCATCTGCTTTCTCATCAAACTTTCCAGGACGATCATTTGTATTCTTAAGAATAAAGCATTTACATCCAAACACACGAAAATATGAAATGCTGGGCTTTCTACCTTTGTAAAGCTCATAGGGGGTTTTCTCAAGAATGGGTCTGAGAAAAACTCTGTTGATAATATAACATGCTGTAAAAACAGCATCTGCCCAGAAATGAGAGGAAATCTTGCTTTCTATCAACAAGGTTCTTGCCATTTCTTGCAAAGAACGATTTTTCCTTTCCACAACACCATTTTGTTCAGGTGTGTATGGAGTAGAAAAATTATGTTGAAAGTCATTTTCCTCACAAAAGTCTGAAAAACTTTGATTTTCAAATTCTCCCCCATGATCAGTTTTAATGCAGGAAATGGTATAGCTCTTTTCATTTTGAACTCTTTTTGCAAATTTTGAAAAATATGAAAATGCTTCATTTTTATGTGCAAGAAAGAACACCCAAGAGAATCTTGTGAAGTCATCAACAATAACTAAACAATATTTCTTACCACCGATACTCTGTGTTCTGGTTAGTCCAAACAGGTCCATATGAAGAAGCTGCAAGGCTCGATCAGTAGAAACATTGTGTATAGATTTGAAAGAACTCCTTACTTGTTTTCCTAGTGTGCAAGCATTGCACAAGTCTGTCTTTTTGTATTTCAAATCTGGCAAACCTCGAACCAGTTTCTTGTTTGAGATTTTTGAGATTTGTTTCATGCTGATATGTCCCATCCTTCTGTGCCAAAGATCTTCATCCTCCTTGATTGAGATTAGGCAATGATTGGAGTTTGGATTGACATCCAGAAGATAAATATTGCCATGTCTTCTTCCTGTGAATGTTTGAGAAGAGTCTTTGCTTGTTCCTGAGCATGTGTCTTCTTGAAAGTTGATTCTGAAACCTGTATCACAAAGCTGGCTTATGCTAATCAAATTGTAGTGGAGTCCTTTTACCAATGAAACATCATTGATTCTTAGTCCTCCAATATCAACTGTTCCTTTGCCAATGATTTTTCCTTTAGTGTTTCCTCCAAAGGAAACTTTTCCACCCTCCAGACTTTGAAGATTAGCGAATATGCTTGGATCTCCTGTCATGTGTCTGGAGCATACACTGTCTAGGTACCACTTCCTTTTTCTTTTTGTGGTAACCTGCAAGAAATACAACATCGCAAGTTTTCTTTGGTACCCAAACTTGTTTGGGTCCTAGAACATTACTATAGGCTGTCTTAACAAAATCTCTTCGAATAGGTCTCCAGACCTTAGGACATTCATTCTCAAAATGTTGTGGATCTCCACATTTTGAGCACTTGAGTGCACTTTGGCCAACAGGTTTTACGAAATTCCTTTTGAAATGGTTTTTATAAACTTGTCTAGGAGGTCTTTGTCTTAATCTCTCCTTGACTTTAAGAAAATCAATCAAGCTGTCACTTTCCTTTTCAAATCCAAGACCAGATTTGTTGTAGTAAGGAATTTGAATGGAAAGGATATGCTTCAAGGTTTCTGATCCTTTTGAAAACTTGCGAGTAATCTCTGAAATTTCCTTTTTCAAAACAGAGTTTTCTTTGGAAAGAAGATCTCGATTTTCCTTGATTTGATGAAATTCTTTTTGAAGGAAATCGATTTTCTCCTTTTGAGAAATATCCTGTTTCCTTAGTGAAGAATTTTCCTTTTTCAGAGAAGAGATTCTTTTAAGAGCAGTTTTGAATTCAAAGCATAAATCATCAATGTAATTTGATACTTCAAAAGATATTTCAGAAGGTCTTACCTCGATTTCTACTTTGGGATTAGAATCAGAGTCTGAGTCTGAATCTGTCTTTGCCATTAGACAGAAGTTTGAGATGTCTTCGTCACTATCTTCGCACTCCGTGTCACTCCAAGTCTCTGCTTTTAAGGCCTTCTTTGCTTTCTCAAACTTAGTCTTCTTTTTCAGAAGTGGACAGTTAGGCTTGATATGTCCACGTTTCCTATAGTGAAAGCATATTATTTCCTTTGATCTCTCTGTCTCATCGAAGGGCTTCTTATTCTCAAAAGGTTTCTTTCCTTTGAGGTTTCTTCCTCTGATTTTCATCCTTTTGTACTTCTTTATGAAGAGAGCTCTGGTTTCAATCTCTTCATTTCGTTTCTCAGTCTCATATGATTAAAGGGTTCCAATCAACTCATTTACTGATAAAGGCTTGATCCTTTGAGTCTCACGAAGAGATGTTTTGATGTTATCCTATTGATCTGTCAGTCCTCTCAGAAGTTTGTTGACCTTCAATGCATCTGGGACTGGTTGTCCTTGATATGCAAGACCGTTTACTATGTCAGTAAACCTGTCATAGAAATTAGCAATTAATTCTCCAGGCTTCATTTTGAAGGATTCATATTGACCAAGCAAGATATTGATTTGTGTTTCCTTGGCACGATCTGTTCCTTCATAAGTAATATAGAGAGTATCCCAGATTTCCTTAGCAGAATCACAAGCAGAAATTTTTTTATATTCAACAGGAGATAAAGCACAGTAGAGAGAATAAATTGCTTTTGAATCTGAAGTTTCTCTTTTGGTTATCTCAGCTTGAGATAATGGAGGATCTGCTGATTTGCTTGCATCTGCCTTTTCTTTCGAATATGAAGACATTGGTTTGACTCCATTGATGATGACATCCCATTGCATATGGTCACATGACTTAATGAATGCCTTCATCTTGTTCTTCCAGACACTATATTCCTTGCCATCGAAATATGGTGGTCTGTTGTTGCTTTGACCTTCAATGAGTCCTGGAGCACCATAACTAGCCATGTAGATCGTTAGCTCGGAAGTAAAACACTTCAGTAAAATGAGCAACCTGCTCTGATACCAATTGAAGTGGCTAGCAAGAGTCACCTAGAGGGGGGTGAATAGGTGATCCTAAGCAATTCTATAAATTTATGCGGAATTAAAACAAGTTACAGAAGAGTCTGAATAAGATTCAGATTCAAGTCAGGATAAAGTGCAGAATGTAAAGAAGGAGATAAGGAGAAGAGAATCTGCACACAGGTTTATAGTGGTTCGGCTTATAGTAAGCCTACGTCCACTCTCCACGCTGACAGCCTACTGGCTGGATTTCACTATGTAATCAAGAGGAAATTACAGAATCTGAGTGATATCACTCTTATGTATGATAGGACTCTCTATCTCACACAATCACTCTTACAGTAACCCTCAAGATCTGAATGTTTTAGCTCACAAAGACAAGAGAAAATGATCGGAGTATGCTCAGACTTTGGACTTGATGATTCTTGAATCGTGTCTTCTTCTGCTACTCATGGTCTCCTTAAATACTCTTCTGCATCCATACTAGCCGTTGGACATCTTGCCGAGGATCATCTTCCAATCTATACCTTGGACAGATTTGTTAAGGATTGAGTAGCCGTTAGATGACAAGTTCTGAATCCCGCTGATTCTGTTCGCCCATACAATCAGAATCTTAGTTTCCATAAGTAGAGATTTGTCCGTTGTAAACCATTCTTTTCTTAGTATTTGATTGTCAATCAATTTGATTTAGATTGAACAAATCAAACCTTTCCTTCTTTGAAATCCATGCCAGATCACTAGCTGTTATTCTTCGTTCTGAATTTTGCTTCTAAAGAATTACTGCGTCTTCGTCTTCTTTTGAAGAAATCCGCTTCCGAAGAATTACTGCGACTTTGGCTTCTTCTGAAGAATTCAGCTTCTGAAGAATTACTGCGTCTTTGTCTACTTCTGAAAAATTCAGTGACAGTCTGCGTTTGAAGAATTTCCGCGACTGTCTGCGTCTGAAGAATTTCAGCGACTGTCTGCGTCTGAAGAATTTCAGCGTCTTTCTGCGTTTGAAGAATTTCAGCACATACATATATTCCTGAAACAGAATTAGTTCAGATTATAACAGCAGGTTTTGTCAACTTCAAAATTAATAGGAGTTTTCCTCAACACCATTGAACCAAACATAGCAAGCGATATAACGGTGTGGGACCAGATTATCCAGCCCTTCTTCGACCCATATCATCATAGTACACCTACGGTAAGCAACATAAGCTTCTATGTCGATAATATCTGTGACTGACACTTCCATATCTATAGTTAAATCGAAATGTTCAAGGAGCGGAGTAGCCATACCTACACGCTTGAAAAATAAAGGAGTGAGTCGAGAAACTCAGTACATAAAACCCTTAATTCTCTACTAGGAGAACATCTCATCATCAAATCTAGTAGGTACGGCACTCGCAACATATCACGAATAGCATATCAATAGCAATATCATTATTAGCGTGTGCTTACCCTCGGCTTATAAATAAACACATAAAACATACTTATGCACATACCGGCACGAATGAAAGATTCATTTACCATCATTCTGGCTTAATCGGGGTATCCCGAGGCTAGCTTACCTGAGGCATCCGGGCTCAATCAAGGCATCCTGGCTCAATCAGGACATCCCGTTCAATGAATGAGGCATCGCCGCCAACGCTATGTGGCGATAGGCGCATCTTTTCTTTAGTAATCACACGAGGTGCTTCACACAAGCCGATTTCTTATCTTTCACTTAGCCAATGCATACACAACGCTTGTGGGTGTGTTCAAACGAGTATGTGTGATGACCCTCGCTATCCTATTATATATTATGCCTGGAGCAATCCTTGATTCGTGGCTTGAACCAAACACTTAGCGCCGACCCCCACTCCGAGCAAGACTTGGAACCGGCACGCGTCAATACCGACCTAGCCCTTGTGGCTTGGGTTATCTCACCTTAACGTTGATTCCAAGCTGAGCAAATCTTGACCTTATCTCGGGGCATGAACGCACTCAAACATGCAACATGAGCAAACCATAGAAAAGTACAACATAACATGTTCTTGGCTTTCATGGGTAATCACACAACTAAACTTGACGATGTAGCCTATTGCCCTAGCCAAGAGTTAGGAATCTTACTTACTTTTGGTGAATTAGAGGGGCTTTGCCAAGGAATGGCCGGTTGAGGAGGTGGGCGTGCAAAGGGGTGAAGGTGAGAAAGTGAGTCAAAAGGTGAAAATGAAGGAGGGGGTGCTTCTATTTATAGGTTCCATCCTTATCACTGCTTGTCCAAATGACCCAATTGGCTTTCTTGAAGTGGCACGCCTATAAGGATAAGATGGCAAGTCTATTGGACGAGTGGCAAGCCTACTAGGGAAGGGTGACATGCCTATTGGAATGGTGTGACATCCTAAGTCTTTAGGAGAATGATAGAAGGCTAATGTGTGCCATTCCAATTGGTACTCCTAAGCCATGAATCACTTGCTTCTTCTCCAAACCAAATCTTTGGCATTGTTGACTGTCGCGACCTACCTCTCGAGGGCTGAACTCGATAAAGTGGGTTTAGAGGTAAGTGTTTATGAAACGGTCCATACGGCAGATTATAAAGGACAGCTTACGAAGCGTCAATTTTTTGGTCATCCATACGGTCCATTGATCATGAACATGGATTTTCCCTAAATCCATACCTCGCGTGACAACGGATTAATTTTATCTTTTTTAAGAGTAGCCACTAGTCTAGGTCGGGGGTCATCTAGAATACCCAACCAAGACATGGGAATTTCGTCTTGGTTTTTACAATAACCAGAGATCATGGGTTCGGGGACTAGCTTACATTAATATCTCTATTAACACCCTTTCAGTATCGCTAAACTTATCATGGTTGTTATCTAAGTTGTCATGCATTTGTTTTTTTACCATTTTTCATGCCAAAGTCTTAGTCTACTAGGTGATCATGCATCTTGTTTTTTGTATTTTCATTTAAGATTCTAAATTAATCCTATTTTAGTCTAGAAAAGAAAGAAACAAACAATGGTATTAAAAAGCATTGCGTAAAGTAAATACCCAAGATATTGAAAGAACGAGTTAATTCTAAGTGAAAAAAGGTAAAACCCGCAACTCGTCGGGTTTTTATGACAACACGAATTGAAAACCCGAGACATGGTCGGGAACGAATGAATTGAGTACAAATTGAGACCCAATTGGACATCATTGTATCACCACCGTCTTTAACAACTTTGGACTATCTCCTCCATGGACCATCTATCAGGTGCCAGTTTTTACATCCATAAAATACATTCATGATGAACAATGTACAAAGGAACAATCAAAGCAAGACAATGATGCAAGCAATTCACTAATCAAACACCGACCTCGGGATCGGCCTTTGTTTTACATGCATTTCGATTTACCCGCCCATTTAATCATCTAACATTGTTTGATTAATAGTTAACGATAACGAGCTACCATTTGGATTCACAAAACGGTAACTCATATCGGTTAACCCCTAAAGTTGGGTTCTAAGTGATCACCGTGGGCTACCCACTAAACATGTACTAGGCCTAACATATATTTAACAAACACATGCATAATAATGAGTAAAGTATGCATTCAAGCCCATGGGCCTTGTTCATCAATCAATCAAGCAATGGGAAGTGGGTCTCAAGAGAGATCCACTTGTTCAATCATTAATTGCTAAATTTGGACCCCATTCTATTTGAGTGTGATTACTTGGCTTAATGATGTTCAAATGAAGTGATTCAGGTGTCATTAGAAATATAATTTCATGAGGATCAAAGTTCATGCAGAACACTTTTTCTAATTCCCCACCGCTTTTTAAGAAAATGAGAATTTTACCTTTAGGAACAGTCTGGACCTAGTTTGAATTTGATTCAAAGAAATTACGGGAAAAATAGTGACCATTATCAAAACCCTGCCAAACTTTTTATGCAGTTATGATTATTCGTGTGTGACAGCTTTCATGTTTTAAGTTTTTTTCTAAAAAGCCCCCCAAATTTTTATAAAATTTTGTTTTCACTAAGGACTCGCTAGCAAATCATTTTTTAGGCCGGGAAGACCTTATCCGAGATTTTTAGAAAATTGACCCCGTAGACATTGCTATTAGGCCCCCAAAATTTTCAGTCTACGTAATAAGACCCTAATGGACAACTTTGTAGTTTTTATTTTTTGCAAAAAAAGGACTCAAAGTTTATCAAATTCGGAGAAACATGTTTTGGAATTTGGAGGAAGGAATTTCAGATCTGGATGCAGAATCTGATTAAATAATGAAAAATTCCTTTGAACATCCAAATGAACTCATATTTTGATAAAATTGGTATCATCAGGAAGCTCTGGATCTCAGTGTGAAATTTTATGAGAATAGTTTTCCAGATTTTGAACATATGATTTTATAAAAATCGAAAAACACATGAAGGTCTGTCAGGAAATCATCTATCGCAGAGAATGAGCCTAGATGACGATGCTAATCGTCCCAACCTAACATGCTTAGAATTTCATGAAAATTTTACAGTGGATAGATCTAGATGTCTCTTCCGATTTTCATGAGGGAAGTATTCTCAAATAATGAACACAAAAAATCAGAAAAATCAGGAAACCGAGCAAGGTCTATCAGGAGCATCTAAGAATAGAACATGTTAGCAACATTCCAGATTCTGATATCAACTTTCGAAGGAGTTTTGACCTATCAAATGATGTCCGTTTGAGGCGTGTAACCTATCAAATCGAAACTTAGGACATATTCTACAATTCTCTAGTTTATTACTTTGCGAGATTCTAACATTTACTAGCTCTAATCAGTAATGGAAGCACATTGACTCAGAGAGCTACGACTTTTACAGACTTGCAAGCAATCAGCAAATAATCAACCAATAACTTCAAATGCCGATCAAACACATCACAATAACGTCACAATGACTCCTAAACACACTAAGTATGTGTTAAGCTAACCTCAGCAAAAATCAAACAAAGTTTGATGAAGTTCTACTTACCTTCAACTCACTTGACGTTTCAGCACATTTGTTGATCTACAAGAAACATACAGAAAAATCAATGTAGAATCTGTGTTGATCGAAACCAGAGGAAGGAAGTGAATCACTTAACTTTAATTCATTGCCTTAGTCTTCGGAGTTGCAGGATGTTCAATGTATACGAGGATGAAAAGCGAATTGAAAGGATTCTCCACAACATCAGCCAGAGGCCTTGCTCTCTTCGGTACAGAGATGATTGAACTGAAGATGCATTCAGAGCTCATATGTAGCAAGTTAAAATGAGATCCTGGAATTTTACCAAAGTTACTGAGAAATCAACGTTGTCTATTGTATCGGAGTTGTAAATACACAAGTGAAACAGAGAACTGAGCTTCAATCTTGCTTTTGTTATCTTCTGGAAATTGGAAAACCAGCAATGGATTGTTGAACTTTGATGAAGATGCTGGAATCAAAAGCTCCGAATCTGAGGTATTGCCGGACGATAATGTTCATCTGAAAATCATCGCAAAGAAGCTTATGTCGGTGATCCTTGAACTTGAAACACTAAAAGGCTTGCTAGCCGAGAGAATGAGGGAGTGAGCTTGATAAAATATGAGAGAGATTGAGTTGAGAAGTTGCAGAGAGAGATCGTGGAGAGTTTTATCATTCCACTCCACAAAAGACAGGATCAGCCGCTTCCATTATTTCTCGGCCAGAAAGAGAATTAGTGGAGATTCACTTTGCGAGAGAGACTGGTGAGACTTTGCTTCGTTCTTTCCCTTTTTTCCTTGGCTCTGCCGATCTTGAGTAGAGAGAGAGAGAGAGAGAGAGAGAGTTTTCTGACAAAATATGAGAGTTTTTCCTAATTTTTGGAGGGAAAATCTTCATATACCTTCTCAATTTTGAATCATAGCCCTTGAATCAATGCAATGACTCTAAATGTCCCCTTAATGATTAAAAATATTCCTTAGGAAATAAGGATAAGTAACATGGCACTATGGATGGTCATGATCTATTCTAAATGAATGGCCATGATTGATTTGCTTAATCCCTAAATAATTTGCTTCATTCTTAATTAAGGGCATTTTAGTAATTTCCACCTAGGGGCATTTTTTAAATTTCCACTGAAGGGCATATTTGTCATTTTGGGCACAAAAGGATGTGGCTAGCTGGAATGGACGGCCAGTCGTTGGATTTTTTCATTGGAAAATGGCTAGTCCGATCGAACCAAACCAGTTGGACCGGTTTGACCCAGGTTTGACTAGGTTGAACCGGTTCAATTATTGGATCAATTTGGTTCAAATTTCATGTAATTTAATCCCTATTATAATTGATTGACCCAATTGAATTGAATTTGATTAAATTGGATTGAATCAATTTGAAATTCAAGTACAAATTGAACTTGTTTGGCCCAATTGCTCTTCAATTTGAGTTAAATTGCATGGCTAAGCTAGACTAATGAATTTAATTGAAGTCCAATTGGCCAAATTGGGCTTCAATTCATCAAATTGGAAGTTAGTCTAGAATTGGTCTAGTTGAATTGTCTTGATTGGACCAATTACTCTTAGATTTCTCAATCATAGGATCACTAGATTGATTAAATTGACTCAAATTCATGTACATTTTCCAAAATTGATTTTGGATTTGAGTTTCATAAAAGAAACTAGGCTCATCCGTATTTCAATTACGCAAATCATGAAGAACTGACCGGAATCCCTAATCAGGGCTCAAATTGGAGGTTTTCACCCTTGGCTTGGAATTCTAAAATTGATTCCAAAATTGAATACAATTTGACCTTTAGATCAAATTTTGTGAAGGAAACTATCATAAAAAATAACTACAAATGAAGCAATTTCATTTTTGGCCTATTTGAAACAAATTTTGTAAATTGGGGAAAAAGTTATTATAAACCGATTTTTGTAAAATTGATGATGCCAAAATGAAATTAAGCCAAAAATGAGTTGATTTAAGGGTTTTGAAATTTTTGAATTTTTTTGGACAAAGTGTTGACCTAAAGTCAACATTTTAGTACTTATGTACTAAAATGTCAATTAATGCGTCAAACTTTGACTTTTTTGAAAATTGATGATGCAAAAGTGAAATTGACGCTATTTTGGAGTTTTTCATACAAAAAACCAAAATTTGACTTTAGGTTGACCTTTGGGTCAAAGTTTGACCAAAAAGTCAACTCGAAAGTCAAATGTTTGACTTTTTGAAATTGAAATGCAAAAAACTAGAAAATGAGTGGTTTGAGAGGTCAAAACTCGAGATTAGAGTTTCTAATTGTGACAGAACCCGATTCTCAATCAAAAATAGTCATTTAGCATTTGAATTAGTATTAGCCACTTATTTTCTAGCTTTTTGCATTTCAATTTCAAAAAGTTAAAGAGTTGACTTTCAAGTTGACTTTTTAGTCAAATTTTAACTCAAAAATCAACCCAAAGTCAAAATTTGATTTTTTTCATGAAAAACTGCAAAATAGCGTCAATTTCACTTTTGCACAATCAATTTTCAAGAAATTCAAAGTTTGACTCATTAATTGACATTTTAGTATATAAGTACTAATATGTTGACTTTTGCTCAACACTTTGTGTAAAAAAATTAGAAAATTCAAAACCTCCAAATCATCTAATTTTTAGCTCAATTTCACTTTGGCATCATCAATTTAAAAAAAATCGATTTAGAATCAACTTTTCCTCAATTTGCAGAATTTGGTTCAAATCGGCCAAATATGAAATTACTTCATTTCTAATTATTTTTTAGGATAGTTTCCTTCATGACATTTGATATAGAGGTCGTATTGCATTCAATTTTCAAATCAATTTTAAAATTCCAAGCTAATGGTGAAAACCCCAAATTTGAGCCGTAATTAGGGATTTTAGTCGGTTCTTCATGATTTGCATAATTGAGACATGGATGCACCTAATTTCTTAAATGAAACTCAAATCCAAAATGAATTTTGGAAGATTCACATTAATTTGAGTCAATTTGACCAATCTAGTGATCTAATGATTGAGAAATCCAAGATTAATTGGTCTAATTAGTGCAATTCAACTTGACCCATTCTAGACTAACATCCAATTTGATGAATTGAAGTTCAATTTGGCCAATCAGACTTCCATTAAATTTCTTTAGTCTAGCTTGGCAATGCAATGTAACTCAAATTGAAGCGCAATTGGGCCAAACAAGTTAAATTTGATTAATCTGTGCTTGTATTTCAAATTGGTTCAATTCAATTCAATTTAATTCAATTAGGTCAATCAATCATGATAGGGATTAAATTGCATGAAATTGAAACAAAATTGAGCCAAGAACCGAACTGGTTCAACCTGGTGAACCTAGATCAAACCGAGTCAGAACTAGATGAGGAAATTTGTATGAAACAACCGATAGGTTTCATAGCTAAAAGTTAGGAGCGCAAAGTTTACAAGCTTCATCGATCAATATATGACCTTAATCAATTATCTAAATAGTGGCCTTAATCAATCATCTAAATAGTGGTACTTTTGTTTTCATCAAGCCATAACTTCTTATGGGTTTGCGATGATCGAAGAAGATAACTGTGTGTATGTCAAACGGTCGAAGGACAAATTTGTGATTTTATCACTCTATGTGGATGATATTCTGTTAGCTAAGAATGATGAGGGTTTGGTTATCACAATAAAAGAATTGTTGTTCTATAATTTTGAAATGAAAGACATGGGAGAAGCTGCTTATATATTATGAGTTAAGATTGAAAGATATCAAACAAGGAAACTCCTTGCTCTGTCACAAGAATGTTATATAATGAAGATTCTTGAACGTTTCAATATGCAGCATTGTAATCTCATTGATACCCCTATCATGCAAGGCGAAGGCCTAAGCTCTATGTGTCATAAGACTCCAGAAGAAAAGAAAGAAATGGAAACTCTTACTCTAATGAAGTCGGAAGTTTGATGTATGCTATGATGTATACTCGACCCGACATATGCTATGCCGTGGGGTTAGTGAGTCGATTCCAATCAAATCTTGATCAAGTACACTAGACAGCAGGTGAGAGGATACTGAGATACTTGAGAAGCATAATGGACTATCGACTTTGTTTTCAAGGGAACGATTTACACTTATTGGCTTACTCAGATGCTGATTGGGGAGGAGATTTAGATGAGCGTAAATCAACATCTAGATATGCGTTCTTGCTAAATGAAGGTGCAATTTCTTGAAGTAGTAAGAAACAGACATACACAACTCTATCTACGATGGAGATAGAATTTATTGTATGCTCTACTGCGGTGGAAGAAACAGTATGGTTAATACATTTATTGGAAAATTTAATCATTGTCACTAATGTTCCAAGACCGATGATAGTTTATTCTGATAGTCAAGCAGTTATTGCCTATGTAAAAGATCTTAAGTATCATAGTAGGACAAAACACATTGACAAAAAGAATAACTTCATCAAAGACATAATAGCGTAGAAAATAGTGGTCCTACAATATATTTCTACAAACATAATGGTTATTAATCTATTCACGAAGGTTATTTCTAGAGACGTGTTCTTGACCCACATGATGTCTCTAGGGTTACGTAGAATGTGATATGTAACATTGTTGAGGATCATTGAATTATGTGTGTGTACGTATTATACTTGTTTGTTAATGAATTGATGTTTTATCAATTAGTACAAAATGTTACGAAACTAGCACAAACACACATATATTGTTGAAATGTATGTCACCAAGCAATGATTGGCTCATTCACACGAGCAATCACCTCAAACGCTATAGTAAATGGGTTGAAATGAGATGATATGTACTATAAATGCTGGAAAAGAAAATTTAATACATAATATTATTTTACGTCGCCTTGATTTGGATCAAGATGAGGTCTCTGTTTATATGTGATAAGACCGAACATAATAGTCCCACAATCATGTATGCCTGATAGAAGCCGAATGCGAGTACTTAATCGGGTTCTATGGAAAGTAAGCTGACATAGCACTCAAGCTAAACATATGTACGTGAGAAACATGTGACTATGTTTAAACTAAGATCCATATAGTATATATGTTTAATAAATGACATACGCTCTTATAGAAAGAGAAATCCATTATAGCATGTAATTCATACTACATATGTTTATATTCGACCGATAAACATATGAGTCATTGAGGTAATTTATGAATTGATTACCTCGTTTTGTGCCCTATATTACCTCTGACTATGTTCTCACATTAACAGAGCAATGTTGCTACTTTAGCATGTTACCAACAGTCATGAATAAATATGACTTTATGGAACGTGTCTAGGAAAGTAGTTGTTCTAAAATGGAGAGAGACATGAGTGCAAAGGAAAACTATTATTGTTTTACACTAATCACATGTGTTTACTAGTCGATCAATTATTTCGCCTTCTGTGGCTTCAGAAATAATTGTAAATACATGGTGTTATAAGAATGGTCAGGTATAACCTTTAAGGGATATATATACTTAGACTGATGCAACAAAATATGTCTGGGCCACTGTGAGACATCATTTACTTATTTCTTCTTTTTAGGTTGTAGTCGTTATGTTATCCCTAAAAGGTGCATAATTTGAGCTCCTAAGTGCAAGTGTACTCACTGGTCGCACGACCTTCTTGCCAATATGAATCGTTTCTAAAGTAGATGAATGTTGAATGCATTATATTCTTGATAAAGCATTATGAAGCCCATCATGTTCGAGTTGGAGATGTTAAATGGTACTGTTTCAACCATGATGGGGTGTGTTATGAGAGGCATCCTTTGAAAGAGTGTGAGTTGTCTTCTAAAGGGAAGTTAAAATAACTTCCTTTAAAGAGAGACAACATAAGACAGACAACGTACAGAAGAGAAAACGTACGTTCTCTTTTCTGATTTAGAAAACACACATAAAAGGATTTCATCGTTACTTTGAGAAGACGATCGACATTAACATTGTGGAATAAGAATATGTTCTTCGTGATTATATTCGGATCGGTGTGAAGTTGTAGATTCGTCAAACATTCACTGGTGATTCAATTCACATTCCCGGGTAATTCGTTTATTGTGAATTGAGAGGTTAGTCGATTTCTTCTGAGACTTTTTCCCAACACTTATTATAACAAAGTTAATTCAATCATAAACTTTTTAATTTGACCAATTTAGCTATAAACCTTTTGACGATTTTACAATATAGTCCATCCAACCAACTATGGGAGGAAAACGTTAGTGTAAATGTTAGCTGTCTTATGTGTCATAACTGGCACTAACGTAGACGATTTTTGCAACTTTTTTTGAATTTTTTTTCGTTTTCTTCCTTTTCTTTTATTTTTTAAACTCATTGGGTAAGAACTTCATAGTCTGTAGCCTTCTCAGCTCCCTCACCCACTTCAGGAGCAAACTGAACTCGTGTTTATACAAATAAAGGTCCTCAACAGAGGACCGGTTCAAGGTTGGCGAAAGCAAGGATACTCTAGGTTTTCCCCATATGCATCGAGGCACAAATCATCATCTGAAGAGCCATTTTGGCTCGAAGAATCGCAAGTTGGACTCAGCAGCTAGGGATTTTCGGGAGGATCGGCCTCGCACTCCCCTTGCATTGTGGACCACGATCAATCTAGATAAAGAGACAATAAAAATTCAAAATTTTGGGTTAGAAAAAAAAAATGAAACCAAGAGGGATTTCGCCAAGGAAAAGACGATTCTCGAATTGACATAGCTTAAAGGAACAAAAAGAGACTAATATCCGTTTATCTTCAAATGAATTGGTCAAATTAAAAAGTTTAGTACTAAATTGGCCGCCAAACAATAAATTTAGGACTTCATGGACATTTTTCCCAACTGTTAGGGAAAATTTCATTATCACAAAACATAGCTTAAAGAAACAAAAAGCGAGTAACATCCTCTTATCTAAATGAACCTCAATATTCTACCAGCCAAAGTAAAGAGCACCAGACGTTATGAAACTACTTAGGTTTCGATAAAACACGATAGCAATATAATATTTTCCGTTAAAACATTATGTGAGTCTGTTTTAAGAATATGTTTCTGAATTATAAACTCTTTTCCTTTGCGCCTATGATATGTAACTAATATTTTTGATTAAGAATAACTCAATTGATCAAACATCGGGAATAACATCTCATCTCCTTGCAAATGTTGACAATTTGTTTTGGCAAGATGGTCTTCATTCCAGTGCTACTGATAATCTGTGCTGCAATCCTCTACTAAATATTGAGGGGAGAAGAATAGCAGAAGTGCCAAATCTTGTATATGGCGCTCACTTTAGTGCCAAAGATTTCATTTGGATCACTTTAGTGCCAAATTTTTTGAAAAACGCTCATTTCAGTGCCAACTCCGATCAGTTTGCCCGGAAATCCAACGTGACCTTTTTTTATTAGTTTCTTAAGCCAACGTGGTTCGCCGGAGAGTCCAATCAGCATCCTATCCCTAAAACGACGCAGTTTAGTGCTCTTTCCCCCAAATAAGAACCCTAAATCCCTAAATTAAGAGAATCCCTCAATTTGCAACCCTAGCCAACTCTTCTCCCCAATTGAAACCCTAGTTTGATTCGCCCCCATAGTTACAAGCTCAATCTTGCAAATGGAGAGCAGTAGCTTCGACAGCGACTCAAATTCGTTTCAATGAAGCGAACAAGAGGCCGAATGTTACTGTTTTTGCGGGTTGCCAAGTCCAATAAGAACATCTTGGACTCGGTTGAATCTCGGAAGAAGATTTAATAGTTGCGCCAGGTATAGAAAAGGCTCGAAGTGCAAATATTTCAATTGGGTTGATGCGAAATTCTTCGGTCGAGCGACAAAGGTGATCTTGGATCTACTTGAAGGACGCCATCAACGCCCACCTACATTAATGGATGAATTGGAGGATGTGGACTCAATGCAAGCTGAAATGAAGGCTTTAGCATCTCTGGCCAATCATTTGAAAAGGGAAGTTTCAAGAATGAAAATTGAAAGGAAGTGCTATCGAGCATTGATCGTGTTGTTATTCTGTTGTGTATCCTATTTTATGCTCAAATGTAAAGTGAGTGATGAGAAGAAGTTTCTTCGTCTACCATAGTTGAAGATGAGTGGAATATGTACTTGTATTGGGTAATTTGTAAGTATAGTTGTATTAGCCTATTTTTGTATGGAACAAAAGTTTGCTGCAATCTATGGTGGAAATGGAAGGTTGAAATTTATTGGTTGTGACCATTGACAAGTTCTCTTGCTTAGTTGTGTATTCTCAATTCTAATTTGCTTAGTTTTGCTTAAGATGTTTGGATTGGTGCATTGGTTTGCTGGTATTGATGGTAATTGTTTGCTGCATTATTTGCTGGTAATAGGATGCTAGTTTGCTGCAATTGTTGCTGCAAACGCTTGTCAAATGAAGGAGTGGTATCAAGTTCAGAAGTCCTTATTTCAGTGTCATAAGTTGTAAATAGCGATCGTTTAAATGTCAAGTTTTTCTGAAACCGATCACTTAAGTGTCAATTGTGGTCAAAAGTGATCACTTAAGTGCCAATCGTGGTGAAAACTGATTACTTAAGTGCCAGTTATTGTTCAAAAGTGAGCACTTAAGTGGTAGCTGTTGTTGATATGTTCGTTTCACTGATATCGCACCAACAAGAATCACATAGCTGGTGTGCTTGCTTGCACCAGCTATGTATTGGTACAGAGTGCATCTTGTGCTTGCACCCATACATAGCTGGTGCAAGCATAAGATGCCTTTGAGCTGCACCAACACATAGCTGGTGGACTAGCGCACCAGCAACTTGCACCTCGCACCAGCATATATAATTTCTGGTGCAAGCCCTGTACCAGCCACCAAGTATGACCATCACCACAGCACCACCAATGCGCCACCACCATCACTAGTGCACCACTAGCACCACCAGTACACCAACACAGCCACAGCACCACCACCACCACTACCAACCAAGCAACATCACTACCACTACACCACCGTAAACCACAGCACCACGACCACCTATACGAGCCAAGCAACACCACCACCACTGCAGCACCACCACAACTACCATTGCACCACTACCACCTCTACTGCACCACGACCATCACTGCAGCACCACCACAACCACAGCACCACGACCACCTATACGAGCCAAGCAACACCACCACCACCACCACTGCACCACTACCACCTCTACTGCACCACTACCACCACTGCACCACAATCATCACTGTACCACTACCACCACCACTGCACCATTAACCCACCACTACACCACTACCACCACCACTGCACCACCACCATCACTACACTTGCACCACTGCACCAGCAACACCACCATTGCACCACTACCACCACCACTGTACCACTACCACCACTGCACCACCACTAATGCACCACTACCACCACCACTGTACCACTACCACCATTGCACCACCACCAATGCACCACTACCACCACCACCGCACCACCACCAATGCACCACTACCACCACCACTGCACCAGCCAAGCACAGCTAGCACAACTAGAACATCTAGCAGAACTAGCACAATCAAAAACAAAATATGAAAATTTCAAAAGCATAGACAAAATAAATATCGGTCCATTAACATTAAACTTAGTTTTACATGTAGTCAATATGTATAACCAACTACAACATCCACATCCAGGGAATGGCTTCTCACCAAACAAAAACATTAAACTGACTAAACGTCGTACAATGTCAATTTCACGAGTCAATATGCACAACCTCTCAGCAAAAAACAAAAACTACCATATTTAGGACCCTCTCATTAGTCAATATGAATAACCCCACAGTTCCTTTTCTTGTAAATAGACGTTTGACTTGATTTATGATCATTGTGCTCTTTCTAACTATCTGGTTTAATTCTTCAACTAGCCTTCCTGTCCCATGTACCTTCTTCTTCTTCTTAGTAGCTACCATTTTCTTTATAGGCCATGTCATTTGATGAAAGCTCTGAGTAAGGTCAATGTTGGTGCTAGGATCACTTGGTTGAGATGCAATTGGTATTGGATTCCTTGTTAGTGGTCGTTTTGGAGTTGCACCTAGTGTCTTCTTTTTTAGGTCAATGGTCTTTGTCGCCATCCCCCTTGTCTTTCTTCTTGCCATTTGGGTTCTTATTTTCGGTGCAGCCATTGACTCTTGAGTTGGGCTATCTTGAGAGATAAGCACTTCCGAACTTCTCCCAGGCTACAACAACATAACGATACTGTCAATAAAAAGGAAATACCATAAATAAATTAAATGCAGGAGTCCTATAAAACTTACATTCAAAATAGTCATTTCAGTGCGCTCGTCTGTAAAAAGGCCATAACCATATTGTTTTAGCCTTTTCCCGAGAGCCCATCTTGTTCACAGTGGTGCCTTACTCTCAGCAACTTTTGCAATTGGTCTTCTTCTCACCTAATAAAGACATATCAGTGTTAAACTTCAGCTCAAAAAATAACACAAACACCAATTGTACAACTTACAGGATATTTTCTCCTTGTCTATTCAACAGTCGACTTAGTGGTTGGCCCTTGGGCTGGCCTTTTAGTTAGCGTTTGCGCTGACCCTTCAGTTTGCCCTTGAGCCCTCTAGCTCGCCCTTCGGCTAGCCCTACATTAGCCCTCCAGCTAGCCCTGCATCAGCCCCTACACCTGACTCTACAGCAGTCCCTTCATTTAACCCTTGGGCTGATTCTGTATCAGCCCCTACATATGGTTGTTGTTGTTGTTGATGTTGTTTTTTCAATGCACAACCCTTTTTATTGTGCCCTTCCTGTTGTTAGCAATAGGAGCACGTCATCTTTACATCATCCTCTGAGTTGAATTCTCTCCCTCCTGCATTTTTCGTTTCTTTTTTGGCCTTCCAATTTTCTTCTTTAGTGGCAAAGGTGTAGGGGCTTCATGATTTGTTGGCTCCCAGAATTTGCTACTTCTGATAGGCTGCATCATGAATTGGTACGAAGCAACATATGTGCTTTTCTTGTACCAATCATCTAAGTAATCCTCTGGGTTTAGTTGCTTCAACTAGATGGCACAAATGGCATGTGCACAAGGAATTCCAGTTAGTTGCCAAGCTCGACATGAACACTTTCGCCTCTCTAGATGGACGACATACTTATCGGCATTGTTCATGATCTCATATCCATCATCTTCATTCCAAATTGGATGACAGAACCTACTAGCAGCTGTGTTCTCATCCAATCTCTTTGCAATCCTGGGACCACATTGTCTAGTCCACTTTGTAGCCTCATCTCTTTGTCTCTAGAGCCTAGTCATGACCATAACTCGTATGTCTTCAAGCATGCTAATGATGGGTTTGCACTTAGCCTCTAGTACTCTGCCAATTAAAGCTTCACTGAGGTTGTTGTCAATGAAATCACACTTAAACTCTTCGCTGAAGAAGGCCCTGCACCAATGCTTAGGTTCCGTTTTGAACAATGCTTGAAACCTTCATTTGACAACCGAAACAACTCACGCTTGGCTATTCTAAAATTAGCCATATTTATTTATTTATTTTTTTATTTTTTGGTACAGTAATAATGTATTGCTTTTCAATGCTGACGGGTACAAGAAGAGTCGCACACAAAACCTCGACCCATAAGGGACACAGAATGTCCATAAGGGTTGAAGGTGATACGACTAAAAGAGAAACAGCCTATCAGGGCTAATTAGCCATATTTATGCTCTTTGCTATATGCCAAAATTGCTTTTGCAGCTTATCCCCTTTATAATTCTTTGCCCATTTTGCATATATGTGCCTTGCACACATTCTATGTTCAACATATGGCATCAACTCAACTAATGCAGGAACAAGTCCCTATAATAATTCAAACCAAAAAATACTTGTAAGAACAAATATGCGATTAATATTAAAAAATGGCATTACCTTTTGTTGGTCGCTCATGAATGCCCAACCTTCCCCATTGGTTATCTCAAGGTCAGCCATTATATTTTTTAGAAACCAGGACCAAGTGTCCTTGTCTCTACTTTGACAATAGCCCAAGCTATTGAAAACATTTGGTTATTGGTATCTCTCCCAACAGCAGCTAACAACTCTCCATTGCATAAACCCTTCAAGAAACATCCATCCAATCCGACAATTTTTCTATAACCAACCAAAAATCCCCGTTTGCATGCATCAAAGCAAACATAAAACCTATCAAACTTAGTCTTACAATCAGGCAATTGCCTCTCAATAACCTCTACATATACTCTACGAGATGGGTTTTGAAGCATACATTCGCAAGCATAATCCCAAACCTGGCCATATTCTTCCTTGTACTGACCCATCAGTGTACTTATCACTTTTTGTTTCGCTCTTTTGCACTGATTCCTCGATACATTAACCCCCACCTGCTCCTTCACCAACTGCTTTAACTGAAAACTCTTAATCTCGGGCATCACTTTGATAGTATTGAAGAAGTGATTTGATAATCATACACTTGTTACCCTTTTATTCTAAAAAATAATGGAACAAGTATGTTCCTCCTGTAATGATCTAATCTGGAATGACCCGCTTTTCCTATTCAGTGCACCATAGATCTTCCATGAACAATTTGGTTGCGAACACTTAACTCTCACAAATTCTTTCGTATTTCTAATAAATTCGATACTCCTTTGTTCAGCAATGGAGTTCTTGACAATAGCTTCTTTAAACAGTTTCGCATTGTCAAATTTCATTCCTACAGACAAAACAGAACATGCAGCAGTCGGATCATAGGAAGGATACTTAATTTTCCTTCTAGAGACAGGTACTTCGTCATCTTCAAGCTCGTTCTCGGATCTAGCACTCTCATCTTTACCGCCACTCTGTTCATATTCATTCTGATTACCTTCAGCTGGAGCTTCTTGGTGGCTATTCACTGGTTGTGGTTCATGCGATTCTCTCAATGAAGCAAATTTATTTCTCAGAAAGTCTCTCTCCTTTTGCCTTGATTCTGCAAGTTCTTCATCATCATCGTCATCACTTAGGAAATTTACATTTCCCAAAACTTCATCATTCGATTCACTAGATTGAGCAAATTCCCAATTTAATTCGGTCAATTCTTCATCAGGTATGTTTTCACTAGAAACTTAGGAACATGTTCCCGTTTGCTCAACTCTCTCTATATGACTTGCCAGCATCTCTGGACTCAGTTGTTGCCTTTCGTGCCCAGCCTGAGTAAATTGTCCTACTTCTCCTATTTCAGTGCTCTCATCACCTTCATCATCTTCAGAGTCATTGTAATACTCAACATAGACTTTAGCTTCCTCGCCATGAAGATAATGGTAAATAATATCCTTGACACCATTATCATCATGCAAGAATCTCAATCCATCATTCAAGCCCTTCCCAAGAAAACAATAATGTAATTTATCTACTTTGCAACATAAATAATGCACTATGTCCCTCATGAATTCAATATATAATGGTCTCCTTACATCCAAAAAAATAGTACCTTCATTTCCACCACCATATTCCCATTCCTCGGTGCCAATGATAAATTCCCCACCATAGCAAACAATAATGCTGACAACATTGTCCCCTATGTCCATGCTGCATCGAAAGTAAACAAAATAATCAGCTTTTAGGACCACAACACACAAAAGCCAACAAGTTGCTCTAATTGTCTCGTTAGACTCAGTTAAATGAAGTAAAATAACCTCAGTCGGTGTCGTATAGTACAAACGAAGCAGCACAGCTAGCACCAAGCCTTACTTTTGCATTCACAATCAGAACTTGAGGTCCCCACAATCACTATTTCGCAATTCCTACAGACAAAACAGTCATGCCTAGTTTATCTCTCCCCCCAAGCCTTGGTTTTGCTCTCAGAGCCACAATTTAGCCCTCGAAGCCCTAATTTTGCCATCCAATGGAGCCGACACGCGATATATGGAGAGAATATGACAAACCTGTATGACTGAGGGTAAGAGACGACACGCGAGCGGCAGCCAACGATGATGGCGACGGAGTACAGCGACGGCGATAGAGCACAGCGACGGCGACGGGAACTTCCTTCTCCTGATCGATGACCAGACGAGCCCTAATTTGGTCTTTTTCGTCCACGTCGTTCAATTATCAAGGGGGAAACGACGTCGCATTCTTCTCCCAAGCCATGTAGGCAATGTGACGTCGTTTTTGAAGTCCACATGGACTTCATTTTTTTAAAAATTTGCCAAGTCATTTACAAGATTTAATTAAAAATGCCACGTATACATTTTGGCCTGAATATCTTGCCGTTGGCACTTAAGTGATCGTTTTTCTTCCGATTTGGCACTAAAGTGATCCGAATGAAACTTTTGGCACTAAAATGAGCGCCGTACACAAGTTTTGGCACTTCTGTTGTTCTTCTCCCAAATACTGAGAGGTATGTTCTCTTACCACATCATTTTCCATAACAGCGCTCTTTATATTCCTAAAGAACTAATTCTCTATATATTGGATGCTCGTTTCCATGACTACTTATTTTGATATTGATTTTTTTTTTTCATCTCACTCATAGCTATACGACATTTGTTAATGGAAACAATGATGATCACCGTGCTGCTCTTTATCATGGGAATCCATCACCCGAAAAGCTAGAAGACTTGCATTTATTGAATAAACCTACTTCTAGGGTATGAAAATTATTTACCTGTATGATACTGTTTCTATTTACCTGAGCATATTTTTATTTAACTGTAAGGGTATGCTCCCCAATAGTAAACTCTTTCCCTTTGCGCTTACGATGTATAACTAAAATTTTGAGCTAGGATAACTCAATTGCGCAAACATTTGCCTGCAAATGTCAAAAACTTGTTATGAAAAAATGGTCGTAATTTCAGTGCTAATGATAATTTGGACTACAATGATCTGGTGGATCCTGAGAGGTATGCTCTCTCACCACTTCATGATTCATAACAGCACTCTTTGTATTCTAGAAGAGATAGTTCATTATATTTTGGATGTTAACTTCCATGACTGATTATTTTTATGTTGATTTGTTTTGTTTGCTTTATTTCACTCATAGAAATATATATCCCTCATTTGTTGATGAAAACAATGATGGCCATCATGCTGCTCTTTATCATGGGTATCCATCACCAAAAAAGCAAGAAGACTTATATTTATTGAATAAACCTACTTCTGAGGTATGAAAATCATTTACCTGTATGATATTGTTTTTATTTACCTGAGCATGTTTTTATTTAACCGTAAGTGGATGTTTCCCAACCATAAACTCTTTTCCTTTGCGCTCATGATGAACATTTAACAGTTTGAGTCAGAATAACTCAACAGAGCAAACATTTGGAATACCAACATCTCATGTTCCTGCAAATGTCGACGACTTGTTCTGGCCAAATGGTCGTAATTTCAGTGCTAATGATAATTTGGACTGCAATGTTTTGGTGGATCTTGAGAGTTGTGAAGAAACAATTCCCTATATCTTGTTTGCTGATTTCCGTGACTGATTATATCAATATTGATATTGATTTTTTTTTTGCTTCATTTAACTCAAAGAAATATATATCCCTCATCTATTGATGGAAACAATGAGGGTCATCATGCTGCTCTTTATCATGGCAATCCATCACCAGAAAAGCTAGAAGACTTGTTTTTATTGAATAAACCTACTTCTGAGGTATGAAAGTACTTACTTCTGCATGATTTTGTTCTAATTTTCTTTTTACTGACTATTTTCTTTTGTTATGCTCAGCAGGCGCAGGGAAATATGGCACCGGACAACTTGTTGAGCATTGAAGGAAATCCAGAAAACAGCAATGGGGAATGGGATGGCTATTCCCTAGCGAAACTTTTGAACTCGGACAAGTTGAAACCACGTTTTAAGCCCTTATCTATGATCTCTCTTTTGGCTAATGCGCGAACTTTCGGATTGTCTTTTTCTTTGAGACTTCGAATAATTTCTTAAATTAGGGGTTATGCATTTAATTAGTGGAAACATAGACGTTGACACCTGTTTGCTTGCATTTCATATTTAAACACTGAATTTTGCCCTTAATTTAACGCAATATCTGTTTGGTTGCTTTATGGCTTACTAAGTATGTCCTTCCATAAGGACAAAATAAATAGGGATCCTTTAAGTTTGCTATGGTAAGTTTACCATTTGAACTTATTCTTTAAGTTGATGTTCTTGTGAGAAAGTGCTTACCTAGCTACGTATAATTATACTAAAGGATAAAATCATTAGGCTTGGTAAGAGGTACAGGTAAAGTAGCCAATACCTTGAGTGAGTCAGGGATGTGATTTTGTCACCTTAGGAAGTTTTTTTAGGAGATTACAATAGCCAACTTCATTATTTATCTACACTAGAAAAATAATATGGATCGATTGTCGAACTTGTCTTCAGTTCACAATGATTGAGTTAGTGAACTTCTCTTTCTTCTTGTTTTTTTCCCTAAATGAAGTGAAATATTAATCAACGGACATCGTTTTTATTCGTGTGTAAAATGTGAGTATCATTTATCAAATGAAGTACAAAAACTTAGGGACATCCCCCAACATTACAGAGAAAACTAATTATGCGAGAAGATGGAGATAGGAAGTCTCTACATAGTAGCCAATACAAGACTAGCCTAGGAACGTCTAAAATTTTTGTAGAGCGAAGCTCTACCTCTAACAATTTTACGCACCTTAGCCAATGGATATCATTTGACTTTTTTGAAAACATTTGCGGTTCCCCTCTATCCAAATGTAATATAGAGTCGTTAAGAATGATACCTTGAGGAGCCTCGCCCCTGGTAGCCCTGATCATCTATCGAGTTTATCATTCTATCCTCCTACTGAACGCCGAATCCCATGTTGTGCCGCGATGCTATGCCATATACTTTCAGTCTAGTTGCACTAGAAGAACAAATATGTTCTGTCTTCCATATTAATCCTATAGAAATTGCTCAGGATATTGACTGAAGCCATCCATCATGACACGATATCTATCATTGGAAGCCTGTTTCTGCAAAGAAACAAGCTGATAAAATATTGTTTGTTGATGCCGCTAGTCCAAATTAGGTTATGCCACTCCATAACCGGTCCCACTTGTCTAGGTTCATCATAAATCTCTTCACAACGGTACCGACCGAAGTTAGAGCAGGTCTCAACTTAAGAAGATCTTCTTAAACCCAATTACAATTGTAATTGATGTCTAGTTGCATAAATTGGAGTGCCTATGCATTTAGTATTGTAAACCCAATTACTCCTTAGGGAAGAGGATGGATAATTGATGAGGTTCCAAAGCATGGGGTCTACCTAGAGAAAAAGTTTTGACATTTTCCAAGTTAAACTGCAATCCCATGAGAGCTGCACATTCATTCATGCATTAACAAGGCAAAGGACGGAATCTACATCCTCGTGACCAAAGAGGAACAAATCATCTATGAAGCATAAGTAAATAATGTTTTTGCAACATAAGGATACTAAAAGTACCCAAAATGTCATATGGTGCTTACTTTTATGCCAAAAGTTTTCATCAAATCATTTAAAAGCCACTTTTTAAAAAAAATAATCACTTCAGTGCCAACTCTAATTTGAATTATCGGAAATCCGATATGAAAATATTTTATTAATTTTTCCAATTGACGAGGCTCGCCGTCGTACCTAGTAAGTATATATACCCATAAACAACATCATCTACATGTTTTGCCCCAAATATAAATTCTAAATTGGACAATCAAGCATTTTCCCAAATTCTCCAAATACAAACCCCAATTCTCGAAAGCCACCAATTAGCAGAGAAATTATACCCGTGGACATGAATACCTGTAAATTCCTCGCTAAAAAGATTGTCGTCTAGTAGAGTAAATTGTCCATTTACAGTAGATGTTGCAACAACTCTAGCTCGTCTCCCTCGGATCAAGGACGCAGCCTGTACAGTGAGCATGTCATACCGACACTGCAGATAAAGAAGCCACCGTCACCCATTCCTCGACATTCAATCCACCGTCCACCATCTTAAATCACCATCAGCCACCGTCAAATATCCATCACAAGCCACCTCGAGCTCATTGCAGCCAAAACAGAGCATACACACGAATCTCACAAAGGAATCCTCACTTGAGGACTTTTGAAGTCCAATCGTCGGTGATCCTTGTCCATCGCTCTCCGGACGTTGTTGCCACCGTTGATTGACGCCATCCATTGCTTTTAAGTCTGGCTGGTCGTGCCTCTCTTCTCCCCAATTTTTCTGACCCAAGTGTTCGAAGTTCCTCATGCTCGCTCGATCCTTCTTCGCTGGCGACAATCACCAGCGCTTAATGTTTTACTTCAAACCACTACGTCTTTCCAACCTAAGGTATTCAAGAACAAGGCTACCCTTCAAACCACAACATCTTTGCTTCAAAATTATTGAACAAGGCTCGAATGAGAGAGAAAGAGAGCGAGAGAGAAAGAGAGATTAAATTTGTTTAAAGTGGCATCGTTTTGTGATCAAAAGCCACCTCATCATCCTCGTGGACTTTCTTTTTTTATAAAAAAGTCAACTAGGAATTAACATTTTATTAAAAAAGTCATGTAATATTTTTTGCTGGAATTTGGGGCTGAGGGCACTTAAGTGATTCTTTTTCTCTGATTTGACATTTACGTGAGCCGGTGAAAATTTTTAGCACTAAAATGAGCGTCATGTGAAACTTTTGGCACTTATAGTGTCTTTATGCCATTTTTTTTGCATTTTACATCGCCAAAGGAACTTGAAGGAAGAAGCAGCAACTTTCACATTGATAATTGTTAAAAATTCCCATAATCAGAACAAAGCAAAATGGAGAGAGAGTGGATCACATTGTTGTAACCCATTAGTGATCTCGAAATTACCAACTAGTTTTCCGTTAAAGTTAACCAAGAACCTTAATGTAGTGATGCACTGATTTATCATATCAACCAAAAATTGGGGTGCATTTATAGCTTTAAGATCACCGAGTATTGCTTCCCATTAAAACATGTCAAAAACTTTCATGAGATCAATTTTTATTGCCACACGCTGACCAATGCCGCCATTATGGTAATTGTGTAACAATTCTTGGCACAGTAGAATGTTCTTTGAAATTTGTCATCCCGAGAGTCATCGACGGATGTGTTTGACTGCACTTACCAGCTACAGCAATTTATGACTTTCAAGCTAAAACTCTATTTATTTACAAAAGATCTGGAAAAAAAAAAGACTCTACATGATTCTACAATGAAAGATTTCAACTGTTTCGGTTAAAAAAATTCCGAGTATGGGTTCCACAAGATTATCAAACATTCAAACATTAAAAACAAAAATTACTCCGAACAGTAGTTTTAGCATTTGATTTGACAAATAATGTTGATCAACGAAATGAACTATTTCTGTGCTCTGAATGGTACATTTAGCAGAGAAGTTGTCACTTTAAAAAGGCGATACTACATATTTTTCTATGAAAACTTAAAAGAGTAATAATGCTACATACATGGAAGAGTTCATAAAGGCTTTGTAATTTGTAAACCTAGCATTGCTCTTTGTAAAATATTTACCGCTCTTACTTTTGCAAGATGGAAGTCTTTACGTCCATTCAATTACAGTAAGTGATTTGAAAGTTCACAAATGTAGGCCACGACTCGATGAATGCAGCAAATGCTTAACACTATCACTCCTTACAAATTGTCTTTGGTCTTAACACAGACCTGCATAAAAAGCCCCCAAGTCAAAGCTAGCTTCTACCTGTCTCTTTCTTTCTCAATTGCTCTTCATTTTAGTATTCTTTAGATCATGAATGTCAGAAAGATAGAAAATGCAACAAAGTGTCAAATGACATTTATCGAAGAGTTGGAAGTAGTCTGATGGAAAAGATTCACGAGACCTCGATCTGTTGCGATATGGTTCGTTGCCTTTCTCACCTGCCAGTCACCTTAGCAAGTTTTATAGTTGAAATTCGTTCTCTGCTTAATTTAAATTGTGAAAATAAATTATGATTAGTTCACCTGGTAAGATTTTAGCTACCTTGACCTGTTGATTCTTAACATTTAAAATTAATTTGTATTTAATTGTGTACGTTTTACTCTCTAACTACCAACTTTAACAACAGCCGGATTTTACTAGTAATCAATAAAGCAAGTTACAACTGGCTAATGATGATCCTTTCACTTGATAGATTACATTATCAGGACACACTCACTACACCTACACCTGTACACTTGATTATCAGCTATTACAATGCTAAATCAATACAAAGAGAAACGCAGAACAAGATCATATATGTTTTCTAGCTTAGTTTGTACAAGCAGTATCCAGTGAGTCTAACCCTCTATGCAGCTTCACTGCTCCTTTAAATACTAAAGTGTTCAATATATCCATTGGAAACTGTGACATTCTGAATTCGACCCACTTCTGGGATCAATGATATGGATGTGTATTTCTCATTTCGTTTTAGTAAGTCTTGCCCGGAACTAATCACTCTCGGGATACTGACCATTAGGGAATGGCTAACTAGGAAAACGGCACGTGGACCCAAGAACTCGACCGTGAATCGATCCTCAATTGCGAGGAACGACGAGGGGAATATTTTGGGCCAATGTGGGCCGATCCAAGGAGAGCGACGAATTTGGTTTGCCAATGACGTATGATGGGATCGCGGGTGATTCCACGCTACTGAGAGTACGCGTGGCAAACAATCCTAAACTCACTCCAGATGATTGCGACCTCCGGAACTAGCGATAAATCCTCGCGTTATCTTGGAAATCGAGATCGTCACGACTTGAGTAACCCTAGGTTGATACGCGTAACCCCTAAAAAGTCGCCCGTTAGTGAGAGACGCTAAAATCGCATTTGAGCAAGATTAATCGTTAAATTGAATCCGGACTTGAGCGTCAAATTTCACAAACGTACGCGACTATTTTGCAAGGATAACGTCGTATTAGTGTGGCCAATCATATTTGGGATCGGTATAATCGAAAAATGAAATTTCGGATCGGGAGTGAAAAATTACCATTTTACCCCTAAGCCCCATGCTTTAGTTCCGAATTTTAGAGATTAAATTGGGCTTAATCAGCCCCATTAGTGCTGAAAATGATGGACCATAATTCCCCCACCACTCTTGGTCAATGCCAAGTATACCCTTAGATATTTTGGGTTAGAACCAATCTTGGCCATTGATCTTGGATGTGAATGATGAGTGTTTGAATTTCAGCCATTGGATCTAGTTATTAGTGGGGTGGGTCGTGTGGACAATTTTAGTAGAGTGGGTCAACCACCCCCATTCACCATTTTGATCAAAACTCTCTCAATCTCTCTCTCCTCTCATTCTCCCCCACCGGCCACTCTCTCTCCCCCCTCATTCTCGCCTCACTCTCCTCCCTTGGCCGTGTGAAGCACTGCCGGAGCAGCCCAGCCACGGCCACGCCGCCGCCGCCCGCCGGAACCGCCAGCCACACCACCACCTTGCGCCACCACCCTCACCCGACCGTCTCACCCTCTCCTTCCCTCTCTCTCTTCCCTTCGCCACCATCAGCATCGTCCGCCCACCCTTGGCCGCGTGAGGCCATGAGACCGCCGCCCAAGCACTACCGTCGGCCGCCCGTCCGCCTCAAGCGCCACCACTATAGCCACCCTCGTCTCTCCCTCTCTCATTTCCGTCTCACCACTAGCACCATCACCCCCTTCGCCGCCTTGCCTAGCCGAGAGCCACCAAGCCGCCGCCGTTCGCCGCCGGCGCCGGCACTGGTTCCACCATGAGCCAGTGACCGTCCTGCCCATTTCTCCCCTAGTCCGGCCCACATTTGGAGCTTAAGACCTAGTGAGTGGAAACCCTAAACCCTAATTACGATTATGTGCATTTTTAAATAAGTATAGGAGTTAATTAGGGTATTTTAGGGGTTAATTGTTGGTTGGTGATTAGGCTTGGTAATGAGGTGATTAAGGTGGCCTAATGTGCTGATTTGGAGGTGATTTAGAGGCCTTTAGTGGACTTGGCTGGTTGGTGTAGGTTTGATTTGGGCCATATTTGATTAATCATGATTGAAATGTGGATTGTTAGGGGTACAAGGATTGGAAAGGGTAGTGGCTAACTTGTACATGGTTTGTGATTAATTATGTGATGCCATATTGAGTGCTAATGTGGCCGAGAAGTGTAGCCGGCCTTAGACTTGTGCAATTTTAATGGCTTAATTGCATGATTTCGTGTGCCAATTATGTGCCGTGGCTGATTTGATTTAATTGGTTAAATGGGGCATGTGGATATGTTGAATTGAACATGTTGTGGTGTTAATTGAGCATGTGGTTATATTAAATTGAGTACTCAATGTGGATTTTATGAATGCCCGAGTTTCGGATATTATGGCCATGAATTGTGCATGCTAAGTGTTGGCATAACATGTGCATCATGTGAGTGTGCACGATTGGGATTGAGCATGCGATCACCTAAATTGCCCTGATGCATTTTACGTGGGGTTTAAATAATAATTGGTGGAATGTGTACGTGTGATCACATAAACCCTGATGCGTTTTACGCAGGGTATTGAACCCGTCCTGAGGCGTTTACCGCGAGATGATACCCGGACTATCGGAAGATGGCCAACCTGATGTGTTTTACGCGGGTTGTGTCATGAGCCTGATGCGTTTAACGCGAGCTAGAGATGGATTGGGAAGTGATCGACCTAATGCGTTTTACGTGGGTCGGAAGTGAATTAAGAAATTGGCACAAGCGTGTATTGATTAGTGCAAGCATGAGCATGAGCATGTGCATGGTAACGGCATGGGTGCGAGAGTGCATTAACGAGCATAAGCATGTGCATGGCATGTGTTCGTGGCCAAGTGACTTCGTATATGTGCCATGATTGGGTTCTACGTTATTATCGTTGTTATTAGGTGCCTAACCTGTAGGGGCAAGAATATGTTTGATTTGGGCCTGAGGACCTAAGTCGTTTGAATGCTAGTCTGTTTGTGTGGTTAGTAGCTTGTCTGGAGGTGCATGTTAGCCTAGTTTAGGTTTAGGAGGCCTACTCACTGAGATTCGTTCTCACTGTTGTTAAAACCCCACATTTCAGCCCCCGATCTTGAGGATGGCAGGCGTACCGATACGTTTTGGGATCCCGTACCGCATAGAGCATTCGGTGATCGAGTACCCCATTGGGAACGAAGAGACTTATGTTAGGCATTTACCACCGTTTGGGTCGACGTGGGCGAGCCACAGTTCCAGGCTCATCAGTATCTTGATTGGTATTTTCAGGACCAGTTTGGCATTTATGGACCCCTTAAGACTTTTGATGTCCCGATAAAGGGGTTAGGTCACTGGGATCCACAGGCAGCTGATAGGGAGGTGGCCAGCCCCAAAGCCATGTCCGAGGAGGATCCTGACCCCTGACCCGTCATCTTCGAGATGGATTCCAACCCCGACGAGGAGGAACTGATGGAGTGAGAATCCGATCCCGAACCGGAGCCGATGGAGCTGGAGTCAGAGCCAGAAGATGATCCCGAGGAGGAGCCAGTGGAGGTTGAGTTCGAGCCCGAGTCTATGGACTCCGAGTCCGAGTCGTCTGATGACTCATCCGAGTCTTCAGGATTCGATCCGAACTAGTTACCCTAGGGTTTATCCTTGACCATAGTTAGGTAGGGCCAACACTTTTTGATAGGAGCCCTTCTTAAATAGTGCCTGACTGCCCAAGTCATGTACCCCTTTTTTATGTTAGTGGTTTGCTGACTCGTTTTGGTTTATGTACATTTCTGTTGTAATGGATATTGTAAATTCTCTTTTTTTTTATGCAAGTATGTATTTGTGATGTTGTTGCTATCCTTGGTCATGTTTAATTATGCACAGGTGTTTGATTGCTTCCGCATGTGTTACTTGCTCTGATTTGGGTTTTGGGTCGGTGACGCGTCTTAGGACGTCGCACCAATAAGATTGACGAAGGGGTTGTCGTGCGTCGTTAGGGTTCAGGGCGTGACAAAAACTTCAAGGACACTTAGCTAGCCGTTTGAGAATTGATGGAGACCTTTTGACAATATCGGAACTACTCCCGCAGTTGCTTCCTCTTGTAAGTTTCCTAAAATGGAGTATGTTAAACTATCCTTAAGTAGAAAAGTTGTCAACTATTTTTGGTATTTTTTTCTCAGGTTTTGAGCGATGGAGTCCAATCTTGCAATAGCTATTTTCTGTATGATTAATGGTCATATTTCATCGCATATCTCACCATCATCAGAGTTACTGCATCACTATTATAATTTGATGCATACTATCACCGGTACTGATTATGAGTGATCTTTTCGACAATCATCAGAGTTACTGCATCGCTAGGTTTAGAACAAATATACATCTAGGATATACATCAAAACTGTAAAGAAACAAAAACAGCCATGTTAGAGTC
Source organism: Syzygium jambos (assembly GCA_031216235.1). Lineage (NCBI taxonomy): Eukaryota > Viridiplantae > Streptophyta > Magnoliopsida > Myrtales > Myrtaceae > Syzygium > Syzygium jambos. The sequence goes on from CM062228.1 coordinate 9,204,514, forward strand.
AAATCTCACTCTTGATTTCATTAGTCCTCCACCTTTACTCTTTTGGGCTTTCTTGTAGTCCAAAAAAAAAAAAAAAATCAATCCGATTTCAATTAGCATATATCTAATAAGAGTGAGGTGAAGTAATGACCTCTACCTCTAATAACAGAGAAAATGACACAAACAGTCCCTGAACTTTGACACAATGTACAATTTGATCCCTAAACTTTTAATTTATTCAATGTTGTCCCTGAACTTTGATACAATGTGCAATTTGATCCCTAAACTTTTAATTTATTCAATGTTGTTCCTGAACTTTAGCTTAATGTTCAAGTTGATCCCTAAACTTTGATTTGTTCAATGTGGTATGTTGAACATTTTTATATAGTTCAAGGACTAAGTTAAACATATACAAAAAATCTAAAGATCACATTGAACAAATCAAAAATTTATGGACTATATTGAACATTAAAGCTAAAGTTCAGGAACCACATTGAACAAATTAAAAATTCATAAACCAAATTGTACATCGTGCCAAAATTCATGGACTATTTGTATTATTTTCCCCTAATAAAATGTGGGAGCAAACTTCATGACATTTTAGCTCCGTTTGTTTCGCGAAAAATGAATTATTTAGAATATATTTTCTTAAAATTCGACTACAATCGAACTACATTCCCAAAAAATACCCAACGCACATCTTGATGACTAATTCCATAGAAAGTGCCCAACACACATCTTAATGACTAATTCCACCTATAAGGCATAGATCATTTCCAATGTGACAACTAGAAATAGCCGATCATGTTGAATAGGAAGATAACTAAATGCAGAGTTTCCTAGTCCTTACAATCAAAACAAATTGACTAATTTCAATTGGTAGTTTTCCCATATTAGAGCTGAATCTCGATCTTGATTTCATTAGTCCTTGACTTTTACTCTTTCGGACTGTCTTGTACACCATCAATCCAATTTCGAATAGCATATATCTATTAAGAGTGAGGTGAAGTAATGTCCTCTACCTCTAATAAAATATGGGAGCAAACTTCATGACATTTTTGGTCCGTTTGTTTCACAAAAGATGAATCATTTAGAAAACATTTTCCTGAAAACTGACTACAATCGAACTACAATCCCAAAAAAATACCCAACGCACATCTTAATGACTAGTTCCATCTTAAAGGCATAGATCATTTCCAATGCGAACTAGAAATGATCTATGCAAGAAGTAACTCTAACCATGGAGTGATTGATATATAACTTTCAAACATGCTCCCGACTGGAGAGTAGAAGTTTAACCCAATCTCTCACAACTAGGGTTCCAGACGCACTTTATGTCAAATACTATATATGTCTAACCAAAGATGGTTTCTTGTTTTCATCTGTGTCATTTCTTCACTCGGAGTGATTCTCAATTCACGCATCCAAAAACAATTGAACTACGCAATGCTTGGTAGCTACAAAATTAAATCTAAGCAAATTTCCATGTGATCACACAGTTGTCACCTCATAACCAGTGCAGAGAAGGGAAAGATTTCCAAAAGCAAAAGAGAGTGCTACGCCTAAATCAAGACAACATAGCCGCACAAAGCATCTTACACTAAAGCTCGATCAAGTTGGTCCGTTCAGAAAGAAGAAATGACCGATGTAACTTTCCCTATAACTAAAACGCTAGACATCACGTACAATTGTCAGAAGACAAACGAAGAAAACGGTACTCAGCGAGCACCATAGACCTGAGTAGAATCATACGCTAGGCATCACATACAATTGTCAGAAGACAAAAGAAAACAGTACTCAGCGAGCACCATAGACCTGAGTAGAATCATACTGAGGATAACTGGCTTGAGCACTCACAGGAACACTGCCATAACCGCCCGACTGTGCGACTGATTGGTCATAGCCCAGTTGGGCGGTTGGCTGTTGAACGTAGCCCGGCTGAGTCTGACTGTTAGGAGCAGCAGCATAAGCAGCACCCGCACCCCCACCATAGCCAGCATCTTGTGGTGCTTGATATCCATATCCAGGATTGGCTGCAGCCAGCTGTTCGGTGTATGATCCATACACCCCAGCAGTAGCAGGTTGACCATAGGCAGGAGCGGCTTGTACTTGCTGTGCATAGACAGCACCAGGCTGACTTCCATCTGTGGTAGGAGCGGACGCATACGTGGGATATGTCTGCTGCACGGCCCCACCTGCTGGATATTGGTATGCCTGCTGGGATGCCGCACTCAAGCCATACTGTTGGATTGGCTGACTGGACCCTGGATAAGGCATATTCCGCAGGTTGATTAGCTATTGGTAGGGGTGTTTGTAAAAAACAGAAGACCGACAAACCAAGCCAACACACCAAACCATATAATTTTGGTTTATCAGTTTAGTGGTTTGGTCTTAAAATTTTTGTTACTGGTTTATTCATTTGGTTTTGGCTTATAACTTTGGAAACTGACAAAACCAAAGCGAACCGATAAGTTCAATAAATAAATTCATTTTCCTTTTGACTCACAAAATTTGTAGTTTAGCCCAACCAAGTTCATCTTATCTAAAATTCCCCAACACTATTAACCGAAAGATTTCCACATCTCAAGTTAGCCATTATTGACTGATTTTTAGTCTCAATTACTTACAAAAGTGAGTTCTATGATCTTTTGTATATTTCCATTCACTTAAATGATATTTTTCAATGTTTCGATAATTTAATTTGATTGAATTGTGATTATATTCTTTTTTTTAAATAAGTATGTCGAAATAGGTTTTCATGTTAACTTTCCATTGCATGTTGATGTTAGTTAGTCTAGATATCCATTAAACGTCTCACTTGTAAATCCGCTTGATGGTTAATGGGTTGAAACTGACCCAAACCGATAACAAACCGAAATTATTTATTTGGTTTGAGTATACCTCCAAACCAAACCATGGACACCCCTAGCTATTGGAGTGCCATAAGACTAACAATGCATTCCATGTCAGGGTATTCCGTATGAAGGAGGCTTACCATATTGTTGTGCATAACCAGATTGGGAAGCAGCAGCAGTTTGAGAGTAAACCGGCCCTGAGTTTTGACCTCCATAAGAGGGGTGTACTGGAGCATTATCGTACTTGGTTTCATCATATCCATGCCCATAATTCTGCTGAGGGTTCCCTGCCTGAGAGTAAGGACCCGGATGCCCATAATTTTGACCTCTTGGCTGCCCGTAATTGTAACCTGCTAATGACTGTGGTGGGCCAGATTGGCCAGCAAAATGTCCAGAAATGGATCCCGAGTGAGGCATACTTGCTGGATGTCCTCCATGTCCACCAAAGAATTCATAGCTCCCACCACGAGGTGGCCTTTGCTCCCAACCAGGGCCAAAGCCACTCCTTGGAGAGGGATAACCACCATAGGGTGCAGGAGGATATTGTGAATTCTGGGATTGATACCGTCCCCTTTGTTGGTAATCATATTGCACTGGCTGGGAAGAATATGGAGCACGTGGACCCCACTGTGGACCACCTGGCCCACGCGAACGATGAGCCTGCTGACCAGACAGAGGTGAAGGTCTAGGAGTCTAGGTAGAACAAAATACAAAACAAATGCTGTCAATATGAGAAAGAGATGCATTAATAACAAAAAATGAAGATAAAAAGGAAATCTAAAGAAGTACAGGCTTCAAAATAGAAAGGAAGAAAATACTAGCAAGGTCATGTAAGTTGATTAAAAGTGCATATGAGGAAGCCACTCAAAATGAAATAACAAGAAAGAGTCCTTAAGTAAAGGCTTCCATAAACAACCAGTATAACATTCAGATTGAATCAAGAAAATAGCAGACATCCATGATATTGGTATCAGCCAAGAGGAATTCAAAACCAGAGGAAGAAAGTCGGCAATGATAAAAAAAAGTATACAACCCTTAAACAAGAGATGATGCATCTCATGAATTCTACGACATTCACAACCCATTGGATCTAAACTTCAGTGGCAAAAATTGTCCCCGACAGAAAACCAATGGAAATAGAAAATAGTTCCACTATATCGACATTACTCACCATGTTACGTTTCCAGACTAACAGTAGACAAAATTCTCCAAACCTACATTCCTCTATTCATTATCCTTCATTCATCGTCATATTCAGGAAAAGATATAATATCAGCAAGAACAGATGAACTCCTCAACAACTGCTTCAAAGGATATTATAACTTGGAAAAACACAATGCTTTCTTCCTAAAGCAGTTCAAATAATCTCTTTCTTTATCCAAGAAACCAGAAAATGGAGGATGGGAGGTGCAACCCAAGACAGCAAAAATAAATGTTCACAAAAATACCAAAAATGCAAAAATGCATACATGTAAAAAGTAAATAAATAAATAAGAAATGAAACCAGAGAATGTTCATCAACGGAAATGTGATAATAGCATGAATCAAGAGAATTCTATAATTCAGTTATTAGCAAAGCAAACTCCACTTAAACAGGCACTCCTGACGCTAATGTATTCATGAACATGATTGAAATGATAATGACCATAGATGTATAGACAATACTATTGCCAATTCTGCACCACAACATACTAGCCATCTCAACTTCCCACTAAGCATGTCTTCTATACAACAGGAACCCTCCTGACCCAAGGACCTCTGCAAATCAGACTGGAGGTACATGAACCACATGCTCCAAAATTTGCAGCCTGCTACCGAAAGAAGGTTTCAAAGCATGGCATGGTCGCACAGGAATTCAAACAAGATTTATATAGAATATCCCAGTCACTGAAGATCACTAAGGTTAACAACTAAACATAGTATAGGCTCACTGTATCATTTTCGCTTTTGAGTCTCAAAGCAATCTTACCAACTATTAACATTCTGCCACCCCGAGATATAATGTCGGATACCTCTCTTCAATGGATGAGAGAATAGAGTGGTCGTATATTGGTACACCAAGAAAGCAATGCGAACACCAAGGGAGAGGCAATAGCCCAATCTGCATTTTATAAGCCAACCAATTCGAAATTGGCACTTTCAACATAAAACAAATGATGGCAAGTGGCAACCGACATCGACCTTGGCATTAATTGTCTTTCATTCATTAACATGGACTCTGATAATTGCATTCTTCACACTTCTTACTCCTTGATTTTTCTCACAATCCAGAAAGGGGATCAAAGAAGCAACCAGAGTTGATTGAACAGGCAATCATGCTAGACTTCTGGATATAAGGACTAGAAAATTGGGAGGATACAGACGAAAATACTAGAGAAAGAAACAGTGTTTCTGCCCTGAAAAATTCATCAACTAGTTTTACAGATCTATACATGTTCTTCAAATCAACATATTTCTCTTTACTCTCGTCTAAATTTCAACAATTACACTGTTAGCAAATGTTATCATCTGTCACTCCACGGCAACTAGCCATAAAGCATATTTGCATATGAATTGAAATGAATCGCGACCCCCCCAAGAAACTGCCACAAAGACTGCATCCTAATACTAGAAACATACACAAGAGTCTACATCAAAATGTAAAATATAAAAGTGTCCAGTCTACATTCATTCAAACTCAAGACCAACAGCACATTAAGGTCTACATATAGATGATTCGGTACATGGCACCCAAAAAAATTCATGAGAGCTGTAACTCCAAGCTAGAGGTTCGACAATAGACAAACGTTTCTCCATCCAATTACGACTTACTTCTGATCGTGCTAATTAGACCTGTCAAAATGGGTCATAAACCCATTTCTTAACCCATATATTAGTAAATGGATCATAAATGGGTTAGTTATATTTAGTAAATGGATCATAAATGGGTAGAAGTATAATATTAGTATTAAATGAGTCATAAATAGGTTGTAAATGGGTCATAAATGAGTTTACAACTGATTTAAACTCAACTCATCTCTCTCGCCCTTACTCAACCTTGCGCTCACTCACTTCGCTCTCATCTCAATTCGGGTATGAATTTTCCTAGATTTAATTAAATATGGAAGTGTTTTAGCAATATGAATCTGATCGGGTATGGGTCAGGTATGGGTCAAGAAAATTGCATTACGCATAAATGGGTCATAAATGGGTTAATGGGTCAACTTGGGTCAGACCATTTATGACCCGACCCGACCCACCCGTTTGACAAGTCTAGTGCTAATACTAAAGCGTACCACCACAATCATGAAGGAAGAGCAGTTCTACTATCATTATTGTAATCAGTCTAGGAACGAAAACCAACAATCTAATAATAGGTTTATCCAATCCAAAGAATGCAATGAACTAACAAGTTTTTTGTTTTCCCAAATAGACAGATAACTAGCTGACCTGTTTCATAACTTCTTTTATCATCTGTGTGGCAATATCAATTTGCCTCTTAGCACCAGTGATTCGGACAATTCTTTCCTTGGAATCATCTCCCTCAGGAAGATGTTGAGGTATCAACTACAGGAAAAACATAGGTCTTATGAGGCATAATACTTTACTTATTATGTCCCAGAATTAGATGCATATCTGGCAATGTAAGAATAAGGTACATGCTATTGAGCACCTGTATGCGGGCCCCTGATCTTGTCTGCAGACTTTTGATTGTATCTCCACCTCTGCCGATTATTATACCGACCTGCACAAAGAAATAACCATTAGACATGATAGGGAAGAAAATGTTCATGCGAAGAAGTTCACATGTTTCCAGTTAATATGGGTTTTTGCGAGAATGCTTCAATTAGACCAACGTAATCATCAATTATTATAGATTACCAAATAAAGCCTTAAAGTATAACCTTCTCATTTGGCACTTTTAGTTCAATTTGTTCTGCAGACCCCGGAACCTGTGCAGTTGCAATGCCTTTGGCCACAAGGGAAGGGGAACCACCAGCATCAGCCTGCAACCAAATTCACCAAAGTGACCGTAACAGATAGTTTGAGATTCAGAAAGCAGAAATGTTGCTTCAAAAATAGATGAAGTTAAAACATTAAGTTCAAAACAGATCAAGAACAAAAATCAAAACTAAACAAACTACCATGGGTTCCCACAGCCTAGACCTCGTAAGTGACATTTCATAAGTGTTTTGTCTTGTCGCCATTGGTTCATCACATGTGAGTGCAAATTCAAAACAACAGAGGAATAGAGGGTATCGCAATTATAAAAAGCAAAAGCAAAAGTAGGGAATGATGCTCTCACAATCTGTTTTGCTTGGAGGCTTGCTCACTCACTCTCTTCCCCCACAACCCTCCCCCCCCCCCCCAAAAACATAAAAAAAGCTATTGAAGCTTGACAATTGCTACATTCTCATTCCACACCTACCCCACCCCCTTCCCCGGCCCCCCTCTCAAGCAATATCCTTGGGGCACTCATGGGGTTTTCCTATGATCAAGTTGTAATGATGATTGGCTTGTGCTAAAGGCCTCGTCCCCACTTGAGGTTCAGGCCTTTGAGTTCATCGAATTTGCAAATTAACAATACAACCTCAAGTTATCAAAGAATCTTCTCCCCAAGTTTCTTAGATGCTGAATAATAAGGAAAAAAGTTCTTCAAGAAAAACTATCATCAATTCTTTTAATAAGACGTAGAGATAATTTAGGACATCGCCGGAGGTTACATCACTGTAGGCAATTCTATGGAATGGATCTATCAATTCAGCATATTAAATGCTCCTCTAACCTCACAAAAGTAAACTAGGGCAAAAAGAACAGATGAAGGAAGTGACATGCCAATAAAATCAATACAAACCTCTGCTATGACATCCCTAATAAGCTTCTCAGCCTTGCTAATGTTCTCCTTTGTTCCTGTTAGTTCCACAGGTCTTGTTACAGATGACATATCAGCTTCAGCATCCCTCACGATCTGAATTTTCACCCCGGAATTGTACTGCAGATACCGTATGGTATCTCCATTCTTACCAATAAGAACACCAACCTGCACATGTCAAACCCCAAACTTGTCTCTCAGCACATATTATAAAGCAAAAGAAAATCAGGAAGCACTATCCATGCAAAAGAAGCCATAATCAGCTTTACTAGCCAAACTTATGAAAGGTTCAGTGTTACAAGCTGAAATCTATCTATCCAGTTGATACCAGAAAGGAATATTTCATACTATTAAATTATGCATGCTTATGCTTCCACTTCCAGATCACTTTATTTATACATTGAATCAATCAGAATAACAGTACACTTTTGAAGTTGTGAATTTACATAAACCAAGAGAATGTGATCTAATAACAACTAATCATGCTTCTTCGAAACATTTCAAGCATTCTCTTTTATAGTTGATCATCAAAATTGGTATGTGGTGCATTTTACATATATAAACACTGCTCGTAAAATAGAAGTGTTTCAAAAGTTGCCTTTATCACAATCGTTATACTGGTTGGAAATAACCATCATTTCATCAAGTAACCCATCAATGGTTATCGAAGTTTCACATCTTGAACTATATAGTTTTTGGTTAACTGATATGTTCATATACCACTCACTCTATTGAGAAATTTTCAAAATTCTAGCGTTAGTATACTACATCATACATCAAAGTAAGAAAGATGTTCGTTTTACGGTTTTTTAGGTTCCAACTGAAATTTACCCAATTTCCATGCCCAAGCCCCACATAGAAAAAAATAATGGATTGATTAATTTTTTTTTTTAAAAAGACAAAATCTACAGTTCAGTCAAAAAGTCAGATAGTTATCAGCAGTTCCGAGATTCTCCATCAAGCATTCCTTAATCTTCAAAGCCAAGCTTAGCAAAGCCACTATCTATTGAACATGCGATTAATAGCCCAACAAACAGTGAGTTTTCACTAAGCTTAGGTTTTTATTGTCGTCAGCCCCACACACTTCTCCATTACTTAAAAATAAGCAATTATAGCATTCCATGCTAGCAGATGAATGGTAACACTAATCACCGTGTCACAAACTTTCATATTGCTGTAAGTGACTTATTCCATTTGATTTGTAAAATCCTATCATTTTCCAATTAAATTGTACGACTGACTTTCTGAGACCACAACAATATTGGGTAGAAAAGTCATCCTAACCACCTTTGCTTTAATCGGGAAAATTAGATGAACATGTAGTTTAACGAGTATTCTACACAAGTAGTTGAGCAAACGCACCTTACTATTGGGAACCTCAATTATGTGTGTCAAAGTATGATCATCATCAGGTGCTTGCTGCTGTTGGGCATAGACATCCTGCTCATTAACGTCCATCGTCGGCACAACTTCTACCTCGGAAGTTCCGGGGGCATTGTCCTGAGATTCCTTGTCAAGATCTCCCGCACCATAATTTTCCACGGACGTAGTTTTTTCGTCATCTGCAATTCCTTCACTCTCCTTTGACTGGCGCTGAGCCTCAGCCTCCTCAACCTCACTACTATCCAAAGTTGTGGCTATACCATTTTCCTGCACAAGCTCGTCTCCCTTCGCATGCTGGTATCCATTTCCATTAGCTACTGCCATCAAACAAATAACAACTCATTAGGTTCCACGAACGTTGACGTTGGAACTCAAATTGCTCGGCAAGAGACATCTCCAACCACATTTCAGACACCCACTCACATATTTCACCAAACCCTCACCATCAAGACATTGAATCCGCAGCTCACGTGTTCCAAGGACACAGAACGAACATAATCAAACAGAACCCGTAAACCTAACGCGTGAATCAATAACAACCTCAATGCTCACGGAACTCGAGTGGCGACACAAAATGAGATCAACAGAGAAGCCCTAGGTAAGACGACACCGCGGACCGAAGTACCTGAAACCTCGGGGTCGCCGTCGAGGCGGGGACGCTTCACATCTGGAGAATCGGAATCCGCGGCCGCCGCCGCCGCCGACGTGGGAGCGCAGTCGTCGGCGGCATCGGGCTCGTCGGCGGGTTCTAGGGTTTGGTCGGCCTCCACGGCGCCGTCGAGCTTCCGCTTGCGATCCGAAGGCGGCGAGATCGCCACGACCTCCTCGTCCGCCATTGTCGTCGAGAGAGGGAGCGAGCGCGAGAGGCGAAGGTCGATCGGTGCAAAGCAAATTTGCACCTTCTTCTTCCGCACAGAGAGAGAGAGAGAGAGAGAGAGAGAGACTGCGTACGCTGAAGAACAGGTGAAGGTTGAACTGAGCAGGCACGAGAGCGCCTTTATGATTTTTTTGCGGGTCGCAAAACGGGCCGGGTCAGCCTGCTAAAAAGGATCTGTAGCGGGCCCTGCCTGGCCCATCCCAGACAATGCTCCCTGTTGGCACGGCTAGGGATGATCAATTTCAAGGTGAGCCGGTTCGCATATTAAAATCTGAAACTGGACTAGGTAGGGATCGGTTTTCATTTGTGGAATCGGGAACTAGCCCACCAAGTCCTGGAATAGATTATTTCTCCTTCTTCTTTTGGTTTTTCATCTTTCCTATCGATGCGTTTGGTCGTCCAAATTTCTAGCAAGAATAGGATTAGACAGAATAAGATATGAAATCCAAGGAATTTATTATATTCTGTCTACTGTTTAGCGAATCACAGTAATAAAGCCAAATGTTTTCACATATTACCATGTCCATTATTTGCTATGAACAGCATATCAATGGAAATGAACTGGAAAATTGTATAGACGGAAATGATAAATATTTCTCACGACACTTTTACCTACTTTATTTTTATTTACTTATCTTTTATTATTTTTCCCTCTCTTTTTTAATTATTTTATTTTTTATTTCTTTTTTCCCTTTCTATCATTCTCTAATAAATTTTTATTAAATAGTAAACTATACAAATATACCAAAATGTAGTAAAATATAAATACTAAATGTATGTATATGCAATTTATATAATAAGTAGAAAGAAAGATGAATATATAAATAAAAATAAGAATAAAAAATGAATTTATTGTTATTTTTTTGTTATTTTGAATTTTTTATATTAAAATTCAAATTCTATGGGATAATTTTATCTGGGCTATATTTCTCTTGTATCCGATTTTATTCTGTCTTAGGCAGGCACCAAACACGGGATAGAATAAAATCTATCCTATCCTGAATTTTATCCCGACTACCAAATGTAGCCTACGAGTGGGAGTTTCCCAACGTTAAAAGGAAAAAACAATTTACCAATTAAGATTTGTTTCGAAGTAAAAAATTAAAAAAAAATGAAATGTCGGCCCGTTTGTCAATCTGGACGGATCCCTTGAGAACCACCCAGAACCGATCAATTTGGTCCGGTCCGTTTCGATTCCCTGGTTGAACCGGGACCGAAGCACACTCGTTAAGAGACGGATTGTGCCGTGCCATGCTCGTGTCGGATTAGCCCATTCATGGAAAAAGGGCAATTGCGTGCCCCATTTATCAAGAGCCTTAAAGTCTCCCTGATCGAGAACAAGGCAGTGCTCGGCAGCAAACGAGTCAGCTCGTCCACGGAACTCTTCCCCTTTAGGCTGTTTTTTGGAGAACACCCGAAAATCTCATTGTCACGGCGCAGCTTCATTCTGTTCGGATGTCGGTCCCCGAGCGAGCCATGCAGAATTCATTCGATGCGCCGTGGGCTTTAGAAACCCCGTTTTGTGGGTTACAAGGAGGCACGCAGAATTCTACCAAAATAAGACATCGTGGACATCTTTCCTTTCCGTGAGATCCATTTGCTGACGATACAGATTTTTTTTTTTTTGACACGAAAACATGAGGATCGCGCTTGAAGTGACATAAAATTTCTAAGGAAATACAACTGAAAAAACCGCTGACCACACATTTCCGGGCGAAATTACGGGGATGCCCCCCCCTCCGTCGTCCTGGAAGCACCACGGCCACCCATTATTCTCACCAGCGCCAGAGCGGGAGCGCGAGGAAAAGAAAAACCGGTGGCCAGAATTAACGGTCGACGTCGAGCTGCGCGCGCTTGAACCGGAACTGGAACTCCCCCGTGCTCCCTCCTGCTCAATCTTCGAGTCTTCCGACTCCTCCACTCGCCGAGTCGCCGCGCCGCCATGATCACCTGCAGACCTCCGCGCCTCGGCCTCGAACCCCTCTCGAAACACCGGCTCCCCCGCCCCGGGAGAAGCGGCCCGCCGCCGCGCCCCGACCCCGCCCTCCGCAGCCGATGTGCCGCCGTCGTTCGCAGCGTGAGGAACGGCGGCGGCGGCGGCGGCGGCAGCAGAGGGAGGAAAGAAGGCGGTGTTAGCGGCGGCGGAGGGTGTTACGAGAGCAGAGAGGGGGAGGGACTGGAAGGAGGAGGAGGAGGAGGAGAGAGGAAGGTGCATTGCGAGGTGGAGGTGATATCGTGGAGGGAGAGGAGGATCAGGGGCGAGATCTCGGTGATGGCCGACGTCGGATCGGTTTGGAACGCTCTCACCGACTACGAGCGCCTCGCCGATTTCGTCCCCAATCTAGTCTGCAGGTAAGAAGATTGCACTTTTGGGTTTCCTAGTTTCCGCTTTATTTGCGGTATCCTCTGATGCTCAAGCAAGGAACAATGCCTGGTTAGTTTGTTCTCTTGTGGGTATGGTTCTCTTGGATGTCTTATCTTTTGGAATGTGCTAGTTGATTGTACTTGTGGCCCGCTTGTTTCATGGTTGAGGCTTGTTATCTGAAGAAAGAGCTCTTAAACAAGAAAAAAATTGTGCAGCGGGAGAATCCCGTGCCCGCATCCCGGGCGGATATGGCTGGAGCAGAGAGGCCTGCAGAGGGCATTGTATTGGCATATCGAAGCTCGCGTTGTCTTGGACCTTCAGGAGTTCGCCAATTCAGTGAGTATCCTCGAATTTAGTCTCTCTCTTTAGGTTCCATTAAATTTTCTGAACAAGTTAGAAACTGAAACATGCGTGCGTAGCTGTTGGACTCAATTTCCTCTGTTGCATTGATGTTACATTTGCAATAGATAGGTGGAGCTTCATCAATGGCTGATCTATATATCTGAAACAACCTCTTTACGCAGGATAATGAGCGCGAACTTCATTTTTCCATGGTGGATGGAGACTTTAAGAAGTTTGAAGGCAAATGGTCTTTAAAATCAGGGCCTAGGTGAGATTATTTGTGCTTATTTTCGAAACCATGTTTAGGTATCTTTGTTCTTGCTCTATACCTTTACATCAGGAAAGCATTAGCCGTCAAGTTTCTTTCTTCTTTAAAACGTAAGTTAACATCAAAAGTGTGGGTTGACTAGACCAACTAAAAGCTGATTGTACTAATGTAAGCCAACAAACCAGCCGCATAGCTGCAAATACATGAATGAACAGTATGACATTGCGACAACCTGCAACTAATCATAATGAATGTGCCAATGAGCTCATAAAACAGGACTCCATTAGGTCTTGGGTCCGATTCCTATCTTCCCTCCCTGAGTTATCCATCAAAAGAGTGCATCCAGTAATCATCCTATTTGCATAGATTTGTAATTTGCAGGTTGTCAGTGATGAGAGTTCTTATTTTTTTTAACTGGTAAAATCTAATAAGAGAAAAAGAAAGTTACAAGTGCCACCAACATAACAGCTGTCGTTATGCAGCATCTTGGGCAGTCAGTCCTATCTATAGTTGCTTTAATATAATCTCTCTCATTGTCTGACTTCAATCCAGATGATCAAGAAGTTACTTCTGTCTTATTATATACGTATCCTGTCTGGATATATGAAGCATGAAGGAGTCTACAGTGCATGTGTTACACGATTTCAAGACTTATTATAATGAAATTGGGGGTACAATGATCTTATGCCGCAAATTGGGATTATTTTTTCGATTAGTAAACAGAGAAGAATGCTGTAATCTTGTGCAACGTCTCTGCAATTAATCCTGTAGCAACTTCCGTAATTTTCTCTTTTGATCTCTCTGCTATTGCAGATCCTCGACAACTTTGTCATATGAGGTAAATGTGATACCACGCTTCAACTTCCCAGCTATTTTCCTAGAAAGGATCATCAGGTCAGATCTCCCGGTAAATCTTCAAGCCTTGGCATTCAGAGCTGAAAGAAATTTCGAGGGAAATCAGAAGTTGGCATCGATGATGAGTTCTAGGGACAGAGCAATCAATGGTGCCGTTACTTCCATTGGCCCTGACTTGGACAGTAAGGTGCAGCCTAGAGACATCACTAGTGCTGATGCTGGTCAACTGCCTGTGTCATCGACTGAGCTGACTAGTAATTGGGGCGTGTTTGGCAAAGTTTGCAAACTCGATCGGCCTTGCGTGGTGGATGAAGTTCATCTCCGTAGACTCGATGGCCTATTGGTAACTGAATGACAGTTGATATTAAAATATTCTTTATTGGCTTTTGTTTAGGGAGACTAATTTTGTTTAGGTGAATTCTGATAGAATGCTGTTTTGGGCTGAAGGAAAATGGAGGCGTCCACCGATGTGTCATTGCTAGCATAACAGTAAAAGCTCCCGTTCGCGAAGTCTGGAATGTCTTGACTACTTATGAAAGCCTTCCTGAGTACGTATCTATTGCTCATGCTTCTTATTACTTTAGTTGGATAAGGAATTTGACTCTTGCTCTCTCGTTTCTGATAATACTTGTACGGTATAAGTGTTTTCAACATTGCTTAAGCATTTAATGCAGGATCTTTTGTACATCTGATTTTTATACTTACAAGTTTGTGAGGGAATAATATTGTATATTATCTTTGAGCCTAAGAGAAAATCTAGAAATCCTTCGTCACATAAACCATTAGCAAATTAGTATTCTAATGTTGAAACTTTTTTACACTTTATAAGTGGAGTGGACATGCATATGTGACTATGGCTTCAATTGGAAATTAAATATTTACGAACCAATTTTTTGGTGACTTCAGTAATCATTTTGTGTGTAGGTGCTTGTGTAATCAATATTCTAGAGACAAATTTTGGCCTGACCCCCATGTAGTTCATATCTAACTTGTTATTTGTAGCTTGCTGTCGTTTAATTATCAGCTTATGGTTCAGCTGTCCAGGCAAAAAGAGAAAAAGAATCATATTTAACTAGCAGTATGACAGTCAGTGAGCTAATTACATGCATGATCACAAATGAAGATCCGGTAACAATAAATGAGAAGGTGAAAACAAGAGAGAAATACAAGTTCATATATAGGACCTATAAAAAAAAGCTGAAAGAAAGTGGGAGAGCATTAAATGGAATATATTTTATACAGTCATATACTTCTTGTGTTCTAATACCCCTGTCAGCACTGCATCAGCCTAAATTGTCTTCCTGTGCCCTACTTTATTTCAGGATAGTTCCAAATTTGGCCATCAGCAAGATTTTATCACGAGAAAACAACAAAGTTCGCATTCTTCAGGTACATAGAAGAACTCTTTCAGTTTATTTAGTTCAATAGATAGAAAGTTGCTTTGGAAGCATAGTCAAAATTTTGAATGATGGATGTTCTGCCCCAGTTTGCAGTTGTTTCTCGTTCAAACTACTTAATATTATCCATGATACTGTATCCACATGACAAATGCAATCTGTCGAATCTACCACAAAAGGATATGTGATGACACTTAAAGAAGAAGGTCCACATGTCAATAAACGTGGGAACAGTTATATTGGGTCTTTTTCTTTTTCTTCTTCTATTCTCTCTGATCCCTATACTTAGCTTTTCAAAGCTGAACGTCTTTCCAATGAAAAACCATAATCATAGGAAAACTTTTTTAGCTGAAACTATTACTGGTTAGATATATGTCTAGCAGCAAGGATATGTCATCTGGGTATTTCGCCTGCCTTGTGTTTCTAAAACCAGATACAGAAAACAATTCGTGTAAACTGGGACAGATATAATGTCTTCAGGAAACTGTTCGTTTGACAAATCACTTATTAGATAATTGATGGTTCTAGAAAGACAACAGTTTTTTATGCATCATTCCTTTTGAGAATTTGTCTTTCTCTCTTCATCATATTAAATGGATTGAGATGCAAGGTTACATCATCTAGCAGCATAAAAAACACAACATTGAAAAAGTAAAACCATACAGTACCTTCTAATAATTGAGACACCGCAAAGTCTTAACTGGGTGAAACTTTTGATATAGACATCTTCGATAGACACCTTGTCCAATGATAATGTCGTGACATGATACCTATAAATTCTGTTATAACTTCCGTGTCATCCGCTTGGACTCACGTGGTTTTCTGCTAAATTCAACTTTGCTTCCAATTGATTGCAGGAAGGATGCAAAGGTCTGCTGTATATGGTGCTCCATGCTCGTGTTGTTCTGGACTTATGTGAACATCTAGAACAAGAGATTACTTTTGAGCAGGTCGAAGGGGACTTCGACTCCTTTCAGGGGAAATGGATTTTCGAGCAACTAGGAAATCAACATACGTTGCTGAAGTATACTGTAGAGTCAAAAATGCGCAAGGATTCGTTTCTTTCTGAAGCTATTATGGAAGAGGTTTGATTTTACTTCAAATATTTCATTGCATAGATGTTCTTTTTTCTTTGCCAATATTGCGTAGATGGTCCAAAGCTACTGTTACGTTTAGGAGTCCTATGATTACGGTGTCCTCTGTTCTCAAAAATGGGGAAAACAAATTCTTGGCATTTGGTATGTTATGCTCATTTTAAGAATTCGTTTGAAAGGAAAGACCAAGCCTCATTTCTGAAAGCGGCTTCCACTTCGTTTTGTCAAAGATTCAAGGATGTGAGTATAATGCAACAACAGCAGATGCTGAGACTAGAATAACCTTTTTTAATTAGAAATATTCACCAATGATCATTATCCACACAAACTTACCGTCAAAGAGAAAAAAGTTCTTTTGTTTCTACCCAACGAAAAGTTCTGTTGTAGACTCATCACCAGTTTAAGTGTCGTATGTCTGTTGATACCATCATCCTCCTCAGAAGATGTGAAATGTATTAATTCACTACTTTTCCGACTCATTAGGTTATTTATGAAGATCTCCCTTCAAACCTATGCGCAATTCGGGATTACATTGAGAACAAGGGCACAACAGCAGCTGACTCAGAAACAACCAGTGAAAGTAGTCTCTTCAGCATGCAAACTGCTTCACCTAGCACGGATGAAAACACTTCTGTCAGTGCTACAGCTGAGGACGTCACCAACTATGAGGATGACTTATCATCGCAAAGACCGAGAGTTCCGGGCCTGCAGAGAGACATTGAAGTTCTGAAAGCTGAACTCGTGAAATTCATTTTGGAGCATGGGCAAGAAGGATTCATGCCCATGAGGAAGCAACTCCGTTTGCATGGTAGGGTCGATATCGAGAAAGCAATCACACGCATGGGTGGATTCAGAAGAATTGCAACGTTGATGAATCTTTCCCTTGCTTACAAACGTCGCAAGCCAAAGGGATACTGGGACAACCTTGAAAACTTGGAAGAAGAGGTGGGTTAAGCTTGTACTATATTCCATTAGCGGACTTCATTTCTTTCATTTGAGGATAAAATTTCCATTGTTGTCAATGATGAACATTTGTGAACAACCCACTCTTTGTTTCCTAGATTATAGAAGATTGTTTTAAACTCTTGTTAACTTGGAGATCATGCTACTGCATGATCCATTGATTAGATTTGTTTTTTTGTACTTGTAGATACGTCGATTCCAGAGAAGCTGGGGAATGGATCCCTCATACATGCCTAGTAGAAAATCTTTTGAGCGTGCAGGTATGGGCCACAAAATGACTGATCTCTCGATTTTATTGCTGCATTTACCGGAGATGCCACTCTATAAGCAATCTGAATAGATGCTATGAAAGTGCTGATTGTTTTTTTTTTTTTTGCAAGCTCTTGTCTCTGTCTCCTAAGCTTTCCTCATTAACCCAGTAAATTGAAACCATATTATGGTCTTTAAAGCTTAAGGGCCTATTCGAGAACTCAAAGTCAGATCAGATGCATTTCTTCTTCTTATTGCCATAGTTTAGGACTTCCAGTGTTTTCTCTTTAAAGATAATGCATTTCCAGTTTCACCCATGACTTTGACCATGGGGAGTCTTGAACATTGAAAAAATGAAGATGGCATGATAGCTAATAAAAGTGCATTCAAGGAAGTTTCTGGTTAGGTTAGATAGGTCTATGTATATGGTGTAACTATTCCAGTGAGGCATCGAGTAGGTGGATCCTACATAATCCAATAATGGGTCCTCAACCATTCAAAATAACAAAGAAGAATCATCTGGTTGGTCTCATAACTGGTGACCACAGAAGAGGCAATCCCCTGGACGCTGGTGGAAAAGCAGTAAGCAAGACTAGTGTCAAGTCATCTCTATACTAGGATCACACCACTCAGCCATGCTTATCTAGTGCACGGCTCTAACTGCGCTTTTTGATCCCATAAAAGCAGCATTTGTTGGAATGGCTAAATGAAAACCAAGCAGGGAAAAACATGCAAACTGAGTTGGCTGTGGATAATTTTATTACAGTTTAACCTCGTCTTTAGTTTCAAAATGAAAAATTATCTTCGAGTAAATGTGGCTTCTCTAGTTTGCAAAAGATGTATTATCAGCATGGTGAACCATGATGGTATAGCTCTATACTGTGACTCATAGTAGCGAATTTCTATTATGTGGTGGGACAACTCTATTGTCCATTTAGATGCTAAATAATCTCAGATTAAACCCTTCTCCCATCCTGACATGTTACAAATGTTCTGCAGGGAGATATGACATTGCACGTGCGCTAGAAAAATGGGGAGGCCTTCATGAAGTATCTCGTCTTTTGTCCCTGAAAGTTAGGCACCCAAATAGACAACCGGGACTTGCCAAAGACAAGAGAGCGGATCCTGTAGCAGCTACTGATGTAGAGGTCGAGGATAGGTCGACATCTAAACCCTACGTTTCACAAGACACTCAAAAGTGGCTTTCTCAACTTAAACATTTGGACATTAACTGGGTTGAATGATGAGTGATTTTGGCGCGGAGATGTCCTCTTTCCCTCAGATATCATTGCCTATAGTTTCTCACCAGTTTATTGGATGAATTACGATTCACCTTCCAAGTTGCCTCCTGGTGTTCTAATTTTTTGCAGTTTGCCGTCTGACTTCTTGAAATAGGTTGCAATGTGCTGCCGTTATTGGCTCCGGCCTGATTTTCCTTGGAGTTGCGACTACATGATTGCACATGATTAGTTATGGATGACAAATAGGTAACATGTGATATAGGAACCAGAAATATACTACAAAGTTACGGGGCCACGTGGTAAAACTATGGCACATGTTTTGTCACGTGGCAATGATAGAGGCAAAGTGAAGTGTCCTTTGATGTTTCGTAGCATGTTTACAGCTTAAAGGAACCGAAAAACAGCCTGAACTTTGGCCCTATGTTTACTTTTGCAAGCGCGGAGACGGTTTGGGACAGCCCCCTTTACTCTCTCATCATTTGAACTTCACCTAGTTGTCCTAGAGAGGTCACTGGTCTCATCGCACTTGTCCTTTACCATTCCTATTGACGCCTTCACACTTTCTTCCTCAAATCCTTCGAGGAGCATATCGGCAATCTTTATACTAGTAGTTAATACAAATTGGAAGTACTCGAAGATCTAGCCATGCACAACGCCACATTCGGGATTACTATTCTCCGCCCAAAGGAAAAGCATCACAGACGAAAGCTCTTGTCCAGGTCACGAGAAACAGTCATCGATCAGATTATGCCAACAACTTAGAACAGTTGGTCAAACAGGTTGTTCTGTGGTATTCGATCGAATTACCTGCCCTAGGGGCAACCCGCAAAGAAAAAGTCATTCAAGCAGAGGCATGAAAAATGAGACCTTAATATCGACACATTAGGAGAACCAAGTGATAAGTTCAATAATTACGTTAGTTATAGGCCACCGAAATATTGCTCCTACTAGATGGGGAGAGGAGTTCGACGGACTACCTCCGGAAGACACCAATTCATCCACAAGCCCACTCGCCGCTGGACATTGAAAATACCTTATAACCCGCCAGAGGACCAATGATTCGAAGCCTAGGAGATACAAGGACAAGGGGGCAACATGTCCAGAACTCAGAAAAAAAAGAATGTAAAGAGAGAAAAATATATATATTGAAATTGCAACAGCAAATCAATGAAGTCCACATTAGCCAAGTAATCCATCTTCGACTTAGGGCGCGAATGATAACTATTTTGTTTCTTTGTTTTTCTATATTTCCATTTAGCAACACAATTTCATTTTTTTTTTATTTCCAGGACAAATTTTTAGCCTAAAAATAGGTTTGGAACAGAAATGAGAAGTATAATTTTTTTTTACTTTTTTTATTTCTAGAACAGAAACAGAAATAACAACTCTCTTTTATTGCTTGCCCTTACTGCCTCCCGTCGCCCGCTGCTCGCTTGCCTGCCGTCCACCACCACCTGCTGCCACCCTACTGGCTGCCGGGAGCAGAAATTTAAAAATAACCAATCAAACGAATTTTTATTCCGGAACATAAATTTTGTTTCATTGTCAAACGTTATTTTTTGCTCAGAAACTCGCTCAAGAAATCTAGAAATAAGGTCGGGGAAGAGAATAATTATTATTATTATTATTTTGATAACCCAGGGAACCCCCGCACGGCCGACAGCCGGGGAGTAAACCCTGGGGGCGACACGTGCTAGCCACCACACACGTGCCACTAGTTAAGTCACCCTGCGGCGCCTGGGATTCGAACACTCAACCTTTTGCGAGAGGAAGAGTGCGCGCTCCAGCAGTGCCATCCAGGCGGGTGGTAAGAATAATTATTATTCGCGCCCGTATAAACCAAAAAAGCTCATAGCAAGAAATTTGGTCTGGAAGAGGAAACTTGGAGAATCAATCCAAACTGGTGATGAGCCAAAGGAATTAGTATCTTTGGAGGTGGACAAATTTGAGCCAAGACCTGCAGCTCTTTCAAGGTCAATGTCGCCAGCGAGTTCGTGTATGGTCCAAGCTAAGCTACCCTCGACATTCAAGGGAGTATCGATGAGAATGGCAAAGGATGAAGATGCAATCATCAATCAAGAGGAGCATGTTGAGTTCCAATTCACTGATGAGGAGATAATGGAATTGGAAAAGCTACCAGCTTATAACTCTAGGCATCTTAAATCTAGCAATATATCGGCCAATATTAACGGTAGACTTGTAACTTAAGTTCTGGTCAATGGTAGATCTCCCCTGAACCTTAATCCTTGCAAGTTCTTCAAGAAGCTGGGGAGAATGGATGAGGAAGTCACCCCCTCGAATGTCCAACTCTCGGACTTCACCGGAGAAGTGAGCGAAGTGAAAAGGATGCTCTTCGCTAACCTCACAGTTGGATCGAAGACTTCAAATACCTCTTTCTTTGTTGTCGAAGCTTATGGATCATATAATATGTTGTTATGAATAGACTAGATTCACGGGAATCAATATGTGCCATCCACCTTTCACCAAATGCTAGCCTTTGGGAATAGGGATAAGGTTGAGTATGTTAAAGCCAATCATAACGTGTTTATAACCTTGGCACATGCACTAAAAATGAATCAGGATTGTAAAAGGACGATCACCGATAATTTATGCAATATGGAACCCTCAAGGGCTAATCCCACAGATCTGGCTTTCTACCGCTTCGACAAAGGGAATGTTGATTGAATTCCTAAAGATAATTGAACTAGGTTATCCATGGAGAACCTTATATTGTTGGATGACCTTGATGAGAGGAACGCGAACTACTTGGCCGAGCGCACTGAGCAGTCTATTAATGTCGTTGATTGTAAAGCAGATTTTGAAGAGTCACCACTTAAAGTAGATGACAAAGTGGTAGAAGCTCAAGATCCTTTAGTTGAAATTGATAGAAATGATGATCAGTATCAATCACCAATCTATATTAGCATTTTGTTGGATGACGATTTCAAAACACAGTTGATTCAACTATTCAAGAAGTATAAAGGCTGCTTTGCTTGGGATTATTATGAAATGCCAGGATTATGACAAGATATGGTGGAGCACAAATTGCCTATTAAGAAGGGATTTCAACCACATAAGCAACCCCTAAGAAGGTTTACCCTGGAGATTATTCTTAAGGTCAAGGAAGAAATCAAGGGCTTACTGGCAGCGGGGATTATAAAGACTACATGGTATGTTAGATGACTTTCCAATATAGTCCATGTTAAGAAGAAGAACGGAAATATGAGGGTATGCATCATCGACTTTCGAGATTTAAATGCTGCGACCCCTAAGGACAAATATCAAATGCCGATGGCTGAGATGCTAGTTGATTCTGCAACAAGCAATGAAATTCTGTCCTTAATAGATGGTCATTCAGGGTATAATGATGGTATGAACGTGGCTAAGTTTGCTCAAGCAACCACTTACTTCATCTTTTGGTAGAAGAGATGGGTTGGGAAATGATACATGGCGAGCCGTCTGGTGAATATCCTGCATGTGCACGTTCAGGTTGGACACTTTGGTTTGCGCCACCGAAATGGCAAGTTCGTGAATGAGGTCATGCGTTTGGAAGAGGAGCACCAGATAGTTTTTCTTGTCAACATCGAAGAAGGATCTTGGCCGTAGCTCCTTTAAGTACTGCCGTCCAATCTCTTTCAGCTCTTGATTATTTCAGTTGGATTGGATAAACCCGCTCGAGATCCACTATTGGATCAGATCAAAGTTGCTGAACTTGTCGTTCTTTGAGAATATTGAGCATTAAGCAAAACATTGTTTCAAGTAAGACGGTATTAGATCGTAGCTTATTTTCAGTTTGTAACTCCCACATCTCACTATCTCTTACCTATTCCAAATCACTTTGGTTGTTTTTTGAATACAACAAGCTTCTCAAAGTCTTCACCACCATAGGATTTCCCATGCACTTGCTCTCAATTTTCTTGCTGATTACCATAATGTCCAAGTGATTATTCTCTTGCCCTTGATCGAATGTGTACTTCATGAACAAATGCAAAGAATCCTCCTGTGAAAGGTTGGCCAAATAAAGCAAGGCGACAGTGTTAGAATTCTTATTAGATAATATAAAAATAACAATTGTTAGAAATCTATTTGAAAAGGTGAATAAATAAGATAAAATGTTTGAGGCATGCAAGCACTATCCTTAAGGATAATTATGCCTCTCGGAGTACGAAACTTGGTGCTAGGCTCTAGCGGCTATTATTCCAAAATACAATAGACCTTTTTCTATACTCCGCACTGAATATTAGAAGGAACCGGAACAATGTTATGTGTATAACCCAGTAAAGAAAAGAAAAGAAGATGTCTACCAAGAAACAAGAATATTCTTCTTTTATTATATCGATATCACTTTCCAATTATGTTCAAAGTAACTATTTATAGACAAAAGAAAGAGAGCCATTTAGAGTCCGTTATAAATCAATTAGTAATTAAAGAAGAATATGACCGCTATATAGTTGTTATAAAATAATGAAAAGTTTATAAAGAAATAAATCAAATGTTACAAAGCTGTTATACCAACATTATAAAGCCATTAGAATGTCGTTATACGGTTGTTGCAAAACCGTTATAAATTAATAGCGGACAAAAACGGTTACAAATTGATGATGGTAACAACTATTACAACAATAATGTCTTTCAATATTTCAAAACTATTGAAATATCAAACAATCCCCCACATATTTCAAAAGGTTTTGAAATGAAAAAATAGGATAGTATTGGATTATTGGAGCGTAATGCATTGGAACTAGTGCTTGTTAGGCTATGAACTAGCCCTAGAAAAAATGAAATATAATTCACGAAAATCATTGGTGAAGTTTGAAACTTTTATGAATCAATAATTTCTTTTGTGAATCATAATTTTTACCAATCACATTACACTTGCCACAAAGTTTGTTGTTCAATGCGGTTTTGCGCTAATAGGCCATACAAGTGCTTGGTTTATTCATAAGTGCTCCAAAGATTATCGCCAATAATTCTCATAGAAGTGGCCCCACTCCACACTTAAATAGGTTATTCCATAAAGTGTATTATGCAATTTAATATACCACCAATAATGGCTATGGAATTTCATTAAAAACTTAGCTCATCCTCTTTTTCCTTGCAGTCTTACACTATTCTCACCTTAGGAGTGATAGAAAATTTTAATAGTGCATCATAGATCAATAAGTGACTTGTTATTACTCATATGAACCTAATTCATGGGATCGTCAGTCACATATGTTGGGTTATCATCATTGTTGATTTTTTTCAACTAGCTTGTTCCATTCCCCTCGATGTATAGTGAGAGGATTGGCCAAAATCACTTCTAACTTTACATAATTGATAGACATAATTCCATCTTTAAACAATTATTTTATCACATCATATCTCAATCGGATGTGTCTCTTTTTAACCATTCAAAGTTTCATTCTTTGCAATATCTATTGTCACTTGGCAATCACTATGCCTAGACATAGAATGTGTCAATTTATTCCCAAAGGAATATCTACTAAGAAGTTTCTCAACTACTCAACCTCATTTTCATATATGAATTTGAGAAGAATTTTCCCTTTCCTCAAGAACTTGAGTAGTTCTAAAATTACCAAAAAATATTTTCTTCTCCTTCTTCTACAAGAACGTAGCAGGATCAATGGTTTGTTTGTTCATATGTGTCTGATAGCACTTGAGTCTACCACCCACTCTTTCACATTGATCACAATATTGGCTTAGGAAATGACCGCAGCAATTAAGTCATCAAAATCATCTCCATAAATCAAGTTGACTTTTGGTTTAGCAAGATTGTCATTTCCCTCACAATTTTTATTTGTCTGATTTCCAAACAACAGTTCTCCATCAAGGTGAGGACATATCCATTATTGGATTTTGTCTCATTTGAATGGGAAAAGTGTCAGAAGTCCTAAACCTTTGGCATTTGTGCTAATTTAGCCTAAATCTTTTTTTGTGCCAATTGAGTCCTAAACCTTTTGTTTTTGTGCCAATTCAGTCTTTGCTAACGTGGATAATTTTTAATAATTTTTTTGAATATTTATTTATTTTTTACTTTTCTATTTTTTTCCTCCCCTCCCTCCTTCCTTGTGACATTATGAATTTCGACCCATTTTCGGGATTTATGAAATGATTATCTCATCGATGCACTTTCAGTTAAATCTAACTCCGAATTAATCACTCATGAGATGACTAACCGTTAGGGAATAGCTAGTTAGAAATTAAGTACGCACGACCTAAGAACTCGACCCTGGATTGACACTTCGACCATAAGAATTGACGAGGAGATATTTTGGGCCATTATAGATCGATCAGAGGATGGTTATGAAATAATTTGCTAATGTTATACAATTGGGTCGCAGGTGATTCCATTTGGCCATTGTTTGAATTACAAATATTCCTAAACCAATTTTCTAACGATCGCGTCCTTCGAAACTAGTGATTGACTCTCACAATTATATGACAACCGAGGTCACCATGATTGAGTAAACTTAAATGTGGCTTGATATTAAATCAACCATAGGTTGAATACACGTAACACCTAAAAGCCGCCACCCGTAAGCTTGAGATACACGAAAATTGCAATTGATCGATTTTGGCCATGAATTGCAATCCAAACTCGGGTATCGAACTTTCAAGGATATCAAAACTTTTATATTGAACGTTGCCTCATTAAGCTTGCTTAGTTATCGGTTGCTCGGAAATTCTTGAAAAAGTGAATTTTGGCTTGGGAATTGGAAAAGACCCTTTCACCCTTTAGTGTTCTAGGACTTCTTGGTTGAGTGGAAGGGCATGTTGGTTTTCGTACCCCCTAGTGATTCTAAATTTTATGGACAGATTTGCCCTTCTTGCTTTGGTTATTTTCTTAATTGCCCTTTCTAGAAACCTTTTCAAGAATCAACCCTAGCCTTTGGATCTTGACTTGGGGACCAAGAAGTGATCCCAACCCTTCATTTGGATGATGTTGTTCATCCATTCTCTCTCTCCCCATCATTTTTTCAGATCAGTTCTTTCTTCACTCACTTTCACTCTCACTCTCACTCACACCCCACCACACTGACCAGCCACCACCGTCCACCACCAGCACCATCACACCACCACCCCTAGCCACCGTTCAAGCCGTGACCAGCCGCCATGTCAGCCACCGTTCGTCATTTCGCCGCTTGTTGTTCGCCGGAGTTGTTGTACTGACTGCCGGCTGTAGCTGCTGGTTTAGTTGGTCTTTGGGCTTAGGATTAGTAGCAAGTAACTTCCTAAATCTTGATTAAGTTGATGGGTGACTAATGGACTAATTTAGGGGCTGATTAGTGGTTAATTATGTGCTAATTAGTGGCTAATTGTTGGTTGATCTAGGGCTAATTAGTGTATGGCCGATTAGTGGTTAATCATTTGGTTTGATGTTAATCATATGACTTATGTGGCTGATCATATGATTAGGGTAATCATGTGGCTAGAATGGTTTGATCATGGCTGATCATGTGTTGATTGTTGATCATGTGGTTTAATTGTTTGATCATGTGATTTGGATTGGCTAGTCATGTGATCATAGTTAATTGTGTGGCTTAAATTGATTGATGTTGTGCCAATAAATAATCATGTGGCTAGAATTGTTTAATCATGGATGATTGTGTGATCAATGTGGATCGTGTGATTGTGATTGATGATCATGTGGTTAATTAGTTTAATCATGACTGATTGTGTGATCAATGTGGATCGTGTGGTTGTGATTGATGATCATGTGGTTAATTAGTTTAATCATGGCTGATTAAGTTTAATATTTGATCGTGTGGTTGTGATTGATGATCATGCGGTTAATTAGTTTAATCATAGTTGATTAAGTGATTAATGTTTGATCGTGTGGTTGTGATAACAATCATGTGGCCGAAATGGATTATCAATGGTGGATCTTATGCTTGAACAATGATCTTGTGGCTTAATAATAGATCGTGTGGTTAATCATGACTAATCTTGGTGTATTATGGCAATTTGTGACTAGATAATGATGTTTGATATGGTTATAAGTGCAATTCATGATACGCTCGTTCGTAGGAAAATGAATGTCATAAACACTCTGCATTGGCTAATTAAGAAAGATGAAAATTGACAATGAGTGATTATTTGCGTGCATGGCCATGACAAGTTTCGTCTAGACGGGAGTTCTAGACAATGCCCAGCAGAAGTTCGAATGCCGTCTAGGCAGGGGTTCTAGATGTTGCCAATTGTGGTAGAGGCTGGACCGATGCTCCTTATTGGAATGCCGTTGGGTAATCGGCTTGCCGGGGGGGTTCGATCTCCAATGTTGCTGCGCCTGAAGTAGCGAGGCGATGTACGGCTAGACTAGAAGACCGGCGGGGGTTCGGTGTGGCTCGAGGGGTCGTTAATAATCTGGACAACTACGAGTGTTATTTGCATTGGGGAATGCTTTGTGTTCAAGAGTGATAGTTGAGCATGTTTGGATTATTAATTATCGATATGCATGTTTATGCAATGCCATGATTTGTTTGTATTTGGTGACCACGTGTGGTATGGTAATACCGTTGGATGTTTGTTAGAACATATATTATGTTTTGCAAGTTGGTTGTTCTAAGGAAAAGTGCTGCTATAGAGTTGCTATGTTAGTAGGATTGCATGATTAGGGTGATCCGGAGGTTCGTATTACCCTAAGTGAGGTCTAGGGAGTTTGCTTATTGAGATTTATTCTTATTATTGTAATTTAACCCTTTTAGACCATCGACCATGAACATGAACCATGAACATGAACGGTCCTCTGCAATGTTTTGGGGTCCTAATGGATATGGACCATATATTGACGGAGTTTCAACAGGTGAAGGTAGGGTGTATATTAAGCATGCCAATACTGTGTAGGTAGATGAGGGCGTGGTCGCTTGGTAACCCCACACCTTTTTAGCTTGATTTTACCGAGACGGAGATACGCTGTTGGGTCCCTTACGTGGATTTGATGGTCCTTCCGACGATGGAGTAGCAGGGTATGATCCCATGGAGATCATACCACTAGACGGAGTTGTCACTAGTCCGGATACCGGTCCTAAAGATTCTGATCCCGAGTCGGAGCCTATGGAGTGTGATCCCGAACCGGAGCATGTTGAATCCAATCCCGAGCCGTTCGATAACATGGCCGATCCGGGCACGCTTGTGTACTTGGATTTCGATTCAGAGATGCCGCCTGGGCATCATGGAGATGATTGATAGGTTTAGTGCTCCCGTCGGTTGAGTACTCCTTTTGATAGAGAAGTTAAGCTAACCCAACCATCCGATCATTTTTTAGTATGTGTGTGGTTTGTTAGAGACCTCTAGTAAGGCTTATTTAGTGTGACCTTGTAAGTAACGTTATGTTTATGAAGTGGCTTGTTGTTCTGTTTCAATTATCTCTTTACTATCTTATTTAATTGAATGTTGAATGGAGTGTTCGAGTTGCTTCCGCGTGTGTTACTCTTAGTTCGTTTGTATCGGGTCGACGACTAGTCCTGGGAAGTCGATTACTTAACAACCAAGTGGGGTGTTACGAGCTTGTAGGGTGCGGGGCGTGACATTCTTCGAGCCGGTTGCCGCACCGGCGACCGGCCAGAGGCCGGCGAGGTTGCCTCTCCGGCCACTAGCGAGACTCGCCCTCGTCGAATGGCTACGAGGGTGGCTTCGCGCTGGGCGGGCATGTGACATTCCAAATTTTCTTCGTAGTTTATAATATTTAAGATATTTAGTAGTGAGAGTTATTAAGGTAATAAAATTAATTTAATAATTGTCAACGGGGACCGATACGCTCCAAATTACGTATCGAATGAATTTCAAGCATTAAAAATTTTATTGAGTTAAGGTGTTACTTCTATGCTATACTTTTTATTTATGATTTTAGCGATTTCAAAATAATTTTCTGATTTACCAACATTTCAAACGAATACCGATTTCTCCGTTTATTTACCGTAATGTATAGTATATACCCAAAATAATTTAATATCTTCCTCTATTCAATTAAATTATGCTATTTGTCATTATATTAGCATGAATAAATGTCTTAATTTTCACTCTATTTTGTCACATGCCGAGTTAAAATGCTTGGAACCTAAATTCATGATATCATGCATGACCTATTACATTTTAACCCTAGTAAGTTTGTATCTAAATATAACTATAGTTACTTGTTATTATAGTCTTCAACCCAAGTAAATTAATGTGACCACAAAATGCTTTTAATTATGGTAAAATTTTGGGAGATAAGAGGCTCCAGAACACTTCTTCTTCTTCTTTACGTACACCACTTCCTTCTTCTTCTTCTTCTTATTGAGAAAATTTTCTTTTTGGCTTTATTTCCAATATATATATATATATATATATATATATATATCAAAGTTCAAGCTCACTTTCAAACTAGCTTCTTGATAAGGTATATTGTTGAACTTTCCTTTCATTTTTCTTTATCAAATATGCTTTGTTGTTTTCACAAGAATAAGATTTGTTAATTTTTAGTATCTATTTTGTTTTCAAGGTGGTTAGAGGTTTGCTTTGTTGAAGATTTTACTTTTGGTATGTGAAAACTCTGAGGCTAAGCTAGAATGATTTATTTGGTGCACTTGATCTTGGTTGGTTGATTGTTTATTATTTAGTTTGGATTTTATGTCATGTTTGAGCAAGTTTCAATAGTGTATGTTATACTATTGCGATTGTTGAGCTTGAATTACAAAGTTTTCTACATGCCTAGATGTCTTTGAGAGATTATTAGTATGTTTTGTTGCATCTTGAATGAGAAAGGTGGGAAAATGATAAGATTAGTCATAAAAGAGTATTTTGGTAAATTTTGTTGTCATGGTAAGGAAGAATTTCAAATTTTACAGAAATAAAAAGGGGCTGTGAACAATGTTAATTTATGATTTTTAATGTTAATTAGTGGGTTATTAAGTATTATTAATTAAAGGAAATCAAACCCGTTGAAAAAAATGAGTTTATAAGCTTTAGGGGCAAATTTGTAATTCTGCCAAA
Organism: Syzygium jambos; assembly: GCA_031216235.1. Classification (NCBI taxonomy): domain Eukaryota; kingdom Viridiplantae; phylum Streptophyta; class Magnoliopsida; order Myrtales; family Myrtaceae; genus Syzygium; species Syzygium jambos. The sequence continues at coordinate 9,234,208 of CM062228.1, forward strand.
GTTGAGGGGCGAATCTGTAAAAACTGGAAGTTCTGGGGATTGATTATAGTATGTGGAATCTCATTTTGATAAGTGGTTAAATTAGTTTTTAGAGATAATTGTTTAATTAGGTCATATGTTTAACTATGCAAAATTGGAGCAATTTGTAATAATCAATTGAAAGTGGGTAGTTTTGAAATTTTTGTAAGATATGTGGTGTCTATAGTGTAATTAAAATGTTTGTGTGCTTTAAAGCACAAAATATTATCATTTAGTTTTTAATTTAATTATTATGACTTGGTTGGTTGAAAATCGAAAATTAGGGATAAAATTATAAAATGAGAAATTTTACTAGGATAATTTCTAATTTCAAGAATTAGGAATCATAGAAATGATCGCTTTTATATGTGGTAAAAGTGAGCTTGATCAAGGGGGTTTAAAATAATAAATAAATAAATAAAAATTAGATGAGATACTAAATTATGGAGTAGTAGTATTTGAATGTTATACAACTTGCAAAAGTGTTCTTCTAATTGATATTGGCTTGATGAAAAGAAAAGGAAAGATCTCATGTTGAAAGGTACATAATTAATTAATTGTATTGTACATTATGTGAAATGGCAATAGATTGACATGTTGTTGTTTGCATTTGTAAGGGTAAAAGTACACTAGAAGTACCATAACTTGTGTACGGCGATCAATTTGGTGCCATAACTTTTTTTTGATCACTTTGGTGTCAATTTTTTTGAAAAACGATCATTTTAGTACCAATGCTGACATGGCGTTGACACGGCTCGCCGGAGAGGTCCACGGCTCGCCAGAGAGGTTCAGTCAGCATTAAAAACCAAAAACGACGCCGTTTAGCCCGCTGACGTGTACTTTTTAAAAAAATTAAATTATATTAAATAAATAATTAAATAAAAAAAAGGTTGCAGCAGCGGCGAGGGAGCCTCGCCGCTGCTGCTGCTAACCCACCACTGCTGCTGCTAACCCACCACTGCCGGGAAGGGCTGACGGTGGTGCGAGACCTCGCTGTCCCCTGGGTCGCGACGGTGAGGTCTCACCTCGTTGAATCCGGCCCTCGTTGGGCTCGGCAAGGGTCGTCGGGCCCCGACCAGGGGCCGGCGACCTTCGCCGACCACTGCGCCCACCACCGCCGGCCCTTCCCAGCGGTGGTGGGTTGGCGGTAGCAGCGGTGAGGGCTCCTTCGCCGCTGTTGCAACTTTTTTTTTATTATTTTTCTAAAAATTAAAAAATTCGAAAAAAAAAAGCTACATAATTTCTACGTGTACAAGTCAGACCGTTTTTTTTAATATAAATGTTAGGTCAGCTTTTTGGCTGGAATTTTAGCCAGAGTCACTAAAGTGATTTATTTTCCTCCGACTTGGCACCAAAGTGATCCGAAAAAAAATTATGGCACCAAAGTAATCGCCGTACACAAGTTGTGGCACTTCTGGTGTACTTTTGCCCATTTGTAAGTATGAAAACATGTGACATGTTTTGGCGTTGCAATTAATTGAGTATGTCTCTGTTGTTAAGCAATTAAGACCTTTGCCACGGCCTATTCGCCACCGAGCGAAATCCTTTGTATGAGTTATGGATAAGACTCTGGAGTCAGCTAGATGTTACACCATATGAAACAGTTCTCTACAAAGTTGAGATGATATGAAATCCTACGATGACATGGCTCTTGTGATCATGGTACGACATGGCTTTGCCATGATATAATATTAACAAACGACCATAATCACATGGACGTACAATGGTGTATTTATCCTCACTAATGAAGAGGACACCCGTGATGAATAGGCTGAGGTGTGGCAAAGGGTATGAATGATTCCGTCCCTCATGATTTGGTGGTGATGATGCCTCGTTAGTCGAGATGTCTCGTGAATCAAGATGGTCCTGACCAATGACGAATATGAATCAATGAGATGTTATGTTATGTGATGTATATGATATATAATATGCCATCTATTTTCACACGAATGATTGATTTTATGCAATATTATTGTTGTTTCATTGACATGTCGTGATTGGAAGGGTGGTATCATTATTCATGTATTTTGTGCAACCTTGGACTCATAATTATTGTTGATACCAGGTTGAGTGGTGAATGAATCTTTTACTTTAGACTTAAAGATTTCAATTACTGGGCCTCGGCTTATTCCTTATTTTTCAGATATGTAGGATGGATCCCTCACCGCCGTCGCATTTTGGAGCTCCTATTTTTTTTATTATAATTTTAAAGATGTTGTTGTATATGGATCACCAACAATTTATACTAGGTGTACTACCATTTTATAGGTCGATGTGGGGTTACCAGAGTATATAATTCATAATTATGTAGCTTGGTGTGTGAATATCGATGGCAAGTTAGTTGGACCGCTAGGTGAAGTCATCAACCCTTAGTTGATGGTTCGTTAGTGTATAGACAAGCTTTTCGGCGTAGTAGTTAAGTGTTGAAGTTGGGCAACCCTGACCTTTCCCAGTAATTATGTATTTTGTTTTTTTTTGCTGAATTTTGTATTGTAAAATTGATGTTAATATTTATAAAAAGATGCATGTGTATTTTATTATACATGTATGGGAATGGTGTGAATGTTTTATTATGCTTCCGTATGTTTTAATAATTAAAAGTAAAAATTGAAAAAGACATGTATCGTATGTGACATTCTGGGGTGTCATAGGGCAAGCTCAAGCCCTCACCAGAGGCCTTCGACCTTGCCGGCAGCTAGGCGAGGGCGAGCCTTGTGAGTGGTTGGAGTGGCTTGCCAGAGGTCAACCTCCCCTCCCTCCTTCCTTCAACCAATCGCCATTGGCCAGCATGGCTCGCCAAAGGCTAGCAATCGGCTGGAGGAAGGAAGGAAGGGAGGAAAAAAAAAAGAAAAAGAAAAAGAAAAGAATAAATAAATAAAATTTCAAAAAAATATTCAAACATTATTAAAAGTTGTCCACGTTAGCACTGGTGGCTGACTGGCATCCGCACCAACAAAATCCGGCCAAAATTAGCCGAAAGGACTGAATTGATACAAAGATAAAAGGTTTAGGACTCAATTGGTACAAAAAAAAATTTAGGATTAAATTGACATCGATACCAAAGGTTTAGGACTTTTTTGACACTTTTCGCCATTCGAATTTATGCTTTTATGAGCAAACGAAGTTCATAGCAACCCATGGAGACAGTGTAGCCAACCGACACCATCGCCATGAATAATGGCTAAAATTGTCCTACCCTTAACAGACAGAGATGCAACTAAGAACACACCGTCAACCACTTCTTTTAAAATTTATGAAAGACCAGCAAACTATAAGCACAGAAGAGAATTTAGGAAATAGATCAGCAAGACTAAAAATTAAAATAATTCCAACTTCAAAAAGAGTATCATCGGAAATGGAAGTATGTACAATAGCACACATGCCCCTCAGCTTCCTGCAATAATCTAACCACTTATTGGGGCGAAGGCATGCCACATGCACAAGCAATGTATTGCACGCAGATATCCTGCTCACTCTGCTTCATTTCGACTGTCATCTTAGATCTAATAATTAGGAGCTCTAATTTGCCTGAAGAATGAACATTGGTCTGCATTCTTTAGCCGCACTCTCTTCTCTTTCTCTAGCCACGTAAGCCTCGCGAGATTGAATCCAGCATCAAATTCGTAAGCACCCTCAGCAAGCCAGAGGACAAAACGTAATCACAAAATTGAGAGAACAACCATCAACAACAGCAATTTGGCAAATAAAAACCCAGTAACAGACAAAGATCTCTTCCCACGAAACGGGGGCAGTGGACAGCCAATTAAATAGAAAGGTGAATAATCGCCAATAAAAAAAATGAGCGTTCTCGAGTTATTTATAAAAGAAGTATGCCTTTTTTTTTTTTTTAAAATTAGTATCCAAATTTATAGAAAGAAGATCCAATTTCGTATAGAACGCCAAAAACGACGGGTCAACATATCAGATCCAATAGTCACATGCTAATTCACGACACAAACCAAGATCACCTGACCAAAGGCTTTCACCTCAAGCTCGAACAATACGGCGAGCAGAAGAAGAGCACAAATCGGAAAAAGAGAATGCCTACACAAGCCAAACAACCACCAGATTCGACCAACTAAAACTTCTCATCACATCAAGATATCAAGGAAGCGAAACAATATGAAAAGTTTCAGATTGAATGCCACAACATGTTCAACGCATATTAGATTTAAATGATCCAAACACGCACAGCCCAATCAGCCTCGGAAACACAGGATCACGCAGTCAATCGAACAATTCAAAGATGAAAGCGAAGAAGATCGTTAATCAAACTGGAGCATTGCATTTCGAGGATGAAATCTGGATTTACCAAAATTCACCCGATAAATGGGCTAGAAACACAATCTCACAAGCATTCTCAAAGACTGCTTCCAAATCAAATATCATTCAAAGACGATAACATTATTTCTCGTAAATTGGAACACTTCACGGCCATAGAAAAGGGTTTATTTCAAGCTTCCCATGAGAAAGAGGAGGAGTGCATACCTAGTTCTGGTCGACGACATTGACAAACACAACAAGCTTACCATAGTTGATGAGAGCGACTTTTTTTTTTTTTTTTTTTGGTAACCCAGGGAACTCCCGCACGGCCGACAGCTGAAGAGTAAACTTTGGGGGCGACACGTGCTAGCCACCACACACGTGCCACCAATTAAGTCACCCTGCGGTGCCCGAGATTCGAACACTCAACCTTTTGCGAGAGGAAGAGTGCGCGCTACAGCAACGCCACCCAGGCTGGTGGTATGAGAGCGACCTTTTGATCTCTACGTATCTCCTGAAAGGCATTTTCGCCTATGCTGAATGCTCAGTAAGGTCCCAGACAAACCGCCCACGAATATGCGATACTTGTCCTTCACCATCTCCAATTCCTCATTCAATTCCAAAAGCAGTGGTAGCAGCGGCACTTCCTTCTTCTTGAAAATTAATAATGCAATTATCCTTAAGATTTCTTGGAATTTGTATTAGATAATATAAAAATAACAATTGTCGGAAATTTGTTTGAAAAGATGAATAAATAATATAAAATGTTTGAGGCGTGCAATCACTGTCCTTAAAAATAATTTCGCCTCTCGGAATACGAAATTCAATGTGTAAGGTTCTAGCGGCTATCATCCCAAAATAAAACACACCTTCTTTTATACTTTGCACTGAATATTAACATGAAAAACGTTATGTGTAAAACGCAGTAAACAAAAGAAAGAAAAATGTCTAACAAGAAACAAGAATATTCTTGTTTTGATATATCGATATCACTTTCCAATTATGTTCAAAGTAACTATTTATAGGTAAAAGAAAGAGAGAGACATTTGGAATCCGTTATAAATCAATCAGTAATTAAAGAAGAATATGACCGTTATATAGCTATTATAAAATAATGAAGAGTTTATGAAGAAATAAATCAAAAGTTACAAAGTTGTCATAAAGCCATTATAAAGCCGTTAGAAAGTCGTTATATGGTCGGTGCAAAACCGTTATAGATTAATAGTGGACAAAAGCGGTTACAAATTGATGATGGTAAAAACCATTTACAAAAATAATGGCTTTCAATATTTCAAAATTATCGAAATATCCAACAAACAGTGCTTATGATTGAGGTTGCTAGAGATATTTTGATAATTCTATTGATTATTCGTATCTCTCAAGATTGCATGTATATTGCACATGTATTGTCCGTATATCTCCCTTTGATTGTGCACATGATTGAGGCCGTTAGAGATATCTCTTAATATCTTCTTAACTTCGAATTATACTAGTATGGATAACTTTATGATCAAAATGTTTATTTACCCTATCATCATTGTATCCAATTTAGCAAGAGTCATCTTTCCAGTACCCCATTCCAAGAATCGGAACGACTGTTGTTGTTCTAGCTCCACCATCATCTAATCTTATTAACAACTCTATTATGCTTTGTTGTTCTAGCTCCACCATCATCTAATCTTATTAACAACTCTATTATGCTTTCCTTGTCTTTGTTTCTTCCAATCACATTCGAAGGAGCACAAAAGAATGAGTTTCCCTTGGTGGAACTATAGTCTTATCGTGAACATCACTCAACAAGTTGAATTGAGTTTTCTCTTCATTGATCCGATCAAGTCTTTTTCTCAATTCTTTCATATTATGTGCCTTCTTAAACTTGAAAATGAAGTTGGATATCCACGAGAACAAGTAGCGTACCTTCCTTTTGAGGGTCAAGTGCTCAGTCGATCTCGCCCGCCTCCACAAAGCCCAGGCTTCGAATTTGTCTAGCACGTCCTTGGCATTATAGCAGAAGTCTTTAAGATTCAACAGCCAAATCCTCACAGCTGCCTCTTTTGTTTGCTTCCGCATGGCATTGGTGAGCACCTTCTGGATCATCTCTAGCGTGTTCTTGAGCTTTCTTGACACCCTTCAACAGTTGACAAAGCTAGTTTCTACAGGATGCTAGAGACGATCTTGGTCATGGTTGTGACTGTCGTTATTGGTTATCGAGGTGGTTTGGCCTAGCCGCTATGCAGGAACTAAACTTGTTATCAAGAGAAGGATAGCAAAGAAACATGATTTTGCCAGGTTATATAGGCACATATATCGGAATACACATGGTGTGAAAGAGAACACTGTAAGCACGCGCGAGGAAGAAATCGCTATGCAGTAATGACACATTCCTCCCAAAAGCGCTGGTGAATCAATGCACATCAAGGTCAGAATCGTTAGGATTTGCCTTTTGGAGGCGAAGTCAAAGGATGCTTTTTTCTTGTTTTTCCTAAGTTGACCAAACCCTCGTTGGTTACATGTTGTGCTTTGACGTATCTACAGGTTTACCATCGACATCCCACCTTCCAAAGAAAGCCTTCTGATCTGAGTGGGCGAGTTTTAAAGTAGATGGGTAAGTAGACACAGCGAACACGACACTTTTATTAATCAATCGAGTCGCAATCCAAACATGACACTTTTATTAATCGTGTGACAATTCAAACATGAAGCGTTACCAAACAAGTTACACGACATATTTAGAATACATGAACCTTATATACCAACGTTTACAAATAAGACGTATATAAAAGTGTCCTCATGACATAAATAATTATATGTCTAGGTGTGTCATAAACTGAATAAAAGGATAAATCCACACACGATGCATTTATTAATAGTGTGTAAACGGGCTAATACATTTGCGACATGGATCCATTTTGCTAGGTTTGATGCAATCACCCTTAGTTACACGTCACGTAAATCGATCTTGACCCAGGCCCTCGGGTCCTCCGAATCGTATCTGCAACTTTTTACTTAGTAATTAATGCAATTTAGAAGCCCTTGAAAATTTTGCCATGCATTAATGCCAGATTTTCATCCAAAGGACCGTTGACTCCATGCACATTAAGAACTGAACACAATCGGATTTGCCTTCCGGTGTCAAGATTTGCCAACTTTTCTCCAGTTAAGTCACACCACTAATTTTGGATTTCTAATTCTCATTTGATTAACTTACCATGATTATTTTTATTTTAATTATCACTTTTATTATATTTAACAACTTTTATTTACCTTTCTTAATTATGTCTTAAACTTATCAAATCTTATATGAAATACTAACTTTAATTTAAGTGATTTATTAAATTTTCTCATATTAAGTCATCAAATAGTTTCAGGTTACTAACACATATTTGAGTATGTGATAAACGTTTATTTGGTTTGTTTTTTTTTTTTTTGTGCTAGAAATTTATTTGGCTTGTCATTTGTATTAGGTTACTTAATTGGGAAAAAAGTTAGGTAAGTCACTCAAGAAAATGTTAGTAACTCCATACAAAAGTTTATACATTTGGTAAGAAAACGTAAATAAAAGTTGGTCAAAGATTAGAGAAATTTGTATTTGTCGGTTATATGGGAAGTTGGTAATTGAGAATAAACCAAATAAACATTGATCACTAACTTAGTAACGTAAATCTAGTGGGTAACTGATCATAGAAAGGCTAATAAGCAAGGCAAAAAAATGGTGAACGATAACAAAACTTGATAAATTAAAAAAAAAATAAACGCTTTTAAGTAACACAAATAAGGATTGGTAATTCAAAACTAATTGTTAATATAATTAAGAAAATATTGGTAAGTCGTTTAATATATAGTAAATTCACATAAGAGCCGGCGCGTTTCAAGGCGCCAATTAGAAAAGCACATAAAATGGATAAAAAATAGGAAAAAGTTGGTAATTTGAAAACTATCGAAAAAAAGTTGGTAATATCATTAAAGTGTCAGTAAGTTGTCATCAAATTCCCGTAGATCAGATGACCAGTTTTTTGCACGCTAACCAACTCTTTCAGCAATCTACCACTGCCAGCACAAGAAGAAAAACTATTTTTAGACAAAACAATAGAATCGTCCATCGCACTTTTAATTTTTCTTCATACTCTTGGCAATGGCAAGAATTCAAAATCATAACGTCACCACATCATTTCAGCAGTGCCTTCTGCTTTTTTCTTCCCAATCTTGCATCGATTCATGAGCTTGTCGTCGCGGTAAAGCATGAGTTTTAAGGCACTTCTGGTTTTTTGTTCGTACTCTTACTAACCTTTAAAAATTTCGATTTCCATGGACTGTGAAGGATTTGAAGTGTGGCTTGTATCATCATCTACTCTAGTAAATAGTAAACCATACCTCTATTATTTTTCGGTTTATTACAAATGCTTTGTTTATTTTGCAAAAAATGAATGATTTTAATAATATTTTCCTAAAAATGATCGCTTATATCACTTTATATAATTAACCAATGAAAAAAATGCTAATTATCGATAACAATTTATGTCTAAACATTCAAATTCATTCATAGTTGAGTTTTGCTATCTATCTAGCTTCAACCTTCCAACTCTAGGAAGGAACATAGTTCTTCATGATTACCATTCTTTCCGCGCAATGCGCTGGAAGTCTTGTGCATGTAGCTCACATGCAATGTCGAAATTTATGGCCAATGAATCGAGTGGAGCAGGTGTACTCTTCGAAGAATCTAAAACATGTATCAGTTAAATCAAAGCAAACCCTAATACTTGCGGAAGAATCCAAAAACACGTAAGAAAGCAGTCTCGTATGTTCATTCTTCGGTCATTGCTTTTCGGTCAGTACCATTTACGACGATAATGAAACAACGAAATGCCAACTGCAAAACAGTATTCGAGAGAAAGCTTCCGTTTGAAGGAGGAAGGGAGCTCTATAAGGCCAAAAGCTTTCTTTTCATACCCCACCCAACAGCTATCAGGTAGACTGCGACACAACCTCCGACAGTGCCGATAGTAGTTTCCCAAAATTTTATGTAATGAGCACTGAAGAGGCTAATTTCTATGTTCATGCCGAACAATCCGACCACCACGATGCCCGCATTTATGACCATGTTTGCAGTAGAGAGCATCACTCCCATCTGCAGCAGCTGATTCTGCTTATCATCCAACATTATATTGATGCAATCCTCAGTATCATCCACGTAATCGTTCATCTACGTACACAAACGGAAATATGTCTTGTTAGACATAGTATGTCCAGCAAATGTATAGCATACAAAAGATGTGAGAAAAGTATATGCAAAATTAGATGTTAATGCAGCAAAAACATGTTCTTTCCCATTCTGTGTCTTTCATTTCCATTACTATCTGATAAGAGATGCAAAAAGTATTATGTATATTTGACAGACTACACGGAGGGAACTGGGCAGTCGATCCCAACTTCATTGTCGTAAAGAAAAGGTCAGGTACAGTAAGGGCAAATTTACGACAGCTACCCATGCTTTTAAAGTATGCTTGCAAAGCAAATTCATCAAAAAGCCTACACAAGTTGCATGATCGATCAAACCTATCATGGAACTTGAAAGTAATATGCTTCCTACATTTCATAAATGGTTGAACAATTATAATGAAGAGTTAAATATGTTTTGTCCACTCAGCTATGAGCACAAAATTGTGAAGTCATGCATCTACTTAATGTGCATTTTTGGGATGGATTCCATTCGTGAGTTTCTTTTTCAACCAATACTTCAAACGGATAGAAGGGTGCTTCCTGGATGCTATTTCACAGTCAAGGTAACTCTCTCCGGAGATAGCCTTGAGATCATCACGCATGCACATCACAACAGATTCATTAATAAATTTATGTGTAGTTTCATGACAGAGGCAACAGACTGATGTAAAAATAATTACATTCAGATGAAAAGGCTTGAAGAGGACTTTTATGGCAATGTGTATGGAAATGCATCAAGAAAACTATGTGAGTTCCATCACTCAATTCATGCAATGGCTAAAGGGAGGATTTAGCCTTCTAGTCTAGTGTGTTATATTTAGGATAAAGAGATGCATAATATACTCTATTCAGATAGATAAAACAAGGAAAACACATTTTCACTAATGATGTTTTTTGCTTAGGAGGACTGGGCATTCACTTTTGGGACCGATTCCAAGGTGGAATGAAGGAAATGCCCATTCCACCAGTAGAGGAATTGTGATTTCTACCCAAGTTTCAGCAGAAGGAACCGCTATTCCTCCGCCTTTTTGTTCACACATTTCGAAGAATTTCCTCTCTTTTCTATTCCCTGTAGTTTATTCCAAAGAACATATTGACATTTTGTTATTCCTTCAATTATGTTCCCACGTTATTTCTCCTCTAAAACCAAAGGAATTTGGATGCTCGTTCTATTCCTTCTCCCATTCCATTCCTTCCTTTGCCTCATCTCATCACATCAAACATAATTTAGCAAATTTCAAATTAAAAACAAAATGAGAAAACCTTTCCTCGAATTTTTTATTGGTTGTATGAGCAGAATTTGTCTTAAGGCAGCAAATCATAATATTTTCAAAGTGAATTGTCTTATTTAGCCAACTATCATAGTCAGTGATCAAAGAATAAAGCACAATCATATATCGACAGTCATAACATACTAGTGAGTTGAAAAAATGGACCACCAAATTCAGCAATGCATGCAGGGTAAGCATGTAGATACATACATCTGACAATTTTTGCAGTATGCCATCAATTTGGACAAAATATGCTTCTAAAAGCATCTCAAGCTCCTCAATGCTAGGCTTGTAGCTGGTCAAAACTACAGAATCTAATTCTTCTTCTTGATTGTAATCTTCAGCCCTGTCATGACATATCATTGCAGAGTATCAAACCATCACATTATACAAGACAACTATAGATGAAAAAAAGAACACGGGATTTGTGGATCGACACAGCACATGTAAACTGCTATACTGCTATAAGTGTTTAACGATTGAAGGGGCCAGACAGTACAAGTCGGTACTCTTGTAGTTTTAAGTTGATGTATTTTAAGTTTGGACTTGAGAGAAGAGGTACTTCCTCTGTCCCACAGATTAATGGGTACAGCAGTGTTCTCTATTTATTTGGCCTTCTAGTATGCATGCTTCAACATTGCATCACACTGCAAACTTCATTCTCGCTTCATTTCTACAAACATAGTTTGCCTCGACTACAATCAAATTAAAGTACCAGTGGGCCAACATTTCCCTCCCTAAGTATGTAGAAATATTTAAGCTGTCAGTCACCTTTTATCATCTATTTCAGGAGCGATATTGTCTACTTCCTCTCTGATTGAAGCATTATCCAGTGACCGAGCAAGAAGCTTTTCTGTCAAATACATCTCAGCCATATCATTATCGTCATCCAGCAAATGTTCAAGCTCATCTCTCACCTATGTTTAAGAAAACATGCAAATATTATGTAACAATCAGGTAAAATCTGTCGTTAAAGAAAACACATCAATATGCTTACCAAAAATAAAAAATTAGACAAGTGAAATTTAACAAGCACAATTTTAAACATCAGATTAACGCAGCAGACTGCTTCTTAAGGGTCTTCAAAAATTTGAAATGACAGATACAAGTTGCATGTACAAAAACAGAATGTGAGGAGAAAGGGCAGACTAGATTAGTTATCTCCTAAATGGAAAAGATAAATGTTGGGCATGAGAACAGCGGCGTTGGAGTTATCTGGAGAAAAAATAGCATGATCAGTTCAAGAAGACTTGGAATCGTGGAAAGGTGTTTAGTCTAGTACAGAGATTAAAATTTTCAGCCTCAATCTCTTTTACTGTCTTAAGGGCGAATAGCTTTGGCTAATGAGTTTGTGATTTTTATGCTTGGATTGGTTGAACCCTGGGTGCAGTCCCTCTGCCTTCCACTCACAAAAAGAGCTGTAATATATTGTCAATTACCTTCTGTACTCGGCCAGAGATGGCCACTAGACGACTCTTTATTTGTCTAACACGGTCAAGGTTGAGTGTACTGATTTTGGAAGTTAGTTCATCCAAAGCTGGATATGCCTCTTCCTCCAGGGTCTTGGTCTGACAACGTCACAAAGGATAACATTTCAGTTACAGTTCAACAGTAGTAAAAAATTTGAAGCTAAAAGTCAAATGGAATGAGGCAAAATTTCAGAGATGCAGTTTTTAATGATGGAACACAAAAAATCAACCTGTTATTTTAGTAATAATCGGAAAGGGCTAGAAATTCCGGTTCTATATGATAACCAACTGTGTTTAGATATAAAGTAGCCTGAGAAGGTACAACATCCTTAAGAACTGTTTCACTAGATTCGACGTACGATTGCGTCATGTATACCTCTGATTCAAGGCACCGGCAAGCAGATTCGAGACAAGATTCCAGTGCTCTGAATTCGAATGGCAATGTCTTGTGATGCCCACCAGCAGGCGATGTCGTGCCATCAACTTCCTTTGAAGGCAAAAATGCAACTATTAATCATGACAGGCTGGCCAAATGCCAGGACAACTTGCGCACTTTTCCATTTGCTAGAGCTACACCAATAAAATTCAATTACAACTACTACCCAAGGCCAAATGTGGAGTAAACCAGCAAATGACAGTTACTAATTTCATAAATAAACTGTGCTTATCAAGCGATTCAATGAAGTCATGACAGACGAATCAAATGCCGGGACAACTTCTTTCAGCAGGCACTTTGACATTAGGTAGAAATACTATATAATTCATGTAACACTAGTAGCAGAGGCCCAATAAAGAGCAAACTGGCAAATAACAGTCAAACCATGATCGACTTTGCAAACAAGCTGCTCTTAACACGATGGCCGAGCGCAATACGATGAACCGCACGATACCGAACACACTTCGAAACCTCAAATGATAGCCGATCGATACTACTTGCAAATTTCAGCAAATATTTCTGACAACCTATGAAGTGCCGTGCAGAGTTCTTCTACGTCCTTCTATTTCCGCCCCTACCTTAAGGTTTCTACATAAGCCGGACCGTCTCGACTCGGCCTAAGACCTTACCTGTTGAGACGCGCAATTGGAGGTGGAAACCCGGTGCTGGAGGTCTTGGACGAACTGATAAACCAGAGGACTGTTGGTGTTGATCATCAGGACCTCCTTGGCGGTGATCACGGCCTTGATGTGCTCCAGGTTCACGACGATCGCCCGCTCCCGGCCGAGGATCGAGGACGGGTACGAGAGCACCGGATCGAGCACCCTGAGGTCGCGCGCGGGGAGGCCGGTCCGGCGCATGATGCAGTGCTTCTCGATCTCCTCGACGTGCGATTCCCCGGAATCCGACACGATCAGCCAGGCCCTGGTCCCGATCCCCTTCCGCCGCTGCGGCGGCGGCGGCTGCTGCTGGCCCTGGAGCATCGCCGCCCGGCCGATCTCCTCCTTGACCGGTCGCTCCGGCGGCGGAGGCGAGGACGCCATCGATGCTGAAGAAATCTGTGAGATAAAAAAGGATGGATCTTTTTCTGTGCAAATATGGTCTAAGGGGGAGGCGGAACGTTCCCGCCAGAATCGGACACAGCGGATGACGTGGCTACCCCCCCCCGGGCGCTTGGGATCTATTCGTATTTTTACTCCGAAATGCCAGTGAAATGTCGAATATGCCCTTGGTTTCTCCCTATTTAATGGCATGAACTCTTTTTTTTATTGTGTAATTTAAATAGAAGGGAATTAATCCAATTTGAGATCTCATGTCCAAATTTGTATTGATAAAAAAAAGTTTTATGGTGCTATGGGGTCAACTGTACCTATCATATTCCACTTAAGTGCATACCTTCAGCATTTACCGTCCGATGGTGATTTATTTTAAGTACCATCCATACTTTTATAACCGACAACTTGCCTCGTGAGTTTTCCACTTTCATATATCAACTTGCATCCTTACAATCCCACTTATTTACCAGAATCGTCATTTTCCTTCCCAAACTGCCCTTTCAAAAGAAAGTTCTCAAACCCTAACATATCCCCCCTGCTTTCTTTCGTATATCAACTTGTATCCTTACATCCCAAGTATGTACGTCGTGTGCGTGACTGGGTGAGTAAGAGGGTGGAGGAAGAGAGCGGGAGAGGGGAAACAGATGGGCATAGGACTTGGGGATTATGGTTTTTTACAGTTAGGAGGAGATGTTAATTGAAGGTTTTTAAAAATTGATGATCGTTTTTGATATATAAACCTTTTGCAAATATCCTGTAATTTTTTCATCTTTTTATATTTGATTAAAGGGAAAAAATCACAAAAAACTCTAAACTATGTCTTGCTGAGGTACGTTTATCCTGAACATATTTTGTGATAAAAAATTTCAAATTATGCCCACTATGATATATTTATCCTAAACTTTTTCTTGTGACATAACCCTGTACGTGTATGTATGTGAACCGTTAGATGATTTTTCAATCAAAATAATGTCGTTTTTATTTGATTTAAACCACATGGGTGCCACTCGACACTCTTTACTTTCTCACATCTATGTCAAATAGATATTAAATGATTCTAATTGACAGAATTTTCACATAATGTAAATGTGTCATACAAGTATAAATTTGAAATTTTTTATGTCATAGAAAAAGTTCAAAGAAAACGTGCCATAATAGGCATAATTTAGGATTTTTAGTGGCTTTTGCCTTTAGAAAAAAAATATGTAAATCATTATTGCTCACTTAGGCTTGCGAGTTAGTTGATTCAAGTATTTTTCAAATTTGAGTTTGCCTCAATTAAGTACTTAAGCTACCTAAATTTGAAATGAATTAAGACAAGTTCGAGCAATTGGCCAGTCAAACTCAAGTAAATTATGGATAACTTGACTCACACTCATATGACAGACGATTCTAGGCACTAACTACTTTACTGTATATGTTTAGAATGTTTCGATAAAAAAAAAGTGTATATGTTTAGAATGTTTCTCAGCAAAAAAAAAAGTGAATAGCACAAAAAAAATATTGCCTGCTCTATGAATTATGCAGACCAAGTTTACCTTCACGACTGAGCATGTAAGGCCCGACATAAGACCCCAAGATTAAGATTAAGATTATATTATTTTATATAGCCATGCAATAAAGTGTCTTTGAAAAGTTAATGCCACATATTGTGTTGCGACCTTTCTCGAGGTGAAACACCAATAGAAAAACTAATGGATTACTAAGGTGAAACACGAAAGACTTGGTATGGACTCTCCCAAATCTATACCAATTGCAATTTTCGGGTTATAATTTATTCAATTTAAACATGCAATTCAATTTACTCAGGAATCGCCAGTAATCTATTGTAGGTCGATTGAAAACCCAAGTAAAGTGTGAGATTCATGAATACGGGAGCTTGGTTATGCTAGATAAATCTAACACCTTATCAATACATTTTCTCTTTATTTTGAAAATACTTTGCGAGCAGTCAAAGCCAATTTTAAGCCTAATCCACTAACATACAATGAATGATCAAGCGAGTGCGCGATCAATAATGTAACACTCAATAAATCAAAGTAATAAATAAATTGCTAGAAATATGGATACCTCAATGCAAAGCAAAGCACAACCTTACTGTGATTAATTTCCCAATATCTGCAAGATGCTAATTAAAATGCATACATAACCTAAACTTAATTTCTAAATGCAATGACATTTAATTCTTTTTGGGTTTTTATTGTTTATGAAAATTAGACTATATGCAATTTTGATATAAGTTTAACATGCTTGAATTATTAAACTAATAACATGTGACATAACCTAATATAAATGTCAAGCAAAAATTCTAAATTAATCTAGCATGACATGCAATCTAATTTATATGAGTCTGAACATGCAATCAATAAATGACATTGATATGATGGCATGGAAATTATGACATGGCAATATGATGACGTGGCAATGATATGACTAATTCTATATGAGATATGCATGAGATATTTTTGTGATTCTCTTTGAAAGATGAAATAGAAAAATACTAAAGTATGAGATTATTTAATTTAAATTAGGAAATAATTTAGATTAAATCCTATTCTAAATTTGGAAATTTCCTAAATTACTACGTGGTCTCTCTATATATTTAATTATAAATTAGGAAAGTGATATGAATGCAATCTATCCTAAATGTAATGCAAATTTTTTGTATTTTCATATATATTTAGGAAATTTTTTTGAAATAACCGATGCAAATATGTAAACCACACATAGACATGTCAAATGGGTGGATCGGATCGAAAATGGTTTAATCCAAATTGATCCATTTAACTCATTTTGACTCATTTCCATGCAATACAAATTTAGTAACCCATACCTAACCCAAATCCGACCCATACCCAATCGATAGCTGACTCAAGCTATATTGTTAAAATACTTCCATATTTAATTTAATGTAGAGAAATTCATACACAAACTGAGGCGAGAGGGCATGAGATCAAGTGAGGGCGAAAGAGAGTAAAGAGAGAGTCAAAGAGATATGTTGGGTTTAAGTAAATTGTGAATCCATTTAATATCATATTATTTTGGGCATTAACACTATAAACCCATTTATTGAATATAACTAACACATATAATAATTCAGCCCATTAAATATGGGTTGAAAATGGGTCTACGAATATTCAATAAATTCAAAATAGCAAACAATGATCATCGGGATCCGTTACTAAGAATGCAATTCAAAATGGGAAATTTACTATATTGATTATGCCTGAACTCAAAATCCCATCTTGTTAGAATTGATCAATTAACTAATCAAATATTTGAAATGAATAGACTTTGAGCAATTACCTAATTTATTAATCAATGAACTCCACTGAGGTCGGCGAAGAGTGATTCTCGGCTACCGCTGGGCAAGGCAAAGACGGCAGGTAAACCTCACGATGGAGACTTGCAGGCTCGGAAAGGTTGGTTCAACACCTCGCGAAATACCGGACAACAACTAGACCGATGGAAATTCGCCAAGAAACCTGCACAGAGAGAACAAGGCTTGACAAAGAAAGCTGGTCTGCAGCAGAGAAGGACCACCAGGTGTACTAAGACGGCAGTGGAGCTGGCTTCAAGGATTGCTATGCAGGGCGACACCAAGAGCAGGCAGGACTTGGCGTCGGATCTGGGACTCGACTATTCGAAGGGAGGTGCGATGAGTCGTGAGCTGTGGTGGCGCAGCGAGGCAGGAGGTGCTGAGCACACCGATTTGCAACTGCGAAGAGAGTCTCATTCCGTTTCTTTTATGTTACTGCATCGACCTTTTTGACTTGGTATTTTTTTCGGCGTGCAATCCAATGTGGACCACGTTTTCTTGTGTTGTTATGTGTTCTATAGTGCCCTCTGGTATTACAAAAGTAGAAGCACGAATGTCAGCAACGCATAACTTCGTCTTTGCATCCTTGTGCCGTCCCCTTTGGTAGATTCTCTGTTTATTACCGTTAGTGGGAAGGTAAGCTTTCAAGGGAAGGAATGGATTGGCTTCCCCTCTGTGAGTGGTGCGTGAATGGTGTGCAATGTGCATTGCTTTTTTTGCTTGATTATTCTTTGGCCTTGATTATATATTGCTTAGCATGTTCCCCCCCTTCGTATGGCCGAAAATAATATAAGGCTTTATCTCTTCCAATTTTAATCAAGAATTATCTTTTCTAATTCGACACATCCACCTTGAGCAGTAGACATGTTAAACTTCGGCCATTTAGAGGGATTGAGGGCTTATTCGCATGGACTTAATCCAATCAATTCAATTGAGTCCAAAACCTCCCTGCACCGGTCCACTCAGCTTCGGTCCAATTAAAATGCAGTTCATGTTAGTCTACTTAAAATACCACTAATGTCTAGATGCAATTTAATTATTATTTTTGTTTAAGGATCGTGATCAATCCCTAATTTTCTAATGTAATAAATGACTAAATGGGGCTGCCAAATTTAGGTGTTAACATGTTACGAAAATCACTACCATGATCACGAGGATTTTTCCCCCAAATAAAAAAAAAAACAAGAGCCAACTTTCATCTGAGGATATATATGGGCATCATTAGACTTTGCTTGCCTAACTTCCGATATGTCTAACGAGAGATGACCTGGCCAACAACGTGTACTATATCACCAATGCAGTGGAGAATTCAGTTAAATTAAATGAGGTCGTCCCCCTCATTTGAATAAGAATATGACGTTGTCCAACCTAGGGTTTTATGAAATCAAATTGAGAGATAGAGGGGTTCGGTTCACTATTTTTTCCTCAAATGTAAGCTCACTCAAGAACCCCTAGCCCCAAATTACCCCACTTGAGCGTCCTTCTCTCTCACTATCTGACTGATGGAAATGAGCCCCAAATCGAAGTCTTAACATCTCCCCTTTTGTTGGGGAGAACCGGGGCAACAATTCACCAAGAACAAAGCCAAATTGAGGATCAATATCTCCCTCACAATTAAACCGACCGAAATCGACTTAAACCTAGAAATGACCAATAATAGTCCAGCAATTCAACCTTACAATAATAATGAGACAAATGCAATAATGACATCAAGATTTAACGTAGAAATCCAATGAAGGAAAAATCACGGATCGTCCCAAAAACTTCCACTAATCACCAAGAATAGTAAGATACACAAAGTTCTTCTCTAGTCACATATTAGAGGCACAAAATTAACAATACAACATCATTTCCATCACTGCAAATGTGGATTTATATAAATGGACGACAAAACTCTAACCATGATTGGAGAATTCAGAAGAGATATTCAACGAACGAAATCGATCAACTCGTAGCCCTTGGTCTCACGAACAACATACTAAAATTTGAACCAATTCCGACAATGTTTGGCCTTTGATATTGGGACCACAAGCCACAGCCCCTTTTCTTCCTTTCTCTCCCCTGTTCTCTCGATGAGCTCTCGATGGGAAACTCACTTTTTTTCTCTTCTCTCTCAGGGGCACACTTTGGGCACACGAAGTAGCCCCTTTTCTTTCTTTTTGACTTTTCCTTTTTTTTTTCCTTATTATCATATTGGTTGGGTCTCACAAATGAGGTGGACCTAGCCAACAAATCTACCCCTCCATCTCATGTGAAAAGTTCCATCATGTCTGCCATGTTTCTGCACGAATCAAGTTTCACCATGAGCAAGGCTTTTGTCATCATGTTCGATCCATCGTCGTCGGTATGAACTTTCTCAAATAGAAAAAGCTTCTCTTCTAATTTTTCTCGGACCCAATCATACTTCACATCGATATGCTTCAATCTTGAATGCAACACTAGATTTTTGCTAAGATAAATAGCACTCGTGCTATCACAGTATATAATGATCTTCTCTTGCTCTAAGCCTAACTCTTGTAGGAATTTCTGCATCCACAAAGTTCCTTACCTCCTTCGGTAATAGCGATATACTCCGCTTCAGTCGTAGACAAAGTAATACATTTTTGCAATCTTGACCATCATGAAACCGCTTCCCTTGTAAAAATCATTATGTAACCCGATGTGGACTTTCAACATTACCGGCATAGTCTGCATCTGAATAGCAACTCAATTCAGGCTTTCCATTTCCATAACAGAAGCAAAATCTAGAAGTGCCTCTAAGATATCTCAAAATCCATTTTACAACAACCTAATGTTCTTTACTTGTATTTGAGAGAACCTACTCACAACACTAACTGCATGAGCAATATCTAGTCATGTACAAACCATGCCATACATCAAACTACCCATGGCCAATGCATAAGGAATTTTCATCTTCTCTTCATTCTCTTTCTCACTTATAAGACACTCGTTACTACTCAACTTGAAATGGCTAGTAAGTGAAGTACTTATCAGTTTACATGTGCTCATGTTGAATCTTTCCAACACATTGTTAATATACTTCTCTTGAGATAGCCCAAGTTTCTTGTTCAGCCAGTCACGAGTAATTTTCATGCCAAAGATTTGCTTTGCTAGACCTAGATCCTTCATTGCAAAAGCTTTACTCAACTCATTTTTTAAGCTCTTAATTTTCTTAGCATCATGCCCAACGATCAACATATCATCCACATAGAGTAGAAGGACAAGAAAATCATTATCTGAGAATTTTTTCGTAAAGACACAAGAATAGGAGCTGGTCTTACTATACTCGTGATCTTCCATGAATTATTTGAACTTCATATACTATTGCCTTGGCACTTGCTTGAGATCATATAAACTTTTCTCAACCTTCATTATGACATCTTGAAATTCGACCTTTTCGAGATATATGAAATGATTATTTCATCAATGTAATGTTAGTTAAATCTCGCTCTGAATTTATCACTCATAAAAGGACTAACCAATGGGGAAAGGCTATTGAGGAATTAAGTATGCACGACCTGAGAACTCGACCACGGATTGACAATTTGGTCATAAGGATTGACGAGGGACAATTTTGAGTCATTATAGACCAATCAAGGAATGGTTATAGAATGATTCGCCAATAATATATAATCGAATCACGGGTGATTCTGCCTGACCATTGTATGGATTGCGAACGACCTTAAACCAACTCCCAATAATCGTGTATTTCAGAATTAGCGATTGATCTTTGTAATTACATAACAATTGAGGTCACATATGACTCAAGAAAGCTTAAATGTGGATTGATATTGAATCGACCATGGATCGAATATGCGTATCTCCTAAAAGCTGCCCATTAGTTTGACATATACTAAAGTCGCAATTGATTGATTGTGATCATGAATTAGAATCCGAAATTGGGTATCGGACTTTCAAGGATTTCAAGACTAAATTATTGGATGTCGCCTCATTAAACCACCTGTTTATCGGTGTAACATTCTGAATTTTCGATCATTTTCCCAGGATTTATGAAATGAATATTTTGGCCAATGCACTTATAGTGAGATCTCACCCGAAACCGCGCATTCTTGGGATGCTAATCTTATGGGTAAGGCTATCACGGAATTGAGTTCGCACGACCAAAAAACTCAACCTTGGTTCGACCTTCGACCATAAGGATTGACGAGGGAATGTTTTGGGCCAACAGAGACCGATCTATTTGATCAATCGTGTTCGAAGAGAACTAACGACAGACCCTTGCAGTTACATGACAATCGAGGTCACCTTGGTTCGAGCAAACTTAAACGTGACTTGACTTAGTGTCAGTCACAGGTCGAGAGCACATAATCTCAATGAGCTACCCGTTAGTAAGAGATAAGCTAAAGTCATGATTGTTCGATTTTAATCATTTCTTGGAATTCAGGTCCGGGAATCGAGAATTTTGAAAGTGACAATTTTTAGCGGCCGATAACGTTTTTGGTGTGGCTAACCTTGGGGCCACCCATTTTTGTAAAAAAATGGATTTCGGTTCGAGACCGAAAAAATGACCGTTTGCCCTTAGGTGCCGTGAACGAATTTTGAGGACTGGATTAAGTTGGGGGACTGATAATTAGCCTGTATGGCTAAAAAACAGAAGGAAAAGAATGCACCTCTCCTCCCATGGTCAATTACTCTTTTGCCCCTTGAATTATTTGATAAGGATGAATGTGGGCCGTTGGATTTGGATATGATCGAACCGTGGTCCTTGGATTGGTGGGGTAGTTGAGGGATAAATTAGTAATTTGTGGTGGGGTTTTAGAGTTCAATTATTGGGGGCAACATATAAATATTTATTTCTCTCTCTCTCTCTCTCTCTCTCTCTCTCTCTCTCTCTCTCTCTCTCTCTCATAATTCTCCCTTTTTCTCTCTCTCCTCACCCCCATCGATCGGGAGTCTCTCTCTCCTTCCTCGTGCATGAGCCAGCTTGGCCGGCCACCAGCTCACCCGCCACCTAATCGTCGCCCCTCCTGTCGTTCGCGCCACCGCTTCTTCCTTCCTGGCCGCATCTCACTCGCCGTCCGCTTGTCTCTCTCTCTGTCTCACCTGTTCTGTTCAGCCTAGCCACCACCGAGCCACCCCGGACCGTCCTCCCTGGCCCATACTTCCCCATCGCCACCCCCAGCTGCCCGTTCGCCGCCCGCCAGCCACCCGTCCACGGCGTTGCCGCTTCTCGGCCGCCTGGCCGCTGGCACCACTGCTTGGTTGCTACTGCTGGTCCGGCTATACCAGCTTTCTGTACAGCTTGTTGTCATGCCTTTTTAAGGTAAGTGACTTCCCCAAACCTTACCTCGGACCTCGGGTATTGTTGGACATGTTTAGGACTCGGTTTAAGTTAAATTAGGTGGTTTCTTTGGGACTTAGATAGGGGTTGGATGTTTGGTCATTATGGACTGATTTAGTGACTGAAAATGTGAGGTTTAGTAGGCTAGATAAGCTATGGTGAAGTAGATTGATTCCTGACTGAATTGTACGTTGATTGGTAAATTTATGGCCCGAATGAGCTTGTAATTGTGATTGTGTAGCTTGTGACTGTTGGTTGATTTTTGAGTAAATGTGGGACTGAATGTAGTGTGGCCATGTGCCCTATATGTGTGACCGTGAGGTGTGTCGGTATGATCGTGCAATGAGGTCGCGTGCCAAGTACGTATGACCTTGTGGTGGGCTCGCGTGACGAAGTTGTGCAGTTGCGAAATGTATGTGTGGCGTGAGATTGTGTGGCCGTGTGATATGTGTGGTACGATGGTACGAGATGGTTGGAATGGCTAGAAAAGTGGTACCTTGAGGCGTGTTCGTTTACGCGGGGTAGGTTCCGTCCTGAGGCGTGTTCATTTACGCGGGACGATGCCATCCCTGACGAGGTGACGATGCCCGGCCCGACGAGATGACGATGCCTGACGAGGTCAGAAGACCGTTAGCCTGATGCGTTTTACGCGGGCGCGGTAGTGATGAAAAGTTGGGAATAAGCTGGACTTGGCTTGACGTGCGAGATTTGTGAAAGTTGACGCATGGTGTGAGTTAGTGTGCGCGTATGGTTTACCTCGCGTGACATAGTGTTTGATGAGTAAGAACATGAATGGATTGGCTGTGTTATTAGCTGACATGCAAGGATGTACATGATGGATCCCAGGTAAGATCGCATGTGATTGATTGTTGTGTCTCGCATGTTTCGTTTGGCAGTACGTAAGAGCCTATGTGGGGTTTGGGATTGTGCACTTATTGAGATTCGTCTCATAGTTGTATAACCACCAATTTCAGACCCCCAACCATGAACTTAGGAGGCCAGCCTCCTCGTTTTGGGATATAAGGAGCCGCCCATGGTGCCCCAATGGAGCCGCAGACTATGCAACCATTGCAGGCGATTCCTCCATATCGCGGTCCACGTGATCCACCGGAGTACGAGCCAGAGGACTTAGCAGAAGAATGGGAAGAGGGTGTCCCTTAAGTTTCACCAGGGTATTTTAGGGGTTCTATAAAGTAGGTATGACCAGTCACTTTTTGGAAGATAGGTCGACCTATGGTGAAGCTAAATTAACCCAACAACCCGATCCTTTTTTTTATATCGGTAGTGTTTTGGATGCTCGTCTTGTTAAATCTGTATGTGATGTGGTTTATATACTCGGTTTGATAGTAATGTATAAAATGAATGTTGTTAGTTCGTTGACTGCCTTGATGCTCTACCCCGTCGTCATCTTTGATAGTACGGGTGTTTTATATTCGTTTCTGCATGTGCTTCTGATCGTTTGGGTCGGCGATGTTTTCCTGGGACGTCGCATTAATTCGACCAGAGAGTGATGTCGCGAGCTCGATGGGGTTCGGGGCGTGACATCTCCGTTTGATTTGGTATCAGAGCAAGGCTAGCTTGATACCGATAAGGTCGAGACCTGGAGTGATAAGGAGCGACGACTTCGGGGTAGTAAGTTAGGGAGCTCTTCGTAGAATGCATGTGTATGTAGATTCTGCATGTCCCGTGAGTATGCGCCTGTGGTTGCTGAGTGGTTTATTATGGTTGTGATGTTGTTTGAGACGAAGGTGCGGCAAGACTTGAGGTGAGTACGAGAACCTTGCTAGTTGCTTGGTGATGTGGGTTTGATGTTATGAGATTAATTTAATGGTTGGTTGTTGGTTGTAGAGCGTTATTTGTTGAGTTTTGTGAGTAAGGCTTGGACTAGTATAGTTGGCCTAGGTCTCTAATTTCTGTATGGAATTATAGCAGGTAGGAGGGTAGTGTGAGCCCGCGAAAATGAGTAGGAGAGGTGCAGGAGCGGGAGGCTCGTCGAGCTCTCAGATTCCAATCGCGAAAGATCCGCGTATGGAAGGAGTCCTCAGAGTGCTAGAGGGGATTGGGAATTTGATGGATAGGCAAGCTCAAGAGCGAGCTAATGCAACCGCTCAAGCTGTAGAGGCCGTAGCTGCTTTAGTGAATGAGAATGCAGGTAACGAAAATGGGAATCGATAGATGCATCAGTTGGTAGAACAATTTCTGAAGCTGAAACCCTCAAAGTTTGAAGGAGTAAGGGACCTAGAGGCTACTTCTAAATGGGTCGAGGAATTAAAAAAAGCTTTTGCTTTATTGGGATGTACTGAAGCAGAGAAAGTGACATTTGCAGTGTACGAACTTCAGGGTAATGCGAATGATTGGTAGAAAGCCACGCAGGGCCGAGTGTTTCCTACGGGTGTGGATCAGAATTGGACGGCTTTCGTTCAGACTTTTAATGAGAAGTATTTCTCGGTAAATGCCTGAGAAAGGAAAATGACGACTTTTCTTAGACTGCAATAGAACCAGATGACTGTAGATCAGTATGAGGTAGAATTTGCTAGGCTGTCTAAGTTTGCGCTGAGGATGATAGACCATCTTGAGGACAAGGCGCGAAGGTTTCGGGATGGATTGAGGGCTGACATTCACAGTCAAATGATATTGGTGAAATTGAAAACTTATGAAGAATTATATGAGAAGGCTTAGGCTATCGAGCAGGATATGATGGATAGAGCCACCACGTCTGGATCACGATATACCCTAGCTAGGGATAATCGTCAGCAGTAAAAAAGGCCGATGATAGGAAACCGATGTTTTGTTCCTCCGGCAAGGAGGAATATTGGGAAATCGTTGCATCAATCTAATTTGGCTTGTAGACGTTATAAGAGACATCATGGGAGTGGTCCCTGCCTAAGTGTAACTGGGGCATGCTTTGGGTGTGGTGGAATGAGACATCATATAAGGAATTACCCGAATTAGAAGGGTCAACCATCCCTACAATCGCAGTCACCTCGGACCGAGAATCCAACGAGTGTAGCCCCGCCGGCTAATCTGAACAAGCCGCTGGCACAAGACGTGTGTACGCCATGGCGCGAAAGGAAGTTGAGAATGCGCCAGACATAATCACAGATATGGTTTCTCTATGTAATTATGTTGCATATGCTTTATTTGATCCGGGAGCGTCACACTCGTTTGTGTCTGCTTAGTTTGTTGATTTGGCTGGGTTGAAACCTATTTTATTAGGAGTGTAATTATGTGTGACTACACCGTTGATGGATAAGATATACATATCGTTAGGATGCCCCAATTGTAAAATAGTGATTGGCGATGTAGAACGCAGGATAGATTTGGCTGTGTTAACCATGTATGATTTTGATGTAATTGTGGACATGGATTGGTTAGTCAAACAAAATGCTGTGATGGATTGCAGTAGCAGGGTGATCCAGTTTAGTCCGACTAGACACCCTAGGTTTGAGTTTGTAAGGAGTCGAGGAGGAACCTCAATCCCTTGGGTTTCATCAGTAGAAGTAACCAAATTGTTGGATGAGGGGTGTCAAGGTTACCTAACAAGTGTGGTGGATTTAACGGCAGAAGAAATGCGGCTAGAGGATATAGCGGTGGTGTGCGACTTTCCCGATGTTTTTCCTCAGGAATTACCGGGATTACCACCAGAAAGGGAAATAGAGCTTGTTATCGAGTTGGCCCCTAGAACCGAGCCAATCTCGAAGCCGCCTTATAAGATGTCGTTGTCAGAGTTAAAAGAATTAAAGGTTCAGATGCAGGAACTGTTGGATAAGGGTTTTATTCAATCGAGTGTATCTCCATGGGGAGTGCCAGTTTTGTTCATAAGAAAGAAAGATGGCTCGTTAAGACTGTGTATTGATTACCGTCAGCTGAATCAGGTAACAATTAAGAATAAGTATCGTCTTTCAAGGATTGACGATATGTTTGATCAATTATAAGGAGCCTTAGTATTTTCTAAGATTGATCTAAGGACGGGGTATCATCAGTGGAGAATAAAAAAGGAAGATATCCCGAAGACGGCATTTAGGACGAGGTATGAACATTATGAGTTCACGGTAATGCCGTTTGGGCCGACTAATGCCCCTGCCGCTTTCATGGACTTAATGAATAGGGTATTCAAAGAATTTTTGGATCGGTTCGTAATTGTCTTCATAGATGACATTTTAGTATATTCAAAGGGTCTCGAGGAACATGAAGTACATTTGTAAAGGGTTCTACGAACGTTAAGAGAACATGCACTGTATGCTAAGCTTAGCAAGTGCAAGTTTTGGCTTAATCGAGTGACGTTTCTTGGACACGTAATCTCCGTAGATTTGGCGAAGATTGAAGAAGTGATGGATTGGCCAAGACCAACAACAGTTACTGAGGTTCAAGGCTTTTTAGGTCTGGCAGGTTACTATCGCCGATTCGTGGAAGGATTCTTAACAATAGCCACTCCACTGATCAGGTTACTTAAAAGGAGACGAAATTTGAATGGACGGAAAAGTGCGAAGAGAGTTTTCAGGAATTGAAACAAAGATTGACAATTGCGCCAGTACTAACAATCCCTTCATGACCGGGAGGATATAAGATTTATAGTGATGCTTCGTTTAAGGGATTGAGATACGTGCTAATTCAACATGGAAGGGTGGTTGCTTATTCATCGCGTCAGTTAAGGCCTCATGAGATGAACTATCCGACTCATGATTTGAAACTGGCAGTAATCATTTTCGCACTTAAGATTTGGAGGCACTAGCTATATGGAGAAAGGTTCTAGATTTATATGAACCACCAGAGTCTCAAGTACTTGTTTTCGCAGAAGGAGTTAAATATGAGACAATGTTGTTGGATGGAATTGTTAAGGGACTATGACTATGATATTTTATATCATTCCGGAAAAGCCAACCGGGTGGCGGATGCCCTAAGTCGAAAGTTGAGCATCGCACAGTTAATAGTCAAAGAATGGATCTTATTGGAAGGGGCGCGAGACTTAGAGTTTAAATTTGAGATAGGACATCTCTCCAGTTTGGTGGCGACATTAAGGATTGAACCGGAAGTGCAAACAAAAATTAAGACATTACAATTTATGGACCCCGAGATTCAGAAGATTCTGGAAATAGATGATACTAAGAGGAAATCGGACTTCCAAGTATCCGAGGACGGGATTTTGAAGTTTCGAGGACGTTTGTGTGTGCCCAACGATTTGAAACTTAAGGGAGAGATTTTATCGAAAGCTCATAGGAGCAATTATAGTATTCACCCAGGCAGCACGAAAATGTACTAGAACCTTCGACAACATTATTGGTAGAATGGAATGAAGGTGGATGTGGCCAAGTGTTTGACGTGCCAACAGGTGAAGACACAACATTGTAAACCTGGGAGAATGCTTCAGCTGTTAGAAATCCCAGAATGGAAACGGAAACACATTACGATGGATTTTGTAACGGGATTGCCTAGAAGCCAAAGGGGACATGACTCAATTTAGGTAGTAATCGATCGATTAACCAAGTCGATACATTTTCTGCCAGTGCAAAAGGACTTCGCGCTCGATAGGTATGCTGAATTGTATGTACGGTAGATAATTCGTCTTCATGGAGTCCCGGTATTGATCACTTCGGATCGTGATCCCCGGTTTGCTGCTGCTTTTTGGAAAAGTCTTCAGATTGCCATGGGAATAAAGTTGTAGTTCAGTACAGCCTGTTATCCGCAGACGGATGGTCAGTCTGAAAGGACTATTCAGACTTTAGAGGATATGCTGAGAGCATGTGTATTCGATTTTCAAAGTAAGTGGGAAGAACAATTACATTTGCTTGAATTTACCTATAATAACAGCTTTCAGCAGAGTATCGGGATGGCACCGTTTGAAGTACTTTATGACAAAGCGTGTACAATGCCGTTGTAATGGGATGAAGTGGGAGAAAGAAATGTAACGGGTCCAGAATTAGTTCAGCAGTAAGTGAAAACGATAAGAATTATTCGGGAGAGGCTAAAGACAGCTCAGAGCCGTTAGAAGAGCTATGCAGATCGAAGGCGTAGATTGTTAGAATTTCAGGTTGGTGACCATGTTTTCCTTAAGATTTCACCGATGAGAGGACTGTTTCGGTTTGGTAAGAAAGGAAAACTGAGTCCAAAGTTTATAGGCCCGTTCGAGATTTTAGAGAGAATCGGAACATTGGCCTATCATCTCGCCTTGCCGCCTAATTTGTCGCAAGTTCATAATGTCTTCCACGTGTCAATGTTAAGGAAGTACGAACCGGATTCGACCCACGTGCTGAATCATGAAGTGATAGACGTGGACGATAGGGTGTCGTACGTGGAGAGACCAATAAGAATTGAGGATAGGAAGGAATAGGTTTTAAGAAATAAAACGGTCCCATTAGTCAAAGTTGTTTGGGAGCATCACGGGACAGAAAGTGCCAATAAAACATCATCACCCCCATTTGTTTAGATAGGGGTATAGTTGCAAATTTCGAGGACGAAATTTTTATTAGGGAGAAAAATTGTAACATTCTGAATTTTCGATCCTTTTCTCGGGATTTATGAAATGAATATTTTGGCCAATGCACTTATAGTGAGATCTCACTCGGAGTCGCGCATTCTCGGGATGCTATCTTTAGGGGTAAGGCTATCACGGGATTGAGTTTGCACGACCAAAGAACTCAACCTTTGTTCGACCTTCGACCATAAGGATTGACGAGGGAATGTTTTGGGCTAACAGAGACCGATCTATTTGATCGATTGTATCCGAAGAGAATTAGCGACAGACCCTCGCAATTACATGACAATCAAGGTCGCCTTGGTTTGAGCAAACTTAAACGAGACTTAACTTAGTGTCAATCACGGGTCGAGAGCGCGTAATCCCAATGAGCCACCCGTTAGTAAGAGATAAGCTAAAGTCGTGATTGTTCGTTTTTAATCATTTCTTGGAATTCGGGCCCGGGAATCGAAAATTTTGAAAATGACAATTTTTAGCGACCGATAACGTTTTTGGTGTAGCCAACCTTGGGGCCATCCATTTTTGTAAAAAAATGGATTTCGGTTCGGGACCGGAAAAATGACCGTTTTGCCCTTAGGTACCGCGAACGAATTTTGAGGACTGGATTAAGTTGGGGGACTGATAATTAGCCTGTATGGCTGAAAAACAGAAGGACAAGAATGCACCTCTCCTCTTATTGTCAATTACTCTTTTGCCCCTTCATTTATTGGATAAGGACGAATGTGGGTCGTTGGATTTGAATAAGATCGAGTCGTGGCCCTTGGATTGGTGGGGCAGTTAGAGAGGTAAATTAATAATTTCCGGTGGGGTTTTAGAGTTCAATTATTAGGGGCAACATATAAATATTTATTTCTCTCTCTCTCTCTCTCTCTCTCTCTCTCTCTCTCTCTCTCTCTCTCATAATTCTCCCTTTTTCTCTCTCTCCTCACCCCCACCAATCGGGAGTCTCTCTCTCCTTCCCCGTGCGTGAGCCAGCTTGGCCGGCCACTAGCTCACCCGCTGCCTGGTCGTCGCCCCTCCTGCCGTTCGTGCCGCCGCTTCTTCCTTCCTGGCCGCATCTCACTCATCGTCCGCCTGTCTCTCTCTTTGTCTCGCCTGTTTTGTTCAGCCCAGCCACCACTGAGCCACCCCGGACCGTCCTCCCCTGGCCCATAATCCCCATCGCCACCCCCAGTTGCCCGTCCACGGTGTTGTCGCCGCTCGCCCGCCTGGCCGCTGGCATCGCTGCTTGGTTACTGCTGCTGATCCGGCTGTATCGACCTTATGTACAGCTTGTTGTCACGCCTTTTTAAGGTAAGTGACTTTCCCAAACCTCACCTCGGACCTCGGGTATTGCTGGACATGTTTAGGACTCAGTTTAAGTTAAATTAGGTGGCTGCTTTGGGACTTAGATATGGGCTGGATTTTGGTCATTATGGACTGATTTAGTGACTGAAAATGTGAGGTTTAGTAGGCTGGATAAGCTGTGGTGAAGTGGATTGATTCATGACTGAATTGTATGTTGATTGGTAAATTTATGGCCTGAATGAGCTCGTAATTGTGATTGTGTGGCTTGTGACTTTATTGTGTGGCTTGTGACTGTTGGCTGATTTTTGAGTAAATGTGGGACTGAATGTAGTGTGGCCGTGTGCCCTATATGTATGACCGTGAGGTGTGTCGGTGTGATTGTGCAAAGAGGTCGCGTGCTAAGTATGTGTGACCATGTGGTGGGCTCGCGTGACGAAGTTGTGCAGTTGCGAAATGTATGTGTGGCGTGAGATTGTGTGGCCATGTGGTATGTGTGGTACGATGGTACGAGATGGTTGGAATGGCCGGAAAAATGATACCCTGAGGCGTGTTCGTTTACGCGGGGTAGGTTCCGTCCTGAGGCGTGTTCATTTACGTGGGACGATGCCGTCCCTGACGAGATGACGATGCCTGGCCTGACGACTTGACGATGCCTGACGAGGTCAGAAGACCCTTAGCCTGATGCATTTTACGCGGGCGCGGTAGTGATGGAAAGTTGGGAATGAGCTGGACTTGGCTTGACGTGCGAGATTTGTGAAAGTTGACGCATGATGTGAGTTAGTGTGCGCGTGTGGTTTACCTCGCGTGACATAGTGTTTGATGAGTAAGAACATGAATGGATTGGCTGTGTTATTAGTTGACATGTAGGGATGTGCATGATGGATCTCAGGTAAGATCGTGTGTGATTGATTGTTGTGTCTCGCATGTTTCGTTTGGCGGTACGTGAGAGCCTATGTGGGGTTTGGGGTTGTGCACTTATTGAGATTCGTCTTATAGTTGTATAACCACTAATTTTAGACCCCCAGCCATGAACCCAGGAGGCCCGCTTCCTCGTTTTGGGATATAAAGAGCTGCCCATGGTGCCCCAATGGAGCCGCAGACTGTGCAACCATTGCAGGCGATTCCTCTATATCGCGATCCACGTGATCCACCGGAGTACGAGCCAGAGGACTTAGCAGAAGAATGGGAAGAGAGTGTCCCTTAAGTTTCACCAGGGTATTTTAGGGGTTGTATAAAGTAGGTATGACCAGTCACTTTTTGGAAGATAGGTCGACCTATAGTGAAGCTAAATTAACCCAACAAGCCGATCCTTTTGTTATATCGGTAGTGTTTTGGATGCTCGTCTTGTTAAATCTGTATGTGATGTGGTTTGTATACTCGGTTTGATAGTAATGTATAAAATGAATGTTGTTAGTTCGTTGACTGCCTTGATACTCTAACCCGTCGTCATCTTTGATAGTACGGATGTTTTATATTCGTTTTCGCATGTGCTTCTGATTGTTTGGGTCGGCGATGTTTTCCTAGGACGTCGCATTAATTCGACCAGAGAGTGATGTCGCGAGCTCGATAAGGTTTGGGGCGTGACAATTGGTTTGCTCAAAATTCTTGGAAAAGTGAAATTCGAGTCGAAAAGTAAGGCCCACAAGGGGGCTCACAAATTTGGAAAGGCCTAACGAGCCTCATGGACATCCAATTCGGCCACAAGGGCCCAAGTGTTGGAAATTACGGTTTTGCCCTTTTTAGGCTTGACTAGTGTCTTTAATTGAAAAGACATTTTTACCTTCAAGTCTTTTTGGATTGCTTTGGTTTAGTGAAGGGCATAATGATCTCATTACCCATTCATTATTGGCCAGCCACATGGGGAGGGAAAATGACCAAATTGCCCCTCTGATCTTCTCTTTATTACAATTTTGCCCTTAGATATTTTTTAAGCATGTTTTGAAAGATTCATTCATAACCACTGGATCTTGGCTTGTTGGGCAAGAAGTGGACCTTGGCCATCCATTTTAGGAGTGACTTGATAGACCACTTTCTCTCTCTTGATCACTCTCTTACTTTGATTTCTTTCAGTCTCTCATTTACACCTTTTCTTTTTTCCTTGTTTCGGCCACCACCAGCCACTACTAGCTACCATCACCGCCACCACTAGCCACCATTGCTGGCCACCACCAACCACTATCCACTGCCGTAATCACCGTTGCCATTTCTCTCTCTCCTCCCCCATTCCCCTTGTTCAGCCGACCACCCTTACGCTACCATCACCGTGAGCCATCCGCGCCATCCTCATCGCTACTGATGCACGCCATCACCGCCGTCCACTGCCACAACCACCGTAGCCGAACTATTCGCCACTTCACACGCCGCTGCCATCACCAAACTGTGGCTGATCGCCACCCTTGTTGTGGGCTGCCATTTGCTTAGTCTCTTTCTTTGGTTTAAGTAAATTACTCTTTAAACCTTGATTATGGCATTAGGTTGTTAATGGACTTGGTTTAGGGCTAATTAGGGTGATTATAGGCGGATTAATTGATAGGTTACGTTATCTTATGTTGGTTTGATAGCTTATTATGTTTTTAGTAGATAACTTATCATGTTTTAGTGATAGCTTATCTTGGTTTTAGTAGATAACTTATCATATTTTAGTGATAGCTTATCATGATTTTACTAGATAACTTATCATGTTTTAGTGATAGCTTATCATGATTTTAGTAGATAATTTATCAAGTTCATATATCAAGTTAAAGGATAACATGTGTTACATCAAGAGTTTGATTAGTAAAGTGAATAGGCAAGTTGATTGGTGTTGTTATGTGAGCACATTTTCATGGTAGCCTATGCATCGAGAATTGCATGCCATAAGTAACCTTGCATTGGCTAATTTCCAAAGATAAGAATTGGGACTTGAGGGAATCATGTGTATGCATGATCACTTAAAGGTTTCATTTATGCCCGGTTTTACCGAAAGACCACCAATCCTAAGGGTTGTGCCGTGGCCGTGAAGGTCGTGCCCAATCTTGGTGATTAGATGCTGTTGCGGGGGCAGAGTGAGACAAAGTCGTTCGCGAATAGAATTCGGGATGAACCCATTTAAAGGATTCCGTCATTGAGATTGGTGAGACGATCCCATCGTCGACGGAGCGGAATGATGCTCGACCATGCCAAAAGACCGCGATCCATGGGATGTGCTGTGACCCAAGAGGTCGTTAATAATATGGACAATCACGAGTGCGATTTGCCTCAATGAGTGCTATGTGCCCGAGAGTGATGTTTGAGCATGTCTGAATTATTAAATAGTTGATGGGCATGATTATGTCACGATATGTGTTGCATGTGCCACTTGAATATGTATGCTATGGTGACCTCGTTATTTGCTTGTTTGAGTTATTGCCATGTTCTGCATGTTAGATAAGGCAAGGTAAGAATGTTGCCATTAATCTACCTACGATGCTAGAATTGCCTGTTTATGGTGATCCGGAGGCAACGTATTCTTCTAAACTAGATTTAGGGAGTTTACTTGTTGAGTTATTCTCATTATTATTTGTTAACTGTTTTCATATCCCCGGCTATCAATCAACATCCTACGTGTTTTAGAGTGCCCATGGACATGGGTACGATAATGGTAGAGTATTCGATGGGACCAGATAGGGTTTATCATAAGCATTCGACAACCGTTTGGGTTAATGAGGGGCTAGCGATGTGGAAACTGCATGAATTCATACCTTGGTTCATTAGGGAGGGGGATGGGCTGTTTGGTCTGATTAGGGGTTTTGATGGACCCCCTAATGGTGGAGTTAGAGATGAGGTTTTGGATCCTATGGATTTCGACCCTTCAGATGGAGCTGTTACTGACTTGGGGTTCGATCCAGATGAAGTGGAGTTCGACCTGGAGCCTTCTTCCGGTTATGGCTAGCTTTGGTGATGGGTTTGGAATGCCCCTCCCTTTGACTACCTTTTTGTTAGAGAAGTTAGGTTAACCCGATCACCTCATCACTTTTTGTATATGTAGTCTTGGGAGAAAACGGCTTGGTAATAGGCTTGTAATTATGTATCTTCCCAAGGTTAACTAAATGTCTATTATATGGCTTGGTTGTTTTGTATCTCAAATCGTTTTCTTTGCTATCTCGTTTTGATATTGTTGATTGAGAGATTTGTGTTCACTTCCGCATGCGTTTAATCATAAGTTAAATAAATAGGTCAACAACGTGTCCTGAGACGTCGTAACTTAACGACCAAGGTGAGATGTTGTCGTTTCCAAGGGAACAAGGCGTGACATACATGCAAGATGCTCCTTGCCTTCGACTATAAAACCCCCTGGTTGCTCCATATATAGTTCTTCCTCTAAATCTTCATGAAGAAAAGCTATCTTTACATCAAGTTGTTCGATTTCTAAATTCAAGGTGGCGGCCAACCCAAGAACAACTCGAATAGAAAGCATTTTTATAATCGGTGAAAATATCTCTTCAAAGTCAATTCTTTTCTTTCGATGAAAGCCCTTCACAACAAGCCTAGCCTTGTATCATGGTTGTAAGCTACTTTCTTCCGTATTCAACTTGTACACCCACTTATTTGTGTTCCCTTACCCTTAGGCAACTTCACCAATTCAAATATGTGATTCTCATGCAATGATTTGAGCTCCTCTTGCATGATTTCATACCACTCATTCTTTTGATCACATGATATAGCCTCTTCATAAGTTTCTGGCTCTCCCGCATCAGTAAGTAACACATACTCATACGGCTGATATTTCTGTGAGGGTCTACATTCTCTTTCAGATCTTCTAACCTAAGGTAGGACTGGCTATTCTTGCTCAACTGGCTCCACTAGCTCAACTAGCTATTTTTGCTCAACTGTTTCACTTGTCTCAACTAAAGAATCAACATTTTGTGAGGATTCGTCATTTTCATGATTTCTATGTACTTCTCCCCGTGATTTCCACCCAATACAGTAGGAGGACTTAGACCGAAACTAACATAATGTTGAGCTACATTCTTTGGCCTCCCTAACTTGTCAATGTCTTCAATGGTTTGATTCTCAAAGAATACCACATCTCAGCTTCCAATGACTTTCTTTGTAACTGGATCCCATAACCTATAACCAAACTCTTCATGTCCATAACCTAATAAGATACATTGTTTAGACTTATCATCAAGCTTTGACCTTTCATCTCTTGAAACATGCACAAAATGCCCGGCAACCAAATACTTTCAGGTAATTATACAAAACATTTCAACTTCTTTCTAGTTTCTTTTTCCACAGTGACATGAAATTGTTTGAAAGCAGCAAGCACCTGGTCTTTAGATTTCAAAGTAACAGCTCACGCTTTTTTAGAGTAATCATCAATAAATGTTACAAAGTATAATACGCCACTAAGTGTTCTAGCATCCATGCAACAAACATATGTATGGACTAAATCAAGTACATTCGATTTCATATGTGGAGAGAAATTATGAAATGAGAATCTATGTTGCTTACCTGTAAGGCAATAAGTACATTCCTTTATATTTCTCTCCTTCAATGGTAGGAGATTCTTTCTCTTAAGAGTTTCAAGCCCCTTCTCGCTGAGATGACCGAGTCTCATATGCCATAGGTCAACTAAGGAGTCCTCCACTACATTCACATCTTCCTTGACCAACTTAGCTTGCACGATATAAAGAGTGCATGTCTTCTTACCCTTAGCTACTATCATGGAACCCTTAGTCAATTTCCATTTGTCATCATTGAAGGTATTATAGTAACCATCATCATCTAAGGCATCTGTGGAGATCAAGTGAAGTCGAATATTCGGAACATGTCTCACATTTTTCAGAAGCAAACTACATCTAATGTTGGTCTCCAAATGAACGTCTCTCATGCCGATAACCTTTGAAACACCACTGTTTCCCATCTAACACAACCAAACTCACCGCTGCGATAGGAAGTAAAATAGTCACGCCATGAGGTGACATGAAATGAAGTTCTGAAATCAATAACCTAGCTAGAGTCTTAGCATGTAAGGTTCACACAACCGTCGTAACTATAAACATCATATCGCCATCGGATGCAACTGCCGCTGTAACCTATTTCTCTTCTTTCTTTTGATTACCATTTTTGTCATGAGATTTATCTTTCTTTGGCAACCAACACTCTTTGGTATAATGTCCTATCTTGTCATAATAGTAGCACTTCACACTTCTCTTTGGCCTTGACTTTGATCTT
The DNA here is from genome assembly GCA_031216235.1 of Syzygium jambos. Lineage (NCBI taxonomy): Eukaryota > Viridiplantae > Streptophyta > Magnoliopsida > Myrtales > Myrtaceae > Syzygium > Syzygium jambos. The sequence continues at coordinate 9,270,512 of CM062228.1, forward strand.
CCTCTTGACTTAGCCCTATTATCATTACTTTGAAACTTTCTTAATTGAGTTATCGCCCTATTTTCTATGACAAGAACCTCTGATTTAGAAGCATAATTCAAGCCTTTTCTTCTTGTTTCTTCATTAAATAGCTTTCTTTGACCATGCTCATAGAAAGCACATTGAAAGGAGCCGAATTGTTTAATGCCACAGCCAAGGTGTCCCAACTATCGGGAAGAGTACCAAGCAATGGACATGATTGCAATTTATCACCTAAGTCAATCTCAAGATTTGTCAATTGATTTACAACATCTTGAAATTCACTCAAGTGGTCACACATGCTACTTCCCTCTTTATATCTCAAATTCACAAGTCCTTTAATTAGAAAAGCTTTATTTTGTGGGGTTCTCCTCTCATAGAGATCTTGTAATTTCTTTCACAAAGTGTCCGCTTTCATTTCTTAAGCCACATGATGAAACACACTATCATCAATCCATTGTTGAATAAATCCAACCGTTTTTCGGTTCATTCACTGCCATTCTTTATCTTTCTTATCTCCTTTCGCCTCATCACCCTTAACGGGATCAAACAAATCTTTGCATTATAACATGTCTTCCATCCGAGACTTCCAAATGTTATAATTCAAGGCATTTAACTTAAACATGGTGCCGGTAGTTTCCTCCATTCAACACTAGAATCTCAACACTAGCTCTTATACCACTTTGTTGGGAAGAACCGGGGCAACAATTCACTAAGAACCAAGCCCAATCCGGGATCAATATCTCCCTTACAATTAAACTGACGGAAATCGACTTAATCCTAGCAACAATCAACAATATTCCAGCAATTCAACCTTGCATTAATAAGGAGACAAATGCAACAACGACACCAAGATTTAACGTGGAAACCCAATGAGGGAAAAACTACGGACCACCCCAAAAACTTCCACTAATCACCAGGAATAGTAAAATACACAAAGTTCTCTAGCCACACACTAGAGGCATAACATCAATAATACAACATCATTTCCATCACCATAAACGTGAATTTACATAAATGGAGGAGAAAACCCTAACTGTGATTGAAGAATTTGGAGGAGATTCTCAACAAACAAAACCAATCAACTCATAGTCCTCGGTCTCACGAACAACATACTAAAATTTGAGCCAATTCCGACAATATTTGGCCTTCAAAATTGAGACCACAAGCCACAACCCCTTTTCTTCCTTTCTCTTCCCTCATAAAAAAAAACAAGGATTTAACCATGGAAAATTAGTGATGACAGCAAATACGTTGCTAATTTGCGACAAAAATAGCGATGAAAGAGAATTCGTCACTAGTTTGCGACGAAAACGGCAACGAAAATAACTTTCATGGCACATTTGTCGCAAAATTCGTCGCAAAATACATATGACACATTTGCGATGACACATTCGTCACAGAGGTCGTTGCTAATATTGGCACGACATGGCGCCAATTTTTGTGACAACGTGTTTGTGGCAAACTTTGTCGCTAAAGTTTCGGCAAAGTGATTTCATCGCTAAATTTCATGGCAAATCTTAGTGCGTTGTAGCGCCACCAAAATTCGTCGCAAACATTCGTTACTAACTTAGCAATGAAACGCGTTAATTGCAAAATTCGTTGCTGAATTAACACTTCATTGCTAATGTCATTGCTAAGTGGCAACAAACCTTATTCGTCGCAAAATTAGCAACATTTTCATTGTCGTCGCAAATTTCGTCGCTAATTGTCGACAAACTATATTCGTCGCAAAATTAGCGATGACATTTGCGATATATTTCAAGTCGATTGTCACTAAATTTCGTCACTAATTGACGACAAAAGTATTCATCACTAAAGCTTTTTTGCTGGTAAGTGTCGTGGCTAATTTCGTCGCTAACTAGCGACGAATGTCACGCCCCAAATTCCATCGAGCTTGCGACATCCCTCTTTGGTTGAATAACGCGACGTCCTAGGAACGTCGCCGACCCAAGCTAACATATCAGAGTTATAAGCACCAGCGAAAGCTACAAACACCCGGACAATAATTGACTAGGGGTAAAAGAGAGAATATACATCCATTACTGATTCAAACTTATACAATATCTGCCATTTACAAACCACATAATGTACATGCACACCGAACTTCCAAACTATACACCACTGATGTCAAAAAGATCAGTAGCCTGTGTATACCCTACTCCAAAAATGGGACAATTCAAAATCCTTTACTCAACCCTAAACTAGCCGCTATGCCCTCTAGATGGCGTCCACTCCGAGTTCGACTCTCCAGAACCCGAGTCTGAATCCCCCTGAGCTACCTGCTCCTCTGAGGACTCCGAATCAGCCTCGATTTCAATTGGGTACTCTATCACATTGTGGTCGGTGTGCATCGGAATCTCAAAACACTGCGGTGGCGGTGGTGAAAGGTTCATTGTTCAGGCCGGGGTTCTAAAATTGTTTAATTGAAATAACCATGGGAACACGTTTTAGCAAGTACACACCCCAAACCCCACCTAGGCTAACACGTACCTCCAGACAAGTTCAAACACCATAACACTCAATAAGCACATCGCAGGCACACAATTGCACTTATCTGAGCTTTTAATATGTTCAACTTGCACGTTAGCTATAATAACACAAATTCCAACCACATGCACGTTCCAAATTAATTTCATGCCCAAAACACAAGTCGAACACATGGCATTTCAAATTCCACATTCCACACACTCTTCATGCCTCATCACACTATTTTCACTTGACTCGCCAGTGACCCGCGTAATAGTACCGCCTCAGGTCCACTGTGACCATCTCATATTCATAACACTTCTTAGTCTGCGTAATAGTACCGCCTCAGACTATGTCTCTTGCCCGCGTAATAGTTCGCTTTAGGCTCAACATCCACCACCTACGACACAAACAAACGTCTTATTTTTACAACACTTCTTAGCCCGCGTAATAGTACATCCTCAGGCTATGTCTCTTGCCTGCGTTATAGTACCGCCTCAGGCTCAAATCCACCACCTACTGCACAACCCGCGTTAAAGTACACGCCTTAGGTTGACAGTCTTTCAGTAATACCGGGCATCGTCCCGCGTAAAAGTACCTCCTCAGGACGGCATAATTCCTAGCGTTAAAGTATACACCTCAGGGATTCTCGTGACCACACACATGACATTTCACACCATTTCTCATGCTCAATTAACACCCAAACATGGCTAATTTCCAGCCAATTCAATTTAGCCCATGCGCATATATAACGATCCACATTTCAATCAATTAATTCACAAACCAACGAGCATACAAAGCAGCCAATGGACCCGCAACCACAGCTACTAACATGAGCATAAAATTCAATATTTTCATGTCTATTTCAAGCCACAATAGCCACACAAACCAGCCAACCCAATTAAATTCGCACATGCGCAAATAACTCGAATTTCTACATTTTAGGCCAAATTCCGCCATTCACGGGTGTCGTACTCCTACTGACAACCCCCAAACCAACACGCACTATATTTTAGTCACCAATATGCACTAATTTGGCCATAGCATGAACAGTAACTCGGCCACAACAGAAAATCACCATAACGGCACATTTAGGCCCGTTTTTCGTGCAATAAGCCATAATAATAACTCGGAATCATTCCGATTACCTAACCAATCAATTCTAACCTCAATTCCACCTCAAAAATCATCAAAATTTCACCCAAAATACTCATCCAATCAGTCCAATCATTGTCCCACGATTAACCCCTAAAACTCGCTAAAATAGCCCCGAACTAACCCGAAAATACCCGTTATCTTAGGCGAGGGTTAGGATATCACTTACTTGTGATTCCTAAGCGAAATTGAGGCCTCTATAGTGGCTGGACAGAGGGAAAATAGCAGCGGCAGCGGCGACGAACAGGAAGGACTACCGGTGACTCGCCGGCGGACACGGGCGGTGGCGATTGGCTGTTGGTTTTCCGCGGCTGTTCTTGGCTGAAAAAGGAGGCTGGTGGTGGTGTTCGGTGAGGGGAAAAGCAAGGGAGAGAGAGGGACAGTGAGGCGGTGGCGGCAAGTGGCCATGGCAGCAGCGGCGACGGTTGGCCTTGGGCGGCTGGTCATGGCTACGTGAGGGGGAGGGGGAAGCTCGGTCGAGAGGGAGAGGGAGAGAGAAATGCCAAGAGAGAGAAGAAATGAGGGGAGAGAGAGAGAGGAAATAGAAATAAATAGCTAAACACCAATAATTGGTGTCTAATAGCCCTAGGAAATGACCATCCTACCCTCTTCTCTATTTCCAAATCGACGGCCAAGATTTGATCTTATCCTAAGATCGACGGTCCATATTAATCCTTGCCAAAAATATCTAGGGTAAAATTGAAATTTCACAAAATTTTCAAGGGCAAAATTATCCAAAAATTGTAATTTTAAAGTGAGGGTAAAAAGACCAAAATGCCATTCTCCCATTATACTTGGCCTTAACAAAATCCTAGGAGTAAAACGGTAATTTTTTATTTCTCGCCAGAATTCGAATTTTTTGAAGAATCTGGACAGATCTGAGGCTGACTAAGGGCTGACTAAGCCAATAACAGCGTCGTCCAACTATCTTGTCGTGACATTCATAATTTTTGAGGCCCAATCTTGATCGTTAATTAATGACTAAATTTAATTAACGTAATTTGAGCATATCTCGAAATAACGGGTGGCTTTTGGGGAAATTCGCACATTTGACCTATGGCCAATACTGAATCATGCCACGTTCAAGTTCACTCAGGTCGTGACGACCTCGGTCGTCACAAAATCGCGAGGATCAATCGCTAGTTTCGATGGCACGATTGTTTAGCATAGGTTTCATGGTCAAGCGGAATCACTTGCAATCCACTCGCATGACAGCGGCGAATTGATAGTAAAATTTTGTACGTGCAAATGAACGTGTTGAATAAGTAATATAATGATAAGAAGAGTATCGTCCCACAGAGATTGATGATAATAAATTAATTAAATATTAAAAATAGACTAATTCTAAAATTTATCTAACAGATCAAAATATAATTGAGAACAAATAAAAATTGACAATTTTTAAAAACGAAATTTTATAAACTAAAGGTAGATAATCAATCAGGTAAAACATGTTAGAGCATCCGATTTCACCATAACCACTAGATATGAATTTCGGATCATTATGCATACAAGAACAATATCAAGCATGTGATAGCGGAATTTCCTAATCTATTTACTATCCTATCTCTAGGTATAGCAAACCTACTCAGTTTATCAATTCACTATATTTCTATGTGAATTTAAATAAACATAAGCGCATTAAAATCTGTGAATATTCCCGGTTTACAATGAATCTTTTGGACCACCTTATCACCGAAAGCTACACAAATAACATGGTATATTTCTATCCACATTTAATTCATGGTTATATATTATAAGGAGCAATTGCATATTATCACTTCTCGGTCTCAAACATGCACATTAAATCATTCAAGTGGTGGCTAATCACCTAAACGCATTAAGCACAATAATATATAGCTCACATGAATGAAATTACTTGCAAAGCATAAAAAGCATGAAATTCATATCATCGTGGTTAGGCTACATCGTAGCTCTAACAAAGAAAATTAGAACATAATAGAAGAAGAAACGAAAATAGAAATTAAATCAAACATCTTGAATCAAAGAACAAAAATTCTGTCACCACTTTTATCTTCTCTTTAAAATACTTGAAAAATTCTCAGAACACTGAAAACAAAAACGATTTCTCTCTCTCTCTAAGACTCTATGTTCCCCCAAGTTATCCTATTTATATAATAACATTCAAGACTCCTCTCACAAGGCAATTACTTCTTTTTTCGCATAAAATTAGGAAATAAATCGCAGAATTCCCAATGTGATATCCATCTTCTAACTCTTTTCTGAGTCGCATATTCATTTCCTTCTTTTTGCCATGTTTTCCTTATTTTCTCCATATCTCAATATTCTGCATAATCAAGGAAATATTAAGTAAATAAAAGGAAATCCAAATATATTCTAACAAATATTGCATTATTTATTGCCTAAAGTAGATAAAATAACTCTATTTTTATAGAGTTATCAAAGCCCCAAACTTAACATTTTGCTAGTCCTCTAGCAAAAGCAAGATATAAGACATACCCAAGCTAACAACCCCCACCATGACTTCCTTCCATAATTGCTCAAAATCACAATTTAAAGAAAAACACAAATTTCATCCAAACATTGAAATAGATTCATAAGTTAAAACCGATTCTAACTATGTGATCCAAGTGTGTGTGTGAGTCCTCATCTTTTCGAATTATATGCAATCCAAATAAGTTCACATTGGTATGCAACCTCTCAAAAACTCTTTATAATTATAACCAAATCTCATAGGTTTGCTTTTCATTCCTCTCTCCACTAATGTACGCTAATCATCCAACCAAAAATCAATAGGACTTTCCTCAGGTTGTAATGTAAGGCTAGGCTAACGGTGAGATAATGGTAAATTTAAGCTCAAATCACCCATGAACACATTGATTTATAGGATCTAATTAGAGCACATGCCACTATCTCCAATTTCACATCTTCAAAATAATCCTTCTGCCACTACGGATCATCATTCTTCCTCTTTTTTTTCTTTTCTTTTTTTTCTTTTTTTCTTCTTTTTTTTGGAAGAAGAAGATACACCCAAACAACCATAGCAATCAAATTATTTCCATGCTCCACCCTTCCTCTCAAATTGCTATTATGCTCAAATAAACTTTTATCCTAAAAAAAATCAACATGTTCATGGGGCGTGGGACAATGATATAATTTGGCAAAAGGTAAGCTAAAAAGTACGTGGGTGCCAATAAAAGATTGGATAATAATTAAGACTCAACGGGGTGACTATGGATAAATAAACAGGGTTGGCTTAAAAGGCTCAATCGATCCAAAAATTGCCTAAATCATTTTCTCAGTTAGATGTAGCCTAGGATTTCGCCTCAAGAGAAAATCAAACAAATTCTAAGATTTGGGTGAGATCTAAGAAAAGCACATACTTCATATGAATGTTCTCTAGATGTACACACTACTCAAAAATTAAGGACTTCTAGTGCTCAGTAAGTGGATCGACATCATCAGAATCAAAATTAACTCACATATCATTCGCAAGTTTGAACAAAATTTAAATTTTCCTAAGAATCGCAAAAATAATTCATCTTTTTTTTTAAATGAACATAAAAATTAATGAAGAAACATAATAAAAATGCTTGGGTTGCCTCCCAAGAAGCGCTTGCTTTATGGTTTTCAGCCAAACTATATCAGATGTCTCTATTCTGGAGGATGAAGTTCAATAGTGTTCTTCTGCTTGTTGTAACCACCTTCGAAGTAGATTTCAAACGTTGACCGTTCACCTTAAATGTGCCTTCGGTGTCATATGCAACTTCAACTGCTCTGTATGGAAATACCTGTGTGACTATATAAGGACCAGACCATCGAGAACGTAACTTTTCTAGAAAAAGTTTAAGAAGAGAGTTATAAAGTAAAACTTTTTGGCCAATTTCGAATTCTCTTCTGAATATGTATTTATCATGCCATCTTTTGGTACACTCTTTGTATACCTTAGCATTTTCATAGGCCTCATTATGGAATTCCTCCAATTCATTTAGTTGCAATAATCTTCTTTCACCTGCAGACTGTATGTCAAAATTCAGAAATTTCAATGCCCAATATGCTTTGTCCTGTAATTCCACCGGTAGATGACAGGCCTTCCCAAACACTAGCCTAAAAGGAGACATCCTAATTGGGGTTTTAAATGTTGTCCTATAGGCCCAAAGTGTGTCATCAAGTTTTATTGATCAATCTTTCCTAGAGGCATTTACTGTTTTTTCTAAAATTCTCTTGATTTCCCTATTTGAAACCTCTACATGACCACTAGTCTGAGGATGATAAGGGGTTGCAATCTTGTGTGTGACTCCATACTTACTCAAAAGTGCTTCAAATTGTTTGTTGCAAAAGTGCGTCCCCCTATCACTTATGATTGCCCTAGGAGTGCCAAATCGCGTAAAACTATTTTTTTTCAAGAATTTGACAACAGCCTTAGCATCATTTTTTGGCAATGCTACAGCTTCTACCCACTTAGACACATACTCTACAGCCACTAAAATGTACAAATTACCATAAGAAGATGTAAAGGGTCCCATGAAATCAATACCCCAGACATCAAATAATTCACACACAATAATATTGTTTAAAGGCATCTCATTTTTTCTAGAAATATTTTCAGTTCTCTGACACCAATCACATGAAGCTACAAAGGAGTAAGCATCTTTAAAAAGTGTGGGCCAATAAAATCCAGATTGTAAAACCTTAGCTGTAGTTTTGGTGGCACCAAAATGACCACCTGCCTCTCTGTCATGACAATGATGTAGAATATTTGCCTTTTCTTCGTCTGGAACACATCTCCTTATGACCTGGTCTGCACATACCTTACAAAGAAAAGGTTCTTCCCAAAAATAATTTTTAACATCAGAAAAGAATTTTTTCTTTTATTGATATGACAATTTAGGAGGGAGAATATTACTTACCAAATAATTCACAAAATTAGCATACCAAGGAAATTTTGTGAATTTGATGGAAAAAATTTTCTCATCAAGAAACTCTTTCATAATTGAACTTACCTCTTCCTTTAAATTCGGAATTCTTGACAAGTGATCTGCAATTAGATTTTCAGTCCCCTTCTTATCTTTGATTTCCAAATCAAATTCTTGCAGCAATAGAATTCACCTGATTAAACGTAGTTTTGATTCTTTCTTTTCAAGTAGATACTTAAGAGCAGAATGGTCAGAATAAACTATAACTTTTGAGCCAATTAAATAAGAACGAAATTTATCAAAAGCAAACACTACCGCCAAAAGCTCCTTTTCAGTTGTGGCATAATTCAATTGTGCACCTGATAAAGTTCGACTTGCATAATATATGGTTCGAAAAATTCCATCCTTTCTTTGTCCAAGTATGGCTCCAACAGCCGAGTCACTAGCATCACACATCAACTCGAAAGGCAAATCCTAAGTAGGCGCAGTCATGATAGGGGCCGAAATTAACTTCTCCTTCAATGTGTTGAATGCCTGCAAACAATCATCAGAGAAGTCAAATTTAGAATCTTTTTCCAATAATTTAGAAAGGGGTCTAGCAATCTTAGAAAAATCTTTAATGAAACGCCTATAAAATTCTGCATGTCCCAAAAATCCTCGAACAAGCTTCACTGAAGTAGGAGGCGGCAATTTTGAAATAACTTCAATCTTAGCTCGGTCCACCTCAATTCCTCTTATAGAGATCTTATGGCCTAGCACAATCCCTTCCTACACCATAAAGTGACACTTCTCTCAATTCAAGACAAGGTTAGTCTCCTCACATCTTTGTAACACCAAAGCTAAATTATTCAAACATGAATCAAAAGATGAGCCAAAAATAGAAAAATCATCCATAAATATCTCAATATATTTTTCCATCATGTCGGAAAAAATAGCCATCATGCATCTTTGAAAAGTAGCAGGCGCATTACAAAGACTAAAAGGCATCCTCCTATAAGCAAAAGTGCCATAAGGACAAGTAAAAGTAGTTTTTTCTTGATCCTCAGGTGCAATAGGGATTTGATTATAACTAAAATATCCATCTGAAAAGCAGTAAAACTCATGCCCTGTAAGTCTCTCCAACAATTGATCAATAAAAGGTAAAGGAAAGTGATCTTTACGGGTGGCATCATTCAATTTTCTATAATCCATGCAAACACGCCATCCAGTAACGGTTCTAGTCGGAATTAATTCATTATCATTATTTAGTTGAACAATCATACCTTCTTTTTTTTTGAACAACTTGCACAGAACTTACCCAGGAGCTATCAGAGATAGGATAGATGATCTCTGCATCAAGTAACTTAATTACCTCAGCTTTCACCACTTCTTGCATTTTTAGATTCAAACGCCTCTGAGATTGGATAGTGGGTTTATGTTGTTCCTTCATCAAAATTTTATACATGCAAATTGAAGGACTAATTCCCTTGATGTCAACTATTTTCCATCCAATTGCACCTTTATATTCTCTCAACACTCTAAGCAATTTCTCCTCCATCAAATCTGTCAAAAAAGAAGATATAATTACTGGTAAAGAAGAAATTCCATCTAAATAAGCATATTTCAAATGAGAAGGTAAGGGTTTGAGCTCAAAAATAGGAGGCTCTTCAATTGATGGCTTCAGCTTCGTTGTGTGTTGTCCCAACTCCTCAAATTTTGTTGTCTTAGGCCTTGAATATGTTGGATTTGCCTCCATAAAATTTGCGTACTCCATTATCTCCTCATTCTCAATTTCTCTGTCTTTTGGTTGAACCAAACATGCTTCAAGTGGATCTTTAAAAATATTTTCTTGAAAAACATTATTTACTAACTTGTCAACTGTCTCAACTCTAAAACAAGAATTATCATCAAAGGGATATTTCATTGCTTTAAAAACATTGAAAGAAATAAGATCATCTTGAACTCTAAGAATCAACTTCCCTTGTTGTACATCAATAAGAGCTCTTCCTGTTGCTAGAAAAGGACGACCTAAGATAAGTGGTACCTCAAAATCTTCCTCCATGTCAAGAACTATGAAATCTGCAGGAAAAATAAACTTGTCAACTTTTATCAATACATCTTCCACAATACCTCTTGGATATTTAATTGATCGATCAGCCAGTTGAAGCGACACTGTAGTTGCTTTTACTTTACCCAATCCTAATTTCCTAAAAACAAAGAAAGGCATCAAATTAATACTTGCACCTAAATCACACAATGCCTTTTTAAAGTAAGAATCTCTAATAGTGTAAGGAATAGTAAAACTCCCTGGATCTTTTAACTTCAGAGGTAATTTATTTTGTAGGATGGCCGAACATTCCTCATTCAACTTCATAGTTTCATAATCTTCTAGCTTTCTTTTGTTTGCCAAAATCTCCTTCAAAAATTTTGCATAGCTAGGCATTTACGCTAAAGCATCTGCAAAAGGAATATTAATGTGTAATTTTTTAAAAACATCAAGAAATTTAGAAAATTACTTATCTGTTTTGTGTTGCTGGAGTCGCTGAGGGAATGGAACTGGCGGCACGTATGGCTTGGGATTATCTGGAAAAAGTTTGCTCTTGCCTATCTCCTTTGGTTGTTTCTTGTCCTCTTCTTCTTTGTCTCTGGAAATCTCTTGTTTGATATCTTCTTCACCCACTTGTTTACCACTTCTTAGGATTATAGCTTTTACATTTTCAATTGGATTTTTCTCTGTGTTGCTAGGCAAAGAACCCTATTGTCTCCCAGACATCATGTTTGCTAACTGCCCCAATTGCATCTCTAGATTTCTGATTGAAGCCTCTTGATTCTGAAATCTCACATCTGTGCTCTTGATGAAGTCCTGAGTAGTGTTGGCAAGTTTTGCGACTATGTCTTCTAGACTGGACTTTGTCTCTTCTGGTTGTTTGAATCCCAATGGCAGTCTTGTCACATTTTGATTATTCCATGAAAAATTTGGATGATTGCGCCATCCCGAATTGTACGTGTTGGAGTAGGGATTATTCTGTGATCTATTAAAATTCCCAACAAAGTTAGCATTTTCATTAGATTGAGCAAAAGTGTTACCTACCTGATATTCTGTGCTAACATGTCCTCCATCACAGAAATCGCATGTCATATTCTGAATTTTCATGCCTGAAACACTCATATTATCTATCTTTTTGTTGAGTGCTTCAATTTGTGCAGTGATTGCCGTGAAAGCATCCACCTCATGAACTCCGCAACCTTTTCGCACTGATATCCTCTCAGTAGGCCATTAATAACTATTGGATGCCATCTCCTATAATAAGTTGGAGGCTTCTTCTAGTGTTTTATTATTCAGAGTTCCCCCTACGGCTGCATCAATCATAGAACGGAGATTTGTACTGCACCCATTATAAAAAGTTTGTACCTGCATCCATACGGGTAATCCATGATGTGGGCATCTCCTAAGAAACTCCTTGAATCTTTCCCATGCTTCATACAATGATTCATTATCCATCTGCATAAAATTAGTAATATCGTTACGCATTTTTGCAGATTTTACAGGTGGAAAGAACTTACCAAGAAATTTTTGTGTCATATCATTCCATGTAGTGATCGATCCTGCAGGAAGAGAAGAGAGCCAACCTTTAGCTTTGTCTCTAAGAGAGAATGGAAATAATCTCAATCTAATAGCATCATCTGAAACTCCATTATATTTAATTATGTCACAGATTTCAAGAAAAGCATCGATGTGAGCATTTGGATCATCGCTTGGTAGCCCACTAAATTGCACTGATTATTGAAGCATCTGGATCAGTGATGGCTTGATCTCAAAGTTGTTTGCTTGAATTGCAGGTCTCCTGATACTTGATGTGGTGCCCTCAATTGTTGGCGCAGCATAATCTTTTAAGAGTCAACGTCGATTTCTACCATCATCAACTCTCTCCATCTTTTTAATGTGATTTCTCTATTCTCTCAGTCGCCGTTTAAATGTGCGTTCGATTTCTGGATCAAACTCAATAAGTTTTCCTTGTTGGCTACGTGTCATGCACCAATGTATACTCTAAAAAAAATAAAAAATAAAAGCTAGATTAAACTTAGAATTATCCGGTATCAATATTAATTGGTATTAAATAAACAATCCCCGGCAACGGCGCCAAAAACTTGATAGTAAAATTCTGCACGTGTCAATGAACGTGTTGAACAAGTAATATAATGATAAGAAGAGTATTGTCCCACAGAGATTGATGATAATAAACCAATTAAATATTAAAAATAGACTAATTCTAAAATTTATCTAACAGATCAAAATATAATTAAGAACAAATAAAAATTGACAATTTTTAAAAACGAAATTTTATAAACTAAAGGCAAATAATCAATCAGGTAAAACATGTTAAAGCATCCAATTTCACCATAACCACTAGATATGAATTTCGGATCATTATGCATACAAGAACAATATCAAGCATGTGATAGCGGAATTTCCTAATCTATTTACTATCCTATCTCTAGGTATAGCAAACCTACTCAGTTTATCAATTCACTATATTTCTATGTGAATTTAAATAAACATAAGCGCATTAAAATCTATGAATATTCCCAGTTTACAATGAATCTTTTGGACCACCTTATCACCGAAAGCTACACAAATAACATGGTATATTTCTATCCACATTTAATTCATGGTTATATATTATAAGGAGCAATTGCATATTATCACTTCTCGGTCTCAAACATGCACATTAAATCATTCAAGTGGTGGCTAATCACCTAAACGCATTAAGCACAATAATATATAGCTCACATGAATGAAATTACTTGCAAAGCATAAAAAGCATGAAATTCATATCATTGTGGTTAGGCTACATCGTAGCTCTAACAAAGAAAATTAGAACATAATAGAAGAAGAAACGAAAATAGAAATTAAATCAAACATCTTGAATCAAAGAACAAAAATTCTGTCACCACTTTTATCTTCTCTTTAAAATACTTGAAAAATTCTCAGAACACTGAAAACAAAAACGATTTCTCTCTCTCTCTAAGACTCTATGTTCCCCCAAGTTATCCTATTTATATAATAACATTCAAGACTCCTCTCACAAGGCAATTACTTCTTTTTTCGCATAAAATTAGGAAATAAATCGCAGAATTCCCAATGTGATATCCATCTTCTAACTCTTCTCTGAGTCGCATATTCCTTTCCTTCTTTTTGCCATATTTTCCTTATTTTCTCCATATCTCAATATTCTGCATAAACAAGGAAATATTAAGTAAATAAAAGGAAATCCAAATATATTCTAACAAATATTGCATTATTTATTGCCTAAAGTAGATAAAATAACTCTATTTTTATAGAGTTATCACGAATTGATCCCTGACTATCCTTGGATCGGCCTATATTGGCTCAAAATGTCATATCGACAATTTTTATGGTCGAAAGTCGGTTCACAGTCGAATTTCTTTGGTCGCGCGAATTTAAATCCCTAATTAGCTTTTTCCTAATGGTTAGTATTCCAGGAGTGATCAATTCCGGGCGAGATCTAACTACAAGTACATCCATAAATCATCCATTTCATAAATCCCAAATGGGTCAGATTTCAGAATGTCACAACTCTTCCTCCTTATAAAAATTTCGTCCTCGAAATTTATAATTCAGCCTAGCTACTCAAACAAGTAGAGGTATTGATGTTGCATTAGCTCTTCGCTTTCCCACATCGCGCCTTCTATCCCGTGATGTTCCCAAACAACTTTGACCATCGGAATCATCTTGTTCCTTAGAACTCGTTCTTTCCGATCTTCGATCCTTATTGATCTCTCGACATATGACACCCTGTCGTCAACTTCTATCTCTTCGTAATTGAACACATGAGTTGGGTCCGGTTCATATTTTCTCAGCATCGATACGTGGAACACATTATGCACTTGCAACAAATTTAGCGGGAGTATAAGGCGATAAGCTATGTCTCCAATCCTTTCCAAAACCTCAAAGGGTCCCACGTACCTCGGACTCAACTTCCCTTTCTTACCAAATCGGGACAATCCCCTCATGATACCATAAGGAATACGTGATCCCCTACTTAAAATTTCAAAGGTCTTCGCCTTATGTCTGTATAACTCTTTTGATGGCTTTGAGTTGTTTTCAACCTTTCACGAATTATCTTAACAGCCTCAACTGATTGTTGAATTAATTCTGGCCCGGTTATACTCCTTTTTCCAACTTTGTCCCAACACACGGTCGTTCTACAAGCTCTGCCATACAGCGCTTCAAATAGCGCCATTCCGATGCTCTGTTGAAAACTATTATTGTACGTAAATTTTGCTAAGGGCAATTGCTCTTCCCACTTGCCCTGAAAATCCAATATACATGCCCAAAGCATATCCTCTAAAGTCCGAATCGTCCTCTCAAATTGGCCATCCGTTTGTGGATGGTAAGCTGTATTAAACTACAGCTTTGATCTTAATGCCGTATGTAGACTTTTTCAAAAATTGGCGGTAACCTAGGATCACGATATGAGGTAATCGTCACTGGCACCCCACGCAAACGAACTATTTGTTGTACGTACCATTCAGCATATCAATCCAATGCAAAGTCTTTTCACACTGCCAAGAAGTGTGCTGACTTTGTCAATCTATCAACAATCACTCAAATGGAATCATGGCCTCTTTGGCTCTTCGGTAATCCCAATACAAAATCTATGGTAATATGTTCCCATTTCCACTCTGGGATTTCCAAAGGTCGCAACAACCCTTTGGATTTACAATGTTGTGCTTTTATTTATTGGCACATCAGGCACTTAGCCACGTGTTTAACTATACCTACCTTCATGCTATTCCATCAATAGTACTGTCTCAGATTCTGATACATTTTCGTACTACTGGGATGGATACTATAACTACTATAATGTGCTTTCGACAAGATTTCTTCCTTAAGTTCTGCATCGTCAAGCACGCACAATCATCCACGAAACTTTAATATCTCGTCTTCAAATATCTGGAAATCCAGCTTTCTCTTGGTAGCATCCATTTCTAGAATCCTTTGAATTTCTTGATATGTAGACTGTAAAGCCCTAATCTTAGCCTGGATTCCTAGTTCGATTCTTAAAGTGGCAAACAAGCTCGAGACTTGACTTACTTTGAACTTAAACTTCGAGTCTCGCACTCCTTCCAATAAAGTCCAGTCCTTGACCATCAAATATACGATACTTAATTTCCAACTCAATGCATCGGCTACCCGGTTGGCCTTTCCGGGGTGATATAAAATATTACAATCGTAATCCTTAAGCAATTCCATCCAACGACGCTGCCTCATATTTAATTCCTTTTGAAAAAATAAATATTTCAAACTCTGATGGTCTGTATATATCTGGAATTTCTCTTTGCATAAATAATGTCGTCAAATCTTAAGGGCGAATATGATGGTAGCTAATTCCAAATCATGCGTCGAATAATTCAGTTCATGCGGCCTCAATTGCCTTGATGCATAGGCTACCACTCGCCCATGTTGCATCAGCACACATCTTAATCCTTTCAACGACGCATCACTATAGATTTCAAAACCTCCAAATCCTGACAGAATAGTCAATACCAGTGCCGTCGTTAATCCATGCTTTAATTCCTGGAAACTCCTTTCACACTTGTCAGTCCACTCAAACTTCGTTTTTTTCTTTAACAGACGCGTCAACGGCATTGCTATAACCGAAAATCCTTCCACAAAATATCTATAGTATCCTGCTAAATCCAAGAAGCTTCGAACCTCAGTTACTGTCATCGGCCTCGGCCACTTTATCACGGCTTCAATTTTTGCCAGATCTACCAAAATTCCATCCCCCGAGATCACATATCCAAGAAAGGCTACTTGACTGAGTTAGAACTCGCACTTACTAAACTTAGCGTACAATGCGTATTCCCTTAAGGTCTGTAAAACTTTACTCAAATGGAACCCGTGCTCTTCCAAGCTTTTCGAGTACACCAATATATCGTCTATGAAACAATCACGAATTGATCTAAAAATTCCTTAAACACCTAATTCATTAAGTCCATAAAGGCAGCAGGGGCATTCGTCAATTCGAACGGCATCACCGTAAATTCATAGTGTCTATATCTCGTCCTGAATGTCGTTTTCGGTATATCCTCCTTTCTAATTCTCAACTGATGATATCCCGTTCTCAAATCAATTTTAGAAAAACACCGAAGCCCCTTGTAACTAATCAAACAAATCATCAATCCTTAGCAAGGGATATTTATTCCTAATCGTCACTTGGTTTAAGTGCCTGTAATCGATACACAGCCTCAACGACCCATCTTTCTTCCTTACAAACAACACTAGCGCTCTCTATGGAGACGCACTGGGACGAATAAATCCTTTGTCCAATAACTCTTGCATTTGCACTTTTAACTCTTTTAACTCTGAGAACGACATTCTATAAGGTGCCTTCGAGATTGGCTAAATCCCAAAGGCCAACTTGATTATAAACTCTACTTCTCTTTCTGGTGACAATCCTGGTAATTCCTGAGGAAAAATATTGGGATAATTGCACACCACGGCTATGTCCTCTAGCCTCGGCTCCTTGGCCGTCGAATTAACCACAGCTGCTAGAAATCCTTAACACCCTTTGTTCAATAATTTAGTCATTTCTAGTGACGAAATCCATGGGATCGAGGTTCCCCCTCGATTTCCCACAAATTTGAATTCCGAATGTCCAACAGGATTAAATTGGATTACCCTGCTATTATAATCCATTACGACCCTCTGCTTATTCAACCAATCTATACCTACTATCACATCAAAATCATACATCGCTAAATCGCTAAATCAATTCTCTCTTCCTTATCACCAATTACAATCTTACAATTCGGGCACCCCAACAAGGCTAGAACCTTGTCATTCAAGGGAATTGTAACACACAACACAACATCAAGCAACTGCGATTCTATGCCAGTCATTTTAACAAACTGCTATGCTATAAATGAATGTAACGCCCCAGCTTCAAACAAAGCATACGCAGCATGATCGCATAGAGAAATCGTACCTGTGACTACCCCTGGCGTGTTCTCAATCTCTCTTCTGGCCATGACGTACATCCGTTCTTGGGCCCGTGGCCTATTCTGATTAGTCGATGGGGCAGCTCCAATTTGGTTCCCATTCTGGGGTGGCAGCAACGTAAGCGATCTATTCTACCTAATGTTAAGGCAAAACCTTACCTGATGACCAAACCCACCACATCCAAAACAGTCTCCATCCCTGCTCGGACAAGGTCCACTTCTATGTCTTTCTCCACATATCCGACATAGACCATTCTGAAAATGGATCGGTTTCCCTATATTCCTTCTAGCAGAAGGGACGAAACATCAATTACCCGTCATTGGCCTCTTCCCTAAGTGACGGTTGTCCCCACCTTGGGCAAATCTTGACGCAAAAGCGGCAGCCCTATTTTCGTCAAGTCACGCTCATTCGCTTAAGCCCGATCATAGATCTCGTTATAATCCCTCAAATTCAATGAAATCATTTAGTTACAAAGGTCTGGCTTCAAATCATCTCGGAACCTTCGAGCCCTATCCAACGGATCCTCCACCATCCTTAGGACAAACTTAGATAATCGAGCGAATTCAGCCTCATACTGATCCACTGTACTATGCCACTGATGAAACCTCATAAACTCAGCTAATTTTTGTTCCTGGGCACTCTTAAAAAAATATTTACCATTAAAGGTTTCCATAAATATCGTCCAAGTCTGGGTGGTACTAGCCGGGAACACCCTTCCTCCGTTGGCTTTTCACCAATCACTTGCATTTTCTTGCAATTAATACACTACTAACATCACTTTCTCCTCATCTATACACCCCAATACTTCAAAAGCCCTTTCTAATTCCTCTACCCACAACGATGCAATCTCAAGGTCGCCCTTACCATCAAACTTAGGAGGTTTTAATTTCAAGAATTATTCCACCAACTGATACATCTATCGATTCGCATTCACTTGCTATTGCCGTTGATTCTCATTGTTACCATTGATGGTAGCGGCTGCTGCGGCCTTAGCAGCTTGGGCAATAGTGGCAGCTCGTTCCTGAGCCTACCATCCTGTCAGGTTGCCAATCTCCTCTAGGGTCCTTATGACTGCATCCATTCTCGGATCTCCTGCAGGTCGGCCTCGTGAACTGGATGGACCCCCGGTTCCTCTACCTCTCAAACTCATCCTCACGGTTTCTTTCACTCGCCTACCTACTATAATTCAATTCAGGAATTAGAGACCTAGGCTAACTATACCAGTCTAGTCCTAGGCAGCGAATTAACATAGTAATTCACTCAACAGGTAATCTATCACAACAACACCAGGTCACAATCAATAAGGTATGTGCACTTACCTCATGTCCAAACACACTTGCATTCCAATTGTTATAACACTCAATTCACTTAGCAAACATAACAAATAGTTTGGAGGCACGCGTAGCTCATTCCACCCTATGACTCACTAAGGTCTCCCTAGATGACTACCCCAGGATTTCTGCTCCTTATCACTCCATACTTCGACCAACTTAGATTGAGATATCCTTACTTTGATACTAATTAAACCGGGATGTCATGCCCCGAATCCCATCGAGCTTGCGATATCCCTCTTCAGTCGAATAATGCAACGTCCCAGGAACATCGCCGACCCAAGCTAACATATCAGAGTTATAAGCACTAGCGAAAACTACAAACACCCAGACAATAATTGACTAGGAGTAAAAGGGAGAATATACATCCATTACTGATTCAAACTTATACAATATCCGCCATTTACAAACCACATAATGTACATGCACACCAAACTTCCAAACAATACGCCACCGATGTCAAAAAGATCAATAGCCTGGGTATACCCTAGTCCAAAAATAAGACCCTTCAAAATCCTTTACTCAACCCCTAAACTAGCCCTTACGCCCTCTAGATGGCGTCCACTCCGAGTCCGACTCTCCAGAACTTGAGTCTTACTCTCCAAAACCCGAGTCTGAATCCCCTTGAGCTACCTGCTCCTCTGAGGACTCCGAATCAACCTCGATTTCAATTGGGTACTCTACCACGTTATGGTCGGCGTGCATTGGAATCCCAAAACGCTACGGCGGCGGCGGTGGAAGGTTCATTGTTCATGCCGGGGTTCTAAAATTATTTGGCTGAAACAACCATGAGAACATGTTTCAGCAAGTACACACCCTAAACCCCCACCTAAGCTAACACGTACCTCTAAATAAGTTCAAACACTATAACACTCAATAAGCATATCACAGGCACACAATTGCATTTACCTGAGCTTTTAATATATGCAACCTACACGTTAGTCACAATAATACAAATTCCAACCACATGCACGTTCTAAATTAATTTCATGCCCAAAACACAAGTCGAATACATGGCATTTCAAATTCCACATTCCATACACTCTTCATGCCTCATCACACTATTTTCACTCGACTCGCCAGTGACCCGCATAATAGTACCGCCTCAGGTCCACTATGACTATCTCATATTCACAACACTTCTTAGTTGGCATAATAGTACCGCCTCAGGTTATATCTCTCGCCTGCGTAATAGTACCGCCTCAAATTCAACATCCACCACCTACGGCACAAACAACAGTCTCATTTTCACAACACTTCTTAGCCCGCATAATAGTACCGCCTCAGGCTATGTCTCTTGCCCGCGTTATAGTACCGCCTCAGGCTCAACATCCACCACCTACGGCACAACCCGCGTTAAAGTACATGCCTCAAGTTGGTAGTCTTCCGATAATACTGGGCATCATCCCGCGTAAAAGTACCGCCTCAGGACGGCACAATTCCCCGCGTTTAAAGTACATACCTCAGGGATTCTCGTGACCACACGCACGACATTTCACACCATTTTTCATGCTCAATTAACACCCAAACATGGCTAATTTTCAGCCAATTCAATTCAGCCTATGCGTACATATAACGGTCCACATTTCAATCAATTAATTCACAAACCAACGAACATACAAGGTTGCCAATGAACCCGCAACCACAGCCACTAACATGAGCATAAAATTCAATATTTTCATGTCTATTTCAAGCCACAATAGCCACACAAACCAGCCAACCCAATTAAGTTCACACGTGCACAAATAACCCGAATTTCTACATTTTAGGCCAAATTTCGCCATTCACGGGTGTCATACTCCTACCGACAACCCCCAAACCAATACGCACTATATTTTAGTCACCAATATGCACTAATTCGGCCACATCATGAACAGTAACTCGGCCACAACAGAAATCACCATAACGGCACATTTAGGCCCGTTTTTCGCGCAATAAGCCATAATAATCACTCGGAATCATTCCGATTACCTAATCAATCAATTCTAACCTCAATTCCACCTCAAAAATCATCACAATTTCACCCAAAACACTCAGCCAAATCAGTCCAACCATTGTCCCATGATTAACCCCTAAAACTCGCTAAAACGTCCCCGAACTAACCCGAAAATACCCGTTATCCTAGGCGAGGGTTAGGTTATCACTTACTTGTGATTCCTAAGCGACATTGAGGCCTCTACAGCGGCTGGACAGAGGGAAAATAGCAGTGGTAGCGGCGATGAATGGGAAAGACCACCGGCGACTTGCAGGCGGACACGGGCGGCGGCGAACGGCGGTAATTAGCTGCTGGTTTTCCGTGGCTGTTCTTGGCTGAAAAAGGGGGCTGGTGGTGGTGTTCGGTGAGGGGAAAAACAAGGTAGAGAGAGGGACGATGAGGCGGCGGTGGCGGCGAGTGGCCACGGCGGTGACGGCTCCAGCTAGGCGAGTGAGCGGCGGCGACGGTTGGCCTTGGGCGACTGGTCACGGCCACGTGAGGGGGAGAGGGAAGCTCAGCCGGGAGGGAGAGGGAGAGAGAAATGCCGAGAGAGAGAGAGAGAGAGAGAGAGAGAGAGAGAGAGAGAGAGAGAGAGAGAGAAAATAGAAATAAATAGCTAAACACTAATAATTGGTGTCTGATAGCCTTAGAAAATGATCATCCTACCCTCCTCTCTATTTCCAAATCGACGGCCACGATTCGATCTTATCCTAAGATCAACGGTCCAGATTAATCCTTACCAAAAATATCCAAGGGTAAAATTATCCAAAAATTATCATTTCTAAAGTGAGGGTGAAATGACCAAAACACCCTTCTCCCATTGTACTTGGCCTTAACAAAATCCCAAGGGTAAAACGGTCATTTTTCATTTCTCGCCAGAATTCGAATTTTCTGAAGAATCTGAACAGATTTGAGGCTGACTAAGCCAATAACAACATCGTCCAACTATCCTATCGTGACATTCATAATTTCTGAGGCCCAATCTTGATCATTAATTAATGACTAAATTTAATTAACGTAATTTGAACATATCTCGAACTAACGGGTGGCCTTTGAGGAAATTCGCACATTTGACCTATGGCCGATACTGAATCATGCCACGTTCAAGTGCACTCAGGTCATGACGACCTCGGTCGTCACAAAATCGCAACGATCAATCGCTAGTTCCGATGGCACGATCGTTTGGCATAGATTTGAGGTCATTCGTCAATTCATTTCGTGGTCAAGCAGAATCACCCGCGATCTACTCGTCTGACAGCGGCGAATTGATCCCTAACTATCCTTGGATCGGCCTACATTGGTTCAAAATGTCACCTCGATAATTTTTATGGTCGAAAGTCGATTCATGATCAAGTTTCTTTGATCACGCGAATTTAAATCCCTAATTAGCCTTTCCCTAATGGTTAGTATCCCAGGAGTGATCAATTCTGGGCGAAATCTAACTACAGGTACGCCCATAAATCATCCGTTTCATAAATCCTAAGTGGGTCGGATATCAGAATGTCACAACGAAGACGGATCGTCACAAAACTATTCGTTGCTAAATTCATCGTTGATTAGCGACAAAAATAATAAATTGTTGTGTATTTCTCTCTCTCCGCACTCTTCTCTTTCGCCCGCTCTCTTGTCTCTTCTTTCTTCTGTCTTCTCTATTTTCATTTGTGTCTTATGGTAATCATAGAATAAATTGTTGTTTATTTCTCAATTTTCTTCTATCAATTGCCATAAGCTTTATGAATCTTAAGTAATTTTTCTTTTTTTTAGCTATGTGTCTACTTGAAGGTCTCGCAATCCAAGTGAAGGTTGCAATTCTCATCAAATAGACCACTTTCTGCTACAAAAAATTCAATCAAATACTTGGGTAAGTCTTCTTGACATGATAAATTTTTCTTCTTCTTTTTTCAATTTTAAAATAAAGTTGAGCTCATGGATGGAAATAAGTTAAGGTATCTATATAACAAGTGTAGTAATGCAAAATTAACGACAATATTTGCAACATTTTTCCGTTGGAATGTTTATATAGGGTCATGGCTAATTTCGTCGGTAATTGATGTAACAGCCCGAATTTCGATGTAATTCCGGGATCACTGAAATTGACATTATTTCGCATTTCATTTTAGTAAGTCTCGTCCAGAGCTAATCACTCTCGGGATACTAATCAAAGGAGTATGGCTAACTAGGAAAACGATACGTGGACCCGGGGCCCGACCGCGAATTGGGCACCGATCTCGAGAGATGATAAGGAAATATTTTGGGCCAACGTGGGCCGATCTTAGGAAAAGTGACGGATTTGGTTTAGCCAAGGCCAACGATGTACAATCGGATCGCGGGTAATTCCGCGTGCCCGAACGTACACATGGCTAGCCAGTCTCGAACTTGAACCAAACGATCACGACCTCTGAAACTAGCGATAATTCCTCTCATTCTCTGAGTGATCGGGACCGTCATGACTCGGATAACCTTAGATCGATACGCATAATCTCTAAACAGCCGCCCGTTAGTGAGAGACCCTGAATTTGAAAATCGATCGAGTTTTGATCACGAAATTGGGCCCGGATTTTCATATCGATTTTCGATGGCTTAAGAGACTATTTTTGGGAATCTGACGTCATATTATGCTGGCCACGCATATTTGGAGTTATTACGGTTAAAAATTGAAATTTCGGTACGGGGGTAAAAGTTACGATTTTGCTTCTCGGGACACCGACTTGGACTTTGAGGCCGTATGAGGTTATTTTTCGAGGCCAATGTTATTTTAGGGTGGCCATGCACATTTAGAGTTGTTTCGATCAAAAATTTGAATTTTGGCTCGAAAGTGAAAAATAATATTTTTTTCCTCAGGACTTTGAAGCCGATTCTCGAGGGCTTAAGAGATTATTTTCGCAATTCTGATGCCATATTATGTTGGCCACACACATTTAGGGTTGGTATAGCCAACAATTGAAATTTCGACCCGGGATCGGAAAAAATGATCATTTTGCCCCTGGCCTATTTTTGGGTTCTGAATTTTGGAAATTATTTGGGATAATTAATATTGGATTATTAGCTCAATTATTAGACCCAATGACCCTTTTGCCCATCAATTATTGGATAAGAATGATTTAAGACCGTTAGATTAGGGGTATTTTGGTCAAAACTCCCGGATCGGCGACACGTGGCGCCCTCTAGCCCCAATATTTGACCGGTCTGACCAGCTCTCTCTCTCCTCCCCCTCATTCGGCCAGCTTCCCTCCTGATTAACCCTTCCTCCACGTTTTCCTCTACTTCCTTCTCGGCCGTTGTCCGTACGCCGGAGCTCACTGGACCGCCGTCGTGCCGCCGCCGTTCGCTGGTGCCACTGCTCGGCCTGACCTCGCCTCACTACCACCACCCTCATCCCGTCCCCCCTATCTCTCTCTCTCTCTCTCTCTCTCTCTCTCTCTCTCTCTCTCTCTCTCCCTTGCTTTCTCTCTCTCAGCCAAAGGAATGCCAGAGCAAGCCGCCGCCGCGCCAGAGCTCGAACAGCCAAGCCCGCTGCCACCGTGACCCTCCAGCCGCCTGTATGTCGCGCGTACTTCGCCGTCCGTACGACATCCGTACATCGCCGTCAGAATGCCACCGCCGGTTCCACCGTTCACCGGTGATTGGCCACCGTTCCTCGTCGTCGTGAAGTCAGATTAAGTGAGTATACCTCTTAAACTTGGATTAGGACTGACAGTGCTTTTTCTAGACTGGTTTAGGTATTATCGGTGTATATTTAGGACAGGATTGATGACCGTTGAGTGAAAATAAAATTCGAGAAATTTAGTGGGATTATTATAGATAATTCTTGGGCTCGGATTGTTGGAATAGTGGCTGTCCGTACTTTGAGGAATGTACCGGATTATAATGGGTAGTAAGAATTGTTAGCTAAATGGCCAGGATTACCAGAGCAATTGGCTATTGATTTATTGATGATTAATTATGCTTGATTGTGAAATGCCATGTTGTGTGCTCGCATGGCTGAATTGTACAGTATGTGATTGGCCAATTGTTGTTTGAATTGAATGTTGAATTGAGATTTGTGTACTGGACCGCACGGTGTTAAATGGGCCAATTGAGCACGTGTTTGTGGCATTGAATTGATTGGGTGCTTAAGTTATGTTGATGCTCATGGTGCATGATATGGCATTGTATGGACATGCATCGTGTATGCCGAGAATGAGACGTGTGATGAGATTGTGCGAGAATGCGTGTCTGCCATGAGCATGTGATCACCTAATTATGCCCTGATGCGTTTTACGCGGGGTTCAGATAATAACTAGTTGTGCGTATGTGTGATCACATTTCGCCATAATGCATGTTACGAGGGGTATGCCGTCCTCATGTACTTTGTAGCAGGACGATGCCCGGTATGTCCGGAAGACGATCAACCTGATGCGTTTTACGCGGGCGCTGGTTCGTAAGGAGATCAATGTTGCGCCTGATGCATTTTGACGTAGGCTAGAGACACTGGGCTTGGAGCGTTTTTACGCTGGCCACGGAGTGTTGTGTTTAAGAAAGAGACCTGACGCATTTTTACGTGGGTCGAATTAATTGATAAGTTGAGCATTTGCCAGTGTGCTAGTGTGGGCTAGTAAGCCAAAACACGAGGATGGCAATGAGAATAGCATATGCATGCATAAGAATGCACGGACTAGTGTGCGAAAGTGTGAAACTCGGTGTATGACATGTGAACCGAACACTGATGAGAGTGAGCATGTGTATGACGTACGTATGAATGGCGTGTTAGTGTATGTGAATTGAGCAATACATATATATTGAGATGCTTAACCTGCAGGGTTGGCCAGGTAAGTGACCGGGGCCCGAGGGCCCAGGTCGGGGGATGATTATGACTGGTTTTGTTTTGTTGATTATGATATGCCTGTTAGGAGAATGCATGTTAGCCTAGTCTAGGTTTAGGGGCTATACTCGCTGAGATTCGTCTCACGGTTGTAATAACCCACATTTTCAGACCCCCAGCCGTAAGGATGCCAAATCCACCGCTTTTTGGAATACCTGTACAGATACATCGGTAAATAAGTACATACCCCACAGGAAATGGGGAATCTTATGTGAGATACCGATCCGTGGTGTTTGTAAACGTGAGAGAGTATTTTCATCAGACTCAGGAATATGTGGCTTGGTGCTTGAGAGATGCCGATGGAAATCTTGGGCGACCCCTTAGGACTTTTGATGTGTCGGTTGGTCAAGATGGATTGATGATTCCATAGATGGCTGATGGCGAGATTGTGGATCCCCAGACTATAGATGAGCAGGTCGATATGAATCTGATACCTGAGATGTGGTATGAGGACCCCGAGCCGATGGATGAAGAGCCAGAGCCAGAGCCAGAGCCAAAGCTGATGGACCAAGACCCGGACGAGGACGGAGAAGTCGCCGAGATAGGATCTGATGAAGAGCTAGGAGCGGATGACGAGTTAGGTCTTTACCTAGATCCGGAGTTAGAGCAGGATTCCGAGGACGAGCGGGCCGTTGCACAGGACATGGAGTCGGAAGAGTCGGAGCCCTCTGAGAGTTTTTCGGGCGAGTCTGTAGAGTCGTCAGATCCGAATTAGGAGCCCTAGGGTTTATCTTGAGCCATAGCTAGTAATGGAGGCTGGTAACTTTTTTACTATAGCCCTCTCTTTGAGTTAGTCTGACCTCCCTAGCCACCTATACCTTTTTGATTAGTAGTGGCTGTTGGTTGTTTTGGTTTGGTAGTGGATATGTACAACAGTTGTAAAGCAGTTTTTAATAGTAATACAAAAGTGCATATTTTCAGCTGAATGATTTTGATGTGGTGCTATCCTTTGTCTCATACTTCAATTGTTAGGGTTTATTTATTGCTTTCGCTTGTGTTTGTTCTCTGACTTGGGCGTTGGGTCGGTGACGGTTCCTGGGACGTCGCGCGCATGTCGACCAAGGTAGGGATGTTTGCGTGCCGTAGGGTACGGGGCGTGACAATTGGCGACGAAAGCGATTCGTCGCAAAATTAGCTTTGCAACGAACACATGTTTGTCACCATCACAAATTTAGCAACGACCATCGATGGGATTTGTTGCAAAGTTAGGGACAACATTTGCGACAAATTTTATCCACTGAATTGCTAAGGTAATAGTTTGTTGCTAATTTCGTCACTAATTAGCGACGACATCCGCAGTCGTTGCCTTTTGCGACATTTTTTATAGTTCGTCGCTAATTTTGCAACGAATATATGTTCGTTTCAAAGTTTTCGTTGCTAATTATAATTAGCGACAAACTTTAATCGCCGTCGCTAATTGTAATTAAGAACTTACCTAGACGTCACGAATTTTGCGATGACCTGTGGCAACAAAAACAGTTTGTCGCAAAATTAGCAACGACAATTACCATCGTCACTAATTGGTGACAAAAACAAAGTTAGCAATGACGTTTGCGACAAATTTTATCCGCTGAATTGTTAAGGTAATAGTTTGTTGCTAATTTCATCGGTAATTAGCGATGACATTTGCAATCGTCGCTAATCGGCGAACAAAATTAGCGATGACTTTTGCGATAATTTTTAACGGTTCATCGCTAATTAGCGATGATGTTTGCCACATTTTGTATTTGATCGTAGCTAATTAGCGACCAACAATATTCATCGCTAATCCGACAATTTTTCGTTGCTAATTTCGGGCTTGAGTAAAATTTCTCCTCTTCATATCCCTTTTTCCATTTTTCTCTCCACACTTTTCTCTCTTCGCCCGCTCTCTTCTGTCTTCTCTCTTCTTATTTGTGTTATATGATAATCATGGAATAAATTGTTGTTTATTTCACCAGTTTCTTCCATCAATTGCCATAAGCTTCACGAATCTTAAGTAATTTTTCTTTTTAGGTACGTATCCATTTGAAGGTCTCACAATCCAAGTGAACATTGCAATTATCATCTAATTAACCACTTTCTACTACAAAGATTTCAATTAAATACTTGGGTAAGTCTTCTTGACATGGTAATTTTTTCATTTTTTTCAATTTCAAAGTAATTGTTTCGTCACAAACAAAATTTTAATGTTTAGAATTTTATGGTTTTAATTAAGAATATTAAACAGCAGATAAGATATTTTTAATATTTTATGAGATTTTTTAATTTCTATACAAACACAATGCAAAGAGACAGGGCTTGGATGCATAACAAGAACTTACCTGAAGTTCATGGATGGAAATTTGAGTTTCGTACTAGGTTGGAACAGTTTTTGAACTTTGCTAGTAATAAATTTGAGTTCATGGATGGAAATAAGTTAAGCTGTTAATGTAAAAAGTGCAGTAATGGTAAATTTCATATGTGTGATAAAGTTAGAGAATATCTTTGTAGATTTGGGTTTACTCCGAACTACTATAATCGGACTTGCCATTTTGAACCATTTATATCTAATGAAGGATATCGAAGAAGTGATCAATTTTCAGTTAGGGAATAATATAGCTATTATAACCAATTAAACCCATACAAGAGGATGGTGATTGATGCAGCTGATCATAATTTTATTTTAGAATCGAACTATGTAAGTACAAGTTTTACTCCTACACTTGAAGAAGTGGGTACTAGTTATGCATCACAATTGGAAGAGGTAGGAGTAACGGATTTTGATGAGAATGTGTATAATGAAACTTTTCCATCTAGTTAGTTCTGGAAAGTGTTGAAAGTAGCAAATGAACCTTTATGGGCAGGTTGTGACAACCACGCTAAATTATCAGTGACAGCAAAACTGTTAAATATCAAGGCAGAGCATAATGCGTCTGAGAATTGCTTCAACTCTTTTGTTGAAGTAATGCGAGAAACAATGCCTCGTGATACTATCATGCTAAGTGATTTTTACGATATGAAGAAGCTAGTGGATAACCTAGGTCTTTCAGTTATAAGGATTGGTGTATGTAATAGGGGTTATATGATATATTAGAGAGATGATGAAAATACATAATCTTATAAATTATGTAGCCAACCTAGGTACAAGATTAATAGGAGGCAAGTTTGTAAACAGGGTTGTAATCATAAGCATAGACCATGCAAACAAATATTTTATCTGCCCTTAATCCTCATATTGCAAAGGCTTTATGTGTCTCAAGCAATTGCTGAACACATTACTTGGCATGCAAATAATGACAAAGAAGAGGGTATAATGTGTCATCCTTCATATGCAGAGGTATGGAAACATTTTGATAGAACATACACTGAGTTTGCGATGGAGACTCGAAACATCGGTTAGGTTTCTATACTGATGGATTTGTCCCATTTGGGAAATCAGGAAAAAGTTATTCATGTTGGCCAATTATCTTAACTCCGTACAAACTTCCACCTGGTATGTGCATGAAGACACCTTATATGTTTTTGACATTGATCGTGACTAGCCCGCAAAATCCAAAAAAGTTGATAGATGTTTATATGCAACGATTGATTGCATAGTTATAACAGCTATAGGATCAAGGTGTCCTTATGTATAATGTTTCTATTGATCAAACATTTGTAATGAAGGTTGCTCTACTTTAGATGATAAATGACTTTTTAGCTTATGGAATGTTTCTGGATGGAGTATAGCTGGGATCTTAGGATGTCCAATATGTCTGGAGATATCAAAGTCATTCAAATTAAAACATGGTAAGAATGCCGGCTATTTTGACTATCACAGACAATTTTTGCCGATAAATCATACATTCAGAAGAAAAAAAAAAGAGTTTATCAAGAATAGGATTGAAAGAACACCTCTACCAGTGAGGTTGACCGGTGATCAAATTTGAGAGCGAGTGCATGACTTTTCAACTGTTGTTGAAAACCCTCATGTCATAATTATTGCGTACGAAAGTACACATAAGTGGACTAAACGCAGTATATTTTGGGATCTATCATATTGGAAGACCCATATTATTCATCATAATCTTGACGTCATGCACATAGAAAAGAATATTTTTGATAATGTCATAAATACTGTGATGGATGTCACTGGAAAAATAAAAGACAACTTGAATGCAAAAAAAGATATGAGAGATATTTGTGATCGGTCAATGCTAGATGTGGATGCAAGCAGCAGGGGACCAAAACCAAAAGTAGTTTATACATTGGACAAGAAGCAGAGACGAGTTGTTTGTCAATGGTTGAAATATGTGTGATTTCCTAATGGATATGCTTCGAATCTTAAGAGATGTGTTGATTTGAATAAATACAAGTTGACAGGTTTGAAGAGTCATAATTGTCACATATGTATGGAAAAACTAATTTCAATAGCTTTCAAGGAACTTCTACCAAACTTTATATGGAGCGCCATTACAGAGTTAAGTAATTTCCTTCATGATATTTGCTTAACAGTATTAAAAGTATCACACATAGAGAAACTAGATAGAGATATTCCAATCATTCTTTGCAACTTAGAAAGGATATCTCCTTTATCGTTTTTTGATTCAATGGAGTATCTCTTAGTTCAACTGTTTTATGAGGCCAAAATTGCAGGTCCCGTCAATTTAAATGGATGTATCCATTTGAGAGGTAAAATATTTTTTTAATAAATTTCAAATTATTTTATTATATATATTATGTTATGATAAACTTCTTTATATTGCAACTAGGTTATTATATCATTTGAAGAAAAAAGTGAAGAATAAGGCATGTGTTGAAGTTTCAATTTGTAATGCATATATTGTGGAAGAAGTGACAACATTTGCATCATACTATTTTGAGTTGCACATGCAATGCAAGAGGTGGAGAGCAAGAAGAAATGATGAGGGCCCCATTAATCCCAATTGCAAATCATTCTCTATTTTCAATTATTTTGGTCGACCAAGCAATGCATGTAAGTTTTGTTACTTAACAGGCGAAGAATGGCGAGCAGTCTATATATATATATATATATATATATATATATATATATTACTGAACTATCCAGAAGTTGAGCCATACTTCGAGTAAGTGTACATTTGCAAATATATGTATTGTGTGTTAAATATTTGCTAATATATAAATGGTATTTGCTAATAAGATTTTTCAAACTCTAATGTATGGACTATCACCAAATGAATTTGACCGTTTGTGAGATGAAGAATTTGCAGCATGGTTCAAAATATATGTAAGTTGCTTATGGACCAAAATCAAGTTTTTAATATTTTATACATCATTTATTAAAATATATATTATTGACTTTGCGTTTGTGATTTTGGGTTTACAGTAATCATGATCGAGTTGAAGAGCAAGGATTGTTATATCATCTGTCATAGGGTCCAAATTCAAGAGTACGAAGTTGGCCAGCATATTTCATAAACGGGTATAATTTTCACACTCAAGAATATGGAATGGGAAAAGCCACAATGAATAGTAGTGTGTGTTCGGTCATCCAATGGTGGCAGTGCAAAAGATGATTTTTATGGCTTGTTAGATGAAATCATAGAGATAGAGTACCTTGGACTATTAATGTGGATTATGTTATTTAAGTGCATATGGTTTGATCCCATCAAAGGAATAGATGTGCATACGAAATTTAATTTGGTTGAAATAAATCACAATAAAAGGTATATGAAATATGAACCATTTGTCGTGGCACAATAAGTAATTCAAGTATATTATGCATCATATCCTGATTTGAAACGTGACAAAGCTGATTGGTGGACTATATATAAAATCAAAGCACGAAGAAAAATTGAGGAATACTGGAAGGATACAGCATATCAACAAGAGAAAGTTTGTAATACGGTTGAAATTGAGGAATATAACATTCCAACTTTACGAGATCCATGTGGAGTAGTGATAGATGTGGATCCAACTGAAATTTACGAATCAAATTTAGAAGGTTTTGAAGAATATGATTTTGAGATAGAGGATGAAAATGATGCTCATGAAAAAGATCAAAATCAAGATGAAGACGAAGGCGAAGATGAAGATTGTGATTTTTGAAACTTTTTACTAATTATGTGTAATTATTATTATTACAACATATGTTATTCTTGTTGTCATAATTATTATTATTGTTGTTGTTATTGTTATTATTATTGTATATTATTTTGTTATTATTATTATTGTTGTTGTTGTTGTTGTTGTTGTTGTTGTTGTTGTTGTTATTGTTGTTGTTGATTATTATTATTGTTATTATTATTAATGTAATAGGTCGTCGGAAATTCCGTCGCTAAATAGCGACAAGTCAAATATTATTCGTGCAGTGACATTTGCGATATTTTATTTTCCACTAGACTTGGATCGACGCTAATTTCGTCGCTAATTGACAAAATTAGCAACGAAATTAGAAAGTCATAGCTAATTTCGTCGCTAATTGGCGACAAACACTATTCGTCGCAAAAAAGTCGTCGCTAATTTTGCGACAAAAACTTATTCGTGGCAAATTGACGACAAATAGTGTTCATCGCAAAATTAGCGACGATATTTGTAACATTTTCTTCCGATGGATTGTTTATATGGTGGACCGTCACTAAATGGTGTTAAATAGAATTCGTCGCAAAATTAGCGACGACATTTGCGACATTTTTATTTGTTGAATTGTTAAAAGGTCGTCGCTAATTTGCGACAAACTAAATTCGTTGCAAAATTTTTTATTTGCTGAATTGTTAATATAATAGGTCGTCGCTAATTTCGTTGCTAATTGGCGACAAACATTATTCGTCGCAAAATTAGCGACGAAATTGGCAACATTTTTTATTTGTTGAATTTTTAATATAATAGGTCATCACTAATTGGCTTCGTCGCTAATTTCGTCGCAAAATTAGCAACGACATTTGCGACATTTGTTTGTTTGCTGAATTGTTAATTTAGTAGGTCGTTGCTAATTTCGTCGCTAATTGGCGACAAATAGAATTCGTTGCAAAATTAGCAATGAAAGGAATTCGTCGCTGATTTGCGACGAAAATAACAGCGAAAGTAGCTATTGTCACCCATTTGTCGCAAAATTCGTCGCAAATGATGTAGCACACATTTACCTCTACACTTTCGTCACAAAAGTCATTGCTAATATTCACGACAAAGTAGTTTCATCACTAAATTTCGTGGCAAATATTACCGCACAGTGCCGCCACGAAAATTCGTTGCAAAAGTCTTTGCGAGCAAAACATAAAAATAAGGACCAATTCTTAGAAAAAGAACCACTTTTGGGCAACATCACTCCCTTCCCCTCTTCAGAAACCCTAAGGCTGCGTTTGGTCGTCCGTATAAAACTCGGGATAGGATATATTTTATCCTATCCCGTGTTTAGTAGATGTCCCGGATAGTATAATGTCGGATATAGAAAGGATATAACTCGGATAAAAAAAATCCGAGGGGAGGGGGTAGGATAAGGTCAGATAGGCTATCTCCTATCTGTCATATAAAAGCAAATTTTTAGAAACCCTACCCTTCATTCACGCGCTCTTCACCCACGCGGCTCGTCGAGATGCTGAATTGGAAGGACTCACAGGAGGAGGAGATCAGGTGGTCATCCGCGAAAATACTGTTGAAGCTTGCCGGGAAGAAGTGCTTTTCCGCACCTCGCCGGCGACATCAGAGAAGCTCCGACCCTCTTCGTCGCTTCTTCTTCTTCTTCTTCTAAGTGCACTGACTGTTCTGCTCTGCTCAGCTCAGGTATTGTTACTGTCCTCTCCAGTTTCGCACCGTCGTTAATGGCGTTTGTCGAATGGTATCTAGTTCGTGGTGGAGCAAGGAATTGGTGGCCCTTCTTCCTTGCAATTACTGATTCAGTTCTATTCGATTTGTCTGTTTCGAAAAATAACGGGATTGCGGACGATGAAGGAACCCACCATCTCACTATTTCAATTGTTTTTTTTGTGCTTGCGATGCTCTGTGGTTCGGTGGAGTTGAGATTTTGTAACTTGGAGTTTGTCTCTCTGCTCTTCGCAGCTTCAGTTGATGTCGAAAGATGGCTTTTTTATTTCACATTCGAGTTCCATCTTTGTTATCCCATTTAAGATGTTCTTCCGATATTGTTATGTGTAAATCCTAGTATTTGATGCTTTTGCAAATTAATGAGTGGCTTGGCTGTTAATAAGAAGAAGAAGGGTGCGGGTGCGGTGAAGCCTCCGCCTAAGAAGCTGAAGAATGATTTGTTTGCGGAAAAGCGCTCGAAGAAAGACGATGATGACAATTTTCTTGTCTCATTTGTTTCTATTTTTCATTTTTTTTTTTGCAAAGAAATTTGAAAATCTAATAAAATGTCATTTTCAAGTTTATTTGTGTATGAGAATGTTATTTTTATAGTAATAAGATCGAAATATTTCATGAGCATCATGTAGGGGTATATATGTCCTTTATATTGATATATAGTTTCTACCAAACGCAGGATAGGATAGGATATGAGAATATTCGACTTTAAATCCGTACTTCACCAAACAGTGGATAGGATATGGCTAAATCCCTAGATTTCCTATCCAATCCTGTCCAATCCTATCCTGACCAGAAATACGGACGACCAAACGCATCCTAAGAATCATCTTTGTCTTCATCGCCTTCTCTCGCAGAGGTCGCGGTTGTCTACCGCCTTCCATTTCGCTCATCAGTCGCTCATCAGTCTCGAGCTCAGATCCCTATGTACTCACTCGCTCGGCTCTCTCAATTGCTCTGTTTTTCCCCCACTTCCTGTGCCTAGCTAGTGTTCGCTTCACTCGAGTGCCATGGGCTTGTGATGCGAAAAGTTGTCCGTACCATTTGAGCCGACCGTCTTTGATCGATGCTACATAACCTCTAGCTTTTGTGGCCTTCGTCGCTCCGGCGCGACTGCTCTCACTCTTGCTTCTCATTCGATTTTTTTTGTCTCTTGTGACTCACCAGCTCTCTCTCAGCCCTCAGTTCACACTCCCGTCTACGGCTGTCGTGGCTCTCTCTTGGCTCTTAGTTCACTCTCTTGTCCGCCCGATGAGCCTCGCACGATCATATTTTGTCCCTCGTCTCCTCGCCCAAGCCTGATTATGGCGGGTCTCGCACAGATCAATGAGCATCCCTTGCTGATCTACGTAAGGGCCGCCCTAGTCGGGCTTGTGCGAGCGTCACCCTCGTGTTCATGTGTTGTTCTGCCCTCATCTCTGCCCTCGAGTTCTTTGTGCTAAGGAGAACTGCGAATCTTTTCATTGGTAGCTTATTTTGTTCTCTATTATTTCGATTCACTTGCTATTGAGGTTATTAGTTATGTCCATTGGAATGTCTGCGCAGAAGACATGTTTGATGAAATTCCTCAAAAGAAATTTGACTTCGTAGTTTCGCCTTCTCTAAGCCCTTCTTTGGAACTTCTCCAACTCGCCATTCCCTACAAGTCCTAGCAGGGTTCAATGCGTGGAAAAGTTTTGTCATTTTGTTATTTCTCAATTTTTTTAGAAACATATCACTATGCTGTTTATGATTGATACTAGTTGCCTAAAGAAGCAAACAAATTAGGATTGGTACCTTTTGGCTGCTTGTCTTTCCATGTTATTTTTATACTTGTTCACCTCTGAAGATGTACTGCGATACCATCTTGGTTTGACCAACTTTACCACTGGAAAGGGAAAGGTAAATCTAGGCGACTCAATTGTTTGTCCCCTGGAGGTTTCATGTGCATCATCGTTCACAAAATGGGCTATGGTGATGGTTTCAAGTGGGTTTCTCAGTACATTAAGTAGCTTATTGATCCACAAGATGCAATATAGCCGCTTTGAAAAAATATATATGTTTTCAGCATTCACCCTCCTGTTGTTTTAGCATTGGAGCTTTGCTTTAAACTAGATATATGTTGTGAATGTGTTTGGAAGGAGGAATCGTTGTTCTCTCTCTGTAAAGTTTAGTTGTGGCAACAAGTTAGTCTCTTTAGTATTGTAGTTTGTCGATCAAAATTCTCCCTACCTTGCTTTATTTGGAATAGAGGGTTCTATTTTTTTATTGCAAAATATGCTCCTCTTTATTTATATCTAGGTTTGAAAATTGAAACCAACAAAAAATAGGCAAGTATATCATGTCATGTAATATGCTCCCCTTTATTTTTCGTGAAATCTGATGTGGACAAGATTTCAATAGGTTCCTTCGATGCTAGAGATTGCTATTTATTAGAGGCGATAGCAAGTTTGTTTCATTTTCTCTAGTTTATCTCTTGCTCTTTGAAACAAAATGGTAGGCTTCATGATGTACGTCATTATGTGTCTCTAATACATGTTCATATTTTTTGTGATATTTATCTAACCTTCCTACTTGTCAGTATAAATGTGGAGGTCATATACATGGTGCAGTTTCACAAAGAAGTCCAACCCCTTCCCCTTCCCCTTTCTCGTCCCCGTCCCTTTCCCCTTCCCCTTCCCTTTCATCTAACCCTCAACCACTACATGCTGATGGACAACACTGACACATTAGCCCTTCCTCCAACCATCAAGAACATATTAGGAGACAACTTAGACACATGTGAACCAAATCTACTTCAGTTCCATCTCCTTCAGTGCAACACTCGAATGATGAGGGAAACACGGGTGAAGAAGATAGCCGATTCATGATATGCTCATATGGAGATTCGTAAGTACTTCATTTTTTTAAGTATCTGTAATATTGAGGGTCATCCCTTCGTTTGGGTTTTAGATATGGATGTCAACTGAATTGTCCATGTTGCAAATTATCTGTATACATTTTACTTACATCTCCTTTGCATTTCACTGTTTTATTGTCCATATCGTTCTAACCTATTTATAGATTCACGGATGCTACGTATGTTGTGAGGCAACTTAATAAAATAGTCAATAACTATTGGAGGGGGTAGTGGATTAGTTACAACAACGCTCCAAAAGAAATAAAGGATTTGTGGTGGAATAAGTTTAAGGTAAGTTTTGTCCTTCTATTTTCTCACAAACTAAGTTTGGTGTAAATAAAGTCAATTGTTTTTCTATTGATCGCAGTGGAAGTTCAGGTGGGATGAAATGGAAGAGGATGAAGTCAAAAGAACTTTCAAGAAAAAAGCTGGTGATCACATACGAAATGTGATGAATAAAGCAAAGAGAAGTCAAGTAAAGCCAGATTTTATTACAGGTGACAATTGGATAGAAATGAAGAGAACTTGGGAAACTGAAAAGAATAAGCAAAGGAGTTAACAGAATAAGAAGAATCGAGCTTCTAGTTCTAGCGAAGGGTCTGCCACATATGCTGGAGGCTCTATCAATATCGGGGAGCATAGAAAAAAAATGGTAAGTTTGTTAAGCATGTTGTAAGTTAATTTAATTCAATTATTCATTTATGTTTATATTTTGTAGGTAGATAAATTACGGACGGAACCGACATATACAGCTACATTTGAATGCACATTTCAATAAAAACGATAAGACATGGACTGGCAATCGAGCAAAAGCTATTAAGGTATGTAAGGTTGTACTTTGGATTTTATGGAAACTAGAATGAAAACCATGAATGCTTTTAATATTCATGGTAGTTATATATATGAAGTTATTTTATTGTCATCTATATTGTTTTTTTTTTGGTAAGGACTTGTCATCTATATTGTTAATGTAGGAAAAATATGATGAAATTTTAATGAGTACTGCTAGTGGTGGTGATGGTGTTGCTGCGTCTGAGCCATCAATTGACAATATGGCATTATGGGTGGAGGCATCGGGTGAGATGAAAAGAGGGAAAATATTTGGAATGGAATCCTTGTCAAGGGTATACACAACAAAGGCTGCTGCAACTTCATCCTCCAGTGCAGCTGTTTCAAGAAGGACACGACTTGAGGAGCAAATGACCCATGAATTGAGCCAACTGAAACATTTATTTGTAGAGAAGGATGAAGAAATAAGAGTGGTCAAGCAACAATATAAATCACTCAAGTCACAAAAAGATGAAGAAATCAAAGACGTCAATGAGCAATATAAATCTCTAGAGTCTCAAACGAAATAAATCTTGTGACACCTCAACCTCAATCATGATGAGGTTCCTCCTATGCCTCCCACTAATCAAATAGGTGATGGGCACAATGATGAGCGTCACAATGATGATGAGATTGCTAATGATGATGATGATTTTGTCAGTCGTTTTATTGATTAAACAGCATGCTTAAAGACATCATAACTTCTTTTTTGGCCCATATGAGCGCACTCGTCATCCATCACATATGGAGCTTGAAAACGAGAAGGAAAGCAATTTGAGGATGGCTGATCTTATAGGATTCAATGTTGATCGTAAACTTAAGAGTAGAGAGATGGTAACTATACTTCAGTGCCCCTCATAGTGATTAATCTTTGGTTTGGGCTCTTCTAATATACTTCTTGTTTTCTCAGCTTTCACGTACCTCTCTTCTGTATGAACTGGTAAGATTGGAAGTATCTTTTCATATCTGTTTGTTAATAGTTTGAGTGGATATGTACTGTTGCTGTTATTCTGTGCCAAAATTCACAACTTTGCATTCGTGGTAGCCACAACTTTTAATCTGTATAAATCTAATCTGTGCAGAAGTTCTCTTATCCCATGTTTGCATTATTCTGTCTAAATCTTGCTTTTGGTGCCTTTATTTTACTAAACTGCAGGTTGCGAGTGCTCAACTTTGCTACACTTGAAGTGAAAGATCTTTATCATCTCTTGGGGCATGAGTTTTTTTGGCTGGATCTTGCAATGAAGGTGCAGCCCTTGCTAGTTAAAATTTCCAAACTAAGGGTAAGCTTGCTTCAGCATCTTCTGTGCCAGAAGTGCAGTTGGCCCAATATGTTCCTGACCTAGAAAGAATTACCACCCTGAGTTTGCTTAAGCAGGTCTTTTAAGTGCTCAAGATTATTTATTTACTCTCATTATGTGTACTACAAAGAAAAATATTTATGTCATTCTTGTGGAAAATGTAGATGAACTCAATTTGTTCTTTCTTTCTTATTTTAGATGTCCCAGGTGTATCAGACTACGAAATTGAGAAGCTATTGCAAATGATTCCTTTTTTTGATTTCTTGGTTGTGGAGAAGATTTCAGCGGATGCTGTGAAGCATAGCTTTATTTCTTTGAAAGTTGATCATGCCATAAGGTGTTGTTTTGTTTGGCAGTCAGGTTAGCTATTGCCTCCCTCCATGTTCTGGTGTGATTATTTGCATGGTCTGCTGGGATGTAGACTTAGTTTTTTAGATAATGACTGTCAGTCTGCATTTGGTACAGACTTTTGTGAAACCAGAGAATGCGTTGTGGTACTTTTCTTGGAAAGCAAATCCTGTTGCTTGGTAGTTCAGTTGACTTTTTCTGTTACCCTCCCAAAAAATGTAAAAAGTTCAAGTGTCACCTTATCTTGAAGTTGATTGTGTTTATGGGTCTACCACCTATCCTGATGTAAGAAAGTGGATCTTAAGGAACAATTTGGTAAAGGTGGGAGACTCATCTTTTTATGTGATATTAGCCAATCTTGAGACTTTCATTTTGAGTTTTATGCTTTCCTTCTTAATGTCATGGCATATAGGTGGCTGTGGATGGATAAATACTGTCAAGCTTCTACAAAGTTCATTTTTCCTTTACTTTTCTGGAGTAGCTGTGCCATTGATCTTCTGATAGGGAGGTTAACAAAATTTGCATGTGCTATCTGTTGTATTCTGAATCTCACGGAAGAGTGGCATAAAATATTTGTCACTAATAGTGCATGGCATGTTGACTTTTGTGAAACCAGAGAATGCGTTGAAACGAGCTGAAGGTAATCTTGAGTTTCCTCTCTGCCAAACATATATTCTAGTTTGGTTGGAAAAACTTCATGAATCTCATGCCTAGTATACTTTTTTTCCCCCTTTGAAACTCAATTGAGAGAATAGTTATCATTTTCGTTGCAGTCCTTTTGTGCAACATGGAGTTTTGCTGACAATGTTTGTTTATGTGTGGATGCAGAGCTGATAAATGTTGGCCAGAAGGAAGATGCTCTACATGAACTTCACGATCTTATTACCTCGAAGAGATCCCGAGCATGGCAAAATACCCTTGAGAGGATTATGTTCAAGTACATTGAGCTATGTGTTGATATGCAGAGGGGGTGATTTGCCAAGGATGGTCTGATTCAGTATCGCATTGTTTGTCAACAAGAGAATGTCACCTCTTTGGAGGAGGTGATGAAGCACTTCATGCAAACCTTATAGGAGAAAGCAGAGCAGGCACAAAATTGGAAGTATCTTTTCATATCTATCGGGAATAAGCTTTGCTTCAGCATCTTCTGTGCCAAAAATGCGGTTGGCCCAATATGTTCCTGCCCTGGAAAGAGTTGCCACCCTGAGGTTGCTTAAAGCAGGTGCAGGTGCTTTAAAGTGCTCAAGATTATTTATTCTCTCGTTATGTATACTCTAAAGAAAAATATTTATGCCATTCTTATGGAAAATGTAGATGAATGTATTTCATTTTCATATTATTATAATATTTTGATGTTATTAAGTGCTTAATCAATGTTAAATATAAATTCTAAAAATTAATTTTGCTTTTAATTAGATTTAAAATCGAAAAATAAAAGGAATGATTTTATCATACAACCACAAATTATAAAAGTTCGTTGCTAATTTCATCCCTAAACAATATTCATCGCAGAGTTCGTCGCTAAAGAATTAATAAAAATTCGTCGCTAAATTCGTTCCCGAACAATGTTCGTGGAAAAATTCATTGCTAAAGACATAATATCAAGTACATCGTAAAAAAAATGTTGTCGCTAATTTCATCACTGCTATCGTTGCTATTTGGCAACGATTTTTTCCACGAATAGCGTTCGTTGCAAATTAGCAATGAATTTTGTAGCAGAATTTTCGTCGCACTTTAGCGATGAAAGTTACAATTTTTCGTGGCTAAATTTTGCGACGCCAAATTAGAGACGAAAATTTTCGTGGCAAATGCTGTTGCTAAACTTTGTTAAATTTGTCGCTAATTTGCGATGAAATTGGCAGCGAAATTATTTGTTGCTAATCGGCGACAACTTTTTCCACGATAATGTTTGTGGCAAATTAGCGACGAAAGTTAAAATTTTTCGTCGCTAAATTTAGTGACCCGATCGAGTTGGCAACGAAATTCTTTTCGTCACAACTTTCGCGGCAAATGCCGTTGCTAAACCTTCGTCCCTAAATAGCGACGAATTTTGCTACTAATAAAATTCGTGGTAAATTAGCGACGAATTTTGTCACAAAATACTTCGTCGCAATTTAGCGACGAAAGTTGAAATTTTTTGCTGCCAAATTTTGCAACGCCGACTTGGCGACAAAATTTTTTTCGTTGCGGCTTTCATCGCAACTTCGTTTAGCAACGAATTTTGCCAAAGTTTCGTAACAAATACCGTTGCTAAAACCTTATTTTTCTGTAGCGGCTGTTCACTCGGTGAGCTCTCGGTGGGAAACTCACTTTTTTTCTCCTCTCCCCTGGGCACTCAGAGCACCCGCTTTCTTTCTTTTTGACTTTTTGACTTTTCCTTGGGCAGGCCCAGCCAACACCTTTGACGTATTTATTTTTAACTCTCAAAAACCCTAGCCGTAAATCTCTCTCTCCCTCTCTCTGATTTTAAATTCCAAACTTGACAACGGTCGTTTTCTTCAAAACAGAGGATGACGTCTTTTTTGTTATCACATTGGCCGATGTGGCATTCGTCACTGGCCGACAAACCGCACCAGCTAAGCAAAGTCTAACGGTAAGTCTAAAAGTGGCCAAATTATTCCTAAAGTGAAAATTGTGGTCTTTCGCGAGACACTTAAAAGTTGGGGATAAGTTTGTTTCACGGATGAAAGATGGGATCTTGTTTCGGCCAAGGCTTGACCATGATCTTCTTTTTTAATTTTTTTTCATGTTCCGATTTTCCCGGAGGGAGATGCTCTCATTGTTGCTATTTACTATTGATTTCCCTATGGAAAAAGAGAGATACAACAAGTGGAAGAATAAAAGATTCCCTTCTCCACGTTCAGAATCTTCTCGTGAAATCTCCACGTACAGTAGTAACTTAGCCGCGCGTGACCCCGAAGACATCACAGCTCCAACACAGCCTGAATCTTTAGTTGATAATCTCCGACATCTCCCTTTGGTTCTTCTTGGACTGTCAATGGGATGTAATGGGTTCCTAAAATGGTTTTTCATTCCAATTGGACAATGCTGGTTTGGATCTCGCACATAGAGACACACTTGTAAAGATAGCTTCGAGATATCATTTGCTTTCCTCTTGATTAAGTCGCAAGAGGAGAAAGAGAGAGGAGTAAATTTAGTCAAATAGTTCTTTTTTTTCTATTCGAGATCACACTTATGATTTTGCTTTTCTTTTTCATATTCTTGCCGCTTCTCATTGAAAGAGTAGCCTCCGTCGGACCTTATGCTCCACCAGCACTGGGGTTTACATCGGCTTTCGTCTCTTGCCGTTGAATAAGCGTTCATATCATCCGCCGTCTCGTTCCACTTGATGTTGCACCCGTAGGTCGTCCTCCAGAAAAGTTTCTCTTTGAACTCCCACTCGGAGCACGCTCCGGCGACAAGCTCGTGCTCGCCGACATCATCCTTTACAGACTTGCAATGCACCAACAGGCTACCAACAATGCCTTCCAAGCCATTTTGAATGCGGAAAATTCTCTTTTTCGAGAATTGGGGTTTGAAAACCTCTTCTTCCGAAGTCATGAGCATGAGCACCGCGAGTAGTAGCATAAGCTTTAGAGCACGTGAGACTGAGGATTTTGCAAATTTTGTCAGGAACGAAACGAGACATCAAGCATAAGGAGGCCTTCTTTTGGAGGTGGGACAATGGAGTAACGTTGATGGTGAACCAATAAATACATCAGGGCATAGCACATGCAGTCAATGAGGGTTGTCAGCAAATCAGTAGGACATTCTTTGACTTTGACACCAGAAGACAAATCCGATTAAGTTTAGTTCTTAATGTGCATGGAATCATTCTTTGGATAGAAATCTGGAATTCATGCATGGCAAGATTTCAAGTTCTTCCAATATTGAATAACTACGAAGTAAAATGTTGCAGATACACTTTTTGAAGGACTCGAGGGAGAAGTGTATATTTGGGGGCTAGCAATTTCTAGACACCATCGATTTTACGCGAGACATAATTAAGGGTGTTTGCATCGAGCCTAGAAAAATAGATCCATGTAGTAAATGGTTTAGCCCATTTATACACTACGCATCCTGTGTGGATTGACCTTTTTAGTCCGTTTATGATGCACCTAAACACATTGTTATTTACGTCATCAAAATTTGTTTATACGTATCTAAACCTATTCATAGACATTGATATAAAGTTAATATATCACATTTCATTAATTCCATACATGTTAAACAGGTAGTATCTTATAACTTGCTAAATGAATGTGTCATGTTAGGATTGTGAAACGATTAATAAAAATTGTCGTATTCATGTTAGACCTATATTTTACATGATACGATAACAACATGAAGACACAAATGTCGGGTCGTAGCTAGTGTATGGATTGCCACTACAATGATAAAGGACAAGTGCGATGAAACTGTGACATCAATAGATGTTGGGGAAACGGCAAAAAAGCCTAGGATGCAGTGAAGTAAAACCCGCGACTTCGAGAATTTGTAACCACTTTTCTTAAAGCCATATTTACGGATTAAGGCAAAGTCACTTCTAGTATACAACAGAAGCAAAAGGGTTGTGATTTCCTTTTGAATGTTGTGGTTATTCACCAAAGATTCGAGATAAGAAAATTAACCTGGCGACCAAAGAAGAAAGGTTGAAGTTGTGTTGCAGTGGGTCTTGAAATGCAACCCTTTCTTTCGTATGCAATAATTTCACTTTGTTTAAGAGACATCTCTCGATGGAAAGATACATCTTTTCTCCCAAAAGGACATTTTTCGAACGAATACGATGATATATATGATGGTTCACGTCAGGTTTTGAACCTTCAAATATTAGGGTTTGCA
Organism: Syzygium jambos; assembly: GCA_031216235.1. Classification (NCBI taxonomy): domain Eukaryota; kingdom Viridiplantae; phylum Streptophyta; class Magnoliopsida; order Myrtales; family Myrtaceae; genus Syzygium; species Syzygium jambos. The sequence continues at coordinate 9,314,163 of CM062228.1, forward strand.
TGTTTTGAAAAATTTAGGAGTTACAAGTTCCTCTAGGTCTGTTTTGGAATGACTGAGTGGAATGCCTTTGGACATCAAAATGAATCGACCCCAGAGAGATTTGACTCTTATTAGTACTCCCTTCATACTCCATTCCAAAGGACCCAATCTTAATCAAATACCTCCTCTTCTCATCCCTAGCAAAAACATATAAAGATTAGGGTTAATACCACGGAAAACCCCAAACTGATATACATGTGATAAATTTATCCCAAATTAATTGTTTGACCATAAAAAACCCCCCCCCAACTGATACATTTATGACAGATTCACCCTAAACTAATTTTTTTTCCATAAAAAATGATTAATTGGTACATTTGTGATAAATTTACCCTCCTTTAAATTTGATTAATATTACAAAAGACCACAAAATGGTATATCTGTAACAAACGGAGGTTAAAACCCCAAACTAGTACACCCATCAATTACCACTTGCTATCCAACTCATAAATTTGATGGTAAAATTTTACGGAAACTAACATAAGATAAATTATCATAAATGTACCAGTTTCGGGTTTTCTTAGTAAAAAAATTAGTTTGGAATAAATTTATCATAAATATATTAATTTGGGATTTTTTTGTAGTATTAACACAAAAGATTAAAAGTAAGATATCCTCTTCTCATTATGTATTAACATGAAAATGCATCAGTACTTGACCATCTACTTTAACACTAGCCCACTTATCGGGGGATTTGAGCAAACCGAGATAACCCAAAAGCCTCCTGATGACACAAAAATGCATCAGGACCTCCTTGGCGGTGATTATGGCCTTGGTATGCGCCAAGTTCGCGGCGATCGCCCGCTCTTGGTCAAGAATCGAGGGTGGATACGATAGGACTGGATCGAGTACTTTGAGGTCGCGGGCAGGGAGGCCGATCCTGTGCAAGATAGGGGTGTGCAATAGAACCGGGACCCGCCCGGACCGCCCGGAATTGGTCCGGTTCCCGTTTCCAATTTTTTGGAACCGGTACTATTTGGGCCGGTTCCCGGTGTAATTAAGGGTGTTTGCATCAAGCCTAGAAAAATAGATCCATGTAGTAAATGGTTTAGCCCATTTATACACTACGCATCCTGTGTGGTTGACCCTTTTAGTCTGTTTATGGTGCACCTAAACACATTGTTATTTACGTCACCGAAATTCGTTTATACATCTCTAAACCTATTCATGGACATTGATATAAATTTTTTTTTTTTGGTAATGTAAGTGGTATAACTTTTCAACACACTAGATACAAGAGAGTAGCCGAACACAAAAACCTCGTGCCTGACATTGATATAAAGTTAATATATCACATTTCATTAATTCCATACATGTTAAACAGGTAGTATCTTATAACTTTATGCTAAATGAACATGTCATGTTTGGATTGTGAAACGATTAATAAAAAGTGTCGCATTCATGTTAGACCTATAGTTTACATGATAAGATAACGACATTGAAGACACAAATTTCGGGTCCTAGCTAGTGTATGGATTGCCACTAGAATGATAAAGGACAAGTGCGATAAAACCATGACATCAATAGATGTTGGGGAATCGGCGAAAAAGCCTAGGATGCAGTGAAGTAAAACCCGCGACTTCGAGAATTTGTAACCACTTTTCTTAAAGCCATATTTACGGATTAAGGCAAAGTCACTTCTAGAATACAACAGAAGCAAAAGGGTTGTGATTTCCTTTTGAACGTTGTGGTTATTCACCAAAGATTCGGCATAAGAAAATTAACCTGGCGACCAAAGAAGAAAGATTGAAGTTGTGTTGCAGTGGGTCTTGAAATGCAACCCTTTCTTTCGTATGCAATAATTTCACTTTGTTTAAGAGACATCTCTCGATGGAAAGATACATCTTTTCACCCAAAAGGACAATTTTCGAACGAATACGATGATATATATGATGGTTCACGTCAGGTTTTGAACCTTCAAATATTAGGGTTTGCATGTTTTGAAAAATCTAGGAGTTACAAGTTCCTCTAGGTCTGTTTTGGAATGACTGAGTGGAATGCCTTTGGACATCAAAATGAATCGACCCCAGAGAGATTTGACTCTTATTAGTACTCCTTTCATACTCCATTCCAAAGAACCCAATCTTAATCAAATACCTCCTCTTCTCATCCCTAGCAAAAACATATAAAGATTAGGGTTAATACCACGGAAAACCCCAAACTGATATACATGTGATAAATTTATCCCAAATTAATTGTTTGACCATAAAAAAACCCCCCCAACTGATACATTTATGACAGATTCACCCTAAACTAATTTTTTTACCATAAAAAATGATTAATTGGTACATTTGTGACAAATTTACCTTCCGTTAAATTTGATTAATATTACGAAAAACCACAAAATGGTACACTTGTAACAAATGGAGGGTAAAACCCCAAATTAGTACACCCATCAACTGTCACTTGCTATCCAACTCATAAATTTGAAGGTAAAATTTTACGGAGACTAACATAAGATAAATTGTCATAAATGTACCAATTTGGGTTTTTCTTAATAAAAAAATTAATTCAGGGTAAATTTGTCATAAATATATTAATTTGGAGTTTTTCGTAGTATTAACCCAAAAGATTAAAAGTAAGATATCCTCTTCTCATCATGTATTAACATGAAAATGCATCAGTACTTGACCATCTACTTTAACACTAGCCCACTTATCGGGGGATTTGAGCAAACAAAGATAACCCAAAAGCCTCCTGATGACACAAAAATGCATCAGGACCTCCTTGGCAGTGATTATGGCCTTGGTGTGCACCAAGTTCGCAGCGATCGCCTGCTCTCTGCCGAGAATTAAGGACGGATACGATAGGACTGGATCAAGTACTTTGAGGTCACGGGTAGGAAGGCCGATCCTGTGCAAGATGCAGTGCTTCTAGATCCCCTCGATGTGCGATTGGCCGGACTCAGCTACAATCAACCAAACCCTAGTCCCAGTTCCCTTTCGCCGTGGCTACTGCACTTGGATCATCGCTGCCTTGCCGATTTCCTCCTCACTAGTTTGACACAATGGCAGAAACAAAGCCGCCATTGACGCGAAGGATTCTGTGGAGAGAGATCACATTCATGGGCGAGCGACACTGTCACTGAAGAAATCTGGAGAAGAAAGTTATATTTTGGTGAGATTCAATTATGGTAAATGACGGTGAAGCTTTCCCGCCAAAATCAGAAAGGGGAGATGACATGGCTACCCTAACTGGGAATTGCTTATAGGGCCACGCTTTTTCCAAATTTTTTTTTGGCTTAAACACTCCCTTATTTCGTATTTTGACCATACTATCCTTGTATAGCCTACCAGATCTATTACAACTTTACGAAAGTTGTCCCTTTTTTTTTTATCTGGTCAACTCTTTTTATTTTGTTTCTTCTTTATTTTTTTTGCTTGCGTGTCCCACTTTCCTTCTTCTTCTTTTTTTCCACACCTTTGATATCTCAGTTCTCGGTTCTTGCAAATCATTTTTTTTTGTTTTATCTATTGCGGGCCATTCTCTTCTTTTTGGAGTTACCTACGATTTCATAAATTTAAGTTCATGTCCATGCGCTTCATTTTAAGCGCTAAGAACACCTATGGAACCTTGATCTTCCGAGCGAGAGGCTTCCCAAGGTTTGCCTATGAAATCCTCCATGTTCATTCCACCATTATAAAGCATCCTCCTAGTCTTCTTACCAATATGCATTCTTAATTCCATATTTCCTTTGCTTTTGAACTGCCACCACAAGGGGTTGAAGTCCCCAGTTTGGCTCCTCAAGAGCATCGACTTGTTGTTCTACTTCATTAGGGAAAAATTGTGATCCATCTTGGCCCTAGCTTCCTACAATCAACCCCGTCGTCCAGCCGCTGCGTTTCGGAGCCAAATCAAGTCGATTTGTACCCCCTCAAAGTGTCCTATTTGGAGTCCAAGGATGTGCTCGGCACTGTTGACTCTAACATCAGCTTGTTGTCTAGCGTGTTAATGCATGAGGACCGTGTTGTTGGTGTAATCGTTTTAACGTGAGAACTCACTAGATATGTCCAGCTCGTCGTCTTGGAACAAGCTGACGATACGGCGGCTAGACGTCCATCTCAAGAACTTGATAGCCCAAGGCGGTTGATCTGCAACCAACAATGGTATGAAGGATGATGATCTTTTGTGGGAATTGTTGGGTTGCCAGTGTATGTTTACCTTGTCTTTGTGAATTCGATCTTTATTAGTGTGAATGCAAGCTAACGTTGTCTCAATGCCCTGCGACTTGAGGAGTGAGGAGGTGTACAAATAAGAGAATGGCTTGTAAGAGAAAAAGAAAAGGATAGATTAATTTGCAAGAGCCGAAAACTGAGACGTTAAAGTCATGGAAAGAATGAAAAAGAAGGAAGTGGGACCCATAAGAAATAAAAGAAGAATCAAAATAAAGGGGTATTTTTAGCAATTTTGTGGAGTTATAATAAAAGCAGTAGGCCACACAAGGGATGATATAGTCAAAATACAACAAAAATAGAGAGAGAATGTCTACACCAAAAAAAGAGTGGAAAAAACGCGATTATTCAAAATGCAGATTTGCCATTTCCATCAATAGAGAATGAAAATTCGATCATATGTCGAGTTTGTCCTTGAAATAAAGAAGATATTCTCTGTATTAATGGCATGAACTTTCATAGTTCGAACACAGACGGGATTAATCCAATTTGAGATTCGCAAGTCCAAATTTGTATTTATTTTTCCCAATTAATCCACTAATTTATCTCTCTTTTTAGGTATTACATCTACTCACATGATCAACAGTCAACAATTAAACAAGATCCAGAAAACTTTCTTGCAAAACCATTCTTACTTTTAAAACTTACAATTTACATCCGATTTTTCCACTTTCATATATCGACTTGTATCCCCACAACCCCACTTATCTACAAAAATTGTCGTCACCCTTCCCAAACCGCCCTTCCAGAAAACACAGCGACGAACCCAAGTACACATGTTTCTCTACTCGACCATCTCTCTCTACCCGTCATCGGCTGGCCACTGCCTCCCTGCCTACCCCACCGGTGTCCCCGACCGTCGCGGACCTCGATCTCGAGGTCAACAACTGTCGCCGCCTCAAATTTGGTCCGAATCGAGATTGGGCGACTTAATCTGGACCAGCAAGCTTTGTCACAGAGCTCGTGGAGCTTGCGCAAGCACGATGGGTCGAGATCGCTGCTTCCTCTAGCCCATCACGGTTGAGCTCTTTGCTCGCACAAGCTCAACCTCCCATGGCCGGGAGCCACGAGCTTTATGAGAGATAGGGGAGAGGGTGGGTCGCCAAGGTGAGGGGATCGGCGACAAAGGGTACCGGAGGTGGCGTCGGGTGGCGGTGGTAGCAGCAACATGGGGTGGAGGAGAGAGACGATCTGCCTTGTGTGCATGACTGAGCGAGGAGGAAGGTGGAGGAAGAGAGAGGGAGAGGGAAAAGAAGGGAGCGTCGGGTAGCGGCGATAAATGTGCTTTTACAATTTGGAGGATTCGTAATTGTTTTTTAAAAGTGACGATGGCTTGTAAATTTGAAGATAGTTTTGCAATTATCCCGTAAAATTTTGCATCTTTTTATACATTTGATTAAAATATATAAATTATAATTACTTATTTAGGCTTCTCAGTTATCAATTCAACTATTTTCGAGTTTGAGTTCGACTCAATTAAGTACTTAAGCTACCTAAACTTGAAAAGAATTAAGACAAGTTCGAGGAATTTGCAGTCAAACTCAAGTAATCCATGGATAGCTTGACTCACACCCATCTCACAATCAAGCATATGTAATAATAACTTCACTATATTTGTTTAGAATGTTTCTAAAAAAAGTGAATAGCACAAATATATATATTTTGCATGCTTTATAGATAATGGATCGGAGACCAAGTTTATTTCCATGTGAACCTCGACATAAGCCCCCATGATTATGATTAAGATGATATTATTTTGCTTGGCCATGCAATAATAACTTTTTGAAGCTACTGATTTATTTGAAAAGTTAATGCCACATGTTGAAAAGTAATTACCACGATCCCAAGGGATTTTCCCACAAATAAAAGTAAAGAGCCAATCTAGGGGATAGATTTTGCCACCATTAAGCTTCACTCACATGAATGATGGCGTGACCAACGGTGATTATCACGTCATCAAATATGGTTGAGACTCCAACTAACTTAAATGAGGCCGTGCCCCTCAGTTTAATAAAAAAACGACGCTGTTTAAACTAAGATATCATGAAACCAAATTGAGGTTTCTCCCCACATCCAATTTTGCTGAAGAAAACCCCTCCCCCCAATTGATGGAATCAAGATCTTAACCTTTCTCCCCTTCACAAATTGATGTTTGACTCTCAAGAACCTCAACCCCAGAGTTGCGAATCTCTCCCTCCCCACCCAAAAGAAAACGACGACGTTCTTGTTTGGAGCTTTCACGACATTGGTCGACATGACATTCGTCGCTGGCCGATGGACGACACCGCATGAAGCAGAGTCTAACGGTGGCCAGGTCGTCCTTTAGGCAAAAGTCAAAGACCTTTCCCCGAAACGATTTGGAGAACAAAAATGAAAATTGGGATATTGCTCGGTCAACAGGCTCGATCATAATCTTCTTCTTTTCTTCCCTTTAACGTCTCGGTTTACCCGGAGCCCGAGAGTGAGAGAGAGAGAGAGACAAAGAGATGCTTTAATTGTCGCTAATTAACTCCTGATTTCCCGATGGCAAAGGAAACAGAGAGAGAGAGAGAGACGCGACAAGTGGAAGAATCAAAGATCCCCCACCCTCGTCCCACGTTCCGGAATCTCCACGCGAAATCCCCAAAACGGGGCGGACAAGATGCCCCCCGGCCGACGCCCGCGCCCCGCGCCCCCCGCCCCCCGCGGGGGCGGGACGGTAATTTCGTCATCGCGCGTGGACCCGGAGACTTCGGAGCTCCGACACCAGCCTGGTCGGGGGCGTACCGTGTTCCCTTCGCGGGGAGGGGCCCCACGAGGCCCCCGCCCCCACCTCATTTTCAAACTTCTTTTCACGGTCTTCACGTTAAAGAAGAAGAAGGAGAAGGAGAAGGAGAAGGAGGAGAGGGATCATCGCCGAGGGAGGGAAGCAGCGCCTTTTTGGGATTCCTTCGCCCCCAATCCACAGCAACAAAAGCACGATCCTTTACCCCCATTCCGCCCCTTCCTCCTCCTTCCCTCGGTCTCCGAATCCTCTCGATCCCAAGGGCTCTTCGTCTCCGTTCGCCCCAGATCCGCCGCCGCAGCCGCCGCCGCCGTTCAGGTCAGTTCGGGTTCCGCCCCCGCCCCCGCCCCCGCCTCCCCTGTCGACCGACCTCCCTTTTTGCCTCGCCCGATCTGGGCTCCTGGGCCGTTCCGATGCGGTTCCGGCCTCGCCGCGCGCTTTCCTCGCGTTCTCTCTTTCGTCGGGCGTGCCGATTTTGGGGCGAACCGTGTGGAGGCTCGATGGACGCGGTTCGAGTCGCGCGGTTTTCCGTCGGATAATGTAGCTTCGACCGCGGGCTTGGCCCCCTGCTCTTTTGGTGTTATTTTAGGCGTCGGAAATGCCGAGGCGGTCTTCCTTTGGGATTGGTGACGACGGTCTCTGGGGTTATTGGTCCGTGTGTTTGTGTCGGTCTGTCTGTTGATTTTCCAGCCTATGGTTATCTCTCTCGTCGGGGTCAATTGATCGGCAGAGCTGCCCACATTGCTTCGTGATTGTAGCTCGTACATCTGAAAGTTAGCTCCTCATTTCTTGATGCCCATGGAGTAGTTTCTTAAGCTCGTGTATGTTTGTGCGTATGTAGTCATCATGCTATGTAATCATGGGAACGTGAAGCTTTGCTTTCTGACACAATGTCTGCATCTCTCTTTTCTTGCGCAGGTTTCGTCCACCTAACGCTTCTGGGGTTTGAAGGTCCAAAGATTCTATTTTCAAGAGGGGGGTTGTTGTTAAGAATGTTGGATTAGTTTAACAATGATCGAATTGGCTATATCACTTGTGAGGTTGCTTTCCAGCTCCAGTAGTTATGGCCCGTTTATTTTTGGGTGGACGGTCACTTTCGCATTCGGGATCGTAGCTTTTGTGTATGCATTCCTCAAATGGCAGAAGACCGCGTCTTTACATTGGGTGCAAGCTGCTGCCCAGGCGAAGAAAAAAGTTTGGAAGAAGCTTAAAGTTCCTCTGTCATTTCATATGTGGGTAGAAGACTTTTCTTATGACGAACAGCCATCCACGTGCTGTGTCTGTTTGAATTCACCAGTACCTCCTCATACGTTGGGCACAAAAGTGGCATCGCGCAGTCCGCTCCACAGGTGCTGTGTCTGTGGTGTTGCTGCTCATTCCAATTGTTCTCAGCTTGCTACGAAGGGCTGCAAGTGTGTGGCTCAAGCTGGTTTCAGCCATGTGCAGCATCACTGGTCAGAAAGATGGGTTAACATGGACGAAAATCCAGAAACCTCTGCCTTCTGTTTTTACTGTGATGAACCGTGTGGAGTTCCTTTCCTCGATGCTTCTCCAACTTGGCATTGCTTATGGTGTCAACGGCTTATACATGTCAAATGTCATGCCAAAATGTCAAATGAATCTGGGGATTTCTGCGATCTTGGTCCTCTTAGAAGGATCATCCTCTCCCCATTGTGTGTGAAAGAGGTCGATGAGGATGTTGCAGGGGGTGGAACGCTTGTAAAAAGGAGGCACCACAGAGTTAAAAATGGAAGCACTCGTTCGCTTAATGGTAAATTGCTTAATGCTGCTGAAAGTAATTCAGCCTTGGAGTATATGTTCAATGGGCTTGTTGGCTTGAAGAAGTTGAGTGGGGAGAAGAATGTTGATCATTTCATGAAAAGGGATGGCCGGGTACTTGGTTTGCGGGGGACATATAGCAGGCTGTCGCAGAAAAAAGGTGAAACCATCTATGGACAACTGAAGAAGTTTTCCCTTGTTGATCCGCCAATGGATGCACGACCTCTGTTAGTCTTCATCAATGTCAAGAGTGGAGCACAATATGGGCCTTATCTTCGTAGGAGATTGAACATGCTTTTGAATCCTGTGCAGGTGAGCCATTGCTACTCAGGTATATTATGAGAATTGATAGCACTGTGGATTTTTTGACATCTAAAGTTTACATCTTTTATAATCAAAAGAAATGCTCTTGAATGGAAGTTCAACCTTTTTTGCATAACTTCCCTCAATCAGTCCAGGTTCATTACCATATTTGACGGTTCTAAGTTGGCCCTACATTCCGCCAGATCCTAGGCGAACTGGTTCTTGTTTCCAAAAACCGGGAATCGACTATGATGCTTCCCACTCCGGAAACCCATTTCGGAAACGATCACCCTAATAAGAAGTTATATGTCATTATCCCCCTCTGTTGCTTAACCAAAACCCACCGCACGCACAGCCACACAAGTTAGACATATTTTTTTTTTCTCTAGCTGATAGTACTCATTACCATATTTGTCTGGAAAAATCAAAAGATCAGGTTGGAGTGCTATCCTTCCCCAGAGCCATTTTCCTTGGCCTTGGTTTTTTTCTTATTCGGGTATTGCTTCCTAAGATGATTTGTGATAGGTCTATGAGCAAGACAAATTTCATAAATGGAGTGATAATGAACGAAATAGAATGCTAAATGGTAAGTTTTGCCTTTGTGTTTTTCAATCCTCTGCTTTTTTTGTGAGTGTTGTTCGTGTTCTGCCTGAGTATTGCTTTGGACTTGCATGTGTGTTAGCAGGCAAAAATTATCAGTCATTTAACGGGGGAGAATCAATCTTACCCAGTAGCAAATGGCTCCTTTCCTGTAGTATTATGGAAGAAATCTACGTTTCTTAGTACCCTATCCTGCAATTAAATGGCTTTTATATTTACAATAAGTTGATTGCTTTTCCTTTGCAGATATTTGAGCTGAGTGCTTCCCAGGGGCCTGAGGTTGGTTTGGAGTTATTTAGTAATTTGCAGAATTTTAGGGTTTTGGTCTGTGGAGGAGATGGAACGGTTGCATGGATAATTGACGCAATTGAGAGGCGGAATTTCGAATCCCCTCCTCCGGTGGCCATTCTTCCTCTTGGCACAGGAAATGATCTGTCAAGAGTTATGGGGTGGGGAAGAGGTTTCTCGCTTAGTGGTGTTCAAGGTGGCTTGAACACGCTTTTACATGACATTAATAGTGCAGCAATTACAATGTTGGATCGGTGGAAAGTGGACATTAGTCAAGAAAAACCTGATGGCAATTCTCATAAGGCCCATTCCAAGTTCATGATGAATTACTTAGGTGCTTGACCAAACTTACCAGATTTTGCTGATGATTACTGTTAATCTGATCTTCTTACTGACCGCTGATTTCTGATAATTTAGGCATTGGATGTGATGCAAAGGTTGCATATGAGTTTCATGTGACGCGAGAAGAAAATCCAGAGAAGTTTTATAATCGGGTATGAATATACTTATTTTCTTTGTGGTCCTATCCTCTTGATGTTGGTCAAAGTTCAGAATCAGAATGTATTTGTTGTATAGTAACAAACCAAGAATAAAATTTGTTTGAATTTTAGAAGTTGTCTCCATGTGGTTTGACTTAATCTAGCTAGCTCATCAAAGTTCTATGGAGTTAATTGAACTCAGTGCTATCTACATCTTTGCTAAACTTGGCTTGTGCATTTTTAGTATTTACTACTTGTACTGAGCTCTATCCTGTCTGTACCCTTTTCTTTTCTCTTTGCACTTTTTAAAATTCATACTGCTAGGCACATTGACACCTTAAAATATATGAACAGTTTGTCAACAAATTGCGTTATGCAAAAGAAGGTGCTAAAGATATCATGGACAGAACCTGTGCTGATTTGCCATGGCACGTTTGGCTTGAAGTTGATGGTAAAGATATTCAGATACCTAAGGTATACTATAATGATTCAGTTGGACTTGCTCATCTATTGCCTTTGCTTTCGTTAGTCATTTACTAATTATTCCCTGCTTTCCAGGATTCTGAGGGATTAATTGTGCTAAATATCAGCAGCTACATGGGCGGAGTAGATCTTTGGCAAAATGAATATGAGCATGATGATGATTTTAGTCTTCAGAACATGCATGATAAAATGCTTGAGGTTGTGTGCATCAGTGGAGCGTGGCATCTTGGCAAGCTTCAGGTTCGGCACCTGTCTGCGAGATTTTTCTCTTACTTTAGAATACTCTTATCCTTTAAATGTCTTTGAATTTTGAATGTGCATGTTTTATGGAACACTGGATATTAGGGAGAAGAACGAAATTAATTTTATGGAAAATTGCTGTTTATAGACACAAAAGATGGTCGGCACAATTTTCTAGAATTTTTATGCCATGAATGTTCTTGGTGCAGATTGGCCTATCGCAGGCAAGGAGACTGGCCCAGGGGAATGTCATAAGAATACATACTTCTAGTCCTTTCCCCGTTCAAATAGATGGAGAGCCCTTTATCCAGCAACCTGGTTGCTTGGAAATAACACATCATGGGCAGGTATATAGCTTGTTTTGTCCAACCATATATCTTATGCTAGTAAGGTGTAACTTATCAATCAAATCTTGTTTACTGCGATTTAACTATAATAACTAACAAATGCTTTCAGCATGAGACAGTGAATCCTCTACGTGAAGTAAAAGAGCTGTTATGACTATGTTACGAAATATATGTTAGAGCAATATGTAAAGTAACAAAGGACTTTAGGGATTATCCTTTATATCTCCCGAATGCTGCCCTTGCTATTTTTAAATGCTAGAAAGTGCCTTTTTATTTGGTAGGTGTTCATGTTGAAAAGGGCCTCAGAGGAGCCCAGGGGTCCAGCAGCTGCAATTGTGACAGATGTTCTGGCTGATGCCGAATGTAAGGGCATCATCAATGCATCTCAGAGGAAAATACTTCTTCAGCAGGTGGCATTGCATCTGGCTTGACTCCCGACTTTCTGTTCCTGTCATTTCTCCCTTGTTAACCGCATAGATGCAGGTATATTTTTACCTTTGCCCCCTTATTTTCCTCATGTAAATCTGGGCCAACCGGTTTTCCCATACAAGTGTCAACTCTTTTTAACTTTGTAGTGGCGTCCATCCTCGCGAAGAGGAATTTTGTAAGCCAGAGAGAGAGATGTATAGGAGGGATTGCAGAATGCAGATGAGAGTTCAGTACATATTTGGTTCAGCTTGACTCTCATTTCTTTTTCTTTTGACTTCCAATTGGTTTGGACTCTTGAAACTTGATAACGCTCTAGGACTTTGAACTCAAGAATGAGCAACTGGATCAAGGTAAAGAGAGGGCGGAGATGATGGAGAAAATAATGAACTCTTTTGATTATGATAACAGTGCAATGAAATGGATAAGATGCGCGTGGAGTGTTTTTGAAGAATCATTGCGAGGATCCATACCTTTTTAACTCATTTAGAGTTTGGGACCTGTTGACTGCTCCATGCTTTAGAGTGGGAGACTGCACCATATGTACGTATATATTGGATTATCTTTCACGCGCCTCGATCTACCCACGATCTCATCGGTGCGCTTCCCTACATTGGTCTAATATATTCAGGATTTTACTTTTGGGTTTAATTTGTTTCGTAGAAAATAAATGATTCGGAAAACATCCGTTTGAAATAATTAGCCAATGAAAAATATTTAATTATCGAGAACAATTTATGTTTGGATATATTCTTGGATGATGAAAAAAATTTCATTCATTCATTTTTGTAAATGACATAAGCGATAGTTTTAAAAATATATATTTTTTAAATTATTTATTTTCTACGAAATAAAAAACCGCTAGACCAGAAACAAGATCCATTACAATCTAAACCGACAATTTATTTGTACTTCAGAGATTACTTTATTCTTAATTATTGTTATAAACTGGAATCCAGGGCCAATGTTCTTGAATGCATGTGGATGGGCTTTCAATGAATGAGCGTTGCTCACTTTGCTGCCCTCATCTACAAAATATTTTTAGAATAACATGATATATTTTGTGATATGAACAAAGGATGATCATTTCATACGTGAAGTGAACTTTAGGAATTATGGCCCGAAACCCAGCTAAACTTTGGCATGTTGGACAATAGCTTCCAAATTTTGAAAAGTTACAAATACCCTCTGGAACTTTGATTTTTATTTCTATCGGTAGTTTATCTACATAGTAATTAAACATTATTTGAAAAGGAACTATCCATTTTTCTTGACTAAATTAACCTTTATTACGTTGTTATTAAATTAGAAAACAAAAGGGATGTATGGTTGGTTAAGTTCAGAAAAATTAGCTAACGTTATTTTCGTCAAAAAAATTATTATTCATTTATAGAAGGAAAATTACCAAAGAAGTTGTAAATCTATTGCAATTGTGTCAATTCGGTCCTAAAACTTTTTTTTGCCAATTTAGTCCAAAACCTTTTGCATTTGTACCAATTCAGTCCATTCGACCAACTTTGACCAACCGATGTTACATGGCGCGGCCAGCGGTCACGTTAACAATTTTTAATAGTATTTTAATATTTTTTCGAATTTTCAATCATTTTTTATTTTTCCCTTTTTTTTAATTCTTCCTTCTTTCTTCTTTCTCTGGCCGACAAGGTCGGGGTTGACCTCACCGGCCACTAGCAAGGGCGGGCTTGCCCGCCCCTTGCGAGGCATAGGGGTGAGCATTTCCAAATTTTATATAAGTTCCACCTAGAACCTAAAACTTGCTCGTAGGAATAGATTCTTCATTTTTTTGAACTTGAAATATACTCGTTGGAACATGTTCCTTATTTTTGGGAACCTGAAACCTACCTTATCATAGATTTCAAGGTATACCCAGGTTTCACATGTGTTACGAGTTGAACGATTGTAATGAATCATCATATTTAATGATCACAATTTGCTACTATAATTCATTGACCACAACTTATATTTAGACACACAAAGAATATGAAACATTAACAAAATAAAAGTCTTAGTCGTAAAATGAAAGCTCAAACCAATAGTTTCAAATTATGCACTCATCGTCGGACGCTGTGCAATACTATAGGATCTCGCAAAGACATGGATCAAGAAAAACCTAAAAACTTGTTTTAGGTTCCAAATTTTACTTACTTAGAACTTGGAATCTACCCGTCAAAATAGATTTTCCAAATTTTGGACCTTGCTAGGCTCGCCCACTGACGACGAGGTCGAGCCTTGCCATAGATGGGCGAGGCTCGCTAGTGGCTCGACCTCGCTGGCCCTCGCCTTGGTCCAGTGACCGGCCAGAGGAAGAAGGGGAGACAAAAGAAGAAGGGAAAGAAAAAAAGAAAAAAATATTAAAATACTATTAAAAATTATCAACATCAGCACCGATCATGTTACGTCGGCGTTGGCCAGGCCAAAGTTGGCTGGATGGAGTGGATTGGAACAAATACAAAAAGTTTATAACTGAATTGGAGGAATTGTAATAGGTTTAATGCTTTTTTGGTAATAGTAACCGTAAACATTTATGCAAATTACAAGTTGTCCTAATAAGGTCAGGTGCTGGTTTGTGCTTTAGGTTGTAATTTGGTGTGTGAAAAGTCTATATACATTTACCTTTACCAAAAAAAAAAAACATTTATGCAAATTGTACCACCCGCCTGGGTGGCGCTGCTGAAGCGCGCACTCTTCCTCTCGCAAAAGGTTGAGTGTTCGAATCCCGGGCGCCGCAGGGTGACTTAACCGGTGACACGTGTGTGGTGGCTAGCACGTGTCGCCCCCAGGGTTTACTTCCCGGCTGTCGGCCGTGCGGGGGTTCCCTGGATTACCAAAAAAAAAACATTTATGCAAATTGCACTCGAGGACTAGTCGTGCATCACCGCCGGTTTATAGCTGAGTCATCGCTTGCCGGTCGCGCGGACACCTCGATTATTAAAAAAAAAAAACATTTATGCAAATTGAATCGAATCCTGTCTTTACCCAAAAAAAAACATTTATGCAAATTGAAAAACTATCAACGGCAGAAATTTCATGGGGTAATCTTTTACTTCTCAGATTTGAAAGGTTACTGTGCAATTATGTTAAAGCTCAAGAGGGTAATGTGTAACTTTTTAAGCATTAGATATTCGACCAAAAAAAAAAAAACAAGGCATGAGATATAACTTAGGAAATGTTTAAAAAGGAATAATGTTCGAGAGGACTCATGGAAGTTATCAAAAACCGTATCTTTTCTCTAGTTGTAGCGGAGCATCACAACATCAAATTTCGAATTTAATTTGTAAAGACGCTGTTATTCCAACTTCACAATAGCGACGACGACAAAGGTTTGATGAAGCGTCGTCGAAGTAATGCTCCAGGTATCTTCACACAAGACATAGTCAACAGACTGAAGGCAATAAGTTCCACTCATTGGAGCTAAACCTGAATAGAAGCGATCACAGTCTAGTCCTGTTAGAAGAATAAAGGGTAAATTGGTCTTTAGGATTCTTAGGGCTTATTTTGTTGCTGATCACTGATGTACATATATTGATTTTCTAAATAATAAAATATAACCTATTCCTCTCACATGGTATCAAAGCTTGGTTTTTAACCCTAATTGACAAAATCACTTGCTGCCATCGACTAGTCACCGGAACCGTTAGCCGTTGCCGCAGCTGTTTGCTCCACCCCCAAATGCCTCCTCTCTACTCGCATGACCCTCTCACTGTTTGTGCACTGCTCGCGTGAACTCGCACAACTCTGCTTGCGAGCTGCTCGTGCCCTTGCTCTCGAGTCTCTGCTCATGCTGCCTCGCCATCGCTGACTGTGGTTGCTAGATTCGTCATGCCCTCATGAATTTATCTGATTCGCCACCAGTTCTGCAATCTTTTGACCAGCACAAGAACACTTGAAGTCGCTGTTGTGCATGGAAACTGTTGGAGAAAATAATCATCTTCTAATTAATTATTAACAGAGGGATTACATGAATACATATGTATGAGCAAACCTACAAATCATCTAAACATAAAATAGCTGTTGTACCCACATAACATATTTCCTAACACTCCTCAAGTTGGGGCGTAGATATCAAATAATCACAACTTGTTACATAAAAAAATTATACTACTCCCTTAAAAAGATTTAGTAAAGATATTTGCAAGCTGATCTCCTGACCTTGTATGTTGAAGAATGATCTCCCCTTTTTGAACCTTTTTGCGTACAAAGTGACAATAAACTTCAATGTGCTTAGTTCGCTCATGGAAGACAAGATTGTTTGCAATATGAATAGCTGATTGATTGTCATAATATAATACCAATGGATCTGAGGTTAATATGCCAATTTTTGATAATAACATCCTCGACTAGAACAATTCACCTATTATTTGTGTCATAGCTCTATATTCTATTTCAGCACTTGAATGTGAAACCACATGTTGTTTCTTGCTCTTCCATTCAACTAAATTACCTCTAAGAAACACACAATAGCCTGATGTAGATCTCCTACTAGTAGAACATCCAGCTCAATCCGCATAAAAAAACCTGTAGTGTTTAGATGGTCATAATTCTTGAAAAGTAGTCTATTACACAGTGTTCCCTTCAAGTACTTGATGATCCGAATCACAGCATCCTAGCGAGTAGTACAAGGAGAACTCATGAACTGACTCACTACACTAACATCAAAAGATATATCAAATCTTGTGACAGTAAGATAATTTAACTTACTCACCAATCTCCAATACTTCATCGGGTCATGTAATAATTCTCTATATTCTGCATTAAGTTTCACATTGGATTCCATAACACTATTAACTGGCTTGGCTTCAAGAAATCCAATCTTATAAAGAATGTCAAATGCATATTTCCATTGTGATAAATTGATACATACATGTGAGTAGGCAACTTCAATACGAAGGAAATATCATAGATGTCCTAGATCTTGAGCACTGAACTTTGTATGCAGAAAATGCTGGAGTTGTTGAGTACTATATGAATCACTATTAGTAATGATAATATCATCCACATATACCACCACAAAATACAACTGACTGAGGAGACAGAACTAAAGACTAAATGATCTACTTGACACCTTTTCAATCCAAACTTGATAATAGCATCACTGAACCTACCAAATCAAGCATGAGGAGATTGCTTGAGTCCATATAGAGGTTTATGTAAACGACATACCAAATTCTCCTCCTGAGCAACAAACCTGGGTGGTTCCTCCGTGTATACTTCCTTAGCCAAATCACCATGTAAGAAAGCATTTTTGACATCTAATTGATAAAGAAACTAGCCAAAGTGCAATGCCATGGAAATAAAGACACGAACAGATGGGATTTTGGCCACAGGTGAGAAAGTGTCATCATAGTCAATACCATATGTCTGAGTATATCCTTTTGCAACCAATCTCACCTTTAATCGATCTACCAAGTACGAGTCTCAACAAGCGCATTCATTTCATCCTACAAGCGCATTCATTTCATCCTTCATGCCTGCTGCCATCCAAGATGAGCAAGAGCTTTAGCAACACTGTTAGGCATAGAAATAGATTGCAAGGACTAGACAAAGGTAGAGAATTAGGAGAGAGACGATCATATGACAAAAAAATTGGAAATAGAATGATGAGTATTAAGGCAATTGGAAGGACCAAAATGGTGGACATAATGATCTACAGGATGACCAACACTAGAGTGTGTACCTTTTCGAATAGCAATGGGCGAATCAAGATTAGAGGATGGTGCAACAACTAATGAGGGAACGGATGAATTATGCGATGGTGAAGGTTGTACTACTGTAATGGGAGTTGTACCACATTGATGATAGGTGTGGTTAGCAAATTGAAATCCCGTGGACGGTGCCAGAGGAAGTGAGAGTTGTGGAAATGTTGGTAAGACACACCAGTCACCATTAGGAGTCGCCATAGGCACCATCAAAGCATTGTAATTAAGGGTGAGCGGTTCTAGGTTCTACCTGAAACCTACAACCTCCATCAGGTATAAATTCCTCATTTTTTGGAACTCGAAACCTACCCTGTCATAGGTTTCAAGGTTGGTTCCAAGTTCTAACAGGTTCTTTTTTTTTTTGTTTCATTTTTAGTTAAACAAAATGAAAATGAACAAGCTTGTCATTCATTAAAAAGAATATAAAAAAGTAGTTATTGAAAAGTCACATTTTTCTTAATAGAAAGGAGATAGAACGCAACATCAAAGAGATCGGCACACATAATGAAAATCGCAACTATGCACTAAAACTAAGATAGGAAGTTGAAGGAAGAAAAGAGCAACACTGACAAACCTAATTCACCCAATTCAATCTTAATCTTCAACCTACTCAAAATAGCCGAAAGGGGTAGCAGCTCAACCAGAATAGAAATCAGCAGTAAAAGATGTCATATAAACACGAGAGAGAGAGAGAGAGAGAGAGAGAGAGAGAGAGAGAAGGGGGGAGGGAGCTCTACCTCGGGGTTTTTTAGATCTACAAATGAATTTGATATGGCATCCTTAATTGCTGCAGCTACGACTTCAAAGCATTTGTGGTAGTCCAACAAAGGTAGTAAATCAGAACCATCATATTTATCTTTTGAATTCTTCAGCTCTGTCTCTTCAAGTCCTCTTCTATTGCATCCAATTGCAAACTAGAGGCCAATGGAAGAGTCATTCGATTTATGAGCAGACACATTCACAAAATGGACCAATTTATAAGGATGCATAATGATATTGTAACAGCTCTGATTCGATTGAAGGGAGAGGAGAAGACTACGCGTGACGGGGTAAGAAGCAACAGTTGAACGATTAGGAAATGAAATCCCTAAAGTGTCACACTTAAAAAAAAAACACGGAAAGGGGAAGGGACTAAAGCGATAAATAGATAATTTATGGTACAAATAGAACACTTACGTTTATTGGTAAAGCAAGTCTGCTTGGCTTATCCTTTATAAACTTGAGAACAAGCTTTTGAACAACAATCCTTAGGTCTAGTTCATTTAGGGCGT
Organism: Syzygium jambos; assembly: GCA_031216235.1. Taxonomy (NCBI): domain Eukaryota; kingdom Viridiplantae; phylum Streptophyta; class Magnoliopsida; order Myrtales; family Myrtaceae; genus Syzygium; species Syzygium jambos. The sequence goes on from CM062228.1 coordinate 9,333,068, forward strand.
GCATGATAACTTGCTAAATAGTGATAATTTCTATTTTTCTATTTCCAGAAATAGGTTTGGAACAGAAATCCGTTTGGTAACGTAATTTCATTTTTCTATTTCTAAAACAAATTTCTATTCCAAAAATAGGTTTGAAACAGAAATCAGAAGTTAAAAAAATCTACTTTTCTATTTCTAAAATAGAAATTAGAAATTGGCAATTGTTCTCATCGCTTGCCCTCGCTACTAGCCGGCCACCCCCTCCGCCGCTTGCTATTGCTGCCGACCTCCTCCTACCACCGCTGGTCACCAGAAGCCTCCCACCATTATCAGCCGACTATCGCCCAAAAAAAATTCTGGAAAATCCATAAAAATTGAAAATTTTCAGAAAAATTCATAAAAATTTCTGTAAAATAAAAAAAAGTCAGATTTTGGGAAAATAGGAAATTTGTTGAATTTTTTCCAAAAAAATAAAAAATTTCAAAGCTTCACAGAATGACTTAGAATACCTATGGTCACCCACTTTGAGTGAAATTTAAATTTTTTGATGTGCCAAAAAAATCAAAAATTCAAAACTTCATAGAAATGGCTTAGACTACCTGTGGCCATCCACTTTGAGTGAAATTTGAATTTTTTGAGGTGCCCAAAAAAATTTAAAAATCAAAAATTTCAAAACTTCACAGAATGGCTTAGAATACATATGGCCACCCACTTTGAGTGAAATCCAAATTTTTTTAGGTGCCCAAAAAAATAAAAAAATCAAAAATTTCAAAACTTCATAAAATGGCTTAGAATATCTGTGGCCACCCATTTTGAGTGAAATTTAAATTTTTTGAGGCGCCCAAAAAAAATCAAAAATTTCAAAACTTCACAGAATGGCTTAGAATACATATGGCCACCCACTTTGAGTGAAATCCAAATTTTTTGAGGTGCCCAAAAAAATTAAAAACTTCACAGAATGGCTTAGAATACATGTGGCCACCTACTTTGAGTGAAATTTAAATTTTTTTTATTTTTTTGATTTTTTGGCACCTCAAAAAATTTAAATTTCACTCAAAGTGAGTAGTCACAGGTATTCTAAGCCATTCTGTGAAGTTTTGAATTTTTTATTTTTTTTGGAAAAAATTCAACAAATTTCCTATTTTCCCAAAATCTGACTTCTTTTATTTTTAGGAAATTTTTATGAATTTTTGTGGAATTTTTCAATTTTTATGGAATTTCTAAATTTTTTTAAGATTTTTTGGAATTTTTCAGATTTTCTAATTTTTTTATTCCATTCATAAAAGAATAGATTTTTGTTTCGAAAAATAAAAATTTGAATTGTTATCAAAGGAATTTCTATTTCGGAAACAGAAATTTTGTATCGTTATCAAACACACATTTTTGCTCAGAAACCCATCCACGAAATAGAAATAGAAAAATCTATTTCTGGCTAGAAATTGATTTCTGGAATAGAAATGTTACCATGCGAGCCCTCAAACTACATGTAGCTTGAATAGGAAAAATTCGATGACACCAACTGCACTGGAAAAACAGACTTCTTTAATTGGCATTTGAAGAAATAGAGTTTGGCAAGAAGCCTTCAATAGAGTTTCATTTAACAAGAAAAAGGGTTTCAAAAGCCCAAGTTATAACAAACAAGAGGCTTGGCAAGAAGAGCTCAAAAGCAATACCTTACTGTAGTTTTGTGTGCCAAATCTTCAAGCCAGCTCTTCTTTCATGGTTTGCAGATGGGAATGAATTAGCATAATCATGCAGCACGCACAAAGACTCCGGGAAGCAAAAAGCAACTGAAGAACCACTTTATGCACTGAGATTTCTGTTCATCTATATATTGGATTTCCCTTCATGGTTCACAATCCATGTCAAGATGTCTTGCTACACCAGCAAACTTTTTTCTAAGTCAATTTGCTGAATAAGCCTTGGCCAATCCTCCGGTGGCAGATCTCATCTTGTGCCATCGGCAAGCGAGTGCATAGTTTTTGCAAGCTACCATGATCGTAAATTTAAGTTCTTCGGTTCTTGTTTCAAGGTCTGTCCTCTCTCGTGAATTTGGTTGTTTTTTTAACTTCACAGCAAATTATGATTGACGATGCTATACCACCCGTCTGGGTGGCGCTGCTGGAGCGCGCACTCTTCCTCTCGCAAAAGGTTGAGTGTTCGAATCCCGGGCGCCGCAGGATGACTTAACCGGTGGCACGTGTGTGGTGGCTAGCACGTGTCGCCCCCAGGGTTTACTCCCCGGCTGTCGGCCGTGCGGGGGTTCCCTGGGTTATTAAAAAAACAAAACAAAAAAAAAATGATTGACGATGCTACTCTCTTTTTTTCGCCCTCCATCAGGTCCTCTAATAAACACTAGAAAGAACAAAGTAATCTTGACGATCATAAAGATTAAAATCTGGTCCGAAGCTTCACGGAGACCTCCATATCGCAGGAGAACTAGAAAAACAAATGTATGCAGACATTTTCTTTACACTTCAAGGCTCTTCCGAAAATGTAGTTTGAACCAAAAGTTAATAAAATAAAGTCAGAGTTCAGTGAGAAAACATTCAGCAAAGTTCAAAGTAATACTTGTTTTGAGAGATCCCTTCAAGCTAAAATTCTCACAATTTGCAAAACAGTGGTCAGTTTCATCAAACGCTAGCAACGAACACATAGGAACTAGGAAGTTAATGTCCATAAGCTACAAGTTTCCTCCCAAATCATTGCTAAGAGAAACCTCTACAGTAGTGCAATCGAACGGAATTTGGGAAAAAAACACAGAAACAAACAAACTTGGAGGCTGACACGAACCTTGCCTGGAGAGGAACCACGTCGAGCGAGAAGCGGCGACAATCTTGTGGAGAGACGAGAGGCGGAAGAGCCGAGGTGGCGAGCTCAAGAGGGTGTGCATGTGGTGGCATGTGAGCCCGAACGAAGACGAAGACATAGGATGTCGCTTGAAGCCTTGAAGTGAAGCCCACCTCCGCCGCGGACAAGCCAGACCGCAGTTGATGAAGACGAAGGAAGAGCCGAGGCGGACGCCGAACGGAGCGAGGAGAGGCGAGAGGGTCTCCTCGAGTCGTGGGTGTGAGGAGTGGGAGAGAGAGCGCAATGGAGGGGCGAGGGAAAATTTGGGAAGAAAAAAAAAGTTAGGGTTTTTAGTTTTTACTTCATTTTAGGCTTCCGGTTCCAGTTCCAAGTCCGGTTCCCGATTCCGGTTCCAACTCTTATAGGAATCGGGAACCAGAACTAGAACTAGTGGTTCCTAAAAAATTAAAATCGGGAACCGGAACCTCCCACTCTAGAATCGAGAACCAAATTGGACCTGCCAGTTTGGTTCTTTGGTTCCCGATTCTACCCAAGAACAGTGCTCATCCCTAATTATAATATGGCTAGTCTTCAAAGAATGTTACATCCGCCAACACAAATACACGACGATGAGTGGGAATATAATATTTGTAGCCTTTCTGAGTTCGAAAGTATCCCACAGAGACATTTTTTGGTATGAGGATCCAACTTATCAAGATTAGGAGTAAAACAATGAACAAAATAAACACAATCAAAGATGTGTAGAGGTAATAGAAAAGGAAGACGATTTGGATGTAAAAAAGAGAATGGTGTCTCCTCCTAAAGAACAGAAGTTAGAAGTCAATTAATTAAGTAGCAAGTTGTAAGGACAGCATGTCCCCAAAAAGTTTTAGCTAGATGCAGATGAAACATAAGGCAATGAGCAACATTAAGAAGATGACGATTTTTGGGTTCTGCTACAATATTTTGTTGTGGAGTGTATAAACAGGAAGTTTGATAAATAATACAATGAGAATCAAGAAACGATTGAAGACCAAAAGTAGCAAGGTATTCTTTGGCATTATCTAATCGCAAAGTTTTAACTGAAGTATGATACTAATTCAACTCTTCAAAATAGAACAGGCAAAATCAATGAAAAATTTCATTACAGTCTTTTATTAAGAACAACCAAGTCATTTGGGAAAAATCATCCATGAATGTAACATAATATATGAAACCAAAAATAGCAGAAACACGACAAAGACCCCAAATATCTAAGTGAACCAGCTTAAATGGACTAGACACATGACTCTAAATGCGAGAAGGAAAAGAGACTTTATGATGTTTACCAAATTAACAAACTTCACACTGAAAAGAACTCACTGACTCAAGAAATAAACGCCAAAGAATGTTTAGTTACGGATGACCATCTTGACAGTGCATTCAATACATATCAAAGGATATGTGCTTTAACACTTTAGTAGTTAACACTTTCTTGTTAAGGTAGTACAGCTCATTTAATGATAAAATATTGAGTGGTTTCAAATCACCATGTTATTCGCTTACGTGACATGCTTGAACTCACGTGGCTCCGCTCAAAATAGGACACTTGTCCTTTAACGTGGAATTAAAAGATTGGACTGGAAGCTTTCTTTTCTCTCTCTTTCCCCTGGCTGAAAGGACCGACACACGCAACAATCAATGTCGAATTTATGCCTCTTTTCTCTCTCTCCCCTCTTTGTAAAAGAACTCATTTCAAGTCCTCCTTCACCACCCCTCTTCTGCAACTCTCTTCCCCTCCCGAGTTCATTTCTCTATCTCTCACTCACCTTAAGCCCTCCCCCTTCTAAGTAGGATGGAATCACTGAGATTGATTTTGGGACTTCTATACAAAAATGTTGGAAATGATTTGGAATTCACTTCCACTTTGCCTTAATTTTGAGGGCTAGTTATGCTGCTGCTGCTGCAACAAGAGCCACTCAAGTGACGCTTAAAGGGGATGATCAGTAGTTCAAGTGGATATTCTCGGCCTTCCACAAGTTAATCCGGATTGAAATTTCACCGATGATACATAATTAAAAAGAATAATTGAGTCTTATAATATTTGAAATATTACAGTTTACAGATTAAGCTAACCAAAAGGTGATTGTGGGGGGGATGCTCAAAAAAAGGAGAATTCCGTGGATGCTTTTTCATAAATGATGGCCTCGCAAATTTAAGGAAGGCGTCAGTTTTTATTTTGGTCAGCAAGAAAGGCGTCATTGGAGATATGAAAAATATATTTCTTGAGAATGGGCTATATTTGTGGGCACGTCATTACCTCAATCCTTGGCGATAGTCAAGGATTTGGGTATATAAATACAGTCAAAACAGGGGAGCATATTGAGACGAATTATCTTCAAACGATCAAGCGTACATGGAAATGATTCATTATTGAATAAGGCAAAAGCAAACTAACAAGGCAAGTGTGAACGGATCATTTACTCAATGATGGAAAAGAGAAGAATTCCTTCCAACTTTTGAAAGGTATAATCTCAGCATTAAGGCACAAAATTCCAAAAAATGAGGAGATATTGCCAATATTAGACGTTCACTACACCTAGATGTTGCCGCCATTAAGCCTTGACAGTAGACATGATCACGGTTCAGAACCGGCGGTTCCAGTTCGTGGCCATGTATGAACCAGAACCGGCAGTTCCGAGCCGGTTACAGTTTCGGGCCGATTCGAAATCGGCCGGTAAAAATTAAAAAAATAAATTATGAAGTAAAAAAATAATGAATTATCAAATTATGAAATAATAAATTATTTAATATAAAATGTAATCAAAGTATATATTGTAATCAAATTTGGGGAAAAAAAGAGAGAAAAAGATGGGGCTTGAACTTAATGAGTTATCATTAAGCGCCTTACATTTCTTCTTGGGGATAGAAAAATCAAAATTCATGTAGTTCTTTTACCCTCAGTCGTCGCTACCCGTTCCGGTACTGCTACCTGTAGTGGTGGTTTCTCTGTCATCAAGGAATTTAGATTCATTATTCCGATCTATCTCTTGTTGTCGATATTGAGCTTTCATCCAATTATCGACGCAAGCTTAAGCCTCCACTGATTTCAGAATTAATCTTGAACGTTGCTCATCCAAAATATTACCTCCGGCACTGAATGCTTGTTCGATCACAACTATCGAACATGGGGTTGCAAAAATTTGTTTTGCAATAAGAGAAAGGATTGAGTATTGGCTTTCGTGCCTCTTCCACCAAATTGATTGAGAGAATTGAGCAAATTGATTGAGAGAATTGAGAGAGAATTGCGCGGATTGAAAAAATTGAGAGAATTCAGATTGAGAAAATTGAGAAAATTTGAGAGTATTGAGAAAATTTGATAGAATTTATAAGAAAAAAAATAAGAAGCAAATTTGGCCGTTGGGAATTCAGCCGTTGCCAAGGCCCCAACGGCCACCTACCCTGGCCTGTAGGCTACAGTAGGGCCTGCAGCCGTGTAGGCCCTATTGTAGTTTTTTTTTTTGAAGTGGACCCGGAACCGAGCCCGTAGGCCACGGGCCGGTTCCTGTTCCGAACCGCAGACCTGGTCAACAGGCCGGTCCTAGGTTTGACTCGGGCTAGTTCTGGGCCAGTTCCGAACCGAAACCAACCCATGGCCATGTCTACTTGACAGTCACTGCACCCTGCTGCCATGACATCACCGCTCCTCCCAACCAAGCCAGGTCCGCGTCATTCCCTTCAGTGCCATCAACGTGGCCACTGACATAGCCATAAGTCCAAGCCACGCTAAGCATAAGTTTCAAGTAGAACTGAAAAAACCCGCCTATCCGGCCGACTCCTACAACTGCTGTTCGCCACCAATATTAGTTAACCAGTACCTCTGGTGAGCATCAATTCTACCCTATAGCTAGGCCACGTAACTGAATTAGTTGGACTCCTAGGATAGATAGGAGTTTCCTTGTTACCACTATTGCCATTGTAAAGGAATATCCCATAACATAGTTGAAGGCTAATGGCTTTGCCATACTCCTCTCTCTCCTTCACAAAAAAAAAAAAAAGAACAGGAGTGAGAGGTGTCTCACAGTACTCATAGTTTTCTCTCTTCTCCACCACAATATTCCTCACTACCATGGCTGACGTGAGTGGAACCCCAAAACTCAATGCCCCCATCGGAATATCCAGCCTCACAAGTCTCTTCAGCTTCAAAGTCGTTGGCGATGTAACCGACCTAGAAATCGAGACCGAACTAGGAGTAGAAGACAATGAAGAGTTTGAGAGGCCAGTGTCGAAGCTAGAAAGGCAACGACGGCAAAGAAGATGAAGGTGAAGAAGAAGGAGGGGGGAGGGCTTGATGTGAGTGAGGAACAAAGAAATGAACTCGGGAGGGGAAGAGAGCTGCAGAAGAGAGGTGTGGTGAAGGAGGCCTTGAAATGAGTTCTTTTACAAAGAAGGGAGAGAGAGAAAAGAGGCAATAGATTTGGCATTGATTATTGCGTGTGTCAATCATTTCAACCGAAGGAGAGAGAGAGAGAGAGAGAGAGAGAGAGAGAGAGAGAGAGAGAGAGAGCTTCCGGTCCAAGTTTTTTAATCCACGTCGAAGGACAACTATTCCATTTCGAGTGGAGCTACATAAGTTCAAGCATGCCACGTTAGCAAATACGTGGTGATTTGAAATCACTGAATATTTTCTCTTATTTGATTCATGTCCCCCATCAATCATCTATCCAGTCCTTAGATCTTAAAAGACACAACAAGAAAAGGAAAAGGTCACTGAAAAATTTAGCTTTTTAGTTAACGAACTAACAAATATCAAATTATATGAAGATTTGAGATGAAGAATAGATGATAAAGAAAGAGAAGGACTTAAGTGAGCAATTTCAGTACCAGTAACCTGAGATTGTGAGCTATTAGCTAATGTAGCAAAATTTAATACCTTAGAAGGTGCGGAATGAAATGAAAATAAAATCTTAGAGTTACTAGTTATGTGATGAGTAGTTCTAGACTCTATAACCCACGGGTCAGACAATGTATAATGTAAACAAGAAGAACTACCTTTTGAGGTTTGTGCCAGAGTTGCAGTAGTAGTTGAAGAGCTTGTCACCTGTTGGGAGTGAATCCATGCATCATACTCAGCACGAGTTAATGTCATAGAATCTCCTATATTTTGCACATTAGGAGGATCTAGTAGAGCCGGTGAGGAAGAATCTCCTATATATTCCACTGCATATGCAACAAGTGTAGTCGGAGCTTGGGATAAAGAGTGTAACAATACGCCCCTGTGTGTCCAGTCCTCCAACAATGATTACAATAGTGAGAACCATGACCATCAATACCTCTATCACAGCCTCCACGACTTCCATTATGAACAAAACCACATCCACGATCCTAGTAACCACAACCACGGGCTCCACGTCCACTAGATCCATGAGAAATCATAGCGCTTGTCTCCAAAGCTATAGTAGAGATCGGTAGGTGTCGAACGAAGAGCTCGGGAGAAAATCTCATCAACTATAAGAAGGGAGCTCTAAGACATAATCTACTAACAAAATGAGGAATATTCAGGACCTAGTGCCTTCAGAAACGGTATCACTTGAAGATCCTCTTGGTTTTTTATAAGAATACTCATGTCATATTGTTTTATCCTGAATAAAATAAGGCACACTTTTTCCAAACTTCCTTAGCAGGGTTGGACTGAATGAAATGAGGACTCATTTTAGGATCCATACTATTCCATAACAAGGTATGGATCACCGCATCTTCGGCAATCTAATTAGTCTCATATCTGAGAGGACCATAGATGTAAGATAATCACTTTGTCTAGTGAAAGTAAGATAAACTTCAACAACTTTAGATCAAGATGGGTAATTGGTTCCATCTAACTTGACGAAGGTCAATTGAAAATGACCGGGAAGTCTACTGAAGTCATTTGAGTCTTTGATGTCAAACCTCCAGAAAATCCAACAACAACCATCAATGATGATTAACTCCACTTAACTTCGGTAACACAATCAACCAATACGGTGAACACATGATACAATTGAACCCAAGAACGTCACAATAATTAACCACTCAACGCCAGTAATACAATCATCCACAGAACAATAACTACAAATAAGGGTTCAGTTGATTCACCAATAATCACAATAATTTCATGAAAAATATTAAAGTCATCAAATTGGTGTCGAGAAATTACCACAGACCATCCAACACTTCAAGGATCAGTAGGCTACAACAAAAAATCATTTGAGAGTACTGGATACCATCCTTTGCTTTTCCCATGGCAAATCAGTTCAAAAAATTATCACAAATATTTTTTTCACCTCAAACCTTAGCAATTGAATGGCAACAGTAAACTTGGCGCTAGGACAGATGAGCTCACCAACGGTTAGTTCCCCCAACGATCATATCTGAGTAAGAACACCTTTAGTTCGAGCTCATCCCGGACAATTGATCCAAGTAACATTGGTTCTGTTGGACACATCGGGGACTAGAGAGTTTTCTAGAGTCGCTTGAAGTCTGGTTGCCGAAGGGAGCTGCATCACCAGATTGCTTCACCGGCGTAGGCTATGCGTTAGAGATGCTAGGTAGCAGTGAATAGAGAGTAGCGAATAGAGGGCAGTGAACAAGTTAGGATTATTTGATATTTATATCCCAACTAGAGGGGGAGTGTTAGGAAATATATATGTTATGAGGGTAGTGAAGATAGAGCAATGGAGCAACGGCAAATTAGGGTTCCGTTGACGGCGATGGTTATTCTAATGACTTCATGAGCTCCGATACCATGTTGGAGAAAATAATCATCTTCTTATTAATTATTAACAGAGGGATTACATGAATATATAAGCAAACCTACAAACCCTCTAAACATAAAATGGCTTTATATCCTTACAACATATTTCCTGATAGGAACGAAGTTAATAGTTGGATGTCAAGTATTGTGGTGTATGTAGTGGGTGTAGGATATTGAAGTGCATTGAGAAAACTTATCAGTTATAATAGAGCTCGGAATTAAGAGGGGTTTCTTCCTTTTGCCGGGTTCAAGGGTGTTGTGCCAAAGTGGATTTAGGTAATGGTTGGTCTAATAATTGGTGGTGTTTGTGGGTTGTTGAGACTCTTTTATGTGATTATATATTTTCAATTGTGTTGGATGAATAAACTCTTGGGGTTGAGTTGCCAGAAGAATAATATTGTGAGAATTTTCTTATTATTATGGGAGAATGGATGATCCTAGCAAGAATATAGCTGAGGGTGATCCTAAGAAGAATAATGCTATGATAACCAAGGTGCTTTCCTCTTCATTTAATCAAATTACTTTAACGGGTAGGAATCAACATAGACCCTTAACTGAGTCTAAGCCTAGAGATGATGCAACTTGGGATGTTGTTGATGCACGTATTCTTGGCTAGATGCTAAATTCTATGGAAAGTAATATAGTTAATCTAGTAACTCATATTGACATAGTTAGAGAAATGTGAGAGTATTTGGATGAACTATATTTGGGGCAAAATAATTTGTCATGAATTTATAAGCTATCGTAGGAGTTTTATGGATCTGAGAGGAAGGAACCTTCTATTACGCAGTACTTCGTTGATTTTAAAAGGATGTATGAGTAGTTGAATTCTATTCTCCCTATTTCAACTAATGTTTAGCAAATGCAACTTCAGAGAGAACAATTGGCAGTGATGGGATTCCTAGGAGGTCTTGGTCCATACTAAGAAATAGTTAGGTCTCAAATTCTTGGAGGAGAAATTATTGCATCACTCACACATACATTTGCTTAGGTTCTTGGAGTGTCTCATGAGTCTCCTTAGGACACCATATCCGTGGTAGATAGTTTGGCTCTTGTGTCCTAGTCTCGAACTGGTAGTGGAAGTAGGAATGATGGAGGAAACGTGGAGGATATAATGAACGTAGTGTCTGAGGGGGAGGCCAAGGCACAATACCGAGGAGAAGTCAAGGCCCTCAGCATCTTTATGGACAATCCCACCTGTCTATTGATAGATCAAGGACTGCACAGACTTGTCATTACTTTGGTAAACCTAGTCATATTAAGAAATTTTGCTACAAGTTACATGGGAGACCAGGAAAACAATAGCTTGCAAATACTACATTGGGTATCGACTCTTCTTCACAGTCTTCTGAAAGTAAGGTAGTAGTTATGTCTGATGAGAAATTTGCGTGCTACAATCAATTTCAGATTTCACAGCCTACTTCTTCCACTACTATTTTAGTGTAGACAGGTAATATTACTGCATGCCTTTCAGCTGCATCATCTCACCCTTGGATCATTGATTCGGGAGCTTCTGATCACATGTCAGGTCTTTTAAATATATTTTCCTCTCTCACTCCATCATCATCCATAGTTACTCTAGCCAATGGTTCATCTACACATGTTAAGGGCTTTAGCACAGTGCATCCAACTTCATTGCCATTGTCCTCAATGCTTTATCTTTCACAATTCTTGTTAAATCTCATGTCTGTTAATAAACTAACTAAAAACTTTCGATGTTCAGTAACATTTTATCTTGATCCTTGTATTTTCCAGGATCTGACTACGAAGAAGACAATTGATAGAGGACATGAGCAAGGGCGCTATATGTGCTTGAAGATGCTTCTTCCATTGCATGCTCTAGTGTTACATCCCTACATCATATCCATTATCGTCTTTGTCATCCTTCTCTACATAGTTTTTAGAAGTTGGATTCAAGTTTTCAGTCCCTTTATAGTTTAGAGTGTGACTCATGTCAACTTGGCAAATTACATCGTGTCATTTATCCGCCTCGAGTCATTAAACAGGCGGCGTCTCCCTTTTTTTTATTTCATTCAGATATTTGGACTCCTTGTCATGTGGTTTTCAATTTGGGTTTTAGATATTTTGTTGATTTTGATGATGACTATTCCAGAGTTACTTGGTTATATCTAATGACAAGTTGTTTGGAGTTGTTTTCTAAATTTCGTGCATTTATATCTGAAATTTATACTTAGTTTGGTGTGTGTGTTAAAGTTTTGCATTCTAATAAAGTTCTGGAGTACTTTTCTACACCCTTTTCTGATTTTATAACTCAACATGGTATGATTCATAAATCTTTTTGTCCTAATACACCACAACAAAATGTTGTTGCTGTAAGGAAGAATAGACATTTGTTGGAAGTTACTAAATCTATGTTATTTGAAATGAAGGTCCCTAAAACCTTTAGGTCCGATGCTATCCTAATTGCATGCTATCTCATTAATCGCATGCCTTCTTCTGTTTGGCAAGGTCATATTCAATTTTCTACTTTGTTTCCAAATCAATCACTATTTGACTTACCATCTCGTATTTTTTATTGTGTTTGTTTTGTTCATGATCAACATGGAGTATCAAAACTTGATCCCAGGGCTATCAAGTGTGAGTTTATGGGATACGCTTGTACTCAAAAGGGATATCGTTGTTATTCTCCATTACTGAGAAAATACTTTATAACTGCTAATATTTCATTCTTTGAATCCATTCCCTATCAGGATGTCCCAATTACTATTTCTAAGTTGGATGAAGACTTACATGTGACCATTGTTCGATCAACTGTTCCGGCTGTTTCACCAGTATCTATACAAGAACCACATCCTCTCCAAGTTTATATTCGGCATCCTCAAGTAGCTGCTACCCCCCCGCCCCCTCTTCCTCCTGTCGCTACTACGTCATCGTCCACCCCAGATCCACCATTAGTTTATCCTCCTCCTATGTCTGATCTTGATCTTCCTATTGCTCATCTCAAAGGGACAAGTGCTTGTACTCAACATTTTACTACAAATTTTATTTCATATTCTTTTGTGTCTCCCCCCTTTTGGTCCTTTTTATCTACCATTGAACAATATTCTGTCCTCAAGTCTGTCGTTGAGGCATCACAAAGCTCTGGCTGGAGGACAGCTATGAAAGAAGAATTAAAGACCCTACAAGTGAATCAAACTTGGGGCTTGGTACCTCTTCCCTCAAACAAAACTACTATTGTTTTTCGATGGATGTATGTTGTAAAAGTTAATCCTGATGGTTCTCTTACTCACTTAAAAGCAAACCTTGTTACAAAAGGATATGCTAAAGTGAATGGGGTTGACTATCTTGACACTTTTTATCCTATTGCCAAGCTTACTTTTGTTCGTAGTTTGATCTCTCTTGCTACCACATACAACTAGCCCTTACTTCAACTTGATGCCAAGAATGTTTTCCTACATGGTACTCTTCATGAGGAAGTTTATATGGAGCCACCTCCGGGGTTTGTTGCTTAGGGGGAGTCTGGGAGACTGGTTTGCAAATTAAAAAGTATTTGTATGGCTTGAAGCAATCTCCACGGGCATGGTTTGGAAGATTTTCTGAGGCTATACTTTCTTTTGGACTATCTAGATGTGGCAATGATTATTCATTCTTATAGGGAATTAGGGGGAGGCAAGCTATTCTTGACTGTGTATGTTGATGATATTATCATCATGGAGCTAAACTATAAAATATATTCTCAGCAACAGTTTAAGACTAAGGACTTAGGAAATTAAAGTATTTCCTAAGAATTGAGGTGGCACAGTCATAGAAAGATATTGTTCTATCACAGCAAAAATATGTGCTGGATTTGCTCACTGAGACAAGTATGTTGGGATCAAAACCTCTTTATTCACCCATGGAACAACCTTAAACTGAGAGATTTTCGATGATCCCGAGAGATACAGAAGACTCATAGATAAGCTGAATTATCTTACACTTTCTTGACTAGAAATAGCCTTTCTAGTTAGTGTGGTAAACCAGTTTTTATCTTCCCCCGATACATCTCATTGGGGTGCGGTCATTCTGATTTTGAGGTACTTGAAGAAAACTCTAGGGAAAGAAATTTTTTATCAAAACTATGGTCATAACAAAGTGGCAAAAGTACACCGCAAGTGCCATAACTTGTGTACGGCGATCACTTTGGTGCCATAACTTTTTTTGGATCACTTTGGTGCCAAAATCGGAAAAAAAAGATCACTTTAGTGCCAATTTGGCCGGAAATCCGACGTGGCATTTTTTATTAATTTTTTACGCCGACGTGGTTCGCCGGAGGCTGAGTCAGCGTGTACAGTCAGCATTTTTTATTTTAAATAATTTTTTTCAAAGTGTACAGTCAGCATTTTTAATTTTAAATATTTTTTTCTTTATTTTTTCCTTTTTCTTTTCTTTTCTTTTCTTTTCTTTTTTTTTTTCTCCGGTGGCCGGCCGGTCGCCGGTGGCCGGCCGGCCGGCCGGTCGCCGGCGAAGCCCGACAAGGGCTGGGCGAGGGCGGCCTTGCCCATGGCCGGCGAGGGGCGGCCGACCCTCGCCGGCGACGGGCGAGGCCGGCCCTCGCCGGCCCAGGCGAGGGTCGCCCTCGCCAGATCCGGCGAGGGCGACCCTCGCCGGCGTTGGGCGAGGCCGGCCCTCGCCGGCCCAGGCGAGGGTCGCCCTCGCCAGATCCGGCGAGGGCGACCCTCGCCGGCGTCGGGCGAGGGTCGCCCGCGCCCGACTCAGGCGAGGGCGACCCTCGCCGGCCCAGGCGAGGGCGACCCTCGCCGGCGTCGGGCGAGGGTCGCCCTCGCCAGATCCGGCGAGGGCGACCCTCGCCGGCGTCGGGCGAGGGTCGCCCGCGCCCGACTCAGGCGAGGGCGACCCTCGCCGGCCCAGGCGAGGGCGACCCTCGCCGGCGTCGGGCGAGGGTCGCCCTCGCCAGATCCGGCGAGGGCGACCCTCGCCGGCGTCGGGCGAGGGTCGCCCGCGCCCAACTCAGGCGAGGGCGACCCTCGCCGGCCCAGGCGAGGGTCGCCCTCGCCTGAGTCGGGCGCGGGCGACCCTCGCCCGACGCCGGCGAGGGTCGCCCTCGCCGGCGTCGAGCGAGGGCAGCCCTCGCCTGGGCCGGCGAGGGTCGCCCTCGCCTGAGTCGGGCGCGGGCGACCCTCGCCCGACGCCGGCGAGGGTCGCCCTCGCCGGATCTGGCGAGGGCGACCCTCGCCTGGGCCGGCGAGGGCCGGCCTCGCCCAACGCCGGCGAGGGCCGGCCTCGCCCGTCGCCGGCGAGGGTCGGCCGCCCCTCGCCGGCCATGGGCAAGGCCGCCCTCGCCCAGCCCTTGTCGGGCTTCGCCGGCGACCGGCCGGCCACAGGGGAAAAAAAAAGAAAAGAAAAGAAAAGAAAAAGGAAAAAATAAAGAAAAAAATATTTAAAATTAAAAATGCTGACTGTACACGTTGAAAAAAATTATTTAAAATAAAAAATGCTGACTGTACACGCTGACTCAGCCTCCGGCGAGCCACGTCGGCGTAAAAAATTAATAAAAAATGCCACGTCGGATTTCCGGCCAAATTGGCACTAAAGTGATCTTTTTTTTCCGATTTTGGCACCAAAGTGATCCAAAAAAAGTTATGGCACCAAAGTGATCGCCGTACACAAGTTATGGCACTTGCGGTGTACTTTTGCCTAACAAAGTTAAAGGATTCTCCAATGCTGATTGGGCAAAGCCTCCTGCTGATAGGAGAACAACCACTGACTATTGTACCTTGGTTGGAGGAAATCTGGTGTCATGAAAGAGTAAAAAACAGAGAGTGTTGTTGCCCGCTCCAGTGCTGTCAAATATAAAGCCATGACACTAGTGACATGTGAATTAGTGTGGATTCAACACTTATTAACTGAGTTGAACTTTAAAGCTTCAGTTCCTATATCACGATAATAAGGTTGCGGTGCATATAGCTTCCAATCTTGTGTTTCATGAGAGAACAAAATACATTGATGTTGACTACCATTTTATTCAAGAGAAGCGGCAAAGTGGAGTGATCCTTCCCAATCATATTGGAACCGGTGAACAACTTGCAGATATTTTTACTAAACCTTTGAGTAAATGGGAGAATATAATATATTTGTAGCAAGCTAGGCATAATTAATATCTATGATCTAGCTTAGGGGGAATGTTAAAAGTATAAAGAGTAGATTGGTCTTTAGGACTCTTAGGGCTTATATTATTGCTAATCACTGATGTGTGTGAATATATATAATATATATATATATATATAATATATATGTGTGTGTGTATGTATATATTGATCTTTTCTTAATAATAAAATATAACGTATTCCTCTCACAAGCCCAACTCAAATGAGCTGCTGGAGAGCAGAAAACCAAATGCACCTCCACTAGAGATGGAATGCTAGAAATAACATATTAAAAGGGAAAATAAACCACAAAAAAAGAGGCCTGTTCATATACAAAATTCACTGTACAAGTTCTGTGCCTTGTATCATATGCAGGTATACTTATCAAAGAATGTAATATCCCGGTACAGGTCAATCATAACAAAGACTCTTTCTGCATTTGTACAGCTGTATGTGTTCCTCCAAAGGATCTTTTCTGCATGTGTTCCTGTGTCAGCCTGTCTACAATCACCTCCTCAATTACTTGCTCATTATAGATATTCCCGGGGAAGTAAAAGCATGTTATTATTCCTTGTGTGGTCCAATAATGATATAGACATTATTATCGAGATCAAAGAGTTCGCACCACTCAATCTCATGCAAGCCCTAAGCTTCAGTGAACTCGAATATTGCACCTGTGTGGTTGAACCCGCATGATATGAGTACCGCTTTCACAGGCTCGTCAAAGTAGACCATTGCCGGTTTTATGTAGTCCACGTCATCCCCATGACCCTGAGCCACAAATCACACGTTATTCACAGTGCAAAAGCATTTAAAAGAGCAAAGTTTTCAAATGAAAGGACAATTAGGTAATTATTGAATCCCCAACCATAAAACACAGAGGAAGAAAGTAGAAGCAAATGACCTGCTTGAATACCACCAATATGGTGCTCACTAGGGCCAAACCAACTAAACAAAACATTTAACAAAGATCTTATCATCTCTACATTTTCACATCTCCAGGGGAAGGGAGCATTGGAGAATTCAGAGACTACTCCTGCACTCTGCTCTTGCTACATTTAAGATCTTTATTAATCATGGATGGAGGAGCTTCATTGATATAGCTATTGGTAAAAGAATATCCTGAAGGTCAAGCTCTGGTCTTATTACGTTTTTTTTGACCCAGCAGCGCATAATGCCATTGAAAGGTTTTGTGTGCTTCAATTCACTCCATTATAGATAAAGAAGTGGCAATAACACAAATTAGCAAAATGTATATATTACTATTGCACAAATTTAATGTGGTCAAAGCAAATTTTGGGAGATCTTCTTACATACCAGTTGTCCACCAGAAGAATGTCCATCTTCCGAAAATGTCCCCTGAGAACCTCCCCAACCCCAGGTGAAAACTTTGCCATCTGCATAAATACAAGGCACAATGCTTGAAGCATCAGTTCCATGTTGAGTCCCTAAAACATCTCAGTCAAAGCAGCAATAAGTTTGTCCAAATGCTCTCAACTTCATAATTAAAAACGTTTTGGCACAACGGAAATTATAATTAGGGAGTTCAGATCACATCCAGTTTTAACTTCATGAGTTGAATGATCTCTTACCAGAGATAGCAGCTGTATGCTTCCAACCACAGGATACCTGTAACGACATAAGTGACTAGCTTATACACGTCTTCCTGTGAGACTTTCAATTGGACAATTTTCGAATATCTACTGAATAAGGTGATGGCCCACCTTGCTAACAGGAGATTTGACAAAAGGACCCTTGACTCTCTCAGGTAAATGGAAGACATCTGTTGACCTGCCCATAACAAGTTAGAAAATCATTCCAATAAGAACACTGAGAATAGCACAGGAAAAGAGAGGAGGTTCATGCTACATAACGATCTCAAAAAGTCCTCCTTCTGTTTGGAGGGTAATTAAAAACAAACAGTAAGTCGCTTATACCCATTTCCCAGACAGCCATTTTCATTCGAGCCCCATGTATAAAGCTCCCCACCATCTACAACAGAAGCATGCAAATAAAGCACTAAGTCACGTAAGACAATACATTGGATGAAGAAAGCAGACTCCATCTAATTAAGTCCAAAGAGTAGCCTCAAAATAACAGTTGTTGAGACTATGAGTAAAAGTTTAATAACCTCAGCAGCTTCTTACTGATCAAAAGGGGACAAATCAAGAAAGGAGAACCACATAGAAAATCAACACAGCTACCAGAATTCCAATAATTTGTCTTCCTTAGACTGACTATAGAAGTTTTGAAACATCTTCAGCAGCTTTTTTCCTTTAATTGCTAATGTATGGTCCAATTCAGTTCCCACCAATCATGATCATCTACTCTAGAACAAGTTAACCATGGATAACTGTGTGAGCATATGCCATCTTAGCAGACTGATGAGTATCAGCAGTTGCAGTAATAGATGATTGCTTAAACCATAGATAGCCTGATTGATTTGTCATGTTACTTTGCATCCAAATTTTTAGTAGGGGAATCTATTGTGCCCTTTCCTACTTGTGTTCAGCAGGTATCTATCTTCATTGCTGGCTTTAACAGATTTATACCCAAATCCAATCTCTATGAACTAACCTTCATGTCATGAAACCTTATTCTGATTTAACCTGTTGAAATTTAGCTGAACATTTCATATTAGAATTTCTTTAAGAATAAAGATCCACTAAGAAGACTTCTGCTGATGCTGCCGCTTAACTTCTAAAGACAACAATAAATAATAGCGAAAATAAAACATGACTAAAGATAAATAGTTACATGTTATAACGCATGTGTGATAGCCACCACAAGCAACTTCTTCAGAATATGGTAGCTCATCAATCGTGGATGGAGTTGCTGCATTTTTATCCCCTCCAAATCCCTGATACATAAAATCACAGTCATGCAATTGCTAATTTAACCATACTCTGGTTGTTATGCCAAATGAAGAGAGAAATGCAGCACTTGCCAGTTTTTGTAAAGCTTTCTCGCCAAATAAGAACACAGATCCATTCTCTGCACAACTTGTGAATTGACTTGAGTTAATACTCAAAGTACAGAACAAAGTGTCACAGATTGAATATGCACACACACACATAAAACAAAGAAAAGCCCAGAGACTGAAGAATACCATCTATGCAAGCTGAATGCAGCAGCCCAGCAGCAATATTTTTAACCTAAAGCATGAGAGAAATGAAGCCAATAACCACAATGTGTATAAACATATAAATGAGAACATGAAACTGGGAAAGCAGCATTTGCACATGAAGACTACCTTCAACCCCTCGAGCTTCTTGATGAGCCTTGGCGTGTATTCACTGCATCAAGTTATGAGGTTAAAGAAAATGAGAAAAGGAACAGCATGGTTGAACAGTCACACGGGATTTTGCACTGGAGAAACCATCAGAAGTCATTTGACTTGCTCATAACAATAACAATATGTACTCACCTTTTTAGGATCATGCACGATGCCTTAGGGAAAATCAAATACATAAGGAAACTAATTCCAGGTGGCTTAAACAATTAAAGCAGGGATACTGGGGGCATAAATAAGAAGCTGTGATGGTGCCACCAAGAAGATATGAAAGAGATCAATGGATGGATAAACCTTATGTTTTGATCTAGAAGGACTGCTGAGGAAAAAGATGCGAACTAGGATATTAGTTGATAAAACATATCATTTAGGGCAGTAGGTACGATATAATAACCACATTAAGCAGTATCACACTATAAATGCGGCTAGGTCAAAGCAACAGGAGGCCCAAGTAGCCATGTAAAAAACTTCTGAAAGACCTTAATGGATTACTTAGAGTACAAATTATTAGACAGGTATGTACCCTACACATCAAGCTGGTTAATTCAAGCTGCTGCTGCTGGGCAACTAGTCTCTATCACGGAGAACTATCATACACTTTACTCAATGTCAGCAATGCTTTTACTCCCAATTAAACTGTAATAGGATCTCTCTAAGGCACATGAAGATAATCATATTTGTAACAGAACTAATGTGCAAATTAACTAAAGATTGCAATTCGCATATTTTGGACTAGTGCCAATGTCTATAATAAGATGTTATGGGTATCAACACTGATCATAAAGGATAGGGGGTCCTTTATGTAGCCCAACCAAGATTATTTTGGAGAAAAAAAAAATGCAAAGCGGTGCTAATAATGACCTCCCAGTATCTGAAGAGTTTAAAAGGCCCAAAAGTGGAAGCTTCTCTATGACCATAGATACCAACCTGCTGCTTCCAAGAAACCCAAATATACTTGATTCATGTCCATGACCAAGTCTACCAGATCCTCCACCTCCCCAGCTTAAAGCATCACCTTCATCTAGCATTAACATAGGCGTGTGAGTGTGGGAGAGAGAGTGAGAGAGAGAGAGAGAGAGAGAGAGAGAGAGAGAGAGAGAGAGAGAGAGAGAGAGAGGACACTCTCAGCAGCAGGGATTCAGCAAAAAAGTTGAATTCCTACCTGTAACAGCAATTGAATGCTCTGAGCCCAAAGCTGACCTTTTTACAAACATTCCAGTCAAGCACTCCACTTTAGTTGGCACGGGGACAACTTTTGCAGATTCTGCATAAGTTCCGAAGAAAGGATGCATGAGCAAGTTTTAACCTAAGATTCACTTGACAAACATAACAAGTATCAAGTTGCGACTTAATGATCTGACCATAACAAGATGATCAATAGAAACAGGCTTGTTTAGTTAAAAGGCGCCTGCTTAAAAAAACATTTTCACAATTGAGCAACAGAGTCTTATCTTCCAAAACTATTAAAATGGAGCTAGAGTTATACCTTTGTACAACTAATTTTCATTTTAATAATATTCAGGAACATGACATACAACCCCCCCCCCCCCCATCCTTTATAAATATAGAATGATTGCATGAAGCAGTTGCATTAACCAAGTAAAAGTTTTTACATCAGCTGTGCTAGGCAAAATTCTTCACCAATTACAACAAACAAGAAAAAATTAAGTCATCGACAAGGACATAAGGCCAAAAAAATCTGAAACTGTGAAAATTGTTTGACTGATAGATATGTCATCTTTATCAAAGTTCCAAGCAGGACAGATGGCCAGAAGCTTAAGAACAAATAATTGAAAATTATCATTAGACTTACTCCTCATAACAAATCAATAAATCGTGCACTATCTATGACATCTCTACATTTCAAACCACAAGATGGAAATTTAGAAAATAGACTGAGTAACCATCGGTTAAATAATTAATCTCGCACATCATAGTAATATATGAATCAGTTATTTAATAGCATTTTCTATTTCAGGATCTTACTTTTTCCGAGGCCAAGCTGTCCGCTTGAGTTATTCCCCCACATGTAGAGTTCTCCATCCACTGCAGAAGACCATACAAAGTATTAGCCAACTTACGCAGAAAGGATTTTAATAGCATTTAAACTTTAATGTGATTTTCACTCAAAAAATATATAAGGAAATGACAGATAAACATCCTATAGAGCAGGACAGATCCATCTTAGAGGACAGAGAAAAATGGAAAACCACCTAAATAGCATCTTCCAAAGTCCATCATTTACAAATGAAACAAAACTTAACCAAATATATGAAGATCTATTGTACATCTCTAAAAGGGAGCCATATATCTTCTAAGCTCCTCCTTGATACAATCAAATAAAGAGAGACAACCTTCCTATTGAACAGAAGAGTTCCCCCTAGCAAGCAAGTATGTCCAACTAGGCAACAGATCCGACGGTATCAGGCCCACCATTATGACAGAGACATGTAACCACATTATAGTAAACATCGACCCAGCAATGAACTCCTTATGAATAAAACAGCTTCATTCTAATTCAACTTCATAAGGTGAGATACAACCAAGAATAATCATCCCTTAGGAAAGGAAGCCATTAGCCAAAAAACCAACCCTTGAAATGCTGCCCAAGAATGTAGAACACTACCACATAGTACCTATCAATGTTGAAAAGAACGACTTGCCCTTGGCCTTCAGAACACACCACGGGAGGCAACAACCAATTGCAGACATTTAAAAGAGAGAAGTTTACCTAATGCATCCTAAATAAAAAATAAAGCGCATATATCACCGGAAAAAGAACAATGTAGGGCAGATTGGTTATAAGAGACATTGAACCAGATGGCCACTGAAAGACAAGCTTAGCTTATCCAATAAAAGATTGCAACAGTGGTAAAACCAATTCACTAAAATTTGGACCAAAAAATTGCTCCTGCAAGGATATTAGAAGACCGCAACATCCAATGGCATCAATTTTGCCTCCCAATCATACATTTCATTTGCTCTCCTCGAATGGGTATCTTCTTGGAATTTTGATAAGACTGAGTCATGTATACCCTTTTGGCCACCTCATATTGACATGATAAGTGCCAGAGAGGGAGACATGATTGCACCAGAATAATTGTTTCCCATTATCTCTTCTTTTCTTGAACAAAGAATGCACCACAATGTACACATAAGCTCTCTTAACAAAGACCAGCCACTTCAAGACAACTCCATTGCAGTTCTGCACCCAAAGATTACTTTCTCCAGAAAAGCAAAATTCAACCATCAATTTCCATTTCGTCAGATCCATAATAAGAATGCTAGATTGATTGGTTCTCATCCTTTATTACCAAGTGAAAGTTCAAAGACCTCTAGTATCCAATGGAATCATGTTTCTGAGAAAGATCTATCTGGGAATTCTAAGTCTTGAAACAGAGGATGGATCACTGCTTCCCCAAGATAGGAATCCAAAGTTGGATCTCCAGCTTGCAAGTCAAATGGCCTTTCTGCCTTCTACCTTATCATGTGATGTAAAATTAAATCTTCTCAATCCTCCCAACCAACTAGAGCATCCCAAAACATAGATGATAATAAGGACTGTATAAATTATTTTATCCGTAGTAAATGAAATGCAGATTAATATGCATCAAAGTAGGACTAACTCCTCACCCGTGATAGCACAAGAGTGATGGTAGCCGGCAGATATTTCAACAATTTCTTCAGGCAGTCCAGAAACTTCTACAGGCTCCTGCAAGGATCCAGAGGTGTACTAATGAATAAATTTATTCATGATATTTGCAAGAACCTTAATAGTTTACACTCCAACTATGTGCATTTAGGATAACTTCATGAACTCCCATAAGATAATCTAAAACTGAATTTGAGAAAGCCTGAAAAATCTCAAACATTAAATAGCAATGCTTCTAAGCAAAGATTACCATACTTTCAGTTTCTTCCACTTTTTGCCAAAGAAAGAATTATGATGAATCCACTATGTGCATTTAGGATAACTTCATGAACTCCCATAAGATAATCTAAAACTGAATTTGAGAAAGCCTGAAAAATCTCAAACATTAAATAGCAATGCTTCTAAGCAAAGATTACCATACTTTCAGTTTCTTCCACTTTTTGCCAAAGAAAGAATTATGATGAATCCACAATAATAAAGCAGAAGATGACTATCAAATAAAATCAAGTGAAAGGTGTGCTGGCCTACTTGGCACTACATTTTTTTTTGCTAAAAAACTACCTGACACTACACGGTGACATAAATACAATGCACTTTCCTGCTAGTTCTGCTTCTTAAGAAAATAACATGGTGACGAAATCATCTATCGCTATGCACGAATTTTGTATAGCCATGCCGCATCAAAAGGAAAAATATCACCTTCCATAAAGATGGATTGCAAGACTAAAATGGACTATTCATCAGGGCTCAGTTTGAAGTTTATATCATACTCAACATAACCAGGGTACCCCCCAACAACCTATCCCCACATCTAAACCCGGAAAACATCTCCCCATGTGAAGAATAAATTTGAACCCTGTAAGAAGGAATGCCTGAATAAAGATCATGTTCATGACCCAGTAAATAATAAGACACAGTGCTTTGTTTAAAATCAATTCATCCCAATCAGCCAGGTAGCATGGGGTGTGGTAGAATTACAATAATTAGGGCCCGAGGTATCTGTATACTAGAATCAATTATTACAGACAGTATCTTATGGATTGACAAGCTATTAACAGGAATAAACGGTTTCTAGTCAAATGAAGGACAACATGCGTGCATATATATATATATAAAAGACACACCGAGGCAGACACAGGCACAGGGTTATGATATGCATCAATAGATAGGAAGAGAAAACTTGCATCCCAGAACTTTCAAGGACAAAAGAAGTCATGCTTGAGAAAAGTGTACTATTTCCTCTCAAATGTCAACCAAAAGAATATAAGAAATAAAATAGCGTCAAAAAACTAACATTTAAAAATGGTAAATGGCGCCACATTTATATGATGAAATAATATATTTGGACCAAAGGATGCACCGTAGAACAAGGTAAAGAGGATCATACAATAGTATACATTTTATCATCTGAAATTCCAAGCTGTCCATGATCATTCAGACCAGTTGCATAAACTTTCCCAGATTCTGTTACATTATAGAGACATTAATGAGCATCTACTGAAAACAACACAAATTCCACAAACTTTGCAAGCTATTTTGAGATGACTAACTTTTAGTCTCCTAAATCTGGACTTTAAGGAACAAAGAGAGAAAGTAGCAAGAGTGTCAAAAAAACCCCCCAAGAACTACAAAAAGGGCTACCAAATGAACCCTCCAATCAAGACAATGAATAGTACAGCCAAGTTCTGTCACCATGGCAGCAATTACCATGAATAACCCTCTTTCTAGACAAAGAAATTTCATCAATTAAAGTGGCTTCTTGGGATTGCTTTTCCAAAATATTGCTGTGGGGTCCTTTTCTTGCAACAAGAATAACCTTTATGTTTGTCATGAAAAACAAGAACCTGAGTGCAAAGAAGTAGCTCACTCATCCAGTAAGATATTATTGCTTGCGGACAACCCCATTGATCTCCATCTTGTCAATGCAGTTTGCCAAGGCTACCCATCTTATCTTTATAAATTCAAGGGTTGTATACATTTCTCACCCAGCTCTCTTTCACCATGATAACAGATGTACATTAATTTCAACGGTCATAGCAGGGAGATTGTTTCAGCTATCTTAGCTTGAAGGCACTGGATCGCTCCTCATTCAATACCCACTTGTTGCTAACAAGCACACAACTCAGACTTCAAATTTTTTTAAAACCGAAACAGCATCATCAAACGAAAAAATAGAAAATTGATGATCAGGGAAATTAGAACAGCGAACCCACAAAACTCTTACGGTCGAAAAATCAAAAAGGAGCGGAGACGGCGAAACCTGTTAAGAAGAGGGTGTGAGCTCCGCCGCAAGCTATGGACTTGAGACTCTGTCGCTTAAACCCAGAGAAGGCGACAGGCTTCGGCCTCCATTGCGACTCCAGATTGCCGTGCCCCAATCTCCCGTAATCCCCATTCCCCCACACCGCAGCGAACCTCCCTCCGCTCGACGGCTCGCCGGACGACGACGCCGACGACCACCTCCTGATCGCTCGGTTCGCGATTTCGCTTCTCAGCTTCGAATTCCCGATTCTGCTCCACATCTGGCCTCCGCTTCAACGACCCAGTTCAACATATACGCCTCGAATTCAATTCGCAATGCTGCATCGATCCAACAAAGCGTATGATGCGTCTAGAGAGAGAGAGAGAGAGAGAGAGAGAGAGAGAGAGAGACAGGGAGGGAGACAGAGAGAGAGAGTTGGTGGCTTTGAGCAAGGCAACGTAAGACCATGTCTTGCTGGAGTTCACTGGAAGTTGGCACGGTCGTTTTCTTCATTTCTACCATTTTAGATATCACCCCCCCCCCCCCCCCCCTTTTCTTGGGTAATTTCACTTTGACCCCCATTTTGACAAAACCTACTCGATTTGGTCCAAATTTCACAAAAACTTTTAAGTAACCGGAGTTTACACATCTTTCATCTTCCGTATTCGCCGTTTAAAATTAGAAGAGGAGAATATCGAAATAATTAAAAATAATTAGATATTGAATTAATGACATTATATAAAAGTCAACTAGAGATGTAAATTCTAATGAGAAAACTGCCAAATCCATTCACGCGGACTCATCATTTTAATAACATGGGCTTTCATATCATAAAAGGTAGTACATCTAGTTACTATGATTGAAAATGTGCATGATTTGCTCGTGCACCTTCTCACTACTATTGCAAAAATAATTGAATTGGTCAAATTTGAAATTATTACCATGTGCAATTCGCGGGAGCAAAGTTACAAGTATACTTTTTTTTTATTTTGATTAACAAAAATCAAGTGCCAAATATTGAAATTACAGAGTCAGAGAAATCAAAATGCATGGTTATCCAGAACAAAAACACACGAGTAGTCATTCGTGTTTGAACTAGACTTGATCCATAGACGGCTCAAACCTAAAATTCCATATCCAAATCCAAGCATGCTTGAAACAAATTAGTTTTCTATAAAAAAAAAATATTAATGAAGTCTACGTAAGCCGAGCTTAAGGGAATTATTTGCACATATCCGTCCATTTCAACCCTCGAGTGAAATAAGCCTGAGCATACTCAATTGGTCTCCATGCCCATGATGACCTCTGAATTTGAACTTGCTATTGTTGGCTAGTGAAAAGTAAAAAAATGAAGGGCATTAATGGGTACTTTGCTATCAAAATTGATCTGGAGAAAGCTTACCATAGATTGGAATGGAGCTTCATCCATAATGTGCTTCGTCTCTTTAATTTTCCAGATGCTTAACCGTGGTATTAGGCAAGGCGATCCCCTTTCCGCTTATCTTTTCATCCTCCGCCTCGAAATTTCTTAGTAATCTCATTGAGGACAGGTGCAATGTGGGGCATTTGGATTCCCTTGAAACTTGGAAGGGTTGGCATGAAATTCAGTCACATTTGCTGATTTGTTCCTCTTTTGCAAAGTCGACATACCGCCCGTTTGGTTTAACATTCCCAATGCTCATTAGAGAAATGCAAATACCTTTAGGTGAAAGTCACTTTGGAGAAATATAAATAGCGTTTGGTAAAAAATCATTTGAAAGCCATTTGAGAAAATGCAATTGTATTTGATTATTTTTTTACAAATGAGCTTTAGGAAGGTTTTTTTTCCAAAAAAAAAGCACCCTTTGGAAGAACAGTTCTGACGAAGGGCTACAGTTGCTAGCGAGCCAGATCCGACACCGGCGGCTGTCGCCCGACCTCAAGCGACTGTCGCCCGACCTCAAGCGACTGTCGCCCGACCTCAAGCGACTGTCGCCCGACCTCAAGCGACTGTCGCCTGAGGTCACACGACCCCAGGCAGCCGTCGCCTGGGTCGCGGCCGCCTAAGGTCGCGCGACCCAGGCAACGACTATCGCCTGAGTCGCACGACCCGAGGCGGCCGTCGCTCGAGATCGAGCGACCCAGGCAACCGTCGCCTGGGATCGCACGACCCCAACGACGGTCGCCTGAGGCCGCTTGACCCCAATGACCGCAGCCTGGGTTCGCGCAACCTAGGCGACGCCCGAGGTCCGGCAACCCCAGGCGGCAGTCGCCGGTGTTGCGTGACCCCTAGGCAATGGTCGCCGTGTCGGGCTAGCCCTCAGGCGGTGGTCGCCGGGTCAGGCTAGCCCTCAGGCGGTGGTCACCGGCATCCGGAGCTGTTGTAGGGAGAAGATAAACAGCTCCAGCAAACAGTACAAATTGCATTTCAAAAATGAGCATTCCCAATGGACCTTCCAAGGTGCTTTGACCAAATGAGCATTGGAAATGCAATTGCATCTCTCCAAAGTGAGTAAAAAATTTTATCAAACACCATTTGCATTGGGCCAAGGGACTTTAGAGCCCAAATGAGCATTGAAAATGCTGAACCAAACGGGCCGTGCAGATCCATGAAAGAGACCCTTTATACTTTCAGTGAACTTTCTGGGCAGGAAATTAACCTCCACAAGCTTAAGCTTCTCTTTTCGAAGGATATCGAACTGGACATCCAGGATAAACATTGACAACTGCCACGGTATTCGAAGTACCGAAGACATTGGAAAATGGGCAGCGATTCTTGGAAGATGAAGATGATCGTTCAGCGAAGAAGCAGGGCAAATGAACTCTGCTCAAGCGAACCAAAGGTTCGTGCATATGGAATGTTGAAAAATTAAGCTCCTCCGAATTATAGAAGAAAAGAAACTTCAATTTCAAACGGGATGAATAACGAAATCAAACTTTGAGGCATAATATCACTTTTTTAAGGAATTATTTACCCCACGAAATTGCTAATGATCACCAGCAAATTTCCTCCAGGATACATTAAAGTCTCGATTGAAAATACCGAATAGCAATTTCGGTATATTTCAAGAATCTCTCTAGGAAAATAATTAGAAAGAATGGTTGTTGTTTTCTGAATAAAAAAGTGTCTAAAAATCCGAATAAAGAGACTTAATATCCAACAATGTAAAAACTAACTTACTAATCACACTCTTTCGAACAAAGGCATCCTTTCATCGAAAAGATGTATAAAGTGAATTGGTGCGAAATCAAAAGTCACGTTGCAAAAGATATATGAAATTCGGAATAAAATAATAATAAAATAAAAGAATAAAATTTTTTAATTATTATTATTTTTTAATCATTTTTATTAATCTGAATTTTATAAATTCTGAAAAACAATCTTTGAACAAATACGACCTTTCAGTGTTGAAGGAGTTATGTCCGAAAAGACATAACCTTTCAAAGGTGAAATAGTTATGTCCGAAGGGACACAATTCTTCTAAAGGTTGTAAGAACGCTTGATAACCGTTAGCCAAAACAATAAATTTCGAAATTAATTAATAAAAAATAATCACTAACTCTATTATGATTGTATGAGAATAAATGATACAATAATCACAACTCTATTATGATTGTATGAGAATAACGCCAGTTGGATCATCCGACGACACTAAAATTTCTACAAAATTAGTTTCTAGTAAATCCGAATACAATGTTGCCAAAACTAGCAAAGCAGGTTGTCAGTTGGATTCCACAAGATTGATCCGACGATGCTATTTGTTTGTATGAGAATAAATGATAAAGATGGCACACATATAAATATTAGTATAAAAGAGTCCACCGAGTGATATAATTTTCCCTCTTTGCTTACAAAATTAACTTGTGACGAAATAAAGAAAGCAAAATTAACTTATGACAAAATAAAAAAACAAAATTAACTAAAGACAGAATAAAAGAAAATGGAAAGATCTCAAAGATCAAACCTGATTTTCTTTTCAAATTTTCTTTTTTCAGTACAATTATGGAGGACCAAGTCCTCAGAACCGAACAAGTCCAAGTTATCCTTGCGTGTCTGAGAAACTCAGCAGCTTCCGAAATCCAACTGCAGGTTGTGCGAAATTTCCGTTGGTGATTCTTCAAATGTATATCAGCATACTGGCTTGCCTCCCTGAATATGTGCTCTGTCCAATAGCTCGAAAATCTGCTAGGGAAGAGTCCTGCATTCGAGAAACAGCGGCCTTAAGTTCACATCATTACTTTTATCAGCTATGAACATTTGTACAATAAGTCTGCACCAAGCTCAATTTGGATGCGTGAAGCTCAATTTGGATGCGTGACATATGGTGTTACAGGGCCATTCTCAGCCCTTCCTAGAGAACCCATCACTCTGCCAATGGAGTAGTTGTAATTGCCCAGAAATCTGAAGAACCAGCCATCCGATTTCCGAATTGGTCAAGCAGGAAACCACCACCTCCCGCCATACCTGGATTTTCTTCCACCGATCCATCTGTATTAAGCTTAAACCAACCTTCATCGGCCGGTTTCCAGCTTACTTTTGAAGCAGCAATTCGAGTAAAACGATTCAAGTTCCTGTTGGTACAATTAGGAAAAACAGGAGGCTCTGTTCATACAAAGAAATGGAAGATCTTTCTCAGTTGGGTTGTTTCTAGAAGTTCTCCCATTTCATTCCCTGCGGAATGTCAGGGCCTGGACTTTCTCGTTACAACAACCATTCCCCTTTGTCCGATCAAGTAATGTAAATGAGCAAGAAGGGAGGAGGTAAGAAGGAACGCCAAACTGCTCCCAGAGCACTTCAGCAGCAGCACAATCTCTGATTATGTGTTCCGGTTGAACGATTGCCTGACAACTTTAGCCCCTCCTTTTTTTACAAAAACACCCTGTCCAGCTGTGAGAGCTTTCCATGTTGGTTGTTTGTTCGTAAAACAAACAAAATAGTGCCTTTTTTCCTTTGTCCCGCATAAATTTTTTTGAGAAAGTAGACTACTTTATATGTGTGAGTGTCTTCTTTCTTGTTAAAGTGAAGACAATGGGGGTGTGGACTAGACTTATCAATACCCGCGTGCGGGTGCGCGAGGTTGGGGTAACTTTGTATTCAAAAAATTACATCTAGCTTTGGGAAATTGCTAAACCCTTTAGGAACTTTTACTAGTGATTGCAAGTCATCTCTAATATGAAAAAATCTACTGACTAATTGCCAAAATTAATTTATAACTAAAAAGAGAAACTTATGTTGTGATAAAATTACTAATCAATATGAAAAATTATTTGTTGTTATATATTTCAATTTACTTAAGATGTTTTTGACGGTCCTAACTAATTTTGGATAGATTTAAATCACTTTTAAGTCAAGAAATTACTAGAAAATATCTGGAAAGTTACAAATTGCTTATAGGAGCAAACTTACTTTTACAACAGTGAAAGTGCTTAGAAAAGTAACAATTTATATGCGGTTAATAACTTTTTATTTAAGAGTAATATCCATATATGATTGGTAGTTTTATTCTAAATCGAAGAATTCTCAATATGCTTAATACGCTCTCACATAGAAAAACGAGATGTGTAATGTGTAATGTGATCACTAACTATTCATCTACTTGTAACATTCATATGTATTCAGTAATTTCTGCCCACATATGGGTAACTTTGGACATGCTCAGTAACTTTTTTTCCATGGAACGGATAAATTCTATGTGGCTAGTAATTTTATTATGCAAGGTACCTTTTGATGTGGGAGAGTATTAAAGTTGCCATTTTCTGGTAAGATATATAAATGATTGGTATTTTTCGTAATTGTGGGCACAGGCCCATAGGGAGATACAGCGGCGAGACCAGACCAGACCTTGTCTGTTTAGCTTTTTTGTTTTGCGTGCCAAAGATGAAGGGCCACGCCTCCGAAGTGGACTGGCAGGTGAGTCCTGTAACGACCCACCTCTCTTTTGCCTCTCCCTTTCGCCGTTCATCTGAAGCAAGCACCAACCCCCCGAAGGAGAAGACTACCCCCAGAAAGGATCGTGAAAAAGTTGCTCCCTTTTGCCAATCTCTTTCAGAATCAAAAGAAACCCAGAAGAGAAGTGGAAGCTTGTGCTTTGGTGCTCAATCTTTTACCCCTTGCCGCGTTTCCTTCTGGGAGCAAAGTCTTGCTCGCTCATTCCACGCTGTTGAGGGGTACCCACATCAGATTCCTGTGAGCTACCTTCGAACGCCATGATCATTCACATCGGGGACTGAAGTCAATAGCAAGAGGAAGAGACACATGTATGTGCGGACCCAATTGCGTGTGGACAGATTAGATGTACTCGAGCAATTTAATAGGGTTCGTTCTGGCGGTGGTGTCCAGTGCCTTCATTGGCTCCAGCTTTATCATCAAGAAGAAGGGTCTTCGCCGAGCTGGCGCGAATGGGCCTAGCGCGAGTATGCCTTCTCTTCTCTGATATGTGTCCGTTTCATTGTGATGAAATTTTCATGTTGTGGCTAATTGTGTGCCTTAATGTACCTGCAAATTGATTGAAGGTGTTGGGGGCTACGGTTACTTGTTGGAGCCACTGTGGTGGATTGGCATGATCACTAGTAAGCCACTAATCACTCTGCTTCTGCTACACTGCAAGTCTTTTTGTTCTTGTTAGGACAGTCCTGCTTTATGCTTTTACCTCAATTTTGGACATAATTTGATTCGCCCTTCCTAAATTGTCTGATGTCAGAAAATGGGAATCTTTTTTTGAATGGTGTCCTTTAAATTTTTCTATACTGTGAGAAGTTGTGTGGCTGCTTAACTGTTATTTCAATATTTGGCAGTGATCGTGGGAGAAATAGCGAATTTTGTAGCATATATATACGCCCCTGCTGTGCTCGTGACTCCACTAGGCGCATTGAGTATCATTGTTAGGTACATTTTTTGTTCTTGTGTGCTTATACTGTTTGGTGCTTGTCCGTGCATTTTGTTTGTTTCTAATGCATCAACTTTCTTGACCAAGTTTGGTTTATATCTGAATAATGTTGGACAGTGCTGTTTTAGCGCATTTCATTTTGAATGAGAAGCTACAGAGAATGGGGATGTTGGGTTGTCTTCTTTGTATTGTGGGTTCCACAATAATTGTGCTTCATGCACCTGAAGAACTGTCTGTCGATTCTGTGGAAGAAATATGGGAGCTAGCAACTCAACCAGGTTTGTCACTAGAAAATTGCAAAATTCACAATAGTGCTATACGCTAACAACCTTCTATTTCCCATCCCATTTTCTTTAACTGATTAAGTTGATTTTGTTGATGCTTTCAGCTTTCCTTTTGTATACAGCATCAGTAGTTGCAGTAGCATTGGTACTGATCCTATATTGCGCTCCTCGCTATGGTCAGACGAACATCTTGGTTTATGTAGGAATTTGCTCTACTATTGGATCATTAACGGTAACAAAGTTGCCTCTTTAGCTCAATTTTCTGAGTATTAATTAATGGTTCAATTATTGTTGATCAATGATATTAGATCTTTCAGTGACCGACACTTTCACAAACTCTAAAAGTGACCCATAACTGGTATCTTTCAGGTTATGAGTATAAAAGCGATCGGCATTGCCATTGAACTCACTTTAGAGGGCTCAAATCAAGCTGTGTATTTTCAGACTTGGATTTTTGCGATGGTTGCAGTGACTTGTATTATCACTCAGTTGAACTATCTAAACATGGTATGAACATTTTGTATGGTTATAGCTTTGATAAAGTTTTATTGTTGCAGAAGTGCCAGAAGGCTGCTCCATTCTTCTTATCTTGAAGCTTTTCTGTAGTTTAGGAACAATTCTAATTTGAATACGTTTAGTTTTCTCTCTGTTGGGGTAGGAGAAGACTAATCATAGATGATGTGGTCCTGTTCATATTTCATTGTTCTTGAGCTCTTTAATCCTGTTTACCTATCGAATAGTGGCTATATCTTTCTTCACGTTGATTGTTATGCACTCCTAGTTCTCCTTATTGGTTTTTCTGATGTAGTTTTTATGTTTGCATGCTACACCTGTAGAGCATTTCAGATTAAAACTCTGCTTGGCCAATTTCTGATTGTGTTAACTGGAAAATGGATACATAGATGGCGCAATTTGTGTTTATTAGAAAGTCCAACCCAAAAGCTTAAGCTAATAGGTGGAGGAGACCACATGAATATAAAAAGCATTTAAGACCCGTTGTCAATCAATGTGGGATAATACTTCAACACTCCCACTCATGTGTAAGTGAGGTTGTGAGCGGCACGTGAAATTTTGACTATGCACATTCGCGAAGGGGATATCACTTGGCTCTAATACCATGTTAGAAAGTTCGACTCAAAAGCTTAAGTTGATAGGTGGAGGAGACCACATGAATATAAAGAGCATTTAGGACCCGTTGTCAATTGACGTGGGATAATACTTAAGCAGTGTTATTGTCGTTTCCATTGATTATGGACCTCTACCTAATCTCCAAAATGCCTAGTGAGAAAATGATGCAAATTCAGTTGCTTCTCTATCACTAAGTTGTCAAGTAGGGATTTTGAGTCCAACCAAATAAAAAAAAAAGTAGGGATTTTGAGGAATATTAGACATTGCTCGGATATACTTTTTTATCAATCCTATCTGATGTTTGTTATTATTGATTGTTTGTGGCCTTTTCCCAATATTCTTGTGTGCTTATGTTTCCCTTTCCGTTCCTTGTATCTATAAGCGGGTTTTCTTCTTAAATGTATATCACTGTGTCTTACCTATGTGTAATTAGCTAGACGTTTGTGCTTAAAATTGTTGTTGAGTTTTCTATTTTCTTTTTTATTTTACCAACCCTGTTAAATGTCCTTAATAAAATACCCGAGAAATGAAAATTGTAAGAACCAGCAGAAGATTGTCTGGACTGTGTGCTGAGATCAGCAAGTTTCCAGTAGATTTGGGAATATTTTACCAAATAGACAATTTTGTTTTACATATTTGATTGTCGTTATACTCTAAAAATTTTACCTATTTGCTTGCAATCACTGCAGGCATTGGATACTTTCAACACAACTGTTGTTTCTCCGATTTATTATGCCATGTTCACAGCTTTTACAATCTTGGCCAGTGCAATAATGTTTAAGGTATAGAAATAGGATGACTCGGTTCCTTTTTTTGTTTCCTTAGATTCTTTAATTGGTAAAGGGAAGAGATAGAAAATGATTTCTAATTTAGATTCATGAAATGTGAAGGATTATTCTGGTCAAAGTGCGAGCAGCATAGCATCAGAGCTTTGTGGGTTCATCACTGTGTTATCGGGGACGGCTGTATTGCATAGTACAAGAGACCCAGATCCACCACTACTTACAGGTATACATCTCAAATATGTTAATTATTTTTTTTTGGGTCAAATATATTAATTCGAACCTCATGAAAGATATATGTCGCTTATATCGTCGACTTACGTTGAACTATTTTTCATTTGCTTCACTTGGTATATGTGGGGCTTCTTTGCAAAACTGTCATGATTAAGCAAAGACCGAACTTAATTTTCACACAAGAATGTATTTTGATAGTTTTCTAATAACTAAGATGGAAATAAAAAAGCACAATCAGTAGAGAGCTATACATGCCAATAAAAAATTTAGGCTAGCAAAAAGGCCAAACAAACCTGCTCTCTCTCTCTCTCTCTCTCTCTCTCTCTCTCTCTCTCTCATATGAAAAGAGGACCATCACTCATTGGACTCAAATCATTAGTGGAATTTGTTTCAAATTGGTGAAAGAAACAGACACGGTAATAGAGTGAAAGCAAAAGAACACAA
Source organism: Syzygium jambos (assembly GCA_031216235.1). Taxonomy (NCBI): domain Eukaryota; kingdom Viridiplantae; phylum Streptophyta; class Magnoliopsida; order Myrtales; family Myrtaceae; genus Syzygium; species Syzygium jambos. The sequence goes on from CM062228.1 coordinate 9,367,634, forward strand.
AAGAAGGGAGAGGAAAAATCAGTTAATGCCATATCAGAGAATAAAGAGGATGTTTTTCATTTCTATCATTATGCATGGGGACTTGCCTCCCAAACAAAAAAAATCAAGCAGAAAAGAGAGTCCAGATATTATTTTATCTATTTCTTTGCATATTATTTAGATATAGATTATAGGGCTTAGAGTATGCTACTTGTGGGATAAAGGGCAAGTGGACCTCATATCTTTACGGGCCTTGCACACTCTAGTTGAAGCGCTTGAGTGACTTATTTGTTTCACTCATTTGATATGTCTAGTGCTTACTTATTTTCTCAAAAACTTTTCGCCCCTTGTGCTACCGAAAATGACTCTCCACTGCAAATTATGTATTCACCTGGCAAATCTCCATGACCACTTTCAGAGAAGAGCTCAACTGGACAAAAATATGTCTTTAATTCCAATACTCCAGCCCAGAAGGGCTTGAACGTAGATTTTCAGCTTATATTTTTTTATTCTCCACTACAATTTTGCCACTATCTTGTTGAACATTGGCACCTTCACCAAGTTGGCTAGATGAGAAGTCTTCAATCAGTTGGAGGAAACCTTGGATCAGGACTTAATCAAGCCTTCTATGTGACTTCTTTAGTATTGTCACCTCCAACAGAACCTAGGCTTTCTAAAAAAATTTCAAGATTCTGAGCCTCTTGAAAAGATTTGATAATATTTTTGTCCTAAAGTCTTCCGGCAAGCCTTGATAAAGCAATCCTGCTGCAATTTATACTGCATCCTCCTTCACGTCTCTAACTGACTAAAAGGAGACTCCTGAAGCTTACACTCTGCCCTGTTAGCACGAGAAATCTCCAGCAAAGATGTTTGAAAAGATTCTCTGAAAGCTCTTCTAAAAAAATCTGTCACTGCACTTCTAATATCAGCTGGCGGTCAAGTATTTCATCATCCATCACCAACTTGCAAATCTGGTTGTGTCTCCCTTTTAGTTGTGGATATTTGAAAGAGTGTTATGTTGTTGCATTCTTAAGTAGCCCTTGACTTTAATTTCGACTGATCCTTCTTGGCCAATTCTTGAGAAGATAGACAACTTCAGGATGAGAAGATTTCTGCATTTAATATCATTACAGCCCTTGTTACCAGCTTTGTTATTCTCCTCAAGAATTTGAGCTTTTTCACCATAACAAAGCTCTGAATTACTTCGGCAGAGTACTTTCTCTACCATGGATCAATTTGACTTGGTCCAAAAAATCATCCTTTTTCAACCACATTCTCAAATTTAAAAGTTTATGCATATCCGAGGAATTAGAATAGAGAATGGTCTATTAATACTTTCAATAACCTTGACTTTGCACTAGAGATCCTTGTAATTATTTATTAGATGCCCTCAATGTTGAGGCACCAAACGATCTTCCTGTAATGGAAGACCAATTAGATTTAAATAATTAAATTACCGTCATGCTCATCACTTGTCAGTGCAGATTCTTTGTGGGCCATCTATTCGTTCTTTCTTTTCGATAACAGTTTGCTAATGGGCACCAAGGGATTGCCAACTCATTAATAGAAATAGCTCAATGCCTAGATCACTGTACTATAGTGTAAAACTTGGCGCCAATTCCGAATCAATTCTTCGCTAGAAGACTCTTCTCCCTTAAAAGCTCTGTTATTACATTCTTTGTCACCAAACAGAACAGGAAGAGGAACTGAAGAAACCCATTCTATGCTATGACAAAGGATTTGAATACCCTGCAATGCCTACTGCTTTATGGACCCCACTATGACCACACTTAACCCTTTAGAAGCTTAAGAGGAAGTCCAAAAGTTTTTCATCCAAGGACAATGTAGAGGGCAATTCGTATCAGTTTCTTCCTCTTCTTTTGGCAAAGGAAGCACCTCCTGTCCAATACTGTACCTCTCTTTTCAGATTATCCAAAGTGAATACATTCCCAACAAGCTTCTTAACCAAAAAAAGGCAACCGAGGTGGAACCTTTACTTTCCAGATAACTTTCCAAGAAAAAGATAATCTTGCACCAGCATGAACCTTCGCTGCCATCCGATAGAATGATCCAACAGAAAAATTTTCATCTTTGACATCATTCCAAGACAACGGATCATCAAAATTAGGATCAATGCTTGAGTCATACAGCAAATAGGAAAAGACAGCAAGTCTTCAGCTCCCAGTCATGGGTTTGTCTTGAAAAGTCAATCAGCTCACCTGAGAGGTTCCACTAAGATCTTCAGCTTGAATGCTATTTTGTGAGAGCCTCCAGAGTACAAAGTCAATTCGGTGCCTTCACATTTGGCCTCTCTGACCTTGGAACCACCTCCAATGGACCCCAGTTTAGACTGTTTCTGTTTATAAGGATCTAAAAAATCTGAGTTCGGCATATGCTAAGCTTGAAAACCTCTGGTAAATTTAGGTTATGATCAAGGATCCAAATTATTTTGGTCTCTAGAATGCTATAAAGTAAAATGATGCGAGTCTTCATATATTGTGGCTTTTAAGCTGGAGGAGGTGTACCTGATCACGGGAGGAATAATTTAATTAAGCAACCCATGCTTAGGTCAACTGGGTAGCTGGATTTCCAAATATCTGAACCTGGTTTGTTCTCTTTAGAAATTAGGCTAGTCTTGTATTCAAGGTATGAAATCCCTTCTCGAAATTGAGCTAGGCTCGCTTTCTAGATTTTGCTGAAACTGCTCTAGTAATTATTGAGATGAGCCAGCTATCGATGACAAGTAGACTCAATCATTGGTGCTGGGGGTCTACCTTCTTCAACCGGGTAAGGGGCTGACCATGAATCTGCCCGCTTGTTACACCATTTCACTTGGCTGGCACTGTTAGTTTAAACCAAGTATTCCTGTCCTCCTGTGTGTGACTAATGCTTCCTGTTGATTCCGCTATCTTTTACTGCAAGCAGTAGTTTCCAGAAGTCCCACATGCATAGACTTATGTAACCTCCTAAGTGTCTATCTTTTTCAATTTTTGTTTTTCAGGCTGTATTGGTTTATAATATGCTTTGCATAGTAAAGGTTTGTTATATCATAAAGATTTCAAGTGTCTTAAATTGTGGAGAAGGCTTTGGTGGTGGTGTTATTTGATGATATGGAGATTTTGGAGTATGATCAATTAATCTTTTCCTTCATACAATGTACTTTTTCTCACTTAGACTTCATCAGAGGAAGCCAAACACTTTATTTTGCTCTGTTTATGGCCATTACGTTTTGCATATCTTGCTTGACATATCCTGCCATATATACTTGACTGGAAAGGTGGATGTAGGAGGGTAATCGATCATGTAATAGAGAAAAAGCGATCTTATTGAGAATGTTAGGTCTTATTCCATAACTCTTGGCGAGCAAACCAAGAAACTTTACAAGACAAAAGCCTTCTTTCCTCCATCAGAATGAGATGTCGATGGGTTCCACTCTCTCTCATATAAACATGCAGATCTGACTTATGGCTATAGTGGGAAACTTGGGTTGGTTTACTATGCCTTCTTCTATTTGAGAAGACTTATAACCATACATGCTTTGTTTTGAAAGTGTGTAGGGTGACATATACAGCAGTTTTCAGACAAATAGATTCTATCATATCCTTTAGAAGTGTGCCTCTTTCTAGATTTCCTTTTCTTGGTGATGGAGCATCATTTATTGAGCTGTCTGCTGATTTGAATTCCTTGCGCCCTACTCCCCTGAATTGGCTTGACACAAGAATGGAACCTGTAGTTTTTCAATGACCTCAATACCTTGCAGATTTATACACCCCATTATCTCCAAAAGTATCGTGGTACATACAAGGAAATGGTGAAGTTTGGAAGCAAAAGGATGAAGACGGCTCATCCCCCAGTTTCATAACAATTCTTCGGCAGGACTATTTTAAGTGAAGGTGTAACCAGACATGCTTAGAGGAGACACATTTGGAGGAAATCATCAGTATTGACCCACTACTCGGGAGAATTGATTGTTACTCAACATGACCTCCGAGTATTCAAAAGATGCAGTGAAATTCAACTTGTGACTTGCCGAATCTCTTGTTTCCCTGCTCAGCATGGCAAATTAAGCCATGTAATGCCATCAAGTGAAAACATTATCCTTGCCTTCGCTTCTTCGGATTTGTCCAACAGATGAGTTCTGCTGCGTAGTGTTTTGAGCCTTTAGGCCACAATTATTTGTTTGTTTGAGGCCTGGGATTCACTGTAACTTGTTATTTGATTATACACAGTATATGCATTTGTAAATTATTTGTGGCTGCTGGTTCTCCTGGTGTACAATGCTTGTTTACGAAGCCTTGTAGGGTGTATTTTTCTCAAGTTTTGTTATATGTGACACTCAGATCAGTGAAAAATGAAATTTTATGGGTGTATTTTTTCGTGATCTTTGGCTTCAGCAATCCATATTATATCACAGAAGTTCTTTTATCTTCCCGTTTCTTTTGTGACTTAATCTCCAAATTACATCGATGGCATGGAAAACAGTTCGAGGGTCGGGATTCAATTTCTGTAACTTCAACAGTAAGGACAATTTTCATGCTCAGAGAGACTAGATTATCGGAGTATCCAACAATAAGGAAATTTTCCATGCCCGATCAGCGTAACTTTTTAATTATCTGAGACCTTGACACATTTGTCTCGTCGTAATTTGTGTTATTCAAAGACGTTACACTGAATTTACTGCAAGTAACGGCCTCAGTCAGGTTGCTTGAAAGAACATGACTTGTCTTTGTAACGACATGAACACATAGCAAAAATTTGTGTTAACGACATTAGGGTTTTTTTTTTATCGAATAACGACATTAGGTTAATCAGCAGTAAATAGAGGTGGATGATGATATTGATGTTCATGAAACTGAGAATAATTGTTTTTTAGCAGGATTTGCGAAATGCTTTTGAAATTGAATCGTGCACTCTTCTGTTTGCTTTTGTTCTAAACTATGCAAAATTTTCAACTCTTGGTATATTTCATGCACTGTCACCTACGTCTGGAAGTAACCTAAGAGAACCCCATTCACCATAAAACACGATTAACAAGAGACCAAGAGCGTACCAACAGATCTTAAGGTTTAATTAGAAGATAGGAAAATGATATAATTGGCTCATCCTCATTGGATGGAAACAAGCAATGGGAGATAGTGCCATTAGGGTTTTATTATCGATCTCGGCCACAATGGACGACATAAGAAAAGAAGACAGCAAGTAAATGGAACCCTAAAGATTGTCGTTGACAACAAGTCCTGAGAGCAACAATTTCAAAAGCCCTTCAATTTAAATTTGAAGTGGACCTGTCTGGAGATTTATTAAATCCCATATGTTGTTTCATCCCATGACTCGGCAAGTGCATAAAACATTGACACAAGACAACAAGTACAATCTACCGGTCAATTTATCATGGTCACTTTCGAATCGGGAAAATTATCCAAAAATTCCTAAATCTATTGCACTTTTACTATTACAGTCCCTAACCTTAATTGAGTTCTAAAACTTTTAACAATTTGCTAATTGAATTCATCTAGTTAATTTACTTCGAAAAATGCTTATGTAGATACCCAGTCAACACCGTCCATCCTACGTAGTCAGACTGGTGGCAACCGGCGCTAACGTGGATGCCGAAGATCAAAATGGCGTCGTTTTCATCAATTAAAAGAAACCGTAGTCGTTCTATGTTGTCGCTTCTTTCCTTTCCTGCCCCAAACTATCGAACGCTCACCCATCGAAGAATCCTCACTAAGAATACTGAGATCTCGCTCAAATCTGTTCAATCTCAACTCAAATCAAACAATTTTGCTCAAGCTAAAATGACGTCGTTTTACCCTTATGTTTCAAGCTTTAATCACGTCATCGTCATGTAGGAGAGAGAAACTATTTAGAAAAATTTACGTCAGCATTTTTCATTAACTAAGTTGGATGGAATTATCGGAAGGACTTAATTGTAATAATTTAACAAGTTTCAGGACTTGATTGCACTTTTTGCAAATTTTAACACTCAATTACACTTTGGTGACAAGTTTTAGGATTTTGAGTATACTTGTCCCTAAATGTCGCAACAGAAGCGAAAGTCCTCTTTTCTGTCCTTTATCTTCTTGCAAGCATCCATTAGCAACTTGGACGAGCGCGCATGTTCATGTCATAAAAGCACCGATCCTCATTTTGTAATTCTAATTAATCCCACATTCGTCTCTTGGTTCTTCTCTCAGCAAATTTGATTGAAGGGTAACATAGCAAAATCAAGAAGAGATTATGGGTAACATCATCACTAACATTACCTGCGTGCAAGAACAAGAGTGTCCGGGTGGTGCATTAGAGTGGCTACGCGGAAGACTTTGAGGAGCCCATCATGGTGGGTGAGGTCCCAGGCAAGACGCCCGAGTATTTCGTGTGCACCCCGGCTCGGCTCCTCTCGGCCGGGTCGAAGCCCGTGAAGCCGCACGTCGCACTCGAGCCGGGCCGCATCTACCTCTTGCTTCCCTACTCTGCTCGTCAGGCCGACCTGTCGCCCATGGACTTGTCCGCATCGGTGAGGAAACTCACGTTGAAAGCAAAAGCTCAGAGCCATCGCTCCTGGTCCGATGGGAACTCGCCCAGTCGACTCGGGGCCCATCATGGGGCTTCGAGTCCGTCTTCTAGTTCGCCAGACCGGATCCAACCCGATTGTGGGGCTCAGATGCCGCCGGGGCAGGGCAGAGGTCCGTAGGTGCTAAATCATGGAGGCCAGTTTTGGACAACCATTAGAGAGAGATCATTTAACAGGAGAAGCGAGTCAGATTTGCAGGAGAAGTACTCCTGACAGAAGACATTGGTGTGATGATGCACGTGACGATGAACTCTCGCTTGGGGAAAGAAGTTGGAGTTAAATTAGTACAGTTAGAACAGGAACAAAAGTTTGGGACACGAAATCATTAATTTGTTCAATTTTTGGCCCTCAAGTTGCTTTTGAGTCTTGCTTATAGAGATTTTACATGCACGGAGTATAAATCTTTCCCCAGCTTTCATCCTTGGCCAATGTTAGCTCGCATTTTCGCACTCATACATTATTACAGAGAAACGAGGATTGCTGGTTTGCTAGTTGATTTAACCTCGATCACCATCTGAGATCACATCAGAGTTGCTGATATCTGAGACATGCACAAAAACTACTCAAGAGGTTCGTGATTTTCGGGTGAATTCGTGGCTATTGAAGATAGCTATCTTTTGAAGAGACCACTATGATGTTTTGCGTAATGTAAAGTTCCATCATGTGATTCCTTCTAGGACTTAAAGAACTCTTGCTAAATATGGCATGAACTCTTACATATATGGCGAAAAAAAAAGTAAAGAAGTAACTTTTGTACCTACTTTGGCATTTCGTTGTTTTGGTAGAACTTTCTTCATCCATTGGTTGGTGGCGGTAGATGCGATTATTTCTTAGCATCGCTGGCCAAGAATGGAGAACATCATCGACAGTTTTAGCTGGTGGATATTGAAGTGCATTGCCAGACAGCAGGCAAAAAAAATTTAACCCCAGTAATACAATTGTTAGCATGGTAATATGCCCAAAATGGTAGGCTTTGCCCTAAAGCTAGTGCCTACAAAGCGTAAGACTATAAGAGAACTTTTGAGGCTTAGAGCCTATTTGGCAACGTGCCAAATAGTGAAATTTTATATTTTGTTGTTCTTAAAATCAGTTTAAGGATAAAAATCCGTTTGTTAAAATTTTTGTGCTCGGACACAATTTTGCAAAAAATTGGTCCTAGAATCAGTTTTGGAACAGAATCAAGAAAAAAAAAATAGCTTCTTGATTTTGGAATAATTTTTACGAAACTGATTCTTCTTGGTTTTTTTCTTTCTTTTTTATTTATTCTTCATTTTCTTCCCGGCCCACCGACGACCGACCAGGGCCGGCGAGGTCAGCCTCGCTAGATCTGGGCGAGGTTGAGCCTCACCCGGCCAAGGCGAGGCCAACCTCGCCGTCGCCATCCCCCGCGACGGTGAGGTCAACTTTGCCAGATCTGGGCGAGGTCAAGCCTCGCCCAGCCATGGTGAGGCCGAGCTTACCATCGCAGGGGGTGGCAACGACGAGGGTCGCGACGCCCTCACCAACCCTGGCCTTTTGCAGGTCGCTAGAGTCAGCGTCAGCACCGGCAACCGGCCATGGCCAAGGAAAAAAAAAAGAAATATTAAAAAATTCAAAATATTATTAAAATATTATTAATAAAAAATTTTTTGTATAGTTACCAAACGCATTTATGTTCTTTTTCTATTCTAAGAATAGAAATTTTAGGCAGTTACCAAACGCCTTCAAATGCTTAGAAATTTTTTCCGGATACAGAATAAAAAAGAATCATTTCTGACCAGAATCTGTTCCCGAGCACAGAATAATTGTCATGTGCACCCTTAGTACAACTTAAGTTCCAATGAAACCCAACCCCCATAGTGAAGCGATGACAGTGAGTTCCATGGCTCAAAAATCCAAATTCGCCAACCACCGGACCTCACAGCATGGTCCATGCAAGGTTATTTAGATTACTTTCGCCTAATATGAATTGGATTAGTAAAATAAAACATGAAAAAAAAGTTGATGCTAATTTTTTCCTTCTTCTCACTCGAGTGTAGAGTTTCTCTCTATCTTCTAGATAGCTTTGCCCTAACCCCAAACTTCCTTCAAAACCCAAGAATCCATCTCCCTTATCACAGCATTCTAGTTCGCCCAACACTTACATCAACCCCAAATCACTGTTTAAGCTGTTTCAAGAGTCAAAGAAACCGCGTTGAAGAAGATAGGTGCCACCACAGCTAAACGCCCAAAATCTGGCGCCAGCTTTCGTGGATGGAAGACTCGACTCCTCCTATTGTGAAATACCATTCTAGATGTGCAAGGCGACAGTCTTTCTCCCCTTTGTAGGTCAAAAACAGCAGTTTACATAGTTGAAGGAAAGAATCATGTCCATAACAAAAGATCGTCCATCAGGTTTCAACAGCTGCTTCTGGTAGGTCCCCTTCCCCCCTTGGTAATGCAATGCTGTGGGGTACCTAGTTATGAAGCATAGACGTAAGAAAATAACATGATTTATAAGTTAGGTTTTCTTAACCACAAAAGTTTCAGTAATATGGAAGACAACAGAGAACGGGACCTCAAGATGGCAGCTTTGTGTAGAAGGCTAGGACGCCTCTGGACTGGTAGGAAAATTGCTGTGTTAGACAATGTTGTGACGGAAGAGAAATTACAAGAGTGTGAACGTACAGTGTTTGGAAAACTTCATGGAAGTCCTTCTATCAATTTCCAAGCCTTTCAAGCCACTATGAAGAAGGCTTGGAAAATGAACTCCGTCATCTGCAAGCATCTACAACCTGGGTTGCTTTCTTTTAAGTTTGAGTCTGTCCAGGAAAGAAATAGAATACTGAATTCTGGTCCATGGTCTTTCTCAAGTCATTTGCTGGTGCTCAAACTATGGGAACCAAATATGCCTCCACGGTGCATTATTTTTTACTCGTGTAACTTTTGGGTTCAAATTCATGGCTTACCTATTGAAGGAACAACTGGAGAAGCAATTAGAGAAATTGCTGAAAACATTGGGGAAGTTTCAGAAGTGCGTCTAGAAACCAAAGGATATGCATCAACAAAGGTGGGGAGAGCAAGAGTCTTGCTAAGATTGTCGACTCCCCTTTCATCGGTCATGCTCTATAGCTTTAGAGGTAAGGAGCATTGGCTGGATTTTAAATATGAAAAACTTCCCCATTTCTGTTATTCTTGTGGGATAATAGGGCATTATGCAAAAAATTGTGAACTCGTGCCATATGATGAAGAATCAACATCCACAGATGAAAAAAAATTTTATGGGCCTTGGTTAAAAGCGGAAGAGAGCTCCATTGGCCCCTTTTGGAATGCCTTTTATGGGGAGATTTTGGTGAGGGAAGAAGGGCAGGAGTTGGAACAGGAGATGGTGCCGGAAACCCCTCAAAATTCTGGACAAATTACCTTAGTTTAGAATAATGCAAGTAGCTCACAAACCAGATTGAATAACATGCAAGAAGATAGGGGAAAGAGGAAACTAACTGAGAAGGAACTTATCGACTTAGCAAACAATCAGGAAATCGAAGAAGACGCTGATCCTGAATAAGCTATTCCATTGCAGATTGACCAATCTTCATCACAGAAAGTAAGTCAAAGACTGCAAAGCAAAAATAAAAAACTGAAGGCAAGGAACTATAAGAAGGGAAGAAGGTACAAACCGTATGATCAGAAAAGTTGAGAAGGACATTTGTTGGATGAAGCACAACTCTTAGACACTTCGGTGCAAATTGCAAAAGAACCCGAATAATGGGCTTTGGTGGCTAGCCCTAATAAGCCACCGGATTACAAATGAGGCTTTTGTGCTGGAACTGTCAAGGGTTGGGCACACCCTTGACAGTTCAAACCTTAAGGGCCATTATGGCCCAAGAAAAGCCCAACGTGGTATTTCTTATGGAGACTCAGAACCAAGATCACCTAGTACGGTGACTAAGCATAACTTTAAACTTCCAAAACTACTATACTGTTAATCCCATAGGGATTAGGGGAGGTTTGGCGCTGCTGTGGAAGGATGGGACTTCTTTGACTACCAATTTAACCACGAGCGAGTTCATTGACATCACTCTTCATGATGATGAGATGGCCAAACAATTCGGGGCCACTTTTGTTCATGCTCCAACTATGTTTCAAGAAAAGATGAGATTATGGGAAGAGCCGAAAAGTCTAAGTATACATAACAATTTGCCTTGGGTGTGCATTGGGGACTTTAATGAAATCTTAAACTATTGGGAAAAGAGGGGGAAGCGGCCTCCATAACTCTATAGAATGAATGCATTTAGAGATTTCCTCAATGCTTGTGGATTAATGGATTTAGAAAGTAAAGGTTGTGCATTTACTTGGGCTAACAATCGAGAAGGGTAGGATTATGTTCAAGAAAGACTGGATAGGGCTGTTTGCGACTTGAATGGAGAATACTGTTACCTCAAGCTGAGGTCTTTGCTTTACCGGCCATCGGATCAGATCATAGCCCTATTTTACTGGTCTTATCAGCTGAACTTATTAGGAGAAATAAAATGTTCAAATTTGAAGCATTTTGGCTGGAAAATGAGGATTGTGGGAGGTTAATCAGGAAAATATGGAATCAAGATAGGTTACAAGAATCTAACCTAATGCAGAAAATACAAGCAGCCTTAATCGCATTGGCGAGATGGAGCAGGGACAACTTCCAAAACAGCCACAAGCAAATCAATTCATTGAAACAAGAACCGATGGCCTTGACAAATGATCAGAATGTGAATGGGAACCAGAATAGAAAGAGGGCCATAACTGAACAGATTGAAAAATTGTGGAGATAGGAGGAAATGTACTGGGGAAGAAGGTCTTGAATCAATTGGCTGAAATAGGGAAATAAGAACACAAAATATTTCCACGCCACAACAATTCAGAGAATGCAGAGGAACATAATATCTATGCTTACAAATGCTGACAACATGTGGATTCGAGATCCCCAAGCGCTCAAAGAAATGACAGTGGCTTTTTTTCAATAGTTTTATCATTCAGAGGGTCCTCAAGACTTTCATCCTATTTTGCTACAATGTCCTTCTATAGTCACAGCTGAGATGATCCAAGAATTAACAACTCAAGTCACAATAGAGGAGGTCCATATAGCAGTATTTCAATTGGGTGCTTTGAAGTCATCGAGACTAGATGGTTTGAATGGCCAATTTTATCAAAGAAACTGGGACGATGTAAAAAACGGGGTTTTTGATGAAGTGAAGAAGTTTTTCCAATCTGGAAATCTGAATCCAACACTAAACACAACCCATATCACCTTAATACCGAAAGTTCCCAATCCGAAGGGTTTAGATCAGCTCAAACCAATCAGCCTATGCAATTTTACATACAAAATTATCTCGAAAATCCTAGCAAATAGATTGAAAAAGTGGCTGCCGGTTATAATAGAAGCAGAACAAAGCACTTTTGTGGGTGGTAGACAAATCCAAGACAATATTCTGATTGTTCAAGAAGTACTACATCAAATGAGAATCAGAAAAAGGAAAAGAAAATTTCAGGCGGTGTTGAAACTAGATATGAAAAAAGTCTATGATAGGGTAGAGTGGGATTTCCTTAAAGCTAGTATGTTGAAAATGGGTTTCGGTGACTGGTTGGTGCAGAGGGTAATGCAATGTGTAACTTCTGTCTCTTTGAGTGTAAAACTGAACGGGCAACCATTGCCCTACTTCAAGCCAACATGAGGCAGAAGACAAGGGGACCCCATATCCCCCTTATTTGTTTATATTGATAGCAAACACACTCTCGGTTTTGATGAGAAAGGCAGTACACGATAGCACAATCTATGGAATAAAATTAAATAGGTATTGTCTAGTTCTATCTCATCACCTCTTTGCTGATGATTCCATCTTCTTCTTAGATGGTAAGCTTATTGAATGCCAGAATCTTGCATTGATCCTCAATCAGTATTGCTATGCATCTGGCCAAGAAATCAACTTAAACAAATCTGGTATTTTCTTTAGCTCGTGCTGTCCACTAAACTTAAGAGATAATATGGCTGCTCAACTTATGGAGCCAAATTCTCAAAGGAATATATTTCCCTACAAGATCATTCTGGCAGGCTAGGAAGGGGTCTCGACCCTCTTGAGGATGGCAAAGCATTCTATTAGGAAGGGAAAAGATATCAAATTCAGTCATATGGTCGGTTGGCATGGGGGACAAAATCAGTATTCGGGAAGACAGGTGGCTCGAAAGAGGAGTTTTGGGAGGACCAGCAACCCTTGAAGAACCGGCAAAAGTCTCAGACCTAATCAAGCACAAGGACAGAACATGGGATGTAGATATGCTAACAAGACTATTTGAAAACCAGATTGTTCGCGAGGTGTTAGCCATACCTCTATGCAGTAGAGCAACAGAAGATAAACTAGTTTGGACAGCCACAAAGTCGGGAGAATTTTCAGTGAAAAGTACTTATAATAAGATTCGTGATAAAGAACTTCCACAGATTGAAAAGTAGGCATCATCTTCTTTCCAACCTTCCACTAAATTGTGGTGCCGAATCTGGAAACTAAATACCCCTCCCAAGGTAAGACTATTTCTATGGAGTATGTGCCAAAACGCACCCCCAACGACAGAAAACCTCTACAGGAGGAAGATCTTACCTCGTCTAGCTTGCCCCTTTTGTGATCAAGAGGCTGAAACTGTGGAGCACCTCTTTCTTATCTGCCCCTAGATCGAAGCAATTTGGACAGCACCTTCAATTCAGATCAAAATCACACGTAAGGAAATAACACAAATTGAGGTATGGATTCAAAACTATTAGCTACAGCCACATAAACTGCTTACACTAGATGAGATTGCCATTATCTTCTGGTTGATTTGGAAGGCCAGAAATGAATTTTTTTTTCGGAAAAAACCCCCAAATCCAAGAACCTTAATTGAGTCAGCAAGGATGATGTCTCAAAACTATAGCAAGTGGAATCACCAGAGTTCTAATCTGCATACCGAAAAGATTCCATTGCCTCTGAATTGGAACCCACCGGCGACGAACTCCTTCAAAATCAACATCGATGGGGCCTTTCATGAACATGCAACAGAAGGAGTAGTAGCGGCAATCCTCAGAGACACGACTGGAACCTTGCTAGACGACTTCGCTAGAACAGTCCCGGCGACTTCACCGTTGCACACAAAGCTACGAGCGTTGCTACACACACTTCAATTCTTCACCAACTGGAGGAGCGAGCAAATAGTTTTGGAAACAGACTGTCTCCAAATGGTAATCTTGCTGAATGACCAGAGTCAAGTCGGCTCGGAAGAGGAAGCTGTAGTTCATGAAGCCCTGCTCCGTATGGCCCAATTCAGTAAATTAACCGTGGCCAATGTAACAGATCCACGAACCAAGATGCTGATTGGATCGCCAAAGCGCATCGCAGAAATTCTCTGAATTTATTTTGGCTTGCCCGTCCCCCCCAACCGTTATGGGAGTTGTTATGTTTTGATGCCCCTCTATCGGGTTGTAGTTTCAAGAACTCTTAAGTTTTAATTTATAACGTTCTATTTCGACCAAAGAAAAAACATGAAAAAGAACCCAACATATCATGACTGAAATGCAAAACAGTCGCAACAAATTAGTTTAAAGACCAGAAATACAGCTTACGACCCACAAATCTTCTTAGACCTTTGGTGGGGATTGTTTAACAACTTAGGGTAGTGGAAGGATATTTTCATCTTGCATACCAAAATCGGTAGACTTATGGCACCTGGGCTCCTTCAGCTACTTAGATGGGGGACCACACGAGGGAGAAAAGAATTGTTCCTCATTCAAAAGTCCGAAATCCTGTCAAATTACCCAACCAAAAGCTTAAGCACGTCGCTTCCACGTCCCTTGACAATAATATTCAATGCCGCAGTGCATTGTTCACACAAGCCATTTAAAGATCTGAGCCTAGTAGCCTGTTAACTAGGGCTAAACAGTATAAACAAAGATTTTGAAGCATTTATCAATAGATTCATCGTGCTTCAGATATGGCCATGTCACGAACAAGAAGGGGAGCACCCGAAACGTACAGAAACTTTAATCATTCTCTACAAGAGGACTGGCTGGCCTTGATTACCTAAGTTGCAAACCACGCACGTCGCCAACTTTGAACAGGATCTGATTACTTTGTTCTGTGGAGCTTGAAATATTCTCTGAACCCATACACACTTTGGTCATAATTGAACTGGGAAGAAGAAAAGGAGAAGGATAGAATCAGGAAACCCTTAAAGCAAAGGCGAAAGAGGATATTATGACAACCAGATTCTTTCCAAGTTTCTTAGCATTTAGGAGATCACATCCGCTAGCCCAGCTACGAGTAGGCTTGACACTCACTTATTCCAAGTGGTTTCCATTTTATTCTGAAAATGTAGCGGATGAAAAGCTGATATGCTATAAGTGAAAGGTTGTCCCAACTCTTATTTCATTATAAATGCAATATGCATGGTATCAACTTAAGCAACCCATCACTTCACTGATGTTACATCTCAAACAAGCTTCAAACTTACAGGTAGAACCTTGACAGAGTACTTTGTAATATTAGGATCAGCAACTCTTCCCTGATTAGAAGCCTACTTAACCAAAACATCAAGAAGCAGTTTCAGTTGATAGTGAAATATGTGAGCCCCATCTGCATATTGCAGTTTCAGTTGTGCATTGCGAAATATATATTGAACCGAACAAAGGAAAATTTAATACAAAAAAAAAGAAAATTAAAAAAGGGATCCAAGTTTTATGGATAATATGGCAATCCTAGCTGAATGAGTAATCGCAACATGATTACCTATGCTTCTGAAAACTTCCAGAAGAAAGTTGCTTGTTGAGTGGTCTTAGTTTTGAAATATTTCTCCATCCCAACAAGGAGAAAATAACGCATTAAAAACCCAAATAGAGAGGCAGCAATAATGCAGTAGAAATGAGATAGAAGAATGACAAAATTTATGTGACAAAGGGTTGTTCCTCTTACCTGTTCAGGACTTTGAAATATCTCAATAAATGGATATTCCTTCTTCTGCCTTGATATACAGAACCCAGGAAATTTTGGACACTCCACCCGAAAAGTGTGCACTATGCATATGGAGCTAATTCTTTATCATAAAGACTAATTTCCAAAAACTGGCTAGGAGCAACCAAGGAAAATTGAAACATCAAAAGTTCAAAAGAAACACTATTTTAATGCAGACCAGCCAACTAAAGGCAACATTACAAAAAAGTGCTAACATGTTCACTGCACATAAGTTAAAAACTGAATTACCCTCATAATTTTCACGTGAGGATAAAAATTAACAGCTGCTTCCTCCAGCACTTTGTCCAGATGCTTTGTTTAATTACCTCCGTATCATCAGTATGGTCAGAACCATAGGGAAAAATGTCGAGGAAGAGAAAAGTGAAAGAGGCAGAAAGTAACATGATACCTGATCGTGAACGCAAAAACCACAGGGTCACCTTGATGAAGAAGCTGCACAAACTCCCGTTCCGTCGTAAAATGAATCAAATGTGATGGTCCAAGATCCTTTAGATAACCAGTACAGTATCTATGGAGGTTTTGTTATAGAGAAAATAAGAACCAACAATGAGATCCATGGACAAGATGTTTGATCAGACAGGAGTTTCCAAGGCAACGCCTAGAAAGCTGGTGCTGAAAAAACATAATCTTGCTGAGCATTTACACTCTGAAAACTGTTAACCGTAAGTTCTTTGTTATGTCAAGCTATATTATCAAGGTTGGCAAGTTCTTCATTGTCGCCATTCTTATTTAAAAAGAACACTTGCTAAATAGATAAAGCACATACAAAATATGCTTAGATAGAAAACCCCTGCCAAAGGGGGTTTAAATTGCGGGTATCTTTTTGCGAACATGCAGAATAGTGCAAATATTAATTTCTCATAGACTCAATATTCAAATGTGGAGAATGATGAGCAAACACAAGAAATAAAATGAAGAAGAGAATGATGGTTATACTTGCATGTTGCACGAACGTTGCACATCATCCTATCAAAAACTGAATATTCACCCGTATAAGTTTTAAAAGAACCAGATCAGCCTTCCAGACACTTTGATTGAACTTCCTAATAAGGTTGTGGCGAAGGCCTCAAATGCTGCATCACAACAAAGTCCATAATAAGTTGTTATGTTCTTATTTCATCACAATAATTTCAAGAATTCAGAAATCGATATCTTGCATATAGAGTAGGAAGAAGAACACCTAAGTGCTTGTTTTATTAGTGTAAGATATTTATAAATTGTCAAAGAGATACGTTTAACATCAGATATCACACCATCTATCATTACAAACTCGCATGGCGATCACACCAACAAATATCAATCCGAAGCCCCACCCCACTTGCTACAGAGTTCAGCTCTTCAAGCCACCAGTCTCAAATCTCAGCTGTTTTATCATATACTAGAGTAGTCAGTGACTGCAGGTTTCTGGTAGGAGTCAAACAAGAGCTTCTCTTCTTGAAAACTACATGCTCATCAATCGACAGGCTTGATTCTATACCGATGGCCATTATAACAAGGAACTGTGCTGCCTATACACATTATATTCACTGGCTTCACAGTCGACCATAAGTTAAATCCCATTGATCTGCTCACCTCTAATGCACCTAACAAGCTACCACAAAGAAAATAACACACAACACTGGACAAGAATGTCTCTCGACATGCCCCTTCTCATAGAGTCACGACAGCAAATATGAAAGCTAGTACTGGCCTTCGGCTTTGGCATGTACAAGGGGGAGCTTCTGCATTCGAAACCCAACAACGACATGTCATCTTAGGCGGTGAATAAAGTCATCTTGGGCCAAACTCTAAGGCCCATTTGGAGTTCGCGAGCCCCCTCTGTATCTCTGTCCAGAGTAACGCTCGCGGGCCTCTGCAGTGGCCAGGAGACAACACTCCATAATGCAGCAACAGTAGACACATGCAGAATCTGATCGAGCAAAAAATGGAGTGCTGAAGACGCGAAATGCGTGGTCTGCCAGCTGACCCCCCAATATCAGAAACACAGGAGCTCGACAGCAACGAATATCTTACCAGTATAAAGGGGCACGCGAACGAGAAAAGCCTGTAAGAAGTTGCCTAAGAGCTAAGTAGCACTAACATCGATATCGACACGCGACACGACATGATATGCCGACACGTCATTTCTCAAAAAATAGATAATTCCGACAAGTTGAGACACATATATTAAATGTATATTTTTATATATACATGATAAATTATCATTTTTATGATTATTTCAATCAAATTAATTTGATTTAAGTCTACAAAAAAATAAATAATAATAAAAAGAGTGTCGGACAAGTGTCGGTGTCCGACACAATACGGAAGCCCCAGAGAGTGTCCGTGCTTCCTAGCCTAGGAGAGACCGAATCTGCGGGGGCAAGGAGGGTGATCTACGCCAATGAGGGCGGTTCGCCGCCGGGAAGGAGCACAATTACAGAGGCAAGTGGGCGTGAGGTTCGGGTTGTGATGCTGCGAAGCTCGTTCGAAGCAGAGGAGAGACAACGAGAGACGAGCTCGTGAAAAAACAAGTTAAATATGTGGGTTGGCCTTAAAAAAAGGGCTAAAATATGGTTTTTTTTTTGGTAAAAAAATAAATGACCCATGACCTATTTTTATCGGCTTTGAAAAAGTGTGTTAAAATATGAGTCGCTCGTGAAAAAAACGAGTTACTCATACCGAACTAGACTCGTTGAATTTGAGTCACAAAGGAACCCATTTTGCCGGCCTTACGAGTTACAAGTGACGAGCGATAGCAAGTCGATCGAGAAGCTCCTATCAGACGAAGCTCCCAACCCACACGGGTCATTCAGCATTCAATGGATGATTGCAAGAATCTCTTGGCCCAGCTAGAAAATGTGGTGGTTGTCCGTTGTCCACGAGAAGCAAATCATTGTGCATCATTGTGCAGACTAGATTGCAAAAATCCATCAATTAGAATCCCTTCCTTTTAATTGGCTTTCTAAGCCCCCGACCCTTTTGGGACTTCTTGTGCTTGGACGTTAGTTTCCACTATGCTTCTAGATTTGCTAATGAAACGAAGATGGCTCATTTTGAACCAAAAAAAAAAAACTCTTGACCCAAATTTCAAAGCATCTTCTCCATGCTCTAATTCTGGTTCCATCTCTAATTGCTTTGTTGAAGGTTGCAAATTCAAAAGTAATAGCAACTACTGTGATTGAAATTGCAGTGTATGCTATCGAGGCCTCTTGGTTTCTCTTTATAATGAATATGACCTCTTGGTACATTTGTGAGGACGTTAAGCGAAATAAGCCCCACATCGGAATTGTGTTGTAAATGCGAAACAACTAATAGATATTTTAGTTTGGTCCACAACTCGATAACTTGAGCTTTTGAGTAGAGCAAGACTAACTATATATATCGATGGACCTGGGATTGAGCTTCTTCTTGATGATTTCCTTAATCAAAGGT
Source organism: Syzygium jambos (assembly GCA_031216235.1). NCBI lineage: Eukaryota > Viridiplantae > Streptophyta > Magnoliopsida > Myrtales > Myrtaceae > Syzygium > Syzygium jambos. The sequence goes on from CM062228.1 coordinate 9,386,588, forward strand.
ATCAGACTTCTGTTATTCGTTTTTTACGCTACATATGATACATGGTCAGCAAATCAACCTCATTTATGAAGTCATGGCTAGTACAAACCGGAAGCCAACCAGCTGGTGTTGCTTCTTTATCATCGCCTGAAGTTGCGATTGGTGGCAACCGATCTTCTTATTATTACATTGGATAGACAAATGGGTAGTCCGTGGAAATGTAGACAGCACTTTCCTCTGTCTCAATAAGACAAGATGGAAGTGAGAACCCTCCTCCTTGATTTATATAATCTTTCTCCAAACTGCTTCTCAAGTCAAAACCCGCCACAAGACGACCAGTTAGGACCCCAATTTCAATAGATTATGAATATGAAACGTTGCTCCTGCCCTACAGTAATGGTGTAGATACCTTTCTTATGATGAAGAAAAAAGATGTTGAACATGGAATATCTTTACTTTTCTTTTTGGTTAATTGGGGAGTATATTAAATTACACTTTTCTTTGGTGTGGTAGGATTACTCAATGTGATAAAGTTGTCTTTTGGTTTAAAATGTGGTCACTCAGTTGGAGAATTGACACACCAAGCCCCACATTCTAGAAAAACTCTATTTTTTTTTCCTCCTCTCTCTCCAAGTTCCTAACCGATCGAGCCGTGCTAGACAGCCGAGTCCCATGGTCCGCGTCTTTGTCCTCGTCGTGACTCGAATATTGTCCCATCATCACTATAGCTTCTCATCGCTACCTCTGAGCTTTTGCCAAGCCATCGCATCACCCCTCTCTCATCCCCTTGGTTGACGATTGCAATAGGATGGGGGTGGTCGAGCCGCCAAGTGGGTGTCGCCCGAACCCGGCAAGGTCGAGTCTAAGCTCCGCAATGTCGGATCCAGCATTACGAGCCTTGACCTACCCCACCACAGGCCAGAGGGAGCGAAACAAGATTGAGAGGGGAATTGGGACTCAAGGGCTTCAGGAGTGGCTGTTCGCAAGCCCGGCGAGATCTCGCTAGCGAGGGGGGTCTAGTGGGGTCATCTTGGCAATGGTGTGAAGCGAAGGTCGTCACCTAGAGTGGCTTGGTGAAGCTCCACCTTTTGTTTAATCTCAAGCTCAAGGCAAGTCATTCTTTTGTCAAATCGGCTCCCCCATTCATCCCAATGCCTCAATCCATCCGAGTCCCACATTTGCCTATTCAAATCGTAGACCAATTCACCCATACCCAGCCGTGACCTAATTCGACCTTGAGAATATATGGCGAACACGACAAACTATGGGGAAAAGTGTTAAAAAAAGTCCGAAACTTTTTGCATTAGTGCCAATTTAGTCCTAAACCTTTTTTTTGTGTCAATTCAGTCCTAAAAATTTTGCATTTGTGTCAATTCAGTGCTAAACTTTTTATCTTTGTGCCAATTCAATCCATCAGGCCAATTTGGATCGGATTTTACTGACGTGAACACCGACCGGCTACCGACGCTGACATGGATAACTTTTATTTATATTTCTTTTCTTTTTTTTTCTTTTTCCCTCCGCTCCCTCCTTCCTCCAGCTAGACCTCACCGGCCCGTGGCATCTGGGTAGTCGTCATTGCAGTGATCGGCTGGAGGAAGGAGGGAGGGGAGGGAAAAATAAATAAATAAATAAAAATTCAAAAAAATATTAAAATATTATTAAAAGTTATCTATATCAGCGCCGATGATAGGCTACCGGCCGGCCGACATCCATGTCAGCAAAATCCAGCCAAAATTGGCCGGAAGGACCGAACTGGCACAAAAACAAAAGGTTTGTGACTAAATTAGCACCAATGCAAAAGGTTTAAGATCGAATTGGCATTAAGGCAAAAGGTTTATGATTGAATTAGCACAAAAAAAAAAGGTTTGGGACTAAATTAGTATCAATGCCAAAGGTTTATGACTTTTTTTACACTTTTCCCCAAAATGTACGGTCCTGATTTGCTTGTGTTGTCGGCACTTAGCGAGCACGACATAAAAGTATGCCTCCTTTTGGACTTTCCCACTTTGCAATAAAGTCTATTTTAACTCTTGTATAGGCAAGTAGAGCCCAAGATCTGTAGTTTTGTTTGTGTGAAAATCAATCACCAATGACGCTACTTTGATAAATTGGGCTTGTGTTATTCCTGATTGGGATACTCTAAACTGAAGCATGGCTCTAGTATTGCATATAGGATCATTATTCGAGTAATATTCAACTTGTTCGATAAAATGCTTAAGTGATGGCAGAATGCATGTATGTAAGAGAAAGTGAGTTCGAGAGTAATATCATTCAATGTTAAACATTACATGATCTGATTGATGTCATTTGAGGTGTTCAAGTTTTCCATTCATGCTTAATCCAAGAGCTATTTGCACATTAATCTATTTAAAACTTGGCTTGTAGAAGTCAATCATGCTTGATTCAATTCATTATATGGAAACAATATGTCATAGCTTGTGGGTCGCTAGGAATAGAATCGATCGATCAAGTTATTGTTTATGGATTTGTTTTTGGTATGCACTGTCATTGTTTTGTTACCTTTTTGCTTTTGTATTCTATATTGCCACCAAGTTGAGTGTGAACAACCATCATCCTCATTGAGTCATTATGGCAGATTAAAGGAACAACCATCATCCTCGTTATGGGTCAATATTGGTTCTTGTTCGACATTGCACCGATGAAAACTTTTGGACACACTCCTTGCCACTTAAGTTTCCTTTTGTGATTCTACCGAGGGAAAAATTGAGGACTGCAAAAAATTAAAGCGAAACCAAAGGGACACTCCCTAGAGTCAAGACAATGAGCAAACATGATAAATAGATGAATAGATGCAATTAGATGAACATTTCCAGTAGGAACACGTCCAGTGAGCAAACATGATGGATCAAGTAAACCTTTGATCCTCTTCATCATTCTTTTTCTCAACTAGACCATTCATGTTATTGCTTTATACTAAGAATGGCATCCTATTTCTTTAATTTGCCATGTATCTATCCACACTCAACTTGGTGGCAATACAGAATATAGAAGCAAACAGGTAACAAAACAATGGCAATGCATAACAATACGAATTTATAAACAATAACTTGATTGATCGATTTTATTCCTGGCGACCCACAAGCTATGACATATTGTTTTCATATAATGAATACAATCAATCATGATAGACTTCTACAAACCAAGTTCTAATTAGATTGATGTGCCAATAGCTCTTGGATCAAACATGAATGGACAACTTGAACACCTCAAATGACACTGATCTGATCATGTGAAGTTTAACATTGAATGATATTACTATTGAATTCACTTTCTCTTATAGACATGCATTCTACCATCAATTAGGCATTTTATCGAACAAGTTGAATATTACTTGGAGAATGATCATATAAGCAATACTAGAGTGATGCTTTAGTTTGGAGTATCACAATCAGGAATAACAGGAGCTCAATTTATCAAAGCAGCCTCATTCGTGATTGATTTTCGCACAAATAAAACTACATATCTCGGGCTTGTCGCGACCTCCCCGAACCGGCCCAGCCACCTAAGGGGTTTGGCTAATGGATTACTAAATTAAACCTACCTCGAGCTCTCCCAAACCCATACCAATTCGCAACATAAGTTTAAGTTGTTAACATACAAATCAATTCCATTTAGGAGTCGCCACAAATCAATTTTTTGTGGATCGATTAGACACCCAAGTAAAGCACGGGAGAAATGTTTCATTTATACGAACTAAAGATTCAATGGGTACAAGGACTTGATTACACTAATTGATAAATTAATGCCCTTTCGGTATCTAACCTTATTCAATTACCGCCTAACACATTCACATTAACGGGAAGTCTCAAAAATTCATTCCTAACCAAGCTAAAGGAAGCAACAATTAATACGTAAACCTAACATGCATAGTTGACCACATGCGAGATTAAATTAAACACGCAATTCAAAGCGTGCGAATCAAACGAGGTGCAATCAAACATAAGCCAATCACTCAAAAGGGGAGAGAAAAATAATTTTAAAACCCAATTTCCAATTTTTGATTTTTGGAATTTTTTAAAAAAATATATTTTTTAGTATTAAAATAAAATAATATAAATCGGATCCGAGTCGGATCTCCACATCCGACCCGGATCAGGATTGACCCGAGCACGCTCGCCCAGGCCCGCCACGAGGTGGGCGCGACGAAGGCCCACTTCGGAATAAAAAAACTACAACCCAAAAAACAATTAATCAAAAACACCTAGGCCCAACCCACTATAAATAAAAACCTAAATAACACTTCAGCCCAAATTGACCAAATTCGGCCCATTCGCAAAAGGCCCAAGACCAAAAAAACTATTCTAATTCTAAACTAAAAACCCTAAAACCTAATAAATCTAAATTCAGGCTCAAACACCAAACAAAACCCTACCCGGTTGTGACCCGTTCGCCCAACCCAATTACCAGCCGCCGACCCGACTCGCTGGAAACCCTACCCGGTTTGCAATAGCCACACTGCGCCCAGGGACTCGCCTGAACAAGGCATTTCACCTTTCGCGGCCGCACGTTGGCCTGAGCCGAGCACCGCCCGAGCTGCTGCCGCCTTCGGCTAGAAGCTCGGCCGGCCACTACCTCGCCAGCCAATCCCTAGCCCCTTCATCGCCGACCAACTTCCGACCACTAGGTCACCAACCAAACACAAATAGCATGGAACGATGGAAATAAGCTCGGGACAAAGACACGAACCACATCAAAGCAAGCAAACATAGGGATTGATATAATAGGGGAATGTGAAACACGCCGTGAGGGTGGTGGGTCAACGCACACTCGAAACCATGACGAATCAAGAACGAACGCAAGGAAAGTTCATTTGGGCATTTCATCGAACAAGTTTGGCGCATTGCAAAACGGAATGCTTCCGGTGCGATATGAGACCCATTTTTGGCTGAGGTTCATGACAAAAGACGCGCAGAGAATAGGGAGTAAGCATAAGGGCGTCACGGGCCGAAACTCGCATGAGCCAGGCAGCCGCGAGCTCCGACCAGTGAACCAGAGAAATAGAGCACGGGAGCAAGAACAGGAGGAGCAGATCCGGTTGAAGGTATTGCAAAAATAGGAGTTTTTCGGCGAGATGGAGGCTCGAACAGATCGGGATTCTCGACACACGACACGCGAAGAAGCAGAAGCAAGCACGGGGCTAGCACGGACCGGAACTCTCACAAGCCGGACGGCCACGAGCTCCGGCCAGTGAGTCCGAAACAGGGCACAAAGAAAAACAGGGGCGGCGGTTCTTTGCGGCACTCCCTACTAGACTTGACGGTGGCGATTGGAGGACGAACGCAGCAGATTGGACTACATCCGCATGCCTCGCACACCTACGAGTCGGGATCCTCGAGAAACCGACCTCGAATCAAACCAGACGAGACTCGAAGATATCTCGAGGACGTGACCTACCACTTGAAGTGAGGTGCGTGTCGGAGCTTCGCCGGCCACGGTGGAGGTGCGGCTGTCGCCGACTGGAGGCTTTTCAACCTCGCTCTCTCTCTCCCCTGCTCTCAAGAACTCTATCGGACCTCTCTCCCTCGGATCTCCCTCGGTTCCTCTCTGTTTCTCCCTCTCTCCGTCGCGTGCTCAGCTTTAAGGGCCATGGCAAGCGCGCATGGCTTCCTACCACTACCAGCGACCGTGGCCGACCTGATCCTGACCTGTGGATCACGCCGATCTGCCCTCTCCTTTCTACCTCTCTGGCTTCTGTTCATTCTGTGGTGTTCTGCTACTGTTTCGGCTCCTCTGCTTCCGTTGCATTTCTTCTTACCCGTACGCTATGAAGCGTTGACTGGGGGGAAGATTGAACTACGCGTGGGCCGAGCCGAAGGAAAAAGGGCCGGCCCACACGAAAAATGTGAAAATGGAAAGGAACAAAAGATGGGCCACGTGAAAGATAAGAAATAAAATAAGCCGATTACAATTTTTTTTTTCGATTATGTTCTAATAGACCATATTAATACAAATACACCTAATGTCTATATGCCATGCAATTTAATGAAAATATTTTTGGTTTAGGGGTTTAAAAATTAAACTCTAATTTTTATGCGATAAAACCCTAATTGATTTGAGCAAAATTTAGGTGTCAACAGCTGCCCCTTTTTGAAGGGGAGCTCGAAGAGGTTCCTTTCAAAGATAAGAGACACTTAAATTTTGTTTATGGATGACATGAGGAGATGCATGAGAGATGATTAACGGGCTTGTGGTTGAATGAAAAGGAAGTCATATCGTGTAAGAACGGGCTTTTGGCTACATGAAGTCTTGTTTTGTAAAGAATGAAACTTTGGGCTGCGAAAGCTCGCCAGGTTGATGGGATACTCCAAGTTGCGAAAGCTCACCAGACAAGGAAAGAGAAAGACTCTGGGCTGCGAAAGCTCGCCAGGTCGATGGGGTGCTCCGGGCTGCGAAAGCTCACCGGACAAGAAAATAGAAAAACTCTGAACTGCGAAAGCTCGCTAAGTTGATGAGGTGTTTCTGACTGTAAAAGCTCACCGTGTAAGGAAAAAGATAAATCCTGGGCTGCGAAAACTCGCCAGGTCGATGGGGTGTTCCGGGCTGTAAAAGCTCATCGGGCAAGAAAAGAGAAAGACTCTAGGCTACGAAAGTTCATCAAGTCGATGGGATGTTCCGGACTGCGAAAGCTCGGGCAAGGAAAAAGATAGACTCTAGGCTGCGAAAGCTCGCCCGGTCAATAAGGGTGCTCCGGGCTACAAAAGCTCACCATGTAATGAAAAAGATTCTAGGCTGCAAAAGCTCACCAGATCGAAGGGGTGCTCCGGGTTGCAGAAGCTCACCATGTAAAGAAAAAAACTCTGGGCTGTGAAAGCTCGCCATGTCAATAAGGGTGCTCCGAGCTGCAAAAGCTCACCGTGCAATGAAAAAGACTCTGGGCTGCGAAAGCTCGCCAGGTCGAAGGGGTGCTCCGAGCTGCGGAAGCTCACTGTGCAAAGAAAAAGACTCTGGGCTGCGAAAGCTCGCCAGATCGAAGGAGTGCTCCGGGCTGTAGAAGCTCACCGTGCAAAGAAAAAGACTCTAGGCTGCAAAAGCTCGCCAGGTCGAAAGGGTGCTCTGGGCTGCAGAAGCTCACTGTGCAAAAAAAAAGATTCTGTATTGATATTTAGGGACTAAAACCCTATAAATGTCAGAAATTCCACATATGGATTAAAACCCTATGAGCAGCTAAGATTCCGCCTATGGACTAAAACCCTATGAACGTCAAAGATATCGCCTAGGGGCTAAAACCCTATGAACGACGAAGAGACTAAAACCCAAAAAGTATGCCTAAGGACTAAAACCCTATGAACGTCAAAGATTCCGCCTAGGGGCTAAAACCTTATGAATAACTATAATCCCACCTAGGGACCTAAACCCTAAATAGGAACAACAGCTTGAAGGAACGTCTACGGGCTAAAACCCTGTGAACGTCGAAGATTTAGCTTAGGGACTAAAGCCCTGTAAACAACTAAGATCCCGCCTAGGGGCTAAAACCCTATAAACAGCAATAGGAAAAATAGCTTGAAGGAATGCCTAGGGGCTAAAACCCTATGAACGTTAAAGGTTTTCCTAGGGACTAAAACCCTGTGAACCTTTTGAAATTAAGGTTTCAGAAAAGACCCAGTACCTTTTGAAATCGGGGTTTAAGGGAAGACTCGGAACCTTTGAAATCAGGATTTCAAGAAAGACCCAAAACCTTTTGAAATTGGGGTTTAAAGAAAGACCCAAAACCTTTTGAATCGGGGTTTAAGGAAAGACTTGGAACCTTTTGAAATCGAGGTTTTAGGAAAGACCCAGAACCTTTTGAAATCGGGGTTTATGGAAAGATCCGGAACCTTTTGAAATAGGAATTTAAGAAAAGACCCGGAACCTTTTGAAATCAGAGTTTTAGGGAAGACCCGGAACCTTTGAAATTGGGTTGTTATGCAATAAATGCATAACCCTTTGCATTGTGCGGTTTAAGAACAAACGCACAAACCTTTAGAAAGCACAATCTCACGTGAGAAAGACTTCTCATGTAAGAATTGTTTCAGGCTATTAGAGCTTACCGTTCATGTCAATCAAAAGATTTCAAAATGGATATTGCACATTTAATGGAATGTGTTATACCAAATGCTCTGGTAATGAAGGCATACCAGGCAAGATCAATGCCATTTGATTACATGTCATGAGAGACAATATCAAAAGGATATCATCAATGATAATATATTGATCATATGAGAAATTTAGGATAGATTCAATTGTTTGGAAAGCATTCAACATTCTTCAATATTGCAAAATTGCCTTTAGGCTTGAAAGACGTCATTAATCATCAAGTTCCTTTAGGAGCAAGTCTTTTGTCAAAATGACCTTAACTCATGAAAAGGGCTCATTAAGTATGCCAAACAAGAGCTCCTTAGTCGAAAAGGGCTTCTTACATACTCTCAAGAAGGTTGTTTGATCTCATCCATTAATGTGGGAAATAGTTTGATCACTCAATATACCTCAGATGACCACTGTCGAGGGTTTTGAGAATCATTCGCAATAAGTACATATTAACCGATCTAAGAGGTCTTTTAAAGGACTGTAATGTAGGTTTGGTCATGGTTTCAACAATGGATGAGCATTATCGGCTAAGGAATGAAATAATTGTCAATCAACATCTCTATCAGGTTTACAGGTCAAGAAACCTTAAGATGAGATGAGATAACTTTGGTCCCATTTCTTCAAGCGATAGCTTGTTTGGGAGTCCAAATTTCTACTTAGACCATCCCAATCCGAAGAGATTTTGGAGAAGGTTATAACATTGATTTGGGTAAAGGTTCGAAAGGCTCAGAAGTTTTCAAAAGGGATTTAAAAGTTGGTGATCACCATGTTATCATTACCATATCATCCAATCTTTTCGAGGACACTTGCCTTTTGAAATCTAATTTATCTCGAAAATCCATTGACTAATCATTTCAATGTAAGAGCTTTGCTCTTTTCTCCAATGACTTTTGCATTTGCAATGATTTTCTCTACATGCAAGCATTTTCTTTTGACATCTTTTTTTTTACGAGCATTGGCCTTGCTTTTACCAGGCACACTGTTTTTTAATGCCCATTGGCTTTCATTCGACTTTTGCTCTTTTGATTTTTTTTTCTTGGAGCTTTTAGGACTTTCGAGATGTTTTTCATATTATCTCATGAGTACCAATTGTCTTGATAAATCACGTGACTTGCCCTAGTGTCGGGAAATAATCATCACTTGGGCTTTAGAAATGAATATTTTAGGCTCAACTTGGCTGAACAAAGGGTATGAATGTTTGGGTAGAGAAATGAATGCTCTTCTTCACTTTGGGATGCTTCAAGCTTCCACAAAGATTCACCTAAAGTTACAACAAAAAGATTGATGCAAGTGAGAGCAAAGAAATCTTTCTCATCTTTTTCACCAAATAATATCAATCGAAATCTCCAAATTTGCCCCATTATGGGGTGGTTCTTGACAGGGGTATTTTGTGAATTCCTCACATTTAAAGGCTCAAATAGGCTTAATTATGATCACCTGTAGTGTGTAGGATAAACGAAAGAAATGCCTCTTTTCACTTTGATCCATGTACAACTTGTGAATGAATCTCTCGTCCTTAAACAACACGGGTTTTCTTTCCACTCAACTCTCAAAGTATTTACGAGACGTGTTTAGAAATGATTTGCCTTTCTTCATCCTAAGCGTCTCTTACTTGGCATGATTAACATCTCCCCTTCATTTTGTTGCGATCATCATGAATTGATCAATCTCCACAGGGAATTTTGATCCAAAATAAATTATTCGTCAAGCAAACAAACAACTTTGAGATAAAGATGGTATTCAAAATTTTTGTGAAAAGTTTGTTTTCACCATTTTCACTTTTGTGCTCGCTTTCACAAAAGCATAAAAAACTTTCTTTGTAATGAAAAATCTTCATTTGATTTCCATTTGAATTTTGGAAGAAGGGTATTTACCTGCGGCATGGCGACTTGGTAACCCTGTAAGGAATAAGAAAGAATGTGTTAGTGCCTGAATCTTTATAGATTGAAAAATTGAAAACGATACATCATTACCCTTCACTTGCATGTGTCCTTCGGGTCTTTGATGCTTCCTATCAAGGGGAGAAAGAATCACGTCAAAAATAGAATCAAAATGGACAATTGAAAACGATACACTTTACCCTCATTTGAATTCGCTTTCTTGGGTGTTTGACAACTCCTTTCATTCGAATTTGCTTTCTTGTATGTTTGACAACTCCCTTCATCCGCCTTCTTCGCCTTGACTTTTTAACATTATTTCGATATTTAAGGGCATTGTTCCTTGGATGCTTTGCCCCATCTATTGCATGCTTCGTTTGTAGGTCGTGTCGCCTCCGCGATCAATGTGCGCCTTTGTCTATAAGAGATGAGACATGGTAGTCCAACCCCAAAAATTTAATTTGACTAAATTAAGAACGATACACCCTTTTTGTGTTGAATCAAATGACTCCACTTTATCGTGCATTATGGGTGAGAGTTATTGCCCTTTGAGTGACCTACCCTGTTTATTATCCTGCAAAAAGGAAATGGAACATGTTATCTCCACCCTCGGTTGAACTTAATTTAGGAACGATACATCCTTTTGTGCTAAATTGGATGTCTTATCATGATTTGTTGGTGAGAGGCATTGTTCTACATATGTTGCCCCATCATGCTTGCTTGGTGGGAGGAAGGAAAGATTTTGCCTTTTGGTCAAATGCTTCATGTTGAGTTAGATGAAGTTTGGCATCCGATCCTCAATCCATCTCCATTGTCGTTCCATTGTGCTTTGTTTGGGAATTTCTTGATATATTGTGCCCCTCCAATCTCATCTCCGTTTTTGCCAAATTATCTTCCTATTAAGTGCTCTCTTTTTGTGAGGGTAAATTGGCATTGCAATGACTTATCATGTTTGCTTGCAGAACTCCGCTCATTTTTCATCATTCCTACATATAGAAAGGATCACATTTATCATGACTCCAATTATCATGAGGAACAAATCATGACATGAATCCATTGCAAGAACATGCGTGATGTGTATTCCAGCTTTGAATCTCTCCGTACAAAGAATGACCCAAATTTGTTATCCCTTTCCTCTATTGTAACTAAGAAAGCTACAAACAGAGCCCCTCCTATGGTTTCAACCAATTGACTTCGCGAGTTTAATTTTTTTATAGGAGTAAATCTCTTCCTTTTTATTGCAAAACATCATTGAGATTGTTATGTTCTTTTGACTTGAAACGATTGCCAATTTCAAATGATTTCACCATACAAATGAGCACACAAGTGGAGACTCCCTATTTTGAGGGACTTGGTGGCATGTTTCCAACTCGTTCGTAGGCAACCTTCACTCTTTGCCCATTCACTTCATCAAGAAGTATTTCTCTTAACCTGTTTTGACAGAAATGGATGGACAAGTTAGTTGTTGCACGAAGAGTTCTTATTGGAACGATTACAAAGTTACCATCTCACGATGTCGTTTTGCAAATCAACCTGCAAAATTGGCCAGGTGAAGAGATACAATTTTATGCAAGTCGTTCTTGAAACTCAATTTCAAAACATTTTGAAGGTAAGGCATAAAAGCCTAACTCGATGATTCAATTGGAAATACTGCAAGTATTTTCAAAGGACAATGATCTGAATTAGAACCTCATTACTCAAAGACGTGAGTTGCGTGATTCACAAAAATATCAATTGAGTTCACAATTAAAACCCAAATCAAAAAACATGGTTCCCAATAAGAATAAAAACAAGGATGAAGTTTGAAATACTCTTGAATAGAAGAGTGCCAACAAATAATTCCCGTTCTAACTCTAAAGTACACTTCTTTGCATGATTAAGCAAGAGAATTCTAAGGGATGATCGTTGCGCATAACCTATGCAAGGAAGACAATGTCAGTATGTGATAGAAAAAGTGATCTTTCACTAATGCCGCCTCTTATGATGAAAGCGAGGCGACAATACATGCCTCTATGGTTCCTATTTGTGGGCATTTGGTGTTTCACCAAGATTTCATAGTAAGAGGAGACATCATTAAAAGATCAAATTGCGTTCATCAATTGAACGCCCATTTTATTACAAAAGCTTCATCGCAAAATGCGGCATATCAAATTTGAAAGACTGATTTGCGATTTCATTTTTGCAAAAATGAGGTGATTCCTATTTTAAGAAATTAATACACAAAATGTGATTTGAATTTTGATTCCGAAATGTGAATAAGAAAGAATTTTGTTGAAAAAGTGATTTCAATTTTATGCCCCAAAATACAGTCTTGACTTGGAAGAATTTCTATACAAAATGTGATTTTAAGCCCATCATTGAAAATTTAGACAAGATCATCTATTTCGTAGGGCCAAATCGGAGATGTTTGAGATTCATGCTCCAAGCTCACTGTAAAGAGTGATTGCCCGAAATTTTCAATTATAAGCTTAGCTCACCTAGGGCATTCAATTGATTTCCGCGAATTTCAAAGATGAAAGTTTCAAACGAAAGTGAACAAGTAAAGAGAGAAATCATACTTACAGTGGATGACAAACTTTCAATCACATAAACATGCGAATGTAACGTGTGGCTAATTCCTACTCTAGACGGCTTAACAAAGTGAAGCTAAGAGGGTGATCTGACCATCGTAATCTCGCGTTGGTATCAGGCCCACTTAACTCCGGCTCGGTCGAAAGGGATATCCTATAATCACGCGGTCTTGCAGACAATGATAAACACTTACGACACCAAGAGAGAATTTTTGGGAAAAATAAAGGCAACCTCTACTTCGCAGTCTCATGTTCGAAGTTGTATCTTTCTTAACACCATCCTAAAGTATCCTATCGCGGCCCAAGTCCGGCAGTGTGGCTGTGTGTGCAACAGTGTAGTGCTAAAACATTTAAAACAGGCACAACAATTTATAAACGAATGACACTTCAACAGTTTAAAAAATAATAATAAACATTCATTCTCAAACCCCAAACCTGCAAAACTAGTGGTCAACAATCACTCATCACCTTATTACTCCCAATTGCAAGAACATTCACATTAGAGGCATAATTGAACAAGATAAACGGCCTAAGTCCACTAAGAATTCTATTCAAGTCCCCAGTAGAGTCGCCAAGCTATCGCGACCTCCCCGAACTGGCCCCGCCGCCTAAGGGGTTTGGCTAATGGATTACTAAGTTAAACCTAACTCGAGCTCGCCCAAGCCCATACCAATTCGCGACTTAAGTTTAAATTGTTAACATGCAAATCAATTCCATTTAGGAGTCGCCACTAATCAATTTTTGGTGAGTTGATTAGACACCCAAGTAAAGTACAGGAGAAATGTTTCATTTGTACGAACCAGAGATTCAATGGGTACGGGGACTTAGTTACAGTAGTTGACAAATTAATGTCCTTTCGATACCTAACTTTGTTCAATTACCGCCTAACGCGTTCACATTAACGAAAAGTCTCAAAAATTCATTCCTAACCAAGCTAAAGGAAGCAACAATTAATACTTAAGCCTAACATGCATAGTCGACCACATGCGAGATAAAATTAAACGCGCAATTCAAAGCGTGCGAATCAAACGAGGTGCAATCAAACATAAGCCAATCACTCAAAAGGGGAGAGAAAAATAATTTTAAAACCCAATTTCCAATTTTTGATTTTCGAAATTTTTTTTAAAAAATTATTTTTTAATATTAAAATAAAATAATATAAATCGAATCCGAGTTGGATCTCCACATCCCCCGATCGGGATTGACCCGGGCATGCCGGCCCGGGTCCGCTGCGAGGTAAGCGCGGCGAAAGCCCACTTCGGAATAAAAAAACTACAACCCAAAAAATAATTAATCAAAAACACCTAGGCCCAACCCACTATAAATAAAAACCTAAATAACACTTCAGCCCAAATTGACCAAATTCGGCCCATTCGCAAAAGGCCCAAGACCAAAAAAACTATTCTAATTCTAAACCAAAAAGCCCAAAACCTAATAAATCTAAATTCAGGCCCAGACACCAAACAAAACCCTACCCGGTTATGACCCGTTCGCCCGACCCGGTTACCGGCCGCCGACTCAACTCGCTAGAAACCCTACCCGATTTGCGGCCACCACACCGCGCCCAAGGACTCGCCTGAACAAGGCATTTCACCTTCTGCGGTTGCACGTTGGCCTAAGCCGAGCACCGCCCGAGCTGCTGCCACCTTTGACTGGAAGCTCGGCCGGCCACCACCTCGCCGGCCAATCCCTGGCCCCTTTGTCGTCGACCAACTTCCAGCCACTAGGTCACCAACCAAACACGAATAGCATGGAACGGTGGAAATAAGCTCAGGACAAAGACACAAACCACATCAAAGCAAGCAAACATAGGGATTGATATAGTGGGGGAATGTGAAACACGCCGTGAGGGTGGTGGATCAACGTACACTTGAAACCACGACGAATCAAGAACGAATGCAAGAAAAGTTCATTTGGGCATTTCATCGAACAGGTTTGGTGCATTGCAAAACAGAATACTTCCAGCGCGATATGAGGCCCGTTTTTGGCTAAGATTCATGACAAAAGACGCGTAAAGAATAGGGAGTAAGCATGAGGGCATCACGGGCCGGAACTCGCACAAGCTGAATGGCAGCGAGCTCCGGCCAATGAACCCGAGAAACAGAGCACGAGAGCAAGAACAGGGGGAGCAGATCCGATTGAAGGTATTACAAAAATAGGAGTTTTCCGGCACGATGGAAGCTCAAACATATCGGGATTCTCGACACACGACACGCGAAGAGCAGAAGCGAGCACGGGGACAGCACTGGCCTGAACTCACGCGAGTCGTACGGCCGCAAGCTCCGACCAGTGAGTCTGAAATAGGGCACAAAGAAAAACAGGGGCAGCAATTCTTTGCGGCACTCCCTACCAGACTCGGCAGTGGCGATTGGAGGACGAACGCGGTAGATCAGGCTACATCTGCACGCCTCACACACCTACGAGTCGGGATCGTTGGGAAACCGATCCCAAATCAAACCAAACGAGACCCGAAGATATCTCGGGGATGTGACCTACCACTTGAAGTGAGGTGCGTGTCGGAGCTTTGCCGACCACGGTGGAGGTGCGGTTGTCGCCGACTGGAGGCTTTCCGACCTCGCTCTCTCTCTCCCCCGCTCTCTGGAACTCTCTCGGACCTCTCTCCCTCGGATCTCCCTTGGTTCCTCTCTGTTTCTCCCTCTCTCCATCGCGTGGTCAGCTTTAAGGGCCACAGCAAGCGCGCATGGCTTCCTGCCACCACCAACTATCGTGGCCAGCCTGATCCCGACCCGCGAATCATGCCGATCTGCCCTCTCCCTTCTGCCTCTCTGGCTTCTGTTCATTCTATGGCGTTATGCTACTGTTTTGGCTTCTGGCTCCTACTTCCTCTTCCTCTGTTGCGTTTCTTCTCCCCCGTATGCTATGAAGCGTTGACCGGGGGGGACGACTGAACTGCGCGTGGGCCGGGCCGAAGGAAAAAGGGCCGGCCTACACGAAAATTGTGAAAAAGGAAGGGAACAAAAGATGGGCCACGTGAAAGATAAGAAATAAAATGGGCCGACTGCAATTTTTTTTTCGATTATGTTCTAATAGACCATATTAATACAAATGCACCTAATGTCTATATGCCATGCAATTTAATGAAAATATTTTTGGTTTAGGGGTGAAAAATTAAATCCTAATTTTTATGCGATAAAACTCTAAATGATTTGGACAAAATTTAGGTGTCAACAGGGCTCTACTTGCGTGTACAAGATAAACAGATTGCATTGCGAAGTGGGAGAGTTCAAAAGGAAGCATACATTTATGTCATGTTCGCTAAGTGCCAACAACACAAGCAAATCGGGACCATACACTTTGTCATGTTCACTAGAGAATCTCAAGGTCTAATCGGGTCACGACTGGGTACGGGTGAATTGGGTTTGTGATATTACTAGGCGAATGTGGGATTCAGACAAATGAAGGCATCAGGATGGATGGGGTTGCTGATTTGACAAAAGATGACTTGGCTTGAGCAAAATCATTCGATGCGAGTTGAGATTGAACAAATTTGAGCGAGATCTCAGTAATCTCAGGTAGGGTTCTTTGGTGGGTGAGCATTTGATGATGTGGGGCAAGAAAGGAGAGAAGCAACAACGTAGAAACAACAAGGGCTTTTTATTTTTAATTGATGAAAACGACGCCATTTTGATCTCTGGCATCCCTATTAGTGCCAACTGCCATTGATCCGGCTACGTGGGATGGTTAGTGCTGACTGGGTATCTATGTAAGCATTTTCCAGGATAAATTAACCGGATAAACTCAATTGGTAAATTGTCAAAAGATTTATGACTGGATTGGACAGTTTTCCACTTTTGAATTATAGGAAACCTATTACATCATTTGATCATGACCGATTGCTGAAGAAATTATACGGTGAATGCCTAATCTAGGTAAAGGGACAAGTATACCGCGGAATAAATTGCAAATGGGTTGATTGGTCCTGTTGGGTAAACGGCCAGCAATCAAACAAGAGTAGAATTATATGCAATTGATTCGAAGCTTCAAGATATGCATCATGTTTGCGAAATCTGATGGTGATGGACAGCTAGGGTTAAGCTTGTGAGCTGTCTGTTTCCATATGACCTGGTCACTTATTAGAAACGGTCCTCTAAGTCGCTACAAATGTGCCTCCGCTAATAACCCTCCACACAAACTAATTAAGCGCCCTGATCCTAAATAATCAAATACGAATTCATAAGTTTATTGATGATTTTGTTGTTGTTACTTTTCGTTTTTGCTAGCTAGCTCAGTAGGGCTCGGAAGTTTTCTTGCCCCAAGCAAATTTGTGGCTTTTTTTTTTTGTGGTGTCCTGAATCGATTTTTTACGCTTCAGACTAAATCCATCGCTTCTTGATCCAATCTAAGGTAAGCCATCTATGTATAATCGGAACTACAAGAGCTTCTCAAGAAATTACTTTCTTGTGACCTCACTTCAAGTGATTGGGTCAAACAAGAATCAAACTTATGACCTCGCTTCAAGTGATCAAGTTGCGCTCGATATCTCACGTCGCTAAATCAAAATAATTTCATGTTTAATATCACCTATGAGATAAGTGAAATATTTCATGGACTCGGAGAATGGGTTTACCTACTTAACCAAATGGGCTTCCTCGTTTCAAAAAAAATAAGAGATGAAACTGCTATAAATGTCTTGCTTCTGGTAAATAAAAACGGCAATTCATTCCGAACTATTAGCATCACTCTAGCAGAATGAGAAGTATATTCCCAGACTATCTGCAGACAATGCACGCAACTGCATGCAGGTGTTTGGAGCACTCGTACCGTGTAAAACCTCATTTTGCTTAGTGGGATTTAGCCCTGTCTTAGAAAGATTCGATATGCATCAGTTGAGGTGAGGATAAGCAAAACTGTACACAGACAGACATACACAATCAAGGGTTCAAACTATTCCACCATGGTCGACGCAATAAACTGAGCAGACTCGCATGGCTCAAGTCACAGTTCAATGTCGATTCCCATTGTCTTTCGAGCAATGCAGTTTACCTCAACTTCTACAAAAATGAAATTTAGGCAACGATGCTCTATAATACTAACATTTTACACCAAAAAAAAAAATTTAGGCAACGATAGGAAATGGAATCTTGTGAAATTTTTCTTTATAGGAATTCGAATTTTTGAAAAATATTCTAATCGCCCATTATGAGTCCACAAGAACTTGTCGCTTTGTGACGGTCATCCTGACCAATGGGACAAGGTACCTCGGAATCTTGTGAATATGTCCATTATAACCTGAGATGCAACGCAACACCCCCTTATGACACGGATCTCAAGATTCTCAACCATTTCATCATCACCTCTCATTCTTCATTATGTACCCCCAAAAGCTTTGACCTTTATATATACATATTGATTCTTTATCGCACCCTTCATTTCCTTCTCTGATCTCTTGCCATATTTCTCTCTCTCCCTCTCACAGATTTCAAGTATCTTAAAATTGTGGGAGAAGGCTTTGGTGGTGTTATTACTTTATGATATGGAGATTTTGGAGTATAATCAATACATATTTTCCTTCATATGATATAGGTTTTTTCTCACTTACACTTCATCAGAGGAAGCCAAACACTTTGTTTTGGTCTGTCTATGGTCATTACGTCTTGCATATCTTGCTTGACATATCATGTCATATGTACTTAACTGGAATGGTGGATGTGGGAGTGCAATTGATCATGTAACCGAGAAAAAGCAATCTTACTCAGAATGTGAGGTCTTATTCCATAACTTTTGGTGAGCAAACCAAGAAACTTTACGAGACGAAAGCCTTCTTTCCTCCACCAGAATGAGAAGTCGATGGGTTCCACTATCTCTCATACATAAACATGCAGATCTGACTTATGGCTAGGATGGGAAACTTGGGTTGGTTTACCTATGCTTTCTTTAATTGAGAAGACTCAAAACCACACATGCTTTGCTTGGAAAGTGTGTACTGTGACATAGACAGCAGTTTTCGGATGAATAGATTCTATCATCTCTTTTAGAAGACTGGAGCATCATTTATCGAGCTGTCTGCCCTGATTTGGCTTGACATAAGAATGGAACCTGCCGTTTTTTAGTAACCTCACGCCTTGCAGATTTATACACGCCATTATCTCCAAAAGTATCTCGGTACATACATGGAAATGGCGAAGTTTGAAAGCGGAAGGATGAAGACAGCTCGTCCCCTAGTTTCACAACAATTCTTCGGCAGGACTATTTTAAGTGAAGGTGTAACCAGACATGCTTGAAGGAGAGACATTTGGAGAAAATCATCAGTATTGACTCACACTACTCGAGAGAATTGATAGTATTCAAAAGACGCGGTGAAGTTCAACTCGTGACTTGCCGAATCTCTTGTTTCCCTGCTCAGCATGGCAAATTAAGCCATGTAATGGAAGCGCCATCGGGTGAAAACATTATCTTTGCCTTCACTTCTTCGGATTTGTCCAACAAATGAGTTCTGCTGCGTAGCGTTTCGAGCCTTTAGGCCACACTTATTTGTTTGTTTGAGGCCAGGGATTCACTGTAACTTGTTATTTACTTACACACGGAATATGCATCTGTAAATTATTTGTGGCTGCTGGTTCTCCTGGTGTACATTGCTTGTTCACGAAGCCTAGTACGGTATATTTTTCTCGAGTTTGTTATATGTGACTTAGATGAGTGAAAAATGAAATTTTATTGGTGACAGTGTCTATTATATAACATAAAGATTGTGATATCTATGCTCTTTCGAGATCTTTGGCTTCAGCAGTCCATATTATATCCCAGAAGTTCTTTTATCATCCCGCTGTGACTCAATCTCCAAATTACATCGGTGCCGTGGAGAACAGCTTGAGGGTCGGGATATCCTATTTCTTTAACTTTTCTCCAACAGTAAGGAAAATTTTCATGCTCATAGAGATTACATAATCACAGTATCCACTATTTGTGCCCGATCGGCATAACTTTTTAATTGATTGAGACCTTTACACATTTGTCTTGGCGTAATTTGTGTTATTCAAAGACATTACACTGGATTTACTGCAAGGAATGACCTTAGTCAGGTTGCTTGCAAGAACAGACTTGTCTTTGTAACGACATGAACATGCAGCAAAAATGTGTCAACGCATAAAGACATTAGGTTAATCAGTAGCAACTACAAGTGGATGATGATATGGATGTTCATGCAACTGAGAATAATTGTTTTTGAGCAGGATTTGTCAAATGCTCTTTGTAATTGAAACGTGCACTCTTCTTTCTCCTTTTGGTCTAAACCATGGAATTTTCAACTCTTCGTATATTTCATGCACCGTCACCTAATTCTGGAAGTAAACTAAGAGAACCGCATTCATAAGAAAACATGATCAACAAGAGACCAAGGGTATACTAACAGATCTTGAGATTTAATTAGAAGATAGGAAATTGATATAATTGGCTCATCCTCAATGGATGGAAACAAGAGATAGTGCCATTAGGATTTATTATGGTCTCGGCCACAAAGGAAGACATAACCATAAGAAAAGAAGACAGCAAGAAATGGAACCCTAAATGTTGTCGCTGACAACAAGTGCTGAGAGCAACAATTACAAAAGCCCTTCAATGAGAAGTGCACCTGACTAGAGACTTCTTAAATGTCATACATTGTTTCGTCCCATGACTCGATATGTGCATAAAACATCGACACGAGACAATAAGTATGATCTACCAGTCACGATTAAGACAAGAAGAACGATCTACCGGTCACAATTATCGCAATAGCTTTCGAATTATAGCGAACACATCATGTCATTTGATCATGACCGATTGATGAAGTAATGATATCCTGAATGTCTAATTTAGGTAATTGGACAAGTAAAGCGTCTAATAAATTACAAATGTATCGATTGGTCCCGCTGGGTCGAAGGACCAAAATCAAATTATATAGAAATTGCTTCGAAGCTTCAAGAGATGCATCAGGATTGCGAAATCTGATGGCGATGGACAGCTCGGGTCAAGCTTTTGGGCTGTCTGTTTTCATATGACCTGGTCCTTGATCAGAAAAAGTCCTCTAAGTTGCGACAAATGTGCCTCTGCTGATAAACCCTCCCCACAAAATAATTAAGTGCCTAGGTCCAAAATAATCAAGTATGAATTCATAAGTTTATTGATGGTTTTGTCGTTGTTCCTTTTTTGTTTTTGCTAGCTAGGACAGTAGGGCTTGGAAGTTTTCTTGCCCCAAGCAAATTTGTGGCTTTTGTGGTGTCCTGAATCTATTTTTACACATCGGACCAAATTCATCTCTTCTTAATCCAATCTAAGGCATGCCCATCTAGATATTATCGAGACTACGAGAGCTGCTCAAGAAATTACTTTCTTGTGACGTCACTTCAAGTGATTGGGGTATAGTCTATGAGATCAGTGAAGTATTTCATGGACTTCGACATAGAGAGTATCTACTTAATAAGTCGGGCTTCCTCATTATAAAGAATAGCAGCTATTGATGTCTTGCTTCTGGTATAAAAACCAAAAAGCAAAGAAATCAATTCCAAAAGGCATCACTATCCCAGAATGAGAAGCAAACCTTTATGTTGTATGGCTCAAGTCGCAACACAGTTAGCCTCAAATTTTGCAAAAATGGAATTTGGGCAATCATAGGAAATGGAATCTTGTGAAATGTTTATTTATTGGAATTCGAATTTGCGAGGACATTCCAGTCGCCCGTCAGGAGTCCTGAAGAACTTGTCGTTCTGTGACAGGTCATCCTGACCAATGGGACAAGATACCGTCCTCGGAATCTTATGAACATGTCCACATATGACCTGAGACGTCATGTAACAGCCCCCTTACGGCGCGGATCTCAACCATTTCATCATCCCCTCCCTTTCTTTATTATGTAACCCTCGAAAGCTTTGACCTTTATATATATATATATATATAATGATTCTTGATCGCACCCTCCATTTCGTTCTCTGATCTCTTGCCATATTGCTCTCTCTCTCGAAAAATTTGTCTAGCTAGCTGGGCTTGGCTAGATAGAGAGATAGAACTAACTGTCTGTACTGATTAATAATGGCCGCTCCTCCGCCGAACCCCGTGCCCGTGGCGTACCAGGCCGGCACATCGGCGGCTGTGCCCGACTGGCTGAACAAGGGGGACAACGCGTGGCAGATGATCTCCGCCACGCTGGTGGGGCTCCAGAGCATGCCGGGCCTTGTGATCCTGTACGGGAGCATCGTCAAGAAGAAGTGGGCAGTCAACTCGGCCTTCATGGCGTTGTATGCGTTCGCGGCGGTGATCATATGCTGGGTCACGTGGGCCTACAAGATGTCTTTCGGGGACAAACTCCTGCCCTTCTGGGGCAAGGCCGGCCCCGCGCTCGGCCAGAAGTTCCTCATAAACCGGGCCGTGCTCCCCGAGACGGCGCACTACTACAAGAATGGGGACTTGGAGACGGCGATGGTGGCGGCGTTCTACCCGATGGCATCGATGGTGTGGTTCCAGTGCGTGTTCGCGGCGATCACGTTGGTGCTGCTCGGGGGGTCGGTGCTGGGGAGGATGAACTTCCGGGCGTGGATGATGTTCGTGCCCCTGTGGCTGACGTTCAGCTACACGGTCGGCGCCTTCAGCCTGTGGGGCGGCGGCTTCCTATTCCAATGGGGCGTCATGGACTACTCCGGCGGCTACGTCATCCACCTCGCCTCCGGGATCGCCGGCTTCACCACGGCTTTTTGGGTCAGCTTAATCAATCTCTCTCATGGAAATACGACTACCTATATCCGATTTTCATCTTCTGATAGAGAAGAAAATAATTTTCTGGCAATTAACTTCTAAGGATTTCATTTCTATGGAAAAGATGACAGTCACAAAGGAAATTTTTCCACTTCAAATCTATTTTCTGGGGCAACGCAAATTTCATTTCGAACTTCATTCTTGTTAGGTAATCATGTTGGTGTTTTATATTCCAAAAAAAAAGCTTCCAATGAGGAGGGAGATTCGGCGTTGACCTCGACTTTCAAATTTGATAAGCACTGAGCTGTTCATTTTTATACAGGCTTTCCTTCAGATTCAAGAAACTGAGATCGTCATCTTTGACAAACGAGAACCAAAACCCGTTAATTTATCTGATTTTCAAACTTGACAATTGCCTCCTACGCTAAAAGAAAAAATCTCTTTCTGAAGTATATTAGTGTATTGTATATGTTAAGAGTTGTGTACAGTTTGTCACATTATTCTTGTGCAGGTAGGACCCAGATCGACGAAGGATAGGGAGAGGTTTCCTCCGAACAATGTGCTGTTGATGCTGGCCGGAGCGGGACTGCTGTGGCTGGGATGGGCAGGGTTCAACGGGGGCGACCCTTACACGGCCAACACCGACTCGTCCATGGCCGTTCTCAACACCAACGTCTGCGCGGCCACCAGCCTTCTGGTGTGGACGTGCCTCGACGTCATATTCTTCAAGAAGCCCTCCGTCATCGGAGCCGTTCAGGGCATGATCACCGGCCTCGTTTGCATTACCCCCGGCGCCGGTGCTTAAGTTGACCGGCCCTTGTTAAGCAGCTAAATTAAGAAAGTTTGTAACCTGTTAAGCAGCTATATTGACTAGCGATCTTTCACATTGTACAGGGCTAGTCCAAGGGTGGGCGGCGATAGTGATGGGAATACTATCGGGGAGCGTCCCGTGGTTCACTATGATGATCGTGCACAAGAGGTGGACGTTGCTCCAGAAGGTCGATGACACGCTCGGCGTCTTCCACACCCACGCCGTCGCCGGGTACATGGGCGGAATCCTCACGGGCCTCTTCGCTGAGCCCACGCTGTGCTCGCTCTTCCTCCCGGTCACGAACTCCAGGGGGGGAGTCTACGGGGGCTCAGGCGGGGTCCAGATCGGGAAGCAGCTGGTCGGCGGCGCTTTCATCATCGGGTGGAACCTCGTGGTCACGTCCATCATATGCGTCGTGGTCGGCCTGTTGATCCCTCTGCGGATGCCGGAGGAGGAGCTGCTGATCGGGGATGACGCGGTGCACGGGGAGGAGGCTTACGCGTTGTGGGGCGATGGAGAGAAGTACGACTCAACGAAGCACGGCACGGACAGCACGACACACGACAAGACGTCGCCCAGCGGGGCGACTCAAGTGGTGTAGGTCGTGGGCGCGTGAGGTGTTACCGGTTGCATTCTTACCGACTCAAGTGATAGAAATCATGGGAATGTGAGTGATCCGTTTTCATTTATTTTTCTTGTTCACTATGCATTGTTTTTGTTCAATTGATACTGCTCGCATAGTGAACAAATTGTTCATATTTCATATGGTTGTGTTGTGTACATTCGGTCAAAAAACAAAGGTCACATCACCACGTGCATTACTTTCTACTAGTCAACTTAGTTTTTTATGCAATGTATTTTGCTACTTTTATTCATAATCTTTGCTCGAGCCTTTGATCAAATTGCTTAGTAATATATAAATTTAGAAATGGGATAGAGAGATGGCCTAAACCCTATTTGGATCCGATTGAGACGTCAAGATCCAAGCCTCAAGATTGCGTTGACCAATTCATTTCTCATCAGCCCAAGCAAAAAGCCTCATTTCCAAGTGCAGGGTTCTTGGTCTCGGGAATTTCGCCCTCGGACCGGAGCCCGACGGCCCGGATCAAAACTCGGGGTCTCGCGAAAAGATCAATGATTGAGATAGACTCCATCCGATAAACCCTAAGCCAACCATGGAATGTTTGCACCGTAAACATAATCTTTGTTCAAGCCTTTATATTACATGAATTTAGAAACGAGAGAGAGAGAGAGATGGGCCTAAACCCTAATTGGATCCGATTGAGACATCAAGATCCAAGCCCCAAGATTGCGTTGACCAATCCATTTCTCATCAGCCCAAGCAAAAGCCTAATTTCCAAGTGCAGGGTTCTCGGGTCTCGGGAATTTCTTCCTCGGACCCGAGCCCGATGGCCCGGATCAAAAACTCGGGATCTCGCGAAAGATCAACGGTTGAGATAGGCTCCACCCGATAAAACCCTGAGCCAACCAAGAATGTTCTTTCGCATGGGGTTGAGCTACATGATGATCCATTGCATGCATAATTCAGGCCTTTTGCAGTGTACGTGCAATCATTCACTTTCGAGATTACTTTATACGACTATCAAAAGCTGCATGGAAAGAGAAGAAGAAGCTTCTTTCCCTTGCCTTTAAGAAAAGACGCGAAATGCTCTCATGAGTTAAAAACTTGCCTTAGAAGTGAGGGCCTATCATGATGCCCATGATGCCCATTGTCGGCACTTGGCAGTGGGTGCTTTGTTTGATTAACCCTACGTGGCCCCTTTAATTAGTCCTAATCACAATTAAATTTTAAATTAATATGTATTGTAGAGAGATTCTCTATGGTATATCAATTGTGTTAGCGTTCGAAGCCCACTTATCACCACGTGTTGCCTATCCATTGGAAGTCGATAATTTCCAAGGACGGAAACTTTAAATTAAAATATGCCCCATGCGTCTCTTACATTTTTCCAATTAAGTCATTCCAACTTTTGCCCCGCCTCCTCTTCGATATTTCGGTTTTGGTCTTGGGACGTTTTGGCAAATAGATTTAAGATTTCAATACCACAATTAGAATTCTATGGAGTTAATTCATTCCACATATGTAATTAAGAGCCGTCGGCCCTTTTGTTCACAATTAGGTAAAAACAAAAAGTAACTTTCTCTTTTCCTTTCTCGTTAAAATCTAAAATATTATTGGGATTGCGTAAAATCATGAGATTTTTATTGGTGAATCAATGTGTCCACATTGGTATACTGTGAAAATTGCAGGTGTTATATAGTTAAGATAAAGTCGAAATGGATCCACTACAAATTTAAATTTAATAATATAATATAAAAATCTACGCGAAGAGATGCTTAAGTGCTCCATCCATATGATAGACGACCTAGCAATCCCACCAAAAAAAAAAAGAAGAAGAAGAATAGCCATGCAATAATTGACGCTTGAGTGGCCATCCTCCAAATCCTATTGAAAGATGCACTTTTCTCAATTGGATCAAACGCGTATATTTTTTTTTTGGATTAATACCGCTGAAAATATATTTATCTCAAACTAATTTGTATATTGTAAAAAATCCTAAACTATTTATTCCATATTTATTCCAAACGAGTACATTCATGTCATATAATTTGAAGTAACTATAGCATGAGTGTACCAAATTTGGTGGTATTAGCCCTCATTTTTTTCACTTTTGGTCTTTCTATATCAAGGGCTGTAACCGTCTACCCACTTTCACTCTAATAGGTCATTCGCTCGACCCTCTGTAATACAATTGAGGGGAAAAAATCTCAAATAGCATCCTTATTTTCGTGCTCATTTCGCTCGGCACATACTCTCTTCTCGGATTTACAATTTTCATTCCAGGCATAATCTCGAAACAACCGCCCCGACACAGTCGCCAGAATATTCCAATCTTGATGATCTTTTTAACCGAATTTCTACGTAGGGCAGGATTACAGAGACGGCGTCACATCATGAACACGGTACTGTAATGCCCCAGATATGGTTCCGCTTAAAAATAGTAAAAATCTGCACCATGCACCATACATAGTGTTTTGTCCAAAACTCATTAAATAAATTTTTTTTTTTTGAGATTCGATTGATTTTGTGGGAGCCAATATTAAATCATGACATTTGAATTTTCATTTTTATGGAACGACATGTTTTTTGAATGAACAAAATTTATGGGATTTGCAGAGGAGGCGCTATCATCACGAGAAAACATCCCCATAAAAACACGCGAAGAAAGAGAGAGAGAGAGAGAGAGAGAGAGACGGTTGTAATTGCTGTTAGCGAGGGGAGAGTCTTTTTGCGTCTTTTTTCTCTGCACGCGAGCTCGAGAGCGGAGTGGGGGGAGGGGCACGACCACGACGGCGGCGGCGGCGATGGCCATGCGTCGCTCTTCACCGATCTCGCCGTGTCCGCCGGGCTCCGATCGGCGATCCCGATCCCTCCGTTGCGGCTCCTGATCCTCGTCGGGGCTTTTCCCGGCGGGTCCGTTAGGGGTTGCGCCGCGCCTGGAGGGGGGCGCGAGAGGGGGGCTTGGAATCGCGTGAATCGGGACGGGGCTCGGCTCCGGTGGGAGCCCTAGAGAAGGGAAGCGGGGACACCCCCCCCTCCCCCCCGGCGATTGGTGCGCTGAAGTGGGAGGGGAGTGAAGTGGGAGCTTGAGCTTTCCCGGTCGATTTCGCGGGTTTCGTGGGTCGAACCCTGATTGGGGTTGAGCTCGGCGTCGGAGATGGAGAACGGGTTTGATGGGAAATTGGCTGATAAGTTCTCTGGAATGGCGCTTAACGACGGTTCGTCCAATATCAACTCCAACAACGATAGCTTGTTTCAGGTCATGAAAGCAGTTGAAGCTGCCGAAGCCACTATTATACAGCAGGTTCCGCTCTCTCTCTTTCTCTCTGTCACACACGCGCTCTCTCTCTCTCTCTCTCTCTCCCCTAGATAGTTTATTTGATGCCCAATTCAAAAGCGTGAGGTGGCTCAAGCATCAGCGAGCCTTTGTAGTGGCTGCCAAGTTCCAAGAAATCCTACTAAGGAAGGTTTTTGCCCGATTGGGAACCATCGTGTAGCCGTTTCGGTTCATGATTGGACTAGTTGTGAACCCTCATACTGTGTGAACATGCTGGAAGGGTTGTGGGGTATCTGAACTTTACCTGCTAATTATGTACCCAACGGGCTTTTTCTTTTGGATGCGTCAATGCAATTCATTGATGAGCATCAAAGGGGTACTGAATAGATGGTTGATTTGGCGACCTTGCTGATTCCCAAAACTCTAATCGTTATGACTCTTTGCTTTTCACTAGTATGATTGGAGCACGTATGTCGTTCAGATACTTAGCATCGTACAGGTTACTATCTTTGATTGTAGATGAGGTGTATGAAGAGCCCTAGTTCAACCTCACCTGGGCGGAAATGTAGGTGGTCATACTTTGAAATGGAAGAAATTGTTTGGCAAGGACCTATGTTTTGGGGGAAATGGCTCTAGCAATGTATTTTGTAGAGGCTTCTGCATGACAAATCTCAAAAAACCATCTTCTATAAGAGAACCCTCAACCCCACCGCCACCCCACCCCCACCCTACTCCCAAGAGGAGCATCTTCCACAGAGAACCTCCATAACCTCTGCAGCCTAACACCCATATCACCATGACAAAGCAGTGAACAAGCAGTTTTCAAGTTCATTCAGGGTTTGACATTTTCAGTTGCGTGTAGCACATTGCTTGGTCAACTCTTTCTTGACCCAATTATTTTGCAATTTCCCACTTGACAACTGAAGGGGTGAGAAATTGTCCTCCTAGTACACCATTGAGGGTGTCACGCTTGTTATCAAGTGGACATAAAAGCTTATCTTGTGCGGGAGTTGGGCATCGCCTGGTGCCTCGCAAGTAAATGACGTGCTCAACTATGAACTGATAGCTTGCACTTTTATGTCTCGCGGTGTTCTGCAATAATCCTACATGTTGCTAGCCGAAGTTAATTACACGCTTAAAGTTATAGTTGCTGCTGTAGGCTGCAATGCTGTGACATTGAAATTTGACAAGAGGATGATCTTGATTTTCCATGTCACTTTTGACAGGTGGAGGAGAATGTTCGGCTGAGGACCGAGCTACAGGAAAAAATGCAGGAACTGGAAAGATATGTAAGTAATAGGTTCTTTTGTTGGTGCAGAATAGTTTAATTGTACACATGTTTGCACTGAAAATGTGTATTATTTAACTGTATAATACCTGTACATATAGACATGCATCTGATGGTGTTTGCACTTTTCTATTTATTCTTAGTTAGTGTTATGATCTTCTATCTTGATAGCCAAAAGAGTTGTCATTTGGACATTTTCATTCTGAACATAACAACAATATTTCCTTAATCTGGCCCTAGCTTTTACTTTTATGCCGTCTCTCTCTATCATTAAAATTATAGCCTGACCATGTCAAGCAGTTGTTGATTCTGTCTTATGTTTGGCTTTTGGAGCGGTTGAAGGGGTAGTGTATCCAAATTATTTGGTATAGTGAACATGTGAAGGAATTAACTAACTACTCTTTTCAAGAAGTAATTTCCCTTAACACCATACTTGTTTACGGCCAAGTATGTTTAAGACTGAATAAGCTTGGCTACATAACTCACGGTCATTTCACACTGTACTAATTAATTCAATCTTTGGACCCTTTGTTGTGAAGGAAAAATAGTTTCACTATTTTAGATGAAGGCCAAGAAGGCATTTTACCAGTGAGAAAGATATTGTTAACATATAGATGCATGTATCATTGCAACTCTCATACAACTTGTGAGGGGATCTTTCACTTGACACTGGACTCGAAGATTTTTCGGTATTCTGTTTCACCAGGTTCTTTCTTTTTCAATTAAAGATCATTTTCTTCACTAGCATGTTCACCTACTTGAAATGTAGACTATTAGAATGTCCAACTCAAAAGTTGTGCGATTAAGTGGAGGGGGGTTTACGTGTATATGAGGCTCATATAAGCTATGTAGGACACTTAACACCTCCTCTCATGTGCAAACTGGATTGAGAGCGGCACGAGGAATTGACAAAAAGGGGGTCACATGTGGGAAGTAAACTAGGTGGAACCTGCCTATGATATCGTGTCAGAAAATTCAACCCGAAAGTTTAAGCCATTACAATCTCCATGGACAAGCATTGTGGGACACTTTAACGTAGATATACCGAGGAGCTTTGGCAATGATGCTCCATTCCATGATGAGTTTTGTCTAAGCCACTCTAGGCCCCCTCAAATAGACCTATTTTTCTGCTATGCACCTTCTCCAGAGATAGTCCAAAGTCAGGATTTTATCAGAAGCCAAAATAGATGCTCTAGGTGGTCAAGTAGACTTCAAGATGAGATTCTAATGGCCTATGGCTTTTTTGCATGACTCTTTAGGGGCCTGTGTCATAGGAGGATTTTGCATTGAAGCCGTTAAGGTGACCAGCACTATCTCTTTCTCCATACTTACACATAGTTTGTCATTGCTTATGCCATTGGTCTTCACTTTCGATTTAGCCTACAGAACAGATTCTCATTATTTGTACACCATCTCCAACATTTTGGTTGAATATTCAGAACTTCAACTCTCCTTCATTTTAAGGATTAACTGTAGGATATGCCCATCTATATGATGGTCATCTTGCTTTCATCACAACGCCTTTCTCTTCCTTTGGCATCTGTATAACTTCGATTCATGAGTTCTTGGCTTGAGTTGCAAGTGTGGTCACGTGGGAGGGTTGTCAAAGGTTGATGTTTCATCCAGGGTTTATCATTTTGTATTGCAAGACATTAGATCAACTTTTTGCATGAAGTCTAGCTCTTGTCCTGTCACACCCTTTTGCATGACCCACTTTGTCGGTACAAATAAAAAACGAAATGAGTTGAATGGGAAACAGGGCAGCTTAAAAGAAGTCCAATCATACTTATCGAGCTTCCTATCTTAGCAAAATATTATATTAATCTTGAGAAATTATGAAATGATTCCAAATGACTAAATGTTAACATGCATGTGGTTTGATTATTGTGGCCTTGTGTAAAATAGAAGTCAAATCTCAAATGCTAAATTGAGAAGTTCAAGTAGAAAAGACAAGGACAATGTCATTCCAAACACACCCTAACATGCCAAGATAAGTATGACAACAGTACCACCATCCAGCAGCAGATGCTTCTGCCATGTTTAGCCAAGGAGCATGAAGGATATGTGGATATAGTAAATAGGAGGTGGAGTGCCTATTGGTCTCGTGGACTCAGGGTTTTGGTGGATGATTGATTGGGAGAATGGGGCTTTTTTTTTTCTTTTGAATTTTAGGAAAGAGGGACCTCATGTTAATAAACAGTATTTACTGCATTATGCAATTTCACTTTTTTGTGCTTTGTAATTTTACGACCCAGCTTTTGATTTTTGTATTCATCAACTACACATTGATCAGGAAACATCAGGAGTCATTAGTACTAATGAGACGTGACTATTAATGGACTCTTTCTCTGGCAGAAATCATATAAATCAATGGCTTCAAGACATGCTGTTGGGGCACCTGATGGCCTTCTACACGGAGTTCATGATGCTCATCAATCTATACCATCTGTGGGAAATCCAGAAGATGGCGTTAACAGCATACAAGGCACTTCTCCACGTGATCAAGCCGGTACTATTATTGTTCATAAGGAGGTGAAGCTAAGTAATAAGGAGGTGAAGCTAAGTAATCAGAATGCTGCCAGACATTCTCAGGAGGAAGCCCACTCTGAAAGCAATAAGGTTAATGGGACATTAAAAGTTCTTCCCGGTCCTCAGGTTCCCACCGATAATACTGGCTTTTCTCAGTTGTCATCACCGTCAGCGACATCTTTTTCTCCTAACAGGTTCTGCATTTGATTCGAACAATCCATCTTAAAGTGATCAATAAGTCAGTGTTGAGATGTATACTATCTTAGGCAGCATTGTGTGCTTTGTAGATATCGAACTGAAGGAGATTATGATAGAAGACATAATTTCTCTGGACATGGGCTTATGCAGATGGCTGAAGTGAATAATTCTAGCGGCCTCCAGAAACAGGTTGCTGTGAGATAATTCCACAATTCCTTTTTTCTTCTGATATTTGTGTTGACTGTATTAGTTTATGAATGAAACAATATTTGTAGGATCTCATTCATAAGGTTCAGGAACAGGAACAAGAGATTGCGCAGTTAAGGAGACATTTGTCAGATTATTTAGTGAAGGTGAGAGTGATATGTGGTGGTCGTTTGTTTGACTGAGTGGGCTTTTACTTGAGTCTGCTTCTGGATTAAGTGGGGTTTGGAAGTGATACAAGTTAATCTTGTTGTAGGAAGCGCAAGTACGAAACGAAAAGTATGTTTTGGAGAAGCGAATTGCTTATATACGTATGGTAGGAAGCCTTTGATTGGTCATTACTCTCTACTTCTCCAATTCTGGTTCGCCTTCCTTATCCATGCAATGGACCTTTGCCCTCTGTTTTTGGAAACGTAGGCCTTTGATCAGCAGCAGCAGGACCTCGTTGATGCTGCATCCAAAGCTCTGTCATACAGGCAAGACATAATGGAGGAAAATATTCGTTTATCATACCAATTGCAGGTATGTTTTTCTTGTCCTAGGGAAGCTTTTTTGTATAATGGTAAACTTTGATAGCATGCATGCTTTTAGTATCTCGCTAAAATATCTCATTATGTGCTTAATTCTCACTTTATTTCATGAAGAACACCTTTGTTTCTCTAATATTGCAGCTTAGGGAAAACTTTTTTGATATGTATGGTATGGAAATGCATTTACATTGTAAGCTGCAGACTTTCTGTGGGTTCCCATTAACTTGTGTCAAAGGCCTATTCACTCTTTTTGGGTACTTGCTCCTCATATAGGCACCAGGGGACCCGGGGGCGGAGATTTGCCACCGTCCCCACTGAACTTAGAGAATAACCCCTTTATATGGGACTAGTCTTTAATTATGTGAGTTCCGCCCGTCTAATGGTGGCTTTCTTGTCAATACTTCCAAAGTTCTTGCCACTAGTAACTACTAATGGTTCCCAGAATGGGTGATCCATAGTCTTGTAAATAGTACATGACTCCATACAGAATAACAATACATTTCAATTTTAATTAAGGAAAATGAAATCGGAAACTTGGCAAAATAACAGTTATATAATATCTTTGAGCCAATAGTTATTCTTTATTTGAAATTTTGTTATTTCAACAAAAATATGAGATGAATTATGTGCACATTTGAAATGCATCGACATTCTCTAGATTTGTTTATGCATGAATATGTAATAACCATCACAAGGTGACATGTGACGTGCTTGTGCACATGTCACATGATCTTTCATTAGTGGAAACTTGCTTATGGATGCAAATGCCTCAGTTGATATGATTTTGAGAGATGTTTTGCAAATGGCTTTGGTTAGATGAGCTCTTTTTGTATATGGGTATGCACCCCCTTGGTGCCCTATTTTTTTTACCTGTAAAAAGAAATGATTAACGTGGTAAAAAGTTTGTCTACTGATTTCAAAGCTGAGATAAACTCAAGTGGTACACGTTATCTGAATGCATCTACTCCTTTTAAGTGGTTGACACTGAGTTAATATAATTTCGACCTTGCCCTACTAAATTGTGGCCATTGATTTTCTGACTTGAAGAAGGGAAAAGAGGAATCTCAAAGTCACTAAGAAATGATGTTTTTACAAGACAATGACATGTGCATGGTTCAACTTACAAGAATTAGGACCTCGTGTTCGTGAGATAAATAAAACAAAGTAAAAATGAAGGACTATCTACATATATTTATGTGTAAATTAAATGTTCTATCATTTTCTGTAAAAATAACAAAATAAATATGGGCCTCCTCAAATAGGAGCCTTGCTTCCCTTTTGTAAATATCAGAAGCATAACTTCTCTCTCTCTCTCTCTCTCTCTCTCTTCCTTAATTAAATGAAAGATCAACCGGCATAAAGGAAACTTTAATGGAAGTTCTATATTTCAACATAAGAATATAAATTGGGACACTATGTTTAGGCTTTTCAGAGAAATCTAGTTTCCCCAACCCTAGGTCTAAAATCTGGGTCAGCCACTACACATATAGGTCTTTTGATTACTGCAAGATATTGTTAAATTCTGGTGCCAAAATGTGCCATTGCCGAAACAGTAGGAGTGAATGAAACACTTGTACAATTAGTGTAGTATCATCATAAACAAATCTAATTTGGATATCTTACTCCTCTCTCAATGTTTAGGAAAAAGCAAATTTTGAGGTTCTTGTTTTTGTTCTCACAGGCTGCACAGCAAGAAAGATTGACGTTTGTGTCATCTTTGCTGCCTATGCTTGCAGAGTATTCTCTGCAGCCTCCAGTCCTCGATGCTCAGTCAATTGTTAGCAATGTCAAGGTATGTCTTGTTTCTCTGTTCTTGTATATTCATGATGTTCTTGAACAGTTTTGTCTATTGATAAACTTTTTCTTATCAGAAGTATATCTTGCGCCTTCCTTGTAGACTAGGACTTATTATAATTTTTTTAGGGGTGCCTTTATTACATAGAAAATCAATGGTATGGAAAACATTTACTGAAAATGATAGTTTGTATTGCTTAGAAAAATTAGTGAATGGAAAAAAATTGCATTTACTACAACAATCTATGCCTAAACATCGTTTATGATAATAATTGTTTTTCATTTATTCATTTTTGTAAGCGATATAAACGGTCATTTTAGGGAAAACATTCTTCAAATTGTTGATTTTCCGTGAAATAAATGCACCCTCCGTGTGTTGATTTTGTTTTTGAAGCCAGAGCTTTAGTAGTTAAATGTCAGAGCTTTTGTAATATTTTTACCTAAAGGTCTCAACCAAACAAAGGATAGATTTATGGAGAAGCTAAAAATGCACTGATACAGCTGGCAAATCAAAAGAGGATCAAACTTGCTTCCATATGGAATTTGAAAAAGATTTTGATATCTAGTGATCACTTCTAGAATAAATTGTGATAATACCGTCATTGCTGTCCTGAATGTCCCAAGCCTGGCCAAATTTCTCCTATTCGGTTCTGTGGCAGCACTTTGTGTAGTAACCAATGTACATATGAACTTAAGCAAAAAGTTAACATTGTAACTTCTAAAGACAGTGTGTATGGAAAGAGAAAAGAGAAACAATCAGCACTTGCTCCCATTGTTTGTATTAAATCTTTTATGGAAGAAGAGCGTGCAATTTGGTGGAATAGTTAGCATTTTAGTTTTTCCATTGAAATCTGTTGAAATTGTTTTTACTCTGTAATCTTGCTTAGAGATTGACATGATAAACTGGCAGCACATTTTTTTTCCTTTTTGGGTCGTCTATTGATTTTGTCATGCGCTTTGATTAAGCCAGGTGTGGCAATTCCTAACATGACTCTAACATGACATGAATTTACTGAGAAAAACAGGAATACAATGACTTACTCAAAGCTAACACGAATGACCTTGTTTTCAATCATTTTTAATGGAAAACCCTCAGTAATAATGTTGAAGCAAATTTCATAACGACATAAAAATTGACCTGAATATGCTGACACAACTCAAATTTCCAGCCCAAGAAATAACCCTACTTTCTATTTTTTGTTAATAAAATCTTTTTCTTAAATAGGTTTTATCTTTCCCAATATAAATCTTGAGATGCTTCATTCCAGTATAAGCATGTTACACTATTGAGACCTACTCTCGTCCTCATGGCTGCCACAGCGAACAGCATGGTTTCTCAGTGGCGGAACTTTGTTAAACACATGATCTTGTCATCAAATAATTCATTGCATGAACCATAAAAAGAAGAACTACATTTTTTTGGGTGAATGCACAACCGCATAGTTGCATCTGAAGATGGTAAAAAAGGTAAGAGAAAGGGAAAGATAGGAGCGCTTGCTGCCTATGGCCTGTATCAAATCTTTTAATGGATAGGAGCTTGCAGTTGGGAAATGGAAAAATTGGCGTTTCAGTTCCTCTTGAAATCTGTTTAGATTGTTTGGACTCTAGAATTTCCTCGAGTATGTGACGCTATTGACTGTTTTCGTATCTTTTTCCTCTCTGAATTTCTATTTGTGCCCCTTCTTCTCTATTAGTTTTTGACTTTCCCAAACTAAATCTGGGGCATGCTTTGTACATTAATGATTATGTGATACTATCCAAAACTATTCTCATTCTCGTGGCTGCCACATGAACTGCATGGGTAGTGTCAGACGTAAATTGAACATAGAAATTGTGCCTAATAGATTTTACTAGATTGCTATCGTTTTTTACTGGTGAAGTTCATAGCCGCATCATGCAAGAGATATTTGATTTCTGTTCCAATGGATGTCTTTCTTGCAGGTTCTTTTTAAGCATCTGCGAGAGCAGTTAAATGTTACAGAGGTGTGTGACCTAGATTTGAGATGTCAGCAATATCATCCAACATTTGATGTCAAATTTAGTATTTAAGTTCATCTTAGTTTAGGGGTTCAACAAATTATCTTCTTTCTTTCTTCAGACCAAACTGAAAGAATCACACTTTCAATTGGCCCCTTGGAATTCAGAGGCAAGTCCGTCAAGTTTCGCACCACAGTCGCCCGCTCATTCTATTGGTGCAGCATTGATGACCTCAGTATGCACGTGTATTTAGATCTCGGTTCCTTTTGCTTGTGAATCATCTAGCCTAATACGTGCAGTTTTTTTCTTGCCAGAGGAGAAATGGACTAGAATTGGTGTCACAGCCTACTTTTTCCCTAGGAAATGCACCAGTTTCTTCTGATGCTCAGCCAAATGCTGGATGGGATGCATTGAATGCCCATCAGACAGCTTTGGGAGGTGTCCTGCCCAAAAACATGGAACCTGATGACATAGGGAGGTATTCACCCCTTGCAAGCAGGTGAGCTTGGTCAAATGGAGCCTACTGCAACTGTGAACTGATTGTAACACATTTCAACCATCTGCATTTGTTGGTGGGTTCAGTCTTCGTTGAATTATTGTGTTGATTGTTCGTGCATACTTAAGTTCTGCCTTATGCTGCTTTCGGACTTGACAAATGTGAAATTCCTAGTTTTGTCTACTCTACGTGTTCCTCAATGTGAACAAGGCTGCATGCCTATGAATCTTGCAGTAGACCATGTGATTACGGCAATAAATTTTTAGTATTGGCGCATGCATTTTTCTATCAAACATTCTGTAGCTCTTTAAAAGGGGGGAGGAGTTCGTGATGTCTTATCAGTTCTCTAGCACAGAAGATTTGAATTCACAGAGTGCAGACTCCTTATGTTGGTGATACTGACCTTCTTCTTAGCAAATGTTGAACTTTTTTGGCTTTATGGTTTATTGCTACTGTATCTTTTTTCTGCAAATGCCTTTTTCCACGTGTGCAATGAACTTCTAGGAAAATGAGTCCTTGGGTGGACCGAGTCCGTTAACTGTAGAGTTTCTTTGACCATTCATTTATGGCTAGAAAATTTAACCCGAAAGCTTAAACTGATAGGTGAAAGGAGACCATATGAATATAAAGAGCATTTAGGACCCGTTGTCAAGCTATGTGAGACAATACTTCAACATGTACTATAAAATGCTGTCCTTATTTTCAAGGTAGTTTGACCATTTTCTATTGAAAAGGGAAGCAGAAAATATTTTACTGGAGTTGTCAGGCATTGTCTTGATATGAATGTGATGTCATGAATCAGTTACCAGAAAAGGAAAATGTTAAAGAGTGCCCCTAGGGCGCTTGTTAAGCCTCATTGATTGTGCTTAATAAATATGTCAATTTGAAGCAGGTTACTTTTCCAAAATGTGTTGTTGCTCTTTCAAAGTGTGTTGATGTGCATTATTTGAATTTTTGGTGGTCTTAACTAGTGACCCCTGGGTACTGATTAACAAGACCCATCACAAAAGATTGTTGAAAATGTAGTGCACTAATTTACTCTGTTGGTGTTATCAGGGGTCCTGTCACCCGTGATGTGGCAGGACACTTTGCAATTACTCAGGGCAGCACACCTCTCACCCGTCATAGCGAAGAAACTACCAAGCAAGTCACTTTTCGTGAGCCTGTTAGCAACACAGAGATGGATGATCCTGATGTGGAGGCAAATCACAATGAGAGACAGTCTCCGGCTAATTGGGTTTCTGGGAACTCCCCCTATACAGGCCCACTTGATGATCCCGGCTCTTCATATTCCCCCTTTCTACCACCAGTTCTTGAAGAACCTTCTTCTTCCTTTTCAGAGGGTAACAGTACATTCTTGTTAGGATTCAGTTATTGTCTAGTCATTTCTGTCATAATTATTTTTTAACAAAAATGTTTATGTCATGCAGCTGCAGAAGATGATCCATTACCAGCTATAGATGGCCTCCAAATTTCAGGTGATGCATTTCCTGGTAAGGACCTGCAGGCTTCTGGATACTCCATTAATGGAACAATCAGCTGCAACTTTGAGGTGTGTTTCTGGATCATAAATAACTCTTTTGCTTTTTATTAGTTATCTAAGGTGGCACAGCAGAAAAGGTCTTGTTATTTATTTTTTTGATGGATGAAACATCTTTTCTTATAATCTAGGAATGAGCTTTAAAGTACTTTTCCTATTTTAAGATGAAGACTCTAGGAATGAGCTTTAGAGTAATACATTATGGATTCTTGGAGTTGCTTTGAACTTGATGGGAGTCCATGAGATGTAACAGGGATTTACTGTCCGTAGATAAAGATCTTGAACCACCAGGGGCCCTGTTCGGGCAAATATTAAGATAAGACTCAAGCCACAGGATGCCCTATAGGGATTAGATCATGTTAGACCATTCTGCTATTTTTGGATTAGGGTTTGCAGCCCCTTGTTGCCCTATAGTTGATCCTTTCACATATAAAATACCTGATGTTTGACCATTCTGGATTTCTTGCATCTGTGAAGCTTTCATTTGCCCAAATATTGTGTTATTGTCATTCCTGACAATTGACTGCCTTTCTGTTTAACAGTGGGTACGTCATTTAGAAGATGGGTCGATTAGTTATATTGAAGGTATGTTTTTATGCTTCCACTTAGATTTTTCTTTTTGTTCTTGATATATGTTATCTAAAAGCTGGGTACTGAGGATTGCCTTATTACAGGAGCTAAGCAACCAAATTATCTTGTTACTGCTGACGATGTTGAAACGTACCTTGCCATTGAAGTTCAACCACTGGATAATAGGAAGCGGAAGGTATTGATTTTCAATTTTGGCTTCAGCAACTGTGGTAGTTTTTGCAGGCTGTTATACCATCAAACGTTCATGTCTTTTGTTCATTGCTTCGCTGCTTTTCTCCCTTGGTCTTTGTCATGCTTTTCTGCAAGTTTTTAGTGCGGGAGGAGCCTTGAAATCAAGAGCCCTAGAGTGAACATACACATATTGGCTGAAGTCTTGACATTTCGGGAAAATAAAGAAGGCATGTGTTGGAGATTGGGATTTCTAAATGCTAATAGCAATTCTTGCTTATGTCCTATTTTCAGCATATTCGCATGAATTGGGTTGTGATTGTTTTCCATATGTTTCCATCTGATTGATAGAAATTTATTCTTGTACAATCTCGTTCGGATTACGTTCATCTTTACCAGGCTGAATCTGAAGTTCGAGAAATTATTTTTTCACCAACCATGTTACAGACTCTCTATGTGCTCCTTATGTTGGATATCAATTACTTAGCCTCTGACTTTTCCTCTTCACAATTTAGGGGGAGCTTGTGAAGGTATTTGCTAATGAGCACCGAAAGATTACATGCGGTGCGTAAAATTATGCTTCTTATCCTTCTCATGTATTATAATTGCTATAATTAGTAGTTCATAGCACATCCATTTATCCTCTTTAAAGTGAAAAGGATGGAATGATTTAATTTACTGTCATAGTTAGCGATTTTCCTGTAACCTGTGGAAGCCATGCTTGTTTGATGTTCTGCTGGCAGAATTTTCAATCAAACTTACCCAATTAGCTGAGGAAGCACATCATTATTTTGCTTTCTTCTCTCTATGTGGTGTAGCTAGTTATACTAAGCAATGTTGAAA
Source organism: Syzygium jambos (assembly GCA_031216235.1). Lineage (NCBI taxonomy): Eukaryota > Viridiplantae > Streptophyta > Magnoliopsida > Myrtales > Myrtaceae > Syzygium > Syzygium jambos. Next base: position 9,425,615 of record CM062228.1, read on the forward strand.
GCCTTTATATTGAACCTGGTAGGTCGCTTGATTATAACCAAATTGCCAAACTGCAGGCTTCATGTTTTCCAGAATTTTCCCTAACTTTTGTTTTTAGTTTGTCGATGAGGATTGTTCCCTGTTTTATGCACCATAAATCTTCTAACTTCTTCTTTTCTTTGTTCATAGGCCCAATGCAGAATATCATAGAAAAGACTTTTCATGAAGGGCATGCATCATACAAAGTTTCATTACCGGTATGGAATCCTCAATGATAATTGTGATTGTTGCCTCAACTGTTCATTGTTCTCTCCTTCATTTGCTAAAAGAAGCATGACTGGCTATATGTAAGCTGTTGATGGCAGACGAGATATCTTGACATATGGGAACAAGCTATATTGGCTGTTAAAAGGGAAGGTTACAGCATCAAGTGTATTGCCAGCGATGTTGTAGTCACAGAAAAGTTTTCTCCAAATACAAGAGTATGATCTTATTCCTTTTTATCATTTTTTGATACTCTGATCAATTTGTTGCTCACATTGTGATGAAAGTGCTTGATTCTAGACAAGGGGCCTTATCAATCCTATAGGGGTAAAAGAACTTCACCCAGTTCGTCACTTGGTATCATTAAACCTGCATTATGCCTGAGACCATTTAAGTTCTTTTCTAATCTAAGTTTTTAACATCCTATTTAAATTTGTAAATGCAATTTTCATCTTGAAAGTTTAATTGAGTAATGAAAGCTTCATTCGTTTATATGCTGCATCATTATTCATCCTCTCCTATTTTCTTTGAGGGAAAGGAAAGGGAGGCATGTGAATCAAATTTAAATTGGATCAGTAAATTCATGAAGGGACTAGAAACACTTTGATTCAGATTTGGAGGATCCGTCATTAAAGAACCCTTTTTCCAAATGTTGAGAACATGCATGAGATAGTTTTGCTATAGTATTTTGTGTAGATGCCTCAAACGTAGGAGAATGTGGAAGCAACTGCAACTGGATTGCATTCTGCATGTCCTTGTCCTCAGCAAAGTAGCTATAAATTAACTAGCTTTCTTTTGATACTTCTGTTGTCCAAGTTACCTATGGGAGAATGTGTCAAGCTTGAATGCTCATATATGAATATATATATATATATATATATATATTTATACTGGTGAACTGGAAATCGAGAAGTCAGTTTGTTAGCCAATATCAATCTCTGGAAGGAAGAGAAATAAATGATAGTATATTTGACTAGAAGAATTCTTGTTAGCCAATATTTGTGATTTAGTACTATCACTATAATGGTCATTGTTGTAATTCAATCACGAATATGGTCATCAACGCGCTCCACCATGAAGCTTGGAGTGTGCGAAGCCTGAAGTGGTGGGTACTTTCTTGCTGAAACGGGGATACAAATGCTGGCTGTAGAACAATAGTAAAACTTTTGATGCTTTAGCTTTCTCGATGTGGACAACATTTTTAGGTCAAAGCATGAATTGAATGTCAAATGACTAGGAAAAGATGTGCTGTAATGAAAGGAAGTCTTATCAGTTCAAACCTGTTGTTATTTTTTTAGCAAACATCAATATATTAACTTTGTAATTGGACTAGAGTTGAGTGGTAGCTTTGTCTGAGATTCCGTTTTCTTCCCCTGCAGATTACAATTCCTTATGGAGATGGCACTGCGTTCTGCATAACAGGTTCAAATGACAGTGAGCATCTCTTGAGAGCAGAAAACGACGAAGAAGACATTAGCTGGTAATGATCCATTCTTGTTATGTTATGGAGGATTGATACTTCCTATGCCATCTGAGATCCCTATCAGATTTAAAATGTGTTGTCTTTGGAATAGAGGCCAATGAGATGCTAATATTTTTGACACGGCATGTTTTGTCTAATGTGGATGGCAAAGAATTATGGTGGCACTGTTCCTCAACTGAAAGAGAGAAAAGGAAGGAATGAACAAGTTATATGTTAGTTCAGGGGAAGGATTTTCTTATGATCCTGTTATTTGACATTATGTTGGAATGTAATTGCTGTTCTCTCTGCCTGCAGCTCAAGAGATACGATTGTGCTTACTCTGAGGATGTTCATCTTAAGGGTATTTTTCTGTTTTTCTTCTCATCACTTCTCTCTCCTTATTAATATACTTGTGCAAATTATAATGCTGTTCAGAGAGCTGGGCAGGCTACATTGTCCCTGGAATGGTTTCTTTCTTGTGCAGATAATGAGTACCATCATCTTTCACAGTCAATCTCAGAATGTTGATTGAACCTACGTGAAAGTAGGAAAAACCAGAGTCCCCAGTATTCACAAAATCTACTTCCTAATCATCATTTTTATTCTGTTTTTCACCCTTCATAGAGCCCGAGCAACATATATTGTGCGTGTAGAAATTCGGTTAAAAGATATCAAGGGGTAACAATAGATTCAGAAGAAGCATCTGTTGCAGCCTCTATGATCTACAAGATCTGACAATTTGAATGCCCTTTGTCAAAGTTTTCATAAAGTAAAGCAAACCCATAGCAAGGGAAAGGGATCATTGACTGCTCTTAATATCGCAACCTAAATTAGCCGAGGGAATCAAGTGAAGCAGCAACCCTTAAAAGGGGTCCAAGATCAAACTTCATTTGACAATAACTCAATTTACCCATTATGTGTTTGCACATGCCATCACCATGTTTCATTAGGGCCCCAACAATTGACTCACTTGGTGTCACTCAAGGACCATAAACATCAGTCTGTTTTCTTCTGAGTTCTGTGTGACTGACATATTTACTAACCTGAGTACAGACATATACATGGAAGCATATAATTCACAGAGCCCATGTTCTGTTGCTTATGCAGGCTGGTGAAAGAAGAAAAGGGAGGAAAAGGGGTCTGTTCTTCAACAAGTAAAAAAATCTCGTCTTACGCCTGCCACAAAAGTGTTCATTGCCTCGTTCAGAATTGCAAGTGCAACACGAAATCTTCGGATAGCGTGCAGCATTAGTTCACAATTTTGAATTCAGACTATCTGAAGATGAGTCAGGTACACCGAATGAGGGCTGGTTGTATAGTTTTTGCATGAAACATACCCATTTATCCTTCTGGCTGTAACCCTTTTCTCTTGTAATCTTTTTGATTTTAAACCCCAAGGAAAGCCAGAGGAGGGCATCTTTCACTTCATGTACAAAAATTTTGTTTATTGTTTTGGCTCAATATATATGGAGGAGGTATTTACTCATAAGATGGTTTGTTGAAGTAGCTTATATTGCTCGAAGTGTCCATGGCCTCATGAACCGGTATGACAATTTGTCTTGGTTTTGGTTGGTTTTGATGAGATCTTGCCGCATAGGAATTGTAAGTGAAGACTTGCAACTAATGTGACTATTGGCATGACGCGTTCTTGTTGAGTCCTCAAGTGATGTCAATGGATAATGTATCCCGTGATTCTTCAGTTTATAAACGAAGAGGTGGCGGGAAAAAGAAGAAAAAGGATGCTAAGTGCGCTTGGTAATGATTTTGTGTCCGAAAATTAATTATGCTAAGAAATGATTCTTTTTTATTTCGTGCTCGGAAACAATTTCTAAGTATTTGAAGGCGTTTGGTAACTATCCAGAATTTTTATTCTTAGAATAGAAAAAAAAAATTAAATACGTTTGGTAACTACACAAAATTTCTTTTTATTAATAATAATTTGATTTTTTTAATATTTCTCTCTTTTTTTTTCTTTTTTTTCCTTCCTTTCCTTGGCCATGGCCGGTCGCTGGCGACCGGCCATAGGCCAGGGCTAGCGAGGGCGCGCAGCCCTTGCCGGTCGCGACGGTGAGGTCGGCTTCGCCTTGGCTGGGCGAGGCCGACCTCGCTGTCGCCGAGGGTGGCGACGGCAAAGCAAGCGAGGCTCAACCTTGTCATGATTTGTCGAGGCTAACCTCGCCATCGTCGAGGGTGGCATCGACGAGGTCGGCCTCGCAAGATCTGGGCAAGGCCGACCTCGCCTTTGCTGATGGCTGATCGCCGACGGTCGGCCGGCGGCGGGCCGGTGGCAAACCGAGAAGAAGACGAAGAACAAATCAAAAAGGAAGAAGAAAAATAAGAAAAATAAGAAATGAAATTTTTTTTTCAGAATTAAGAAGTTACTTTTTTTTATTTCTTGATTGTGTTTCAAAACTAATTTTGAGAACAATTTTTTGCAAATTTGCGCCGAGGCACAAAAAATTTAACAAACGAATTTTTGTTCCCAAACTGATTCTAGGAACAAAAGAACAGAAATTTTTACTATTTGACAGCTTGCCAAACATCCTCTAAGCAACTACAAACAGGTAAAAGGACAAAGGGTAAGGCTTTATAATCCTCTAGCTCTGTTTAAATTGTCGTTGGGGTGTGACTTGAACAAGGTGATTCTTCAGTTTGTAATGTGCTTGTTGAAGCTTCTTCCTCCTCAATAGCATACATTCACTTGATGTTGTTCGGGGATACGATTTAGACGGTGAATCAGAGAACAAATCTTTTGCGAGTGCAATACGACATGGTTGATACCGAAGGCAACACGCTGTGAACTCCTTATCTTATCGAAAATCTTACTGTGTATATCATGCTGCGAGGAAGGGGATTGGGAAGTGGATCTACACACATTTCGTGATGGCGTGTACGTGTGGAGCACTTTGATCCTCTCATATTGACCTTCGGACATGAATAGCCAAGCGCCCTTGTGGCACAAACCGTCCGGCGAACATGTATTCATCGGAAATGGACATCAGAAAGTCTGTACTCACCACAAATGGAGCTATACGTGTTAGCGACTGGCACTGGCTCGATAGTCACCTATTTCATTTGTAAATCGCGCTCGAGATGCTCACCTGGCGAACCAAAATGCCTACTTGCTGATTCTGGGTGAAATACCTCATCAGTGTCTCCCATTCAAAATCTCGAACGCATGTGCATCTTGCTGCCTATTGAAAGAAAAAAACCAATGATGCACGAGGACAGGACTGTGGTCGTGAGCTATTTTAGCCTATTTGTTAGGGATTTTTTATTATATAGATTTCTTCCTAGTATAGAATCCTTCCTATTGTATATCTCCTTATTAGGGTTGTCATGTGTCCTATATATATAACAGGATTGAGCATTGTAAATGTACAGAAAAAAAATATTCATTGAATAGAAAAAGAAGAGCCTTTTTCTACAAGGACGGGTGTTCCAATATTAACAAAAGATGTCTGTCGAGTTGGATTCTCAGTCATGTAGAGGTGCTACTCCTTTTGCAAGTCTCTTCAAATGTAAAAATATTTCAAGAGGGACGACAGCACCTCTGAAAGAGCATGCGAAGTTTCAATGCTATGAAAATATGGTCGTATCAATTTGTGACACGATCCATTCGACTAGCTTGTGGGATGACTGAAATTGGGACCTATCATTCATACTTTAGTGTATGACTGAAAGAGCACATCATGTATGCTTCCGTCATCATTCAGTGGATGTACTGAGAAATGCACCAAACATTAGTCTAAGTGCTTAAATAAATTTACATATCCCATCGTTAGAACAAAACGATGTGCGATAATTCGGTGGTCACTTTTCAAAATTTCCACACTTTAGAATAAAAATAAGCGAACCCGTTCATCATAGTCATTGTTTAGATTGAACTTCTACACTCCTGTGAAAATAATAGATCTAGCAAATCAGGGGAGGGGAATTTCTTTTCTGAACCCAAATCCACCGAACAGGGTAGATCTCAAACGTTGATTTTATTGGATCCCGAAATCAACGATGGTGATGCATTTGGTCCACTAGGCTCGAGTAAATGCAAGAATCGACCACTCTCGAGTCACCATCATCTACATATTTTCATGGGATAAATGCACTAGAAGTCCTAAAACTTATTAAGAAAGTGCAATTGAATCCTAAAACTATCAAAAAGTGTAATCAGGTCCTAAAACTTGTCAAGTTTGTGCAATCGATTCCTAAAGTTAACATCGTCAATTAGTCTTAACGGAGAAATGCTGACGTGGCATTTTTAAATTAATTTCTCTATCCTATGCGGCATTATAATTATTTTTATCTTCAAATCTTATTTAAATTAGATTTTTATATTTAGATTAGATTAAAAAAATTAAAATTTCATTTAAAAAACAACAACAAAAAAGGAAGGGGAGGCCTTGCCAGGAGGGCCCTGCCATTGTCACCCATCGCTAGCCCCCTGGGAGATGGTGGCCGGCCCAAGAAAGGGCCAGCGAGGCAGGCCCAAATCTAGGTCGAAGGTGCCCAGATCTAAGCAACACCGACCCTCGGCGAGGGTTGGCAACCCTCACTAGGCCCAGGGCAAGGCCTCACCGACCCTTGGCTGGAGCCCTCAAGGCTTGCCCCAATTTGGGCAACGCCTTGCCTGCCCTCACTTGGGACCCGCACAGCTCGCCTAGGTCTAGGCGAGCCTCGTTCCCTTGCCTGGGCCAGCAAGGCTCCCTTTCTTTCTTTTTGTCCACGGTTGTTTTCGTATATAAAATTTTAGCTTTTTAATTTAATTTAAATAATATTTAAAGACAATAATAATAATAAAATACGTAGGAAGAAGAAATTAATTTTAAAATGCCGCATTAGCATTTTCGGTTAAACAAATTGATTATGTTAATTTTATGACTTGATTGTACCAACTTAACAAGTTTTAGGATTTGATTGTACTTTTTTAAAAGTTTAAGGACTCGATTGTACTTCCGTAACAAGTTTTAGGGACTTTCGCAATAAGTTTTAGAGCTTCTGATGCACTAATGTCTATTTTTATTTTTGCTAATGTGTCGCCTTTTTTAAGATGTCTTATATTTGGTCTACTTGATCGATCGATGTCAAGCAGTTACTTATTTCTATTTTGTCAGTCATACGTGTTTGTAAAGTCAAATGGTGATTATTATTTAGTACTTTCGTAAGGCAACAAATGAATGGTCGGGGTATGTAGGTTCTTGAATGGGTAGGGTGTCATAGCCCGAATCTAACCTATAAGTTCCGGTTCGTAGTTTTTTTGGATCCCAAAGCCAACCCTATAGGCTCTTAGAATGACTCAAAACATCGGTGATATAATACCTTGTACTAACTTGTATTTTTCAAATTTGTTTTGTTGTATAAAAGAATATTGCGGTCCTAGTTCCTAATACATTGAATAATCAGTGCAAAATATAAGTGGATTATAAAATTAAATATATACTGTCGTGTCTAATAGTAACACAATTCGAAAATGATAATGATATCAGCGCAGATTACAACACGTGGGATGGCCGGTGTCAACATCAGAAATTTTCAGCTAAAATTGACCATAAGGATTATATTGGCAAATCGACAAAAAATAACTAGTAAGATCGAAAGGTTTAGAACCGAATCAACATCAGTATAATGGGTTTGTGAATGGCTCTGTAATCATCCCACACTCTAAAGTCCTAAAACCTACCGTATACCCTTCATTCCGTAATTGAAACGCGCAATGCAACTATAGAACTTTAGAAAAGACAGAACGCGACCATTTTGAAATTCTATAAACTCTTCTACTAGGATTACCATTTCGATCACCTCATTAAAAAAGAATAAATTGCAAATGACGACCAAGACTTCGTTCACATGATAAGCGCGTTCGTCGTCCTCGTCTCAAAAAGTCTTCCCCTCGAATCACCACGCGTGCGCATCGGCTCCTTGCCATCTTTTGCCCAAAGAACAGCAAGAAGTCAAGCAAGAACGCACTCTCTTTTCACGTGGGTTGGGGTTGGAGTTGGGTTTGGGGGCTAGGGAGGAGGGAGGAATTCCTGCAGAAAAGAAGGTAGGAAGGAAGGAAAGGGAAGGAGGGGCTCTCGCGTACGGACGTGGGGCGTGCGTGTGTTTGACCGATGGCGCCAACTTTTTGGGTTTTGGCCAATTTCTCATTCCCGCCATTTCGCCGCGCCCGACCCAATCCCTCCCCCATCTCCCGCCTTCGATTCCATGGCTTCCCACGGCCCCGCGTGACCAAACGCCGCTGACCCATCTCTCCTTCTCCCTCCATCTCTTCTGGGTCTTCATTGCCTTTCCAGTTCGAGCCCGATTTCGATTCTGGGTCGTCGGCGATTTCTTGGTCCGATTCGATTACCCCGACAACCAAAGAGGGAAGGAAAGATCCACGGATGGGATCCGCGGCTTTATTAGACTCCGCAGCCGCGACGGGTAACGCTCCCGCCGCCTCCGCTGATGACGACTCCTCCTCCTCAAAATCGTCGCCTGGTGAGTTCGGGGAACCCCGTTTCTGTTCGTGATGATGGGGGGTCTTCGCGCATTTCGCGTGTTCCATTTAATGCCCGTCGCTTGCCTTTTTTATGTTTGGCCTTTTCTTGGGGGGGTCATTTAAGGGCTTGCCTGGGTTGTGATTCCTATGGGATTCGGGTTGTGTTCGCGCTTGCATTCCATATGGGTACTTACCAAACTCGCCCAGTTTCGTGAATTTTCTCCCGATTTGGTATCTTTTTGAAATCTGGGTTTTGGGGTTGCTTCCATCGACTGCAGACATTTTCATGCTGTTTGTGTTGTTGTAGTTGCAAGATTCACTCTCGTTCTCTCGCGCTTTCTCTTCTTGATTGGGTTTCTGAGATTGCATTCGCGGTGCTTCTTTTCCGGGTTCTTGCGTTGGTATTGTTCGTCTTGCTCTTGTCATCTTTGTTTTCTTTTCGGGGTTTTTGACTATAGATCTCTAGAGACCTTTTAGTTTGATCTTGGTTTTTGATGGTGTTGGATGGAGTATTTTTTGTTTAGTCTTCTTCATCTTACCGTGTTGAGTGGGGTGTGTGCTCATAGGGATGGCGAAGAAACAAGGCAAGGAAAAGTCTGCTGCTGCTAATTCTAAGAAGGCATCGACGATCAACAGGAAGGACAAGAAACGGAGCTTGCCGCGGGATGGTGAGGAACCCACCGGTTCCCGCAAGATGCCAAAGCGAGCTGCTGCATGCACGGATTTCAAGGAAAAGTCCATGCTTATCGATGAGAAATCATCTCTGATCGAGAAAAAGAAAGCAAAGCTAGCTGATGAAGAGATTTTGGCGATTGGCCTTACTGCTGGGAGAGAAGAGGGTCGGCCAAATCGGAGACTAGCTGATTTCATTTTGTACAACGAACAGGGAGTCCCGCAGCCCCTCGAGATGTTGGAAGTGGATGATCTGTTTATCTCGGGTCTGATTTTGCCTCTTGAGGAAAGTGCTGAAAAGGAGAAGGACAAAGAGAAGGGTGTCCGTTGTGAAGGGTTTGGACGTATCGAATCGTGGTCTATATCCGGTTACGAAGAAGGATCTCCAGTTGTATGGCTTTCAACTGATATTGCTGATTACGATTGCCTTAAACCGGCAGCTAGCTACAAGAAATATTACGATCACTTTCTGGAAAAAGCCCGTGCTTGCGTGGAGGTCTACAAAAAACTCTCGACATCTTCTGGAGGAAATCCTGACTGCAGTCTCGACGAGTTGCTTGCTGGGGTGATACGTGCAATGAGTGGAAGTAAGAGCTTTTCCAGTGGATCATCGATCAAAGATTTTCTTATTTCTCAGGGCGACTTTATCTACAACCAACTGATAGGCTTGGATGAGACTTCAAAAAGTGATCGTATGTTTGTGGAACTGCCTGTTCTAGCAGCTCTTAGTGATGAGTGTAGTAAGTACGGCAATTTTACGCAGGCAAAATCAGCACCTTCCAGTAAAGGGATAGTCATTGGTTCAAAATCTACAGATGGAGAGGTAGCGGCTCAGTATGGTTCATCTGCTGGCGGGGCTGAGGAAGATGAGGACGTGAAATTGGCTAAGTTGTTGCAGGAAGAAGAGTACTGGCAATCAAGGAAACAGAAAAAGAACCAGGGTTCAGCTTCTGCATCAACCAAATTTTACATCAAGATCAATGAAGATGAAATAGCAAACGATTACCCTTTACCTGCTTATTACAAGAATGATGATCAGGAAACGGACGAATTTATAGTCTTCGACAGTGAACTTGATATGGTTGACATTGATGATCTCCCAAGAAGCATGCTTCATAATTGGTCACTTTATGACTCAGACTCTAGATTGATATCTTTGGAGCTTCTTCCAATGAAATCTTGCGACGATATTGACGTTACAATCTTCGGGTCTGGCGTAATGACTGCTGACGATGGAAGTGGATTTTGTCTCGACACGGACACCAATCAATCTTCCCCAGTTGGTTCTGGAGCCCAGCACGTGGATGGAATGCCAATCTACCTGAGTGCAATAAAGGAATGGATGATTGAATTTGGATCATCAATGGTTTTCATATCGATTCGGACAGATATGGCTTGGTACTTTGCTGCTAAAATATCCTTAAATATTCTGGTCTTTCCTGTACTTTTTGTGCACTTGATTTCAGATTTGCATGCACTTAATGAAGTCATGTGAATGCAAATCTAGAGTGCAACCTGCCTAGATTGTCTGAGGCAAAAGCATATGCATGACACGCGCACGTAATGAGCTAGGCGAGATTGTTTGCAATTTTTGAAAATTATGAAATCCGAAAATTGAAAGAGCCACTCAAATAAAAGCTGATATGAAAGAGCGAATGAGTATCTGCTGACATAAATGATATACTCTGGAGCATCTATTTCTGTCATGACATATGGATTATGTTTTAATTGCATTCGTCAACTTAGCGTTAGATTCTCCTCTGAAGATAGTATGGACATCATGTTATTTATAATAAGATAATATATCGTTCCCATTTTTTGGCAATTCGGATATGATGAATATATGTAAAATTGGGCCAATTATGGTTAAATTGAAAGCATCAAATAAAGAATGAATTAAACACTTTTCTGTTTGAGTGGTAAGTTTTGCACCACATTCTGGTGCGAACGTCAAGGATCGAACCCCAGTTGTCCCTCAACCCCCAGAACCCATGCCGCCAGGCTGACCGCCTGGTGTGAAAACATTAACCAAGTTAAAAAGAACATAAAAAGCTAGGAAACGCATAACTGACGGCATTCTAAATGCATCTCTAAATAGAGAATTTGAGCACTGAAATATACTAGACTAGGTCTTTGATTTATTAAGAAAGATTCTAAGCTACTTCTGTTTCTTAAATGTGGCCCTTTCCTGACTAGATATCCTCAATTAAGCTCATGGTATCGTAAAGGGGCCTAGCTATATCGTGTCTACTTGTGAGGTAAATGAAATAGGCAGGTGTGTGTCTCCGTACTTGGCAGGAAATATGCACTTCAGTGTGCTTACTTTGCCTAGATAGTCAAAAAGTGCAAACACGTGTTTTACATCACCTGAGCATTAAACCTACGAGTCGATCAAATTTTTTTGGCATTGCATGAATAGAAAAAGGTGGATCGACAGTTGATGACGTTACTGATAATGGCGTTACACATAGGACACCATACTTTTGATGTAAGAATATACTTTCATGTCATTAAAGAAAGTATTGTGATTTTGTCTCCTCTTAAATGTTGAAATCCTTAGTAAACGGACTGATGAGGATTCGATTTTTCTCTGTATATTCAGGTACAGACTCGGGAAACCATCAAAGCAGTATGCTCCATGGTATACTCCAGTACTTAAGACAGCAAGGGTTGGGATAAGCATTATTACATTGCTGAAAGAGCAAAGCCGAGTATCTAAACTTTCATTTGCAGATGTCATCAAGAAAGTCTCAGAGTTTGAGACATCTCATCTGGCTTATATTTCTTCTAATCCAGCAGCTGTTGAAAGGTATGTGGTGGTGCACGGTCAAATAATACTGCAACTGTTTGCAGTATATCCTGATGAAAAGATCAAGAAGTGTTCTTTTGTGATTGGTCTTTCAAAGAAAATGGAGGAGAGACACCACACCAAGTGGCTTGTGAAGAAGAAGAAGATTATGCTGAAGAACCTGCCAAACTTAAATCCAAGGGCAGCTATGGGATTTGTTTTACCGAAGAGAAAGGCTATGAAGGCGACAACAACCAGGCTCATCAATAGAATATGGGGTGAGTACTACTCCAACTACTCACCAGAGGAAATAAAAGAGGGAACGGGCACAGATGCAAAAGAAGAGGATGACATAGAGGAGCAAGAGGACAATGAAGAGGATGACAATGAAGATATATCAGTAAATCCAGAGGAAAGTCAGAAAACTGGTTCAGCACCTAGGCAAAGTAAGCCTGCCTCTACACATAAAGAAGTTAGATGGCACGGGGAGTCCGTGGGTCAAACATCTTCAGGTGAAGCTCTGTATAGACAAGCTGTTGTTCATGGTGAAACAATTGCTGTAGGAGATGCAGTAGCCTTGGAAGTTGAGGAGTCAGATGAACTTCCTATGCTGTATTATGTGGAATACATGTTTGAAACATCAAAAGGAAGCAAAATGTGCCATGGACGAATGATGAAGCGAGGAACTCAAACCGTCCTCGGAAATGCTGCTAATGAGAGAGAGGTATTTTTGGTGTATGAGTGCTCAAACATTGCACTAGTCGATATAAAACAAACTGTCGTGGTAGATATTCGTTCAAGACCTTGGGGATATCAATATAGGAAAAGTGATGCCAATGCTGATATGATCGAGCGGACAAAGGCAGAAGAGAGAAAGAAGAAAGGATTGCCACTTGAGTTTTACTGTAAAAGCTTGTATTGGCCTGAGAGAGGTGCATTCTTCAGTCTTCCTCGGGATACAGTGGGTCTTGGGTCAGGAGTTTGCCACTCATGCAAAGTGAGGGAAGTTGAAAACGAGAAGGGAACCTTCAAATTGAATTCATTGAAGACTGGTTTTATCTACAATGGAGTTGACTATCTTGTTCATGATTATGTCTACATAAGCCCCCATTTTTTCACTGAGGAAAGAGTAGAGACTGGAACTTTCAAGAGTGGGAGAAATGTGGGCCTGAAGGCTTATGTAGTATGCCAACTTCTGGAAATTATCTGTCCCAAAGAGTCCAAGAAAATTGAGGCAAACTCAACTCAAATGAAAGTCCGAAGATTTTACAGACCGGAGGAAATCTCAACTGAGAAGGCATATTGTTCTGATATCCAGGAGGTGTAATTTTGGTCCCATTATAGTTGTCATGCCTATTACATGTTAAATTCTTGATTTCACCATTTGATTGCATTATTCCAATTAGAAGGTACTTTTGCTATTAAAGAACGCATTTAAATTTGCAATTGTTGATTATAGGTCTACTACAGTGAGGAAATGCAAATACTGAATATCGAGAGCATTGAAGGCAAGTGTGAAGTAAGGAAGAGGAGTGACATTCCGTCTTGTGATTCTCCAGCAATGTTTCAGCACGTTTTCTACTGTGAACATCTATATGATCCTTCAAAAGGATCACTCAAGCAGGTAATTTGCCTTTCTGCTAGATTCTCTCCCAGCAACTTCTATTCATTTTGTATTGTAAAAGGACTAAAAAGGGGTGTTTAGTAAGAGCTTGCTTTTACGTATTTCATTTCTATAAAATGGAAATAGTAATCATGATCATAGTGGTCATATTAAGGTTTTTCTGGCGTTGGTCAATTTAAGGATAAAATCATGAATCAAAAGATGCATTGTTTGTACCGTGAATCTAATTCATGGTAAATGATAATATTCGTAACAGCTTAAATAGATTGAAAAGGTAGAGTAACTCATTGAATTAGGTATTAATTTGGAGAACTAATTACATGATAAGGTATTATTTAAAAGGACCGCATATCATGAGTATACCGTCTAATTGAAAAGGCCCTGGCATACCTATAGTCAATTTATTTATTCTCTAAAATGAAGCGGTCAAATGTGCTTTCAGTTCTGTAGAGGTACCCATCCCTTCCTTGATGAAACAGCTATACTCATTCATCCCCCTTCAATTGATCTTATTAGATGCGGTTGTCGATATTTGGAACTCTTAACAAAGTGTAGAAATATAAAGCAGAGTCAATTCTCCATATTTTTTTCCTTCAACGGGTAACAAGTCTATAGTATGTCTCTTTGTGTTCAAACATGTAGAACAGTTAGCCTGTGATTATCTTGAACAATGTGATCACCGTAATCACCGGAAATCTTGATAGTTTTTCTGATTTTAGGGAAAACAACCATTCGGGCAGTATTATCATTTAGGCAGTTTCCTATATTATCATTTAGGCAGTTTCCTATATTACCAGTCAGGCAGTTTCCTATATTACCATTCAGGCAGTTTCCATTAGTATTAGGAGTCCTATCTCTATATATAAGATGTCCGTCTTGTAATCAAAATCACAGTATCATTGAATAAAAATTTCGAGTTCTTTGGAGTTGTTCCAAACCAAAATAAGATTTCAACCTCAAGCACACTGCTCAATCTATAACTAACCAAGTTCAACTTAGGGTTATGATGAGGTTTGTTCTTAAGTCTTTAAAACGTTAAATCTTGGAGGGATAATAAAAGTTAGACCTAATTGAGGTTTGTTTGGCTAATTCTAGAATTAATTAACCATCAACCGAAACTTGAACAGGAATCAAATCATGACCATATCTTGACCATCTTGCATGATAATTGCGCACTTTGGGTAGGATGGACTTGTATATGAATCTAACAGAATTGTACAATCTGAATCATAAGTCCTGTGATTGTAACGACATCGATTGTGATTATTGACTTTCCCTTTTATTTATTTTCCTTTTTCTTTGATTGGCATGATGGGTCCTATAAGTACGTAAAAGATTGGGGCGGAATTGCAAGATAACACTTCTCTCTATTTTTTGTTGATAGTTGCCAACTCACATTAAACTTAAGTACTCGGTCGGAGTGGATACTGATGCTGCATCTAGAAAGAGAAAAGGGAAGTGCAAGGAAGGAGAGACTGATTTAGAAATGGAGAAACAGAAGGAAGCATCTCAAGGGAACAATTTGGCCACATTAGACATTTTTGCTGGTTGTGGAGGCTTATCAGAGGGACTGCAACGATCCGGTAACTTCTTTTCGTAACTTTTGGTAATCATCTTACTAGTCTATGCACAACTCTGCTTGTCTCGTTTAACTTGGGAAATCTCCAATATGCAGGAGTTTCGAACACAAAATGGGCAATAGAGTATGAAGAGCCTGCTGCAGATGCATTCAAGCTCAATCATCCAGAGTCGTTGATGTTTGTCAACAACTGTAATGTAATCCTGAGGTAGGCAAAATCATTAGGAAGTTTTTCTCTCACACAACCAAGACTCTATCCAATTGTAACAGTTCTGAGCTTGAAGCAAATGCTAATGCAGGGCCATAATGCAAAAGTGTGGGGACATTGATGACTGCATCTCAACCCCTGAAGCAGCAGAGCTTGCAACATCCTTAGATGAGAAGGAGATAAGTAACTTACCTTTGCCAGGGCAAGTAGATTTTATCAACGGAGGACCTCCCTGCCAGGTTATCTTTTATCTATCCTGCATGCCATTCCCTACTCTATGGTTCGTTATCATGACTCAGACGCCATGCTGAGACCAATTTATGTTCCTACCAGGGTTTTTCCGGAATGAATAGATTCAACCAAAGCACATGGAGTAAAGTTCAATGCGAGATGATACTAGCATTCTTATCATTTGCTGATTACTTTAGGCCCAAATACTTCCTCTTGGAGAATGTGAGGAATTTTGTGTCCTTCAATAAAGGGCAAACATTTCGCTTGACTCTCGCATCCCTCCTTGAGATGGGGTATCAGGTAGAATCTTGCGAATCTGCTGAAAATGGAAATAGTTGTTGCAGATCTCCTTTTTCCTTTTTTCATTATTCTGAAAGATATGTTGACTTTCGTAAATGCATATTTGTTTCGGAGAGACATTCATGTGCATGCATACACATTTTCCTTTTAGGTGAGGTTTGGCATTCTGGAGGCTGGAGCATACGGAGTTTCTCAGTCACGGAAGCGGGCATTCATATGGGCAGCCTCTCCAGAAGACACCCTTCCAGAGTGGCCAGAGCCCATGCACGTCTTTGCTGCTCCTGAGCTGAAAATCACATTGTCAGAGGATTTGCAGTATGCTGCTGTTCGAAGCACTGCAAGTGGAGCTCCTTTCCGTGCAATAACTGTCAGGGATACAATTGGAGATCTCCCAGCTGTGATAAATGGAGCATCTCAGACAAACCTAGAGGTAATATCACAGATTAAGAATGCTGTGTCAAATCTTACCGAATAGGTTAACCTTGCTACAAAGCTTATCTACTTTCTCTTTGTGCAGTATCAAAATGATCCTGTCTCATGGTTCCAAAAGAAAATAAGAGGAAACATGACAGTTTTGATTGATCATATATCTAAAGAAATGAACGAGCTGAATTTAATAAGATGTCAGAAAATTCCAAAGCGGCCAGGTGCTGATTGGCGTGACCTTCCCGAAGAAAAGGTAATACTGATTCTTTTTTTTTGGTGGCTATGATAAAGAATATACTATGCGTGATTGTTGGACCAACTAATTTTCAACTGTTTATTGTCCTCTCATCAAATGCAGGTTAAATTGTCAAATGGACAAGTTGTTGATTTGATACCATGGTGCCTTCCAAACACAGCTAATCGGCACAACCAGTGGAAGGGGCTGTTTGGAAGATTGGACTGGGAGGGGAACTTCCCAACTTCCATCACAGATCCTCAGCCTATGGGAAAAGTTGGGATGTGTTTTCACCCTGATCAGGACAGGATTCTTACAGTTCGTGAATGTGCCCGATCTCAGGTAAGAAAGTCAATTTCTTCTCTCTGCATTGCCTCTCACTGTGTATATCATCTTCCTTTCCTTCATTTGGTGCAAGGATTTTGTTGTAGTTTGAAGTACAAAATGGGATAATGTATAGCTTCAGTGTCTGCTAGTTTGGATGAAGACAGAGAAACACGTCATGCTTTTTTGATTTGTGGCTTTTTTCACCTGCCTTGAATGGATTATTATCCTCCTTGGCTAATGTTGGAATCTGTCGATTGCGGATCTAATTTGATCATATATGAATTCTCATTATTGTATGATTTTCGCAGGCATCCTATTCACACCTAGTCAAATTGTTTACTATATGAATCACATTGAATTACAGTCTAATAGACCATAATTCTATTCTCAATTAGGCAAGAGATTGCATTAAAGGTGACTTTTCACTTGGGCAATGGTCCACAGTGTAGTCCTCTCTTAACTCTTGAACTGCCGTATGGCATTACTACTTCTGCATATGTTATCTTGCAATGGTAGTTGATGGAATCATGCATAACAAAACGCGGTTATTTGCTTTTAACGGTAGCTGAATGAATATCTAATTTTGAATCGGTTAAAAATAAAAAGAATTCTGTAAGGATCTAGGAATTTCACAATATTCTCTCTACTTTGGATGATCATAGATGATTTTCTTTTTCATGTAGAGTTTAAATGTACAAGTGTATCTCGAAGTTCTATATCAAGTCACCAGGCACGATCTGAGGATTCATTTTCTTTTCTTCTTTCATCTATTTCAATGCAGGGCTTCCGTGACTCCTATCTGTTTGCTGGAAACATTCAGCACAGGCACAGGCAGATTGGTAATGCTGTTCCCCCACCGCTGGCATATGCACTTGGAAGAAAACTCAAGGAAGCAATGGGCAGCAAGAGGGTCTAATTAGAGGAGATCAGGTGGGCATTAGAATGAGCGATTTCACATGCCCATATTTCTCTTTATTTTGACAGAACAGATACAGAGCAACCGAAGAAGCTTGACATATCACTTTGCCGGATGGGCGAAAGCGAGTATTCATGCCTTTCAAAGTTTTGATCCTTATTGTCTTAAAGATCATGTGCAGAGATTGCCTTCCTGAATCGATAGAAGTTGCATCAAACAGAAAATCAAAAAAACAAGACCGGCTCGAGTTGCTGTACAGAGAACTTGCTTCCTATTATATACAAATTAGGAACATTTGCGAAGGATTCATATATGTTGCTGATGATCATGTATGGGGAACCCGCTTGTACATTTAGATTAGCCATGGTCGCGTGGATCATTCTGGTTATAAGAAGTTGGCTTTTTACAAAATTAGCTTTTTACCAATAGTTGTTTCTCTAGTATGCGAAGCAGAAACGGATTCGAAAAACAACGGCGTGCAGGTTGGCCAGGGCAACGTGGAAGCGGCGCCGGGTCTGAGCGAGTTTTCTGCCGAGAAATAGCTGCTGTTGAAACCAAATTAGTGCCCGTTCACAAAGCCCCATCTCTAGTATTATCATCTTTAGTCAACCAAAGAAAAGGTTCAACCAATTCGTAGTGCTTCATAGATCATATAATTGTCAGGAAAATGACTTTGCGCAACTCGATCGATCCTGTGCCCTTCAGGATTAATGGTGAATTTTAACTTTCCTTGTATATTCCGGTGCCCGAGGGCACGCCGCGCCATACCATATTCACTTATCGTATCTCTCAGCCAACCTCGCGATTCAGAAGTAAGGGAAAGGAAACCATGATACAGGCACCCAGCGGCGATCGACTTCGATGAACAGGAATGTCGTGGCTCCCGGAATTACATTTAAACATTAACTTCATGAAATCAGTGATGGATGCGATCGCTGGAGAGTAATTTGGTGGGTAGGATTTGGCACGCGATTCGGTCGACAAAGCCAGGAAGCTGATGAGAAGTCAAAACCACTTGCATCACCTAACAACAGCTTCGTGAATTCCTACTACAAACGACCCATTCCGTAGTTATGAATTCGAGAGATTGAAGTATTATTTTCTGGAAACGTGGGTGTGGATGAAACGCTTGACCTCCATGATCAGTTTGGTGGAGTGGGCCACCTCCGGGAAGATGTAGAAGGCGTGGAACATGGTCGGGTACTCCACCAGCGCCGCCTCCTTGCCGGACCTCCTCAGCCACTCGCAGTAGCTCTTCTGCCGGTCCTTCAGCGGGTCGAAACCCCCCACGAACACCAACGCCGCCGGGAACCCCTCCAGCCCCGCCACGTCCACCGCGTTCGGGCCGCTCACGTTCGCCGCCCAGTGGTCCCGGTCCGCCCCCTCCGGCAAGAAGGCCTTCCAGCAAATGTCCGTCCTGGGCACCGACACCAGCGGCGCATGCACGAGCCGGGTCTCCGATTCGGTCCGCTCCGTGCCCCCGAAGAAGGGCTGGATCGACACCAGCCCCACAACCCGGACTCTCTCGAGCCTCTTCTCCTCCGGCCGGCAGGCCCTCACCGCCACGTGGTGCGCGATGTTCGCCCCGGCGCTGTCCCCGGCGAGGAAGCACTTGGAGACGTCGGCGATCGGGGGCAGGGCGGAGGTCTCGTCGAGGAAGCGGAGGACGTCGAAGCCGTCGTCGTACTGGGAGGGGAAGCGGTGCTCGGGGGCGAGGCGGTAGTTGACGGAGACGACGACGGCGGGGAGCTTACGGGCGAAGCGGCGGCAGACGGCGTCGTAGGCCCTGGAGGCCGCGCTGAGGAAGCAGAAGCCGCCGCCGTGGAAGAAGACGAGGACGGGGAGGGGGGCGGAGGAGGCGGAGGAGGAGGAGGAGGAAGGGGTGTAGAGGCGGAACCAGAGGTGGCGGGAGGGGTCGACGGAGACGTCGGAGGAGGAGACGCCGTTGGCGGGGGTGGGGTTGGGGGCGGACTTGAAGTCGAGGAAGCCGATGAGGCGGCGGTTGATGGAGCCGTCGGGGCGGCGGCAGTAGTCGGTGACGCGGGAGAGGATGGAGACGGCGACGCGAGTCCTCCAGGGCATGTCCGGCGACGATGGGGAGGACGACGAGGATTTCGCCGACGTCGCCATTGGGGAGGAATCAGGAGGTGACGGACGGGTCTTCGGTTCTTTGCGGAGGAAAGGAGAGAAGAGGAGAGGGAGAGGAGGAGAAGACGACACGCCACGCGAGGAGTTGGGGACAGGGAGAGTATTATTTCTTGTGGCAAAAATTTTGCCGGTCCCACGGTACCACGTGGTCCGTGGTCGAGGACCATGCCGTCCAAGCCAGGACCACTTAATATTTTCTCAGTGGTTGCTGGCTGGTCTTTTGGTGGGGCCGGGGGCAGGTAAGTCGGACCGGGACCCGGGGAGGGTGGGCCCCACCCATCGTAATCAAGAGCAGACCCGGCCTCAGGCGAGGCCGGCCTCGCCCGACGCCGGCGAGGTCGGCCTCGCCCAGCCCAGGCGAGGGCCGCCCTCGCCCAGCCCAGGCGAGGGCGGCCCTCGCCCGACGCCGGCGAGGGCCGCCCTCGCCCGACGCCGGCGAGGGCCGCCCTCGCCCGACGCCGGCGAGGGCCGCCCTCGCCCGACGCCGGCGAGGGCCGCCTCGCCTGAGGCCGGCAACCTCCGTTGTCCCCGGCGGAGGAAGAGAAGAAAAAAAAAAAGAAAAGGAAAAGGAAAAGAAAAAAAAAAGGAAAGGAAAAACAAAAAGAAATTAATAAAAAAAATGAAAAAGTTACTGTTCCGATATCGGAACAGTAACTTTCTCGCCGGCCGGCAGGTATTTTGGCCGACCGGGGACCCAGGTCCTTATTTGAGACTTTTTAGGCACTTCTGGTCCTTATTTGAGACTGATTGGGCACTTCAAGCCCTTATTTGACACAATGTTCACTTTGGGTCCTCATTTGAGAATTTGACCCCACTTTGGATCCTTAATGGGAATTTTCCCAATTTTATATTAAATAATTCATTACTTCATAATTTATTTTTTAAATTTTTACTAGCCGGTTTCGAATCGGCCCGGAATCGCCAGTTCATACATGGCCACGAACCGGAACCGGTCGGTTCCGAACCGTGGCCATGCCTAGGTGGGGGGCTTTCCTCGACTGAACCATAAAATATATTAGGAATAATAACATAAATAGTTTCTGAATTTTGACTAAATATATAATTTGGTCTTTGAATTTTTAATTTGTTTAATGTAGTTCCTGAACTTTAGCCTAATATTCAATGTGGTCCCTGAACTTTTAATTTATTCAATGTGATCCCTAAATTTTTTATACATGTTCAATTTAGTCCATAAACTATATAAAAATGTACAATATAGTCTCTGAACTTGAATTAATGGAAGGACTGCATTGAATATTTTTATAATGTTTAAGGACTACATTGAACAAATTAAAAATGCCTGAATCAAATTGCACATTGAGTCAAAGTTTAGGGACTGTTTATGTCATTTTCCCAATATACTATTATTTAAAAGCCGAGCAAAATAATTGCAAGAATACTCCCTAAAGTTTGGCTAGATGTACAATATGATCTCTGAAGGCTTTAAACTTTAGCATGATGTTCAATGTGATCCCTGGAATTTAATTTATTCAATGTGATTTCTGAACTTTTGGTACATGTTCAATGTAGTCCCTAAACCATATAATAAATGTTTAATGTAGTCCATGAACTTGATTTAATGGAAGGATTGCATTAAACATTTTCATGTAGTTCGGAGACTAAATTGAATATAAATCAAAATTCAGGGATAATATTGAACAAATCAAAAGTTTAGAGACCACATTGCACATTGGATTAAAGTTCAGGGATCACATTAAGCAAATTAATAGTTTATGAATGACATTGCATATTGGGTCGAAATTCAGTGACTGTTTATATCATTTCCCCAAGTTGAGCCATCTCTTTTTCTTATGCCAAAGAAGTTTATTAGACTCGCATAATTAACGATTGAGATGAAACTATTCACGTTGTTTATGAACTATAATATTGAAGTAGTCGTTTGCTCGCGTGTGCCTTAGCAAGCAATGTCGATTAGATGTCAAAATTCCCTTCCCTTTTTTTTTCGGATCGAAAATAAATTGAACATTGAGATGCTTTTTACGCTCATGTGTTAGCAATAATGTTATCCTTTATTCGAAAATTCAATATCGAAGAACCTCAAATTTTCATGATTTAATCACAACAAGATGGATGAAGACACATACACTAATCTATAGCAATTCCGACTACTCTCCCTTAACTCACTCTTTCTTAATGTATTTTATTTGATCAAGATTGGATACAACTTTCGTTGTATGTGGGGGGAAAGAGGACTGAACTTTTTATATAGGCCATCAATAGGTATCTTTAATAAGTGTCTTCCATTAAAGCACATAAAATATTCTATCTTAATAAAAGTTGCAACTTCTCATATTCTATTTTTATAAAAGTTGCAACTTTTCAAAGTCCATACGTTTTTAACATTTAAATAATTATTAAATCATTAATAATATCATGTGAGCTACAATAATTCTTACATCATGCAATGAAAGTAACCAAAGTAGACTCGCATGCAAGTGTCACGGGTCGGCAGTTCCTTGGCAGCAGAATAAACCGTGCGGTGCCTAGCGCGTCATTCACACCAAGCCAGCCCTCATTCACTAGTTCTTCCAAAGAACAATACGACGAATATTTATTTTGTATTGAATCGTATCGCACCCAGTTAAGTTCAGGCGTCTAGTCCATTGAGTGAGCAACACATATCTATTTAGGTACGACAACTAATTTCGTCCTGCCATGGCCTCATCGAGAGAGAGGCATCATCTTCTGACTAGTTTGTATACGAGAGACCAACCTTGCCTTTAGAGCTCCTAAGGGTATTTTTTTTTATCCTAGAACTCCTAGCACCAACTGTCTCGACGCCACTTCCACGATTCAATTGTATTTCATTCCTTATGTATTCTCACTCTTTACTAAATAACTCCAAGCACCACTCATAATGGCACAGGAGTACGAGAAAAGGATGGTCTGTGACGCAAGGCCATATCTACGTTTCGCCTAGGAATGATTCTTTAGGGAATTTGTTAATCGTTGAATCGCAAATACATTTGTCTTGAGCGTCAATTAAATTTTTTCACACTCATGTTGCGACGCGCTTCGTATGAAAACCGTCCCCAATTTGCGTGACAACGACAGTGGATGGATCTCTCGAGAGACCATAAAAACCCTTAACTCGCAAAAAATATCATTTGATGAATGCGATATACCTCAAAATACTCTCAAAACCATGGACACACGATGTCTTAAATTAGGAAGAGATCCAGCTACGCGCATTATCGATTTTGAGGCGCCTTGTATTTGTGCGCAACTGACAATGACGAAGCTGCATAAGTCAAACTCGAACAACTTGCTCATGCATGAATTTCCGTATCTATTTAAGGACATGCTCGGGTCCAGAATCCCCATATCTATTTCAAGCAAAAATAATGCCAACTCAAACTACGTATTCATTCTATTGCTACCAATGGTAATGGACCGTATGGACGAGACCAAGGTTTGGTTGGTGTCCAAGCATCAGCTCAATTGAATGCATTCCCGAGAAGAGTTTGCTCATTGGGAGCTGCGAAACTTCCCGTACAGAGTCGTTTTCAAACAATGATGCGATATTTTACAAGGCTCACCTCAATTTTTTTTTTTAATAATTATATTCATTATTCAAATTGATACATAAGAAGTATAGTGATTTTCATGATAAAAAAAAATCGAAACAGAGCCAACCTTAGAATACAACAAAACAAAGCAAAATCCAGAAATAAGGAGGATTAACAAAGCTTCATCAGAGTTAAACACGTGCAAATTCCATAAAAATAGATTTGTCAAGCAGATGCTCATTTCATGAGAAGTACAATGACTTTCGTGGCAAAAAAAAATCGAAGCAGAGTAAATCTTAGAATATGACAAAACAAAGTAAAATCCAAAAAAAAAAAATAAGGAGGATTAACATAGCACTGGCAGAGTTAGGTACATGCTCATTCCATAAAAATGGATCTGTCAAGCACATGCTCATTTCATGAGAAGTATAGTGACTTTCATGGCAAATAAAATCAAAGCAGAGTAAATCTCAGAATACAACAAAACAAAGCCAAATCTAGAAAAAGAAGGAGGATTAATAGAGCACCGGCAGAGTTAAGTACATACTCATTTTCGTAAAAATGGATCTATCAAGCAAAATAATTGGTGGTCGATATTGGACCTCGTATCATCATTAGTGTCGAGCACTTGCCGGAAAGTCCTTCTCCAATAATTATAGCATTTTTTGTTGGCAGTGCACACCTAAGTCCGGCTTCCTCTATAGACAACCAAAACGGGTTGAAAAAGCACAAATCTAATTTTCGTGGTTTAGCGAGATACCAAAACTCCTACGATTATCAATGAAACTGGAGGCATAGGACCTGTACACGGACAGATCACAAGATATCGAATCCTCGAAAATATTATTAAACTCTCAAATCTAAATCGAGAGAGAAAAGCTCGTAGATCTAAAATTAAATTAGGGGAGTTCAAATTCTCAGATCTAGAATTAGACAGGAAGAAAAGAGCTCTTTGAATTCAGATTGGGAGAAAAGAAAAAAATCAAGAAAAGAACGAAAAGACTCGAACAAAATCAACGGAAGGGGAGGGAGAAGATGGAGAGAAAAACTTTTCGGCTTCGAAGGCTCACGCTATTTACACCTCTCAAACGCACCTCCTCTCCGGTCGTGCGTAAGCAAGGAGGACAATTGAAGGTAAAAAAAGACAGCCTATTTTTGGGTACATTAAATGATTAGGAAACGACCCCAAATGGGACTAGGCTTTTCGACCACCTACCAATGAACCTTTCGTAGCAAGAAATTGGTTACCAGATATAGACATTTTTAGGGCCCGTTTGGTAACGTGTCAAACAGTAAAAATTTCTGTTGTTTTGTTCTTAGAAATAGTTTGAGAACAGAAATGCGTTTGGTAAATTTTTTGTTCCCGATCACATTTTTACAAAAATTTGTGCCCAGAAACAGTT
Organism: Syzygium jambos; assembly: GCA_031216235.1. Taxonomy (NCBI): domain Eukaryota; kingdom Viridiplantae; phylum Streptophyta; class Magnoliopsida; order Myrtales; family Myrtaceae; genus Syzygium; species Syzygium jambos. The sequence goes on from CM062228.1 coordinate 9,450,185, forward strand.
TTGGAAGAGAAACAAGAAGTAAAAAAAAGTTGCTTCTTATTTCTCGGCACAATTTTGAGAATCAATTTTTTTTCTTCTTTTTCTTTTTTTTTGTTTTCTTATTTTTGTTTTGCTTTTCTTCCTTGGCCATGGCCGGTCGCCGGTGACCGGCCACGGACCGGCCATGGCCAAGGAAGAAAATATTTAGAAAGAAAAAAAAAATATTAAACAAATCAAAATATTATTAAAATATTATTAATAAAAAGAAATTTTGTGTAGTTACCAAACGCATTTCTGTTCTTTTTTACTCTAGGAATAGAAATTTTGGACAGTTTATCAAACGCCTTCAAAAGCTCGGAAATTGTTTCCGGGCACAGAATAAAAAAAAATCATTTCTGTTCAGAAATAGTTCCCGGACACAGAATGGTATTCATGCGCACCCTTAATTTTCGAGTGCTTTTATTGTTAGCACTTCGTTTTCATACCCCACCCAAGATTTGACTCGGATTTTTTGACCGTGGAGGCATGGGAGGGTTTAGAAGAGGTTGGTGTTAGGCCATCCACAACTTTGCTTTTTAGCAGTTAGACTTAGGTCGGATCTACCGGAATTTTGGGAGCCACGCGATCGGGTTCGGTTGGACCTGAGGTCGGGCCCAAGGTGTCGTGCCTAGACCTTGCCGTGACCGTCGAGCCGAGTTCAACCTTCAACGAAGATCCAATTTTCTTATGCTCGCGCGAATTATATCTCGTGGGTACAAGTCTAATATGCAAAATCTTTTGCCCAAGGCCGCTGACCAGCGCGGGGCGTCTCTCCTTCCCATCCATATCACCCGGAAACATAACGAAGGGCCGGAACTCCGGCGGGTGAAGATAAGTACGAAACTTTTTTTCCAAAAAGATGAATAAAAAGTAAACATCTACGAAAGACAAGAGGATATGACATAAGTAAGAAGGAAGCTATCCTATTCGAGGTTTGCTTGGCTCTCAAGAAAATCCTTGGTAATGAGCCATGAAAAGGGCCTGTGGACAATCACAATAGGTTTCGTTTTCAATCTCAATCGAACACGAAAGAGACTCTTAGAGAAAATGACATTAATCGTTCATCGCATAATTGTTTGAATTTGTAGCACGACTGGTGCACCTGCTATTCTCTAGGCAAATAAATTCCTTTTTACTATCTAAGGGATATAGAACTTTATAATTTTCATTCTACTATAGTACCGATTTTAATTTTTAGGAACTCTTCTTTTCTTTCTTTAATTCTTTCTCTTTCTCATAATTTTTTTGCTCGCGATTCTAAGCATGTTTGGTCTGACTCGATATCATGTAACATCTAGGCCGAATAATATGGAAAACATTTTTCAAAAAATAATCGCTTGTGTCGCTTGAAATAATTAGCTAATAAATGATGTTTTCATTATCGATAACGGTTTATGTCTAATCACATCCGTGGGCGATGAAAATATTTTCCGTTCGTTCATTTTTGCAAGTAAATCAAACGACCAATTCTTAAAATATATTTTCTAAATCTTTCATTTTCCGCGAAATAAACGCACCCTAGAATTTCGAGTTGCTCGAATAATTAGTTAAGTAGATCCGGGGCAAGAGCGGGCCCTGATAATTCGTGCTCTTATGTAGTAATCGTGCCATATCAAAATCATGGGCCATCATTCGACCAAAAAAATCCATGGGCCAAACTTCAAATGCGTCGCAGGCCATTTTCAGCCTCGAAAATCCACCCTTTTTTGCGGATTATTTGGGGTCATTTTTTCAGTTTCCTACCACATTTTTTTTTCTCATTTTTAATAGTTTAATAGATATTAAGTTCGATCGAAGAATTAAACATCTTTTCTATTTTAGAATGATAAATATATCGTGCTTATTTTATTAACGCTATGAAAATTTTGGGTTCGGACCATCCCGATGCTTCATCACGTGGAGCTCGAAATTCTTGCTTGGCTCGGACTTTGAAATCTAAAATCCGCTCGAGGACGGGACCGACTATTTGGAGTGGCTTCTCGGGGCTTTCGTGTTAATTTTTAATTTGCACCCTTAGTCCCTAAACTGCTCGTGGATTACCTCAAGATATAATCGATCTGTCTATATATATTCGATAGGGCTTAGCCCTTTGTCCATCTTGCCCCTGCGAGAGCTGGGCGGGCCCGGTCGGTCGCCAGCTCGTCGATCAGGTCTATCGCCTCGAGAATAAGAGGTTGAGGGTAAGGGTCGAACAACCGAGCTGTAGTAAGTGTTCTCACCAATCCTCCTTCCTTTTAAGCTTATATTAATTAGTTTAAAGCGATATTTTTTTTTGTAATTTCTCACGACTCGGTGTAATAGCTATCGCGCTGATTGTTTCTTTTTTTTTTTTCTTTCGTTTCGCATCGTCCCTAATCGGTTCCCGCATGATATTTGGGGACCATAGTCTAAGTAAGTAAAAGATTTCTATTTGTGAATTTGAAAAAACCCTAGCCAAAAATCCATAGGAAAATTTGTGAATTCCCGATCTTATGGTGTTTGAAAGATTGAAAATTTTCCCAAACTAATGAATCTTCTGCTTTTTTTTTTTGGCTCTTTAATCAATAATGAAATGAATAATTATGCGAATAGATCATGGCCTTTAGCAGCTCGGTGTACAATGTCATTCCCGAACTTTATTTTGCTCAATGCAGCCCCTGAACTTTTGGTACGTGCTTAATCTAGTCTCTGAACTATATTAAAACACACAATGTTATCATCGAACTGGAATTAATGAATTGAATATTTTAATATAATCCAGGGACCATATCGAGCACGTACCGACCGTTTCGGACAAAATTGAAAGTTCACGGATAGAATTGCACACCGGGTTAAATTTTACGGGACCACATCGAACAATAAACTAAAAATTCAGGGACCACATTGCAACGTCCGATCAAAGTTCAGGGACCATTTGCGCCGTTCTTCCGAACCGAGAAACCCCCGAGTCGGAGAAGGAACTCGAGAAAAGGGGCCGTCGGCCCAAAGCTGTCTGTCTCCCCTCTGGCGAATCGAACCCCGCACCACCACCGCCGGGCCAAGCGCTCTCCGAAAGAGAAGACTCGGGTCGCCTCCTAGCGTCGCCAGTCCACTCTCTTCCCCCGCACGGCACCAGCAGATCTCCCATCTCCGCCTCGCTGCAGCCGCCAGCGTCGCCCGTCGGAGGAGGAGGGAGGAAGGAGAGATTGGAGCCGCCGACGACGATGATCGGGATCGTGAACGGCGAGGACTCGTACAAGCTCCTGAAGCTGCTCAAGCACGACTCCCGCCCGCTCCGCGACGTCCTCGCCGACTTCGACGCCGCATTCCCCCGCTCACTCCGCTTCCCTCTCTGCACCTCTCTCTATCTCATCCTCCAGGTAAAACCCCCACCCTCTCCTCCTCCTCCTCCTCCTCCTCCTCGTCGCTTCCTTTCCCCGCTCCGCCGTCCCGCGCGAGCCGCGAGGGCCGGCCGGCCGCTCCCTCCTTTTGTTGGGGGGAGGGGGGGGGGGAATTCGCTGGCTTTCTTGCGCGTCTTTTGGTGTCCGGCGAGTAGGTTTGCGGCGTTTCGGTCGGTGCGCCGGTGGAGTCCGTCCTCGAGCTATTCCGGTGAAGGTATACGGTGGCTAGGGTTTTATTTTTTTTTGGGTGGGGGGGGGGGGGGTGGGCCTTTAGTCTTCGGCTGCGGACGATTCTGGAGAAATTCGGTCATTTGTGCGTGTGATGCGGTGTGGTGCCGGAGGTTGGAATTGTTGATCGGAAACTACTCCGGTATCCTGCTCTGCACCATGAATAGGGAAGATGGCTTACATTGAAAAAAATGAAGGGATTTGCTCGCTTATTCGATCTTCATTCTTTTGATGGGATTTCTATATAATTAAGTGAAGTATGCGAAGGCGTTCGATACAATTTTCAGCTGGTAAATGCTGTTATCTTCATCTCGATTAGAATCGGACCTGTATGCAGTATGTCTTCCTTCTATGCCGTCATAAGAAAAGTTTGAGATAAACCTGGCAAGACATTTCTTTTTTCCTTTTCTAATGGTTTATCCTTGCCCAGCCATATGGGTGCTGCTGTTCCATGTGAAATGGAAATGGATGTGGCTTAGTGGCCGCAGAGCAGCTCGTGGGATTTAGAGCAGTAACATGATGGAAAATTGGACCCACTCAGCTTTCTTTAGGAGCAACCCTAGACTTGCCCATGTCTGGAGGACCGCATTTTCTTATGTGAAACTTGTGCCTGTAATTAATTTAGGAAATCTGCAAAATTCTTTTTTTCTTTGTCTCCTATGAAGAGTACCTTTTCCTGCTTGATTAGTTGAAATTGAAAATCGATCGTTGTATTGAAGCACTTCATAATTGGAAGTTTTTCTGGATTGGTGATAAATTTGCCTTCCATAGGGAAAATGCATTGAATTGCTCAAAGAGGAGAAAAGCAGCTACTGGACCTTCCATACGGGCAGCTGCAATTTAATATCGTTGATAGACTGTGCCAAAATATTTAGGCTTATGTTTTCGGGGTAGCATGGTTTTAGAAGCCAATACCTCAGTTGACCCTAGACAATTGCCAAATTGTGTGTCTATGCTCTCAAGAACACCACAGTTAGAAGAGAGGCTAAGCGATTATTCTTGTTGTGGCTGTTAACTTTGGTCTTCCAGTAACTGCAAAAGTGGTACTTTTTGAGTTCTTACTGCTCGTATTTTTCTTTTTGCTTACCTGTTGACATCATGTCCTGGCAGGACAAGAACATGCTCTCTCCTACCGAACGTTTGGTGGCATTCTCTATTCTGCATCAGACATATGCCTCACACTCTCCTTCTGCAAATCCATTTATATGTTTTCTTGTAATTGTAAGTGCTGCATCCTATTTTTTACTCTGATGCTTCTTGAAAATTGCGGGATCTTCTATATTCTTCTGCTTGCTATTTTGCACTCTGATTCTTGTGGGAAATTCTAGGATTATGTCATTTTATTATCGAGTCAACAATCCTACGTTATATTTAACTTGGTGACACTGTGATCATGGATTGATAATTTGGTAATGCAAAGATGCTGGGCCAGTATGTTAATCTCTGGTAAACTTTAAGTGGAGACATGTTAAATAAGCAATCTGCAATGCCTTGGACCTCGGGGTGGGATGGGAGAGAAGTGTGTCCTATATGGGAGCTGGTGGCCCATTGTCTTCCGCAGGGAAAAGAATTTGATTTTATAATATGTGGTTTTAGCATCTGCTGTTATAGTAATTAATGCATGTTTGAGCATGTCAATATTTGATAGATAGTTTAATTGTAAGATGATAATGCCAACCTTGTAAATATGTATATTTATGAAACTGTTTAGATTTAGTGGTTGATATAAAATGTCATATTGAACTATCCGTACTCGCATTATCAAGTGCTGGTGGTACAGCCTAAGACAGATTATTTGGGTTTATATCTCTTTCTATAGTGGATTTACCTTTGATGCTTGATGGGTTCCCATTTCTCATTTGGACCTTGTTTAAGACACTACGAAGATTCTGTGTAATGAAGTCCTGCAATCTGTTGTGTATTATCATGCACAGGCCGCGTGTGATGATGGTGCTGAAAAATTCGAGAGGGCATTAATCATCCAGTTGTTGGAATCAAGTTCCGGCAGTGCCAAAGAGGTGAAAATATCTGTTCGACATTTCAATCTATAAATAAAAACAAAAAAAAAATGCAGTTCATCCTTACTATCTGTTGGGCGTAGGTTGCGTAATTTAGTGCAATGGTCATTAGTCATCCTGTTCTATTTTTCAGTAGCTGATTCTGTGAAGCTGTGGCCGGGAGAGACATCTGTGATGTGACATAGGTCTTTGGTTGTTTATATCAGTCCAATGGTTAAAGTCCTTAAGACAGTTTGTGCAATGAGGAAACTCTTAACAGTTTGGGAACTATTTGTTATGTTTGCGCATCTATAATATTCCTGAAATACCTGCTTAAAATTAGTTTACACTGTTTTCAGTTGGACTATCTCATTGAAGTTTGTCTTTTAGGGAAAACCTATATCTGTAGCAATTTCTTACGTGTATTTGTTTTATCTGAGGGCGAGGCGATTAAATCACATACTGAGTTAAGCCCACTAATATTTTAGTCCCTTCATCTTTCGTGGTATGTATGAATTTGTGCTGATTGATGCATCTGACGGCAATGTCTCTGTTGCAGATTTTTAAACAGTCAGCTTCAGATTATGTGAAAGGTTTTGATCCCTTGATGCATGTAAGTCGTGTTCTTGCTTTTCATGTATCTTCTTAGTTGAGACATTGATGAGTAAATCTGGATTAATCACTGGCTAATTTTTCGCCTCTCTATCAATTTTTTAGATTTGCGGTGGAATTTTCTGCACCTGCTAACAGATTGGGTATTGTCTTTCCTATTAATTGTCAGACTTTCCCAGCACTCGATCAGTTGCAGCAGCAATATTCTGATGGTGTTCATTCCGAATCGTATAACTGCTTTTTCAAGGATACGAAAGTGAAAAATGTGATGCCAGACCCAAATGTTCCATCTGGATGCAACAAAAATTCACCAGAGTATGTCCCTTTTGTCTGAAGAATTTGTGCAGCATCTTTTGTTATCTTGAAATTTTGAGGTCACAGTTCTTGCACTGAGAATTAATCATATTTGTTTTTAAGGAGAACTTTGTTTGCTAGCCTTTGTCTAACAGTTTGAGCTCATGACCTAGATTTGATCTGCTACCCGGAACCAAACCAAAGCTTGGGTCTGGAGATAGAGATGAAACAATTGCTGGGTTGCTATCTAATATTTCACTAGAAGGATTGGGTCCTCGGTGGATCAGACCTCGGCCTCCAAGGCTTCCAATACAGGATGGGGAGGTAAGACATGGAGGATATGCTATTATTAATTGGAGGACTTTTCATTCACCTGTCAATGCATTTTCAGCTAGTATGGCTAATACCTGACAACAATCACGAGCTTCTTTGGGATTATGGGATGTGTGCCGATACTAGCAGAGGGGCAGCAGTTAGGGATTTAATTGCAAAAGCTGCAAAAGGACCACTTGTGCCCGCACAGCAAGAGGTACTTGTTTATCTTTTCAATACTAGATCAAAAAAATACTGAGAGAACGCATCTTTCCTGCATGGTGATTGACTAGTTTGGACTTACTACTAAGCATGCCTATTTTGCCACTGGAAGTAACTCTTTACATTGCATTTTTGTCGTGGGTTGGGTAATGGGATTATCTGAATTTTTCCCGCTTCTTAGTGAATAAGTTTTGTTCACCAATTTCCACTTTTGAGGGATGAAATTGAAGGGGTTTCAAGATTCTGGAAAATTGGTTGATTCTGAACACTTGTGCTTATATGTCCACGTTCTGAAAAAATATGATTGTTTAAAGTGGGATCTTTCAAAATCGCAAGTAATCTTGGACTTTATTACATTCCACCTTGTGAACGGATGCTCCTCAGCATTTCTTTCCCGTAGATTGTTAACCGAGGATTTTGGCGGGGAAGCTGCTTTTTAATGGCCCATTTGATATTTGGGAAGAAATTGCTGTTAATGGATCAATTTGTCTTCAAGATTCGTATGATTACTTTTTAGTGATATCTCCGGTTTTGTGGCTGTTTGACGGTTTGCTCAGAAGCAGTTACACTTGTACCTGAATTGCCCTTTATATCTGTGCTTCTTGTCTAATTGATGACCTAAGGCTCAACTTCTAAATGGCCAGAAAGTATTGATGGAGTTGGCCAATGACCCAAAGCTTGTATATCACTGTGGACTGACACCAATGAAGCTACCGGTATGTGATTTTCTGTGGTTTCGTTTCTTGGCATTAGTGTAAGCAAAAAATTGGATTTTTAGTATTTGGGTTTGTTATCAGGATCTGGTGGAAAATAACCCTCTCATTGCTGTCGAGGTTCTCACCAAGTTGATTAATTCTCCTGAAATTGGAGAGTATGTTAAGCATCTATGCTGGATTTGTTCTTTTACTTTAGCCAGTGAATACTTATAGATGTGTTCCAATTGTCATGCTTAATACGCTTTTGATGTCAGGTATTTTACAGTACTTGTCACAATGGAAATGAGTCTCCACTCTATGGAAGTTGTGAACAGACTTACACAAGCTGTGAAACTGCCATCTGAATTTTTAAGATTGTACATAAGTAACTGTATAGCATCCTGCGAGAACATAAAGGTACCTCATGGGCCTCACCTCACCTTCTTTTCTCCCCTCTCTATTGAGCTAGTTCATTGTTAATACTGAACTTACAACTTGTGGAAACACGTCTCTGGATTCCTTGATGAATGTGTGATGATTGATGGAATGGTAGTGAAGATGAGGATGAGAGTGTTTGGAAGAAGAGGCTATGCATTTCGAGCGGAGTTGTGTTAAATAAAGTACTTGAAAGAATTTTTCGGGGCAGTGATTTTGTCCTCTGGTCAGTTATGGTGAGAGCATGATTTTATCAATCATGGGAAGGTGCATGTGATCGGTAGACCTAAATTAGTTGGTTTACTTAATAAACAATCAAGAATTGCTATCCTTGCTGGATAGTTGTGATGTCATCATCGACGTTGAAGGGAATTGTTTGCGATATGATTCTAGATAGAGTGGTTCGGTTTTAAAGATGAAGCAATACCATTTATCCAAATCGCTAATTCTTTTTTGATGATATATAGTGTAGTAGTACACTAGTAGAGGTTCTGGTGTCTAATAGACAGTGTTGACACTAGATAGAGTGGTTCTGTTTACAGATGAAGCAATGCCATTCGTCCCAATCGCTAGTTCTTTTAATGATATATGGTGTAGTAGTACACTAGTATGGTACGGGTGCTGATAGTGTTGATTGGGCTGGTGGAAGCACGGTTGAAGTGGAGGTCCAATAGTCTACCACTGATGTTTTTAATCCTGTAGTATATGTTTTGTGGTTGAGTGACGAAAACTGTATACTTGGAACACAATAGATGTTACTACGTGGCAATATGCAGGAGTAAGAAATTTTAGGGCAGTCAGCAATCCTATTTGCCCATAAAGCTTGTTGTCTCGTTTCTTTCTCTGCAAATGCTGATAGCTAGATAGCAGTTGTTTTTAACTACTGTCTTTATAGCTCATCTCATCTTTTTGGCAGGACAAATACATGCAGAATAGACTCGTCAGACTTGTATGTGTTTTCTTGCAGAGTTTGATTCGGAACAATCACATCGATGGTAAGTGTTCGCATTTATTCATTTTCTTCGTGCATTGGATTGTCCTTTATTTCTTTTCTTGTTGGGCCTTTGAAGGTGGAATCCCATGCATTCTGCATGCGTTTGCAGAATTTGATATCTGCAGGGATAATGACATCTGAATGTTTTTTGGTAATGTGGGTCGAGATTGAGCACTCTGTTTTTCTTTTTCTACAATGAACAAAAAATCCTTGTGACAGAACGAGATCTGCATGCTATTTGTTTTTGAGTATGCTGTCCTGCTATAGCGAAATGAATAACGAGAATATTCAGTGTCGTTTAGAATGATATTGGTGGGGATGATCTGTTTCTTACATGGTTTGTTTTTTTGCCTTCTTCTGTATGTTGATGATTTTGGGCAGTCAAGGAGATCCTGATCGAAGTCCAAGCCTTCTGCATAAACTTTTCACGGATAAGGGAAGCAGCTGGGCTGTTTAGGCTTCTCAAAAACATGGAAGGATAGAGTCCTTGTTTACCCATCAAATTCCTAGTTTCTTCCAAAAGTTGCATGTTGTAGATAATGATGGTTTCATTGCGAGATTTGTAGGAGATGTTGGATATCTCTCTCTCTCTCTCTCTCTCTCTCTCTCTCTCTCTCTCTCTCAGTTGTAACACAAAAAGGAACATTTTGAGGTTCTGTGGCAAACCATCTGATTGGTTCAGCCAAACAAGCCATTCTTGCACTTTGATTGATCACAAACGACGGAGTTATCATGCTAGTGAAATCAGGGAAGCTGACAATGTTACTGGCCTTGCAGGTGGTGATTTTGGGGTCATAATGGTTCTATCGTGTCAAATTAAAGCTCATGCTGTTATACATAAGGTCGATCCGGCTATGTGCAAAAACACCCACATTTCACTTCATTAAACAGGCAACTCGAGCCGACATAAATAACCTGCTTGACTTAATACGTCAAGCGGGAGAACTGGGATGCTTTCATTTCATCTCCTTTGCCGTTAATGGCACCATTCTACAGGGACCTCGAGCACCTTCGCTTCTGGAGCCGATCGCCTGCCCGCCCTTCCATAAATATGTTGGGAGATCGCAATCTTCATCATCAATATGTCCATCGTGTCCGCTTCGTTTTTCAAGACAGTCCCGGTAACACGACCAGGACCTTCACATTCATTCTGACCATAGCACCTCAACGACCCTCAATTCCATCGACCCTCAATGTACCGTCTGTATTTTACTTTTTCTTTTCTCCACTTCTGTGTTTGAATACATTAAGTAGATTTTGATCGCTTAAATAATTGAGTGGTCTGTGGCTTGAATAAGTAAAATTTAGTTGAAATGAGTTATAGTGCATACCGCAATTTTCAAAAAAAAAAAAAGAAGAGAAAAATCAGACACATCCTTAACATGGTCATGCATCGTCTAATCTCAAATAATAAAGTATAAGAAATGCACAAGGTAGATAACTTAGGCAATGCCCATGGACAAACTAGTGAAAATTACTTAAAAAGTCATAAACCTATTGTACTTATGTCAATTCAGTCATAAACCTTTTAATTTGATCAATTGAGTCCTAAATTTTTTGACTTTAGCTGAAATTTTTTTGAAAAATTTGCCAATATTGTCCATCCGATCAACTTTGACTGAAAATCACTGACGTGGATGCTAGTCGTTCTACATGGTATGGCCGGTGTTGAATGGACAAAATTTTCAATTTTTTAAATTATTTTTTTACGAATTTTTTTTATATTTATATTTTTTTCATTCTTTCTCCGCTGATTGCTGAGACTCGGCGATGGCTAGGGACTAGCCAAAGGAGGCGACCGGCGAAGATCTCTCTTGCTAAATTTGGCGGGGTTGAGCTTTGTCAGAGGCCAACAAGGATCAGCTTCACCAGCAAGGGCCAGCCTTGCTAGCTTTGCCTCGTCTAAGGTTGATGAGGCAACCCTCGTTGGTCATCGCCTATGGCCGGTCGTTGGCCATTATCGAGGCCCGACGACTGGCAGAGGAAGAAGAAAAAAAAGAAAAAGACAACAAAAATTGCAAAAATTATCCAAGTTAATATCGACCACGCTACGTAAGATGGTCGATGTCCATGTCAGCGATTTCCTGTTAAAATTTGCCGGATGGAATACATTGGCAAATTATCAAATTTTTTAGGACTCAATTGAAAAAATTGAAAATGTAAGACTGAATTGATACAAATATAATAGTTTTAGGACTTCTAACAAACTATTACCAAAAGAAGTTAGGCATGAAGAGGCTTTGTTAGGGAGTGTTCAACAAGGAAAATAGGGGTGGAAAATACCCATAATTTTAAATTTTCTCCCCATTTTTATCTCATAAAACTTTTAATTTTTTTCTCAATTTTCCATGCAAATTTTCCTCCCATATATTTTCCTTCACTCTCCCGTTACATCAATTTTCAAAAGGGATAATGACATAAATAGTCCATGAATTTTGGCTCAATATGCAATGTGATCATTGAATTTTCAATGTATGTTTAATTTAGTTTATAAAGTATATGAAAATGTTTAATGATATATGTACCAAAAGTCTAGAAATCATGTTGAATAATTTAAAAGTTTAGGGATGGCATTGCACATTACACTAAAATGGAGGGATCACATTTAAAAAATTAAAAATTTAAAAACTATATTTTATATCCGGCCAAAATTCAAGAATCAATTGTCTTTTTTTCTATTCAAAAACACCAAAAAGTGGCATTATCAAGAGAGAGTCCAGAGTGTTCACGCCTCGTGTAGCTATCCTACAACGGTTCCAGAGAGTCTACGCCACGTGTAGCTATCCGAGTCACTAAATCGTTATATATAGAGAGACACTGCTCATAATCATGGATTGGACATTGGAAGATGGTTAAGTTGCTCCACGTTGATTGTTTAAAATCAATAGATGGAAAATACGTCAAACAATGAATTAGACTCAATTGCATAACCACCAAAAATTTTTCATTAATTTTCGTTAAATTTGATTAATACCTCATAAAATTATAAATTAGTACACTTATGATAAATAGAGAATAAAATAAAAATTTAGTACCTCTGTCAACTGCCGCGAGTTGTTTAACAAATTAATTTAACAATAAAACTTAACAGAAACTAACGAGGATTATTTTATCACATGTATACTAATTTACGATTTTTAGGATAAAATTATCACAGATGTACCAGTTTGAGATTTTTCGTAATATTAACTCGTTGCAGAAAATGCTATTCCAAACGAACACACTCTCACTACCAAAAGAAAAAATATTCTAGTATATCACATCAAACATCAAGATTGAAGCTGAAAAAAACAAAGCGGATGCTGTGGAATGGCTTCGAGGGGAGGCCCAAGCATTGTACTCTCGAACGGAGCCGCATCTTAAATCACCTTGACATCAAGGTTTGGACATGCTTTTGAGGTCGCCCATGTGAGATCTCGCGATCTTGGCCGTCGTCGTGAGAGGCGAAGGTGAAATTGCCGTAGGTCTGCGTCAATTTCGAACAAAGGCGTTGGTCAAGATTTTAGTTGGACATTTTAATATTCTCTTTTGGACAAATTAATATTCTCTTCCTTTTTGTTCTCAAATGAGCGTAAGACTTTGTGGGAAAGAGATTTTTGGTTGGACATTTTTTTTTGGATTGGGAAAAGGGGCAGAACCCCAAAATTATATGTTAATTTCCTATTAAAATATGATCCAATCTGATCCCATAACAACAAAGAAAGTAAACCTATTTGTGGCCCATCTAACACATAATTATTAACCGCATTGTTGGGTTGGATAATCTAATTTGCTAGCCAATTTGCACATGCATTTCCCTCCTTAAAATTATGAAGAATCTTGACATGTTGAAAATACTTGAGCAATTTGAGAAATGAGTGCATCACCAAAATGAAGCGACGAAGTTGATTTTTGAGGTAGAGAAATGGTTGCTGAGTCCGCCTTCATGATAATTTTGGTTGAACATTTTATTATTCTCTTCTGGACATTCTAATATTCTCTTTCTTTTCATTCCCAAATGAGGGTAAGATTTTTTGGGAATTTTTCGTGATAAGGTTCTTTCTTTATCGGGATATCAATTCGGATGTTTGGATTTTTTTAAACACCCGACCCATCTTCAAATAACAGTATAACTATTCCTCCGTCCCCTCTCCTGCTTTATAAAATCCCTGCATTTGGTAACCCGGATAGGACAATTTATTATCTTATTCGGTGTTTGGAAAAGGTCCTCCGAACTGGATAAATGGGGATATATTCGAATAAAGTGATGGATAAGATGGGGTAGGCAGCGGGATAAATCCGGATTGAATAAGATGATTTTTAAAAATATTTAAGGATATGTGTAATTGAAGTCTTAAAACTTGTCACGAAGTTGCAATTAAGTCCTAAAACTTGTCAAATTCATTCAATCAAATTCTTCTATTAACTCCGTCCAACTTGACTATTGAAAAATGTTGACGTCTTATTTTTTCTTAAGACACGTGACGATGATATGATGCCCACAAAATGCCATGTTAGAAATAATATTTTAAAAATAAAAAAATATAAACTAAATTAGATTAAAAAATAAAAAGTCTAAAGTTAAAAAAAAAAAACAAGCAAACAAACTCAACTCCTCACCAGTGGCCGCCGTCACAGCTGCTTGGAAGGGTTGGCGAAGGTCGCTTGGGCCTTCCAAAAGCCCATCGACCCTTGCTGGCCCCAAGCAAGGACTTGGTAGCCCCCAACGAGGGTTTGCTGGCTCATATTTGGGGTAAGACGTGACCCTCGCCCTAGATCTGAGCAAGGGTTGCCGTCAAGCCTAGCCAGGGTCGGGTAAAATTTTTTTTAATATTAAAAATATTTCAATTTTAATATTTTTTAAAAATATTTTTGCTATTTTTTCCTCTCTTTTTTTTTTGTCTTTCTTCTTCCTTTTGCCAATGGCTGACCACAGGCGAGGGTCACCGTCGCCCGCCAAAGGCAAGGCCTAGCCTTAGAGAGGGCGTGCCTCGCCAGATCTAGCCTGGGCAAGGGCAATTCCCAACAAGGGAAGCCCTCATCGGGGCTCGCCCTCGCTCAAGTGAGGCTAGCCTACCCTGCTATGGTCGGTGACCGGTCACCGACAAAAGGAAGAAGAAAGGATTAAATAAAGAAAAATATTAAAAATATTAAAATATTAAAATATTATTAAAAATTGTCCATGTCAATGTGGCTTGTGACGGTCGACGTCCACATCAGCCATTTTCGACCAAAATTGGTTAGATAGACTCAACTAGAAAAATGTAAAAATGTTTAGTATTTAATTAGCAAAATTGAAAGGTTTATGATTAAATTGATAAAAATATAATAGGTTTAGGATTTTATGAGCGACATTCCCACCTTTGATGACGGAGGCTTCTTGATGGGCCGCAATGAGATCACCTTGAGCTTGGCGATGAGATCACCATTAGAGATAAAGCCTCACTAGTGGCTATGCAGCGGCCGCCACCCAATTCTTGTTTTTTTTTTTATAACCCAGGAACCCCCCGCACGGCCGACAGCCGGAGAGGTAAACCTAGGGTGACGCTAGCACAAGACCCACCATCACGGCGCCACACTTAAGAGTCCCTAACGACTACGCTTAGATTCGAACTCCGATCCCTTCGTGGGGGGACAAGAGCGCAAGTTAACGCAGCCGCTGCGGGCGGTGGTCTCGCCACCCAATTCTTTGTCCCTTCCCCTTTGCAACTATCCCCTCTAATTCCTTCTTCCAACATGTTTTATTATTTTTTCAAGGATTACAATTTTTGTTTTCTTATTTCCATTTTTTTATTTAATTGAATTTATTTATTTATTTTTCATTCTTATATTAGGTATACCAAACACTTGATAGGATAAGATGTGTCTACATTTACTATCCGGAAGATTTTTTTATCCTACTTTATTTTATCATATCCCGATCCTTCTCTTGATGATCAATGTGAGCTAATAAATTCCGAAAATGCACAGTTCCCCTCCAACATGGCTTCTCCAGTCCGGGGGAAACTTGCACGTGAGGTTCTAGCCGAAGACTCTCCGTATATTGTACTAAAATGTGTACGTCTCCATAATTCGAGTGAGATTGTCATGGCGTAAGAGCAGATATGGTCCCGTATCCCCTAGTTTTTTTGTAGTGGTTATGATAATAATTTCTCATCTTCTAAGCCAATAAATATTAGCGACCAAAAAATAACAAAGCCAATAATTATTGAGTTGAGATCGACGCTCGGACTTTAATAGCCTTGCTATTACACGAACAAGTTCCTAGATTTGATATAAATGCGAATTTTGTCACTTGCAGAATAAGAATTCCTATATATTGCCTGAATTTAAATGGAGAAATTTTGCATACAAAATACTGGGAGAGTGAAACAGGAGGGCTTGATGGAAATGTGATTCACACGCATCTCAGCGGCCTTACAGGTGAGAATTTAATGGTGACCCAGCTTCATCATTTGTTGGGGACTTCTCCCAATTTACTATTGAGGAATGCAGAATTCCATTAAAGTGTCAATCACCAATTTGTCTAAGAGGATTTCGATTTCGATTCGCAAGTTTTGCCGTGGGGTCAGCATAGAATGATCCATGATGTCCAAAACTTACTGATGTTTATCAGTTAAATCCACGAGAAACCAAGGCTATAGCACCAGACAGAGAACTGGCAGAGCAGACGATGTGAAGTGGGTTTTCAATATTACATTCCAAAAGATGTAAATTTAAACATAAGTGAGCCTGAAACCAAAATTGATTAGATTAAAAAGATGCACTCGCGCCAACATTCTGCTGAATGATACAGAACTCCAAGACACGAAAACTGAATTACATATCAATTTATCAAACAAATGGTTTACATAACAAGCCAAACCTACATGACTCCAGGATATTGCATATTTACAGGGCTAATTTGTGGTCAGGGCTAGCTTTTCTAGTGATGTTATCCACAAAATAACTCAAGATAAAGATCAATACACTCGCTAGTTAATTTAAATCAATATGCACCCGGAATCTCCACAGGAAGTGTATGAAATAAGGACAGAGAAATAAAAGAGTCACAACCAGGGCTAATTCAATGACAGAAAATGCACCCGAGCAAATGAGTATTCTTTTCCAGCTATCCAAGCCCCAGTTTGTGACCACTGCACATCCTCCCAGTCCAGATTCTCCTCCAATACCTATTCAAGAAAGGTAGATACATCAATGTTAAAGTTTGGGTTTCTATCGTTCTTTTCTCCTCGGAAAAGAGAAATTTACTTTATTTCCTGTGAGTATACTCTGCTGCATACTTATATCACCAATTTGACCGGCATCTGAATTAAGAAACATGAACAAGAACCATGCACATGCGTAGACTACAGCTAGCAAGACTCTATGCTCAAAGTGAAACATGTCATTTTGGCAAAATGTTACACAAACCAGTGAAAAATGACATGAAGCGACTTAGTGAGGAATTCACTTTATGTGACAGCTACATAGTGAGGGAAGAAGAGCATGTGATTTCTCTAAGCTTACTGTAACAAGGTAGGATACGTCCTGGAATGTTGAAATTGGTAAAAAAAATATCAGGAATCTTCCAAGTCCAAGAAATGCAAAGCACACATGCAACATCCAAAGGAAGGAAACTATAATGATCATAATAATAGTAATAATACCTCCAGATAGTCAGGGGGCAGAGGAATTCCGACTGACCGCATAACTTTCTGGGGAAGAGGCTTCTTACATCGAGACCACCGAAACACATCGATCACAGTATTTTCAGTGTCATTTCTCTCTCCATTCATGGAATGTGAGTGGTGATTTTGGGATTTCTCTGTTTCAGCTTCATGCATTTGAGAAGCTGTAGTAGCTTTGACCATCTTTTCTCCAGTGAAACAGAGCTCGTATCTTTAATAAGGCAACAACAGAAAAAAGTCACTCAAAAGTAGCGTCTCTAACAAATAATCCAGGTGAAACTATGCTTTGTGTCTGAGCGTTTGAGTCACTCCTATATATTTCTACAATTTGTAGTTAAAAGTGAAGCCAACCATAGATGCAATGAACATTCTGAGAAATAAAAGTCTCCAACAGAATCGGCAACACAGTCTTAGCACTAAGGTTTAAATTTCAGTAGACAAGTCCCTGTATACCACACAACAAGGCTGCTCCATACTCACTTATCAGACCAAGGACAGCAGAAAATATATGCAGTACCAATCACGTGAAACAAACTCCATGTAACAAGGTTTTCATAGACAATCCTCACGTGTATAATCAATTTTCAACAAACATCTATGAACGATGCTAAGTAAATACTCTGCAAAAAATCTGATACCTGCAGGAATGTGTCTCCAGATACAGCACTTCT
Source organism: Syzygium jambos (assembly GCA_031216235.1). NCBI lineage: Eukaryota > Viridiplantae > Streptophyta > Magnoliopsida > Myrtales > Myrtaceae > Syzygium > Syzygium jambos. Next base: position 9,467,671 of record CM062228.1, read on the forward strand.
CCTTTTTTCAGACGTGCAGATGTATAAAGGGGCTTTTTCAGGCCCTTGTCCGCGACAATGCTCAAGCTATATTTAATCCTAAATAAAAAGCCCTTGTCATCAATCAGAGCACCACTAATCAAATGAACAAAATCTAAGCAAGCAAGATAGAGGCACATGACTTGGACTTGACCAGTTAATAACCTAAGCATGCACAACTAAGACAAAACACATAACAGGCCCTCGTCCTACAAGCTACAACCAATCAAGCATGTTAGCCTTAACTTTTCATTAATGGGTATGTTGGTGATTTTAAGTATGTTGGTGATTCTAAGCATGGCAAGGTTGATTCTTTAGGTGCACTTTTAGCCATTGACTAAATTTGATACATGTAATGTGGTATACTTCCCACAAACCGCTATACCTTTTGCACAATTTTCCGCATGTAGTTGCATGAACGCAGGGAGATTGGTATGGACTATTCCCATCCTTTTAGGAATGTGATTGGTGGTAACAACACAAAAAACATGTCGTTCAAAAGGTCAAGGGGTTCCATCCAAAATAGCTCTAAAGTGAGAGTGAAGAGGCTATTCAAGCAAACGCAGAAATTGAGAGTATACATATGTACTAGTGCATAAAATTGACAAGGCAGCTTCCTCCGACATGCTAAACCAAAACGGAAGGTATACATTCCAAAGATTATGGTGCTTGAAAGGCTCAACTCTCTAGAAGATAGACTGCTGGAAATAACAGATGGGAAACTAAAACTTACCAAGGTTCATTGCAGAGATTGTATTGTATTGTAACTTCTCGTACAAATCTTTGTTGCCGCAGTGCATTCTAAAGGACAAAACCAATTTTAACAGATTACCTATTTTGCATGCATATAGAGAATAATGTGACATGATACAGAATTGAATTCAATGATAATCATGAAATTGAATTCGCAATTCCCAACAGCTGACAACAATAGCTAAAGCCTCTTACAAACAAGTAGATCCCTACATAGTTTCCGCTGGCATAACCCAAGGCCTCATTTACCTTTCTCAATACAGTCCCATCAAAATGTACATCTTCTGGCAGTAAAATCTCAAGGTCATTTTTTCACTTGTCCAAACCACTTTAACAAGCTTATATTGGCTTGTTATCCTTGATTAACCATCACCAATTCCGGGATATTCCTTTTTACTGTATCGCTTATTATATGCCAAAAGCTGTTAACAATTTCCCAGGTTATGTATATATATTGCGAGAGTTTGATCTCCTTCTACCATAATAGACAGCGAATGCGAGAGAAAAGAAAGATTCCATAACTGCTAATCCACGTGCATCCAAAGTAAAACAAAATGAGTGGAGATCTAACAATTCCATATATAGGCCATTCACCAGGTCAATCCATTCTCCTCCAGCGGCCTCTCTCCTCCCAAAAGATTATCAATCTCAACAATTAGTCAGACAAAGGAATCAAGCACAATCCAATATGCTTCGAAAATTTATCAGCAGGGAACATAGTCAGAAGATGTGATTTCCACTTGACCTGCTCCAACACTTACTTCTTAACACAAACAATCTTTGTACAAACATCAGAAAGAGAAACAAATTTAATCTAATTTCGATATATTGTCTCATAAGACAAAATTCTAGACCCTAAAAATACCACCTTTCAGAGGAAAGGTATGTTTCAATAGGATCAGCACCCAACAACTATTAAATCAAACAACTGAATTGAGAAATTATGCTGGTTCATACCGATGCTGCTGCTCGTGTAGTCATGGTCCGCTCAACAGCAACAGGAGCAAGTGTCGGCTCCACTGTCGATGTATGCGTTATGCAAGGCTCAAGATCAATCGTCCCACCTCCTTTCTGAATTCAACATTATTAAAACATAGCAACTATTGAGAAAGAGTAAAACAAGAACTAAGAGGACAGCTGAAGTATCTCATAAAGTTTTCTATCCGACCACTCCAGAATTTTTAATCTACAGACCATGAAAACATCAAAGAATTATAGGCAACAAAGGAGCTTGGCATCTCCAATGGTTGAACAAATAAATTATATGTCGATCTCATCATACTCTCAGTTTGAGAAAAACGAAAACTAAGATGATGAAGAAATAGTTTCACCTTCACAATGCAGCAATGGTCAACGCGATAACTGCAACCAATTGCAGCACCCCAAGCACGGGAGCGCACATTGTTTCTCAAAGTAGAAATGTAACCTAAAAGATCAATCAGAATCAGATAGGCAGAGCTTGATCTGGCACGAGTTTAGTGGTCAAAGCAATAAAATAGCTAGAGCTTTTACCAAAATAACACATATGTAATGATAATTTCAAATTAAATCTCCTAATTTGAGTATAAAAAAGCATGATACTACCTAAGTACATGGAAGTTGGAGAACTAAATCTTTTAATGTAGAAAGAAAAGTACAAGAGGAATAATGTTATGGCAATACAAACAAACAAAGACTGTAGCCATTTCCAATGCCACAACTATATATTCTGGAATGTACCAGTTACAAGTTCACAACATATGGTTCTCTAACCGGCACTCAATCTATTCAAATCTGTGATCAAGCCAAAAACGAAAAAAATAGATTAAATCTGTGCATGCTAATATCATCTCAGATTAAAAGAGCACCTAATTACAAAAGCACCATATGGCTCAAATGAACTTACAATCTAGAGGAGGCAGCACTCTGATAGTAACACGCAATTCTTGGATCGCAGAAGGTGGGGGAGAAGCCGTGGGCCGGCAGTAACCTGTGTGCATTAGAACTAGAAACAACATTCCATGTTAATCTAACTTTCCCCATGGAATATGATATTATCCGTATTATAGTTTTCTAGGCACAGAAACTTAAATTGATCTTGATGACCTCATACCAGCAACTAGATCAGAGTCATATGTATATGTGTCAGTCCCCCATAGTTGGCCACCTCTAACCTACATGATATGAAAAGAATCTGAGAGAGAAACATGACATAACCATAATCACAGCCTCAGAAGGCCAATAGATGATTCGAAAGGAGCATTTTATGCTGGAAGTAAATAAACCTGGTTGAAGAACACTCAAGAAGGCAATAGAAATTTACAAATAATTGGAGGGCCAATTGAACAAATTATTTAGTAGAAAAAGACCATTGCAAATGGCAAGCTTCGAAAGTTAGTTTACACAGAGATTCTAGCAAAGCAGAACTTGATATTGAAGAAACTTATAATCCATGCAATTGATTGTGACAAAGCTTTTGAGGGAACTGGTGGCTGAAGAATAGTCTTGGGGCAACTTGGCAAGTGTCTACTCTACAAAGAGGTTCCCATGGATGAGTCAGGAGATGGCTCAAGAGAGGGTGGTTGAATTTCCTCTTCCGTTAGTCGAATACAGACACAAGTCCTTGTTATGCATACCCATCCTGCTTATTATGACTTGTCTAGACCTTAGACACTAGATCCAGGATGAGAATAAGTGAACAAACGCATAAAAGTTGGACATTAGCAAATGAAATCAATTAAAATAGACACTTGTGACATCTTATTAACACTGGACTTTCAAAATAACATTGATTGCAGTAGAAAAATAACTGCTTGGTGGGGCTCCTCTATATCAACTTCACAACGCACTAGCTATAAATATGAAAACTGCTGTCAGCTTGTCTTTCTTTGCCTTTGAAGAAAGGTAAATGTCTTTTTCGAATGTTTGAAATTGGGCATCAGAGGCATTTTCTACTTTCTCTAACTTAAGTGGCTACCCAACTCCCCAGCAAAAAAAAACAAGAAGAAGAAACAAAAAGTAGCTAGCCAACTCTGCAACTGTTTGGAAAATTAAATCTCCTTTCATACAATTTATACTGCAAATTCGTTTCAAGTACCAAACGAAATGATTTTCCTCTGGTTGAACATACAAGATTTTTGAAACACATTAGTTATTTAAATTATCCATCGAAGTTAAATGGAGCCAACATTATGTCGTCTGTTTAAAACAGAAAGGTATGTGGTCTACTGGCAACCTATTTCTCATCATATACGGGAAAAAAAGAAAATTCCACAAACTGGTTTAGCATCAGTAAAGCTTAGATTGAATAAAAGGTAGTGGGAGAACAATGCATAATAGAAAGAGAGACGCTAGCCTTAACACAAATACTGACACAATGATTGCGACACATGATTTATCACACATGTAAGGGTCTTGGGTTGCAAGATGAATTGACGAGGAAAGACACGTACATGACAAAGTTCACCAATTGGAAACATTACACGACCCAAAGAGATCAACACACAGCATATTGATCTTACTTGGCGATTTGTAGCAGTTACATGTTCTGCTGGAATTCTAATTTCAAGAGTGGGACCATTAGGTGAGGTAACAGCATCTTTATCTTCTTGAGATGATTCATATTCCTTCCATAGCTTTATCAGTTCTTGCATGGATTCACCAACTTTATATATGACAGAGGAAACTTCAGACTTTCCTGAAACAATAACAGCCAAAATTTAAATCACAACAGTAACAAAAGAATACATCCCACTAGGCCCACCGCAAATTCAATGACAAGTCACAGTCTGCAACTACACAACGAAAGGCAATTTAACAGAGACCAGACACACAAAGAAATTTTAACTGCAACAAAATAAGTTACCCAATCATTGCCCTACTTCCTTCGAGCTACTAAACACATTCATGCACCAAAAATGGTATATCAAATTTACAGACACAAATCCTAAGGAAATATGATTTGCCACAGAATAGATAAGCAAACAAATTGCCTTTCATGCATGCAAATTAATCAAGCCTAGCAGACACCAGATTCAGGATTCAGAGTACCAAAGCATAAACAATGTAACAGTGAACTCTACTGATTATCCACTGCAAGTGAAGTATTTGAGCTGATCATATTTTCTAGTTCCACTTTGGAACCGCTCACCATAAAGTCTTCAAGCTCAATATAATTTATTGCGATGTCTTACCTTGAGACCTGCGCAAAAGAGAAGGGAAGAGTGTTAGAATGCAATATTTATCAACAAAACACGCATCAGTTTCATGATCTTCAATATTCTTATCATGCTAAAGTAAAAAGTTGCAATTACAATATCCAAAAGGCCTCTTATAGTCTTATTAGGTATGGGTGTGAAAGCAAGACAGACAATGTCAGTAATATCCATCACAAAGAACTAAATCTAGACTGGCAGCTGATGCAAATGATGCGTGTCAGCAAGTTTTCAAAGATATGAATATTAAAAGAGAGGGAAAAGACAAACAGGAACTTCTTATAAAAAAGAAGCAATATTTGCTTAAGGAAAAAAATGAAGCCTTTCTTTCAATTTATTCAAGGACATGGTAACTAAAGTGAAGGTCAATTTAGTTGATCACCAGATCAAGCGCTTCATTCCAGATCCTATTATTATGCAATGCCTACAGGTTGACCATCCGCTCTAAGGCTCCTCCACACACGTGTGGGTGAAGAGAGAGAGAGAGAGAGAGAGAGAGAGAGAGAGAGAGGTGAGATTGTCTAGGCAGAGCACTTTTCCTCTGAGATTCATTTGAAAAAAGGTTTGCTGCCCCTGGAGCTTCACTTAGAAAGGCACTTCTAGGAAAGGATGAGCGTACATCGTTAGCATTCCTTTCTATGAAGAGAGAAGGAAAAAGGCAGAGCTTCCGAATTGCAAGTGGGAAAAGAGCTAATAAGCTAATCAGCATTCATGAATGCTGGACCATACAGAAGTAACCCAAACAGAAAAGCTTGTTCATCTATCTACTCCGATTTCCCACTCGACATCATTCTAGGAAATTCTTGAACTAAACAATAGCGAATAGCCCTTCACCAAAAAAAAACAATAGCGAATAGCCTGATAAAAGAATAAGCACTTCGAATTTAAAGATTAAATCTAATTTATTGATGAGACACTTAAATAACTTGGCCAAAAATATTTTGACCCTTTTAGTGGTTTACCACATGATAAGCAACTTGAATCTCATAGTAACAATTCAATTTGGCAGGAAATGGTTTTGGATTAACTGAAGTCATGCAGAAGGATAATCAAGGATAACTTTTGCCAATTATATTTGTACAACTAGTTGCAGAATAAATTTTTATGCTGAATAACAATGCTTTAAAATCAGGAGGAGTAATAGCAATAAGACCTACCCTTCATTATCCTGAGTACGGGACCTAAACCGAGGGTCACCTCTTGACAATTGAGGGCTACCCCTAGGTCGAAGCATTCTCTTTCGCTGCTGAACTCCATCATAATTAAACACTTCCCTTTCCCTTTCCATCCCTTCAGCATCTGCACATCCATCTTCTGATTCTTTCTCATATCCTCTACCACGCTTTTCAGTTCTATCGACTTCCATAGTTGTGTCTCGCTCTTTCTTTCTTTCTCTAGCATCCTTGTCAACATTTTTCCAGACATCAAAATCTTTATGTTTTTTCAAGTCAGATACCAAAGTTTCCTGCTCTGTTGTTTTCACAGGCAGATCTGCAGTGTCCTTCTCAGAGGAGACTCCCTCTTTCTCCAGCCCATTCCAAGTTTCTCTCTTTGGATGGTCCTTTTCCCTTTCCTTCAATCTTTCCTTGTCCTTTGCCGGATCCTTCCTGTCCTTCTCCAACTTCTCTGCTTCTCTTTCTTCTCTCGCAGGGTCTTTGAAATCGGCAGCGCTATTGTTTACAGGCATACTGCTCCTACGATCAATTCTATCTTTGTCTCTTTCACCCCATTCTCGGTGCTTCACATCCTTCCTTTTCCTATCCTTATCTTTCAGCTTATCATCAATTTTTGTGTCAATTTTGTTCTCGCCAACAGCCTCGTGAGTTTCTATGTGACCCCGCTCTTCAGTTGTGGAATCTTCCTTGGCCGACTCAAATTGTCCTGGTGGATTATTGCGCTGAATATGCCATGGGTCCATGCTTCCACTTGGTGTTTCAGAATACCTTTTGCCTCTGTGGTACTCTTTTGATTCTTTCCAATTCAAGTGACTGCTCCCAGCACCATAGCTTTCCTTTTCCACCTTTCCATCGACCTTAGGATCACTGTAACTATCCCTTTCATACTTCAATTTCTTACTGTCATCGCCTCTGATTTCAACTTTCCCCTCCCTTTCACTTCTCGTATGCTGAGAATCCCTCTTCGTCTCATACGACTCCCTTATCTCGGGCTTGGGATCCCGGTTATCAACCCTGAAGTCTCTACCATCCTTTGCATCCCTAGCTTCCAACCTGCTTTCGGAAGAAGCGGCATGATCTAAATGTGGGTCATCCAGCGAGGAGGATGGCATCCGAAAGACCGACTGCATGGGCGATCTTCTATCTGAATCTCGAGACTCAGTCCTGGGGATCTTCGCCATTCGACTTTCTTGACTCGTGTCGTGGGACAGATGATATTCACTAGACACTGCAGGCATCAGCCTAGGATATGGGGTAAGATCTTCATGGGTGTACTTTGAAGAGGAATGACCACTCTCCTCGTGAGATCTTTTAGGAGCTCCACTCATAATTAGCGGCAAACAATAAGCAAAGGCTACAGTGATTCAGTGCTTTGACTCCAACCTGCAAAATGACAGTAAGAGCAAAATCAAAACAATATGCACCGTAGCGTTTCTAAGAGCAAAAGAACAGAAATGAGCAAGACACGTTAACACAAGAGTGCGAAGGGGCACACTGCAGATAACTCGAAATCATCCAGCAAGGTCACACGAAAGAGCCGTGCTCGACTTAAATTAAACCACAGACAGCGAAATTCACACATTCCCCGCAAATACCCTCAATTGGAGCCAAGAAATGCCGGAAGCAACGAAATTTACAGCGCAAGCAAGCGGTTCAGAAGGCGCAATGCCAATGCTCGCAAGAGATTATCGAGCATCCCACTCTCCCCCTCGACTCCCTCGTCCAAGCAGCTAAGAGCACAAAAATCGAGGACGAACGAACGAATTCGGATAAAGGGTAACCTAAAAACACGCGAAATTTCGAAATTGACGATGCTCCTCAGATCGCTGGAGCCGTCGGTACAAGACACGCCGAGGTCTCACAGCGACGACGCCGCCGCGAACACCAAAAATGGAAAGCAGCGACGAGCGAATTGACGGAGAGACGGAGAGAGAGAGAGAGGGGGGGAATGGCTTACCTTCGCCTTCGCATTCGCGCGCGCTATTGCGCAGAGAAATGGAGTCGAGGAAGAAGAAGAAGGGGGAGAGCAAGGCCAGAAGAAGAAGACAAAGCTCACAACCATACGAGAAAGACCCACGCAGATAGGCTGCAAGGCACTGCGCTCGCGCTTTATATCTCTCCCCCGTTTCCGAAGAAAAGCTCTCGTCACGTGGCGGCCATTGGTTTTTCGGTGGAATTAAATTAATTTGGCAATTCCGTAGGAGTAATAGGGAATTAAAAAAACCCAACGTGTAATTAAAAAGGGCGGAATTAATTTATTAGTTTTGGAAAACGAAAAAACAAAATTGAGGGTAAAACAGTGGCAAAAGACACGATTTAATTCCTAGAATTATTATAACCTAATTTACAAATAGAAAAAGGATTAAGATAATGAGGGGAGGGAAAGATTCCATACGGGTACATTCCCATTTCACTTGTAGTCCGAGCTGAGTATCGGTTTCCCCGGTCCGAAAATAGCAAATTCCATTTTCATTCTTTCCGTTACGAATCTTATTTTGAGCTTGGCGTTTTGCCCCCGCTAAACGAATGACCGGAGGGTAATAAATACGCTCTTCGGGTTTTTCAGGTATGGTCCGTTGATCACGTCGTGACTTCGTCTTACGCGTGTGCAGTGTACACGTCTGGTGTAGCTGCTTGATGGGCTTTAAATTCCGCTAAATTAGTCGAAACTATAAGTTTAATCGTATCGAAACCCGAGAAAGAAAAACGGAAATTTAATTTTAAGTCTATGGACCAATAAACGAAAACGATTATGAAAATTCGTGAAGCTCGAGATGATCCTTACTACAACTTTTCATCCGACCTTAAATACTTTCTTGGGGGGCATGGTGTCTGCGCCCTTTTTCCACCGTAATCGCGGGCAAACAAGAGCCGATGATGGAATACGAAGGCGTTTTGGATAATAGCTTCCGAGCGAAAAGACAATGGATAGAAAATTGTGCTCCGTGATTTACTTGGGCGCACAAGTGACATGGCCTCTTGGAACACTTGAGAAGGTCTTTGAGAAGAAAGGAGCATATGTTTTGTACGCGCCAAACAATGTCTTTGAGGCATCTTTAAGGGGGTAAAGGCATAAAATTATGGGTTAATACCACGATAAATTCCAAACAAGTATATCTATGATAAATTTAATTTAAAAATTATGGATTAATATCACGACAAATTCCAAACAAGTATATCTGTGATAAATTTAATTTAAACTAATTTTTTAATCACCGAGAGCCCTAAATTGGTACACTTGTGATAAATTAATCCCAAACTAATTTTTTTACTACCAAAAACCCAAAGCTAGTACACTTATAACAGATTTACCTTCCGTTAAATTGGATTAATACAAAAAAAAAAGTCAAAAATCTGTACATCTACAACAAATGGAGAGTAAAATCTTAAATTGGTACATCCGTCAACTGTCACGTGTCATTTAACTTAGTAATTTAACAATAAAATTTAACGAAAACTAACGGATAGTAAATTTTTCGCAAGTGTACTAATATGAAATTTTTGACAGTGAAAAAATTATTTTGGGGTAAGTTTGTCATAGGTATACTAATTTGGAGTTTTTCGTGATATTAAGCCTAAAATTATTATAACAAGGGAAAAGTTCACAATCCATGCTCAAGCTTATAAGGACGCGCTATTTCTACTTTTCCACCTTATTTTCATTAAAAAGTCAAAATTGCCCATTAATCATTCAATTACAATTTTAAAGTGTAGGGCTCAAATTTATTTTTCCATTTTTTTTGTTTGTCCATTTCTATGTAGGATCTAGTTATTACAATTAAGTATCTCACATGTTTAGTTTTTGTTTATCACATGTATTGCATGTATATTAAATGTGCTTTTTCATAGTTAGGTTTTACTTCCAAAAAAATTAGCTTTGTCAAAAAGAGAAACATCTAGAAAATCCAAATTCCATTTGTTTTGCGAAAAAATAAATGATTCAGAAAATATTTTCCTAAAAATGATCACTTTTATTGCTTGGAATAATTAGCCAGTGAAATATGTTTCATTAAAGACAATAATTTATATCTAAACACTTTTGTGGATGATAAAAATATTTTTTGTTCAAACCATTTTTGTGAATGATGAAAAGATTTTTCATTCATTTATTTTTTGTAAGCGATGGAAGCAATAAGTTATAGAAAAATATTTTCCAAATAATTTATTTTTCGAGAAACAAACGAAGCCTTAGTCATTTTCTAGGTTGTCGAGCAAATTTATGGATAATTTGTTAAGTAGAATCTCGAAAGAATTTGGACATATACAATTTTTTTTAAACAATCATTCACTTTTGTTGTGCATATCTCCATCAAACACTTCTTATTGATTTTATTTTATATACACATAAATAGGATGATTAGATCAAAAAAATTTTGAAGATTTTCCAAAATAAAAATGCAATTACATTCTCCAAAGTGAAATATTTAATATTTAAAGATGAAATTTAATTAAATCAAAATATCGCATAGGATAAGAAGTTTTTTGAAACTCCCAATGAAATCTCATTATTTTGGATTGACAAAAATTAATATCCTCCCTTAAGTATTTATGAAAACATATTAAGATGACTCGTTGTGGATAATGTTTTGAGTGTATTCTAGATATTCCTATTTGGCCAATAGTAACGATTTAATATAGTAAGTAAATAGATTGAATATATATTTTAGGAAATTCCAAATAAGAGCATGAAATGCCTTCATTTTTCTCATATAAGAATCTGAAATGAACCTTATGTCAAATAAAGCTCGCCACCGGTTTACTTAAAAGTTCGAGACAGAATTAAGACTATTAAATTTTATTAATATGTTTATTAATTTATGATTTTTCGTGATATTAATCCAATTTAATGGAAGGTGAACTTATCACGGATGTACCGGTTTAGAATTTTTAGTGATAAAAAAATTAGTTTAGAGTAAATTTATCATAAGTGTATCAGTTTGGAGTTTTTTCGTGCTCTTAACTCTAAGTTCTTTTACGGAAGATTGGCACATGGTATAAATAAAAGGTTTCGCATAGGCGGGCCGAGCAATGATGGACTTACTAAGACTGATTGACAAAATCGAATTACAAAATCGATAAAAAGCTTGGGTCATTTTTCACAAAACCAAACCAATAGCATTTTGGATCATGTGAAAAACATCATTGAAGAAGAACAGGGCATATAATAAATGACGAATCCCACCATGGCCGGAAAATTCAGGGTAAACCCAAACCCTCCCGTCGGCCTCCCCTCCCTCCCCAAAAGCTTCCGCTTCCGCTCCCATGGCTTCCAGGTACTCTCTCTCTCTCTCTCTCTCGCTCTCTGCGCGCACGTAGACGCGCGCAGGCTTAATGGGTATCTCCGTTCCTCCGTGGGCAGGCGGCTGAGGGCGTTCAAGAGGTGGATGAAGTCTCAGTCCATCGACTCCGGCGACGCCCTCCGCTTCACCGACGATCCCTCCCTGGGGATCGCCGTCCGGGCGCTGCGCGACCTGAGGGAGGGTGACGTCGTCGCCGCCATCCCCAAGGCGGCCTGCCTCACCGTCAGGACCGGCGGGGCGAGCTCGCTGGTCGAGGCGGCCGGCCTGGAGGGGAGCTTGGGGCTGTCCGTGGCCCTCATGTACGAGAGGAGCCTGGGCGCGACCTCGCCCTGGGCTGGTTACCTCCAGCTCTTGCCCGAGGCGGAGTGCTTGCCTATGGTCTGGACTCTCGACGAAGTCGATGGGCTGCTCCGTGGGACTGAGCTCCACAAGGTACGGATTTTGTGGTTTTTCACGTATCCATTGCTAGCATGTCGGCACTTCCCTTGTCGAGCTCAATTGCTTTGCTTTTTTTATTTTTCTGTCGGAATCTGGTGAATCTGGATGGAATTTCTAGTAAAGGATTGACTGGCGTGGTTCATTTAGTGTGGAATGGTTGGCTGGGGTAGTTTAATTTCCTTTTGAGATGATAGAAACTGAGAATGCTGGTACTTGCTGATTCGATTCTAAATGGGAGTTCGGGTGGGAATTCTGGGGCGATGCCGTGGTTCTTTTCTGGTGTTCTTGTTGGAAAGTTTTAGTTCCTTTTTCATGTTCAGTGTAGTTCATCCTCGCTTGACGTTGTGGCGGTAATGAGCAATCAAGAGCAACGTGTGCTCGGCTACAGCTAACTACTTCCTTGGCGATTGTAGGCAGACTGTAAGAGAAGACAAAGCTCTTATTTATGATGACTGGAAAGAGTGCATTTTGCCCCTTCTAGATTCCGGGCCGTTAAAGCTCAAACCGGAGTTTTTTGGCCCTGAACAATACTTTGCGGCGAGAAGTCTTGTCGCTTCTCGGTCGTTTGAGATAGACGAATACCATGGATCCGGCATGGTTCCTTTGGCTGATCTGTGAGTACTTGTTTCTTGCTACTTTTATCGCATCTGACTTGGGATATTGCTGGGGCCTTCTGCTATTGATTCAATCCTCTTAATTGTTTCCATGGAATCTGTCAGTTTCTGCTAGTCAGCTCATACATTTTCTTAACAAAGCAATGTTCTATGATCTGTATGTATATAAGCATCCATGCATTTTAATTGTGTATTTGGGTATTGATAGGGTTGTTTATGTTTATGCTTTTGATTCCCATGACTAGGAAGAAGAAATTAGGTTGTTACTCTTCGCAATGCCAAGATTTGAAAGTATGCTACAACTTGTAAAAGCCCACTACATAGATGAAGGAAGACGAGTGGTTTGGAGAAACACACATACATGACCTTTTTCAATGGCATTGTAAACAAATTGTGAGATCAATGGCAACTTTCCTGAATGCTCAATCTTTTAGATTAAAGTCTGGTTTAGTAGTTACCTGTAATTAGAACTCTACAAAAAAACACAATATATAGCTGCAAAACCAGAACTTCAAGTACTTAAATAGATCTGCAAGTGTTCATGACTATGTTGTTCTCTGTATGAACTGGAATTGGATTACCCGTATCATCAGTTGCCTCCTTGATGCTCTGAATCCAGGTTTAACCACAAGACAGGAGCCGAGGATGTACACTTCACTAATGTATCTTCTCATGGTGAATCGGATGATGACTCCAATTATGGCGATGACTATCCTGATGCTGACATTACTGAGGATGGGAATGGACAGTTAATTCAAGATTTGGATACGAATTCTCATGGAAACATGGACATGGAGTACCCTCCAGTGACAAAAGAGGACCCTGCTGTTTTGGAAATGATTCTAATAAAAGATGTCAAAGCTGGAGATGAGGTTAGTTTCATGCTCCATCTTTTCAACATCTGGAATTTGGCATCAACTTTGTGTCATTGTTGGTTTAGTAGGATGGCATTACGTCCTTGAGCAGTTTAGTGTGAAATATTACCTGGTTCATAGATATCAATTGACAGCTTGGGATATCAACTTGAGCAATGTTTTTCCTTTTTAACCCATGCCTTTATACGTAGAGACGTGAAATGTGATACATACATACACATGTCCTGTTACTTTTAATTGCCAAAGGTGATGGGAAACATACATTATTGTTTCAGTCTTTCTTTAGCACATGCTTCCTGGCCTATGAAAGCCTTTTATCCAAGTAGAAAAGTTATCTAGGAAGAGTTGATTCTAGGTTGAATGTTTCCTCCTTTGTTGATCGTGAGGAACTTGGAGTGTGCCGACATTTATGTTCCAAATTTAGCTAAATGTATTTTAACTTTTTTAGGTATATAATACATATGGGACTTTGGGTAATGCGGCTTTGCTTCACAGATATGGATTTACTGAGGAAAATAATCCATATGACATAGTCAACATTGACATAGAACTGGTGTTGGAATGGAGTAATTCTCTGTTTTCTAATCGCCACAGTAGAGCAAGGGTTGCCATGTGGAGAAAATTAAATTACTCTGGATGTGTCAGCCAAGACTCAGAATATTTTGAGATCTCGTACAAAGGGGAGCCGCAGCTGGAGCTGATAATATTGTTGTACATGATGTTGTTACCGGATGATGCGTATAATATTTTGGATCTCGCAGTATCTACCGAACAGGACTACAACTTGGATATGCTTTTATCAGGAAAAGACGAATTGCGAGAGGCACCAACATCAGAACTTAGCAAGGATCTGCTGGTCACTGAAGGTATTTGTAAAGCCCTTCTGGAACTTGCCAACATCCGGGAAAGGCTTTACGGTCCAAATTCAATCATAGATGACATTGAAGCGTTAAATATGTGCCGTTGCAGTGAAGATCGGAAGCTGTATTACACATTGATATTGCGTGTTTGTGAGAGGAAAATCCTGGAGAAACTCAGAAGATATGCTTCCTTCAAAGTCAAAGCGTTTGGGCGTAAAAAAGGATTCACAAGGAAGGATATAAGGAAGTAAATCCAGGGCGGGGCTGGTGAGTTTTTTTGGTAGGTTGATTTTCTGTAAGGTAGAGAGTGCAATTGTTTCTGGAATGGTGAGTTTAGAGGAGTAGGTGAAGCAACTACCTTGGCGAGTGTCTTAACATTTAGATGAGTTTTTGGCAATGCAAATTCAGGGGGGATTCCCTCAACTTCATTTAACAACTTGTTCCATCTCTCTCTCTCTGTTTCTCGCTTTTGACCCGAGAATTCTATCTAGAGAATTCCATTGACAACTTGTTCTTCTGTACACTTCTTTATGATCAAATATGGTCAACATTCAACCCAAGCTGCTGCCTTTTGCAGTCCTGCAAAACTCTTCTAAGTGGGTACTTGGAGTTTGTTCAACTTAAGCCTCTTTTTAATCTTTCACTTCTAGTATTTGGAATCTAACTCTATTTAGCTGGGAACACCATTAGATATTCGATTCAGGAACATGCAATTACTGACGATCAAAGGGTCATTTAGGATGTTCTTTTTAATAATTTCTTAGTAGTGTAAACATGTTTTGATGCGAAAGCCAAAAATGTGCTTTAATTGGGTGCCTCAAGGCTAAAGGAGGTGTCCCCCTTTCCCTAAAAAGTAGCTTAATCCATCCATACGCCATGCCTTGTAAGAAGACAATTTGTAATCCAGTCTTAATTCAAAGTCTCGAAGCACAGGGAGTGGTTGGTTTGTCCTAGTCCTCGACCGACAAATGACATAATTGCTGACTAAATGACGCCGGCCATATCTCATTTACTTATTCCTGACGCTGAATAGGACTAGCCCTTTCTCTTCTGGTCAATGATTAGGAGGATGGTTGCTGACTCTTCTAGCTCTCACCTGCTCACTTTCTTTTTTTATTATATATGTTGGTCTCCTCCACTGGGTGTTTGACGTATGGGGTTGAGAGCCTTGGAGAAATTCTTGTGTGGACACGAATATAAGACCCGATATAATCATAATTATTGATCGTGTATGACTCACGCATGAAACGCAAACGATGGATGATTGGTCAAGACAAATCCTGAGCTCGAGCGTTTATAGGGATATAATTGAGCTGAGTCATGCTTGACTCGGCTCTGCTCATAAACCTGGTGCTCCAAATCCGACTTGAGCTCGATCGAGTATCGGCATTCATGCTCGAATGTAAATAAGTCTCAAATTCTATATAATTTTAATCATTTCTCACGTCCGTTTATACATATGTAAAATATCCACTAAAAGTTAATACAAACGTAATCGGGCTCAATCAGGCTTGCGAGCTTAACAGATCAGGCGATCCCGAGCTCGGATCTATATGCTCTGTGTGCAGTTCAAACTCGAGACCGACTCGAAATGAGCGAGCCAATCATGAGTAGACATAGAACCCCAGTTAGCTTATGACCAAAGCACGTTCCGACCAACGTGACGAGACGTCACATCACGTTCCGTTGGTTCCTGTGGTTTTCCTTGTCGTATAAATATGGAGGACGTGACGGTTGCGCCTTCACGCTCATTCGAAGAAGAAGAAGAAGAAGAAGGAATCGGTCTATGGATCAAGCGATGAAGAGCGCGTTCTTTATATCGCACGGATCGCCGATGATGTCGATCGACGAGTCGATTCCGGCGAGGCACTTCCTGTCGTCGTGGAAGGACACGGTGTTGCCTCAGCGGCCCAAGGCCATCCTCATGATCTCCGGCCACTGGGACACCCAGGAGCCCTCCGTCAACGTCGTCGATCGCAACGACACCATCTACGACTTCTACAACTTCCCCAAGCCCATGTACCAGGTTCCTTCCCTCATCATAAGCTCTCCTCTCTTTTCTTGACTTCTATCTGGTCCTTTGGCTCTGTTTTCTCGCCGGTAATTTCTCATCGCACGTATTGCTACTGGGTGGATCTGTTTCTTGATCTTCTTGGCTTTGGTTTTGGTCCCTGGTGTCGTCGCGTTGATTCTCCGGAATGTTTGAAACTGGGAATCGGGCTTCCATGTCCATCGCTGACTGTTTGTTTGAACTACTGCCCCCCGTATTTTTGATGATTTGGTTCTACACCTACCACCACCCACCATTTAAAGAGTTGTGCCGCGGCAGACTATCGCCTTTGACACGTTCTTGCTTTCCTTTCCTTATGTACCTGCGGTTTGCATTTTGTGGTGTTAGGTTGCGCATTGCACCCTCCCAGGTTTAAGAAACAAACAACAACAATTCTCAGAGTTTATTGTCCGAGAAAGGCCAGACCTGTTTTTGTCTTGTTTTGTTTTGCTTTTGCATTCATAATGCATGGATAGGGAAAAGATAGCTATAGATGTAACCAATCACCTCATGGGAAAACGAGCCTTGGTATGCTCATTCACATAGAAAATTTGCTTTTAGAATCCCAGTGCCATTGAAGAGAGGATTATCCTAAGCAGCATCCGATAAAACATGCATTGGGGACCTGATTTAGATTGAGCATTGACAGAGTGCCGCCATATCTCATTCGTGAAGTAAAAGCAAGGAAGTTGGTTGGTCTATCTAACCAATTGTACTGATTGTCAGCTCAAATATCCTGCACCTGGTGCTCCTGAATTGGCAAAGAGGGTGAAGGAACTGCTCCTGGCATCTGGGTTCAAGCGCGTCAATGAAGACACCAAACGCGGGCTTGACCATGGTGCTTGGGTTCCACTGATGTTCATGTATCCGGAGGCTGATGTTCCAGTGTGTCAACTCTCCATTCAGTCTAATAGAGATGGTACATATCACTATAACTTGGGAAAGGCATTGGCACCTCTCAAGGAGGAAGGGGTTCTAATTCTTGGTTCTGGAAGTACTACTCACAACTTGAGAGACATTCATTTTGGCAATGCTCCTGTTCCTTCTTGGGCTTCAGAATTTGACACCTGGCTCAAGGATGCTCTTCTTGAAGGAAGGTAATTGTTGCAGCAAACTTTTTGTTTACTTGGATGGTTTACTATACTGTGTTGGAGCTGATTTAACTGTAGAACAATAATCGTATCATCAGGGATGGTTTGTTATCATGATAGCTGTAAATTTTTTGCACTTTTAAGAATGACTACTTCATTAACATTTCGTATAAATACATTTTGGGAACAAACTGTTGTTGCCATTATTCGCTTTGCACTGATTAATTTTGGTTCAGATTGCACTGTGACACTTTGCCAAAACTTTTTCCGTAAGAGATGTTAAGTGCTGCAAATTTTGTTCAGAGAAGAAGCTTTAGTGGTTGATGCAATTTTTACTTTGAAAGATTTCAAGCAAATTAAGGCTTTCAAAATTTTCATCAATGAGCGAAACTATAAGTTTGCCTTTTTGTGATTGCTATGCTGCTTATGCAAGTCTGTAGTTGCATAGCAGTTTTCTTCTGCATGGCCATTCCTTGGTTATTTCTCAGTGCAATAAGTTTTTTGCTCAACTGGGATAGGTTTTTCAATTGGGTGAGTGCACTTGTTGATGCTGAGTTCTGTCACGTTTTACTTGTTTATATTTTTCATGCATCTCGACTGATTCTTACCATGTCGAATGGCATTCTGGAATATGTTACTAGATCATCTCTCCATATGTCACAGGCTTGAAATTCAGGAATTGTTTTCTTTTGGCTTAAGAAGTAACTCATTGCCGGAATATGTTTCTTTATTATGGCAGATATGAAGACGTCAACCATTATGACGAGAGGGCACCACACGCCAAAAAGGCTCACCCATGGCCAGATCACTTTTACCCATTGCATGTAGCGATGGGCGCTGCTGGTGTCAATGCCAAGGCAAAACTCATCCACCATAGCTGGACTAACGGAACCCTTTCTTATTCCTCTTATGAATTCACCAAGGACAGCTGATCAATTTATTGTAAAATATGCAATCTTGTGTATTGCTGTTGTGCTCTCAAGTCCTGTCTTATAAACATTCCTAAACTTATATGTTTGCTAATCTCTGTCTCCTTTTAATTTGTTTCAGTCAATAAGAATACGAGAGTGTTTGTGGAGTTTCGGCTGCATCCTGCTTCTCATGTTTCTTGATGCACCGTGACTTTGGGGGAATAGATTTATTGTGGTCGATCACCCCTTGCTTTCTACAGTCTGGCTGTACCTCACACTCATTGTGTTAGAAGCTTGAGGAATTCGATATATTGCACATTTGTTTCACCCGAGTCCAAAGCACCAGCTCGAAGTTAAAAAGAAGAGTCACTTTCGGCATTTGTAATTGACTTTGAGACAGCTTTTGATACAAAACAGCATGATGGGTTACAAGCTGTTAATATGATGGACATATGCAGTTCCCTAATAATCAGCGTGCGTAAGAAATTCTAACTCGTTACTCACACTGAAAAAGATCACATACTTCGTTCTATCAAGACAGAAACCGATCCTACATATGCATGTGCACGTTTGTGTGTGTGGTGTGAGCATGAGCAGCAAGTCTACTACAAGGACGGTGTTGGTTCAGTCGAATTTCCTGATCTGAGGCAACAAATTTTATCAAAATCTTCAATACCTACCTTCTTACCTGATTCCTTACCTGATTCAACGGTGCATTTGATCTTAAATTGAGAGTTTCTTATACAGTATTAGTCGCCGTAGCTTTAACTCTGAAATAAGGAGATAACCACTTTGCCGCCTTTCCCTCTTTCAAGTTGCTTATCGGTGGAATAATGTCACTATAGTCTGATTTAACGAACGATTGGAGTCATTTCCCTTCGGTAGATGGAATGCGCAATCTTAACCTATTTAGTTCGAATGGTCCCCAAAAGATAAAAACCTACCTAAACCAACCACGATCATAGAGAAATCTCAAAAACACAGTCCAAGTCTAGAAACAACAACCATATTGCGACTATGGGTAGTAGGATGCTCATTAGATGCTTAAAAGTAAAGCTAAAGCTTCGAAAGTTGGGTTGGCCATTGAGTACGGATGGGCACATGACATTCCTTTATTGACCCAAAGACACAATTGTATTTAACTCCAACTAAATCATAGAAATTCACGGCAAGGCGAGGGGATTACATGATAAATTAATGGGAAGAGGAGCTATCGATCCCAACAACTACCTTAATCTATCTAATAATTCCCTTCCTTCAAAGCAACCTCAAAAGAACCTTAATTTTATGAAACCTGATTAAGCTTCTTGTCCCATTCTAGGCTCATGCGCGCTTACTTTAGTCTCCTGTCCATTGAATTTGATTACTTCAATTAACAGACTGTTGAACCTATCTACAATCATGAGTTTTAGAGTGGATTCACTGGAATTATCGAGTCACCATCTCTTTGATTTGAGTACGATTTCCACATAAGATATGAAAGTAAATGAACCGTCGTCCTCATCATCACACGGTGTTTCGCTTGCCTAAACAATCCGTATACCAATGGCGGCCGTAGAGTATTTTGCAGGAGGAGAAAAGGAGAAAGTCCAGTAAAACTGTGATTTTGCAGTAGAGATGCTCAATATATAATACAAAGGAAACTAGGAGTTATCTAAGGAATTAGTATTTGCTCAAAATAAGAGCCTGTATGCATTGCAGGACAGGCTCTCTGATAGTACAAGTAGAACAAAGTTTTCACCAACCAGCTACTTGAATTCTTGGACACAAATGTTAATTTCTATCAGTGCCTGCTGAATTGAAAAGTTTACGCAGTCCCTTTTCTGTATACTGGTATAAAAACAAAAAACTCCCACCTCCCTCTTCCATTGATATCCATAGCATGCATATTATTCAAACATTATCTGATATATTCACTAATGATAGCTTTGCTTACAAATTCACCATCAATGGTCTTCTTACACCTTGGTATACATAGCATGGTTTTTTTTTAATAACAAAATCGATTACCTTGTTGGTGCTGCTGTGAAAGTATGCGGAGAATGTCAAAAGATGTGGGAATATGACATCCCTTTAACACCTACTCATCTGCCGGCAGACACTATATATAGTGTAGCTTTCCATGTTATGGAAAAGCACCTCTTTCTTTGCTTCCATTTCACTTCCACCGCCTTGAAAAGTGCTGTCTTTTTATTCTTCATTAATAAAGAAAGGAGTTCTATCTAATGCGGTTAGCTCTAATTTATTTCAAACGATTTGGAAATCCATTGCCCAGTGAGGGGGAGAAAGAGAGAGATTGACGGGTATGAGCCAAGCAGGTGACAAGCTGCTGCCATCGTCAAGAAGCAGCAGTGATGATATTGATGGTCAAGTTCTGCCTCGTTCGCCACCGCCTTATATTCAACAACGAGAAGATCATGACAGAGGACCTTCTCTGAATGGTGGTGAAGGGTCGGGTGTCGCAAAATACGGAGAATGCCAGAAGAATCATGCAGCTGCAATTGGTGGTAATGCAAGGGACGGGTGCGGCGAGTTCATGCCTAGTGGAGAAGAAGGAACGCTCAATGCCCTCAAATGCTTGGCCTGCAATTGCCATCGTAATTTCCACAGGAGGGAAATCCTAGCAGTACACCCTTCAATTGTAGATGCTTCAAGAGGCTTGACATTGCATTTGCTACAGTCAGATCCTCTTAATAGTCCTACAGATAATGGTGGAGATGAAACTCACAAGGTGGAGATTGTTGAGAAGAAGAAGAGGAGGTACAGGACCAAGTTCACTGCACAGCAGAAGGAGAAGCTGTTGGCCTTTGCAATGAAAGCCGGATGGAGAATGCAGAAGCTGGATGAACATGCAGTGGAGCAATTCTGCGAAGAACTTGGGATCGAGAGGAGAGTTCTTAAGGTTTGGATGCACAACAACAAGCATAATTATCTCCCCAGCAAACGTTTATAATGCCACCTTTTCTCCTGGGTTCACATAATCCACCTCATTCATGTACTCAACCTTTCATTCATGTACTTTCTCTATTCCGTGGCCATCACTTTCTCTAATTAGACAATGATCATGCTGCAGTCGATCATTCAAGTTAGCGCTGTTTCAATCTGTATCTCTAATCCTGTTTAGTCTGCTTGTTAAAGAGACATATAATTCCCACATTCCCGCATTACTGATGTAACAATCATAGTGTTGACATAATTGGTCCTACTGTCTTCTTTTATCAAGTTTTTGGCAATATGCGTGTCTTCTTCAATGAATGCTTGAGGATGCAAAAGCAGATAGCTTCTTAATTAACAGTGAGCTCCTGACAAAAAGAACCCAAATTTTCCCCAACCTTGGAGAATTTTCAATGAGGAGAGTTCCCCTCTGTTCCGATAAACCGTAGAAATGCATGTGCAAAGGACCTTTACAGTGGAAGGCTGGAAAGCTTGACAGCTAGCAATCCGAGGATCGGACAGAAAGAGTAAACACCATATCTTTTGGAAAAATTCAAAGAGAAAATGGACAAAAGAAAGTTAATTGAGGATCAGAAGAAGACATACGAACTTTCCCAATAAACGCATTCTGAGTATAAATATAGCTCATTAGAGAGTCTAGACCACAGTGGCTACTGAAACTTGGGGCCTAATATTGCCCTCTGGTCTGGTAGTAAGCATCTCATGCTCAGACAGCACGGTCAAGAATGCTAAACGAGAAAATATTTCCCTGTCAAAATCATGTTCAGCCTCTCACATATTGATGAAGTGTTTATATGTAGAATTTGGCTAGGACTATAACTACCACCATGGGGAAACTCTTCTTTTTTTCTTCTTCTCCCAAGAAATTTGATCAAGTATCAGGAGAGACTATGGTGCCTCACCAAAAGTTGGTTTTTCTGCTCAGAATCTTTTGCTTTACCCATGCTTCTGATCGATTTCATATCGAAAGGCTGATTCTAGAGTTTTGGCTTAAACCGGATATTGTCCTCAATTTGCATCACAATTTGACTTTTACAATTACAGAAAATCTATGCGTTTTATTCCGTACTTACAGCCAAAGTTAATGCTTAGCTTCAGGTAAAACCGAATGTCTCATTTTTTGTCAGGAAACTGCCATTCGCCGCGACATTAGGTCTGGATCGAACATTTTCAAAAGGTTTAGAGCTCATTTGACCAAATTTGATTGTTTAGGACTTGATTAACCAAGGGATAAAGCTATAGGACTTGTTCTATGAATTTATAGCTTGGATGGAAAGGACTACGAATGGTATGTGCTTGCATCCACTGCTGCGTAGAATGCCAAAGTTGAAAGGAGGAATTGATGGGACTCCAGCTAGGGTGAAATGATGAGTGGATATATATGGAGGATTTTTGAAATCACAATATAAGATAATCATGATGAGGAGATTTGCCTCAGCACTCAATTGAGTTGCCATTATTTTCTTAACTAATCAACAATCAAGCATCAGGATTAAGCCTAGGATACCCGAATACGATAAAGAAAACGCAAAGAAAGGCTAATCTAGATTAAGAGGTTTAATTATGAGGATCAATAGGCAGTAATCGATGACCCACTATCTCTGTATTTGTCAAAAGTGATGGCAATAAACTCTCATAATCTCTTTTGTTTAATATAGGCAGCTGCTTGCGAAAGAGAGTGGTCATTAGATGGTCTAAGCAGCTCATTCTTGTTTATTCGGGGTCCCCAGGATCTAACCGCGTCATCAACTAAAGTTAAAACTCACTTATCAGTAAATTTTCTTCAGCACAAGTTGTTTTCCTTTTCGTCCATGCAATATAATCCGTAACGCTAAGAGCCTTCAGTGTTGCATTGTTTCATAAGCATCTAATGTTCAAACAAGCCAAGGCTGTCTCTTGAATTACTTCGTACTTCGATTAACAATAGTTATAAAAGCATTTTGACTGGTAATAGCTTCTCTTCATGTGGTACTTGACAATACATCCCTGTGAAAGTTAACCATTTACCACTTTCTCTAAGATTAGCATAATAATCATAATTCAGACCCGTGCTACCGCAGGGCTTTACTATATGTCTTACTAAAACATCCTTTAAACTTGAATGTTCCATTGAAGCCACTCTGCAACATCTTGCAATTTCTAACCATTTCCGCTCCACAAATAAGGGCGTGCATGATAACGCAATTTCATTTTTCTACTTCCGAAACAAATTTTCAGTACAGAAATAATTTCGGAATAGAAATGAGATATAAATTTTTTTTACTTTTACAAAAAGAAAAATAAAAACTCTTCTCATCGCTCATCCTCGTAGCCGTTGTCCGTCGATGGATGGAAAAAAGCGTAAGAGGGAGAAATTTTGTATCATTATCAAACGAATTTTTATTCCCGAAAAATAATTTTAGTGTCGTTATTAAATACATATTTTTGTTCAGAAACTTTTTCAGGGAACATAAATAGAAAAATCTATTTTCGGTCAGAAATCTATTCTAGAAACAGAATAATTATCATCCGTGCCCTAAATGTGTCAAATATATGTCAAACCTTTTCGGTCACTGAGTTTCACAAAATGAACGGTGCGTTCAGTAAAAGTTATGTTTTATGCTCAAAGGAGTCTCAATTCTTCAAATCTTGGTTCAAAATAGAGAAAGTATCACCTTTAAAAATCCCATCAACTTACACCAGAATCCATTAGGCATCAATAGGCTCATGTCCCAAAGAAGTCATCAACATCCATCATCGTTCTTTATCACTGCGACAATATCATCAATTTTCTTAGGAGTCTGATCATGTACCAAACCAACTTCTTAGATTACCACACATGTTCCGTGCTCTCATGATGGATATTCGTCGCTAATAGGCTAATGGACAAGCACGTATATTTGAACTTGGTCAAGTGTTGAGCAGAGAGATCAGTTTTCTGAACTCCAAGAGTTATTCCCACTAATAGGCAGCTTAGGAGAGACAAGCAGAAAAATCTTTCTGGGCCAATTAAATGGAATCATTGGCAGCTACAAAATTTTTGGACAAAGGACATATCAGAGTAACTTGAGATCTCAAGTCTCAAGTCCATAAGAGAAAATTCCAAAGTCAGCATTTCTAGCAGTGACAAATCATAAAGAACGATATGATTAATGAATTGACTCTCTACTTGATTATGAATAATCCAAAGCCCCAACTATTCCCTTTAATTACAGATAAGGCTCTTAAGGGGTAAAAGTAAAGACACATCAAAGAAATACATTCATTCCACTTTCCACGTTTCACCTTCAGCACGAACCACTAAATTGACTAACCTCCAATCACAGCCAATGCAGAATGGATCCCTGGATGCTTTTCAGTGCGACTGTGCTTAGTATCCACAACTTTTCCGATTTACATCTATCTAAAACTCCGTGTCAAAACAAGATAACATGACTTTTGACACCATAGATCTTGCAAAAGGGACATAGCTCAAGCTATACCTGTAGAAATGGGAAATACGTTAGTGGACAAAGTAACCAATGATGATGTGCATTTTATCCGAAAAACAGCATCAAAGAAGAAGAGAGAAGAAACAAAGCAACAAAAAAAGAATTCAAAGATCCCCAGCCTTTCAGGTCCTATAGCAATGTAAAGTAGAAGATTCCACAATCCAATTTTTATTTTTTGTTAAGTTATAAACTAGCAATAGTTCCTAAAGAATCAGTGAGACTAGCTTGTAGGATCAAGGGATAGAGGTGAAGTGCATAGAGAGGCTCAAGGCACGCCAAAAAGGGGAGGTCTAGATGGCCTCACTTTCTGCAGAACCAGGCACATACATCCATAAAGTTGATTAAGCCATTTAGATAAGTTATCTCTAGTACTCAATGCACCAAATCTTTTGGTTGATTTAGTTGTGAACACTGGTCAATGGCATATCTATATTTACCTTCTTAATCATAAAATATCCACAAGAAATTTCAATTATAAATAAGTCACACCTCAGCTATATAGCCTTCCTCGGCATTTCATCAGATCAAAAAGCGGTACCCAAGAAGCATGACAAAAAATGAAAAGAAGCATACGACTTTCTCCAATTTTGCTTTTACTTGGGAATCCATCGATTTCGATAGTTGCATTTCATGGGTCCAAAACCCAATATGAAGGATCAAATTAAAGAAAAGCATGATTTGATCAGGTGAAATTGGTTTAGATGTACTACTCCATACACACCAGATAAGGGCGCCAAATTCCAAAATGATAGCCAAGAGCGTTAACAGCTTGTTACGAACCTGCACAAGAATATCAAGGGACAAAATCAGCGAGATTTCAGTTTTTTCTCATCTAAAGAAAAGGTCTAATACACTATTAACGAATAAGCAATGGTTTTAACTTACATAGAGGGCGCAAAACAAGGCCACTATGATACTTGCTAGATATATGGCTGTTGCATAGATACGAACGGGATCAAGCATCATATTCACCTGCCTTTTTGGGCCTATCAGGAATGCTGTGCTGTTAATCAGAAAGAAACTTGAACTCAGGGACTTAGCATGAAGACCAATCAATAATGATACACCAACGTAGAATTTCAAACCGACTCAGGGCTTGTTTGATTATACTTAAGTATAAAGTACTATCTTTTTTTCCTGCCACAAAGTAATATATCCTCCAAATTTCAAATAATTATGAAAAATATATATGTGAGTTTCCATGTCAACATTCGTAAACTGTGAAAATTTCAAGTGCATAGAGTTAAGAAAAAGTCAAAGGGCGTCCGCCACAAGATTTAGATTAAGCAGGACATAAAAAGTAAAAGTCTATCAAGATACGCCCTTAAGCTTATCAAATAGCATAACCAGTAAACATGTCAGAGATAATGGAGGAGAACTAGTTAATAACCAAGTTACAACTGAAAACTCAATTTCTGATATTTCAGTAAGAAATTGCAGAAATGCACAAAGCACATGCACAGCAAATGACTACAAACCAAAAGCAGAATTAAGTTATCTAGGTAAGAAAACAAAAGGCAGTATTTAGTCCAAGCACAAACCTCCCAAGAGCAAGCAGATTGCCAAAAGTGAATGTGATACCAAATTTGATTGGATGAAAGAAAACAAGCATAGACTGCCAAGGCAAAAAATGATATCAGAACTAATAAGACCATGGAAATACATACCACAGGAATGATACAAGAAACACTCTTTTTCTCATGAAAATCACATTAATATACAATCGGGAAAATATATATGCTTGGTGCCCAGTGCTTGGTCCCAGCCATGGATAGAAAAATCTCTCTTTGTTCTTTTTCCTTAAGAATCCCTAACAATGTACAAATATCTTGAATAGTATCCGCTCCAAGATACAATAACTTCTTTTTCTCTGCTTTTTCCTTTTCCCTGAATTCGCTGTTTCTTCCATATGGCATTGAATGTTTGGACCCTTTAAAGCACCCAATTAGTCCCACCAGGTCCTAGCAGTCCCCAAAATCCACCAAAACTTATAATTTACCAATGTAGGAGGCCCAAGAGGTGAGCCTGAGGGATCGCCATTGAAACTTGCATGTGACCAGGCTTCCAGATGCTCAGCCTCAACCAACTCTATTAAACCCTCAGGGAATTTCACATCAGCAAAAGTATTTCAGTAAGAGGCACCAAGCGGAACATCCCATCAGGGATTTAGGTTCTTCAGTTCTATATAATGATCCTCTAGGTAATTAAAGAATCCCCTAGCCTCAAATTCGTGAGCTCTCATGCAAAAGTATGTTCATTTGCCTACCTTCTAATATAGCATGGACGTTTTACATATCAAGTTCTGTACCACATCAAGAAAGCAATAAAAAATCGTCAGTTAGATTCTTTGTAATTGGAATTCATGTGTTTTCCGTAGGTCATTGTAAGCAAGCACACCAAAAGCATAGATCACACTAAATCTGAAACTCAGTTACTTGTTTGGACTTACCAACAGCGTGCAAGTTAACCCAGCAGCCAAACATATGGCAAAGCCATAGAACCTCTGTTCAATTGGAGAAAATAAACGAGGTTAAGTCAAGAGACTAATGGGGAATGTTTTTCATAGGCTAGAATCTTGCAATCAAGAAAAAGAATAATATAAAGTAGTCAAATGTCAATTGTGCATCCTTCTCTATTTCATATAGCAAATTATCAGAATTATCCGCAGTAGATTACTAACAAAGAGATCAAATTGTTAATGTAGGCGGGTTACCATACTTAGAACAAATGTCTTCAGATATACAATTGATCAAATCCAGCTATCAATCTCACCAATACAACACCACCACCACCAACAACAAGAAGTTAAGTGGAGTCGAAATGCTTGCGCTGAGCAGATCCTGCTTAACACCATCTCACAGATGGAGCTAATCCAACACGGCGTTGGAGAAACCCTAACAACGACAACCTCGGAGCAGCTCAAAATCCACGGGACTCGACAACGAGGAGGACTACGATCACCAGCGTCGGCAGCGCAAGCGCGACAAAAGGAAAGAGACAGAGGGAGGAGGAGGAGGAGGGGGACCTGCTTGGTGGTGAGAGTGCACTGGCGATTGAACTCGTCCATGAAGGAATCGCCGGCGGCGGCGGCGGACGGGGCGGCCGCTTCTTCTTCGTCCACCTCCATGCCGACCAGCATCTTGACCTTCTCGTACGCCTGGTTCATCCTCTCCATCGCTCCCGGTTCCTCCGCCGGATCCGCGAGCCCAGATCCCACGCCGATCTCTGAGCCGAGTTCGATCGGAGCAGCTCGGATCTCGGCGACTTTCTATCGGGTTGAAATCGGGAGGAGGAATGCGACGTCACTCCCAACGTCAGATGTTGGATTCCGACATGGCAACGGAAGACACAGGCGAGAGCCCGCTGGCGATGGGGTCTATTATGTTTTTTGTTTTGTTTTGTTTTTTGCAAAATTGAAAATGAAAATGAATAATATCACAAAAAATCTCAAACTTATATATATATATGATAAATTTATCTAAAAATTAATTTTTTAACCATAAAAAATCTCAAAATTAATACAAAAAATTTATCATTCATTAGTTTCCGTTAAATTTTACTGTCAAATTACTAAGTTTGATGATATGTGGCAGTTGACGGACACCGGTTTGGAGTTTTACCTTCCGTTTGTCACAGATGTACTAGTTTATATTTTTTCGCAGTGTTAATCTAATTTAATGAAAATTATCGGATATTGAGGTTTTTGCTGGTCAACAATTAGTTTAGGGTAAATTTATCATAGGTATGCATATTTGGGGTTTTTCGTGGTAAAAAAATTATCTTTGGGTAAATTTGTTATAGATATACTATTTTGGGGCTTTTCGTGGTATTAATCTAATTGAAAATAAATATGATTTGTTTTGGAAAAAATGAATAATTTTAAAAATAATTTCTTAAAAATGTTTGGTTGTATCGCTTTAATTAATTAATTAATGAAAAAATACTTTCATTGATTGAAAAAAATTTATGTTTAAATATTTTCGAGGATGATGAAAATATATTTCATTCATTTATTTTTATGAGCAGTATAAATAATTATTTTTTAGAAAATGTTTTTTGAATCATCCATTTTTTGCGAAAATGCATTAACTCAATTTGGTTGGATTTTTTTTTTTGGTCGGGACTCGATTTGGTTGGATTGATTAGGACGAAAAGGAATGGAATTAAATAAATTTTTTTTCACAAAAGAAGAGAAGGGATTTAAAGGAATTGAGTCATAAATACGATTTTTATGTACTTACAAATTTATATGTGAAATATAATAGTGCAACCGGGAAAAAAAGAAAAAAAATTCTTAAGTAATAAACAAAGCTTTTCAAATCCCTTTGAAATCCTCCATATTTTGGAGAGATTAAAAGAAAACTAAAAATATACATAGAAATTGACTGGACTGATCCTTCTTAATATTTGCTAATCCCTTCGTTCTAGTCTTTTTACCCCAGCAAAACACGATCATTTATGTTCCCTTCAAATCTCTAAGGCTGCACATATTCAACACGATTAGTTTTTTTTTTTTGGTAAGGATTCAACACGATTAGTTTATACCAAACAAGACAAAACATGAAAAATAGAGATAATTTGAATATGATACCAGCATGATGCGCGTAATACATTACGTATTAATAGCAGTTCAATGATTTAGTTTATTAGTTATCAACTATGATGTCTCAATGCAAAGACAAAATTGTTTGTACACAATTTATAGGATTCAAATAGGCGACCTCTAGTTCCCGAGCTAGAAATTCCCCGACGCTCCAATCAATTACGCCGGCTTTGGAGCTTAGATTTAGAGATTTCTCTTACCTGATCCACCATTCTCACACAAAATCCA
Source organism: Syzygium jambos (assembly GCA_031216235.1). Lineage (NCBI taxonomy): Eukaryota > Viridiplantae > Streptophyta > Magnoliopsida > Myrtales > Myrtaceae > Syzygium > Syzygium jambos. The sequence goes on from CM062228.1 coordinate 9,497,205, forward strand.
TTTCAAAAAAGCTTATTTTTTCAAATTTAGACAAATTAAGTACGATATCATTGAAATATGACATGGATGCAATTTACAAGCACCCATAATCATAATCTCATCTCACACTAGACATCATTTTATTTTATTAATTACCCAAAAATCAAACTAACAAGCACCCATGTCCTTACCAAAAAAACTAACAAGCACCCATGTTCGTAACATTTGGGACAACACAACAATGCATGATCTTACAAAAAGTTACAGCCATGTATCGGGCAGCATAAACTACAGTAGATGTTACATAGGGTGAGCAAGTCCTGTACGTCTTCCATATCTCCGGGCAAAATCAAAGCCTCACAAGGAACGAGGAATGGATCAGTTGATTTTGCGACAGTTGAGACGGACCTCGCCGTTGGAATCATCCTTGACATCGAGCAGGCTCATCTTGCGCATGGCCTGCTGGAAGTCGAAGAAGAACATGGCCTGGTTCATGGCGTACCTGCTCACCGTCCCTCTGGTCTGGGTGCTGGCGAACAGGGTCTGGTCCGACGTCAGCACGCCTGCCCTGTTGGCAAGGGCGTAGTAGTAGGCGTTGTCAAAGGCGTTCCGGGTGGCATCGAAGGGCTGCTCCGTGGTGTCCCCTGCACTGCACGTCATGGACAGCGTCCGGGCAAAGCCGGGGTCGAGGGTCGGGTCGGAGTTGCTCAGCCTTTGCTTGAACGATGAGCACCTCGCCACTCCCAACGTGTGTGCACCTATCAGACCCATTGATTGCGATTAACGTAAGTCATGATCCGCTCCATGATTTGATTTTACGTGTTTCGATCACTTTATGGCAGCAGTGTGTGACAAATTGTTTGATTGTAAAGGGGAGGCGATCCTAGATCAAAGATTTGTATGACCCACCACTCAAAAAACAAGACGAATTAGTTTGTCGACAACTTTCTTCTGTACCAAACCAATTATAATGAGATCGACACTTGATTCATACATTCAATAAGCTTCTGTGGGTCATGCATCTATAATCTAGAGAGTCGGTCGCTCTGTGGCTCTCTGTATCAAACCTTACATTGGCTTGAATAGCATTTGATGCTCAGGAGATGATGTACAACTGAGACCATGATGTCTTCGTCGATTCTAAAATATGTTGATCCAATAATGATTGCAAGAGCTCTCTTTTTTAAAAGAAAATGAGAAAGATTTTGCATGCAATGATTGATTTGAACGGACAGGTTCCTTGCTATGTAAGACCATTTAAAGATATCTTTTGAATATAGATGTTTGTTAGGCATCGGATAACTTGGCCGAGAGAAAAGGGAAGCAATCGAATACCAGACAAAGCGACCATCTCCTGGGCGGAGAAGCCGTGCTGTCCGAACATGCGGATGAGTTCAGAGGCGTTGAAGGTGGGGGCGGGGAGGTTTCTGGTGTCCTCTATCCTTGATCTCGTTCCGTCCTTCCGCCCTTTTGGTATGTCGTATCTTGGACCTCCCGCCTGTAATTCATGTTCTCACAGTAATGAAGGTTGAAAGAGGAGAGTGAGGGGGAAGTGACTGAGCCTTGCACTCGTGAAGGATGTAGGCAGAAGAGATTACCCAAAACACGGCATCTCTGGCGGCAAAGGCCAAGATATCGGCGCAGGAGACAATGCCCGGGCATTGCTGTTCGATCTGCTCTTTCGCATCGTCGATCACTTTGTACCCTCTCAAGCTCAAATTCGCAGGCGAGTCTTTCTCCGCAGTGTTGTCCTTGGTCGAATCTAGCAACACTGACCCGTCACAGCCCTGCACACGCACATATATTCCATGTTCAGGTTCAGCAAGCAGCACAGAAAGGCAGTGTATAGATATGGATCCATGTGATGAACTTGTTTTGTATATAGTTGAGCTTTGAGCTCGCATCGCTTGTCAATATGTATATGCATACATGCAGTAACTGAAGGGTTACAGTGGAGGACCTGAATGAAGCAGTCATGGAAATGCATGCGGAGGAGGCCAGCTGCTAGAGTAGGGTCAGACTGAAGGGCGGAGGTGACGGTGTTCATGACGATCTGCTCGGCGAAGGGGCAGGTCATGAAATAGTAGTCCATCCCTAGCGCATCGGCTCCTATCCCAAACCTGAACAACCCGCTCAACCCCATCATCTCCATCAACAACATCATCCACATCACATCCGCCACCGCTCTCCTCTTTGCCCTTGCCATCACTACTGCCACCGGCACCAGAGATTCGGATATACCGGAATTCTAAGGAAATGGTTATCTTGAAGAGCTATGTCCAGCTACTTCAAAAGTAAGTCCCTAGTGTTCTTTCTTATATAGATAAACAATATGAACAGAAAAACGCATGATTGCAATGGTTTGCCTTCCATATATATTGCTTAGATTAGACTAAATAATTTAAAGTTGTAAACAAACAAAACACACTCCCTCACACACATGGGAAAAGTTGAAGATAGTGGAGTCTATCTCCTCCTCCACGATGTGATAATATGTGCATGACCATCTTTGACAAATTAATCACTTTCTTATTGTTTTGATTGATCCCCCCTGACCGGTTTTCTTGGACACGTAAACAAGTCACCACTGAATCATGCAATAGCCTTGTTGCTCATTGGCTTCATGCACCCATTAAGAGATGAAATGCTCTGTTTATTCAGCAATATGCACAGTTGACTTTAAAAAGCAGGTTGGGTTTTAGACTGATAAGATTTCCACGATATCCAATGTGTCAGCATAATAATTACCGTTACTTTCTCTGCTACACAATGAATTAACTTAGTGGTGACATTTTCAGATCAATCAATTAGCTTGATGCAACACATCACAACACAAGAGTCATAACATCCTGATGATTCAGCCAAAAGTGCAGCTCCATACCGTCAATATACATAGCCAATTTCTCTTTCTACTCTTCCCAAAAGTGATATCTTGTTTGATTAGAGTGTCAAAACATCTGTTCTAGATTGTTAGACAATAATGAGATTATATCTTATGCTCTTGACTTGCGCCTCATGTAAAGGATGGTAGGGCATTAAGAAAGCTTGCAAAAGGCTTAACCCTATATATTATTATAACAGTCATATATATATATATATATATATATATATATATATGTGAGTTGTGTTTCGGCTTTCATGTCATGTTTGGTCTTGCCAAGGCAACCATTCATTCAAACATCGCTTTTTTCGGGTCTCGTGAACATCCAAAAGCATAGTTTACTAATCAAACCTTATGCATAATTTAGCAATAATAACTTTAACAATTGTAGCGATTACGAGTCTAGTAAAAGAACTCTGCAAAAGTCGGGGTTTCTAGAAGCTTGCTGATCACTGTTTTAAACCCTACAAAAGGTGGTAATGTATACAGCAGAAGTTTACAGGGCGATGATCAGAATGCTGTTAGACGAAGGGTGATTGATGTTCCTCAGCAGTGAGTAGCATAACATGTAGATAAGATTTCACAGAAGAATAATGTTGGATAAGCAAATGATAACCACATGTATCCATTCATGCATGGCGGCTGCTCAATTGGACCATGTGGGTCTGGAGGGAATGGAAGTCAAAAGTGCGTAAAACACTAATATATATTTGCAGCTGTTCTCCAATATGTCGAGACATCAATCAGATGAGTGAGAGAAAAGCAAAATATACCTACTCCTGTTGTGATGTGGGAGTGGGAGAAGTTGATAGTGCCTTGGAAAAAGTTGGAAAAATTTGCGCGTGAGGAGGTACAATCGTCTGCTCCCGTGAGTGCCCCTCCCACGCATTCTCGAGCGATGACATTGGAATATTATTGTTTTTCTCCCTTCTTCATCCATAATGTTTTGAGGAACTGCTGCTGTTCATGATTGAGCTGTGGCTTTTGCACCATCCATTGACACCAAATAGGGTGAGGGTGTGAGGTTCACCCCCTTTCACTTCACATAGAAGCTTTGCGCGCGCGCGTGTGTAATCTGATGGTGCCGAAAGCTGTAACTCACCTCTTGCTCACAAAAACCGCCCATTATGATCCACCTAGCACATACCTATGGTTCAATACTAAGTGGCGTGGCTGATGAAAGATTTTCCAAAATCTCTCTCCTCTTTTCTAAAGCCAAACTTGTTTAATATTACACTTATTGGCCTATGCATTCGCTTCTATAGCAATCATTTGGGAAAATTACCAAAAAAGTCATAAACCTTTTGCAATTATGTCAATTCAGTTCTAAACCTTTTTTTTATCAATTCAGTTCTAAATCTTTTGTAAATCAGTCAATTCAGTACTTTTGGCCGGCCGGCGCTGACGTGGCTGCCGGCCAACTGACGTGGCGCCGGCCGGCATCCATGTGGTAATATTTTAATATATATTTTTTATTATTTTCGATTTTTTTTCTTTTCCTTCTTCCTCCCCCCCCCCCCAACCTGTTTGGCCAGGGGGGAGGCTCGCCGGTGAGGGCCTAGCTTCGGCGAGGGCCCAACTCGCCATGGCTGGGCGAGCTCCACCCTCGCCCAGATCTGGCGAGGCGGAGCTTGCCATGGCGCCCAAATCTGGTGAGGCGGAGCTTGCCCTGCCATGGCAAGCTCTGCCTCGCCAGATATGGGCGAGGGCGGAGCTCGCCTAGTGGCGGCAAGGGCTCAGCTCGCCTTGCCGGAGCTGGGTCCTTGTTGGCGAGCCTCCCCCTAGCCGGACAGGCCAGGGGAGAAAAGGAAAAGAAAAAAAAGAAACAAAATTCAAAAATAATAAAAAAAATATTATAAAAATTGCCACGTGATCGCTGGCTAGCGGCCACATCAGCACCGGCCAGCCAAAAGGACAGAATTGGCTGGTGGCCACATCAGCACCGGCCAGCCAAAAGGACAGAATTGGCTGGTTTGCAAAAGATTTATGACTGAATTGACACAATTATAAAAGGTTTAAGATTTTTTTGATAATTTTTCCCAATCATTTCGACATATCACCACCACCACAAGCATAAATCTACGGTGAGCACGTTCTTCGTCAATCCCAAAAAAGGAGGTTAAAAGATGTATCTTAATTTTCACGAAACAATGAAATCGAAGACGGTAATTACCTTCTCCCCACCCCTCTCTTTCCAGGCCGCGACGAGTTATACCATAAAAATAATTGTCAAATCAATAAAAAGAAAAAGGAGAAAGAGCACTTAAGTCATCCACCAAAGAAGTCCAGTGTTAGGTGGGCATGCAGCTCCTTGAGCCTTTAGATTAGGTCCACAACCCGAGACAAAAGATTTCATATAAAAGGGACAAGCAAACATAATGAGCTCCTTCAAAACTAATCCATCTTTCTATCTTTTCTGGACATTCAGTTTTGTGCCTTTTTTCTTGATTGTTCCAGCAAGAAGACAGCTTCTAGCATAGACACAATGCAACTTATGCACATGTTTCAGTACATGTATGAGAGAGAGAAAAGACCCTCTGCTCTTTCAGAGAAATGACACGGAATATCGCCAAAGTGAAAACATGCATTCAAGCGGGGATGTGCATCAAGGTGCCTGAACCACGCTATCCAGCGAAGCAATTCAAACATCACACGAGAGAGAGCTTCTATAACCGAGCTAACCTTTTCCTTTTCACTTTTCCATTCGGAGAGACGAGACACAAAACATTTACAAGTTCGAAGAAAACATGGCGCAAATTAAGCCTTAAAGCATCTTCTGTCCTGCTGTGTCATTTATGTACAACTTCCCAAGCGGTCCTCCTAAGGGTCAACTTCACTAGCATAATTTAAGTGTAGAGGGCATTTACAACGTAAAAAGACCGTCGGTTAGCATCTGATTAACGCGAATATCGACGAAGGAAGGTTTCGCCTCATCCTCGTCATCCTCACTAGCCTTGAGCATCTTGCCTGAGCTCCCGCACCTGCTGCAAATGAACCTCACAGGAACCGACTCCGAGTCGTTTATGCCTGAGCACCTCGTATGCTGCCACACGCCGCACATGTCACATGCTAACATTCTCTCCCCATCATCGTCCTTGGCTCCACACTTGCAATCCACCGTCCAGTTTTCGAGGCCTCTCTCCAGTCTGTACTTGCTAACCCCATTTTTCACGAAGCATCTTCCCCGAACACGAACTAAGTTAGTCGAACCCGTTAGATGCTTGACCTGGGTGGAATCATCAACACCTCTATAGTCAAGTAGGTCATCCGCTTGAAATCTTCTACACATCAGATATACATCTTGAAAAGCTCTCGCCACTTCGTGCTTAAGGTCAGAAACTGTAGCATTTGGCGACAAAATTATTAATTCTGGAGGAGGACATGTTGTACTTGACATTGCGTGATCTGCCAGTTCCACCTGACACAGGAGAGAGATTGAAAATGGGTTGGCAGTTGACGGCACTTCTTCCGCCCTGTAGTCTTTCATGAACTGCTTGCAATCAAGGAGTCTCTGGGCTGCCTCCACATAATCCGTTGTGTGAGTTCCTTCGTTCAACATTTTATGAGGATGAAGGATAGAGTCATACAGATATCTCAAATCCCGTATGAGATTATCCTCTGATGGACGACTGATGAAGGAAGGCTTTTTGCTGGACGCGTTGTTCCCAGTGGATGCAGTGCCTCCAGGCTCAACCCTGAGATATAGGTTAAGTGCTTTGAGAAATAGAGACGTGTGACATACACAAATAATACAACACTAACGGTAAGGGAAGAGGCGTGAAGCAAGCTCTAAGGAGAAGAATGTTGGAAAGAACATGACATCTGTGGACTTTGCAAATCTAAAAAGGACTGGTTTAACTAAATGGACAATGGTTGTCAATACCGAGTCAAATGGTCATCGTTTGACTGAAAGTATCTATCATATAAAGAAGAACCTAGAAGCAACTGAGATCTGACCTGTATTCAAAATCACCAGAATCAGGACTCCACCGAGAGCTAATGACCATTGCACCAGAGACGGATTTATCCCTGAGCTCCCGAAGACAGTGATCGAGAAGTTCCGAAGATGCTACTCTGTAAGCAGCACCCCTAAGCGCACGCCTACTCACCCAATTAGAACTGGAGACAGCCCGTAACACCCTCACTATTGCTTCTTCCACTCGTTCAACCTCACTTCTTGTCCAAGATCCCAAGGCCCCACAATCACGGGACCTAACCTTGTTAAAGATGGCGTCACCATCTCTCGAGGAGGATTTCCGAGCTCCATGGACCAAACTCAATAAAAAACAAAAGAGGTCCCTTATATTTACAAGCTCGTGCTTAGACAAGGATTGGTAAAATGAGATAATGTCCGGCAAGTGAGAAGAAGGGTTCCATCCTTGAGAGAGGAAGGTTGACAGAGGCAGGCTGGAGAGGCTTTCCACGGACCTATTATAGACATCCCGTGTGATACCAAAGCTACCAGTGCCGAATTCATAACCCCACTCACCATACCATGGGTGTCCCTTGGTGACAGCATGCAGCAGTCGATACTCCAACCCAAACTTTTTCGATACGTCCATAACACTAACCTTTCTGCTCATGCATGAAAAAGAGAAATGTCCAAGTTTAGCAGACAGCTCGTCCAGAAAATATAAAGTGCCACTTATAAAATCAGTAAACTGACATTGGAACCAAGAAACAAATACACGAAACTCCAGAGAGATTTGATGGATGGAAGTGACAACTAATCTCATGCCGTTATTCTTGCAATAAGATGATATCTCACCCTAGCTTCTACTTCTGCACGTTTCATTTCAGATGTCTAGAATTGGTAGCTGCCCATGTATCTCCTTCTCTTCATCTTTTTCCTCATCTGCTATTGCTTACTAGCTTCTCTTCTCGTTTAACAAAATGTTCAACTCTTTTTATCGGAGGATCAGGAGGAGGAGCACAGGAAAGGCAAGATCTAATCTACATTGAATCCTTTCCTCTGGAGAGGACTGGGAATCAGCGAGTATATCGAAACTATGAGTTAGGACAAGCATAAGGTAGCATTATAAGCTAATCCTACCCTAATCCAACACAGGAGAAAGGAAAGAGCAGTTTCTTCTAACTCGACGCAAGTCCGTTTTTCGGGGTATAATAAAATGAATTGAGAGAATGCTAACCTCACTCCAAGCGTTTTACAAAGGCGATCCCAGAAATCCATGATGTGACAGCCGGAAAGGAACCTGGAACCCCCTTCCCGGCCGTTGACTCTGAGCAGATGGCCGAACCCATTGGAGTGGACCACAGCGTGCAAAAGGTGGGTAGTGTTCTCCAACTGGTGAAACACCCAGTCCTCCACATCGTCCTCGGTCATCACATGGTTGCAAGACTTGCACCTGTAAAAGAGCAAGAAAACCCAACAAAAGCGGTCACGATGGCGAAACACGCGACCGACGATCAAATGGGCAGGAAGGGGGGGAAAAGAGGGGAAGGAGGGAATCACCTGGACTCGGAGAAGTGCAAGAGATCACCACAGCAGATGCAGGGCTTGTGGTGCCCGCCGATGGAACTCCCGTCGGCCTTGATTATGAAATGGTACCGCTTCCCGCACACCGGATGCCCGCTCCACCCTTCAAAATTCAAGAATTCAAGATCAAGATCGTGAGGATAGAAATCATCATTCTGCTGCCTCAGAAACCCAACGAATCAAGTCAAAGGAATTGTATGAACAATGAATCCCAGACCAAGAAACACCGGGACCAGTAACAGTAAATCAACATCTTCACTCGATCATCCGGCAATGAAAATGAAGAAAAAAAGAAAGAAAGAAAAAGAAACGATTTTCATCCATCCACGAATCCAATTCAAGAACGCATGACGGGATCATCGTCGCGGACCAAGCGTGACGTGGCAAGGCAATTCGCTGAGCTGTCCGTCTTGGTAATGATCTTAGGATAGAGTCAAGCCAATAATGATGATGTCGATGGACCACAGCTGTCCGGTGGGGGTGGTGGCCCTGGTGGGCCAGTGCCAGCTCACCATCGCTTCATCAGCATGGTGACACGTGCACACTTGACAACTGCCCCTCTCTTCTCTTTTCCCAATTTATTTATTTATTTATCAAAATAAAAAAGAAGCAATTTTTCCATCACTAATCCAACTAAGTCGCGGGGTCCAGTTGATCCTGACCGTTCCTTAGTCCAACCAAAGCCACAACACTCCACCAACATCAATATCTCGTGTCGCAAGATGTTCGGTTCGAATCGGAACGATACATTGGAACCACCGCCCCGCCCGCCTCGCATCGTTCGCGAGGAGGGTCGTCCACCAAACCAAAACCATCACGGAATTGACCAAAACAACGAGCGAACTCACCGACGACTCGGCACTGGTCGCAGTACACGGATCTGGACCTGGACACCTCCTCCTCCACCACGTCCAGGCACACCGTCGCCGGCGACGGGTCGGGGCCCCCACCCGTCACCACGTCCCCCACCCGGAACAGCACCGGCCACGTCGTCAGGTGGGGGAACAGCGAGGACGGCGGCGGAGGCGGCACCGCGTGCCTGGACAGGAACTCCTTCACCCTCGCCCTGAACGGGCCCGCTCCCCCGGCTCCTCGACCACCGCCGGCGGCGGCGGAGGAGGAGGAGGAGGAGGAGGAGGAGGAGGAGGGGAAGGTGAGGAAGTCGGAGAGGTCGGCCGTGACCCGCCTCTTCATGCGCTTCATCGGCCTCCCGGAGACTACCATGGCGGTCCCGACGGCTGCTATGGTGGCGCGTGGGGGGGGGGGGGGTGGGGGGTAGGTCAGATCTCGCCCGCGGGGGGTCGCGGATCTGGAGGGGCGGAGATCGGAAGGTGGGGAAGTGGGAAGGAGGTGCGGAGGTTGAAGGATCTGCGACAGAGAGAGTGAGGGGTAAGGACGGAAAGGGGGTGTGGTGTGTTTGAGGTCGCGAGATTCGATTGGGGGTGCGGGCGAGCGAGAGTACAGATCAATCTGTTGCTTCTTCTTCTTCTTCTTCTTGGTTGCAGCTTATTCGACGATTTCCATGGCGAGACATAAACTTAAAAAATTAAATTAAAATTAAGTTTTCTTTTCTGGGTTTTCCTTTTATAATTGAAAGAAAGGAAATCGCGAGAAATCTGTTCTTCTTTGAGTCGGTTTGAGAGAGGGAGAGAGGGAAGGCTGGACGAGGAATGAGGGGAAGGACTTCGGATTGATATTAACTGCTTTTGGAGGGACCGGAAAACAATGCGACAACTTTTTCTTTTTCTTTTTTTTTACCTTTTTATTTGTTTTGTTTTAATCGCTTGTTTGTTATTTTATTATATTTAGGAGGGCCGGCTTCTGGTGGGCGGAATTACGAGAGTGCCCTTCGCGGGAAGTTTCTGGGAAACCGAGCGGGGCTTTTGCCATCCCGGGGGCTACTACTGCTGCTGATGATGAGTCATCGATTGCCGTTGCGACGTCGTTTCGCGGGTGTCGGGGAGGCTTGCGACGTCGTTTCGCGGGTGTGGGCGGGGGCGGCTGGGGGGATAGACGTTGCCCGCGTCGCCAACGCGAGCGATGATGGCTCGGCACTCGCGGTCAGCACGTTGGAAAGGCCGTCCAACTAAATGTGTCGTAATTACCCTTTTGACCTTTCTAAACAAAAAGAGCCAAGAGGAAACAATTATGAGAGTGGATATTTCCTCAGTTTTGCCGCGACTTATTTGAGTAAACATTTATGATTCATCTTTCCTCTACTGGCTTTTATGACGAGACTTATCCACTTACGAACACAAAAAAACTACCCTTTTTCTTTTTTTTTTAGGCAACTCTCGATCTATTTTTCTTTTCTTCTTTTATATATATTTCACTTTTAACTTAGATGGGGTTGGGGTTGGGGCAAAATATTTAGTCCACTCTTGTCTATAATAATTAGGATCAATATCATGAAAAATTTCAAACTGGTGCATCGAAATTTACTCCAAATTAATTTTTTGAACACCAAAAATTCCAAATCGGTACATTAGTAATAAATTTACCCCAAACTAACTTTTTGGACACCAAAAATCCTAAATCGGTATACTAGTAATAAATTTACCCCAACTAATATTTTGACCGCCAAAAACCCCAGACCGGTACATTTATGATAAATTATCTTCTATTAAATTAGATTAATACTACGAAAAATTACAAGTTGATAAATTTGTGACAAGTAGAGCAAACACCCATCAACTGGCATGTGTCATTTAATTTAGCAATTTGACAATAAAATTTAACTGAAACTAACATAAGGTAGATTTGTTATAAATGTATCAGTTTGGAATTTTTGATAGTTAAAAAATCAGTTTGGAATAAATTTATCACAAGTGTACCGGTTTAGAGTTTTTCGTAATATTAATCCTGATAATTACAAAGCAAACTTTTCGAAACGGTATCCACTCCATATTTATGAAAATGTCCTTGATTGCCTCGTCCTCTAATATTTCAGTTGAAATCCATTATTGTGAATCAAACTCCTATCATCTTTGTAGATTGATTGATGGATAAATGGAGCAAATTAGTGGACGAAGTGAAATCGAGAATTTCGATTGGTAACAATCTTATTTCGTGATGACTTTTTTTTTTTATAACTTTTCTATTCTAATTTAATCCTTATAAGAATTTTCACAATCAACGCGTTACTTAATTTGATTGCGAAAACTTTCACTTTTAAATGTAACAGTTATTCCACTTTTTGGCTTAAAGATTTACCGTCAATACAAAATCAAGAATAATTGATTATTGGTGTCACCGGAATAATTATTTCATGTAAGTAAAAATGCCTTAAGTTTGTTACTCCATAATTGAACCTTATATATACACACATTGCAATACCAATTATCAATTATATTCAAACACGATTGACAAAAGTACAAATCACAGTTATTATCTAAGCTGTCATATTTTTTTCGCTAAAATCTAAGCTGTCATAGTTATTTATGTAAAACTACAGATATATTTATCTCTAATAGACTTTTATCTATTATTATTATTATAGTAGTAGTAGTAAATCGGAGACTTTACTTTTATGCTTATATTTATATCTACCGAAATAATTAGAATCCATAACATAGAATGGTAATAATTAAGCTAAATATTGTCATGACTATAGTAGGGGAGATGCAGATTTATCTTTGTATAGATGAAAACTAACATAAGGCATTGTGATGTTATTACCGAAGAATTGGACAAGGTGATCTTTACTATTATTTCTTACATGCATTTATAGTATAAGATAGATAATAACTTATGGAAAGACATTAGTCAGAACCAATGCAATAATATAACCTTCCTGAGTAGGGGTGATCGGTTCTAGGGTGGGTTGGGTCCGAACCTAGAACCTGAAACCAACCATGTTATAACCGGTTATCAATTTTTGGAACCTGAAACCAACCCTGTTTTTCCTAGACCCTGTTTTGGAACCAACCCTGTTTTTCCGGTCCGATTTTAGGGTCTACCCGAGAACCTATTTTTTTTTGTTCCTTATTTTAGTTTCATTTTTTTCTAGCAAAATAATATAGGTAGCAATGAAACAATTTAAAATAAAAGATGAATAAAAAAACCACTATCCGCCAAAAGTAACAATCCCCAAAATGAGCAATTGAAATTACAATCTATCAAAATCAACAATCCAAAAGCACTATGTGACAAGACATAGTTCAATCGCATAAATCTTTAAGAGTCACATTTCCAGGGAATTTATTCAACATGTTTAGCTCTTTATTTTACGCCATGATGAGATAACTCCTCACTTCTGTTTCCGAATGAAATATCTTGAAAGAAAAATCAAGAGACTTAGCGGTAAGGCATATGCTCTTACTAGAAAAATGTCTATATATCTCATCTGAATCACACAATATTTAGATGACTTTAAGGGCCGTGTTGTTTCACTCATAGTTGTGAAACATATTCGAATATTAAACCGGAAATCGGTTTTAAAACCGGTGAAGTATGGTAACGTGATATAGGTTTTTTACTTTTTTGTACATTATCTCAAAACCGGTTCTAAAACAGGTTTGGGTTGGTTTTTACTTGGAACCGGAAACCAGACCGGTTCTAACCGGTTCCCAAAAAATGGAACCGGTACCCGGACCGGTTCTTATTAGAACCGGTTTCCGAACCTATTTTTCGGGTGGGTTGGTCCGGTTTCCGGGTAAACCCGATCCGGTTGCACACCCCTATTCCTGAGCTACTACTGCGTCTATATGAGGGAATATAAAATTTCTCTACACAAGGAAAGATATAAAATGAATTTGTCAATTTCAGAAACTCTTGCTGCACTTACCAAGAATGCAAGAATTGCTTGACTGGTACTGATCTTAATCTGATTGAGAGTAAATTCTAGAATTGCTTGGTTGTCAACGTATAACTTCTCCGATACACCTCCGCAAGAGAGGCACTCCATCGTGAATGCCGATCTTAGACTGTAAATGAATAAATCGTTGTCGTGCAAGAGAATTTGTTAGCGTATCTGTGAGTGGATCGTGAGTGGACACATGGCATACTTGCAACAGACCTTTGTCAGCCATGTCGCGAACAAAGTGATAATCCATGACAACGTGTTTTTAATTTTGGAGTGAAAAATAGGATTAGCGCATGCATAAGTAGCACTAATGTTATCACAATAAATGCTAGGTGTGGATGAAGAAGATACTCCAAGTTCACGCAAGAAAGATTGAATCCATGTGAGCTCAGCAGGTGTCTCGGCAGTAGGGTGACACTTGACTTTAATGAATGAGTGAGCCATGGATCATTGTTTTCGAAAGCGCCATGGTATAGGATTATGTCTGACATATAAAATGTTGGCAGTTGTTATAGACTTATGATCATCCGGATTGCATGCCCAATCAGCATCATAAAAATGCATGAAGTGATGAAGAGGCACTACATTGTAAGTGCGTGCCAAGATTGACGGTTCTTTTGAGAAAATGTAAAACACATTTAATAGCACTCTAATGTAGCTCAGTTGGTTGATGCATAGATTAAGAAAGTTTGTTTACCACAAAGGCAATATCAGATCTTATGAATGCAAGATATTGAAACAATCTTCCTATATTTAGTGGCATCTACAAGAGGGTGACCTATCAACAAGAGTGAGGGAGCTATTGGTGGCCATTGGGGTAGCAAGGCCCCGAGCATGGTTGCTCGATCAAGAATGTCCTTTATATCCTTGTGTCGTGTGAGAAAGAGACCAGAATTTGTGTGTGTCACCTCAATTCCAAAGAAGTAATGTAGATCCCCTAGATTGTTAAGTGAAAATTTCCTACAAGAGCTCCACGAAATTTTTCCAAAGATTTCATCACTTCCTGTTATGATCAAATCATGTCCATATATAAAGAGCGAGGAATCTGATTTTGATTGGATAAACACAAATAAAATTACAAAGGAACTGAGTGCTTAATACCTTGCGGGAAACAGCCTTCTTCAGTTGACATATATGATTAGAATGTGACTAATCAACAAAACTAGTGGTTAATGCATTTTTCCATAAAAGTGCTATGTAAGAAAGAATTGTTGACGTCCAATGTAGAAGAGGCCAACCGGTTGATAAGACGATGCGGGTTTAACAACTGGAGTAGAAGTATGATCGTAGTTAAGTTTGGGCTGTTGGTGGGATCCCTTGGCGATAAGTTGTGCCAAGCAATGCTACCATATGAGTTTTGCTTAACTCGAAATATCCATTTGGACATTATGATGAGCCTCGGTGGTACAAGTTGCCATGTACCATTTTGATGGAATTGTGGTAGAGAGGCCGAATGAAGTGTATGACCCTATGGGAGGGATGGAAGGAGTTTGTGTGGTTGATGATGAACCTGCACTAGGAGACATTAAATTGGTGTTCTCAACCAAAGTTGAGTGGCCATTCGAGTGTTGAATCAGGAACCGAGTCCAATGAGAACATGTAATATGACGCTCCAAAACGTCACGTGCTACATATGTCCTTTCGTTTATACTCATAGTTATAATTACACATGTAGAAGCACAATAACATTTTCAAGAAAATCGCACGGGTTAATATACATGTCTTTTAACTTCTTACAAACATCATTATTTATTATCACAACAAAATACATAGTCCTGAGAAAGGTCAGGGTCACCTAACTCATTTACCAATAAAAATCTATACTTCAAAGTTTGCCAAGCCAATTTCAGTCATTACTCTCATAGATACCAGTGCCAGTGCTTCAATTATAGACACTAGAGTTCTTCTTGAAGAATGCTGGACTTGGGTATTTCAACTCTACCTCGAGAGATACTTTCTTTACAAATGTTCGCACCACACCAATATCTATCCAGTTTTTTCCCTGGTGTTCCATTAACACTAAAGTTCTTGGATCTAGTCTTCCCAACAAAGATCTGATCATTGGTTGGGACATCTTGACTCAACTCCCTGACCTAAGAATCATTCTTGGAAAAGGGCTTAGAAATAAAGACCAATTCTCTGAATTTGTCAATATCCAAAGACTCTTTTCCATCCAGATGAGTTTGTTAGATCCAATCATGCAAAAATTATTTGGCTCATGTTCAGAAAACCATTCGAAATCGTGACATTATGAAATTCGACACATTTCGGGATATATGAAATGATTATTTCATCAATGCACTATTAGTTAAATCTCGTTCTAAATTAATCACTCATGAGAGGATCAACCATTAGGGAAAGGTTATTGAGGAATTAAATACGCATGACCTGAGAACTGCACCATGGATTGACAATTTAACCATCATGGATCTCGACCCTTTGGACGGGACCTTTACAGATCCAGAGTCTAACTTAGATTACTTAGTATCCGAGCCTGATGACATGGAGTCGAATCCAGAGACACCGCCTGGGTATCACCGGGTTTGATGATGGATTTGGATATCCTATCTTTTTGGTCGCTCCTTTTTTATAGCGAAGCTAGGTTAACCCGACCATCCGCATCCCTTTTTGTATGTTTGGTCTTGAGGAAGTAGCATCGCGATAGGCTTGTATGTATATAACTTTCTAGGGTTAACATTGTGTTTATAAAATGGCTTTGTTGGTTTTTTTCATAAAGTGTTTTCCTTACTATCCCGTTTTATCGATTGTTGATTGGGTGATTCAGTTTGCTTCCGCATGCGTTCATTTGAGCGATGTTAATAGTTGGGTCGGTGACGCGTCTTGGAGCGATGCCATTACACAACCATTGGTGGAATATTAGCGCGCTCAAGGGTCGGAGCGTGACATCCCCATTTAATTGGTATCATAGCAAGGTTAGTTCGATCTAAGTTTGGTCGATACCTGGAGTGATAAGGAGCGATGCGTGTTGGGAAAGTTAGTTAGAAAAACTTTCGTTGATCACAAGTATAGAGTGCTTTAATGCTTGTCTTGTGATTGTTTGGTTGTTGGTGATTGAATTACACCTTATGTTATATAAGGTGTTTGTTTACGATTCGCTGCTTAAGATCGATTAGCTTGAGTAAGCGATTTAGGTCTCTAATTCCTTGATGGAATTACATAATAAGTTTCGTGAGAATCCTGTAAGATGAGCAACCAATGAAGGGGAACTCGGGGTCAGTCTAGTATGCAAGCAGGAGCCGTAAAGGACCCTCGAGTGGATGGGGTCTTGCGGTACCTTGAAGCGATTGGAGATTTGATGGGTCAGCAGGCTCAAAAACGAGCTGCTACTATTGTTGCTGCCATTGAGGCTGCTAAGGCTATTGTTGCCGCCCCTAACTGCAATCCAGGACAAGGAAATGGTAATGGTGAATGACCAATACACTAACTGGTGGAGTCATTTCTGAAGCTGAAGCCGTTTAAGTTCAATGGGACGGGTGATCCTGAGACTACAACCCTTTGGATCAAGGAGCTAGAGAAAGCATTTGCACTGTTGCGATGCTTAAAGGAGGATAAAGTAACACTGGCGTTGCACCAGCTATAAGGTAACGCTAGCAACTAGTGGAAAGCCACCTAAGGAAGGATTTTTCCCGTAGGCACCGTTCCGGTTTGAAATGGGTTTGTTGAAGCCTTTAATGGGAAGTATAGACTATGCAAGAGAGCAGAAGATGAATGAGTTCCAGCAATTCTGTCAGAATCAACTGTCTGTGGATCAGTACAAAGCAAAGTTTGCTGAGTTGTCGAGGTATGCATCGAAACTGGTAAAGGAACCAGTGGAAAGGGTGATGAGATTCATAGATGGTATGAAGCCCGAGATCAAGAGTCTATTGGTGCTTCTGAACTTGAAAAACTATGATGATTTGTATGAAAGGGCACAACTAATTGAAAAGGACATGATGGAATAGGCTGCCGCATCTGGATCGCGGTATGAGCTGATTAGGGATAACCATCACTTTGGGAAAAAGCCGATAGCTAGAAATAGACATTTCATCCCTCATGTCAAGAAGAATATTGGAAAGCCGGCATATTACTCCAATGCCATGTATTGATTATGTAGGAGAAGGCATGGCAATGGCCCTTGCCCAGGCAAGCCAGGAGCGTGCTTTGGACGTCGTCAATTTAGCCATCAAGTGAAAGATTGCCCGTGTCGGCCAGCTGGACCATCGATGCAACCACAACAACCCCGAATGGGACAATAAGTAGGGAATGCTCCTCAGAACAATATGAATCGACCACAAGTAGAAGGAAGGGTATATGTTGTAGCAAGGAAGGAAGCGGAGGATGTGCCAACGTGATCACAGGTACGGTATCTTTATGTGATCATGCTGCTTATGTATTGTTTGATCTGGGGGCTTCGCATTTGTTTATGTCAGTCTCTTTATGTGATCATACTCCTTATGCATTGTTTGATCCGGGGGCTTTGCATTTGTTTGAGTCTAAGCAATTTGTCAAGTTAACAATGGTTAAATCAAAACCTTTGGAAGTAATTTTTTGTGTTGCCACCCCCCTAAAGAATGAAGTGTTAGTTTCGATAGGATGCCCAGGCTATAGGATAGTTGTTGGTGGTAGGGAAGAAATGATTAATTTAGTGGTCTTGGCGATGTATGACTTTAATGTCATCATCGGGATGGATTGGCTCGTGAAGCAAAGAGTGTGATGAATTATAGTAACAGGATGATCCAATTTAATCTGATTAGTCATTTTAAATATGAATTTATGGAAAATAAAGGAGGAACCTTGATCCCTTGAATTTCGTCACTTGAGGTAACTAAGCTGTTGGATGAAGGATGCCAAGGTTACCTAGCGATTGTGGTCAACTTGTTGATGGAAGAATTGAGGCTAGAAGACATAGCCGTGGTGTGCGATTTTCCCGATATCTTTCTTAAGGAATTGTTTAGATTGCCACTTGAAAGAGAAATAGAGTTTGTGATTGAGTTGGCCCCTAGGACGGAGCCAATTTCTAGGGCACCCTACGGAATGGCATTATCAGAATTAAAGGTACATATGCAAAAGTTGTTAGATAAAGGGTTTATTCACCCTAGTGCATTGCCCTAGGAAGCGCCGGTGTTATTCGTAAGGAAGAAAGATGATTCGTTGCGTTTGTGTATCGACTATCGGCAGTTGAACCAAGTGACCATTAAGAACAAGTATCGGTTGCTAAGGATGGATGACTTGTTTGATCAACTACAAGGGGCTTCGGTATTATCCAAGGTAGACCTAAGGATGGGCTATCATCAGTTAAGGATTAAGAAAGAGGATATACCGAAAACGGCATTTCGTACACGATATGGTCATCACGAGTTTACCTTGATGCCATTTGGACTAACTAATACCCTAGCTGTTCTCATGGATTTGATGAATCAAGTATTCAAAGAACTTCTGGATCAGTTCGTCATTGTATTTATTAACGACATACTGGTGTACTCGAAGAATCCTGAAGAGCATGAGCAACATCTAAGGATGGTGTTGCTAACCTTAAGAGAACACACACTTTACGTCAAGTTTAGTAAATGTGAGTTCTAGCTCAATCAAGTAGTGTTCCTTGGTCATGTGATCTCTAAGGATGGAATCTCAGTGGATCCGGCCAAGATTGAGGCAATCACGAACTGGCCGAGACTGACAATAGTGATCGAGATCAGAAGTTTCCTAGACCTGGCAGGTTATTATAGACGATTCGTAGAAAGGTTCTCCGCGATAGCTACTCCTTTGACGCGCCTACTAAAGAAGGATATAAAGTTTAAATGGATGGATAAGTACGAGAAAAGTTTCCAAGAACTCAAGCACAAGTTGAGTATCACTCCAGTGTTGACGATACCATCTAGTCCTGGAGGGTATGAGATTTACAGTGATACGTCGCTTAAGGGATTAGGATGCGTTTTAATGCAATATGAAAGAGTGGTTGCATACACGTCCCGACAGTTAAGGCCTCATGAGTTAAACTACTCTGCTCATGATTTGGAATTAGTGGCGATCATCTTTGCCCTAAAAATTTGGAGACACTACTTGTGTGAAGAAAAGTTTCATATTTACATAAATCATCAGAGTCTGAAGTATTTATTTTCCCAAAAGGAGTTGAACACGAGACAACGCTGATGGATGAAACTTCTGAAGGACTACGACTGTGACATCCTATATCACCCTAGAAAGACTAACAAGGTAGTGGATGCACTTAGTCGAAAGTCAACCATTGTGCAAATGATGATTAAGGAATGGACTCTACTCGAGGGAGTAAGAGATTCGGATTTCAAGTTTGAGGTATGTTACCTCTTAAGTTTGTTGGCTACTTTAAGGATCGAGCCAAAGGTTTAGACTAGGATTAAGGCATTGTAAACTACAGACCCTACAATTTAGAAGATTTTGCAAAGAGATGCAGATAACAGAAAGCCTGATTTTTTGCCGTGGTGGTGGGTCCTACGCTAGCGTCGCTCCAGGTTTACTTATCCGGCTGTCGGCCGTGCGGGGGGTTCCTGGGTTATCAAAAAAAAAAAAACAGAAAGCCTGATTTCCAAGTGATTGAGGATGGAACGTTGAGGTTTTGCGAGAGATTGTGCCTACCTGACAATGTAGGACTCAAGGACAAGATTCTGTCAGAAGCACATTGCAACAAGTATAGCATCCATCCAGGTAGCACTAAGATGTATTAGAATTTGCGTCAACATTACTGGTGGAATGGCATAAAAGTGGATGTAGCCAAGCATGTAGCCAAGTACTTGACATGCCAACAAGTGAAAGCGCAACATTGCAAGCCAAATGGATTGCTACGATCACTCGAGATCTCAGAATGGAAATGAGAACACATCACAATGAATTTCGTGATAAGTCTACCAAGGAGTCAGAGAGGTAATGACTCTATTTGGGTCATAGTTAAATGACTGACTAAGTTGGCTCAGCTCATTGCCACATGAAAGGATTTTGCCATGGATAGATCAGCGGAATTGTATGTGCGCCATATAGTTCGTCTTCATGGAGTACCGGTGACGATCACATCATATCATTATCCTAAGTTCCCCGCTACATTTTGGAAAAGCCTTCAAGGTGCCATGGGAACGAAGCTGCAGTATAGCACAGCTTATCACCCATAGACAGATGATCAATCTGAGAGAACGATTTAAACTTTTGATGATATGCTACGAGCTTGCGTTTTGGATTTCAAAGGCAGTTGGGAGGAAAAATTGCATCTCGTTGAGTTTGCTTATAACAATAACTATCAACAGAATACTAGGATGATGCCATTTAAAGCACTATATGGTAGAGCCTGCAAAACTTCGATATATTGGGACGAGATTGGTGAAAGGAGAATTACGTGTCTAGAGTTAGTACAACAATCCATTGAGGCAGTTAATGTCATCAGAAAAAGACTTAAGACTGCCCAAAGCCGTCAGAAGAGCTATGCAAACAAATGATGAAGACCTTTGGACTTCCAAGTAAGTAATCACGTCTTCCTCAAAGTGTCACCTATGCGAGGAACGTCTCAGTTCAACAAGAAATGAAAGCTAAGCCCAAAATATATTAGACCGTTTGAGATTTTGGAGCGAATTGGAATCTTAGCTTATCGTTTAACCTTCTCGCTGAAACTGGCTCAGGTGCACAATGTCTTTCACATGTCCATGCTAAGGAAGTATGAACCTGATCCAACCTACATGCTGAATTATGAAGAAATAGATATGGATGATAATGTATCATACGTGGAAAGACTGGTGCGGATAGAGGATAGGAAAGAGCAAGTGTTGCAAAACAAAACAATCCCTTTGGTTAAGGTGATCTGGCAACATCATGGAACAAAAAGAGATGTGATATTTTGAAATTCGACCCTTTTCGGGATACTTGAAATGATTATTTCATCGATACATTGTTAATTAAATCTTACTATGAATTAACCACTCATGAGAGAACTAACCATTAGGAAAAAGCTTTTGAGGAATTAAGTACGCATGACCTGAGAACTCGACCATGGATTGACAATTCGATCATAAGAATTGACGAGGGACAATATTGAGCCATTATAGACCGATCAAGGGATGGTTATGGAATGGTTCGCCAATAGTATACAATCGGATCGCGGGTGGTTTTGCTTGACTATTGTATGGATTGCGAATAACCCGAAACCAATTCCAAACGATCGTGTATATTAGAACTAGTGATTGACCCTTGCAATTACATGACAACCGAGGTCACCTATGGCTTAAGTAAGCTTAAACGTAGCTTGATATTGAATCAAC
Source organism: Syzygium jambos (assembly GCA_031216235.1). Lineage (NCBI taxonomy): Eukaryota > Viridiplantae > Streptophyta > Magnoliopsida > Myrtales > Myrtaceae > Syzygium > Syzygium jambos. Next base: position 9,518,642 of record CM062228.1, read on the forward strand.
CACGGGTCGAATACGCGTAACTTCTAAAAGTTGTCCGTTAGTTTGAGATGCATTAAAGTTGCAATTGATCGATTTTAGCCATGAATTAAAATCCGAAATTGGGTATCAAACTTTCAAGGGTTCCACGACTAAACTATTGGACGTCGCCTCATTAATCCTGTAATATCCTTAATTTTAGTCCTTGGGAAATGGCTATGGTTTAAGTTTGGTAGTTTTCCAATCGGAGCCAATTTTACTCTTGTTCTAGAAAACCCAGATTCGGATCCTCTGTACCCCTTTTGTTTTGTTATTTTTGTGGAGACCTTTATTATCTGAATTTCCAAACACTTCCTTCGGAAAAGTTTATCCAAATATCTTAAAGTTTTACATACTTTAATTTCAAAATTTTAGGACTTAACATGAGTAGTGCGATAGCCTAATTTCGGACCGTGTAAAACTGCCCAGAATGAGTATTTCTACGATGTTCACACTTTCTCGATTTTCTACAAACTTTTTTGGGCCGATTATGAACAAACTTCCCTCACAAAATTTGTTTAGAACTTCTTTTTCTATAACATATATAAATTTGGAAATTTTTAGAGATGATTTGAATTCTAAAAAGAGCTTATTTTGAGAAGCAAGAATTCTATTCCAACTAATTGTTTTTAGTCTGTGATTGAGCTATTAAAAGTTGTATTTACAGAAAGATTCAAATTTCGTTTCTACATGGAAAATATTTTTTAAGATCTTCTTTATGACATATTCAAATTTGGGAATTTTCGAAGTTCATTTACTATGTTTTTAAGCTCGATTTCTAGAACAGTGCAAAAACTACTGGTTTTGTCAGATTTTGAAGATTCATCATTTTCTATATGAGAATATTGAAATTTTAACTTGATGTCTTCTAGTAATTTAATGAATACATTCTGAGCTTTCAAATGAGATATGCTACACTTTTATTGGAGGTCATATGATTGTCAAAAACAAGACTATCATCCACGCCCAACTTAGGGGCTCACGGCCAAAAGGAGGACAAGAAAGAGGGTTCTAGAAAGCAAGAATTTGGTGAGCAAGTTGGTCAAAACTTGGGGAGCAAGAACTTGGTGACCAAGTTAAAGATGGGCCTATAAATAGAAGCACCCTTCTCTTTTCCTCACAGCACACATACACACCTCCTCTTCCTCTCTCATCTCTCATCCTCACACCTCTCTCTCATCTCTCACCTTCATGCCAAACACTTCTCTCTCTCACCATTTGCCGTTGCTAACCGCCGTAGACATTTTCTTGTGATTATAGGTAATTATAGGTGAGTGAATTCCTTAATACTTGGATAGGGCGGTATATTATATGGTTGGAACGCGACATGTAAATGGATTCCCTAATCTCGGGATAGAAAGTTATGATGCGTTGTTGGCCTGAGTTCTCACCCGAGCATTTGTTAGACTTGCGTGTTCTTGTTTGTCTCGATGTTGCACGCATCGCTTGTTAGCATACTTGATGTTCTCATCCATGCTTGTTGATTTATGAGAAGATAGGATGTGGTGTTATGAGTTTGGCTTAAGTAATGACCGCGTCTATGATGCTCAATGTTCGCATGAGTGCTTATTGTTTTGCTTCATAATAGTAAGTCAAAGCACGTACGAGTCACGAAACGGGGTGTCATATGATCTTGTACTCATGTTATGGCGTCATAGGACGAGTTCGACTTAGTGTGAGTTTATATTGAGGTGTGTAGATCTAGGCCAAGTTCGGCTTCAAGCCGATGCTTGGTATGGTGGACCGAACCACTTGCCCTCAACTGCGACCCGCATGTTAGGCGAATATTCTAGAGATCATGATTACACAAGCACGGCACGCCTTTGGGCTTGATTGCATGGACTAATGAAATCAAGATAATAAACTGGCTTATGTGACTATGATGTGTGATCGCTAAATAAAAGAAGAAGACCATCGTCACATAATATTGACGGCAATGCCTCGGTAAACTAGCGCTGGGATGCCCTAGTTGAGTTAGGATGCTTGGGTTGAGCTCGAATTCCTCGGTAAACTAGTGTTGGGATGCCCTAGTTGAGTTAGAATGCCCTGGTTGAGCCTGGATTCCTCGAGCGATCTGGCCTCGGGATGCTTCGATTGAGCCGGGATGCCTTGGTTGAGCTAGAGAGCCTAGCATGAAGCTGGATACCCTGGTTGAGCGAGGATGACGATACATGAATTTTATATGTGTGCCAGTATGTGATAAATGAATTCTATATATGTGCCAGTATGTGTGTTTATTGATAAGTCGAATTTATGTGACCGGATATTCCATGTGAATATAGCAAGGGCAAAGTCAAAGTCTTTGTTATTGATTTACATTGATATAAGGCAGGGAAAGTATTTGTATACGTTAGTACGATGGCGAGGCATAATCCTGCACGAGTATTAGTGAATTTACTCATTGAGTCTCCCCGACTCATCTCTCGCTGTTTTTTCTTTTCAGGTTCATAAGATGGAGGATGACATAGAGAAGCTAGGACTAACCTTAACCTTTGCTTGTGATATGATTTTTACGTAGGAGTGGCCCGTGGAAAAGGGGCTTGTAAAATGTGTTTAAGTAAAATGGTAATTATGTGTCTTGCCTGTTATGCTTTCCCTTATTTCTAAGGATAAGATAAGGATATTATATATTAATATAAGGTTTGCTTATGATGCTTTTCATTACCCCGTTATTTGTTCTGATTGTGATGATCCCGAATTAATTGCATCCGCTTATACTTAGTCAAAAATAATAATGCACGGGACGTCGCATTAATAACTCCCAGGTGGGTGTGTTACAAACCCATCTATTTATCAGTTCGCTTGAAATTCTTCGATTAAGTGAAATTCAGGCTGGTTTTGGAAAAGACATTTTTACCCCTAAGTCTTTTTTGAATTTCTTTGTTTAATGGAAGGGCATTTCAGTCTTTTCACCCCTCCATTATTGGCCGGTTATCAAGGGGTGCAAAATGACCCATTGGCCCCTAGATATTTTTGTGGCTTGTTTTGGAAGATTGATTCTTGACCCTTGGATCTTGACTTATTGAGCAAGATGCAATCCTAGCCCTCTATTGTGGATAAGTGTTGTTAGACTAATTTCTCTCTCTCTCTCTCTCTCTCTCTCTCTCTCTCTCTCTCTCTCTCTCTCTCTCTTGGCTTGAACACTCTTGGTCTCTCTCTCTTCCTCTCCTCTTATTTCGATTAGCCACCACCCTCACCGATCAGCACCATCACGCCACCAACCAGTCACCACTAGCCATCGTCCACCACCGTGACCGCCACCATCCGCCGCCATCATTGCCATCATCACCACCGCTTTTCTTTCCCTCTTTCACTCCCTTGGTTCGATCACCAGCCATCACCGCCACCCTCACGCCACCATCACCGTAGTTGTCCTCAACCATGAGTCCCCTTCACCACCCTCATCGCCGTCGTAGCTATGAGCAACTCCGCCGTTGCACACGTGACCGCCGCCATCCGCCGCCGCTTGCTGTGATCGCCCCCTTTTGTTGCTTAGTTTACTTGGCTTAAGTGTAAGTAAATCTCTAAACCTTGATTAGGGCATTTGGTTGTTAATGGAATAGGATTAGGGGCTGATTAGAGTAATTAATAGGTGGATTAGACTATGGCTTATCTTGATTGGTGATAGCTTATCATATAGGTTGGTGATAGCTTATCATGCATGTTGATGATAGCTTATCATGAGTTTAGTGATAACTTATCATGCACTTTTGTCTTATATGGCGATAAGTTATCATGTGATATGATTGAATTTGTATATGTTTTTATGAAATTAGAAGCTTGTTATGCCATGTTAAATGATTGCCCAAATTTACAAACCTTGGTGACTAATTTCAAAGAAATGTATTATGGGCATGAATTTGGTAGTTCACAAGAAGCCGCGATTGGTCCCCATGTTTTATGTGCCATATGGAGCAAGGATGCTTTAAAACGAGAGTGTGCAAAGTTTAACAGTTCAATTATATGTGCTCGATCACGTGTGATTATTTTTATGGCATTTCTACATATGAAAGTCGTGATATTTTGATGGACGATCACAGATCATGTTTGCATTGGCTAATTGAGAAAGACAAGAATTAGGACTTGAGTGAATGCTATATGTGTATGGTCAGCTACAGTTCCATTTATGCTCAGTTTCACCGGAAGACTGCCAACCATTGGGGTTATGGCAGGGGTCGTTAATAACCTGGATTATCATGAGTGCGATTTGCATCGATGAGTACTATGTGCTTGAGGTTGATGCTTGAGCATATTTGGATTATTAAGTTGTTGATGTGCATGTTTGTGCCATAATGTGTTGTTGTAATTCTATTATGTGCTCGTGAGAGCGATTACATATTTAGGGCGTTTCGGAGGCCATGTATTCTCCTAAGCAAGGTTGAGGGAGTTTACTTGTTGAGTTATTTCATTGTTATTTGTCAAATATTTTCAGACCCATAAGTATGAACCGTTTGCCCACACGCTTTGGAGTGCCCATGGATATGGGCACAATCATATTTGAGTATCCGATTGGACCAGATAGGGCGTACCAAAATCACGCAACCACCATCTGGGTGGATGAGGCCTTGGCATTGTGGAAGTCTCATGAGTTTGTAGCCTGGTTTTTGAGGGATAGAGATGGGTTGTTCGGACTCATTAAAGGTTTTGATGGACCACCTAACGGTAGAATAGGAGACGAGGTGTGGGATCCCATGGATCTCGACCCTCCGGACGAGGTCGTTACGGATATGGAGTTTGACTCGGATTACTTAGTATCTAAGCCGGACGGCATAGAGTCGGATTCAAAGACGCTGCCTGGGTATCACCGGGTTTGATGATGGGTTTGAATATCTCATCTTTTTTGTCGCCCCTTTTTGGTAGCGAAGCTAGGTTAACCAGACCATCCGCATCCTTTTTTGTATATTTGATCTTTAGGAAGTAGCATTGTGATAGGCTTGTACGTATGTATCTTCTTAGGTTAACATTATGTTTACAAAATGGCTTCGTTGGTTTTCTTTATAAAGTATTTTCCTTGCTATCCCGTTTTATCAATTGTTGATTGGGTGATTTAGTTCGCTTCTGCATGCGTTCAATTGAGCGACGTTAACAGTTGGGTCGGTGATGTGTCCTAGGGCATTACCATTACATGATCATTGGTGAGATGTTAATGCGCTCAAGGGTCGGGATGTGACAGGAGTTCTCCAAGAAATGTTCCCATCCTTTATGGAAAAATCAAGAATTTTATGTTCGACTCCCTTAAAAAAATGAGGATATAAATCCTACTAAGGCAAGTCATTCAGGAATGAATCTAGAGCATTTAGCTCTTGCTTAAAGGAGTGCTCAAAATTATTGCAACAAGAACTCATTGAAACTTCGAGTTTCCAATGGGGCTGCGAAGCATTATATGTTAACAAACAAGCTGAGCAAAATAGAGGTAAAATGCGACTGGTCATTAATTACCAGTCTATTAACCTCTTTCTCCAAGATGATAAATTCCCCTTGCCTTCTCAAAATTCCCTTTTTGCGGGAATCACCAAAGCCCAAATTTACTCCAAATTTGATCTCAAAATTGGGTTTTTGGCAACTTGGCATCCATCTTGATGATAGACCCAAAACAAGATTCTACATCCCAAACCAGCATTTCCAATGAAAAGTCCTTCCGTTTGGCCTCAAATTTACTCATTCCTTATTTTAGAAGGCCATGTGTCGCATCTTTCAGCCAATTCTGTCTAGTGCTGCTGTTTACATTGATGACATATTACTTTAAGTCCAAATGAAGAATCCTACTATCAACTTCTTGAGCAATTCACCGAAATTGTAAAGAAGTATGGCATTATGCTTTCTCAAAAGAAGATGATCATTGCCCATACAAAAGTCAAATTCCTAGGTATGCACCTTAATAAAGGCACATATTATCCAAGGCCACATATTGTCAAGAAATTGTTAAAGTTTCCCGAGAAGAATTTTACAACTAAGCAAATCCAACAATTTCTCGGGATAATTAACTATCTTAGAGATTTTGTTTCGAATATTGCAAAGTTGTTACTTCCTTTGTAATTGATGTTAAAAAAGCATTTGAACCATGGGAAAAGGCACAAATCAAAGCAGTTGCAGAACTGACAGAAATAATGCAAGATCTTTCTCCATTACAAATAACATCTACAAGAAAAAGAATCCTGCATACTGATGTTGGCGATGAATATTAGGCAGCCATACTATTTGAAGAACTTGATGGTAAATAACATCTTTGTGCTTACAAAAGTAGCAAGTTTTCCCAGGCAGAAATGCATTAATTTTACTTTCAAGGAAATCTTGGCACTCAAGAATGGAATTAAGAAGTTTGAGTTCCATCTTATTGGCCATCATTTTCTAGTAGAATTGGACATGGTATCCTTTCCTAAGATGACCAAATTTAAATAGAAGCAGATTCCTCATCCTCAGCTGCTCCGATAGGCTAAATGGTTTTCAAAGTATTCATTTGAAACCAAATACATTGCGGGAAAAAAGAATGTGCTTGCATACTTTCTCTCCAGACCAAAAGCACTAGCAAAAATCAACATGTATATTCTGAGGCAGTCTTTCCCATTCCAACCAGAAAAATACAAAAACAAAAGATTTCGAGAATGGCCAAACTGAGAATATCCCCAAGAAATTGTTGAGCAAATCCAAAATGATAAGCTCATAAAAAATTTTCAGAATCTTATGTGACAATGCCATACAGACCTCTTCAGACTGCATGGAGGTTCCATTCTCTATCCTTTTGGATTACACTTAAGGTATCCTTTCTATTGACACCTAAATTTCCACCGACTATTTAATAATAATTTGCATAGAAAATTAGGGATTAAATTTTAACCCTTAAACAAAAATATTAAAATTGCATAACATATAGTTTAAGTTCATATAGGATAGTTGCATTCCGTATCGAACCGGCGGTGGCGAGAAAGTTGAAAATTTATCGTGTAAACCAAGCTCGAGCTCTCGGCTCACTCAAGGGATTGGAGGCCAAAATTCACAAGTCTAAAAGGCTTTGGTTATTTTAATTTGAGCTTAAATCAGCCTGAATTATTTTAGCCCATTTGGAATTAAAATAAAATTAAATGATAAAGCCTAAGTCTAAGCCCATTAGGACTAGGAAGCCTGGTTAATTAACCTAGGGTTGCGATATAAATATGTCGTTATGCGTCATAATCAAGGGAGGCTCTCATTTTTTCCAGAACATAATTCTTGAGAGCACGAGAGACATGTGAGCAAGAGTAAGAGAGAGAGTCGCTCGCTCACGTGCCCGCCCCACAGTCGCGCCGCCTCGCTACCACCACTACTGTTATCCTGGCGCCTGCTATTTCCACTGTGAGCCAAGAAGCCCCCTTGATGAGCTGCTTTAATATCGAGTCCGCTACCTTGTTCGCCACTGCCTTGCTAGCGTCCATCCACTATATCGACGAGCTCTAGTCCACGACGATTCTTCCAACGAGCTAACACATAAAGTCTTCCATCCATTGTTGGTGAGGAGTCAAGCGGTGGCCAAACGATCAATAATCAAGTGGAGAAGTGCTTCAGTGGAGAAAGAAGCAAAAGAATTCATCTTTTCCTCTCCTTGTCAGGGACGACTTTTGTTTGCAGGTTCACAAGAGAGGACAAAACCGAGTGCAATTGGTGGAGAATGAGCTCGCTACTGAAGGAGACAACATCATGCTCTTGGAATTCCGCATTCTCCACAAACAAATAACAAAAAGGAAGAACAAACGTGTGAAGTCAAGCTTCATCCCCGTGCACTTGCCACAACTTCGGCTGCACCACCGCGCACACCGCCGGCCACCCCGTCTCCGTCCGCCAGTCCAAACTTGAAAAGTAATCTATAAATTAGGTAAAAATCTCTATCCGGTATATTTTCAAAATATTTAAATTCTTAGTTTGAATATTTTGAATATTCCGTGAATATTGCGTGATTGATTAGATACCTTAGGATAATATTTGTGATATCCGCAATATCCTAAGATATCCCGAATTAGGAGTTTTACCTAATTCAGCAATGTATCTAGACGACTATCCGATCTTATCCATAAAGTACGATACGCGGCGATATGAAAAATCATTATCTTATCCATAATCACTTTGATACGATAATAGATTTAATTCGCTTTCCAAATTCGAATAATCGGCTCTCCATTAATATCTATAATCCTATAGATATGACCGTTAGCTCGATTCTCTTTCCTAATTCAAATTTGATAAGAAGAATATTGCGGATTGCATGGATTGTTTGAACGCGGTTGTTATCTTTGTTTGATTGTTTTTGTTTAATAAAAAATCCAAAAATATGTTAGGATTTAGATTAGGAGTTTTGCATGTTTAGGAAATCCTAAATGTATCTAGAAGATAGGATAATTATTCAATTTAAATAGGGACTTAAGATAGTTTATTTCCTAGTTTAAATTAGGTGTTATTCTAATCCTAATAGATTGTTTAGGTTATTTTTTAATTCCGAATTTCATTAGAAAAATACCAAAAATAAATCATTTGCCCATTATTAGAAATAGGTCATATTGTCGCATGTCATATAGTTCGCATGCTAGGTTGCATTAATCGCATGTCATTTTTTGCACGTCATTGCATATAGGTTAGTTTGCATTTTAATAAAGTGCAAATCCTAAAGAACACCTTGAGTGCCTTGTTTTGTTAATTAGAAATCATATTAGGATTGTCTGTGTGATTTTCAACTAACAATGCAGATACTTGCGTTGCATTAAGGTATGTCATTCTCCTAATCTTGCAATCTTTTTAATGCTTTCTTGGATGTTAAATTGGTGATTTGCGCACCCGAATGAACACCTCACATGTTAGTAATTAGGTAATAAAATAGATACAGACTGCTTGCATAAATATTTTTGAAAAGAAAAGGTACCGAAAAGGGCGTTAGACTAGATCTAGCAGAATCAAGTCCCCGAGTTTAGAATCTTTGGTTCGTAGAAATAAAACATATCTCCCTATATTTTATTTAGGTTTCTCCAAGCATGAAAACTTTTACATATTAAAATCTTAAACCCTAAGTTGTGAATTGATAGGGCATGGGAGGGCCCGAGTAAGGCTTCGCCTTAATAATCCATTAGCCTGAGAAATTTTAGGTTGCGACACTTTCATTCATCCATTAATTTGGAAAGAAAATGATTTTTCCAAAAAACTTAAATGGATATTATGGTATTTAACCAGTAAGTACTTAATAGCTATTGAGTTCCCCACCAGAAGATTTTTTGTCCAATTAACCAAGCTGCTCATGACTAATCACATCAATAAAAACAAACATGAGAAAAACCTTTTTACTGTGCTTAAGTGGTTTTACTCTCCTACTTATTGGAAAAGACCGTTCCTAGAAGAATTGATAAAAGTTCGAGGAGATCCAAAGACACACGCCATTATGCTTTTCCATCTACCATGGACTTTTATACAAAATAATAGGACAATCTCCGATGCTCCAGCAATAGTAGGTACCCCAATCACATTTCCTAGTGGCTCGCATTTATAAATTGTTCCCTAGTCGCATTGGTCCTGTTGAATATAACTGCGGGGAACTCCAAAGAATCCTATGTCAAGAACATCATGTCATTCCTAAAGAAGCATGGGATTACACCGCACCTTTTTCATGAGACCATGAAGGACTCTCATGTGCAACTTAGCAAGCACTTAGAGAATTCAATCAAGCACAGTCATAGCCAGGACCATCACGAGACCAAGAAATGGCAGACATAGGAGATCCAACATAATCATCTCATGACCCATGAGGTGGACCACTCTCCCAGAACCCATATGATGACGGACCCTTGTCCTTATCCATTGGACTTAGCACCAGTACAAACTCCCGTTATGTCCAAATAGGAAACTTGCCCAAGCCAGTCATGCTTGAAAGAACTGACCAGAACATGGCTCTTCCAGACTTTTCTATCTATGCATCCTCCTCCTCTAGCCAAGTGCCATTCAACACTCATGACAATTTTGATTAGACTCTTGAAGAACGACTGGCAAAACAAGAATTTGCACATAGTTTAGATAGTTCGGACTATGATTATAACTCTGGATGGAGACAAACTTGTAATGATTAAAGGTACTATAGCACCAGCACTGTTGACTATTTACCGTAGCAAATAGTAGCTTGTCACTATTCATAAGAATCCTATGTCTACTAGCGAGTCACGAACTCTTGTGGGTGTCTTGTCTGCACTGTCACTGTTGTCCAAAGAGTGTTCTATTTTCCCTATCGCCTATATAAATCTATGTAATCCTTCAGTTTGAAATAGGAGGGAAGTTTGTGAAAAATTCTCCTATCTCTTACTTACTATGTCTCCCAAAGCTCTCCCTTCTTCAAAGCCTAGTGTGATTCTCTAAGAAAGGCAGCTCGACCGGTTAGCCATGATTCCATCTAGGCAACTCTGAGTGTTTCTATGCTCTGAACTAAATCTTTAGATAGTTTGACAGCTAAAAGACAGTCCCTGGAAGGCTTAAACAGAAGTTCGCCCATGTGGGATAGCATACCTACTGCAAACTGACTTGGTTTTCTTTGATTCTAAGCATAGACCCCTCCTATAAGAAAATCCTACAGATTGATGCCGGCGATGAATATTGGATAGCCATACTATTTAAAGAACTTGATGGTAAGCGACATCTTTGTGCTTAAAAAAGTGGAGAATGGAATTAAGAAGTTTTAGTTCCATCTTAATGGTCATCATTTTCAAAGGAAATACTCATCTCCAGTTCGATGTGATGAATAAGATGGTTATGACCTGAGGGCAGTTTTTGGCAAAGTGACCACATTTGTTGCAAATAAAGCAACAATTTGATTTCTTTTGCCCTAGAAAATTTCTTCGTCTCCACAAGAATTTCCATTTCATTTTCCTTTTTAAGTGTTTAGATCCATGCTTGGATCTTTGCACTTGGTACTTCTAGAAATGTTTATTTTTTCTTGAATATTCTGCATAGAAGCTGTCAAAATCTTTCTTTGAACACTTGATCTTAAGATGTTGCTTGGAGTAGGCACCATCAAATTCACGACTGTCTCTGATGTAGTTCTTCATCATTTGTCGTCTAAGACACAGCTCATCAAGATAAAGATGAATCTCTTGTTGCAGTTCTCCGAAAGGAATATCCATAATTCTTCTCTGCTTGTTGTAAAAAGATCTCTCAACTTGTTGAGAGAGCTCTTTTGGAATGGATACTAGGAAAACTTGTTTTAGGTTCGAATCAACTCCTAGACCATAAAAGAGTTTGATCATCTCTCTGTAGTGTCGGTTTAGGTGTTTCTTTTGGAGAGAACAACATTTTCTTTCAAAATACTCTCTTCTCTTGATCTCAAAAGATCAGCAAGTTTTCCTATAAAGAATTAGTAGATGATTCCGATGACTTGGGAAAAGTCTTGAAGGAGAAGAATGACCATTTGGTCTACATCGGAAGTTGATTGCCACCAATGTTTGGGACTGCTGGTAAACCTTATGGCAAACTCTAAAACGATGTCATATTTACTTTCAACAGTGAGAGCTCTGGCATTCAACCAGGCATGGAAATCTTCCAACTTTTTTGGCCATTGGAGTAAGGAGCATCATCAAGAGTGAAAAACTGTGTAGATGAGGAGTTTGAGGTCTAAGATGGGTTATCGGGCCGAACAACCTTTGGTTAATATGGATTAGATTCCATATCTTTCTTTGGTGGATTGGTCATGAAAAATTGAAGGAGTGGCTGGTGGTATATGGAAGGTTTCGGCTGGAGGTATCGAGAAAGAAGAAGAGGAGGAGGAAGGCAAAGAGTTAGATTTTGAATCTAAGTCTAAACTTAGAAAATTTGAAACTTTTGCTATATTTGGAGGAGTATAATCTCGAGGAGCTTGAGAATATTGTTACGAATCAGCTTCACGTTCATCTTGTTGATTATTGCTTAAGTCCCTTAGAAAGGATTCCGAGGGATTTGAAACCATTAGTTATTGATCAGGGTTAATCTTTTCTGGCTTTTCAAACAATGTTTTAGCAACATATTTTTCTTTAGCTCTTTCCTTGCGCAATATTTTCATTTCCCGTATACGATTACGCAATTTTGTCCTGTCACTTTTGTCCTGTTAGGTAGAAGTTTTAGCTACTACAGCAAAAACTAAGGAGTTTTGCGGCTACAGAAGAGCGTATTCTAATCTTGGGATAGAGAAAAAATCAGGAGGCTTGACTTTTCCTTCTTCGAGGATATTGATTTGTCTTTTGAGTTTCTTTATTTCAGCCTTTAGGCTTTCAAGATAATGGAATCCCATATGCTGTCCTGATTCTACAGCGTGGATTCTTTTTTGGAAATCTATGAGCATCTTCTTGGTGGATTCATCATATCTTCTGATTTTGCTGCACATCAATGATCTTGGAATCAATCGTTTTGAATGCATGGTTGTGTGCCAAAAGGGTTTCCAATTGCCAATTTAGAACAACTTCAGCAACAAGTGTTTTTTTTTGGCCTCCCACATTCATTGACATATGTGGGAGAAGGAATCTTTAGAGCATGAAGGTATCTCTGTTGTGGATCTGGGAATTCTTCGGTAGCACGAAAGGAAAACTTTGAATTTTCTACTGGGTTTAGAGGAGGAAAGTCTGCTTCATTGAACATGGAAATAGATAGGAGTTGCTTTGCATCTTATAAGGGGCTTGGAAAAACTGATGCTGAACAATCGGATGGAATGTCAAGTGGGCACGAATTCTTTTTTGCCCACTTAAGGATTGATTTATAAAAAGGGAAGACAACGGGTTTTTTATATGTGGACGAAAATGGCGGTGATGATGGAGGTGAGGATAGTAAATGTGTAGATTTTGGGTTTTCATGTGTACAAGGTGTTGGACCATAAGAAATCATAAACTAGCATTTGCAATTTTCTTCAAGAGTATCAATAGTAGGATATCCTTCCAATTACCTTTGATATAAGTTGTCCTTGGCCTTTCTAGCTTTTTGCTTTGGCCTGGTAGCTGGGTCTACTTAATCTAAAGAATTAGTGCATGAAGAGTATTAACAAAAAGGATCCTAGAAACAGTGACCACTCGGGTCTTTGTAGTGATGGACAGGGGTGTCCATTACTTTTGAAGTATTTGCCCAATTTCTTTAGATCCGGTTCTTCAGGAACTGGTTCGGGGACACAAGGTTTTGTCATGAAGATGGTAAGGAAGATGGAAGGGGTTTCTTTCTTTTCTTTGCTAAATTTGATGGCAACAGTGCCATCTTTTTTCCTGGTGAACTCAAAGTCTGAAGACTAAAGAGGCTTACTGTTTTTGGTGGAGCTTTTCATAATTAGTTATCCAAGTTTCAGGAAGAAGCTTGGCTAACTTTTCTTTTGGAATCTGCCGAGGAACATGGATAGAAGAGGCTTGATCATTTTGCATGGATATGAACATGGCATCTTCATTTCCATTTTGGAAGTTCAAATCTAAGGCATGATTTTGGACTCTATACACCATTTGGTAGTAAAGAGTCGCGACAACCGAATCGGCACTTTGGGACACTCCAGTAAGCTGAAGTTAGACTTTCAAGAAGCAAAGCAAGTGGGGATCCGAAAGAGCAACATTAAAATTTGTGTATAGGGTTACAAAGACTATCCTAGCATTTAAATTGGTTTGGACAATAACAACATAGGCATGCTGGTATTCTAGGAACATGGTATCCAAAATAGCCATTCTTGCCACAACTAGCAAGCCTTTTTTCTTCCGTGAAAGGTGAGAGCAAGATGCATAGCTCCGTAGTGAATATGTGATTATCCTTGCTGGATCTACTATTTGGGAAATTCAGGAGCAATTTGGAGAGTAACAAAGTATTCCTTTTCAGTGGCAAGAATAGGATGTTGGTCAAATTTGGAGGACTGGACATATTCCTTGACTTCTCTGGGAGTGTGGTGTATGAGATGTCTTATAGAGCGAATGGGGGAGAAAGATGAAGAGGGTTTGGCAAAAGCTAAATATGGACTCATGAAGGGAAGTTGGGTTTCAGAGATCTTGGTTTCATTACTAAGAGAGACTTCATAAAAATAATATATTTTAGAAGCATTCAAAATACGAAACTCTGATAAAGAAGAAGAGGAAGAAGATGGAGAAAAAGATGCAATAAGATTAACTAGAGTAGTGTCTGGATTTTCCATTTGCAGAAAAAAGGAGAGATCTTTGTAGCACTGGATAATTACTATTTAAGCACATAGAACGAATCAAGCTAAACATGAATCAAATGGCTTTGATACCAAGGAGGGGATCTATGCTTAGAACCAGGGAAAATCAAGTCAGTTTACAACAGGTATGCTATCCCACATGGGCAAACCTCTCTTCAAGCCTTCTAAGGATTGCCTTTTAGCTGCTAAACCCATACTAACCAAACCACCATCCAACCCAAGGGTTAATGACCTCCAACATCATTCCGTCCTCTCCATCACCACGTCTAGGGGGATCATCCTACAAACTGAAAAATAAGAGGTGAGCCGAAGTTCAGCGAATGAAATCTTTATGTCTAAGGTAGAATATCAGTTTACCACTCAACTTGATACTATCAAATAATGTGAGCTCAAGTAATAATGAATGCATAAGTACATGCTATATCTTCACTATCATGATATGCCAATAAAAATCACTAATAACATTGCATAAGATCATTCACTCAAATGCAATCAGGTGACATGTCATATCATATTGCACCAATATTACCTAGTGCCTTATTATCATGAATGTATATATACACATGAGCATGCATCGTATTCATTATTTCATCATATCCCGATTCAAGAGTCTTCCCAGTTCACGAGGCATCTCAGCTTCAAGGCATCCTGTAATATCCGATGGTGCATCTCAACTCACAAAGCATCTCAACTCCAAGGCATCCCGCAAACTTCCATCCATAAGGCATCTCGACTCTCAAGGTATCCTGAAACACTCCTGGGTGTATCTCGAAACACACGGACGACGACACTTTTCTCTTTCAATATTCATTATTATCATGCATCATTAATGCACATGAACATGTTCAGCATCAACATTCAATATACCACGTCATTTCACTTAACCATCACCAATTGAACATGTTCAACATCAACATTTTGTACACGACATCTTCTTATGCAAATTATTACCGAAATATAATCACTTTCATAAGTAATAATAACACACTTATCTCTTTTCATTTTTATGCAAACCATGATAACATTCTTAGAGAATTGGCAACGTGAACATCGATAACTCGATTAATCGACAACGTGAATATCCACAACTCAATTAATCGACAAACAATGTGAACATCGACATTGTAAACATCCACAACTCAATTAATCGACAAGGTGAATATAGACAACTCAAAGATTGACCACGTGATTAATCGATAATACTTAGCTAGTAATTCGGTAACTTAATCAAATTACAAAAATCTCTCTTTCAGGTTGAGTATTCGTCATTTCCACATCTTTCATTCAAAAATTGTCATCACATCTTAGAGAAATAATCGAACACCTCTTAAGAATTCTATCAAACACCTCCTAGGCATGGAACAAGCTTAACAATTCCAATTCAAATGAACATAAAGATTTCACATACTATCATTAAAACTTACCTATACTTGACAACGAAGGCAAACAAAATATAACAACCATCAACTAATCAAGTTAAGAGTACTAAACAGATCAATCTAACTTAGCTCCTAGAGTTTTCACTTACCTTGAGAAAATTGAGCGATTTAAAGGGTCACTTTCAATCAAAATAGATGAAATCGAAAATAAACAACACTTGATTTATAAGTGACAAAACCATTGATGGAAAGCAATGAAAATCGACAGTATCTTGTCCAATTCAAAAGATCAGAATACACTTTAGAAATACGAATGGGGCCTCTACCTTTACTCGAGTTATTAAAGACAAAGGGAACAAGAAGAATTGTCTCTTTGGAAGTTGAAAGCGAAAGTTGAAGGGAAGTGGAAAGTTGAATCGGTGAGGTGAGTGAAAATAGTTCTCTTCCAAATTTATTCACATGGCTACACAATAAATAAAGGGATGAAATCGTTTAGCCACGGTTAAGGTAATAAATGTTTATAGGGTAAAATCATGAAGCCTAAAGTTAGAGAGGCAAGTTGTTGCAATGAAATGAGTTCATGTGGCCTCTATGCTAATAACTAGGGTGCAATTGGCTTGATGGTATTGGCCACAAGAGGAGATATTCGAGGGAACCTCTTTTTCATTGGCCAAGTAAGGAGATGATTCATCACTTGCTTTTAAATGTTAAAATTGATCATGTTATGTGCTATGTCATTTGCTTAGGCTAAGTATAATATCATCAAGGCATGTGGATTGGAACCAATAGTAGTAAATATGAAGAGGTGGTGAGCTCCAATAAGAGACAAATGACTTAAATCAAATGGTTCCCAAAATAGATATTTTATAATTTCCAAAACGACAGCTATATCGATATGACAACAAGGAAAAACCAATGTCCGTTTAAAATTCTAATAAGTCCGAAAAATAGTTTGAACCTTCCTGTAAAAGATAATGGATGCCACGAAAATCTTAACTCAATAAATTTAAAACTTTAAAACCATTAAACAAGTAATTCGGAGAATATCTATCCCTTTACACAACTAATATGACAGCAAATCAGTTACCCCCTCTCTATACCATCAACATACATGTTAATATCTATTAACTTAATCTTAAAACATCGGACTACGAGTAGTGATGATCACGCCAAAGCATCCTAAATACTATTATTGTGACATCCCTAAATTTGGGGCCAAGATAGTCAAAGGTAAATGGCGATAGAATGGGCGAGCAATCGAGCCGAGGGTCGGTAATGGAATGAATAACATGGTCGGAATGAGTGTACTGAGGGTTGGTCATGGTTCGATCAAAAGATTGTCCATGAATTGGCCTAGGGATCGATAGTGGAATGACTCCCTGATCACGCAAGTTAATTAAAGTGATACAACTATGGATTGACCCTTCGAACATAAGGGCCATTAGTGGGACGGTCCGAGATAATTATGGATCAGTGCCGTGTCGGCATGTGTCGATCGCGGGTGATTTCGCACGACCATACATCGGTCTCGGATGACCATGGATTAATCCCGTGAGACCGGATTCCATGAGGCCACATGACAACCGAGGGTCGACCGCTCGTCGTTGATGCTCGAATGTGGACCGATTGCAAATCGGCCACGGATTGTTGCGTTAAGTCGGGTAGGCCATGGCCGAGCCATGTGCCAGGCCATGAGCCTAGCGGCTTGGTCGCGGGCCAAGCATTGCGCCAGCCGCACCGGCCAAGGCATTGTGCCCCATCATGACCGGCCATTGTGCCCGTCAGCTAGGCCACGGACTGGTTTTGTGCCTATCCGTGTGCTGGTCATTGTGCCTAACTCTTGTATCGGTCATTGTGCCTATCAGATCCGGCTCCGACTTAGTTCCGTGCCCAATGAACTTGGGCCATGAGCCATGCATTATGCCCATTCATGAGCCAAAGCATGTGTTTAGTCCATGAACCGGCCCCTTGCTCGTGCGGCTTGGCATCGTGCCCGGCTCATCGCTCGTGCAGCCCGGCACTGCGCCCGTGCGCTTGGCCATGAGCCCGGCCATACACCTAGCCATGTGCCCATGTGGCCTAGTATCGTGCCCAGCCCTGCGCCCGGTCAAGCACGATTATACAGGCCATGTGCTTAGGCAACCCGACCGGCCCAAGCTCATACCATTGGACTTGAACTTTGGCTTGGATATGTTTGATCATATTTTGAGGAATTTTATACCGAATCTCGACCCGGATAGGATGATCGTTTATTTGAACCTCGAAATTTCCCCATTTACTTAGACAATTTGCTAAGTATACTTAGTAATTTTTGGAGCATATGCTTTAGTGCCATTAGCTACTTGATCTTTAGGACACATCAGTATGTTTTGGCCAAGCTTAGGGAGTAAGAAACCAAAGTTAACCAAGTCAAAGTTAGAACCAATAATTGGAGGGTCAACATTAAGAGAATCTTATGAGATAAGGTCTTCATTAATGCATGTGATCTTCTCTATTAATGCACGAAATCTTGCAATCTCTAGATTTAGGGCCATTATGGGAGTCAAAACAAGGGTCATTATTGAAGTGACCAATAATGGAGGCTTATGTGTCCCTAGATCATTAATGTGTAGGCTTAAGTGTCCTCTAGATATTTAATGCATATGGTGATTCATATAGTCTAAAATAGGGCATTATGACCCTAGATGGACACTTGGAATTCATTTAGGCCATCAAATAATGAAGCCTAGGACTTGGTCAAGATTTGCCTAAAATTTTCCAAGATTGCCTCTAATAATTAGGTGTCACTTGGACCACTTGGCATGGCAATAATTGAGGTCTTGGCCTATAAATAGAGAGACATCATTTCATGCTCTTTTTTTCTCCAAAAACCGAACAAGTCTCTCTCTCCCACTACTCTCTCGGCTTCTCTCTATCTCGACCTCCATCTCTCTCATTCTCGGCCATTTCTTCTCCGATCACTCATCCTCACCACCGCACCTTCACTAAATACCCTAGAGCTCCTGAGTAGTAAGTGAATTTCCTATACTTTGATTATGGCGTAGTGTTGCGCGTTTGGGCTCGAGGAGTGATTATGTTTGTGATGCTTGGAGTTTGCACGTGTTTTGTTATTTCGTATGTGGCCGTGAGTCATGGCACAATCGAGGCACGAAACGAGGTGTCGCATGTCTCGTACTCATGTTGTGGTGTTCCGGGATGAGCTCGACTTGGTGCAGGATTTACATTGAGGCGTGTAAAACCGGGATAAGTCTCGCTCCGAGCCAGCATTCGGCATGATAGATCGAGTCACGTGCCTTCGACCACACACCGCATGTTAGGCAAGTTGTCTTAGAAAGCATGAATTACACGAGCATCACGTGTTTGCATGGGCTAATAAGATCAAGATAAGAACTGGAAATGTATGTTGTTTGTTACATGATCACACGAGGGACTATGGCTGTCACGGATGGATTTCGAGATGTTGCCGCCGCTGATAGATTTCGGGGCGATGCCATCTTCGATGGATTTCGGGACAATGTCGCTATTCGATGGATTTCAAGGCGATGCTCAGGGGAGTACTCGGATGCCCGATGGTAAGCCGGAAGGATCGATGGATTTCGATCATGAAATGACGAATTGCGTATGTTGATCTTTGCATGCAACGTCGAAAACCTTGCTTGATATTTTCTTGTTTGTTGCACATGCCATGTTTACTGCAAAGGCAAGGTAAGATGTATTTCCTATTGATCTACCATCGACAAGCCAATGATAACGTGTATTTCTCTTGTCCTATACGAGGCTATTTCCTAGCCGGAGCATAGTGAATTTAACTTACTGAGTGTCGACTCACTTTGACTATTTTCAGCTTTGTAGGTATGGCCATGCCGCCTCTCGTTCGTTTTGGTCGACATGTAGAAATGCATGTTCGGGTGGTAGATATTGCCGACGTAGAAGCCGATGTCACATATAAAAAATATAGCATAACTGTTTGGGTCCAAGTGAATGCAAACGACGTGTTCCCCCACCGTCATGTCGCATGGTTCGTTTTGATGGATAGAGATGTGGTCGGACCCATTGAGGGGTATAATGAACCACCCGATGTAGCATCCCAGGCACACTCCTTTCAAGATTTATCCTCTAATCCTCATTAGTCATCAGATTATTTGCAAGCGGAAGATGCTTCTTTTTAAATAGGTCAGCATTTATAACATGAATGCGGCATAGTAGCATAGAATTATATAATCGTTAGGACACGTGGATTCAGAAAATATCAACCATAACATATAATACCGCGGGTGACATAAGGTGAGTTCAAGAAATGTGAGAAATAACACATCTATTCCAACCCTACTAATCTACCTTGACCCATCAAACTTTAACCAAAAACTAGCGGCTATCACCCATGCTTTCACGACTCCATCCCAAAAACAAACAGTAGTGCCTTCTCCAAAAAAAAATGGCTCCCTACTTCTCCTCACGGTGCTATCTTCAAAGGAATCCGCCGCTCGCATCACCATCATTCCCATCCGACCCATGGTATGGAAGGGGTCCTACCAACCGTCCCCCGTCGAGGGCATAAACCCCGATGAAGCCCAAAAGAATAAGTCCCCCTGGGGACCCAACATCCACGGTCAGAATAGAAATGCATTTTATGAAAACAATTCCAGGGAATTCCGAGACCACGAAGGCAAATAGACGGCTCTCAAAATCAACCGACACCCCATAGCTTATCGAGGGGGAGGCAGGGAGGATCGGCATAACTACTAATCTGAAAAAAAATGTCATCAACAAACAGTGAGCGAAAACTCAGCCAAGTAAATACTATCACGCCATACTAAATGGATAATGACAGGCATTTCAATCGAGTCAAATAGATAGATAGATGAACCAATTCATAACCAACCATAGCATATAAGACTCCCTTTTTTTTTTGGCATAAACCACCAGACAAGATTTCCAATCGACTAATAGCCATTCACACGAATTCTCAATGCATGCGTTGTGTGATCACAAGCAGTTTTAATTCGCATTGATTTAGTAACTCAAGCTACAACATCCTCCGGGGAACCCAATTACCCCCCGGGCATCTCACACCCATCACGGCATCACGAGGACATCTGGGGAACTGTGTTACACCCTCAGGCAACCGAGGAAACCCAGTTACCCCCTCAGGCATCTCGCACCTACCACGGCATCACGAGGACATCTGGGGAACCGTGTTACACCCCCAGGCATTCGAGGGAACCCAGTTACCCCCTCAGGCATCCCAACTCCGAGGCATCAACGTCAGGGGGACCAAGGAACAACCACACTTGCAATTTCACACCCTTCGGCATATAAAGTACAGAAATTTAGAAATGTAATTTACAATATCTAACACAAAGGAAACATCATATCAAAAAGTCCACAGCGTGTACATTACATTTACCGAAGACACCCAATCGAAATTATGATGTCCCAAATAAGAATCAATGAAACCTGGAATTTTGGCAATACTGGACAGTTTTGTAGACCCTGGGAAATCAATCTCAAAGACATGGCAAATGAGTTCCAAAAATTCCGAAATTTTAATATGATATTAACAAGACTTTAACATATATTTTTTATGAGAACACAATCCCAAAATCCTCCTGGAAAGGGCACTTTTGAGGGCACAAAAACAGACTACTACGGGTTCGCTGAAACAGTAAAACTGAATCCAAAAGTGTTGTCATTTCACAGACCAAACAATCTTCAAACACTTTGAAATTTTTATATGTTATAAACAAGAGAATTATGAACAAATTTTGTGAAGAAACTATAGCCAAATTCGAAGTGGATATTTTTATATAAATTCGAGAAAGTTCAGAGGTCGCTGTCTCCACCGAAAACACAGTTCTGATCCGGTAAAAGATTGGCCCTTCGTGAAATCCATTTGAGCACAAAAAAATCTGAAATTGATGTATATTGTAGATCAAGATATTCTGAACAACTTTTAAGAAGAACATTTAGCCAAATTTTGTCCACAACAGAAGCTATAAAAATAGAGAACAATGGTTGTCCATAGAAGTCAGTTTCTGAAACCCGAAATAAACATCAAGAAATGGTTTCCCATCGAAGATCTGCTACCTTCCAGCCACGAATTCACTATTCTAGGGACTCAAATCAACATGCATGGTCTTTTCTAAACTAGTCTGGCGCCCTAGACCCACCAAGGTTCGCTATGATGTATCAATCCTTCAAGGACAGCCATTGCAACTACTCGGACTCGCCTAACACCAACTCAGATCAGTTCAAAAGCTTACCCGAGACCCAACCTTCATGCAACCATTACCGAGGCTAATATAAGGTGATAGAGAATACTTGCCGGCGAGAGGAAATGGCTGAGATGGCTGAGGCGAAGCTACTGGGGAAGAGCAAGAGAGGCGCTGGTTCAGGGAATGATCTGGTGATGGTTGCTACTGTTGGTTCGACGCGGAGACGGGACGGCTGGGCTGCTGGTCGGCGAATCGATGGACTCCCGGGCAGACAGAGAGAGGGAGACAAGAGAGTGTTGGGCGAGAGGGAGAGAGCAGGTGAGAAAAATGAGAGGGAGAGTGAGCTGAGGCGAGAAAGTGAGCTGGAAAAATGAGTGAGACGAGGGGAACAAATTTTTCGAAGTTTGTTCCTTGCGTGCATGGACATGCCAGGGTGCCAAGTGGCACCTCTCTCCTGTCAAGTGTAGGGGGGAAAGAAGACAAGGAAAGGAAGAGGAAGGGGCAGCTGCTGGCATGGGTTCTCGGAGAGAAAGAAAAGGGGAAAGAAAAGAAAAGAAAAGAAGGAAAGAAAAAGAGAGGGGGGCGGTGAGTAAGGGGAAAAATAACTGCGATGGGTTTGACACAGAGTCGGGTTTTGCGGACGACGCGACGTCGATTTAGTCGGCTCAATGATAATGATTACAAGATTCCAAACCTGTGATTCCAAAAACGATAATGGCGACGCTAACTTCCAATTTCATTTTCCTAATTCCGTCGACGAGCACCCTAATCCATTAGGGTCCTTTAATCTTTGGCCATGAAAATACGGGATGCCACAACTCTCCCCTCCTTAAAAAATTTCGTCCTCGAAATTACAAGTCTTGTCCGATCATTCAAACAATTGGGGATACTGTCATCTCATATTTTCTTCGCTTTCCCACGTCGCTTCCTCTTGGTCATGATACCGCCATAACACCTTAACAAGAGGAATAGTTTTATTTTTGAGAACTCACTCTCTATGATCCAATATCTGTACTGGTTCCTCAACATATCTTACTCTGTCGTCAACCTGAACGACTTCAAATTCCAAAACATGCGAGGGATCGTGCTCATATTTTCTTAGGATGGAAACATGAAATACATCTTGCACGCTAGATAGTCTTGGTGGTAGTGCCAATCGGTATGCCAATTCTCCAACTCTTTCAAGTATTTCAAAAGGTCCGACAAATCTTGGGATTAACTTTCCTCTCTTTCCAAATCTCGATACTCCTCTCATTGGCGACACCTTTAGGAATACATGATCACCCACCTCGAATTCTAATGGTCTGCGACGTCTGTCGGCATAGCTGTTCTGTCGACTCTGGGCAGTCCTGAGCCTATCGCGTATCACCTTTACTGCATCAATCGTGACTTGTACCAATTCCGGTCTTGTCAACTTCCATTCTCTTACTTCGTCCCAACAGACGGGCGTCCTGTAAGCCCTTCCTTATAAAGCCTCAGATGGCGTCATACTAATACTTTTTTGAAAACTGTTGTTGTAAGCAAACTCCACTATGTGACATTCCGAATTTTGGCCAACTTTTGGGATTTATAAAACGGGTAATTCGTCAGTGCGCTTATAATAGAATTTCGCCCGGGAACTGATCACTCTCGGGTTCTTGTTTTTAAAAAAGAAATTTTGCTAGAATCGCACTCAATCGAATTTGGCCGTTATTTAGACTCCGAACTTGGCAATCGATTTTCGGGAGTTTCGGGACGAAATAAATTGGACGGTGTCGATATTATTGTTGCCAGCGTCGAGATTATCAGGAATAGTGGGAAAGTGAATTTTTTACCGGGTGTAAATTTGAACTAGTAGACCTCCCTCATAGTGTGTTTTGGGTTATTTTATTTTAGCCGTTTACCCTATATTATTATTTGGGATTTTTCGTGGACTGTTAGACCATTTTCCGGATTTGAATCGGGACCGTTAGGTCGATTTTTAGTTTGAACAGTGTCCGTTGGATCGCGCTTGAAAATAAAAATTAGTCTTTTTCTATTCTCTTTTCTCTCTCTTTCTCTCTCCTCTCTCCTCTGCCGCGCCACCCCTCTCGCACGCGTCTCTCTCTCTTCCTCTCTCCTCCTTTCCTTTCCTCTCTCTCTCTCTCTCTCCCCCTCTGCCGTGCACGCTTTCCCTTCCCCATGCACACGTCCCCTCTCTCTGCATGCAAACACCCCCCCTGACACCCTCTCTCTCCTCTCTCCTCCTTTTTCCTCTTCTTCTTCTTTTCTTCTTCTTCTTCTTCTTCTTCTTCTTCGGCCCGACTGACTCTGCTTCGTTTCTGTTTTGCCCACCCAGCCGACGCTGCACGAGCTCGCCTGGCTATCGCGCGCCGCCGTCGCTAGCTCGACCGCCGCGTCGCGCTGCCCGACCAGCTCCGCCGCCGTCACGCCAACTGCTGGCCCCCACCCCAGCCAACTGCCCTCTCTCTCTCTCTCTCTCTGTCCTCCATGCCGCCGCAAGCTCAGCTCGCCGGGCCGCCAGGAGCTCGCCGCCGCCTGCCGCTCCGGTGACGATGCAGATGCCCCGCCCCGGCCGAGCCCCGCCACCCACAGCTTTCTCTCTCTCTCTCTCTCTCTTACCCTCACCCCTCCGGATGACCCCTTCCTCTTCAGCTCGCCACTGCCGCGTCCTCGCCGCGCCACCACGGTCCGGCACCGCCCAATCTCTGTCCAGCTGTCGCCGCCACGTCGACCGTCGCCGGCTCGTCCGGCCAGCCGCCCCAGCCGCACCCCCGCCTCAGCCAACCTCCTCTCCTTCCCTTCCCTTCTTGCCGTCCGCTGCTCGCTGCCGCCGCCGTCGTCGCCACCGCCGCAGCCCCGGCCAGCCAGCCCAGCCGGCCAGCCAGCCGTGCCCGTGCCTTTGCCCTTGCCCCGCGCCCGCGACCAAGCCCGCGCCCGTGCCCGCGCCCGCGTCTGTCACCCAGGCGCACTGCCCGTTCAGTCGGCCCGTCGCCCGAGCGCGTTGCCCATCCGCTCGCCCGTGTGCTCCGGGCACGCCGTACGTTCGCCGCGCCCGCGCACCGGGCACGCCGATCGGCCATTGCGCCCACTTGGCCGGTCAACGCGCCCGTTGGCTCGCGCCCGCGCCTAGTTGGGCACTGTTCACCCGGGCTATTTTGGGCCCGAGTCGACTTTTCTCGAGCCAAAACTTGGTAAGTGACTTCCTAAACCCTACCTAGTATTTTGGGTACTTATAGACTTGTCTCGGTTAGAACGGCTAGGGCGTGATTTAATTTGAGTATGTTATGTTTAATTGCGCTATTTGAATTGGATTAATGGTACGCTTGACTTGGGTAATTGAGCGTGGTCGACTTGAACGTTGGGTTTGTGGATTGAGGTGGCGAATTGTGAATTGGAGTGAGTTGTGATTATGGGTTTATTGATGCAATTGGTGTGGAATTGATTTAATTGAATGGCGTGTGCTTACCTGTCGATTTTAAGCCCGGATTGATCGGAGGGCTACGGACTTGGGACGTGTTGACGGCGGTCCGTGTGAAGGCATGAATGGCCGGTGTGCCAAATGGACGCGGGCTTGAGACGTGTTGACGGTGGCCCGTTAAAGGTGTGTTAGATCGGGACGTGTTTACATCGGTCATTGGAAATTGAACCCGGATTGATCGGAGGGCTACGAACTTGGGACGTGTTGACGGCGGTTCGTATGAAAGTATGAATGGCCGGTGTGCCAGATAAGCCTGAGGCGCAGTGGCACAGGTCGTGAGAAAGATGCTCGGACACGCATGCGATTTGAATGTGACTGAAATGGCTGGTTGAGTGTGACTGAATTGGCTGGTTGAGCATGTGATTGAAATGGCTGGTTGAGTGTGACTGAATTGGCTAGTTGAGCGTGTGATTGAAAGGACTGGTTGAGTGTAACTGAATTGGCTGGTTGAGCGTGTGATTGAATTGACTAGTTGGATGTGTTGTCGAAATAGTAAGAGGAATTGCGTGCAAGTGTGGTTGGCGTTTGAGCAATTGCAATGTGCTATTTAGTTACTATTACTGCATTACCATGTTATGACTAACGTGCAGAGTCGGCATGGGTTTGATGGCAAGGTAAGTATAATGATGAGAATTTTATATGTTATGGGGTAGATTGCATGTACGACTTGTCTGGGTACACATTGGCCTACGTGGGGTATAGGGGGTTGCTTATTGAGACTCGTTCTCACGGTTATTATATAAAAATTTCAGATCCGCGACTATGAATGATTGGAGACGCCGTAAGGGTATATCGGAGATCAAGGACGGGTCAAGTACTCGGTATTTTGAGTCCCCCATTTTTGTAGAGGAGTTAAGTTTGCGAACCATTGCCCCTTTTGAGGAATGTGGTTTTGTTGTTATGGCCTAGCTTGGGGATTGTCTTTTTATGGACATCGTATGTATCTGCCAAGTGTAGAAATTCTAGTTATTGTTTCGTGCTATTGCTACCCCCTTGTTGTAATTAATTGTCTGGGTTGTTTCAATTTGTTTCCGCGTGTGCCTAATCTCTGATGTTTGGCTTGGGTCGGCGACTTACCTGGGACGTCGCATTCAATGTTCGACCATCGAGGGATGATCGCACGCTCATAGGGTGCGGGGCATGACACACTAGATGTAACTTTTCATCCCAATTACCCTTGAAATCAATCATACAAGCTCGCAAGATGTCCTCTAACACTTGAATCACTCGTTCTAACTGCCCATCCGTTTGCGGGTGGAATGCGGTACTATACTGAAGTTTTGTGCCTAAAGCCACTTGAAGACTCTTCCAGACGTTCAAAGTGAATCTGGGGTCTCGGTCTAACGTAATGGTCACAGGTACCTCGTGCAATCGCACTATTTGTTTGACATATAAATCCGCATACTTCTCAAGTGTATAGTCTACTCGCACTGCTAGAAAATGAGCAAACTTAGTCAGACGATCTATAATTACCCAAATAGCGTCGTGACCACTTGATGTCCTTGGTAAGCCTTGTACAAAATCCATTGTTATGTGTTCCCACTTCCACTCGGAATCTCCAATGGTTTTAATAAACCTGCAGGATTGCGATGCTCTGCCTTAACTTGTTGACATGTTAGGCATTTGGCCACGTGCTTTGCAATATCCATCTTCATTCCATTCCACTAATAGTGCCGACGAAGATTGTGATACATCTTCGTGTTTCCGAGGTGAATACTATAATTACTCCGATGAGCTTCCGTCAAAATTTCTCTTTTTAACTCCTCATTGTCAAGCACACACAGACGTCCTCAGAATCTTACAATGCCTTCGTCCATCACTTGAAAGTCCGTTTTCTTTCCTTTCGCCACATCTTCTCGTATCTTCAAGATTCCAGGATCTGTTTGTTGCAATACCGTCACTTTCTGTATAATTTCAGGCCCGATTGTGAGTGTAGCTAATACACTGGAAAGGTTCTCCACTTCGAGTTTAAATTCCAACCCGAAATCTCCTCGAGTAAACACCACTCCTTAACCATTAAACTTGCTACTGATAAGGCGGACTTTCGACTAAGGGCATCCGCTACTTTATTTGTTTTTCCCGGATGATAAAAAATCTCACAATCATAATCCTTGAACAACTCCATCCATCGTCTTTGTCTCATATTCAACTCCTTTGGAGAGAACAGATACTTCAAACTTTTATGATCCGTATAGATTTTGAACTTTTCCCCATAAAGATAATGTCTCCATATCTTTAGCGCAAAGACAATTGCCGCAAGTTCCAAATCATGCGTTGGATAATTTAACTCATACGGCTTTAATTGTCTCGATGCATAAGTAATGACCTTCCCATGCTGCATCAAAACACACCCAAGTCCTTTGTGAGAAGCGTCACTGTAGACCACGAATCCACCCGATCCCGATGGTATCGTCAAAACTGGTGCCGTAGTCAATTTTCTCTTAAGCTCCAGGAAACTTTATTCGCATGTCTCGTCCCATTTAAACTTTGTGTCCTTCCTTGTTAATCGGGTTAACGGTCCCGCGAGGCGTGAAAATCCTTCAACAAACCTCCGATAGTAACCAGCCATTCCTCAAAAACTTCGAATCTCTGTTACTATTTTGGGTCTTGGCCAATTGATTACTGCTTCAACCTTAGCTGGGTCTACTAATATACCTTCGCTAGTCACCACATGTCCCAGAAATACTACTCGATCCAGCCAAAACTCACATTTACTAAATTTCACGTACAACCTATGTTCTCGAAGAGACTGAAGTACCATCCTAAGGTGTTGTTCATGCTCCTCTAGCCCTTTCGAATATATCAGGATATCATCAATGAAGACAATTACAAATCAATCCAAAAACGGTTTAAACACCCGGTTCATTAGGTCCATAAATACTGCTGGCACATTAGTCAATCCAAAGGGCATAACTGTAAACTCGTAATGTCCATATCGAGTTCGAAAGGCCGTCTTAGGGATGTCCTCTTTCTTAATCCGCAGTTAATGATATCCAGACCGTAAGTCAATCTTTGAAAATATAGATGCCCCCTGTAACTGATCAAATAAGTCATCAATTCTAAGCAACGGGTGCTTGTTCCTAACCGTTGCTTAATTCAATTGCCTATAATCGATGCATAGGCGTAATGATCCATCTTTCTTCTTCGCAAACAGCACTGGCGCACCCCATGGTGACGCACTTGGTCGTATAAATCCCTTATCAAGCAATTCTTGTAATTGCACCTTTAATTCCTTCAATTCCGTTAGGGCCATTCTATAAGGGGCTTTCGATATAAGTCCTGTTCCTGGGGCTAATTCAATAACAAATTCAACCTCTCATTTTGGGGGTAATCCTGGCAACTCCTCAGGAAATACGTCAA
Source organism: Syzygium jambos (assembly GCA_031216235.1). Lineage (NCBI taxonomy): Eukaryota > Viridiplantae > Streptophyta > Magnoliopsida > Myrtales > Myrtaceae > Syzygium > Syzygium jambos. Next base: position 9,547,211 of record CM062228.1, read on the forward strand.
GGAATTCTTGGATCACTAGAATTTCCTCAAGCTCTGCTTCTTTTTCACTTTGATCCTTAATGACCGCTATATATCCTTGACAACCATTGCTGAGCAGTCGATGTGCTTCTAGTGCCGAAATAAGGGGCACAGTGGGGTCCATCCCCACTTTCAAGAAATTCGAAACTCGAGTGACCAAGAGGATCAAACTGGATTGTTTTTCCATAACAATCAACATTCGCTCGTTGTTTACTAAGCCAATCTATTCCTATGATGACATCAAAGTCATACATAACTAATACCACCAAATCTATTATTTGATCTGTCTCACCTATAGATATCTTACAATTTTTACATATTAATGTTAACAACACCTTGTCTTTTAAAGGTGTAGAGACACTAAGAGGCACTTCTAGCAATTCAGATTTCAGTCCATACAATCGCACAAAATTGACAGATATAAATGAGTGGGTAGCACCGGTATCAAGTAAAGCGTATGCCTTCTTGTCGCATAAGGAGAGCGTACCTGAAATAATAGTCTTGGAAGCCTCAGCTTCGTCCTGAGTGACTGCGTAAACTCTTCCTTGGTTTGGCGGCCTCTGCAAGTTCTTTTGCTGTTGTGTCCCCCCCTGAGTTACTTGCTGCGGTGGTTGTCCCCCTTGAGGAAAATACCTGGAAATATGCCCATACTGTCCACATCTGTAACATTGCCTTGATGATTGACATGGTGCACTCCCGTGCTGCCTTCCACACATCCGACAATTACCAATCGCAATTTGTCTCTATCCTCTTGACTGGTCATTCCCGGACCTTCCAAAGTTTCCATTGTTACGTCTCTTGTTGGGATCAAAAGGGGCTTTTCCGAACTGGACAAGTCTCTTGCCAAATCTAGCATTGTCTCGTGTAGGTTGGTGACCAGATTGTCCCGGTGTCTTGCTCCCTATCCTCCCCTTTACTAGCTCTTGCTCAATGAGTTGAGCCCGCCTATAAAGTACACCATAATCCTTGATATCTAACGGCACCAATTGCTTCCTTATCTCAACCTTCAAGCCATTCAAGAACCTTTTGGCCTTATCTTCCCCATTCTCCACCATTCGAGGTGCAAACCTAGAAAGTTCAGCAAATTTTGCTTCATACTAGTCCACTATCAGATTGTTCTGACACAGCTGCATGAACTCTGCTATTTTCTGATCCTTTGCACAATCAGAAAAATATTTCCCATAAAATGCTTCCACGAAAGTTCCCCAGACTACAGCCGTACCTATTGAGAACACCGTTTCCTTGGATGCCTTCCACCAATATTCGGCATTCCCTTCCAGTTGGTACTCAACTAAAATCAGCTTGTCAGCATCATTCCAATTCAATAGGTTAAATATCTTCTCCAAACTCCTCATCCACCTTTCGGCCTCATTGGGATCTCCCAATCCCATGAACTTAGTCTGTTTCAATTTCAAGAACTGCTCAATGAGCCCTTGCACACGGCGGTCACCATTACCTGCAGTCGCTTGCTGCTAGGCTTGTCGTTCAAACAGTGCCCCCATATTGGCCAAAGCCTCAAGAATTCTGTCCACTCGAGAATCCCTTCCATCTGCAGAACCAGAGGATGATCCACTATTCCTTCTCATCTTGTCTCACCAGTCTTCTGCACATTGATCACCCATTACTTCATATGATCAATCACCACAGTATTTAATAAGTAACATACGATACTGATATCATATAAGTAACCTTAGTTACTTGTATCTCCCTAGCACAAAACTAACAAGCACATACATCAGGTGTTTTACAATGTGTGCGAGTCCTAATCCTTCAATCACTAGCGCACCTTATCACTCCAGAGTAACTTAAGCTCTGATACCATCTCGTGGGCTGTAGCATCCCAGGCACACCCCTTTCAAGATTTATCCTCTAATCCTCATTAATCATCAGATTATTTGCAAGCAAAAGATGCTTCTTTTTAAAGAGGTCAACATTTATAACATGCATGCGGCATAGTAGCATAGAATTGTATAATCGTTAGGACACGTGGATTCAGAAAATATCAACCTTAACGTATAATACTGCGGGTGATACAAGGTGAGTTCAAGAAATGTGAGAAACAATACATCTATTCCAACCCTACTAATCTACCTTGACCCACCAAACTTTAACCAAAAACTAACGGTTATCACCCATGCTTTCATGACTTCATCCCAAAAACAAACAGTCGTGCCTTCTCCAAAAAAAAAACGTCTCCCTACTCCTCCTCCCGGTGCTATCTTCAAAGGAATCCGCCGCTCACATCACCATCATTCCCATCCGACCCATGGTATGGAAGGGGTCCTACCAACCGTCCCCCGTCGAGGGCATAAACCCCGACGAAGCCCAAAAGAATAAGTCCCCTTGGGGCCCCAACATCCACGGTCAGAATAGAAATGCATTTTATGAAAACAATTCCAAGGAATTCCGAGACCACGAAGGCAAATAGACGGCTCTCAAAATCAACAGACACCCCATAGCTTATCGAGGGGGAGGCAGGGAGGATCGGCATAACTACTAATCTGAAAAAAATGTCATCAAAAAACAGTGAACGAAAACTCAGCCAAGTAAACACTATCACGCCATACTAAACGGATAATGATAGGCATTTCAATCGAGTCAAATAGGTAGATAGATGAACCAATTCACAACCAACCATAGCATATAAGACTCCCTTTTTATTTGGGCATAAACCACCGAACAAGATTTCCAATCGACTAACAGCCATTTGCACGAATTCTCAATGCATGTGTTGTGTGATCACAAGCAGCTTTAATTCGCATTGATTTAGTAACTCAAGCTACAGCATCCTCCAGGGAACCCAGTTACCCCCCGGGCATCTCGCACCCATCACGGCATCACGAGAACATCTGAAGAACCATGTTACACCCCCAGGCAACCGAGGGAACCTAGTTACCCCCTCAGGCATCTCGCACCTACCACGGCATCGCGAGGACATCTGGGGAACCGTGTTACACTCTCAGGCATCCGAGGGAACCTAGTTACCCCCTCAGGCATCCCAACTCTGGGGCATCAACGTCATGGGGACCAAGGAACAACCACACTTGCAATTTCACACCCTTCGGCATATAAAGTACAGAAATTTAGAAATGTAATTTACAATATCTAACACAAAGGAAACATCTCATCAAAAAGTCCACAGCATGTACATTACATTTACCGAAGACACCCAATCGAAATTATGATGTCCCAAATAAGAATAAATGAAACCTGGAATTTTGGCAATACTGGACAGTTTTGTAGACCCTGGGAAATCAATCTCAAAGACATGGCAAATGAGTTCCAAAAATTCCGAAATTTTAATATGATATTAACAAGACCTTAACATATATTTTTCATGAAGAACACAATCCCAAAATCGTCCTGGAAAGGGCACTTTTGAGGGCACAAAAACAGACTACTACGGGTTCGCTGAAACAGTAAAACTGAATCCGAAAGTGTTCTCATTTCACAGACCAAACAATCTTCAAACACTTTGAAATTTTTATATGTTATAAACAAGAGAATTATGAACAAATTTTGTGAAGAAACTGTAGCCAAATTCGAGGTGGGTATTTTTATATAAATTCGAGAAAGTCCAGAGGTCGCTGTCTCCACCGAAAACACAGTTCTGATCCGGTAAAAGATTGGCCCTTCGTGAAATCCATTTGAGCACAAAAAAATCTGAAATTGATGTATATTGTAGATCAAGATATTCTGAACAACTTTTAAGAGGAACGTTTAGCCAAATTTTGTCCACAACAGAAGCTATAAAAATAGAGAACAATGGTTGTCCATAGAAGTCAGTTTCTGAAACCCGAAATAAACATCAAGAAATGGTTTCCCATCGAAGATCTGCTACCTTCCAGCCACGAATTCACTATTCTAGGGACTCAAATCAACATGCATGGTCTTTTCTAAACTAGTCTGGCGCCCTAGACCCACCAAGGTTCGCTATGATGTATCAATCCTTCAAGGACAGCCATTGCAACTACTCGGACTCGCCTAACACCAACTCAGATCAGTTCAAAAGCTTACCCGAGACATAACCTTCATGCAACCATTACCGAGGCTAGTATAAGGTGATAGAGAATACTTGCCGGCGAGAGGCAATGGCTGAGATGGCTGAGGCGAAGCTACTGGGGAAGAGCAAGAGAGGCGCCGGTTCAAGGAATGATCTGGTGATGGTTGCTGCTGCTGGTTCGATGCGGAGACGGGATGGCTGGGCTGCTGGTCGGCAAACCGATGGACTTCCGGGCGGACAAAGAGAGGGAGACAAGAGAGTGCTGGGCGAGAGGGAGAGAGTAGGTGAGAAAAATGAGAGGGAGAGTGAGCTGAGGCGAGAAAGTGAGCTGGAAAAATGAGTGAGACGAGGGGAACAAATTTTCCGAAGTTTGTTCCTTGCGTGCATGGACATGCCAGGGTGCCAAGTGGCACCTCTCTCCTGTCAAGTGTAGGGGGGAAAGAAGACAAGGAAGAGGAAGGGGCAGCTGCTGGCGTGGGTTCTCGGAGAGAAAGAAAAGGGGAAAGAAAAGAAAAGAAAAGAAGGAAAGAAAAAGAGAGGGGGGCGGTGAGTAAGGGGAAAAATAACGGCGATGGGTTTGACACGGAGTCGGGTTTTGCGGACGACGCGACGTCGATTTAGTCGGCTCAATGATAACGATTACAAGATTCCAAACCTGTGATTCCAAAAACGATAATGGCGACGCTAACTTCCAATTTTATTTTCCTAATTCCGTCGACGAGCACCCTAATCCATTAGGGTCCTTGAAAATTCGTGATGCCACACCCGGGGCCGGAGTGGAGGAACCGTAACCTGGCCATACGAAATATGTGAGTGGATATCGGACGAGATTCGGATGTATGCGTAGTAAGAAAGGCTCGAAGTAAGAAGGGCTTGTACAATAAATAATCCACTATCACGTGAATATAGTGTGTTTGTATAATATGTTGCTTGGCTCACTTGTGTTCTCGTTATTGTTTGTTGATTGCTTCCACTGGTGCTTAATGAAGAAAACAATAACAGGACGTTGAGATATATCCCCGGAACCTACATGAATCACGTTCGAGCCGGGAACAAGTGCCACAGCCTTGTCTCGGGGAGTGACAATTATTCTAAGTCGAAAATTTCATATGTCCATGTAATATCAAATCATCATCACTAATGGGAGAATTGATGATGGCAAGTTCATCAACAAGTCCTTTAACAACGTAACATACTCAAACGTTTTGTGAGGAATAAACATTCCTTGAGACTCATGATGCTCGAAAGTAACTTGTTGGCCAAGAGATGTGAGAGTTTGATCCAAGTTTCATGTCCTATTTGGGCATAAGCAATGAGAGGCACGATTGAGCCTGAAGTGGAAGGTATGATTGCATGAAGCAATAGCTTATCTTGGCGCACCCAACAAGAATAAGATGGATTGAGAGTTGTTTTTCCACAAGTAGTAATGGTTTTAGACGGACACTATGCGGCTTTCCATCTACATACTCCATTAAATCGTTGCTTAGAAAAACATAATCAAACAGAGCCAACCAAGAAGGATAATTCATTGATGTTAACTTGAGGGGTTGCACAACTGCATTGATGGACACAAGCTTTGTGTTATTTGAAGAGAGGCCAATAATTATTATAAGAACATTGATGCTTGATGATTCTTCTACCATTAAAAAAAAATCGAATGATATGCCTGTGAGAGATAGGCTCTAATACCAGGAAGAATTGGACAAGATGTTTTTTGTTGTTGTTTTTTTATGATACAAGATAAATAATGATTTATGGAAAGACAACAGTTAGAATCAATGCAGTAAAATACTCCACATAAGCTATGGCCTTTATATAAGGAAAGATACAATGAAAGATTAAAATGAATTTGTCAACTTCGGAAGTTGTTGCTGCATTTGCCAAGAATACAAGAATTATTTGACTAGTCTCGTTCTAATTGAGAGCAATTTTTAAAATTGCTTGGTTGTTTTTTTTTTTTGGTAAAGCAAATTTTTTGGTGGTTGAGATATATTTTCTCCAATAATTGCTCCAGTATTTCCTGTGAAATTTTGGTGAACTATATTAAACAATATTTTTTAAATAGATTCTTTTTTTGTCCATATTAAAATATAGCGCATCTATTTATTATTACCCATAGTCTATTCTGTCCATGTCATCTCATATTCTATGGTTTACTTTAGAGTTGCCCTTTTTCCACTCCCTCTTTAGATGAAAACACTTCCCAACAAAATAATCTGACTATATTGCTTTTTGTGGATCCTATTTTTTAGTATCCATCTTCTGCTAATGTTTTAAGAAAGTGTAGTCACATTATTTTATGGTCATGTTCCTTTTCTTTTATTAATTTTTCATTTTTTTTTCTTGTGGGTTCTACGCTTACTTTCCTTGTCTTCTTCCTTCTCTACGTTCTCTTTTATGAAACCACTCATAGCAATAGAGAAGTAGAGAACTAGAGACTTCCACACTTATGTAGGCAAAGCCAACTGAACTGGTCCTTATGACCTACAACAGTACCTTCTCGAGCCGCCTGAGTGAAGTCTTTGCGGCACATGTCTTATGGCAGCAAGGGGATGGCATTCGCAAAGAGTGTCACACACTAGCGGGGTACAAGGAGGTTGTGCACTTTGCATTAGATGAGCTCGGCGAAGGTGGAGTAGTTTGCGTCGATGAGAAAGAGGAGTTGGGAAGGGTGATGGGAAGGCTAAGGCAGCGCCTGTGAGGCATACTCTCCACAATCTAAAACACTTCACCAAAAAACCCTTCTTTATGTAAGGAATCGATGAAATTCACAAAAGCAGCATTGCTCACAAGCAAATCCTCTTAGCATTTCATTACCTCCTAGACCCTGACAATCAATTTCCTTGCCTCTCCCTATCTAGCTATCGAAAGCATCCGCCGACCAATTTGCTAAATTTCCCCACAAAGAGGATGAATTACATTGAGATTGAGCGAGTCAAATCAGTAGCCATAGAGACAACGGTGGTCAAGAAGGAGGGCTTCATCGACATCCCAGTAGCGGGTTGATGTGGCCCTGCTATGATATCCTAAATTCCCATTACCCGTTAATGAACACGGTGAAGCATTGATTGATATGAAATTGAAGAGACTTGTGCTATTAAAATTACGAATTGTTATGGTCACTAAAGTTTTGTGACTTTAGAGAAATTGAGAATTTCATTGTCATATATTATTTAAATGCGTGACATTAGTGAAATGATCACATATGTGATGTTGTGGAACTCGACGCCTAGTTCTCACTTCTCACCATGATCGAAACTTTAGAGCCACATTTAACGCTCTAATTCTTATAATTCTTGAAAATTATAGGGTAAACTCCATGAATTTGGACACGTGACTAATTCTTTTAATGTAGCAAGATATATATATATATATATATATATCTGTATGTGTGTGTGTAAATGAGAGACTATCATTTTTCCCTTCTCTCTATATAGCTGGCCACCACCCCTCACCATCATTTCCATACTTCTCTTCCATATTTACCCACCCCTCAAGCGTGCATGAAAGGTGTCAAAGTGCGTGCAAAGATATGGTAGAAACCCAATTTGAAAAGCAAACCCTCATTTCTCTACCCCTCTCTCTCTCTCAGCTCAACTCTCTCTCTCCCTCTTCCTTGAATTTGCTTCTCATTTTTTTCCTCTCAAACTCAAGCAAGATTGAAGCTTTTTGCTTCGTTTTCAAGGCTAGGCAAGTGAAATTTCTAAAAGCTACTCTATGTGATCTTCTCATTACTTGGTTTAGACATGGTTTTAGACTTGTGGCTTGTGAATTTCGGCTCTTGTAGGCGAGATAGACTAAGTGTGTTCTTGGTTTTGTGGCTTGTGATTTGAGTAAGCGCGGCCCAAGCATTTGTAGTTTTCAGCTTGCTCGTGTAGAAAATATGGTGTCGCACATTGGTAATGTCTTTCTAGTTCAAATTTGTAATTGCATGTTGAATTAGAGAAAATACGAGCTGAAAATTTCTTAGACATGTTGAAATCTTCAATATGCTTGCTAAAGGTTACGGTATTGGTAAAGCTATATGCTGGAAATTTCGTTGTATGTTGCAATTGTTAGATAACAAGCTGGAGTTGAGTTACATGAGCTGAAATTGATAGTATGTCTGCTAGAAGTTGAGGTTTTGGTGAGATAGTGTGCTAGAAATTGCTGTTTCGAGCTGTATGTTGCTGTTTCATGCTGTAATTGGCCAAATGCTTGCCGGAATTGCAGTTTTTAGTAAGAAAGCATGCTGGACTTTTCGGTTCTATGCTGTATTTAGTGGTTAGTGAGTTAATATTGATTGAAACATGTTGCAACGAGGTGGAAAAGATTGAGAATAACAAATGAAACAAGGCTGCGTGAGAACTTGTGATTGCATGGCATACCTTGTTTGCAAGTTGCATCTATATCTTTTAAATGCTTGACTCATATATGTTATAGTCTTTACTTGTGTGTCTGGATGCATTGTCTAACCTTGTAGGGACAACTATTAGTGTTCTTGAGTTATTGTTAATCATTTGTGTCTAGTATATAAATGCGATCGTATTGTTAGAACCGTTATTAGAAGTTGTTTGTCTCTTGAACATACCTTTTTTTATCAAGAAGTGAGTGGATCGTGTAGTGTAGAGTTTAGATGTTTCTTTTGCTGGGCATTACTCACTCTTGTTTTTCAGATTCTTCGCATGGATATCCCGCTGCTAGCTTGCCATGGAGCACCCGTTCGTTTCGAGAGTTCGCTACAAGATGTGACATTTCCGGGATCAACCATGCTTTATACTCTTTATGTGTCTACTTTGTGGATTAATGTGGGGCGCATGCTGTTGGTGCCATATCACTTTGTAACTTGGTATATTAACCGTAATGGAGAGTTGTTGGTACCTTTGCGTTTTGTGGATGACACCAGTAGTGATGAAAGCGATCCGGAGGAGTGTAGCGACCCAGAGGAGTAGATGGCATGGCCGTGTTGATGAATATATATGTATATAGTGTCTATAATAATTAGACATGTTTTTGGTTATGGTATGCCAGCATGTAAAAGGGTTAGACAACTTTTGGCAAAAGTACACCACAAGTGCCATAACTTGTGTACGGCGATCACTTTGGTGCCATAATTTTTTTTCGGATCACTTTAGTATCAACTTTTTTAAAAAACGATCATTTTAGTGCCACCCTCGCCTGAGGCCGGCGACCTCCGCCAACCCCGGCTATGGCCGGCGGAGGAAGAAAAAAAAAAGAAAAGAAAAAGAAAAATAAAAAAACGGAAAAGGAAAAACCAAAAAAAATTAAAAAAAAAATTAAAAAGTTACTGTTCCGGTATCAGAACAGTAACTTTCTCGCCAGGCGGCAGGTATTTTGGCCGGCGAGGGACCCAGGTCCGTGTTTGAGACTTTTTTGGCACTTCGGGTCCTTATTTGAGACTGTTGAGCACTTCAAGCCCTTATTTGACATAATGTTCACTTTGGGCCCTTTTTTTGAGAATTTGACCCCATTTGGGGTCCTTAATTGAAATTTTCCATAAAAAAAATGGACAAAGCGATGCTAAAAAGTAGTACCCACAAAGGGCAATATTGTCAGAACGCTTTGTTAAAGAGTGTTTTAGCCATGGAGAGAGTGAAAAAAGTGTGATCCCTTTACTTTATTTTAATTTTCCTTCGTGTTTATATTCGAATGTGGCGGGGCATTATAATCCTTTCACGGGATAGAAACGACGGGCATATAGACCATCTAATGATTATCGACATCGATGAATTCATAATATAAGCCATTAAACATTTAACAAATCGAATAAATATAAAATTACCGAATCAATTCTAATCTATAGTATAGATATCAATTTAATTTTAAAATTTTCAATTATGTCAGTTTAGTATAATAATTTGGCGTGAAATTTCAATCATCTTTCTGGCCAGTTGCAACAAGCAATCAAACAAGTACAATTATACTCAAAGCAATTTATTTTGCATTTTTTTCGTTTTTCTACTTTTCTTTTCCTTTCCTTTGTTTTTCCCCTTTTTTTAATGTTCATCTACTTCTTAACCGGACAATTTTGAAGGCCTTCGAGATCTAGGCCAAACTTAACGACCTTGCGGCATCGAGCTCAAGAGCCACCGCGGCATCGAGCTCCCGCCCTAGATCTAGCAACTCGAGCTGCGCTGCAGCATGTAGAGATGATTGATCCAACTCCATGGATTCACTCGTAACATTGGACAAGACGCTGGCATTAATATTTGTTTTTTTTGGTCATACTGGCATTAATTGAAGAGGTGAAAGTTTGGTACCTGGCCTTCTCGACTCACAATCGCACCCCTTGGAGAGCTTCGGTTTGCTTCTTTTTCTAAATTTGTAGTTGCTTTCACAATTTTCTCATTGCCATAAGTTGAGAACATGCAGTGCCGGATATGATGAGAATGTCACGGATTTTGAGGAGCTCCGAGCTCAAAGTTGGTGGATCACGACGAGCCCAGTCAAGCCAATTTTTGCCGCTGCCGGAGCCAAATTGGGTGGAGGCGCAAGAAAACGAGGCGAACAGCCACTCCTGCTCCACGGCCGTCGGGCTTGTAGCCATCATGATCTTGACGAACTCAATGGCCATGGCCAGACCGCCATATCTAGAGATTCAGCGGCTCACCATCAAGAACAGATCTGGATTGGTTGCCATTGACAACCCTACAGTCACCGTGATAATCGGCAACCTCGGAAGAAGATTGAGCCGCTTTGGACGATGAAGAGGAGCTCTCTAGGGAAGAAGATGAACAGTAGTGTGGAAATAGACAATCGGAATACTTCATACCAAACATATTAAGTCCCCTCGTACCAAAGATAATTGCATTCCAGTTGCCACGAGTCAATGGCCCCTAGGGGCAAGGGCCAGGCATAGTGTGGAACAATACCGTGGGAAAAACATGTCAAGTCGAGCCTCCCAATAAAAGGGTTGGTCCAAAATCATAGAGCAGAAATACTGGCAAAAAGCTAGCAACTGCTAAACAAGGGTCAGTCTCAATCAAGGACGACTCCCACTCCTCGATATGAGAGGAACGTGGTACATTTGCATTTAGACATCAAGGCAATCTTTCTTCTCTGAAACAACTAACTAGCAAAAATGTATGGTTACAATAATAAGATCACATTAACGTGTGAGTTCAAACTGTAAACTGCCAAAAAAAAACAAAACTCAAACCAAACAATAATCAAGAAAAGGACCAAGCAGTCTATCTAAACATTTTCTTAAGGAATTTAGAGCCGCCATTGAAGAATAAAAGCCAATTCATATCACGGTCATGGACATGGTGTGCAAGAAGAAACTGCAAAGCTCCTTAAAAAGCTCAGCTCCATGCATATGCCGCTAGGCCCCGCTATTCTGGAGGATGCTACCCTGCCTACGACCCTTCCTTAAATATGTATATATAGCCTACAAAATGCTAAACAAGCCAAAATTTGTCGAAGTTAATAAATGTAAACAAAAGAAAAATGGGAAGCAAGCGCGACACACTCCCGATCTTAGCTGCACATCCTGTGCCACGGGCATTGTCTCAGATGGATCGATGGCGGCTCAGTTTGTTTTCTTATCGCCTTCCGTTGAGGAAGCCACCTCTGTACCCTGGGATGCCTGAACATCTTCAGCCGCGAATCCATATTCATTGACGCGCGTCTTGTCTACAGGGTATTTCCATCTTTGGTACAGATATATAAGGAAAATGATGTCTGCACAATACCGCCACGTAACAAATATGAGAATTGCTTATAATAACCAGACAAAAGAACTAAAACAGCATATTCAGACCGCCGTAGAGAATAATCCAGCACAATATAGTAGATCAGACGACAAATTTAATTGTGACTATTTTAACAAGACAGAGGAAAAGGGCCATAACTTAAGTGCGCAAGTGTGTCAATGACAATAAACCTCTACATACAAAATTTACTCAGTTTGGTAGTCATTGGGAGATTGGCCACCAAGTCTAGATGCAAAGATCAAGCAAGAAGATAAGCTAGCTACAAATGATTAGATTACCATCGCGAAAGACAGAAAGCCGATGAAGTGTTGGCATTTTTATGACGAAGGCAAAGAGATCGTCAATGATGGTGTTCAGAAACTTGTAGGTCATCTGTCTCCAGGGTAGATGTGCCACTGACTTCAGTTTATAGTTAATAAATAACTGAGGGCACATTGTGATGAACCCTGCAACCACAGACCGACAGGAAATTTAGAAACAAGAGCAACATGATGACAATCTATATTCTCGGCGACCATGGCAGTTAATCCAAACTTAAGGGCAGTTCTACTCTCCGTCATTTGATAAGAGAGACCACTATCATGAATAACGAAAGTAGAACAAGAGAGACAGACATCCTTCGCAAGGACTTAGAAAATAAAACTGAAAGAACAAAAACAAAAGCAAAACAAAGTAATAGATACCTTTGAAGGATTTCAGGGCAAGAAGGTTTAGCATCAATACTTCAAAATTCCGAAAGGATCACTGACAAACATGTATTATACTTGGCCAAATAACTATGTCTGAACTTAATCAACCATAGTAAACAACCAAGAAAACGAGCACATGAATCCATTACCCAAAGTCTATAGATTCAACTGTAAAGTTGGAAGAATTTGCATGAAGTATGCTCAATAATCAAATCAATTCAATTATTAGTGCATAAAAACAGTGATTCTTTTCCAAGTAAAAGTTTAACTCCCAAGAGAATTATAACAAGAAAAAAGTTAGGCAAGGAAATCGCGGTAGAGCAGTACGAAGCATATATCTAGGGGACAGCAAAGAGAGACTTCAAGAAATGCTAAATACACATTCTGCTACTCATGTTTCCTTTTGATTGGTATGGAAAAAAGTTTCGCGAGTGTCTGGTGTGGCTTCAGGCTCCGTCTTAAATGTATCAGACTTTTACTTAATGTTGAACACCTCATAATTTTAAAAAGCATATAAAAAGTACTATTTCAAGTCACCATAACTTGCTGACCAAAAAAAAAAAAGTCACCATAACTTTTTTTTTCTTTATATTTCAGAAAGTTCAATGGATTTTTTTTATTTTCTTAGTATATTGAGCGGATTAGTACATAGTCAAAGTAGTGGTTGTGACCATGTGATAAAATTCAGCAGCTCGAGAATGTCATAGTATCATGGCAAATTGAACTAAAAAACAGCAGAAGCAGCATAAAGACGGAGGCCAGAAAACAAAGGTAGCAGAAGACACTCGATAGAAATGCCCAACCACTTTTTTTACTTGCTCCTATTTTCCATATCCTTATATGAGTGGAGTGTAGGGGAGAAGACTTACCAAACATGTAAACACAGCTTGTGAGTGAAGAGAGAATCCATGAATACCAGCTCTTGTGGCGCTCATACATAAGGGAGTAAACTGAAGAGCATGCTACAAGGAGGAAAAGAACATAGGAGAGATACTTCATAGCAAGATCATCATATTCTTTCGTTTTGTTCCCTGCATATGATTCCCGATCACGAAACTTCAACATCGGTATCTTGCCACTCCTATCAATCTAGAGAGGAAAGAGAAGAGTCAAGGCACTGGGACAATTGGAAAATTGAGAAGTATTAATGCAACCACAGAGCATAATATCATTCTGTTACTATTGGACAAATTTCTCCTCATGTTAGATTCACATAGTAAACTTAAGAAATTCACAAGAGGGGGCACATGCTTACTCCTGTGCAGCCCTACACACAGAGATGCCTACGAGAAAAGCTCATGCATGCTTTCTTAACATTACCTCTATGTGCATTGCCTTCCCAATCTTCCAGAACTCTATGCAGCAACCAATTCCAGAACTTGCGAGTATCATCCACGATGTGTCATTGTCAAGAAGATACAGGAATACAACGAGCTGACATATGAAGTTCACCACAACAGACTTTGCAGAAAGACCCTCCATAGACTTGTTTTTGTTCCAAAATTGGATATCTACAGAGAAATCAAATGGATATTTATTAGCCATCATCCTGTCCAAGAAGTGAGACTCCTCGGATATCAATGCCTACTGAATTTGTAGGGAAGAGTGCTATTGGAGATAATATACCATTCTTGAATGCCAGGAAGTCAAACACTGAATGAAGCAATGAAACAACCATTGTGATCCCCAGGAGATAAGGATTTCCTTCCAAGAATACCCTCTGAAATTTCAATAAGAGATCAAAATGGTAAAACCAAGAAAACATGGCAAGAAATAGAGAGTGAAGAGCACACATGAAAGGAGTACCTTAAGTTCATCAGACTCCCCCTCAAGCATGCTTCCATAGCTGCGATGGACTTGAAATGATTGATCAATTTGTAAAAATAATTGCCACTTGGTCACGCTGATCGGACCCACATCCAGATTTAGTGGCACTTCATCCACCGTCTCATTAATGGGTATCAACTTATCTCTAAGCAACCAAAATTCGTTGAAGTAGATAGTTGGATAATAACTTCCTGTACTAGGTTCAACATTCAAGTCTGGATATAAAAAGTTAAGAAGATTAACGTTTAGCATTATTGATTCCTTCAAGATAGTAGGAAAGTTAGTTTATCCCAAAAGCAAGACACTATATGATTAGGACATAAAAATGAAAGTCTCCGTATATATCTCTACGAAAAATTGATTGTTCCATTATGACATGTGAAAAAATCACAAACAGAAAAAGTAAATCATAAAGCGCAAATCTTTGAAGAAATTTCTTCCATTTTGGAGCTTGAGAAGCATGTGGATCAAAGAATTCATCTACCAACCTGGCTAAAGTAACTTTGAGAAAAATCAATAAATACCAAATGACAACATAGAGATATTTAGAGAAGTCCATCAGAACTCAGAATGGACTTCAGAAGCCATTGCTACAAAACGTTTATGAATTCATGATGGATACAGTCAAATAACAATGAAAACAGTCTAAACCTTCTTTATTTTATAATAGGCAATAGCGTCAACATAATCTCATCCTTTAAGGCCCATTCTGCACCATGACAATAATAAACATCTCCATTATCAGAATATCAACCAAATTCTTAAAAGTTGATAGAGACGCACTTCACAACATTCCACATAGGTATGGTGTATGCACAAGTGCTGTTTCTCCATATATGGTGTACAAACACAGCTTTAGATGTCCAATGAACACATGATGAAAACCCAACGAAAATCATGGCAGCCGACTGCATTTTTATCAAGAATTGAAAGGTAAAAGCACAGAAATTATCAAGGATACAAGGAGCAATATTTGGCGGTACAGCGTTGCGAGGATACCTGCCAATAGATCACCAACAATAAGTTTTAAGGGCTAAATAAGATGATAAGGAAAGCAACACAGGTAAAACAAGAAGTAGATGAAGACACAGAGATTGATGACATTATGACTTCTTCCTAATACTGAAGAAGTATTTGATAACGAGAGCAATTGATTGATAGGAAAGATTAGAGAATAAAATTGGCAGAGACAAAACTTTAAATGGTTCGGACCATTCACTTCTACTATATCGTTTGTTCTTCTTCTTTAGAAAAGAACTAGTATATTTTTACAATCTAAAGCTAACTAGGGATTGCAATGCCCAACAAACACCACGCAGTGAAGCAAAGTTGTCAGTAAGGATTTGGAAAAGGGGAACAATCTGAGAACACTCTTGTATTCATATAGCTTCCAGAACGAAATCAAATTACCACTCACATGGCAGATGACAATAGACGCGAGCAGCTCATTGGTTTTACAAGTTAAAAAGATATAGAACCACCTCAAACTCATGAGGCAGCAAACAAATATATGCAAGTAAAATGACAAGCTCCAATTAACTAATTGCTGAAGTTGTAAAGGTGGAAGAGGGCCTACAAAAGCGTCTTTTTCAATTAGCTATTTGGCGAAACATGCGTTCAATACCTATATAGAGTGGACAAGACATACTAAAACATAGTAACCTTATCATATCATCGCAAAGTACCAGCTATGATGACGCAAAAGTGCGCCCATACATGTGCAGAGCCACAGACACACAGACAAATACCTCAAAATGATAGGTTTCACACTTTAATCAAGAAAAGTGGAATCAAATTCGATGGACCCTTCGTAGCAAACATCACCACAGAACTAGTGGCATAAAGCTTGTTAACATGCCAACTAGAACAAAAATGCACTTATTTATTCCATTACTTGATTGATAAACATAACAAAGACATCATTACCGTGTGAAGTCCTCAACGAGATTAATTGTGACATTGGGCTTCCAATATGGAATCCATTCAATAGGGCCCTCATCCTTATCTTCTTCAGTATCCTGGACCCAAAACATAAGTTGTTAAACAAAGAAGCTCTCAAAAGGGTGAAATCATGAAGCCATGGAAGTGGCGTAGGCTATAGCCACACAGCGAACAGTAAATTTCTGGTAGGATACATAGTACATACTACTAAACCAATAATTGCACATATACAAAAAAGAGAGGGCAGGGAAACCTCAGAGACGCTTCCAGCTCCATCAGATTCTTCCTGACCTCCCAACAAGCGCTTTCTTTTATCTGCCCTTGACTTGGGTAAGTGTGTCACAACAGCTGAAAGATCAAAGATAGGAAATTTCTTGAAATAACTAGCCATGTAGCTCAAGCAACAAGAAGAGAAACGTAAAGCGAAAGCAACGTACGGTGTGTCTTTCCAAAAGCGGAAAGCGGCTGGTACTCGGGATCGCTCGGATCAGGAGGGAACCCAGATCGCGCAAAGAAGACATGAGCGTAGAGGCTCCCATTGTTCTTCAGAGCCTGCAATGAATGTTCCCCCCACAACGTCACTACGCGCGCAGTCATATAAATAACCAAAAAACCAGGCCCTGAAGATGGCAAAAGCAGATGGCAAATGAATTCGCGTTACCTCGGAAGGATGGTAGGTCAGGGAAAGGAAGCGAGTGCTGTGCGGTCCCCAATCAGCGTAGGGAATGTTGGCCTCGTGCCAAACGAGCGCGCCTTCGCTACCGAAGTCGTTGAATTTCTCCTGCTCGGAGAGGTACACCCACATATCCTGCGAGAGAAAAAATTGCGCAGAAAATTGAGCGAGCGAGCGAGGTTGGCAGGGGGGCTGCCGCGCAATCGAATCGGAGCACGGCGGCGGAGGCGGACTTACCAGGGATTCGCCCTTCTGGAAGAGGTTGGACATGAGCATGGCGGGATCGGAGGGCTTCTTGGGGGAGAAGAACTTGGAGGCGAAGTACCAGAAGACGGCTATCCGGATGATTCCGGTGAGACTGAACCCGCCCTGCTCCCGCCGCTGCGGCTGCTGCTCTCCGCCGCCTCCTCCTCCTGCTCCTGCTGCCGCCGCCGCCGCCCCGCCGCCGCCTCCCGCGGCCGCCGGCGGTGCCATCTTCTGCTTCGGTGGTGGCGGACGAGCGATCGACGGCGAGGTAGGGAGAGAGAGAGAGAGAGATCTGAAGCGGGGACGGAGAGGAGAGAAGGGTGGGGAGGATGATGCGATCGAGATTCGAGACCTAAATAGCGCACGATTCGATTTTTATAAGTTGGGATTGCATTGGAGGTCGAAATTTTCGAATTATATTTATTTAATTTTAATTTGGGATTTTTTTAAAAAGGAAAAAAAAAAAGGCACGCAATGATGCGACAGCGCAAGTGGACACGTGAGGACGCGCGAATATCTTTCGGGAACAAATATCTGATCAAAATGGTATTTTAATAAAGAATAGCAAAAGTAAAAGGCAAAAAAAAGTCAAAAAAATGGTTAATAATATGAAAAAACGCAAACTAGAATATTTATATCAAATTACCCTATTTAATTTTTTGACCATAAAAAATGATAAATTGATATACTTGTGATAAATTTTACCCAAAACTAGTGCATTTGTGATAAATTTACTCCAATTAGTTTCCATTAAATTATATTAATATCACGAAAAGTCATAAACTGGTAAATCTGTAACAAATAAAGCCTCAAACTGGTATATCCGTCAACTGTTACGTGTCCTCCAACTCAACTATTTGAAGGTAAAATCTAACGGAAACTAACGGAGGATAAATTTATCACAAGTATACGGGTTTAAGATTTTTGTGATTAAAAAATTAATTTAGAATAAATTTATTGCAAGCATACCAGCTTAGGGTTTTTCATGGTATTAACAAAAAAACCCCAAATTATGCCTAGGCTAATTATAAAAAAAAAAAAGCACCAACTTAAAATTAGAATTTTCTACATTTGTTGATAGTACTTAAAATATCAAGATAATGAATATATGGCTTCAACTTTGGATGATATTAGTGAAATCACAGCTTTACCACTGAATCTGTCATGCTCAAAAAATAAGAAAATATTAATTTCACGGTGTGACTTCGCTGAGGCTTATATAGTTCGCGAGGAATCAAAATTCAAGGACATAAATTAGAAATACTGATTTATTAATTTCAACATGCTTAAATTGATATATAATATATATTATATATAGGTTGATTATAGAGAGCGAGGGCAAAAAACATATGGACATAGTATTTGTTGGCGGAGACGGCTACATTCCGACATACGTATCGGATAATTATCAAGGTTCAAATTTACCGAGCTGCGATTTTCCTGGGATTCTACAGATTTTGCTAATAATTATATTTCCTTGTTTATTTACCGAAATTTACCGGCTCGCGGGGCTTTGGTGTCAACAGGCATGCATGGGCTTTTTTGTGTAAGTTTGTATAATGCAAACAAGACAGACACTGTGAAGATACGTGTTTTATGACCAAAAAAAGTGATACGTGTCTCGTATTTTTAGTGTTTCTCGTTCTGAAAAAAAACAAAAACAGACTCTGGAGGTTACGTTTACGTTTGTCAACCGAATTGGTTGGTGCATGTGATTTATGCATAATTATTTAAGTAATCTGAGGCTCCGTTCGTTTCGCGGAAAATATTATGTTTGTGGAAAATGTTTTTCCGAAAGTCATTTTCCTGGAAAATGACACAATTTTTTCGGTGTTCGGCTGAAATCTAAAAAAGTTTCGGAAGATAAATTTTAATTTTCCCGGAAGTCATTAAAAATATTTTTCTTTTTCTTTTTCTCTTCCTTCTTCTTCTTCTTCCTTAGCCGGTCGCCGGTGGCTAGCTCGAGCATTGCCACAGGCCGGCGAGGCTCGAGCTCGCCGGCCTGTGGCGAGGCTCTAGCTCGCCTAATCTAGCATAGGTGAGCTTGCCCTATGCCGGTTAGGAGCTCAAGCCTCGCCAGATCTGATGAGCTAGGCGAGGCTCGCTCGAGATTGCCAAACGTCGACGAGGCTCTGGCGACCTCGGGTGAGCCTGGCCCAACTCGCCGGATCTGGCATTGGCTGAGCTCAAGTGAGGTTGACAGATCTAGTGAGCTAGGTGAGGCTCGAGCCTCGCTGACGTCTGGCAAGGCGAGCCTTGCCCACGCCAAATCAAGTGAGCCAGAGCCTCGCTACAGGCCGGCAAGGCTAGACCTCGCCGAAATCTGGCAAGAGCTCGAGCCTCACCAGCCTGTAGCGAGGCTCAAGCCGGCCAATCACCGATCGCCGTCATGCCCGACGACCGGCTGAGGAAGAAGAAGGAAAAAAGAAGAAAATATTGAAAATAAATGGTGAAAGAAGAAGAAGGAGGAGGAAAATAATTTCCTCAAAAGTGAAGGCATTTTGTCCATAGGAAGGAAAATGTTTTCCGTGGGGAGTTATTTTCCGTGAAATGAACATCGAAAAATCCGAAAAATATTTTTTCAGAAGTTATTTTCCGTGAAACGAACGGAACATAAGATAAGATCTTAAACTACTTCGTCTAAGGCCCTCATGCAGACATAAGCATCCTTAAAATAAGGAACGCAATTCTGTCAGACCGCCAGGTGTATAGACTTAAACAGGTAAGATGCCCCTAGTAAGAAGCGAAAGCCTCCCCAGCTTTAGTGAGGGTCAAAAGAGAGGGGAAACAAACTTCCCTACGGGGCCCTCCTCGGCATGTCCATTCGCATGCAGGGACGACGCATTCCACAGATGCATTCCTTATTTTAACGTGCCGATGCCCGCACACCTCGCATCTCTAATTAAGGAATAGTTTTATCTTCCCTCATCCTAGGGAATATCCCCGTGTTTTAATATCTCAGAGTTTAGACGAAACCTGTTAAGATCTTGCTCATGACCGGTACCATTGAGTCATCAAAGAGTAAGTTTGTTTTGTGTAATCTTGTATAATGCAAACAAAATACACTGAAAAAAAAACAACAAAATAGACACTGTGAAGATAAATGTTTCATACTTTTAGCGGTTCTCATTCTTTAAAAACAATATATAACATGTAATATACACATGAGGGACAGAAGGTGAGAAAAATTTAAAAAACAATTTGTGGGACAGAGGGAAACTTGAAAATTTTGGTGTGTTTTAGGTGCATTGTCTTCGCCTAGCTTACTCCCGACCATTGAGACTAAGGTCATACCTAAGAAATGGATGATTGTCCAGGAGGAATTCTATAGAATAGAATATCTGTGCTTCCCTCTCTCGGGAGATCTTCCTTTTTAAACGCCCCACTGAAGCTTCTTGGAAGCTTCCTAAGCTGGAGTGAGAGAGTATCTGGAAGAGATGTTCATAATTTCTCTTTTGGCACGATAAGACGTAACTTTAGTTTATATGGTTTAGAAGATAAGATAAGTAGAGAATATCGGCTGCAAACGTTATCTGATTGATTGATTGGTGCATCTTCCTTAATTAATTAATGATGATTATTTTTAAAATGGTTGCTCATGAAATTAATCCGTCATTGCAATGAATTTTATAGGTTCCGTGCGACGATTAGAGAGACGTGTGATCATACAAAGAGACGTTAAGGCGTGATGCCATATTAGCTCTTGCAAAGGAAAATAACATAAATGGTCCATGAACTTTGAACTAACAAGTAATGTGATTCCTCGATTTTTTTGTACATGTTCAACTTAGTCTTTGAATTATATGAAAATGTTCAATGTTATTCTTACACTTGAATTAATGGAAGGACAACATTGAACATTTTCATATAGTTCAAAAACTAAATTACATATGTACTGGTTACCAAAAAAAAGTTAAATATGTACTAAAAGTTCAAGGACCGCATTGCACATTTAGGTTTAAATTCAGGAATCATATTAAATAAATTAAAAAATTAAGGACCACATTGTATATTTGGTAGAAATTCAGAGACCATTTGCATCATTATCCATTCTTTCAAAGTAGAAACTTGTCTCGAGTTTGAGCCGATAGATGAAACCCGATCCAAAACAAATTAAAGAAAAATCTGGAAGTTGAATATTTATGGATGTCCATTGTGGAAATCTATACTTCGTATTCAATTTTGGAGTGCAAAGTCATGTTGGAATTCTGATCGTGAAAAATAGACTTCAAAAAAAAAGGAAAGTGAATATCTGGATTTCAAGCTGCTGATTCGTTGAGTCCAACAAAAGTTCCAGTAGACTACGGAAATAAATTTCCGCATAAACGTTGGTCAACAAAATAGGAAAGTGGGACTTGGTTTCCTTCTCTAACTCAGCATGTGTCAATAAAGGAAATAACAGAGGTCCAACTTTTAGCGGGACTCGGCAAAGGGCAGCATATATTGACTAATATATATATGCACATAATTGAAGTCAGGGATGCTTCTTCACGTAGACTTGAAGTGCTGAAGTCTTGGTGGCCGTTGTTGATGAATATGCGAAGATTCTTGAAGCGTCGTTTCTAAGCGAGTGCTTGGCGTGGGTTATCTTCGTGGGTTTCTTGTTCGAGAATTACATCCGAGAAGAATTAGTGTTCAAGCGTAAATCTTGTGATAAGATTTGTGTATAATTCCTTCGCGAGATTAAGAGATTATTTAGTAAAGAATTGTGGAGTTAAACACTGAGTGAGTTATTGAGTGTAATTGAGGCTTGAGAAACATCAAGAGTGTTTGAGCGATTCGAGTATGGTTGTAATCTCTATTATATCGCTTGATCTATAGTGGAATTCCGTGCTGCTCTTCCCGTGGACGTAGGTCACTACGATCGAACCACGTAAATCTGGTGTCCGATCTATTTTTTTTATTCTTTTAATTTTATTGTTCGGTCGCTCGGCTTCCGCAACAGAAACCATAATTTCAAACTTTAAGGCTTTGTATCTTGAAAAAGAAGATGGTTTAGTTCAATCCAATGCTAACTTCGGCCTCGGGCGTGATTTGTGGTTTTTCCTCCGTTTCTCCACAGTACAAACCACCACCACCACTCATGTCTGCTGAGGAGATTCGACATGTCTTTGCCAACGGGAAGGAACATGAGCGACTTGAAAATGTTAGGTTTAGATGTAGCAACCAAAGACGGGGTGAATCGGTAAAATCGTAGCCAAATAGAGATTTTTGCGACCCTTTTCGCGGAAGTGCTTAGGTTAAAATTTCTACAGGTGTGGACTTTGTAATTTCTGCAAATAATTGCGCGGGCGCAACAACGAAGGGGATCTGTGCAAGCAATAACAAAGAGAAAGATGGCAGTAGAGAAACATCAAGACGAGATTTATAGCGGTTCGGCTTTTGGCTGTGGCCCCTCCAGTCTCTTAAGCTTTATCAAAACCGAGCAAGCCGTATCTACTAATATCAACATGCATTGCAAACTGCTTGCGAAGAGAACTTGTTTCTCCTGCAGTTTCTTTTTGTCGATGCCCTTACATCTAGGGGTGTCAAAAAGACCCGCGCCGGCCTGGCCCGACCCTCGCCGGACCGGTCCAATCCTAAAATTTAGAGCATTTTGGGGTCGAGTCTTTATTTTCTTAGAATATGGCTCTAAAATTTGGGGTATCAAGGTCAGATGGGCCGACCCATTGACACTCTGGGCCAACCCATTTCCCTCTCTCAGTCTCTCTCCCATTCTCTCTCCACTTTCTGCGAAAAAACCCGAGATCTAAGCCAGCCGATCGCCTCCATCGCCGTTCGCTTTCCTTCAATTTTCTTCTGCAAGCCTCCGCCGTGAAGCCGCTGCATTTGCGCTTCTTGCTCCATGCCCGTCGGGGGTGGTGAGTTCCGGTTTTTCCCGGGTCATAAATTCTTCAGTCCCTTCCCTTATCCGTTGATTTCCACTCGCTCTCCAGCAAAGTGTTGATTCACCGATGCTGCTCGTGCATATGGAACCGTCTGCGCGCTGGGGACCGGATCCGCGGGCGGCAGAGTCCAATTGTGTCGCCGGCGAAGGATTTGGCTGGGGATTCGGCGGAGGACGGGGCGTCCGGAGGAGTGGAGAAGGCTAATTTGAGTGGGTCATCAAATTCCGTCTCTCTCAAGTTGAGGCTCGCGTTGTTCCGAACGGTAATTTTTTCTGTCATTTCTTCTCGCGAACATGCACTGCTGTTGGTCGGAACTTTGTGCGGTCGTCCGACTACCACTTTTGTTCTTTTGGCCAAAGAGTGAAGTTTCAGTGGGAGTCTGTGTAAATGGCGTTCTTTATGTGAATCTTGCCTCTGCGTTTGGTTTTTGTTTCGATTGGAAGCTGTCGAAAGGTCATGTGTTTTGAAAAAACATCGTGGTAGATAGAAGCGCGAAGTTTCGATTTCAATGTGTAATGTCGTGGTCAGCAGCACCTCGAGGACAAACGGGAGTTAATTTGAAATTCGTATATTTGCTTCCGCAGGTAAATTTTAGAGTTATCCCGGGAAATGGATCGTTACACAGGGAATCGTTTTTGTGTTTCTTTGCTATGTAACTTGCTTTTTGTTGAGCTTAATTCTGCTATGTTTACAGATTCTTTGTGCTTTTTCTTTCAGGATGCTTAATTTCAGGTGTTCTCTGCCAGCTATAATGAGAAGATTTGAATCAAGTCAAATCTCCAGAAGCATTAGAAGTATTGTGGTACGATAAGAATGGCCATCATAGCTGAGCTTGTGGATGAATTATATTCGAATAAGCTTTTCCGTAGGGTTTACTGCTTAGCGCTGACCTGCAAATGAGAGAGTGAATGGCTTATGCATTATAAGTTGAAACCCTTTTGTAAATAAATCGTTTTCGTTCTTGTGGGAAAGGGGCACAAATTTAGTACTGTTATTGATCTGGACCTATAGGTCTGTAGGTCTGAGATTTATTGAGTGTCAGTTCTCTATTACAAATTCCAGTAACACTCTGGTATATCTACGATGAAGCCTTCCTCCTTGAGATTTTTTCTATCTAAAGTTGGGTAAGAGACAAGTGTTACATTTATTTACCTTTCATCCTCGTTACATAGTTGAATGCTTGCTTGTATCTGTATGTCAATTTGTAAAAGCATGATCTTACCTTGGGTGCTAATTCCTGAGTTATTTCATGATCGTACCTTGGGTGCTAATTCTTTTGATGGTGCTTAAATTATCACATATTCTATTGTGATTTTTGAATAATGAACTAATAAATTATTATCTTCTAGGACATGATCCGGCTATGTTGAGTTTTTAAATTTTAAATTTTTGGTTTTGATCTCCCTTCTTTAAAGGTATTATAGACAATACCTGATGTGGAGCTTTTGTATTGGGCCATTTGATTGCTTTGCTTTTACTGGATGCTTAGTTTGTGGGACCTTGATATTGTTCTTGCTGTTTGCTTCCCTCCGCACAATCACTATTATACTCTTGGTCTTTCTTTCTATCTTCATTGGATTGACCTGTAGTCGTGATTTGTGCCTAGTGGTTTTGGATTTAAGAAGGGTTATCAAGGTGATATTTAGAGGTTTAGCATGCGGTAGTTTCTTCTTTGGCATTTTAATTGTTGAGCTTATATGAACTTTGCTTGAATTTTTGAATGAGAGAGCTGTACTGCTATTATTGCCATAAATATCAATCTATCTTGCTTCCTGTTATTCTTAGGGCAAGTATGATATTATTTGAGGCGGGTTCACAGTTCCAATAAAAAAAAAAAAACCCGAACCCCGACCTGATCCGGCCCAGCTCGACCCGGGCCTTGGGGTGTACGCTGAACAGGGTCTTAGGCTGGGTCTGGGCGGGTCAAGTGCGACCCTGTTGGTTTTGGATCGGGTTAGGCATCATGAAAGCTCGATCCGACCCGACCTATTGACACCCTTATTTACATCAGAATTAGAGTTCTTTCGTCCTCTACTAGTCCTACGATGGGTTTACGAATCCCTTGTTCAAACGCCTTTCGCAATCTTTTGCATAAGCAGGAATATGTGTTCACAAGTGTGTTCAAATGAATTCAGTGCTCAGAGAAGATTTGCAAATGAACTCTGAGCTCCGAAAGCGAGACTCAGCAAAAGAATATGTGTTCACAAGTTCACGTTTATGCAACAATGCACCGCTATCATCGCCGAGGGTCGCCTGGCCTCGGGCGACCGGTGGCGGCGGCGGATCTGGCTCGCCGAGGGTCGCCCGAACCCAGGCGACCTCGCCGGCCCTTCTCCCTCGCCGGCCGCCGTCGCCTGCCCGAAGAAGATGACAGCTTCAAACCCTTAAAAAAAAAAAAAGATGAACAGTAGCATTCGTGGAATGCTAGCATTTGGCCAATGCTAGGCCAAATGCTCAACCAAACACTTCAGCATTTTGGGAAGGGACTTTCGAGGCCCAAAGCCCCTTCCCAAAGCTGAACCAAACGCAGCCAATGTACCTTGCCATCTTTGATCGACAATCAAGCATATAAATCATAAATTATCTTGCCAAACTTGGGTGTGCTACAATATATGAAGGGATAATACCATGAGAAACTCCAAACCGGTACATCTGTGACAAATTCAAACTAATTTTTTGATCACTAAGAACCTAAAACCGGTATACCTGTAACAAGTTTACTCTCAATTTGTTTCCGTTAAATTTTATCGTCTAATTGCTTTGTCAAATGATATGGGGTAATTGACTAATGTACCGGTTTTATGTTTTACTCTCCGTTTGTTACATGTGTACCGGTTTTTTATTTTTTATGGTATTAATCCAATTTAATGAAAACTAACGGAGAGTAAATGTGTCATAAATGTACAAATTTTGAGTTTTTAGTGGTCAATAAATTAATTTTTGGGTAAAATTGTAACAAGTGTACTAATTTGAAATTTTTGATGGTCAAAAATTAGTTTGGGGTAAAATTGTCACATGTATCAATTTGAGATTTTTCGTAGTATTAACCCATATATGAAATAGAAAAACGATATCCGTGAGCTGGCTCTTCATTATCTGAACTTTTAATATTATTGAAGTCATGTTGTATCCAAGTGGGTTTCTTCCGTTCTTCAATAATCATAAGATGAATGTAACAATTATAATGGAAACTATCTCCATTTAACATCTTCATAGATTCAAATCGCCCCAAATAGCACAGACTCTTGAAGATCTTCAATCTGCGATACTTCTTCTACATTCTCTCTATGAACTCATCGAAAACTCTTCTAAGGCTTTGCCATCATCGAGATAATCGAAGTGATTTCAATATTGGTTTTCAAACAATCCAATAGAGTGAAAGACAACATTGCACAATATGTAAAGATAGAGGATTACATCGCATAAATAAAAGGTTAGAAAGTTAATGATGCGTTTGATAACCTTGATAAATGCTGAAAAATAGTATTTTCAGCACTTATATCAATAAATGCGCTTGAAAAATAGTATTCGATCAGTCGATAAATTCAACACATCATTCGATAAATTAATTTTGTAAATCAATTTAATAAAAGTAATTATAACTTACACTTGGCGGTAGAAAAAGTAATTTCCGACAAGCAGCCTTTTCATCCTCAACAAAATCGAACGCAATCGAATGATCTCTCAGCTCCCTGCGAGCTCGCTCTCGGCAGTTCCAACGTCAAAAGAGTCGCACAGGGGAGACCGAGAGAGGGTGGCTTCGTTGTTCTTCCACCTTCTCTCAGCGCCAAACGGCATTCCTTGTGGCAGTCATGGCAACCCACTATTGCAGTGAATCCAAACTTGCCTTGCCATCATCAGTTCGATGCTGGGCCCACCGCCCATAACCTGTTTGTCGAAATGCTGCTGAAGCAGTCTCCATGTGGGTAGGTACCATGTGTATTGCCTTCGAAAACGCTTGAGTACCCACTTCTTCCCCGGCATGCACGAACCGCATTTCAAAGCATGGGGCGACGTGATCAGGGACTATTGCACCAACGCCCTGCACAAGGAAGCCGTTTCCTTTTTCCTTCAAAAGGTCCGGTCTTCCTCGGTTTTCAAACCCAGTTACCAAGTCCTTTCATCTGTTCTCAAGTCCTGTGCCGCCCTCTCGGCCCTCCACTTGGGAAAGACTCTTCATGGGCATTCGTTAAAGCTTGGCCATCTTTCTTGCTTGTGTGTATCGAAAGCGCTGCTCAACTTGTATGCGAAGTCCGGAGCTTTGGATGACTCCCAAAAGTTTTTTGGTCAGATCCGTAGCCCCGATATTGTCCTCTGGAACATTGTATTGTCTGGGTTAGCTGGGTCCAAAGGGCTTGAGGCTGAGACAATGAGGATGTTCAATAATTTGCATCTTGTCCAGGACCCCAAGATGAGCTCTGTCACCGTTTGCATTGTCCTTCCTTTGTGCGCTCGATTAGGCGATCTGGATGCGGGGAAGAGGGCACATTCGTTTGTCATTAAATCCGGCTTGGATACACACACCCTCGTGGGAAATGCACTAATCTCAATGTACGCAAAATGTGGGCGAGTTACGACTGATGCTTATGCTGCATTCACCTGCATCCCTGACAAGGATGTGGTTTCATGGAATGCAATCATTGCTGGGTTTGCAGAGAATAAGCTGATAAATGATGCCTTCAGAATGTTTTGCCGGATGCTGAAAGGATCAACAGCACCCAATTATGCGACGATCGCAAATGTTTTGCCTGTTTGTGGTTCTCTGGAAAAGAGCACTGCTTACTGCATTGGAAGACAGATACATTCTTTTGTGTTTCAACGAACGGAGCTTGCAGCAGAGATCTCTGTCTGCAATGCACTTATGACATTCTACTTAAGGATTGGACTGGTAGAAGAGGCCGAGACCTTATTTAGACAGATGAAAGTGAGAGATTTAGTTTCGTGGAATTCAGTCGTAGCAGGATATGCATCAAATGATGAATGGTCAAGAGCACTGCAGCTTTTTCACGAACTGGTCTTGACTGAGAGATTTACCTTGGATAGTGTCACTCTTGCTAGTGTTCTCCCTGTTTGTGCACAATTAAGACAGATTCAGTGGGGTAAACAGATCCACGGATACGTACTTCGACACCCTGGCTTATTTGGGGATACAACAGTGAGGAATAACTTGGTTCATTTTTATGCAAAATGCGATGATGTAGAGGCAGCTTTTTTGTCATTTTTGATGATTTCAAGTAGAGATGTGGTATCTTGGAACACGATGCTCGATGCCTTCAGTGAGAGAGGATTTCATAGCCAGTTTCTGGACCTTTTGAGCTGGATGCTCAAAGAAGGAACTAAACCTGACTCTGTCACCATGCTTATCTTAGTAAATTTCTCCATTTCACTCTCGAGAGTACAATTGATAAAAGAATTACACGGATACATTGTCAGGTCTGGTGTTTTGATAGGGCAGAAAGTGTCCACTATTGGAAACGCAATGCTTGATGCATATGGTAAATGCGGTGATGTTGATGGTGCCTCGAAGATTTTTAATAGTTTATTGAACAAACAATATTTAGTCTCATACAACTCAATGGTGTCTGGACATGTGAACCATGGATCACATGATGATGCGTATAAGATATCAAACAGGATATTTGAAACAGATCTCATTGCTTGGAATTCAATGATTCGAGTTTATGCTGAAAATGAATGCTTTGATCAAGCTCTAACTCTCTTTTATCAGTTACAAGCTCGAGGAACGAAGCCCGATGAGCTGACAGTCATGAGCCTCCTCCCTGTATGTGCTCAGATTGCCTCCATTCATTTGTTGAGGCAGTGTCATGGATATACAGTCAGAACTTGCTTTGAGGATGTTAGACTAAACGCTGCTCTTTTAGATGTGTATGCAAAATGTGGAAGCATAGCGTATGCTTATAATATTTTCCAGTTGAGCCGACTTAAGGATCTGGTGATGTTCACCGCAATGGTTGGTGGCTTCGCTATGCATGGTATGGGGGAAGAAGCACTTAAAATTTTCTGTCGCATGATTTCATTAGGTATAAAACCGGATCATGTTGTCATCACTTGTGTGTTGTCTGCCTGTAGTCATGCTGGCCTCATAAATGAAGGATTAGAGATATTTGACTCCATACAAAAAGTTCACAGAATGACGCCAACTACGGAACAGTATGCTTGCCTAGTTGATCTCCTCGCTCGAGGAGGTCGAGTGAATGATGCGTACTCTTTCGTGACTCAGATGCCCGCTAAAGCTAGTGCAAATATTTGGGCGACCTTATTGGGTGCATGTAGGACTCACCATGAGGTGGAATTGGGTCGAGCAGTGGCGCACCATCTTTTTAAAACCGAAGCCAATGACGTGGGGAACTACATCGTGATGTCAAATCTTTATGCTGCAGATGCCAGGTGGGATGGTGTTTTGGAGATGAGAAAGCTAATGAAAACAAGAGATCTAAGAAAGCCTGCTGGATGCAGCTGGATTGAAGTGGATAGAAGAAAAAATGTGTTTATAGCTGGAGACTACTCTCATCCGGAAAGAAGCATTATATTCAGCATTTTAAGTACCATGGATCAACAAATCAAGGAGAGGCTTGCTGGCTCCTCTGTTGACATGCTACTCAATCCCACTTAATGCCTAACATTGCCGAGCAGACTTAATTTGCACACCTTGATGTAAGATATCCTTGTTTTGCTTGGGTGTTGCTGATGCATGATTTGATTGAGTTTTTCCTTCTCTAGTAGCCTTTAATTTGCAACTCATTAACCATGCACACTTTGTTGTGACTATCTGCATATATAATGTTTAATCTTCAAACTGAAACACATTTCTGAGTTTGCAACTTGAGAGTATTTGATTGTAATGCTCTATGTTCCTTTTGTAGGTAAATTTGAATCTTCAACGACACTTCATGCCATTTGTTTCTCTTGGCTAAGTTGGTCACTCCGTTGTTCCTCTGCTCCCACTGGATAAAAGGAATTGTCTTGGGTAGACCCATCAGAGTTCCTTAACTCCTGTTCTATTTTTCTTACTAGTACATTTTTGTACCGTTAAGGCTAATTTATAATTTCAATTCTTGCAGTGACAATTGATTCTCAACAATGCGTTTATTGGATGTTGAGAATACAAGTGCTCCCAGGTTGACAGGTAAATTTTCTACTTATTTTTTCTTTTATCCTCAGGTTCATGTGTCCAATATTGTCTTCAGTTGAATAACTTAAATTCAAGTTGGACAGCTGCCATGTCATTGGCAGACTGGCACTTAGGTGACGACAGTTATGGCCATGTCGACACACAAGTATTGAGCTTCTCTCTCTCTCTCTCTCTCGTGTGCGTGCATGTGCAACATAAAATGAGATGAAATATATGATGTTGCCCACATACTTCCTACTTTAATTTGTGAAAATGTAACTAATGTGGCTTGAAGTCTTAAATTAGCTGTATGAATATGTCACATATATGTTTTGGGAGATTACATGCAAGAAGCAGAAAATATGGTTTTTTGTGTTATTGCGCAGCTTTCATCATGTTTTGTTGGCTGTGAGCTTTTCTGCTTTTTGGAACCGCATCATAATGACTTTTGCATGAATGGAAGCAATCCTATAAAAAGTGCGTCTCAATTTTTCGTCATTTTAATTTATTTGCCATGTACACTTTTGAAGACCTTACATAGATTTAAGGTGCATGGATGGACTTTTACTTTTTACTTTTGGCTTAATCTAAAACTTGTGATGGACGCACTTTCGCTTTTCTTTAACTTGCATCATCTGAAGCTTTCACGATATACAAATGATGACATGGAAATTCACATATAATTTTTCCAGACCTTTCTGAGATTTTGATAATATTTTCAATTTTGGCAGGAAAGCAAAAAAGTGGGCTTTTGCTTCTTAAAAACTACAAACAAACAGCCCTCAGTCTTAAAATAGGGAAGCAGAAAGTGCTTATCTGAAGAAGCTTGGACAGTCTTGAAGTCCCTTGTGTTTGTGGACTGAAACTCATATTTAATACAAATTGCAGGTATACAACATTTTGGGCATGTCATGGCCTGAAAATGAGATGGTAAAGATTTTTTTTTCTTTTTGGGGGGTGTTTAGGGGGGTTTGCACGCATGCACTACTGACTGGAGTTACAAATCAAGAGCACGGTTTACTGCTGAAGTTATGATCCTTCACTTGTCTGAGGAGAAGTTAAGGGGAATAAATTTAATAACTCTGGTTCAGTAAACCCTGGCTTAGAACGGGGAGACGGATGCAGATAGAATCTCCTTTCTCTTATGGCTCTTTCTTCTTCTTGATTATTTAACTGCGGAGATGTGTGTTCCATGTTTTGTAGCTCAATAATGGAAAGCTTCGAGAAATTTGAAGTAGGGGTTCCCAGTGGACTTAAGATGGCATCAGAATTGCTGATTGATTTGGAGAGTGAGGAATGTTGGTCGGTTGATGAACCAGGTTTGAAGTGGATGGTGGGTTTAACTATCTGAAGCTTCTGCCTTGGGCACTGCCTTCTCTCATGCAGTGAAACTGTTGGCCTCTTCATCTTCATGCTCCCAATTCTGTCGAGAGAGCCTTCCTGTGATGCATCAGTTTCAGATGGACCTGTTAAGCGCTGTACAATCTCTCGGAAAGTGTTTGTGTCGGTTTGTACAAATGTGGTTGTAGGCCTAGAAACAGCTGCACCTTGTGTCGCTGGCTTCTCCATGGATGTTCAATTCTGGAATGAAGACAGAAGACTTTTCTCTGTCCCCAGTTGAGGCTTTTTCACCTTGCTAAGGGTATGGTCTTCAGCCTGCAATCAAATTCAGAGTTCATCCTAATGAAATCAGTAAAATGTCGTCAAGTTGCGACTCTCAATTCGTACTATTACATTTACTCATGAATAGAAGAGTCAACCTCGTGTTATCCTTTGCCTTACATAACAAGATAACAATCAAGAAAAAGAAATGCCAAATGCCCCTGATAGATGGTCGGCAAGTAGTGAGAGGAATGGTTATGCTAATACGTGGTCTAGTATATTGCATACTGGTAGTTTTATGTGTAGTGAGGTCAGTGAACTTTAAAAGTACTTATGAAAATTCTTGTTATGACTCTATCAGAATGTTAGTGTGTGAAAAACATGCTGGTTGTTTCTCTATTAATAGTTTATAAACATGACATGTATTCTAATGGCCTTTTGTTTGGAATCTTTATACCAGGAGCAAAGGCAAAAACTTAATGGGAAAGCCTAAAAAGATGGCATGGTGCTGGTTACCCACAAAAAAGGTGTGGAAACTATCATTCTGAAGTCAAGCACCTTTCTGGTAGGCATAGGGAGGGAGAAACGAAGAATCGAGTAAAGAAGGCTTTGTTTTTCACAGTATCTGTCAAGTGTCATATGCAGATTGGGTGGTGTTGAAAGCGGGTAAAAAGACCTCAAACATGCAGGAATGCATTGCTCTATTACCAGTATAATCTCTGCTCTTGTGATTGGCTACAATCAAGATCAGATTGGGGCAATTGACTTAGGATTATAGTGGAGTTGGTATTTCTTGACTTTACCGGCATCTGAAAAGTGGGATTAACATAAAAGGCCATGAATTAGCACATGGAATTAGGCAGAGAGCAAAATTCGAAATCATTTCGGTTAAATTAGTGGCACGAAGGTAGGCTTACTAAGATAATGGAGGTTGGCATTGAGAATGCAGGAGGAGAAACATGAGTTGTGCAGATGAAAGAAAGAGCATATTGGGGAAACATTCTGGGCAGACAAACTCTGGCGACATTTTGCTCCTGTTGATCATAAATTAGCATCTCTAGCATCCCAGTTGGTGATGCATAGAGTCCCTGCATTTCTTCCATCAACTGGGCAATCATGAAGTATTGACGGCCTACGGCAATGCAACTCATGGATGGCGTTTAATGCGAAATGATACGCCGAAGACAAACGGAAAATAGAAGCGAACAGATCGTACCTTGGGAGGGACTTTGAAGATTGATGAATGCCTTGGCGTCCGAAGGGCATGCGGTCGTCATTCCATTCAATCATGTGTGAATGCCTTAGCCCGCAGGAAAGAAGAGGGAGTGATGATGGATTGGTCTTTTGTAACTAAAAATTGAAGAGGTCTTTGGCGTGCACTCAAAAGCCAGTTAGGACAGACCAAATGTAACCCTCCATTACACAAAAAGGCAAAACCACCTTAACTTCCCCCATCTCTCTCCTAGGTTGGCATCATTGGTTGAATGATACTAGAGTCAAACTTTACAGTTCACATGCCTCTTTCAATTCAACCCATCCAAAAAAAGGCAAAATCACTTATCCGTTTTCATACGGTTATTGAACAGGACATTATTCTAGAAAGAGTGCAAACATCGTCACCCCATCGGTATCCGACCAAATACCACGACATTATCGCCACATCGGGTGCCCTTGTCATGGCGCTCCTTCGATTCCGTCTTTGTTCGGGCTCTGGTGGAGGCAGGGATCGCTACTTGCCGCAACCGGCCGCAAGATGAGGACGACAAGGGGGTTTTTCCTCTCGGTTATCGAGAAAAAAACATCTCGATTTCTTAACAATTATGCAACCAACCTCAATAGACAACTTCATCAGATACCAAGTAGGGAACCGTGTGAATACATTAGATCTCAAAGTCATCTTTGACTCCTACTTCAAACCTATTGAAAATAGAATCAAATCATTAACTTTTTAATCTAGAGTTTTTGTTTTTGTTCAATGATCTTATTGTGGCATGGTTCATGTCAATCTTATAAATTACATATTTTAATTGAGGGTAGTGCCTAATTTTGCATATTAGCTCTTATTCATTTCACTACTGTTCTATTTGTATCCATTTGGATCACAGTTCGTGAGAATCAAGAATCCAAGAAGCATATCAAAGGCTTCATTTTTCCCCATAGAAAAAAGGGAGAGAGTTGAATTGGGTGAGAAAATGGAGGATCAGGTGAGAAGATACTTGGAGAAGGCCGCCGGTGGAGAGGGAGACGACAAGCTGCCTCCGAAGCTCTTCGAGAGCCTCGTCTTGTCGGGCCTCCGCGTCGACCTCGTCGAGCCCGGTCGCATCGTGTGCTCCATGAACGTGCCCCCTCGTTTACTGGTAACCTCTCTCCCTCCCCCTCCCCCTCACCTCTGCTTCCGTTGCTCATCTGGGTATGCGGGATCGTCCCTATTCGGTGCTTCGTCTGGGGTTTCTTGGGGAATGTCTGTCGTGATTTCTTTGGTTGCAGAACGCGGGCAACTTCTTGCACGGCGGAGCAACGGGGATGCTGGTCGACGTGGTGGGTTCCGCCGTCATGTTCACCGTCGGAGCCCCACTCACGGGTGTCTCCGTCGAGATTAACGTCTCCTACTTGGATGCTGCTTTTCTGGATGTGAGCCTCTCTCCCTCTCTGTCTCTGTTTCCCTCCCCTGCCGCTTACTCGCAAATGCATCTCTTAGAACATCCGGTCACAGCTACTGATCATTGATGCGCGTATTCCATTTTGGGTTGACTCGATCTGATAAAAGAAGCAAGAATAGGCACAGCACTTGCGAATCTGATGGCAGATGTAAGCTGAAACGAATGGTTCTTCAAAGTCCATTTGGGCTTCTGTCATATGATAGGTTAGAGATGGAACTCGATATCCAAATAGGAGTATTCATCCTGAAATCACATCATCATTTCCTGTTTGATAAGCAAGACCCTCATGCGGATTTCTTTAGTATTCGTACCTTTTCCCTTTGCAAAGAGTACCCGCATAGAAACTAGGTTCACCCGACTGCTTTTTGAAAAATTAGCTTGCCAAGCAACAAATAACCGAAATACAAACACCAATTAAGAACCGAGTGTATTTCAACATCTGAAAAAGTCTTCGGCTAATAGTCTCCAGCTGGAGCCGCTTCCCTAATTTACTTTAAGATTTGGGATCCAAAAGGTCGGTTCTACTTTTCACTTGTCCCAGGAAAATGCAACTAATTAATCTGGAGAACCCTGAGTGCTGGATTTCTTACTCGCCGATGATTTTTCCTACAGAAGCACAAAGAAAACAAGCTTGATTGGCATTGTACCTGTGCAAAATAGTTTGCGAAGTCACAGATAGACAAATAAAACCACTTAACATGTTAAAGCATGAACCTGGACGCTGCAAAGTTCTGAAAACATTTGAGCTATTCTTTATACTCTAGAAAGCGTACCATGAAGGGATGGACTGTTTATTGGTGAAATGGTGGTTTTAAATGGACAGTTTTATCTGATATTCTAAATTCTCCAGTTAGGATAAATGTTTTCCCCCAGGACATTGCATATACCATCTTGTCTCTTAAATTCATCAGGTCCCGATAGAACGAAATGCTGCAACACATGGTTCGGTTTTACTTTGTGTTATCATGTATGCTGTGCTGTGAGCTTTTTTGGGTACTGTGGGTGCTGATTAGACATAAAAAAATTGCTCTGACTTTATTCAGGAGGAAATTGAGATTGAGGCGAAGGTTTTGCGTGTTGGGAAGGCTGTTGGTGTCACAAGCGTAGAGTTCAGAAAGAAAAAGAGTGGTAAAATTATTGCTCAGGGTCGTCATACTAAGTATCTTGCCGTGCCTAGTAAAATGTGAGCAGTTTCATAACATGCAGAACATGTCCGTTATTCGTCAATGGTTCTTATTGGATTTTATACTTTTGTGTCATTTGATTGGAGTACTGGCAGATAATGTATATAATGAAAGATTTCAGAAGCTTATTCTCTTATGTATGGTTTTAATTTTGTCTATACATGAAAGATGAGATAAGTGTGAAGTAAGTAGCTTTCTAAAGTGTGCCTGAGCAGATGATCATTCACAATTTGGAATCCAGGATACCACTGCTGCCCAGGGACAACTACGTGCAATCATGAATGTAGTTTATTGATAATCATAGTATGTTGAGGAAAGGTTTATGCAGTATTTTTGCCTATCTCAGCTGAAAAGGATAGCGAAATGGTCTAAGCATTTCATTTAATCTGCTAGTGTTTTCAGTTCAATCAGCTTTTGGGGGATTAGGCTGACTTTGGAGAACTCCAATGTGCAGGATTTATTGCCTGCTTATCTGGTTCATGCTTTTTGTTGTTGTTGTTGTTGTTGTTGTTGTTTAAGGATACTAGGACTTGCAGCTTTCTATTGAGGCCCTTATGAATAACAATGGTAACATCTTTTTTCATAAAGACTTACTAGTTGGGAAAACCAGTCTTTACCAAGGGGCTTTCAGGTCAGCATGCTCATCTCCATTGGGATATGTTCACTTTAACTGGGGTTGGAACTTGAAGCTGGATTCTGTGGGGATGAACTTGGGGTAGAGTTTAATTCCCAACAGAGTTGGATGTTGAAGATTGCTCATATACATTCAGTGAAACTCGGGTATCACGCAGGGGAACAATTGGATTGTGTGTCTATCTAGGAGATGGTAGTCATGTTCTAATTGTGTGCAGCAAAGATTTGTTGACCGTTTCAGATAAATGAACAGCTTCCTGAATTAACTCAGCCATACTTGCCAGTTCAGTCCATCCTTTTAGCTGTGGGAATGGGACTGATGTTGGATCCATGTTTCTTGCGGTAGTTTTAGTTCCTGCGTGGTATGAAATGATTCAAGTGATTCAATTCTTGTTTGAAGTTGTAAAAATGCCATCTGCACACTCTTGGGTTTCAAAGAATGAAGCAGTAGTTTGCTCCCTCCAAGTCTATTGATCTTTTGTCTGTTACCTTTCTGAACATGCTGTAGAATGATTGATTGCCTAGGAGCTTATTGATTAGATGTGCTAATGT
This sequence comes from Syzygium jambos, assembly GCA_031216235.1. Taxonomy (NCBI): domain Eukaryota; kingdom Viridiplantae; phylum Streptophyta; class Magnoliopsida; order Myrtales; family Myrtaceae; genus Syzygium; species Syzygium jambos. The sequence goes on from CM062228.1 coordinate 9,583,974, forward strand.
TTCGATACAGATTAGGAGACGTTGTCGTGTCCTCGTGTGTTTATGTAAAATCTGGAGCCGTGTGGGACATTGGGTGGTTCTTTCTGCTGGGTGCGTCGCGGAGGTTCGTCAGCTGTCAAATTAGCTTTAGCAGAGTATTTTGGGGATATTCTTTAGCACATTTTGACATTACTCCTACTCTTTACACAGCTGTGTATGTATAGTGAGAGAGGGAGAGAGTTGTAACAGCAATAGGAAGAGAATTGCAGAGATGTAACACAAGCACATTTGCACGATGGGGTTCCTACGTAGTCACTATCTGAGCGGAATACGGCATGTACCGTTGAGTGCTTCGTCGGTACCGGTACCCCGATCCTACTGTATAAGCCCTACGACACATCATCGTTATAAAGTGTAAATACGAACGCAGTATGTTACGATGTCATGGTGATCTGATCGGTCATAACTAAGTATAGAAAAAGCTGTTAAATAGCAGGCGATACGTGACGCTGAGCGTATTTTTGATTTCCAAGTATCACTGGATTCGCTCAAGTGGGAGAAAGGCTCTCAAGCTCATGACCACGCGAATGTGATCGACAAAGCATGACGGCCCACTAAAGAAATCGTTGCTTCCGCGACAGAAAGACCGTTGCTTGTTAGGAAATACAATCGACACAATTAATGGCGCGATCGAGCCGAGATGAGAGAGCACATGTTCACGCCTCGGCTCGAACCCGGCGCTCCGGCTGTTCCTAATTTCACTCTCCCGGAGTCGAGGCTTGGTCGTTCTCGATCTCTCAAACCCGAGCCCGTTCGGTTCAGTTAAAACTTTCCGGCAATTAGCTCGAGCTCGATCAATCATCGAGCAACTCCCGTAACCATAGTCAAGCTAACACATGAATTCTTTGAAAATTCTCGTAAAAAATATATATATCAGCATTGTTTTTTTCTTTTTGTATTATGATAGTTTCGTAGACACGTAATTGAAATACATAAAAAAAATTGAATAAATAATCCAACGGCCGGGATTTAGGGAGGGATGGCGAATCAAGGGATTCCGAGGGGCACTGCCGAAAAAGCAAATGGGGTTTTTTCCCTTTTCTGGCTTTTCCCGGATAATTTATTTCCCTATTCGCGTCTCGTAATTCAGATCCCCTTACCTATATACACTGCATTTTTTCCGCATTCAAATAATACTATTTTTTTTTTTGCGGGTCGAATACGTTTAAATACTTGAAAAAACTACGTCGACTTTTCTGTCCGTTCGCCTCGCGCCTTTTTCGCTCGTCTTCTTTTCCATCGTCGATTTTTCATTCCTTTTCTTCTTTTCCACTCCGATTTTAAAAATAATAATAATAAAAGGGGGGGAGGCAGCCATCTCGCTCGCCCACTGTAAAACCCTAAAAGGTAACTCCCCCTCCCCGCCCGCCCCCCACCAAAAAAAAAAAGAAAAAGAAAAAAAAAGGGAGGCCAAAACGCTTTCGCTTCGCTCGCTCGCTCGCTGCTCTCCTTTTTTTTTTTTGGCCTCCTCCTCCTCCTGCGTCCTCTTTTCGCTCCCGCGGCGTCTTCTACAACAGAGCGGAGGATTTTCGCCCACCCACCCCCACCCACCACCCCCCAGACCTGCGGTGTTTCGGGGGATTAGGGTTTGTGACCCCCGCCCTTTGCCGCCATTGCTTCTTGGATGTTGAAGGTCTCGCATTGTGGCTCCAGGTACCCTGTTCCGTCCCCTCCCCTCCCCTCCCCTCGCCGCCGCTCTCTCTCTCTCTCTCTCTCTCTCTCTCTCTCGTCTTCTCTTGCTCTTTCTCGTTTCCGTCATGATCATCGTCGCTGTTCTTTTGGTTTGGTTCGGTTTGTTTTTTTCTTTTTTGTGCTTTTCTTCGTTGCGACCGGCGATAATGCAGCCCCGCGCGAGGGTGGACGGAGAGGTGCGATTCGACGCCCGGTGTCTCCCTCCCCCCTGGGTTCTTTTAGCTTCCCCTTTTGCTGTTCTCGCGCCCGGGTGTCTTTGTGCGGGGTGGCGTCCCTTCTTCTTTCGGAGGGCGGCGTGGTTTTTGCCCTCTTGTTGTTTGCCTTGGAGTTGTGCACGGGGGGGTCGGACCCCCTTTTTCGGCGCTCGCGACGCCTATCTGCTTGTTGAGGCGACGAATGAGCGCGCCCGCCCCGCCCCCCTCTCGCGTGTCTGGGTTGGCATTGTGTGGTTGCGCTGAGTGGGCGTGTGAGGTTTTGTGTGTGCTTCGTCCGCTGGCCATGTTGGTTTGCGGGGATCCTTGCGTCGCGGGTTTCGGGAGGTCTGGTACGTCGTTCGAAGCCTGACCCGGATGCCGCGGAGGTTGCGTCTTTGCTCCGAAAAAGGAAAACAGAGCGGAATGCGTCGGAATGCCTTGTATCGGCTTTCTCGGTCGAGAGGTTGTCGGTTCGGTTACGTAGAATCTGTATGTTCGGTATAATCTTCGTGGTACCTTCGGAAGTTTGCTTGTCGCTGTGACTGTTACGACTATTTCTAACTTGTTGCTCTTAATTTGTCGTTGCGGAGGCCGTACGATTGCCTCCATGACCTGCTTTTACTCATAGGGATCTCCATGGAAATCGAATAATCAATGACGGTGTCGGTTGATTCTCTTCATGTGTGATTGATCTCATATAGGGGAAGCCGCTGATGCTACGGACATAGAAAAAGTTGAGAACGTGCCACTTGGGACTCTCGAAAGTGCTTGCAAAAAAATTTTGTCTTGCCAGAAAGCAACCGATCGAACAGAATTTCAGCTATAAATTCCCATCCTCTTTCGCCATCTCCTGTCCCCAGTATACCTTCTTCCTTAGTACCGAACCCACTTAGCACGAAAACGTTTGATTCTTTTTATGTGTTAACCATGCTTCCGATTCATTGGTCATCTTTCTTTTGAGTTGTCTAAAGCACTTGAAGTGCTACATAGTTTCCTCAATCATCTTTGCTAAATGAGAGGAAGGAGTGCACTGGAGCATTTTGAAAACTGTGGTTTTAATACTGAAACTTCTTTGCTCATCTGATGCTCAGGTCATGTGAAGACAGCCACTTCGACCATATCATTGCTTGCAAACTCGAAGGTGTGGTCCACTGTATGCGGAAGATTCCACATTAGTCCTGGTTTCTTTGTGTGCAGGAATAGCTCATAATTGCCTCTTGTTATAGATATATGGCTGCTTAAGCTTTAGAAAAAGTGGGAAAGAGGTTTTTAACCATATATTTCCTATTGTTATCCTCCGTGCTGCTTGTTTGACCTTGGCTGTGGGCCTTGTGGTGGAATTGGCTTATAAAGAACATCTATTTTTCATTCTCTGGTTGTGTTTCGTTGACACACAATGATGCTGGGTTCGTGGACTTGTCCTCATGAAGTACACTCTTATTCTTTTAAGTAGATCTTCGTTAGCTGTATGTTGTTTGACTTCTTTCCTAGAAAGTGACTTGTTTTCATCTACCAAAATGTTTCGATATGGCTTGTGTGGGCATGCATTTAAAGCAAGATCTTGCTGTTATGTATGTAGTTTGACCTTTTTTCCACAGAGGGACTTGTTTTCATTTACTGAACTGTTTCGATTTGGCTTGTGAGGAAATTCATTTTATGCAAGCTCTTTGTTGAAGCAAATCTAACTGTGGCAGTCGGGCATTCGTATCTTTTTGCATGATCGTATAAATCTCATCTTACTTTTGTGAAGTGAGGTATCCATCAGCGTGGTTCCTTTCATTAGGACGAGCGTATGCTGTCAAAGTAGAAAGCCTGTTCATTTTGTTTCTCGCCTTGAGTATTCGTCATGTGTGTTTGTCGTGTCATAACACATTCATGCGTGTGTTCTCCTATGTTGCTTTCTATTCCTTTTGGGTGCTTTGGTGCTCATACGATTGACAAAGGGTGTGTTTTTTCCTCTTGAAAGTCAGTCCCATTTCAAGGAACATTCACTCATGTCACCCTGTCGTGAACATTACCTCCTTTTTTTTTGGTCCAGATGTAATATTCCAAGTTAGGTTGGATTTCTATTGCGGTGTTTTGAACTCGTATGCTTGTGCTCTTTAGGACATACCTCTGCAGGATGGGAAGCGGCTTCTAAAAAGGGTCTCTGTTGGTTTGAACTGCAACGCATTGGGATGGCACAGTGGGTTTCTGATCGTCAAGCTCCGTTTAGCGGTCAGGATGGAGAAAGGAAGCCTAAACTTTCTGGTTGCATCGTGAAGGATGATCTGGGATATGATGAGGGGGAAGCTGCAACTGCGGAAACCCTTGCAATGCAGGAAAATGCGAAACGAAAGCATCATTTTCAAGATGTCAAACCACATAAACGTGGAAGGGAAAAGCAAAAGAAGAGTACACAGGTGAAACCCAAGGCAAAAAGGCGTCATCATCCTGTTGACAGATGGTCAGCAGAGAGGTGAGATCAGAATTCTTAGTTAATAATTCGGCTTTTCCATTTTTTGGAGAAATTTTATTTATTATTTGTTTTTGGATGATGAAGGTATAAGCAAGCAGAACAAAGTTTGCTGGAGATCTTGAAGGCAGAAGGGGCTGTTTTTGGTAATCCAATTAGACGACCAGAACTCAGATTAGCTGGTCGTCGACGAATTGGTGATACTGGGCTGCTTGACCACTTATTGAAGCATGTTGATGGTAAAGTGGCGCCAGGTGGGAAAGATCGATTCAGGCGATGGCATAATACGGATGGAGTTATGGAATATTGGCTGGAAAGTGCTGATTTAGATGATATTCGCCGTGAAGCAGGAGTGGAGGATCCTTATTGGATTCCGCCATCGGGATGGAAACCTGGGGATACTCCTGCAGAGGAGCGTGTTTCAGTTGCAGAATTCAAGAAGCTTAAAGAAGAAATGGCCAGTATGAAGAGGTAAATTTGTTTGGAAGGATTGACTCAGCCAAGAAACTTACCTTTTGTAACAAGTGGCTCCTTTTTGTCGTGTTGCCAGAGATTTCGAAGAGCTGGTGGATAAGAAGCCTGGGCAGGGACAACTTAATCTAGTGGAGGTGCCTGTTAATCATCAGTAAATATAAGAACTCATATCCTTCCCTCTTTGCCTTATATTGTTCTATATCTGCCTCTTCTGTTAGCAGGAGAAGTACAAAGAATTGATGAACTGGAAAGCAAAGACCAGTCAGCGTTTGATGGAAATATCTAGTTCTTTGAGTGGCATGCAGGTGGTCTACTTGTTTGGTTGCTTTGAGTTTTTATTAACATAGATTCTTGGGGTTTAGCGTCTTGATATTCTAGCAGGGGATGTACAAGGATTTGATTGCATGGAAAACAAAAACTGAGCAACAACTCACGGAACTTTCCAATTCATTGAGTATCATGGCTGCGAAGCAGCACAAGACAGCTCTGAGTCCTCCGGCATCAGACAAATGGGAAGATTGGTTGGAGAGCACTAACTTGGATAACATTCAAGCAGAGGATATCGAACCTTGGTTGCAGAGTGCTGATGTTGGAAATTTCGAGAGGGAAGTTTTGATGCAGAATCCATTCCCTTCTCTGCCTCGATCGAAGCCCATTGATGGTCCCTTGCAGAATTCAACTTGTGCGAGGGAGTTGGAGATAGCAAAGGAAGAAATGGCTATGTTCAGGTAAAATTTGGGATTCTTGGATCAAAAAATGACATGTTTCTTGAGATTCACCCCATATATCTCTCATGGTCAGAGATTCGTGGGATCTTGTACCCAGGAAGCACGATGGAGCTATTGATAATGGGAAACAAGGTGCTTTCACCGTGAACTCGAAAGTGGAGCTCGATAATTCATTCCTTCTGTTGCAGGTAAAATCTTTAAGCCTTTTAATTGGATTATGTGGTCCAATATACAAGTAGGTTATATGCACATAATTTGACTTTCATTCAGCGTTTTAGTTTAAGCAAATCTAATGTTGAAATCTTGTTTTCATTAAGGAAATGTTCAAGGAGTTGGCGAAATGGAAAGGCAAGGTGGAGCAGCAACTGATGGAGATTACCAATGCTGTTAGTAATATGCAGACAGCGAGGCAGTTTACTTCATTTGGACCGTCAACCTTTTATCTGTGAAGAAATCTGACATTGTAATTGGAATCAGGCCTCTAGGCCATGGAAGTAAACTGGCAAACAGAACAGTAGGAAATTGTAGGATTTAGATTTTGTACAGGACTTTACTAGCTGCCTCAGTTACCAGTGCCTAGCCAATAGGACCAACATCTAACTTATATTGGGAGTCGCAATTCTGATCGGCCGGAGGAGCTGCACCAACTCTTGAGGGTACATAGATGCGAAGATTTGGTGCAGATCGGAGCAACTTTCTTATGGATGCTATAAAGTTAAGAAGTGACCTTTCGGCTTCTGTGACTTGTGTAGGTATTTCATGTCAGCTGATCAGTTAATTGCAAAGTTTCCCTATGATAGTATTTGGATTGTTTGGATATGTTAACTTATTTGGTCCTTCTGATGAAACATTTTATGGCCTATTTTGGTAAAGTTATATGCCAATGCTCATCGTGGATGGAACATGGAATCAGGCTTTTGAATGTGATCAGCAGAGCAATGGTGGGATTTGCTACTTTTGACAGTTGGTCAGTGGTTACGAGCTTAGAGGAACCGATATCGAGTTTCTGAAGGTCTCATCGAGTGAGGGCGACTTCACTGGACGTTCTTGGCTCAAATAGTTAGGTTGCCCATTTAACACACTGCACCTCACTTTGATTTTGATATTGGTTGTCCGATTGAATAATACGCTCGCTCCTTAACGATAGAGGCTAGAATTGAACCGCGGTTCTTAATCGGTTTTGAACTATGGCATGAAATGATCCATCGGGCAGTCCAACCAATTTCTTGGGGATCTGTATCAAGAAAGCCGAAAGTTTCCATAGTTTGCTCTCGGTCTTCCGGACTTTATAACCACATCGAAGATGTGCGATGAGGGTTGTAACTTTCCATTCGAGATCCCGATGTCATTTGTTTGTGGTTTCACTTGGTATCTTTCGCCAGATTTGAAGTGTTCACCTGGCAGCATCTTACGATGACCTATTCATGTTTGTGCTTGTTTGTCATCATCGGCGAGCTTCTCTCATGTCGATTCATTCTGTTAGGGCACGCATGGAATCCATTCTGGAGCAGAAATTTTGCTCCAGAATGCATTCCAAAATAGAATTGTGTTTGTTAAAAAATTTTCGGAATGCATTCTTGAGCAATTTTTGCATTTTGGGATAAAAATGTGTTTGCTAAAAATATTTGATTCCAGAATGCATTCTTAATTCTAGAATGCATTTTTTATTCTAGAATGAGTTTTGGGCAAGTAAAAGAGAAGCATTCTCCCTCTTTTCTCTCTTTTTCGTGGTCTTTACAACACATTTTGAGATATTACTAATTTTTTTCAGAAAAAACATAAAAATTGAAAAATTCCAAAAAAATTCATAAAAATTTCTAGAAAATAAAAAAAAGTCAGATTTCGGGAAAACAAGATATTTGGTGAATTTTTTTCAAAAATATAAAAAATAAAAAAATTTCCACTCCAGTTCATTCGAGTAATCTTCTACTAGTTACTCGTGGCTTTTTTTTCCCAAATTTTGAAATAGAAGAACTTTCCAAGTAATTGAAAAAAGTATTGAATAGAATATCAATATATGCATGTTTTAAGAGGTTTTAGTTTTTTTTTTGTGGTAAATGAGGGTAGAATCACGAGTCATAATATTAGAAGGAAAAGCCAAAAGTTAAAATCACTTTCAATAGAGCGGTACTCCAGGATTAGTTTTCCAATATTCTTATTACTACGGTTGTGTTAATCTCGTGTAATAGAAAGGTTTAAGCGATGAAGATGAAGTGTCGGCCTCTCAGACGCATCAAAATAGAGGCTTAGACTATCTTACCTTACGCAGGACCATGCATATATACATTTATACTCGTGCACACCAAAGTAACGTGGGATTAAGTTCCTAATTGGCACAATAATTACTCATAAAATATTTTCTGAATATATGTAATTTTACATAAAGAAAGTCCGACGAGTCAAATTTTAAGTACCGCGCATGGTACGAAAATCTTATAATGTCATTTTACATCTTAGTCTATTAGATCCGATATATACCATATTTCGATCGATCTTCCATCAATAGACATGAAAATGAATGATAGAGAATGGTGCTTTTTTTTTTTTTGGGGATCAGATAGAGAAGGGTGCTCAAGAAAGAGATAATTTTCCTTCTACACAGATATGGCTAAGATTGCGGCTCCCTTCCTTTCTTACTAGGAGAACTAAAAGAGCTCCCACCGAAGAGAGTGGAGTGCCGCAACCCCTCCTAAACCTATAAATTCAAAATTCGGATTGTTGACAGGGGAGTGTTCCTCGTGCTTCGTCGGCGCGTTTGCTCCTGGTCCTCTCGCAATTGCGGTGTAAAGAACTCTCTCTCTCTCGCCCAATATTTCAGCGCCCTTCTTTGTTGGGGTTGGGCCCATTCGATCGGTCTCGAGAGCATATAAGGTGGGAATGGGAGAATCCTCTGGTTCAAAACCCTGTCTTGATGCTGACATCTGGGCTAAGCTTGGTATTCTCCGTCTCCTTCTCTCTCTTTTCCCATTTCTTTTCCCAGTTTTTTTTTTGCCAGGACGCGTGCGGTGCTCGTTAAAGATTTCATTTTTACCCTTTGTTCCCTTCAAGAGCATGCCGTGATTGAGGAAGAATCCTCCTTTTCGTCAGTTGCCAAGGCTGTTGCGTTCGTGGTTTAATTGGGTATCGGTCTTTGTGGGATATCCGTCTGTTATGAAGAATGAACTGTGTAGTGCCGTATCTTCACGTGTTTTTTTTTTTTTTCCTTTTTTTCTGGGTTGTCATGCAATTTATCGTTCTCTTTGACATGCGCGTACCGAAGGGAAGCTTACGGACATAAATGGAGTGTGGGTTAGGTGGAACCAAAGGCTCGTTGGAAGTACCGCTGATATGTTTGTTGGCGTTGAGGAAAGGGTTGGCACTTTGCTTTATTACCACATTTATTTTTGTCTCGAGAAAATGATCAAGGGTCCGAATTGTTGGAGTTAAGCTAGTGCAGGAAGAGGAAGAGCTCCTTACCAAAAAAAAAAAAAAAAGAAGAGGAAGAGCTACAAGCATAGGCAAGAGGGCAAGCCCGCTTGATAGGATTAAGCGAATGAACTTTACTAAACTTGAGAAGTTGATACATCTTGTGTTTTAAGCAACTTAGTCGACATACTGTTGAAGGAAACTAATTTGCCTAGATGAGGAAGAAAGCTCAATAGCAAAAGAGAGGAAGAGAATCGAGTAGCTGATTTAAAGAAAATGACATTATCAGCTGAATGTCACCTGAGACCGTTGGATAGTTTACTTATTCACTGTTTTCTATCACACATTTTGAAGGGATGAGCTACATAAACCTCTTATTTATGGAAACATTTTGTACCTAAGGATTTCAAATATCTACTCTTCTAGCACCATGGGTCTAAAGTATGGTTTAGGCAGGCACTTTTGATTGGGAAACATCAATGTGTCTTCTGTGAAAAGTCCACTATTGGGCATCAGTCAGCTTCTTAACCTTGCTTGTGGAAATGATTTGTGCTATAGTTATGAGAAAAACAAGTTTGGTTCTAATTTGCTATGAGAAACATCTCTTCTCCAAATAGGCCAAGCTGGCAAATGGGACAAATAATTGTAGGCATGTATGTCACCTCATGAAATTTGTCCACAGATTTCTTGTTTAGCCATAATGAGAATTAAATTGGAGATTGCAGTCAAGCAAATTACGACACATAGGTTTTCAACATGCTACTTGAAAAGCCTTGGCATCCTTAACTTCATGCCTTTTGAGAAGGGAATCTATAATGTAAAGGATCCCATGAAAAAAATAGAATCTGTTTGACATGTGTCATTTACTTACAGAGTATGGTTTCTATGTCTGATGCCAGATGCCAGATTTGACTTGCTCTGTTCCAAATTGCAGTTCCAGCTGATTCAAGGTACTCAGTTGTTGACATTGGATCAAATGGGACTGTTGTCTACTCAGAGATCTCATGCTCTTCCAGAAACAAGCATGAGTGGTGCAAAATAACTAGGAGTTTAAATCAATCTTCTGCTATGATTCAGAACAAGAGGTATAGTAAAAATCCATGGCACGTGAGCAAAAGTTTCTTGCTTTGTTTATTTGATACTTTGTTTTTGCTCCTTTTTATCTTCAATGTAATGGCGTGTTGTGCTCTTGCCAATGTTGCTTTTATCCTTGAAATGAGACATTGTTTGTCATCTATTTGTTTTTATTGTTTAACTGAGGTGGCTAAATCAATTGTTTCTTCATAGACCAATTTCCACTGTTACTCCATCTTGTTTATTCCTTTGTCAAATTTATGGCTTCTGCAAGAATTGAGAGGGAACTCATATTATTGCTTTTGGAGAAACCATGGTGTGGACACAAAGAAAGTACCTAATGAAGATCCTCTACATCATTAGATAACTTAAGTAGAGACAACGGTATTTTAAAAATGGTACAAGGAAAACGAAGAACAGGCAGTGAAGAAACAAAACGATTGTTTTTAACCCAGAGGGTGGTTTTATGAAAAATGGTTGCGTTCCTAGTTACTCTTCTTTCAATAGATGGGCACTGAGTCTGTACTAAGAAAGAGAGAGGATGGAAATGAATACTTCATTCTAGCTGATGGATAATTTTACACTTCTAGGAACTGCTTTTCTGTGGACATCTAAATGCTAAACATTGTTCCAAAAAAGGATTTGATTGGCATTGTTTAATGAAAGGATGGATAGGACAATGAGAAATCCGTCCATTTCATCATGTAAACTCCTTTTGTACTATTTAATTTAATTTTCTAGTAGTAAGTTACTGGCTTTCATCAAACCAAATGATTACTTTGCTTGGCTCTTAAATCCTTGAATGTCTTGCACTAAATTTTACAGTTAGGGAAATGCAAATACGTGCAGCAAGCTTACTTTTACTGGGGTAATTTGTCAACAATCTGCTTTAGGTAGCTCTCACAAGGATTCATTTTGAATATTGCTATCATTGATCTATACTTTCATTGTTGCTGCGGCCTTTCCCATATTTGCACTTCTGCTATTGTTGAAACCTTTGACTGATTATGTTATTTGCTGCTTTAGTTTTTTTTCCTTCCCCTTTTCTTTGTTGATTTTAAGGTTTCATCTCTGGTGGGTTTTGGCTGATGTAGCTCAACCACGATTCTTATTGATGGAGCGACTGTTCAAAGTGAAGACATTGTGCTCATACAGTCTGGAACTGAAATTATTCCGGGGCCTGATAGAGAAGGTCAGCTTAGTGTTTTCTTTACACTGAAATCTGCTTTGTCTAACTTATTATGATTTTCTTCGCAACATTTTTCTGCTCAAGTTTGTAATTTATTTTTCTTATTTGGTGCGATCAGAGGGTTTAATAAATGATAGTATTGGATGGAGGGCGTTAATGCATCTGCTATTATCTAATTAAACGCTATTGTTGTTTCCATTTACAGACTTCGATCATTAAATCATCTTATTTATACTTGTGTGGTGCGTACGATTCTCAAATACCTTGAATGGACAACTTTTGGCTTTTTTGTTTTTCATTGTCGAATGCGTTATTTATGCAGGGCATCTGAGCTATAGATTTGAAATGATCCCCGCTGCAGAGTGTTGTGAGAAGCGGTTAAAGGTTATTAAATATTGAATCATGTCTTTATGGGTGTGTAAATAAATGTTTGGCTGTCTGTCGGAATCTAGATCAGTTAATGTATGTATTTTGGTCTTCCAGATCTCTATAGACATTGAAAATGCAAAATGTGGCATTTGCTTGAACATATGGCACGACGTCATCTCCGTTGCTCCTTGCCTTCATAACTTCTGGTCTGTCTGGAACTTAATCTCTTCCTGGTCAATAGTATGGTACATGGGCATCAATTGGCCTGTCCTTGTGCATTGCAGCAATGGATGCTTCTCTGAGTGGTTGAGGAGATCTCAAGAGAGACATGTGACAGTACTCTGTCCCCAGTGTAGAGCAGTTGTGCAGTTTGCTGGGAAAAATCACTTTTTACGTGAGGTTGTGGAGGTAATACTTTGTTTAAGCATATTGATATGCCAAATAGCAATTTTTTCTGCCCCTTTTTTCCTGTTAAAGCTCTGTCCTTTAAAATAGTAGAGAACTTGTGAATGCAAAATGTTACTTTTCTTGAAGTTGGGAAATGGACAGAGTATTATGTCCAAAAAAAAAATGGACAGAGTATGTCACAATGTGAAATTGGGCGTTATCACATGGTCTAAGACTGTTCCTTGCCATAACTTATATATTGGACTTGCTCTACCACCCAAGAATGAGTCTTATTGCCAAACGCACCTTTTGATGAGGGGATTGGGTACATGTTTCAGTTTGGCCTTTTTGGATGCTGGCCAATATAAGAACTCAATATATCGAATATATGTGTCTAGCTCTTCTGAAGGTTTTCTTCATGGCATTCCTTGAATTTTGATTCCATCATATGCCACAACTTCAGAGCATGTTGTGCACTAATTTTGACAGTTGGAGCTCCCGTACTTACTGCTAATTTTTCTCTTTCTTTGCTTTTGCAATTCTTCCTGAGTATAGGATATACTGCAAGCTGATACTTCCCTAAGACGGTCTAAAGAAGATGTTGCCATTTTAGATTCACACTCGTTGATCCAATCAAATCTGGTACGTATTATACAGTCTAAAGAAGCTGTTTTGATTTCTCATCTTTTCCCTCATTGGTGGATGAGCTTAATGTACGAGTATAGAGTGCTTTATGGTATTCACCACTAATATCGGGACAGGAGTGAGTGCGAAGCTGCGATTGTGGAGCAAACCCTTAGCAAAGGGCATCTGGCAAGTAGGTCAAGAATGAAGTACATGGAAGCAAGATGAATTAAGGATGAGTTAAGAGTGGGGCAGTAGTTAAAATCAAAGGTGAAGAAGTACCAACAAGTGAACAATTTCAGTATATTTGGTCCATTTTGGAAGGGGTCAATGGATTTGTTTTTGTCTGATGAAAGAGTGGTAAGTATAGAGATTTTATGGGACCATTATAAGGCTTTATACTCTATGATCAGCAGCGTTCAGGGCCTCAAGTATTGGAACTTATATAACATGAGTTTAGTTGGGAGCAAGAAATGAGTATCTGAGAATGTCCCGGTGGCTTTAGTTGAAGATGTGGTGGGAAAAACCTAGTCAAGGTAGTTTGGACATGTTAAGAGACAGTATATTTCGATGAGAAGATGTCCATTTTGGGTTGGAAAAGGAGTAAGGTGGGCTAATAATTTTTACGTGAATAACTTAAAGGATCTTGATCTAGTAAGTATTCAGAAGAAATGATACTTTCTATAGAGATCATCATAATAACCATCTATAGAAGTAAAAAACTTTTGCTGTATTTTTGTGGTCGTGGTGTGCCAGTTATTTTCTTCTTCACAGCATCTAAGCATCCATTCACAGAGAAATTTCCATCACTAGCTGAGGTAGAATGATCTCTCAGGAACAGAATATTATCGAATAATTTGAAGATTACTTGCAAAATAGAGGGACCTGATTGGGGCAGAATTTTTTGCTTCAGCTTGTAGTCGTTTGCTTGAGTCGTCTCAGTGTCTTGGTCATGCTTTGGCAGCACTATAGAAGGTGGACTGTGGAACTAGTTTGTATAAAATTAGCATGACCGTGGATGTTTTTTATTTTTTTTGGTCGAAATGACCGTGGATGTTGCATACTACTTTTATTAACCCCTAGGATTTTCCATTCCTTCTGTATCCACAAAAATTCTCAATAGAGCAGTATAGTTTATTTCTTCTCATCCACCTTTTATATGTCCCACATCCCTCTCTCCATATTGAGTGCATGTTTATGTGCTGCTATGTTGGGGTTTTATACATTTTTTGAGGGGGAAGGAAGGGGGGGGGGGGGGGGGGGGGGGGGTTGGGTTACCTGTTGTTTTCCTCAAAGATCATAACACATCTTAAAAGATATTACTGAATTTCATGTCCAAAGTTTTGTGGCTGACTTCTCTTTTTTCCTTCCTTTAGTTGTATGCTTTCCATTATCTTTTCAGTTATTTGGTCCTTTGCTCCCTTGAATTTCTTCTAGGTTTAATGGCTACTCTTGGATATAGAAAGGAACAGACACGCTCTTCTTTCTGGACAACAGAATTTTGCTATTGAAAGTCTGTCTAATTAGAACCATGTTATTTGCAGGCATTAATCCTTCTTTTTCATATTTGAACTTGCCATCCTTAAATGTCCTTATTCACTTGTTGCATGCTTTTTTTGTTTACTTTGTGGGTCCTTTTTGTCTTCCACTTGTATAGAAGGACGTTCCTAGTGACTGAAAGATAGAAGTGCTGAAGAGAATGCACTTATCTCACAGGCTTATGCATTATTAGCCTATTTCACTGTAAATTGGTTGATCATACTTCCCGAAATTCTTTTGGACTTATAGATTGGACATTTCCTTGGTTCTTAGCATCAGCGTGGAGCACAGCTGGGCCAGGGGCATGTTTTAGCAATTTGTTGGCCTGGCATGGAATATTCGGGCTTGGGCTATTCTCTACCAAGGACCTGGCCAGACCAAAGCCATGCCATTTGGTCGGGCCCAAACAAGATTGGGACATTTTGGGCTGGTCCTGGCCAAAGCCTAAAATTTAAAAATTGTTTCTTTTTCCTTTTTTTTTTTTTACTTTTCATGTGCAAAAACCTACATAAAAATTTCAAATAGCATGTACTAAAACCAAAAACCTTGAAGACGTCAGAACAGGCTTGTAAGTACCTGTTTTGCTATTGTTAAAGAGTGAGCGAGAACAAGACATGAGCAAAATAGTGCGTCAATCGTTTGTGTTGTAGCTCGTTGACGTGGGAGTGAGACATGAGAAAGAGAGAGACTGCAAGAGCGGGCGCGAGGGAGCATGAGTGAGGGAGGAAGGGAGGGAGAGCATACGGTGAGTGGTGGGGTTCAATGGTGGTAAGGTGGTGACTGGATGACTCAGCAAGCATGAGACACGAGAACGGGGGAGATCGAGATGTGTGTGTGAAAGGGAAATGACATAGGCGGCCCTCTGAGAGAAGAAAATGGGTGGGATCTGCTGTTCTAGGGTTTTATACATTAGTGTATATATATCTTTTTTGTTCTGCTTAATGAATCAGGCTGGTCTGGCCCGAACTCAAAGACATGTTCAGGCTGTATAGCCTGGCCTGATACTATTGTGCCCAAAAAATCAGGCCAGGCCGGGTTTTCGGGCCTCAAGTTTTATTTGCACACGCCTACTTAGCATAGTTCTGAGATCATAGCTTTATCAATTTATGTCTTTATTTTGCAATTTGTCAGGTTATAAGCAGTGGAAGAAAACGTAAAAGACCTCCCTTGGCAGCTGATGCGCAAACTTCTGGTCTTGATCTTTCGTGCCCACAATGTGGTAGTAAATATTTGATTCTCCATTTGCGGCACAACATAGTGACAGAATCAATTTTTCCTTTATCAATCGCTTTTTTGCATTTTCCGCGACAGAACCAAGTATTATGTTTGAGAAGCTCTTTCTGTATCTTGCATTAATTTCAAGTATCATTTTCCATGACAGAACCAAGTATTATGTTTGAGAAGCTTTTTCTGTGTCTTGCATTAATTTCAAGTTCTGCATATTTCCTTTTCCCATGTTAAAAGCCTTCTAAATGTTAAATTTGTACCCTAGAAAGATTATGCATTAATTATGCATCTCTTTTGACTGCATCTACGGTCCCCTTAATACCCAAAAAAGGAATGAGTTTTCCTTGCGATATTTTTAAAATTTTTTTTTTATTTAGATTTATATATGATGCAGCAATGTGATTGACTAGTTTTCTGCGTGAATTAGGCACTGAATATGGTGGGTTTCGCTGCAATCAGGATACCGTCCACATACCATGTCAAGCATGTGGAGGAATGATGCCTTCCAGATCAAACATTAGTGTACCACAACACTGTAAGCACCTAGCAAACCATCCACCAGCCCACTCCTTTATTTGAGCTCGGAAAGTTCTTGTATTGGCTTTAGTTTCATCCCCATCTGGGCCTTTTGCCATGCTTAATTTTCCTCCTAAACTGTCAATACTTTTGAATCCTTTGGCCAATTTTTGGTAATAAGGCTACTTTTATTTCTCGGAAATTTAGTTGTCAGAAAACTTTTTTGTCGTTTTCCGGTGTTAGGATTGCTTAGGAAAACGAGTCAACGAAAAATCTACACTTAAAATAAGGAAAATGACTCAGTTTTTGAAATAAAAAATCATTTTCCAGAGTACAGCATGACCTCCACATCCACAAGTTGTCTTGGGTGCTTGGACCATTTGCCTAGCTGATGGACCCGGGGACCTCGGTGCCTGAATCTGGGTCCTCAAGTGGCCTGATCTTAGTTTTTCAAGGCCCTGACTCGGACCTTGGCGCCCAGACCCAACAGCCTCAACATGTTTTGGCCCTTGGACCCGTAATGAGACTCAAGTCCCTATTGTCTAGACCCAGATCTGCAAAGCTATACTTAAATTTCCTTGGACCCACGACCCCATCATGCCTTGGCCCTAGGTCTTTGTGGCCTAGACTTGGGGTCTCAATGCTAGGACCTGGGTCCATGCAGCCCGAATAGGAGACTTGGTGGTCGAGACTTGAGACCATGTCACCTGGACCTAGGTCCCATCATTGTACTCAAAGTCTTTTTTCTCAAGTGTGTTTTGATTTTTCCGGTAGCACTTAAAGTTTGTTTGTTTCGTGGAAAATGAATGATTTGGAAAATATTTTCCTAACAATGTTTGTTCGTGTTGCTTGAAAAATGAGTCAATGAAAAAGGTTTTGATTGTCCACAACAATCTACGTTTATATATTTCTATTGATAATGCAACAATTTTTTTGTTCATTCATTTTTGTAAGGGATCCTTTTTAGAATAATGTTTTTTAAATATTTGATTTTTAATAAAACAAACTCACATATGAAAATTTTTTCCAGCGAAGTTCATTTTTCTCAAAACCAATGGAGCCTTAGAGCTTAGCAGTCTTTTTGGTTTGGGAAACTGTTTTGGATTTTTATATTCAGTGGAAAAGCAAATGAAATCTGTTCGCTATTCCAGTTCTCCATTTTTTTAAAACGTGTTTGGTTTGTGAAAATAAAATTCTCATCACGAATAAAAATGTTAGAAGCATGTTTGGTTGTATTGATTTTAAGGTTAAGATGAACATTTTCATTTAAAAACTAGTTTTAAATTGAAAAAAAGTGAAAAAAACTCATTTTCTTTTCAGTTTTTTTTTTGGTAAGGTCATTTTCTTTTCAGTTTGTAGTTACAAAAGTGAACAATTTCCCCTTCCGTTTATCTGAATAGTTTTCAGTTTGTGATCAGATTTATTTTTAGTTCGTTTTTTAAATGCATATGAAAATGGAAAACTAGACCAGTTTCTTATGCCGGCTAATTGGTGACTTGATATAGAATCGAAGGCAATGATATCAAAGGACTCGTATATTAGAACTAATTTGTTGGGGTCAGACTTAGTTTGTTGTTGTGATTGTATAGTTTTTTCTTGTCATTTTGTAATTTGGCAGTTGATTACTTAAAATTATTTTTCATCAGCTAAGTTGAATTTGAAAGACCAGCATATCCATGGGTGACTCTGTACGACAGAAAATAGCAGTAAATTAGGGAAGTAATTAGCAACTTAAGGATGGGTCTAATTGCTGTAGCCATTGGCTGCAAACTGTCCTATTATGGGATATTGAGCAGTGATACGATCTAGGATTCTGCGACAGTTTCATTGGAATGCCGTATTCTTTTTTCACAGAAATGCAATGCCATCCAATGTTTTGACATTGAGAAGTGGGCAGTTGTCAAATGAGCACTTGCGTGGAAAGATAGATATTAAAGTGGACCCTAAAAGATTTCAGTAATGAATTGATGCTTGTTTCCTTTTTACATAGATATGTTGTGGCTATTTTGGACATGCTGGAATGTCGTACCTCTTTTGCAGGTTTGGGATGCAATAGAGCATTTTGTGGTGCTTACTGGCACTCTCAAGGGGTTGCAAGAGTTGAAGGTCACCCTCTTTGCGTGTATGCCAGTTTTAAACCTGTATGTGGAGTTCTCTACATTCCCATTCTTGTCCTATTGGGATTGTTTTTCTCCAATTGACTCTTGCTTCGTTCGACCTTTTTCAACTACTTTTATACTTATCTTTCTGCTGTCCTTGTGGGCTTGTAATATTAGGATTTTCACTTTAGTCATGCTACTCATAGAGTGGAGTGATCTAGAGTCTAGGCAGACACTTGTTGCTTGTTTGCTGGATGATATCTTGCAGTATTTTCTCATTAATCTCCTATGCAATATATCAATGAGAAATTGGTTTCTTGAGCCACAAATACAACTATTGGCATTTGTTGCAGATCATGGAGCGGTCTATCTCGAGAATTCCATTCACTGCGCATGAAACAAATAGATATGAGCAAGATGTATGAACTCCATCATCGGTAATTCTACTGTCTTTGCATAGAAGGCAAGTCTATTCAACTTTCTTTTTTCAACATTCTGTAGATCACAGAGAGGTCAATTAGACAACTGGGAAGAACACTCCAAGATGTTATCTCTGAATGGATTGGAAAATTTGACAATCGTGAAATAGGTGAGTCGATTCAAGTGTTCATGTTTAACCACGATTAATGTATGGTTTGCTGACATTCTCTTTTAGTTGAGTACCTTCATTTTCCGTGTCATTCACATATACAAACTATGAGGACATGTGTAGTGATGAAGGAAGGGGATTGTGCCTCACATTTACGAGCAATAAAGGCATGAGTGATGTAGTTCTCGCATCAGTGAAAGCACATTGAATATATAAGTTCGCACAACTATAATGCTACTTTTTTTTTGGTCGAAAACTATAAAGCTACTTGAAAATTTCATTTTTTGTTAAAACTGTACCTCTTTTCTTGGTAATGGGGGAATTCACTATCACTAGTATTGGTCAGCATAAGGTTCCTATGTAAACTCTGTACTGTTTTAATAGATGAGGCTCGGATAATCTTAGATGGGAAGCTCAGACTATTGTGGTAAACTTTGAATCCAAAAATTTTGTTTTAATAGGTGCAAAGTAGAGTACATGGAGCGCAAGTTCTGAGAAGAGGAAAGATGTAGCAGTGATGAGTAGTCGATATAGTACCAAGGACTGAGTTAATTCATGAGCTTGGATCAATTTTGTGAAAGGATGGAGAGGTTGATGCAGATGTAATCCCTAGGATATGAACTTCAGTAGATAAAATGAAGAAGCAAATCTCAGGTATTTTGACAAATGAAAAGCCAGTGTAGAGTCTTGGAGCCTTGCATGTTTTTCTTAGTGCTGAAAGATACTTGTCTTTTTGAATTTTCGTCTTTTGACTCTCTGTCTAATTACAATTATTTTACTGTAAATACTATGCTGGGTTCCCTTTATGGAGTTAATTGTTTACTTAGGGTGCATTTGTTTTGTGGAAAAAGAGTGACCTGAAAACATTTCATCGATTTCCAGTCCTTTGGCATAGCTTAGGAAGACGAGTCAAGGGAAACATTTTTCATGGTCAGTAGAACTTGCTTAAATGCCGAAAAAATCATTTTTGCTAGTAAATCATTTTTTGTAGTTCTCTTCAACCTCCACTACTGGTTTCGGCCATCCCAATTGCCTAGACCTAGGACCCCAGCTAGCACACTAGAAATTGATGTGCCCCATTTCTGGACCTTGGGGTCGGGATGCAGGACTTAGGCACTTCAACCTGTTACCCTGGTGTCAGGGCCAAGGATCCAGCACCCAGACCAAGTTTTTGGTGTCTGGGTCGATCCCCGATGCCTGAACTGGGATGTGCAACACTGGACCCCTCATCTTGTTCAAGATAATTATGTTTTTACAGAATACTGTCTAATGCCAGTCCCAGATAGCACCTCGATTAATTCTACTGGGTGACAAACACCATAAAATAGTTTCCGTCTCATTTTAGATGTACGTCCATGCACAGGAAAGCGGAACTAAGTTTCCCTGAACTAGCTTGAAAAACATTTCCCGCAACATCAAAGTACCCTTCTATGAATCAATAATCTAATCATGCTTGACCCGTGTCCTTATCTAATAGAATATGTATTATCTGACCAGATCGATCCAGGGTGCCACTTAATCATGCTGAGATGATAACTGCTGCAACACATATATGCAAGTGAGTTATCATTTCTACTTTGTGTGAGGCCTTTCTTTGTCACTAAGCTTTTAACATAAGTGTTCGTCTGAACTGGATGTTATCTTTTCTTGAAAGGGTTAAATTTCAACCGTCAGTTCGACAACTTTTTGGGTGCATGATATCTTTGCCATATATTTTAAGGCTGCGACATTGCTCATTATGTTCTGCTAGTGATTAGTTGCTGAAGGTAGTCCTCATGTCTAGACGAGTCGAGTGTCAGATCCTTTATGTCATGAGTGTTTTAGATTTTCAGAGCTAGCCAAACTTTTAATGAAGTACATTATGCACTTGTCTATAAACTTGTATCTCTAGCGGCTCTTAGGAGCATGACTTAAGATGTTCCTTCTGCATTTTGCCATTAACCCGTTGAATGAACAGCACAACTTTGCTTGGCCTATTTCCTGACCTGACACACCATTTCTATTATGTATCAATCCGGTCTCCTTCAATTAATTGTAATGTGTGTAAAGCAGATTACTGTTGCCCCATGTTATCATATATGCTGTTTTTCCCCCTGAGTCTTTTTGGTGAATGCAGTGATTGTTACGACAAATTGGTATCCTTCCTCTTGTATTGGTTCCGCTTTTCAATGCCTAAATGTGTAAGTATCTACAATTAAGCATTAATATGATCTCTTTTTTGGTTTTATGTTTATCTCCATCCTGTGCATGATGAGTGGACCTTATTGTGTTAATGTGATGACTGATGTCCAAATTATAGAACGTTGCATCTTTATTGTCTTAACTGTGAAGATTCCACTACTGTGGTATGTTGTTCATTACTTCAATATTAGCTTATAGCTAATAGATTATAACCAGTATCTCAGATGTCGTTGAGAGAAATAACTGATCCAAATGACAGTCCATTCTAAATCGAAATAGAATGTGGGTTTTAAATGTCCATGAAGTACATAATGTTCTCTTAAACTCTCAGCTGGATTATTGAAGGGAAATTTCACGAACTCTTAGTTAAATGATAAAATACCATTAATTTGATAATATTTGTAGATTGTAGAGTTAAAGCACGTTAGAATTGTATGACTTATCGCTTTGAGTTGCAGTCCCTTACATCCATGGTACTCATTTCACTGTGTAAAGGTTGTCCAAGGTGAAAGCAGTTCATTTATTATGTCATAGGATAAGAAGTCCAGCGATTTTACAGTCAAAATGATAGGTTAACCATATGAATAATTGAGATGGCAAGCGCATGTACTTTCACTTGATGATGTAATTTTCAATTTCTCTTAGAAATAAATTTGCCACGGAGAATAATAAGGTTAGTTAAATCTCAGGGTTGTATTTAGAGGTAGCCTTTACTGAGAGAGAGGGAGGGAGGGAGGGAGTAGTGCTTCATATATGTTGATGATAACAACATTGTCCTTGAACACAATGAAAAGTCTCCGTTTGGTCTGTCATTTGCCTTCCTTACAATTGCGGGGTTGGTTGTATAATCAGCTGGTTGTGGACCATGATATTCTGTCTGAAATTAGAGTGGGAATGACTGAAGCAATTGAATAGATCTCTGAAAAAATTGAAGGGACATATGGTCTTCTCATGATGCTGCAAATCTGATATACTTGTAAAGTCCTGATTAAAGAATCTCTATCGTCTAATCTCTTCTTGATGTGCATGTTCACAGCTTCTACCACCAGATGCATCCAAGAGAGAAGATTGTTGGTATGGATATGCATGTCGGACGCAGCACCACAGTGAGGAACATGCTCGGAAAAGAAATCACGTTTGTCGTCCAACCCGGGGCACTCATCCATAGGCCTCGTGTCGTGAATGCATCCTATGTGGTAGGCCTCCCATCATCGTGTTTGCATTTTCTCTCTTCGTAGTTCATTTGGTTGCATTTTGTATGTGTATTTGGTCATGCGCATTTCGAATACGGACTATTTTATCAGTTGGATGTCTGATAGATGCTCTTAGGTTTTTTTATTTATTATTATTCAGAGTTAGGAGAAAAATCATGTATTCCTGCAATGTCAATCGACTAGTCTGAGAGACAAATTTCCCATTAGTTTAATTTAGAGGAGGTCTGGTCAGTGACAGAAACATTTGCAGTTGGCGAATACGCACTAATTGCTGTTCAGGTCTGATCTCCAACCTGTGATCTTAACCATGATTCAGACATGTCTGTTTTGTGCTGTGTAATATCTGTTTTAAAAGCCCCAGGTTTTGCTGTAGGGAAATAGCTAAACTTGTGCCCTTAATTCAATATAGAGCAGTAAACATTAAAATCTCTCATAAGTTGGAGGGGGTTGATTGTTTATTGCTGAGTATATCAGAATGTGGGTGAAAGCAAGTCTAACACCATCGTTCATAATTTAAAAAACCTCAACATGCCATTTGACGTCGTGAATGTCTGAATAATCCTCTATTTTAATGCATTTTAGGCTGCATTGGTACATGTATATCTGCTCATCCTCCAGATCCTGCCGGAATTCTCCTTGTATTCAACATTTGGTTGTGGAGGTTCCACACGAACCTATTTCAAGTTCGATCCCCTCCTTGTAGTTTGAATATTTCTTGGTCGTTACGAATTTTCGAGCCCTTGTATGATGACGAGACTTTTTTAATGGAAAGCGGTGAAAACCCTATCTCCGTCGAGTGGCAGTGACTCCAGCCATAACTAGAAGCTCCGACGATAATGAGCGGATTTTGAGCCTTCTTTGGTACAGGTTCTTCTGACCTGCTGGCTGGTGATTACTGCGGCGGTGATTGACATCACTTGGACATCGTTGGGATCCTTACTTGTGCATTGATAGCTGCCTAGTTCTTATGTGTTAGACATGTTACCTACGCAGATCATGACCTTGCAACGAAATGCATGCATTGTTTCTAGTATACTGGTAAGGATTGCACATCACTTCAGATCTCTGTAAAAGTAAGATTCGGAGAACCTAGATGTACAACATTGTTCATGCCATTTGAACGAGATAGAAGAGTAGGGAGGCATTTATAGATGTGATTGAACGATTTTAGGGATTTTAAAAGGGTAGTTGTTTGGTGGGCGTAATAGCATCTGTTGATATTAAACAATTAATTATTTTTTGGTCGAAAATTTAAAAAAAATGAAGAAAAGAGGATAACGACAAAAGAGCTAGGTGACATTGGGGCAAGAAAATTTTTTAAAAAAAATGACGAGATGGTACCTTTTGAATATTATATAGGTGAACAATTTTCCAGGTTTAGTACACATGTAGGTGACTCGAGATTCAATGGATGTCACATGGCCGGCCAGCAGCATTAAGCCTCACATGCAATTGAATTGAGTCCATTTTGACCATTTTGGAGATAAATTGATCAACGAACATTTTCGATTTTTTTGGTTGATGAAAAGGTTGGTGGAATCATCGCAACCCCCTCGCGCGCAACTGGGGGAGTTCAAGCACTTGCTAAGAAATATTCGATTTGAATTATTGCCATTCCACATTGTTCGTATTGGAAGAGATTCGGGGTTGATAGGTTTGGCACCATCGTCCCACCGACGTGTCAATGGATCAGGACTCTCCTTGTGCAAAAATGGACGAGTCTCCGTACAAAATTCGTCCTTCTCTAAGGAATCTGGCTAGTGCCCTTGCGGAAGACATGTGAACGCCAAAGCCATTGAAGTGAGAGACCTTGGTGGCAAAAGAAGTAGATTCTAAGAAAACAAGAAACGTTCATGATGTTAAAAAATTAGGAGAATTGTATCAACATTTTAAACATTTTGTCAAGTCTTAAACATTTGAAATTGTATGATCAAATAGTACATGTTTTTTAATTTGGTGCAATTAAGTCATTTCGATCACTGTTGAGCCAATTTTGTCGATGCGGCACGTCGGAATCCGATGTGGCGTTCTTTTACTATTTTGAGCATATATGGCATTGTCATGGCGTTGCTGCTCAACTGAGAAAAGGTCAATTCTTAGACCAGAAGGACAAATAAGAAAAGCCAATATTTTAAAAAAAAACTAAAAAACTAAAAAACTAAAAAGGAAAAGGAAAGAAAAATAAACCAACAAGAGAGAGAGACGCTCGGGGGGTTTGACAAATTGCCACCACCCCCACATTGCATGCGGGTGATGATTTTCTTCTGGTAAAATAATACAGATACTTCATGAATTTTGATCCAGTACTTCATGAACTTTGATACAATATACGGTACGTTCCTAAATTTTTAATTAATTCAATGTGGTCCCGAAATTTAAGTTCAATGGGCAATATTATCCCTGAGCTGTTAATTTATTTAATATGAGCCATGAACTTTTAAATATTTTTATATAATTTAGAGATTATATTGAACATTTACTAATAGTCCATGGATTATATCAAATAGAATAAAAGTCTAAGGGGGGTGTGCAAAGAAACCAAGAACCGTTCGGATAGCCCAGAATCGGATTGGACCAGCCCGGAACCAATGGTTCCCAAGGGAACTGGTCCGGTTCCCGGTTCTAATTTTTTGGAACCGATGGGTACCGGTTTGGTTCCCGATTCCATGTGTGCAATCGCCCACCCGTCTACTTGGACCGAACTGATAAATATATTTTAATTTTTAAGAAAAATTTCCGACTAAAAACAGAAGAAATTTTAAGAAAAAATGAAAACCTTAAAATCCCTAATTTGAAGCTCAACACCCATCAATTGAGTGCTCGTCTTGTCTCACTCTCACATTGTTTGAGTTGTCTCTTTATCTCTCACTTATAGCCTCGACTCTCAAGCTCAACATCCATCAACTCACGGCCACGTCTCCGACTGTTCATTGCCTCCCTCTCTTGCTCTCGGTCACCTCCATTTGCGTGAAGCTTGGTGGGACCGGTTCCATGGAACCAACGGGTAATTCCCGATTCCAATTTTTCGAAACCGGTCCTTAGCGAGCAATTCCCAGTTCCAAGGTGAGAACTGCCCACCTGGACCATATATACACACTGGATCAAAGTTCAAAGACCAAAACACATAAATTAAAAGTTTAGAAACGACATTACATATTGGACTAAATTTTAGGGATCATTTGTGTTATTATCTCTTTTCTTCTAATAAAATCAGTAGTCGGGATTATCGGGGTCTTAAGTAATAGGCCTTGAGCGCATTGCAAATCGGGGTGGGAATGGGAAGAAGCAGAGGATAGTTGTCTGGTTGTCTTTGGCTAATGCCTTACATCTTTTCTCCTCCTTTGCTTATATTTCCACACCATTCCCCTGGTTCCAATGTGTTGAGTTATTTGCCTTTCCAAATGACACTTAGATGTCCATTCATTTATTAGGTTCGTCTTGTCGATGTTTTTGTTCCTGTGTGGTTAAGTTAGTGCTTGTGGTTGTTGTACTTGTGATGTGAACTGCTATGAGGTATATGTTTAACGGTAGATGTTTACTTAAAATTGTGGCCTTTCTAAGTTGGGTATGGCAGTGTGAATGAAAAACAACATTAGCTCCTTCCTCATGAATCCCTAAATTCGTGACAATTCCAAAAGTCCCCCTAAAATGGTGCCGTTTTCTCGAAATTCCTCCTTACCCTTGACTTTGTCCTAAAGTTTTGACAAAATAATTCTTTGGGTTCATCACTGTTGAAAATAATGACTGTTCGATAAACACATGTACGTTCCGCCCCTTTTTCGGAGGCATCTTAATCAGAAAAACGTATGTTTCTCTCATCCTACTCCGGTGTACATAAAAAAAACATCCTGAAGGCCCAAGTTTGCCCCAACTTCACCTATCATAAAGAAAAGGTTAGGGTTGCTTGAGCATAGATCGAGAAAATGGAGATCAAGGATCACTATAGATGTGGGAGGAGAGCTGTTATGAGAATGCCATGGACTGGACCGAACCCTGTTAGGCACTTTCTTGTGTGTGAGAAGTACGGGGTAAGGTCAGTTGAGGTTTTTAATTTCAATTTAGAATTTTAGAATTATGGTGGTCATTTGAAACGAAATGCCCCTTGGAAAGACGCGAAATGAGCACGTGATGAGCACATGTTCGTTGGCCAACCATTATGTTCATCAACGACGAGCTCAAGGTGGCTTTAGGTCAAAATGATCTAGTTCAAAAGGTATTTTGAAATAGAATCGAGCGTGAGCGAAATTTCAAAAAATAAGCACCACTTCATAGGGGTTGTTGAGTCAAAACGATAGCATTTCTAGAGATATTTTGAAACAAAGTAATGTTTAGGGGCAATTTTGAGAAATAAAACAAGTAGTTAGGGGGATTATTGGAGATTTTCCCCCTAGATTTTGTCATAATCTAGTCTCATCATAGAGATTAGACTTAGGCAGTGAACTTGGCAAAAAAAGAAGGCCATCATTCTGCCAAGTCAATTTATATGTACATTATTGCCATGAAAGTTGTTGGTAAAGCTTCAGCCCGTCGATTGACCTCTCGTTCTACTTCGAATTGTCTCAGTCACACTTTGTGCGTATGTGTGTGATTATTAGCATAGGTGGGATCTCCACAATTACAATTCTGTTATCATCTACCTGTGTTATGAGAATTTAGTGGAGGAAGAGGGAAAAGAGAAGGCATCAGTCACATGAAACAAATGAGCAAAATTAAGCTGTGGTATCTCTCCCATAAAAAGTGGTTTCGAGGGTTTGAAGGGAGGGGGACTGTAATTAGCAATAGTCTAAGACTAGATTACATAACATCACAGCCAGCAAGAAGAGGCTCTAGAGATGGGGTGTGAAGAGGGGTCGCTTAACAAGTCAAGAGTTTTCGCTGCGGTTGCACTGCAGCCAGTGCCGCTGCCGGCATGTTGGGCGCTGGGATGAAACCCTAGACTGAAGAACATCTCGTGATGCCTGTGAGCTGGTGGAGGAGTAGCACTACTTAGTAATTCGGTACTTGCTGTGCTGCTGGTGCTGTTGTTTCTGATGATGGTCTGGTGGCGATGAATGGAGATGCAAAGTGAAAGGTCGAGGTCTACATCTGCATCTCTGTCTTTATCCACATTCATGCCGTTCTTGTTATTGAAGATTTGCACTTCCTCTGCGGTGGTGGTGGTCGTCACGCCACTGCTCATGCTGTTATTAGTCGATTCTTCTTCTTCTCGCACTGCCACCACTGCGCTGGCTAATGAATTCAATCTTTTGTTCACTGCTGGAGGCGGTGACGATGACGATGACGATAATTCTTCACGAGTTGTCGAGTGAGACTTGGCCTTCTTGCTGCTGTCATTAGCGTTAGTACAGATAGTAGGAGTAGCAGCAGCTCCAGCACCAGCACCAGCACCAGCACCAGCACCAACAGCGTTGCAGTCGAGAGGACGGTGGGTTTGGGGATCGATCCCGCGTGCGAGAAGCTTTCTTTTGATGTGGGTGTTCCAGTAGTTCTTTATCTCGTTGTCTGTCCTTCCCGGCAACCGTGCTGCTATCAGCGACCATCTATATGTGCATGCGCGAATAACAGCTCTTAGTTGACTTTGGCCGAAACATGAACAAGAAAAGAAAGAGGAGATATATATTAGTCATTTACTTGTTGCCGAGGAGGCTGTGGAGGGTGATGATGAGCTCGTCTTCGTCGTCGGAGAAGTTACCACGCTTCAAGTCGGGCCTCAAGTAGTTGATCCACCTCAAGCGGCAGCTCTTGCCGCAGCGAAGCAGGCCGGCTGCTTTGGGTAGGGATCGCCAGCAGCCTTCGCCGTGGTGCCTGATGTAGGCGACGAGGCGCTCGTCTTCCTCCTTGCTCCATGCCCCTTTGTTCATGTGCTCGCTCTCGCAGCACGGCGACCTCCCCATCTCCTTCTCTCTGTCTATACCCTTTGCCCAACACAAGACGTTTATGTATTGAAATTGAATTGAAGTGGTGCATCAAACCTAAAGAGGACTACTTATGGAGGAAGAAAGAGAGGAAGGAGATAAATAGAAGACCCAACACAAGACGTTTATGTATTGAAATTGAATTGAAGTGGTGCATCAAACCTAAAGAGGACTACTTATGGAGGAAGAAAGAGAGAAAGGAGATAAATAGAAGAGCGTGGTGGGGAGGGGAAGGAAGGAAACGTCATCTTCTTTTTTTGTTTTTCGTTTTAAGCATTTGACCAAGTTGGTGTTGAGAAAAGACGAGGTGATTGCAATTAAAGTTTAATGGTGATGGACGGGATGGACGGACGGATGGATCTTTGGTAGGTAGCTCTACTTTTTATGTTGTATCCTCTTAAAGTCTGCCTGCATATTTTTCTAAGTTGAAGTTCACTATTTCTTTGTGTAGGCCCGTGTTTTCCTCTATTCCCAATTCCACCCACAACTACCTACCTCCAAATCTTATATTTCTCAAGGATATATATATATCTCCATCTTTGTATAAAAATGGGTGGCAGATCAAACTCAGCGTTACACTCGTTTTCCCTATTTTTCATGCTCAACATTCACATCCAAACCTACCGACCTCTCAGCTGCAAATACTTTGCATTTGTGGAGGTACCTCCAAATCTTACATTTCTCAAGAATTCAAAAAAACAATCAGCTTTGTATAAAATTGGGTCTGGCAGATTGAACTCAGGATCACACTCATTTTCCCCATTTTTCATGCTCAACATTCTCATCCAAACCTACTAGACTTTCGATCGTAAATACTTTGCGGAGGTATTTTCAGAGACTAATCAAGAATACAGAGTTGTTGTCCTTCTTCGTCGTCGACTCGAAAGGATTTGAAAGCAAATATATTTCGATGGTTTGATGCTGAGAACGCGTAATTACTGCAGATTTTGAGGGCATACGGAGCAAAGAATTAAAAGTAGATTATTTCAGTGGACCTACCAACCATCAACTTCCTATTCTGCATATCACACAAAGACATTAAATTTCTGTACACTCACCCCATTTCCTTAGAAAGTGACCCACACAGACATTTTTATACATGACATGATGTGTACCATTACTAAAACCATATTCTTCTGCAACACAAAAATGTTTTCTTGGACTGTCTTCCACCTCCCCGGATTTCTTCCATTTTTATATTGCTGAGGTTCTAGAAGACCCATTCCAACTCGCTCCACTAACTCTTGTCAATTCATGACCAGAGAAAAGATTAACTAAAAAATCTCCTACCTACCTTCCATGATTGACATTAACTTTAATTTGCTGATATTCCTACTCTCAGTGACACAGATTGCTGATTGGACCAGGTATCCTCCCTCCATTCTGATCTCTTTCTTGAAATTGTTTATTTTATAATATTTGTTGGGCTTTCCTGGAGAAAGGGACTTCATTTGTTATTTGTAAGCCAAGATTGAATGTCCATGGTGTCCAACGCAAGTTAATTTGATCCATCGGCTTCTTCTCATTTGAATTCAATAATGTTTGGCTCATCCCGAGTCACATCTTAACGATTTCTTGAAGAATAGACACCTAATTAGCTATTTCGTAATTAAATTGGGGGGTTCACCTTATCATGTCTAGATTGTCCGCTAGAAAACAAGGCATTCATTTGGAGCAAAGCATGAAGATAACATGGATGATGTAATTAATAGATGCTCAATCTATTTTGTTTATTACTTGCAGTCGCATTCACGGTTCGACCAACCCCCCTTCGCATATAATGTATATATAAAAAGAGAGACGGCCATCCATTCCTTCTAGAAGGGTAACGAGTTAAAGTACTATTGGGGGAGTGTGGAATACAATAAAATTAACATTAAGCAAAAGAAAGAGAATTAAGAAAAGGGGAGAGAATCTTTTTGAGGTTGGTGACCCACCTCGTCCAGTGCAGGTACTCTCGTTGTTTGCCTACCGCATCTGATGCAGCAAACGGCAAATGCGTAACACTTCTGATGTCCTCTTTTGCTCTCATCCCTATGAGCTTAATTTTCTGATAGCGTTCTTGGACATTGTAGATGTAATTGTATATGCATAATTGCACGCTGTGGGAGGTTAGGCAAGGGGAGTTTTCCATGGGAAGAGCGGAATACAGAGCTGTTGGGCAAGGCGCAACAGCGAGCCCGGTCCACCTAATCAGCGGTATTTCGGTCCTTGTCAAATCGCTAAGAAATGGGTGTTGATCAAACCCACATTTCATCCAACTTCAGTGGTTACTTTTATGCTGTTGGTATAGGTTGCATCTCCTCCAGGTCGGCTGATTAATATGCTGGTATAAAGAACTGGGATTCCATTAGCACCGGCTGAAAATCACGGCAAAGCAACAATCCCTGCTTTTATCTGAAATACCTAAGCATTAGTAGCTCCCAGCATAAGCCACGTCTAAGATCGATTGCTACACCATGTTATCATGGTAAAACTTTTTGCATTGGTTAACCTACACGGCGCCACAACTCATTCAGCTGATCATGGCTATACGATGCATTAGTCCTAAACCTTTCGCATTAGTGTTAATTCAGTCCTAAACCTTTTTTTGGTGCCAATTCAGTCCTAAACCTTTTGCATTGGTGCCAATTTAGTCCTAAACCTTTTTTTGGTGCCAATTTAGTCCTAAACCTTTTTAATTGGTGCCAATTCAGTCCTAAACCTTTTGTTTTTGTGCCAATTTAGTCCTTCCGGTCAATTTTGACCGGAATTTGCTGACGTGGACGCCTGCCGGCCGGTCACCGGCGCTGACGTGGCGCTGACGTGGACAACTTAAATAATATTTTAATAAATTTTGAATTTTTCTGTTTTTCTTTTTTTTTCCACTTTTTTTCTTTGTTTTTTTTTTCTTTCTCTTCCTCTGGCCAGCGAGGTCGAGGTCGCCGGCCACTGGCGAGGGCAGGCTCGCCCTCGCCCGGCGAGGGCGAGCCTCGCCATGGTCGGGCGAGGCTCGACCTCGCCAGATCCGGCGAGGTCGGGCCTCGCCCGACCATGGCGAGGCTCGCCCTCGCCGCGGCCTCAAGCGAGGGTTCGAGCCTCGCCCGACCTCGCCAGATCCAGCGAGGTCGGGCCTCGCCCGACCATGGCGAGGCTCGCCCTCGCCGCGGCCTCAGGCGAGGGTTCGAGCCTCGCCCGACCAGGGCGAGGTCGGGCGAGGCTCGACCTCGCCGGATCCGGCGAGGCCCGACCTCGCCGGATCCGGCGAGGCTCGAACCCTCGCCCTGAGGCCGCGGCGAGGGCGAGCCTCGCCATGGTCGGGCGAGGCCCGACCTCGCCGGATCTGGCGAGGTCGAGCCTCGCCCGACCATGGCGAGGCTCGCCCTCGCCGGGCGAGGCCGCCCTCGCCGGTGGCCGGCGAGGGCGAGCCTGCCCTCGCCAGTGGCCGGCGAGCTCGACCTCGCTGGCCACTGGCCTCTGGCCGGTCGCCGGACCGGCGACCGGCCAGAGGAAGAGAAAGAAAAAAAAACAAAGAAAAAAAGTGGAAAAAAAAAGAAAAAAGGAAAAAAAACAGAAAAATTCAAAATTTATTAAAATATTATTTAAGTTGTCTACGTCAGCGCCACGTCAGCGCCGGTGACCGGCCGCCGGCCGGCAGGCGTCCACGTCAGCAAATTCCGGTCAAAATTGACCGGAAGGACTAAATTGGCACAAAAACAAAAGGTTTAGGACTGAATTGGCACCAATTAAAAAGGTTTAGGACTAAATTGGCACCAAAAAAAGGTTTAGGACTAAATTGGCACCAATGCAAAAGGTTTAGGACTGAATTGGCACCAAAAAAAGGTTTAGGACTGAATTGACACTAATGCAAAAGGTTTAGGACTTTTTTGACACTTTTCCCCTAAGAAATATGTTACATTGCTCTCTCTGTGTTCAGTGGATTGATCAAGGTCTCGTAAAAAAAGAAAAGATCATGAGTTCGACGATGACGATAGCACTACGAAACCATCAAATGACTGATTTTAGTTGGATAATTCTTGCCCGATGTTTGTTGCCATTATGTGGATTGGTTGCTGGCTAACACCCTTGCCATGCATCAGATGCTAATGGAGAACGCTCTTCAACTCGTATGCAATTCACCTTTCTTTTGCTCCTGGCGAGGTGGGGGCCAAAGGTTTCTATGAAGAGAGGGCTCTGTCATCCTAAATCATGGGGTTCTTACTCTTCTGTGGACTGTGAAGAGTGACTTAATGATCTTCTCATATTTACACACAAAAACAGTACAAAGGCAAAACACTGATAACATAACTTCCCGCATATGAATATAAAATCTGAAGCTCTCCCCCAATGCAATTACCTGCATTGTGGACTACACAACACAGTGAGAGACGCTTGGCTGATGCAAAGCCCATATCACTAAGTCATTGTGTTCTTGTTGCCAATACAAAGGAGCAGCTTGCATACAATCATGAGTTGAGGTCCAGAAAGAAGTAAATAGCTCCACATCAGATGATGGCAGAGTTTGCACCCATCTCAGACCGAAGCATGAAAAAGATCAGTCACTGGAAAAGATGCTTCCACTATGTGAACTGCTGGCATTGCGACTATGTAATGATAGCCCCCTCATGTGTCCAGCCACAGCAGAACTATCCGACTTGTTTTCTTGAAAAAATTTTACTCTCTCGACGTGTTTTGCTGGTGGAGGAGGGATTGCCACAGCTGGACCCTGCCCATTGGATTCCCCGGATAGCGTTGTAGATGGAGACCGTATAAGTGGACGGTACGGTATTTCTCCAGGAACATGTGATCCAAACAAGTCTAATGGCCTTTGCACTATCCCCTCTTCATCTTCAGGCCTCACACAAGCTTTTCCTTTCCGTAACCTGCTATAGTTAGAATTAACCAGAATGCACATGAAATAGGAAATCAAATAATACGGCAGTTAAATCACAGCTTTAGCACCATCACTTGAAGAACCGGTATTTCTGCAGAGTTCTATCTACCATATCCAACCAAGGACACAATTAAGCATCTGTTTTCAAAAAAGGCAAAAATTCAACCCTTTTAAACAGCTTCCTTCAAAAGAGCTAACAGCACCAATTTAAAGACATTGTCTGCCATGCATATCAACAGGTTTTCCTCAGTCAGTTGTTGCATCACCTGCTTGATATGCATCAGCTTAAAGATTCAAGACCCGTCCCCTTCATCAACTTTTCATTTTTTACAAAGTCAAGATCCTGTCAACATTTAGCCAGTTGAATCCACTTTCATCTGAAGCAGCAGACCAATCCTGACCACCAACAACATGAGGCTGAGAAGCGGATAATAGGCCACCAGCAAGTCCGGGTGTGGTATTGAAAAGACTAGTTTTAATATGTAGGACAATCCGACTGGGTTGAATCAGATTTGGAAGTACTGTTTTGGGGCTGTGGATAGTACCCATGAATAGCACCAGTGAACAGTAATGCGGGGTTTGAATTGGCCGATCAGTGAATGATAGAGAAATTGATAAGAGTTTGGGAGATTTTGGAAGAAAGGTAGAATGAAAAGGAAAAATCTTTAGGTTTCTCACGCAAAGCGCCGCAGCGTCACACCTAGGGGATAATTGCATCATGCAACTCTTAGCAAAGAAATGCTGAAATTTTATTTACTCAAAATACTTCACAACCAAAGGAAGAGCATTTTATAGACTACTAGACCCTATTCCCCAAAGGAAACACTTAGATAAGAAACTTAAGAAATATCATATCTTAAAAATGAATAGACATAATATTCCATTTCACATAATATCCCAAATTCGAATCAAGTTCGAGCTTTCAACAGCATGGGCTCGCTCACTCAATTGCTTCCCTAGTTTCATCCAACCATGCAGTGTGAGAATTAATCCAGCGGAGAACCTCCTTAAAGCAATACTTGGGAAATTAAGAGAGGGTTGCTAACAAACCTTCGGAAAAGCTGTTCATCTTCCTCTTCCTCAATCTCTTCATAATTAACATGACTGGCTGGTGTGCCAGACCTACCCAAGAGGAGAGCATCATGTCGTGCAAGAACATTTTGAAGCTGCTCGTTTAAATCAATTGCTTGAGAAACCACCTTCTCATCCCTGGACAAGAGAAATCTCTGATTCAGTTTAGTAGCGCATTTTGACATGAAATATTAGAAAATACCAAAGATCTCTTCAACTTTCCAATCAACCTGATAACATAAACCCAGGAATCATGAATCATGGGTGGAATTTCTGGATCATCAAGAAGTACCGCACCTTAATACAATTAACATGAGTGGAGACTATGTATCAATCTATTAACATCACCAAATATAGACCGTTTCAATAGCTAGTATCCGACCAAAAAGAAAAATGTAGCAAGTAATATGTCAAAAAAAATGTAGCAAGTAATAAGTCAAAAAAATGTAGCAAATATGATGATGGAAAAGCCCCTTGTTCTAGTTCAAGACTTGAATTCATCAGAAGGTTGGGCAAGTCTTTGACAACATAGTTGGATAACTTCCAAACGTTCTCCTCCTTCATGGTCCAGTGGGACCATGTAATGATCAAGTATACCTTTCCATCAGCTCACTAAATTCAGTCGTGTTCCATAGAATGTCCTGCTTCGTCTAAATGATAACCAATTGATAATCTAGTGTCTTTGCAGGACAAACTATATATATCTTCTGACTCAAGAAAAAGAGATCACCGATTAAAAAATTTGTAACTTAAACAAGTAAGAACAAGATCAATTTCAGTTTGTAAATTTTTTTAGGTACAATCTAGGATGTTTCAACAGGATTATTAAAGTCAGCAATTCTCAGGGTAAGCTTAGTATTAGAAGCATTACTTTGGCCCAACATACAGTTTTAGGATATCCTCGTGCAACAGATAATTGGCCAAAGATACTAACTCAAACTTAATCTAGAAAGAATACTCACCTAGAAGTCATCACAAGATGCATTACTCGTTGTTTTTGGAATGAACACTGCTCCACGAGATCAAGTGTGAACTCATCTTTTGCAATCTATCATGCCATTGACAATAAAAAGCATTGTATTATCAGGCTCTGATCAGTGAACTTCAACATGGTAATACACTATTCAAAGTCAAGTTACAGTAACTCATCCTTACTTAGGATTATCTCATTAAAAGGTATGTTTGTCTAGTTTTTTTTATGCGTACAAGGCTTTAGTGTACTAGCGTAACAAAATTATGTCCATATGCCAAATCTGCAGCGCCTTGGTGTTATGTGCAATGCAAATGATAAAATCCAGAGTTCAACTTCACCTTACCTCAGGATGTCGAGCATCAACAGCATCAAGTACGTCCTTCAGAACCTCTAATGCATTACGGGCCTTCTGAATGATACTGCACAATATTGATCGAGTGCTAAATGCCTTACGAGAAAAAAAAAAGATAAGAAAATGGTTCTCTGTCTTCCCTCCACCTACGCACCCAACTCCCCCTTCCTCACCACACATGCGAAAGAAGATCAAACAAAAAGGAAAAATTGACTGTTGATGGCAAACGTTTTCTCTAAGAAGATTAAAACTGCAATCTCATTTTAGGTACCAAGGAGGGAGACCCATTTGTAGGAACCTAAAACAAAGAGCACAAAGGATCTCCATATGTAAAGGTCTGCTTTATAAATCGGAGCATATATGGCTTTATGAGAGCATTACATAGCAGCTTAAAAGCCCAACCAAAACAACACAAAAGCATTCTCGTAACCCTTTCAACCTATTCTCCCACATTTTAACTTTATTTACATAAATTAAAGAATAAGAAACATACCTATTATACTGTCTATTTTTTTGCACGTTGCATGAGCTTGATTCAAGCTCAATTAGAGTTTAATTGAGTCAGTTCAAGCACATGCAAAACTTTATGAACTGACACTCAAGCTAGAGAAATCAAGATAAATCAAATTTGACGAGTATTAATCCTTAAATATCCAGGTAGAATCGAGCTTAAGTAAACTATCTAGACTTGGTGTGGCTTGGTTACAGCTCTAGCTTCAAGTTTGGAGAATTCAAACATGGGAGTGCCGTATTAGTTTTGGTGTTCTTAACCACGTTGGCATAAGATACTGTCGTAACAATGTTACAACAATCCAAACCCCACAATTTGGGCAGCATCTCTCATTTCCATAGTCCATTCATAAGGTTCTACAACTCCTTCATGCACTGAGACTTCAATCAATCTATTTCAAGAAAGAAAAAGTTTGCTAATATCTTTCCCATTGATATGACGAAAAATCATCAACCAATGTGTCCCTCCAGAGAAATGACTCACCATGGATCACCTGTCACTTATATTATATCAAAGACAAATGACCACTCATCCTCACTGACACAATTCTACCATTGCTTTAATGCCTGGCAAGGAAAGGCTGTCATCCTCATCCCAAATTCAGTCAAATCCATGAGGAGCCATGCATGTCAAGTTCACTGGGAAAGATGTAGACAATTAGGGCAAGAGGGGTGACTAACAACACATAGAGTCACGTCCAGTACACAATGATATAACTACCTATCTTTCCTTTGGTGGAGGCTGTAGAAGTCATCAATTCATAGTTCATGCATCTGATAAAAGAAGCAGATATTCCATCTATAACTTGACTCCAAACCGTGTAGATCACGCTACCAACAGAAGCATTCAACTGCTATCAGCTAAGCCAAGGGGGATCACCACTGTCAGAGGCACTCATGGGTGTCAACTGAGGCAGGGTTGGGTCCTCCTAACACAAACCACAAGACCAAACCACATTTAAATCATCAGAGGACTTGGATCTGTCACGTGTTTCTATCATGCTCCTCACAAGTATGAGAAAGGGTCCATGAAAATTCCAAAATCACTCTCCTATACTTGTAATGACCTGGCTATTTTTTTTTTTTTGGCTGACTGATGGACTGACAGCAAAATCAGTAGTCTATAGGAGCACAAGTCTTTCAACTCTTAAAAAGTGGACTTTTGTAAACATAAAAGTAATCCGATGGTCTGAATGAATCAATTTATCATAAAGATTGCACCAGCTATTAATTTCTCAATTACATAGCAAATTCAGCAGCTGCCACGCTTTGTACGCCTGAAAGCTGAAAACTTACTTCAGTTTCTTTCAATATAGTAAAAGAGTCCACTAGAGACTTGGACAATTTGTTTTCGCAAATAACAACGATAAATTACAATGACAGCCCTCCATCTTTCCTAAATTGATCACAACTTATCTGTCAATGACGGTCCCATCATCATGATACTAAAAATTGCAGAGTTTACGTTATCTATGATTTTTAATCAATTGTAGAGATTTCTGACATGGACATTGTTGATCATGACTTTACGCAGATTGAACAAGACGAACTAAGAACTGGGTTTAATTAATCTCTATGAAATCAATCTCATCCCATTAAGAAAAAGGGTTTATATCACGAAAAACCCCAAATTGATACACCTGTGACAAATTTACCCAAAACTAATTTTTTAATCATAAAAAACCTCAAACTGATACACCTGTGACAGATTTACCCTAAACAAATTTTTTGGCTACAAAAAACTCCAAACCGGTACATTTGTGACAAATTTGCTCTCCGTTAAATTGGATTAATATCTCGAAAAACCACAAAATGGTACATCTGTGACGGATGGAGAGTAAAACCTTAAACTGGTACACCCGTCAACTATCACGCATCATCCAACTTAGAAATTTGACGGTAAAATTTAACGGAAACTAATAAAGGCTAAAATTGTCACTGGTGTACCGATTTGGTGTAAATTTCTCACAAGTGTACCAATTTGGAATTTTTCGTGGTATTAACCCTAAGAAAAAAGAACTCCTAAATATTGCAAATACTTGTGCAGAAAATACATTGACATATTAATTTTACCAAAGCAATGATGTTATACATTGTTTTTTGCCTGAACTACTTAAATCCACGAAGGAAAAATATATTACACGAGAAAGTTTGAAGTCCTAAAAGTATAAGAAAAGCCAAGTATGTTACTTACATAAAGTCTTCCGCGGTCGACTAAAGCAAGAAAACTTCCAAGAGAATAATCATGCATAAGGCCTCTAAGAGAAAATGCCAAGAAGAAAGGAACATTTTGACAGGAAATTCAATTTTAAATAGGCTTTGGATTACATGCCTGATGCTTTCAGCATATTAGCCTTGAAGCTTCCACAAATCATGGAAAACGCTAACTAAAATTGCTATGTTATATTCTAACAATATAACAACTTAAGGGGCCCAATGTAAATGGCTTAAGTGATTTTCTGGAGGAAAAGGACATCCAGCTGATGAGCTAATCGCCCAAAAGGAGACAACCTTTTCTGATGGAAGTTGGAACATACCTCAATTCAGAGACGGAATGTGTGCCTGATTGCTGAGAAAATCCATCCTGTCTACTACATGCTGGCTCCCTGTTAGAAGGACTCTTTTTAATTGCTTCTGGAGTAGGATGACGTGAGGATCTCCTCACAACTTGTGCAGGAGCATTATCTGACAATATGGACAGAGACCTCTGGGGAAACTGAACTCCGGAACTCTGAGTGTAGTTCAAATAGATTTTTAATGCCTCAGTTTCCGACCAATGCAAATCAGAAGTATGGAAATACAAAGGTTTTCAATATAACATCCAAATTGAGATCCCAATTTTAAAGACTAGTACTTACCACAAGGTCATAGAATGCAGAATAATATTGAGGGAACTTCCCAGAAGCACCACCAAGGGATGTTTGTGTGGCATCTAGAAGGAGAAATATCCTCTCTCGTACCGGCAAGTCAGTCTAAAAGAAAGTTTCCATGAAGTACACTATTTCAATTTTATTGAATCATTTAGAATACGTGACATCAAATGCAAACCTTTTTCTTAACTATCTTCACAAGAATAGGTAGAATCCCTAATTCAATGACTTGCTTATGAACAGGTTCCCCAATATTGTTCATCAGCATCTCCAACAACTGCAACACAATAGACCTTCTTCAGAGAGTTAAGAAACAGCAAAGGACAGGACTATGGCAGGTGTTGCTGTGAAAACTATCGATGCAAAAAATAAAAATAAAAAATTGAACAGCATTCAGGACAAAAAATACATGAATAACGAATTATAAAACTGTATTAAACAGTTAAAAAAGTTATAGAATGGCAACAAAAGAATCACACTAACCATGACTGCATAGAGTTGTGTATTTGAATGTTTACTCCCCAGTCGTTTTTTGATGGTCTTAATAATATCTTTCGATACCCTGCATGGTTATTGAAGATATCGTGTTCATCGGTTATTAGAGCTGAGACAACATACTGTAGATGTAGTATATGGTCAACTATTTGGCATACCAATACAGCGACGTATACTATTTAATACCAGGATTGTGCATAAACATGTTCAATGTTGAATGTTTTGATAAGTAATAATGTACTTAGAGGGTAAGCAACATTTGAACCATGATTTTAAGAAGAGCGCCAATTGAATTGGTTTCATATACCACCACATGAGTAACACCTAAAATGAAATGCAAAGGAAGAAACTAGCAGGGGATGGAGTGTTGAGGGGAGGGGGTTTTTCCCCTAACCCACAAACTTCTTGAAATTTGACTTTGGCCCAAGTTTCCTAAAAAGATTACAAGCCCTAATACCCTAAAAACCCTTGAACTTTAGCTTTTGTCCGAATTTTACCTTTTGTCTCATAAAAAACCTCCAACTTTAGGTCATGTCCCAATTTTACCCTAAACTATTTTTTATCCCATAAAAAACCCGCAACTTTAGGTCTAGTCCCAATTTTATCCTGAACTTTGTTTTTCTAATGAAAACCCCTCAACTTTAGGTTTAGTACTAATTCTACCCGAAACTTTTTTGTCTCATAAAAAATTCCAGCTTTAGGTCCAGTTTCAATTTAACTCTATTTTTTGTCTCATAAAAGATCATAAACTTTTACATGAGTCCCAAATCTGCTTTCCATTAACCCTCCGTCAAAATCGCACTTAGTGATTTTGCACTCAGTCTTTGCTCTCCTGTGCTTTCTCTTGCGGTCAAAGAGCTTGTGCTCAGAACACTCAAACAGCTCGTGCTTTGGAGTTTTCCATCTCTCAGTCGTCAACAAAAAATTTTGGACAGAGGGTTGATGGGGGCAGATTTGTGACTCAAGTAAAATTTTGTGGTTTTTTGTGAATCTACAAAAATTTTAGGGTAAAATTGGGATTGAATAGTAAAATTGGGACAAGACAAAAAGTTGGGGATTTTTTATAAGACAAAAAAAGTTTTGGGTACAATTAGGACAAGACTTAAAGTTGAGGATTTTTCATGGGACAAAAAAAAACTTTATGATAGAATTAGGACATAACCCAAAGTTTGAGGTTTTTTAGGGTATTAGGCCAAGATTACAATGAAGTCCATGTTTCCTAGAAATTTAAAATAGCTGATACTTTTCAGTGTCTCTAATCAATTATGACTTCAGATCGTGTATATAAACTTGAAACAGAGAAGCCACCATTTGTTCTAATTCAAAATAGTTTTTATAGAGTTTTCCCCAAGAATACATGGTAGCTTCATTGAACATTCAATTTACATTGAGAATGTGCTTTTAAAGAAAGGATGGAACTCCTAGAAGAGATATGAGAACCAATTGCCTGAGGTCTTCATTATACTATTGCTTATTGGTTCAATATTCCAGCTTTAGTTCACTCTATTTTGCCTCCATTTTAGATCTTGTATCTCCTTTTTTCGTAATTGAAAAGGGCAACCGCATAATGTTTTACCTGTTACATCTATATGTTGTGCCAACAAAAACAATGAACAAGAAAATGAGTACTTTTCCATTCGAAACTTTTTTTCTCTAATTAGATAAATAAGTAAAGATGGAGGGACAAAAATTTACCTTCATGATTTATAAAAGAATAATAAAGGCATGATATTCACTAAATCTTCAAATGCAAAGTCATATCGTTGCACAATGTAACCAAAAAGCATATCAAAGTAGAATAATCCGATGAAAAGGTGTGACAATAATTCTAGACAAAGAAACAAAAAGACAGCACTTATATCAAACTGAGAAGATCCATATGGATAAACTAGGTGATATTAAGAAACTTCTTTTTTCTGAAAATGCATAAGTTGTCATGAAATGGTTTTCAGAATGTAAGTGGGGCATATTTCATACCACTCCATCTCACATGTAAGTGGTGATTCACATGTGAAATGGACCTAACCACATTAAACAGAACAGGAAGGCAGGAACACATAAACATGATATCAGACAAAGTAGAAACAAGAGAGATTGTAAGAATTCAAACTCTTAAATGATGCTCTAGTAATTCAAAGGGACCCTTGCTCTTCCAAAAGTTCAAGCAAAAGGGAATTAGACCCACAATGTGTGTGAGAGTTTAAAAGCTTAACAGACCCCTTACTACATATTTGATATCTAAAAGGTTTTCTAAGTCATTGAACACACTTCTAAAGGTCAATATGGGTAAATACTAACTAGAAACATGAGCGTGACAATGGGCCAATACAGAGCATTATGGCAATAACATGTATATTAACCAATTTAGTCCACTAAGAGCAAGAAACCTATTAAAGCAACATGGTAAGTATGACACTAATAACCATTTTAAGGGGATGGCACTTTTGGAATTCAGCTAATTTGTAGCTTGCACTTACGGTCGTGGAAGAACTTCAGCTTACTTGCACTAAGAGAACTAGTTGAACGGAAAATATATATATATATATATATATATATATATATGTTCACTTTCAGACAATACGACATTAATCCTTTATCCTCTATTTTCCCAACTCCTCTGAGCAAAAAGTCTACACCCGCGACATCCCAAGTGTGGCTAGGATTGCATTGTCACCACCTCCATCTTTCAATGCAAAAACTTCACATAAAAATGCTAATAAAAAAACAAGACGAAATTAGTATAAATTGAAAGATCCAATGATCATGAAAACTTACTAACAGTTAAGAAATTGCAAGTTTTCATAGCAAGGATGACGTTTCTAAGTTATTCACAATTTAATTGCACTTTTTGTCACCAATGCAGTTGAGTGAGGATACGCTAGAAAGGTTGTAATTTTTCTGCTACAACAAAAGCTTGCCATTAAATAGCAAAAGTTCCGAATTTTGCATTATTCTATTTAATTTGACAAAAATTTCCATTTAAACAGCAGTAATCAGATGATA
Source organism: Syzygium jambos (assembly GCA_031216235.1). Lineage (NCBI taxonomy): Eukaryota > Viridiplantae > Streptophyta > Magnoliopsida > Myrtales > Myrtaceae > Syzygium > Syzygium jambos. The sequence goes on from CM062228.1 coordinate 9,626,031, forward strand.
AATCTAGGTTTCACAATCGCAGTGTTTCACTCAAAAACCAAAGCCAGAGAAAACTTACCCTGGATCATGAGCAACTAACTCACAGATCTCGATGTTCTTCGCCCAATCCATTTCTGCCAATTTATTACTTGTGGCCGTGTTGACAAGATCAGCAGCCATCTTTCAATTATATACTGACTTCAAAAGAGGATCTGGAAGAACCCTCTAGATTTTAAAGCATATAGTCAAACTCCCATGTAGACTAAAGAAAGCAGGACCATGCTTATTGATGAGCATATTTTGCAGCAACAGAACCAACCAAGAATATCACATAAGAACATGAAGATTTTACTTGCAAGGTTTAAATTTGTTTGGATTGCCAAGATTGGTTGTTTTTCAATTATGATTGTGAATAGCTTCTCCACTTCACTATGAAACCATCCAAAGTTGCACTCAATAACTTGATAAGGCAAATAGAGACAACTACTGACAAAGCATCACGTGGGTTTCAGAGCCAAGGAAGATCAAAGCAGTCAGCTGTCAATCCTCCTAAGCACTATAGAAGTCGTCAAAGATATGCAGCACACATGAAGTAAAGCTTAATAGTGTTCACCAATCATAACAACTAGAATGATTCCCACGAGGGAAACAAGAAAAGAAAATCAACCTGACGGATCATATGACTTACGGCAATAGGGTAGATTCTAAAGAAGCACAAAAGCATAATCATCATTTGGAAAGCCAGAAAGAAACAACTGTTCGCTCAGTGGAAATCAGTACTTCATTGGTGTATAATTTCAGGACAGCTAATTGTACAAAATAACATTGGTTCATAGAGATGTAAATGGAAACACCTAAAGAATTCAGGCCAAACACAACATGACCATATCGGGAAAAGAAAACAGGGAAAGGAAGCAAGAACCCGAAAGAAGAGCTCGTCTTTGCGGACGCTACAGCGGCAGCATTCTCCCCTGCGCAGCCCCTACTCTGAAACGAGAGCAACAAAGCAAGAACCCATCAAGGCGCTTCAACAAAATCCCACAATCACGGATACCCAGTTCAACACAGAGAGAGTTCGTGCCGGGACAAAGCGCTGAAACCCGGGTGCTCTCGACCCGAACGCCCGTGGAAGATAAAGAAGAAGGTAAAGTTTGGCTCAGAACATACCCAATGATTTGATGATGATCATGGGCAAATCCCATTTCCTCCCCTCCCTCGTGTTCTCCCCACCTAATTCCTACGCCATCATGGAGCCTTGTCGATGGTATCAACTCGATTCGCGGGAGTTGATTCAGAATCTCATATCTTCGAGTATCGGTGGAGGTGTAGTAGAGAGAGATTGTTCTTTTGCGGAGGACTGACTGAATAATATGTTGTTGTGTATGCACCTTGTAAACGTACTCACTCGAGTTCCCAGTCACATTTTTCCCATTTTATGGTTTATACTCCTTATAAAAAATATTTAATAAAAAAACATTTTCATTGTGAGCGAAAATATTTTTGACATAAATCGTTAATTATAATGATATTTTTTTTGTTGACCGACTCTTCTGAAAGATTCAAATATTATTTGTAGAAAATTATTTTTAAATTATTAATTGTTTGTAAAAAGGAACGCACCGGCAACTTATCTTTAAGAAAATGAATTTTTTTTTTAATTCGGCTTTTCAAATGAATTAAAAGTCTTTATTAATTTACAAAAAAAAGTTTTTATCAGATATTTATGTAACAAAATTGTGAAATACATACATCGCGTGATCCCGGGACTGAAGCGCCCAAAGTATACATATCACATCCATCAATAATTTGAGATTTTCTTTGTCAAAATACTAATTTAGTCCTCCAATGTTCATTGCAAAATATCAATAGATATAAGGAAAAAAACTATACATATTTCCATTTATAGAGACCCCCCACCCTAAACCCAAAAGCGGCCACCTCGAGGTTCAAGCTTAAGCTCCAAGGTCCCTAGTCTGTAGTCTGGGTGCGGAGGTTTAAGCCCCAGTAGATAGAGGTATGGCATCAATTATGTCGATTACAAGTACACAACAAAAAAAGTGCATTGAGAAGTAAAAGTTTTCGGTCCTAGTTCCCTAAAAACCCCTTAACTTTAAGTCAAGTCCTAGTTATATCCAAAACTTTTATTTATCTCAAGAAAAATCCTCAACTTTTCTTTTAGTCCCAAATCTATCTTGCTGTTAACGCTCAATCCAAAGTCACCATTACTTGTCCAATGTGGCGTTTCCACATCAGCAATAAATCCAGATCATTTGTTGACATGGATTTAAGACACTGTTCATCATCTTCATGTGGCTTTCGGAGCTTCAGTATAGGGGGCTTGGGCTTGTTCCAAATGAAGGAATTGGTCATGAGCTTCCATGACGTCTCTTTTGTGCCATTGCAACATCACCCCCTAGACGTTGCCTTCTTGCCCTTCCTGTCCTCCATCCAATACCACTACGGTCGCAGCAGCACTCTCCGAGGGACTTTATCGAGATTGAACCAGACACGACCCCAGAATTCATTTTTATTACTCTCTTTCACGAACACCTCCACAACCGAGGACTGTGTGTGCAATCCTTTGGAAAGGCATAGTCTTGGTTTATTCGACATCGTTCGAGCTCGAACCCAAATCAACCCTCTTTGTGATTCCCCGGTAACCGAGCTTTACCTCAGCCACCAACTTGCCTGTCACGCCCTGAACCAAGGCCGTGGTGTTCGGTCCTTAGCCTGGTCGTGTTTTGGCTTTGTTCCGGGGATATTGTCTCAACGTCCCGTTATTGCTTTGTTTGACTAAGCACAAGCGGAAGTAACTATCAAACAGTAACAAGAACACAACAAAGTGAGCTAGTAAGCATATTATACAAACACGCATAATTTACATGATGCACCATCATTGGGGTAAGTACAACGCAAGTGCCATAACTTTTGTACGGAGGACACTTAAGTTCCATAGCATTTTTTTTGCTCACTTGAGTGTCATAACTTTAAAAAAAAAAAGAGCACTTAAGTGCCACTTACGATCTGGTCGTGAGGGGCCAAAACCGCGGCTTTTCCGGCCAAACAATGACCTTCCCGGTGAGGCGAACACCACCAGCTTGAAGAGGGGGTGTCAGTGAATCATTCCATGGCCTCCGTTCTTCTGTTTTAGCCTTCGTTGACGGAGGTAAAAATGCTTCGTAGTCACACAAATCGATTCGATAAATTGTGTGACTATGACGTATTTTTACCTTCGTTAACGGAGGCTAAAACCAAAATTTCGAGACGAACGGAGGCCATGGAATTATTCACCGACACCCCCTCTTCAAGCTGGTGGTGCTCACCTCGTCAGGAAGGTCACCGTTTGGCTGGAAAAGCCGCGGTTTCGGCCTCTCACGACCGGCTCCTCTGACAAGCTAGTTGTGAGAGCCTGAAACCGCAGTTTTTCCGGTCGAACGGTGACTTTCTCAACGAGGCAAGCACCACCGGCTTGAAGAGGGGGTGTCGGTGAATCATTCCATGGCCTCTGTTTGTCTCGAAATTTCCGTTTTAGCCTCCGTTGACGGAGGTAAAAATGCTTCGTAGTCACACAAATTGATTCGATAAATTGTGTGACTATGAAGTACTTTCGTCATCGGAGGCTAAAACGGAAATTTCGAGATGAACGGAGGCCATGGAATGATTCACTGACCTCTTCAAGCTGGTGGTGCTCGCCTCGCCGAGAAGGTCACTGTTTGGCTGGAAAAGCCGCGGTTTTGGCCCCTCACGACCAACTCCTCTGACAAGCTAGTCATGAGGGCCTGAAACCGCGGCTTTTCCGGTCAAACGGTGACCTTTCCGACGAGGCGAGTACAATCAGCTTGAAGATGGGGTGTCGGTGAATCATTCCATGGCCTTCGTTCGTCTCGAAATTTCCATTTTAGCCTCCGTTGACGAAGGTAAAAATGCTTCGTAGTCACACAAATCAACTCGATAAAAGTCTGACTACGAAGCATTTTTACCTTCGTTAATGGAGGCTAAAACGAAAATTTCGAGACGAATGGAGGCCATGGAATGATTCACCGACATCCCCTCTTTAAGCTGGCAGTGCTCGCCTTGCCGGGAGGTCACCGTTTGGCCGGAAAAGCCGTGATTTCGAGTCCTCACGATCAGCTCGTAAGTGGCACTTAAGTGATCTTTTTTTAAAAGTTATGGCACTCAAGTGAACCAAAAAAAAAATTATGGCACTTAAGTGTCCGCCATACAAAATTATGATACTTGCGCTGTATTGACCCCGACCATTATTTTACAAGCTCTCTTTTACTATGGGCCTATGCGTCCATTAGATTACACCCAGATCTCATCCACTGCTATCCGCTCACATACTCCGCATGGCTAGATTAAACTTAGTTTCACTATCGTCCCTTCACAAAAACAAAATAGTTAGTTCCTCCCAAGCTGGATCATTTCACTACGGTTCATCTTCACCAGCCTTGAGTGGTCTACCATACCTTAGAATGGGTCCGATCACATCTCCATCCATCAAAATGAACCATGCTAGATAACAGTGAGGGACCATCTTATTCGCATCCACTTGAACCCAGACGGTCGTGCTATACTATCGATATGTGACACCGGCCTCTACATCAACGACACCCCCTCCCCGAACGTGCATTTCTACGGGACGATCAAAACGGACGGGAGGTGGCGTAGCCATACCTACAAAGTTGAAAATAATAATAAGTAAGTCGACACTCAGTAAATTAAATTCACTATGCTCCAGCTAAAAAATAGCCTCGCATTGAACAAGAGAAATAAACTTTACCGTTAACTTGTTGATGGTAGATCAATAGCAAATATTTCTTACCTTGCCTATGTACTAAACATTATATGTTCAACAAACAAGAGAACCTCAAGCGTAGTTTTCAATGTTGCATGCAAATATCAACACACGGGATTCATTATTCATGACCAAAATCCATCAGTCCTACCGGTTTCACCGGGCATCGGAGCCTCCCTCGGGCATCATCTCGTAATCCATCAAATAGTAGCATCGTCTCGAAATCCATCGATGATGACATCACTCCAAAATCTATCAATGGCAGCAACATCCCAAAATCCATTGGCGATGGCCATAGTCTCCCGTGTGATCGTGCAACAAACAACAAACATTTTCGGTTTTTATCTTGATTTCATTAGCTTATGCAATAAAGCACAAAGACATGCGGAACTCATGTAGTTCATGCTCTCTAGGGAAAATTGCCTAACATGCGGGGCGCGGTCGAGTGCATGTGGCTTTGTCCACCATGCCAAGTGCTGGTTCAGAGCTGGACTTGGCCCGGTTCTACACGTCTCAATGTAAAACCCGTACCAAGCCAAGCTCGTCTCGGATCACCACAACATGCGTACGAGACCATACGATACCCCGTTTCGTGCCTCGGTTGTGCCATGATTCACGGCCACAATGCAAAACATACTTACACGTGCAAGATTCATGCACTATAAACAAGACCACTTCTCGAGCCCAAATGCGCAATACTACGCTGTAACCAAAGTCTAGGGAATTCACTTACTACTCTGGGTCTTAGGGTGTTTTGGTGATGGTGGTTCGGGTGAGAGGGAGTGACTGAGAATGATGTCAGGAAATGGTCGAAAGAAAGAAGAGAGGCTGAGAAAAGTGAGATGGAGAGGAGATGGTATTCGATTTTGGGGAAAGGGTGGAATGGTTTGGAGTCTCTCCTATTTATAAGCTAAACTCTCATAATTGTCTTGTCAAATGGACCAATCAAATTTATTAAGGTGGTACCTATAATTAGAGGCAATCTAGTAGAAATCTTATCTAAATCTTAGGCCTAATTATATGATGCTTCACATGGCTTCCAAGTGTCTTCTTAGGGTCATTATGCTTTATCTTAGGATACATGAGTCATCCAAGGCATTAATGTCCTAGAGGACACCTAAGCTTATGCATTAATTTCAAGGGGACACCTAAGCCTCTATTATTGATCTCTTTATTAATGGCTTTGCCTTGATCTTTATTATGGCCCTCTAAGCTGCTATGTGTAAGGTACATCTAGGGCACTCAAGAAGATCTTTAATGTCACGCCCCGGATCCTACCGAGCTCACGACAACTCTCTACGGTTGTATTTCGAATGCGACATCCCATGACTTGTCATCGACCCACACAAACATCAAAACATAAAGCGCAAGCGAAAAAGATTAAAAGCACCCAAACAAGATTAAAGACCAAGGGTAGTAGAGAAAACACTTGAACATTCAACAACGTATTTCATATAATAACATATTTACAATGTTCAGCTTTACACACGTTAGGTCACTAGGGTTAAACTGCACTTTCATAAAAAAAAAGGAACTGGTAGTCGGGTAGGCTAGCCTAGTTATACAAAAAGGGTCAATTAAAAAGGGTTTCTAGACCTAGCACTAAAATATCGCTACAACTCTCAATCCGAGTTGGAACTCGCAGACTTAGGCTCTGACTCCATGGGTTCCTCTTCGGGCTCCTTCTCCATTGGCTTTTCTTCGGGATCAGACTTCATTGACTCTGAGATGGCCTCCTTGGGTTCCTCCTTTTGCTCTGACTCCATGGACTCCTCGTTGAAGTCGGACTCCACTATCACCGGCTAGGGGTCGGAATCTTCAAGGGCGGCATCCAGGCTTATGACCACACCATCGGGAGCGAGAGCCGCTGAGCGGTCCCACTCACCTACCCCATTAAACGGAACATCGCAGTTCCGAAGTGGACCATAAGTGCCGTACAAATCTCGATAATAGTAAGCCCGATACGTATTAGGCTGCAACGTTTGTCTACCCACGTTTACCCACGCCATAGTAATATGCTTAATATAGGTCTCCCAGTCTCCTATAGGGTATTCCATCACCGAGTGCTCAGTATGTCTCGGGATTCCAAAATGCTATAGTGGATTGCTCATGGTCGGGGTTGAGGGTCTGAAATGATTATATAATAACCATGAGAATGAGTCTCAATAAGCAACACCTTAAACCCTACCTAGGCTAACATGTACCTCCAGATAAATAGAATAACACCAAACACATTCAATCAACATGCCATAATATTCAAAGGCACTTTCTAGCCTTACCTCGATGCATGTGTAACCCTGCACGTTAGTTGGATCGTAATAACATATCAGACCACATATGGTCCATACACTTCAAAATACCACAAATTCCTAACATATGCAATAATAAAGTCAATCCAACAACTCCTTACTCATTACCGACCCGTGTAATATGCCTCAGGTCCACCACTTCACATGACTCACGTAATACGCATCAAGTCCACGGCAAGACTCGCGTAGAGACACATCAAGTCAGCTATCATCCGGTATCAGTAGGCATTGTCTCGCGTAACACGCCTTAAGACACTCAATTCTAAATACACATCAAGGACTAAAGGATCACATGTACTTTCTCGCCCAATTTCACATCTTTCCCCGCGTAAATACTCGTCAAGGCCTATTGATTATATGCAATACATATCTCACTCCAACCACACCATATTAACATGTCCTAATGACACTCAAACATGCTCAATTTCCAACCAATCAATTCAACCACTTCAATCACCGATACAATCACCAAATCAACAATTTAAGCCACCTCTTAGCAATCACAAGTGAACACACCAAGGCACTCAATCTTGGCCATCAAATCATCATAGAACACCCATATTCAAGCGTCAAACCATCCACAAGGGCAGCAAGCATTCGACCACAACATCCTACATTACTCTAATTTACCAATCAAGCCATAAATCACTAACACTAATCCACCCATGCAAACATTAAATTCAGCCACTAAGCATCACAATGCGGCCACAAGGAACAAGGGAAAACCGAATACACAGATTTGGGGCAAATATGGGCTAACGCACAGTTCTGGAATCCCTTTAAAAAAAAAATATTAATCCAACTCCAAAAATTATGAATTTCGGATATGTCCTAGAAAATATCTCGATGAACATTTTTTTTATGAAGAACACAAAACCCAGTTCTGCCTAGAACTACCTCTTTTTGTTATCCCAAAGTCAGATATAAAACATTTCATTCGGATTGGCCATCCGGCTTTCAAAATGCATCTCAAGTAGTAACCAAATCTTCTTAGAAAGCTTTGAAATTTTTATATGTCATAGCCACAAATGTCCCCAACAAGTTTTGTGAAAGGAAGTTTTTTGAAAATAGGTCTGGAAAAATTTATAAAAATTCAAACAAACTCGAAGGTCGGAGGAACAATGTTTCTGGCAGACTAATTTCAATCCAAAGATGGACTTTCGAATAGCCTCAAATGAATTCCAAAAATGTCCAAATTAAATTATGTTACACTTCAAGATGTTTTTAACAACTTTCATGAAAGATACTACCCCAGATTCGGTCCACACAAGTCTCAAAAAAATAGCAAAGCTCGCCGGCACAGCATCAACAACATCCAGAAAAACAACCGACAAGCAAATCTTGTCTAGCCCTTAAACCAACTAATCACAGCCACTAATCAACCCCTAATAAGCTCATCGGTAACCCCTTAGCTTAGACAAAGTTTAGAATACCACTTACCTAAAGAGCCTTGCAAACCAAGCAAAGAAAGAGGTGGCAGCAGCTAGACGGCGGCTCCGGCGGTGGCTGGTGGTGGTGGCCGAGCAGAAGGGAGAGGGAGAGAGGAGAGGATTTAGCTGAAGCAAAACGGGAAAGGGTGGAAAATGAGGGAGAGAAGTGAGAGAGAGACTAAAAAGGTTATCATCTTTGGTGAGTGAGAGTGGGTCAACCACCCCACTACAAAGACCAAACTACCCACCCCACTTACACTCTCATCCAATGGTCCAAATTCAAGCACGCATCACATCCACCAAGAATCAATGGCTAAGGTTCCATTTTGCACAAAACATCTAAGGGCAAAGAGGGAAATGAACAAAGTTGATGGGGGCATTCTTGTCTTGTGATTTTCAACCACACTAGAGGGAGAGGGGGCAGCCAAAGACCATTATAACCTTCACTTAATCAAATGCATTCACAAAATCCCAAGGGCAACATGGTAATTTTTTACTCCCGATCCAAATTCCAAATTTTCGACAAATCCAATAGACCTTAAGGTTGGCCACGCTTATATGACGTTGTCCAAATAAATTAGTCGTGACATTTTGAGAAATTTGACATCCAAGTTCGGATTCAAATGACAGTCAATTTCACTCCAATGCGACTTTAGTGTATCTTTGACTAACGGGCGACATTTTAAGGTTTACGCGTATCAACCTACGGTTACTCAAGTCATGGTCACCTTGATCGTCACCAAAGGTCAACTCATGATTGAGTTCTTAGGTCCACGTATATTTCCCTAGGTAGCCATTCTCTAAAGGTTAGTATCCCTAGAATGATTAGTTCTGGACGAGATTTAACTACAAATGCATTGAAGAATATACACATTTAATTTATCCCAAAAGTGGGTTGAAATTCAGATGTCACATTTAATTAATGAAGATCTTATGTCATAAGATCCTTCTAATGATGACCCTCTAATTATTGGTCAAATGTGGACTTGGTCAAATTTTTCTTCTCGTTCCCCACGGCTTGGCCGAAACTTGCTAATTCTTGCCCTTCTAAACTGTTTAATTATACACTAAGGACAATCGGTTTGTAATCCTCCAAAACCTATAAGTATACTTAGCAAAATGCTTAAGTAACGAGGAAATTCCGAGTTTAAAAAAAATGATCGACCAACCTATTCGGATTGAGGTTCGGTGTAGGATTACTTCCAAATATTACCAAACATAACCGAGCCCAAGTCCAAGTCCAATGGTGCAAGCTCGGGCCGGTTAGACTGACTAGGCGCGTGGCCTGTGTGGTCGGGCTTGATCGGGCGCAAGGCTAGGCACACTGTCGGGCCATATGGGCACATGGCTAGGCATATGGTCAGGCGCGTGGCTGAGCACACGAGCTACACGAGTGGTGCGCCAAGCATGGTGCCGAGCCGCACGAGCAAGGGGCCAGCTCATGGACCAAACACATGCATTGGCTCATGAATGGACACAATGCATGACTCATGGCCAAGTTTATTGGGCACGAAATTAGATAGGAGTCGGATTTGATAGGCACATTGCCTGGTACAAGGATTAGGCATAATGACTAACACATGGCTGAGCACGTAGCCGGTTTGTGACCTAGCTGACGAGCACATTGGCCGGTCATGACCGGGTACAAGGCCTGGCCAGCGCGGCTAGCACATAGCCTAGTCCGTGACCAAGCCACTAGGCTTATGACCTAGTACATGGCTTGTCTATGGCCTACCCGATTCAACACAACGATCCATGGACAATTCGTGACCGGGCCACATTCGAGTATCAATGATCCATGGTCAACTCTTAGTTGTCATATAGTTTCGTGGAATCTAGTATCACGAGATTATTCCATGATCATTCGTGGCCGATGCATAGCCGTGCGAAATCACCCGCAACCAACACATGCCGACACGGCACTAATCCATGGTCATCCTTGACCTTCCCACTAATGGCCCTTATGGTCGGAGGGTTAATCCATAGGCATATTACTCTAATCGAATTACGTGATCGGGGAGTCATTCCATTGTTGATCCCTAAGTCAATCCATGGGCAATCTTTCGATCGAACCATGACCAACCCTCAGTTAACTCGTTCCGACCATGTTATTTGTTCCATTACTGACCCTCGGCCTGAACTGCTCGCCCATTCTATCTTTGGTCATCTAGGTCCAAATTCGGGGATGTTACATTACCTTTATCCTCGAATGACGTCGAGACCTCCTTAGCCTCACGACCTTCACATAAAGATACTGCTTTTGCTCGACGAGGCCATTGGCCGAGCTTGTCTTGTCCTTGCTCGTAGGCCGACCGCCGAGGCTTGGCCTCGTCTCTTTGAGCAAGAACTGGCTCAACCCACTACCTATAGTTCTCCAGTGATGATGATGGTGCTTTTGTGTGGAGTCAAGAAAGGGCTGTACGGAAATGAGCTTCATGTGGAGTCAAGAAAGGGTAGTTGGCCAATCTTCATCGTCTCGTCAAAATATGAAGCAAGCGACCACCACCAAGCGCACGATCAAAGTCTTCTTCTGGGACAAACCCAAGCCCTCCCTTGAAGCTCCGAAACCTATATTTGGAGGTCGACCTCAGATCCGGCGTAAATTTGAGGTTGCAACTTCCAAATGTTCGTACGAAGGTCGCCCATTGCGGAGTCAAAAGGAGAAGAAGGAGAAAAAAGAAAATAAAAAAGAAAGAGAAAGAAAAAAAAGTGATCCAGATGAGGTTGGGAGGATAGGGATGATGAACAGTGTCTTAAATCCAAGTCAAATGATTTGGATTTATTCTTGATGTGCAAATGCCATGTTGGACAAGTAACGTTAACTTTGGATTAAGGGTTAACGACGGGATAAATTTGGGACTAAAGGAAAAGTTGAGGGTTTTCTCGAGACAAAAAAATGTTTGGGATAGAATTTGGATTAGACTTAAAGTTAATGGTTTTTTTAGGGAATTAGGCCAAAGTTTTCATGATTTAATGTGATTTATGTATCGCAAAATCAATATCTCTTTTAAGACGATCAATGTTTGTTTAAGCTATTATGGGGTTTCAACATAGAACCGGATAAAATGATAGGAAAACATGTAGATCAAATCAAAAGCGAGCACCCTCTTCAACTTCATAGGGGGAGTTAAATGTAAAAAATAATATGCAAAAGAGAGGAATATGGAATTTCTCTATAGCTTAATATATAAAAGAGTATATGGAGAGTCTATTTCTAGGCTTATTAGATAACTACTTAAGCTAACAAGATAAACATAATATCAAATATAATCAATCAAGGATATGTTGTTCAAATGAGATATATGCATAATCTCGAGAGATATGCAGAATCAAATAAATATTGTAATATCGCTAACATCCACTCCAACGCAAGTGAATTGGAACAAATTAACTTGAGCTTGAAAAATAATTCGGATAGTGTCCCAAATCTTCGATCAACATTAAATTAGATAGCGGAACCAGCAATGCACAATTGGCAATAGAGGATGCGTGGTGCAGCTGCACGTATGGTGCATGTGCTGGCTCCAAGCTTCCAATGACGATGAGATTTCAATATGTTGATCATTTGTCAGCGGTGAATCTAATAGTGGTGTCATCTTTTCGAAATAAGAAGTGAAAAGTCGAGAATCGAAGGTATAAGAGTCGAGCAGGGTACATCCTTTGCAATCGACTTTGCTATCGGGACAGTAACTTAAACATGGCCCGTATGCCTGGCGTGGTTATAGCAAGTGGAATAAGCTAGACTTTGTTAAGGGAAACTTAATGTGCGAAGACGCGTTTTCGTGGCGTCGAAAAATACCTCCCTAAAAAAAAACCTCAACTTGACGACGCATCGTCGACGTTGTAGCACGATCATCGTGGTGCTTCCTTAGATGAAAATAAGATACTCATATGAGCACGGATGGATTTATTTTGTGCTAAGAATGTTAAAGCAAAAAAGTAGGATTGGGGAAATTTTTTGGATGCGTAAGGTGAACCGAGTACACTAAGCTCTGATACCAAGTTAAATGTAATAAATAATATGCAAAAGAGAGGAATATGAAATTTCTCTATAGTTCAATATCATATATAAAAGAGTACATGGAGACCTTATTTATAAGCTTATTAGATAACTACTTAAGGTAGGAAAATAAACATAATATCAAATCTAATCAATCAAAGATATGCACTAGTAAAAGAGACATATGCATAGTCCTGAGATATATGCAGAATTAAATAGATATCCTAATATTGCTAACATTCCTCTAACGCAAGTAAATTGGAGCAAATCAACTCAAGTTGAAAAATAATGTTGACAATGTCCCAAAATCTTCGATCGACATGAAATCAGATAGCGGAACCGGCAATGCACGGTTGGCAATGGAGGATGCGTGGCGCAGCTTCACATAGGGTGCGTGCGCTGGCTCTAGGCTTCCAATGACGGTGAGATTTTAATATGTTTGTCATCTAATGGTGGCGAATCTAATGGTGGAATTGGCTTCTCGAAACGAGAAGTCAAAAGTCGAGAATCAGAGATATTAGAGCCGAGCAACATGCGTCCTTTGCAGTCGATTTTGTTGTATGGATTGTAACTTAAACATAATCGATACGGCTGGCATGGTTATAACAAGCGAAATAAGCCAAACTTGGCTGAGGGAAAAGTTACAGTGCGATGAAAATTACCTCCTTGAAAAAAGAAAACATTGATTTGATGATGTGTTGTGACGTCATAACACAACCATGATGGTGCTTATTTAGACGAAAATAAGATATGTAACGTCCTGAAATTCGCCCACTTCCGGGATTAATGAAATAGACGATTATTTCTCGTTTCGTTTTAGCGAGTCTCGCCCGAAACTGATCATTCTCGGGATACTGACCATTAGGGAATGGCTAACTAGGAAAACGGTACGTGGACCCAAGAACTCGATCGTGAATCGAGTTCGATTCCGAGAAGTGACGAGGGAATATTTTGTGCTGACACGGGCCGGTCCAAGGGGAGTGACGGATTCGGTTTGCCGACGGCATACGATCGGATATCGGGTGATTCCGCGCGACCGAGAGTACGCGCGGCAAATAATCCAGAACTTATTCCGAACGATCGCGACCCCTGGGACTAGCGATAAATCCTCGTGTTCTCTGGGAAATCGGGACCGTCATAGCTCGAGTAGCCCTAGGTCGATACGCGTAACTCCTAAACAACCGCCCATTAGTGAGAGACGCTAAAACTGCAAATTGAGTTAAATCGATTGTGGAATTTAGTCCGGACTTCGGTGTCGATTTTCGTGGGCGTGCGCGACTAATTTTCAAGGACGATGTCATTTTTATGTGGCCAAACATATATGGGATCGATAGAGTCAAAAATTGGAAATTTGACCCGGGGCCGGAAAATTACTGTTTTGCCCCTAGGCCTAATTATAGGGTTCCAAATTTTGGGATTAATTGGGGAGTATTTTAGGGTTTTATGTTAATGTATTTCAGCCCAATAATGCTGAAAATAGTGGTCCCTAATGCCCTTGCATATTTTGTCAAGTTTAAACCTCAACCCTTGGATTAGGGACAAGATTGGCATTTTGAATGTTTGGCCAACCACCCCACTACCTCACTCACTCTATAAACCCTCTATTCTCTCTCTCCTCTCATTTTCCCCCCAAGCAGCCGGCCACACTCTCTCTCTCTCTCCCTCCACCCGTGAGCTCTCTCTCCCTCTCCCCGGCCGCGCGCGCGCCACACCGCAGGAGCGCCGCCGTCAGTGCTGCTACCCCACGCCTCACCCCACCATCACCATTCTGTCTCTCTCTCTCTCACCGTGTCTCTCCCTCTCCCGTGCTCTCTCTTTCTCGGCCGCTCAAGAGCCTCGCCGGAACCGTCGCTCGCCGTTACTGTTCCGGCACAGATCCATCGCTGCCCAGCCATCCTCGCCACTTGCTCAGCCCTATTTGGAGCCTAGGAATTTAGGTGAGTTCGACCATAAACCCTAGTTAGGCTTTTGTGCGTTTCCAGATGGGTTTTAGGGGTTAAATTGTGAAGATCGTTGGGGGCGGTTATTGTGGCTGAACTGGTGATTTATCGTGAGGATTTAATTGAGGTTTAGCGGCTTAGAATGTGCCGGGTGGTGGCTGGAATTGTCGGATCGAAATGGCCCGAGTTCGATTAAGTTTGGGCTTAAATTGTGGAATATTGTGCGCGCCTCGCATTGCTCTCATGGTGGCTATTTTGGATGATGTTTTGGGGAGTCAAGTGAAGTAATTTGAGGATATTTATAGGCCCAGAATGATCTATTTAGTGGCTGGCCATATCGAGATTTAATTGGACAAGGCGCGATCAATTCGAGGTTTAATTGTGTAATTACCGAGAATGTTTAGATCGGCGGATTATGTGGCTGATTTGTCTTTGGCCGTGATCAATTGGTGGTGCCGTATCATGTGCCTAGAGTGACTAAGAATGGAGTAGCTTAGCGGGCCTTGATTGCGCGGATTCATGTTGACCTTAATCGTGCAATTTACATGTGTGATTTATGTGCTGTGCCAGAGTGCTTTGAATTGTTTTCATGGTCATGCTAATATGTTGGATGGGCATATTGAGATGCAGATTGAGCATATCGTATTGTGAATTGAATAAGTGGTGTTGTGCAGTTGAGTGCTCATTGTGAAATTCGTAAATGCTCAAGTGTGAATATTACAGCCATGAATGTGCATCTCAAGCATTGGCACGGCATGTGCATATACGAGTGTGCACGAGTGACATGAGCATGTGATCACTTAAGATGCCTTGATGCGTTTAACGTGGGGTTCAGATAATAACTGGTGCATGTGAATGTGTGATGATATAAAGCCCTGATGCGTTTTACGTGGGGTAGTGAACCCGTCCCGATGCGTGTTACGCGGGACGATGTCCGGACTACCGGAAGATGGCCAAACCTGATGCGTTTTACGCGGGTGTTGTGCCATGAGCCTGATGTATTTTACACGGGCTAGAGATCGATCTCGAAGTGATAGACCTGATGCGTTTTACGCGGGTCGGACTTGATGCGTTTTACGCGGGTCGGTGAATTTGGTAAATGGCAAGTGTGCAAGAGTGCAAGTGTGCGGCAATGCATTGATGATGCATGAGCATGAGTGTGAACACGAGCATATGCATGACATGCGTCGCGACCAAGTGATATGCGTGTATGTGCCGTGATTGAATTCTGTGGCATTATTGCGATTATATATATCAATTGCCTAAACTGCAGGGTCAAGTAAATTTTGGATTTGGGCCGAGGGCCTAAGTCAATTATGTTGTGACTTGTGTGTTGTTTAGTACTTATCAGGAGGTACATGTTAGCCTAGCTTAGGTTTAGGGAACCTACTCACTGAGATTATTCTCACCGTTGTTTAAACCCCCACTTTTCAGACCCCAAGCCTTGAGATGCCTGAAGTTCCAGTACGTTTTGGGATTCCGCTCCGGATAGAGCGGACGAGGACGATACATGCCTTAGGGGACGGGGAGTCGTATATTAGATATTATACTTTAGTTTGGGTGGACGTGGGGGAATCATATTACCAGACCCACGAATACGTAGCCTGGTGCTTCAGGGATAGTATCGGAGAGTATGGTCCTCTCCGAACTTTTGATGTCCCGTTTACCGGATTGGGCACGAGGTACCCCAGGTGTCTCGATGGAGAGGTGACTGACCCTGGTACCTCAGCTAGAGAGAGTGCGCGTTCTGATGGCGTACCTATAGAGTATGATGTGGATGAGGCCGATCCGATGGAGTTGGAGCCAGCTGACTGGGACACTGTTCCGGAGCCGATGGAGCCGAATGATGAGGAGCCGGAGCCGATCGAGGAGGACCCCGTACCGAAGGCCGAGCCTGAGGTTATGGACTCGGAGGAGGAGGCTGCAGAGGCCGAGTTTGAGCCGGACTCATTGGACTCTGAGGAGGAGATGCTTGATAGCTCTTCATTCTCGGAGTCTTCTGATTCCGATCCGGACTGGGCACCATAGGGTTTAGCTTTAGCCTCAGACTGGTAGGGCCAGTACCTTTTTGACCAGTGCCCCACCTTTAGTAGTAGACTGACCCCTGGGCCACCTACACCTTTTTTGTCAGTAGTGGCCGTTGACCCGCTTTTGATTTCTGATACTCAAGTTGCATATGGATATTGTATATGCTTTCCCCGATGTTAATGCAAATGTATATCGGTTCTTGTTGTTTACTGTGCGGCTATCCTTGGTTTCGTGGTTTTAATTTGTTCGGGTATTGTATTGCTTCCGCGTGTGCTTTAATCTCTGTGTTGGGCGTTGGGTCGACGACACGTCCTGGAATGTCGCACATGAATCGACCTTTACGAGGGATGTTGCATGCCGGAGGGCGCGGGGCGTGACATCCCCGTTTGATTCGGTATCAGTGTAAGGTCAGCTCGATCTAATTAGATTGAAGCTTGGAGTGATAAGGAGCGATGACCTTGGGTAGCCAATAGGGTGACCTCGTGGGCTAAGTGTATCTCCTGACTGCTTGTGTTTGATTGGGTGCTTGTTTTAATTGACCCGTAAAGTATAGGTGCGGCAGGACCCGAGGTTAGTACGCGAATCTCCTTGGTTGAGATGTTGTGCTGTTTGTATAAGACCGCATGTAGTTGCTTGATGGCTGCTGTGTATATATGCCTAGGATCTTAGATCGGTTTAGCTTGGTTTAGGCCTTTAATTCCTTAGTGGGATTATAGCAGGTAGGTGAGCGTGCTAGTCGAGAAGATGAGTAGCCAAGTAAGAGGTAAAGGTTGAGGCCGTGGTAGAGGTAGAGGATGCGGTCGTGAGCAAGATCATGTAGAACTGCCAGTGAGAGTTGCCGAGGACCCGAGAGTGGATGGGATTTTGAGGGCGCTTGAGGAAGCAGGAATTCTGGGAGGTAGACTGGCCCAACAGAGAGATGTCATGATTGCTATTGCTGTTGAGGCCGCCATTGCCGTTGCTAATGGGGTTAATAGAAACAATGGAAATAATGGGAATCAGGGGAATCAGGAGAATCCAATTTCAGTGCCGGTAAATGTGGTCAGGCCGATGTCTAAGTTGGTGGAACAGTTCTTGAAATTGAACCCGCCGAAGTTCACTGGGAAGGGTGACCTCGAGGCTGCTCCGCGCTGGGTGGAATAATTGGAAAAGGCCTTCGATGTTCTGGGGTGCACCGAGGTGGAAAGGGCGACACTGGCAGTGTATCAGCTTCAAGACAATGCAAATGACTGGTGGAAGGCCACCAAAGGAAGAGTATTTTCCGAAGGAACCGCCCAGACTTAGGCCGTATTTACAGAGAACTTCTATGGCAAGTACTTCTCAGAGAGTGCCCAGGAAAGAAAACTGGCTGAATTTATGCGACTCCGCCAAGGGCAAAGGATCATGGATCAGTACGAAGCGGAGTTCGCCAGGTTGTTAAGATTTGCACCGAGGATGGTGGAGAACCCGCAAGACAAGGTTAGAAGGTTCCGAGATGGACTAAAGCTGGACCTTAGGAGTCAGATAATATCGCTCAATATTCGGGATTATGGTGAGATGTTTGAGCGGGCGCAGGCTATTGAGCGAGACCAAGTGGACAGGGCAGCCGCTTCTGGATCGCGGTTTGCCTCGGCTAGGGACAACCGCCGTCTTGGGAAGAAACCGATGGCGAAAAACATGCAATTTGTCCCACCGATCATGAAGAATATCGGAAAGCCGAGCCGTCAACAGAACAGATTTGGGGCTTGTTTCAAATGTGGGAGTATGGACCATCAAATTAGGAATTGCCCCCAGCAACGCCCCGTAGGACCCCCGATGCAATAATAACCTTGAATTGGGAATCAGACTGGAAATCCATCGCTGGCTAATGTGAATAGGCCGCCGGCACAAGGACGTGTGTATGTCATGGCGCGAAGGGAGGTTGAGAATGCGCTAGGAGTGGTCACAGGTATGGTTTCTCCATGCCATCATATAGCATATGCGTTATTTGATTCGGGAGCATCGCATTCATTTATATCTGCTCAGTTTGTTGAATTGGCTTGATTAAATCCCGTTCTGTTAGAAGTACGATTGTGTGTGACTACGCCCTTAATGGATAAGATATGCATATCGTTAGGATGCCCGGATTGTGAGATAGTAATCGGTGGCGTAGAAAGCAGAATAGATCTAGCGGTTTTGCCAATGTACGATTTTGATTTGATTGTGGGCATGGATTGGTTAGTTAAGCAGAATGCCGTAATGGACTGCAGTAGCAGGGTGATCCAGTTTAGCCTGGCTGGACACCCTAGATTTGAGTTTATAGGGAGTCGGGGAGGAACCTCGATCCCTTGGGTTTCGTCTGTGGAAGCAACTAAGTTACTGGGTGAGGGCTGTCAAGGTTATTTAGCGAGTATGATTGATTCGACAGTAGAAGAAGTACGGCTAGAGGATATAGCAGTGGTGTGCAATTTTCCCGATGTCTTTCCTCAGGAATTGCCGGGATTGCCACCGGAAAGAGAAGTGGAATTTGTTATCGAGTTGGCACCTGCGACTGAGCCAATCTCGAAGCCGCCCTATAGGATGTCTTTATCGGAATTGAAAGAACTAAAAGTGCAGATGCAAGAACTACTGGATAAGGGTTTTATTCGGCCGAGTGCGTCTCCATGAGGAGCGCCGGTTTTATTTGTCAGGAAGAAGGATGGGTCGTTGAGGCTGTGTATCGACTACCGTCAGTTGAATCAAGTGACAGTCAAGAATAAGTATCCCCTCCCAAGGATTGACGATCTGTTCGACCAGTTGCAAGGAGCCTCAGTATTTTCCAAGATTGACCTAAGGACAGGTTACCATCGGTTAAGGATCCAAAAGGAGGATATCTCAAAGACTGCATTCAGGACGAGGTATGGACACTATGAGTTCACGGTAATGCCGTTTGGACTAACTAATGCCCCTGCGGCTTTCATGGATTTAATGAACCGGGTATTCAAGGAATTCTTAGACCAGTTCGTCATTGTCTTCATCGATGATATTCTAGTGTATTCAAGGAGTCCCGAGGAGCATGAAGTGCATTTGGAAAAGGTTCTAAGGACATGAAGGGAGCACGCACTGTATGCTAAGTTTAGCAAGTGCGAGTTTTGGCTGAACTGTGTAGCGTTTCTGGGGCATATAATTTCCGGAGAAGGAATCTCCGTGGATCCGGTAAAGATTGAAGTAGTAATGGATTGGCCGAGACCGACGACAGTTACTAAGGTTCGGAGTTTCTCAGGACTGGCAGGTTATTATCGGAGATTTGTAGAAAGATTCTCAGCGATAGCCACACCATTGACAAGGTTACTTAAGAAGAAAACGAAGTTTGAATGGACAGAAAAGTGCGAAGAGAGTTTCCAGGAATTGAAGCAGAGATTGACGACGGCGCCAGTGTTGACGATTCCCTTAGGACCGGGTGGGTATGAGATTTATAGTGATACTTCGCTTAAAGGATTGTGATGTCGCTTAAAGGATTGTGATGCGTGCTAATGCAATATGAAAGGGTGGTTGCTTATGCATCGCGGCAGTTAAGACCTCATGAGATGAACTACCCGACCCACGACCTGGAACTGGCAGCAATTATTTTCGCGTTTAAGATTTGGAGGCACTACTTATGTGGAGAAAGGTTCCAAATCTACACGGACCATTAGAGCCTCAAGTATTTGTTTTCTCAGAAGGAATTGAATATGAGGTAGAGGCGTTGGATGGAACTGTTGAAGGACTATGATTGCGACATATTGTATCATCCTGAAAAGGCGGATGCCTTGAGTAGGAAATCGAGCATCGCGCAGTTGATAGTCAAAGAGTGGACTTTATTGGAAAGGGCGCGAGATTCAGAATTTAAGTTCGAGGTAGGACACCTCTCCAGTCTGATGGAGACGTTAAGGATTGAACTGGAAGTGCAAGCCAAGATTAAAGCGTTGCAGTCTACGGACCTTGAGATTCAGAAGATTCTGGAGATGGATAAAACTAAGAGGAAACCGAACTTTCAAGTGTCTGAAGATGGAATTCTTAAGTTTCGAGGACGTTTGTGCGTGCCGGATGATTTGGGACTTAAGGAAGAGATTTTATCGGAAGCTCATAAGAGCAATTATAGCATTCACCCGAGCAGCACAAAAATGTACCAGAATCTCCGACAGCACTACTGGTGGAACGAAATGAAAGCGGATGTGGCCAGGCATGTGGCCAAGTGTTTGACATGCCAACAAGTGAAGGCACATCATTGTAAACCTGGTGAAATGTTACAATCGTTAGAAATCCCAGAATAGAAATGGGAACATATTACAATGGATTTTGTAACGGGATTGCCAAGAAGCCAGAGGGGACACGACTCTATATGGGTAATAGTGGACAGACTAACCAAGTCAGCGCACTTCCTGACAGTGCGAAAGGACTTCGAGCTAGAAAGGTTAGCAGAATTATATGGGCGATAGATAGTTCGTCTTCATGGAGTACCGGTATCATTCACATCGAACCGTGATCCCCGGTTTACTGCGAATTTTTGGAAAAGTCTGCAATCGGCCATGGGGACTAAGTTGCAATTCAGTACTGCCTATCATCCTCAAACGGATGGCCAGTTTGAGAGGACTATTCAGAACTTAGAGGATATGCTGAGGGTGTGTGTATTAGATTTTCAGGGCAAGTGGGAAGAACAGTTACACCTTGTTGAGTTCGCCTACAATAACAGTTTTTAGCAGAGTATCGGGATGGCATCGTTTGAGGCACTTTATGGCAGGGTGTGCAGAACACCGTTGTGTTGGGACGAAGTGGGGGAAAGAAGTATAACGGGTCCAGAGTTGGTTCAGCAGTCGGTAGAAACAGTAAAGATTATCCGGGAAAGGTTAAGAACAGCTCAGAGCTGTCAGAAAAATTACGCGGACAGAAGGCATAGGCCGTTGGAGTTTCAGGTTGGCGACCATGTGTTTCTTAAGATCTTGCCGATGAGAGGACTATCTCGGTTTGGCAAGAAAGGGAAACTGAGTCCTAGGTATATAGACCCGTTTGAGATTTTTGAAAGGATTGGAACGTTGGCTTATCGTCTCGCCTTGCCGCCAAATTTGTCGCAGGTCCATAACGTCTTCCACGTGTCGATGTTGAGGAAATACGAACCGGATCTGACCCACGTGTTGAATCATGAGGTAATAGACGTGGACGACAGGGTGTCGTACGTGGAGAAGCCAGTGTGGATCGAGGACAGAAAGGAACAGGTTTTGAGGAACAAGACGATTCCATTCGTTAAAGTTATCTGAGAACATCACGGGACAGAAGGCGCCACATGGGAAAGCGAGGAAGCGATGCGACATCAATACCCCCATTTGTTCGAGTAGTCGGGTTTGGATTATAAATTTCGAGGACGAAATTTTTGGTAGGGGGAAGAGTTGTAATGTCCTGAAATTCGCCCACTTCCGGGATTAATGAAATAGACGATTATTTCTCGTTTCGTTTTAGTGAGTATCGCCTGGAACTGATCATTCTCGGGATACTAACCATTAGGGAATGGCTAACTAGAAAAACGGTATGTGGACCCAAGAACTCGACCGTGAATCAAGTTCGATTCCGAAAAGTGACGAGGGAATATTTTGTGCCGACACGGGCCGGTCCAAGGGGAGTGACGGATTCGGTTTGACCGACGACATACGATCGGATAGCGGGTGATTCCGCGCGACCGAGAGTACGCGCGGCAAATAATCCCGAACTTATTCCGGACGATCGCGACCCCTGGGACTAGCGATAAATTCTCGTGTTCTCTGGGAAATCGGGGCCGTCATGGCTCGAGTAGCCCTAGGTCGATACGCGTAACCCCTAAACAGCCGCCCGTTAGTGAGAGACGCTAAAACTGCAAATTGAGTTAAATCGATCGTGAAATTTAGTCCAGACTTCGGTGTCGATTTTCGTGGGCGTGCGTGACTAATTTTCAAGGATGATGTCATTTTTATGTGGCCAAACATATTTGGAATCGATAGAGTCAAAAATTGAAAATTTGACCCGGGACCGGAAAATTACCGTTTTGCCCCTAGGCCTAATTATAGGGTTCCGAATTTTGGGGTTAATTGGGGAGTATTTTAGGGTTTTATATTAGTGTATTTTAGCCCAATAATGCTGAAAATAGTGGTCCCTAATGCCCTTGGATATTTTGTCAAGTTTAAACCTCAACCCTTGGATTAGGGGCAAGATTGGCATTTTGAATGTTTGGCCAACCACCCCATTATCTCACTCACTCTATAAACCCTTTATTCTCTCTCTCCTCTCATTTTCCTCCCAAGCAGCCGGCCACACTCTCTCTCTCCTTCCACCCGTGAGCTCTCTCTCCCTCTCTCCGGCCGCGCGCGTGCCACACCGCCGGAGCGCTGCCGTCGGTGCTGCTGCCCCATGCCTCACCCACCATCACCATTCTGTCTCTCTCTCTCTCTCTCACCGTGTCTCTCCCTCTCCCGTGCTCTCTCTTTCTCGGCAGCTCAAGAGCCTCGCCAGAACCGCCGCTCGCCGTTACTGTTCCGGCACGGATCCATCGCTGCCCAGCCATCCTCGCCACTTGCTCAGCCCTATTTGAAGCCTAGGAATTTAGGTGAGTTTGACCCTAAACCCTAGTTAGGCTTTTGTGCGTTTCTAGATGGGTTTTAGGAGTTAAATTAGGGGTTAAATTGTGAAGATCGTTGGGGGCGTTTATTGTGGCTGAACTGGTGGTTTATCATGAGGATTTAATTGAGGTTTAACAGCTTAGAATATGCCGGGTGGTGGTTGGAATTGTCGGATCGAAATGGCCCGAGTTCGGTTAAGTTCGGGCTTAAATTGTGGAATATTGTGCACGCCTCGCGTTGTTCTCATGGTGGCTGTTTTGGATGATGTTTTGGGGAGCCAAGTGAAGTAATTTGAGGATATTTATAGGCCCAGAATGATCTGTTTAGTGGCTGGCCATATCAAGATTTAATTGTGTAATTACCGAGAATGTTTAGATTGGCGGATTATGTGGCTGATTTGTCTTTGGCTGTGATCAATTGGTGGTGCCGTGTCATGTGCCTAGAGTGACTAAGAATGGAGTAGCTTAGCGGGCCTTGATTGAGCGGATTCATGTTGACCTTAATCGTGCGATTTACATGTGTGATTTATGTGCCGTGCCAGAGTGCTTCGAATTGTTTTTATGGTCATGCTAATATGTTGGATGGGCATATTGAGATGCGGATTGAGCATATTGTATTGTGAATTGAATAAGTGGTGTTGTGCAGTTGAGTGCTCATTGTGAAATTCGTAAATGCTCAAGTGTGAATATTACAGCCATGAATGTGCATCTCAAGCATTGGCACGGCATGTGCATATACGAGTGTGCACGAGTGACATGAGCATGTGATCACTTAAGATGCCCTGATGCGTTTAACGCGGGGTTCAAATAATAACTGGTGCATGTGAATGTGTGATCACATAAAGCCCTGATGCGTTTTACGTGGGGTAGTGAACCCGTCCCGATGCGTGTTACGCGGGACGATGCCCGGACTACCGGAAGATGGCCAAACCTGATGCGTTTTACGCGGATGTTGTGCCATGAGCCTGATGTATTTTACGCGGGCTAGAGATCGATTTCGAAGTGATAGACCTGATGCGTTTTACGCGGGTTGGACTTGATGCGTTTTACGCGGGTCGGTGAATTTGGTAAATGGCAAGTGTGCAAGAGTGCAAGTGTGCGGCAATGCATTGATGATGCATGAGCATGAGTGTGAACACGAGCATATGCATGACATGCGTCGCGACCAAGTGATATGCGTGTATGTGCCGTGATTGAATTCTGTGGCATTATTGCGATTATATATATCAATTGCCTAACCTGCAGGGTCAAGTAAATTTTGGATTTGGGCCGAGGGCTTGAGTCAATTATGTTGTGACTTGTGTGTTGTTTAGTACTCGTCAGGAGGTACATGTTAGCCTAACTTAGGTTTAGGGAACCTACTCACTGAGATTATTCACACCGTTGTTTAAATCCCCACTTTTCAGACCCCCAGCCTTGAGATGCCTGAAGTTCCAGTATGTTTTGGGATTCCGTTTCGGATAGAGCGGACGAGGACGATACACGCCGTAGGGGACGGGGAGTCGTATATTAGATATTATACTTTAGTTTGGGTGGACGTGGGGGAATCATATTACCAGACCCACAAATACGTAGCCTGGTGCTTCAGGGATAGTCTCGGAGAGTATGGTCCTCTCCGAACTTTTGATGTCCCATTTACCGAGTTGGGCATGAGGTACCCTAGGTGTCCCGATGGAGAGGTGACTGATCCTGGTACCTCAGCTGGGGAGAGTGCGAGTTCTGATGGCGTACCCGTAGAGTATGAGGTGGATGAGGCCGATCCGATGGACTTGGAGCCAGCTGACTGGAACGCTGTTCCGGAGTCGATGGAGCTGGAAGATGAGGAGCTGGAGCCGATCGAGGAGGACCTCGTACCGGAGGCCGAGCCTGAGGTTATGGACTCGGAGGAGGAGGCTGCAGAGGCCGAGTCTGAGCCCGACTCATCGAACTCTGAGGAGGAGATGCCTGTTAGCTCTTCATTCTTGGAGTCTTCTGATTCCGACTCGGACTAGGCACCGTAGAGTTTAGCTTTAGCCTCAGACTAGTAGGGCCAGTACCTTTTTGACCAGTGCCCCACCTTTAGTAGTAGACTGACCCCTGGGCCACCTACACCTTTTTTGCCAGTAGTGGCCGTTGACCCGCTTTTGATTTCTGATACTCAAGTTGTATATGGATATTATATATGCTTTCCCCGATGGTAATGCAAATGTATATCGGTTCTTGTTGTTTACTGTGCGGCTATCCTTGGTTTCGTGGTTTTAATTTGTTCGGTTATTGTATTACTTCCGCGTGTGCTTTAATCTCTGTGTTGGGCATTGGGTCGGCGACACGTCCTGGGACGTCGCACATGAATCGACCTTTGCGATGGATGTTGCATGCCGGAGGGCGCGGGGCATGACAAGATACCCGTATGAACATTGTCGAGCAGGGATGGATTTATTTTGCACTGAGAATGATAAAGTAGAAAAATAGAATTGGGCAAATTTCTGGGGTGCATAAGGTGAATTGGGTGTGAAGCGCACCCGTTGTATTAAGGGTGCAAATGATAACTATTATGTTTCCCTCTTTCAATTTTTTTGTTCTCGGGAACATATTTGGAACATAAATCCGTTTGTTAAAATAATTTCATTTTTTTTATTTCAGGAACAAATTTTGACCCATAAATAGATTTACAACAGAAATGAGAAGTTAAAGATCGTAGCCACCTACTGTCGCTCGTTGTTCGCCGATGCTCACTGGCCGTTCGTTTCCGCTCATCGGCTGCCCGCCACTGTTGCCCTCGCCCCTGCTGGCTATTTGCCATCGCCTATCGCCACCATCGCCGTTCACCGACTAGAGGAAATAGAAATTTCGTATCGTTATTAAACGAATTTCAATTTCAGAAATATAAATTTTATGTTTTTATCAAACATTATTTTTTGCTTAGAAAATTGTCCGGGAAAGAGAAATAGAAAGGAGGCTCTGGTACCTTTTTACCTTAATATGCAAAAGAAAGGAATATGAAATTTCTCTATAGTTCGATATTATATATAAAAGAGTACATGGAGAGCCTATTTATAGGCTTATTAGATAACTACTTAAGGTAACGAGATAACATAATATCAAATCTAATCAATCAATGATATGCATTATCAAAAGAGATATGCATAAATCTGAGAGATATGCATAATCAAATAGATATCCTAATATCACTAACAGGAGAACATAAGAAAATGAATAGCATCACTAGAATTAGAGCAAAATGGTATTATTAGCAACATGGAGGGGTAACAGAGTAGAATGTGTGGCCGGATTGGGTCAGCATCGACGTAGCGGTCCATGTTTAGAACGGTGACTTTGTGATTTCGATCATGTCTGTATAAAGAGCCACATGTCTCCACCATCAACTCGAGCGTGTGCTCGGGTCCATATTTATCGGAAAGAGTCCTGTTCTGGCGCTAATCGGAACGATTTGACTCTACCATTTTACATGGGCCGAGCCCCTCGTGGATACATGTTATCTGTACAGAGAGATTTCTTGAATTTTAATATGCTTTGAAGCGACGGTGACGGCCGGTAATTCCCATCTTTCTAAACGATTTTCCAAAGCGATCGTTATCCTAAATGTCAAGAATCTGCACCAACTCGTCATAAAATAACAAAGAAAGGAGAGAGAATCATTGGTTCCCGGTGCAAATTGAAATTGAAAAAACAGAGGAAAACTTGCACGATAGGGAGAGAGAGAGAGAGGGCCGCAATGTAAATCCCAAATCGACGGCAGAGAGGAGCCGCTGGACGCAAAATTCAAAACCAACGGCAGAGATTAGCAGCTGCCGGGATGGGGACAGCGAGTCAGCCAGGCGTCACCCTCTTCCGATGGTCGTCGTCGTATTCTATTTAGCACTCTCCACTTCCTGGGAGTGGTTGTCGTCGCCGTCGTCGTCGTCGTCTGCGAAATTTGACTGCAAATCCAAGCTCAGTCCTTTAAGGCGCGTGACGCTCGAATTGCGAGGAAGGAAGAAGGGATGAGCAGATTGGCAAAGAGGGTGGCGTTGCTGTCCAGGTCGTCGTATTCCGCTACCGCTGCACCTCCTCCTCGTCGTCCCTCCTCCGCCGCCGCCTGGAGATGGCTAGCTCCTGCTCGTCATCATGCCATCGAACCCACCGCCCACCGCGACGCGGGGATCGGTAGGAGGCACCACTCTTCGCCCTCCTCCTCCTCTGGATACCACGTCAGCCCGTCGTCGTCGATGAAGGGGGCCGTGTTCCGGGATCCCACCCGCCCCCTCTCCCTCGAGCTCCTCCAAATCCCTCGCCCCCAGCCCGGCGAGGTCCTCATCCGCACCAAGGCCTGCGGGGTCTGCCACTCCGACCTCCACGTCCTCAAGGGCGAGCTCCCCTTCGCTTCCCCTTGCGTTGTCGGCCACGAGATCACCGGCGAGGTCGTCGAGCAACACCCCCTCACCGATCCCAAGATCGTCCACAGATTCCCAGTTGGGTCTCTTGTCGTCGGGGCCTTCATCATGCCCTGTGGCTCCTGCTTCCACTGCTCTAAGGTCGGTCCCTCTTTTGTTCTTTTCTTTGCCACGCCTTCTCGGTCCGTGTCTTTTCAAGATTACGTAAGACGATTCTCTTTGTCTCCCCTGACGGTTTCCCTTCGCGCTTGCTGATTTGACTTCAGGGTCATGATGACCTGTGCGAGGATTTCTTCGCTTATAACCGTGCGCAGGGCACCCTTTACGACGGCAATACTCGCCTTTTCCTCCACGGCACTGGCAAGTTCTTCTCTTCTCTCCTCCCAAATTTGTAGATGCATGTTACGCTTAGCCTTACCCCTTCTTATTAATGCTGTTTCATGTCCCAATGTGTGTACGAGTTGCTTTGATCTCCAATTCACCACGTGTAGGTTTGATGGTTCTCCCTCTTTTGCACGATGCTCTCTGCCTGAATCTCGGATGTATTTGCAGGTGAACCTGTTTATATGTATAGTATGGGAGGGTTGGCTGAATACTGCGTTGTGCCCGCAAATGGATTAGCTGTATTACCAGCCTCATTGCCCTTCTCGGAATCTGCCATTCTTGGCTGTGCAGTTTTCACTGCGTATGGCGCTATGACCCACGCAGCTGAGGTGCGTCCTGGGGATTCCATCGCTGTTATTGGTGTTGGAGGTGTCGGATCAAGGTACCACACTCCAACATCATCTAAGCTACGGCCAACAATGCATATGGATATCTAGTATTTCGCTTACACATATCCTAAGTGACTTTGCCTAAATGAACATGGATTTTGTTATGTTGTGGAAAAATGCACAGCGATCCAACTAGAGTTAGATGGAATGGTATACAACTGTAATCGAACATGGACATGTTTTTTTCTGGTAAATATGCACTAGTAGGTATGGTATCATCTGAACTGTCCTGGGAGCTTAGGTGATTAATTATTTTCCATTGATTTGTGCAAAAAATTCCACACTTCAATCATGTGCTAGAAATGTGATTGATGAACTCCATGGCAGTTACTATCTGTGAAGTTTCTACCACTATGTCAAACAGTTCACCTTTTCTGGCCATTCTTATTTGATTTCAAGATTTTTCATGTCTCGGCCTTGAGAGCTCTCCAATTTCTTCATTTTGGAATCAATCAATAGATAGATTGAGGAACTGGGACACTTCATACTTTCCTTTTTCTCTGAAAATTTCTTCCCCTGCCAGCTGTTGTTGAATCTTGTCGAGTGGTCCCTAGATGAACCCTGAATATGCCCCATCAAAAAACCAGTCTTAGTACCTGAATATACCTATTCATGACACAATGCGACTGACGGTTTCTTTGGTCAAGTTCCTTGCTGCAAACAATAACTTCAACTTTATTTTTAGGCATCACCTAAAGTCCCTAAATATCATGTTTAAGATTTCTAGAGACAAGGTTTACAGGTTTTAATCAACCTGCTTTTTATATACATCTGTTTGTCTAGAGACAAGGTTTCCAGTTATCCATCTAAGATGCAATCTAACCAAGAAAAGTGGAGCTTCTTTGACAAATAAAAGATAATACTTAAGCTGGTATGGTTAACTTGTGCAATATGATTTATGTCGCCTGAACTTGTCATTTTGGTATGAGGGGAGGTCTGCTGGGCGTTCCATCTCATCCCTAATGCTTTGCCTCCTTTGATACCTTAGTCCTCTCTTCCTACATAAGTATGACCTTTTGAATGTTTCAGTTGTTTGCAGATAGCTAAGGCATTTGGTGCCTCTGATATTATTGCTGTGGATATCAGTGATGAAAAGTTACAGAAAGCTAAAATTTTTGGGGCCACCCACACCGTGAATGCAATCAAAGAGGATGCTATCGAAAAGATTAAGGTACGTGCTCCCTTTTACAGTCACGGTGAGGTGAAAAAGCATGAGTCACAGATGTCTTCTCCCTCTATGGAGTTCGCCACATGGATCTTTCCACACCATGTTGCCCTATTTGATATGGTTTCTTATCGGTGCTCTAGGAAAATTGCATCTGAGAAGCTGGATGCACAATAATGTTATGCATTAAATGCATCCTCAAGATCCCAATGGTTCGACTGCATGGGGAGCAATATTTGGGAGCATGTTATAGCTGCTCATTTAATACAATGCTCGCAAGATCCTTTTATTCAAGAATCAACATTCCTTTGTAGAGGTCTGTCCATGGTCTCTTGGTCAACCCATCCTTTCAACCAGCCCTAGATGTACCATCTTCTCTTTACAGCACTTTAGGTTGTGAGTTTGCATGACTACACCATCTTAATCCTGGGGGGAGGGGGAAGAAGATTTATTGGCACTTAGTTACCGGAAGAGGTTAAGATGGATAAATAGCGTGTTTTAGATGACTTGATATAGATTAGCAGGGAAATTGGTTGAGCCCATGAATGATTTTATGCTCCATACCCATCAATTTTCACTTTCTGCACTTTGCTTTGACCTTGACATGCTCATCTAGTGATTGACTTCCAGTGTGCTTTGCGAATTGGCTCAATTTGCTTTCTGCAATCTCTTCTTATTATTACAATTATTGTTATTAATATCATTATACTCTTTCTTGACTAAGCGCTTCCCCCATCTATTGGCAGACAATAACTGGAGGGATGGGTGTTGATATTGCTGTAGAAGCTCTGGGAAAACCACAAACGTTCATGCAATGTGTACAAAGTGTTAGGGATGGTGGAAAAGCTGTGATGATAGGACTTGCAAAATCTGGTGCTGTGGGTGAGGTAGACATAAATCGACTTGTCCGCAGAAAGGTGAATAGCTGAGTCTACTTGTGATATGTGTGAATTTGTTTCCATTTGCATGACACTAGTTACAGAGTTATCTTGCGTTCACTAAATGACGTTTTAACTTGCTGTTCTCTCGTTATTAACTGAAACCTTCTTGTTGAAAAGCAAGGGAGTTAGGAAAGAAAGGAATACTGAAGGACAATAGCTGTTTTACTTGTTCAGCCCTTGTCCTCAAAAGTAACCTATCTGGTAAGGTGGATGCTATTGGGTTTTAGAGCCTTCAATCTTTCTGAAGCAATGGTTTTAAGCGCACAGTTTGTAAAACATGTTTCGCAAGTAACAAATAACAGGAAACTGTTTTTTCATCCCTTTTGGACCAGGTTGGTAAGACTACTTAAAGTAATGATTTCTGAACTGCATGTTTGAATTTGATGGCACTATAAACACAGTGCATCGACTTGATGTTCCCAGTACTTTAATGTATTTAGAATGAAGTCTTGTAGTATACTTCCATCTTGTTGACATTAACGATATGAACATTTCACTAGAACCATGGCTTTATTCTGGCTGTTATGACTTATTATAATGGCACGAACTTCTGATGTTTTATATCATAGTGAATTTCAGGTATTCCTTTTATGAACTTGAATTCTTGATTTTGAGTCTTGATAAACTTTTGGCTGAAATTCTGCTGATTAGTTTAGAATATTTTGTTAACGAGTGTCCCAAGGGAACTTGTTAAGAAACCAATTGGGGAAACTTTATAGTTTTCAATGGATTAATTTTCCTCCTGTTATGTATTATCATTGGCTTGAAAATTGAACTATTCTAGATAAAATTTTCTCAAAATTTGTTTCAGGAGCACTCATCACACCCTAGTGCAGATGTTCATATCATCATGAATTTTAAAGTGGCACCTAGGGTAATTTATTCTCATTCTTACACTATTGTGAAGAATGACTAGGGATTAATAGGAAAATGTATGGTCTCGGATCAATTTGCTGCATTAAGACTCGAACGATTTAACTATTAGCAATGATTTTCTCAATCAGATTAAAGTCATTGGCTCGTATGGAGCAAGAGCAAGGCAGGATCTTCCCAAGTTGGTCAAGTTGGCGGAATCAGGGATCTTCAATCTCACCAGTGCAGTTTCAAGGAAATACACATTTGAAGAGGCTGGCAAAGCATTTCAAGAACTTGACCAAGGGAAAATTGTCAGCAGAGCAATTGTTGAGATACTGTAGTCCATCACTCCTACACTCAGCTCTTGATGCTTGTTAAAATATGTGAATTTGCAGGTTAGTGATCAGAACGCACCTTAACTTGAATTGGCTGCTGTTTCTAATAAACAGCCAAAATCAACGATATTTTCTGCCCTTTTTATACCTTGTAATATGGGTGGATTTGTGGCATTGTGTGTGTGAAATTGCGGTGAGTGTTGGTATGTCCTAAAAAACGCTAGCAACTTCAAAAGTCTGAAGGTAAGTTGTTTAACCTGCGACATGTTAGTAAGTTATCGATGGTTATTTAACATGTGATATCTTAGTAGTTACTACTAGTTTTGTGGAAGTACCAACAATTATTTGAGTATTTTAAACTAATCTCTTTAAATTATTAATATTAACTTGTGTAGCTTATCAAAGTACTAGAGTTACTAATTTCTATAGAAAATTTACAACTTTCATTTGGGTCCAGTTATCGACTTTTAGTTGATTATTTCAAAGTTATCAAATGTTCAAAGTACCTACTAATATTCATTTGGGAAAGTCACCATCATATTATAATTACTTTGCTCTTACAGCAAATTGCAAATATTAATTTGAATGATTTACTAACTTTTCGCATATTAATAACAAGTTTTAGTTTTATGATTATAACTTTAATACGTTGGAAAGCTTCCCAAAGAAATCTGGCTAAATTATGAGAACAGTTGGAACAGACTAATAGTTAATATACTTTTGGAACGGTTAAATAATGGAAAGTGACTCTAAGGCTGCATTTGGTCGATCGTATAAAAGCCAGGATAGGATATGTTTTATCTTATTCTGTGTTTGGTGGTGGTCCAGGATAGGATAAGGTCGGATATAAACCGGATATAGCCCGGATAAAAAAATCCGGAGGGGAGGGGTGGGATAGATCCGGATAGGATTTTTAATGCCTATTTTTCCAGAAATCCTATGCTTCACTCGCCGTCATCTTCATCCTCACACTTTGTGCGTTTTCATCAAAAAAATTTCTCGGCTTTTTTTCCTTCACCGACTCCTTTGGACCTGTGAATAGCAAAAAAATAAAATAAAAATTATCTTATCTGACTTTAAATCCGTAGTCCACCAAACAGTGGACAAGATATGAAGAAATTCCAGAATTTCTTATCCTATCTTATCCTGTTTAGAAATCCGGACGACCAAACGCAGCCTAAGAGATGGTAACTTAAGCTTTGGAAATAATGTTGGCAAATTATTGAAATGTAGTTCGCGAGTTGAAGAGAGTAGGCAATTTCTTGTACGAGTAGTAATTTTAATATGTCGGTAAGTTGTCCAAATTATATTTGGTATATAATTGAAACATTTGTCATTTTTGAAACGATCAACCAAACGTTACTATCTAATCTAATAAGAGTTGATAATTTCGCAACCTTTTTTTGGTTGGTAAGTTGTCATAGATCTCAGTAAATTGTTGGACCAATCAGTAGTTTTATAGCAATCAAATAAATATTGAAAACTAACTCAAAATCAGTTGCTACTTTTATGTAAGGGTCAGTTTCTTTAATTAAATGATGAAAAAATCGAATAAAGGACGCAAATGAATGTTGGTATATTTATTAGAGTAGTTGGTAATTTTGAAAGTAGTTGGTAATTTGGTATAAGAATTAGTAGCTTGCAACTAATAAATGTTGGTAAATTATATGACTAGTTAGTAATTTCCAAACCTATCTATTAAACGTTGGTAAGTGAACTCAAATGTTGGTAAGCGGACTCAATTAACATTTCCAGACCAATCTAATAACATTTGAACAAATTACCAACGTTGGTAATTTCCTAGTAGAGTCATTAACTTGAACAAATTGGTAAGCTGTGCAAAATAAATCTTGGTAAATTTTGGAATAGTTAGTAATTTCGAAACAATCAAATAAAAGTTGATAATTTCATATAAAAATTAACAATTTTAACAATTTTCTAATTTTAACAAAAAAATTGGTAAAATATTTGAATGGCCGGTAATTTCACAATCAAATAAACATTGGTAAAAGATTCAAATAAGAGGGGAAATTGTCCAATCAGTCCTAAACTTATAGCACGAATGCTAATTCATTCTAAATTTTTTAATTTTGCTAATTTAGTACTACTTCTTTGCACGAAATTTCAATGTAGCCCTTTCGGCCAATTTTTTACGGTAATCACTTATGGGACAGTGTGCCATGTAGGAGGCCAGTCGCCAGCGATGATTAGACTACCACGTTAGCAATTTATTACGAAAGTTGACCATAATGATTATATTGGAATTTTCGTGCAAAGGTTTAGGATTAAATTGGCAAAATTGAAAATTTTGTAATTGAATTGGCATTCATATAATAGGCTTAGGACTAATTGGAAAATTTTCTCCATATAAGAATAGTTAACTTTTCTCAGTTTCACCGACGCTTGATGGACGGAAGTGGAGTATTTTTTTTTTTTTACTTTTTTGGCTTCAAACAAGCCAAATACTCTAACTCAAATACTAGGGCAGAAATAAACAGTCATCCAATCGATGAAGTCTTCTGGGTGAAAGAAGAGTTTAGTAAATTTAATACGTCAATAAGCTACACAAGTAAATGATGGTAAAGTATTAAATTCATCGGAATGCTGGAACCATCAAATAAATGTTGGTAACAAACTTAAATAAGAGTTAGTAAAGTGAAAAAATAGTCTGTAGCTTAAACCGTGAAAATTGTTAAATCACCCAAATCAAGGCTGATAGTTTCCTATAAGATTTAGTAACTTTAATGCATTAGTAACATTAACAAATAAATGTTGGTATACTGTCGAAACAATTAGTAATTTAAAAAACAATCATATAAACATTGGTAAATGGACTTAGATAAGAGTTGATAATTTTCTACAAACATTAGTAACTTTAAAGTATAGAAAGTCTCTGACCTAAAAAAAATGTATAGAAAGATTTATAAATATATATTGGTCAATTATTGAAATAGTTAGCAACTTACCAATACATTATCGTCACGTGTCATCTAATTCAGAAATTTGACGATAAAATTTAACGGAAACTAACAAAGGGTAAAATTGTCACATGTATACTAGTTTGGGATTTTTCGTGATCAAAATATTAGTTTGGGGTAAATTTATCACAAATGTATCAATTTAGGATTTTTCGTGGTATTAATCCTAAGAAAAAAGAACTCCTAAATATTGCAAATACTTGTGCAAAAAATGCATTGACATATTAATTTTACCAAAGTAATGATGTTATACATTGTCTTTTGCCTGAACTACTTAAATCCAAGAAGGAAAAAGATATTACACAAGAAAGTTTAAAGTCCTAAAAATATAAGAAAAGCTAAGTATATTAATTGCATAAAGTCTTTCGTGGTCAACTAAAGCAAGAAAACTTCCAAGAGAATAATTCGTCATAAGGCCTCTATGAAAAATGCCAAGAAGAAAGGAAGATTTTGACAGGAAATTCAACTTTAAATTGGCTTTGGATTACATGCCTGATGCTTTCAGCATATTAGCCCTGAAGCTTCCACAAATCATGGAAAAGGCTACTGAAATTGCTATCTTATATTCTAACAATATAATAACTTAAGGGGCTCAATGTAAATGGCTTAAGAGATTTTCTGGAGGAAAAGGACATCTAGCTGATGAGCCAATTGCCCAAAAGGAGATAACCTTTTCCGATGGAAGTGGAACATACCTCAATTCATAGACGGAATGTGTGCCTAATTGCTGAGAAAATCCATCCTGTTCAAATAGAGTTTTGATGCCTCAGTTTCCGACCAATGCAAATCAGAAGTATGGAAATACAAAGGTTTTTAATATAACATCCAAAATGAGATCCCAATTTCAAAGACCAGTACTTACCACAAGGTCATAGAATGCAAAATAATATTAAGGGAACTTCTCGGAAGCAACACTAAGGGATGTCTATGTGGCATCTAGAAGGAGAAATATCCTCTCTCGCACTGGCAAGTTAGTCAGAAAGAAATTTTCCATGAGGTGCATTATTTCAATTTTGTCGAACCATTTAGAATAAATGACATCAGATGCAAACCTTTTTCTTAACTATCTTCACAAGAATAGGGAGAATCCCCAATTCAATGACTTGGTTATGAACAGGTTCTCCAATATTGTTCATCAGCATCTCCAACAACTGCAACACAATAGACCTTCTTGAGAGAGTCGTTAAGAAACAGCGAAGGACAGGACAATGGCAGGTGTTGCTGCGAAAACTATCGATGCAAAAAAAGATAAAAATTGAATAGCATTCAGGAAAAAAATACATGAATAATGAATTATAAAACTACATTAAACAGTGAAGAAAGTTATAGAATGGCAACAAAAGAATCACACTAACCATGACTGCATAGACTTGTGCATTTGAATGCTTATTCTCCAGTCGTTTTTTGATGGTCTTAATAATATCGTTCGATACCCTGCATGGTTATTGAAGATACGGTGTTCATCGCTTATTATAGCTGAGATAACATATTGTATATGTAGTATATGGTCTAGGGGTGATCGGTTCCCGGTTTCTAATTTTGAGAACTGGGGACCGAACCGGTTGGTCATAGGACTGACCGATGGTCTGGTCCGGTTCCTGTTCGGTCCAATGAAATCGGTCACTTTTTATATTTTTTTCCTACAACGAGAGAGTGACAAATCTTGCAATATTGACGGAAGCGACGATGAGTGACGAATCATTATGGGGCGACGATAAGAGGAAAACGTTGTATGTGGGTTTAGTTCACATTTTGCTAATTTTTTTGAAGAAATAAAAAATAAAAAAATATATTTGTTGTTGGTCCGATCCGGTCCGACCCGATTCCCCTTTGAAATTGAGAACTGGACCGCCTGGACACCGGTTCCACTTTTAGGAACTGGGAATTGGACCGACACTCCTAGAAACTAGACCAAACCGGCCTGTTCGGTCCAGGCGGTTTGTTTTGCACACCCCTATACCGATATAGCGTCTAAGTAGCATTGATTCGCTGACATATCATTTCTTAAAAAATAGAGAATTCCGACAGGTTGGGACATGTTTTATATTAAATGTATATTTTATATATACATGATAAATTGTAACGTCCCGAATTTGACCCACTTTCGTGATTAATGAAATTGATGTTATTTCTCATTTCATTTTAGTAAGTCTCGCCCGGAACTGATCATTCTCGGGATACTGACCAATGGGGAAAGGCTAATTAGGAAAAAAAGGTATGTGGACCCAAGAACTCGACCGTGAATGAAGTTCGATTCCGAGATACGACGAGGGAATATTTTGTGCCAATGTGGGCCAATCCAAGGAGAGTGACGGGTTCAGTTTGACCGACGACGTACGATCGGATCGCGGGTAATTCTGCACGATCGAGAGCGCGCGTGGCGAACGACCCCGAACTTATTTCGAACGATCGCGACTCTCGGGACTAGCGATAAATCCTCGTGTTCTCGGGGAAATCGAGACCATCGTGACTTGAGTAAATCTAGGTCGATACACGTAATCCCTAAACAGCCGCCCGTTAGTGAGAGACGCTAAAATCGCAAATTGAACGAAATCGATCGTGGAATTAAGTCTGGACTTCGGTGTTGAATTTCATGGGCGTGCACAACTATTTTTGCAAGGACAACATCGTAAAAGTGTGGCCAATCATATTTGGGATCGATAGAGTTGAAAATTAAAAATTTGACCCGGGACCGGAAAATTACCGTTTTGCCCCTAGGCCTAATTATAGTGTTATGAATTTTGGGATTATTTGGGGGAATATTTTAGGGTTTTATATTAGCTTTTTTCAGCCCAATAATGCTGGAATTGAGGACCATAGTGCCCCTAGATTTTTGTTCTAGATTTAATCTCTACCCTTAGAGCGAGGGCAAGATGGTCATTATTGCAAGGTAGTTCACCAACCCCCACTAAGCCCAAAACATATACACTCTAGTCTCTCTCTCTCTCTCCCTCATTTTTCTTCTCCCCCAAGCCGGCAGCCCCGTCCTCCCACGCCAACTTTTTCTCTTCCATTTTCCTCCTTGCTCGGCCATGGAACCGCTGGAGCGCCGCCACCGCCGCCGCTCGCCGAGGCCACCTGCCCTCACCAGCCTCACCCCACCATCACCATCCCGTCCCCCTCTCCTCTCCCTCTCGCCGTGTCTCTCTCTCTCTCCCCCCTCTGCCATTTGAACCACCGCCGAGGAGCCGCCGTCGCTTGTGCCGCCGAGGAGCCGTCGTGCCTTAGCTCAGCCTGCCCATTTTCCCCACTTGTTCAGCTCAGTTGGGAGCTTAGGAATCCAAGTGAGTACAACCCTAAACCCTAATTAGGCTAATGTACATTTCTAGATGAGTTTTAGGGGTTATTTAGAGTAATTTAGGGGTTAATTTATGGAGGATGTTAGGGGCTGACTATAGGGTGAATTTGGTGGCTTAGCGTGATAATTTTAATGAGGTTTAGCGGCCTAGAACGTGCTGTGTGATGGCTGGAAATATTGGATTGAATTGGCTCGAGTTTGGTTAAGTTCGGATTCAATTGTGAGATCTCGAGCGTGCCTCGCATTGTCCTCATGGTGGCTGATTTGGGTAATGTCTTGGAGAGCCTAATGGATTATTTTGAGGATAATTATTGGCCTAGAGTAATCTGTTTGGTAGCTATCCATATCGGGATTGAATTGGACTAAGAGCGATCAATTTGGGGTTTAATTGTGTAATTACTGAGAATATTTAGATTGACGGATTAGGTGGCTGAATTGTCCTTGGTTGTGATGAATTTTGTGATGCCGTGTCATATGCCTAGTGTGACCAAGAATGGAGTGGCATGGCGGGCCTCGAGTGCTCGAGTTCATGTTGATCTAAGTGTGTGATTTATATGTGTGGATTATGTACCATGCAAGAGTGATTTGAATTGCTTAAATGGACGTGCTATGATGTTGGTTGGGCATATTGAAATGTGGATTGAGCATGTTGTGGCGTTGATTGGAATGAATAGCCGAAGCATGTTGAGTGCCCAGTGTGAATTTCACAAATGCCGAGTGTAGATATTGTGGCCATGAGCGTGCATACTGAGTATGGGCATAACATGTACATTATGCGTGTGTGCACGAACGGCATGAGCTTGTGATCACTTAAATCGCCCTGATGTGTTTTACGCAGAGTTCATATAATAATTGGTGATTATGTACGTGTGATCACATAAAACCCTGATGTATTTTACGTAGGGTAGTGATCCCGTCCTGATGCATTTTACATGGGACGATGCCCGGATTACTGGAAGAAGAAAAACCTGATGCATTTTACGCGGGTTGTGTGATAGGCCTGATGCGTCTTACACGGGCTGGAGATCGATCTCAAAGTGATAGACCTGATGCGTTTTACGCGGGTCGGTGAATTTGGTAATTGCAAATGTGCAAGAGTGCAAGCCTGCGAAAGTGCATTAATGAGACATGAGCACGAGCATGAGCACGAGCATATGCATGACATGCGTTGTGACCAAGTGATGTGTGCATGTGCCACGATCGGGTTTTGTGCTGTTATTGTGATTTATAAATGCCTAACCTGCAGGGCCAAGTAAGTATTGGATTTGGGCCTGAGGGCCTAAGTCTTTTATATTCTAGATTGAGTGTTGTTTGGTGCTCATCAGGAGGTGCATGTTAGCCTGGTTTAGGTTTAGGGGGCCTACTCGCTGAGATTTATTCTCACTGTTGTATAAACCAAACTTTTCAGACTCTCGGCCTTGAGATGTCCGCAGTACCGATTCGTTTTGGCATCCCTTGCCAGATAGACCAGGAGGAGATGGAGTACCCTGCAGGGAACGGGGATACATATGTTAGATAATTGACTACAGTTTGGGTTGATGCGAGAGAGCAACTCGACCAGGCCCACATGTATATAGGGTGGTGTATCAGGGACCTTATAGGGACTTATGGACTCCTTCGATCTTTTGAGGTGCCGTATAGCGAATCAGGGGATGTTGACCCTCAGTGTCCCGACGGGGACTTAGCGAGTCCTGACCGTGCGTTTAAGAGGAGCTCTAATGCTGACTTGGGGCACGGACCGGATGTTTGCGAAATGGACGAACCAGAGCAGATGGAGGAGGAGCCGGAGGATGGGCATTCAGACTCGGAGTCGATGGATTCTGAGGATGAGCCCGAACCGATGGAGCAGGATCTCGAGATGGAGGCAGCACCAGAGGAGGACGGTTCAGACGAAGAGTCATCCGGGATCGATACCGAGTTGGAGTCCATGGAGTCCGAGTCAGTGTTGTCCGAGAGTTCTTCCGACTCGTCGAGTTCTGACCCAGACTGGAAGCCCTAGAGTAGACCTTAGACCCTAGATAGGTCGGGCTAGTACCTTTTTGACCGGAGCCCCACCTAGCTTTAGTACCCCTGACTGCCCGGGCCACTTACCCCTTTTTGTCAGTAGTGGCCGTTGATCCGCTTTTGATTTTTGATGTTCATGTTGTATATGAATGTTGTATATATTCTCCCTGTCAATGCAAGTGTATATTTGTAGTCATGTTGATTGTTCTATCCTTGGTCTCATATTTGATTTGTACGGGTGGTTACGTTGCTTTCGCATGTGCCTTGTGCTATGTTCGGGTGTTGGGTCAGCGACGCGTCCTGGGACGTCGCACACAAATTCGACCGCGGTAGGGATGTTGCGCATCGTAAGGTTCGGGGCGTGACATAAATTATCATTTTTATGATTATTTCAATCAAATTAATTTGATTCAAATCCACAAATAAATAAATAATAAAAAAAAGAGTATCGGACGAGTGTCGGTGTCCGACACGTGCGGCATGTGTCTAACATTGACACGGAAGCCCCCGGAGAGTGTCCATGCTTCCTAGGCATATACATTTAATACTAGGATTGTGTATAAACATGCCCTAATTCAATTTTGAATGTTTTGATAAGTAATAATGTACCCAGAGGGTAAGCAACAGTTGAACTGTGGTATTAGGAAGAACGTCAATTGAATTGGTTTCATATTCCCCTAACCCCAAACTTCTTGAAATTCGACTTTGGCCCAAGTTTCCTAAAAAGATTACAGTGAAGTCCATGTTTCCTAGAAATTTA
Organism: Syzygium jambos; assembly: GCA_031216235.1. Lineage (NCBI taxonomy): Eukaryota > Viridiplantae > Streptophyta > Magnoliopsida > Myrtales > Myrtaceae > Syzygium > Syzygium jambos. The sequence goes on from CM062228.1 coordinate 9,666,556, forward strand.
AAATAGCTGATACATTTCAGTGTCTCTAATCAATTATGACTTCAGATCCTGTATATATCCAACTTGAAACAGAGAAGCCACCTTTTGTTCTAATTCAAAATAGTTTTTATAGAGTCTTCCCCAAGAGTACACAGTGGCTTCATTGAGCAGTCAATTTACAATGAGAATATGCTATTAAAGAAAGGATGGAACTCCTAGAAGAGATATGAGAACCAATTGCCTGAGGTCTTCATTATATTATCGCTTATTGGTTCAATATTCCAGCTTTAGTTCACCCTGTTTTGCCTCCATTTTAGATCTTGTATCTCCTTTTTTCGTAATTGAAAAGGGCAACTGCATAATGTTTTACCTGTTACATCTATATGTTGTGCCAACAAAAACAATGTACAAGAAAATGAGCACATCTTTTACATTCGAAACTTTATTTCTCTTCGATAGATAAATAAGTAAAAAGGCAGGGACAAAAATTTATCTTCATGATTTATAAAAGAATGATAAAGGCATGATATTCACTAAATCTTCAAAAGCAAAGTTATATTATAGCCCAACGTAACCAAAAAGCATATCGAAGTAGAATGATCCGACGAAAAGGTATGATAATAATTCTAGAAAAAGAAACGAAAAAGACAGCACTTATATCAAACTGAGAAGATCCATGGATAAACTAGGTGATATTAAGAAACTCCTTTTTTCTGAAATTTCATAAGTTGTCGTGAAATGGTTTTCATAATGTAAGCGGGGCATATTTCTCAACACTCCATCTCACATATAAGTAGCGATTCCCATGTGAAATGGACCTAAACACATTAAACAGAAGAGGAGGCAGGAACACAAGAACATGATATCAGACAAAATAGAAATAAGCGAGATTGTAAGAACGCAAACTCTTAAATGATGCTCTAGTAATACAAGGGGACCCTTTTCTTCCAAAAGTTCAGGCAAAAGGGAATTAGACCTACAATGCGTGTGAGAGTTTAAAGCTTAACCCCTTACTACATATTTGATATCTAAAAGGTTTTCTAAGTCATTGAACACACTTTCAAATGTCAATATGGGTAAATACTAATTCGAAACGTGAGCGTGACAATAGGGCAATACAGAGCATTATGGCAATAACATGTATATTTACAAATTTAGTCCACTAAGAGCAAGAAACCTATTAAAGCAACATGGTAAGTTTGACAATAATAACCATTTTAAGGGTATAGCTGATAACTCTATAAAAATAGAGTTATTTTACCTATTTTAGGCAATAAATAATGCAATATTTGTTAGAAATTATTTAGATTTTATTTTGTTTACTCAAATTTCCCTTGTTTATGCAGAATAGTGAGACATGGAGAAAATAAGGAAAAAATGACAAAAAGAAGGAAAGGAATATTCTATCCAGAGAAGAGTTAGAAGATGGATATCGGATCGGGAATTTTTTGATTTATTCCCTAGCTAGTTTTATGTGAAAAAGAAGCAATTACATTGTGATAGTAGTCTTAGATGTTATCTTTTTTATAGGATAATATTAAGAGCTTGGGGGAATAGCTAGTTTTCTTTAATATTGCTTTTTTTCTTATTGTTCCGAGAGTTTTTCAAGTATTTTTAAGAGAAGACAAAAGCGGTAACAGAATTCTTGTTTTTTGATTCAGTGATTTCACATGCTGAAGGAACTTAACACTACCATCCTCACCCTAGTGCCGAAGTCTCCCAATGCATCAACCATGGCCGACTACCGTCCGATAGCTTGTTGCAATACTCTCTACAAGTGCATCTCTAAAATCTTGGCGAGACGTATAGCACATATTCTCCCGTCCTTGATCAGCCCCTCCCAAACTGCTTTTGTCAAAGGGCGGCGAATCAGTGATAACATCATGATTGCGCAAGAACTCTTCGCCGACTTTCATCATGAAGCTTATCTACCCAAATGCGCTGTTAAAGTTGATTTTCAAAAGGCCTTTGACACCGTTGATTGGGCCTTTATTGAAAAAACACTTGAGGCCTTCCGGTTTCCGGTATCCTTCATAAAGTTGATTATGGCATGTGTAACTACAGCGAAATTCTCCGTCTCTATAAATGGGGAATTACACGGTTACTTCTCTAGCAGCCGTGGCATTCGACAAGGGGACCCGCTCTCGCCATACCTTTTCATCCTGGTTATGGAAGTCCTTTCCGGTATTCTCAAGTCAAATGCGAACTCTCCGGATTTCCACTGGTTCTGGCGATGCAAAAAGAGCCGTATATCTCATCTTTTCTTTGCAGACGATGTGCTCCTCTTTTGTCAAGCCCACCTGAAATCTATTGAGATTATGAAGCGATCGCTCGATCTATTCTCTGGATGGTCTGGTCTCTTCCCGAACAACAGTAAAAGCAGTATCTTTTTATCGGGAGGGCCTCCGACTTTACATAGTCAAATTTTGCATTGTCTTGGCTTTCAATTGGGCTCCCTCCCCTTCCGATATTTAGGGGTTCCCATTATTTCCTCCAGGCTTCGTAAGGAGGATTGCAAGGTCTTAGTCGACTCAATCACGGTGAGGGCCCGATCTTGGACTCAACGCTTCTTATCTTTTGCAGGGAGACTCCAGCTCATAAAGTCTGTTCTACACTCCATTCAGGTATACTGGGCTACTATCTTCTCCCTCCCAAAATCTGTTTTAAACGATATTGAGACCATCTTGAGACAGTTCCTCTGGAAAGGACCCGATCTTGGCCCAGGCGGTGCAAAAGTAGACTGGAACCACATCTGCCTTCCCAAGGAAGAAGGTGGCCTTGGCATTCGTCGGTTGGCAGAATACAATAGAGCTTTAACTCTAAAGCATATTTGGCTCCTTTTCTCGGATAAGGAATCCTTATGGTGCAAATGGATTCATTCCAATTTTTTAAAATCTAACTTTTGGATTGCTTCCAAGCCCACATTCTGTTCCTGGACCTGGAAGAAGATACTGGACCTACGTCCTTCAGCTCGGACTCTTTTTCGATGGAAGATAGGCAGCGGTCGCTCTGTTTCCCTATGGTTTGACTGGTGGCATTGCAGAGGACCTCTCCATCTTATATATACTAATGTCGACATCTATCAGTCCCGGATTCCCAGGGATACTACGGTTAGGGAGTTTTATGAAGGTATCTGGCAACCTTCACCTTTTCTTGACTCCATCCTCAGCTGGAATGAGCTGCCGCCTACTTTTGTGGATGCACCAGACCAACTGATATGGAATCCAAATACCTCGGAGTCCTTCTCGGTTTCCTCAGCTTGGGACCATATCAGGAGTAGAGGCCTCCCGGTTCCTTGGCACTCTTTTGTTTGGGATCACCACATTGCGCCCCGACATGCCTTCCTCCTTTGGATAGTCACCCGCAATCGGCTGCCTACGCAGGACCTTCTCCTTCAAAATCACAGGATCGAGACTGCCTTATGCGCTTTCTGCAATACAAGACCGGACTCGACCAACCATCTCTTCTTCAGCTGCTCCTCCACTAGAAGGCTAGCCTATTTTTGGGCTACCAGGTGCAACCTCCCTTGGCGGAACCGTCCGTGGCATGAGCACATCTCTTGGGCTATGACAGTTTGCGGCGGCACTTCTTTTGCACACTGCCTCTCTCGGTTTTCCTTTGGGGCGTTGGTCCACATTATCTGGTCAGAGAGGAACAACGCCATTTTCAGGAACAAGAGCATCTACCTCCCAGGTATGCGCAAGCACCTTCTCAAGGTTGTCAAGGACAAAGCTCTATCTATGGGAAGAATTCAAGACACTCCCAGGAACCGCCATATCCAAAGACAGTGGGGCCTCCCGCCTTCTATTTTTGATGAGGGCTGATCCTCCTTGTTTCCCGGTCTATTGTTTAGTCCCGGGCTCTCTTTAGTCTTTTCGGTGTCTGTATAGCCTTGCAGGGCCTTCCTTGACCCTATATGGACATTGTTGTCCTACCTGGGTCAGGCTTAGGTTCGTGCTTAGTTTGTATTTGGTTTTTGGAAAGTTATATACTCTTTTACCCTTACCAAAAAAAAAAAAGAAAGTGATTTCATTTATGTGAGTTATATATTATTGTGCTTAATGCCTTTAAGTGACTAGCCACCACTTGACTGATCTTATGTGCATGTTTGAGATTGAGAAGTGATAATATGCAATTAATCCTTATAATATATAACCATAAATTAAATGTAGATAGAAATATACCATGTTATTTGTGTAGTTTTTGGTGATAAGGTGGTCCCAAAAATTCATTGTAAACTGGGAATATTAACAGATTTTAATGCGCTATGTTTATTTAAATTCACATAGAGATATAATGGATTGATAAACTGAGTAGGTTTGCTATACCTAGCGATAAGATTGTAAATAAACAACGAAATTCCGCTATCACATGTTTGATATTGTTCTTGTATCCATAATGATATGAAATTCATATCTAGTGATCATGGTAAAATCGGATGCTCTAACATATTTTATCTGATTGATTATTTGCCTTTATTTTCTAAAATTTCGTTTAAAAATTGTCAATTTTTATTTATTCTCAATTCTATTTTGATCTGTTAAATAAATTTTAGAATTGGTCCATTTTTAATGTTTAATTAGTTTATTAATCATCAATCTCAGTGGGAAGATACTCTTCTCATTATTATATTACTTGTTCATTGACATGTTCAGAATTTTACAAACAAGTTTTTGACATCGTTGCCAGGGATTGTTTGTTTAATACCAATTAATATTAATACCGGATAATTCTAAGTTTAATATAGCTTTTTATTTTATTTTATGTCCTCGATAGTGTACATCAGTGTATGACATGTAGCCAACAAGGAAAACTTGCTGAGTTTGATCCATAAATTGAACCAACATTTAAAAGGCGATTGAGAGAACAGATAAATCACGCTAAAAGATGGATGGAGTTAGTGACGGTGGAAATCCACGTATGCTATGCCAATAGTTCAGGGCTCCACTTCAAGCATCAGGAGACCTGCAATTCAAGCAAACAACTTTGAGATCAAGCTATTCAGATGCTTCAACAATTAGTGCAATTTAGTGGGACGATGATCCAAAGGCTCACATAAATGCTTTTCTTGAAATCTATGATAGAATTAAATATAATGGAGTTATAGATGATGCTATTAGATTAAGATTATTTCCATTTTCCCTTAGAGACAAAGTTAAGCATTGGCTCTCTTCCAGGATCGTTCACTACATGGAATGATATGGTCCAAAAATTTCTTGGTAAGTTCTTTCCACCTGCAAAATCTGCAAAAATGCGTAGGGATATTACTAACTTTATGCAGATGGATAATGAGTCATTATATGAAGCAAGGGAAAGATTCAGAAGTTATTTAGGAGATGCCCATATCATGGACTACCCTGAATAGATGCAAATACAAACTTTTTAAAATGGGTGCAATACAAATCTTCATTCTATGATTGATGCAGCTATAGGGGAAACTATGAATAATAAAATGCCTGAAGAAGCCTAAAACCTATTGGAGGAAATGGCATCCAATAGTTATCAGTGGCCTACCGAGAGGACACCAGTGTGCAAAGCTAGCAGAGTTCATGAGGTGGATGCTTTCACTGCAATTGCTACATAAATTGAAGCACTCTGCAAAAAGATAGATAACATGAGTGTTTCAGGCATGAAAATTCAGAATATAACATGCGATTTTTGTGATGAAGGACATGTTAGCACATAGTGTTAGGTAGGTAACACTTTTGCTCAATCTAATGAAAATGCTAATTTTGTTGGGAATTTTAATGGACCACAGAATAATCCCTACTCCAACACGTATAATATGGGATGGTGCAATCATCTAAATTTTTCATGGAATATTTAGAATGTGACGAGACTGCCATGGGGATTGAAATAGCCAGAAGAGACAAAGTCCAATCAGGAAGATATAGTCACCAAACTTGCCAACATCACTCAGGACTTCATCAATAGCACATATGCGAGATTTTAGAACCAAGAGGCTTCAATCAGAAATCTGGAGATGCAAGTGGGGCAGTTAACAAACATGATATCGGGGAGACAACAAGGTTCTTTGCCTAGCAACACAGAGAAAAATCCAATTGAAGATGTCAAAGTTATAACTCTAAGAAGCGGTAAACAAGTGGGAGAAGAAGATACCGAACAAGAGATTTCCAGAAACAAAGAAGAGGAGGTCAAGAAACAACCAAAGGAGACATGCAAAAGAAAATTTTTTCCGAATAATCCCAAGCCATATGTGTCACCAATTCCATTCCCTCAGCGACTCCAATAGCAATTTTCCAAAATTCTTGATGTATTTAAAAAAATTGCACATTAATATTCCTTTTGCAGATGCTTTAGCGCAAATGCCTAGCTGTGCAAAATTTTTGAAGGAGATTTTGGCAACAGGAAGAGCTCTTATTGATGTACAACAAGGGAAGTTAATTCTCAGAGTTTAAGATGATTTTGTTTCTTTTAATGTTTTAAAGCAATGAAATATCCCTATGACAATAATTCTTGCTTTAGAGTTGAGGTAGTTGACAATTTGGTGAACAATCTTTTTCAAGAAAATATTTTTAAAGACCCACTTGAAGCATGTCTAGTTCAACCAAGGGACAAAGAATTTGAGAATAACGAGATAAGTGAATATGCAAATTTCATGGAGGCAAATCCAACATATTCGAGAGGCAAAATACAACAAAATTTGAGGAGTTGGGACAACACACAACAAAGCCTAAATCATCAATTGAAGAGCCTCTTATTCTTGAACTCAAACCCTTATCCTCTTATTTGAAATATGTTTATTTAGATGGAGTTTCTTCTTTGCTAGTAATTATATCTTCTTTTTTAACAGATTTGATGGAGGAGAAACTGCTTAGAGTGTTGAGAGAGCATAAGGGTGCAATTGGATGGAAAATAGTTGACATCCATGAGATTACCCTTCACTTTGCTTGCACAAAATTTTGATGAAGAAACAACATAAAACCACTATCCAACCTCAAAGGCGTTTGAACCCGAAAATGCAAGAAGTGGTGAAAGCCAAGGTCATTAAGCTACTTGATGCATTGATAATCTATCATATCTCTGATTGTTTCGGAGTAAGTCATGTGCAAGTTGTGCCAAAGAAAAGGAGGTATGAATCTTTAGAAAAATGATAATAATGAATTGATTCCAACTAGGACAGTTACCGGGTGGCGTGTGTGTATGAATTATGGAAAATTAAAAGATGCCACTTAAAAAGATCATTTTCCTTTACCATTTATTGATCAATTGTTGGAAAGACTTGCAGGACATGAGTTTTAATTTTTTCTTGATAGATATTCAGGATATAATCAGATTCCTATTGCACCAGAAGATCAAAAGAAAACTACTTTCACTTGTCTCTATGGTACTTTGCTACTTTTCAAAGATGCATGATGGCTATTTTTTTTATATGGTTGAAAAATATATTGGGATTTTCATGGATGATTTTTCAATTTTTGGCTCATCATTTGATTCTTGTTTAAATAATTTGGCTTTGGTCTTACAAAGATGTGAGGAGACTAACCTTGTTTTAAATTGGGAGAATTTTCATTTTATTGTGTAGGAAGGAATAGTGCTCGTGCATAAGATATCTAGAAATGGAATAGAAGTCGATCAAGTCAAAGTGGAGGTCATTGCAAAACTACCTCCACCAACATCTGTGAAACGTGTCAGAAGATTTTTATGGCATACAGGATTCTACAGGCAATTTATAAATGATTTTTTAAAAATTGCTAAACCCTTATTGAATCTTTTGGTAAAAGATGCAACATTTAATTTTTTCGATGAATACTTGCTGTCTTTTAACACTTTAAATGAAAAGTTAATATCATCACCAATCATGGCAACACCAGAATGGAACTTACCTTTTGAGTTGATGTGTGAAGCTAGCAATTCTGCAATGAGAACTGTTTTGGGACAAAGGAAGAATGGACCCTTTCAAGCCATTTACTATGCCAGTCGAACCTTGTCAGGTGCACAATTGAATTATTCAACAACAAAAAAGGAAGTTTTGGCGATTGTTTTTGCTTTTGATAAATTTTGTTATTATTTAATTGGCTCAAAAGTTATAGTTTATTCTGACCACTCTGTCTTAAGTACCTTCTTGAAAAGAAAGAATCAAACCATGTTTAATCAGGGGGATTCTATTGCTGCAAGAATTTAATTTGGAAATTAAAGATAAGAAGGGGACTGAAAATCTAGTTGCGGATCACTTGTCAAGAATTCCAAATTCAAAGGAAGAAGTAAGACCAATTATGGAAAAGTTCCCCGATGAGAAATTTTTCTTCATCAAATCCACAAAATTGCCTCGGTATGTTGATTTTGTGAATTATTTGTTAAGTAATATTCTTCCTCCTGAATTATCATATCAACAGAAGAAAAAAATTCTTTTCTGATGTTAAAAATTATTTTCAGGAAGAGCCTTTCTTTTTTAATGTGCAGACCGGATCATAAAAAGATGTGTTCCATACGATGAAAAGGCAAACATTTATTAAGGTATGAAACCTCATAAAGATAGTCAATTTTGGAAATATTTGGAGTACGAAGATCTAAAGGGGCATTTACAACGACTAGTGGAGTAGCATCAGTATAATCAATCATGATGGAACAAATCTACCTTTTCCAACTTCTTTCTCTCCTCTCCGTTCCATCAAACAACTCGTCAAACATACACCTCGAGAAGTTAAGGAATATGTTCAGTCATCCCGATTCGACTAGCATCCTATTCCTGCTACTCAGCAAGAACATTTCGTTACCCTTCAGTTACCTTCTGACTTTCCATGTTAGTGGGTACAACGAGGATATACGCATCTCCACTTTGGTGCTATCCGCCTTGCTCTCTTTTTCCATGGCCGAAAAGGATTACCTGTTATTGCTCTCATGGCCTTTTTAGACGTTTGTTTCTTGGATTACCAACATACCTGCATTGGTACAATCCAAACCACCCTAAATGCTGGAATAGTGTTTGTTACACTATTTCCAAATTTTAACATGGCCCTTTAGGATCCGAGACTCCTTTTTGCTCTTAAAGTTCAGCTACAGCTCACCGGAGCACCTCAAACTCCTGATTATATAGCTGCAACTTTACACTACCAAATGATATACCGAGTCTAGAACCATGCTATTGATCTCAACTTCCTAGGCACAGAGGACGCTCTTTTTATCTAAGTAGACAATGATCAGACTTTCTACGTCCATGTACCCAAACAGATTCCTCGAGATCAACTAGTTAAGTTACTCCTTGATACTTGAGTAACTAACTATGAAAAGCTCCACTAGAGTTCCAAGCCTATCCAATCTATAGAATCCCACTTCACAAAAAAGAAAGATGATGCGGTTGTCATTAAATTTAGTAAGGAAAAGGAGAAAGCTTCTTCTTCTATTTTTCCTACTATTTTTATGATGCAACCCTGTTATGCCGATGTTCTAATTGAGGAAGGCGACTCAGATCCGAAGACTTTGATCAAGTCTTTTGATCAAGAGGGATGACCCATTCATTATTACAAGGATCCTCGAACAGGCCACTATTTTTGGAATCTTGATTGTCAATGTTCCATTTGTACAAGCCCTCCTAATGACGAAAATGATAGGCCATCCAAAAGAAAAAGAAACGGTCCAAAGATAGCCTCTACCAGAGATATCTTAATGGGGATCCTACCATGGGACCCCTTGGTGAGGATGGAGGGAGATATCAATTTATGGTTTCATATGGAGCGCCCTGGTCATAAATTCCTTCTTCAATTCCTGAACCTTGTGAGCCTCCTTTACTACCACAATCACCACCCATAAAAGCTCTACCATAAAAGCCAGTTGTTTCATCTTTTTATAAACCCATCCAAAAATAGATTAGGAAAAATTCCTATCACTTGCAATTACCTGAAACATCCTATCTTTCATGCGTTTCAAGGCCTGAACCACCGCCAGTACTCTCAGCTGTCTGCATGTTCCAACCCTTGCAATTTTCTCCTTTAGAAAGAACCAATTCTAGTGCGCCTTTCTCAGCATTGGAAGAATTTACAGACGTACATCATCGGTTCCGACATATGCTAATAATTCCAAACTCTACAAATATCGATGATCATGGGAGAGAAAAGAAAGTTACTATTGCTGAAGCTATTCTGAATTGGCAGTCAGAAAATGTCCTAGTGCAAAATCATATTCTCAAGACAATTGATACAAAACTTTCAACTGTCCAAGCTTGTCTTGATCATGTTGATAAGAAGGTTGATCAAATGGCTTTGGTCACAAATAAATTGCTTGAGACGCTCCAAAAGAAACTCCAATAGATGGAATTGGGGAAATACATTTCCCATCATTATTTGGAAGATCAAACTGTTGAAGTGGAAAAGCTACGTAGGCAAATTAAACTCCTTCAAGAAGGAAAATTTGTTCCTACGCTAGATCCATTTTCTCAACCTTTGTATCCAACCCGGATGGAAATCTCTCCTCCAAAAGTCACTTCAGTTGCTTCAATAATTGTGAAAGCCCTAAAAGAAGGTAGGAGTGATTTTGTTACACTTCAAAATCGTATCCGCGACATGAAAAAACAAAAGAAGATGCAGCAGGAGAAAAAGTCAGACGTTCCCGAGCCTTCTCAGGAACCTCCTTCTTCCCGCATAGTTTCAAATCCATTAGAGGCCTTTTTACGAGATCAATGTCAATAAAAGCTGCCAGTTATTGCTACAATTGATCCATCCTAGCAAAATATCCCTTCCAGCTTTGAAATAGCCTCCTTTTTTTTTTGAAGAAACCTCACATTCTGACCCTGAGGTACCAAATCTCTCCAAACCTGTTATTTTTATGGCTGATCCCCCTGAAGTAGATATGGAATCACAATCATCTGAGCCTGAAGTAGTAAACATCCATAATAAGAACTCTTGTTCTGAGTCTTCGATCTCTAAATACTATTTCACTCTTGATGATATTCCATATACAAAATAGCCAGAAAGATTACAAGAGTTCCATGCTTGGCTCAGCACTAGAGCACTCACTGTTGAAAATCGATATAATATACTGATTGAGTTTGTTAGCAGATTTACTAGTAGCCTTAAGAATTGGTGGAAAACTGTTTCTGATCAAGATCAGATGACGTTCTTACTTCAAACAGATTTTCATCATATAATTCGCGTCATCCACCACTTCTTTATTGGTAAACCAGAAGATCCTCTTGAACTAAAAAGGAAAGAGTTCTTTGATTGAAAATGCTGTTCTTTGCGCCGAAAACATTTGAACAAGCATTTCCATGAAATGCTTAAATTATTCTACGCCCTTGGAGCTGATCCAAACCGGAAGCAAGTATTTCTGTCTTCTATCCCGAAGGATATTATAGTCAAGTTGTGAAAAGATCCCTTCATAATAAATAGAGAAGAAGTGTTGATGTCTTGATAGGAGAATTGCAGTAGGAGATACATTTGGCTCTTGATGACCTTTGTATTGGCCGAAAGGCATTCAGAAGTTATCTTAAGAGCAATAAAGAACTCGATCGAGCTTGCCAAAGGCTAGAGTTGAGAATCAAGTGTGCAAATAAAGAGTCATGTGATGACCCTTTTTGCGGAGATCGGTGTAAAAAGAAAAAACACTTCAAATGCTTCTCCCTCGATCTAAGAAGAAAATGCACATGGTGATTTTTAAGAAGAAGGTGCTCTAAACGCGACCAGTCTGGAAGATGTAAGAAATCCGACAGGTGTTATATCTGCAACAAAAAAGGTCAATTTGCAAAAAATTGTCTGAAGGCCCAAATAGAAATTCTCATCTAATCCAGAAGCTTGAAAAAGGCCTAAAAATTTCTCTTCAGAATGATGATGTTGAATCTGTCTTCTTCTTAGAAGATGAACCAACAATGCACACCATATGCGCCATCCAGACATAGTCCCAGTCGAGTGACTCTGAAGACTCATTTGATGAAATAGAAAATGGAATTTACTCCTTTTCTTCCGAAAATCCAAAACTTCCCACGATCCAAGACTTTTGTGCATACACTCCTTCCACCATTCCACCCTTCCACCCTTCCCTAATTTCCCATCAAAATCTATCTTTCAAAATATGCTAAACCCATTTCCCTTATAGCCGCTATAGATACTAGAGCTAGTGCTTTGATTCTTGACACAAAAATTCTTCCAGAAGAATATTGAACTTCATACACCCACTATTTTAATTCTGCTTCTGGAGACACTTTTGCTGCCAGAGTCCGAAGCAAATCCATTATCCTTCAATTCTTCCCACAATGTTCCCTCACCATTAAAATCCTTGGTTCTAGTTCACTTGACAAAGATATCATCATTGGATGAGATGTTCTGACCTAGATTCCCAAACTTAGAATTTTGTCTAATGGACTTTGGTTCAAAGGACAATTCAAAGAGTTTGTAGATATCCAACGATTTTTTGCCATTAGATGCATATACTAGATCTTAAATGTCCAAACCCTTCTTGGAGCATGTGCAGAATCTCATTCAGACTTTGTCCTCAAATGTCCAAACCCTTTGTGCAAAAATCTTGACTTTTTTCATCCATTTACCTTTTAAGAAAAATAAAGATATCAATTCCACCAAAGCAACTCATTTGGGGATGAATCCAGATCATTTGATCTTAGCCTAAAAGGAATGTTCAGACTTACTTCACCAAAGAATAATCGAGCCATCCGATTCTTAGTGGTCTTGTGAAGCATTTTACGTGAATAAGCGTTTTGAGCAGAACAGAGGAAAATTGAGGTTGGTCATCAATTACTAGCCACTCAACCAATTCCTCGAACATGATAAGTTCCCATTACCCCATCGTATTTCGTTATTCACTAGCCTTACTTGAGTTAAGGTCTATTCCAAATTTGACCTCAAAGCTAAATTCTGGCAATTGGGAATTCATCTAGATGACAGGCACAAAATTGGGTTTTGCATCCCGATCAGCACTTCCAGTGGACGGCGCTTCTTTTTGATCTTAAAATAGCTCCTTCATTATTCTAGAAAGCTATGTGCAGAATCTTTCAGCCTATTTTGACCATTGCCCAAATTTATATTGACGACATTCTCCTTTATAGCCCTGATGAGGATTCTCATTGTAAATTGCTAAGCAATTTGCTGAACTAATCCAAAAATATGGCATCATGCTATCCCAAAAGAAGATGATTATTGCCCAATGCAAAATAGAATTTCTCGAAATGCATATTAAGAACAAGACATATTATCCCGGTCCCCATATTGCTGAAGAATTGCATAAATTTCCTGATGAAAATCTTTCTCTCAAACAGAACCAATAGTTTCTTGAGATAGTCAATTATCTTAGAGACTTTGTCCCCAAAATCGCCAGCCTGGTGAGTCCACTACAACAGATGCTAAAAAAGGATACCCCTTCATGGGATCTCAACAAACTAAATCAGTCAAATGCCTTAAGGAAGTCATGCAGCATTTTTCTCCCTTACAATCCGTTCTACTGGGAAGAGAGTTCTGCAAACAAATACCAGCGACAAATATTGGGCTGCTGTCTTATTTGAAGAAATTGACGGCAAGCATCAAATCTGTGGACACAAAAGTGGAAGATTTACGCCAAGTGAAATGCATTATCACTCAACCTTCAAGGAAATCTTAGCAGTAAAATATGGCATCAAGAAGTTTGAATTTCACCTTATTGGATATCATTTTCTAGTGGAACTAGATATGTCTTCATTCTTCCATATGCTAAAGTTCAAGCAAAAGCTGATTCCTCATCCTCAACTTCTCATATGGGCGGAATGGTTTTCAAAATATTCTTTTGAAACCAAGGATATAGCAGAAAAAAAAGAATATGCTTGCTGATTTCTTATCAAGGCCAAAAGAATTTGCTGCATGAGTTTCATCTATAAATATGTATGTATCGTAAAATCCATTCGGTGGATTCAAACCCACCAAGATGAAACCTTCTTGACCAAGTAGGCAGTACCCACCAAAAGTTCCTGAATACATCCAGAACAACACCCCTTATGAAATTTGCCAATATTAATGTGGAAATATCAACTACTAATTTTTAGTAGATTCGGAGGATTAAGTGTCAGACTTAGCAAGCTGTATCCTCCCTTAATCTTGAAGATGAATTCCTAGAGAAATACAAGTGGCTTTGTTGGTATTTGTTTAATCTTTAAACAATAGCCATTGAATTTCTAACAATCAAAATTATTTTCATTATTGGCAGAATTCTCTCGGGAGAAAAGAAGTTTAAGCATTTGGGTGACATGCTTAATTGGTTCAAACCATTGGGAGCTTGGAAATGCATGTTTTAGGAGCAGCTTAGAGCCTGTAGACCCAATCTAGAGTTGCATATGACAGTTTTGTTTAGCAGGCCATGGGTTTTTATTTGTTCAAATGGAGACATGAGCAAAACTTTATCTGATATAAGAGTAACTACCTATAAACCTCAACCAGTTCTAGAAAAGTTCTATGAAACCCTTCCATACAAAATCTCGGCACTTCCCCAGGAATGTAGATAACTCCAGAGATTTCTATGTCAATACAATCACGTGATACCACCGGAAGTATGGCCAGCCAGTTCTAGCAGCGTGTCTTGGGACCATCCAGCTGATCACAGCTATAAGGCGATAATTGATATAACATTAGGATAATATTATGGCATAAATATGCAAGCAGATATGGATGCTGCTGCTGCTTCGGATAAAGCTGCCTCATCCTCATCTCAAAAGGCCCCATCCTCATCCCAAGCCCCTCAGTCACAGGATCCATGGGGAGGACCATTATTGCAAAACTTATATGATTATAGTAAGTTACAACTAGCACTCAGTCTAGGCAATGACAAAGATAATATGTCACTGCAATTAGAGAATTTTCGTCAGCCACATATGGCATCAAGTTCTGTTGATAACGCCTCAAGTTTTGTAGACGTTCCAGAGTTTTCACGAAAAAAACAAAAGTCTTCAGAACTTCATATAAATATGGGCCTAGAGTTCGCAGAAATTGAACGAATCCTTAAGAATTACAGGAGACGAAAGGACAGAGGTAGTTCGGACAGTTCTGATGATTACAACATTGAAGAACCCATCCATAAATATGATATTTGAAGCCTTGCCAAAGTGTGTTGAAAAGATCAGCTTGTCATGTTTGAAATACAGCCCAATTTTCAGAAACCACTATTCATGCATTGTTCGTGTACTGTTAATACAATGTTTGGCATTGTAGCAACACTATAGCAAGAAGGAAACGTGCAAAAATGAAAAAAAAACTGTCGTCTAAAGGTGTTTCAGTCGTTTGTAAAAGTCCTAAGTGCCGCCTGTTAGTTTTTATTGTCGCATGTCAGAATCTTCTTTGTCATTTGTTGGTTGTAGAAGCCTTTATGGCCAGTCGAGGAGTGTCAAATTGTTGGTAATTTCCAAAACTTCACCAATAATTGATCATTTGTGAAAATGTCTGTATTCATGGCTATAAAAGGCTATGCCTATAATATTTAGATGCACGATATGCTCTCAGAATAAACCTTCGAGAAATAAAACTTGTGTTATGAATCCATAAATCTTCGCTTCTACCTTTCTGCCTGGTATGATTCTTTAAACAAATGTATGTGCGCTGATTAGTCCTGGTAGTATGCTTTGCACTTGCCATGGTATGAAACCTGTGCATCAGAATTCTGCTACTATAAAGCAGTTCTAAGGTACAAATCAAAATTCGAAGAGGAGTTTGGTGGCTAAAAGGCAGTCCCTTTTATAAAGACCTGGAGAGCCATTTATGTGTGGGATAGCATACCTGCCACAAGAATTATCTTCGTCTTCCCTGATTTGCATCTTAGTCCCTCTTTTTGGTATCAAAGCAAAAGAGGCAGGTGGTCATTTTGGTGCCACCAAAATAGCAACTAAGGTTTTACAATCGAGATTTTATGGGCCAACACTTTATAAAGATGCATACTCTTATGTAGCTTCATGTGATCGGTGTCAGAGAATTAGAAATATTTCTAGAAAAAAAAAGATGCCTTTAAACAATATTATTCTATGTGAATTATTTGATGTTTGGGGTATTTATTTCATGGGACCCTTTACACCTTCTTATGGGAATTTATACATTTTAGTGGCAGTGGAATATATGTTTAAGTGGGTAGAAGTTGTAGCATTGCCAAAAAATAATGCGAAGGTTGTGGTCAAATTCTTGAAGAAAAATATTTTTACCCGATTCAGCACTCCTAGGGCAATTATAAGTGATAGGGGTAGACTTTTGCAATAAACAATTTGAAACACTTTTGAGTATGGAGTCACACGTAAGGTTGCGACCCCATATCATCCTTAGACTAGTGGTCAAGTAAAGGTTTCAAATAGGGAAATCAAGAGAATTTTAGAAAAAATAATAAATGCCTCTGGGAAAGATTGGTCAATCAAACTTGATGATGCACTTTGGGCTTATACGACAGCATTCAAAACCCCAATTGGGATGTCTCCTTTTAGGCTAGTGTTTGGGAAGGCTTGTCATTTACAAGTGGAATTAGAGCATAAAGCTTATTAGGCATTGAAATTTTTGACTTTAACATGCAGTCCACAGGTGAAGGAAGATTGTTGCAACCGAATGAATTGGAGGAATTTTGCAACGAGGCTTATGAAAATGCTAAGATCTACAAGGAGTGCACAAAAAGATGGCATGACAAACACATATTTAGAAGAGAGGTCGAAATTGGCCGAAAAGTTTTACTTTACAACTCTCGTCTTAAACTTTTTCCAGGAAAGTTACAGTCTCGGTGGTATGGTCCTTATAGAGTCACATAGGTATTCCCAGACAGAGCAGTTTAAGTTGCACATGATACTGAAGGCACAATTTATATGAATGATTAACTTTTAAAGCCCTACTTCGAAGGTGGTTACAACAAGTAGAAGACCACTATTGAACTCCACCCTCCAGAATAGTGACATCTGAGATAGTTTGACCGAAAACTATAAAGTGAGTGCTTTTTGGGAGGCAATCCAACAATTTTTATTATGTTTCTTCATTAATTTTTAAGTTCATTTAAAAAAAACATGATTATTATTTTTTTTCCAGGTTAATTTTCTTTCTTGAAGAATCACCTTTCTAGAGTTTAGTTATCAAGACCATCCATGGATACATCCTACAACAAGGGGAGTTTTCTATATTTCTATTTCCTTTTGTTTATCTTTTTTTTTCGCATTGAGGACAATGCCTTATTCAAGTTTGGGGGTGGAGACAAAATTTTCGTCAAATCTGAAAAAAAAAAAAGAAAATTCTCATTATTGCATTCATTGTTGTGAATTTTTGCAATTCTTAGGAAAATTTAAATTTAGTTCAAACTTGCGAATGGTGTGTGAGTTAATTTTGATTCTGATTATGCTGATCCACTTACTAAGCACTAAAAGTCCTTAATTTTTGAGTACTGTGTACATCTAGAGAATATTCACGTGAAGTATGTGCTTTGATTTTCTAAGAATTTATTTGATTTTCTCTTGAGGCGAAATCCTAGGCTCTATCTAATTGAGAAAATGATTTAGGCCATTTTTGGATCGATTGAGCCTTTCGAGCCAACCCCGTTTATTTATCTTTAGTCACCCCGCTGAGCCTCGAGTCTTATCCAATCTTTTCTTGGCACCTACATATTTTTAGCTTATCTTTTACCAAATTATATCATTGCCCAATGCCCCACCAACATGTTGATTTTTTAGGATACAAATTTATTTGAGCATAATAGCAATTTGGAAGGAAGGGTGGAGCATGTAAATAATTTGATTGCTTTGATTATTTGGGGCGTAAGTATAGTACAAGTACCATAACTTTTGTACGGAGGACACTTAAGTACCATAACTTTTTTTGGCTCACTTGAGTGCCACATTTTCAAAAAAAACGCTCATATAAGTGCCATTGTCACCAGAACGTCCGACGTGGCTTAAAAAAAATTAACTCATCTTACGTGGCTTGCCGGAAAGTTGAAATCAGCATTTAAAGTTCAAAACGACGTCGTACACCATCACAAATTGAAAAATCTCGACTTCTTCAATAAATTGGGGCAAAATGAGCAATTGTCTTTTTCAACCTTAACCCTAACCGAATCCCCAATTTCCAATCGTCCAAGTTGAGGCAAATCATCTCATGAAATTCGCAATGAGGAGCAAAAGCAAGAGAAGCGGCTCACGAGTTGATGAGCAAAGCAAAGATGAAAGTTGATATTTTTGCTATTGTGGGCTACGAAGTCCAACAAGAATGGCTTGGACGAGAGAGAATCCAGGGAGAAGGTTCCATGGATGCGCTAAGTATAGAGAATACTTCAATTGTGGATATTTCAAGTAGGTTGACGCCAAATTTTCGAATCAAGCAACGTCGGTGATCTTGGAACTACTTCAAGGAAGTCATGAAGCTCGGTCTGTATTGATGAACGAGTTGGACGATGCTGACTCAATGCAAGTAGAAATCAAGGGTGCGGAATCTTTGGTGAAGCATTTGAAGAAGGAAGTATCAAGGATGAAAATTCAAAGAGATATTTATCGAGTTTTGCTTGTGCTGTTCTTGTTGGGTTTGGTCTAGTTTTTGGTCATATGTAACGTTGGTAATGAGAAGAAGTTTATGAGTCTACCATAGTTGAAGAATTGTATTGTGATAATTAGAGCAATAAATATTAGATTTTGGAATGTGTTTATGCTTGAATAGTTATGGTAATTTTTGTGTATCTGAGTTAATGATTTATTTGTGATTGCTTGATTGGGCTGAATAGCTACATATGGTTGATTTGGATGAAATAGTGTTTATGATGCAATTTGTGCATTATTGTTGATTGCGTCGAATGACCATATTTGGTCGATTTGATAAATGGTGTTTTAGGATGCAATTTGTCCATTATTGTGGGTTTATAAAGAGTAAGATGATCTGCAATTTCTGCTGCAGTTTTTGCAGCAAACTGTAATGAACCTAGATTTTGTGGTTGGTGTTGGCTATCTTGCGTATGGTGTTAAGGATAGTAGAAGTTCCAAATAATTTTACAAATGATCGTTTAAGTACCACAAATTATTTAAAGTGAACACTTAAGTTCACTAATTTTTAAAAAGTTATAACCTAGGTTCCTCAACTTTTTAAAAGTGAGTACTTAGGTTCATAAACAAAAAAATTTATAAGATGTTGGTTTCACTTTCTTAAACACATCTTGAGTTAGCTTAAAGCAAAGATTATTAGACATCGTTATCTTGTAACATGCACTATAAGTAACAAGTTGCCATCAACCTAGCCTGGTTTGACACCAAATGACAATTTCATTCATCAAACATGATAACATAATCCTTACACCTCAAAATGGTGTTATCTTACGTCAACATCAAAACATAAATTCGAATAACATTGCTGCTAAAATGAAGTTATCACCAGCCAAAATGCAGCAACATAAACATCTCACAACATTGCTACCAAACACATCACCAGCCAAAATACAACAATGACATTAAACACCTAACAAAATCCCTCTAAACATACATAAATAGACAGCCTTTCCCATCATTCCATTAGTCAATGTCAAAAACTTGGCCACTTCTTTTGTTCAACGGACAACTCTTCATATTGTTCATGATCCTCGCACTCTTTCGCACTCTTTCCCATCATTCCATTAGTCAATGTCAAAAACTTGGCCACTTCATTTGTTCGACGGACAACTCTTCATATTGTTTATGATCCTCTCACTCTTTCGAACTAGAACTCTAGACACGTCCTTCGATCTTGTTTCTTTTTCAGATGGCTTAGCTTTTAGAGGAGACATTCTTTTGCTTGGTCTTTGATGTTTGTTGGTGTTGTCTCCTGCTAAACTTCTTATGATTAGTGCCACTGTGATAGCAGGTTGTTCAGACTGATGTGTAGTGATATTTCCAGGATCATTTGATTTGGACACAAGTGCTGTTGTGGCATTTTTGGGTGCTTGCTTTCGAGCTGGCCTTTGCACCTTCTGATTTGGTAATGCCATTAGTTGCTTCCTCTTGGATTGTGCTCGAGTTACTATTGATTGGTTTAACAGTGCTTGTCCTTGACTTCTTGTTGTTCTTGGTGGTGCAGCCGATTCTTGACTTGGTCCTCCTTGAGATATTAACACCTCTGAAGGTCTTCCAGGCTGCAATCATATAACCATTAGTTACCATGTCAATCATATAACATATGTCAAATGCATAACAACTAAAAAACTTACATTCAAAATGGTTATACCGGTATTTATGTCTGTAAATAACCCATAGCCATATTCCGTAAGCCTTTTTCTAAGTGCACCATGTGTATGTTATGGTGCAAAACTGTCAGTGGAAACACCTCCACTTGATCTTTTTCTAACCAGCAAAATGACATAACAGAATAAGGTTAATTCACAAACAACTACATGCAAGTGGAATATCCTTAACAAAGAGATTACTTGAATTTTGCTCCTCGGCTGTATAATATTGGACTGAGTTGGCCCACTTGGTTCCCCATCATTACTTTGTGTGGCTTCTTGAGGTACCCCTGTATCATTGGCCTGTGTTGTCTGCTCTTGTCACTATTGCTGCTTCTTATTTGGACAACCGACCTTATTGTGCCCTTCCCGATGGCATAGTGAGCACCGTATGATTCCACCAGCCCTACTCATTCTTTTACTACTAATCTCGATTTCGTGCAACCTCTTTTTCTTCTTGGGCCTCCCAAGCAGCTTTTTCAGTGGTAGAGGTTCTTGGGGGTGGATGATTTGTTTTATCCTAGAACTTGCTACTTCTCAAAAGCTGCATCATGAATTGGTATGCAGCAAGATACTTAGGTTTCTTGTAATAGTCATCTACATAATCCTTTGGATTGGCTTGCTTGAGCAGGATGGCACAAATGGCATGACAACAAGGTATCCCAGTCGACTACCATGCTCGATAGGAACAATTTTTCCTCTCCAAGTGAACAACATACTTGTCACCATTATGCATAATCTCGTATCCATCGTCTCTATTCCAAATTGGATGACAAAATCTACTAGCAGCAATGTTATCATCCAATATTTTCACAATCCTAGGCCCACATTGTGTAGGCCAATTGGCACATTTATCTCTCTGTTTTTGCAGTCTCGTCATTACCAAAATCCTAATGTCCGCAAGCATACTTATGATAGATTTACACCTAGCTCCTATGATCCTGCCATTGAATGCCTCGCAAAGATTGTTGTCCATGGCATCACACTTAAATTCTTCACTAAAAAAGGCTTTGCACTAATGTTTTGCTTCAGTTTGGAACAATGCATCAAAAGCTTCAGCTGATAAGGCATGTAGAGCTTCTTTGTGAATTCTGAATTCTGTCATATTTGTTTTTTTTTTTTTTGGTAAGGTAAGGAATTTATATACTTTTCAAATGGCAAAAGTACACCGCAAGTGCCATAACTTGTGTACGGCGATCACTTTGGTGCCATAACTTTTTTTGGATCACTTTGGTGCCAAAATCGGAAAAAAAGATCACTTTAGTGCCAATTTGGCCGGAAATCCGACGTGGCATTTTTTATTAATTTTTTACGCCGACGTGGCTCGCCGGAGGCTGAGTCAGCGTGTACAGTCAGCATTTTTTATTTTAAATAAATTTTTTCAACGTGTACAGTCAGCATTTTTAATTTTAAATATTTTTTTCTTTATTTTTTCCTTTTTCTTTTCTTTTCTTTTCTTTTCTTTTCTTTTTTTTTTCCCCTGTGGCCGGCCGGTCGCCGGTGGCCGGCCGGCCGGCCGGTCGCCGGCGAAGCCCGACAAGGGCTGGGCGAGGGCGGCCTTGCCCATGGCCGGCGAGGGGCGGCCGACCCTCGCCGGCGACGGGCGAGGCCGGCCTCGCCGGCCCAGGCGAGGGTCGCCCTCGCCAGATCCGGCGAGGGCGACCCTCGCCGGCGTTGGGCGAGGCCGGCCCTCGCCGGCCCAGGCGAGGGTCGCCCTCGCCAGATCCGGCGAGGGCGACCCTCGCCGGCGTCGGGCGACCCTCGCCGGCGTCGGGCGAGGGTCGCCCGCGCCCGACTCAGGCGAGGGCGACCCTCGCCGGCCCAGGCGAGGGCTGCCCTCGCTCGACGCCGGCGAGGGTCGCCCTCGCCAGATCCGGCGAGGGCGACCCTCGCCGGCGTCGGGCGACCCTCGCCGGCGTCGGGCGAGGGTCGCCCGCGCCCGACTCAGGCGAGGGCGACCCTCGCCGGCCCAGGCGAGGGCTGCCCTCGCTCGACGCCGGCGAGGGTCGCCCTCGCCGGATCTGGCGAGGGCAGCCCTCGCCGGCGTCGAGCGAGGGCAGCCCTCGCCTGGGCCGGCGAGGGTCGCCCTCGCCTGAGTCGGGCGCGGGCGACCCTCGCCCGACGCCGGCGAGGGTCGCCCTCGCCGGATCTGGCGAGGGCGACCCTCGCCCGACGCCGGCGAGGGTCGCCTCGCCTGGGCCGGCGAGGGTCGCCCTCGCCTGGGCCGGCGAGGGTCGCCCTCGCCTGAGTCGGGCGCGGGCGACCCTCGCCCGACGCCGGCGAGGGTCGCCCTCGCCGGATCTGGCGAGGGCGACCCTCGCCTGGGCCGGCGAGGGCCGGCCTCGCCCAACGCCGGCGAGGGTCGCCCTCGCCGGATCTGGCGAGGGCGACCCTCGCCTGGGCCGGCGAGGGCCGGCCTCGCCCCTCGCCGGCGAGGGTCGGCCGCCCCTCGCCGGCCATGGGCAAGGCCGCCCTCGCCCAGCCCTTGTCGGGCTTCGCTGGCGACCGGCCGGCCGGCCGGCCACCGGCGACCGGCCGGCCACCGGAGAAAAAAAAAGAAAAGAAAAGAAAAGAAAAGAAAAAGGAAAAAATAAAGAAAAAAATATTTAAAATTAAAAATGCTGACTGTACACGTTGAAAAAAATTATTTAAAATAAAAAATGCTGACTGTACACGCTGACTCAGCCTCCGGCGAGCCACGTCGGCGTAAAAAATTAATAAAAAATGCCACGTCGGATTTCCGGCCAAATTGGCACTAAAGTGATCTTTTTTTCCGATTTTGGCACCAAAGTGATCCAAAAAAAGTTATGGCACCAAAGTGATCGCCGTACACAAGTTATGGCACTTGCGGTGTACTTTTGCCCTTTTCAAATAGACAAATACAACCAAAGCTCAAACCGAAACCTGACCCAAATTGGACAAAAGATGTCCACAGAAGGTCAAGAGAGGTTTAGCAGATATAGAAACAACAAGCCTACATCTAGGCAACACAAGAAAAACAACAGTCAAAAACCAAAGAGACAGGACCAGCCGAAGTATGAAGGTATGGCTGTAGCTCCATCATCGGCAGCAACTCATCCAGTAGAAGCTCATCAACAGCAGGGCAGCCAGACAGCAGCACAGGATGCAATCAGCCGAGAGGAACGCCTGGAGGGCCAGCAGCATACCCAGCCGAGAGGAAACCAAGCCGGCTGGTGGGCCGCCCATGCTTCCGACGAAGGAGAACTGGCCATACACCAAACCTGCAGCAGCAACCATACAAGTAAAGAAGGCTCCAAAGGGACCAGTGAAGTGAAGAAAACACCAATGGCTCCAAAGGTCATCCATTTAAGGCTCAGAGATCCGAGTCGCATCAAAGATAGAGGCCGGTAGCTCCCATTTCCTCTGGAAAGCACGATTCCGAGGAGAGTCCTGGACTTTCCCAAAGGAGATGGCCTTATCCTTGACCACTTTGAGAAGATGCTTGCGCATACTCGGGATGTATACACTCTTGTTCCTGAACAGTGCATTGTTTCTCTCTGTCCAAATAATGTGGACTAGTGCACCAAAAGAGAACCGGGAAAGGCGATGTGCAAAAGAAACCCCACCGCAAACCTTCATTGCCCAAGGAATGAGATCATGCCAGAGCCGGTTGCGCCATGGTAGGTTGCATCTTGTCGCCCAAAAAGAAGCAAGCCTACCTGTGGAAGGACAATCGAAAAAAAGGTGGTTGACCGAGTCCGGCCTAGAACCACAGAAGACACAAAGGGCAGCAGTATCAATCCTTCGATTTTGTATAAGGAAAACTTGGGTGGGCAACCGGTTGAGGGAAATTATCCAAAGAAGAAAAGCATGTCTGGGAGCAATGTGGTAATCCCAGATAAAGGAGTGCCAAGCAACTGGGTTCCCTTTCCTTCTGATATGACTCCATGCTGACATTACGGAGAAGGAGCCCGAAGGATGCGGGGTCCATACCAGCCTGTCAGGAGCATCATCTACTAGAACGGGTAGGGGATCAGGCCAACTCAAAATAGTGGCAAGAATATTAGAGTCGTGCCAAGTACAGCCGAAGAATTGCCGTACCGTTGTTTCCCGAGGGATCCGCGATTGATAAATATCAGAATTGCTGAACAAAAGATAAAGTGGGCCCTTGGAGTGCCACCAATCATACCAAAAGGAAACAGAATAACCATTTCCTATCTCCCATCGGAATAAATTCCGAGCGGAAAGCCTCAAATCGAGAATTTTCTTCCAAGTCCAAGAAGAAAAAGTCGGCTTGGAAACAATCCAGAAGTTAGATTTTTTTAAGAAAACCGAGTGAATCCATTTACTCCACATTGATTCCTTGTCTGAGAAGAGGAGCCAAATGTGTTTGTGTGTCATCGCACGGTTGTAATCCTCCAGACGCCGGATTCCAAGTCCTCCTTCTTCCTTGGGCAAGCAGATATTAGACCAGGCTACTTTGGCTCCCCCGGTGCCAAGGTCAGGGCCTTTCCAAAGGAATTGCCTCAATATGGTCTCTATTTCGTTTAAGACCTCTTTTGGCAGGGAGAAGATGGTAGCCCAATATACCTGGATGGAGTGTAGTACAGATTTGATGAGCTGCAACCTTCCCGCAAAGGATAAGAAACGTTGGGTCCAAGAGCGGGCTCTAGCTGTGATTGAGTCGACTAATATCTTACAATCCGCTTTACGAAGCCTGGAGGATATAACTGGCACCCCAAGATCGCGAAAGGGTAGAGAGCCCATTTGGAAGCCAAAGCAGTGAATGAGTTGGCTATGTAAAGCCGAACTCCCCCCGCAGATGAATACACTACTTTTGCTGTTGTTCGGTCGCAGACCAGACCAACTAGAGAAGAGATCAAGCGCTTCTTTAATTATTTCAGCAGACCTTAGGTGGCCTTCCGAGAAGAGAAGCACATCATCCGCGAAAAATAAGTGAGATAATCGAGTCTTCTTGCATCGCCAAAACCAGCGAAAATCCGGAGAAATTGTTTTTGACTGAAGAATGCCCGAGAGGATTTCCATAGTCAGAATGAAAATGTATGGTGAAAGCGGATCCCCTTGCCGAATGCCTCGGCTACTAGGAAAGTAACCATGGAATATTTGTGCTCTTTGCAATCGGCCAGAATTGCCTTTGCAATTGATCACCCTTGTACTTCTTTGCCCAATTTGCATATATATGCCGAGCACACATTCTGTGCTAAGCATATTGCATTAACTCAGCAATTGCCGAGACAAGTCCCTACAAAACCAACAAACATATGTAAGCAACAATATGTAAATGATATTAAAAATACAATAGTTTAATGACATTATCTTGTATTGGTCACTTATGAATGCCCAACCTCTTCCATCATTTATGCCAAGGTCAGCCATTAGATTCTTCAAGAACCAATACCAAGTATCCTTGTTTTCTATCTTCACAACAGCCCATGCTAATGGAAACATTTGGTTGTTTCCATCTCTCCCAATGGCAGCCAACAGCTCTCCCTTGCATAACCCTTTAAAAAAAAACCATCTAACCCTATCACTTTTTTGCAGCCAACTAAAAACCCTTTTTTACATGCATCAAAGCATACGTACATTCTACCAAATTGTGTCCCATAATCAGGCAATGGCTTCTCCACAATCTTTAAATGAATTCTACTGAGTGGATTCTGAAGCCTACATTCCCTACCATACTCCCAAATCTGAGCGTATTCTTCTTTGTTTGTACCCATCAATGTTCTCGTGACGTTAGACTTAGCCCTCTTACATTGATTCTTTGACATATTCACACCTATTTGCTCTTTCACTAGCTGTTTCAATTGAGAAGTCCTAATTTCTGGCATGATCTTAATGGTGTTAAAGAACTGCTTAGCAACCATGCACTAGTCACTCTTTTGTTATCAAATATAATGCCACAGTTATGCTTCTTCCGAAGTGACCGAATTTGGAATGACCCAATCTTCTTACTCAATGCACCATATACCTTCCATGGACAATTAGCTTGTGCACATATTGCTCTAACATAACCCTTGGTATTTCTAGTGAATTTGATATTCCTTTAATGAGTGATTGAGTCCCTCACAATAGCATCTCTAAATTGTTTGACATCATCAAAACTCATCGATAAGCAAAGCATATGACTTGTATCGGTTGAATTATAATGAGGATACCTTCTTCTCATTGTACGCTGAGCTGCAACATCTTCGTCATCACGATCCTCTGAGCTACTGCTGTTGTCACCACTTTGCTCATATTCCATATCATCATGATCTGCCGTTGGAGCTCCACCATCCTAGTTTACTGAAGTGCCCTCATCTACTACCCCAATTGATGCTTTCCTTCCTTGTTGATATGCCCTCACTTTCTTCCCTTGCAACTGCAATGTCTTCATCATCAACATCACTTGCGTAAATTGTATGCAGTAATGTTTCCTCATCTTCATCATTGGACAATGTAACATCCCAAGAACCCAAATTGATTCTACTTGATGATTCAGGCAGTGTCTCCTCTTCCTCATCACCTAAGCCACCACTTTTCTTAAGTTGCTCACATATCTCTAGCACACGAGCTGTGAGGGAAGCCTCGGTGTCCTCAGATATCCGATCTTGTTCTAAAACAGATCTATCACCAACCTCAGATTCAATACCAGCTTTCAACACTATTTCCTCATACTCAGCACCAACAGGTTCAACATACACATAAACCTCATGACGATGAAGAAAATGGTAAACTAGATCTCTCACACCACCATCATCATACAGATATCTCAATCCATCTTTCAAACTCTTACCAAGTATTTGATAGTGCAATTTTCCTACTTTGCACTGCAACTATTTCGATATATCTTTCTCAAGGTCTTCATATGATAGATTACTGATGTTGACCCTAACAACAACAACACTTCCTCCAACATATTTCCACACTTCTCCAGTAATAAGCTTCCCACCATAGCACACAGTAATGGGTGCAGTGTTATCATCCATTTTAACACTGTAGTCAAGACAAAAAAAATTATTCTATTGTCCGGAACCACAACTCATACAAATGACAAGTTGTACGATTTGTCCCCACTTTCAATAAACAATACATAGATACAAGAGGACAAGTTGAGCAATCGATTCGGTCCCCACTTTCAACCCAATTTTAAGTAAACAATAGACATAGACAAGTTTGCGATCAGTCCCCACATTCAATAAATGATAATTTTGGCCATTATTCAATGGATACAAGATGACAAAATATAACAACGAACAAAATAAAGCACCTACCCTTACACTTTCGAACCAAACGCTAATTTGGGGCAACGGTAACGTGCTTTTACAATCTATCAACAACACCAAGAATTCAAAGATGACAAAGGATAAAGCGAAGCTCATTTGGTCGGTCAGTGGACATAAAAAAATCACTCGCTAACCTTTACTCACTGTCGACCAACACTTGGTATGCGACAAACCCACTTTCCTTCCGAAATTGACAGATAAACAAGATATGAGCGAGGGATAGTTCGATTTGCTCCTTCGTCGAAGTGTTGACGAAGATCGAAGCCCTAATTCGCGACTACATAGGACGATCAATGAGGGACAGAGATCAATCAATTTGAGAGAGAGATAGAGAGATGCCTTAATTTTGCCCTAATCGATCGTTATATACAAGCAGCTCATGCTTTGGAGAAGAAAGAAACGAAAGAAACGATGACGTTTCTTTCACTCAAAGAGATTCGATGAACGATGTCATTTCTCTCCACGTGGAATATCCTTTTTCCACGTTGGATGTCCGTTTATTTTTCTAATTTCCACATATGAAAAAAAATTAAGTTAGAAATCCACGTAGCACATTTGGCTGGTAGTGGCACTCAAGTGTTTTATTTCTACTCTGATGTGACACTCAAGTGAGCCAAAAAAAGTTATGGTACTTAATTGTTTTCTGTACAAAAGTTATGACACTTGCAGTGTATTTACCTCGATTATTTGAGGTGTACTGTTCATAAAAAAACAAAAAAGAAATTGTTTTTTTTTCGTAAAATTCTGCACGTGTGAACGAACGTGTTGAACAAGTAATATAATGATAAGAAGAGTATCGTCCCACAGAGATTGATGATAATAAACCAATTAAATATTAAAAATAGACTAATTCTAAAATTTATCTAGCAGATCAAAATATAATTGAGAACAAATAAAAATTGACAATTTTTAAAAACGAAATTTTGTAAACTAAAAGCAGATAATCAATCAGGTAAAATATGTTAAGAGTATCCGATTTCATCATAACCACTAGATATGAATTTCGGATCATTATACATACAAGAACAATATCAAACATGTGATAGCGGAATTTCCTAGCCTATTTACTATCCTATCTCTAAGTATAGCAAACCTATTGAGTTTATCAATTCACTATATTTCTATGTGAATTTAAATAAACATAAGCGCATTAAAATCTGTGAATATTCCCGGTTTACAATGAATCTTTTGGACCACCTTATCACCGAAAGCTACACAAATAACATGGTATATTTCTATCCATATTTAATTCATGGTTATATATTATAAGGAGCAATTGCATATTATCACTTCTCAGTCTCAAACATGCACATCAGATCATTCAAGTGGTGGCCAGTCACCTAAATGCATTAAGCATAATAATATATAACTCACATGAATGAAATTACTTGCAAAGCATAAAAAGCATGAAATTCATATTGTCATGGTTAGGCTACATCGTAGCTCTAACAAAGAAAATTAGAACATAATAGAAAAAAAAACGACAATAGAAATTAAACCAAACATCTTGAATCGAAGAACAAGAATTTTGTCACCACTTTTGTCTTCTCTTCAAAATACTTGAAAAACTCTTAGAACACTGAAAAAAAAAACAATCTTTTTTAAAAACTCCAAGTTCCCCCAAGTTATCCTATTTATATAATAACATCTAAGACTCCTCTCACAAGGTAATTACTTCTTTTTTTGCATAAAATTAGGGAATAAGTCGCAAAATTCCCAATGTGATATCTACCTTCTAACTCTTCTCTGGGTCGCATATTCCTTTCCTTCTTTTTGCCATATTTTCCTTATTTTCTCCATATCTCAATATTCTGCGTAAACAAGGAAATATTAAGTAAATAAAAGGAAATCCAAATATATTCTAACAAATATTGCATTATTTATTGCCTAAAGTAGATAAAATAACTCTATTTTTATAGAGTTATCATTTTTATAATTTCCTATCTAACTTTCAATTGAATGAGTTTTTCGGATGCTTAACGAATTGGGAATGTTAGGGGGGACTTACCGAGGAACCCCACCATAAAGCAATGAATAAAAAAAGAGAAAAAAAAGGAGATAGGACGATGATAAGTGGTGGTAGAAAGATTATCTTGGATGAGCAGCGAGAAGCCGCTCGATGTAAAATTCACAACCAACGGCAAAGATTAGCCGCAGTCGCGATGGGGACAGCGAGTCAGCCAGGCGTCGCCCTCTTCCGATGGTCGTCATGTTCTATTTAGGGTGCGTTTGGTTCAGCATTTGGAATGTTACTCTGGGAATGCAAATACCTTTAGGTAAAAGCCCCTTTAGGGGAAATGCAAATGACGTTTGGTAAAAATTCATTTGCAAAGCTACTTTGACCCAAGTAGTGTTTGGTTTTTATAAATGGGCTTTGGGGGGTTTTTTTTTAAAAAAAAGGAAAAAGTACCCTTCGCCGGCTCTGATGAAGGGCTAAGGCCGCCGGCGAGCCAGATCTGGCGCCGGTGGCCGTCGCCCGTCGCCGAGCGACCCCCGGCGAGGGACGTCGACCTCGGGCGACGAGGCTTGAGGTCGCGCTACCTCAGGCGGCTGTCGGCCTGGGTCGCGCGACCCAGGCGACCGTCGGCCTGGGTCGCGCGACCCAGGCGGCCGTCGGCCTGGGTCGCGCGACCCAGGCGGCCGTCGCCTGAGTCGGGCGACGTCGCCTGAGTCTGGCGACCTCGCCGGACCTTTGCCGTCGCCGGTCCTTCGCCCTCGCCGGAGTCCCTTTGGTGAAGAAGATGAATAGTATCAAGAGGACAAAGCCGGAATATTGAAGTTTGAGTGAGGATAATTTGGGAAGTATAAAAATGATTTTGGCATTTGGTTCAAGGCTGAAAGTCCAAAGCTGATCTGGCTAGCATTGGGCTTTCAGTATTGAAAATGCTAGTTTTAAGCATTGAAAATGCTCAATACTAACTGTTTGGTTTAGCATTTTTAGGAAGGGCCTTTCGGCCGCGCAGCCTTAGTACTCTCTACTTCCAGGTCGTGGTCGTCGCCGTCGTGGTCGTGGTCGGGGTCGTCGTCTGAAGTCTGACTGCAAATCCAAGCTCAGTTCTTTAAGCTGCGTGACGCTCGAATTACAAGGAAGGAAGAAGATATGAGCAGATTAGCAAAGAGGGTGGCGTTGCTGTCCAGGTCGTCTTATTCTTCTTCTGCTGCTGCTGCTGCTCCTCGTCGTCCCCCCTCCTTCTCCGCCGGCGCCGGCGCCGCCGCCTGGACATGGCTAGCTCCTGCACGTCATCATGGCATCGAACCCACCACCCACCGCGATGCGGGGATCGGTAGGAGATGCTACTCTTCGCCCCCCTCCTCTTCTGGGTATCACGTCAGCCCGTCGTCGTCGATGAAGGGGGCCGTGTTCAGGGATCCCACCCGCCCCCTCTCTCTCGACCTCCTCCAAATCCCTCGGCCCCAGCCCGGCGAGGTCCTCATTCGCACCAAGGCCTGCGGGGTCTGCCGCTCCGACCTCCACGTCCTCAAGGGCGACCACACCTTCGCCTCCCCTTGCGTGGTCGGTCACGAGATCACCGGCGAAGTCGTCGAGCACCACCCCCTCACCGATCCCAAGATGGTCCGCAGATTCCCAGTTGGGTCTCTCGTCGTGGGGGCCTTCATCATGCCTTGTGGTTCCTGCTTCCACTGCTCTAAGGTCGGTCCCTCTTTTGTTCTTTACTTCGCCACGCCTTTTTCGGACTGTGTCTTCTCAGGATTACGTTAGACGATTCTCTTTGGCTCACCTGACAATTTCCCTTCACTCTTGCTGATTTGACTTCAGGGTCATGATGACCTGTGCGAGGATTTCTTCGCTTATTGCCGTGGGCGGGGCACCCTTTACGACGGCAATACTCGCCTTTTCCTCCACGGCACTGGCAAGTTCTTCTCTTCTCTCCTCCCGAATTTGTAGATGGATGTTACACTTGGCCTTACCCCTTCTCATTAATGCTGTTTCATGTCCCAATGTTTGTACGAGTTACTTTGGTCTCTAATTCACCATGCGTAGGTTTGATGGTTCTCCTTTTCCACGGTGCTTTCTGCCTGAATCTCGGATATATTTGCAGGTGAACCTGTTTATATGAATAGTATGGCAGGGATGGCTGAATACTGCATTGTGCTCGCAAATGGATTAGCTTTATTACCAGCCTCATTGCCTGCCCTACTCGGAATCTGCCATTCTTGGCTGTGGAGCTTTCACTGCGTATGGTGCTATGACCCACGCAGCTGAGGTGCGTCCTGGGGATTCCATCGCTGTTATTGGTGTTGGAGGTGTCGGATCAAGGTACCTCGCTCCCACATCATCTAAGCTACAGCCAACATTGCATATGGATATCTAGTATTTCGCTTACAGCCTTACACACATCCGAAGTGACTTTGCCTAAATGAACATGAGTTTTGTTATGTCGTGGAAAAATGCACAGCGGTCCAACTGTGGTTTGATGGAATGGCATAGAACTGTAATCGAACACGGACATGTTTTTTTCTGTTAAATATGCACTAGTAGGTATGGTATCATCTGAACTCTCCTGGGAGCTAAGGTGATTGATTATTTTCCATTGATTTGTGCGAAAAGTTCCGCACTTCAATCATGTGCTAGAAATGTGATCGATGAACTCCATGGCAGTTACTGTCTGTGAAGTTTCTACCACTATGTCAAACAGTTCACCTTTTCTGGCCATTCTTATTTGATTTCAAGATTTTTCATGTCTCGGCCTTGAGAGCTCTCCAATTTCTTCATTTTGGAATCAATCAATAGATAGATTGTGGAATTGGGACACTTCATACGTTCCCTTTTCTCTGAAAATTTCTTCCCCTGCCAGCTGTTGTTGAATCTTGTAAAGTGGTCCCTAGATGAACCCTGCATATGCCCCATAAAAAAACCAATCTTAGTACCTGAATATACATATTCATGACACAATGCGACTGACAGTTTCTTTGGTCAAGTTCCTTGCTGCAAACAATAACTTCAACATTATTTTTAGGCTTCACCTAAAGTCCCTAAATATCATGTTTAAGATTTCTAGAGACAAGGTTTACAGGCTTTAATCAACCTACTTTTTATATACATCTGTTTGTCTAGAGACAAGGTTTCCAGTTATCCATCTAAGATGTAATCTAACCAAGAAAAGTGGAGCTTCTTTGACAAAAAAAAGATAATGCTTAAGCTGGTATGGGTACCTTGTGCAATATGATTTATGTCGGCTGAACTTGTCATTTTGGTATGAGGGGAGGTCTGCTGGGCGTTCCATCTAATCCCTAATGCTTTGCCTCCTTTGATACCTTAGTCCTCTCTTCCTACATAAGTATGACCTTTTGAATTTTTCAGTTGTTTGCAGATAGCTAAGGCATTTGGTGCCTCTGATATTATTGCTGTGGATATCAGTGATGAAAAGTTACAGGAAGCTAAAATTTTTGGGGCCACCCACACCGTGAATGCAATCAAAGAGGATGCTATCGAAAAGATTAAGGTACGTGCTCCCTTTTACAGTCACGGTGAGGTAAAAAAGCACGAGTCACAGATGTCTTCTCCCTCTATGGAGTTCGCCACATGGATCTTTCCACACCATGTTGCCCTATTTGATATGGTTTCTTATTGGTGCTCTAGGAAAATTGCATCTGAGAAGCTGGATGCACAATAATGTTATGCATTAAATGCATCCTCAAGATCCCAATGGTTCGACTGCATGAGGAGCAATGTTTGGGAGCATGTTATAGCTGCTCATTTAATACAATGCTCGCAAGATCCATTTATTCAAGAATCAACATTCCTTTGTAGAGGTCTGTCCATGGTCTCTTGGTCAACCCATCCTTTCAACCAGCACTAGAAGTACCATCTTCTCTTTACAGCACTTTAGGTTGTCAGTTTGCATGGCTACACCATCTTAATCCTGGGGGGTGGGTGAAGAAGATTTACTGGCACTTAGTTACTGGAAGAGGTTAAGATGGATAAATAGCGTCTGTTAGATGACTTGATATAGATTAGCGGGTAAATTGTTTGAACCCATGAATGATTTTATGCTCCATACCCATCAATTTTCACTTTGTGCACTTTGCTTTGACCTTGACATGCTCATCTAGTGATTGACTTCCTGTGTGCTTTGCGAATTGGCTCAATTTGCTTTCTGCAATCTCTTCTTATTATTACTATTATTGTTATTAATATCTTTATACTCTTTCTTGCCTAAGCGCTTCCCCCATCTATTGGCAGACAATAACTGGAGGGATGGGTGTTGATATTGCTGTAGAAGCTCTGGGAAAACCACAAACGTTCATGCAGTGTGTACAAAGTGTTAGGGATGCTGGAAAAGCCGTGATGATAGGACTTGCAAAATCTGGTGCTATGGGGGAGGTAGACACAAATCGACTTGTCCGCAGAAAGGTGAATAGCCGAGTCTACTTGTGATATGGGTGAATTTGTTTCCATTTGCATGGCACTAGTTACAGAGTTATCTTGCGTTCACTAAATGACGTTTTAACTTGCTGTTCCCTCGTTATTAACTGAAACCTTCTTGTTGAAAAGTAAAGGAGTTGGGATAGAAAGGAATACTGAAGGAAAATAGCTGTTTTACTTGTTCAGCCATTGTCCTCAAAAGCAACCTATCTGGTAAGGTGGATGCTATTGAGTTTTAGGGCCTTCAATCTTTCTGAAGAAATGGTTTTAAGAGCACAGTTTGTAAAACATGTTTCGCAATTAACAAATAA
Organism: Syzygium jambos; assembly: GCA_031216235.1. NCBI lineage: Eukaryota > Viridiplantae > Streptophyta > Magnoliopsida > Myrtales > Myrtaceae > Syzygium > Syzygium jambos. The sequence goes on from CM062228.1 coordinate 9,700,599, forward strand.
CAGGAAACTGTTTTTTCATCCCTTTTGGACCAGGTTGGCGGGACTACTTAAAGTAATGATTTCTGAACTGCATGTTTGAATTTGATGGCACTACAAGCACAGTGCATCAACGTGATGTTCCCAGTACTTTAATGTATTTAGACTGAAGTCTTATAGTGTACTTGCATCTTGTTGACGTTAAGGATATGAGCATTTCACTAGAACCATGACTTTATTCTGGCTGTTATAACTTATTATAATGGCATTAACTTCTGATGTTTATGTCATAGTGAATTTCAGATATTCCTTTTACAGACTTGAATTCTTGATTTTGAGTCTTGATAAACTTTTCGCTGAAATTCTGCTGATTAGTTTAGAATATTTTGTTAAAGAGTGTCCCAAGGGAACTTGTTAAGAAACCAATTGGGGAAACTTTACAGTTTTCAATGGATTAATTTTCCTCCTGTTATGTATTATCTTTGGCTTGAAAATTGAACTATTCTAGATAAAATTTACTCAAAATTTGTTTCAGGAGAACTCATCACACCCTAGTGCAGATGTTCATATCATCATGAATTTTAAAGTGGCACCTAGAGTTATTTATTCTCATTCTTAGGCTATTGTGAAGAATGATTCGGGGATTAATAGGAAAATGTATGGTCTTGGATCAATTTGCTGCATTAAGACTCGAACGATTTAACTATTAGCAACGATTTTCTCAATCAGATTAAAGTCATTGGCTCATACGGAGCAAGAACAAGGCAGGATCTTCCCAAGTTGGTCAAGTTGGCGGAATCAGGGATCTTCAATCTCACCAGTGCAGTTTCAAGGAAATACACATTTGAAGAGGCTGGCAAAGCATATGAAGAACTTGACCAAGGAAAAATTGTCAGCAGAGCAATTGTCGAGATGATGTAGTCCATCACTCTTACACTCAGCTCTTGATGGTTGTTAAAATGTGGGAATTTGCAGTTTAATGATCAGAACGCACCTTAACTTGAATTGGCTGCTGTTTCTAATAAACAGCCAAAATCAACGATATTCTGCCCTTTTTATACCTTGTAATATGGGTAGATTTATGGCATTCTATGTGTGAAATTGCGGCGAGTGTTGGTATTTCCTATAAAACGCAAGTAACTTCAAAAGTCTGATGGTGACTAAATTTTTGACTGGCAAGTTATTTCACCTGCGACATGTTAGTAAGTTATCGATGGTTATTTAACATGTGATATCTTAGTAAGTTACTACTAGTTTTGTGGAAGTACCAACAATTATTTGAGTGTTTTAAACTAGTCTCTTTAAATTATCAATATTAACTTGTGCAGCTTATCAAAGTACTAGAGTTACTGACTTCTATAGAAAATTTACAACTTTCATTTGAGTCCATTAATCATCTTTTAGTTGATTGTTTCAAAGTTATCAAATGTTCAAAGAACCTAGAAATATTCATTTGTTAAAGTCACCATGGTATTAAAATTACTTTGCACTTACAGCAAATTGCAAATATTAATATGAATGATTTACTAACTTTTTGCATATTAACAACAAATTTTAGTTTTACGATTATAACTTTAATACGTTGGAAAGCTGCCCAAAGAAATTTGGCTGAATTACGAGAACAGTTGGAACAGACTAACAGTTATTATACGTTCAAATAATGGAAAGTGGCTCTAAGGGCGCGCATGGAATGCATTCCGGAACAAAAATTCTGTTCCGGAATGCATTCCGGAACAGAATGGCATTTGTTAAAAAAATTTTAGAATGTATTCTGGAGCGATTTTTGCATTCTGAAATTAAAATGCGTTTATTAAAAATACTTGATTCCAAAATGGGTTTTTGGCAAGAAAAAGAGAAGCTACTTTTTTAAGCTTCTTGAATTCGGAATGCATTCTCCCTATTTTCTCACAAATTTTTTTTTCAGAAAATGCATAAAAATTGAAAAATTCTACAAAAATTCATAAAAATTTCCAGAAAATAAAAAAAAGTCAGATTTCAGGAAAATATGAAATTTGGTGAATTTTTTTAAAAAAAATCAAAAAATCAAAAATTTCCAAACTTCATAGAATGGCTTAGAACACATGTGGCCACCCACTTTGAGTGAAATTTAAATTTTTTGAGGAGTAAAAAAAATAAAAAATTTCAAAACTTCACAAAATGGCTTAAAATACTTGTGGCCACCCACTTTGAGTGAAATTTTAATTTTGAGGTGCCCAAAAAATAAAAAATTTCAAAAATTCATAAAATGGCTTAGAATACCTGTAACCACCCACTTTGAGTAAAATTTAAATTTTTTGAGGTGCCCAAACAAATAAAAAATTAAAAAATTTCAAAACTTCACAGAATGGCTTAGAATACCTGTGGCCACCCACTTTGAGTGAAATTTAAATTTTTTTTGGATGCCCAAAAAAATTAAAAAAATTAAAAATTTCAAAACTTCACAGAATGGCTTATAATACCAGTGGCCACCCACTTTGAGTAAAATTTTAATTTTTTTAGGTGCAAAAAAAACCAACAAATCAAAACAGATTTCTATTCTAGAAATCAATTTCTGAAGCAGAATTAGTCATGTTTTACCAAATAGATTTCTCCTCCAGAAATCAATTTCTGACAAGAATTTCATAAATCAATTTCTTGCAAGAATTTGATTTTTGGAGCAGAAAGGTTACCATTCACACCCTAAGAGTTGGTAACTTAAGCTTTGGAAATAATGTGGTAAATTATTGAAATGTAGTTCGCGATTTGAAGGGAGTAGGCAATTTCTTATGCGAGTAGTAATTTTAATATGTCAGTAACTTGTCCAAATTATATTTGGTAAATTATTGAAACATTTGGTATTTTTGAAAGGATCAACCGAACATTACTATCTAATCAAATAAGAGTTGATAATTTCGCAACCTTTTTTTGGTTGGTAAGTTGTCATAGATCTCAGTAAATTATTGGAACAATTAGTAGTTTTATAGCAATCAAATAAATATTGAAAACTAACTCAAAATGAGTTGCTACTTTTATGTAAGGGTCGTTTTCTTTAAATAAATGTTGAAACAATCGAATAAATGTTGCAAATGAATGTTGGTATATTTATTAGAGTATTTGGTAATTTTCAAAGTAGTTGGTAATTTGGTATAAGAATTAGTAGCTTGTAACAAATAAATGTTGGTAAATTATATGACTAGTTAGTAATTTCCAAACCTATCTATTAAACGTTGGTAAGTGAACTCAAATGTTGGTAAGTGGACTTAATTAACATTTCCAGATCAATCTAATAACGTTTGAACAAATTACCAACGTTGATAATTTCCTAGTAGAGTCATTAACTTGGACAAATTGGTAAGCTGTGCAAAATAAATCTTGGTAAATTTTCGAATAGTTAGTAATTTCGAAACAATCAAATAAAAGTTGATAATTTCACATAAAAGTTAACAATTTAACATTTTTCTAATTTTAACAAATAAAAATTGGTAAAATATTTGAATGGTTGGTAATTTCACAATCAAATAAATATTGGTAAAAGATTCAAATAAGAGGGAAAATTGTCCAATTAGTCTTAAACTTATAGCACGGATGCTAATTTATTCTAAATTTTTCAATTTTACCAATTTAGTCCTAAGTTAGTCTTTACACGAAATTTCAATATAGCCATTTTGGTCAATTTTCATCGATAATCACTTCTGGGACAGTGTGCCATGTAGGAGGCCAGCCACCAGCGATGATTGGACTGCTACGTATGTAACGTTCTGAATTCGATCCACTTTTCGTGATCAATGAAATAGATATGTATTTCTCATTTCGTTTTAGTAAGTCTCACCCGGAATTGATCATTCTCGGGATACTGACCAATAGGGAATGGCTAACTAGGAAAACGGTACGTGGACCTAAGAACTCAACTGTGAATTGGGTCTGATTCCGAGGAACGACGAGGGAATATTTTGGGCCAATGTGGGCCAATCCAAGGAAGGTGACGGATTTGGTTTGGCCAACGACGTACGATCAGATCGTGGGTGATTCCGCGTAACCGAGAGTACGCGTGGCGAACGATCCTGAATTTATTCCGAACGATCGCGACCCCCGGAACTAGCGATAAATCCTCACGTTCTCTTGGAAGCCGAGACCGACATAACTCGAGCAATCCTAAGTCGATACGCGTAACACCTAAACAGCCGCCCGTTAGTGAGAGACGCTAAAATCGCATTTAAGCGAAATCGATCGTGGAATTGAGTCCGGACTTCGGTATCGAATTTCGTGAATGTATGCGACTATTTGACAAGGACGACATCGTATAAGTGTGGTCAATTATATTGGGGATATGTAGAGTCAAAAATTGGAAATTTGACCCGGGATCGAAAAATTATCGATTTGTCCCTGGACCCCTAAGTGATAATTCCGAATTTTAGAGTTTTAAATTGGCTTTTATCAGCCCAATAATGTTGGAATTTAGTGGACAAGCTTGCCCTTAGATATTTGGATGAGATTTAATCCCAACCCTTGAAGTGAGGGTATGATAGTCATTTTTGAGAAGTTGGTCAACCACCCCCACTAGCCAATGTGTATATCTCTCCCACTCAATCTCTCTCTCCCTCATTTTTCTTCTCCTCAAAGCCAGCTAGCCCCCTCCTCCCATGCCTCTCTCCTTCTCTTCCTTGTCCGGCTGAGAGCCGCCGCTCGTCGGAATCCGCCGGCCACGCGCCGCCGTCGCCGCCACCACCTCGCCTCACCATCACCACCGACCAGCTCTCTGTTTCTCCCTCTCCTCTCTCCATCCGCCACCGATCAGCCCCCGCCTAGGACCACCATCGCTGTTGCCACCGCCAAGCGCCGTCGAGGGAGCCGCCACTCGTCGCCACTGGTCCGATGCAGAACTGCCACTGCTCAGCCGCCCTTGCCACTTGTCCAGCCTTCATTAGGAGCTTAGGAACCTTGGTGAGTACAACCCTAAACCCTAGTTAGGCTAATGTACATTTCTAGATGAGTTTTAGGGTTAATTAGGGTAATTTAGGGGTTAAATTGTGGAGGATGTTAGGGGCTGACTTTGTGATTAATTTAGTGATTTAGCGTGATGATTTAGATGAGGTTTAATGGCCTATAGTGTGATGTGTGGTGGCTGAGTATAGGCGCCCTGATTCGGGCAAAAATGTGAATTTGGCGGGTGTAATTTGTGGACCGAGTGGTGGCTGTTTCCATGGTGATTTTTGTGGTCTAATGTGATGATTTGAAAGTGATTTAGTGGCCTAAGGTGATCTGATTGGTGATCGATTAGTGTAGGCTCGATTGGATTATCATGTTGATTAATCGTGGTCTAAATGCGGACTATAATGGGTGCAACAATCGGGCCGTGTAGTGGCTATTTATGTGGTGGATTTGGGAGCGTAATGTGATTATTTGGAGGTGGATTGGAGGCCTTGAGGGGACTGATTAGTGGCTGGCCATAGTGGAATTTATCGGGCCTTGTTCGGCGAAATTGAGGATTAATTGTGAATTGGCCGTGTGTGCTTGATTTGTGCATTAAGTAGGTGATTGTTTATGGCTTGGTAGTGGTTACATGATGCCAGGAGTGAGTACTTATGTGGCCGAGAAAGGATAGCCTTGGTGGACCTTAGACTTGTGCAAGTTTAATGGCTTAATCGCGTGATTTTCGTGTGCCGATGATGTACCATGGCTGATTTGAATTAATTGATTAATTGAGCATATTGATTCATTAAATTGAATATGTGTGGTGTAAATTGAGCATGTGGCTATGTGAAATTGAATGCTCGTTGTAAATTTTATGGATGCCAACTGCGAATATTATGGCCATGAGTGTGCATCTCGAACATTGGCATAACGTGTGCATATGCGAGTGTGCACGAATGACATGAGTATGTGATCACCTAAAATGCCCTGATGCGTTTTACGCGGGGTTCAGATAATAACTGGTGACTATGTACGTGTGATCACATAAAGCCCTGATGCATTTTACGCGGAGTATTGAACCCGTCCTGAAGCGTGTTACGCGGGACGATGCTCGGACTACCGGAGGATGACCAACCTGATGTGTTTTACGTAGGTTTTGTATCATGAGCCTGATGCATTTTACGCGGGCCAGAGATTGATCTCAAAGTGATGGACCTGATGCGTTTTACGTGGGTCGGACCTGATGCCTTTTATGCGGGTCGGAGGAGAATTGAGAAATGGCATGTGTGCAAGTGTGTAAGTGTGCCCCGATGAGCATGAGCACGAGTGTGAGCATAAGCATGAGTATGAGCATGAGTAGATGTATGACATGCGATGCGACCAAGTGATGTTGTGCGCGTGCCACGATTGGGTTTTGTGTTATTATTGTGAATTTATAAAGTGTCTAACCTACAAGGCCAAGTAAGTATTGGATTTGGGCCCGATGGCCTAAGTCATTTATATTTTGGATAGTGTGTTGTTTGGTGCTCGTCAGGAGGTGCATGCTAGCCTAATTTAGGTTTAGGGGGCCTACTCGCTGAAATTTATTCCCTTTTTTTTTTTTTTGATAACCCAGAAACCCCCCGCACGGCCGACAGCCGGAGGAGTAAACCTGGGGCGACGCTAGCGTAGGACCCACCACCACCGCTGAAATTTATTCTCACTGTTGTTTAAACCCAACTTTTTAGATCCCCAACCTTGAGATGGAATCCGACCCTGAGGAGGAAGAGCCGATGTAGTGGGAGTCTGATCCCGAGCCACTTACCCTTTTTGTTGCTAGTGGCCGTTGACCCTTTTTGATTTAAGTGCTTATGCTGTAAATGGATATTGTATATCTTCGTTGCTTATGCAAGTTGTAAATATTGTTTGTGTCGCTATCCTTGGTCATGTGTTTTATTGTCCGGGTGTTGTGTTGCTTCCGTGTGTGCTTGTTCTCTGTTTTGGGTTTTGGATCGGCGACGCGTCTTGGGACGTTGTACTTGAATCGATCGCGCCAGGAATGTGGCGCGCTGTAGGGTGCGGGGCGTGACAACCCCCGTTGATTTGGTATCAGAGCAAGGTTAGCTAGATACAAGTTGGTCGAAACCTGGAGTGATAAGGAGCAATGACCTTGGGTAGCAGATAGGGAGACTTGCGTGCTACATGTACCTCTGGACTGTTTGGTTTCTTGATTGATTGTGCGATTGTTATGATTGACCCATAAGGTACAGGTGCGGTAGGACCCGAGCTAAGGACACTTGTCTCTTTGGCTGAAAACTTGTGCTGCTTGTGTTTGACCGCCTGCTGTGTGATTATTATTATGATTCTCTGCCTAGGACCATAGACTTGTATAGTTGGCCTAGGTCTGTAATTCCTCAATGGAATTATAGTTGATAGGTGAGTAGTGAGAACCCTATAACAATGAGTAGCCGAGGAAGAGGTCAAGGTCGAGATCGTATAGGTCTGCGAGCTAGAACAGTGGAGGATCCTAGAGGAGATGGGATTTTAAGGGCACTTGCAGAAGTTGGAATCATAATGGGACAATAGGCTAAAAAAGGAGCTGCTGCTAGTTGCTGAGACTGCTATCGCTGCTGTTAACTGTAATCAAGGAATAAGAATTGGGAATTGTCAGATACATCACATGGTGAAATAGTTTCTAAAACTTAAGTCATCCAAGTTGAAGGAAATGGTGATTCTGAGATTGCGATTCTCTAGGTTAAGAATTGGAAAATGCCTTTGCACTGCCGGAGTGCACGGAGGAAGAAAGGGTGACCCTAGTGGTGTATCAACTTCAGGGTGTAGCAAATGGCTAGTGGGAGGCCACCCGAGGTAAGGTTTTCCATTTAAGCACGATCCCAAATTGGACTTCCTTTGTTGAGACCTTTAATGGGAAAATACTTCTCTGAGACTGCACGGGAACAGAAAATTGTAGAGTTTCTAAGGCTCCATTAGAATCAGATAACTGTGGATTAGTATGAGGTTGAGTTCTCAAGGTCATCTAAGTACGCACTAAGGATGGTTGAGGACCCTGTGGATAGGGAGAGGAGGCTTCGAGATGGACTAAAGCTAGAACTCCGCAGTCAGCTGATGCTATTGAACTTAAAGGATTTCAACGAACCATATGAGAGGGCTCAGTTAGTTGAGCAGGATATGAATGAGAGGGCTACCGCCTCTGGATCATGGTACATGCCGGCTAGGGACAATCGCAATTTTGAGAAGAAGCCTATGACTAGGAATAAGCGGTTTGTTTCTCTTGTAAGAAAGAAAATTGGAAAGCCGGACTACTATTATAACGCCGCATGTCGGTCTTATGGAAAGAGGCACGGGAATGGCCCTCGCCCAAGTGGACCTGGAGTGTGTTTTGGAGGTGACCAACTAAGAAAGTAAGAAACTGCCCGAATTGACAAGCTAGGCCGCCAATGCAACAATAGCAACCACGGGTAGGATATCAAGCGGAAGTTGCCCCGTAGAATAACCAGGACCGATTGTAAGCACAAGGAAGGGTGTGCGCTATGGCTGGGACAGAAGCGAAAGAATTGTCTTAAAGGTCTAAATGTGATGTGTGATGATCTTTGGTGTATTAGAAGTGATTTTTGAAGTTATAAATCTAAATGGTCATGTGAGACACATAATTGCTCATGGTGAATAGACGCAATCAGTTTATGGATTTCAGAATTACTGATGACATTCTTTGACAAGATTTGGATGAACGAGTTATCGCTTGGAAATTTCGGATTTTGTAAAGAACCGGGTGACTTGCTTTGGGAGACCGTGGGATTGAAAATTGATGGATTGGGCTTCGTCTTTAAGAGATGGAAAGATAATCATTTTGTGATTGAGTTGGCCCCTGGACAGAGCCGATATCTAGGGCGCCCTACAGGATAGCACTGTCAAAATTGAAGGAATTGAAGGTCTAAATGCAGGAGTTATTGGATAAAGGCTTCATTCGCCCGAGTGCGTCTCCATGGGGAGTGCCAGTTTTATTCGTGAGGAAAAAGGACAGATCGTTAAAGTTACACATTGACTACAGACAGTTGAATCAGGTGACCATTAAGAATAAGTATCCGTTGCTAAGGATTGATGATCTATTGGATTAGTTACGAGGGGCGTCGATATTTTCAAAGATCGACTTAAGGACTGACTATCATCAATTGAGGATTAAGGAGGATGTGCCGAAGATGACATTTAGGACGAGATATGTGTCCTATGAGTTTACGGTGATGCTATTTGGGCTGACTAATGCCCCTGCTGCTTTCATGGACTTAATGAATCGAGTATTCAAGGAATTTTTAGATCAGTTCGTCATTGTCTTCATAGATGATATTTTGGTATATTCAAAGAGTCCCGAGGAACATGAGGTACACTTAGAAAAGGTTTTACGGATGTTAAGAGAGCATGCACTGTATGCTAAGATTAGCAAGTGCGAATTTTGGCTGAACCGAGTGGCATTCCTTGGGCATATAATTTTCGGAGAAGGAATCTCTATGGATCCGGTGAAGATTGAAGCAGTAATGGATTGGCCGAGACCAACGACAGTTACTGAGGTTCGAAGCTTTTTAAGATTGGCAGGTTATTATTGACGATTTGTAGAAAGATTCTCAGCGATAGCTACTCCATTGACAAGATTGCTTAAGAAGGAAATGAAGTTTGAATGGAAGGAAAAGTGCGAAGAGAGTTTTTAGGAGTTGAAGCAGAGATTGACGACTGCGCCAGTGCTAACGATCCCTTCAAGACCAGGAGGATATGAGATTTATAGCGATACTTCGCTCAAGGGATTGGGATGCGTGCTAATGTAACATAGAAGGGTGATTGCTTATGCATTGCGACAGTTAAGACCTCATGAGATGAGCTACCCGACTCACGACTTGGAGCTGGCAGCAATCATTTTCGCGCTCAAGATTTGAAGGCACTACTTGTGTGGAGAAAGGTTCAAGATCTACATGGACCATCAGAGCCTCAAGTTTTTATTTTTGCATAAGGAATTGAATATGAGGTAGAGGCGTTGTATAGAGTTATTGAAGGACTATGATTATGACATTTTGTATCATCCCAGGAAAGCCAACCGGGTAGCGGATGCCTTAAGCCGAAAATCGAGCATCGCGTAATTAATGATCAAAGAGTGGATTTTGTTGGAAGGAGCACGAGACTCAGAGTTTAAGTTCAAGGTAGGACACCTCTCCAGTTTGATGGCGACGTTAAGGATTGAACCGGAAGTACTAGCCAAAATTAAGGCATTGCAGTCTACGAACCCTGAGATTCAAAAGATCTTGGAGATGAATGACACTAAGAGGAAACCGGACTTCCAAGCATCCGAGGACGGAATTCTTAAGTTTCGAGGACGTTTGTGCGTGCTCGATGATTTAGAGCTGAAGAAAGAGATTTTGTCGGAAGCTCATAAGAGCAATTATAGCATTCACCCGGGCAACACGAAGATATACCAGAACCTTTAACAGTACTATTGGTGGAACGGAATGAAAGTGGACGTGACCAAATATGTGGCCAAGTGTCTGATGTGCCAACAAGTGAAGGCACGACATTGCAAACTTGGTGAAATGCTGCAGATGTTGGAAATCCCAAAATGGAAATTGGAGCATATTACGATGGACTTTGTAACGGGATTGCCAAGAAGCCAAAGGGGACATGATGCCATTTGGGTGATAGTGGACAGACTGACCAATTTAACACATTTCCTGGCTGTGCGAAAGGACTTCGAGCTAGCAAGGTACGCAAAGTTGTATGTGCGGCAGATAGTCCGTCTTCATGGAGTACCGGTATCAATTACTTCGGACCGTGATCCCCGGTTTACTGTGAATTTTTGGAAAAGTCTGCAATCGGCCATGGGAACAAAGTTGCAATTCAGTATAGCCTATCATCCGCAGACGGATGGCCAATCTGAGAGGACTATTCAGACCTTAGAGAATATGTTGAGAGCGTGTGTATTGGATTTTCAGAGCAAGTGGGAAGAACAATTGCATTTAGTCGAGTTTGCCTACAATAACAACTTTCAGCAGAGTATTGGGATGGCACCGTTTGAAGCCCTTTATGGCAGAGCGTGCAAAACACTATTGTGTTGGGACGAAGTGAGGGAAAGAAATATAACGGGTCTAGAGTTGGTTCAGCAGTCGGTGAAAACTGTAAAGATTATCCGGGAAAGGCTAAGAACAGCTTAGAGCCGTCAGAAAAGTTACGCGGACCGAAGGCGTTTCTTAAGATATATAGGCTATTGGAGTTTCAGATTGGTGACCATGTATTTCTTAAGATCTTACTGATGAGAGGACTATCTCGGTTTGGTAAGAAGAGAAAGCTGAGTCCAAGATATATAGGCCCGTTCGAGATATTAGAAAGGATTGGAACGTTGGCCTATCGTCTCGCCTTGCCGCCAAATTTGTCGCAAGTTCATAACGTCTTCCACGTGTCAATGTTAAGGAAGTACGAACCGGATCTGACCCACGTGCTGAATCATGAAGTAGTAGACATGGACGACAAAGTGTCGTATGTGGAGAGACCAGTGTGAATCGAGGACAGGAAAGAGCAGGTTTTGAGGTATAAAATGATCTCGATGGTTAAGGTTGTCTGGGAACATCACGGGACAGAAGGCGCCACCTGGGAAAGTGAATAAGTAATGTGACATCAGCACCCCCATTTATTTGAATAGTCGGATTTGGATTGCAAATTTCGAGGACGAAATTTTTGTAAAGGGGGAAGAGTTGTAACGTCCTGAATTCGATCCACTTTCGTAATCAATGAAATGGATATGTATTTCTCATTTCATTTTAGTAAGTCTTGTACGGAACTGATTATTCTCGAGATACTAACCAATAGGGAATGGCTAACTAGGAAAACGGTACGTGGACTCAAGAACTCGACTGTGAATCGGGTCCGATTCCAAGGAACGACGAGGGAATATTTTGGACTAATGTGGGCCAATCCAAGAAAGGTGACGGATTTAGTTTGGCCAACGACATACGATCGGATCGCGGGTGATTCTGCGCAACCGACAGTACGCGTGGCGAACGATCCCGAACTTATTCCGAACGATCGCGACCCCCAGAACTAGCGATAAATCCTCGCATTCTCTTGGAAGTCGAGACCGACATAACTCGAGTAATCCTAAGTCGATATGCGTAACCCCTAAACAGTCGCCTGTTAGTGAGAGACGCTAAAATCGCATTTGAGCGAAATCGATCGTGGAATTGAGTCTAGACTTCGATGTCGAATTTCGTGGACGTACGCGACTATTTTGCAAGGACGACATCGTATAAGTATGGCCAATTATAGTGGGGATCGGTAGAGTCGAAAATTGAAAATTTGACTCGAGACCGGAAAATTACCGATTTGCCCCTGGACCCCTAAGTGATAATTCCGAATTTTAGAGTTTTAAATTGGCTTTTATCAGCCCAATAATGCTGGAATTTAGTGGACAAGCTTGCCCTTAGATATTTGGATGAGATTTAATCCCAACCCTTGAAATGAGGGCATGATAGTCATTTTTGAGAAGTTGGTCAACCACCCCCACTAGCTAATGTGTATATCTCTCCCACTCAATCTCTCTCTCCCTCGTTTTTCTTCTCCTCCAAGCCGGCCAGCCCCCTCCTTCCACGCCTCTCTCCTTCTCTTCCTTGTCCGGCCGAGAGTCGCCATTCGTCGGAATCCGCCGGCCACGCGCCGCTTTCACCACCGACCAGCTCTCTCTTTCTCCCTCTCCTCTCCTCATCCGCCACCGATCAGCCCCCGCCTAGGACCACCATCACCGTTGCCACCTCCAAGCGCCGTCAAGGGAGCCGCCGCTCGCCGCCACTGCTCAGCCACCCTTGCCACCTGTCCAGCCTTCATTAGGAGCTTAGGAACCTTGGTGAGTAAAACCCTAAACCCTAGTTAGGCTAATGTACATTTCTAGATGAGTTTTAGGGGTTAATTAGGGTAATTTAGGGGTTAAATTGTGAAGGATATTAGGGGCTGACTTTGTGGTTAATTTAGTGACTTAGCGTGATGATTTAGATGAGGTTTAATGGCCTATAGTGTGCTGTGTGGTGGCTGAGCATAGGCGCCTTGATTAGGCAAAAATGTGAATTTGGCAAGTGTAATTTGTGGACCGAGTGGTGGCTGTTTCCATGGTGATTTTTGTGATCTAATGTGATGATTTGGAAGTGATTTAGTGGCCTAAGGTGATCTGGTTGGTGACCGATTAGTGTAGGCTCGATTGGATTATCATATTGATTAATCATGGTCTAAATGTGGACTATAATGGGTGCAACAATCGGGCCGTGTAGTGGCTATTTATGTGGTGGATTTGGGAGCGTAATGTGATTATTTGGAGGTGGATTGGAGGCCTAGAGGGGATTGATTAGTGGCTGGCCATAGTGGAATTTATCAGGCCTTGTTCGGTGAAACTGAGGATTAATTGTGAATTGGCCATGTGTGCTTGATTTGTCCATTAAGTAGCTAATTGTTTATGGCTTGGTAGTGGTTACGTGATGCCAGGAGTGAGTACTTATGTGGCCGAGAAAGGATAGCCTTGGTGGACTTTAGACTTGTGCAAGTTTAATAGCTTAATTGCGTGATTTTCGTGTGCCGATGATGTACCATGGCTGATTGGAATTAATTGATTAATTGAGCATATTGATTCATTAAATTGAATATGTGTAGTGTAAATTGAGCATGTGACTATGTGAAATTGAATGCTCCTTGTAAATTTTATGGATGCTGAGTGCGAATATTGTGGCCATAAGTGTGCATCTCTAGCATTGGCATAACATGTGCATATGCGAGTGTGCACGAATGACATGAGTATGTGATCACCTAAAATGCCCTGATACGTTTTACACAGGGTTTAGATAATAACTGGTGACTATGTACGTGTGATCACATAAAGCCCTGATGCTTTTTACGCGGGGTACTGAACCCGTCCGGAGGCATGTTACACGGGACGACACCCGGACTACTGAAGGATGACCAGCCTAATGCATTTTACACGGGTTTTGTGTCATGAGCCTAATCCGTTTTACGCGAGCCAGAGATCGATCTCGAAGTGATGGACCTGATACGTTTTACGAGGATCGGAGGAGAATTGAGAAATGGCATGTATGCAAGTGTGCAAGTGTGCCCTGATGAGCATGAGCACGAGTGTGAGCATGAGCATGAGTATGAGTAGATGTATGACATACGTTGCGACCAAGTGATGCTGTGCACATGCCACGATTATAAAGTGCCTAACCTACACAGCCAAGTAAGTATTAGATTTGGGCTCGAGGGCCTAAATCATTTATATTTTAGATAGTGTGTTGTTTGGTGCTCGTCAGGAGGTGCATGTTAGCCTAGTTTAAGTTTAAGGGGCCTACTCGCTGAGATTTATTCTCACTGTTGTTTAAACCCAACTTTTCAGACCCCCGACCTTGAGATGGATTCCAACCCCGAGGAGGAAGAGCCGATGGAGTGGGAGTCTGATCCCGAGCCACTTACCCTTTTTATTGCTAGTGGCCGTTGACCCTTTTTTATTTAAGTGCTTATGCTGTAAATGGATGTTGTATATCTTCGTTGCTTATGCAAGTTGTAAATATTGTTTGTGTCGCTATCCTTGGTCATGTGTTTTATTGTCCGGGTGTTGTGTTGCTTCCGCGTGTGCTTGTTCTTTGTTTTGGATTTTGGGTCGGCAACGCGTCCTGGGACGTCGTACTTGAATCGACCGTGGCAGGGATGTGGCGCGCCGTAGGGTGTGGGGCGTGACAACGTAAGCAATTTTTTGCAAAAGTTAACTGGAATGAATATATTGGAATATTCACGCAAAGGTTTAGGATTAAATTGGCAAAATTGAAATTTTTATAACTGAATTGGCATTCATATAATAGGCTTAGGACTAATTGGAAAATTTTCTCCATATAAGAATAGTTAATTTTTCTCAGTTTCACCAACGCTTGATGGACTGAAGCGGAGTATATTTTACTTTTTTGGCTTCAAACAAGCCAAATACTCTCAAATACTAGGGCTGAAATAAACAGTCATCCAATCGATGAAGTCTTCTAGGCGAACGACAAGTTTAGTAAATTTAATAGGTCAACAAGCTACACAAGTAAATGATGGTAAAGTATTAAATTCATTGGAATGTTGGAACCATCAAATAAATGTTGGTAACAAACTCAAATAAGAGTTTGTAAAGTCAAAAAATAGTCGGTAGCTTAAACCGTGAAAATTATTAAATCACCCAAATCAAGGCTGATAATTTACTATAAGATTTAGTAACTTTAATGCATTAGTAACTTTAACAAATAAATGTTGGTATACTGTTGAAACAATCAGCAATTTAAAAACAATCAAATAAACATTGGCAAATGGACTTAGATAAGAGTTGATAATTTTCTACAAACATTAGTAACTTTAAAGTATAGGAAGTCTCCGACCAAAAAAAATGTATAGAAAGATTTATAAATATATATTGGTCAATTATTGAAATAGTTAGTAATTTAAGCAAATAAGCACTCGTTGGTACTTCCATAAAAATGTTGGTAACTTACCAAGAAATTATTGCCACGTGTCATCCAACTTATAAATTTAATGGTAAAATTTAACGGAAACTAACAAAGGGGAAAATTGTCACGTGTACTATTTTGGGGTTTTTTGTAGTCAAAAAATTATTTTGTGGTAAATTTGTCACAAGTTTACCAGTTTGGGGTTTTTCGTAGTATTAACCCTAAGAAAAAAGAACTCCTAAATATTGCAAATACTTGTGGAAAAAAATGCATTGACATATTAATTTTACCAAAGTAATGATGTTATACATTGCTTTTTGCCTGAACTACTTAAATCCAAGAAGGAAAAAGATATTACATGAGAAAGTTTGAAGTCCTAAAAGTATAAGAAAAGCTAAGTATGTTAATTGCATAGTCTTTCGTGGTCGACTAAAGCAAGAAAACTTCCAAGAGAATAATTCGTCATAAGGCCTCTAGGAGAAAATGCCAAGAAGAAAGGAAGATTTTGACAGGAAATTCAACTTTAAATAGGCTTTGGATTACATGCATGATGCTTTCACCATATTAGCCATGAAGCTTCCACAAATCATGGAAAATGCTACTAAAATTGCTATCTTATATTCTAACAATATAATAACTTAAGGGGCTCAATGTAAATGGCTTAAGAGATTTTCTGGAGGAAAACGACATCTAGCTGATGAGCCAATCGCCCAAAAGGAGATAACCTTTTCTGATGGAAGTTGGAAAATACCTCAATTCAGAGATGGAATGTGTGCCTGATTGCTGAGAATATCCATCCTGCTGAAATAGTGTCACGCCCCGAACCCTACGGTGCGCGAGCATCCCTGCCATGGTCGATTTGAGTGCAACGCCCAAGGACGCGTCGCCGACCCAACTCCCAACACAGAGACTTAAAGCACGTGCGGAAGCAACTCAACACCCTTACCAAGATAACCATACAACCAAGGATAACCATAGAAATCAATACTTGTACTAGTACTGGAAATCATATACAATATCCATATACAACCCGAACATCAAAAATCAAAAGCGGAACAAGGCCACTACTGACAAAAAGGGGTAAGTGGCTCGGGGGTCAGTCTACTACTAATGGTGGGGCGCTGGTCAAAAAGGTACTGGCCCTACCCATCCTAAGGCGAATACTAAGCCCTACGGTGCCCAGTCTGGGTCGGAATCAGAAGACTCCGAAGATGAAGAGCTGTCAGGCATCTCCTCCTCGGACCCTGATGAGTTCGACTCTGGCTCGACCTCAGCAGCCTCCTCCTCTAAGGCCATATCCTCCGGCTCGGCTCCTAGAACAGGATCCTCCTCGATCGGCTCCGGCTCTTCGCCATCCACGTCCATATCCACCAGCTCGAAATCGTCCATCTCGTACTCTACTGGAACTCCATCAGAACTCATACCATACTCAGATG
This sequence comes from Syzygium jambos, assembly GCA_031216235.1. Taxonomy (NCBI): domain Eukaryota; kingdom Viridiplantae; phylum Streptophyta; class Magnoliopsida; order Myrtales; family Myrtaceae; genus Syzygium; species Syzygium jambos. Next base: position 9,717,382 of record CM062228.1, read on the forward strand.
AGGAACCAGGATCCATCACCTCACCATCGGGGCATCAGGGATATCTCGTGCCCATCCCGATGAACGGAACATCAAAAGTCCGGAGAGGACCATGCTCTCCGAAGCCGTCCCGAAAACACCATGCCACATACTCATGGGTCTGGTAATGCGTCGCCCCCACCTCTACCCAAATAATAGAAGAATACCTAACATACGATTCCCCGTTCCCTACAGGGTGTATCGTCCTCGTCCGCTCTACCAGGAGCGGAATCCCAAAACGAACCGGAATCTCAGACATCTTAACGCGGGGGTCTGAAAATGTGGTTTTAAACAACGATGAGAATAATCTCAGTGAGTAATTCCCTAAACCTAAACTAGGCTAACGTGCACCTCCTGACGAGTACTAAACCATGCATAAATCAAAACATAACCGACTCAGGCCCTCGGGCCTAAATCTAATTTATACTTGACCCTGCAGGTTAGTCATTCTATAAACTTAATCACAACATCACCATAACATTTAGATCGCAGTACAAATACACATATCACTTAATTCCGATGCATGTAATGCACGTGCTCATGCTCGCACTCATGTCATGCCTCAACAATGCAGTAACGCACACTCGCATGCTAGCATTCTGCCATTTACCAATTTCTCCTCCGACCCGCGTTAAACGCATCAGGTCCGACCCGCGTAAAACGCATCAGGTCTATCACTTCGAGATCGATCTCTGGCCCGCGTAAAACGCATCAGGCTCATGACACATTACCCGCGTAAAACGCATCAGGTTGGTCATCTTCCGGTAAACCGGGCATCGTCCCGCGTAACACGCCTCAGGACGGGTTCACTACCCCGCGTAAAACACATCAGGGTTTATTGTGATCACACATTCACAAGCACCAATTTATATCTGAACCCCACGTAAAACGCATCAGGGCATTTTAGGTGATCACAATGCACATGTCACTCGGCCACGCTCGTATATGCACATGCCGTGCCAATGCTTGAGATGCACACTCATGGCTGTAATGTTCACACTTGGGCAACCACGCATTTCACAAAGAGCATGTAGTATCACCACACCACTTGTTCAATTTGACACGCAATATGTACCGTCCACATTTCTAATATACCCAGCCACAAGTTAGTGCCATCATGGAAATCAGTTCAAGCACTCGTGCACGACACACCATTCAAACATATCAGTCACATAAGCCGATCCACAAAATCTCGCGCGATCAAGGCCCACCAAGCCGCTCCGTTCTTAGCCATACTAAACATGTCATGGCATTGCCAAATCACTCCCAATTAGAAACAATTCAATCACTAACTCAGTCTATTCACCAATTTCGCCAATTACACTACTAAGCCCCAATTTAATCGCGCCTCGCCCTAATCGGCCCTAGTGTGGACAGCCCCCACACGAGTCTTCCTAGGCCTATATATATCTTCCAAGGCTCGATTTAAAATCCCCAAAACACCAATCCAATCGGCCGCCACAAGGCTAATTATTACGCGCACTCGAATCCACATTCTAGTCCCGAACTTCCCCGAACTTGGGCTATTCCACTCCAAACCTGACCAGCCACCTCTCGGCACTTACACAGCCGCGAAACCCCATCAAACGATCACTATAATTCATCAAATCAGCCGCGACATTAACCCCTACCATCATTTGCACAATAACCCCTAAATTACCCTAATTTAACCCCTAAACTTGTCTAGAAATGCAAATAATCCTAATTAGGGTTTAGGGTCAAACTCACCGGGTGTCCTAAGCTTCAAACCGAGCCGAACACGCGGCAATGGCGGTTGGACAGCGGCGACCTCTCGCCGGAACAGTAACGGCAGCAGCGGTTCCGGCGAACGACGCGAGCCTAGGCGGAGGGGCGGCTGGTCGCGCCGGTCGGGAGGGAGAGAGAGAGGAGTGGGATGGCTGGGTGGTGCTAGGCGAGGCGGTGGTGGCGGCGGAACAGCACCGGTGGCGGCAGAGCTCCTCCGGCGAGCGGCGGCGAGGGCATCCAGAACAGGGAAAGAAGCAGCAACAACGTCGCCGGGGCTGTGGCAAGGCGGGCGATGACGAGCTGGACGGAACAGAAGCTGCAACGTCGCCGGGACTGCAGCAGCTCCGGCAACGGCGGGCGGCGACTCTCGGCAGCGGCGGCGAGCCTAGCTCGCGTGCCCGGGAGGAGAAGAAAGCCGAGCCGGGGTGGAGCTGCCGGGTGACACAGCGGCGCGACGGCAGGGTGAGGAGGACGGCAGCGCCGGTGGCTGGTGGGGTGGCGTCGGGCGGAGGCGGGGGACGGTCGAACGGCGGCTACGGAGGCGGGGAGGAGCTGCGGAGGCGACGAGGCGACGGGGCTGCTGGCGGTTGGCGAGCGGCGGCGCAGCTCGGTCGGAGCGACGGCGGCGCGAGGCGGTTGGCGAGGCGCGGTCGAGCGGAGGAAGGAGCAGAAGCAAGACCAGTCGAGCTCGGGAGGAAGAAGAAAGAGAAAGGAGAGGAGAGAGAAGAAGAAAGGAAGAAAAAAAGAAAAAGAAGGAGAGAGAGGGAGCAGGTGCATGGTCTGACATGCAGAGGGGGAGAAGTGACCTAAGGGGGGAGGACGTGCGCACGGTCAGAGGGAAAAGAGAGAGAGAGAGAGAGAGAATAAGAAATAATTTGAACATTCAAATATTAAACGCAATCCGATGGCTCAAATTTAAAACCAAAAATGATCTACCAGTCCAAAATAAGCCTCGCATATAAAAAGGGACAAAGGCCAAATTAATTAGACCAAATTATAACGAGAGAGGTCTACTAGCCCAAATTCGCACTTGGTCAAAAACTCCCCTTTTTCCATTATTCCTGACAATCTCAACGCTGGCTATAATAATATTGACACCGTCCAATTTATTTCGTTCTGAAACTCCCGAAAATCGACTGCCAAGATCGGGATCTAAATAACGGCCAAATTTGATCGAGTGCGATTCTAGCGAAATCTCTAATTTAAAATGATAACCGGGAATGATCAGTTCCCGGGCGAGATTTTACTATAAGCACACTGACAAATTACGTGTTTTATAAATCCCAAAAATGGGCCGAAATTCGGGATGTCACAACTCTTCCCCCCTTACAAAAATTTCGTCCTCGAAATTTACAACCCGAACTCGACTACTCAAACAATTGGGGGTACTGGTATCGCATCGCCTCCTCTCTTTCCCATGTGGCGCCTTCCGTTCCGTGATGTTCCCAAATAACCTTGACCAACGAAATCGTCTTGTTTCTCAACACTTGTTCCTTTCTGTCCTCGATTCGCACTGGCTTTTCCACATATGACACTCTGTCGTCCACGTCTATTGCTTCATGATTCAGCACGTGGGTCGGATCCGATTCATACTTCCTCAACATCGACACGTGGAAGACGTTATGAACTTGTGACAAATTTGGCGGCAAAGCTAGGCGATAGGCCAACGTTCCAATCCTTTCCAAAATCTCAAACGGGCCTATGTACCTTGGACTCAGTTTTCGTTTCTTGCCAAACCGAGACAGTCCTCTCATTGGCGAAATTTTGAGGAATACATGGTCGCCAACTTGAAACTCCAACGGTCTACGCCTTCGGTCCGCGTAACTTTTCTGACGGCTCTGAGCTGTTCTCAACCTTTCCCGGATAATCTTTACCGTTTCCATCGACTGTTGAATCAACTCTGAACCCGTTATACTTCTTTCTCCTACTTCATCCCAACACAATGGCGTTCTGCACGTCCTGCCATAAAGTGCCTCAAACGATGCCATCCCGATACTCTGCTGAAAACTGTTATTGTAGGCAAATTCCACCAAATGCAACTGTTCTTCCCACTTGCCCTGAAAATCTAGCACACACACTCTCAGCATATCCTCCAAAGTCTGAATAGTCCTATCAGACTGGCCATCCGTCTGTGGATGATAGGCCGTACTGAATTGCAACTTAGTTCCCATGGCTGATTGCAGACTTTTCCAAAAGTTCGCAGTAAACCGAGGATCACGGTCCGAAGTGATCGATACCGGTACTCCATGAAGACGAACTATCTGACGCACATATAATTCTGCCAACCTTACTAGCTCGAAGTCCCTTCGCACCGCCAAGAAGTGTGCTGACTTGGTCAATCTGTCTACTATTACCCAAATAGAATCGTGTCCCCTCTGGCTTCTTGGCAGTCCCGTTACAAAGTCCATGGTGATGTGCTCCCATTTCCATTCTGGGATTTCCAACGGCTGCAACATTCCACCAGGTTTACAATGGTGTGCCTTCACTTATTGGCACGTCAAACACTTGGCCACATGCTTGACCATGTCCGCTTTCATTTCGTTCCACCAATAGTGCTGTCGGAGATTTTGGTACATTTTAGTGCTGCCCGGGTGAATACTGTAGTGGCTCCTATGAGCTTCCGACAAAATCTCTTCCTTGAGTTCCAAATTATCGGACACGCACAATCGTCCTCGAAATTTAAGGATTCCATCCTCTGACACTTGAAAGTCCGATTTCCTCTTAGAGCTATCTATACTCAAAATTTTCTGAATCTCAACGTCCGTAGACTACAACGCCTTAATCTTGGCTTGCACTTCCGGTTCAATCCTTAATGTCGCCATCAGACTAGAGAGGTATCCTACCTCGAACTTAAATTCTGAGTCCCGCGCTCCTTTCAATAAAGTCCACTCTTTAACCAGCAATTGCGCGATGCTCGATTTCCGACTTAAGGCATCCGCTACCCGGTTGGCCTTTCCGGGGTGATACAATATATCGCAGTCATAGTCCTTCAACAATTCCATCCAACGCCTCTGCCTCATATTTAGTTCCTTTTGCGAAAACAAGTACTTGAGGCTCTGATGGTCCGTGTAGATCTGGAACCTTTCTCCACATAAATAATGCCTCCAAATTTTAAGCGCGAAAATAATTGCTACCAGTTCCAAGTCGTGGGTCGGGTAGTTCATCTCATGAGGCCTTAACTGCCGCGATGCATAAGCAACCACTCTTCCATGTTACATTAGCACGCACCCCAATCCTTTAAGCGAAGCATCACTATAAATCTCATACCCGCCCAGTCCTGAAGAAATCGTCAACACTAGCGCCGTTGTCAATCTTTGTTTCAATTCCTGAAAACTCTCTTCGCACTTTTCCGTCCATTCAAATTTAGTTTCCTTCTTAAGCAACCTCGTTAATAGAGTGGCTATCGCTGAGAATCTTTCCACAAATCTCCGATAATAACCTGCCAGTCCTAGAAAGCTTCGAACCTCAGTAACTGTCGTCGGTCTCGGCCAATCCATTACTGCTTCAATCTTTGCCGGGTCCACGGAGATTCCTTCTCCGGATATTATATGCCCAAGAAACGCTACTCGGTTCAGCCAAAACTCGCACTTGCTAAATTTTGCATACAGTGCGTGCTCCCTTAACATCCGTAGAACCTTTTCCAAATGCACCTCGTGATCCTTGGAACTCTTGGAATACACTAAAATATCATCAATGAAAACAATGACAAACTGGTCTAAGAATTCCTTGAATACCTGGTTCATTAGATCCATGAAAGCAGCAGGGGCATTAGTCAGTCCAAACGGCATCACTGTAAACTCATAGTGTCCATATCTAGTCCTGAACGCTGTCTTTGGAATATCCTCCCTTTAAATCCTTAACTGGTGATACCCTGTCCTTAAATCAATCTTAGAAAACACCGAGGCTCCCTGCAACTGATCAAACAGGTCGTCAATCCTTGGGAGGGGATACTTATTCTTGACCGTCACTTGGTTCAGCTGACGGTAGTCAATACACAACCTTAGCGACCCATCCTTCTTTCTGACGAATAATACCGGCGCTCCCCATGGAGACACACTCGGTCGGACAAAACCTTTATCCAGTAGTTCTTGTATCTGAACTTTTAATTCCTTCAATTCTGACAATGACATCCTGTAGGGCGGCTTCGAGATTGGCTCAGTCCCAGGGGCCAACTCGATAACGAACTCTACTTCCCTTTCTGGCGGCAATCTCGGCAATTCCTGAGGAAAGACATCGGGAAAATTGCACACCACTGGTATATCCTCAAGCCGCATTTCGCCTGCCGTCGGATCAACCACACTGGCTAAATAACCTTGACAGCCCTCGTCCAACAATTTAGTTGCTTCCACAAACGAAACCCAAGGGATCGAGGTTCCTCCTCGACTTCCTACAAACTCAAATCTAGGGTGCCCAGCCGGGCTAAACTGGATCACCCTGCTACTACAGTCCATTACGGCGTTCTGCTTAACTAACCAGTCCATGCCCACGATCAAATCAAAATCATACATCGGTAACACGGCTAGATCTATCCTGCTTTCTACACCACCAATTACTATCTCACAATTCGGGCATCCTAGGGATATGCATATCTTATCCTTCAATGGCATAGTCACACACAATTGTACTTCTAACACAACAGGCTTTAATCCAAACAATTCAACAAACTGAGCAGATATAACGAATGTGATGCTCCCGGGTCGAATAATGCATACGCTATATGATGGCACAGAGAAACCATACCTGTGACCACCCCTGGCGCATTCTCCACTTCCCTTCGCGCCATTGCATACACCCGTCCTTGTGCCGGCGGCCTATTTCCATTAGCCGGTGGTGGATTTCCAGTCTGATTTCCAATTCGAGGTTGTTGTAGTATCGAGGTTCCCGCGGGGCGTTGCTGGGGACAGTTCCTAATTTGATGGTCCAAACTCCCGCATTTGAAGCAGGCCCCAAATCTGTTCTGCTGAAGGTTCGGCTTCCCGATGTTCTTCTTGATCGGTGGGACAAATCACCTGTTTCCCGCAATCGGTTTCTTCCCAAGACGGCGGTTGTCCCTAGCCGGGGCGAACCGCGATCCAGAGGCGGCTGCCCTATCAATCTGATCCCGCTCTATAGCCTGTGCCCGTTCATACATCTCACTGTAGTCCTTGATGTTCAGCGATATCATTTGACTCCTCAGGTCCGGTTTCAGTCTATCCCGGAATCTCCGCGCCTTGTCCTCAGGGTGCTCTACCATCCTTAGCGCGAACCTTGACAGTCTTGTGAATTCTGCTTCGTACTGATCAACTGTCATCGATCATTGGCGGAGCCTCATGAATTCCGCTAACTTCCTTTCTCTAGCACTCTCAGAGAAGAATTTTCCCAAAAAGCTCTCAGAAAATACGGCCCACGTCTGAGCAGTTCCCTCGGGGAATACCCTTCCTTTGGTGGCCTTCCACCAATCATTAGCGTTGTCCTGCAGCTGATACACGGCCAACGTTACCTTTTCGACCTCAGTGCACCCTAGCACTTCGAAGGCCTTTTCCAGTTCCTCAACCCAACGGGGTGCGGTCTCGGGGTCACCCTTGCCATTGAACCTTGGCGGCTTCAGCTTCAAAAACTGCTCTACTAACTTAGACATCGGCCTGATCACATTCACTGGTCCCGGGATTAGATTCTCCACATTTCCCTGATTCCACCATTTCCATTGTTCCCATTGGCCCCATTGGCAGCAGCAATGGCGGCCTCAACAGCAGCGGCGATAGTGGCATCTCTCTCCTGGGCCAATCTACCTCCTATAATCCCAGCTTCCTCAAGGGCTCTTAGAATTCCATCTACTCTCGGATCCTCGGCAACCCTCACTTGTGGTTCTACACGATCCGGCTCATGACCCCGACCTCTACCTCTACCTCTTCTACGGCCTCGACCTCTACCTCTTCCTTGGTTACTCGTCTCCCCAACTTGTAGGTCCACCCTCCTGCTATAATTCCCACATCGGGATTAGAGACCTAACCCAAGCTAAACTGGTCTAAGGTTCTAGGCAGGGGACTTAACGCTATAGCAATCAATCACTCAGCATGCGGTTAAGCATAAATAGCACGAGACTTCAATCACAAGAATACGTGTACTGACCTCGAGTCCTGCCGCACCTGCACCTTACGAGCCAACTAAAACAAGCACTCAATCAAACACAAGCAGTCAGGAGGTACACGTAGCACACAAGGTCACCCTACTGGCTACCCAAGGTCATCGCTCCTTATCACTCCAGGCTTCGACCTAATTGGATCGAGCTGACCTTGCCCTGATACCAAATCAAACGGGGATGTCACGCCCCGAACCCTACGGTGCGCGAGCATCCCTACCATGGTCGATTTGAGTGCAACGCCCCAGGACGCGTCGCCGACCCAACTCCCAACACAGAGACTTAAAGCACGTGCGGAAGCAACTCAACACCCTTACCAAGATAACCATACAACCAAGGATGAAATCATATACAATATCCATATACAACCCGAACATCAAAAATCAAAAGCGGAACAAGGCCACTACTGACAAAAAGGGATAAGTGGCTCGGGGGTCAGTCTACTACTAATGGTGGGGCGCTGGTCAAAAAGGTACTGGCCCTACCCATCCTAAGGCGAATACTAAGCCCTACGGTGCCCAGTCTGGGTCGGAATCAGAAGACTCCGAAAATGAAGAGCTGTCAGGCATCTCCTCCTCGGACCCTGATGAGTCCGACTCTGGCTCGACCTCAGCAGCCTCCTCATCTAAGGCCATATCCTCCGGCTTGGCTCCTAGAACAGGATCCTCCTCGATCGGCTCCGGCTCTTCGTCATCCACGTCCATATCCACCAGCTCGAACTCGTCCATCTCGTACTCTACTGGAACTCCATAAGAACTCATACCCTCCTCAGATGAGGAACCAGGATCCATCACCTCACCATCGGGGCATCGGGGATATCTCGTGCCCATCCCGATGAACGGAACATCAAAAGTCCGGAGAGGACCATGCTCTCCGAAGCCGTCCCGGAAACACCATGCCACATACTCATGGGTCTGGTAATGCGTCGCCCCCACCTCTACCCAAATAATAGAAGAATACCTAACATACGATTCCCCGTTCCCTACAGGGTGTATCGTCCTCGTCCGCTCTACCAGGAGCGGAATCCCAAAACGAACCGGAATCTCAGACATCTTAACGCTGGGGGTCTGAAAATGTGGTTTTAAACAACGATGAGAATAATCTCAGTGAGTAATTCCCTAAACCTAAACTAGGCTAACGTGCACCTCCTGACGAGTACTAAACCATGCATAAATCAAAACATAACCGACTCAGGCCCTTGGGCCTAAATCTAATTTATACTTGACCCTGCAGGTTAGTCATTCTATAAACTTAATCACAACATCACCATAACATTTAGATTGCAGTACAAATACACATATCACTTAATTCCGATGCATGTAATGCACGTGCTCATGCTCGCACTCATGTCATGCCTCAACAATGCAGTAACGCACACTCGCATGCTAGCACTCTTCCATTTACCAATTTCTCCTCCGACCCGCGTTAAACGCATCAGGTCCGACCCGCGTAAAACGCATCAGGTCTATCACTTCGAGATCGATCTCTGGCCCGCATAAAACGCATCAGGCTCATGACACATTACCCGCGTAAAACGCATCAGGTTGGTCATCTTCCGGTAAACCGGGCATCGTCCCGCGTAACACGCCTCAGGACGGGTTCACTACCCCGCGTAAAACACATCAGGGTTTATTGTGATCACACATTCACAAGCACCAATTTATATCTGAACCCCACGTAAAACGCATCAGGGCATTTTAGGTGATCACAATGCACATGTCACTCGGCCACGCTCGTATATGCACATGCCGTGCCAATGCTTGAGATGCACACTCATGGCTATAATGTTCACACTTGGGCAACCACGCATTTCACAAAAAGCATGTAGTATCACCACACCACTTGTTCAATTTGACACGCAATATGTACCGTCCACATTTCTAATATACCCAGCCACAAGTTAGTGCCATCATGAAAATCAGTTCAAGCACTCGTGCACGACACACCATTCAAACATATCAGTCACATAAGCCGATCCACAAAATCTCGCGCGATCAAGGCCCACCAAGCCGCTCCGTTCTTAGCCATACTAAACATGTCATGGCATTGCCAAATCACTCCCAATTAGAAACAATTCAATCACTAACTCAGTCTATTCACCAATTTCGCCAATTACACTACTAAGCCCCAATTTAATCGCGCCTCGCCCCAATCGGCCCTAGTGTGGACAGCCCCCACACGAGTTTTCCTAGGCCTATATATATCTTCCAAGGCTCGATTTAAAATCCCCAAAACACCAATCCAATCGGCCGCCACAAGGCTAATTATTACGCGCACTCGAATCCACATTCTAGTCCCGAACTTCCCCGAACTTGGGCTATTCCACTCCAAACCTGACCAGCCACCTCTCGGCACTTACACAGCCGCGAAACCCCATCAAACGATCACTATAATTCATCAAATCAGCCGCGACATTAACCCCTACCATCATTTGCACAATAACCCCTAAATTACCCTAATTTAACCCCTAAACTTGTCTAGAAATGCAAATAATCCTAATTAGGGTTTAGGGTCAAACTCACCGGGTGTCCTAAGCTTCAAACCGAGCCAAACATGCGGTGATGGCGGTTGGACAGCGGCGACCTCTCGCCGGAACAGTAACGGCAGCAGCGGTTCCGGCGAACGACGCGAGCCTAGGCGGAGGGGCTGCTGGTCGCGGTGGTTGGGAGGGAGAGAGAGAGGAGTGGGACGGCTGGGTGGTGTTAGGCGAGGCGGCGGCGAAACAGCACCGGTGGCGGCAGAGCTCCTCCGGCGAGCGGCGGCGAGGGCATCCAGAACAGGGAAAGAAGCAGCAACAACGTCGCCGGGGCTGTGGCAAGGCGGGCGATGACGAGCTGGACGGAACAGAAGCTGCAACGTCACCGGGACTGTAGTAGCTCCGGCAACGGCGGGCGGCGACTCTCGGCAGCGGCGGCGAGCCTAGCTCGCGTGCCCGGGAGGAGAAGAAAGCCGAGCCGGGGTGGAGCTGCCGGGTGACACAGCGGCGCGACGGCAGGGTGAGGAGGACGGCGGCGCCGGTGGCTGGTGGGGTGGCGTCGGGCGGAGGCGAGGGACGGTCGAACGGCGGCTACGGAGGCGGGGAGGAGCTGCGGAGGTGCATGGGAGTCGGGGGGAAAGAAGGGAACGACGAGGCGACGGGGCTGCTGGCGGTTGGCGAGCGACGGCACAGCTCGGTCGGAGCGACGGCGGCGCGAGGCGGTTGGCGAGGCGTGGTCGAGCGGAGGAAGGAGCAGAAGCAAGACCAGTCGAGCTCAGGAGGAAGAAGAAAGAGAAGGGAGAGGAGAGAGAAGAAGAAAGGAAGAAAAAAAGAAAAAGAAGGAGAGAGAGAGGGAGCAGGTGCATGGTCTGACATGCAGAGGGGGAGACGTGACCGAAGGGGGGAGGACGTGCGCGCGGTCAGAGAGAAAAGAGAGAGAGAGAGAGAGAGAGAAAGAATAAGAAATAATTTGAACATTCAAATATTAAACGCGATCCGATGGCTCAAATTCAAAATCGAAAATGATCTACCGGTCCAAAATAAGCCTCGCATATAAAAAGGGACAAAGACCAAATTAATTAGACCAAATTATAACGAGAGAGGTCTACTAGCCCAAATTCGCACCTGGTCAAAAACTCCCCTTTTTCCATTATTCCTGACAATCTCAACGCTGGCTACAATAATATTGACACCGTCCAATTTATTTCGTCCTGAAACTCCCGAAAATCGACTGCTAAGTTCGGGATCTAAATAACGGCCAAATTTGATCGAGTGCGATTCTAGCGAAATCTCTAATTTAAAATGATAACCGGGAGTGATCAGTTCCCGGGCGAGATTTTACTATAAGCACACTGACAAATTACGCGTTTTATAAATCCCAAAAATGGGCCGAAATTCGGGATGTCACAAATAGATTTTTAATGCCTCAGTTTCCGACCAATGCAAATGAGAAGTATGGAAATACAAAGGTTTTCAATATAACATCCAAAATGAGATCCCAATTTTAAAGACAAGTACTTAGCACAAGGTCATAGAATGCAGAATAATATTGAGGGAACTTCCCGGAAGCACCACCAAGGGATGTCGGTGTGGCATCTAGAAGGAGAAATATCCTATCTCGCACTGGCAAATCAGTCTGAAAGAAATTTTCCATGAGGTGCATTATGTCAATTTTGTCGATCATTTAGAACACATCACATCAAATGCAAACTTTTTTCTTAACTATCTTCGCAAGAATAGCGAGAATCCCCAGTTCAACGACTTGCTTATGAACAGGTTCTCCAATATTGTTCATCAGCATCTCTAACAACTGCAACACAATAGACCTTCTTGAGAGTCATTAAGAAACAGCGAAGGACTGGACTATGGCAGTTGTTGCTGCGAAAACTATCGATACAAAAAAAAAGAAAATTTGAACAGCATTCAGGAAAAAAATACATGAATAACGAATTATAAAACTGTATTAAACGGTGAAGAAAGTTACAGAATGGCAACAAAAGAATCACACAAACCACGGTTGGTCCTAGGACCGGGAACTGGACCGACCGATGGTCCGGTCCGGTCCGGTCCAATGGATCCAGTCACTTTTTTATTTTTTTTCCCACCACAACAAGTGAGAGTGACAAATCTTGACATATTAACGAAAACAGAATGAGAGATGAATCATTGTGGTGCGACGATAAGGGGAAAATGTTATACATTGGTTTAGTTCACATTTTGCTAATTTTTTTGAAGAAATAAAAAAAAATATTGAGTATGTTCGGTCCGGTTCGGTTCGGTTTGGTTAGGTTCCCCCTTGGAACAGTGAACTGGACCGCTTGGACATCGGTTTCAATTTTAGGAATCGTGAACCGGAACGACACTCCCGGGAATCGGACCAAACCGGCTAGTTCCTGGTCCGGGCGGTCCGGTTTGCACACCCCTAATATGGTCAACTATTTGGCATACCGATATAGCGTCTAAGTAGCATCGACACATCGACACGTCATTTTTGAAAAAATAGAAAATTTCGATACATTGGGACACGTTTTATATTAAATGTATATTTTTATATATACATGATAAATTATCTTTTTTATAATTATTTCAATCAAATTAATTTGATTCAAATCCACAAATAAAATAAATAATAATAAAAAGAATGTTGGATGAGTGTCGATGTCTGACACGTGTGACATGTGTCCAACACTGACACGAAAGCCCTCGGAGAGTGTCTGTGCTTCCTAGGCATATACATTGAATACCAATATTATGCATAAACATGCCCTAATTCAATGTTGAATGTTTTGATAAGTAATAATGTACTTAGAGGATCAGCAAAAGTTGAACCGTGATATTAGGAAGAGCGCCAATTGAAATGGTTTCATATTCCCCTAACCCACAAACTTCTTGAAATTCGACTTTGGCCCAAGTTTCCTAAAAAGATTACAGTGAAGTCCATGTTTCCTAGAAATTTAAAATAGCTGATACATTTCAGTGTCTCTAAGCAATTATGACGTCAGATTGTGTATACGTCCAACTTGAAATAGAGAAGCCACCTTTTGTTCTAATTCAAAATAGTTTTTATAGAGTTTTCCCCAAGAGTACACGATGGCTTCATTGAACATTCAATTTACAATGAGAATATGCTATTAAAGAAAGGATGGAACTCCTAGAAGAGATATGAGAACCAATTGCCTGATGTTTTCATTATATTATTGCTTATTGGTTCAATATTCCAGCTTTAGTTCACCCTGTTTTGCCTCCATTTTAGATCTTGTATCTCCTTTTTTCGTAATTGAAAAGGGCAACCTCATAATGTTTTACCTGTTACATCTATATGTTGTGCCAACAAAAACAATGTACAAGAGAAGGAACACTTCTTTTACATTTGAAACTTTTTTTCTCTTCAATAGATAAATAAGTAAAGAGGGAGGGATAAAAATTTACCTTCATGATTTATAAAAGAATGATAAAGGCATGATATTCACTAAATCTTCAAATGCAAAGTTATATTGTAGCACAACGTAACCAAAAAGCATATCAAAGTAGAATGGTCCGATGAAAAGGTATGACAATAATTCTAGATAGAGAAACGAAAAAGACAGCACTTATATCAAACTGAGAAGATCCATGGATAAACAAGGTGATATTAAGAAACTCCTTTTTTCCGAAATTGCATAAGTTGTCATGAAATGGTTTTCAGAATGTAAGCGGGGCATATTTCTCAACACTCCATCTCACATGTAAGCAGCGATTCACATGTGAAATGGACCTAACCACGTTAAACAGAATAGGAAGGCAGGAACACAAGAACATGATATCAGACAAAACAGAAATAAGAGAGATAGTAAGAATTCAAACTCTTAAATGATGCTCTAGTAATACAAAGGGACCCTTTTTCTTCCAAAAGTTCCGGCAAAAGGGAATTAGACTCGCAATGCGTGTGAGAGTTTGAAGCTTAACAAGACCCCTTACTACATATTTGACATCTAAAAGGTTTCTAAGTCATTGAACACACTTCTAAAAGTCAATATGGGTAAATACTAATTAGAAACATGAGCGTGACAATGGGCCAATACAGAGCATTATGGCAATAACATGTATATTAACCAATTTAGTCCACTAAGAGCAAGAAACCTATTAAAGCAACATGGTAAGTTTGACACTAATAACCATTTTAAGGGGATGGCTGGTAACTCTATAAAAATATAGTTATTTCAACTATCTTAGGCAATAAAGAACGCAATATTTGTTAGAAAATATTTAGATTTCATTTTATTTACTCAAATTTCCCTTGTTTATGCGAAATAGTGTGACATGGAGAAAATAAGGAAAATATGGCAAAAAGAAGGAAATGAATATTTTACCCAGAGAAGAGTTAGAAGATGAATATTAGATTGAGAATTCTACGATTTAAGCCCTAGTTTTATGTGAAAAAGAAGCAATTGCCTTATGATAATAGTCTTAGATGTTATCTTATTTATAGGATAACATTGAGAGCTTGGGGGAATAGCTAGTTTTCTTTACAATAATTTTTCTTTATCGTTCTAAGAGTTTTTCATGTATTTTGAAAAGAAGACAAAAGTGATAACAGAATTCTTATTCTTTGATTCAAGATGTTAGGTTTAATTTATATTTTTGTTTCTTCTTCTATTATCTTTTACTTTTTTTTGTTAGGGCTACGATGTAACATAATTATGATGATATGAATTTCATGTTTTTTATGTTTTGTAAGTGATTTCATTCATATGAGTTGTATATTATTATGCTTAATATCTTTAAATGACTAACCATCGCTTGAATGATTGGATATGTATATTTGAAACTGAGAAGTGATAATATGCAATTGCTCCTTATAATAGATGTAACAGTCTGAATTTTCGATCCTTTTCCCGGGATTTAGGAAATGAAATTGATCAATGCACTATAGTGAGATCTCACCCGGGACCTGCGCATTCTCGGGATGCTAACCTTAGGGGTAAAGCTATTACGGGATTGAGTTCGCACGACCAAAGAACTCGACCTGGGTTCGATCTTCGACCATATCGATTGACGAGGGAATGTTTTGAGCCAACCAAGACCGATCTATTTGATTGATCGTGTCCAAAGGGCACTAGTGACCGACCCTCGCAATTATATGACAATCGATGTCGCCTTGGTTTGAGCAAACTTAAACGTGATTTGACTTAGTGTCGGTCACGGGTCGGGAGCGCATAATTCCAATAAGCCACCCATTAGCCAGAAATAAGCTAAAGTCGCGATTGCTCAATTTTAGTCATTTCTTGGAATTCGGGCCCGGGAATCGAGAATTTTGAAGGTGACAATTTTGAGCGGCCGATGACGTTTTTGGCTTGGCCAACCTTGGGGCCACCCATTTCTGCAAAAAAATTGATTTCGGTTCGGGACCGAAAAAATTACGATTTTGCCCCTCTGGACCCCGATGTTGATTTTGAGGTCGTTTGAGGTTATTTTTCGAGGCCGATGCCATTTTGGGGTGGCCATGGACATTTAGAGTCGTTACGGTAAAAAATTGGAATTTTGGCTCGGAAGTGAAAAATAATATTATTTTATTCCCGGGACTTTGCAGTCGATTTTCGAGGGCTTAAGAAGCTATTTTCGCGATTTCGATGCCATATTATGTTGGCCACACACATATGGAACCTGTATGTGCGAAAATTGGAATTTCGCCCCGGGACCGGAAAATTACCATTTTACCCCTGGACCCCGTATTGGGAATTCCGAATTTTGGATAATTTTGGGCAATAATTGAGGACTAAAATAAGTGAAAAAGAAATTTGAATTATTGATTTACCACATTGCCCTTGAATTATTGGATAAAGACAAACGAGGACCGTCAGATTAAGGGCAAAATGGGAAATCGCGTAGGATCGCGACACGTGTCCCCCACCAGCCCACTATTTCTGACCCCTCTCTCTCTCTCCTCCCTCTTCTAGCCAGAACCCCCCCTTCCACGATCTCTCTCTCTCTCTCTCATTCTCTTCATTTTTGTTCCTCCCATCATTACCGTGGCTGCTGCTGCTGCTGCTGTTCCGCCGTTCCAGCCACCCATCCAGCCGTTCTTCTCGCCTTTCTTAGGTAAGTGACCTCCCCAAATGTCGCCTAGGACCTCGGGTATTATTAGGCTTGTTTAGGGCTCGGTTTAGGGTGAATTTAGTGGCTGGTTTGCTCGGTGGTGTGTGTTGGCTGATTTCCAGTTAGGTTGCTGCTGCATTGTTGCTTTTTGTTATTTTTACTGTGACTTATGTGGCCCGAATTTGAGAAAGGTTTCTTCATGAAAGTTGTTTCCAACATCTTTAAGTATAACATATTTTAATTTGGGAATTTTTGGAGATCATTTCATGCCATTCGGAAGTCCATCTTTGGACCGAAATAAAACTGCCCGATTTACTGTTCACCCGACCTTCGGGTCTGTTCGAATTTTTATAAATTTTTCCAGGCCTATTTTCAAAATACTTCCTTCACAAAAGTTGTTGGGGACACTCGTGGATATAACATATAAAAATTTCAAAGCTTTTCAAGGTGATTTGTGTGTTGAAATAAATGTATTTTGAGGATAAAACGGTCTGTTTGAGCGAACTGATTTTGGTCTGACTTCGAGGAACAAAAAGAGGTGTTTCTAATTGGAACTGAGTTTCGAGTTCTTCACGGAAAATGTTCAGCAAGATGTTTTACGCAACGTGTCCAAATTTCAGAATTTTTGGAGTTCGTTTACTATTTATTTTGTTAGGAATTCGGTCACTGTGTAAACTGCCCAGTTTAGACCCGATTTTACATATTCTCGGTTTTTTCTCTCTCGAGAATTATTCGGTGTTATCATGGCATTTTGACGGGTAGTTTGATGCTTGAATGAGCTTATATGTGTGATTGTGTGGCTGTGAGGTGTGGTGGGTGATTGCGCATTGAATTCGCGTGCCAAGAATGTGATTGGGTGGTGTGTTCGTGTGACGAGAATCTGAAATTGTGAAATGTGTGTGTGAGGTGTGTATGTTTGGCCGTGCCTTTGTTGGCCGTGTGTAAATATGGTTTGAGTGGAACGAGGATACGAAAATGTGGGATTGGTTGGAAAGGATCCGTCCTGAGGCATGTTCGTTTACGCGGGATGATGCCGTCCCTGACGAGGTGACGATGCCCGGCCTAACGAGGTGTCGATACCTGACGTGGTCAGAAGACCGTTGGCCTGATGCGTTTTACGCGGGCATGGTAGAAGGAAAGTGTGTGTAGGATTCCGTCCTGAGGCGTGTTCGTTTACGCGGGACGATGCCGTCCCTGACGAGGTGACAATGCCCGGCCCGACGGGATGACGATGCCTGACGAGGTTAGAAGACCGTTGGCCTGATGTGTTTTACGCGGGCGCGGTAGTGGTGGAAAGGTTGAGAATGAGCAAGAATTGGCAGGACGAGTGAAATTAAGAAAGTGACGTGTGGTGTGAGTTGGGGTGCGAGTGTGTTTGTATCGCGTGGTGTGATGCTCGATTATGGGGAAAAAACTGCTAGGCATGGTATGGGACGTGCCAAAGTGGATTTTGCTCTATAATCGGGGCACGCGCGCGGCTGTGATGTATTTCTGTGGCATACTGGCTGTGTGGTTGACTAACGTGTAGGGACGTGCATGATGGATTCCAGGTAGGGTCGCGTGTGGTTGCTAGTTTGGTTGATTGTTGTGTGTTATGCATGTTTCGTTTGGCGGTACGTGAGTACCTACGTGGGGTTTGGGGTTGTACACTTATTGAGATTCGTCTCACGGTTGTATAACCGCCACTTTCAGACCCCTAGCTGTAAGCCCGAGAAGTGCGCCTTTTCTTTTTGGATGTTCGAGGAACCGCTTTTGGTGCTCGGTAGAACTGCAGGCGAGTGTCCGGAGGCTCAAGCCCGAAGAATCAGAAGCAGAATGGAAGGCGATCCTTAGATTTTCCCTAGGGCATTTTAGGGGTTATGTAAATCGGGTTGACCCATAGGGAAGTTAGGTTAACCAAACCCTGATATTTTGTCGTGACGGTGATTTCGGATGTTAGATTGTTAATTATGTCTGTAATATAATGTTTGCATGTTTGGTGTTGTATGAATATGTTGTTGTTTGATTGTTATGGTGCTCTGCCCCGTTGTCATCATCTTTCTGTCCGAGGTTTTGTTATTCGCTTCCGCATGTAGCTCTGATGTTTGGGTTGGGTCGGCGACGTTCCTGGGACGTCGCATCATTTCGACCGGAGCAAGGGATGTCGCGAGCTCGATGGGGGTTCGGGGCGTGACAATAGATAACCAAAATTAAATATGGAAAGAAGTATACCATGCTAGTTGTATAGCTTTCGGTGATAAGGTGGTCCCAAAGATTCATTGTAAACTGGGAATATTTATAGATTTTAATGCATTTATGTTTATTTAAATTCATATAGAGATATAGTGGATTGATAAACTGAGTCAGTTTGCTATACTTAGAGATATGATAGTAAATAGACTAGGATATTCTGCTATCACATGTTTGATTTTGCTCTTGTATACATAATGATCTGAAATTCATATCTAGTGGTCATGGTGAAATCGGATGTTCTAACATATTTTACCTGATTAATTATCTGCTATTAGTTTCTAAAGTTTCTTTTCTAAAAATTTTAATTTTTATTTATTCTCAATTCTATCTTGATTTGTTAGATAAATTTTAGAATTAGCCCATTTTTAATATTTAATTATTTTATTAATCATCAATCTTTTTGGGACGATACTATTCTCATCATTATATTACTTGTTCATTGACATGTTCAGAATTTTACGAACAAGTTTTTGGTGCCGTTGCCCGAGATTGTTTAATAAAAATCAAGATTAATACTGGATAATTCTAAGTTTAATCTAGCTTTTTATTTTATTTTATTTTATTTTCTCCGTGGTGTACATCGGCGTATGACACACAGCCAACAAGGAAAACTTGCTGAGTTTGATCTAGAAATTGAACGTACATTTAAAAGGCGACCGAGAGAATAGATAAATCAGGCTAAAAAGATGGATGAAGTTGGTGGTGGTGGAAATCCACATACACTCTTGAGAGATTATGCTACGCCAACAGTTTAGGGCACCACATCAAGCATCAAGAGACCTGCAATTCAAGCAAATAACTTTGAGATCAAGCTATCACTCATTTAGATGCTTCAACAATTAGTGCAATTTAGTGAGCTACTAAACAATGATCCAAACGCTCACATCGATGCTTTTCTTGAAATCTGGGACACAATTAAATATAATAAAGTTACAGATGATGCTATTAGATTAAGATTATTTCCATTTTCCCTTAGAGACAAAGCTAAGCATTGGCTCTCTTCTCTTCCTGCAAGATTGATCACCACATGGATGATATGGCCCAAAAATTTCTTGATAAGTTTTTTTCACCTGCAAAATCTGCAAAAATGCATAACGATATTACTAATTTTATGCATATGGATAATGAATCATTATATGAAGCATGGAAAGATTTAGAAGTTTCTTAGGAGATGCCTACATCATGGACTACCTGTATGGATGTAGGTACAAACTTTTTATAATAGGTGTAGTACAAATCTCCGTTCTATGATTGATTCAGCTGCAAGGGGCACTCTGAATAATAAAACGCCATAAGAAGCCTACAACCTATTAAAGGAAATGGCATCCGATAGTTATTAGCGACCTACTGAGAGGAGTTCATGAGGTGGATTCTTTCACTGCAATTGATGCACAAATTGAAGCACTCAACAAAAAGATAGATAACATGAGTGTTTCAGGTATGAAAATTCGGAATATAACATGCGATTTTTATGATTGAGGACATGTTAGCACAGGGTGTCAGGTAGGTAACACTTTTGCTCAATCTAATGAAAATGCTAATTTTGTTGGGAATTTTAATAGGCCGGAGAATAATCCCTACTCTAACACATGCAAATTGGGATGGCGCAAGCATCTAAATTTTTCATGAAATAATTAGAATGTGACGAGATCACCACCCGGATTCAAACAACCAGAAGAGACAAAGTCAAATCTGGAAGATATAGTCACCAAACTTGCCAACACCACTCAGGACTTCATCAAGAGCACAGATGTGAGATTTGAGAATCAAGAGGCTTCAATCAAAAATCAGGAGATACAAGTGGGGCAGTTAGCAAACATGATATCAGGGAGACAATAGGGTTCTTTGCCTAGCAACACAAAGAAAAATCCAATTGAAAATGTAAAAGTTATAACCCTGAGCGATAAACAAGTAGGAGAAGCAGATGCCGAACAAAAGATTTCCAGAAACAAAGAAGATGAGGTCAAGAAATAACCAAAGGAGACATCCAAAAGAAAATTTTTTCCAAATAATCCCTAGCCATATGTGCCACCAATTCCATTTCCTCAGCGACTCCAATAGCACAAAATAGATAAAAAAAATTTCTAAAATTCTTGATGTATTTAAAAAATTGCACATTAATATTCCTTTTGCATATGCTTAGTGCAAATACCTAGCTATACAAAATTTTTGAAGGAGATTTTGGCAAACAATAAGAAACTGGAAGAATATGAAACTGTGAAGTTGAATAAGGAGTGTTTAGCCATCCTACAAAACAAATTACTTCTAAAGTTAAAAGATCCTGGGAGTTTTATAATTACTTGCACTATTGAAGATTCTTACTTTGAAAAGGCATTGTGTGATTTAGGTGTAAGCATTAATTTGATGCCTTTTTCTGTTTTCAAGAAATTAGGATTGGGTGAAGTAAAAGCAACCACAATGTCCTTCAACTAACTAATCGATCAATTAAATATCCAAGAGATAATGTGGAAGATGTATTGGTAAATACTGACAAGTTTATTGTTCCTGCAGATTTCATAGTTCTTGACGTGGAGGAAGATTTTGAGGTACCACTTATCTTAGGTCGACCTTTTCTAGCAACAGAAAGAGCTCTTATTGATGTACAACAGAGAAGTTAATTCTTAGAATTCAAGATGATCTTGTTTCTTTTAATGTTTTTAAAGCAATGAAATATCCCTCTAACGATAATTCTTGCTTTAGAGTTATGACAGTTGACAAGTTGGTGAACAATATTTTTCAAGAAAATATTTTTAAAGACCCACTTGAAGCATGTGTGGTTCAACCAAGGGACAAAGAAATTGAGAATGAGAAGATAAGGGAGTATGCAAATTTCATGGAGGCAAATCCCACATATTCAAGGCAAAATGCAACAAAATTTGAGTTGGGACTGTCAATGATCTGCCTTAGGAATCAATCAAAGTTGATACTTTATATATTTGTTGTAGATAATGGTAAATAGCTCTGCACCAAACTTTTCACTACAATCTGTTCTTGAGAAGGACAAATTGAATGGTTCAAACTTCTTAGATTGGTATAGAAGCTTGAGAATTGTTTTCAAGCAGGAGAAAAAGGATTATGTCTTAGAAAAACCACTTTCCCAGAAGGCACCTCCTTCCAACGCTCCCTATGCTGAAAGGAATGCTTATCAGAAGCATAAAGATGATGCATCGGATGCATCATGTCCAATGTTAACTACCATGAACTCAGACCTTCAGAAGTAGTTTGAGAACGTAGATACCTATGATATGATCATGAACCTGAAAAATTAATTTTAGGAGCAGGCACGCACTAAAAGGTACCAGATGGTAAAGACCTTAATTGAGTGCAAGCTAGCAAGTGGAAGCTCAGTTAGCCCATATGTCATAAAGATGATAGGTTATATTGAAAACCTGGAGCAGCTGGGCTCTGTCATTAGCCAAGAGTTGGTTACTGACATTATTCTTCAGTCATTGCCTTAAGATTATGACACGTTTATTATGAACTATAACAAGCATAATCTGAATAAGTCTTTGACTGAACTGTATGGGATGCTCAAAACTGCTGAGCAGAATATCAAAAAGGACCCTATCCCTAATATTCTCATGGTTCAAAAGCAAAAAGGCTTTAAGAAGCTAGGTAAGTTTAAGGGTAAAGGCAAGGACACTAAGCCCAAACCCAAATTCAAGACCAAACCGGGTCCGACTGCTAATGCTGTATGCTTCCATTGTGGCGAGAATGGACATTGGACGAGGAATTGCAAGAAATATTTGGAGGATCTGAAGAAAAAGAGCAAAAGAACACTATAAGTGCCATAACTTGTGTACGGCGCTCACTTTGGTGCCATAACTTTTTTTCGGATCACTTTGGTGCCAAGTCGGAGGAAAAACGATCAATTAAGTGTCATAACTTTTTTTTGGATCACTTCAGTGCTAAAATTTTTGAAAAACGATCACTTAAGTGCTAAAATTTTTGAAAAATAATCATTTAAGTGCTAAAATTTTTGAAAAACGATCACTTAAGTGCCAATCTCCGGTGAGACTCCGGCGAGCCACGTCAGCTTTAGAAATTAATAAAAAAAAATGCCACGTCGGATTTCCGACGAAAAATTGTGTACGGCACCGGAGTTGGCACTTAAGTGATCGTTTTTCAAAAATTTTAGCACTTAAGTGATTGTTTTTCAAAAATTTTAGCACTAAAGTGATCCAAAAAAAAGTTATGGCACCAAAGTGAGCGCCGTACACAAGTTATGGCACTTGTAGTGTTCTTTTGCCGAAGAAAAAGAGAAGTGAGACTTCTGATTCAGGTATTTATGTTATAGAAGTAAATGTTACTACTAGTTCTACTTATTGGATACCGGTTGTGGTACTCACATTTGTATGAATGTGCAGGGACTAAAACGAAGTAGAACACTTACAAAAGGTGAAGTGGAACTACGTGTTGGAAATGGAGAAAGAGTTGTTGCATTAGCTGTAGGAACATATGATGTAGCTTTACCTTCTGGCGTGATTTTAGAACTGAATAATTGCTACTATGTACCTACTATACGCAGGAATATTATTTTTGTTTCTTGTTTGGATAAGGAAGGTTTCTGTTTTGATAAAAAGAACAATAGTTGTTCATTTTATATTAATGGATTGTTTTATGGTAGCACTCATATTGTGGATGGGATATATGTTCTAAATCTTGATGTGCCAATCTGTAATATAAATAAAAAAATGTTTAAATCTAATGATTTGAATCCAACCTACCTATGGTATTGTCGATTAGGCCACATAAACGAAAAACAAATTCACAAGCTTTATACGATGGACTATTAAATTCATTTGATTTTGAATCATTTGATACGTGTGAATCTTGTTTAGTTGGAAAAATGTCAAAAGCTCTTTTTACTAATCAAAGTGAGAGGACAAAAGAATTATTGGCTCTTATATATACTGATGTGTGTGGATCACTAAGTTTTACAGCCATAGGAGATTATCAGTACCTCATTACATTTACTTATAATTTCAGTAGATATGGATATGTTTACTTGATGAAACATAAATCTGACTCCTTTGAAAAGTTCAAGGAATTTCAAAATGAAGTACAGAATCAACTTGGCAAGAGTATCAAGGCTCTTCAATCTGATCGAGGAGGAGAATATTTAAGCTAAGAGTTCAATGACCATTTCAAAGAGTGTGGAATTGTTTCACAACTCTCTCCCCCTGGAACACTACAGTCGAATGGTGTCTTTGAGAGGAGAAATCGAACTTTGTTAGACATGGTTCGATCAATGATGAGTCATTCAGATCTTCCATTATCTTTCTAGGGATATGCATTCGAGATAGCTGCGTTTACACTAAATAGAAGTCTATCAAAAGCTGTAGAGAAGACACCATATGAGATGTGGATAGGAAAAATTCATAGTATGTCTTTTCTAAAGATTTGGGATTGCGAAGCTTATGTAAAATGTTTACTTTCTGATAAGCTTAGACCCAAATCTAATAAATGCTTCTTTGTGGGATAACCTAAAGAAACGAAAGAATATTACTTTTACAATCCATTAGAGAACAAAGTGTTTATTGCTCGAAATGGTGTCTTTTTAGAGAAAAAGTTTCTTACTAAAGGAACCAGTGGGAGTAAGGTAAACCTGGAAGAAGTTATTGTGCTATAAGAGGGTGTTCCAGTTTATGAGAAACCTCAATTAGATCTACAAAGAGTTGTGGAGTCTACTTCAGTGGCACCTATAGTTCGTAGGTATGAAAGAACACATCGTGAGCCTATGAGATATGGTTTTCTTGTGACAGAACATTGTCATCTATTGTTAATAGAAAATGACGAACCTACGACCTATACATAAGCTATGATGGGCCCAGACTCCGATAAATGGCTTCAGGCCATGAAATCCGAAATGGACTCAATGTATCAAAACAAAGTTTGGACTTTGATTGATCCACCTAAAGGTGTCAAACCTATAGGTGCAAGTGGGTTTTCAAGAAGAAAACCGATATGGATGGAAAGGTTCACATCTATAAAGCATGGCTAGTAGTTAAAGGTTTCAAACAAACTCATGAGATTCACTATGACGAGACCTTTTTGCCAATGGCCATGCTTAAGTCCATTCGGATTATCCTAGCGTTTGCTGCATATTATGACTATGAGATATGGCAAATGGATGTAAAGATAGCTTTCCTTAACGGAAAACTAGAGGAGGATGTGTATATGACACAACCTGAAGGCTTTACATCACCAGATAACACTAAGAAGATATGCAAGCTTCAATGTTCTATTTGTGGATTGAAGCAGGCATCACGGAGCTGAAATATTCATTTCGATGAAACTATCAAAGAGTTTGGCTTCATCAAAAATAAAGAAGAAGCTTGTGTATACAAAAAGTCTAGTGGGAGTGCAATTGTGTTTATAGTGTTGTATGTGGATGACATACTACTCATTGGAAACGATATTCCTATGCTTCAGTCAGTTAAAATATCGCTAGGAAAATTTTTCTCCATGAAGGACATGGGAGAAGCAAACTATATCTTAGGCATAAGGATCTATAGAGATAGATTTAAGATACTTATTGGACTGAGTCAAAGTATATATGTTGACAAAGTCATTAATAGGTTTAATATGCAAGACTCCAAGAAAGGTTTTCTCCCGATGACATATGACATAAGTCTTAGCAAGACTTAGTGTCCTTCAACACAAAATGAGCGAGACCACATGAGTAGGATTCCTTATGCATCAGCTGTGGATTCCATCTTGTATGATATGTTATGCACTCGTCCTGATATTGCTTATGCATTGAGCATGATAAGTAGATACCAGTCAGATCCTGGGGAACCTCACTAGATTACTGTAAAAAATATTCTTAAGTACTTAAGAAGAACTAAGGATTTATTCTTAGTTTATGGAGGTGAGGAACCTCACTAGATTACTGTAAGTAGATACCAGTCAGATCCTGGGGAACCTCACTAGATTACTGTAAAAAATATTCTTAAGTACTTAAGAAGAACTAAGGATTTATTCTTAGTTTATGGAGGTGAGGAACAGATCACTTTAAGTGGTTACACTGATGCTAGTTTCCAAACCGACAAAGACAACCTTCGACCGCAATCAGGTTTTGTCTTTTGCATGAATGGTGGAGCGGTATGTTGGAAGAGTTCCAAACAAGACACTCTTACAGATTCTATGACAGAAGCTGAGTATATTGCTGCTTCAGAAGCATCAAAGGAAGCTGTTTGGATTCGAAAGTTCATAGAAGAACTGGGAATCAGTCCCACTAGTTTGAATCCAGCAGACCTTTATTGTGACAGTAATGGGACCATAGTTTTGGCTAAAGAGCCTAGGTCTCACCAGAAAACCAAACACATGCTCAGGAAGTATTATCTCATTCGAGAATTCATTGAAAAAGGTGATGTCAAGATGTGCAAAGTTGCAACGGAGTTGAATACAACTAATCCATTGACGAAGGCTCTTCTATAACCGAAGCATGAGCGTCATTGTAATGCTTTCGGCTTTAGACACATTAGTGATTAGTCTTGATGTGAGTGGGAATATATGTGATATACATTTTCATTGTTCATTAATAAAATATATATTATATTTGATTTCGATTTAATTTGAGTATATAATTGAATGCGAAATTTTTATCCCTTGAATATTGAATATCCTTAATAGATAATCAAATACGTGATTTAATTGCGAAACTCTATTAATAGAGTGGATATTAATATTCTAAATGTCCCTAGTCAATTGCTATTGTGCATTGGGACGCCAATGGTGTTTGAGACTAGCATGTGAGTCAACTGATGATCAAGTTTCACGGGTCATGAATATAGAGATATAAAATTGATCAAATTGGAATACATGTTGGAGAACATTGTACTGGATAGATCCGCTATGAGAATACTGTAGTATTGTTATATAATGTCATCAGTGTTTCTCATCACAGCTACAGAGTATAGTCCTTTGACCTGAGTTTGCCATGGTTTCCTAAACATAAATTGGCATGCTTTAACATTACTAAACATCAGCCTTAACAGATGATTTTAAAGGTAATGGCTGGACATGTCATGAATCGTGCTGAGTGATGTGAATAGAGAAGATGGGATTTGTCTCTCTCATATAACGAGGATATGATATCCTGGCCTCTCGTAGAGTTGAGATTGTGAAATGCATGGCCATGCTCAAGTGAGTTGAAGAGTCAACTACTTGCTTTGACAGTCTAGCTGCAGTATCGGGAAAATGAGTTTGAGCTATATAAGGATGACACTTGTCCTGCCTTATGCTTAACTCGGAAATCAAGTGACAAAGGGACTGAGTTTATATGATTGGTTCTAGTGCAAGTGGGAGATTGCCAATGGTCTGCCCTAGGAATCAATCAAGGTTGATACTCTAATATTAGTTATGGATTAGGTTGTGTCGGAAAACCAACCTTCACTATACTTAGGTAGTCATAATGTCTTGCTAGCGACCGCTTATAACTTGTGGGTCAAAAGGGGTTTTGAGCACACTGCTAATATTTAGTGAACCTACAGGGTCGCACACAATAACGAACTAAGTTAATATTTCTATGTGTTGGGATCTATTTAAATAAAAAGTAGATTTTAATTTATTATCCTATTCAACTTATTTACGCGGTCGAACACGTTATGAGATAACGATTAAACGTACGATTAAAGATGGACAATTTGGAGGGCCCAAATCGCCTAGCCCCACTTCTTTTAAATGGCATAGATAATGAGGCTATATATATAGCGTGTGGGTGACAAAATAAACCCTAAGAGAGAAAAACGCCTCCAAGAGAGTACGAAGAGAATTGTTCTCTATTCAGAGATTTTGAGAGAGTCTCGAAGATCAAAGGCGATCAAGAAAAAGAAGTCCAAGATCTTTAGCTAGCACTTGGATTGTTGGAGACTACCGTTCATGTGTGTGGATACCGGTAGAGACACAACACTTGGGGCGCTAATCCAGACACAATCGATTGTCAATTTACCTTTGATCTGCAAAAAGGTACGTGGCGAACTTCTGTTTAGATTTAAATATACGTATAGATCCTATCTAGGGTTTTGATTTATAGATTCCGCTGCGTTTTTAGCATTTGAGGAACCCAATAGGGACAACACACAACAAAGCCTAAACCATCAATTGAAGAGCCTCCTATTCTTGAACTCAAACCCTTGCCCTCTTATTTGAAATATGCTTATTTAGATAGAGTTTCTTTTTTGCTAGTAATTGTATTTTCTTCTTTGATAGATTTGATGGAGAAGAAATTGCTCAAAGTGTTGATAGAACATAAAGACGCAATTGGATGGAAAATAACTGACATTAAGGATATTAGCCCTTCACTTTACATGTACAAAATTTTGATGGAGGAACAACATAAACGCACTATCCAACCTCAAAGGCATTTGAACCCGAAAATGCAAGAAGTGATTAAAGCTGAGGTAATTAAGCTACTTGATGCATTGATAATCTATCATATCTCTGATAGTTCCTCGGTAAGTCATGTGCAAGTTGTGCCAAAGAAAAGGAGGTATGAAGCTTCAGAAAAATTGTCACGCCCCGTACCCCACGAAGCATGAACATCCGCGTAGGTCGAAATAAGATGCGACGCTCCCAGGTTACGTCACCGACCCGAAAACCCAAATCAGAGAAAACACGCCACATGCGGAAACGACGTATATATAATAAATATATATACACCCAGACAATTTAAAAGCAACCATGAATAGTAATGAACAACAATATGAGAACGATTAACAACAATATATACATTTATTATAAAACTTATAATACAATATCCATTATACACAAAAGATACAACAAAAGAATCACGACATCTGCCTACTCTGGGATAGGATCCACAATCTCCGGCTCAAAAACTACCCCACCTAGTTCCTCATGCTCTACCTCATCCTCCACGATCTCATACTCAACATCCGAGTCCTGAAAATTCATGGCCGGGGATCTGAAATGTTGGTTTTACCACAACCGTGAGAAAATCTCAGCAAGTACAAACCACTAATCCTAAACTAGGCTAATATGCACCTCCAGAAGGTAAATAAAACGCATCAAAATATGAACCAATAATACAACATTAATTCACCCGAGCTCACAGCCCAATATAATGTCTCATAGCCCTGCAGGTTAGGCATTTGACGTCACTATAACTCATGTGCAATTATACCGATTCGAAGGCCACAATTGATAAAACGACCCGTAGGCCCGACCCGGAGGCCAACAGTTGATAAATCGACCCGTAGGCCCGACCCGAAGGCCACAGTTTGATATAACGACTCGTAGGCCCGATCTGAAGGCCACAATTGACTATAACGACCCGTAGGCCCGACCCGAAGGCCACAGTTTGATATAACGACCCGTAGGCCCGACCCGAAGGCCACAATTGACTATAACGACCCGTAGGCCCGACCCGAAGGCCACAGTTTGATATAACGACCCGTAGGCCCGACTCGAAGGCCACAGTTTGATATAACGACCCGTAGGCCCGACCCGAAGGCCACAATTGATAAATCTCAGGCATGTACATTAAGCACTCAATTTCAGTCGCACCATAACGCACCTTTATAAACCACAAGCCCGGGAATTTAAGGTTAATTATCGATGCCAACACACCAAGCATAACCATGCTCAATTTGGACATATTCCTCTCATTCTTGGCATACCCAAACATTTTCGTTCTAATCCAATCAATTCCAAGTTCATTCCGCGCATTCATTACACAATTCAATCTAATGCGCCTAAGGCCCGCCTTAGGCTAATTGATCTTGCACTCATGGGGTTATTCAATAGGGTTTATTCAAGTCCCAATCAATCCCCAAGATTATCCAAACTCAAACCATAGTCAAAGAACCATTTAAATCTCAATTTGAATCAAAAAGCACAATTCGGTTCTGGTGAACAGTACCAGAACCGAATTTCACATATGCACTAAACCTCCCTTAAACAAATCCATTAAGCCTTAATCAAATACTATAATCACCCAAACACCAACTATACATAATTAAGCCTCAATTAAGCTTAATTAACACTTGAATTGCCTAATTTCAAGTCTTGAATCATTGAACTTAATTAGTGCAAAACTTAGGTAAATTTGTGCAATTTTGGTACTGATGAGCAGTACCAGGTTTTTGCACAAATTAGGCCTTAAGTCATACTTAAGCCATCTTATAAAACCCCAATCACTATTACTAATTACCCAATGATCAAATACACCTAATTAGGCCTCAAATAAGTCTAATTAACCCCTAAAATGTCCAATTTAAAGTCATTAACAATTAAGCCCAATTAATACAAAACTTAGACAAAATTGCACATTTTCGGTACTTTGTGAACAATACCAGAACAAGGGCTGTTTAGGGCCTTAATCCACCATTAAATCATCTCATTAGGTCCTAATGACCCATACAAAACATCCCACACACAATTAAACCTAATTAACCCTCAATTAGGCCTAATTAACCCCTAAAAATGCACAATTAAACTAATTAGGGGTTTAGGGGTTTATACTCGCCTATCAACGATTTGGGACGATGAGAACGGGCGGTTGATCACCGACGAACGGTAAGGATCAACGGCGGCGTTCCGAGTGCAAGCCGGCGGTCCGCGGCGATGACGGAACCGACGATTAGCTGCTGTTCGGTTCTGTTTGAGGCTGAAACAGGGGCTGATGGTGGCTGGTCTTGGGCGAAAAGGGCTGCTGGTGGTGCTGGCTTGACAGGGGTAGCTCCGGCTGGTACTGTTCGGACGTGAACAGTACCAGAATTTGCAGAATGTACACAGCAGAAACTGAAACAGAGAAAAGGAAGAAGAAAACAGGGGAAATGGCCGAATGAATGTTACGAGAGAGAGAGAGAGAGATAGTCTGGTCAAACAATGAGTCAACAAAGTGTGGACGGAATCCAAGTGTCAAAATATTGGCCATTTGGACAATTTTGCCCTTGATCAAATGGCTAAGATTTAATCTAATCCAATAATTTAGGGGTAAAATGGTCATTTGCCACTAACCCCAGGCTGACCAGACCTGGTTAGTCCCACTTAACCTTGGTTAACCCCAAAAATTAAATCCAAAATTCGGAATTAATTAAAAATGGCCTAGGGACATTTTCGTAATTTTTCGATCCCAAACCGAAATTTCAATTTTTGTCCATACCAGTCCTATACATTCACGGTAGACATAATCCGATGTCTGATCCGTAAAATTCATCCTTTAAACCCTCGAATACCGGTCCAAAAGTCTCGAGGGGTAAAACCGTAATTTTTCGTTTTGGGGTCGAAATTCCAATTTTTAACCGTATGCACTCCAGACGTGCATGGTTGCCCCAAAATGACATCGATTCCAAAAAATAATTTCGTTTGGGCCTCGAAAACGGACATCGAGGTCCCCAAGGGTAAAATTGTAATTTTCCCCAATTTCTGTCAAAATTTCTATTTTCAGCCGTTCTTGTCCCAAACTTAATTGGCCACTATAAAATGACATCCGTCTTGCAAAATAGTCGTAATTACCCTTGAAATTTTGATATCGAAGTTCGGGCTCAATATTGCGATCAAAATAGCTCGTTTTGAAGTCTTAGGGCCTCTCACTAACGGGCAACTATTTAGATGTTACGCGTATCGACCTAAGATTGTCCGAGTCGTGATGGTCTCGAATTTCGAGAGAACGAGAGGAATTATCACTAGTGCCGAGGGTCGCAATCAATTGGATTAAAATCGGGATTCACTGATCAGGCGTACTTTCGGTCGTGCGGAATCACCCGCGATCCGATCGTACTTAACTGACTATATAAATCCGTCATTCTCCTAAGATTGACCCATATTGGTTCAAAATATTCCCTCGACGTTCATCGAAATCGGCGCTCAATCGCGATCGGGTCATCGGTCCACGTACCTGATCCTATTTAGCCTTTCCCATTTGGTTAGTATCCCGTGATTGATCAAGTCTGGGCGAGACTTACTAAAATCAAACGAGAATTACTGTACACTTTATTGATCCCGATAACAGGTCAAAATTCAGGATGTTACAAAAATGATAATAATGAATTGATTCCAACTAGGACAGTTACCGAATGGTGTGCGTGTATGGATTATAGAAAATTGAATGATGTCATTAGAAAAGATCATTTTCCTTTGTCATTTATTGATCAGATGTTGGAAAGACTTGCAGGACATGAGTTTTCTTGCTTTCTTGATGGATATTCAGGGTATAATCAGATTCCTACTGCACCATAAGATCAAAAGAAAACTACTTTCACTTGTCCCTATGTTACTTTTCTACTTTTCAAAGATGCATAATGGCTATGTTTTTTTATATGGTTGAAAAATTTATTGAGATTTTCATGGATGATTTTTTAGTTTTTGGCTCATCATTTGATTCTTTTTTAAATAATTTGGCTTTGGTTTTACAAAGATGAGAGGAGACTAACCTTGTTTTAAATTGGGAGAAGTGTCATTTTATGGTAGAGGAAGGAATAATGCTTGGGCATAAGATATCTAAAAATGGAATAGAAGTCGATCGAGCCAAAGTGGAGGTCATTGTAAAATTACCTTCACCAACATCTGTGAAACTTATCAAAGGATTTTTGGGGCATGAGAGATTCTAGAGGCGATTTATAAATGATTTTTCAATAATTGCTAAACCCCTATCTAATCTTTTGGTAAAGATGCAACATTTAATTTTTCCGATGAATGCGTGCAGGCTATTAACACTTTGAATGAAAAGTTAATATCATCACCAATCATGGCGGCACTAGAATCAAACTTACCATTTGAGTTGATGTGTGATGCTAGTGATTCTGCTGTGGGAGCTATTTTGGGACAAAGGAAGAATAGAGCTTTTCAAGCCATTTACTATGCCAGTTGAACCTTGTCAGGTGCACAACTGAATTATTTAACAACACAAAAGGAACTTTTGGCGGTAGTTTTTGCTTTTGATAAATTTCGTTCTTTTTTAATTGGCTTAAAAGTTGTAGTTTATTCTGACCACTATGTTCTTAAGTATCTTCTTGAAAAGAAAGAATCAAAATCACGTTTAATCAGGTGGATTCTATTGCTACAAAAATTTGATTTAGAAATCAAAGATAAGAAGGGGATTGAAAATCTAGTTGTGGATCACTTGCCAAGAATTCCAAATTCAAAGGAAGAGGTAAGACCAATTATGGAAGAGTTCCTTGATGAGAAAATTTTTTCCATCAAATCCACAAAAATTTCTTGGTACACTGATTTGTGAATTATTTGGTAAATAATATTCTTCCTCCTGAATTATCATATCAACATAAGAAAAAATTCTTTTCTGATGTTAAAAATTATTTTTGGGAAGAGCCTTTCCTTTTTAAAGTATGTGTAGATCAAGTCATAAGGAGATCTATTCCAAACGAAGAAAAGGCAAACATTCTACATTTTTGTCATGACAGAGATGCAGGTGGTCATTTTGGTGCCACCAAAACAGAAGCTAAGGTTTTACAATTGAGATTTTATGGCCAACACTTTTTAAAGATGCATATTCCTATGTAGCTTCATGTGATCGGTGTCAAAGAAATGGAAATATTTCTAGAAAAAAAATATGCCTTTAAACAAAATTATTGTGTGTGAATTATTTGATGTTGGAGGAATTGATTTCATGGGACCCTTTACATGTTCTTATGGGAATTTATACATTTTAGTGGTAGTGGAGCGTGTGTTTAAGTGGGTAGCAGCTGTAGCATTGCCAAAAAACGATGCTACGATTGTGGTCAAATTCTTGAAGAAAAATATTTTTACTCGATTCGGCAGTCCTAGGGCAATCATAAGTAATAGGGGGAGACAATTTTGCAATAAACAGTTTGAAATGCTTTTGAGTAAGTATGAAGTCACACATAAAGTTGCAACCCCATATCACCCTCCGACTAGTGGTCAAGTAGAGGTTTCAAATAGAGAAATCAAGAGAATTTTAGAAAAAAGATTAAATGCCTCTAGGAAAGATTGATCAATCAAACTTGATGATGCACTTTGGGCTTATAGGACATCATTCAAAACCCCAATTGGGATGTCTCCTTTTAGGTTAGTGTTTGGAAAGGCTTGTCATTTACAAGTGGAATTAGAGCATAAAGCATATTGGGCATTGAAATTTCTGAATTTTGACATACAGTTCGCAGGCGAAGGAAGATTGTTGCAACTGAATGAATTGGAGGAATTTCGCAACGAGGTCTATGAAAATGCTAAGATGTACAAGGAACATACAAAAAGATGGCATGACAAATACATATTTAGAAGAGAGTTCAAAATTTGGCTGAAAAGTTTACTTTATAACTCTCATCTTAAACTTTTTTTAGGAAAATTACGGTCCCAGTGGTTTGGTCCTTATAGAGTCGCACAAGTATTCCCATACGGAACAGTTGAAGTTGCACATGATATTGAATGCACATTTGAAATGAACATTCAAAGTTTCAAGCCCTACTTCGAAGGTAGTTACAGAAAGCACAAGGCCACTATTGAACTTCACCCTCCAAAATAACGACATTTGAGATAGATTGATTGAAAACTATAAAGCAAGCGCTTCTTGGGAGCCAATCCAAGCATTTTCATTATGTTTGTTCATTAATTTTTAAGTTCATTTTTTTCAAAAAAAACATGATTAATATTTTTATTTCCAAGTTAATTTTCTTTCTTGAAGGATCACTTTTTTAGAATTTAGTTATCAAGACCACCCATGAACACATTCTACAGTAAGGGAGTTTTCTTTATTCCTATTTTTCTTTTGTTAATCTATTTTTTCGCATTGAAGACAATGCTTCATTCAAGTTTGGGGGTGGAGACAAAATTTTCATCAAATTTGAAAAAAAAAAGAAAATTGTCATGATTGCACTCCTTATTGTGAATTTTTGCAATTCTTAGGAAAATTTAAATTTAGTTCAGATTTGCAAATGCTGTATGTGTATTTTGATTCTGATTATGTTGAACCACTTATTGAACACTAAAAGTCCTTAATTTTTCAGTAGCGTGTACATCTAGAGAACATTCACATGAAATATGTGCTTTTATTAGATCTTACCCAAATCTTAAAATTCATTTGATTTTCTCTTGAGGCGAAATCCTAAGCTCCATTTAACTAAGAAAATGATTTAGGCCATTTTTGGATAGATTGAGACTTTCAAGTCAACCCTAATTATTTATTTTTAGTCACCCCGTTGAGCCTTAATTCTTATTCAATTTTTCATTGGCACCCATATATTTTTAGCTTATCTTTTACCAAATTATATCATTGTCCCATGCCTCGTGAACATGTTGATTTTTTAGGATAAAAATTTATTTGAACATAATAGCAATTTGAAAGAAAGGGTAGAGCATGGAAATAATTTGATTGCTTTAATTATTTGGGGTGTACTGTTCATAAAAAATGAATAAAAAAGAAATTGTTTTTTATAATTTCCTATCTAACTTTCAATTAAGTGAACCTTTCGGATGCTCGATGAATTGAGAATGTTAGGAGCGACCTACCGAGGAACTCCACCATAAAGCAATGAATAAAAAAAGAGAAAAAAGAAGGAGATAGGATGATGATAAGTGGTGTCAGAAAGATTATCTTGGAGGAGCAGCGAGAAGCCGCTGGATGTAAAATTCAAAACCAACGGCAGAGATTAGCCGCAGTCGGGATGGGGACAGCGAGTCAGCCAGACGTCGCCCTCTTCCGATGGTCGTCGTGTTCTATTTAGTACTCTCTACTTCCAGGTCGTGGTCGTCGCGGTCGTGGTCGTGGTCGGGGTCGTCGTCTGAAGTCTGACTGCAAATCCAAGCTCAGTTCTTTAAGCTGCGTAACGCTCGAATTACAAGGAAGGAAGAAGGGATGAGCAGAGTAGCAAAGAGGGTGGCGTTGCTGTCCAGGTCGTCGTATTCTTCTGCTGCTCCTCGTCGTCCCCCCTCCTCCTTCTCCGCCGCCGCCGCCGGCGCCGCCGCCTGGACATTGCTAGCTCCTGCACGTCATCATGGCATCGGACCCACCACCCACCGCGATGCGGGGATCGGTAGGAGATGCTACTCTTCGCCCTCCTCCTCTTCTGGGTATAACGTCAGCCCGTCGTCGTCGATGAGGGGGGCCGTGTTCAGGGATCCCACCCGCCCCCTCTCTCTCGAGCTCCTCCAAATCCCTCGGCCCCAGCCCGGCGAGGTCCTCATCCGCACCAAGGCCTGCGGGGTCTGCCGCTCCGACCTCCACATCATCAAGGGCGACCACACCCCCGCCTCCCCTTGCGTGGTCGGTCACGAGATCACCGGCGAAGTCGTCGAGCACCACCCCCTCACCGATCCCAAGATGGTCCGCAGATTCCCAGTTGGGTCTCTCGTCGTGGGAGCCTTCATCATGCCTTGTGGTTCCTGCTTCCACTGCTCTAAGGTCGGTCCCTCCTCTTTTGTTCTTTACTTCGCCACGCCTTTTTCGGACTGTCTTCTCAAGATTACGTTAGACGATTCTCTTTGGCTCCCCTGACGATGTCCCTTCACTCTTGCTGATTTGACTTCAGGGTCATGATGACCTGTGCGAGGATTTCTTCACTTATTGCCGTGGGCGGGGCACCCTTTTTGACGGCAATACTCGCCTTTTCCTCCACGGCACTGGCAAGTTCTTCTCTTCTCTCCTCCCGAATTTGTAGATGGATGTTACACTTGGCCTTACCCCTTCTCATTAATGCTGTTTCATGTCCCAATGTTTGTACGAGTTACTTTGATCTCTAATTCACCATGTGTAGGTTTGATGGTTCTCCTTCTTTGGCACGGTGCTTTCTGCCTGAATCTCGGATATATTTGCAGGTGAACCTGTTTATATGAATAGTATGGCAGGGATGGCTGAATACTGCATTGTGCTCGCAAATGGGTTAGCTTTATTACCAGCCTCGTTGCCCTACTCGGAATCTGCCATTCTTGGCTGTGCAGCTTTCACTGCGTATGGTGCCATGACCCACGCAGCTGAGGTGCGTCCTGGAGATTCCATCGCTGTTATTGGTGTTGGAGGTGTCGGATCAAGGTACCTCGCTCCCACATCATCTAAGCTACAGCCAACATTGCATATGGATATCTAGTATTTCGCTTACACACATCTGAAGTGACTTTGCCTAAATGAACATGAGTTTTGTTATGTCGTGGAAAAATGCACAGCGATCCAACTGTGGTTAGATGGAATGGCATACAACCGTAATCAAACACGGGCATGTTTTTTTCTGGTAAATATGCACTAGTAGGTATGGTATCATCTGAACTCTCCTGGGAGCTCAGGTGATTGATTATTTTCCATTGATGATTATTTTCCATTGATTTGTGCGAAAAGTTCCGCACTTCAATCATGTGCTAGAAATGTGATTGATG
Source organism: Syzygium jambos (assembly GCA_031216235.1). NCBI lineage: Eukaryota > Viridiplantae > Streptophyta > Magnoliopsida > Myrtales > Myrtaceae > Syzygium > Syzygium jambos. The sequence continues at coordinate 9,754,356 of CM062228.1, forward strand.
AACTCCATGGCAGTTGATGTCTGTGAAGTTTCTACCACTATGTCAGACAGTTCACCTTTTCTGGCCATTCTTATTTGATTTCAAGATTTTTCATGTCTCGGCCTTGAGAGCTCTCCAATTTCTTCATTTTGGAATCAATCAATAGATAGATTGTGGAATTGGGACACTTCATACTTTCCCTTTTCTCTGAAAATTTCTTCCCCTGCCAGCTGTTGTTGAATCTTGTAAAGTAGTCCCTAGATGAACCCCGCATATGCCCCATGAAAAAACCAATCTTAGTACCTGAATATACCTATTCATGACACAATGCGATTGACAGTTTCTTTGGTCAAGTTCCTTGCTGCAAACAATAACTTCAACATTATTTTTAGGCATCACCTAAAGTCCCTAAATATCATGTTTAAGATTTCTAGAGACAAGGTTTACAGGTTTTAATCAACCTACTTTTTATATACATCTGTTTGTCTAGAGACAAGGTTTCTAGTTATCCATCTAAGATGTAATCTAACCAAGAAAAGTGGAGCTTCTTTGACAAATAAAAGATGGTGCTTAATTTGGTAGGGTTAACTTGTGCAATATGATTTATGCCGCCTGAACTTGTCATTTTGGTGTGAGGGGAGGTCTGCTGGGCGTTCCATCTAATCCCTAATGCTTTGCCTCCTTTGATACCTTAGTCCTCTCTTCCTACATAAGTATGACCTTTTGAATGTTTCAGTTGTTTGCAGATAGCTAAGGCATTTGGTGCCTCTGATATTATTGCTGTGGATATCAGTGATGAAAAGTTACAGGAAGCTAAAATTTTTGGGGCCACCCACACCGTGAATGCAATCAAAGAGGATGCTATTGAAAAGATTAAGGTACGTGCTCCCTTTTACAGTCGCGGTGAGGTGAAAAAGCATGAGTCACAGATGTCTTCTCCCTCTATGGAGTTCGCCACATGGATCTTTCCACACCATGTTGCCCTATTTGATATGGTTTCTTATCTGTGCTCTAGGAAAATTGCATCTGAGAAGCTGGATGCACAATAATGTTATGCATTAAATGCATCCTCAAGATCCAGTGGTTCGACTGCATGAGGAGCAATATTTGGGAGCATGTTATAACTTCTCATTTAATACAATGCTCGCAAGATCCATTTATTCAAGAATCGACATTCCTTTGTTGAGATCTGTCCATGGTCTCTTGGTCAACCCATCCTTTCAACCAGCCCTAGACGTACCATCTTCTCTTTACAGCACTTTAGGTTGTCAGTTTGCATGGCTACACCATCTTAATCCTGGGGGGAGGGGGAAGAAGATTTACAGGCACTCAGTTACTGGAAGAGGTTAAGATGGATAAATAGCGTGTGTTAGATGACTTGATATAGATTAGCGGGTAAATTGGTTGAACCCATGAATGATTTTATGCTCCATACCCATCAATTTTCACTTTCTTCACTTTGCTTTGACCTTGACATGCTCATCTAGTGATTGACTTCCTGTGTGCTTTGCGAATTGGCTCAATTTGCTCTCTACAATCTCTTCTTATTATTACTATTATTGTTATTAATATCATTATATTCTTTCTTGACTAAGCGCTTCCCCCATCTATTGGCAGACAATAACTGGAGGGATGGGTGTTGATATTGCTGTAGAAGCTCTGGGAAAACCACAAACGTTCATGCAGTGTGTACAAAGTGTTAGGGATGGTGGAAAAGCCGTGATGATAGGACTTGCAAAATCTGGTGCTGTGGGGGAGGTAGACACAAATCGACTTGTCCGCAGAAAGGTGAATAGCCGAGTCTACTTGTGATATGGGTGAATTTGTTTCCATTTGCATGGCACTAGTTACAGAGTTATCTTGCGTTCACTAAATGACGTTTTAACTTGCTGTTCCCTCGTTATTAACTGAAACCTTCTTGTTGAAAAGTAAGGGAGTTGGGAAAGAAAGGAATACTGAAGGACAATAGCTGTTTTACTTGTTCAGCCATTGTCCTCAAAAGCAGCCTATCTGGTAAGGTGGATGCTATTGAGTTTTAGGGCCTTCAATCTTTCTGAAGAAATGGTTTTAAGAGCACAGTTTGTAAAACTGTTTTGCAAGTAACAAATAACAGGAAACTGTTTTTTCAATCCCTTTTGGACCAGGTTGGCGGGTCTACTTAAAGTAATGATTTCTGAACTGCATGTTTGAATTTGATGGCACTATAAACACAATGCATCAACGTGATGTTCCCAGTACTTTAATGTATTTAGAATGAAGTCTTGTAGTATACTTGCATCTTGTTGACATTAGTGATATGAGCATTTCACTAGAACCATGACTTTATTGTGGCTGTTATGACTTATTATAATCGCATGAACTGGTGATGCTTATATCATAGTGAATTTCAGATATTCCTTTTACGAACTTGAATTCTTGATTTTGAGTCTTGATAAACTTTTGACTGAAATTCTGCTGATTAGTTGAGAATATTTTGTTGACGAGTGTCCCAAGGGAACTTGTTAAGAAACCAATTGGGGAAACTTTACAGTTTTCAATGGATTAATTTTCCTCCTGTTATGTATTCCCATTTGCTTGAAAATTGAACTATTCTAGATAAAATTTACTCAAAATTTGTTTCAGGAGCACTCATCACGCCCTAGTGCAGATGTTCATATCATGACTTTTAAAGTGGCACCTAGTGTTATTTATTCTCACTCTTAGGCTATTGTGAAGAATGATTAGGGATTAATAGTAAAATGTATGGTCTAGGATCAATTTGCTGCATTAAGACTTGAACGATTTAACTATTAGCAACGATTTTCTCAATCAGATTAAAGTCATTGGCTCATATGGAGCAAGAACAAGGCAGGATCTTCCCAAGTTGGTCAAGTTGGCGGAATCAGGGATCTTCAATCTCACCAGTGCAGTTTCAAGGAAATACTCACTTGAAGAGGCTGGCAAAGCATATCAAGAACTTGACCAGGGAAAAATTGTCAGCAGAGCAATTGTCGAGATGATGTAGTCCATCACTCCTACACTCAGCTCTTGATGCTTGTTAAAATGTGTGAATTTGCAGGTTAATGATCAGAATGCACCTTAACTTGAATTGGCTGCTGTTTCTAATAAACAGCCAAAATCAACGATATTTTCTGCCCTTTTCGTACCTTGTAATATGGGTAGATTTGTGGCATTGTGTGTGTGAAATTGCGGTGAGTGTTGGTATGTCCTAAAAAACGCTAGCAACTTCAAAAGTCTGACGGTAAGTTATTTAACCTGCGACATGTTAGTAAGTTATCGATGGTTATTTAACATGTGATATCTTAGTAAGTTACTACTAGTTTTGTGGAGGTACCAGCAATTATTTGAGTGTTTTAAACTAGTCTCTTTAAATTATCAATATTAACTTGTGTAGCTTATCAAAGTACTAGAGTTACTGACTTCTATAGAAAATTTACAACTTTCATTTGAGTCCATTTATCAACTTTTAGTTGATTATTTCAAAGTTATCAAATGTTCAAAGAACCTACTAATATTCATTTAGGAAAGTCACCATCGTATTATAATTACTTTGCTCTTACAGCAAATTGCAAATATTAATTGGAATGATTGACGAACTTTTCACATATTAATAATTAACTTTAGTTTTACGATTATAACTTTAATACGTTGGAAAGCTTCCCAAAGAATTCTGGCTAAATTATGAGAAAAGTTCGAACAGACTAACAATTAATATACTTTTGGAACGATTAAATAATGGAAAGTGACTCTAAGAGTTGGTAAATTAAGCTTTGGAAATAATGTTGGTAAATTATTGAAATGTAGTTTGCGATTTGAAGGGAGTAGGCAGTTTCTTATACGAGTAATAATTTTAATACACTACAAAAAAACAAGGATTTAGCCACGGAAATTTGCGACGAATAATTTTTCGTTGCTAATTTGCGACGGACTTTGCGACGGAAAAAAAATTCGTCGCAAATTAGCCACGAATTTTGCGACGAAAAACAATTCGTGGCTAATTTGCGACGGAATTTACCGCGAAAAAAATTCGTGGCTACTTTGCGACGGAATTTGCCACGAAAACAATTCGTGGCTACTTTGCGATGGAATTTGCCACGAAAAAAATTCGTGGCTAATTTTGCGACGGAATTAGCCACGAAAAAAAATTCGTGGCTAATTTGCAACGGAATTAGCCACGAAAAAAATTCGTGGCTAATTTTGCGACGGAATTAGCCACGAAAAAAAATTCGTGGCTAATTTGCGACGGAATTAGCCACGAAAAAAATTCGTGGCTAATTTTGCGACGACATTAGCCACGAAAAAACATTCGTGGCTAATTCGCGACGGAATTTACGACGAAAAAAAAATTCGTGGCTAATATGCGACGGAATTTGCGACGGAAAATAAGTCGTGGTTAATTTGCGACGAAATTAGCGACGAATTTTTTTCCGTTGCTAATTTGCTAAGAAAAAACATTTTGTCGCTAATTTGCAACGGAATTTGCGATGAAAAATTCTTCGTAGCTAATTTGCAACGGAGTTAGCGATGGATTTGGCCATTATTTAGAGCCCGAACTTTGGTGTTGAATTTCTCGGAATTCTGGGACGAATTTAATTGGACGGTGTCGATATTATTGTGGCCAGCCGCGATATTACTCGGGATAGGTGAAAAGTGAATTTTTGACCGGGTGCTGATTTGGACTGATAGACCTCTCTCGCGGTGTGTTTTTATTAATACCATTTGGTCAAATCCTAAATTATTAATTAGAATTTTTCGAGACCGTTAGATTATTTTTGAATTCGAATCGTGACCGTTGGATCGCAATTATTGCGATTTGACTTTTCCTCTCTCTCTACCCTTTTTTCACGCTGGTCCCCCCCTCATGCGCCTGACACCACCTACCCCCATCATTTCCCCTTTCTTCCTTTTCTTCCTTTTCTTTTTCTTTTTCTTCTTTCCTTTTCTTCCTTTCTTCTTCTCCTTCTCTCTCTACCCTTTTTCCACGCTGGTCCCCCCTCATGCGCCTGACACCACCTACCCCCATCATTTCCCCTTTCTTCCTTTTCTTCATTTTCTTTTTCTTCTCTCCTTTTCTTCCTTTCTTCTTCTCCTTCGTTCGCTGGTCCTCTTCTTCCGCTCGGCTTCTGCTTGTTGCCGCACCTCTTGCCGGCCAGCCCTTCGTCGGACCAGCTCCGCCACGCGCCGCCTTCTTGCCGCCAAATCGCCACCACCCCGGCTAGCCCGTCGCCCCCACGACCGCCATTGCTGGCCTGTTTCAGCCAGCACACGGGTCGCACCTCCCGCAACCCAGCCGCCGGTCCGCCCACGCCCGCCCTCGCCGCTTGCTGCCGTTGTCCCGACTGCTGAGACCACAATCGCCAACCTCCATTTCTACCTGACTATGCCTCCAAGCCGCATCGGATAGCCACCCACATCAGTCGCTCCGTGCTCGTTTGCCGCCGTTCGTCGCCCGTCCGCCGGTCGCCGAGCCCGAGCCGGAGCATTTCGCAGGACACCGCGGACCGCCCTCGTCGCCGCCCTCGTCCTCGCGTCGTCGTCGGCGTTAGCCGAGTAAGTTAACCCCTAATCCTGTGTTTAGGGTGTTAAACTTGCTTAGGGTAGTTTAAATTATGTTTGGATTAATTTATTAATTGTTTAGTTAATTGGGATTAGGTGATAGGGTATCGGTAGATGTGCGACAAGTTATTGCGAATGTGGTGATACGCTATCAATTATATTATTATTGTTGATTATGTTATTAATATTAATATTTTCAGAATTAATTATTATATTATTATTTTCGAATTGAAATATTAATATTTTATTATTAAATAATTAAATTCCGAAAATTAAATATGAGTATTTTGGATGATTTTCAATATCGAATTGTGATGCCAATGTTGGATTACGCCGTATAAGTTGGCGTATTTCGAAAATGATTTGAATGATTTCGATTCGAGAAAATATTTTGAATTTTGGAAAATAAATTATTTTAGGATATTATTTAATAATTAATTTCCAAGTTTATTTATTATTATTTCAGAAAATCTTGAATCTCAAATTATGATTTCCAACTTGTATGGTGATGATTAAGTCGTGAATTGTTGTATTAAATTGATTATTTGACAAATTGTTTTCAATGGAAGTTTCCAAAGAAAATTTATGGGATTTTTGGAAATAATATATTTTTATGGTTATGCCAAGTAATTATAGTGATGCTTCTCGACCTCGCCGTCCAGATCTGGCCGGCGAGGTGACATCGCCCATGGTCGGCAAGGTCCAATTCGCTGGCCTCAGCCGGTCACCGGTCGCCAGACCGGCGATCGGAGAAAAATATGTAGGGAAAAAAATTCGAAAAAAAAATTTTAAAAAAAAATTTTAAAAAAATTTCGGGAAAAAAATTATTATAAAAAAATAAAATCTGAAGTCAAATTTTTTTTTGTAGGTACGTATCCGTTTAAAAGTCTCGCAGATGAAGTGAACGTTGCAATTCTCATCAAATTGAGCACTTTCTACTATAAAGATTTCAGTCAAATACTTGGGTAAGTCTTCTTGACATGGTAATTGTTTTATTTTTTTAAATTTCAAAGTAATTGTTTCGGCAAAAACAAAATTTATTGATTATTTTTTGGTTTTAATATTTTACAAGATTTTGTTATTTTTATATAGACACAATGCAAAGAGACATGGCTTGGATGTATAATAAGAACTTACCTGGACGTCGAGGATTGACCGATGAGTTTTGTACTGGGTTGGAACTATTTTTGGACTTCGCTAGTAGTAAATATGAGTTGATGGATGGAAATAAGTTAAGGTGTCCGTGTAGAAAGTGCAGTAATGGTAAATTTCATGTGTGTGATACAGTTAGAGAACATCTTTGTAGATTTGGGTTTACTCCGAATTACTATAATTGGACTTGTCATGGTGAACCTTTTATATCTGATGAAGAATATCGAATAAGTGATCAATTTTCAGTTAGGGAAGAATGTAGCTATTATGACCAATTGAACCCATACCAGAAGATGGTGATTGATGCAACTGGTCAGAATGTTGTTTCAGATCCGAACTATGCAAGTACTAGTTTTACTCCTACACTTGAGGAAGAGATATGAGTAACAGGTTTTGATGAGAATGTGTGTAATGAAACGTTTCCATCTAATCAGTTCTGGGAAGTGTTGAAAGCAGCAGATGAACCTTTATGGGCAGGTTGTGACAATCATACTCAGTTATCAGTGACAGCAAGATTGTTAAATATCAAGGCAGAGCATAATGTGTCTGAGAATTGCTTTAACTCTTTTGTTGAAGTAATGCGAGAAACAATGCCTCGTGATAACATCATGCCAAGTGATTTTTACGATATGAAGAAGTTAGTGAATAACTTAGGTCTTCCAGTTGAAAAGATTGATGTATGTAGTAGGGGTTGTATGTTATATTGGAGAGATGATGAAAATGCAGAATCTTGCAAATTCTGTAGCCAACACAGGTACAAGATTAACAAGACGCAGGGTCATAATCGGAGGCAGGGTCATAATCAGAAGCGTAGACCATGCAAGCAAATGTTTTATCTACCCTTAATCCCCAGATTGCAAAGGCTTTATGCGTCTCAAGTCACTGCTGAACACATGATTTGGCATGCAAATCATGAAACAGAAGAGGGTCTAATGTGTCATCCTTCAGATGCAGAGGCATGGAAACATTTTGATAGAACATACCCTAAGTTTGCGATAGAGCCTTGAAACATCAGGTTAGGTCTCTATGCTGATGGATTTGCCCCATTTGGAAAATCAGGGAAAAGTTATTCATGTTGGCCAGTTATCGTAACTCCGTACAATCTTCCACATGGTATGTGCATGAAGACACCTTATATGTTTTTGACATTGATCGTGACCGGCCCGCAAAATCCGAAAAAGTTTATAGATGTTTATATGCAACCATTGATTGAAGAGTTACAACGGCTATGGAATGAAGGTGTCGTTACGTATGATGTTTCTACTAATCAAACATTTGTAATGAAGGCTGCTCTTCTTTGGACGATAAATGACTTTCCAGCATATGGAATGTTATCTGGATGGAGTACAGCTGGGATCTTAGGATGTCCGATATGTTTAGAGAGATCGAAATCATTCGGATTAAGACATGGTAAGAAGCCTTGCTATTTTGACTGTCACAGACAATTTTTGCCGATGAATCATACATTCAGAAGGAATAAAAAAGAGTTCATCAAGAATAGGATCGAAAGAACTCATCCACCATTGAGGTTGACCGGTGATCAAATATGGGAGTGAGTGCAGGACTTTCCAACTGTTGTTGAAATCCCTCATGGCACAACTATTGCGTACGGAAGTGCACATAAGTGGACTAAACGCAGTATATTTTGGGATCTACCATATTGGAAGTCCCATCTTATTCATCATAATCTTGACGTCATGCACATTGAAAAGAATGTTTTCGACAATGTCATAAATACTGTGATGGATGTCACGGGAAAAACAAAAGACAACTTGAATGCAAGAAAAGATATGAGAGATATTTGTGATCGGCCAACATTAGATGTGGATGCAAGCAGTAGGGGACCAAAACCAAAAGCAGTTTATACGTTGGATAAGGAGCAGAGACGAGTCGTTTGTCAATGGTTGAAATCTGTGCGGTTTCCTGATGGATATGCTTCGAATATCGGGAGATGTGTTGATTTGAACGAATGCAAGTTGATAGGATTAAAGAGTCATGATTGTCACATATTTATGGAAAGACTAATTCCAATAGCTTTGAAGGAACTTCTACCAAACTTTGTATGGGGTGCCATTACAGAGTTAAGTACTTTCCTTCATAATATTTGCTCAACAGTGTTAAAAGCATCACACATGGAGAAACTTGAGAGAGACATTCCAATTATTCTTTGCAATTTAGAAAGGATATTTCCTCCATCGTTTTTTGATTCAATGGAGCATCTCTTAGTTCACTTGCCTTATGAGGCCAAAGTTGCAGGTCCCGTCCAATTTCGATGGATGTATCCATTTGAGAGGTAAAAAAATTTTCAAAATAAATTTCAAAATACTTTAGTAAATATTATGTTCTGATAAACTTCTTTCTATTGCAACAAGGTTCTTATATCATTTGAAGAAAAAAGTGAAGAATAAGGCATGTGTTGAAGCTTCAATTTGTAATGCATATATTGTGGAAGAAGTAACAACATTTGCATCATACTATTTTGAGCCGCACGTGCAGTGCAAGAGGCGGAGAGCAGGAAGAAATGATGAGGGTCCTATCGATCCCAATTGCAAATCATTCTCTATTTTCAATTATCTCGGTCGACCAAGCGGCGCATGTCAATTTCGTTGCTTAACAGGCGAAGAATGGCAGGCTGCCCATACCTATATTTTACTGAACTGTCCAGAAGTGGAGCCATACTTCCAGTAAGTGTATATTTTCAAATATATGTATTGCATGTCAAATATTTACTAATATATAAATGTAAATTGTTAATAGGATTTTTCAAGATTTAATGTATGGACTACCACCAAATGAGTTCGATCGTTTGTGCGATGAACAATTTGCAGCATGGTTCAAAACATATGTAAGTTTCCTATAGACCAAAACCAAGTTATTAATATTTTATACAACATTTAAATATACATTATTGATTTTGCGTGTGTAATCTTAGGTTCACCGTAATCATGATCAAGTAGAAGAGCAAGGATTGCTATATTATTTGTCATGGGGTCCACAAGCAAGCATACGCACTTGGCCAGCATATTTCATAAACGGGTATAATTTTCACACTCAAGCATATGGAATGGGAAAAGCCACAATGAATAGTGGTGTGTGTGTTCGGTCATCCAATTTTGGTAGTTCAAAAGATGATTTTTATGGCTTGTTGGATAAAATCATTGAGATAGAGTACCCCGAACCATTAATGTGGGTTGTGTTATTTAAGTGCATGTGGTTCGACCCCGTCAAAGGAATGAAGGTGCATACGAAGTTTAATTTGATTGAAATAAATCACAAGAAAAGGTATAAGAAATATGAACCATTTGTATTGGCACAACAAGCAATTCAAGTATATTATGCATCATATCCTAGTTTGAAACGTGACAAAACTGATTGGTGGGCTGTATGTAAAATCAAAGCACGAAGAAAAATCGAGGAACACTGGAAGGATACAGCATATCAACAAGAGGAAGTTTGTAACGCGGTTCAAACTGAGGAATATAACATTCCTACTCTACGAGATCCATGTGGAGCAATGATAGATGTAGATGTAACTGAAATTCGCGAATCAAATTTAGAAGGTGTTGCAGAATCAGATTTTGAGACAGAGGATGATGAGGAGGATGATGAGGATGATGAGGATGATGATGATGCTCAAGAAGAAGATCAAGATGAAGACGAAGGTGAAGATGAAGATTTTTGAGACATTTTACTAATTATGTCGTAATTATTATTATGACAAAATTTTATTCTTGTTGTCATATTTATTATTGTTGTTGTTTTTGTTATTATTATTATTATTATTATTATTAATGTTATTGTCCGGACAAAAAAATGAATTACGTGGGATAGTAGAAATGAAATCCGTGGCAAATTAGCCACGGATTTCCTAAAAAATCCACTCACTCACACGTTCACCGTAATAATTTAATGAAATTCGTGACTAAAATCCGTGGCTAATTTGCCACGGATTTCACCAAAAAAGCCAACAAAATTTGATTTTTTCCTGAAATCCGTGGCTAAAATCCGTGGCAAATTGGCCACGGATTTTAGCCACGAATTTCAGGAAAAAAGCCAACAAAATTCGATTTTCATGAAATTCGTGGCTAAAATCCGTGGCTAATTAGCCACGGAATTTAGCCACGGATTTCCTAAAAATCCACTCACTCACACGACTAAGTAATAATTTAATGAAATTCGTGGCTAATTTGCCATGGATTTTAGCCACGGATTTCACCAAAAAAGCCAACAAAATTCGATTTTTTTGAAATCCGTGGCAAATTTGCCACGGATTTTAGCCACGGATTTCAAGGAAAAAGCCCACAAAATTCGATTTTCATGAAATTCGTGGCTAAAATCCGTGGCTAATTAGCCACGGATTGGATTTCACAAAAAAAAATTCGATTTTTATGAAATTCGTGGCTAAAATCCGTGGCAAATTTGCCATGGATTTTAGCCACGGATTTCAAAGAAAAAGACCACAAAAGTCGATTTTCATGAAATTCGTGGCTAAAATCCGTGGCTAATTAGCCACGGATTGGATTTCACAAAAAAATTCGATTTTTACGAAATTCGTGGCTAAATTCCGTGGCTAATTAGCCACGGATTTTAGCCACGGATTGGATTTCACCAAAAAAAATTCGATTTTTACAAAATTCGTGGCTAAAATCCGTGGCAAATTTGCCACGGATTTCAAGGAAAAAGCCCACAAAAGTCGATTTTCATGAAATCCGTGGCTAAAATCCGTGGCTAATTTGCCACGGATTTTAGCCACGGATTTTAGGAAAAAAGCCCACAAAATTCGATTTTCATGAAATTCGTGGCTAAAATCCGTGGCTAATTAGCCACGGATTTTAGGAAAATCGAATTTTTTTTTTGTGAAATTCGTGGCAAACATCCGTGGCAAATTAGCCACGGATTTTAGCCACGAATTTCACGAAAATCCAATTTTGTCAGCTTTCTTTTGAAATTCGTGGCTAAAATCCGTGGCAAATTAGCCACGGATTTCAATAAAATCGAATTTTTTTTTGTTAAATTCGTGGCTAAAATCCGTGGCAAATTAGCCACGGATTTTTGCCACGAATTTCACGAAAATCCAATTTTGTCAGCCTTCTTTTGAAATCCGTGGCTAAAATCCGTGGCTAATTTGCCACGGATTTTTGCCACGAATTTTAAAAATATTAGTGTTTGCCGCGAGAATTTTATATTTCGATTTGAATTTGCCGCGAGAAAATTGAAAATCGTGGCTAATTCCGTGGCAAATTAGCCACGTAATAAGATTCGTGGCTAATTTGCGTCGGAATTAGCCACGAATTTTAATCCGTGGCTAATTTGCCATGAAATTAGCCACGAGTTTTAATCCGTGGCTAATTTCAGCGGAAATTCACAAAACGGCGTCGTCTTCATTAGCCGGTAGAAATTAGGGTTCTTCACTTCTCAAGATCAAACGAATCTCCGTCTTCTCTGTCTCTGTTGCAAGTCTTGGTCGAGCGATTCTTGGGGACCTTTGGCGTTCTTCGGTGCGATTGTTGGCGTTCTTCGGCGGCGGTCGCTGGGAAGCGAGGACACCCAACGCGCAGTTTGCTTCTGTTGGGTTCTTTGGCAGCGTCCGAGAGTGTTCGGTCTGCTTCTGTTGGGAAGCGAGAGGTATGTTTTCTTGGGTCGGCTTTTCGGCATTATTCCTAGAGTGTTGGGTCTATGTTTGGGTCTGCTTCTGTGCTTCTGCTTCTGTGTTGGCTAGCTTCTATGTTGGGTCTGCTTCGTTCTGTTCGTGGGCGAAACAGAATGGTTCTGTTTCTGTTTCGTCCACGGAATTTGATTCTGTTCGTGGGCGCTTCTGTGCTTCGGCTTCTGTTCTACTTCTGTGTTGGGTCTGCTTCTGCTTCTGTGCTTCTGCTTCTGTTCTGCGTTTGTGTTGGGTCTGCTTCTGCTTCTGTGCTTCTGCTTCTGTTCTGCATCTGTGTTGGGTCTGCTTCTGCTTCTGTGCTTCTGCTTCTGTTCTGCGTCTGTGTTGGGTCTGCTTCTGCGTCTGTGCTTCGGCTTCTGTTCTGCTTCTGTGTTGGGTGTGCTTCTGCTTCTGTGCTTCTGTGTTGGGTCTGCTTCTGCGTCTGTGTTGGCTGGCTTCTGTGTTGGGTTTGCCTCTGCTTCGTTCTGTTCGTGGGCAAAACAGAATGGTTCTGTTTCTGTTTCGCCCACGAATTTGATTCTGTTCGTGGGCAAAACAGACCCAATCTGTTTCGCCCACGAAACAGAATCAAATTGCTCGTATTTAAGTTGAAATTTGGTTGGATTTAGGTTGAAATTTGATCAGAATGAGCTGAAATATGATTAGATTTGGGTTGAAATTTAGTTGAAATTGATTTGAAATTTGGTCGAAATGAGGTGAAATGTGGTCGGAATGAGCTGAAATTTGGTCGGTCAAGTGGAAACGGCTCACTGATCCAAAATCACTGCCTTTGGCTGTGACGCAAGTCATTTTTTGGTTTTTCGGAGTCGTTTAGATGGGTTTTTTGGCGAAAAACGATTCTGGTGAATAGTGTTTTTCGTGACATTTGTGTGTTTTTTTTTCGTTTCGGAGTCATTTTATTATTATTTTATTTATATCTAGGTTTGAAAACTATTTCCAAACCTTCTTTGAATTGAACCATCATTAGCATGCATCCCGTATACATTATTTAGATGAGAAATGTATTATGCTTTTATATTCATTTGTCACAAATTTTAAGCAATTAAGAAGCAAGACTGGAATTTCCTTATCTTTTCACTTATATTTCAGTCCTGTAAAGACAGAGTACTAAAAACGACATTCCACTCAGTGTGCTTTGTTATTAATTTGATGAATTTACTACAGGTATTCCTTCAATTGTTGCTTTTCCACCTTAATGTAGAAATGCAGACTGTCTAGTTAGGTGAGTTTCACTTTCTAGCCCATTTTGTGAGCTAAGTAAGCTTTGATTTCTGAGTCTTTGTGACTGTTGGAAATGCCTCTCCTATGGAAGGGTTATGATTAGTAGTTCTGTTTCTTCTAAATGATAAGAGAAGCATGAGTAGAATTACCTTGGCAATTTTCATAGGTTTGAAGGAATCACTGACGCGGTGACCGATTGGTTTGCAACAACTATACTCAGTTTACCTCGTATTCGATACTACTCTAAGGAATCACTTGTAAGTTACAAATTCCTTACCAGTTCTTATTCTTGTTGACAGTGTGGATGCTCTTTTTTCTGTTGTCACTTTTGTAGAAAAAGATTATGCTAACTGTAGGATTAGAAGATAAATTTTTATCGCATCTTCATTTATCATCACGGTTGTTATGCCATAGCATTTGCAGTGTGAAGCACTGTTGAATAAGGTGGACAGGTACTTGGCCAGATTGTTTTGATAGGAACAGCCAAATTTATGGACGTCAATCTCTATTTTTACTTAGCTTGCTATTTGATCTTCACATACCTTATTGATGTTTTTATAAAAATGAGAACTAAACAAAGTGTGATTGACAGAGCTAGTTGTCTTCAATTGTTTCACGATAAATATACTCACTGTAGTTAGTGTTATTTGTTTCAATCAAAGGTAGTATATTCAGTTTAGTTAGTGTTATGCTTTTTGAGTTCCCATTCTTTGCCCTTTGATTCTCTAATCTCTATTTATAGTCAACTACCTTTCCATATTTAACATCAGTCAGCTGTTTGCTTTAAATAGTCCCATCCAGCAGTGTAGCTAAGGAAAGAAGGTCCATCTCTAGTCATATTAACTTTTTTGTTTTGTGTATGTTCAAGTCGAATCAATCAGGCCTCTAACTGCTCCCTTTTTTCAGGGGCCAAGTTTCTCTCTTGCTCTCAATAACAAAATGGTAAGCTTCACGATGTACATCATTATGTTCTTTAATACATGTTCATAATTTTTTGCATTTTTGTCTAACCTTGCAATTTTTAGTATAAACGTGGAGGTCACATGCGTCGTGGTGATGCTTCACAAAGAAGACCAAGCCTTTCCCTGTCCCGTTCCGCTTCATCCCCGTCCCTTTCCGCTTCCCCTACCTCCGCCCTTTCATCTAATCCTCAACTAGTACATGGACACATTGGCCCTTCCTCCAACCCTCAAATGCCAACTGAATTTACTTCAGTTCCATCGCCTTCAGTTCCATTGCCTTCGGTTCCACCTTCTTCTTTTTCAACGCAACACTCGAGATATGAAGAAGATACCCGATTCATGATAGCCCCATTTGGAGATTCGTAAGTATTTCATTGTTTTAAGTATATGTGAATTATTATGGATGTCAACTGAATTGTCCGTGTGATGCTACGTATGTTGACATTCTTTATTTGTATAACCCATTTGCAGATTCACGGATGCTACGCAAGTTGTCAGGATACTTAATAAAATAATCAATAACTATTGGATGGGGCAATATAGTACTTAGACCACCGCTCCAAAAGAAGTAAAGGAATTGTGGTGGAATGAGTTCAAGGTAAGTTTTGTCATTCTATTTCCTCACAAACTAAGTTCGATTTAGCATATTAAGTGTATAATTATTTTTCTATTGATTGCTTGCAGAGGAAGTTCAGGTGGGACGAAGTGGAAGAGAAAGAAATTAAAAGAATTTTTAAGAAGAAAGCCGGTGATCACATGCGAAATATGATGAACAGAGCAAAGAGAAAGCAAGAAAAGCCGGATTTTATTACAGCTGACAATTGGGCAGAATTTCAGAGAACTTGGGACACCGAAAAGCATAAGAAAATCAGTGAAATTAATAAAAAGAATCGAGCTTCTAGTTCTAGTGAAGGGTCTGCCACATATGCTGGGGGCTCTATCAACATCGGGGAGCATAGAAAAAGAATAGTAAGTCTTTTAAACATGTTGTAAGTTAAATCAATAATTACTCATTTATGTTTATATTTTGTAGGCAGCTGAATTGGGGACGGAACCAACGTTTATGGCTACATTTGAACGCACCTTTCAGAAAAAAGATAAGACATGGTCTGAAAATCGAGCAAAAGCTATTAAGGTATGTATGTAAGGTTATATTTTGTATTATATATAAATTTTTTTTATTTTTATATATATTGTTAATGTAGGACAAATATGATGAACTTGTAACGAGCACGGCTGCTGCTAGTGGTGATGGTGATGGTGATGGTGATGGTGTTGCTGCGTCCGAGCCATCGGTTGACAGTATGACGTTATGGATGAAGGCATTGGGTGGAATGAGAAAAGGTCAAATATTTGGGATGGGATCCTTGTCAAGGATGTACAAAATGCCGGCTGCTGCAACTCCATCCTCCAGTGCGGCTTTTTTAAGGGCACAAGACCAGGAGCGAACAGATCAAGAATTGAACCGCCTGAGACAATTACTTGTACAGAAGGACGAAGAAATGAGACAATTACTTGGACAAAAGGACGAAGAAATGATAGGAGTGAAAAAACGTTTGCAATTGATCATGCGACACCTCAACCTCCAAGCTGATGATGACGTTCCTCCAGTAGGTGATGGCCATAATGATGATGATAATGAGATTCCTGATGATGCAACTGATGACGATGCTGATGATGATGATCCTGCTGATGATCCTTGCTAGTTTATATTTCCATGAGGTACTTACATCGTGGCTGATGATCCTTGCTTATGATGATCCTTGCTAAACCAAATGCTGCTGATGATCCTTGCTGTTGCTGATTAGGAGTTTGATATTGTGAAAAAATTTCGTGATGTTTGCTGTTGAATAGATGTGAAAAAATTAACAGGGGTTAGAAGTTTGATATTGTGATGTTTGCGCTGCAGATGGACAGGACTTCGATTCTTGGAGAACATTATCGACAACGTGAAAGAACTCTTCTTGGCAAGTCATTTACAGTTTGCGAACTGACTAATTTAGAACTTTGTTTCATTTCTTTCTTTTTGGGATTTGTTCTTGTTAATTTAGAACTCTTCTTGGCAAGATGAACAGGATTTGTCTTGACTGTGATTTTCTATCAATGTTAATTAGATTTCAAATTGAATTCGTCCCTAAACAACATTCGTCGCTAAATTATTCATTAAATATTTCGTCGCCAAATTCGTTTTTGAATAATGTCTGTCGCAAAAGTCAAAATTTTTTCGTGCAAAAATACTGATCCAAAAAAAATTTTGCAAATTTGTCACAAATTTTGCCAACGAATAAGTTCGTCGCAAAAATCTGACAAAAAAAAGGTCCCAAATTAGCCTCGAAATTAGCCACGAACAAGTTCGTCGCAAATAATTGAAAAAAAAATTTGACTCAAATTAGCCACGAACTTTGCCACGAAAAATTTTCATGGCAAATTAGCCACGAATTTTGCCACGAAATGCGAGAAATTTTGCCACTGATAATTAGCAACGTTCGTGGCAAATTTGCGACGGAAATTTTCCACGAAAAATTGTCGTGGCAAATTAGCCACGAATTTTTCCATGAAAAATTGTCGTGGCAAATTTGCCACGGAAATTTGCCACGAAAAATTTTCGTGGCAAATTAGCCACGAATTTTGCCACGAATTATTAGCGACGAATTTTGCGACGAATTTTTTTCGTTGCAAATTAGCCACGAATTTTGCGACGAATTTTTTTCGTTGCAAATTAGCCACGAATTTTGCCACGAAAAATTAGCGACGAAATTTTGCGACGAATTTTTTCCGTCGCAAATTAGCCACGAAAATTGAAATTTTCCGTGGCAAAATTTTGCGACGGCCTATTAACGACGGATTTTTTTCCGTCGCTAATTTCGTCGCAAATTCATTTTGCCACGAATTTTGCCGAATTTTTCGTGGCAAAATTCGTGGCAAAACCCGAGCTAATTTTTTGTAGTGATATGTCGGTAAGTTGTCCAAATTATATTTGGTAAATTATTGAAACATTTGGTATTTTTGAAAGGATCAACCAAACATTACTATCTAATCAAATAAGAGTTGATAATTTCGCAACCTTTTTTTGGTTGGTAAGTTGTCATAGATCTCAGTAAATTATTGGAACAATTAGTAGTTTTATAGCAATCAAATAATTATTGAAAACTAACTCAAAAGGAGTTGCTACTTTTATGTAAGGGTCATTTTCTTTCAATAAATGTTGAAACAATCGAATAAACGTCGCAAATGAATGTTGGTATAATCATTAGAGTAGTTGGTAATTTGGTATAAGAATTAGTAACTTGTAACAAATAAATGTTGGTAAATTATATGACTAGTTGGTAATTTCCAAACCTGTCTATGAAACGTTGGTAAGTGAACTCAAATGTTGGTAAGTGGACTCAATTAACATTTCCAGACCAATCTAATAACATTTGAACAAATGACCAACGTTGGTAATTTCCTAGTAGAGTCATTAACTTGGACAAATTGGTAAGCTGTGCAAAATAAATCTTGGTAAATTTTCTAATAGTTAGTAATTTCGAAACAATCAAATAAAAGTTGATAATTGCATATAAAAGTTAACAATTTTAACATTTTGCTTATTTTAACAAATAAAAATTGGTAAAATGTTTGAATGGCTGGTAATTTTGCAATCAAATAAACATTGGTAAAAGATTCAAATAAGAGGGGAAATTGTCCAATCAGTCCTAAACTTATAGCACGAATGCTAATTCATTCTAAAATTTTCAATTTTGCCAATTTAGTCCTAAGTTAGTCTTTGCATGAAATTTCAATATAGCCCTTTCGCCCAATTTTCGTTGGTAATCTCTTATGGGACAGTGTGCCATGTAGGAGGCTAGCCGCCAGTAATGATTGGACTGCCACGTTAGAAATTTATTGCGAAAGTTAACCGGAATGACTATATTGAAATTTTCGCGCAAAGGTTTAGGACTAAATTAGCAAAATTTAAAAATTTATAATTGAATTGACATTCATATAATAAGCTTATGATTAATTGGAAAATTTTCTCCATATAATAATAGTTAATTTTTCTCAGTTTCACCGACGCTTGATGGACAGAAGCAGAGTGTTTTTTACTTTTTTGGCTTCAAACAAGCCAAATACTTTCAACTACTGGGGTTGGAATAAACAGTCACCCAATCGATGAAGTCTTCTAGGTGAAAGACGAGTTTAGTAAATTTAATAGGTCAACAAGCTACACAAGTAAATGATGGTAAAGTAATAAATTCATTGGAATGTTGGAACGATCAAATAAATGTTGGTAACAAACTCAAATAAGAGTTAGTAAAGTCAAAAAATAGCCGGTAGCTTAAACCGTGAAAATTGTTAAATCACCCAAATCAAGGCTGATAATTTCCTATAAGATTTAGGGTGTGTTTGGCAACTTGTTAGATAGTAATTGATTTTGGTCATTTATTTCCAGAATCAGTTGGGGAACAGAAATCCATTTGTTAAATTTTTTATGCCCGGATACAATTTTGCAAAAAATTATGCCCATAATCAGTTTTGGAACAAAATCAAGAAGCAAAAAAAAGTAACTACTTGATTCTGGAACAATTTTTCCGAAACTGATTCTTCTTGATTTTATTCCTTTTTTTTTTGGTTTGTTGTTGTTCTTTGGCCTTGCCATCCGCTGGCCACCGGCCACAGGCTAGGGTCGGCAAGGGCGTCGCAGCCCTCGCCGCCTGGGTGAGGGCAGCTTGCGGTCGCGACAGCGAGGCCAATGGTGAGGGTCGCGACGCCCTCACCGGCCCTGGCCTGTGGCCCGTCGTCGTCGTCGGCGCCGGCGGCCGGCCATGGCCAAAGAAGGAAAGGGAAAGAAAGAAAAAAAAAAGGAAGAAATATTAAAATATTCAAAATATTATTAATAAAAAATAAATTTTGCGTAGTTACCAAACGCATTTCTGTTCTTTTTTTATTCTAAGAACAGAAAGTTTGGGCAGTTATCAAATGCATTTAAATGCTTAAAAATTGTTTCCGGGCACGGAATTAAAAAGAATCATTTCTCCTCAAAATCTATTTTTGGGCATAAAATGGTTGTCATACGCAGCCTTAGTAACTTTAATGCATTAGTAACTTTAACAAATAAATGTTGGTATACTGTTGAAACAATCGGTAATTTAAAAAATAATCACATAAACATTGGCAAATGGACTTAGATAAGAGTTGATAATTTTCTACAAACATTAGTAACTTTAAAGTATTGAAAGTCTCCGACAAAAAAAATGTATAGAAAGATTCATAAATATATAATGGTCAATTATTGAAATAGTTAGTAATTTAAGCAAATAAGTAATTGTTGGTACTTCCATAAAAGTGTTGGTAATTGACCAATACATTATTGTCATGTGTTATCCAATTCAGAAATTTGACAGTAAAATTTAACAGAAACTAACAAAGGGTAAAATTGTCATATGTGTACTAGTTTGGGATTTTTTGTGGTCAAAAAATTAGTTTGGGGTAAATTCGTCATAAGTGTACCAGCTTGGAGTTTTTCGTGGCATTAACCCTAAGAAAAAAGAACTCCTAAATATTGCAAATACTTGTGCAAAAAATGCATTGACATGTTAATTTTACCAAAGTAACGATGTTATACATTGTTTTTTGCCTGAACTACTTTAATCCAAGAAGGAAAAAGATATTACACGAGAAAGTTTGAAGTCCCAAAAGTATAAGAAAAGCTAAGCATGTTAATTGCATAAAGTCTTTCGTGGTAGACTAAAGCAAGAAAACTTTCAAGAGAACAATTCGTCATAAGGCCTCTATGAGAAAATGTCAAGAAGAAAGGAAGATTTTGACAGGAAATTCAACTTTAAATAGGCTTTGGATTACATGCCTGATGCTTTCACCATATTAGGCTTATTAGCCTTGAAGCTTCCACAAATCATGGAAAACACTACTAAAATTGCTATCTTATATTCTAACAATAAAATAACTTAAGAGGCTCAATGTAAATGGCTTCAGAGATTTTCTGGAGGAAAAGGACATCTAGCTGATGAGCCAATCGCCCAAAAGGAGATAACCTTTTCTGATGGAAGTTGGAACATACCTCAATTCAGAGACCGAATGTGTGCTTGATTGCTGAGAAAATCCATCCCTTTCAAATAGATTTTTAATGCCTTAGTTTCCGACCAATGCAAATGAGAAGTATGGAAATACAAAGGTTTTCAATATAACATCCAAAATGAGATCCCAATTTTAAAGACCGGTACTTACCACAAGGTCATAGAATGCAGAATAATATTGAGGGAACTTCCCGGAAGCACCACCAAGGGATGTCTTTGTGGCATCTAGAAGGAGAAATATCCTCCCTCGCACTGGCAAATCAGTCTGAAAGAAATTTTTCATGAGGTGCATCATTTCAATTTTGTCAAATCATTTAGAATACATGACATCAAATGCAAACATTTTTCTTAGCTATCTTCACAAGAATAGGGAGAATCCCCAATTCAATGACTTGCTTATGAACAGGTTCTCCAATATTGTTCGTCAGCATCTCCAACAACTGCAACACAATAGAACTTCTTGAGGGAGTCGTTAATTAACAGCAAAGGACAGGACTATGGCAGGTGTTGCTGCGAAAACTATCGATGCAAAAAATGTCACGCCCCGAACCCTACGGCACGCGATGACCCTATCGAGATCGATTCAATGTGCAACGTCCCAAGACGCGTCGCCGACCCAAAACCTAAACAGAGAACAATCCACATGCAGAAGCAACATAATACCCGTACAGATTAAAACAACATGACCAAGGATAGCAATGAACAACAACCATCATAAAAAAAATATACTTGCATTACTAACAAGGATTTACAATAACCATCAATACAGAACTATACGCTAACAAAAAATAGGTCAACGGCCACTAACATAAAAAAGGGTATGTGGCTCAGGTGGTTAGAACACTAATCCTAGGAAGGGCACCTATCCAAAAAGTGTCGGCCCTACCTAACTATGGTTAGGGGTAAACTCTAAGGCAACCAGTCCGGGTCGGATCCCGAGGACTCGGACGAGTCATCCGATGACTTAGACTCAGAATCCATTGAATCCAGCTCGGACTCGACATCCACTGACTCTGCCCCGGAATCCTCCTCCAACTCTAGCTCTTATTTCATGGGCTCCGGCTCCGGCTCCGGCTCGACGTCGAACACCCAGTCCATCGGCTCCTCTTCCTCGGACTCGGTATCCAACTTGACTATGACTGGCTGGGCGCCAAAATCCTCCTCGGGCGTTGCAACGGGGCTCACGACCTCTCCATCGGCGGTCTGCAGATCCCACTGGCCGAATATATCGAATGGGACATCAAAGGTCCTAAGAGGTCCGTGGGTGCCAAACTCATCCCGAAAACACCAAGCAAGATAGGGATGAGCTCGGAAATGTGGCCCGCCCTCATCGACCCATACTATATTTTAATACCTAACATACGACTCCTCGTTCCCTACGGGGTGTACCGTCACCGCTCACTCTATGCAATACGGGATCCCAAAACGAAGCGGCGCATCTACCATCTTCAGGGTCAGGGGTATGAAAAGTGGGATTTAAACAACAGTGAGAATAAATCTCAGCGAGTAGGCCCCCCTAAACCTAAACTAGACTAACATGCACCTTCCGGACAAGCACTAATAAAACACACAATTCCGAACACAATGACTTAGGCCCTCGGGCCCCAAATCCAATACATAATTGACCCTGCAGGTTAGGCACATAATAATAACAATAATAGTGCAGAACCCAACCATGACACATGCGCAATATCACTAGGCCATAACGCATGTCATGCACATGCTCATGCTCATGCTCATACTCATGTTCATGCTCATCGATGCACTTTCGCACACTTGCACACTTGAACACTTGCCAATGCACTCTTGCACATATATGCCATCAATATGTCCGTGCTCATGATCCGGCTTAATAATGCACACTTGCACACTGCCAATTCTCATTTATTAATCGACCCGTGTAAAACGCATCAGGTCTGACCCGCGTAAAACGCATCAGGCCCAGTGTCTCTAGCCCATGTAAAACGCATCAGGCATAACACCGATCTTCATTTACGTCCGAACCAGCGTAAAACGCATCAGGTTGGCCGTCTTCCCGCAATCTGGGCATCGTCCCGCGTAAAAATGCATCAGGACGGGTTCAATACCCCGCGTAAAATGCATCAGGGTTTTATGTGATCACACGTACACATACACCAGTTATTATCTGAACCCCGCGTAAAACGCATCAGGGTATTTTAGGTGATCACATGCTCATGCTAATTGTGTACACTCACGTAATGCACATGTTATGCCAATGCTTAATATGCACAATTCATGGCCATAACAATCACACTCGGCATCCAACTTTCCACATTGAGCATTCAATATGACTTGGCTACATATTCAAATAACGCCACAACATGCTCAATTAACCAAATCATTCAATTCAACCACGACGCATATTTGGCACACAAATTCACGCGAGTAAATCATTGAAACTACACATGCCTATAGATCACTAAGTATCTCATCAATCGGCCACACCAAGCACACAACAGGGCATTACACAATCAAAATCAAGCTATGCTCAATTCAGCCTCCTCATTGTCCGATCACAATCCCCTTAGCAATTCACACTAAAACCCCAATTAACCAAATATGGCCCGAATCAAACCTATAGCAAATCAGCCATGAACAGTCCACCCTAGGCCACTAAGTCACTTTCAAATCATCACATTAGACCACAAAAATCACCATGAGAACAGCCACCACACAACCCACAAATTACACTCGCTTAATCCACATTTTTGCCCAAATCAAGGCTTTAATGATCAGCCACCACACAGCCCATTCTAGGCCACCAAACCTCATTTGAATTATCACGCTAAGCCACCAAAATAGCTATAATATCAGCCTTAATCAATGCACACCTAGCATCTCACAATAGGTCCATTAATCAATCGCGCAAAGTCCAAACGAGCCCACTATGATCAACCATTAATCATACCGATCTAGGCTTCTAATCCATCTCCAAATCAACTCGTTAGGCCACTAAAATTATCACATTAATCAGCCTAATCACCAGCATACGATTAACCCCTAAAACACCATAATTTAAAGACTCCTCAGTGGAAAAATTGATCAAGTCAAACATCGAGAATTTTTCTTTATCCTACTTAGTGGCTAATTACTCCAAGTTGCCAAAGGAAACTGGGAATACTTCCGTGAGAGTCTTCATCCTTACTTTCTTCGGGTTTGTCTTATTCCCTACGTCAAGGACCGGATTGAATCCTCTTATTGCGGTGATTACCAGGCAAGCTTGCCTAAAATGGGATTTCTCCAACATGCTTTTAGTAGAAACCTTCATCTCTTTGAACAAATACCAACGTCACCAAAAAGGTGTACTTCAAGCCTCGGTTAGGTTACTTTCTGTATGGTTCATTTCCCATATCAGATCTTGGGAACATCATATGCGCATTAAAGAGATCGACTCATCTACTAACCTTATTAAGAAGCATTTGAAGCTCCAAGACAAGTTGCCAAAATACTCTTTTCATGAGTGGGCAAATTTCATTAGGGCATTGACTCCCGATTGATTCCAATGGAGGATTTAATGGCCAAAGATAATGACAGCTCAAATTACTTTTCAAGAAGGCAACTTAGTGCCATTGCTTGGATTGAATGGTGGAGTTGCTTATTGCCCATTAAGAGCGGTACGACAATTCATAATGATTCAACAAGTTCCACCTAGTTGGCATCCCGAGGAGTTCACATTTGATATACCACAAAAATCC
This sequence comes from Syzygium jambos, assembly GCA_031216235.1. Classification (NCBI taxonomy): domain Eukaryota; kingdom Viridiplantae; phylum Streptophyta; class Magnoliopsida; order Myrtales; family Myrtaceae; genus Syzygium; species Syzygium jambos. The sequence goes on from CM062228.1 coordinate 9,778,681, forward strand.
CAATCAAAGAAAGAAAATAAGGAATTGCAAATACAGGCTCAGAAGATCATTTATTCCTTGAAGAAATCGACCAAGCAAATAGTGCAATGGCTCAAGGATCTACAAGGAGAGATGAAGCTTTTCTTGGCGTCCAAAGAGTACATAGAATGGTTGAAGGCCAAAAGACCGATCGATGTTGAACCATATGTACCTTTGAGTATTATTACTCATATTAATGAGCCGTACATTCCGAAGTACATTGTGCCAAGCACGCCAGGTGTTGAACCGTATGTTCTCGAAGAGGTTACAATTGATGTGGAAAAATGGGAGATACGAGTCAAGGAATATAAAAAGGCTGAAGCTACCTTAGCTAGCAAGAGGTTTAAACTTGTTTAAACTAGTATTCCCTCATTTTGATGTAAAGCATTGTAATATGAATCTTCAAAAACAATTACTTGATGCATGATTGTTTGATGAATGTTTTAAAGCACATTTCTTACGAAAGAAACAATCACCATGGATTATAATTCTTTGAATGATATGATTTCTTGAAAAAAAAAACATTGATGAGAAGATTTATACAAGGATAAGGCTTGTGTAAAAATTCTTATCCTTGTTAATTACAAGAAAACATACAATTGAAAGAATATAAGTCTTCATATCTAATTCATTAATTCTAATATCTCGATGATTTTCATGAAATCAGGTTGTTTAGCAATGGAAGATAGAAGATCTCGAACTTGTTTGCAAATAAAAATGGCTGAGGAAGAGACTTGTACTCGGTTGGCTGAAGTAGAAAATCAGTTGACACAAATGGCTGCCATGATGGCAGAAATGAAGACCTTCATTATAACTGCAAAGGGATCTTATCCTACAGTTGCAAATCTAGGGACTACAAATACCGCTGAGGTACCAGTTGAAGAGACCATGAGAAGTAAATAACCAATTCAGGAGAATCCTCCAAAATCTACACCGGAAATAGTGAATCTAGAAGAAGGCATTCGGGTTACAAAGACATCCAAGGATAAAAAGGAGTCCAAACGATTAGCCAAAATTGAAGAATGTTTAGCAAGCCAAGGTTATGAACTTCAGAGATTTGACAAATTCTCATCATACGCGAAGGTGGTTGTGCCAGAAAACTACAAAGAACTAGAGTTCGTGAGCAAGTACGATCGAATCGGCTGTCCTAAAAGCCATTTGAAATATTATCTTCGTAAAATGGCGAGATATTCAGACAATATGCCACTCCTTATCAGTACATTTCAAGATAACTTGAAAGGAGCAGCTTTGGCATGGTATACCGCTCTTGATATAGAGGATTTTATCGAATGGGACCATTTAGCAGAAGAATTCCTTCGTCAATACAAATTCAATGTCGAAGTAGTTCCAACTCAGGAAGATTTAGTCAGAACTGAGAAACAAATAAGTGAAGGATTCAGAGCCTACGCTCAAAGATGAAAAGCTGTAGCCTCACAAGTCAAACCGGCTATAAGTGAGGACGAGCTTATTGAACTATTCTTAAAGTCATTACCGACTGAATATTACGACAAGTTGCATATATTAGGTTGCCAAACATTTACCATGCTGGTGAAGGTTGGCGAAAGGATCGAATGGTCATTAAAGGAGAAGAAGTCTCAAGAAGCGACAGTATGGAGACCGTATCCTGGAAGAAAGGATAAGGAGCCTATACGTGACGTGGCTATGGTATCCGGCCCTAACGTTAATCAAGCTCCCTTCCAAAAGCAGTCCAATGTTCCTTGGAAAAATCCAAAACCATTTGAGCCAAAAAAAAGACCCGTAAGGCAATTCACCCCGTTGCCACGGCCCTTGCCAAAACTACTATTGATACTATTAGAAAGGCATTTGGTGGCCAAAGAAGTGCCAAGAGATAATCCTATAAGGTTCCCCTGGTACGATGAGTCGAAGACTTGCACATACTATATGGGAGAAAGAGGACAAGATGTGGACAACTGTACGGTTTTGAAATACAAAGTCCAGCAACTCATAGACAATAAGATACTAAGCTTTCAAGAGCCAGAGTCAAATGTGCATCAAAACCTTCTTCCTGAGCACAATGTGGTAAATATGGTCCTTACAGAAGATGAATATGAGGCCAAATTAAAGTCAGCCCGTCAAGGAGATGCTCACTTTCGTCGTGAAGCACTCTTGAAAGGAGAAATCATAGACAACTTGGGAGAAAATTCTGGCAAATACAACTTCCAAGTAAAATATACTCCACCACTGTGGATTTTTAAAAGTGAAGTAATTGTGTCCGATGGATGGGGTAATATGGACGATGAGCTCATCAAGCAAAATGAGACTCCATATTGTGATGAGGAAGATCAATTTGAAGAACAAAAAGAAAGAATTCGGTAGGGTAAAAGGCGATTTACCCAAACTTCATTTGAGCAAGGTGACACTATAGACTTTCTTAGTCAAGACAGTGGAAAGTACAATTTTCGTGTTAAATACACACCTCCACCCTGGGCTTTTAAAAATGAAACCATTATGCCTGACGGATGGGAATGCATGGATGAAGTCCCAGTCAACAAATTAAGTTTTGAGGAGAAAGAAGATCAAGACGAGAAGATGAAGGAAAAGATTCGCCAAGAAAACAGAAGATTTATTCGCAAAGCACGAAAACAAGGCGAAATCGTGGATTATCTAGGACAAGACAATGGCCGATATAATTATCGTGTCAAATACACACCACCCTCATGGGTATCCAAAGAGAAAAATATTATACCTGATGATTGGGATGGAATGGATACTATTGAAGCCAACAAAAGTGTGGTGTCCATTGATCAACCTTGAGGAAGTAGATAAACTTGAAGAAGAAAAGCATCATGTTGAACCAATTAGTATTGAGCTCCCGATTGGTCAACTAAAAATCGAAAATAAGGAGGTGCAGCATGTGATTATCACTTTGCCTCCAAAGGAGAAATTTGACACCAAATGTGTGCCATGGGACTACGCACTTAAAGGAGTTGACGCAATAACCAGATCGGGAAGATGTTTTATTCCAAAAGAAAGTGAGCACGAAAAGAAGGGAGTAACTGAGGAGGATGTCAAGCAATTACTATCAGTCATGAGGACAAGTGAGTACGAAGTAATTGAGCAATTAAGAAAGATGCTGGCACAAATTTCCTTATTGGATCTTTTCAAGACTTTATAAAGCCACAAAATGGTGCTTATGAAGCTTCTTAATGAGGTGTATGTCTCGTAAACTATTAATGAGGTACAACTGGAAGACTTTGTTGGTGCTATTCTGCTAAAAGATCATATTGCCTTCTCTAATGAAGATTTTCCAATTGATGGACGACCCCACAATAAAGCCCTGTATATTGCCGTCAAATGCCGGGGCAAGGAAGTGTCACGAGTGCTCATCGATAATGGCTCTGCACTCAATTTGTGTCCTCTAAGCACGCTGCATCGCTTGGGGATTAATGAAGAACTTATCAAACCTTCTAAGATAACCGTACGTTCATTTGACGGAATAAAGAAAGATGTTATCGGTGACATCGAACTGGAAGTAAACATAGGCCCCGTGCCTTTTCTGATTAATTTTCAAGTAGTAGACATTCTAAGGACCTTCAACCAATTGTTAGGAAGGCCTTAGATTCGTCTGGCTGACGCCATTCCTTCTAGTTTTCATCAGAAGGTTCGATTTGTTATTAACGGTAAAATGATTACCGTACACGGTGATACAGACTTTGCTACTTACAAGGAAAGTGTCATACCCTATATCGAACCGGAGATAAAGGAATAGCCTAGTTGTTCCATGATACAAATTCCCACTGGTAGTGTCATGAAAACTCCAGAATTTTTGACTTCGTCTCTTATGATTGGAAGAGTGTTATGCCAATATGGATTTAACCATAATGGTAGGCTTAGGACAAGAGCTCAAGGGATTAAAGAGCATATTATCTCATTTGGTACCAAGAAGAAGTATGGAGTGGGGTATGAAGTCATCAATAATCATCATGGAGGCTGAGGCCAAGGTCAAAAGAATCAAAAAGGCCGTGGAAGTCGAGGTGATCGAAACATTAACCCGTCAACATAGAAGGGTAAGGCTAAAGAGTTACCTTATCATCAGATTCATATAAAAAAAAACTTTCCTGGGCCTCCCAAACTGCTCTCAGAAGAAAATTTACGTACAAAGACTAAGTCTGACACGCTAGGGTTATTCGAAGAAGACATTATCAATGTCATTATAATCGAAGATGAAGATACCTACGCACTGGAGCAGGAAGATTCTTTTGAACCTTTTCCTCATTGTTGCCTTTACGATTTGCCTATTTCATGTTGTTTCAATTCAGTTGCAATTTACGTTTCTTTCAATATAGATGTAATTGCACTTTTCAAATTCAATAAAAGTGTTCAATGTTTTGTTAAGGACATATTGAAACAAAACCAAACCTATGATGAATATCACTCTCACCCGTGAGGCTTGACGCTTTGGGTTTCCGTATGATTCCTCATTGCGAAAATGATTTTAAGAGCAAGGATGTTCGGAGATACAAGGATTAGCTCTATTTTCTTGATTTCTTCAAAACAAATTTCAAAAGTAGTTTTCCAAAAGGATTTTTCATTAAAACTCATGCATCAATCCATTTCATATGCAAATACTAATCATGTTTGTTACATGTCAGGCATAAGCATTCACACACCCATAATAGGTTCATAGGTGATGCAAATTTCTCCAAGGAGATCACTTATGATATTGATGAGGATAATGAAGATAAGGAATGGATCAGAAGAGAATGGATCTATCACGAACAATCAAAGCCCCTTACATTAGAGAAAACACTTACTGTTAATCTAGGTGATAATGAGAACCCCAAAGAAGTCAAGATTGGAGAAAGTCTTCCCTCAGTAAAATCAGAAAGAATAACGGATTTGCTCAAAGAATATCAAGATATATTCGCATGGTCCTATACTGACATGCCAGGCCTTGATCCAAATATAGTGGAATACACTTTGTCAATTGATCCAAGTATCCCACCGAAGAAGCAAAAATTGAGGCGAACGAAACCAGAATTAGCAAAGAAAATGGAAGAAGAAGTTATGAAATTACTCAAGGTTAGTTTCATCGAAGTAGTGCCATATCCAGAATGGGTTGCTAACATAGTACCCGTAATGAAGAAAGATGGTCGAGTACAAGTATGTGTTGATTACCGCAACCTAAACAAAGCAAGCCCAAAGGATGATTTCCCACTTCCACATATTGATGTATTAGTGGATAGCACTGCTGGATTCGAAACATTCTCATTTATGGATGGCTTCTCAAGGTATAATCAAATCCTTATGAAAAAAGAGGATAAGGCAAAAACATCCTTCATAACACCATGGGGCACATTTTGTTATAAGGTGATGCCTTTTGGTTTGAAAAATGCCGGCGCCACATATCAAAGGGCAATGGTAACTTTGTTCCATGATATGATGCATAAAAAAGTTGAGGTATATGTGGACAATATGATCGCAAAATCTAAACAAGGAGAAGACCATGTTGAGGTGCTTCGCAAATTGTTCAAAAGACTCAGAAGGTACAAGTTGCGATTAAATCCCAATAAGTATGTATTTGGGGCAAAATCTGGCAAACTGCTAGGATTTGTGGTCAGCAACAGGGGAATCGAAATTGGTCCTTCCAAGATTAAAATAATACATGACTTGAAGACTCATTCTATGGTAAAAGAAGTGAGAAGCTTGTTGGGGCGATTAAACTACATTGCCCGTTTCATTTACTAGCTTTCTAAGACTGCTAAACCATTTTTCAAACTGTTGAAGAAAAATGCCAAAGTAAAGTGGGATAAAAAATGTCAACAAGCCTTTGATAAAATCAAAGAATATTTGGTATGCCCACCAGTATTGGTACCGCCAATTCCTAGAGTCCCGCTGATCCTATATTTGACGATTCACCATGAATCATTAGGAGCAGTGCTGATACAAAGAAGACCGAATGACGATAAAGAACAAGCCGTTTATTACTTGAGTAAGAAATTCACAACATCAGAAGTGAATTATCCAGTGGTTGAGAAGACATGTGTCGCATTAATTTGGGTACTATACAGGTTAAGGCAGTACACCCTTCATCACCAAATTTTGTCAGTGACTGAGAATGATCCGATCAAGTATCTTCTTGAGAAATCCTCCTTGATCGGAAAATTAGCCAAATGGCAAGTATTGTTGTCCGAGTTCGACATCAGGAGTTCATCCCAAAAGTCAGTCAAAGGGCGAGTGATAGCAGACATGTTGGTAGAGAATTCGCAGAATATTGCTAGTTCTGAAGAACAACTTGACGACCACATATTAACATTGGTCGATGACAAATAGACCATGTATTTTGATGGCGCAATCAACTTATCTGGATCAGGTACTGGGGTAGTACTGATCTCCCTAGAAGGCCAACACTATCCAGTATCTGCAAAACTGGTATTCCCATGCACCAATAACATCGTTGAGTACAAGGCATGCGTTCTTAGCTTACATTTAGTCCTTTTAATGAGGGTGAAAAGGTTGTAAGTATATGGAGATTCTATGCTCATCATATTGCAGACAACTGAAGAATGGCAAACTCGTGATGTCAAGCTGATTCCTTATCACAAATACTTAGAAGGAATGATGGAGGAATTCGAAGAAATAACATTCGATTATCTTCCAAGAGGTCATAATTATTTTGCATATGTTTTTGCAACCTTACCATCCTTACTTCAAACTGAAGATGGTATGGACATAAAACCATTGAGAATCAATATTGTCGAACAACCAGCACATTGCATGGTAGTTCAAGCAAAATTTGATAATGAACCATGGTTTCATGATATCAAAAAGTACCTACAAGAAGGAAAATTTCCTAAAGGAAGCCAGTTAGGCGACAGGAAATTTATCAGAAAAATAGCCAACAAATTCTTTCTCAACGGACAGGTTCTTTATAAGAAATCGTTCGATTTGATCCTGTTAAGATACGTTAATAGCAAAGAAGCTGAACAGATCATGAAAGAAATCCATGAAGGTGAATGTGGTCCGCATATGAATGGCCATCTCTTAGCCCGCAAAATCATGAGATTGGGATATTACTAGATGACCATGAAAACATATTGCATTCAGCATGTGAGGTGTTGCCGCCAATGTCAAGTTTATGGAGACAGAATTAATGCACTACCGAATGAGCTGCATTAGATGTCAGAACCATGGCCATTTTCAATGTGGGGAATTGACATGATTGGCCCAATTAACCCAAAGGCTTCAAATGGACACCGCTTTATCTTGGTAGCAATTGATTACTTCACCAAATGGATTGAAGCAAATTCATATACAAATGTCACCGCCAAGAATGTAGCAAAGTTCATCAGGCGGGACATCATTGCTAGGTACGGAGTTCCAGAAGTAATCATTACTAACAATGGTTCAAATTTGAACAACAAAATCGTAAATGATCTGCTTGAACACTTCCACATTCGACACTTGAATTCATCTCCATATCGCCCACAAATGAATGGAGCAGTGAAAGCGGCAAACAAGAATATCAAGAAGAGATATTGTCCAAGATAGCTGAGAACTATCGTGACTGGCATGATAGATTGCCATATGCTCGATGGCATACCGAACTTCAATCCGAACATCAACTGGGGCAACTCCATTTTCTTTAGTTTATAGGATAGAAGCAGTATTACCCGTTGAAGTAGAAATTCCTTTATTAAGGATATTATCCCAAATAAAGCTCTCAGAAGCCGAATGGAGCGAACAAATATATGAACAGCTCAACATGATTGATGAGAGAAGATTACGGGCTATATGTCATGGACAAACCTACCAGAAAAGAGTCGCTAAATCTTTCAACAGAAAGGTGAAATCAAGACGTTATGAAACGAATGATTTAGCTGTGAAGAAGGTCATTCCTAACAATTCAGATCCACGTGGGAAATTCGCTCCGAATTACGAGAGTCCATATATTGTCAAGAAGGTTCTTCCTGGGAGAGCACTAATTCTTGTAGATATAACAGGAACAGAACTAGCCTATCCTGTAAATGCAGATGCTATCAAGATTTTTTACCCATGAAATGAAGACGGACATTCAAGAAAGAATTGGCATTAGTTATAACATGTGCATACCATGCATATCATGCATTCTATAGAGCATGTTTGTTCATTTTGCAGGATATGACGAAAAGAAATCTGAGATGACTCAAGACTTTTAAAAATCTTTCAATGGAGTTAGAAAACAAAAGGGATCTCGTCAAACCGATCGGGCAAGTATCCCTAACCCATGAATTTGAGTTCAAACATCTCATTTTCAAATTTCCAACAGAACAAATTAGCGCAAAAACAAAACAATCAAGAGGGATATTAACAATCCAATTAGGTAAGTATCCCTAACTCGTAAATTTGGGTCTCGGAGAGGTTAATTTTCTGGAAAATGAAACTTCTTTTCCCTGAGAAGGTCAACTTGAAAAGGTTATTTCAAAAAAAAGAGAGAAAAAAGTTTTGAAATACGCATTCTTTAAACATGCATTGCGCATCAGAATTCCTTAAAAAGGAAGTTTTGACGAAAGTAATGGAAAATTTCAAACGAAAAAGTTTGGATCAAATCAAATGGAAAGGCCTTCAAATGATGAAAGGTAAGCCATATCCAAACACGTTCCTTATACACCTGGAGGATGAGTATCAGAATGAGCGAAAACCTCATGTGCAGGAAATAGGAAATATTCGCAATATTTATATGAATTGAAATGATGAAAGGCATATCATTTCGCTACCACAAACATATGATTATCCCTTGCAAACCAAATTTGAGCTTAAACAGTGGAGAAATTTCTCAAAAACAATCCTGTTAAGAACCACCCCATGCTGGGGCAAATTAGGAGGTTCATGGTTGACATTTATGGAGAATAGGATTAAGAAAGATTTTATTACATACACTTGCATTAATCTTTCTGTGATAACCTTAGATGAATTTATATGGAAGCTCACAACATCCCAAAAGGAAGAAGAGCATTTTATTTCCATATTCCAAACACATTTACCTTTGGCAAAGCCCAATTGAACATGAATATTCATTTCAGAACCCCAGGTTAGTGATCATCTCTTCATACTGGAACATGAGCATATGATCCACCTTGATAAATAGAAAGTAAAAGGGCATAACACAGAGTTCCTAGAATACAAAAGATCAAAGACAAAGGAGTTTGGGGCATGAAAAAGCAGTGTGCCCGGTAAAAGCAAGGCCTATGCCCGAAAAAACGAGCAAAAGAAAAGAAAAACATTCACAAGAAAGAATGACAGAAGTCAAGTAAAAAAGAAAAGCAAAAGTTGTGAAAAATCAAAAGTCACAACAGATCAGCAATTGAAAGTTTCAATGGAAGTCTAGGGGACTCTTGTGTTCATGCTAAGAAAAGATCCCTAGTGGACAAAAGAAAAGGGGTGGTGATACCAAGAAGATCACCAATTTTATGAAAAACCTGAATTCAAAACAAAATAATTGAGCCTTTTGAGCCTACCCAATATCAATATTACAATCTCTTCCCAAAAGACTTTTCAGATTGGGATGTTGAGAGTAAAAATATGATTTCATGACAAAAAGTCATCGCTCAACGAAGTGCATGCAATATTATCTTGTCTTATCCTTGAGGTTCTTAACTTGTAGAGTCGAAGTCAGACATAATGAAAACCTTTTCTTGGCCTCAGAATATCTATCCTTTGAATAGCCATTAACCAAGTGAACATTATAACCTTTTGAAAGACCTTATCTGATCAATTGGATTGTATACATTGCGAATATCTCCGAACACCTAAGGATTGGTTAGGAGAGATAAAATTGAGGGATATCAGATCAATCCCCTTTCAAATGAAGAAAAGACCAAATTCATAGATCGAAACAAATCATTTCTAATGAGGGTCTTCTGAATGATTATTTCAAGCATTTCTTGAAATTTACAAGCATTTTGCTCAAATACTTCCTTTTAAAGGAAATTCGATTGCTTGAAATGCATACAAAGAGTGCATACTTCAAATCAGGTTTCAAATAATTTTGATTAACTTGAAACCAAGTTTTCAAATAGTTTGTGGCAAACTAGAAAGGAAAATCACATTTCAAACGGTTTTGATTAATTTCAAAACCACCTCTTCAAAATAGTTTTTGGTAAACTAAAAAACCATGTCAAGGTTAGTGAAACTTTAAAATCATAAAACAGACATTCATTGTTTGAAATCTTTTTTAAAACAATCCTATTTGGTGAGGAACCATTAGGCAAAATTCAAGTCCTATTGATAAAAAGCCTTTAGGCAATTTCAAAATCCTACGGGTAAAATTACATGGCAAGTCTCCAAAATTTCAAATCTAGTTGGAGAGGAGCCACAAGATAAGGCAGGGATTCTAAATCAAATTGCACTTCGTAGCTTCTGAGTAATGATTCTCATAAGTGATTGCAATTTTGCAACTTTAAATATGGTGATTTTTATGGTTTTGCCAAGTGTTCGTAGGTTTGTAGCTTCGAAGCCATCACCCTTCGAGTGTTTGCAAAACCGTAACTTGGGATGACTTTTCCTTTTTAGGCCTAAAGCATGGCCTTGTTATAGTTTTCCTGATTGATCGCGAATTTGTAGCCTTCGAGAATTCATCCTCTGTAAGTGATCACAAACCGTAACTTCAAAAAACTATTACCCTATTAGTAAAAAAAATCGCTAAGGAAAATCCAAGTCCTACAGGCGAGGAGCCCCTAGGCAAATTCAATTCCTACTGGTGAAGAACCACTAGGTAAAATCCAAGTCCTACAGGCAAGGAGACCCAAGGCAAATTCAATTTCTACTGGTGAGGAACCACTAGGTAAAACCCAAAGTCCTATAAGCGAGGAGCCCCTAGGCAAATTCAATTCCTACCGGTAAGGAACCACTAGGTAAAACCCAAAGTCCTACGGGCGATGAGCCTTTAGGCAAATGTAATTCCTACTGGTGAGGAACCACTAGGTAAAATCCAAGTCCTACAGGCGAGGAGCCCCTAGGCAAATTCAATTCTCACTGGTGAAAAAACATTAGATAAAATTCAAGGTCCTATTACTGGTGAAAAATCATTAAGTAAAATCCAAGTCCTATTGGCGAGGAGCCCCTAGGCAAATTGAAGTCTTACAAGTGAGGAATCACTAGGCAAAATTTCAAGATTTTAGCTAGCAAAGAACCATCAGACAAATATTCAAAGTCTTACTGGTGAGGAACCACTAAGCAAACTTAAGTCCTGAGGCGAGGAGCCGCAGGCATTCAAGATTCGTGAATTCATTCTCAAACCAAGAAATTAGAACAATCATTATCATCATCCATTCATGCCCTTAGAGAAGCAACAAAGAAACTCTCAAAACAGGTAAATTTCTCTCTCTCGAATCATTAAAAAACCCTTTCAAAATGTGTTTCAAAAGGAACCTTTGGATTAGATCGCGAATATCAAAAGAAAAGACCTTAATCAATTGTTGTGAAATTTTCATTGCCATTTTTATTTAGTGAGTCGACTAAAAATTCAAGGTGTCACCTTGTCTTTGAGATCAACCTCTAACGAGCTCAATCTCAAAGACGGGCAGCTGTTGACACCTAATTTTTAGCTCATTTTTGTCAAATTTTTTAAAATTTCAAAATTAGGTCTAGGGATCTTGGCCAAGCCTAGAAACCTATTTCTAAACAAAAAAATAATTTTTTTTTATCATTTTTCGGTATTTTTCCTCAATTTCTTTTGGTCAAAATAAGCAAGAAAATCATGAAAAATAGTAAATAGAATAAAAAAAATACATAAAAATAGTCAATAATTTTATTTTAAATCCAATTTCATAAATACACTGTCAATTTTAGAAAATTTTAATCGGGTGTATGTTTTTCCCAAAATTGGGCAAAATTAAACTCGAATTAAACCAAAAATGAAATTAAATTTTTTCTAGACATTTTTAGCTCATAGTGTCTTCACAACAGTTAATTCTAGGACCTTTAATTGCACAATGGTCAATCCAATTGCACAATTTGGTGTAAAAATAAAAAAAATCCCCAAAAATTGATTGAAAATTGACAATTTTGAACCTAAATTGGGAATTGTGCCCAAAATGAAATTGCCGAAATGTGAGACTATCATTTCCAAGGGTAATCGGGGGTGGGCAATGCAATTTTGGCATCAATTTTGCCTAATCATGTCATTAAGATCTCGAATTGAGCAAAACTCTATTAACCGGAATATAAAATTGAGGAAATTTTGGGCACAACTATAATAAAAATTGGGGAAAATTATATGTTTAGGTTCGGAACATGCTGGGGAATGCAATTTTGAGGTTTAATTTGAAAAATTCGGTCAAATTAAGGCCCAATTTGCATTTTTAATCAAAATCGGAATTGCCGGGTCGGGCGGGTCAACCCAACCCGATTCGCACATTTTGTCTTCTTCACCCGGAACACAACTCGTGTGAAACCCAGAAGAAAAACGGTTTGAACCCGCGACTTTGTTGACCAATTCCAATTAATTAGCACGTTGTTAATCCAATTTTCCAACTGGATATTATCCAGCTGGCTTAAATCAACAACCAAAAAACCGATTAGCATTCGGTTCTAACCGATTTTGGGCGGAAAATTAAAGGAGAAAAAACAAGAAAAACTGAAGAGGACGAACAGAAGCTATTCGAAAAAATTCCCGAGAGAGAGAAGGGGGAGAAAGAGCAAAACAGTGAAGGAAATAGGGCAAAAGTACACTACAAGTGCCATAACTTGTGTACGGCGCTCACTTTGGTGCCATAACTTTTTTTTGGATCACTTTAGTGCTAAAATTTTTGTAAAACGATCACTTAAGTGCCAACTCCGGTGCCGTACACAATTTTTCGCCGGAAATCTGATGTGGCATTTTTTTTATTAATTTCTGAAGCTGACGTGGCTCGCCGGAATCTCGCCGGAGATTGGCACTTAAGTGATCGTTTTTCAAAAATTTTAGCACTTAAATGATCGTTTTTCAAAAATTTTAGCACTAAAGTGATCTAAAAAAAAGTTATGACACTTAAGTGATCGTTTTTCCTCCGACTTGGCACCAAAGTGATCCGAAAAAAAGTTATGGCACCAAAGTGAGCGCCGTACACAAGTTATGGCACTTATAGTGTCCTTTTGCCAAGGAAATAGTGTTAGAGACGTGTTGAGGGTTCTAGGACCGAGTGATCGGCGTTTTCTCCGGCGAGAAAACGCCGGCAAATCGGCTCCTTTGGTGATCCTCACGTCCGGCAAGCTGGTGACAAAACCTGTCCACGAAGGTCTGAAAACAAGCCCAGTCCGACAACTCTAGAGATATTACAGCGATTCCAAAGCTACGATCTTGAAGTCGAGGTGTTAAGGAAGAACTTTGTGGCAATCGTTTGTCTCATAACCTCATTGGATCATCAAACGAAAACGGTAAAGATCGCTCATTGCAATATTTTTTCCAGAAAATTCTAGAATTCAAGTTTTGATGTTCATGTGATTTTTCTCACGATTTTCGACTTATGAATGATCAAAACTTGTTTCTGATCGTGTTTCATGCCTCTTGATTGCATTTTGGCCATTAAAACCGCATAAAATCCCCTCGGTCACCATTGCCAGTCTTTGCCGGAGCTCGCGAAGTGTTCGCCAGAGTGTCTTCATGGCCAATGGCCATTCAAGTAGGCCTCCTCTGACCTTGTGTGTTGATTTTTATGCTGATTAGAATCGATATAGACGGCTAGGGCGATTAGATTTGAAACTTGTATTCTAGAAAATTTGCCAAAACGATATGCAAATTAATGTTTTGGGATGATTTTTCTCCGGCGGACGAAGGTCCGGTGGTGAATTAATTAGGCTAGAATGATAGATGGTGATATGAGGATGACACAACCAAAAATCAATGCCGGAATATCGTCAGAAGATCGTCGGATTTTGATCTGAAGTCACGGCCTTGAAAACATTAAATACAGAATTACGCACACCAAGTGCTCGACCAAATGCCTCAATGGAAACCATTCAAAACGGTGCCGTTTTGACGCACCGTGCTTGCCGGAGAGGGAAATCGACGCCGGCGCCGGTTCGGTCTCGGCGGAACCGGTCTGGTCTGGTTCAATCCCCGGCGGGAAAAATTCAAAATAAAAAAAAAATAATAATAAATACAAAAATACAAAAAATAATACAAAAATTCTAAATAATAAAAAATACAAAAATTCTAAAAATTCTAAAAATTAGATTTTTTTAGAAAATTCGAAAATTTTGCAGAAAATTCACAAAAAAATTATAAAAATTACAGAAAATTCGAAAAAATAAAAAAAATTCAGAAAATTCATAAAAATTTCCAAAATTCAGAAAATACAAATAAAAATTTGAAAATTATGAAAAATAAAAAATTGTAAAATTGAAAAAATTAGAAAATTCACAAAAATTTCTAGAAAACGTTAAAAATCATTTCTCGGTTTAAAAAAAAATTCTGAATAAAAAAATCAAAAATTTTGAAAATCCACATAATGACTAAAAATCATTGTGGCTAGTCATAAAAAATGAAATTGGAATTTTTGGAAGTGTCCAAACGGCCCTAAAAAAATTTGCAAATCCACTGAATGATTAGAAATCATTGTGGCCGATCATTAAAAATGAAATTTGGATTTTCCAAAATGCTCAAGTGGCATAATTTGGAAAATTTCAAATTTAAGGCCAAAACCACTAAAAAAATCCTACAAATGAAATGAACAAGCTATTAGAGCTTTGGTTAGGATTTTGATAAATTTTTTTATTTCTAGTGACCAAATTAGGGTTGCTGTGATTGATTTGCCATTGGATGTGCAATTAATTTTTGAAGGCTTAATTGTTTGTCCATGATTAGATTAATGAATCGAACTTAGGGATCTATGTGACGCAATAGACATGCTATAATCGTTTTTAAGTACCGAAAGGGCATTAACGGTTTAAATTTGGGATCGTTAATGTAACCAAGTCCCTTACCTAGAATTTTTGGTTCGTAGGATTGCGATACTTCTCCCGTACCACAATTAGGTTCCTAGTCAATCTATCGTAAATGACTAGTGGCGACTCCAAGTTTAATTTTAGATCAAATAAACCCCGCTGTCACGTGAGGTATGGCCTGGGAGAGGCTCATATAGAAAAATACCTCCATCAGAAAAGCACACAAGAGCGTGGCGCGACACCTACCGATCCCAAATATAATTGGCCACACTTATACGATGTTGCCCTTGTGAAATAGTCGCGTACTTCCACGAAATTTCGACACCGAAGTCCGGACTGAATTCCACGATCGATTTCGCTCAAATGCGATTTTAGCATTTCTCACTAATGGACGGCTGTTTAGGGGTTACGCGTATCGACTTAGGATTACTTGAGTCGTGTCGGTCTCGACTTTCAAGAGAACGCGAGGATTTATCACTAGTTCTGGGGGTCGCGATCATTTGGAATAAGTTCGGGATCGTTCGCCATGTGTACTCTCGATTGCGCGGAATCACCCGCGATCCGATCGTACGTCGTTGGCCAAACCAAATCCGTCACCCTCCTTGGATTTGCCCACATTGGCCTAAAATATTCCCTCGTCGTTCCTCGGAATCGGACCCGATTCACGGTGATGTTCTTGGGTCGACATACCGTTTTATTAGTTAGTCATTCCCTATTGGTTAGTATCCCGAGAATGATTCAGTTCCGGGCGAGACTTGCTAAAACGAAATGAGAAATACATATCCATTTTATTGATCACGAAAGTGGGTCGAATTCAGGACGTTACAACTCTTCCCCCCTTATAAAAATTTCGTCCTCAAAATTTACAATCCAAACCCGACTACTCAAATAAATGGGGATATTGATGTCGCATTACTTCTCTGCTTTCGCAGGTGGCGCCCTTTGTCTCGTGATGTTCCCAGACAACCTTGACCATCGGGATCATCTTATTCCTCAAAACCTGCTCCTTCCTGTCCTCGATTCGCACCGGTCTCTCCACGTACGACACCCTGTTGTCCACGTCTATCACTTCATGATTCAGCACGTGGGTCGGATCCGGTTCGTACTTTCTTAATATTGACACGTGAAAAACGTTATGAACTTGCGACAAATTCGGCGGCAAGGCGAGATACTAAGCCAATGTTGGCCTATATACCTTGGACTCAGCATTCCTTTCTGGCCAAACCGAAACAATCTTCTCATCGGTGAGATCTTAAGGAATACGTGGTCACCAACCTGAAACTCCAACGGTCTATGCCTTCGGTCCGCATAACTCCGACGACTCTGAGCTGTCCTTAGCCTTTCCCGGATAGTCTTTATCGTTTCCATCGACTGCTGAATCAACTCTGGACCCGTTACACTTCTTTCTCCCACTTCATCCCAACACAATGGTGTTCTACACGCTTTGCCATAAAGTGCTTCAAACGGTGCCATCTCAATACTCTGCTGAAAGCTGTTATTGTAGGCAAATTCAACCAAATGCAACTACTCTTCCCACTTGCCCTGAAAGTCTAATACGCATGCTCTCAGCATATCCTCTAGGGTTTGAATAGTCCTCTCAGATTGTCCATCCGTCTGCGGATGATAGGCCATACTCAACTGCAACTTTGTTCCCATAGCCGATTGTACACTTTTTCAAAAATTAGCAGTGAACCGGGGAACACGGTCCGAAGTGATCGTTACCGGTACTCCATGAAGACGGACTATCTAGCGCACATACAACTCTGCTTACCTTGCTAGCTCGAAGTCATTTCACACTGCCAGGAAGTGCGCTGACTTGGTTAGTCTTTCCACTATCACCTAAATAGAGTCGTGTCCACTCTGACTTCTTAGCAATCCCATTACAAAATCTATCGTAATATGCTTCCATTTCCATTCTGGGATTTCCAATGGCTGCAACATTCCACCAGGTTTACAATGTTGTGCCTTCACTTGTTGGCACGTCAAACACTTGGCCACATGCTTGGCCACATCTACTTTCATTCCGTTCCATCAATAATGCTATCGAAGGTTCTGGTACATCTTCGTGTTGCCCGTTAAATGCTATAATTGCTTCCATGAGCTTTCGATAAAATCTCTTCCTTAAGCTCCAAATTGTCGGGCACACATAAACGTCCTCGAAACTTAAGAATTCCATTCTCAGACACTTGGAAGTCCGATTTTCTCTTAGCGCCATCCATCTCTAGAATCTTCTAAATCTCAGGGTCCGTAGACTGCAATGCCTTAATCTTTGTTTGAATTTCCGATTCAATCCTCAACGCGGCAAGTAGACTTGACATATGGCTCACCTCAAATTTGAATTCCGAGTCTCTGATTTCTTCCAATAAAGTCCACTCCTTGACCATCATGTGTGTCATACTCGACTTCCAGCTTAGAGCATCTGCCACTTTATTGGCCTTCTGAGGGTGATATGAAATGTCGCAATCGTAATCCTTGAGAAGTTCCATCCAACAACGTTGCCTCATGTTCAATTCCTTCTGCGAAAATAAATATTTGAGACTCTGATGGTCCGTGTAGATCTGAAACTTTTCCCCGCATAAATAGTGCCTCTAAATCTTAAGTGCAAAAATGATTGCAGCCAACTCCAAGTCGTGCGTCGGATAATTCATCTCGTGTGGTCTTAACTGACGTGACGCATATGTGACTACCCTTCCATGTTGCATCAATACGCATCCAAGTCCCCTCAACGAAGCACCACTATAAACCTCAAAACCTCCTGGCCCGGACGAAATGGTTAACACTGGAGCAATCGTCAGCCTATGCTTCAACTCCTGAAAACTCTCTTTGCACTTTTCCGTCCATTCAAACTTTATCTCCTTCTTAAGCAACCTTGTCAATGGAGTGGCTATCGTTGAGAATCTTTTCACGAATCGTCGATTGTAACCTGCCAGACCTAAGAAGCTTCGAACTTTAGTAACTATCGTTAGTCTCGGCCAATCCATTACTACTTCAATCTTGTCGCGCCACGCTCTCGCGTCCTTTTCTGATGGAAGTACTTTTTTATATGGGCCTCTCCCGGGCCATACTTCGCATGACAGCTGGATTTATTTGACCTAAATTTAAATTTGGAGTCGCCACCAGTCATTTACGGCAGGTCAACTAGAAACCTAATTGTGGTACTGGAGAAGTACCGCAATCCTACGAACCAAAGATTCTAGGTAAGGGACTTGGTTACATTAATGATCCCAAATTGAAACCATTAATGCCCTTTCGGTACCTAAGAACGATTATGGCATGTTTAGTACATCACGCGGATCCCTAAGTTCAATTCACTAATCTAATCATGGACAAACAATTAAGCATCTAAAAATCAATAGCACATCCAATGACAAATCAATCACAACAACCCTAATTTGGTCACTAGAAATGAAAATTTTATCAAAACCCTAACCAAAGCTTTAATAGCTTGTTCATTTCATTTTTAGGGTTTTTTAGTGGTTTTAGCCTTAAATTTGGAATTTTCCAAATTATGCCATTTGGGCATTTTGGAAAATCCAAATTTCACTTTTAATGACTGGCCACAATGATTTCTAATCATTCTGGGGATTTTCAAAATTTTTGATTTTTTTTTTTTGGAAAATTTATTTTAAAACAGAGAAAATGATTTTTAATGTTTTCTAGGAAATTTTTGTGAATTTTCTAATTTTTTTTCAATTTTTTAATTAAATTTTTTTATTTTTTTAATTTTTTCAGAATTTTCAAATTTTTATTTGTATTTTCTGAATTTTTGAAATTTTTATAAATTTTCTGAATTTTTTTGTTTTTCCGAAATTTCTGTAATTTTTCTAATTTCTGTGAATTTTCTGCAAAATTTTCGAATTTTCTAAAAAAATCTAATTTTTTTTTTATGATTTTCAGATTTTTTGTGATTTTTGTGATTTTTTTTAGAATTTTTAGAATTTTTCTAATTTTTTTATTTTTTTATTTTTCCCGCCTAGGGAATTGAACCGGACCGGACCAGTTCGGACCGGCCGTTGCCGGTGCCGGTCGTCCTCTCCGACGAGCACAGTGCCAAAACGGCACCGTTTTGGGCTTCCTTCATTCAGGCATTTTTACAAACACTTGGCGTGCGTGATTTTTGTTTGACATTCTCGAGGCCGTGACTTTAGGTTCACCGTCGGCGACCTTCCGGCGACTATCTTGCTGTTCCTTTTGCACCATCAACAAGCCTACATGTTCTATTTTCCATCTAGCCTATTCCGGTCATTGTCGGACCTTCGCCGGTTGGCGAGAAAACGGCCCGAAAAACCTAACTCACACTGTTTTGATTTTTCATTTTTCAGAATTCACAACTTAATACTAGTTGCCCTAGTCGTCTAAATCGGTTTAATCTACCATCAAAACATCAACAATGATAAGGAAAACTAACTTGAATAGCCTTACGGCCACGGGTATGCTCCGGCGAGGATGTCGGAGCTCCGGCGAAGGGATTTACATGGGGGGCCGACTCGGTTTATGCATTTTTAAGGTCCAAAATGCAATGAAATCATATCAAAAATGTTCAGAAACAAATAATAATCATCAAAGTGTCAAGATTTGGCAATGAAATCACCCAAATATGCATATTGAGATCCAAATCGAAATCTAGAAAATTTTCATAAGTTTGATCGGGAACGATTTTCACCTGATTTTTCCGTAGACTTAATGAATTTGTTGAAGTGATCTGTATCGCAGAGATTGTTCCTTGGCACTTCCTCTTCCTCTCGGTGACCTCAGCTTCGCCAGAACAGGTCTGGTCGCATCGGATTGAGCCTAGTTCAGGCCTTCCCAATCAGCTTCGTCTGGTTCAAACCGTGAGGGGAAAACCACAGCCAAACACGATTCGCCGGCGCTCCGCCGTATATGGCGGCGCCGGACACTCGTGAGGGAGTCTTCAACCCTCTTTCTCTCTAGATTTCTACCCTTTTTCCCTCTGTTTCTCTCTCTAATCTCTCTCGGGAAAAACGTCGAACACCTTCTGTTCATGTTCTCCCATTTTTTTGGTTTTTTTTTCCAAATTTGTGCTCAAAATTCGGTTGAAACCGAATACTAATCTGTTAGGGTCGTTGAATGATGCCAGTTGGATGATCTCCGGCTGGAAAAATCAATCAAAACGTGCCTATTTGATCAGGATCAGTCAACGAAGTCAAGGGTTATAAACCGTTTTTTCCTAGGTTTTGTGCGGGTCTTCGGTCGGGTGAGGAAGATGATACTGTGCAGGTCGGGTCGGGTTGACCCGTCCAACCCGGCAGCTCTGGCTTTGATAAAAAATGAAAATTGGACCTTATTTTGATTGAATTTTTCAAATTAAACCTCAAAATTGTATTTCCCAGCATATTTTGAACTCAAACATACAATTTTCCCCAATTTTATTATAATTGTGCCAAAAATTTTCTTATTTTTATATTCGGGTTAATAGGGTTTTGTTCAATTCGAGGTCTTAATGACCTGATTAGGCAAAATTGATGCCAAAATTGCATTACCCACCCCTGATTAACCCTAGAAATGATATTCCCATATTTCTGCAATTTTATTTTGGGCACAATTCCCAATTTAGGTTCAAAATTCTCAATTTTTAGTCAATTTTTGGGGATTTTTTTTATTTTTACACCAAATTGTGCAATTGGAGTGACCATTGTGTAATTAAAGATCCTAGGATCAATTGTTGTAAAGATACTATGAGCTAAAAATGTCTAGAAAAAATTTAATTTCATTTTTGGTTCAATTCGGGTTTAATTTTTCCCAATTTTGTGAAAAACATACGCCCAATTGAAATTTTCTAAAATTGACAGTTTATTTATGAAATTGGATTTAAAATAAAATTATCGACTATTTTTTTGGAATTTTCTGATTCCATTTACTATTTTTCATGATTTTCTTGCTTATTTTGACCAAAAGAAATTCAAGAAAAATACAGAAAAATGCTAAAAAATTATTTTTTGGTTTAGAAATAGGTTTCCAGGCTTGGCCAAGATCCCTAGACCTAATTTTGAAATTTTCAAAAAATACAAAAAATGCTAAAAATTAGGTGTCAACAAATCTTCGCAAGATCCACGGAGATTCCTTCTCCGAAAATTATATGCCCAAAAAATGCCACTCGATTTAGCCAAAATTCGTACTTGCTAAATTTAGCATATATTGCATGCTCTTTTAACGTTCGTAGAACCTTTTCCAAGTGTACTTCATGTTCCCGGGGCTCTTTGAATACACCAAAATATCATCTGTGAAGACAATGACGAACTGATCCAAAAACTCCTTAAATACCCGATTCATTAAGTCCATGAAAGCAGCAGGGGCATTAATCAGCCCGAACGGCATTACCGTGAATTCATAGTGTCTATACCTCGTCTTGAATGCCGTCTTAGGGATATCCTCCTTTTGGATCCTCAACTAATGATACCCTGTCATTAGGTCAATCTTAGAGAATACTGAGGCTCATTATAATTGGTCAAACAAGTCATCAATCCTTGGGAGGGGATACTTATTATTGATTGTCACCTGATTCAGCTGGCAGTAATTGATACATAACCTCAACGACCCATCCTTCTTCCTTATGAACAAGACTGGCGCTCCCATGGAGAAGCACTCGGTCGGATAAAACCTTTTGTTCAGCAGTTCCTGCATTTGAACCTTTAATTCTTTCAACTTTGACAATGACATCCTATAAGGCAGCTTCGAGATTGGCTCACGCTCAGGGGCCAACTTGATAACAAACTTCACTTCTCTTTCTGGCTGCAATCCCAATAATTCCTAGGGAAAAACATCGAGAAAGTTACACACTATTGCTATATTCTCTAGCCGCACTTCTTCTGCCGTCGAATCAATCACACTTACCAGGTAGCCTTGACATCCCTCATCCAACAACTTAGTTGCTTCTATCGATGAAACCCAAGGGATCGAGGTTTCTCCTCGACTCCCTATAAACTCAAAAATCTAGGGTGTCCAGCCAGACTAAACTGAATCACTCTGCTACTGCAATCTATCACAGCATCCTACTTAATTAACCAATCCATGCCCACAATTACATCAAAATTATACATAGATAGAACTGCTAGGTCTATCCTTTCTTCTCTATTGCCAATCATAAAAGCGGTAGCCCTTTCTATCACATCATGTTCAATTGCTTAGGCCCGTTCATAAATCTCATTATAGTCCCTTAGATTCAGTGATATCATTTGACTACGGAGGTCCGGCTTCAATCCATCTCGGAACCTCCGGGCTCTATCCAATGGGTCATTTATTATTTTTGGGGCAAACTTGGATAACCTAGCAAACTCAGCTTCATACTGGTCCACTGTCATCTGTCCTTGATGGAACCTCATAAATTCAACCAACTTTCGTTCTCGTGCCCTCTCGGGGAAGTACTTGCCTTTGAAGGCCTCAATAAACACAATCCAAATCTGAGCGGTACTAGCAGGAAACACTCTTCCTCTGGTGGCTTTCTACCAATGACTTGCATTTCCTTGTAGCTGGTATACTGCTAGAGTCACATTTTCCTCATCAATGCACCCCAAATACCTCAAAAGTCTTTTTTTTAATTCCTCTACCGAAAGTGATGCAACCTCAGGATCACCTTTTTCCATCAAACTTAAGAGGCTTCAACTTTAAAAACTGCTCAACCAACTGATACATATGTCTATTCGCATTTCCTTGTCCTTAATCATGATTTTCATTATTACTATTAGCAACAGCTGCAGTGGCCTCAACAACTTGAGCTATAGTGGCAGCTCGCTCCTGAGCCTACCTACCTATAAGATTACCAATTTCCTCAAGTGTCCTCACGACCCTGTCCACTCACGAGTCCATTGCTGCTTGGCCCTCAGAACTTGATTGGCCTCTTATACCCTTACCTCTCAAGCTCATCCTTATAGATTTCTATCGCCACTCACCTACCTGCTATAATTCCATTCAGAAATTAAAGACCTAGGTCAAACTACACCAGTCTAAGGCCCTAGGCAAAATCACAACAATCAATCACTCAGCAGGCACAAGTTTTTAGCCAAAGAGACAAATGTCCTTACCTTGGGTCCTGCTGCACCTGCACTTTACGGGTCAATCACAATAATCACTTAATCAAGCAAGTCAAACAGTCTGAAGGTACATGTAGCACACAAGTTTTCCTATCAGTTACTCAAGATCATCGCTCCTTATCGCTCTAGGTTTCGACTGAATTGGATCGAGCTGACCTTGCTCTGATACTAAATCAATGGGGGATGTCACGCCCCGAACCCTACGGCACGCGATAACCCTACCGAGATCGATTCAATATGCGACGTCCTAAGATGCGTCGCCGACCCAAAACCCAAACAAAGGACAATGCACATGCGGAAGCAACATAACACCTGTACAGATTAAAACAATATGACCAAGGAATAGCAATGAACAACAACCATCATAAAAAATATACTTGCATTACTAACAGGGATTTACAATATCCATCAATATAGAACTATACGCTAACCAAAAATGGGTCTATGGCCACTAACATCAAAAAGGGTATGTGGCTCGGGTGGTCAGAACACTAATCCTAGGAAGGGCACCTATCCAAAAAGTGTCGGCCCTACCTAACTATGGTTAGGAGTAAACTCTAAGGCAACCAGTCCGGGTCGGATCCCGAGAACTCGGACGAGTCATCTGACGACTCAGATTCAAAATCCATCGAATCCTGCTCGGACTAGGCATCCGCTGACTCTACGCTGGAATCCTCCTCCGACTCTAGCTCCTGCTCCATAGGCTCCGGCTTGACGTCGGACATCCAGTCCATCGGCTCCTCTAACTCGAACTTGGTATCCATCTCAACTATGACTGGCTGGGCCCCAGAATCCTCCTCGAGCGTGGCAACGGGGCTCACGACCTCTCCATCGGCGGTCTGCAGATCCCACTGGCCGAATATATCGAATGAGACATCAAAGGTCCTAAGAGGTCCATGGGTGCCGAACTCATCCCGAAAACACCAAGCAAGATAGGGATGAACTCGGAAATATGACCCGCCCTCATCGACCCATACTATATTGTAATACCTAACATACGACTCCCCGTTTCCTACGGGATGTACCGTCACCGATCGCTCTATGCGATACAGGATCCCAAAACGAAGCGGCGCATCTACCATCTTCAGGGTTGGGGGTTTGAAAAGTGGGGTTTAAACAACAGTGAGAATAAATCTCAGCGAGTAGACCCCCCTAAACCTAAACTAGACTAACATGCACTTCCCGGACAAGCACTAGTAAAACACACAATTCCGAACACAATGACTTAGGCCCTTGGGCCCCAAATCCAATACACAATTGACCATGTAGGTTAGGCACATAATAATAACAATAATAGTGCAAAACCCAACCATGACACATGCGCAATATCACTAGGCCACAACGCCTATCATGCACATGCTCA
The DNA here is from genome assembly GCA_031216235.1 of Syzygium jambos. Classification (NCBI taxonomy): domain Eukaryota; kingdom Viridiplantae; phylum Streptophyta; class Magnoliopsida; order Myrtales; family Myrtaceae; genus Syzygium; species Syzygium jambos. Next base: position 9,802,975 of record CM062228.1, read on the forward strand.
TGCTCATGCTCATACTCATGTTCATGCTCATCGATGCACTTTCGCATACTTGCACACTTGCCAATGCACTCTTGCACACATATGCCATCAATATGTCCGTGCTCATGATCCGGCTCAATAATGCACACTTGTACACTGCTAATTCTCATTTATTAATCGACCTGCGTAAAACGCATCGGGTTTGATCAGCGTAAAAAGCATCAGGTCTAATAATATCCAACACTTCCTGGCCCAAGTAAAACGCATCAAGCCCAGTATCTCTAGCCCGCATAAAATGCATCAGGTGCAACACCGATCTCCATATACGGACCGAACCCATGCAAAATGCATCAGGTTGGCCGTTTTCCAGCAATCCGGATATCGTCCCGCGTAAAACGCATCAGGGCTTTCTGTGATCACACGTACACATACACCAGTTATTATCTGAATCTCGCGTAAAACACATTAAGGTATTTTAGGTGATCACATGCTCATGCCAATCGTGCATACTCACGTAATGCACATGTTATGCCAATGCTTAATATGCACAATTCATGGCCATAACAATCACACTCGGAATCCAACTTTCCACATTGAACATTCAATATGACTTGGCTACATATTCAAATAACGCCACAACATGCTCAATTAACCAAATCATTCAATTTAGCCACGATGCATATTTGGCACACAAATTCATGCGATTAAATCATTGAAACTACACATGCCAATAGATCACTAAGCATCTCATCAATTGGCCACACCAAGCACACAACAGGGCATTACACAATCAAAATCAAGTCATGCTCAATTCAGCCTCCTCATGGTCCGATCACAATCCCCTTAGCAATTCACACTAAAACCCCAATTAACCAAATATGGCCCGAATCAAACCTATAGCAAATCAGCCATAAATAGTCCACCCTAAGCCACTAAGTCACTTCCAAATCATCACATTAGACCACAAAAATCACCACGAGAATAGCCACCACACAGCCCACAAATTACACTCGCTTAATCCACATTTTTGCCTAAATCAAGGCTTTAATGATCAGCCACCATATAACCCATTCTATGCCACCAAACCTCATTTGAATTATCATGCTAAGCCACTAAAATAGCTATAATATCAGCCTTAATCAATGCACACCTAGCATCTCACAATTGGTCCATCAATCAATCATGCAAAGTCCAAATGAACCCACTATGATCAACCATTAATCATACCGATCTAGGCTTCTAGTCCATCTCCAAATCAATTCGTTAGACGACTAAAATTATCACATTAATCGGCCTAATCACCAGCCTACGATTAACCCCTAAAACACCTTAATTTAACCCCTAAAACTTGTCTAAAGTGCATTAGAGCCTAATTAAGGTTTAGGGTTGTACTCACATAGATCCTAGACTTCAAACGAGGCTGAACAAGGAGGAGAAATGGGCTGGACTGTGGCTGGGACAAGCTAGTTCCGCGATGGGGCTGCAGCGGTCCTCACGGCGGCGCTCGGTAGTGCACGGCGGCGGTGGCGCGGACGGCGGCGGCGGCTTGCTCCGGCGAAGGCTCTCACACGGCAAGGGGAGAGAATGGAAAGGGAGTGGCCGGTGGAATGGTGGGGAAATGAGGGGAGAGAGAGAGAGAGTGAGAGGGAGTTTTATCCAAATTGGTGAGTGAGAGTTGGTGAACTACTTCCCCAAAAATGACCATCTTGTCCTCAATTCAAGGGCTTGGATTGATTCTTGCCAAAATATCTAGAGGCAACATGGTCCATGATTTTTCAGCATTATTAGGGGCTGATTAGTCCATTTTTAATCCCCAAAATTCGGAACCCATGCATAGGCTTAGGGGCAAAATGGTAATTTTCCGGTCCCAGGCCAAATTTTCAATTTTTGATCCTAATGATCCCAAATATAATTGGTCACACTTATATGAAGTTGTCCTTGTAAAATTGTCACGTACGTCTACGAAATTTCGACACCGAAGTCCGAACTCAATTCCACGATCGATTTCGCTCAAATGCGATTTTAGCGTCTCTCACTAACGGACGGCTATTTAGAGGTTACGCGTATCAACTTAGGATTACTTGAGTCATGTCGGTCTCGACTTCTAAGAGAGCGCGAGGATTTATCGCTAGTTCTGGGGATCGCAATCGTTTGGAATAAGTTTAGGATCGTTCGCCACGCATACTCTCGGTTGTGCGGAATCACAAGCGATCTGATCGTACGTCGTTGGCCAAACCAAATCCGTCACCCTCCTTGGATCGGCCCACTTGACCCAAAATATTCCCTCGTCGTTCCTCAGAATCGAACTCGATTCATGGTCGAGTTCTTGGGTCCACGTACCGTTTTCCTAGTTAGCCATTTCTTATTGGTTAGTATCCCGAGAATGATCAGTTCCGTATGAAACTTACTAAAACGAAATGAGAAATACATATCCATTTTATTGATCACGAAGGTGGGTCAAATTCAGGACGTTACAAAAAAAAATAAAAATTTGAATAGCATTCAGGAAAAAAATACATGAATAATGAATTATAAAAATGTATTAAACAGTGAAGAAAGTTATAGAATGGCAACAAAGGAATCACACTAACCATGTGATATCCTGAAAATTCAACCTATTTTGGTTATATATGAAATGATGATTTTATTGATGTTCTATTAGTTGATTCTTGGCCTAACCTGATCACTTAGGGAATTCTAACCAAAGGGTGTCGCACCGCGCTTTTTTGGGGCTTTCGGGATTTACGTGTTATGGAGGTATTGCTGTGTAAGGGTCTCTCCCAGACCATATCTCACATGACAGCGGAAGGTAATTTCCTATTTCGTCTAAGTTTGTTATTTTGGAGTATCCACTAGTCATTATTAGTAGGTAGACTAGAAATCTAATCGAGGTACGGGAGAAATACCACAATTCTACGAACTAGAGATTCTGAGTACGAAAACTTGATTACGTTATTGATCTTGAATTGAGATCCCTAACGCCCTTTCGGTACCTAAGAACGATACGATGTCTAACGCATCATGCAAATTTCCGAGGCTTACCCACTAACTCTATCCATTCTAATTGCATGATGAACCAAACAAGTATTAAATGTACAATCAATGTCAATTTGTTTAATCAATTCTAAATAGTCTCTAAAAATGAAAATCAATCAGAACATCCAAACCCTAATGAAGCTCTAGAAGCTTATTCATTTCATGATTTATATTTTTTATGGTTTTAGGGTTTTTTAGGGGTTAAAACCTCTGAATTTGAAATCTCAAACAATGCCATTTGGACACTTCCAAAAATTCAAATCTCACTTTTTATAGTTGGCCACGGTATTTTTGGACCATTCTATGAATTTTCAAAATTTTGGAAATTTTTTATTTATTTCTAACATTTTATTCATCGAGAATTTATTTTTTTTTTATTTTCTCAAAATTTTTATGAATTTTCCAATTTTTCAATTTTTTTATTGATTTTCTAAAATTTTCACATTTTTTATTTGTATTTTCTGAATTTTCTTAATTTTTATGAATTTTCTGGATATTTTTGAATTTTTACGAATTTTTTGGATATTTTTATTTTTATGTCAATTTTTATTTTTTTGAAATTTTTTGAATTTCTAAAATTTTTTATATTTTCTGATTTTTTTATTTTTCTGTTAAATTTTTTATTTTTTATGTTTTTATGATTTTTTTAGATTTATTATTATTTTTTAAATTTCCTGCTGGAAAATGAACCGGACCAGCCCAGTTCAACCTAATTCGGCCTGACCGAACCGGGTGTCACCGGAGCCGACGCCGATTGTCTTCTTCAGCGGGCACAGCATCAAAACGGTGCCGTTTTTTTCCTCTTCTTCATTGTGGCATTTTATCAAACATGGCGGGCGTGAATCCTAGTTCTACGTTCTTGAGGTCGCTAGTTTGAATCATTCTCTGACGACCTTCCTGTGAGAGTTTTGTCATTCTGATTGATTCGTTGTAAAGTTTGTGTATTTTATTTTTAGTCCGATCCATTTAGCACTTCGTCGGACCTCTGCTGGCCAGCGTAAAATAGATCCAAAAAACCTAATTTGCTAACTATCCTAAACCATCTATTCAAGCCCACGGATTATCATACAAATCGCCCTAGCCGTCTACGTTGATCTCAATCGATATAAAATCATCAAACAAGGTGAGAAAATGCTAACTTAGATGGCCTATGGCCATGGGGATGCTCCGGCGGGATCCTCCGAATTTCGGCGAGATAGTTCACGAAATGGCTGATTCGGTTTATGCGTTTTTAATGCCCAAAAATGCAATCAAACAACACAAAATATGTTTAGAAATGTATTGTGAGCATTCAAAAACTCAAAATCTGAGAGAAGATTGCATAATCAACAAGATTGAACTAAATCATACTTTCTGAAATTCTGGAAAACCGTGATTGTGAGAGGATTTTACCTTCTTTGAATGTAATCAAATCAGAGTTCTTAGACGAAGCGGTGCTCGTGGAGTTGTTCTTCAACACTCAGACTTCCAATCGGTGGTCTTGGCTTCGCCGGAAGGACTCTAAGCACGCCGGCCGAGCTTGATTTTCAGGCGTTCACAGCCAACTCCTGTTCTGGTTAGCCGGTGAGGAAACTCACCTTCGAGACCGATTTGTCGGTGCTTTTCAATCGGAAAAAGCACCGATCGCTCGGTCTTAGGGAGTTTCTACTCACCTCATGTTCAATCTTTCTCTCTTTCGTACGTATTCTCTCTCTCCTCTCTCCTTGGCAAATCATCGAACACCCTCGCTTCAATGTTCAGTTTTTTTCTCCCTTTTTGTTCATCAAAATTCCCACCTAAATTCGGTTAGAACGGACTTATAATCGGTTAGATCGAATCTTTGATGCCAACTGGGGATTCTCCGGTTGTCAAAACCAATTTACACGTGCTAGATTGATCGAAATAAGTTTGCAAAGCGTGGGTTCGAACGGGCATTTTCTAGGCTTAATGTGACTCGGGTGAGTCAGGTAAGGAAGACAACCAACCTGGGTCGGGTTGGGTTGACCCAGCCGACCCGGCAAACCCGGGTTGGTCTAAATTTGCAAATTAAGCTCAATTTGACCCAATTTTCAGAATTAAACCCCAAAATTGAATTCTCCATCACATTCCAAACCCAAATATATGATTTTTCCCAATTTTTGTCATAATTGTGTCCAAGATTTTCATATTTTTGTATTTGGGTTAATAGGTTTTTATTCAATTTGATGTCCTAATGACCTGATTAGGCAAAATTGATGCCACAATTGAATTGCCCACATCTGATTAACCCTAGAAATGATAGCCTCATGGTTTGACAATTTCATATTGGGTACGATTCCCAATTTGGGTTCAAAATTCTTATTTTTCAATTAAATTTTGGTGATTTTTTATTTTTATGTCAAATTGTGTAATTGGACTGATCATTATGTAATTCAAGGTCCCAGAATCATTTGTTGTGAAGATACTATGACTTAAAAATGGCTTGAAAAAAATTAATTGTATTTGTGGTTCAATTCTAATTTAATTTTGCCCAATTTTGGGAAAGACATATACCTGATTGAGATTTTTCAAAATTGATGATGTATTCATGAAATTGGATTTAAAATAAGACTAATTACTATTTTTATGGAATTTTCTAATTCCATTTGCTATTTTTCTTGATTTTCTCACTTATTTTGACTAAAAGAAATTAAGAAAAGATGCAAGAAAATGTTAAAAAAATATGTTTTGGTTTAAAAATAGGTTTCTAGGCTTGGCCAAGTTTCCTAGTCCTAATTTTGAGATTTTTGAAAATATGGAGAAAATGAACTAAAAATCAGGTGTCAACAGTTGCCCTCTTTGAGATTGAGCTCGTTAGAAGTTAATCTCAAAGATGAGGTGACACCTGAATTTTTAGTATACTCACTGAACAAGATAAGATGAAAATTTTACAACAACTGATTAGGGATCTTGCTTTTGAAATTTATGATCTAATCTAACGGTTCTCTTTTCAGAACATATTTTGAAAGGTTCTTAATGATTGAGGGAGAGAAACTTACCTGTTTGTGAGCTGTCTCTTTATCACTTATTCAAGGGCATGAATTGGTGGTGGTGATGATTAGAATGGTTATTCTGATTTCATGGTTTAAGGATGAACCCACGAACCATAAACACCTAAGGCTTCTTGCTTGAGGATTTGAAAATTTGCCTAGTGGTTTCTCACCGGTAGGACTTTGATTCGCCTAGGAGCTCCTCGCCTGTAGGACTTTGGATTTGCCTAGTGGTTCCTCACCAGTAGGACTTTGAATTTTCCTAGTGGTTCCTCACCAGTAGGACTTTAAATTTGCCTAAGGGCTTATCGCCTGTATGACTTTAATTTGCCTAGGAGTTCCTTACCTGTAGAACTTTGAATTTGCCTAGAGGCTCCTTGCATGTAGGACTTGAATTTATCTAGGGGCTCCTCGCTTGTAGGACTTGAATTTGCCTAGTGGTTCCTTACCAGTAGGATTTTGAATTTGTCTAGAGCTTCCTCACTTGTAGCACTTGAATTTGCCTAGTGTTTCCTCATCAGTAGGACTTGAATTTGCATAGAAGCTCTTCGCCTGTAGGACTTTGGATTTGCCTAGGTGCTTCTCGTCTTTAGGACTTTGGATTTGCCTAGGGGCTCCTCACCTGTAGGAGTTGGAATTTGTCTAGTGGTTCCTCATCAATAGGAGTTTGAATTTGCCTAGTGGTTCTTTCCCAATAGGACTTGGATTTGTCTAGGGGCTCCTCGCCTGTAGGACTTTGGATTTGCCTAGGAGCTCCTCGCTTGTAGGACTTTGGATTTGCCTAAAGGCTCATCGCCCGTAGAATTTTGAATTTGCCTAGTGGTTCCTCACTAGTAGGATTTTAAATTTGCTTAGGGCCTCCTCGCTTGTAGGACTTTAGATTTGCCTAAGGGCTCCTCGCCTATAGGACTTTAGAAAGATTTCAAACAATGAATGCCTTGACCGTGAATTATGTGATTTTAAGGTTTCACTAACCTTTGTATGGTTTTTTAGTTGATCAAAAACTATTTTGAAAAGTAGTTTTGAAATTAATCAAAACTGTTTGAAATGTGGTTTTTTCTTAGCTTACCACAAATTGTTTGAAAACTTGATTTTAAGTTGACCAAAAAATTTTTAAAAAGTAGTTTTGAAATTTGCATTCTTTGCATTAACGCATTTTAGACAATCAAATTTCATTTTCAAGGAATTATTTGAATAAAATGCTTGCAAATTTTCAAGAAATGCTTAAAATGATTGTTTGGAAGACCTTCATTAGAAAGGATTTGTGTCAATATACGAACTTGATCTTTTCTTTATTTGATTGAAAGGGGACTGGTCTGATATCCCTCAATTTTATCTCTTTTAACCAATCCTTAAGTGTTCGGAGATATTCGCAATGTATACAATCCAATTGATCCGATAAGGTCTTTCAAAAGGTTGTAAAGTTGGCTTAGTTAATGGCAATTCAAAGGATAGGCATTCTGAGGCCAAGAAAAAGGATTTCATCATATCTGACTTCGGGTTTACAAGTTAAGAACCTCAAGGATGAGACAAGATATTATTGCATACACTTCTTTAAGTGATGACTTCTTGTCACAAAATCATATTTCTACTCTCAACATCCCAATCTAAAAAGTCTTTGGGGAGAGGTTATATCGTTGGTATTGAGTAGGCTCAAAAGGCTCATTCATTTTGAATTCAGGATTTTATGAAATTGGTGATCTTCTTGGCATCACCACTTTTTTCTTTTTTTCTTGCTCATTAGGGATCTTTCTTTTATGAACATCAGAGTCCCCTAAACATTCATTATAATCTCTTTTCTTTTGTTTATTCACACTTGTTGTGGTCTATGATCTTTCGTGATTTTGGCTTTGCTTTGTCATGAATTTTTTGTCATTTCAAGCTCTCTTTTGAACTCTCTTTTCTTTCTCATTTTCCTTGGGCATTTGGCCTTGCTTTTACCAGACACACTTCTTTTTCATGCCCCAGATTCTTTTGTTTTTGACCTTTTTGAATTCTAAGGACTCTATGTCATGCCCTTTTATCTATTAAAGTGGATCATATGCTCATGCTATAGTGTGAATAGATGATTACTAATTTAGGATTCTAAAATAAATATTCAGGCTCAATTGGGCTTTGCTAAAGGTAATGTGTGTGGGTATAGAAAATGAAGTGCTCTTCTTCCTCTTGGGATGTCTTGAGCTTCCATATGACCTCATCTGAAGTTATCACAGAAAGATTGATGTAAGAGTATACAATAAAATCTTTCTTGATCCTATTCTCCATAGTTGTCAATCACAAACTTCCTGATTTACCTCAATGTGGGATGGTTCTTAACAGGGTTATTTTGAAAAAACTTCTCTACTATTTTGGCTCAAATTTGATTTGCAAGAGATAAACATGTGTTTGGGATAGACCTTACCAAAAAAAAAAACATGTGTTTGGGATAGTGAAATGACTGTCTTTCATCATTTCAATTCATGTAATCATTGTGAACATCCCCTATTTCCTCGGATGAGTTTTTCTCACTCACTTCTCAAATTTGACTTTGAGTGTATGAGGGACGTATGTAGATATGGCTTACCTTTCATCATTTGAAGGTCTTTTCATTCGATTTGATCCAAATTTTTTCTATGAAATTTTTTAAAGCCTTTTGTCAAATTATCCCTTTTAGGGAATTTTGATGCTTAATGCATTTTCAAAGAAAACATGTTTCAAAACTTTTGATTTGAAATATTTCTGAGGTATTTTCCTTTTCAAAACAATCTGTTTTGTTATTTTTTTTACTTTAGTGTCATTCCGCTCGGGCAAAAAGAAGTTCGTTTTTCTCTTAAAAAGGCAACTACCCTCACGATTTAGGGATACTTGTCTGATCAACTTACCAAGACCCCTCTTGTTTACATGTTTTTGCTTTAGTTCCACTAGGGATTCTTCTTTTGTTGATCCCTTTTCTTTGTTTCCTTGGAGATGATAAAAAGGAAAGCACATTAGAGAACATCAATGAAAAATAGAATTGGAAGTTATATTTCCTTCTACTATTTGATAACTCCATTGGCAATTCTAAAATCATCAACTGGTTCGGATTTTTTTTGCTTTCTTTTGCAAAACAAATAAACATGTTCATGAAATGCATGGACAGAAAATCTTGACAGCATCTGCATTTACAGGATAGGCCAGTTATGTTCCTGCCATATCTACAAAAATCAATGCTCCTCCACGAACAACTTTCTTAACAATATATGGACTTTCATAATTCGGAGTGAATTTGCCACGATGATCTAAATTGTTGAAGATGACTTTCTTCACTACTAAATCCTCTATTTTGAAATTTCTCGGTTTCACTTTTCGATCAAAGGATTTAGCCACTCTTCTCTGATAGGCTTGTCCGTGGCATATAGCTCTTAATCTCTTTTTGTCGATCATATTGAGTTGTTCATATCTTTGTTGAATCCACTAAGCTTCCGAAAGCTTCAACTGGGATAGTATCCTTAATGAAGGAATTTGTACTTCAACGGATAGCACTGCTTCCATTTCATAAATCAAGGAAAATGGGGTTGTTCCAGTTGATATTCGCATTGAAGTTTGGTATGCCATCAGAGCATACGGTAACCTTTCGTGCCAATCACAATAATTTTCGGCTGTCTTGACCAGTATCTTCTTGATATTCTTATTTGCTGCTTTAACTGCTCCATTTATTTGTAGGCGATATGGAGATGAGTTCAGATGTCAGATGTAGAAGTACTCGAGTAAATCATTTACAATCTTGTTGTTTAGATTTGAGCCATTATCCGTAATTATTACTTTTGGAACTCCATACCTAGCAATGATGTCCCGCTTGATGAATCTTGCAACATTCTTAGCAATAACATTCGGGTAGGAGTTTGCTTCAATCTATTTAGTGAAATAGTCAATAGTAACCAGGATAAACTAGTGTCCATTTGAGGCCTTGGGGTTGATTGGACCAATCATATCAATGCCCCATATTGAAAATGGCCATGGCTCAGACATTTGATGTAGCTTATTTGGCGGTGCATTGATTTTGTCTCCATAAACTTGACATTGATGACAATATCTCACGTGTTGGATGTAATCAGTTTCCATTGTCATCCAATAATATCCCAATCTCATAATCTTTCGAGCTAGAAGATATCCATTCATGTGCAATCCACATTCACCCTTATGAACTTTTTTCATGATCTTTTCAGCTTCTGTAGCATCCACACATCTTAGTATGGTTGAATCAAATGATTTTTTGTAGAAGGTTTGACCACTGAGGAAGAATTTATTGGCTATCTTTCTTATAAACTTCCTGTCACCTGGTTGGCTTTCTTCAGGAAATTCCCCCGATTTAAGATATCTTTTGATGTCATGATACCATGGTTTATTATCAAACTCTGCCTGAACCATCATGTAATGAGCTGGTTGTTCAAGATTATTGATTTTCAATGGTTTTATATCCATACTATCTTCAACTTGTAGTAAGGATGACAAAGTTGCTAGAGCATCTGCAAAATGATTCTGAGTTCTTGGGAGATAATCGAATATTACTTCTTTGAAACTTTCTATCATCTCTTCTAAGTATATGTGATAAGGAATTAGCTTGGTATCTCGAGTTTGCCATTCACCAGTTATTTGCAATATGATGAGCATAGAATCTCTATATACTTACAACCTTTTTACCTTCATTAAAAAGGCTAATTGTAAGCCGAGAATGCATGCTTCGTATTCAGCAACGTTATTGGTGCATACCGGGTAGTGTTGGCCTTCTGAGAAGATCAGTACTACTCCAGTTCCTGATCCAGATTAGTTGGTTGTTCCATCAAAATACATGGTCCATTTAACATCGGCCAGTGTTAATATACGATCATCAAGTTGTTCTTTAGGACTAGCAATATTTTGTGAATTTTCTACTAACATATCTGCTATTACTTGTCCTTTGACTGACTTTTGGGATGTACTTCTGATGTCTAATTCTGATAACAAAACTTGCCATTTTGCTAATTTTTCGACTAAGGAGGATTTCTCAAGAAGGTACTTGATCGGATCATTCTCAGTTACCAGCAAAATTTGTTGATGAAGGGTGTATTATCCTAATCTGTGTAATACCAAAATCAATGCAACACACGTTTTCTCGACTGCTGGTTAATTCATTTATGATGTTGTGATTTTCTTGCTCAAGTAATAAATGGCTTGTTCTTTACCATCATTTGGCCTCTTTTGTACAAGCACCGCTCCTAACGACTCATAATGAATTGTCAAATATAAAATCAGTGGGACTCTAGGAATTGGTGGTACCAACACTGGTGGACATACCAGATATTCTTTGATCTTGTCAAAGGCTTGTTGACATTCCACATCCCACTTTACTTTAGCATTTTTCTTCAACAGTTTGAAGAATGGTTTAATAGTCTCAGAAAGCTAATAGATGAAACGGGCAATGTAGTCTAATCTCCCCAACAAGCTTCTCACTTCTTTTACCATAGAAGGAGTCTTTAAGTCGTATATTGCCTTGATCTTGAAAGGATCTATTTCGATGCCCCTGCTACTGATTACAAATCCCAGTAATTTGCCAGATTTTGGCCCAAATACACATTCATTGGGATTCAATTGCAACTTGTACTTTCTAAGTCTTTCGAACAATTTGCGAAGTACCTCATCATAATCTTCTCCTTGTTTAGATTTTGCAATCATGTCATCCACATATACCTCGATTTCTTTATGCATCATGTCATAGAACAAAGTTACTATTGCCCTTTGATATGTGGCACCAACATTTTTTGAATCGAAAGGCATCACTTTATAACAAAATGTGTCCCATGTTGTTATGAAGGACGTTTTCGCCTTATCCTCTTTCTTCATTAGGATTTGATTATATCCTAAGAAACCATCCATGAATGAAAATGTTTCGAACCCAGTAGTACTATCCACTAATACGTCAATATGTGGAAGCGGGAAATCATCCTTAAAGCTTGCTTTATTTAGGTCTCGATAATCAACGCATACCCATATTCGACCATCCTTCTTCATTATGGGTATTATGTTAGCAACCCATTCTGGATATGGTACTATTTCAATGAAACCGACTTTGAGTAATTTCATCACTTCTTTTTCTATTTTCTTCTCCAATTCCGGCTTTATTCGCCTTAGTTTTTGCTTCTTTGATGGAATACTTAGATCAATTGGCAAAGCATGCTCAACTATGCTTGGATCAAGGCCTGGCATGTCAGCATAAGATCATGCGAATATATCTTGATATTCCTTGAGCAAATCTGTGATCCTTTCTATCTCTGCTGAGGGAAGACTTTCTCCAATCTTAACCTCTTTGGGATTCTCTTTATCGTCCAGATTGACAGTAATCGTTTTCTCTAACATGAGTGGCTTTGATTCTTCATAACGGATCCATTCCTTTCTGATCCATTCCTCATCTTCATTATCCACTTCAATATCGCAAGTGATCTCCTCAGAAAAATTTGGGTCACATATGAACCTATTATAGATATGTGAATGCTCATACCTGAAATGTAACAAACATGATTAATAATCGCATACAAAATAAGTAACGCACGTGATCTTATGAAAACCCTTTTGGAAATTCATTTTGAAATTCATTTTGAAAGAACATAAAGACAGAGCTAGTCCTCATATTATCAGACTTCCTTACTCTTAAAACCATTTTCGCAGTGAGGAGCAATATAGAAATCCAAAGCTTCAAGCCTCACAAATGAGGATAATGTTCATCATAGATTTGACATTGTTTCTACATGTCCTTAACAAAACATTTAATCACTCTTATTGAATTTGAAAAATGCTATTACATTTACATCAATCAAAAGGAATATAAATTGTAACTGAGCTGAAATTGTAAATGAAATCACAGTAAATTTGAAATTGTAATCAACAAATGCAATGAAAAAATAGCTAGCAGTAAAAGTTCAAAAGAATATTCCTACTCCAGTGCGTAGGTATCTTCCGCTTCGGTTACGATAACGTTGATGATATTCTCTTCGAATAAACCAGGCAAAACAGATTCTTCCTCTGCATGTAAGTCTTCTTCTTGAAGTAACTTGAAAGGTCTAGGAAAAGTTTTCTTGATATGGATATGATGTTAAGGAAGCTCTCTAACTTTGCCCTTCCATATAGATGGATTAATGAGGCGATCACCTCGGCCTCTATAGCCTTATGGTTCTTTCAACCTCGGCCTTAGCCTTCATGGTGGTCCTTAAAGTTATCTAGAATATAACCTACTCTGTGCTTCATTCTTGTAGCAAGCGGAGTAATAGGTTCTAATACCCGGAGCGTAGCTCTCTCGGAACTTACCTCAGCGACTTGAAGCATTGCTTCCTATCGGCTTCGAGTCGAAAGAGAGTGAGATGGAACCCTGAAGAGATCTAGCGTTACGCAATCTTTCTAAGAAAGTCATTTCAGTCATCGATTGCCTGCTATTCCCACTTCCTGACGTGAGGAGTGAAAGGCTGGAAAGCAGTTCTTTTCCTAGGTTGACTCATGAGTTAGTGTGCAAGACCAATTGCTAGGCTTTCCTCTTTCTTAGATGTTCTAACAGTGGGATTTTAGCTTTGGTGGATTTCCCACCAAAGAACCATCCTTAGATCCCTAGTTTTAGAGCGGATTCTCCTTCTTTCTTTCCCGTTCCTGAAATCACAGAAGATGAATGCCAGGAGTCCATTAGGGGATTGGGCATCTTCTTCTTGTTCCCTCGGATGATAAAGGAAGAACTAGAACAAGAGAAGAGCCACCTTATTCCATTGACTTCAGGATTGTTTTGTTTACATCTTCTCTAATCAAAAGAAAAGCTCTTTGGATACTACAGAGCTTATTTCCGTGATTTCTTCAAATGTTGGAATAGATCTCAGAGTCAAGAATTCTGCAATGCAAAGAACGATTTTTGATGAGCTAAAGCGCTATGTTACCCTTGTTCGAATTCGAAAGTCAAACTCGAACTCAAAGGAAAGTACTTTCGGAGAGCTACTTTCGTAAATGTGTACCTTGTTCTACAGATAAATAAATGGAACTAAAAAAACATCCATTTCAAAATGACTTACTTAACAAATATAATCGTTGAACGCTTTAGAGTGTAGGGGATAATTTTTCAAGGGGCAGAAGCGCCGATTCGGTATAAACTGGTCGAGACTTAACAGGACCGCGGGACGCAGGTCAAATCGGCACAAGAACCTGCTGGTATAGGAACAGTATACCTTAGGGAGACTAAACCAATTCCACTCCGAACGTCGAGATCTAGATTCGCATTGAAAGGAATTTTCTGAGAACGTGGTAGTGGCAATCATCTGGTGCGGAAGCTAGGAATCGGGAAATTCACCCGCAAGGGGTCGAGCTCTCCGTTTGGAGACAGAACAACGTTAGAAGTTCTTAGGCGTATGAAAGCTAGCGCTTTGGGGGAAATACCGATTTCTTTTTCAATAACATAGAATAAACAAACTTGCTTGGCAGACTGGAAGATAAAGGCAAGCAGCAAGATAGAGTGCCTTAACCTGCTCGCTGTGGACATAAGGATTGACGTGTGCCGAGACAGCTGTCCCGCGAATTCCTTAATCCGCAAAGGCTAATGCCATAAGACGAGCAGGACTAAAGAAAGAGAAGATCGGCAACAGCAGATAAGACCACTTATTCCTTGGGCTTAAGTTAAGGTTTCCTAAAAGAGCTTATTCTCGGCATCCCATCTCAGAAGGCTACGCACCTTGCCTGGCCACAACATCTTTCGCATCGAGAAAGAGTAAGAATCAATCTCCTCGCTGATTAAACTAAACAATCGCTATTCTTTTTAAACGAAAAAAATCAGCAACAATCGTGAAAAGCAACGACCTCCGTAGAGCTAGATTCAACTTCCTCCGAGCTTGACCGAGGAAAGATAATCGAAGAAAGTGTGAAAAGCAATGTGGCATTTGAATATAACTTCTTTTCTTGGCCTGGCCCCTCTATTTAGCTTTCCCATCTCACAAGACAAGTCTATTCAATTTGGTAAGAAGATGCTTACTTTACCGTGTAAAGAGTAGTTACAGGAAAGCCTTTAGCTTCCTTTGTTCTACCCTTCGTGCGTGACCCGGAGCAGGTGGATTGACTATGAATCTAACTCTTCTTTATGTTTATGCAGTGACAGAGGCAACATCTCTATCTGAGATACCCGCGAGAGTGACTCGTTTCCTTAAGGCATGCCCCTAATCAACTTCCTATTGCAAATGCCAAAGCACCAAGAATGGGTATGCCATTAACACCAGATACGGGAACAGCTGATTTAAGTGCATCTTTCTTATATTTTAAATATAATGCTTCTCCCCTTGAAAAGAGGGGTAATTCAAAAAAATAAAAGCACGAGGAAAGATTGCACGCACAGATTACCTTCGCTCCTTTCCTGCCTTCCGGCTTAGACTTATTTCTTTTTTTTATGCGAAGAATTCCATCTTACCTTACTCTTAGTCTTCCTTATAAAATGAAGGATTTTTCCAAAGGGGAAGACGAAATGAAAACGGAACTTTTGAGCTCCTTTGAAAGTTCCCGAACCGTATAGGAGCCTTGGTGGGACACTGAATGACTTTACTGTGACCAGACCTGGGATCTCTTTTTCAGTGAGTAGACTTTTTGAGTTTATAAGCAATCATTTCCATCTCTACCTATTTCTACCCCCTGTCGACACTATCCCCTCAAATGTTCCCTCAATCTTGTTGCCAAACCACTCCTGCCTTCTTGTTTGCCATAGGAAATTTGCTAGCCTTGACAGACTGAAGAAATTGGGGGTGTTTCAAGTCTCAGATTGCTCTCTTTATGCTATTGAGGAGGACACTATGGACTTCTGTTTTTGTGTCCATTTTCCGGCTATGTCTGGCATCCAATTTTAGCTCTGTGCAAGATATATAGGGGAAGTTACTTACTCTTGGAGACAGGAATAGCATTGGCTCTGTTAGACTATTACGGCTGACAACTTCTATGTTTGGATCATCAAGCTTGCACTATCCGCTTCTGTATATTTTATAAGGCAGGAGAGAAATCAG